>OY728158.1:427204182-430097515 GCA_963277665.1 Viscum album | reverse complement strand
CAACACATAAAATAAATTCAGAAATTTTTTAATAGATAATCTCATAGTCATAAAATTGGTTTCATTGGGTTTTATATTACTTTTAATTCCTTCATAATGGTTTTAAAAAACTGTTCTTAGTACTGAGTATATCCCCTAGTATTGTTAACCGAGTTCCATAATAAGTCCCATTATCGTGTAATGGGTTACACTCTAGTCTGGCACGATGCACCCTTTCTACTATTACTCCTATATTCTAATGTTTCAGAATGATGTCCACTTGTAGTATCCATACATGGATTTAATTCTTGGATGACCCACAAGATATCCAACTTAAGAAAATTATATGTTGTTTATCTATAATAATCCCTAATTTCAATCTTAGGGTTATGTTACCTAGATTGTGTTTTTCATATCTAGTGTCCAATGTTGCTTATAAAGTATCATTGATATCGATTATAACCCCATGACCCTAGAAGCTTGGATCTACTACCTTAAAATGTTTCATTGGAATAGAAACAATATGAAAATAAAAAATTACTAAACAGTTTAGTATTATTGGGAAAAAATTACTTACTTGATATACATAATACATTGGAAGATAGAAAATAAAATATATAAAAAATAAAAACATATCATCCTTGCAACTCATTCAAAGTATTTGTCTTCATAACATGGGGAATGGAAATAAAAATAATGTTGATCTAAAATGGTTAGTGAGGGTTATTAAAATGGAATAAATAATGAATAAAAAAATATGGAAATGTAAATAAAATAACAAACATTCCATTTAAACAAAATAGACAATGAATAATCAATATAGTAAGGTAAATAACTGAAGCCAAGTTCTATTTAAACAAATAACAGAGAATGAAATTAATCTATACATAATTTCAATGAAATAGTCTCATGGATAGAAATAATTATAACAATATTTTCAATTTGGTATGTTATTATTTATTAGAGACCATGTTTCTTAAATATATGGTATTTTGAAATCTCTATTTTATATAGATATTTTTATGAGTTTTTACATATGAAATTATTGAATAATAACTAATTTAATATAAGATCTAGTACTAATATTAATGATTCCTGAATTATTATGTAGGATTAATAGTTGGAGCAATATTAAGGGAAACATAGAACTTAAAATACAAAATGAAAATTCACGCCGCTTTGTTTCTCTCACATAATGAAACCAAATTTTGGAGAATGCAATAGAAGTGGAAAACTTGTGTTGGAAAACTAAAACTCATTAATCAGCATTACATGATGTGTAGTTCCATTTCACCATGTGAAGAATTCCGTGAATAAATACATGAATAAAAAGGTTCTAAATATATATAAATGGACAAGGACATATCAAAACATTATCATGATATTATTAAAATTAAAACCTCTTCAACTAGCTATACATTCTCCTTAGATCCACATATTGAAATCAACACTTTCATGAAACTTAATTCTCTCCTTACTCTTAAAGATAAAATAAAAAAACAAATTTTTAAAACTAAATGGCTTTAAGATGGTGGTATAAATACTAATGTTTTTACTAATAGTCTTTCTGTTTTATGAAATAGAATAGTTTATGGGAATCAGTTTTGTTTCATTAAAGGGAGGTCTATACAAGATTGCACCTGCCTAGCCTCTGAATGTTCCAACACCCTAAATAAAGCTGTTAGAGGAGGAAACATTTCCATTATGATTGACATTAGGAATGATTTTGATACCATTGATTCAGGATTCATCTTCAAAGTAATTCAGTCCTTTGTTATTAATGGCACATTTATCAAAATGATAAATTCATTATTCACTTCATCTTCCATCCTTATCATTTTCAATGGATCCCATAAGGGTTACATTAAATGCACCAAGGGATTCAAACAAGTTGAACCATTATCTACCATTCTTTTGGCTATTACAGAAGATTATCTATATAGACCGCTCACCTGCCTTGTGGATTAAAACTAGCTGAATCCTATTCAAAATTCAATAAACTTATGTTTTCCTAATCATCTCATATATTATGAAGAAATAATTTTATTTATCAATGGAGACAATAATAATATTAAAATATTAAAAGATAACTTGTGTCATTATGAAGAAATTTATAGTCAGTCTATAAGCTGGAATAAATCCGATGTTTTCATTGAAAAAAATTTCTCTTCTTCTAAAAAAATAGTACCATTAATAGTCTCGGAATAAAATATAGATCATTCGCCTTAACCTACCCAGGATTTCCTATATTTTGGGGTAGGCCCAAATCCATGTACTTTTCTAACATGGTTGATCATATCATAAAGAAACTTTCCGCTGAGAAGGGTAAGTCTCATTCAATGGCTGGTAGCATCTATCTAGTGAATTATACTATTGTTTCTAAAGTGGTATATTCACTAATGGTATACAAAAGGTCCATTGGTCTTCTGATGAAAATTAATTTTTACATCATAAATTTTGTTTGGATAGGTTGCATTCCTGAAAAAAAATTAGTGACAACCTTCTGGGCTATATGTTGTAAACCATTAGAGAAAGCTGATCCTAGAATCAAAAATCTCAGACTTTTTAATAATTACCATCACGAAAGAATCACCTGGAGGATAATCTATAACAATTTAGACACCATTTCCTTTCTAAAAAAGTGATTTTTTTGAATTAATAGATTGGAAATTTGAACTACATTAACTCTTCTATCGTGCACACTATTACGCAATATTTCACAAATATTAAGAATAACTCTTGATAGATGGTTAGAATGGAATACTCCTTTAACATTGGGCTAGATAATTGGTCTGAACCCCCCCCCCCCCCTCATTCTTATGGTCTCTCCTAATTCTCTCCCATAAAATAACAATACTTATAAAAATGATGTTATGAAATCTTGTTTCTTCAATTTTCCTAATAACACCATTCACGCGATTGATAACTATTCCTTCAAGAATTACTAGGATTTCTTTATTTGGTATCTTGCCAAAAAATTATTATTTATTCTAAATTTTTCAATAAACATAATTCTACAAATTCAGATCTTGACTTTTGATGGATAAATTTTTCTGATGAGCCATGGATTATACCCTCAATATTTACTCACATTTTGCATCTTACCTATAACCGTGTTACCGCTGAGGTATGCTTTCAGTATTTTTGGGTCAAACTATGCTCTTAGTGTTCCTTCTTTCATTAGTATAGAGAAAATACTAACAATCTATTCTTATCATGTGCTACAACATCTTCTCTTAGGAATTTTATTGCTAACATTTTTTTACGGTGGATGGATTATCATTGATAATATAATCTTGAAATTAAAACGATGTGTGAAACTACAACTCTATAAACAAATCAAGAACATTTTTCTCACTTCTATTGCTAAACCACTCCATATGATCTGGTATGATAGAAATGCTATTATTCAGAATAATTACTCATTCAATCTTAATGATAGTCGGAGTAAAATTCTCATTGCCATATGGGAGGCTTCTATGATATAGAAATCTCAATATGAAACCATTTTTGGTGACTCTGAGATCCATCAACGCCTTCAAATTGATGGGATTTACAAATATATGAGGCACAATTTTGAGGTTTTATGGAAAACCCCGCTTTCAAGATGGATCAAAGTGAATGTGGATGGTACTTTAAAAAGAAATATGGGACCCGCAGTATGTGGTGCTATCTTCAAAGACAACCATGATTTGCGCCTTCGGTTCTTCTTTCACAGTAGTGGTACTACATCGTCTCTAGAGGAAAAAATAATCGGGGTGATACATGCAATTAGCTTTTCCAAAAAAAATTCGGGAACAATATATGGATTGAAAGTGATTCAACCACTATAGTTCATGCTATTAGAGAGGGTGTGGTGCATCTTACATGGCCTCTGACCACCCATTAGATAAACTACCCTGATACACTTATAGGGACTAACTTAATTTCCAAGCATGCCCTTCGTGAAGAAAAAATGGTTACCGATGGTCTTTCTAACAAAGGAATCTACTAGGACATAACATGGAAGGAAGACTTGTCGATTGAGCTTTTTCCCCTTTTTGATAATGTTTTTAATAAGTTACCTTATTTCAGAGTAATGTAGTTCACCTTTCATTTTTTAATAAAATGTGTCTTAGTCTTTGAATGATGAACCACCTTTAAAAAAACAAGAACCATCAATACACAACCTGAAATCTAGTTACATGTCGTGAAAGGAATATAAATTACAAATATCATCTGTGATTCATGCGGGATACATTGTGATTAAAAAATCACTGCTAATGTCATAGAATTGAATTACATGATGTGAATTCCCATTACACATCATGTAATCCACACAATATAGAAAACAAATCATATTTTCAAGCACATATTTTTCATGTGATTTTATGATTTTTTTAAAATCGGTCAGTCATTTGATGAAAATTTTGACAACATGGAACCGTTAGGATGATTATGAGGTTTATAAATGGTGGATTATTTCCCTGAAAAAATCATTATATTACACACTTGAGGCATCAAAACTGAGAGGCTAGCAGAAGGTTTGCACCCAGATTTCATCTTAGATAGGTTTTGATTTATTTTTATTCCAATATTTTATAAAATATTTGAATGCTATCTTGTTTAATTAAAGTATTTAGTTTAATTTATTCTCATTCCCATTTACTCTCATTTATTCACTTCCCTATGGATTTGGTAATAATAATTATTGGTTATTGTAATGATGATTGTATTCAATATCATAATATTGATCAAGAATTTATATTCTATTCATCATTTAATCACTAAAAATATGTTTCAATAGTGAACAATCCCCAACATGATTGAGAAGAATTATTCACAACCACTGAATAGAATTACTCTTATTCTTCTAGAAATAATAACTCAATTAATCATATTAATTTAATCCATCTGACCATTAATGATTTTGATTCTAGGTTGTATTGACAAGGAATTAAAATTTCTTTTGTTGATAATTATTTTTAGTTGTCCGGCTATTTCATATAATTATTTTGTGGGTAAAGATGATGTAAATAATTTATCAAAACCACCCCAGGAAACCAATTTCGCCCTCTTATTTTTACCCATTTGAATTCACTTATTTCAATTTTCATAAATATTTTAATAAAATCAAACTTAAATTGAAGTGACGTGACCCTTATTCTACAGTTTTAGTCAATAAGTTTCCCCTCTCCTTAGGTTCGACCACACAATATTTCTATATTATGCCTTTGTAGACTGAGGACAAGGTTTCTCCAATTTCATTTTGATTTTATTAAAATACGGGTGAAAATTGAAATAAGTGAATACATTTAAATAAACATAAGAGAGGGGAATCCATTTCCATTTGTTTTCCCACTAAATTATAAAATTCAACTTTACTAGAAAAATTACTATATAAAATTAATACATAGCCAAATAGTTTTATCAATAGATGATATGTTCATTCTATACAAATAAACATTGGAATCCCAATACTTTATGTAAATATTGATTAAAATACTATAATGCTTTGAATTTAGATTTCTAGAAGCATAAGAGTAATCTCATTCATTTTTCATGAGTAAATCATCTCAATCATGTTGGGGTTCATTCATTATTGAAACATATGGTCATATCTTTACTATCAAGAACATTCATAAAATGGTTTAGCATATCTGGTTGAACCCCATATAATTTATCCAAAGGAATAATCTAATGAAACTACTGATGCATCAAGAGGATTATTTTATATGGTCCCCAACTAAATTTTTACTATTCTGAATAATTCAATATATATCAAATAATTTAATTAATTTATAATCACTATGGCTTATCAAATATCCATAATGGTTATTTATTTGTCAAAATTTCCTCAATTAATCAAATATATGTCCATGTAAAGACTATATGTAAAAATATTTTATAGTTTTGGAAATAATAATTCCAATTTCTCGAAAATATGGATATTACAAATAAATTTAATTTACAAATAATGATCACAAGAAGGTTTATATTTCATGAAAAATAGAACTTTTACCTCTTGGAAATTTTCATGTAAAACCCATAGGATGTGATAGTTAAAAGGGAACCTTAAAATAACATGAATTATGTCAGAAAATTTAAATTAATGAAAAGTGTTAATTAAATACAAAAAATAATAATAATTAATTGGTGAATATGAAATTTATCTCACATATAAAAATTTTAAGATGAAAATACCTTATAATGTGTTTCCTTTAGTGTGAACATACTTTAACCTCTTGTATAATGTTTTTAAGAATTTAATTAACTTATCACAAAAACATAATAATATTTATAATATCATACATTATATTTTTTAAAGTATATTTTTACATGTTATTAACAATCATTCATTATATCCACCATTTATAGTGTTAATTGCCTAGTTTTACAAGTCGGATTTAACTTATTACTTGTTGTTCATATTAATTAGATCGATATTTAATCGTATTAAGAATATATAACAATATGAAAATATTCTATATATAGAGGGCATTTTTATTTACAATTATCAAAAATATTTGGAGATAAGAAATGAAATTCTTCGTTGATGGAAACTATATGTAATACTTATGAATGAATGCTATATCCACTTCGTTGTCATATTGAAAGAATAAATTCTAAATTATATAGATGTATATTATAATTATAATATAAATTTATGTTATATATTTCTCATATTATTATTAAAACCATCTCAACACATTCCATGTATAACATGAACAAATCACATCTCTATGAGGAGGGGGGTAGTCAACACGTCTGCAAGCCTTGTAATCATATTCCAACAAATAGAGTGCATAAATTTATGTGTTATATTAAAATTAAATAAGTCTAAAGACATTATAAATACTACATATTCCATTTATAAACTATAAATACATCATTATTCAATCAATGAATGGTGGTAAATGGAAGAATCCATGACATCAGTTCGTGATGTGGTAGTCCTCTATACAGTCGAATGATGATGGCGTATCAAATTTTATAGATGTGTATAAATGTGTAGGTAAAACTATTGGAAAAATAAAATCTAAGAATATCTAAGATAAAAAGGTTATTATAGAGGAATTATATAAAAGATATTGAAGGGGTGGAAAAGTAAATGAAATAAAAGTGACCGTTTGAAAACATTACCCATTATTTGGGTAACTCCTTTTAGTTTATATCAAAACAAAACCATTGAATGATTTATTCCTAAGATTCAGATTCTATGATTCGACAATGGATTTTGGGAGATTATTTTTTAACATTTTAGGTTATCCAAGGAGCATGAGATGTGTGAATAAGTTAGAGGGGTGAGTCTCCTTTAATAGTGGAGATTGTGTGTCATTATTGTAATGTTTTTTAAAGGGAAATGAAACCACATTTTTTCCATTTCACGTGGATCAAATAATAATCAAAATTTACTCCAAGGGTTTATATGGTCTAAATATGAACATTAATTGTATTTTTTAAATGATTCTATGTCATTTTGTTCTTTATGATTAATTTTTAGTTCGTTGAAAAGCTAATTGTACACTTAATCAATCTAATTAATTTTAATCAGTTTTACTAATATTTTTATCGCAAATAATTTTACCATTTTATCAAATATTTATTATTATTTTTCCAAATATGGAATATTTTTTTTGAAATTCCAATCAAATATGTTATAGAAATTAATATATAATTAATCCCATGGATGAGATGACAATGCATTCTTATAATGTAAAACAATTAAAAATTTTGAGATTTTTTTATATCCAATTTCATATTGAAAATAATTCAAATGAAATTCGTTTTATTAAAAGAAAATTAATATAATTATTAGTCAAAACAAATCAAAAATGTAATTTAACATTATAAATAAAATTAACGAAAATGTACTTTTGAATATAAATTTAATATTTATAACTTTTAATTAAAAATGCAACTTCCTAGAAAATACCAAAATGTTTACCCAAACCTAATTTTGATGATTATATTTCCAAAATGATGTTTATTTTATCATATTAAATTTATAATGGTTTAGAAATTCATATTTAATATAGGTGAATCATTTAAAGGTGGTAAAATTTCCAATTTATAAAAATACAATTTTAAGCTAAATGACGGATTTATTCTTATCTGTTGCGTGATACGCTACCAAAAATCAATATTCTATACATCAAAAAATTTAGAATATATTAAATCTATTTAAAATGGGAAATATTTTTTAATTTATTAGGATATTATATTCCATTATGTTCTTGATGAATCATGTTATACACTATATCAAATATAATTTCCCTATTTTACATATTTAGGGTGTTATAAGGTCTCAAAATAACTAACTTGCTTGCCTCTAACAAGCATAGATCTAAAGAACATGATGTACAACATAGATAATCGTAACGATCCATCATAATTTTTTCCTAAAAACTATTGTTATAGGAAAATTCTCAATCAATAATATGTTTCTAATGTGGGCCTCTAAAATAATGGATGCATGCATGAAACATGTCCTTCAGTACCTTTATAGTCTACTCAGATTGGTCATCAGTTTAAGGGTGATATGTTGTAAAATAGAGAACCTACAAACTGGGATAATTCTATAAACCCTCCTAATACAATGAAGTAAATTGTTCATACCTATTCTATAAAATTATACATTATTCCCATGAAGATGTGTGATATATTGAACATATAACCTCTCATTATAAACCTTTGAAAATTAATCCTTGATTAGGCAAAAATGGGTAACCTTTAATAACCTTTCCACAATCATCTATACGAAATCCCTACCACAATGTGACTTTGATAATACTATCATAAAATAGATAGTAACCCCATCCCATTTATATTTGGGGATGGGTAACATATTTAATAGGCCAACCAACCACTCGTTTTCTTCTTTCATTGACTAAAAGGTGGAACATCAAAGAAAAAACCCCACTATTTACCATTTCACCCCTAGATTTCAGTAATGGTGGTGAAAATCAAAAAACATATGTTCATTAGTAAATCATACACCACAAAGTTAGAAAAATGATATTCTCTCCTGAATTCCACTCATAAGATTCTATGAAATATAACTCTACCATAGATATATATAATATCACCATTACCTATAACCCAACTAGGTGGAAGATCATGATAAAAAATAAAATCCCTTAGGACCAATCCTTAAGCATTAAAAATCAATATCCACTATATCAAATTTAGATGTTATAGAATAATCGGTGAAGATATTCAAATAGGGATCTAAATAATCTCTCATATGGTAATATATATTTCATCAGATAGATCTATAAGTTGTCATTAACTAATAGATTCCAAAAACACATGATGACTACCCTATCAGCTCCATAGATTAGAAACAAGATTACCATTTCATAAAGCATATAAATGTGAAATGTTTAGAGACTAATGGTTTTCTAACCACCAATACTTCTATAAGAGTAGGTTTTGTTGAGAAATATATATTATAAGATTTTAGGATCCATATATACTATAAACGACTCCCACCATTGGTAATGAATCTAATAACATAGAAAATGAACAATTATTACTGACTCAAGGTCGTGCATTGGTTTATTTCACTCATTAGACATCAAATAGTGAGTCCTATATGCTACTACTCTCTCTCCATGTATCAATACATCTCCCACCCCACTAATTAATTAATCACAATATATTGATATCTTTTTTAGAGGGTTTGAAAAAACATGGATTAGTGATGAGGTTAATCTAACCCTTATTTCCAAAAAATATTTTTCACATGCTTAAATCAGTATAAATAATACATCATTCATCATAAATTTTATTATAACTATTTTTAGGTGGTAACGAGTTATAATTAATCTCTATTAGTACCTTACAAGTCAAAATAATATAGTAACATAAATAACATTTCTAGTTCTCCCATTAAAAATTCCCCTCTCACTCTCTAGATATATAGATACCCCTATATCTTATATGATGTGACATATGAAGTGAAATCTATCGATATGAAATCTACAGCATTAAATATTATTTTAATGATTATTCTCTTTAAGTGTATTCCAAATGAACTCTTGGTACTTTATGTGATCCCCTCGGGACATGGACTACACAATGATATAATTGAAAAAATGACCATAAAGTCATAAATATAAGTGTGTATGTCCCGATTCATTAAGTACATAAATATAGAGGGTAAACTAATCTATCCTAAAAAAATTACATGAAATTAATGTATGTTTTAACAACTTCAGAACACATTACATAGTATGTTTGGAGTCATTACATTGATATGAGGATACCGTTATCTCAAATAAATCATCAATAATATTTTATATTCACAGAGATAATCGATGAGATCATAAATATGATTAATTTGATGATGAATATTAATCATAACATGATTCCATTTCTTGATGTAAACATGTATTAGTGAATTACCACACAAATTCGTGGAAAAAAAGTACTGATGGAACCCTTGGAGAAGAAATATGTCATATAAAACACTTTTCCTACTATTCCTACAACTACTAGTTGACTTCCGAGAGCTCAGTAAGATTCATCAAATATGGTAGAATGTATATTTTTTTAAACAGTAATTAAACTCAATAGTAAATCCATCCTACCTCCCTTGATGTTTCGTGGGATATTCATGAGGTGAGTCATCTATAAAATGGTCTCGAACAAGAGAAATTATAGCCTATTGTACAATATGATCATCTAGTAAGAGACAAAAAATCTTGTCCAATAGCCTACACGCCCCTAGATGTTCATTTATATAACATATTACCTTAACAAACCATTCATCCTTTTGAAATATTCTACAACCATTAGAAGATAAAATACACACACATCTAAAAAAACAATGAAAATAAACTTAAAATGGAACTAGACATCCCATCTAATAAGTTATGAAAAATTATTCATCATGATGATACAAAATTACCATATATATAAGTAAATACCTAAATTTAGTGGACACTACTTATAATAGTGTATTTTATCTTACTAGATTCCTTGGGTTGTGATAAAGGTCATTATTTCACATAGATATTCAATCTATTAACTGTAGATTACCCAAAATATAGATGAAATAAATTATTGAATTGTGAATATGTCAATAAAATAAGAAAATAAAATCAAGGACACTCGTATTAAACATCGGAGAATATATTGATAGGGATTGATAAAAATTGTATAAATTATTTCATGTAACTATTCTAATCCACAACTTAGAGAAATAACAAAACCATCCAAAGTAATTTACCACTTATATTACTACAAAATATATTTATTTCCCTATTAGCATCAACCACCTCAATAGAAAAAATTTACTATTGTAATATAGATTACTACATGGGATAGTTATAAGGATAAAAATGAAAAAAAATAAAACTTGTGCAGATCACCTCTCATTTAAAATTTGTGGAAGAGTCCTATAAAATCTCTCTAGATGGCCCCAATTTTCATAGACTCTTTAGCATACTTGGTTGTTTTATAATGAATAATTAGGATTCCTATTATACCACTATGATGTCATACAAAAATAATCTATTACATACACTCTTTCTTCCACAATAATGGTGTTATATCACATTTGAACACTTCATAATAATGGATGACCTAGTTCCTGTCCTAGTTATTGAACCATACTAGCCCATAAATTCATTTTACAAAATATTTAACTCCACATTACGATAATATTTTTCCATCACTGAGATAATAGTTAGTAAAAATATTTTCACATGAGAACTAATAGATATATGATAAAATCATCAAAACACATTTCCATTTAAATTTCATCGCCCTAAATTGTGGGTGAAGAGTGTTAGATCATAGTAAATTGAGTTGAGTAATACATGATGGATATATTAACATTATCATATTGAATGAATTAATTATATCAATAATCCCAATGATTATATGGTAAATAATATCCTTGAATATAGTGTAGATTTCTCTCCAAATAATACATTTATGTTGATATTTAAGATTAAGAACCTCCCACAATTTCTTGGAATGTCCATAAAACATGAAGGTTACATGTGTCAATAAAACGTTTTTATGTGCCTATAAATTCTCAAAGATCATATGTATATCAAGTAATCAAGTCCCTACATCCTGAGGAAGACATTCCCTTTAGAAAACATGAGGGTGTTTCGAGTAGAATCCCCTAGTCCACTCAAATGTGGTTGACACAACAAGTAGAGATCGATCTATGGAATGTTAAATCCATATACATCATTGTATTTGTTTAATATTAGTTATTAGACATGGAATATCATGTACTTTAGTTGGAGGTTACACATTTCTCACTACTGTAGGCACTATAGTTGGTTAGGGTACCACTAGCGTAGAAGAATGATTGTCAAGAACTTCCAGGTCCTCAACATGAGACCAAAATAGTGGAATATATATTCTAATCCAAGAAAAATACTTCAGAAAAAATCTACAACGCAAGAAATTACATATGGGGAAATTAACAATAGGATCAAGGCCTCACTATATTTGATACCCTAAAATCATGATTAAATTTTACACACATGATTACATTAACAACAACTATCAATTCCAAGGGTAAGGGTTTATGGTAATGTTCAAACCCTTTATTTTAATGGTTGAATTATATATGTTTTCTATCCAATATAATAGTTGAATACACTCTTAATGCTGTAATTAATATCTCATTTTACTAAAAAAAAATTCAACATAAAATTTAATAATTTAGTACCTTTATAAATAACAGTTTATTATATGGATTTATTGTACGAAATTATAGAGTTATACACCCTATGGGCTTCAACTAACTCTCTATGTATGTAAATTATTTTCAATTATCATCTTATGTAACCAATTTATTATGTATTTGATTAAATTAAGGTTGTTAAAATAAAATTACATTATCATTATATGAATGAAAATACTAATTAGGTTGATGTAGAATATTTATGTAACGAGTATCTTTTTTAATTGAAATTTAGTAATTTTTAATCATAGAATCCAATCCATATATCGAGTTGGAAACATAAAGTACAAGAAGTAAAATATTCATGGAATAAAATATGAATTAAATATAAATCAGTACATCCCTATAATGATACATACACTAATACCCTATAATCTACCATCACAAGGGTGGAAATAAAACAAAATAATACATCACAAAAAATGCCTATCTCTCAAAGGAGAATATAGTACAACTATAACTTGAAAATTAAAGAAAAAATAGTACCTTCTTGAGAAACATGGATTTTAAACCATACATTGGCAATGCTAAATCAAGGAATATGCTCTTTACCAGTTTCTAAAACATTATGAGTCACCTATATATAAAAACGTATGTTATTGGAAAGATGACTAGATCTAATAACACATTTTTTGATTCCCGTTCTATTTTACTAATTAGTAACATGTCCTATGGGCCAAAAAGCATCAATAATACATCTCAGTATTCCAAAATATATTGAATATTAGTGAGGTTGTAATAGTGGTATAGTGGGTAGACTATTCGCACTTATTACTAGGATGAACACTATATGTAAATGAAATAAAATCATTCCATATTAAAAATATTAATATACATAAGGAAATAAAACATTACTAAATGAAAATGATGTCATGGAGGTGAAACATATATTTTCATAATTCCATGGAAGTATTAAAAAACATTGTATTGAAAATGAAAGAGAAAAAAATCACCAAAAAAATTTAATATATATGTTAATTATGAGTCCCAACTCAATCCTATACTCCAATGCTCGCAACCCGATAAATAACTTAGGCATATTAATAATGGATCATACATTTATGATTTACTATATTTTTGAAATATTTCCAGTTACCAGGTGGAAAAATGAACATGGTGGGATTAAACATTAGAAGGTCACCCACAACGACATCTAATAAATATCAAATATAGTAATAAAAAATATTATTACGTGAAGTTATAATAATCTTATCTAGTAATTTAGTAAAACATAATCAAGCGTAGTTAATAATTGGATACCCAGTTTACCCTATATAATTAATCCTAATCTGGATGCCTTAGATCATATTTCAGTATAATTGATTACATAATATCACTCATATAGCTCTAGAATCCATGAATACATAATATCATGAAATCCTCTAAACAAGTACCGGAATTCCAACACAAAACACCTGTGTCAAATACATGGGATACCAAAGAATTATTTAATATTTTTCTAAATACATAATATGTTTATAAATCCTTAATAACAATATCTTTGGGATTTGAGTGTAATATATGGGATAATCCCTTATAAATAAAATCCATAGAGATTTTTTTTAAAAGGTAGAAAAAAATATATTGATAAAAAGGGGGGGTTACGCAAGATTTAAATCCATAGAGATTTTAACTACATAAAGGAAAACTATAACCTAGTCTTGGGAAGCTAGGGATATAATCCATGTGGTTGAAAATTGGTATCCCATGTCCGAGGACATCATGATGAACATTGGAAATTATCCACTTAATTATAATTTTTTAAGTGTTTAAAATTTATCATCAATGACAAGTAGAATAGTTCCGAAGAGTTAGACATAGGATAAATCCAAGGTCAGTGTACCACTTGAAATTGACATCAATGAGACATGTGGAATCCTATGACTTTTCACATGTTTTTTCCAAGATGGTATCCTAGGATCACTCAATGTATGCTACACCTATAATGGTGTTTCCATGATCCATAATCTATAACAAAATCATACATAATACAAATCTATATGATACAACTAATGTATTCAAGCCAACACATTTATCAAAATAAATTAACAACCTCTTTGGTATCTTTAAATAGTTTCCATGTGATCCCTATATTATTTATCAAATGAATTCATCATTTTTTCACTGATTTATAAACAATTATATGAATTTTATCTCTAGTGTTTATCCATGACACCCTAAGTTATAAATTATATTACATAACAGATAACATGGGGTTTCCCCAATGGTAAAACAAACACACACTAAGGGGTTATTTTAGTTATATTTTGAAATTTGGTCATCATGGTTATAAAAAAATATAGACCTAGGGGTTATTTAGGTTGATTTTATCAATAAAAAATGATATTTAAGTTTTTATGTGTATATATACTTCTTGAATTAAGTAAAAATTAATGTTATACAATATCAAGGGTCAACACACCAAATGAACAATTCCTTTAATGAAAATACATTTTATAAATGGAGATTAATTATATAAAAAGCATATATACCATCCACATATGTAACATAGAAGACTCGTCATATGGATTCGAACTTATATTAAATCTACAATAATAGAATTTATGAAAAATATAATGAAATTCCTTAAAATGAGGTATTTATATAAAAATGTGGAAGTGATTTAGGATGGAAGAAATGAAAATTATAGATGGTATCAAAGTTATTATGTTACCAAGGTCCATCCAAGGTGTTAAATGGTATTGTAAGGAGTGTTCAAATGGGTGGTGTAACTCTCTACATGGAAGATGGGAAAGGGGATGTCCCATGATGGAGTGGGTGTTCAAAAATGATAGGGAGTGACTAAAAATCATATTTAACGGTAAAATGTAGAAAAAGTTGACTGTCATCATTTTTTAAATCGATAAATGGATTGGATTAATTTTTGTCTGAATTATGAGTGAACTATTTATTCATACTATATAGGAGCACCATACCTTGCATGATTGATATAATAATTATAAACACCATGTCCTACCCATTTGAAGTGAACCTACAACAAATTTAAGGCTTTACATAGTTTACATACCGATTTCAAATGGTTTTATAATCCATTATCCTCTGGCATTCATGAATCATAAGTACGGACAACATTTATAGAAAACCATGTTCTAGTTATTAAATATTATTTTCCATTCAAAAAACCTAAACACTGATTCCTAAACCCTCAAAATTATCCCAAAAGATACTCCACATCTACAACACATAGTTTAATATATAATTAATGGATTTATATTGAAAAAATATAGGACCTTATACCTTGAAAAAATTATGGTCGTACAAATATCTTCTATTCCATTAATGTGGAATGGTTGATAATGTGATACCCAAATTCCATGAATCCCAAATTTATTACCCTATTGGTGGGTCAGTGATAAATGTTTTTTGGTTTAATGTAGAAAATACCCTGAAATTAAATTTTGTCAGATCCTCAAAACTATAGGGATCTCAAATGAAATTGTACACATATAAAACTTATGAGAAATTTATTCTAGGGTTTGGTGGTTTAAGTGTTTCTTCACATTGGAATAGTGGGTTTACAATTATGTCCAAAAATGTGGATAGAATTAGACACAAACCAAATAAATAAGGTTCATTTATATGCATAATGACCTTATTGAAACTAAAGGGGGACCAAAAAATTGATTGAGGTATTATACCAATAACCCGGTATACAACAAAAACATTATTTGATATAGGTTCCTCTCAGCCATTTTTACCCCCATAAATCATGTATCTGTTAAATGCTTCATCTAACTCAATATCATATGTGGTCAAATATCTACTTTTTATGGTAAGGATAAGGATCATGGTTTTTGATCCATAATGTCTTATATATATATCTGATGTAGAGATCATATGGTATATCCTCATTATAGAAATAGATAACTTTGATATTATTCTTAGGATATAATGGATAGTCATCTTAAAATACCACAATGATTATTACCATAATATGGTAATATTAATTTCATATAATGGATATTCTCACCACATAAATGGTGTGTGGGACACCAGGTCTAGTTTCAAAGGAAATACTTTTTTATGGTTTGTATATTTGAATTATAATTTTCTTCACTCTGGATAATTTAAAATGAATGGAATTAAAATAGTGAAATTCCTAAAATGTGTTAGGGAATGTCATTGTTATTCCTTGATAATATCATATGACATCACAAGGGGAGATAATTAATTTTTTATACAATATGGTTCCAAGGACACAATTTATATCATTTCCTTCATAATATATGGAACCTGCTGAGTAGAAGGAGTTAAATATATAGCTAGAATATCTGTAATAAAAGTGTTTTATTTTAATAATGTTTCTCCATGTGTAATCATTTACTCTTGTAAAACAAGGTTTATGGATCATTACATATATGTATTTATTACACATATCATTATCAGAATAATGTTAAAAACAAATTCCCATTAGATTAAAATTATTAATATATTAATAACCTAAAGGGGAAAATGGTTTTATATAAATGATCACTTGTTAGGGTACCATTATCTATTTGGGATGTAGTCGGCCAAATAGAATACTATGTTTAGAATAATACTTGGAATTCAAATTAGTTTATGACTCTATTTATCTTAACCAATGTTCATGTGGTGTTCATGGATTTTATGAAAAAGAAATTTCACTAATATATTTACTCATTTGAAACATTATTCTTATATGGAATGTTGGTCATCTGTAAAACTAATGATGTGTATGAAAATCAATTAAATATAGTTCAAGGAACACTTTTTTATCACCATATATATGTAAATCTAGAAATGTGTATATTTTGGACTCTACATAACAAATTCATGGGATTTATAGTGTCTGAAAAAGGAATATCAGTTAATCTTTATAATATGAATAATTAATGGAAATAACAAAATAATGTTTTTAGACACATAAGATATTTAATCTCATAAGATACTACTAGTTCTTTTGTGGATTTATATAACGTAGAATATCCTTTTATATACATCACTCATAATGGCGTGAAATTTCAAGGGATCTAGGAATTTCAAGATTCAATTGATGAATTGTTTCAGTGATAAACCTCATCTCTAATCGTTATTTTTTCTAATCATGTAAATTTGTGGATCATGTGGGGTATTATGGTTACTAGACACTGTATCCACTAAAATATAATTTCTCACTAATGAACTTAAGAAAGAGGTATATTTTTATGAACATAAATATTAGTGTAATGATATTATCGCTGTGAATTTCATGGTATATACCAAACAAAAGACCATTATTTATGTCTTCTATAAAAAATATTTAAATATCCAAGAAAACTTAATGCTTAATTGTGTTAAAACAATTTATTTCTACTTTGTTTATATCTGTTAAATGTAAAATGTGGTTGTTGATTCTATTAGTGAAGATCTAGTGTCTCAATCTTTGAAAGAGACCATTTTTGATAATAATTTTTTATTCCCATTTATAGATATGCCTATAGATGTGAAGGAAGTGAGTCTGGTGATGTTTCTAGCTATTATTCATACAAATCCATCTCTACTTGATATAATTCATTATGAGAAATCAATTAATTTAGCATGTCATTGTTTGAAGTGAAATATATATGTTATAAAGATAATAAATTCATGACCTCTATCTGTTGAAGGTATATATTATTTCAGAAAGAAAATTGTTACTCCTCCCACATTGAGAAAATTTAAGATGATGGATTACCATCAATATCAATGGTTTCTTCACCCATTCACGACTATGATGTATTAAAAGATTAAATGTCGGTACTGATAGCATGGCATGAGATGATATATATGGGAATTCATTTCAAGGTTTTTTTCGATAGTTTTATGAATGTATAGAATCATACACTTTGTGGAATGCTTTTGATAGTATTAGTCTTAACGAAGAAAAAAAATGAATATAAATGGACTTCATCATTGAATTACATTATACACCGAGTGTAATGATTATGATCTAGGAATTGAATTATTATCTCATCTATCTAGTCAACTGACTATATAATTTCCATGTTTTTTAGATAGATTATTTTTTAATAAATACCATCAAAAAATTATAATTTTATGTATATTTTCCCAATTATGATTTCTTGAATGAATTAAATATCAATAACTATTATTTGCAATAGACTATCACAATTATGCATCTAGTGACACTCTTTGAAAATAAATTTAAATCTCTTCCTAAATAATTTTTTTCCAAATAATTTAGAACATAAAATTATCATTATATCGCCAATAATATTAGGTTGAATTTTTTTCAAAAGATTAATAGTTCTATATAAAATATTTTTTTGGACGGAATTATTTATCAATTTTAAATAACTATTAATAAATATAAAATTAAAATTATCTAAAATATAAAAACTACAATGAAAATATTGTTATAGAATTTAAAATTATATAATATTTAAAAGTTTAAAAAAATGTTATAATTATGTCACTAATGAGGTAGATGATAAACAACATAGGGATGTGAAAACCTCATCGTTAAAAATAAATTATTATAATAATTTTTTGGTATACTAATTCACTAATTAGTATTTCTATATTATAATTTTTATTATTTATTAAATTATAATTACATTAGATAAATTTTTTAAATAATTTCAATCTATATTAATTAATGTCTATAGATTTTTTCTTTACTAATATTTATAATAAATTATTATTATGTCTATTTCGTTTTCATAACTATTCAACATGTGCTGTAATTTAGCTTAATTTTAATATTTTATGTAAATTTAAGATATGTGTATTCAAATATTTTTTATTTTTTTTTAATTTTATATCAATTATTTAAATTTTACCCAAATTTCAACGTATATTTCTTACTTTACATTACAATTATTATTTTATTCTAATTTATAAAAAACAATAAATGTTGGTTTTTTCTATGTTATTAATTATTCTAAATTATTTAGTTTTATATTACGTTTCCCTTATTATAAAAGATAGTAACTACATTAGATTAAATTTTTATCATTTTATATATGTACATATGTGTGTTCCATTTTTATGGTTTGTAATATCCTAAACTGAATATAAATTTTATTAAATAATGAATCATCATTTTTTATTTTTTATTTTTTATATTAAATTACTATTTTTTCTTAATTTTTTGAAATTATATTTAACATCCACCATTTTAGATTAATTTTTTGTTAATAGACGACATTTTAATTAATATATTATATATTATTGAGCATTGTAATTTTATAATGTTTTTACCATAATTTATAATATAAATATATAATGTTTTTGTTTTTTAGACATAATATAATATAAAGAAACTAGTAAAAAAATATAAATAATTAACTGAAATATTAATTAAATATTTAATTATAATAATTATTAATTATACTAAATGATTAATTTTTTTTTTATTTTATGTGTTAATAAATTTAAAAAGATTCAAAAAACTAATTAAATAAAATTAATTAATAACAAACTATGCAAATATATGTAAACCATAATAAAAAAATACTTAAAAAATTATCATTTATACAATATGTCTAAATTTTTACCATTAAACTATTGTTTTATTCATAACTCGTATATTTTAAATTAATTACAGAATATTTCAATATAAATAAAATTTAATTAAAAAAATTAATAGATAATTAATAAATATTATAATCATTAGATTAAAAACCCCATTAAAATTATCAAACCCCGACTATGGTTAATAAATTAATTTTAATTTTTTTTAATCATAGATTCATTTTCAAAGACTCACGTCAAACTATGTTTATATTTTAAAATTTTATTATTTCATTATACGTGGACTGTTGTCGCACAATTAGATGATATAATATGAGAACTATGTAACTATGTATAAAATTTATAAGAAGTCTAATTACATGGTTTGCTCAGAGTTTCCATAACCATGTGTCTTCCATTTGAGGTGATTTATGGGACCAATGAGTGGTTCAATGTTTTCCAACTGTACAAATGAACAGTGCATGTTATGGAGATTTCCAAAAAAATATAAAACAAATAAAATTATTTATATCATTATAATTATTAATACCCTTTAAGGGTTCCTCCTCCATAATCTTCTCGGCCTCCCATCTCCCTCTTATTGTTCGAACCACTTCCACATGGGGGATCCCACACACACGACAACCCTCCTCCCTACACCTCTTATCTTGGTTATTGCTCTCAATATATGGTATGATCATCCCATGTTATCTACTTTTCTTCAACAATTCCTTACTCATCATCTATCTAATAGTTTCCTTTCCCCCTTGTTTTGTGCACTATGTATGGTCACACCCTAACCACATTTTTGTGTCTATTTTGGTTGTTCTGTGGATCTTATGGTCCTATGATATCCTTGTTAGGGATTGTTCTTGATGTGTTTGTGAAAGGAAACTATTTTTGGTCTCCTTGAAGGTGGTATGCATACATATACCTGTTTATGTATACATAAAAACACACACACACACACACACACATACATATATATTCCCACATCATATATATTATCTCATGACCTGTGGAATTTGTGCAGTGGGTCAAGGGGTGTATATATAAATATTTATTGTCATATTTTCATGTAACTGTGATGTAGTTTTTATCAAATAAAACATAATTTTAGGATAGAAAACTATGTAACAAATATTAATTAAATTATAATAATTTTTTAAAGTTTATTTAATTTGTTATATTAAATTTATATTATGTAAAAAAAATTGGCTCTTGAAAGTGGGGATATAACTATGTTCAAAAAAAATTCATAATCATGAAACATATCTTCCTTGTTTTTTTGGAATGTTTTAATCTTATTTAAAAATGAAATTAATTATAAATGTCTAGATGTTATCATAAATAGATTCTATTAGGAAAAATGGTGATCCCAAAATGTGGTTTCAATGGTGTTAGTGTGTGGGAGCCCTTGACATTTTCCCCTTAAAAATTCATGGATGTGGTGTGTTTGGATTGCATATCCTTTAAGTATACTAATATAATATTTTTTGAACTATAAAATAAAATATATAGCATTGGAATGTTATGTATATAAGTGGGAAAGCTATTATATGTACACTAGTAATGAACCACCCTACCAAGCTGGAATTTGTCACAACACTAGCTAAACTATGATGTTGTGGTTGGCTCGGGAAGGAGAAGAACATTCACTTCTTGAGTCAATCATTGAGAGTTCGAGGATCCTAGGTCCCCAATAACCATAGATACATAGAGATTCCACATGGAACATTCTATCTTATATTTATATTATATATAATTCTACATGTAAATTCATCTCATCTTAGTTTCATTTTTTATAAAATAAAACAAATCATGTTTTACAAGCCCCTATTTTGAAGTTTCCAATGTTATTATTTTAGAGTAAAAATATTCTTTCATTCCATGTGCCTTATTAATAATGGATTATTCTAAGTACATAACACATAAAAATGGATTACGAAATAAAAAGGGGAAAATTTATTCTAATATATTTCAGCTAGTTACATATTTTTAAAAAAATGGAAACCTTATTAAAATAAATTTATATTTTTAAACTAGATTATAATGGGCTTCAATTTAAAGTGTAGGAATAGGGCGTGGTTTTTAATTTTTCTTATATATAAGAATTTTTTATGCTCAATCCTTTTCTTCTATATCATTATTCAGTTTTAGATTCTACCTATATCATGTACCCTCATGGATCATGTGTGGTGCCGTGGTTATTTGTGACTTGTAAGAACCTTCAAGTTATTTATAGTTTTATTTATTTCCCATTTATAGTTAAATAATTAATTATTATATTTATTTATTTGTCTATTTTTATGGGGTTAATAATTTCAACATGAGTTATATTTGATTCCCAAAACTTGTTTCCATTACAAGAGGACTGGGAAAGCCTCTACAAAATTATTGTAGGGCATATCAAGAGATCAGTTTAGGGTGGACACTTGTTAGTTCATGAAATAATAAAATAAATGAATTTATCCATTGTTATTTGGGGTTGTTTGGTAGTTTGGAGAAAGGGTTTCCAAAATTAAAGTGGTTATTCACATATAAGTGATTGATACCACCTATTAAAAAGTTATTATATCTTTCCAGGGTGGTGCATAATGAGATTTCATCAAAATATGATTTTGGATCTCTTTTTTTGACAATTTTTTCTTGAATTTTTTACTGGAATTGAGAATTTTTAGGTTGTCTTGAGAAACTCAAAAAGTTGAAGTCAAATATTGGATGGATTTATGGGTATAATGATTATTGTTAACAGTCTAAAAATCTATGTAAAGACCATGAAATGACCTCAATTAGCCTCAAGTGTTCTCACATTGTTGGGGCCCAATCCTCCAAAACTTTTATCCTAGTCGTGTGTAGTAGTAATTTCTATATATATTTAGAATTTTGTTATTATGTATTGCATGTCCTCTTATGATTATTGGTGTGGAATTAAGATTTTTTTGGGTAGATTTTGAGGTGTTTCCATTATTTATTAAAATTATATTTTTTGTGTATGGAAATTGGATTTTTTAAATAAAAATATATTTGTTGTTTAAAAATGAATTGAAACTAATTTGAAAATATAATTGGAGTAGTTTTGGAATTTTAAGTGGTTTTGTGGGATTTTAAATATATGTTTATTTAGAAATTTAAATATAGTAGTACATGTTTTTTTGAAAATGGAAATATTTTATTTAAAACCTTGGTATTCCAATAATTGCACACATATGCGAATGTTTACATGTATACTTGGTTGAGTGATTGAGATGATGTGATAATATATATATATAATGCATAATTTAATAAGAATGGAAAATTTATGAATATTTATATTTTTTATTCTTTCATTAGATTGGTTTCACAATGAAAATTTAAATGTTTTGATTACTGGGTGTTGTGTGATGTTATATTTCTATGATTTGTGTATTTCATATTTGGGATTTCATGGTTTTGGGTATGTTGGATATGTCGTTGAAGTGATATTTTGGGTCATTATTCATGGTGATTGATATATTTTAATTCATTTTTGTGTACCCCATTATCATAACACACCCTAGGATATTCTCAATAAATTAAGGGTGGACATTCTCTAGGATGTATTGGTTTTACAGTTTCGTGTGGCTTTTTTGGGACAAATAAAATTACTATATATAATGATCAACTATAATAGGATGTTTTGGTTTGAAATTATCATCTATTTCATACAGGAAATTCTATTCTTTAAAATATTACGGCACCATCCATAGGCCTCTATGTCAAGATTTTCATGTAGTGACAGTTCATTATGTTGTGGTGGATTTTGATTAAACATGTTCTTTTTGACAACGTAGAAAGAAAAATTATGTAATTCTTTTCTACTGATTTCTATTTTGGAAACCATTTTTGGTTTCATGATCTTAGTGTCTATAATTTAGTGGTTTGACTATGGGAAAAATAATTTTATCTGAGCTATGGATTATTATTTTCTAATGATTTTTCACTCAGCTTTATTCCTTTGATCTATACTATGACCCATGATGCTATGAGGAATATTAAATTGGATTTTTAGGTGGACCATAGTCTACATGATTTTAAATTGATCAATTATCATATAATTTATTTATTTTACAATTTTATCAATGGATTATAGTTGTTATCAACCAAAAAATCAACATCAAGAATTCAATAATAATATTTTAGTATTTATCCCTCCATATTTAATCAAGAAACCATAAAAAGAGAGAAACAAGAAGTAATAGTGAATCATTGAGGCTATTTTATCTCGAGTCTAGAATCCTATGTATCATAAGATAACACTTTCTATTGTTATTTTATATTTCCAAATATTGATGTGGTGGGATAAAATAATTTAAATGAAAAAAATATAAATCATTTATGGAAGCCTCAAGTCATTATTCATCTAGCATTGTTTCACACAAAATATTGAGGGTATCATAAGGATAAACATTATAATCTCTAAATAACAATGATTCAGTGATGACAGAGTATGCTATGACCTTTTCTAAGATGGTACCATATCCCCAAAATCATAATAGGGTTGAATTCTAGAATGATTAATTCCTATAAAAGGGATATTGATTATAATTTCATTAGGTATTTTATTCATTCACTAAAACTAATGATGATTTTTTGAGATATTTTAATTAGGAAGAAGTCAGTTTACTTGATTATAGTATATTTGCGATTTCTAGGAAATTTATATTGTGCTTTGTTTTACAAGATTCATTTGAGGGTACTCACTGGGATTTCTTTCTATGTGGGAGTACCTAGAACATGATATCAATATGCTATAAAGCACCAAATAAATTTCATAACTATGTACATTTAAGATTAATATAATGTATTTGTTTCAATTTTTCTCATATGTAACATGTATTCAGGTCATCTCCCTTAATGAACCTTCAAGATTTAAATTTTATAGAAAATTCTATTATTATTTTCTTATATTTTTAAATGAAGATCTTACTTGTTTATTTAATTATTATTTTTAGCTTTATCTTATTATGAAACTCATGAGTTTGTTTTTACATGAAAAAGGTATTTTAATAGAGTCCTAAAATGGTGGAGAGACCAGAATAGATAAAACTAATGTAAAATTGGGCCATCAAGACTCTATTATGGTGTAAATATCTATCACCATCCCCCCAAACCTAATGAATTTGTTTGGGTATTTCTAAATTAGAGCTCATGATGTTCCTTATTTGATGTTGTTTTTGGATACATGAATGCCCTTCCATTTAAATTCCCCATTTTAATGGTTTAGTTCTTTTTGTTTCGTATGTTGTTTGCATAGGTGTCGGTTGATTTTTTTTGGATTTCGTATTAGATTTATTTGGAATTTTAACTTTTCTTTTTTGGGAGGGAATTTATTTTTCTATTTTATATATTTGGGTGGTGGATGATTCATTTAAGGAGGAATTTCATATTGGTCTATTATCCTGGTAAATTGATGATTTTGGGACATTCAACCTAACAAATGTATCAATGGTAGTGAGAAATGTCACACCCCATAATATTTTATTAATTATTTTTTATTAATTAATTAATTTTAGATTTACATTCAATGTTTTAGGTCAAACTGGGTGTAAATTATAAAATTCATATTTTTATGTTTAGTAGAATATATGGAAAATGGATAGTAAAAACCATGAAGAAACCATGTGAGGGTGTCTGATAATTTTAACTATTCAAATTAAAATTTCATAACATGGTTTTATTAATCATGAGGAATTCCCAATGGATTTAGTCTAGGAACCAAGTGAGAGTCTCATGGTTTTCCCAACTATGCGACTAAACCATACTATGTGTCATGAATTCAAAAAATAATTACAATATAAAATAAATTATTAACAGTAAAAATAATACTACCAAAGGGGTCCTCCTATATCAACTTCTTGGTCTTCCCTCACCCCCTATAGTTGGACCCTCTCCCATATGGGGGCTCCAGAGAGAATCACATCCCTCCTCTCGGCTCCTATTCTCACTATTTTACCTCTCAATTTCGGGTGTGATCATCCCCTTTTAGCTACACCTCTCCACCTTCTCCTTCTTCTTCCACATCCTCTTGTATAATTACCTCCGTCTTGGATTTCAAACCCTTTGGTAATTCCTTAACCCTATTTGGGTGTCTATTTGGTTGTTCTGTGGTTATTAGGGTTTATGGGAACCCAATTGGGGATCGTTCCTATGGTGCTCATTGAAGGAAATGATGTGTGGATTGTTAAAGGAACATTGCACCCATATATGTTCGTACACGCGCACACACACACACACACACACACACACATATATATATATATATATATATATCTTATATGTATGTATTATCTCATTATTTAGGTAAATTGTACATATGTTCATGGGGTGTATATATAAATATGTAATGTTGTAAGTGCGTGTAACTGCTAAGTGTCTATCATAAAATGTATCATGGTTCGATGAAGCATCCCCATGCCCAATCTTTTAAATTGATATATATTATTTCAAGATGTTTTATGGTGTATTTTCAACATTTTAGGAAATTTTAATACAATGTAAAATGTTTATTGTTCTTGGATGTGGGTTTTCATTTTTGTTTCATAATTTTTTCCTAAACATACAATATTGGCTAATTTTGTTGTACTGTTTTTTATAATTTTACTACGGTAAAATTATTTTTAATGTCCATTTGTTCTCCTATGTGGTTTCCATCATGATAAACAGTTATTACAAACATATTATTTTAAATACTTTGGTCTATTTGGGATTTAAAAATTGGATTTCCCATTCAAAATTATTATATTTTTTGTGTTGGTATTTTTTTGATCGGGTTATTATAAAAGTATATTGGATTGGATTATGAAATAAAATATAACACATGTGAATATGAGGTATCTTGGTGAGAAGAATACGATTTTTACTCTATGTATGACCTTCCATGCCTAATAGGATTGCGTTAAAACACTAACTAAACTATGATGGTTTGGATTGGTTGGCTTGATCTGGAAAAGGACCTTAATATCCATGGTAAATCAATATGATTATTGGAATCCAAGGCCCCCACTATACCTATAAACCTAGAAATTTTGCATGGTTCATTCTCTTTTATACATGTATTTTCCATTATAAAATTTTTAAATGAACGTCAGATTTGTTTCATTTTTCTGAAAATTAATAAAGAAATTTTAATTACAATTGACTTGAAGAACCTAGAGTTATTATTTTCTAATAAAATTATTCCCTTATTATATTCCCATCATTAGAAGTGGATTATTGGAAGTCCATTAATCTTTCAAAATATATTTAAAAATTTAAAAGGGGAAATTGTTTTAATGAAATTTCATCATGATACTTGTTTTAAAAATAAAAATAAAATATTATTTTCATATATTTTAATTTTAAAATTATCAGGACATAGGTTTATATTTAATGGAAATTCATAGAGTTTTTTTTATCCATTGGAATTCGTAGATGGATTTTTTATGATTTTTATTTTTATCTACCATTTTTAAGTTTCATTTTTATCCAAGTTATGATTCCCTCATATAGAGTGTGTGTTTCTATTGTCGGTGGAGATGCACATGGTCACAATACGATATTTTCTGTTTTATTTCATTTCATATACCATGTTTTTCCTTTACTATTGAATATATTTGTGTATTTATCAATTTTTTTAAGGGATAAATAAATTAAAATTGAGTTCTATTTTATGCTTGGAAGAAGATTACAGACTAAAATGATTAGGAATTCCGCTTGATCATAGTTTTAGGGTGATTTGTAGACTAGTTAAGTGAAAAATAGGGTTACTTCAAAGAAAAATTGATTATGTACACTCAAAAAGGGGAGATACATTATAGGAAATCAATTTCCAAATGTATTGATATATTTGAGTAATTTTGGTAAGAGTTTGGAATTGATGAAAGGATATATGAAGTGGCGAATAGGGGTGTAATTATATTTAAATTTTTCAAAATGAATTTTTTGGGTTGAATTATAGTATAAATTTTTTTTATGTGATATATTTATGGATGATATTTATGAAAAAATATGTATATTCTTATTAATATTTTTTACAAAATGACTAACCATTATGAAAATTATCCATTATAAATTCATTTGCATCTAATCAAAAATGAATTTTCTATGGATATATCCCATATTGAATAATTTTACACCCCCATATTTATGATGGACACATCAAACATAATACTAGGGTAAAGATTATATTTGATAGACTCTATATTTTATCCAAATTAATCCTATAAATTTATTGTTTTTTCAATGGACTATCAATTTCATCAAAAAATTCTTTAGAATTTTTTTTAATTTAAATAGAAACATCATTCCTTTATAAATAAGTCCCTTATTTATAGATTATATTTTATGGATTTATTTTCTATTACAAATATCATGGGTTGGAAATGATTATTTTTTATGTAATGATGAGTCCTGCACTTAAAATTGTAACCCATCACATCACATGCATTTCTGAAAAAATAAATGGTGATCAATTTCTTTTACATCATAATTAATCATCACAAAAATACTATATATGATAGACTAACAAATATATTAGAAAAAATAAATTCTAAACCAAAATATGTGATGGGATGTTTGTCCATCTGAAATAATGAATCATCAAATGAAGAATTTCTTATAGTTATATTATACTAATCAATGAAATAATTATAATGGATGCTATGTGATATATAAATGTGAATGATATAATATTATTTTAGAGGGTACCATTATGATTATCTATAATGTAGATTACTAATTTACCTCTCAATTTTATAAATTCTTCAAAGATTAAATTTGGATTTAGTTGATTTCGATCATGACATACTATCCTCAAAAGTATAGGGATATAGAATACAATATAAAAATTGAAAAATTTATGATGTAACACTAAAATCTAATAAAAATAGAATCTTTCTATAATTTATTACATTATTATAGTGTTTATGAAATCATAATATTCATAATCAATCAATTTAGAATTAATGAAAATTAGATAGAAACATTATTCTCATATTATATTAGAAATATTAAGACACTGCATAAAAACAATTTTTACATTCATGAAATTAATTCAAGGAGTCCTTCTTCATATCATAGGGATAGGAAAACAAATAATTGGTGATATCATATTATATTCAATATTTATGTAAAATTGAAGTCATCATGTTTAAATTAGGAATAGTAAATATGGGTAAGTGCTTACTCCAAAAAAATAAAATCAATCAACAACATGAAAACAATGTACTACCCTAGATAATATCATCATAAAAATCACATATATAATTGAAACCAGCTTTGTAAGAAAGTAAATGAATAAATTGAAACATTTATGACCATTTTATAAAGTCATCAACTATGTTTTCAAAAATATTACCGTCATATCCATAGTCATTTAAAATTATTTTGTATGGGTATGTATACACTGATTAACCAACTAATATGGAAAACTTTTTTATCGTATTTCATAATGATACATCATTGGGAATCTATAACTAAACCCCACTTACAAGATGAGACTCAAATTAATTCATCTAATATATTGAATTATTACTACAAATCAATTTCAAATTTTTTTATGACACTACAAATATCTGTACTGAATAAAAAACAATTAATATTCCCCCTATCAATGAATTAAATGTCTTAATAAACTTCTTTCAACTAATAACATATATTAAAAGGTTATTGTGATGATACATAACAAATGTTAGAGAAATGATACTGAATTATCAATAATATTGAAAATATTGACATTAAGATGAAAAATAATGTATATTTAATAGTAGAGAGTGAGAGCGAACCTCATAAAAATAATGCGAATAATCACAATATAGATTATTACTCATTATTAGTGGATGATGATAGAAGACCTTAGATTATTTATACATGAATTTTTTATCGGAAAACTAAAAGGTTTGAACATTAAATAAGATAAATGAACTCCAAAGATGTTCCTCATAACTTTTTTTTGAAATTATTTATTACACACTTTTCACAAATATATTAATTCCAATAAAATAATAATACTCATATATTTTGAAATTTTATTGAATATAATCATTGATAATATTGATAAATGATATTTTTTAAAATAACCATGTAAAATTATTGAGGATGTTACAATGTAATGAATTTTCATGTTGTATGGATATTCCAGTAATTTGGTAAATATTAAAACAAAGATGTTTTTATATTTTAATAAGTAGTTCAAAAGTACATCATTTGGAAAAGTAAGAAGTATATTAATATATAAAATATTTTAATGAATGATAAATATTATTGAAAATTTTCCCACCTGATATTTGTTCTTTATAAATGTATATTTTAAAAAAAATTAATCCACAACATGGAAGAAAAATATATAAAAATAAAAATAAAAATATCCTTTTTTAAAAATTAATTCCCTTTCTTGTAATTCATCTAATGACTTTTTTTTAAAAATGGATGAAATAGAAAACAAACATGAAAACCCCAAATACTATAGTATGGGAAAATATATTTATATTCATATATTATAATCTTATAATAATCAATAAGGAAATATAAACATAAATATACCTAAATAAAATTTAAATTCCATTGAAATCCCTTGCATATTTAATAACATTGGAATCAAAAAAACTTAAATGAGTATATATGAATTGATAAATAAATTATATGAATAATTTGTAATTAATGATATTATATTCCAAGGGGATACAATATACACAATAATAGTTATATTATGATCATAATATATATGGGTCATTGAAGTGTAAATAAGAAAAAATTGTCCATTCAATGGGTCTCCGCTGAGTCCTATGTGTATCATCATCCTATATAATAAATTTTAATAAATTAAAAAAATTATTAATAATAATTTTCAACCTTATTAAATTAATTATGGTCCTTTAATTATATTTTAAGATCCATTCATTGAATAGTTTTTTCATAAATCGACCACTAAAGGTTGTTTGGTATGTTTTTTAGAAATTAGTCTGGTATATTATATATGGTTTAATGTTTTATGAAATTAGTCTATAATTTAAAAAATTAATAATGTGATGAATATAATTTCTTTTCGTTATATACAATTATAAATTTATCAATGAATTTTGGTAATAGAAAAAAGTTTCTCATCACCCTATTGAGGTATAGAAACCGATATTATCATTTTACAATATATATAAGGGATAAAAGGTATATGATATATTATATCAATAAAATTTAAATATATAATAAATATAAAATAAATTAATTAATTATACCATTTTAACCATCCATATAAATTGTTAATTAAAACATATTACATCTCTACATGGAGAAGATAGGTCATACGTAAGTACGTTTGAAGTTTTTCTATTACATAGGATCAAAAGGAGGTAGCAAATGGTTGTACCCTCAAGATAATAAAATAACAGTATATTATTGATACATGATTAATTATTTTATGATTCAATCACCATATTTAGAGGTTGTATAAGAGGAAATAAACATTGAATTTTTAAGTAAGATGATTACCTCGTCTTTGATATATCTCATCTCGCCTACACCTTATGAATTATTTGGATGGTGTTAGGGTATGTACAGGTGATGGAGATCAAAGAGAAAGATATTATATGGTTCATTCATAGGGGTTCATTTATCTACATAGATAAAATTTTGTGATTAAGTGTGTAGAAGAGTTTCCTTTTATATGTGAGGGGAGAGAGACACATGAAATTACATAGTGATTTTAAAAATATGAAGTCTCATTCTATTGAAATTGGATCCTAATTGTCATTAAATAAAATATTTTAGGGTAATATTTGTAATAAATAAATCTAAACAATTTTAGGAACGTTTTGATGTGTTATATTGAATCTTGAGTCCTTTAGTTTTAACCATTTTAATCCATTTTACCCTTAACCAAAGTGATAAATATTTTCCAGGATTAAAAATTGTTTTCGAAAAAAATATGGGGAAATAATTACCTAATATTAATGGAGATAATTATAAATATGGAATACACATTACAAGATTCAAATCCCTGATGTTATGTAAATTAATTAATATATATTTTCATAAAATGTAAAAAAAATGTTTTTTAAAAATTGAATATGTAAAGTATAAAAATAATTTTACTACAAATTATGATATAGTGTCAAATCAAATGGGATTAACCAGTCCATATAAAATAAAATTATAGTTATTTTTATTTAAAAAAATTAATGAATGAAAGGTACATTTTCAATTACTTTTTTAACATAGAAGAATTAGAAACTTTTTAATTTAGGCTGAAACATTACAAACATTTCTAAAAAAACATAATATATTTTTATGTCCATAATAATATATTGGTATTAATTAAAATAAATATTAAATAAATAATTTCTAAAAAAAAATAAACATAAATATAATTCATTTTATTCTTATTTAATAAAAATTTTAAAAAATAAGAATTTCAAAAAATAGTTTTTCACTATTCACTATAAAATCAAAATGACCATAAACATATCAAAAAATAATGATACTATAATTTTAAATTGATGATATTAAATCTGATGTCCATTGTTTTAATAAATGTTATAAAATAGAAGAAATTAATTATAATATCCACTCACATAAAGCATTAATTTTTTTTTGAATTAATTATTTTGATTCATAAAATGAAAGTATTTTAAATAATTCCATAACAACCATAATTTAATGAATAATAATTCATTCAATTGGACATATAAGGTAATTATTTCATTATATTATTTATAAAATAGTACTAATAACACATTGAACAAAAAAATATTTCTATGATACATTTAACTTCTATCAAAAAATGTTTTTTTATTATTAACTAACCATTTAAAAATAAATGTGTGATTAATTATTATTTATATTAAGGAAACAATTGTAAATATAATTTATAATAATGATATTAATATTAATACCTATCATAAAAATGTCTTGGTACTAATATTAATATTAAAAAATATTATTTAAATGTTGATGTAATATAATGCATTCATATAGAATCAGATATCAAACATATTGCTCTATTAATATAAAAGAAATTATATATGTATTATAAAAGTTATGTTCAGTAATGTCATATTTTGGAGTATAATAGGATTTATTTCTTCCGTTATTTGAATTTATTTATCCTTAAAAAATCATTCATTTATTAGGATGACTCATTTATATGATTTATATTGCCACCTATGTATGTCTCCAATAAATTAGACTATGGATAGAGAGAATTCTCATTTGGGACTGAGAAATGTGGAGGATGAGAAAAAGGTTATACTTTGTGTTCAGAACTATTTGGGGATATTAAGAGTTAATAAAAATCTAATTATGTTATTTGTTGTAATCCATCATAATTTTAGGTCATTGGCCATGTATTGTTGATATTGTGACTTTTTTGGTTTATATATGACTTATATTTCTTGTAATGATAATAATGAGGCATGTGGAACACTCAAAAATCATATAATTATTCAATAGGATTTTATACCCACTACCATTACTACTCTAGATGATGGAAATTGAAGATTATTCTCATGTATCACAAATAAATATATACGATATTGATCCTTACCATATGTTGTGTTGGGAATATAAGAACCTAGAGATTGATATTTATGTTACTAAAAAACCAATATGGATTATTGATTCACATATCAATACATTTTAAGGAAAATCAAATCCCTCATTGATATTTTTATAGGAAAATTTCCTTTGATACCCCAAATAGATGATCTCCCTAAATTAATAATTAAATATAACATTAAATTTATTCGGCCAACACATCCCATACTAGAGTTTATCAAAAAAATTATCCATATGATATCACTCTTGATGGAGTTTGATGAAGGATATTTAACTATTGAGATCCCTTCAATGGATAGCGAATTTTTTGTGTTATTTCTATAATATTTAAATGTATTATATATGGAACATGAATTGAATTTATATATACCTAGTTATATGCATACAATATATATCCTTAGGATTACATAATATATAATTCAATAAGATAAATGACAATCAAATTCAGTTGGATGATCTTTGATGATAAAGGCTATATTCATCCGATTGTATCACCGTGGGTTGTTCATATTATTCTTTATAATAATTTGGATAAAAAATTATTTTTCTATACTTATTATATTAATTTGAATCATGTTTCATTTAATAAAACCAATTTCCACACATATATTACCTCTTTCATCAGCCAAAAGAGAATTGTTAGTTTTTCATGACTTATCAAAAGTCATGGAAAAACAGTCACAAGGATAAGGTGTTTAAGGTGACTAATAATACATTCTATTATATATATATATATATGATAATTTCATGTTTTTAATCACTCCATTTGGCTGGTCTTGTTCTTCTATAGTGTTCATGGATCATAAAAACATATTATCTCATATATACCTACTGTTTTTTATTATGGAATTTAGACATAACATCTTATTCTACTCTAATACTGAATATGATGGTACATATATTATAATGATAATTATTTTAAAACACTATAATATCATTATATATGTGAACATATCAAATTGTAACTATTTGATTCATGATTTCATGTTCTTACGATATATTATGTGAGAATAATGAATTGTGTTTAATCCAATAAAGATGATTGTCATCATATCCTTGGAAGAATAATTTAATTTCTTTTATAGACATTGGCTCTTGGTTTAGAGTGGTCATTTATTATTATTTTCCATTTATATAACCATTATAATATAAATATTCACATATCTAAAAGAAAAAGGAGTGATATTTCCATAAATCTATTATAATTATTGTAACTGTAATGGCCCGGGTTTTTGGGGTCCATTACTTTGTGAAAATAACGTTTTGGGTTTTCGTGTCTAGAAATCAGGGTGGTCTAGGCCTACCGGTAGCCTTAGCCTACCAGTAGCAGGCCTACCGGTAGCTCGGTCTACCGGTGGCCACAGCCTATCGGTAGCTCGGTCTACCGGTAGCTGCGGCCTACCTGTAGCAGCGGACTACCAGTAGCTCGGCCTACCAGTAACTGTATCCTACCGGTAGCTCGGCCTACCGGTAGCTGCAGCCTACCGCTAGCTCGGCCTACCCGTAGCTGGAGCCTACCGCTAGCTCGGCCTACCGGTAGCTGCAGCCTACCGGTAGCTCGGCCTACCGGTAGCTGCAGCCTACCGCTAGCTCGGCCTACCGGTAGCTGCAGCCTACCGGTAGCTCGACCTACTGGTAGCTGCGGCCTACCGATACCTGTAGCCTACCAGTAGCTCAGCCAACCGTAGCTGTCCCCCACAGGTAGCTCTCAGCTACCGGTGGCTCTGGCCTACACCGCGAGTTATTTCCAGTAGCACTCCTTTTTGCGCAAATAGGGTTAAACCCTATTTTGACCTGTTTGAGCGTGTTTTGATGACCCGTAATGCGCATAAGAGTATTAATGAAATACTTAATCAATTAATGAGTCGGTTTAAACCACCCGGACCCCTTTAATGATGAGTGGAGCTGTGTGATCAACCCTCGACCCCCACGCCTTATGCGGTTTCGCGTTCTCACCTCAACAGTACGCAGCTCTTATAAACCAAGGGTTAGTCATGGTTTCTCCATTCTTCGATCGTGTATTTTCACAAACATCCTCTGGTGCATCGGGCGCACCGCATCGTTATCCGTAAAGTTCCGCGCCTGGCCTAAACGTCGATAATCTATCAACAAGTAGGTAATTTCTCCTTCACCTCTCTCTTTTGTGTATCATGCGGGGTGGGCGTGCTTCTGTTCTGTAGAATTGGACAAACCAGACCTAAATGAATATAATGAACTATATTCTATAATGAAAGAGGGGGGGGGCTGTGATCTTTGATGTTGTTTATATTATGACCATATTGTTGAGTCGTGCTGTCTTATGCCTTCTGAAAATCGAGGCCGTTGGTGGTTGTTTTTTGTGCACTAATGAACCCCTGCTGATGTTTTAAATGGCTTGTTGTGGTTGTAAACTCCAGCTGTGAAAAATAAATTGGTTAATAACGTATATCCGGCCAAATAAATTGAGGCACCAGGATCAATCCTTCTTTGATAACCCCGATTAAAACACACAAAAATTTAAATCATGGTGTGTGTTAAGTCGTTTAAATCTTAAAATACCGGCATGACCCTGACTTGTGTTGATGGTGGTAGTTGGTTGTTTTCTTTTTCGAGCCGATTGCTAGAGATGTGGGAGGGGATGGGATCCCCTGTCTTTATACTCTCGGTGGTTGTGTGAATTTGGGGATGGGATCCCCTGTTGGTATGGATTCAGTGGATGTGAGTTTTAAGACCGGGAGAGTACTTGTTTATATCACGAATTGGGGTGGGATCCTCTGTTGTTGAGAACCCGGTGTGGGCATTACGGTTGATGCTTGACTGTTTACTTTCCTGGACTTGTGCCTATTCCTACTAGTTTCCGAGTAGTGCTTAAACTTAATTAAGCATTATTACTGAACATGAAAAAAGAATGGGACAAATGGGTTTTGTTGGCGAGAGTTGTGACTTGTGACTTGGACGCAGTGGTGTTGTGTTCTGTAGGCTAGTTAGGAAAACATAAGCTTTGGGTGAGTGTTTGTTACCTATATCTATACGTGTAGATTTGTGTTTCTTATTTGCGACCCACCCAAGTTGATCACTTAGGGCCGAACACCCCCATTTAATGGGGGATGATGTTTTTCCCAAAACTATTATTAGTGTCTGGTTATTAGATCCTTTTTTGCTCCCTTTCCCGAATAGCCCATGTATCATTGGGTAGGTTGTGATGGCCTGAGGTCCATTATTAGCCCAAGAACCTTCGGGCGGGGAAGTGTGATGGTTGGCCCGATGTGTGCGGAAGGTGGTTTTCCAAGCATCTTCGGGATGAGGCCTAGGTGTCTTCGGGCGTGGCAGTGGATCTTTTGGCCCAGGTGTCTTCGGGAATGGCGGTGGTTGTTATGGCCTAGGTGTTTGGAGTCGTGGTTACGTGTGACAGTTACGGCCCAGGTTTGTGTGGGTGGGTGTGCCAGTGGGACTGCGGTGACGGAATGGTGGGATTGGTCTGATGCATAGGATGTCTCAATAACCAGTGGGAAAGTGGCGCGGGGTACCCAAACATCGATGTGATCTGATTATATATATATTACTTGAATTGCGTTATTCAGGGAGTGTTCCTTAGTGAGGCCAGGGGTGGATAGTTTACCTTGATAGGTGTTTGGTTTACTCCTTTTTTTCACAGGACATTAGCACGTTCCCCCACTTGTGCACGAGAGTCTTTGGTTTTCCCTACTGAGTGTACTTGTATGCTCACCCTACGTATATAAAACTGCTTTCAGGTTTCCAGGAGGACTTCGGGGATCACGCAGGACCATACTCGCTCGGACCTTTGGGTCAGTTTCAATTGTTTCTTTTCCTCTTTGGTACGTACCTTTGTAGTAACCTTTTGTACTTTGTGGCTGTACATTTGGAACATGCATGTGGGAATGGTTTATTTTTGGGTTTACTTTTCATTTACCTTGGTGTTGTTGAGTTTCACCGTCTTATCTCTCGATCTTATAGAACAAATAGGGGTAATGCCTTCCATTTGTGAGAAATTTCTATACCCTTGGTGCTAGTCGCCACTCCGGGACCTATTGAAGGCAGGTCTCAGGGGGTCATTATCTCTCCATCTACTTAAAGAAGGAAGGGCCTGGCAATCTGCTGACACTTCCCTCCTTTTTGGTGAAGTCGGGTTGTGACTAAATGGTATTCGATGGAGGTTGATAGATAGGATGGAGTGTGGAGTTAGGCACGGTGAGGATTGCATGGGATGGTAAGGCAACAATGTTGGGTGACCTTGGCGCGTGATTTAGGCCAGGGAAGACCAGCTAGGACACGGGATTTTAGGGCCCCCCGTGATCCTATGCAAGGACACTGGACCTAACGAACGACCAAGTGAGGCCACACTGATTGCAGGGTAGAGACCCTAGGAAAGGTACATGCATCATAATGACTTGTGTTCTTGTGTTTCTGGGATGTCTTGGGAATTAAGTATAAATTAAAATTTTAAGATGTTTTAAGATAGATATTCTGCACTACTTGGGTTTAGGCATTCCTTGTTTACCTTGCAGCTATGGAACCTGGAAGGCGACCACGTGTGGTACAGGCGATCGAGGCCCTGAAGACTACTTTGGACGATCGGCAGAGAGCAGATCGAGAGGAAGATGACGACCAGTGGCAGAAGACTCTTCATGCCTTCTAGAGACAGGCCCTCGAAGTATGAGGGCAGCACCTTCGACATGAAGACGGAAGGCTGGCTAGAGGAGCTAGTTATAGCTTTCGGCCTAATTCGGGCCTCGACCGAGTACTGGGTTCCTCTGGCCGTCAGCCAGATGCAGGGAGCGGCGCGTCAGTGGTGGACACTTTACCTGGGGGAGAGGAGAGAGTCTGAGGTGGCTTGGGCGGATTTCGAGAGGGAGTTCCGAGCGGAATTCCTCTCTTCGACGATGAAGGCGGAAAATAGATAGGAGCTACTCTCCCTCCAGCATGGGAGTATGTACTTGAGGGAGCTAGGGATCAAGTTCAAGGACATCCTACGTTTTTCTCCAGACCTCTTTCCCGACGAGAAGTCTCGGACAAGACATTTAGAGGAGGCTCTCTAGCCCTCCCTCCAATATGCTGTTACCCCCTTTACCCTTCTGACGTACTTGGAGGTCCAGAAGAAGGCCGAAGTGGTGGAGAGGATGCATGCTCTAGGTGGAATGTCACGAGAGGGGATTCAGCAGAGACCATCGAAGGGAAAGGCCGTCAACACCAGGCCTCCGGTGTTAGGACCCTCTAGGTTCCGACCATCAGGGAGCAGACCGCAGCAGTTTTAGTTTTGATCCCCCGGCCCTCGCCCTTTCCCTTCGGGCCGAGGGCCGCGGTGCTTCATCTGTGGGAGCCCCAGACTTCTCCGGAGTCAGTGCCCGGACCTAGTGCAGTATGGTGGTGGTGGACACCTCCCGCACCCGCCCCAGCATCAGCTTCCAGCCAGACCTTTCCAACAGCAGCAGGGACAGCGAGCTCCCGCTCCTCTGAGGGCAGACGTAGGAGGAGGAGGCCGACATCAGGGCGCACCTCAGGGAACTCGACTAGGGCATGGTCGGGGAGGTGTCCAATAGCCGAGGGGCAGGGGATATGGGCGTGGACAGTTACACGCCGCAGAGGCAGCAGTTCCAGCAGGGCCAGTGGTTGTTCAAGGTATGATTAGCCTGTTTAGCACTCTTGCTTATTCCTTGTTCGATACCGGAGCTTCGCACTCCTTTGTTGCACCAATTCTAGCCCGTGCCTTGTGTTTATATGCAGAGAGACTTCCAGATCCCCTGGTGTTAAGAACACCAGTCGGAGGTCAGACCAACTTGCTGTTTGTTTTTCGGGGATGTAGACTGATGATAGGGCCACATCAGTCGGTTAGGGATCTTCTCCTACTACAGATACAACCATACGATGTCATCCTAGGCATTGAATAGATATTTTCTGTGTGATCCATCATTGACTGTTTACGATGAAGGGTCGTGTTCTCAGACTTGGGTGGCCGGCATGTTACCTTCACCGGCGAGCGGGGTGGTTGGAAGGGCAATGGATGAGAGGAACCCCTCCTCTCCATGTTGGCCGAACTGACAGTGGAATCCATAGATGCTGAAATGGTGGATGTACCAGAGATCATCTGTGAGTTTATGGACGTCTTCCCTGAGGTGGTGACGACTCTACCCCCTTGGCGTGATATCGAGTTTGGGATAGACTTGTAGCCCGATTCTCGTCCGATCTCGATGGCTCTTTTCCGGATGGCACCTTCAGAGGTACAGGAGTTGCGGATCCAGATTGACGATCTGATGATGAGGGGTTATGTTCTCCCAAGTCCGTTACCATGGGGAGCTCCAGTATTGTTCGAAAAGAAGGCAGATGGTGGTCTCAAGTTGTGCATCGACTACAGGAGGCTGAATCAGGTGACAATCAAGAATCACTACCCTCTTCCGAGGATAGACGATCTCATCGACCAGCTGAAAGGGGCATGGTGGTTCTCATAGATCGACCTGAGGTCTGGGTATCACCAGCTAAGAGTGAAATATGGAGACATCCTGAAGACAGCGTTCAGATGCAGGTATGGACACTTCAAGTTCATAGTCATGCCCTTCGGCATTATGAACTCCCCAACTGTGTTCATGGGGCTTATGAACTCCATCTTCCAGGAGTACGTGGATCGGTTCATGGTCATATTCATCGATGACATCCTGGTCTACTCAAGATTAGAGGAGGACCATGCGGAGCACCTGAGGACGGTTTTAGAGGTCCTCCGACATCATCAGCTTTATTGGAAGTTGTCGAAATGCAAGGTAGGGACACGAGAAATGCACTTCCTCGAGCACGTGGTGTCCGAGCAGGGGGTAGCGGTGGACCCATCAAATGTTGAGGCGGTTGTTTCTTGGGAAACACCCAAGAATGTGGTAGAGGTCCGTTGTTTCCTTGGGATGGTGGGTTACTATCGGAGGTTCGTACCCAACTTCTCCCGAGTTGCGGCCCCTTTGATAACCCTGACCAAGAAAGATTAGGTTTTTGTGTGGAGTGAGCAGTGCGAGTCAGCCTCTAGCTATCTAAAAGAGAAGTTGGTTAGTGCCCCAATGCTGAGATTACTAGAAGAAGGGGTGTCCTATGAGGTGTTCTGTGATGCTTCATGACAGGGCCTGGGATGCGTGTTGAAGCCGCGACAACGGGTGATCTCTTATGGGTCCAAGAAGCTATTCCCCCATGAGCGTAATTACGCCACCCACGACCTAGAGCTTGCAGTGTTCGTTTTTGTGCTAAAGTTATGGCGGAACTACCTCATTGCGGATGGCATTGTGGTCTTCACGGATCACAAAAGCTTGAAGTATATCTTCTCCTAGCGGGACTTAAACTTGCGACAGTGGAGATGGGTGGAGTTCCTCCAGTATTACAACTTTGAGATCTCTTATACTGAGTGTAAGGGCAATGTGGTGGCTGATGCCTTGAGCAGGAGGATGCAGAAGGATGCGGTCCGAGAGTCGGCGGACACCTGGAAGGAAATGGAGGATTTGGTTGCCTTAAACCTGGATGCGAAGATGGATAAAGGTAGAGGCTGCCTATATCAGATGATAGTGAAGTCATATCTGTTTCGACAAGTGGAGGAGTCTCAGTGGGGAGACCCGAAGTGAGATGTGATGCGTGACTGAGTTGACCAGGGCAATGCTTTGGAAGGATGGAAAGAGGATGGTCAGAACCGAATGATTTTCCAGAAAAGGTTGTTTGTTCCAAGAGTGATGCACGACAAGGTTCTCAGTGAGTTCCACAACTCACCCCTGGCGGTACACCCAGAAGTTTCCAAGATGTACCAGGGTCTAAAGAGGCAGTTCTGGTGGCCCGGATTTAAGCGAGTGGTGGCAGAGTTTTTGGCCAAGTGCTTAGTGTGTCAGTAAGTGAAGGCTGAACACCGAGTTTCAGGCAGCCTACTGCAGCCCCTAGATGTCCCTGAGTGGAAGTGGGATGACATCTCGATGGATTTAGTCACGAGACTACCCAAGGTCCAAGGGGGATATGATTCCATATGGGTGGTAGTGGACATGTTGACGAAATCGGCACACATTCTGGCAATCAGGGAGTCGAGTACTGTGGATGCTTTGGCACGAAAGTACGTGGATGAGGTGGTGTGGTTGCATGGAGTTCCGAGGTCTATAGTCTGGGATAGGGATGCACAGTTTACCTCGCGAGTCTGGAGAGGATTTCAGGATTCTCTTGGCACCCAGTTATGCCTTAGCACTGCTTTCCATCCCCAGATAGATGTAAAAACAGAGCGCACCATCCAGATCTTGGAGGATATGCTACGGGCTTGTGTTCTGGACTCAGGAGGATCATGGGTGCGACACTTTCCCCTGGTAGAGTTCGCCTGTAATAATATCTATCAATCTACCATTAGTATATACCCGTTTAATCCTTGTATGGGAGGCCATGCCTTTCACCTATGTGTTGGGCCGAAGTAGGAGAGGCAGGCATCCTTGGCCCAGAGGTGGTGCAGAACACAACAGAGAAGGTTCAGCTCATACTGGAAAGGATGAAGGCGGCCCAGGACCGACAGAATTCATATGCTGATACCAGGAGGAGGCCCTTGGAGTTTGAGGTTGGGGACCAAGTGTTCTTGAAGGTCTCCCCTCGGCGTGGGCAGCGGAGGTTCGACAAGGGGAGTAAGTATTCCCCCAGGTTCATCTGGCCCTTCGAAGTGTTGCGGCGGGTCGGCGAGGTGGCTTATCAGCTAGCATTGACACCGCTGCTACTGAGGATAGATGGTGTCTTCCATGTGTCCCAGCTTCTTCGGTATCTGCACGAAGATTCACACATCCTTTATTGGGGAGAGCTGGACATCGAGGATGACATGACCTTTGCGGAGAGACCAGTGATGATCGACGATCGCATTGAGAAGGTGCTTCATGGGCAAACCATCCCCTTGGTTCGTGTGTTGTGGAGAAATGGTGGGCTTGAGGAGAGTACGTGGGAGAGGGAAGCACAGATGAGTACCTAGTACCCAGAGTTGTTTTGAGTTTCTTCCTTATTGTACCTGTTGTGGTTGAACGTTTTTTCTTTTGGCTATGAAATGTACTAGTTTTATTTCCTCTGTTTGTGTGTGAAAAGACCTGGTTATTGGGAGGAGAGAACCCGACCCCTAATCAAGATGCATTAAGGTGGATGCGTTCAAACCCGTGCAGGCGAGTCAGTGTCACCCAAAGCGGATAATATCCTGACATGGGGGGGGGGAGACTCTCTAACCCACATGCCAGGGCTGTTTGGCATGGTATGTTGCTTGGTTCTTAGAAGGGAAATGATTTAGTGAGCATGGGTTCGCTCCTAAGATGTATCTTTTGAGGTGGTTGTTCGGACCCTTTCTTCCATTCTGGTTTTGTTTTGATTCTCACGGACGAGAATCATTTAAGAGGTATCTGATGTAATGGCCCGGGTATTTAGGGTCCGTTACTTTGTGAAAATCTCGTTTTGGGTTTTCGGGTCTAGGAATCACAGTGGTGTAGGCCTACCGGTAGCCTTAGCCTACCAGTTGCAGGCCTACCGGTAGCTCGGTCTACCGGTAGCTGCGGCCTACCTGTAGTAGCAGCCTACCAGTAGCTCGGCCTACCGGTAGGTGCAGCCTACTGGTAGCTCGGCCTACCGGTAGCTGCAGACTACTGTTAGCTCGGCCTATGGGTAGCTACAGCCTACCGGTAGCTCGGCCTACCGGTAGCTGCAGCCTACCGGTAACTCAGCCTACCAGTAGTTGCGGCCTACCGGTAGCTGCAGCCTACCCGTTACTCGGCCTACCGGTAGCTGTCACCCACCGGTAGCTCTTAGCTACTGGTGGCTATGGCCTACCCCACAGTTTATTTCCAGTAGCACTCCTTTTTGCGCAAATAGGTTTTGAAAACATATTTTGACCTATTTGAGCGTGTTTTAAAGACCCGTAACGTGCATAAGAGTTTTAATTAAATACTTAATCAATTAATGAGTCGGTTTAAACCACCCGAACCCCTTTAATGACGAGTGGAGCCTTGTGATCAACCCACGACCCCCGTGCCTTACATAATTTTGCGTTCTCACCTCAACCGTCCGCAGCTCTTATAAACCAAGGGTTAGCCGTGGTTTCTCCTTTCCTCGATCATGACTTTTCACAAACAAATTCTGGTGCGCCGGGCGGGCCGCATCTTTATCCGTAAAGTTCCGTTCCCGGACTAAACATCGATCATGTATCAACAAGTAGTGAATTTCTACTTCGCCTCTCTCTTTTGTGTATCATGCGGGGTGGGCGTGCTTCTATTCTGTAGAATTGGACAAACCAGACCTAAATGAAGATAATGAACTGGATTCTATAAAGAAAGAGGGGAGGGGGTTGTGATCGTTGATGTTGTTTATATTATGACCATCTTATTGAGTCATGATGGCTTATTCCATCTGAAGATCGAGACCGTTGGTGGTTGTTGTTTTTGCACTAATGAACCCCTGCTGATGTTGTAAATGGCTTGTTGTTGTTGTAAACTCCTGCTGTGAAAAGTAAATTGGTTAATCAAGTATATCTGGCCAAATAAATTAAGGCACCAGGATCAATCATTATGTGATAACCCCGGTTAAAACACACAAAAATTTAAATAATGGAGTGTGTTAAGTCATTGAAATCTGAAAATACCGGCATGACCTTGACTTTTGTAGATGGTTGTAGTTAGTTGTTTTCTTTTTCGGGCCGATTACTGGAGATGTAGGAGGGGATGAGATCCCCTGTCTTTATAATCTCGGTGGTTTTGTGAATTTGGGGATGGGATCCCCTGTTGGTATGGATTCAGTGGTTGTGAGTTTTAAGACCGGGAGGGTACTTGTTTATATCACGAATTGTGGTGGGTTCCTCTATTGTTAAGAACCCGGTGTGGGCGTTACGGTTGATGCTGGACTATTTACTTTCCTGGACTTGTGCCTATGCCTTCTAGTTGCCCAGTAGTGCTTAAACATAATTTAAAATTATTACTGAACATGAAACAAGAATGGGACAAATGGGTTTTGTTGGAGAGAGTCATGAAATGTGACTTGGATGTAGTGGTGTTGTGTTATGTAGGCTGGTTAGGAAAACCTACGCTTTGGTTGAGTGTTTTTTACCTATATCTATACTTGTAGCTTTGTGTTTCATAATCACGGCCCACCCAAGTTGAGCACTTAGTTCCGAACACCCCCATTTCATGGGGGAGGGTGTTTTCCCCAAAACTATTCTTAGTGTCTGGTTGTTAGCTCCTTTCCTGCTCCCTTTCCCGGATAGCCCAAATATCTTCAGGTAGGCTGTGATGGCCTGAGGTCTATTATTATCCCAAGAACCTTCAGGCGGGGTAGTGTGATGGTTGGCCAGGTGTGTGCGGCAGGTGGTTTCCCAAGAATCTTCAGGATGAGGCCCAAGTGTCTTCGGGCATGGCAGTGAATATTCTGGACCATGTATTTTCGGGCGTTGCGGTGGTTGTTATGGCCTAGGTGTTTGAAGGTGTGGTTATGTGAGACATTTGTGGCCCAGGTGTGTGCGGGTGGGTTTGGCAGTGGGACTGCGGTGATGGAATGGAGGGATTGGTCTGATGCATAGGATGTCTCAATAACCAGTGGCAAAGTGGCGCGGGGTACCCAAACATCGATGTGCTCTAATTATATATATATTACTTTACTTGCGTTATTTGGGGAGTGTGCCATAGTGAGGCCTGGGGTGGATAGTTTACCTTGATAGGTGTATGGTTTACTCCCTTTTTTCCACGGTACTTTAGCATGTTCCCCCACTTGTGCACGAGAGTCTTTGGTTTTCCCGACTGAGTGTACTGGTATGCTCACCCTACGTATATAAAACTGCTTTCATGTTTCTATGAGGACTTTGGGGATCATGCAGGACCATACTAGCTCGGACCTTTGGGGTAGTTGCAATTGTTTCTTTTCCTGTTTGGTACTTACCTTTGTAGTCACCTTTTGTACTTCGTGGATATACTTTTAGAACATGCATGTGGGAATGGATTATTTTCGGCTTTACTCTTCTTTTAACTTGGTGTTGTTGAGTTTCATCATCTAAAATCTCGATCATATAAAACAAAAAGGGGCAATGCCATCCATTTTTGAGAAATTTATATACCCTTGGTACTAGTTGCCACTCCGGGACCTATTGAAGGCGGGTCTCGGGGGTCATTATCTCTCCTTCAACTTAAAGAAGGAAGGGCCTGGAAATCTGCTGAACCTTCCCTCCTTTTTGGTGAAGGCGGGTTGTGACAGTAACACTTATTATGTGAAGTGAAAATTATCCTTAGATATAATATTTATTTTATCTGAGTGTAAAATATAATATATTTTATATTATGGATCATCTTGCATGATAATTTATTATGTGATTTTTAATGTAACCATGTTGCGGCTTGTAGGACATGTTACTATTTCTAAATGAATATAACAACCCAACCAATTACATTAACCTAGTGGTAGTCATGAAAAATTTCATATTTTAGTTTCACTATAACTTTGGTGAATATTTGACAATATATAATAAAATGAAATAGTAAATTATTTATAGTTAAATAATATTACAATATTTTTATAAATTATTTGGTATAAAATCTTCATATATATTTTTTATTTTCTATCCTTTTAAAAATTTGAATATCATTAAGGAACCTCTTATTCAAAATCATCCACTGATATCCTTGAAATCGTCTTGTAGGGAAGGTGTTCTATTGATCCTCATCATAACATGGTATATAGAGGTGAACGAAAAGTGTTATGTGATGTTTATATCAATTGTTTTTGACTAGTATATCTCTTCTTGAGAACATTCATAGATATAATTCAGTGGGTGGAGATAATCAACAATTATAAAAAAATTATAGAATGGGAAGGCAAATAAATAATGGAATCTATCTCATAAATGTGATTTTTTTTAAAAAAGTCAATTTTTGTTCCATTTTTTTGGGAAAATAATTAAAAAGGATTGATATCAATAATATAGGTAAATTCATCCTAGAACTACTAATATCAATTAATATAAGAAATACTATTAAATATTGGAAGATATATGGTGAGGCATAGAAGACTATATGTCAAGATGCTATATTAGTCAAAAAGTGAAGGGAAGTTTTAGATTCCTAATTGTATGCCTTAGTCCATGTCTACCCTACATGGAAATGTTATCTAATATCCAATAATTTCATTATTGGATTACGTTTTACCAATGGAAACACACAATTATCATACATATATATAACTTATTATTAGAAGAATATTTATTACATTATAAAACAATCCATTCATCAATTGTATGGGTTGAGTGCCTTTGGATACTTCGTAAAAATGAAAAAAAAAGGTTTTAATTGAACAAAATCCTCTCAAATTAGGTTATTCATAGTTATAAACATTTATATATGTTATACATAATACCTTAAATTTGAACATGTTCTATGGAAACACAAGAAATGGTGATATTAGAATCACATTTAGGATAAGCAATGGAGATATCAATAATCACATAATCATAACATGAGCATAAGGGAAGGTGAAAATGAGAATAACATTTGAAACTAATCCTTTCATTTCATAGATGATAAACATGGTTAATTGTATAAATCATGGATATTCATAAAACATGAATAATATTTTAATTAATTAACATAATAAATGAGAGAATAAAATTTTAACAATACATATATTTGTGGAATATGAATATAAATAAAAAATCATGTTTGTGGTAGTAATATTTATCTTTAAAATAATAATAGATTATTACATCCACTCCAAAGAATATCATACATGAAAAGTTTATTTCCAAATATTATTATTGTTGAAATTTTCTCTTACTGAAATCTTTTCACTCCCAATTGAATAACTATTTATCTCATGATATATCCATCTATACCCAATTAATTATAGGGTTATATAATTTTTGACCCACCCTCCATATAATTAAATTCATCCAAATGTGTGGTATAAGATCATAATAATTAACTATATGATTTCCCATTAAAAAATGGAATTTTGGATTATTTTATCATATCATAACTTGTAGATATAAAATGGGTTTTATTAACATTTTTCCATTTCATTATAACTTAACATTTGTAAATGTAATAGGTTCCATTAAAATATTCTTATCATAAATGTATCCCATATAAATAAAGAGTAAGGGAGATATATTTGGACCATATACATATTAAATATTATATAACATTAGATAATGTCATATTCGATGGATTTTTATAACGGTCACTTAGAACAATTCATTAGGATATTATCCTTTCCATTATGAATTCGCTTATTTAAAATAATAAATATTACACAATATTAGGCAAAACATTATATTTCAAAATAAAATATAATAATTATTATTTAAATTAAAAATAATTTAGTGGTAATGATGATGGAATATACCATTAATGCGATATATCATAAAATGAATATTATGTTTACAATTTTTTTGTAATTTTTTTTAATAAAATGAAATGATGATTAAATTCAAATAATTTTTAAAAATGGAATAATGTCAAAAAAGTAATTTAAATATAAAAGGTAGAATAATAATAAAATTTTTAAAATAATTTTTAGAAAACATGGACATGGAATAAAAATGATTTTTGGCCATAGAGAGAAATAACTATTATTTTTATTAAAAAAATTATTTCGATGACATGAATATATAAACAAATGAAAATGAAATGTGAAACATATTCTCAATTTATAAATAGGTAAAATTATTATTAATGATTTTATTGAGAGATATTTTATAATATTTTATCATCAAAAAATCAATCATAATTATTCCTAATAAATGAGGATATTTGAACATAAAAACATAAAAACATTTGTAAATATTGAAGCATTAGGACCATGAAATAAATAAATAAATTCTATATTTATATTCCATAATATTGATGTGAAGATCCATTGAGTTCATTGATAATAAGTATATAAAAAACATTCAAGAAATAATTGGGGATTATGGAATGTGTTCCGTGAAAATAAATGTGACATGAGTATCCCATACATTCTTTGATAACTTTTTATCTTATTCCCAATGAAAGAATAAAAATATATGAATGTTATAATATCCTGATAATAAATAAATTCCTAATATGAAAATTTCAAAGATGATATATATAAACCTCATAAAATAAGATATGTTCTTAAAATATCATAATTCATGAAGAAGAAAATTTGAAACAAAAACCCTTTACCTCATATCTTGACAATATTTGTACACATTAAAACATCCTATTTATTAATTATAGGTTTATTAAATAATATAATTTAATCCCATTATAATATATATTATTCAATATATTTTCTAATTGAAATTTTTTTACACATTTATATTAATATTTTTTTGTTAAAATCACTATTTTGGTAAAAAACTACTTTTTTCGTGTGTGTTTTGGTTCAGTTGATTTGGTCTATGTACAATGATCACAGTTTCCTCAACTATAATATGTTATTCATCATCTAAATATCTTATATATGTATATATTAATTATATACTTGTAAAATTCCATGTAAATGTACAAATAATATCTTTTATATTAATTAATATAGTTTTATTAATTATAAATAAATTTAATATTTTTTTAAATTATAAATGAAATAGTTTAAATTAAAAATATTTATTTAATGTTTGTATTTAAAATTTTACTTTCAATTTTCTTAAATAATAATTTACAAAATTTATCTAAATTTTAAAATTATATTATCCAAATTTACTTATTGTTATGTTTTTGGATTTTTCAGATGATATTTGTTTTTCCATTAATTGTGGAAAGAAACAATTATTTGTAAAAAAGTAATTTCCATTAAATAAAATAAGAAATTTAAATTTACCATTATGTTTTATTTATTAGTTAATTTAATATTATTTTTATAATGTAATATTTATTAATCATAGTTCCTTTTAAATCATCATTATGTTGGATTTTAGTAAAACTTGTTTTCGGTTTTAATAACAGGTTTGTATAAAAACTATTTTAAAGTGAAAAATGTATCTCAATATTATATATTTAAGATAATACCAAATAAGAAATAATTATATAAATGAAATATATTGGTTTTATATTAAAAATTATGAATTTAAATTCAAACAAATATTATTATTATTTGTCATAGAGTTAATATATATCATCTATTTCTTGTAAAATACCGATCAGAGACCCCACTTTTTGATCAAGTCATTGGTTTTTTTTTCAATAAATTTTTTCCAACTATATGAATTTAATTAGGTAAAATTGATTCAATATTATTAATATTAATAATTTATATTATCTAAAATGGTCAACACAATGTTATACAATAATGAATAGTTAAAAATGTAAAAATTAATTGTCATGGTTATGGTAAAAACAGATTTATCCGGAGTTAAACTAAATATGTAAGTGTTAAAATGAGAAAAAAACAATACAAAAATATATTTTACAGAAATATTTAGACATTATAATATATATTCCTCTTTAATTATTCATTTTTTAAACTTATTTCATCTGAAAAACATTGGTAGACATATTTTTTTAAGAAATGAAAATTTAGAGACTCAACCCCCTTAAAAAAGACCTCCCACTATCCTCTCATATTCATACATTCAAAGACATTTTTATCACCTAGTACATAAAATAATATCTCTCTTAAATACCTAACCACAAATTATATCCCTTATTATGATAATAAATCCATCCTATCAAATATTTTAGTGCGTGGTAAAGGATGTTCTCACAATAAGAGTTATCTTCCTTTAACAAGTTTATTAATTTTATTTTTTCTTAGACATCCATTAAATATTATTAAATTAGTAATATAAAATAACAGAAGTATATAACATATAATTATATATATTTTTAATTTCATAACCAAAAAGAAACTCTGGTTCCATAAAATTGGATACAAAGTCATCATTCACGTGTATTGTAGACTACCGCTTTTCGAACTATTGTCAATCATTATTCCTAATTGATTATCCAATATTATTTTAATGATGTATTGAAATTAAATATATATTATTTGTAAAATATTTATACCAAAGGGGATATGATATCACACATACAATTTTTACATTCTAATTTTGGGGGATACGATAATGTTGTTCTTTTGTATGGATGATTACCACCTTTTGAAACAATGTGATTCATTTTTCATTACAACTTTACATGGAAGGTTATTAGGATAATATTAATGAATATATGTGATATAAATTATATAATTATGATATTAATGAAATATTTATCATTATTGAGTGATAATATATCAATTTAATTCATATATAGAAAAGTAATAATGTCGTTTGTGTGTGTTTGGACTATCGCATCTAAAAGGTTATATGAATCTTTTTTTATCACCACATCACATGAATTATATATATTCACATTAAATAAATAATATGGCATATATTATATTATTTTAATTTTGTATTGATAAAATTTCACTTACCTCCGTTCTATAATTAAAGATGAAAAATGTAAATGTTTCTAATATCTATGTACAACCTACCATCTCTATGAAAGTTGTGTACTTTATTTATCAAATAAATTTTTAATAATTTGTATTGTAAGTATAATTAATATTTAAATATGATTGAATTATCATTATTACTATTCTTATTATTTTTAATAATGACCCCTTTGACCAATAATCAACAAACCTGAGTAATGCAACAAGAAGAATCGAACTCGAGGAATATAAAGAATCAATGTGAAGAATCAAACAAGAGGTAAGTGACTTCATATAAAATTTCTTTTCATCAAGGCATATATTGTTTTTATGTACCTATATTAGTTTACAAGGTCTATATAGAGCCTATTTGACATCTTATATTATTAATATAATAATTCCATTGGTATTTACATTTTAGTTTGATGTCAATCATTCAAAGGGATTATAATTGAAATATTTTCAAAGTTATAAAGAACTTTAAAAAACAAAATATAATTTAATTTTTTACTTCTAACTATATTTTTATTCCATTTCAATGTTTTAAAAACAATTTTATTTTGTAAATTAAATTTTTATATAGGTATTTTTTCATGTTCATTCAATGTTACAAAAAATGGGATCATTGTGGAGAATGTGCTATATTCTTAAAAAACATCAATAAAAACATTCTTTTTTATAGTATACAAATACAAATAATTTTAAACCATTATAAAAATTATTATGTTTCTAGATTCCTTTAATATATATAATTTTTATTCAAATAAAAATACACACTCTCTTTTTGAGGTATTTTGATATTGAAAATATTTGTAGGGATTTTTAATAATTTAAAGTGATTTTCATATGAGTTAATATGTGATTTTCAAAAAAAAATTTATTATGAGAAAAGTAATAGAATAAATGTTTTTATTCATTATATGATATATGAGAATTATATGATAAATGTGTGCTCTTAAATAATGTAGGGGGAAATATTTTTTATACGAGGGTTATTCTAAGATATTGTTCCAATACATTAGGTAATATAAAAAGTCTTATTCAGAAGTAGGAGAGAGTTGTGAAAGGGGTTATCCTATGGATTTGATATATCTCCAGTAACATCTAATATGGGTTTAAAATGTGTAATGAATTTTATTCTCTATGTTTTGAAAACCTATTTTTTGATATTCTAGATATGGGTTTTAAAGCCGTTATTTTTTCAAAAAATGGGTACTCTTCATGTGAGAATGTATTATTTCATTATCTCAAAGAATATTTAGACAATGGAAAAAATTTCATGTAAATCCATGTTTTTCATCAGACTAATGGTTTTTATTTTATTTAAATCTATTAATCATATTTATCTACACATCTGCATTTTTATGTTATGGATAAAAGGATATTATTCTGAAATGTCTACATTATAATTTATGGGTTTTAATGTACGTGTAATGAATAAATTATCTAAAACTATAAATATTATATGATCATAAATTTTTTTGTAGTTAAATACTAGCATAAAAAATAATGATTATGAATATTTATGGATGATTAAATATAGATGGTATCATATGTCAGTTTAGATAACATTAGAGTTTATGATAATGAAAAGATCAGTCCCTTGAAAGAATTTATTATATGGTTATATTGAAACGATAATGAATTTAAGTATTACATTCTTTCTTCAAATAAAAATTACCTATTCAGAATACTCTTACAGAGAGGAAAAAATGAACTTGTATTCAGAAGGCACTAAGGGGAAAATATCATTCTCAGCAAACATACTGAGATGAATACAATTAAAATAGTAAAAAATTAGGATAGCTCAATTTAAAAACTATATTAAAGGGGGTGGTATCTATCATAATAATAATGCAGATCTACAATATAAGAACATATAATACTGTAGAATTTAATGAGAGAACATCATAAATCATTTAGTGGATCATCTAACCCTGTGTTATAAAAAGAATGAGTCAATGATTTGAAAAAAATATAGATGTAATGGGAAATTCATAACATAAAATTGTAATTAATTTAGTTTTTCATTTTTAAGGTAATTTAGATCAATGGTGTTATAAGGATAATAATAAAAGAGCGAAAGATGTTCATGATGTAATAGAATGAGAAAAAATATAAGGATACTTTCCTATAGAAAACATTTTAAGGGATTTTCAAATCTATAAAGAAAAACAATTCATGGAAATGAGGGTAAAAGTTGAATATTCTTAATATTACTATAAAGAAATATTCATATGATTAGTTATTTATGTGTCAGTCTTTATCTGAGTCACTAATAGAAAAAATAATAGCTTTTACTCATGGTGGAATCTAGCTTTAAGAAGTGTTATTTCTGTGTGGGAATTTAAAATTTATTAGGAAGTTGTTATTTTTTTATGAGAAAGTTGAGATATTGTTTCCAGAAAATAATGTTCATCTAGAAGAAAGTATTAAGGAGATATCAATGTGGACGGAAATGGAAAATCCACTAGCTAATAAGACTAAAGGTAATCCCCCAGTGTTCTATGTGTGGAAAATTACATTTCATGTAGTTTTTTATTGTAACGTGAAGGTGTTTTAACTATGTCTCCTCTGGTCAAAGGGTATGTGACTTCAATGAAAAAGTAACGAATAATCAAATAAGGGGTCAATTGATATCCATAGACGGGGGATATGTTTTAGTTTCAATGAGTCTGGTCAGTTTGGTAATGCATGTATGAGGTTTTTTAATCATATTGAAAAGAAGAAATGATCATAAATAAGAGGATGTGTAAATATAGTTTACAAATACTATAGTGGATATTGGGCTATCAAATGAAGTGTACAAGGGTGTGTTACATGATTATTTGAATTATTGAAATACCCTATTTGACCCTAGATATTCACATTAATTGATTTATTATAAATTTTCATGTAAATTTGGAATATCACCTAATCAATGTAATATAGAAATATTGGTGAAATTTTTTGTTGTAAATATTAAAATAGCCCATATTTAAAGTAATCATCTTATTGCTATCAGTTGGAAAATTTTTCATATATACTTTATTGAACTATCCATAAAAGATTCTATTTTCATTCTTGTAATGGATTGTATTTCAGTTAACCACGCTAAGATATATTTTGTATCTCTTAATGTTATGATCAATGATTTTACGCATTTAATAATATACATTAATATAATAATTTTATTATAGGTAAAAGTAAAAATTGTATAGCTCATAAAATTGAAACTAAATAAATTGTTCAAATTAGTGATTTATCAATAGTGAATGAATACATTAATGCATTTTTTTAGGATTTTCCTCTTATTATTCATGATTTTGTGTTTGAGTTCATTGCCCACTTTTTTCCTGATAACAAGACTATTTGTAAACCCCTTTTTAATGGATAATGTATAAATCTTATAATTGATACGTCAATTTCATTATATAGTAGATAAAAGATTCAATTGACCTATCCCTTCACAATTCAGTGCTCAAATTTGTTTTTTCATAAAATAATGATGTTTCTATGTGGTTTTTAATTGATTATTAATCCATGAATACCATAAATGTAATGAAAAAAATGCCATTTACCTCATATCGACGATTTGTTTGACCAGATCCTTGGATCATAGTTTTTTCAAAGGTTAGTCTATAGTATGGGTACTATCAGCTGATGGTGAAGGAGGATCCAATTTATAATAATTTATTTCCAATTGGATATGGAAATTAGGATTTTTTTGGTTATTTATTTTGGGATTTCGAATGAACATGAGGTATTTATGTGCTTCCTAAATAGAGTTTTCTAGAGTTCTTAGACATTTTTGAAGCTATGATTAATAATGAAATATAGAAGTATTATAAATTTGAAGAGGAATAAAAAATACACCAAAGTATTTTTTATGAAAACCATAAATTAATGTAAACTATACAGTTAATTTATTAAATGAAAAAAATTTGAAAAAAAAATCATTCATTGGCCATAATCCCTCGAAATATGAAATAAAAGTTTCCCCATCTAAAATTTTTTTTAATGAATTTCCAAGACTCAAAAATATAAAAAATAGTTCTAGTTTTATTATGTTATATTATTATTATATATTTTATTGATGAAACATATTCTTGTTTATTATAGCCCACTAATTATGTTAAGTCATAAATTTGTTAATCTCATCAAGAAAAAGAGTGTGGTGATTTGTTTCTTCATGTAAAAGGAATATTGTAGAATGATCCTATTTTTTCCTTGATTTATAGAAGTGGAATAGTTTTTATCTACAATAAAACATTATTTATTGGACATGGTATTATATAAATGTATAAAAACCAGGTAATTGATTATGGTTTATTTCTGTTGATACCTATTTAATTAAATCACCCTAAAAATTATTTATAATTATCTAATGTTGTTTATTCTTAAAATATTTATTGGATTATTTTTTAGAGTAAATTGTGAACTATATACTGATCATAATACATTGATAAATATAGTCACATAGAGAAGACAATTCCTGAGATAGATAAGATAGACTGAAGTAATCATGGATATTGAATTCATGATTCATTATAATCCTAAAAAAACAAATAGGGTGGTAATTCACTGAGACAAAAAGATAATGCTACATTAACCATGTTTCATTTATAAAATACCCTTATAGTTAACAATTTGATGATTTTTTACTAGAAGTTGTGGATGTAGATATATACACAATTGGGTTTTAGGTTTCAGTAAAGTAAATTTTGATAGAATGAATTATGAAAGCCTAGAAAAATGATCATCAATTGTAGGAAAAGGTAGAATCTATTAAGAAGGGAAAATTTCATAATTGTAATATTGATCAAGAATGTGTTTTTTGATTTGTAAAATGACCAGGTATTTCATGCTTTTCCCAGATTAAGAGTGAGTTATTGAGTGAAGTTCACAGTTATCCATTTTCTATTCATCCAAGAAGTACTATGATGTTCCATGGTATTTTTTATAATTATTGGTGAGATTGAATAAAAATAAACATTTATATATTTAACATTAAATGTTTGACTTTCTGAATGTTTAATGTGGATTAAAAATTACTGAAGGTAGTGATTTATCATTTTCAACTGCTGATGTAGAGATGGGAAAAAATATCAATGGAGTTCATTGTGGGATTTATAAATACTTCATAAAATAATAATTTGAGTTGGTTTATGGTTGATCTATTGACTATATATAATCATTTACATCCAATTTTATATAATATTTATTGATAAAATCATTTTCGTCTTTGTTTAAAGGATATATTCTTGTTATATGGGATTCTGCTCTATATTTTACATCAATGTGATCACAGGTTCATGTCAAATTTTCTAAAATGAATTCAGAAATATTTTGGTTAATAATTTAATTTTAGTACATTTTTTCACCCAAAAACTAATTGTTACTATATGTATATGATTCAGATCATGGTAGATATTCTTAATTCGTTTTCGATCGATTAAAACTGAATTTGGTATAAACATTTTTCTTTGGTTGGGATTTATTATAAAAATTGTTTTAATTCCAATATACAGATGGAACTATTTGGAGAATTATATGGAATGTAGTATCGAATAGAAAATTTTGGGATGATTTAGGATAATAGATGTTAATGGGATAATAGTTAGTTGATGAAATATTTGAGAATTCTTATTTGATTAAGCAATAAACCTGGATGACAAATCTGAGGAAGAAATGATATGTAGATAGCAGGGGTAATATATTTCATTCATGGTAGGTGATCTTGTATTTTTATAACTATTTTTAAAGAGAAATGTTGCATATTAAAGAAAAAGTGAAATATATGTCTATGGCTCATTGAAATATATGAAATCATGGAGAAAGTCAGACCATTTTCCCATATAGTGGCATTGCCTCCTTATTTGTACTAGGTACACAACACTTTCTTTTTCTCGATGTTAATAAAATAAGTGTGAGATTAAACTCATATTTCTAGTAATAATGTTATTTAATCGAAAGGGAATATATATTATCAGGAATTACCTTTTGGGAGTCTTTAACCTAGATAGAATTTAGTTTAAATTAAGTGATTCACCATGTTAGGGAGTAATGGAAAAACTACATAGTTGAAAAGGGAAAAAGGATTATAACAATGATTTTATGGAATGATATCCCCACTTATTCAATAAGTAAAAAAATAATGATGAATAATTTTCCAAAATAGAAAAAAAATGGAAAAATCTAGGAAACTATTGAATAAATTTTATTTATGTTTCTTAATATAGTAATATTCAGTATTAAAATAATATATAATTTATTTAAATAAAAAAACAAATAGTTTTAATTAAACACTTATATTATAAAATTTTATTTGATAGTTTAATTTAAAATAAATTAAATTTATTTTTGAAAAATTAATATTTTTTTAATTAAAATATAATAATTTACATAAGATTATGAATGGGTTTTTTTAGAAAATATTGACTTCTTAGTGAATGGTGGAAAATAAATTTTTTTTTAATAATAGTCATTTATATTAAATAAATTAAGTAATATAAAAGTAAAATTATGTTTTTATTAGTATATAAATTAAAATAAATATTATTTAGTTATATTTAATCCTATTAATTTACTTTTAATCCAATTTATATTGTATTATTTTATAAAAAATTTTCTTATAAAAATGTGTTTTTCTAAAAACTATTTTAGTGAGCATAATTTTTCTCTAATATAGTTAATTAAGATAATCAGTAATGATAAATGTTTAGAATAAAATTAATATATTATATATAAATAATTATTAATTTAAATTCATAAAAATATTATTATTAGCCATAATTTTAATATAAAATTATCTTTTTCTTGAAATATACAATTCCTAAAAGCCCATTTTCTTCATCCAGTCAATGAGTTTTGATTTAAATTAAATGTTTATACTTCTATGAATTTAAAATTATAAAATTTATTAAATATTTTGTTAATCGTTATAATTTATATCATCTAATATTTTAAAAATATATTTTTAACATAATGAATATTGAAAGTAGTAAAAATTGATAAATTTTGTTAATGTAAAACCAAATATATTAGAGGTTAAACTAAAAAGATAAGGGATACAATGTCATAAAACGTATATAAAATCTGTTTAATGGATATATTTGGATCTTATAAGGTAAATATATTTATAATTACCCATTTGGGACCTTTTTATCATGTGAATAATGTTTTTATGCCACTGTATTTTCAGAGTTATACAGGTCTTCCACTCACCTCACATATAAAAGGACACACCCTCTCATATCCACATCAAACCTTAAAATCGAATTTTATCTTCTAATAAATATACAAATATATTATTTAGTTCCCTTCCAACAATTTAATTTCATTATTATGATCATAAATTTATTTTTTTAAGGCCTTTAGTTCTTACCTATGTACGTTATCCAAATAAGAGGTATCATGCATTTTTGAGAGTCTTTATTTATTTCTTCTTACAACTACATCAAATATTATTCAATTATTATTATATATTACCACTATTATATTCCTTATATTTTTATTTTTTATGTTAATGGAATAAATAATAGCATTATTCTCATCCATCAAATGGAAAACCAAATCATCATTGTTGTGTACAATGAAATACTACCTCTCGAACCGTTGTCATTCACTTTTTATCATCATGGCTAAATAATTATTTAAAAGATGAATTTTAATTATATATATTATATTTTAAATATATTTATACAGTTCAGAGAGTGATGGATCCTTTCACTTTAGGTTCGCTCCTCTCACTCTCAGCTCTGCCTAGGGTTTCATCCTGAAACCCTCTACTGTGGTGTCGACGACATTTCCATTTGTCCTTCTCATTATTCTCGTCATCTAGCTTCTTCTAGCCTCCTAATCGCTTCTTCTCACTCCGCTTGTGCAACCTAACCATGGGTTATGCCCCGATTCTTCTTTCACAACTACCTCGCGCCCTGTTTCCAGCAAAGTCCATGTTCTGTTGAAGCCCTTGGCCTCTCTTTCCCCTACTCTGACTCCTTATTCCTCGACACCTCTCCAAGTTGGAAACGGAGCGGGGGTAAAAAATTGGTTTTTGTATTTGTGGTCAGTGGTCGACAGGTTTCAAGGCACTGCCCGAGTCTATACCATCGTCATCAATGTTATCACTTGGAATTCTCGACTCCTCATCCCCACTCTGACCTCACGTTACGCAGCTCCTCATCAGGTCAGATCTGGAGCGGTTGTAACTACGAGGTTCTGGATTCTGTTTTTTGGTGTTCATATCTATTCTGGTCACATGTTCTTCATTGTTGGTAATGTTCTGGGTTGGTAATGTTCTGGGTTGGAAACAATTCTTTGTTGCTGAGTTTCTGTGTTCAATTTATGTCTCGTTCGTGTTATGGGTATGTTTGCTTCTAGTTGTGGAAAAGGCATCAGCGGTCTTTTGGTGACGTGCTGATGTTGGTTATGTTTTTATGATTATTGTTTCTCTATGATAGTGGTTGATTGCAGTGTTGAAGACGATGGTTGAAATTGTATTTTGGCATTGGTGGTACGTGCTGCGTCTCCGACTCCGGTGGGGTTGGACATTTCTAGCGATCTTCTCGACAATGGCATCGCTCGGAGTTCCCATCTTTCCAACCTTGCTTTGACCATGATTTCCATAGTGCCTATCCAATTCAGATTTGGAGAAGTGGATGGTTTGAAGTTATGGGAGGTGTGGTTCGGTGGCATTCGGGGCTGCTGACGCTACATCTCACTTTCGGTTTCGGGTATCATTGATCTGTGTTGGTCGCTGCTGCTGATGTTTATGGTGAAGGTGGAGTGAAGAAATAATGGTCTTTTGATGCCAATAACCGGTATCGTGTCTCACGTAAGGGTGGAGGCGAGGAAGATTTTATGACGGTGATGACATAATCTGGTTGAAGGACTCACCGGTGATTCTTCATGAAGCGACGATTGGCATTAAGCGACAATGGGGTTATGAGGTGACTAGGTGCGTGAATCAAGGGTTCACACGACATTTGGTGGCTTGTGGACCATGAAAAATGATGACGTTTGAATTTTGATTTTTCGGTCATTTGAATTTCAAATTTTGTTGTGGGTGGGACTCCAGTAGTGGATTTTGGTTTACATTGCTTGGACTTGTCACTGGTTTGATATGTATTTGGTTCACACTTACCCATAAAATTGTCATTATAAAATAAAAATATGGATTGAACGTTATACATATTTATACTTATATTGTTTTTATATCACTTATTACTTCATAATTTCTATTTTGTGGGGGATATGAGAATGTCACTTTTTTGCACAAAAATCTACGGCCTCACAAAGCGATGTGATTCCTTTTTCTATAATGATTTATATGGATGGTAATAAGGATAATGTAAATGAAAATTATTTATATCAATTACATAATTATAATTTTCATGAAATATTTATCAGTATAAAACAATAATTTATCATTTTCATTATTACAACGAAAATTGATAATGTCGTTCGTGTATGTGCGAACTACAGCATCCATGAAGTGATTTCATTATTTTTTTCATCACCAAATAAAATGAATGATATATATAATTAAATTTAGAGAAATAATACTGTGTATATTATATTATGATAATTATTTAAATAAAATATATTACTTACCTCCTTTCCATAATGTTCATATGAAATCGTAAAAAATATTATTTAATATATACGTGCTAAAGTCTCAATGATCGTAACATACATTTTTTATAATATACAATAGGTAATTATGGGAATTAAAAATATAAATAGGCTATATATATGAAATTTATGACAATATTATTATTCTTTATTTGTTTAATACTGACATAGATGACCAATACACAACATATCGTAGTCATTTTTTACATATAAGCTGAATACCATCAGAAAATCTAATGGAATATTAGTTAACTAAGTAATTATATATTTCATGGTAATAAGAGGAATAAAAATAAACAATAGACATGAAAAAATATATAAATTAATTAAATAATTATCACACCATGATTATTTTCAATGATAAAAGATGATCATGGGTAACTAAACTTGAGGAAAGGGGTTTCATATCATTTTCTTTTTGTTAATTCATATTTTGGTGTTAAAAAAATATATTAATTTATGAGGTTTATGAAACCCCATGGAAATTATAAATCATGAATTTTTCTATTATCAAGTTATATAATTTTTTTTTAATTTTATTATATCATGGTTCTTATGATTCAAGTATCTCTTGAATGAATGGTATTTTTCTTTATAAAAATTTATTTTAATATTTTCTTTATAAATCCTTATTTCTCCCAAATCCATTTTTTTAACTGATTTTATTATAGAAAAGGGATTTTTATTAAGAAAATTTGTTTATTTCATTTTATGTTTTCAAAAACAATAATCTTATTTGGAATGTGTGGCTTTGGTTACAAATAAAAATGGAACAATAAATTTTAACCTATATGGTGATAATGCCTGTTTTTCCACCATTGAAAATATTTGGTGATTGTAATACATAAAAGGATTTAATTTTTATACAAATAAAAACCATAATACACTGTTTAGTTTATTTTAGAAATTGAAAATTGGTTTATTTTTTAAAAAAATAACTTTAATATCTAAAATGAATTATCATATGAATTTAAATTAATTTTAACATTGTTTTATGTCTAAAAACATCAATCAAATTTTTTTAATTTCTGTTATAATACTTGAGTATTATATAAGAAATTGGTATTCCTAGATAGAATTTGGTGACCCCATTATAGGATATATGATGGGTGTTCCCAGAATGTTCTTGAATTCATTGGGTGATTTTACATATCTCAACCAGAAAAAAAGAAGGGAGTTACGGAAGGGTTTCTACTGTGTATTTAACATGCCTCTTATTACTTATGACATAAGTATAGAATGTGTTATAAATGTGATGCTATATGTTTTAAAAAATTGTTTCTTCTTTCATTCTATACGTTTTGATGATTTTATTTGAAAAAAATGTGTGTATTTTACGTAAAAATGATTTATTTATTTCACTCAACGAACATTGTGTTAAATGTAAATCATTTCCTTATCTTTCATAATCTTCACTAGATTAATTTTATCTCCTTATTTTTTGTCCATTACTATTTTTATTTGTGTCCATCCCATATTAAAATACATTTTTAATGGTTTTAAGGATGGAAAGGTAATGAATAAGTAATGTTTATTATTTCGATGATTTTACATGAAAATAAATAATGATTTGTTTAAAAAAATTATATTATGAAAAAATGTACAATAATATGAATTATATAATTTCTGATTTACGGTTTTTTATCTATGAGGTATGACATAAATATCTATAACTACAAACATAAAAACAACATCTAATTTTACATCAAAAATATCCATTCAATATTACCTTATTTTCAACCATTTCCAAATAAAATGAAAAAAGTATTACATTTAATCGTAGAAGAGGTAGTCCACAGGTACATACAATAAATATTATCTTTTTTCAACATACTAGTGGGTAATAATGTATGTGTGATATTATATTTATAAAAGTATTATAATTCCATAAAAATATTATAAATACATTAACTCCATCATTATATCAATCCGTGATTGGATGTGAGGGAAAAAATTGAATCATTTCATGAACCAATATTTTTTCTTCCACATGATCAAAATATTATTTTACCATTTGCTATATAAAGTGATCAATATATGTTATTACAATAATATAATAACATATAATTATATTTAAAAAAATTATTTTATTATATAATCACAGTTTTTGTAGATTTAATGTAGGTGGAAGAAGAAATAAAACAAAACCCTTGGTTAAGAATGATATAACTTCCTCATAAAGCCTCCTTATGTTAGAACCAAATGACTTAATATGATGGTATACTAATAAAAATAATGCTTTGGAAAAGAGGGGAAGGAATTATTGAAGGTATTTTTTATGCATCTTCGAAACCAATTTTTTTTTGTAGTGTGAATATGAGGGTAGATGGGATTCTGTTTTATAAGTGGGGGAGACGACACAGTTAGATTTTTTTTAAAAAAAGAAATTTGTTATTTTAAACATTCCAAAATCCTCCATAATGTAACATTTGAATATCATAGAAGTGATAAGCTTGAAATATGGAAATAAAATAGCAATTTGAAATGTTTTTAGGAAATTTTAACCTTATCTTTTGAGTTTAAAACCAAGAAAACCAATTTAAACCTTAATTGTGATAATTAATTTTTATTGTTATTGGTATTCATTAAATAAAAAACAGTTAAAATTAATATATAACATTAATTATTCTTATTCTAAATACAAAATAATTTTATTGAAATTAAATTCACAAAATTAAGGAAATTTAACTTAATATTAAACCCATAATGCAATGAACAAAGGGTTTCAAAAGAAAAAGGTTACATAAGTATAAAACAATTATATAAAAGTTCAACATGAAATTAATAAAAATTTACTAAATTTGATATATAAAAAATATACTAACTAATAATATTTTTAAATTATTTTACATAAATATTAATCTTTGTACATGATTTAATTAACAATCCAATTTTCAATAAATATCAGTATTTTTACTATTCATTAAAAATTCAATCTTCTCAGAAAAATACATAACACTCCCATTATAATTATATTGAATTATTGATTCAAAAAAATATGGATAATATTTTATCATAGATTTTTGAAAACATGAAAAATTAAAACTTAGTATTTCTTCCTAAAAATATTTAGATGTCAATTTTGGAAAAAATGTATTTTCGATGAAAATAATTATTTTATAAAAATAAATTACATATTTATAAATATATTTAATTATATAATATTAATATACATAAATTTAATAAAATTATTATTTTAATTTATATAACTAAATTTAATAGCTAGTTTATAATGGTCATGCTTAATATTAATATTAACAGTATATTGGGGTTTGTTAGAACATAGTGTTTTGTGTATTTTTTCTATTGAAGAAAACTTGTATTTAATAAAATAATTCTTATTTATATTATAAACCCAAAAAATGAATTTTTGAGGTCCCTACTTTTCTTCATGATTCTTGGGCGTATTGCTCTAGGACCAACTATAATAATGTGGGGATATTGTAAGATCATGTATTTTCATTATATCTGGACAAGTGTTTCATTGGTTCTTATTTAGAGGTGAATATTTTTAAAGTGGTTTCTATTGTTTATAAGGAAAATGGTATGAAAAAATATCTTCAGATTCATTACACACCATGCAATATTTTAACTTGGAAAAAATCACCCATGGTGATGGGGTTAATAAAGTAAACAATTTAATAGAATTATATGACCTATAATGGAATTTCACAGTATGTAAATCCACAAGAAAAAAAGTAAATGGTGTTATGTGGATGATGTATCATTATTTTTAGCTTTATCCTTCCTCTCATGACCCTAAAACCTCCTCTCTTTGTTTTTGATCATTCTGGACAAATTAAATAGTATCCCATCCTCCATTGTTGCCAATTTGAAAGGTTGATTGAAGATCTGCACCACCCCGAGTATGTTGTTCTTCCAAATTATATATATTTCTCTTCCGATCCTATTCCAAATTAAATGATGAAGGTCTATTCATTATTAGATCTAGATCTAGTTTTGTAGGAACAAGATCTTGTATTTGAGGATCTATATTTTGATATTGGGTTATTAGACCTCGACATGTTTTAATCATTGATCTAGGAATTGAATCAAGATCTTATAGTTCTTTAGTATTTTGTACAAATTGGGGACTTCTGTTAGTGACTGTTTATCAATATTCTTGAGGTTTCTTGTCTAAAATTCAAATCCTATAGTTGTAATTTTTTACTACATAAATGAAAGTTATATAATTTCTAGATATATTTAGTAATTTGATTTTAAAATAGAATAAACTAATTTTGTCAATAAATTAATTGGTGAATTTAGAAATTATGATATTTAGATATTTTTGAACGAGATAATTAATTGGAGGATTAATTGTGAGAATTTGGCACTTCTGAATTTAATTTTTATTTGTAATAATTATAAATGAAATTATTGAGATAGTTGAACCGGATTAATTAATTGTATAATTAATTAATGGGAAAGGATGGGATTATGAAATTATCATTTTTTTTGAATAAATAATTGACGAATTAATTATACCAGGATATATATAATTATTCTTGAATAATTAATTTATGAATTACTTATTGTTTTATTGATGTTTTTTATTGGGATAATTAATTGTAGAATTAATTATTAGGGTTGTTATGATTATTAAATTGATTGAAATGGAATAATTAATTGATGAATTAATTGGGGTGATTGATTTAATCGAGATAGGATAGTTAATTTATGGATTAATTTGTTTTATTGAAATTATTGGAATGAAAAAATTAATTGGTGAATTAATTATGGTTATTGAATTGTTTAACATAGGAATAATTAATTATTTGATTAATTAACAGAAGTAGTGTTTTGATTTAAATGATTAATTAAATAATGGGAATGAGTTTGATAAATTAATTTTATCAATTAATTAATGGGGATGATATAGAAAATTAATTATAGAATTAATTGAAGGGTTTTTATGTGTTAATTAATTGTAGAATTAATAAGTGAAAAAATTTGTTAGATAAATAATTTGTGAATTTATTAATGGGGGTTTTGTGTTAATAAATTTTAATGAAATGGTTAATACTACTCTCCATTGCACACACATGTACCTTGAAACTCTAAACATTCCATCTGAAGCCCTGATCCATTGACTATTAGATTTGAGTACTGGATCACATGTCTCATCCCTGCCGGTGTTGTATGTAGATTCATCATAACCCTTCGACCCCAGAATTATACCAATCCAAAGATCATATATTAATTAATTTTTTAATTAATTAATGGGGATTGGTGTGTTTACACAATTGACTATGTAAGATTAATTAATTGGTAAAATAATTAATAGGGATTAGTGGGTTTACATAATTGAATATGTCAGATTAGTTAATTGAGAAATTAATTAATGAGCACTATTGCGTTGAAAAAATTGAATGAGTTAGATTAGTTAATTGGTTAATTAATTAATGGGGACTATTGTGATGAAAATCATGATTGAATTCGGTAAATTAATTGGTTAATTAAGTAATATAGGCAATTAGGATAATTATTTTCTGATTTGCAATGATTGATGGTAGAATTAATCATGTTGCATTGACTTAAAGATTTGAGATGATTAATTGTAGAATTAATCACCTGATATTAAGCTTAAAATTTATGGTAATTATTTTTTGATTTAATTATTTGATATTGAATTATTTATTTGAGATAATTAATTGAAAAATTATTTATTTCAAATTGAGATATATGATTTGAGATAATTAATTGAAGAGTTAATGATTATTTACTGAGATCATGAGTTAGATAATTAACTATGGGTTTAATTATATGATTTTAAATTTATGGATATTGATTAATTAATCGAGGAACTAATTAATAGGATGGACATGCTTAATTATTTGAGGAAATTAATTAAGGGTATTCATGTGATAAACTAATTTTTGAATTATTGATGTAATTGATGTGTTTAGTTAATTTCTGAATTGACTAATAGGGTTCAATTAATGGATTAATATTTCAATTTCGTATTGTATTTGAAGTGATTAATTAATTTTTGAATGAAATAATTCTATTGATGTGATTAGTTAATTGTTTAATTAAATAGAGGTTTTGAATTGATTAGTTGATTATTGAATTAACTTGAGTAATTAATGTGATTATTTAATTGATGAATTAAATAACGAAAGTAACTGATTAATTAATGGTTAGTTAAATTAAATAGATTTATGTGATTAAATAATTTGGGAATTAATTAATGGGTTTTTTTGTTAAGACTAATTATTGAATTAGTAATGAGGACGATCAAATTAATTAATTGATATATTAATTAATGTGATAATGGAGTAAGACGTGTAATGTTGATTAATCCTACATGATGTGATGAAGTTCTATATGTGATAATGTAGTTGTGGTTGATTAACCTTTATAAATGAGATACATGTGATATGTGTGAAATGGTGACTAATAACTTGCTCATTCGTCCAATTATAATGACTGGTAACATGCTTTCTCAATTATATTATAATAAATGGTGAATGGTAACATGGTCATTCAATATGAATATATTGATAGAAACATGGTCATCCAAATTTTCTGATTAAATGAATGGTATCATGGTCATTCATTTTCGAAATAGGTATAGTAACATGGTCAACAAAATTGTTTTATTAAGGAATGGTAACATGGTCATTCATTTGTGAAATAAGGATGTTAACAAGATTATCCAGATTTTTTTATTTAATTAATGGTAACATGGTATTTAATTGTGAAAAAATGTTGGTAAAATGGTCATCAAATCGTTTTTATTTAATGAATGGTAACACAGACATTCATTGTGAAATAAAAATGGTAATAATAGTACTCCAAGATATGGGCTTAGATGAGTATAATACAAATTTAGACATGAGTCGAATCAAGTGCTAAGATATGATATCACCATTGAACACTTAGATCTTATGCATAAGTCGAATCAGTTAATAAGATGTGATATTACATAGGGAACACTTTCGGATCTGGCATGTGTTAATGCTAGTATTAAGGTACATGTGTCCTTAGGAACCACAGATTTAATGTAGTCAAATAAAAAATACATTATAATGTAATAACGTTTTATTTATTAATTGTACATATTTCATTATAAAACATCATGCACTGTTATTGACTAGATTTGTTTTAGACATCATTAGTGGTGGCCAACAGATCTATACTCAAACCATACTCAAGCTTCCTGATCTATACCTGAATAGAATTTGTGTTTTTTAACTGGTTATGGGAAAAGGCCCTTTGATAGATTTCTGAATATTGTATAAATCGTGGATGAGGTAACCAACAGTAGTTTGAGACCCCTTGGTCGTTCTCAGTGTCTCTACCATTGGGATTTCATTTGACACATAGCACGTTATTAGTGTGGCATGCATACTATTTTGTTTTGCTTCCATATTCCGACTTTTGACGATATTTTTAAACTTGTATTGTTCTAGTTATATATGTTTTTTCTATTTTTTATTTATTTCGATGGGGTTTTTTCTCTGATAAATAAAAAAAGAGGGTATATTCGCCCCAGGGTCGACATATCAGACCATCATTTCTAGTTGGCAGCCTCTAGCATGTGGGGAGGTGTTTAGGAGGTTTTGTGGTGATCAAGCTCAGGGAAATAGTGTGTGGAACCAGGGTCGGGACAATAAAATTTGGTATCAGAGGTCTAGTTTTCTTTCTTATTATTTTTTATCACTATTGGGATAATGGTAAATAGGAGAATATGAAGAGTCATGTATTGTTTGTGAACTCGTGGAAGTGAGTAGCTAAAACATGTGTGGGTGAAAACCCATGAATATGGGTAGGATTTCTATTATTACAATTTCCTATTAGAGTTAAATATTATATCACCTAGGGTGATGATGTTGTTATGTTATGTGTTTTTCATTTCTTAAATTTTTTTATATTAACTTGTGGCCATTAATGAAAAGAGAGTTGAGTCACAATGCATCGTTTTAGGCTCTCGATATTATTTTTTGACATCCATCATTGTTGGAACATATGAGAAAATTGGGTTTTGTAATGTTTTTAAACTAAATTATTTTTCTGTACCTATGAAATTTAAATGAATATGGTGTCTAAAAATAAATTCAAATAAAATTGTAAAATAATTCATGATGTGAATAAATGGGTGACTAAATGAGAAAACAATTTAAATAATGTTAGGGTTATGATTAATTATTTATTGTAACACCCGAGTCTTTTATGAGAAATATTTTGTTTTTATATAAATCAAAAAAGGAATATTTCACTACACACAACACTATATAGGATTTCTTTACACGCAATCACAACCTTCCTCGATAGCTTGCATCATCCGCAATACCAAGTTTCACTAAACAATGATATGCTGTTAAAATATTATTAAAATTAGCTGTTATGAATAGTAATACCCACACATGTACTAATATTATTGGATAAGTTTAATTCGACGAAAAACAACCTTAGGAATAAAATATGACCATTTTGGCCCACTTGGATTAGATTAGGACATTTATTATTAATTTATTTAAATAAGGGTTAAAATAGTTAAAATCAATGTTTAATAACTTAATAATTTTTAATATAGGGTTATACATAAGATAAATTATACTATAAATATTCATTAGAAAGATAAATATATTTCCTATATAATTTTAGTTTATTTTTAATTTTTAGACTTAAAATAATTTAATTTATTTATGATACAATGATGATGCGGTAATTATCTTATTAATGAAATATTGACGTAATCGATGTTATAAATAACCAAATATATGTAATTTGAGACTTTTCATGAATTAAATTAATTTTATATGTAAATATGACATGTTAGTATTGATTTAATTAACTTTTTGGGAACTAATCATTCTGTTATGATTTTCACAAAAATCAATTACCAAATAGTGTCAAAATTGACCTAAAATAGTTTTTAAAAAAAATATTATATTATTAATTGTTATTTTATTCCTAAAAATCTAAGGTTAGGCAAAGATACTTATATCATTATATTTGTGTCATTAATGGACCACTTGGGGGTCTCTTGGATGTATATGGTTAGTTTATTAAATATATAATATAAAAATACAAAGTGACATGTTAAATGTCAATCTAATTAACTAAGAGTTAAAACTAACAGATACGGTTAATATAATGACATAAACTTTTCTAAATTCTATTTTATGATAGGATTTAGACCCATCCTCACCTTATCCTATAATTAAATCAATTTGGAGCTATTAAAAACCGAATATGACTTTATAATAAAATAATATTTTTAGTATTTCCAAAGGTGCCCCTCTCCTCCCTTATAAAAGGGAACCTCCTCCCTCTCTTCCTCAGACCACTTTGAGCCTTCAATATCAGCCAACCCCTGGCAAATTATCTTCTCCACTTCTCTAGAAACATCCTAGAGGTCCTGGTCATCTTCAAAATCCAATTTTAGTTCCATAAGAGGAGGTCTCAAAGAGGTACTTCAAAGAAGAAGTAATGTCTGTTACAGATTAATTCAACTTTATTTCTTCTTCCTCTTCTTCTTATTTAGTTGTTTCATTATGAAGTAATAACATCAGTATCACTCATATACGGATATTTTATTATACGTATGAAAACCCCCTATTTCACAATCTATCCATCCTACGAAAAACGAAATCATCGCGCGTGCGTATGTATGTAATACCATCTTCACGCCGTGGTGTAATCTATTTTCCACCACCACCTTACTTGGATGGGTATAATGGTGTAAATAAAAACTATATATCATTATTGTAATGTGATATTGATTCTGAAATAGTATACATACACTCCAACACAATTCCACGATCATGGGAACGATATCATCGCTCGTGCGTACGTACGGAATACCGTCTCGATGATGTGATGCGACTTGTCCGACATGATATTCATTGCATAATAATTATATAAATGAATTTAATGAATGAATATGATATACATTACACTAATACCATTCTGTAAATGAGGTATCTATAACCTAAAAAGAAGAATAAGAATTTATTCGACAAATCACGCATAAGAGCAAAAAGTAATGAACACCCGAATAACAAGTAGCAATGAAATATTACTAATAAGAAGCTAAGAATATTTCCATATATGATATCATAAAATTGAGTATTATTCTGGAATAAGTCAATGATATTATTTAAATCATTATATAGGAGGTTCGGACACTTACGAAGGAAATCAGACCTAAGGTATGGGAAAATCTCGCAATTTCATTTTTATCCGAGATTGTTTATACTTTCGAATTTACTGGGGTATATTTATCATCCACATACATATTTCCTCAATATGTAATATTATATCCATCCACCTACAATTTTTTAAATCCAATTTTCCCCTTAGGTGAGTTTTTATTAAAAGATATGAAAGGAATATTTTGTCTTTTTTCGTACGAGGTACTTTTTGACATTTCCGAAAAAAGTACAAGAAGAATGTTTTCATTAAATTATATGGAATGAATGGATTTTTAGAACATTATTTCCATGAAGCTTCCTTTACAGTTTTTCATGTTTATTTTTAATCAACTTCTTTTAGTTCAAAATTATATGACTTGTTAAGAAAGGAAAAATATTTTTGAAGTGGAAATAATATTTTCCTCAAGAACGGAGTTCAAATGCTTTATAAAAATTATTTTCCATCTAAGATAATATAGGTTTTTGATTCTATCCATATTTTTACATTGATTTTATTATGTTATGATGGAATTATTTTTACGATCTCTTTTTATCTTATATGGATTATGTTATGATTGCATGAAGTTTTAAGATTCCCATTTTTATTAAATGGGTTATGCAATGATATATGATTTATGATTTTATGGCTCACATAAGAATGGTATAATTATGAGATGGATGGGACCTATATCTCCCTCCAATGCATTGGGTAATGATTTATATCTCATGAGATAGACATGGCTGGAACGGCAGGTTAAACCGGTTCAGTGAAACAGGACTGAAACGAGGAGTGAACTCGGTTCAGAAATGGACATTGTCCACTAAGATTGTCTTCGCAATGAGTCTTGACTACTAAGAAATTATTTTCTATGATTATGTGTGTATGCCACAAAGATTCATGTTTTATGTTATGATTATTGGGATTACATTTCACTACTATGATTTATCCCATGTTATGAAATTATGATCTCTTTTTCAGGTTATGATTTCCAAAATGTTATGTTCTTATGAATATTAAGTGATTGATATTTCTTTTGTTTACCCTTACTGAGAATTTGAGATCACCCATTTGTATGTTTCCTTTCCCCAGGTCAGGAAGAAGGTTATTAAGTATGATATTCCAAAAAGGGACTCTAGATATGATGAAATAAATGGGAGAAAATGTAGATGCTTTATGAACAAGTTGTTTATGTTTCCCAGTTTCTAAAGACACTATACCTATACGTCCCTTTCATGGTTTTGTTATATGTTGTAATAAGTGTACTTAAATTTTGAAATATTAATAATGTATGTAATGTATGGGTCGTTATAGTTGGTATCAGAGGAAAATTATAGTAATCCTTTTGAAACTAGGATGTGAAAGCCTTATTAAGAACCCTAAGGATAAGTCTAAGCATAGAACACAATCTTAGTGTTTTAGAAATGGCCATGAATAACCTATGATAAGACCTTAAGTGTGAAATTTTATTCTTGATTATGTGTTTTTTCCTATTATAATTAGTGTTTGTCACATTATTCATCTTGGTTTTAGTCAATGGCTGGAACCCGAAGGAACCGTGTTAATGCAGAATACGACGGGCAATGCACTGATTGTCCCCCTGAGCGACCAAACGTTATGGGAGCTGGAATGAAAAATCTTGTAGCCATGCTCACACAACTTTCTCAAGCTATGAATCATGCAGGAATTCCAAACGAGCAAAGGAAGGAGCAACATTCTGTTGAATCCTTTATGAGGCAGCGTCCACCCTCATTCAGAGGGTCTACTGATCCATTAGTGGATGAACAATGGATCAGTACCACTGAAAAGATATTTTCAGTTCTTCAATGTTCTGAACATTATAATGTAATCTTAGCAGTGTATCGTTTGGAAGGAGATGCTGATCAATGGTGGAATCTTGTTAAGAATATGATGCAAAGGGATGAAATTGAGTCCATATAATGGGATGCATTCATGAACTTATTTTTAAATATGTACTTCCCTCGTATTCTTCGAACAAAGATGGAGAAGGAGTTTTTTGAACTGAAGCAAAAGGATGATGAATCTTTTGGTACCTATGAAGAAAATTTTACAAGACTTGCAAGGCACACTTCTGGTATTATTATCCAACCTGAGAGTAAGATCGATCGATTCTTTAGTGTCTTAAAACCAAGTCTTCGAAGGGCATTATCCATAAGGGACTTCAATAGCTACGAGGAAATTGTTTGATGTGCTCTCAAGGTTGAGATAGCGATTGGTGCAACCTATCAGTCATATGGGTTTGATAAGAAGAGGAAAATGGAATTCAAAGGAAAATCTAAAGAGCACACTAAAAAGAATATGAGTTTTCCCATGTGCTCAAATTTTGGAAAGAAACAAGGAGGAAATTGTCTTAATGGGACAAGAAAATGTTATAAGTGTGGAAAATAAGGTCATCGAGCAATTGAATGTCAATATAATGGGAAGAAGATGTCTAATGATGTAAACAAAGGAAGGGATACACAGAATGAACCTACTACCCTTGAATGTTAAATGTGCAAGGAAATGGGGCAATATTCCAATCAATGCCCTAATCCAAGGGTTGATGATGATGATCAACATCAACAAACTCTTAAGGCCTAAGATTAAGGAATGTCACATGCAATTTCTATCATCGATGTATAGTACGATAACAAAGTGGTGAATGGTACACTTACCATCCACTCTAAAGTAGAAAATGTTTTATTTGATTCTGGATCCACCCACTTTTTTATTTCGGATGAATTTTTTTAAGGGTATCTCTGTATTACCTCAACAATTAGATGTTGAGTTAGCTCTGACAATCCCTAATGGCACAACAGTCACATCAAAAGTTTATAATTCTTCTCCGATTGAAGTTTGTGATAAAGTGCTTCCTACAAATCTCATAGTCCTCCCTATAGTGGAATTTGAAGTGATTGTTGGCATGGATTTTCGTTATTTATATGGAGCTCATATCAACTTCCAAAGAAGGGATGTCACATTTAATATTCCAGATCAATCTATGATCGTCTAACGATGCAAGGATGAACATAACCTTCCAGTGGAAATTTATTCCATCTTATGGGTCTTGATTCCACTAAGTGAAGGTTATTTATCTCAAATGGTTGGTGAGAAACTCACGATTAAGAATATTCCTATTGTACTGGTGTTTGATCATGTCTTTCCGGAGGAATTTCCGGGTCTTCCACCGAATCGTGAAGTCAAGTTTTCAATAGAACTTGTACCGGGTGCTTTGCCTATTTCAAAGACACCTTATAGAATGGACCCAATTGAGTTACATGAATTGAAGAAGAAACTACAAGATAATCTTGATAAGGGATCTATACGCCCTAGTGGGTCACCTTGGGGAGCACCTGTTCTATTTGTTAAGAAGAAAGATGGATCAATGAGACTCTGCATTGATTATCGAGAACATAACAAGATCACTATCAAGACGAAATATCCTCTCCCCCACATTGATGACTTATTTGACCAACTATGAAGAGATCAATACTTTTCCAATATTAATCTTCATTCATGGTATCATAAATTAAGGGTCAAAAGGGAGGATATACCAAAGATGGCTTTCCGTACAAGGTATGGACACTATGAATTTATAGTAATGTCATTCGGTCTTAATAATACCCATGCTATCTTCATGGATATGATGAATAGAGTCTTTAGAGACTTTATTGATTAGTTTGTGGTAGTCTTTATAGACGATATTCATGTCTATTCAAAGAGCAAGTAAGAACATGAAGATCACTTGAGAATTATATTTAAGACCCTGAGAAAGGATAATCTTTAAGCCAAATTTACCAAGTGTGAATTTTGGCTTCAAAAAGATGCATTTTTTGGTCACATAATATCAAAAGAGGGGATATCTGTGGATCCAGCCAAAATAGAGGTTATCGAATGATGGTCGAGACCAACAACAGTAACTGAGATCCAAAGTTTTCTTGGTTTGGCTGGATATTATCGACGTTTTCTGAATGATTTTCCACGATTATCTAACCCACTCACCAGGTTGAATGGAAAAGGAGTTAAGTTCGTTTAGATGGAGGAATGTGAAGAGAATTTCAAGGAGTTGAAAATAAGGTTATCCAGTGCACCTGTACTCACACTTCCTTGTAGTGGAGTAAGGTTTGTGATCTACAGAGATGCATCCAAGAAGGGTTTGGGGTGTGTTCTTATGTAAAATGATATGGTAATAGCTTATGCCTCACGACAATTGAAAATCCATGAGCAAAATTACCCAACTCATGATTTGTAGATAGTTGCGGTAATATTGGCATTAAATATTTGGAGTCATTACCTTTATGGAAAAAGGTGTGATATTTATACTGATCATAAAAGATTAAAGTATATTTTTACACAAAGGGAGTTGAATATGCACCAAACAAGATGGTTGGAGCTGATTAAGGATTATGACCGCTCAATTCATTACCACCCTGGGAAAGCAAACAAGGTGGAAGATGCATTAAGTCAACAAGACCATGCTAGATTATCCATGATGAGGGTCATAAAAGATCCAATATTTATGGATTTACCAAGGATGGATCTTGGAATTATAATGGATGGGGAAAAATGGTATCTTTCTCAAATAAATGTTCAACGATCTATATATGTGATAATTAAAGAGGCACAGAATGAAGAGGTAGAGTTACAAAAGAAGGTGAGAAATGTTCATGAATTCAACATTGTTTGTGATGGGATAATAAAGTTCAGGAATCAGGTTTGTGTTCCTCCCATCCAAGAATTAAATAAGGAGCTGCTGGATGAGGCTCATAGTTCTTCAGTCGCTATTCATCCTGGAAACGCGAATATGTATAGGGACCTGAAAGAGTACTTATGGTGGGATGAAATGAAAAGAGCTGTTGCTGAATATGTCTCTCGATGCTTGGTTTGTCAGCAAGTTAAAGCTGAGAGACAGAAGTCTAAGAGGATGTTACAACCATTACCCATACCTGAATGGAAATGGGAAAACATCACTATGGACTTTGTCACCGGAGTTCCTAAAACATCCAAATGCAATAATGCTATCTGGGTCATAGTTGATCGTCTTAAAATGTCGGCACACTTCATTTCTATTAGAGAGGATTTCTCTCTGGATCAACTTGTCAAGATATCTGTAAAGGAAGTGATAAGATTGCATTGAGTACCCCATTCCATTATATCTAATCGGGATCTGAGGTTTACCTCAATGTTGTGTAGAATTCTTCAGCATACTCTGGATATAGAGTTGAGTTTCAACACTTCTTATCATCCTCAGGCAGACGGTCAATCAGAGAGGACAATTCAAACTCTAGAAGATATGTTGAGAGCTTGCTCTATTGATTTAAAAGGTGGTTGGGATCAACACATACCTTTGGTAGAATTTTCTTTATAATAATAGCTTTCACTCCAGTAATCAGATGGCTCCTTATGAAGCTCTCTATGGAACGAAATGCAGGACTCCTACTTGCTAGGATGAAGTTGGGGAAATAAAGCTATTAGGACCTGATCTTGTTAATGAGATGGAAAAAAGTTCAGATCTATTCAAAAACACATTATAGCAGCTCAGAGTCGACAAAAAAGTTATGCCGACAACCAAATAAAAGACCTAGAGTTTGAAGTGGGTGATAAAGTGTTCTTACGAATATCTCCCTGGAAGAGGCTCATGAGATTTGGAAAGAAGGGAAAGTTGAGCCCAATATATATCGGTTCTTCTGAAATTATGGATCGTGTTGGGATGGTAGCTTACCAATTACAAATTACACCGAATATCTCCCAAGTTCATGATGTGTTCCATGTATCTCTCCTGAGAAAGTACATACCTAATCCTTCACATGTACTCTGCTCAGAAGTTGTACCGCTGGAGCAATATCTTTCTTATGAAGAATAGCCGATAGAGATTCTGGATCGTAGCGAAAAAGTCATACCGAACAAGACCACTCTCTTGGTGAAAGTATTATTGAGGAACCACCAATTAGAATAAGCTACTTGGGATCTTGAAGATATGATGAGGGAGAGGTATCCTCATCCGTTTTTTACAAAGTGACGAATTTCGAAGGCGAAATTCATTTTTAAGGGGTGTAGAATGTAACACCCAAGAATTTTATGAGAAATATTTGGTTTTTATATAAATCATCAAAGGAAGCTTTCACTACACACAACACTAGCTTGGCTTAATTACACGCAATCATGACCTTCCTTGATAGCTTGCATCGTACGCAATACTGAGTTTCACTAAACAACGATATGCTATTAAAGTATCATCAAAACTAGCCGTTATGAATAGTAATATCCACTTTTTGAAATTTTGTAAATTTTATTTTCCAAAATGGACTTCATTTTTGGATTCGGAATATCGAAATTATCCTAGGGTGAAATTTTGGTATTTTTCTAAAAACTTTCAATTTTTGATGAATAGTGAAAACACTAGGTTACTATTTAAAAACAAACTTTTTATTTAAATAATTATTTATTTTATTTAAATTTATTTTAGTTCAAAATTGATACATAATACCTATATAAGTTCAATGCAATTCATTGGTGTCATTTTATAATAATTTTAGATATATAAAAATTGTATCGAACTTTTCACCGTCTTTTACCCGCCTTCAAGAAGAATTTTTAAATTTACATAAAACATAATTTTACCACTTCTGTGAGTGGAATTTTGGAAATCCAAGAGACACGGTTAATATCAAGGACTAAAATGTGGTTAAATGAGATGAATATAATTTTTGGTGAATTGTACCTTTTTACTTTGTTTTACCACAGTTAAAAGTAAATAGGGTAATTAAGGGTAAACGTGTTATTATTATTACCCTAACACATGTACTAATTTTATTGGATAAGTTTACTTCCACCAAAAACAACCTTAGGAATAAAATATGACCATTTAGTCCCACATGGATTAGATTTGGACATTTATTATTAATTAATTTAAAGAAGGGTTAAAATAGTTAAAATCAATGTTTAATAACTTAATCATTTTTAATATAGGGTTATACATAAGATAAATCTGACTATAAATATTAATTAGAAAGATAAATATATTTCCTACATAATTTTAGTTTATTTGTAATTTTCATACTTAAAATAATTTAATTTATTTATGACACAATGATGATGCAGTAATTATCTTATTAATGAAATAATGACGTAATTGATGTTATAAATACACAAATATATGTAATTTGAGACTTTTTATGAATTAAATTAATTTTATATGTTAATATGACATTTTAGTATTGATTTAATTAACTTTTTGGGAACTAATCATTCTTTTATGATTTTCACAAAAATCAATTACCAAATAGGGTCAAAATTGACCAAAAATAGTTTTTAAAACAAATATTATATTATTAATTGTTATTATATTCCTAAAAATCTATGGTTAGGCCAAGATACTTATATCATTATAGGTGTATCATTAATGGACCACTTGGGGGTCGCTTGGATGTATATGGTTAGTTTATTAACTATATATTATAAAAGTACAAAGTGACATGTTAAATGTCAATCTAATTAACTAAGAGTTAAAACTGACAGATACAGTTAATATAATGACCTAAACTTTTCTAAATTCTATTTGATGAGAGGATTTAGACCCATAACCACCTTAGCCTCTAATTAAATCAATTTGGAGCTATTAAAAAACTAATATGACTTATAATAAAATAATATTTTTAGTTTTTCCAAAGGTGCCCCTCTCCTCCCTTATAAAAGGGCACCTCCTCCCTCTATTCCTCAGACCACATTGAGCCTTCATGCTAGGAAAAACCCTAAAAAATTCTCTTATCCACTTCCCTAGAAACATCCTAGAGGTCCTGGTCACCTTCAAAGTCTAAATTTAGTTCCCTAAGAGGAGGTCTCAAAGAGGCACTTCAAAGAAGAGGTAATGTCCGTTACTAATTCATTCAACTTTATTTCTTCTTCCACTTCTTCTTATTTAGTTGTTTCATTATGAAGTAATAACATCAGTATCAATCATATACTGATATGTTATTATAAGTATGAAAAACCCTATTTCACAATCTATACATCCTACGAAAAATGAAATCACCGCGCGTGCGTACGTATGGAATACCGTCCCCACGCCATGGTGTAATCTATTTTACACCACCACCTTACATGGATATGTATAATGGTGTAAATAATAACTATATATAATTATTTTAAAGTGATATTGATTCTGAAATAGTATACATACACTCCAACACAATTCCACGATCATGGGAACGATATCATCGCTCGTGCGTACGTACAGAATACTGTCTCCATGATGTGATGCGACTTGTTTGACATGATCTTCATTGCATAATAATTATATAAATTAATTTAATGAATTAATATGATATATATTACACTAATACCACTCTGTAAATGAGGTATCTATAACCTAAAAAGGAGAATAGGAATTTATTCGACAAATCACGCATAAGAACAAAAAGTAATAAACACTCGAATAACAAGTAGCAATGAAATATTACTAATAAGAAGCTAAGAATATTTCCATATGTGATATCCTAACAATGAGTATTATTTTGGAATAAGTCAATGATATTGTTTAAATGATTATACAGGAGGTTCGGACACTTAGAAAGGAAATCAAACCTAAGGTAAGGGAAAATCTCGCAATCTCATTTTTATCCAAGATTGTTTATACTTTTGAATTTACTGGGATATATTTATCATCCACATACATATTTTCTCAATATGTAATATTATTTCCATCCACATAAAATTTTTTAAATCCAATTTTCCCCTTAGGTGAGTTTTTATTAAAAGATATGAAAGGAATATTTTGTCGTTTTTCGTACGAGGTACTTTTTGACTTTTTCGAAAAATGTACGAGAAGAATGTTTTCTTTAACTTATATGGAATGAATGGATTTTTATAACATTATTTCCATGAAGCTTCCTTTACAGGCTCTCATGTTTATTTTTAATCAACTTTTTTAGTTCAAAATTATATGACATGTTAAGAAAGGAAACATGTTTTTGAAGTGGAAATAATATTTTCCTCAAGAACGGAGTTCAAATGATTTATAAAAATTATTTTCCATCTAAGATAATATAGGGTTTTGTTTCTATCCATATTTTTACATTGATTTTATTATGTTATGATGGAATTATTTTTATTATGTCCTTTTATCTTATATGGATTATGTTATGATGGCATGAAGTTTTAAGATTCCCATTTTTATTAAATGGGTTATGCAATGATATATGATTTATGATTTTGTGGATCACATAAGAATGGTATAATTATGAGATGGATGGGACCTATATATCCCTCCAATGCATTGGGTAATGATTTATATCTCATGAGATAGACATGGCTGGAACGGCAGGTTAAACTAGTTCAGTGAAACAGGACTGAAATGAGGAGTGAACTCGGTTCAGAAATGGACATTGTCCACTAAGATTGTCTTGGAAATGAGTCTTGACTACTAAGAAGTGATTTTATATGATTATGTGTGTATGCCACAAAGCTTCATGTTTTATGTTATGATTATTGGGATTACATTTCACTACTATGATTTATCCCATGTTATGAAATTATGATCTCTTTTTCGGGTTATGATTTCCAAAATGTTATGTTCTTATGAATATGATGTTATTGATATTTCTTTTTCTTACCCTTAATGAGCATTTGAGATCACCCTTTTGTATGTTTCCTTTCCCCAGGTCAGGAAGAAGGTTATTAAGTATGATATGCCAAAAAGGGACTCTAGATATGATGAAATAAATAGGAGACAATGTAGATTCTTTATGAACAAGTTGTTTATGTTTCCCAGTTTCTAAAGACACTATACCTATACGGCCCTTTCATGGTTTTGTTATATTTTGTAATAAGTGTACTTAAATTTGGATGTATTAATAATGTATGTAATGTATGGGTCGTTATAGTTGGTATCAGTGGAAAAGTATAGTCATCCTTTTGAAACTAGGATGTGAAAGCCTTAGTAAGAACCCTAAGGATAAGTCTAAGCATAGAACACAATCTTAGTGTTTTAGAAATGGCCATTAATTACCTATGATAAGACCTTAAGTGTGAAATTTTATTCATGATTATGTGTTTTTTCCTATTATAATTATTGTTGATCACATTATTCATCTTGGTTTTAGTCAATTGCTGGAACCTGAAGGAACCGTGTTAATGCGGAATGCGACAAGCAATGCAATGATTGTCCCCCTGAGCAACCAAACGTTATGCGAGCTGGAATGAAAAATTTTGTAGCCATTCTCACACAACTTTCTCAAGCTCCGAATCATGTAGGACTTACAAACGAGAAAAGGAAGGAGCATCATTCTGTTGAATCATTTATGAGGTAGTGTCCACCCTCGTTCAGAGGGTCTACTGATCCATTAGTGGCTGAACAATGGATCAGTACAACTGAAATGATATTTTCAGTTCTTCAATGTTCTGAACATGATAAATTAATCTTTGCAGTGTATCATTTGGAAGGAGATGCTGATCAATGGTGGAATCTTATTAAGAATATGAGGCAATGGGATGAAATTGAGTCCATAGAATGGGATGAGTTCAAGAACTTATTTTTAAATAATTACTTCCCTCGTATTCTTTGAACAAAGATGGAGAAGGAGTTTCTTGAACTGAATCAAAAGGATGATGAATATTTTGGTACCTATGAAGAAAATTTTACAAGACTTGCAAGGTACGCTTCTGGTATTATTATCCAACCTGAGTGTTAGATCGATCGATTCTTTAGTGGCTTAAAACCAAGTCTTCAAAGGGCGTTAGCCATAAGGGACTTCAATAGCTATGAGGAAATTGTTTGATGTGCTCCCAAGGTTGAGATAGAGATTGGTGTAACCCATCATTCATATGGGTTTGATAAGAAGAGGAAAATTGAATTCAAAGGAAAATCTAAAGAGCACACTGAAAAGAATATGAGTTTTCAGTTGTGCTCAAATTGTGGAAGGAAACATAGAGGAAATTGTCTTAAGGGGACAAGCAAATGCTATACGTGTTGAAAATAAGGTTATCGATCAATTGAATTTCAAAATAATGGGAAGAAGATGTCTAATGATGTAAACAAAGGAAGTGATACACAGAATTAACCTACTACCCTTGAATGTTTAATGTGCAAGGAAATGGGGCAATATGCCAATCAATGCCCTAATCCAAGGGTTGATGATGATGATCAATGTCAAAAAACTCTTAAGGCCTAAGACAAAGTAATGTCACTTGCAATTTCTATCATCGATGTAGTGTACGATAACAAAGTGGTGAAAGGTACACTTACCATCCACTCAAAAGTAGAAAATGTTTTATTTGATTCTGGATCCACCCACTGTTTTATTTCTGAAGAATTTTTTAAGGGTATCATTGTATTTCCTCAACAATTAGATGTTGAGTTAGCTGTGACAACCTCTAATGGCACAACAGTCACATCAGAAGTTTATAATTCTTCTCCGATTGAAGTTTGTGGGAAAGTGGTTCCTGCAAATCATGTGGTCCTCCCTATAGTGGAATTTGAAGTGATTCTTGGCATGGATTAGCTTTCTTTATATGGAGCTCATATAAATTTCCAAATAAGGGATGTCACATTTCATATTCCAGATCAATCTATGATCGTCTATCGATGCAAGGATGAACATAACCTTCCAGTGGAAATTTCTTCCATGTTATGGGTCTTGGTTCCACTAAATGAAGGTTATTTATCTCAAATGGTTGGTGAGAAACTCATGATTATGAATATTCCTATTGTACGGGAGTTTGATCATGTCTTTCCGGAGGAATTGCCGGGTCTTCCACCGAATCGTGAAGTCATGTTTTCAATAAAACTTGTACCGGGTGCTTTGCCTCTTTCAAAGACACCTTATAGAATGGAATCAATTGAGTTTCAATAATTGAAGAAGAAACTACAAGAGAATCTTGATAAGGGATTCATACGCCCTAGTGCGTCACCTTTGGGATCACCTGTTCTATTTGTTAAGAAGAAAGATGGATCAATGAGACTCTGCATTGATTATTGAGAACTTAACAAGATCACTATCAAGACCAAATATCCTCTCCTACTCATTGATGAATTATTTGACCAACTATGGGGAGCTCAATACGTTTCCATGATTGATCTTCGTTCATGGTATCTTCAATTAAGGGTCAAAAGGGAGGATATACCAAAGACGGCTTTCCGTACAAGGTATGGACAATATGAATTTATATTGATGTAATTTGGTCTTAATAATACCTCTGTTATCTTCATGTATCTGATGAATAAAGTCTTTAGAGACTTTCTTGATTAGTTTGTGGTAGTCTTTATAGAGGATATTCTTGTCTATTCAAAGAGCAAGGAAGAACATGAAGATCACTTGGGAATTATATTGAAGACCCTGAGAAAGGAGAAGCTTTATTCCAAATTTACCAAGATTGAATTTTGGCTTCAAAAAGTTGCATTTTTGGGTCATATAATATCAAAAAAGGGGATATCTGTGGATCCATCCAAAACAGAGGTTATGGAATGATGGTCGAGACCAACAACAGTAACTGAGATCCAAAGTTTTCTTGGTTTGGCTGGATATTATCGAAGTTTTTTGAAAGTTTTTCCACGATTATCTAATCCAATCACCAGGTTGACTCGAAAAGGAGTTAAGTTCGTGTGGATGGAGGAATGTGAAGAGAATTTAAAGGAGTTGAAAATAAGGTTATTCAGTGCACCTGTACTCACACTTCCTTGTAGTGGAGAAAGGTTTGTGATCTATAGTGATGCATCCAAGAAGGGGCTGGGGTGTGTTCTTATGTAAAATGATATGGTAATAGCTTATGCCTCACGACAATTGAAAATCCATGAGCAAAATTACCCAACTCATGATTTTTAGTTAGTTGTGGTAATCTTTGCATTAAATATTTGGAGTCATTATCTTTATGGAGAAAGGTGTGATATTTATACTGATCATAAAAGAATAAAGTATATTTTTACACAAAAGGAGTTGAATATGCACCAAAGAAGATGGTTGGAGCTGATTAAGGATTATGACTGCTCAATTCATTACCACCCTGGGAAAGCAAACAAGTTGGAAGATGCATTAAGTCGACAAGACCATGCTAGATTATCCATGATGAGGGTCACAAAAGATCCAATATTTATGGATTTACCAAGGATGGATCTTGGAATTATAATGGATGGGAAAAAATGGTATCTTTCTCAAATGAATGTTCAAAGATATATATATGTGATGATTAAAGAGGCATATAAAGAAGATGTAGAGTTACAAAAGAAGGTGAGAAATTTTCCTGAATTCAACCTTGTTTGTGATGGGATAATAAAGTTCAAGAATCAGGTTTGTGTTCCTCCCATCCAGGAATTAAAGATGGAGCTGCTGGATGAGGCTCATAGTTCTTCATTCAATATTCATCCTGGAAGCACAAATATGTATAGGGACCTGAAAGAGTACTTATGGTGGGATGGAATGAAAAGAGATGTTGCAGAATATGTCTCGCGATGCTTGGTTTGTCAGCAAGTTAAAGATGAGAGACAGAAGTCTAAGGGGATGTTACAACCATTACCCATACCTGAATGAAAATGGGAAAACATCACTATGGACTTTGTCACCGGACTTCCTAAAACATCCAAAGGCAATAATGCTATCTGGGTCATAGTTGATCGTCTTAAAAAGTCGGCACACTTCGTTTCTATTATAGAGGATTTATCTCTGGATCATCTTGCCAATATATCTGTAAAGGAAGTGCTAAGATTGCAATGAGTACCACTTTCCATTATATCTAATCAGGATCTGAGGTTTACCTCATAGTTTTGGTGAATTTTTAAGCATACTCGGGATACAGAGTTGAGTTTCAACACTCCTTATCATCCTCAGACAGACGGTCATTCTGATAGGACAATTAAAACTATAGAAGATATGTTGAGAGCTTGCTCTATGGATTTCAAAGGTGGTTGGGATCAACACATACCTTTGGTATAATTTTCTAACAATAATAGCTTTCACTCCAGTATTCAGATGGCTCCTTATGAAGCTCTCTATGGAACGAAATGCAGGACTCCAACTTGCTGGGATGAAGTTGGGGAAAAAAAGCTATTAGGACCTGATCTTGTTAATGGGATGGAAAAAAGGTCATATCCATTTAAAAACACATTATAGCAGCTCAGAGTCGACAAAAAAGTTACGCCGAAAACCAAAGAAAAGACCTAGAGTTTGAAGTGGGTGATAAAGTGTTCTTACGAATATCTCCCTGGAAGAGGCTCATGAGATTTGGAAAGAAGGGAAAGTTGAGCCCAATATATATCGGTCCTTTTGAAATTCTGGATCATGTTGGGAAGGTAGATTACCAATTGTAACTTCCACCGAATCTCTCCCAAGTTCATGATGTGTTCCATGTATCTCTCCTGAGAAAGTACTTACCTGATCCTTCACATGTACTCAGCTCAGAAGTTGTACCACTGGAGAAAGATCTTTCTTATAAAGAACAGCCGATAGAGATTCTGGATCGTAGCGAAAAAGTCCTACGGAACAAGACCACTCTCTTGGTGAAAGTAGTATTGAGGAACCACCAATTAGAATAAGCTACTTGGGAGCTTGAAGATATGATGAGGGAGAGGTATCCTCATCGGTTTTTTACAAAGTGACGAATTTCGAAGGCGAAATTCATTTTTAAGGGGTGTAGAATGTAACACTACAGACTTTTATGAGAAATATTTGGTTTTTATATAAATCATTAATGGAATCTTTCACTACACACAACACTATCTTGGCTTCTTTACACGCAATCACGACCTTCCTCGATAGCTTGCATCATACACAATACCGAGTTTCACTAAAAAACGATATGCTATTAAAATATCATTAAAACTAGCCGTTATAAAGAGTAATATCCACTTTTTGAAATTTTCTAAATTTTCTATTCCAAAATGGACTTCATTTTTGGATTCGGAATATCGAAATTAGCCTAGGGTGAAATTTTGGTATTTTTCTGAAAACTTTCAATTTTTGATGAATAGTGAAAACAGTAGGTTACTATTTAAAAACTGACTTTTTATTTAAATAATTATTTATTTTATTTAAAATTAATTTAGGTCAAAATTGATACATAATACCTATATAAGTTCAATTCAATTCATTGGAGTCATTTTATAATAATTTTAGATATATAAAAATTGTATCGAACTTTTCACCGTCTTTTACCCACCTCCTAGAAGAATTTGAAAATTTACATACAACATTATTTTTCCACTTCTGTGAGTGGAATTTTGAAAATCTATGATACACGGTTAATATCAAGGACTAAAATGTGGTTCAATGAGATGAAAATAATTTTTGGTGCATAGTAACTTTTTACTTTTTTTACACGGTTAAAAGTAAATATGGTAATTAAGGGTAAAAGTGTTATTATTATTACCCTAAAACATGTAATAATTCTATTGGACAAGTTTAATTCGACCTAAAACAACCTTAGGAATAACATATGACCATTTAGGGCCACATGGATTAGATTAGGACATTTATTATTAATTTATTTAAAGAAGGGTTAAAATAGGTAAAATCAATGTTTAATAACTAAATAATTTTTAATATAGGGTTATACATAAGATAAATTCGACTATAAATATTCATTAAAAAGATAAAAATATTTACTACATAATGGTATTTTATTTATAATTTTTATACTTAAAATAATCTAATTTATTTTTGACACAATGAAAATGCAGTAATTATCTTATTAATGAAATATTGACGTAATTGATGTTATAAATACAAAATTAAATGTAATTTGAGACTTTTTATGAATTAAAATAATTTTCTATGTTAATATTACATGTTAGTATTGATTTAATTAACTTTTTTAGAACTAATAATTCTGTTATGATTTTCCCAAAAATCAATTACCAAATAGTGTCAAAATTGACATAAAATAGTATTTAAAACAAATTTTATATTATTAATTGTTATTATATTCGTAAAAATCTAAGGCTCGGCCAATATACTTATATCATAATTGGTGTATCATTAACGGACCACTTGAGGGTCCCTTGGATGTATATGGTATGTTTATTAACTATATAATATAAAAATACAAAGTGGCATGGTAAATGTCAATCTAATTAAGTAAGAGTTAAAACTAAAAGACAAGGTTAATATAAAGACCTAAACTTGTCAAAATTCTATTGGATGAGAGTATTTAGACCCATAACCACCTTAGATTAGAAATAAATCAATTTGTAGCTATTAAATACCGAATATGACTTTATAATAAAATAATAATTTTAGTGTTTCCAAGGGTACCCCTCTCCTCCCTTATAAAAGGGAACCTCCTCCCTCTCTTCCTCACACCACATTAAGCCTTCAATCTCAGCCAAACCCTGAAAAATTATCTTCTCCAATTTCTTAGAAACATCCTAGAGTTCCTGGTATTCTTTTAATACTAATTTTAGTGCCCTAAGAGGAGGTCTCAAAGAGGCACTTCAAAGTAGAGGTAATGTCCATTACCAATTCTTTCAAATTTATTTCTTCTTTTACTTCTTCTTATTTAGTTGTTTCATTATGAATTAATAACATCAGTATCACTCATATAATTATATGTTATTATAAGTATGAAACAACCCTATTTCACCATCTATCCATCATACTGAAAACGAAATCACCGTGCGTGCGTACGTACAGAATACCCTCTCCACGTCGTGGTGTAATCTATTTTCCACCACCACCTTACATGGATGGGTATAATGGTGTAAATAATAACTATATATGATTATTGTAAAGTGATATTGATTCTTAAATAGTATCCATACACTCCAATACAATTCCAAGGTCATGGGAATGATATCATCGCTCGTGCGTACGTACGGAATACCGTCTCCACGATGTGATGTGACTCATTCTACCTGATCTTCATTGCATAATAATTATATAAATGAATTGAATGAATTAATATGATTTATATTACACTAATAACATTCTCGAAATGAGTTATCTATAACATAATGATTACAATAAGAATTTATTTTATCAAACATGCATAAGAACAAAAAGTAATAAACACCCGAATAACAAGTAGCAATGAAATATTACTAATAAGAAGCTAAGAATATGGCCATATATGATATCATAACAATGTGTATGATTCTGGAATAAGTTAATGACATTATTTAAATCATTATAAAGGAGGTTCAGACACTTACGAAGAAAATCTGACCTAAGGTGTGGGAAAATCTCAAAATCTCATTTTTATCTGAGATTGTTTGTACATCCGAATTTACTGGGGAATATTAATCATCCACATCCATGTTTCCTCAATATGTAATATTATTTCAATCCACCTAAAATTTTTAAAATAAAATTTTACCCTCAGGTGAGTTTTTAGTAAAAGATATGAAAGGAATCTTTTTTCATTTTTCATATGAGGTACTTTTTGTCTTTTCCGACAAAAGTACGAGAAGAATGTTTTTTTACCTTATACAGCATGAATGGATTTTTAAAACATTATTTCCATGATTCTTCCATTACAAGTTTTCAAGTTTATTTTTAATCAACTTCTTTTAGTTCAAAATTATATGACATTATAAGAAAGGAAAATTGGTTTTGAAGTAGAAAGGATATTTTCCTCAAGAACAGAGTTCAAATGTTTTATAAAAATTATTTTCCATATAAGATAACATAGGGTTCTGTTTCTATCCATATTTTTACATTGATTTTATTATTTTATGATGGAATTGTTTTTATGATGTCCTTTTATCGTATATGTATTATGTCATGATGGTATGATGTTTTAAGATTCCCATTTTTATTAAATTGGTTATGCAATGATGTATGATTTATGATTTTGTGGCACACATAAGAATGGAATCATTATGAGATTGGTGGGACCTATATATCCCTCCAATTAATTGGGTAAATATTTATATCTCATGAGATAGACATGGCTGGAATGGCAGGTTAAACCGGTTCAATGAAACAGGACTGAAACGAGGAGTGAACTCGGTTCAGAAATAGACATTTTCCACTAAGATAGTCTTGGCAATGAGTATTGACAACTAAGAAATTATTTTCTATGATTATGTGTGTACGCCAAAAAACTTCATGTTTTATGTTATGATTATTGGGATTACATTTCACTACTATGATTTATCGCATGTTATGAAATTATGATCTCTTTTTCAGGTTAAGATTTCCAAAATTTTATGTTCTTATGAATATGATGTGATTGATATTTTTTTTTTTTTACCCTTATTGACAATTTGAGATCACCCTTTAGTATGTTTCCTTTCCCCAGGTCAGGAAGAAGGTTATTAAGTACGATATGCCAAGGGACTCTAGATATGATGAAATAAATGGGAGACAATGTAGATTCTTTATGAACCAGTTGTTTATGTTTCCCAGTTTCTAAAGACACTATACCAATACGGTCCTTTCATGGTTTTTTTATATGTTGTAATATGTGTACATCAATTTTTAAGTATTAACAATGTATGTAATGTATGGGTCGTTATAGTTATTGAATTAAATAATAAGATATGATGTGATTCATTAATTGTGGAAATTAATTAATGATTTAGTGTTTACCCATATTAAGTAGGACCTATGTTTTTAATGGATAAGGGTAGTGATAGTTCCTCAGTTATTATCATGTGGCGAGAAAATGGGGAATGACTTGATATGGATTTTGGTAAATCCTTCCAGAATATTGAATTAACATTTTTGAAATAAGAATATTTTGTTTTTTAATTGTACATTGATTTGGGAAGTTTGTGTAGTGAAAATTACCATGTATGAGTACATGGTTGGGGGTTTGGGGAGGGATTTTTTGGATTTGGATTAGTGTGGTATGATTTTTGAGGGTAGGGAAGCTTGAGAATTTTGATAGGATAGAGTGTTTCCATAGATAGAGGAAACCATGGTAATGAGGGATTGATGGTGGTATTCTTTGATGGCTTATTAGTGTACTTATAAATAGTGAAATTAACTTCCCCTACCTTGATATTATATTGGATACACTAAGAATGCTCTGGATTTATACCTAGGTTCCTAAATGTACTTTTTTTAGATATGGGGCCCCTTGGATGTCATTCTTATGAATCCATATATATGTGGAGATGAATGGTTGGAGGTACACCATTGATAGATTATGTATAAATTTCATAGGAGGGACTGTAGGTCTATAAACACTGTGTTCCATTAGAAATATTGGTTGAAATGTTAGACATAAAGTAGTAACAATAATATTAAGGTGGGTGTAATGTTTTAGTATAAGGTGTGTGGAGTGAGAAAATTAGTTTGAAGTGGTGGTATCAGAATTCTAGTGATGAATCTATAAGGTGAACGTTCAAATTCGTTGAGGAATGGCTAGGTGAGCCTTAGAGGTAGTAAATGTACACTGTTTTTAGGTTTCTTATTATGGAAATTCTAAGTTCAAATGTTGGATTGTGCTCTTGTTTTTATTAGTACTAGTGAGTTGTTAAACATTTATGTTATGTTTGGGAAGTTGATCATAAGACAAATGCATCCTTTGAGGGGCATCTTTTATGGGTATTGGATCACAGATAAGAGTTTTTGAGGGGAAATGATTTTCTTTTAGTTCATGAATTGTGAAATCATGGGCCTGAGTTAAAGAAGAAAACTTGGGATATATATGTGGATAATAGGGCGCATTGTCCCGAATTTATTTGACTCGGTATCATAGAGGTGATTGGGAGTACAACTCGAGCATGAGTTGTTATAAGGTGTGGAGATTTTATGAACCTTAGTTTTCATAAATATTCTTTAGATTATTCATTTTGGATGAGATATTACAAGGACTACTTATTGAAAGATCCCATATATTATTAGGTACATCTCATTAAGTATTTCCTGGGTTATTGTTTAGAGGAAAAACATTTTAATGTTGTTTTGGTTGTTTAAAAAAATGGCCTGAAAAGATCCTACAGAAACATTATATGATGTGAAATAATATTACATGTTGTTTAATATTTTAAGTAGGATAATATCAACTAGGTGATGGGTTTTTTAGTGTGACCGTAAAAAATAAATATACAACAAGTAATAAAATTACATGCTGTATAATTCCCCGAGCAGCAAATTTAAAGTAATTATTTGGATGATGCCTCATTTAGTTTTGCTTCATGCTTCCTCCCACAAGACTAAAAAATTTTCTCTCCATTTTGGATCCTCTATGATGAATTACTAAGTCTCCTGACCACTATTATTGTAAATTTGAAAGGCGGATTGAATATCTACACCTCCCTGGGTGAGTCACTCTTCCTGATTATATATCTTTATATGCTTCTCCTCTTAATGGAAAAAAGAATAATGTATATTAGTTATTGGATCTGGATCTAGTTTTGTAGGATCTATATCTTGTATTGTTGGATCTAGGAATAGATCTTATTTTTTTAGATCTTGATTAATTTTAAACTTAGATCTACGAATTGAATCAAGATCTCATTTTTCATTATCATTCATCACAAATTAGGGAAATCTGTTGGTGTTTGGTCATCACTATTCTTGAACTAGGTGGCCTAAAATTCAAATCATATTTTCATGATTTTTATTACACATATTCATGTTTAAGATTTTCTAGATCTATTTGAAAATTGGATTTCAAAATAGAAGTAATTAATTTGCAAAAATAATTAAATCGCGAATTGTGAAATTGTGAGATTTAGGTATTGTTGAACGAGATAATTAATTGGAGGACTAATTATGATATTTTGGAATTTTGGAATATGATAATTAATTGAGTGACTTAATTATAGAATTATTGAGATAGATGAACCTAATAAACTATATTTATAAATTACTGATGTGAATGGTTGGTATTTTGAAATTGTGATTTAGGGAAAATTATAGTAGAATTAATTATACAAATATAGATATTATTGAGATTGAATAATTAATTTGTATATTAATTATTGTTCTATTGAAGTTGTTGAATCTGGATAATTAATAATAGAATTAATTATAATAGTTGTTTTGATTATTAAATTCATTGAGATGGAATAATAAATTTTACAATTATTTGGGGATATTCATTTAACAAAGATAGAAAAATTAATTGATGAATTAATTGTGGTTATTGAGTTAATTCACATGTAACAATTAATTAATGAATTAATTGGGGTTAATGAATTGTTTAAGTATGGAATAATTAGTTTTTGAATTAATTAATGGAAGAATTTTTTAGAATTAATTATTAAATTAAATAATAGGATTAAGGTAGATTAATTCTCTGTAAAAATAAATTAATGGGATTAACATTGAATATTAATTGGAGAATAAATTTAATGATTTTTATGTGTTTATTAATTGAATAATTAATTAATGGAAATTTTTTTAGATTAATATTTTGTGAGTTAATTAATTGGGGTTGTTGGTTTAACACAATTTAATGATTAAGATTAATTAATTGGTGAATTAATTAATGGGGAAAAGTGTGTTGACCCAATTGAATATGTAAGATTATTTAATTAGGGAACAATGTTAATGGGGAATGGTGGGTTGAATAAATGGAATAAGTTAGATTAATTAATTGTAAAATTAACTAATGGGGGATATTATGTTAACGCAATTGAATGAGTTAGATTAATTAATTGGTGAATTAATTAATGGGGATTGTTGTGATGAAATAATTGAGTGAAATGACTAAATTAATTGGTGAATTGATTAATCTGGATCATTGGGATAATTATTAGTTGATGTGAGATGATTAATTGTAGAATTAAAAATGTGATATTTAGTTTAAGTTGAGATAACTAATTATAAAATTAATCATATGATATTTATTTGACAATTTACGATAATTAATTGTAGAATTAATTATGTTATATTGAATTATTTATTTCGGATAATAACTTATATATTCAATTATGTGATATTTTTTAGATGATTCAAGATAATTAATTGTAGAATTAATTACGAGTCATTTTGATTGTGAGTGAGATAATTAACTATGAGATTAATTATTGGATTTTGAGTTTTGGGATGTTGATTAATTAATTTATGAATTAACTAATAGGATTGAGTTGCTTAATTAATTGGGGAAATTAATTAAGGGGGTCTATTTGATAAGCTAACTATTGAATTAGTGATGCAATTGATGAGTTTAGTTAATTTTTTAACTGGCTAATAGCAATGAAGTAATTTATTAATTGTTGAATTAATTATTTCTTTTGATGTGATTAAATAATTGTTAAATTATTTAATACTATTGATGTGATTAGTTAATTTTTAAATTAAATAGATGTTTTGATTTCATTAGTTATTTATTTTAATTATCTATAGTAATTAATGTGGTTATTAAATTAATGAATGAACTCATGAAAGTAAGTGATTTATTAACATTTTGATTAAAAAAAAGATTGATCTTCTTAATGAATTATGTAATAAACTAACATGTTTCAGTTGAAGACTAATTATTGAATTAGTAATGAGGATGAGCTAATGAATTTATTGATATATTAATTAATGTGATATTAGTGTTAAAGGTATTATGTTGTTTAATCTTACTTGATGTGGTGATTTTTTATATCTAATAATGTGGTTAATGTTGATTAAACATAATTAATGAGAAACATTTTATATATGTGAATTGGTGATTGGAAACATGCTCATTGGACAACTATTATGAATGGTAACATACAAATTCTATTATGTATTATTAAATGAGGAATGGTAACATTTTAATTAAACTATAATTAAATGATGGTAACATGGTCATAAAAATTTTGTGATTAAATAAATGGTTTTATTGTCATTGATTTTTGAAATAATGATGGTGTCATGGTCATCCAAATTGTGTGATTAAATGAAAGGTAACATTTTCATTCATTTTTTAAATAATGATGGTAACATGGCTATCCAAATTTTCTGATTTAATGAATAGTAGTCGGGCCATTCATTGTGAAAAAAATTTGTAACATGGTCATTAAAATTATATCATTTAATGAATGGTAACATGGTTATTCATTGTGAAATAAAAATGGTAATAATGGTACTACGATATATTCCCTCACATGAGAATAATTCAAAATCCAACATGAGTTGATTCAGGTACTGAGATATGATATCTCCATTGAACACATAGCACTCTGTATTGAATCGAAGAATGTATTATTATATGATATTAGCTAGGTAACATTTCACTCTCTATATTGAGCTGAAGCTAGTATTGAGGTATGGGTGTCCTCAGGAACCCTGGAGTAAATGTGGTTATATGAAGAATAAACGATAATGTACAATCTATATTTTAAGAATATTACTTATTTATTTATACAACATAATAAACTATTATTTAATGTATTTGTTTTAAACAATGGTGTTTGTGGCCAATGGAGTTGTACTCATACGCCTCCTTGGCTACCTGATCGGTACATGAACATTCATGAGGTTTTATTAATAGTTTAATAAGAAAAGGCCATATGCAAGTTTTCTGAATTGGGAATGGATCATGGATGAGGGAAATAGACTTGGTTTAGGACCCAATTGGGAGTTTCTTGTGTCTTTAAAGTCAGGTTTGCATTCAACACTAGGAACAGATTTAACATAGCATATCTACTATTTAGTTTTGATTCTGTATTTCGAGTTTTGGTTTTCTTGTGACAATGGTATTGTTTTTGTTATATATAAATCATTATTTTTTATTTATTTTTAATGGTGTTCTACACTGATAAATAATAATTGAGGGTATATTCTCCCCAACATCTACTTATCAAACCCACACTACTAGTTAGGAGACTATAGCATTTGGGGAGGCCCGCCAAAGGTCCTGTGAAGGTCTATCTTTGGTCATTAGTGTTTGGAACCCAAGTCGGGAAGTTACCAAATTAATTTCTTGAAATTCAGTCACATTTATAAATAAAACTAAGGAAACATATCCTTCATCATTTCTTTGGTTCCTACATTGATTCCTCAAATGAGTGGGTTCTACATAATCGGTTTACTGGGTGAGTGGTCTTGTTTTGTAGAAACTTGTCTTTATGGTACATAATCTACATAGGTATTGGTTACTAAAAATGTTATGATATAGCTTTATCAACTTTTAGTTTAGTACATTTGATGGATAAAGAGTATACTTCCTCACAAAATATACATAGAACACATCACGTAATTTGGAGAGATTCGATGGAAGATCCAAGTGATAATAAAATTTTCTTATTCAATAATTAATATTCAATTGGTTATAAAAAGTCAAGGGCTCAAAATTGCTTTATTCACAATTCTCATAAACTTAATCCATATTTAAATTCATATGAAACAATTCAAACAAACTTCAATCTCCAAATCTAGTCGATAATTTCCATCATAACTTTTGTACCATCATTGTGCTGCCCTTATGTGTTTCTTATTATCAATAACCTTATCTAATATTTATTATTCTAACTCAATTATAAATACATTCCTTTCTTCATATTAATCCCATGAATCATGTTTTCTATACATCATTTCATAAAGTGATCAATAAGGGAGAATCTGAATTCATGAATGAATCTTATTGTTTTATGAAAACTATGCTAGAGAAAAATGTAGATCCAGAAAACATTTCAATTCAAAAATAAAGATATTAACATATAATTTATGATATTAATGTATATCTTATATTGACCATATATGTGAGGATTTTATTCCATACAAAAACATAATTCCCAATCAAGATATTTTTGAATGCTTCCACAGAGCTTCGAAGAGAACCTCAAGTCCAGATTTGATACCATAGAATGTGGTACTCCATGAAACCATACCAATTCATTAATGTGTATCTTATAAGGTTTATCAATATTTAAATCTTCTCTAAAATAGGAGAAATGTTAAAAAATTATAAGGAAATTGACTACAACCGATATGGAATTATATCTGTTAAAAATTTTGGGGACTATGGTGAAAACAATCCATGGTCATGTTTTAAAATATATATTCTAGTCTGGTTAATTGTTATAAAATCTCCTTAATCTTTTTATAACAACCATAAATTGTTGAAATATAATGAAATAAGATATATACTTGCCAATACCTATCTACATTTAGTCCCTCCAAAAATTCACTTTTATAACTCTATACATCTTCTTACATCCTATATTAAAAGAGAATCATGAACTATAAGCCCCATCTAACATCATATTCTTAAAATATTCTATAGTTGGATCACATAAATGGTTTTTAAAACGTATCATTATATAATAAGTAAATTTAAACCAAGGAACATTTCTGAACATCTTTTATATCTCAACATCTTCCTTCTACACCACTTTAATATTAACTTGGATATTTGGGTGGGCACTCATTTGAGAAAGCTAATATTTCTCCCATTTCATAATAATTTCAGTATACAGCCTTCTAAATATATAAATATTCCCTACTGAAAATCTAACCTATCCAAATATATTAAAACCATTGGGATAGCCCCTAAAATTATTGGCATAGACAAACTGAACTGTTTCAGGAACCAATGGAATGTCGGATTTTGGGATAGCCCTATACAAATAGTTTGTAGTAAACTATTATTATAGGATGTATCGAGTTACAATATTCTTATGGTTACAAGTGAATCATTGTTATATATATATTCCAACAATTTTACAACCTTAGGAATAATGTTTTTAAAAAAAACTATATACCAATGGTTTCATGTAAACCATTAGTATAAATTTATACCAACAAATCTACAACCATAGTTATTTATGTTCAGTAGAAATTTATTCTAACAGTTATATGTAAAGCATTGGAATAAATTTATACCAGTGGATATATAATCATATGTATTTCATTTAAGCAGAATAATATACCAATGGTTTAGAAAAACATCGGAATAAAATCCTCTACCTAACATTCATATAAGTCCTTTACAATAGCTCTGCCACTCTGCCAGAACCTGTAAAATAAAGAAAAAAAATCACACTTGAAGATATGAAACAACTCTTCAAAAACCCGTAAACAAAAAAACAAACCACCCAGCATGCCCTTCCTATCTATCAATTTTTGTTCTCTTTGAGACACATGTGTGTTTCAATTTTTTTAATTACAAGTTAATGAAATACAAACCACACACTACACACTCTATCAATGAATTTTGAGCCTATTAATCCATTTAAATTTTAAAAAATGATTAATAATTATCTTCATCAGATGTGGAGAAAATAAAGGGAAACACAAGCATGGTATGCCACATTGGAAGAGTTGGAAAATAGCTTTTAAGGATCATTTATAAGAACTAAGGGAGACAAAATTGATATATCATGAACATTCATCAATTAATAATGCTTCTCCCAAGTATAATAAGGAGATTCATACACGAAAAAAATATGTTGAATATATGAATATTACAAATTATCCAAATATCAGATAGTTTTAGGGGTTGAAAATGATTACCCTCACAACCACATCTCTAATATTAATGGGATTTTTTGATAACATCCAAAGTAATGGGGTGAATTATGATGTGATAGGACTATGATCCTTATTATTAGAATTTACGAGACATCCTAACAAATAATTGAGTCTCCAAGTATACAATTTTATCACTACATAACATGATATAACATGGATAATCCTAGAGAATAACTTACCATTAATGAATACATAAAAAATTAGAGATTATATTCAAAAGATGTCAAAAAAATATAAAGAGTATAATTTTAAGCCAAAATGGAACCTAAAATACTTTTTATAGAGATTACCACACTATAGAGTACCAAATTGTATGCATATGGGGCCCTTTTACACTAGAATTAAGAAAAAATAATGGGTTGAGTTTGACTATGTAGATGGAGAATAAATTATGAGGAAAGAAAAACAAATATTAATCCATATTAGATAATATATTTGATAAATTATGCCAATTTTGAGGAAAAAGGGCCCACCTAAGTGAAGATTTCATCAATTTGATGAGATAATAATGTCAGTTTCTCAAATGGATGCAACATCGAATAATACAAAGATGTTTCCAGAAATTACCATCATGGAAGGAAACTTGTCCAAAACATGTTATCTCAGTCAATATTTTTGGAAGCCCAAACCTCTTTTTAAAATTTTAATATGTAACAGAAGAGAGCCTTATTGGTGATGTGAGTATTATTTGTTAAAACTAGCTACATTTCAATTTGTCAAATTTTTATGGGTAACAATTGATGTCGATGTCTTAAAATCATGGTTAGATATAGGGATATTATAACCATAACATTCATATTGATGATTTTTTGGGATATCACCAAGAGAATCATGAAATGAGGCCAATTGGAATGAAACATCGTTATTTGAGATAGTTTTAATGTTTTAATTATGTTAAAAATTTCATCAACAATCCGATTAAGAGGAACTATATTTTATGTAATTGGTTTTGAATTATATTATAAATAATATAGTGTTTATATCAAGTGGATAGATGCCTTTAAAATAATTAAGATTACTCAGTAAATCACCAAAGTACTCATTGAAACATCAACTCTAAATTGGGATTAAATTCCTAAAATATATTTAAGATAAAACTCAATGTCATATATAAGTCATAAGATAGTTCTAGGGGAGAAGTAAAAGTCTATTACATTGATATTTGTATGAAATATAAGTCAAATGTGAACCTATAATTAAATAGAAGATGGTTATGAGAAGAATAATGGGAAAGGAACGAATGAGGAGAAGGCTCCAATAAAAGATCTCATTAATAAACAAAATTGTTGGGAAAGAAAATTAAATATATTTTATGAAAAAAATCTAATGAGAAGGAAATTGAAGAGGAAAAAATTTCATCCATACAATCTATGTATTATATTTCTAATATGGATTTTCTATGAAGTGAGAGAGGATGAGTTTAAAAAGTTCCTTGATCAGATAAAATTGTTTCACATTAACATCCCATTAAATGGTGAAATTTTCCATAAGACAGTTTCTATCATGCTCTATAAGAGAATCACGTTAAACCAATATAGATTCAATTATTTGGGTGTTATTTCCTTTGATGAATATTGTTAAAATATTTTTCATTTTAAACTCTCACTAATTCTTCTAGATCTTGTAATCATTCCAATACCATGTACTAATGGTTCATTTATTTTTAGGAATTTCCTTTATGAAATAATGGCTATTGTTAACATGATGTCGCTAAATGTGTTCAGGAATCTCAATATTATAAATAATAATCTTGATATAGTTTATTTACATATGGTAGGCGAATCCATGATTAACTTTGTTGGGATTTCGAAGATTCTTTGCTTATTTTCAGTATGTTCATATTCCATAATTATTTTTTTTATCATATATATAGATAAAGAGATATTGATCCTAATAATTCATGGTTACCATTTCAAAACCATTGATAAATATCTCAATAATATTAATCAGGGATGATTGATTTTATAGGTTATAGAGGAACAATTCCAATTTTATTTGAAGAAGTTACTAAAATAAAGAGATGAACCAAAATATATTGATGTCATTACTACTACTGAATAAGTTTAAGTAATACTAGATACAAAAGTTAAATAAGTAGCAGGTATTATATAGATAATTGATTATGAAGTGGAAAATTAAAATTAATAAGGCAGTGAAGCTATGGGGTCGGAGTATGGATGAGTAGCAATGGAACTCATTTTTAGGAAAAAATTTCTTATATGAATCCCTTGATCAAAATTCCATTGAATATAAAGTTATTTTTTCACTACTGGAATGCTGGCCTTTCCCCACGGTTAGATACCAACGGTTCTTCGAAACCGTTGGGGAAGGAGGTTTTTACCAACGGTTCATTAGAACCGTTGGCATAGAGGTTTCCAGGGAGCTTTTTCCCAACGGTTCATGAGAACCGTTGGGATAGATGGTTTTTTACCAACGGTTCTCATGAACCGTTGGGGTAGATGAGGTTTTAGCAGGTTTATCCCAACGGTTCTGTAGAACCGTTGGGATAGATAGACATATGCCAACGGTTTTTAAGAACCGTTGGCAAAGGTCCTCCCAAAATTCCCACCGCATGTTCTCTCCCCAATTCGCGATACACAACCCTAAAACGGGAGCAGCAGCGGATTTAGGCGATTTTGGAGGTACGGCCAACCTTCAATTTTCCAGCTCTTATTCAGGTTATTATTCTTCTTAACTGAAAATGTATTCAAATGTTTGGATAGTATTTAAACCTATTTTCATTTTTCCCATTAGTTTAGGTGATTTTGGTGCTACTGCCGGCCGGACCAGCCTAAGGGTGAGTTTTCTTGAAAATTCCTTTTTGGATTTTACCCCTTGAACATGGGATGTCATTTATGAAAGGTTATATAAATGGAATTGATTGTTCGATTTCTGAATTGAATTGTAAATTAAATTAATTAAGGGTATTTTATGGTTTGCATTCCCCTTTTAACACATGAATGCCAATTATTTTTTAACACATGTTTTAATTGTATTGCCTTGCCAATGTGAGTAATGTAGAGACTATGCTATGAATCTATGAAATTGGATTGAATTTATCTTATATTTTATGTTACCATGTTAGATATATTATAACTAATGCATGTGATATCTTTATAGTCTTGTTAGGAGTGTTCTATTAAAAATTCCCATGTGAGTGCTTGAATTTTCATTGAATTGCTAGCCATTATGAGTTATGTTGAGACCATGATATGGAATTGATTGATTAAGCAAGGGAATCTCATTATCTTGTCATTACAACATGAGTAAATGAAGCTTCATTCTTTTCAGGTTATTATTTGATTGAGTCGCCATTTTGAGGTGAGTTGTATTAAATACCTTAGTTTTTGACCTTGGTATGTTTAATGAATTGTTTAAATGAAATGGAATTCATTAAATGATTAATAGTAAATAGTGATACATGGATTCTATTAGGATTCCAGGTATATAATCTTGTTTCTATTAACTTATACGCTTTATGTGATAAATGGATTCACAGTGGAATTCCACGGATAGACTCATTTCTTTGAATATTGATTAAGCCATGGGTGATACATGGATCCAAGGGAGGGATTCCATAGATAGACTTATTGAATGTAGAATTATATTCCAATTGATACATGGATTCTTATGATAATTCCATAGATAGACTTATTGAATGTAGAATTATATTCCAATTGATACATGGATTCTTATGATAATTCCATAGATAGACTTATTGAATGTAGAATTATATTCCAATGATATGCGTCTTGTGTGGTGGTGGTGTGGTTTATGTGTTTTATGGTAGTAGTGAAGTGTGTGATTATGTAGTTAATGTGAACCCATAGGTTGAGTATTTTGTGCTATCTATATATCATGTATTTTTATGTTATTTCTACACATTCCCAACCAGAGTTGGATAAACTTACCAACGATCAGAGATTTTGAGTTATGGGTATTTTTTCTAATATCTAGGATGGTGGTTATATGTTTGGATAGCTACCATGTCTTCCCTACTCTTCCTTCAAAAGTGATTGACCATGTGTTTTTAGGCAAGATGCGATGTGATTGTCCATGTGTCTTCAGGTGAGATGTACTATGATTTCCCTAGTGTTTTTCGGTGAGGTGTGATGTGATAAGGCTATAATAAGATGTGGCATGTGGTTGGGGTCATGTAGGGTAGGAGTATGGCACAAGGTTGATGTTATTCATGTTCATGATACCCTACTAATATGGTTATGGGATGAGTCATGCTGTTATGTGATATAACACATTAAGTTCTTGTTGGTTTTACATTTTTTGAATAACACATTTGTATGTTTTTTTGACATGTGTAGTTGATACCTTGATTATTTTTTTCCTTTAGTGTTTACTTAAATGTATATTCTATTATAGTTAATGACTATTGAATTGTTTATGACAAAATGACTTATATAAATTCTTTTTACAGAATGGACAGAAGTTGGATGTATGAAACCGATCGGATCTCAGATGATTTTCAAAACAATTTGGAGAGCTTTCTAGATTTTGCATTTCACAATGCTTCAGATAGTGGTCGCATACACTGCCCATGTTCCAATTGTGTTGGTAGACCTTGGTTGAGCCGTGAAGAAGTCAGCTACCACATAACCAAAAATGGGTTTCAAGCAAACTACTTTCTGTGGTATCACAATGGGGAGAAAACAAAATCTCAAATTGGTGATGATCGAAATGAAAAGACTGGAATGGAGAATTTGTTAGATGATCGGTTTCCGTTTATTCGTCATCATGAAAAAGAAAGGATTTCGACTCAAGAAGACTTCGATATGAGGACAGCTGATGCATCTAGTGAAAATGATGATATTGATAGGGTGAAAAAATTGAATGATGCTGCCACGACTCCAGTATATCGGCAATGTGATAAAATGAAAAAGCTGGAATTTTTAATCCGATTATTTCATGGGAAAACTATGTATGGGATTTCTAATACAGCAATCGATTACATTCTTACCCTCTTGAAGGATTTACTTCCAGATGATGCTGATATTCTCTCAAACCACTATATGGCATGGAAGTTAGTTGAGGAACTTGGATTTTCAAGAAACAAAATTCATGCTTGCCCGAAAGATTGCAGTTTATTCTGGGAGGAAACCGCTGAACGAAATGATTGTATAAAATGTGGCACATCCCGCTGGAAGTCAAAATCTGATGGAACACCATCCCGCGTTCCACAGAAAGTAATGTGGCACTTTCCATTGATCCCCAGACTCCAGAATCTTTTTATGTCTGATGACATATCAATAAAAATGAGATGGCATGATACCGAGAGAAAGAAGACTGATGATGAGTTGGTTCATCCTGCAGATGGATTTGCATGGAAGAGATTTGATGCTCGACATCCTGATTTTGCAGCTGACGTGCGTAATGTGAGGCTGGGTCTTTCATGCGACGGTTTTAATCTGTTTGGGCAGATGCTTACTTCGCACAGCACATGGCCAGTTTTTATACACATTTATAATCTTCCCCCACGGTTGTGTATGAAAAAACCTTTCACTTTGATGAGTATACTCATATCTGGTCCTTCTGATCCTGGCATTGATATTGATGTATAAATGCAACCTTTAATAAAAGAGTTGAAGCTTCTTTGGGATGTGGGTGTGCGCACATACGATGCATGTTAGAAAGACATATTTCAGATGCGCGCTGCGCTTATGTGGACAATCAATGATTTTCCGGCTTATGCAATGATGTCTGGATGGAGCACGAAGGGGAAACTGTCATGTCCAGTTTGTATGAAGAATACACGATCCAGAAGACTGAAACATCGTTGTAGTTTCAGTTTTATGGGACATCGACGATTTTTGCCAAAGGATCATCCATATAGAATGAATCGTCGAAGATTTGATAATACTATAGAGACCGATGATCCACCTCAGCGTATGTCTGGAACTGATGTGCTTAATGAATTGAAAGATTTCAGTTTTTCGTTCGGGAAGGGTCAAATGAAATCTGGAAAGAGAAAGAATGTATCCACAGAAGCCTGTTACAATTGGAGGAAGAGGAGTATCTTTTTTGATTTGCCTTATTGGTCAACCAATTTGCTACGTCATTGCTTAGACGTAATGCATATTGAAAAGAATATATGTGAAATGTTTCTTTCAGTTCTTCTAAATGTCAAGGGGAAGACAAAAGATGATTTACGATCTCGACGTGACTTGGTGGATTGGGGCATCAGACCAGAATTGCATCCTGTGCGTATCAGTGAAAATAAATGGCAACTTCCATGTGCTTCTTATGTGATGACACCTACTGAAAAAAAACAATTTTTGGAAGTATTAGAGACTATTAGAGTTCCTGATGGCTATTCAAGCAACATATCTAAACGGGTCAACAGAAGAGAGTTGAAGCTAAAATCTTTGAAGACTCATGATTATCACGTTCTACTGCATGAGTTGCTTCCAATAGCAATCCGTCATCTTTTTTCCAATAATGTAAGGGTGGGTGTTATTCGGTTGTGCCATTTGTTTAGAGATCTTTGTGCTAAGAAGTTGTCCAAGTCTTTCTTGCAAAAAATGTTGACAGATGCCCCATTAATTTTGTGTGAGTTGGAGAAAATATTTCCCCCATCATTTTTCACATGCATGCTGCATCTGACTGTCCATATTCCAACTGAAATACTTCTCGGAGGACCTGTTTCTTTTTGTTGGATGTATCCAACTGAAAGAAATATGTTCACATTAAAGTCTTATGTTCGAAACAAGAATCATCCCGAAGGTTCTATCGTGAACGGTTACTTAGCTCAAGAATGTATGGATTTCTGTTCAATGTATTTGTCTGATCTTACTACAAGAATGAACAGACCAATGAGAAATGAAGAAGAACAATATGAGAAAATTGAACCCAGTTTTCCATCACTTCCTCAAACAGGAGGAATTCCTGGATCATATACATTGAAGACATTAAGCCATGAAGAGCGGGAGATGGCACATCGCACAGTTTTGTTCAACTGTGATTTGTTCGATGACTATATCAGGTAACAAAATTGAATATGTATATCTTACATATATATCTATTAAACTATTCATATTTTTTTATCTACAGGGAACATAAAACAATGATAAATAGGAGGCATCGTTCTTTATCTTTGAGAAGGAGAGAGACTTTGCATAGAAAAGAGTTTTCTGCTTGGTTAAAATTGAAGGTAAAAATATTACTGTTTAAATTAATTATTTCAATATTTACTTAAGTTTAACTGTCATTTATATTGCAGGTATTGAGTTTGTCTGCTGACTCTGTCTCTGAGGAAATAAGAGCTTTGGCTTTTGGTCCTAATACCGTGGTTCGTGACTGTAAATCAATTGTTATCAATGGGTACAGATTTATTGTCACTGAACGAGCCAAAAACATGAGAACACAACATGATGGTATTATGGTTACTGCCACAACAGATTGTTATGCCAGCGCATCAGATAGTAGACCTCGACTTGAAAATGTGGGTTATTATGGAGTCGTTGAGAAAATAATAATATTGGATTATTACTCTCATGGACGAGTCACAATGATGAAATGCCATTGGTTTGATTCGATGACGAGACATGGCACATTTATTGATGATTGTGGATTTCGAGTAATTAATATGACCCGCACTCTTGCAACTGAAGAACCATATGTGTTGGCATCAATGGCTAAACAAGTTTTTTATGTCAAAGATCAACTTCAACCTGAATTTGGTGTCGTAGTTGAAGTAATTCCAAGACATATTTTTGATGATGATGATGATGGAATTGACACTGTCCCTATTGCCATTGGAACCAATCCATTTATTTCTTTTGATGACTCCAATAGCTCAATTGTCAGAGTTGATTGTGAACCTGAAGTTGTGGTTGGAAATATATAGAATCATTCATCCATGTTCTCAATTCTTTTGGTTTACCTCGAGTTGGGTTGTTAAGGTTGGTAATATTCATATTTATTTAGTATTGATCACAAATATGTTTTAGCTGACTTGACCGTTATGTGAATTTTCAATGTTTATTGGTTGCTGTTTTATTTGAATTGCATTTTCTAATTTGGAATTGAACTGTATTCAAACCAAATCAAACAATATTTCTAACTTGGTGAACATTACAACTTGTATGTTTTATTAAATTCATTCAAGCTCTTCTAAAACAATTGATAGCTAAATTACCAATGAATCCCCTCATTCCCTCATATATTTAGTTTTTTGGTTTACACATTAATTTTCTTTTTCTAATTAATTACATATTTGTTTTCCAATGCAGGAAATGAAGCCAATTGAAGAGAGACGAAGAAAAAAAATGGCGGAGAACAATCGTCGGATGGAGGAGATGGGCATTCCACCATTAGTGCCTACAGTGAGTACTTTATTTCAAATATATATATATATATTTACAGAATATATAATGTCATGTGATTAATTTTTTTTGTAAACTTTTTTGTAGGATCCACCATTACGTCGACAGTTATTCGACGAGGAGCCTAGTACTGGTCCGAGTACTCAGGCCGGTGGTACGAGGAGGGTTCGTACCAGAGGTGGACATAGAGCTGCGTGTGCCCGACTAGACCCTGCCCCTCCCACTGACATTTCAGCCTTCCCACATTCTGATCCCGGTGTGTCGTTAGGGACACACGGGATATTTAGACCTCCCATGTTTTCGCTACCTTCTGCATCTTCTGCCCCATCATTTTCACATCCCATGATGATTCCCACTCCCCAGTCAGCATCAGGTCATACAGTTGTTCCATCTTCTTTTCCTTCTACTTCTGTCTCTCCGAGCTTTTATATTCCATCGTCTTCGACTCCTGTTCCACCAGAGGGTGTTCCATCAGGTTCTGTGGATCCAGCGCCACTCATTGATCAGACTAGCACAGGTATATTTATAAAACCCTATCAAATTTTTATAGTAATATTTATTTTCATTATAACATGTTTTGATAAAATATATTTTTTTCTTTCATGACAGATACATCTACTGAAAGGAGGCGGGGGCGGGGCCGTACACGCATGCGTTCGGTGTGGAACCGTCGCACACAGGTTATGGTGGAATATAATGAATACAATCAGATGGTGGAGAAAACAGGGCAGCAATGTCGGAGTTTTATGGCGACGCTTGCCAAATACTCCGACATCATTCCCGTCAGCCCGCTGTCGTGGAGACATTTGCCACATGAGGTCAAAGATAGAGCTTGAGCAGAGATATGGGTAAAAAAATCTGTTGTATTTAATGCCATGAATTTTTTTTGTATTTATATAAATTAATATTTTCATTTCAGCTTCGATTTAATTTTCCTGATGGTGAGGGTGCACGAATGGAACGTCTAAAGGATTTAGGCGAGCTTTGGAGAGCCTACAAGCATGTGCTGTATATTGGCTGGCGTGCTAGAGTTGGCACTGAGTTAGAGGCGGTACCAGTCGTGGATGATTGTCCTATAGAGCAGTATCGTCAGATGATTACTCATTGGACGAGTACCCAGTTTAAGGTATGAATTACATTTGAGGTATTTAAATAATAACTTTCAAGTTTTGCATTAATATTATCCTTTGCATTATCGAATTTTATTTAGGAATCATCTGGAAAAAATAAAAAAAACATTGATGCAAAAAAATACCTCCATACACTAGGACGCACGACGATGCCGGATCATGAGAGGCAGCAGGTATGACAATTGTTTATAAGTTTTCTTTACGACTTACATTTTCTTTTTTTTCCTCAATTATTTAATTATTTGCTGAAGTCTTTATATAAATTTTGTTTTCAATGTCATTGTAGAGGCAAGTACAAAATATTGAAGGACGTGTGCCTCGAGCAAAACTGTTTTGCTCGAGTAGAAGAAAAAAGGATGGACGTGCTGTCAACGAAGCGACTCAGCAGCAGATTGTAAGTTTTAATCTGTTGATTTTATATTTTAATATCTATTTCGTAACTTAACAATATATTTATATTTGTAACAGGATGCTTTAGAGGCCCTCGATGCCCAAGAAGCAGACAATTTTGGTCCATCTGATCACTTACATCAGGTGTTGGGAGATGATCATTCTGGCAGAGTACGCTGCCGACCTAGGATAGCCCCGACGAGGTATTGGCCTGCCTCAGGTACGAGTTGTAGTGCCACCGAGCTGCAGCAAGTTAGGGCACAGGCAGAACAGGCTGAGAAAAGGGCCACAGAGACGGCAGAACAGTCTGCAAGGGCAAACGGTGCATTTATGAAATTTATTGAAGTTCTACGTCCAACACTTCCAGCAGAGGCCAGCCCAGCGATTGATGAATACATGTCGTCGATACATTCTATATATGGTGCACCAGGTGGCAGTTCCAGTGGTGGTCAGGCCGATGTCGAGCTTGAAGATGATGATGGCGAGCAGTCTGATGCGGAAGAGGAGGGAGATGAGGAGGGCGAGGAGGAGGGCGAAGGCGAGGAGGAAGGCGCTGTGGAGGGTGAGGACGATGAGGAGGACGATGACGAGGGCGATGATGATGATGATGATGGAGATGGTGATGCTGATGTGGGACATATTGATCCGTTACATTTTTGACTTGAGATTTGATGTTTAATCTATTCTAGTTGTTGGTTTTATCTAGACTCGTAGTATAGTATTGAAGTTGAATTATTTTTATATATTGTCTGTTTTTATGGATGTTGTTGTCTTTTAGTGGTTGTGTGTTTGAGAACTCCCTGGACAACCCCCCTCATTCTTGGACGCCCGTTCTGGCCGTTTATGACACCATAACTGCGTTGTCGGTCACCGCGGGCACACGACAAGTCCGATTGACGTGCCGTCTACTCGACCACTTCAGAAATCACTCACCCGTATTTGTCGTCTGATTTCAGGCCATTCCGACAGCGTTCGGCCCGTTTGGACCCCCCTCACGTGCGTTTACGAAGCGCGCGCATCACTTAAAACACTAATATTGAGCCGTACCGCGCAAACAGCACGTCCGATTGACGTGCTGTCTGCGCGTACACGTCACGAATAATAATTAGAATGTTTCACGGTGGTTTCAGCTCAATCCGGAGACGCGGTGTGGCCGACACCACTCAAAGTGTCCGTCTTTTGTTTCAAAAGGACGTCATTTTAAGTGAAAAGCATCAACTGGCTTACGGAAAACCGACCAAACGCATTCCGAATCTGTTGATAATTTATCCCAACAATCCATGGGTCATATGTGACGTGTACGAGCCAACCCGGGATGAATCCGAGTCGCGGTGTGGCCGAGATAAGTTTAAGTGGCTCTCTTTTGTTTAAAATGAACACCATTTTGAGTACATACGGAAAAAAGACCAAACGGATTCGGTTTCCGTTGAAACTTTAGGAGAACGATTCATGGGTCATATGTGATGTGTAAGAATCAACCCCGTCACAATCGGAGACGCGGTGTGGCTGACACCACTCAAAAAGTGTCGGTATTTTGTTTCAAAAAGACGTCATTTTAAGTGAAAATCATCAAGTGAAATAGGAAAAACTGACCAAAGGCATTCGGACTGTGTCGACACTTTAGCACAAGGATCCATGGGTCGTATGTGACGTCTACGAGTCAATCCTGCCTCAATCCGAGGTGCGGTGTGACCGACACCATTCTAACTGTCTATCTTTTGTTTAAAATGGACAGGATACGCAAAACCGACCAAACGCAAAACCGACCAAACGCATTCTGAATCTGTTGATAATTTATCACAACGATCCATTGTTGCACCCCTCTCTCTTGGATTTTAATGATCACAAACACTCTAATTGTATTCTAACTTGTTTTCAAGTGTTTTTGATGATAGGAAATAGGGTGCCTAGAAGCTGGCCCAAGAAGAATTCAAAATGGACTGTTTAAGTCCACCGGCCAGCCGGTGTGAGACCACCGGCCAGCCGGTAAGGTCACCGGCTCGCCGGATCCAGCCCACCGGCCAGCCGGTGGACCAGGCAGAAGGCCTTGCCCTCTGCCAGGTGCCACCGGTCAGCCGGTGTCTGGCCACCGGCCAACCGGTGGGCCCAGACAGAATGGCATACCTTCTGTCCAGACCACCGGCCAGCCGGTGCCTGACCACCGGCCAGCCGGTGGAACCCAGACAGAATAGCATGCTTCTTTCCAGACCACCGACCAGCCGGTGGCTCAGCACCGGTCCGCCGGTGGAGCCAGACAGAAATCCCTTGCTTCTGTCTGGTGCACCGGCCAGCCGGTTGATCAGCACCGGCCAGCCGGTGTTCTCAGTCAAACTGACCAGGCTGGCCCACTTGATCCCCAACGGCTCCGAAAGCCCTCCAACGGCTATTTTGAAGTATTTGGGAGCATTTCTCCTATAAATAGACGTCCATGGATGCCGGGAACACTACCGATCATATACCGAAGCATACCAAAGCTATTTTAATCATTTGAGGCTCCTACGACAATTTTCAAAGGCTACTTGAGATCCAATTGCCATCCTTGAAGCTTGGGCTGCCTCTACATCAACTACACTCACCTCTTGGCGCTGAAGTCTTCCTCTAGTTTGTTCTAAATTATTTACTTCAATTGTTTAGTTCTTAATTGGGTTTGTATTAAAACAAACCACCCTTTTTCTTCCTTCTTTCAATTTGGGTTTCTTGCTACAACCATAATAAAAAAGAAAGTTGTAAGAAGGTGATCTAGCCTACCTTAAAACGGCTAGTGGGTTTCTTGCTATAACCATTAAAAAGAAAGCGGTCGTATAAATATCCTAACGGTTGAGTTGGTAGCGGAGACGTAGGCTTGAGTTTAAAGCCGAACTCCGTTATCAATTGTGTCTTGCCATTTTACTTTCCGCTGCATTTAAATTTGTTTTAAATTGTTAATTAATTTTAAAAAGGCAATTCACCCCCCCTCTTTCCATCACCTCCGACCCAACATCCATCAGTCATATGTGACATGTACGAGCCCACTCGGGCTCAATCCGAGTCGCGGTGTGGCCGGGATCAGTCTAAGTGGCTCTCTTTTGTTTAAAATGGACATCATTTTAAGTACATACGGAAAACCGACCAAACGCATTCGGTTTCCATTGAAACTTTAGGAGAACGATTCATGGGTCATATGTGAGGTGTACGAATCATCCCCGCCACAATCCGAGGCGCGTGTGGTCAACACTTCTCTAACTGTGTCTGTTTTGTTTAAAATGGGTAGGATTATAAGTGAAAAGAACTGGCATACGCAAAACCGACCAAACGCATTCGGTTTCCATTGAAACTTTAGGAGAACGATCCATGGGTCATATGTGACGTGTACCAATCATCCCCGTCTTAATCCGAGACGTGGTGTGGCCGACACCGCTCTAACTATGTCTCTTCTGTTTAAAATGGGCATGATTATAAGTGAAAAAGAACAACTGGCATACGCAAAACCGACCAAACGCATTCCGAATCTTTTGATCATTTATCACAAAAATCCATGGGTCATATGTGACCTGTACGAGGCAACCCGGGTTCAATCCGAGTCGCGGTGTGGCCGAGATCAGTCTAAGTGGCTCTCTTTTGTTTAAAATGGACACCATTTTAAGTACATATGGAAAACCGACCAAACGCATTCGGTTTCCATTGAAACTTTAGGAGAACGATCCATGAGTCATATGTGACGTGTACGAATCATCCCCGCCTCAATCCGAGCCGCGGTGTGGCCGACACCGCTCTAACTGTGTCTGTTTTGTTTAAAATGGACATGATTATAAGTGAAAAGAACAACTGGCATATGCAAAACCGACCAAACGCATTCAGAATATTTTGATAATTTATCACAACGATCCATGGGTCATATGTGACGTGTACGAGCCAACCCGGGTCAATCCGAGTCGCGGGGTGACCGGGATCAGTCTAAATGGCTCTCTTTTGTTTAAAATATACACCATTTTAAGTACATACGGAAAACCGACCAAACGCATTCGGTTTCCATTGTAACTTTAGGAGAACGATCCATGGTTCCTATGTGACGTGTACGAATAATCCCGCCTCAATCCGACATGCGGTGCGGCTGACACCACTCAATGTGTCCGTCTTTTGTTTCAAAAGGACGTCATTTTAAGTGAAAAACATCAACTGACATACGGAAGACCGACCAAACGCATTCAGATTCTATCGATACTTTAGCACAACGATCCATGGGTCATATGTGACGTGTACAAGTCAACCCCGTCTTAATCTGAGATGTGGTGTGGCCGACACCGCTCTAACTATGTCTCTTTTGTTTAAAATGGACATGATTATAAATGAAAAGAACAACTGGCATACGCAAAACCGACCAAACGCATTCGGAATCTTTTGATAATTTATCACAATGATCCATGGGTCATATGTGACATGTACGAGCCAACCCGGGATGAATCTGAGTCGCGGTGTGGTCGGGATGAGTCTAAGTGTCACTCTTTTGTTTAAAATGGACAACATTTTAAGTACATACGGAAAACCGACCAAACGCATTCGGTTTCCATTTAAACTTTAGGAGAACGATCCATGAGTCATATGTGACGTGTACGAATCAACCCCGCCTCAATTGGAGACGCGGTGTGGTCGGCACCACTCATAGTGTCCGTCTTTTGTTTCAAAAGGACGCCATTTTAAGTGAAAAACATCAACTGGCATACGGAAAACCGACCAAACGCATTAGGATTCTGTCGATACTTTAGCACAACGATCCATGAGTCAAATGTGACGTGTACGAGTTAACCCCGCCTCAATCTGAGGTGCGGTGTGGCCGGTATCACTTCAGGTGTATGTATTTTGTTTAAAATAGACATCATTTGAGGTAAAAATATATGGTATAGAAAAAACCGATCATATTATGAATTGAATTTCAGATTCCACGTATAATTGTCATCTAAATTTTAAATTGAATTCTATATGAATTATGTATGTTTATGAATTGTAATTTAATTATGGATTTGTATAGTTTCAGGATCCATTATATGTTAAATGTGTATGAATTTGTTCGTAATTGAATATGTATGTTTTATTTTATTACTGGTACAATAGTTGGATCGAAAATGAGGTGAAAATGAGGTGAAAATTAGGTGAAAATGAGGTGAAAATGAGGTGAAAATGAGGCCTGATGACTGGTGGTGATGGACAGGGACAGGGGCTGTGCAAATTGCAGGGTGCTGCAATTTGCAGCATAGGTATGCCAACGGTTTCAAACCGTTGGCATATAAGTTTTTAGCATGTATTCCCCAACGGTTTTAAACTGTTGGGAAAGACTTCACCAATTCCCAACGGTTCCAACCGTTGGGAAAATGTTCCATGGTATTTGGTTTTCCCAACGGTTTGGGAGAACCGTTGGGATAGTTTTTCCCAACGGTTCACCCAAACCGTTGGGGTAGGGTAAATTTTATGGCTCTATTGCAACGGTTGCCAGTTAACCGTTGGGAAAACTTTTCCCAACGGCTTACTTCCCAACGGTTCTAAGAACCGTTGGGAAAACCTTTCCCAACGGTTTCAGGGGCTTTCCCAACGGTTCTGAACCGTTGGGAAATAGTGTATTTCCAGTAGTGTTTTTTAGTGGATCAGAATCAATTTTTAGGGAAAATATTGAATTTTAAATTAAATATTTGATGGATCATTCTAATATTATACAATATATAATGACAAAAAAATGATAATTTTAAATGTTATATTGGAAATGAAGTACACTGTAACTAAAATAAGATCATTACACATTATATTTAAAATTATTTAAGTATTTAAAAAGAAAGAATAAATATTTTTTTTAATGTTATTACTACACCACTATAGAATTGGGTTGATTTTACCTCGTGATGGAATTAATTTTTCTCCCTTACACTATTTATTCATGCATGTATCACTACATGATCATTGAAAATGTTTATATAAGTTTGTGATTTCTAGGGGAGTTAGTCAATTCCTATATCCATATTTGTGATATTTAATTTAGTTTCCTTGATTTGTTCCTTTATTTTTCTATTAATATCTCTAATATATTCTCACGTCCTACGATTTTATCTTGTATACCATAAATATTTAAAAAATTCATCATTTTTTATCATCAACCTTAATAGAATTTGGAAGATGTTCCCAATACCTTCACATTTATTCTATGTTTCCTAGGTCCTCCCAAGGTTTACACATATTAATTACCTTGTTATTATCTTATATAAGAGATACCAGGATTGATGAAGGTGGATTGGCTACCCCCATGGTCTAGAATGAGTGACAAAGTATCAAATAATTAAAACATGGGAAAAATTTCACCCATAGAAAATTAACTAAAACTATATAAGAAAATAAATAAAATTTCAACATGATTGTTCCATTAATAAAACATCCAGACCAAAAGGAAATGAATACAAATATCAGAAAACAGTATAAATGCAGAAAAAAATGAAACAAACTAATCAATCTCTCCACCACACAATCTCCCTCTACTCTAAAGAAACCCACGTAGCCACCACTAGTTCCTTTTAGGAAACCTTAGCGAAAAATATCTATCCTAAATCCATAGTAAATGTTAAAATTCCTAAATGGATGATGCGATGAAAATTAAAATAAAAACTAAAGTACAACATACATGCATCCAATGAATATATAATTCACCACCCAATATATGAGAACCACAACACCACGTGAGTCAAATTTTATTCATGCATGAAAGGAGGAAAATATCCAAATTTAAAAAATGAGAATATTAAATAGTACATTCATATTAATAAAAAATTACGCTTCCCATTAGTGGTATATAAGCAGTTTATCTCAAGTTTCATCTAAGTACAAATTTGTTCTATGCAAGTTTGTTTGGGACATTTTTATTTGATTTGGTTTTTCTTATTTTTTTATATTAGCTTGGATGATTTCATCCATTTGGTATCTAATTTATTTATTTTGATTACATTTAGTTCATATTGGTTTGGATATGTTCAGTTTTGTTCATGTTGGTTGTGATAATATTGGTTTGAATTCATAAAATTTGGTCTAATTTGATTAATCATTTATAATATCATATTTTTTTCAGGATATGTTATAATAAGTTTAAATAAATTAGTTTCATTCAATATTTTTTATTTGAATTATATTTTGAGGATTTTTATTAGTCTAAATCAATTTTGGTTGATCAGATTTACATTTATACCAGTATGGTCTTGTTGGATTGTGATTTTTTTTTGAAATGGTTCATTCTATTTTTTATTCATTTTTAATTTTTCCATATTGGGTTTATATGGTGCCAAATTAATTAGTTTACATCATTTTGTGTCTACTCTTAATAATCATATTTTTTTTGTTCTACAAGGTTCATCTTGGTTCCTAATTTTTTATGAAATCATAATTAATGCATGTCCAAATAGGTATAACTGGATTATGCTGATTATGTATGATTTTCATTGGTATAGAGAAATATGAATTTTTTAAGATCTGGATTGTTTTAATATTTTTTTTAGTATATGATCAATGAATTTATATTATATTAATTTATGAATACTTTTGTTTTACCATTTATTAGTTAATACAATTCACATTTATTTGGTTTTTACTACTTATATAATGTTAAATTTCATTCAATTTTGTTTGAATGTGTTCATTTTGGTTTAATTTTATTATGAATCTTTTGATTCGAATTTGGTTACCTTGATTAGATTTGATTCGATTCGGTAAACAGTTCATTTCATATCCATAAATTATTCTACATAATATATTTCATTATTTTTTACAAAAACATGGTTTGAAATAAAAGTAATCAATGATTCTTACAATTTCATTTTCAATGTATAATGGAGCCTACCTCAAACACAAGGCTCTCTTCTTATGATGACGGATACTAAAATCTTCAATTTACCACTTGCACATATATGAACATTCTCATATAAAGAATGACTCATTTCCCATATAAACATATTTTCTTGGCCAAAAATGTACAAGGGGGTGCTTAAATATATGATTATACATGAATATAACCATTTACCATATACATGTATGTATAATATATATATATATATATATGCACTATTAGATTGAATATAAATATTAAAACTTATTTGAGTGAATATATATATATATATATGTGTCTGTGGGGGGGACTTATAGTTGTCTATTCCTACATATGAATACATGTGCTAGTCTCCTTTGATAACTGTAACCTAAAACCACCACGTCAAGGTCAAAAATACTCTATAAAAACACATTAAACAAAAAACCCCTAGACCCATTAATTAAAAATGGTAGATAATTGAATAGAAACAAAACAAACCAGGAACCCAAGGATAATTTCCATTCCTTCTAAAAAAACTAATTCTGGGATAGGTCCACAACTATTGATTTAAATTTTGAGTGTCCATAAAAATAAAAAGCAATGATGACTCTTTCCAATCAATAGACAATACAAAAAATAATAATTAGGGAAAATGGAATGGATTGGTTTAGTCCAAGAGGATAATTGGAAAAATTCGACGGGTGTGTAATTTAATACTACATGAATTGGTGAGTATTTACATTCAATTTAAGTGATAAAAGTGAAATGAATAGTAGGGGGAACAAAAAAAATATAACATATGGTGGTCTATCATAAATAAGACACATTCAAAAGAAAACCAGAATCCTTTGAGAATTTTATCATCTGGAAAAAACCAGGAGCACCCAATACCATGATGCCCCTAAAATTCATAAATTTTTTAATAATATAATAAAAGAAATCCCTTCTATAAAAAATTCTATTTTGAAAACATATAGATAATCAAACATCCAAAAAATGATAACTTGGAAGCCAGATGCAGAGTATACTAAGACATCATTTTTTATACATGTAATAATGAAAATGTATTTAAAAACATATAAATTTCATAATTAATTCATTTATAAAAAAAATATAAGGGAATCAAAAAATATATGAAGTGAGACTAAACAATAAATCATTTTAGTACATTGTGTTTTGAATTTTAAAAATGTATTTATTTGAGAATGTACTTCGATAGATACCCAAATTTGGGAAAATTCATATACATTTCTGTAAGATCTAATAATATATGGGATAAAAAACATATAAAGGACATGCCAGTTTATTCCAGTACATTTAAATAGATGTGAAAGATAATAAATCAATGATGTATTAAAAATTGACAGTCTATGACTTATTAGTAATCATATCCAAAATTATAAATGGACAAGTCCTCTACATGGAAGGAAATTACTTAAGAGGAAAAAAAATATCACAAATCTAAACCCAAAAATGTAAAAATATATTCAACAACTAAATTCATGTTCATAATTTTAATTACAAACTAAGGTCAATGTAAATGAAAAAATAGGGCCATTTTAATTACAAACATGAAATCCAAGGCTAGATATCCTAGAATAAGCTTAATAATCAGACTAACACATTATAATTCATTACATAAATATTGTATAATTACAGATGCAGTAAGGGGTATTCTTTTATATAAATGAATAATTCAAATATTTAAAAATTATATTACTATTTATGAATAGATAAAAATAATATATTACAATAATCATTTTAATAAATTATAAAATATTATGCACAGTCCAAAAAATGGATATAAACACATTATATACACTTTAATGTGAATGATTTAATATTCGTTATTATATAAAAATACAGAAAATATATGATATTACAATGAATCGTAAAAAAATTATAATCTGATTCATATTATATAGATATTTCAAATAATATTAATATCATATACTTAGAATTTCAAATAATCCCTTATTAATTTTGAACAATTCCAAAAAATTTATGATGAAAATTTTAATAATTAATATATAAATAATATTATTCTTTTAATATTATTTATTTAATTTTAAAAACATTATATATTGAATATTTATTACTATAAAATAATCTTTTTAATTTATAATTTATATAATCTGTTCAATAATTTAAGAAAAGGTATTTTAAATATTAAAATTTAAAATTTAGTAAATATTTAATAATAAGTGTTTCAAGAAAATTATTAAATAATTTAAAACCATTTAAAAATAATTAATTAATTAACAAATTATTAATCAATAAATTTCTTTAATATAAATTTTGTTATAATATATAAACAATTTATAAATTATTGGTAATATTTAATTTTTTATGTTTTTTTGTTACCCTTATCAAATATGAGTTACCTGCCTAAGGGTTAATCTCGATACCCTTACAAAGCCTATATGTGAGAAGAAAACACAATTCCTACTTTTACATGACCTATCCATGTAATGGTATCATGAAACGAGCCTTTATGTGTCATGTTTATATAATGGTAATATAAATGTTAATTTCATATAGAACCATTCGACATAAGGCTAATTTTATTTACCATTATTAAAAAAATATACATAACTGTAATAGCACCTAGATTTATGTAGAACCATTCTGAATAAGGGTTAAATAGAATAATCCTTATTAATATTTTTATGGGTAAGGATCATAATAGGTTATCCTTACAAAAACAACATTATTTATGGGTAAGTGGGGATGTCACTTTTTTGCCATTTAATTTCTCCCTAAAACATAGGGCTATTAGATAGTGCCAATATATATAAATTTAAATTTAAATTTCAATAAAATTGATAATAATATTTCTTTTTCTTCATTATCTCATGAAAATATTCATCATTCAATTTCATGGTATGGCTATGATACCTCTGTTAGTGGTTGAATAATTCCAATAACAATTATTAGATCATGTAGAATCATATAAAATACCATGGGGAGTATCTACAATATAGTAAATATGAAAAATGAATAATCAAATAAAATGATGAAATCATGTAAAACATGTTCCATTTATTGAAGAATTAATTGTGTCATCGTAAACTCCATCATATATGATTTAGATAGATAATTGAAATTATAACCAAAAGACATCGTGCATTTGGAGGCATCCATGGTTCTTCTGAAATTATCTTACATTCTAGTGACATATAACCTATACCCTAGGCATTATAATGCCATTAAAACATTTGATAATAATGAAGATATATTTTGGTGATAGGGGGTTCAGTCAGGGCCTAATGCAGAAAACTATACAAACCACTAACACGAGAGTTGAAAGGCATCACGTCTAAATATGGAGGGTGAAAAACCCAATTAAAAACTTCCATGTACCCAAAACACTTATGAATCCATAAAAAATTAGGCCATACAATTGGACTAGGGTTTGACAAACCCATAATAGGGAAAGATATACCCCCAAGAAAACCTGGAAAATGAGTTGGATACCCAAACCTGGTGATCCAACCATAAAACATGATGATCACCCCATAAAACTCTATATCATAGATAATTAATGCGGAGGACATAAGATGAAGTTAGAATAGTGGAATCTGATGTAAGAAAAGTGTAGAGTCATGGTTTCATCTTTGAGTGGGATGAGAATGATGGATGATAATGGAATCGGGGAAAATAAATGTTGGTTGGGGAGAAGAGAGGGTTCATGTCGGGGAGGAGCATGATGGATAATCGGGGGAGATGGGTTTCATATGAGATGAGGTGTTTTGGGGGATATGAGAGTTTTTGTGGGAGGGGCATAGGAGGATGAGTCTGCCAGAATTCAATTTGAGGTAGGGTATACCCACAGTTTCTTTAAAACTGTAATGGTATCATATCTATGACAACCATTTTCATAACAGATTGTATAGTTGTGTGGGTATGGACCCATATCCCATTAGTGATTGGATCTTTTTTTATCCCTATCATAGATAACGGGGGATGACCATTTTTACTCAAAGCATCATCCACATTGTTAACATTCCCAAGGCGGTATAATATTGAGTAGTCATAATCCTAAATCAGTTTCAACCATATTTTATAAGGTATATTCAACTCTTTCTAGGTGAATATATACTTAAATATTTTATTATTTCTATTCATATCACACCTTTATCTATATAGTTAATTCCACCCAATCTGTAATGAAAAAATTAATATAGTTGACTCCAAATCCAATGTTGGGAAATTTTTATCATGAACCTTCGGTTATCTTGAGGCATAAGCAATAATAATTTAATTATTCAAGAGAATCCATCCCAATAGCGTATTTGATTAATCATGATTTATTAAAATAATTCTACAGTATTGCGTAATTTGAGGATAGTTGCACCATCAAACCTTATCATTACATCCTCAAAATTATCTTCATATTAGTCAATTAAAAGTAACTTTTAAACCATTGAATTTTACTTTCTTTATGTTTTAGATATTCTTTATAAATTATACAAAATCCATCAATAATATCCATCCAAATCCATGAAACTGTGCACCTCATTCATCATGGCTCATCAGAGACAATGTTAAATAACATCCATATTTTATGGATCCACAAATATACCATCTCATGAGATTATATTACCTATAAGTGTAACTGTTTGTATAAAAAATTCACACTTTTTTAGTTATTCTTATATGTTCTCCATCTATAGGATCTTCATGAAAATTATTAGGTATTAATTAAATACATGAAGATATAAGGGATATTAGTAAGACCAAATGTTATCTTTATATATTCGAAGTTTCTATACCTTGTTAAGAAATTATTATATGGTATATCCCCCTTAACCATTAATCTATGATATCCAATACCAACATTCACTCTTTGAATACTATTGATCTATGAATAATTGGTCAATTATGTCTTCAATGCGGGGTGGAGAATAATATTTCGTGATTATACTATTGTTTAGTTCTCGATAATCATTATAGGGTCACATTAATCATTATTATTCCTAGAAAAAATAGGATCGGTTCACCCTAAGGTGTCACACTTGGCAGAGTAAATCCATTTCTAAGATTCTGCAAGAGTTGCAAATTTTTTTCATAGAGCATAATCTAGAACATTATATAGGGATTCTTTAAAATATGAATTCCACAATTAATGATTTATATTGATAACTCAAATTAATTATTCATTTTAATACTATGAAACTCTTATAAACATAAATCAATAAAGTCCATTTAATAGGCATATATTTAATATTGAGTTTCTCACCAACCATCTGATGTAAAGACACATTTTGAACTAGAATCAAGACCCAGAAAATAGATGTGATTTCCATTAAATGGTTATATTTAGAAGCACACTAATAGATAATGATTAGTTATTTTTAAATAACAAGTGTGACAACCCATCCTCAAAATTTTTCTAGTCCTTATTTAGTGAAATCCAATTTATGCCTATGATAACGTCAAATTTAAGAATATGGAGAATAATGATATTTTCCAAAAGAACATTATTAAAAACATCGTCTAGTAAAGATTCATATACTTGATATTTAATCATCGTAGCATTATGGGATTTCACTAATAACTAAATATATATTCATTAATGATAGGAATTATCATTCTAAGACACTAGTTATGATTCATGTAACTCGGTATAACATCCCGGATCCGGCTGCCACTCAACGGGAGCCCCGAAACCGATTGGCCACATGACCTCAAACGCATTTCCCCAAATTCCAGAGTCTACCGACAAGCAGCGAGGGCCAATTATTGATAGTGGGGAAACTATGCTCTCATTTTTCAAAGTGTAGCATAGCGGAATAAAATAAGAAACATACAGTAGTAGAAGTAGTACATAGTGTACAACTAAAATGGACAAGTGAAATAGATGAGAACGAGAAGTTATGTATATAAAGATATATCATTTCACTAATCTATGAAAACATGGAAAACAAGATAAAATGAAATACAATGCAATTCAATATAAATACAATGTACAACAAAAAATGAAAAAAAATAGTACAACAGGAGCTCAGCAGCATTGCAAGCCTAAGCTCAGTCTCATCCTCTCATACTCCTCTTCTACAATCAGGAACCTATATAGGGACCTTTTCCATTATCCATACCTACAGAATTGTAGTCTATTTGGGGCCAAAGACATGACCCCAAATAGGGTGTGAGAAATAAATCCCAATAGGCACCCACCAAAGGCTCATGCCCAACTGTTAGTGTGAATGTGCAACAATAGTGTGTAGTAGTAAATGAAGTAAACCAGTAAGTACTCAAAGGTAACTATCATTACCAGTTATATTGCCATATTAATTATTACTCATCAATTCAATATAACTGAAATATATGTTCTCGTGACTCAGCCTCAGCTAAAAATCTCTTATATTGTGTCAGAGAAAAACTCACAACAATGACAATTTTAAAAGCATATTACCCTCGGGATAAATAGTACCATGCCCTCAGGCTAAATAGAAACTTGCCCTCCGGCCATTCAGAACCTTTCCCTCAAGAATTTCCATCATGGAAAATAGAATATTTTCATCAGTCCAAACTAAAATGAAACCCTCAGGTAATCAAAATCTTCCCCTCAGGCTAATAGAACCACGCCCTCAGGCTAGAGAAGACACTTCTGTCTGGCGCAGGTAACAGGGACAAGAACAATAGATAAGAAAGAGATTATATAAAATTCCTCTTATGGAAATTTAAATAATGAAAAATTTTACAGTATACCCTCAGGTTACCTGGAAAAATGGCTAAATAGAGGAACGCACCCCTCGCATGGTCCTGGATCCAAGCAGTGATCCCAAACAACAATTATACATATTCATTACACTACCCATGCAATTCTAGGTATTAAATTACCCAAGGCCTCAGCCATACGACACCCGAAACATGGGCATGTATCACAGTGGTACACAAAAAACACAGTAGTTGGAATTTAAACACAATACCACCTACCTCGATCAGCTCTGATCGGTATACGTGAACGACGCCTCCGAAATCATCCAATAACGACGTAGATATGGGATAACATAATTCCCTTTCAAACAAAAATAACTTACCTTAGGGGAAGAATTGTTAATAACAATGTAAGGAGAGGGTAGGGCTTACCCATATGGTCCCAACGTGATCAATGGAAGTTGATGCGGATTCCCAGTGCGCGATCGGTTTATCCTCGAAGGCTCGTCCATCCTCCCGAGCTCATCGGGTGTTCTAAGATTCATCTGTGAAGAGAGGAGGCTATTTAAAATTTTAAGAAAAAAAAAACAAAATGACATATACTCTGAAATACATGGTGTGTACCTTTCTCGTTTAACTATTCCTCTGGTGGGTAATTTTTCCATCACCGAACTATTCATCTGTCAACATGAGTACATGTGTCATATTTTCAAACACACGGCGTGTACTTTCGCTCTACTGGAGTCTACTCCAACCACGTTACTATTCACCTGTTGAATGACTACATGGCATGTAAATAACCACTACACGGCGTGTAGTCAATTTTTATACCTTTCATCACCGACATGGCTAGATGCCCTGTGTACTCATCCCACATGGACAAAGTACACGGCGTGTGGAAAATTACAAGGTGTGTACCCACAAAATTTGTTAATTTTTCCCCCATTTTCTTATTTTCTCAATAACACTTAAGGAAAATTGAAAAGAAGAAACCCGTAACTCAAGAATAAGAACTCTGTTCTTACAAACATCCCCCCTTAAATCAACGTGTCCTCGAATTTCCCTTAAATGGGTGGTGAAGATAAGATCAGAACAATTCTAGCCACTGAGCACGTACATCGGACTCCCACTCCGAGGATTTGTCCTGCACCCGGCCATGCTGCCAGACCACCCGTACAAGAGGAAATGACCGACCTTGGAGAACCTTCGTGCTCCTATCAACGATATGAATCAGATGCTCCTCGATGGATGCATCTTTATAAAGCTCAACCTCATCCGAATGAAAGGAATGATATGGTTCTGAATGATAATGGCACATCTGAGATAAATGGAATACATCTTGCATGGCCCGATACCTTTGTGTTAACTGCAACCGATAGGAAACCGGCTCAACTCTCCCTAGAATATCAAACGGCCCCACATAACTTAGTGAATATTTACCCTGTCTCCTGATTTTCCTATGTCCCAACCTCGGTGAAAAACGCATGATAACCTGATCCCTGACCAAGAACTCCAAGGGTCGTCTGTGGTGATCTGCATAAGATTTCTGACAAGACTGCGTAGTAGCAATCCACTATTGTATCAACTAGACCTTATCTAAAGTCTCCTGCATGAGACGTAGTCCCAGCAATGATTCCTCACATAACTCTAACCAACACAATGCTGATCGTCATGGCCTACCATATAAATCCTCATATGCTTCCATCTCGATAGTTGCCTGAAAACTATTATTATAGGAAATCTCGATGTGGTTTATGTTCTTCTCCCAAGAGCCCCTGAAGTCTAGGACGCATGCGCGCAACATGTCCTCAAGAACGAGTATCATACACTCTGAATGGCCATCGGTTTGAGGGTGGTAAGCTGTGATCAGAAGCACCTGTGTACCCAGTGCCCTCTGAAAACTATGCCACAAATGAGAAGTAATGTGGGCGTCCCTATCATGAACTATTGAATGAGGAACCCCATGAAGATGTACTACCTATCATATATACAACCTCCCGAGCTCATCAACATTGAAGGTCTCCTTCATCGACAAAAAGTGAGCTATCTTCATGAGCCTGTCCACAATAACCCACACGTCATCATTGCCTCTGGGTGACCTCGGCAACCCAGTCATGAATTCCATTGGGACATCATCCCATTTCCACTCCGGAATGGGTAACTGATGTAATAGTCTGGCTGGCCTCTGATGCTCCGCCTTCACCTGCTGACAGGTGGAACATCTAGTAACAAAAACATCTACCTCTCTCTTCATACTCGGCCACCAATACGGTAGAGACCCGAAGCTTGACGTACATAGAAATTACATTACTTTTGTGGAATACATAGTATATAAAAAAAACAGACTCACAAGGACTGTAATAGTTTCGTGTCTTTGGAAACATGGAACGTAATCTTCTAATCGTGGTGAAAGATCTTCAACATCTCCCATAAAGTTCTTCCCATTTTTGTTTCCTTACCTAAAATCTTTCTTTTAATCCTGGGGGAAAATAAAACACAAAAAGGGTGAGCTCAAATGCTCAGTAAGGGTACGCATGGATAAAATAAAACATACCATATACATTTTAACTTAAAAAAACATGAACATTAAAAATATTGAGCAACGACATAAAACATGGAAGTACATAAGGCATAGATCATAATGGAACATAAATCGTGATAAAATATCATGGGAATAAAACATGTAATTGTGTCACCCATTAAGCACATGTAATGATTTCCATAGTAGCCAAGGCATTTCTGCAAAGACCGTCTTAGTGGACAAAGTCCCTTTCTGAATTGAGTTCACTCCTCGTTTCAGTCCTGTAACACTGAACCAGATTAACTTACCGTTCCAGCCATGTATATCTCAGGAGATATAAATCATTACCCAATGAATTGGAGGGAGATATAGGTCCCACCCATATCATAATTAAATCATTCTTACTTGTGCCACAAAATAAACATACAACATTCATAATAACCCAATAAATAAAATGGGTTTCATAGACATCATCCCATCATTACATAATCCAAATAAAAAAATGGATATCATTTCATAATAAGTAAATTAAAACCATGTAAATAATAGAGACGTTATACTTGAAACATTCACATATGAAAATAATGTCATCTTAGATGGAAAATGGTTTTGATAAAACACTTGAAATGAATTCTTGAGGAAAATATCCATTTTTCTTCAAAATCATTTTCCTTTCACAAAATGTCATGAAATTTTAAAAGAAAGGGATTTTATTGAAAATAGTCATGAAATCTTTTGTAGGAATCATCATGAAAATATGGCTTTATAAAACCACATAAATCCTTTCATGCCGTATAAGTTAAAAAAACATTCTTCTCGTACTTTGGATGGAAAAGTCAAAAAGTACCTCGTAAAAGAAAGATTCTATACATACCATGTAGTAAAAGTAAAAAAATGGGTAAAAAGGACTTTAAAAATACATGAATACACTTTTATAAAACATGGACATGGATGATAGCAATAACCCCAGTAAATACTTACGAATAAGAAATCTCGGATAAAAATGAGATTTTCAAAATTATCTCTTACCTTAGGTCCGATATACTTCATACGTATCCAAAACTCCTGTATAATGATTTAAATAATGTCATTTAATTATTATAGAATCATATTCATTGTTATGATATCATATATGGTTCACTTATGACGTTATATTACCCGTTCTTTTGTAAATTCCATGTTAAAAAGCGATTTGGGTAAAATCGTTTCATTTGTCGTCCGTGTTTTGACTTGTAATTATTCATATGTTTACATTGATTATGATTACTTAATTACTGAATATAAAACATGATTTATATATAATATATATTCAGAATATACATATATATAATAGATCGATAAATGGAATGAAATACACCGTTCATGGAGACGGTAGGCCGTACGTACGCATGAACGTTGTTTTCATTTCTTCATTGATTGAATGGAATTACTTGGATTACATACATATATATATATATATACATAAATACAGTGTCATTATTATGGAATATTTTTCATTATTACTTGTTATATATACTTTATAATCATTTATGAATGGTTAATCATTGAGAATGAATCTCATCGCGTCGTGAAGACGGTATTCCGTACCTACGCATGAGCGAAGATATCGTTCCCATGATCTTGGAATTTTATTGGAGTGTATGTATACTATTAAAAAATCAATATCACTTTAAAATAATCATATATAGTTATTATTTATACCATTATACCAATCCATGTAAGGTGGTGGTGGAAAATAGATTACACCACGGTGTGGAGACGGTATTCCGTACGTACGCACGCGCGGTGATTTCGTTTTCCGTAGGATGGATCGATGGTAAAATAGTGTTATTTCATACTTATAATAACATATCAGTATATGAGTGATACTTATGTTATTACTTTATAATGAAACCACCTAAGAATATTAAGTGGAAGAAGAAATAAAGTTGAAAGAATCGGTAACAGACATTACCTCTTCTTTGAAGCGCCTCTTTGAGACCTCCTCTTAGGGCACTAAAATTGGTCTTTGAAGAATAACAGGACCTCTAGGATGTTTCTAGGGAAGTGGAGAGGAGTAATTGGCAGGGTTTGGCCGAGCTTGAAGGCTCAATGTGGTGTGAGGAAGAGAGGGAGGAGGTTCCCTTTTATAAGGGAGGAGAGGGGCACCTTTGGAATAACTAAAAATATTATTTTATTATAAAGTCAAATTCGGTTTTTAATAGCTCCAAATTGATATATTTAGAAGATAAGGTGGGGATGGGTCGCAAGCTTCTCATCCAATAGAATTTAGATGAGTTTAGGTCATTATATTAACATTATCTTTTAGTTTTAACTCTTAGTTAATTAGATTGACATTTATCATGTCACTTTGTTTTTTTATATAATATAGTTAATAAACAGACCATATACATCCAATCGACCCCAAAGTGGTCCATTAATGATACACCTATCATGATATAAGTATCTTGGCCGAACCATAGATTTTTAGGAATATAATAACAATTAATAATATAATATTTGTATTAAAAACTATTTTATGTCAATTTTGACACTATTTGGTAATTGATTTTTTTGAAACTAATAACAGAATGATTATTTCGAAAAAAATTAATTAAATAAAAACTAACATGTCGTATTAACATAGAAAAGTATTTAAATTCATAAAAAGTCTCAAATTACATTTATTTTGGTATTTATAACATCAATTATGTCAATATTTCATTAATAAGATAATTACTGCGTCATCATTGTGTCATAAATAAATTAAATTATATTAAGTCTAAAAATTACAAATAAAATACCATTATGTAGGAAATCTTTTTAGCTTTCTAATGAATATTTATAGTCGAATTTATCCTATGTATAACCCTATATTATAAATTCTTTAGTTATTAAACATTGATTTTTACTATTTTAACCCTTCTTTAAATAAATTGATAATAAATGTTCTAATCTAATCCAAGTGGGCCTAAATGGTCATATTTTATTCCTAAGGTTGTTTTTGGTCGAATTAAACTTATCTAATAGAATTAGGACATGTTTTATGGTAATAATAAAATCATACTAACCCTTAATTACTATATTTACTTTTAACCATGGTAAAAAAAGTAAAAAGTTACTATTTACCAAAAATTATTTTCATCTCATTGAACCACATTTTAGTCCTTGATATTAACCGTGTCTCTCGGATTTTATAAATTCCACTCAGAGAAGCGGTAGAATTAAGTTTTATGAAAAATTCAGTTTTTTTAACTACCACTTAGTGGTTTTACTATTCATCAAAAAATGAAGGTTTCCAGAAAAATACCAAAAATTAGGCCTAAGCTATATTTGATATTATGAATTCAAAAATGATGCCTATTTTACCAAATTCAAAACATATCAGTTGCATTAATTAATTTAAAAATTAATCACTGTCGTCAAAACAAATAGCGTGTTCTTAAGAGATAATAACTATCAAAAGATTGACAGTTGTTTATGTCAGGTATAAATGTGAAATTACATCCAACGACCAACATTGTATTAAATTGTAAAAAAATATTCTAAATATAATTTAAAACCACTAAAATTAATAATTTATCACTATTAATTATTTCTAATAATAATTTTCTTTTTAATTAAAATTTAGTAATTTTCAATATTCATCAGAATATGAAAGTTATCCGAAAAGTACCAAAATTTCACCCTAAGCTATTTTCGATATTCTGAATCCAAAATGAAGTCAATTTTAAAAGATAAAATTTATAAAATTTCAAAATGTGGGTATTACTATTCATAACGGCTAGTTCATAATAATATTATAATAATATCTCGTTTAGTGAAACTCGGTATTGCGTACTACACACGCTATCGATGAAGGTCGCGATTACGTGTAATGAAAGGAAAGTCAGGGATGCGTGTTGTGCGATCTCCTTTTGGTGTAGAATACAACACAAGACATTAATGAAATTAAGAAGAATATTTTTCATAAAATCTCAGGGTGTTACATTCTACCCCCCTTAAAATGAATTTCGCCCTCGAAATTCGTCGGGGATATAAATGGTCTACTACTCGAAAGTTTCGTTAATAGAAACCCACATCGTAAAAAGGAATACCAAAACATGGCTTTAAAAACTAAAGTATGAAACATAACGGTTACCCAAATTAACTCATCACTGGGTTTCCACGTAGGAGAACATAGGTGAAAATATGGATATGGAAGAAAAATCTAACCATCAAGTTCTGATGGAGAGTGGTAGAGAACATGTCTATGAAAAAGAGAACAATCACAAAACCATAAATTTGTGATGATCTAAGGTACCATCTGATTAATCTGATATACGAGTACTAGGACAACATTTTTTTGGTTTTCAAGATCATTTCCCTAAATTTTATGAAATTGGAATTAGAAGAAATACTTTCGTGATTTTGGTACAGTCTCACTATTGTTAGTTCTTTGGACAATTTACACTTCATCTCTTAAAGAAATGAAGTGGTTTCATTCGTCAAGTGTTAACAGATCATGTGATAGAATTATGGGTCATTCCATCTGTCTCAAACAAAAGGATATAAAAGTTATCAAAAAAACAGAAGTCCATCTATAGTGATATTAATCATATATGGTTCTTAAAATGGACTTATACTTCATATATCAAACTTATTAATATAATAAAACGAGTTTCTACTAAACTGGGACTTCTTATAGGCCAGTGGTAGGCAATAAAAGCCAGTTGCACTTCGGTTGTGGGTTCGATTCCCACAGCCTTGTCCGACGCGATGGGTTGTCGCCCGTCCTGCAGGTTGTCCTTTTTCTAAAACTACATTACTATAACATCCCATCAATAATATCGAAAAAATTTCTATCCTTAAACAATACTAACTTATAACCAACATAATCCATTCCAATATTTAGGCTTATCCATAATACTGCAATCCACACTCATATTATAGTGAAAACGATTACCAGAGATTTCATATAACAAACATGTTAATACCATCTTTGATCCATATATATAATAAGATATGTCTTGTTGGTCACATTCTAAACATTAGAAGGCCTTAATCATGTATTCTTTTGAAAAAATGAGTACCCATTGAACCTTAGTGAAAACATGAATGCAATTAAAAGTTAACATTTTACACATAATAAAATCATCAGAATTCTATATACTCAAACCATGATATTACTTAGTCCTTATATCAATCATGAGCTCATGAATACTGTAAAACATTTTATTTTCTCCTTATCCCGTCATTATGCGCATATCATCTACTTTCCAAAATATTTGAATCACTTTTCATGGTTACTGGTACCATAAAATTATTGAAATCCACAATAGACTAACACAAAAATATTCTAATACACCATAAAAGTACCCCAACAACATTATTCTTGAATACCAATACATAAACACATTAATCCCTCATCTTCAATGATTGTCCTGGAATAAGTCCTTCCTTGATTTAGAAGTAACTTTTTATGTTAGGGCATTGAGTTGGGTAATGCCCATGTTCTCCACAAATAAGACATTGAACTCCATAACAGTCTGTCACTCTATGACCCTTTTCTCCACACAGATAACATCTTCCCCTCCATTTGAGGTATTCCTCAAGGTTCTTCTTCCCTTCTTTAGAAATCTAAATCATCCTTTATTTATGATCCTCAACATGTGAACATGTATAAAAGTCTACCTTCCTCTTATTTTATGAATTAGGAATACCACTAAATTTCACCTTGTTAATCATATATCGCGAAGACTGATTCGGCATAATCACAATATCTTTCTCTGTATGCGTTACACAATTTTGTTGCTCATAGTCACCAATTTTTCCATTCGATTCAATGTTAACCGAATTCCTTCTGGTTACCTCCATTGACTAAAACACAAAAAAGAATTATGTGAGAGGCAAAAATCATTCAAGGAAAATAACATAATCAAGGGGAAGTACCTTCGACATCTAACATCTTAGGTTTAATTCAAGATCGTTACTGTAATTATAGGACTATAACCTCTAATTATACTTAACCTTAGGGACATCGCTAAACATACCTTATAAATATCCCTAGGGATCTCACTAAAGGTCTCACATCCTAGTTTCCAAAGGATGACTAAACATCCATATGATACCAACTATAGAGACCCGAAGCTTGACGTACATAGATATTACATTACTTTTGTGGAATAATTAGTATATGAAAAAAACAGACACACAAGGACCATAATATTTTAGTTTCTTTGGAAACATGGAACATAATCTTCTAATCATGATGAAAGATCTTCAACATCTCCCAAAAAGATCTTCCCATTTTTGTTTCCTTACCTAAAATCTTTCTTTTAATCCTAGGGGAAAAGAAAACACAAAAAGGGTGAGCTGAAATGCTCAGTAAGGGTAAGCATGGATAAAATAAAACATACCATATACATTTGAACATGAAAAAACATGAACATTAAAACTCTTGAGCAATGACATAAAACATGGAAGTACATAAGGCATAGATCATAATGGAACATAAATAATGAGAAAACAGCATGGGAATAAAACATGTAATTTTGGCATCCATTAAGCAATGTAATGATTTCCATAGTAGCCAAGACATTGCTGCCAAGACCATCTTAGTGGATAAAGTCCCTTTCTGAATCGAGTTCACTCCTCGTTTTAGTCCTGTAACACTGAACCGGATTAACTTACCGTTCCAGCCATGTCTATCTCATGAGATATAAATCTTTACCCAATGCATTGGAGGGAGATATAGGTCCCACCCATATCATAATGATATCATTCTTACTTGTGACACAAAATAATCATACATCATTCATAATAACCCAATAAATGAAATGGGTTGCATAGACATCATCCCATCATTACATAATCCATATAAAAGAAATGGATATCATTACATAATAGGGAAAGTGAAACCATGTAAATAATAGAGACATTATACTTGAAACATTCACATATGAAAATAATTTCATCTTAGATGGAAAATGGTTTTGATAAAACACTTGAAATGAATTCTTGAGGAAAATATCCTTTTTTCTTCAAAATCATTTTCTTTTCAAAAAATGTCATGCAATTTTAAATGAAAAGGATTTTTTTGAAAATAGTCATGAAATCTTTTGTATCAAGCTTCATGAAAATATGGCTTTATAAAACCGTTGAAATCCTATCATGCCATATAAGTTAAAAAACATTCCTCTCGTACTTTGGACGGAAAAGTCAAAAAGTACCTCGTAAAAGAAAGATTCCATACATACCATGTAGTAAAAGTAAAAAAATGGTTAAAAATGACATTAAACATACATGAATAAACTTTTATAAAACATGGAAAAGGATGATAGCAATAACCCCAGTAAATATTTACGAATAAGCAATCTTGGATAAAAATGAGATTTGCAAAATTATCCCTTACCTTAGGTCTGATATGCTTAGTACGTACCAGAATCTTTTGTATAATGATTTAAATAATGTCATTTACTTATTGAAGAATCATATTATTGTTATGATATCATATATGGTTCACTTATGACTTTATATTACCCGTTCTTTTGTAAAGTCCATGTTAAAGAGCGTTTTGGGTAAAATCGTTTCATTTGTCATCCTTGTTTTGACTTGAAATTATTCATATGATTACATAGATCATGATTACTAAATTATAGAATATAAAACATGATTTATGTATAATATATATTCAGAATATACATATATATAATAGATCGATAAATGGAAGGAAATACACCGTTCATGGAGACGGTAGGTCGTACGTACGCATGAACGTTGTTTTCGTTTCTTCATTGAATGGAATGGAATTAATTGGATGACATACATATATATATACATAAATCCAGTATCATTATTATGTCATATATTACATGATTACTTATTATATATACTTTATAATCATTTATGAATGGTTAATCACTGAGAATGAATCTCATCGCGTCGTGGAGATTGTATTTCGTACGTACGCACGAGAGACGATATCGTTCCCATGATCATGGAATTTTATTGGAGTGTATGTATATTATTACAGAATCAATATCACTTTAAAATATTCATATATAGTTTTTATTTACACCATTATACCCATCCATGTAAGGTGGTGGTGGAAACTAGATTACACCACGGCGTGGAGAGGGTATTCCGTACGTACGCACGCGCGGTGATTTTGTTTTCCATAGGATGGATAGATGGTGAAATAGGGTTGTTTCAAAATTATAATAACATATCAGTAAATGAGTGATACTGATGTTATTACTTCATAATGAAACAACCTAAGAAGAATACGTGGAAAAAGAAATAAAGTTGAAAGAATCGGTAACGAACATTACCTCTTCTTTGAAGTGCCTCTTTGAGACCTCCTCTTAGGGCACTAAAATTTGTCTTTGAAGAAGACCAAGACCCCTAGGATGTTTCCAGGGAAGTGGAGAGGAGAAATTGGCAGGGGTTCCTCGAGCATTAAGGCTCAAAGTGGTGTGAGGAAGAGAGGGAGGATGTGCCCTTTTATAAGGGAGGAGAGGGGCACCTTTGGAATAACTAAAAATATTATTTTATTATAAAGTAAAATTCGGTTTTTTATAGCTCCAAATTTATATATTTCGATTCTAAGGTGGGGATGGGTAGAAATAATCTCATCCAATAGAATTTAGACAAGTTTAGGTCATTATATTAACCTTATCTTTTAGTTTTAACTCTTACATAATTAGATTGACATATACCATGTCACTTTGTATTTTTATATTATATAGTTAATAAACTTACCATATAAATCCAAGAGTCCCCCAAGTGGTCCATTAATGATACACATATCATGATATAATTATCTTGGCCGAACCTTATATTTTTAGGAATATAATAATAATTAATAATATAATATTTGTTTTAAAAACTATTTTATGTCAATTTTGACACAATTTGGTAATTGATTTTTGTGAAACTAATAACAGAATTATTATTTCTAAAATAATTAATTAAATCAAAACTGACATGTCATATTAACACTAAAAATTATTGTAATTAATAAAAAGTCTCAAATTTAATTTATTTAGGTATTTATAACATCAATTATGTCAATATTTTATTAATAAGATAATTACTGCATCACCATTTTGTCATGAATAAATTAAATTATTTTAAGTCTAAAAATTAAAAATAAAATACCATTATGTAGGAAATCGTTTTATCTTTCTAAGGAATATTTATAGTCGAATTTATCTTATGTATAACACTATATTAAAAATTCATTAGTTATTAAACATTGATTTTAACTATTTTAACCATTCTTTAAATAAATTGATAATAAATGTCCTAATCTAATCCATGTGTGCCTAAATGGTCATATTTTATTCCTAAGGTTGTTTTTGGTCGAATTAAACTTATCCAATAGAATTAGGACATGTGTTAGGGTAATAATAATATCATATTTACCCTTAATTACCCTATTTACTTTTAACCATGGTAAAAAAAGTGAAAAGTTACTATTCACCAAAATTTATTTTCATCTCATTGAACCACATTTTAGTCCTTGATAATAACCGTGTCTATTGGATTTTTGAAATTCCACTCATAGAAGAGGTAAAATTATGTTTTATAAAAAATTCAGTTTTTATAACTACCACATAGTGGTTTTACTATTCATCAAAAAATGAAGGTTTCCAGAAAAATACAAAAAATTAGGCCTAAGTTATATTTGATATTATGAATTCAAAAATGATTTATATTTTACCAAATTCACAAAATTTTAGTTTCATTAATTAATTTAAAAATTAATTCCCATCGTCAAATCAAATAGTGTGTTCTTAAGTGATAATAACTATCAAAAGATTGACACTTGTTTGTGTCTGGATTAAATGTGAAATTACATCCAATGACCAACATTTTATTAAATTGTAAAAATATATTCTAAATATACTTTAAATCCACTGAAATTAATAATTTATCACTATTAATTATTTCTATTAAAAAAGTTGTTTTTAATTAAAATTTAGTAATTTTCACTATTAATCAGAATGTTAAAGTTATTCGAAAAGTACCAAAATTTCACCCTAATTTAATTTTGATATTCTGAATCCAAAAATGAAGTCCATTTTGAAAGATAAAATTTATAAAATTTCAAAAACTGGATATTACTATTCATAACTGCTAGTTCATAATAATATTATAATCATATCTCCTTTAGTGAAACTCGGTATTGCGTACTACAGTAGCTATCGAGGAAGGTCGCGATTGTGTGTAATGAAAGGCAAGTCAGGGATTCATGTTGTGCAATCTCCTTTTGGTGTAGCTTACAACACAAGACATTAATGAAATTAAAAAGAATATTTTTCATAAAATCTCGGGGTGTTACAAATACTGACGTGTCAAGTCACAATACATTTGGGTAACTCCGAGATGCACTTCGCAAGTTAAAGCATGAAACTACCACATCTTCTCCACGCATATATCTCTGGGAACCCATACTCATCCATGGAATCAAAATAACACATCATTTCCTATCATACATCTAGGAGGAGGGTCCTCACTTTCCACCGACTCCCGTAGAACGAGGCCTTCTCAATCAGATAGTTGTCTCATCCTCACTTTATTCAGTAGGGAAGAGGTTACATCTATGGAAGAATGATAGGTATACCCTAGACTATCGTGAACCTCCAAATGCATCTTAAAGAACAAATCCATAAGCTTCCACTCATTACTAGCCTCCTGCACTGCCTGTATCTGTGTCTTCTTGCTCATTGCATCAACAACTGTGTTACCCTTACCCGGTGTATTGGAACGCTCAAAATCAAAGTACATAAGGGTTTCAACCCACCTTTGTTGTCTCAAGTTCATGTCATGCTGAGTAAAAATGTACTTGAGTCTATTGTGGGCGGTGAAAACCACAAAATTCTCTCCCAATTGGTAATGTTTCCAATAGTACAACACATGGACGACTGTGGACAAATCGAGTTCATGCATTAGGTAATTCCTCTCATGTGTCCTCAACGGCCGAGACCCGTACACAACTAATCGATCTCCCAGCATCAACACTTCTCCCAGCCCAATACCTGATGCATCACAGCAAACTGCATTGCTCTTCCCATGCTCTGAAAGAATCAGGATTGGTGCTGATGTCAACCTTCCCTTCAGCTCCTAAAAGGTTGTCTCTCAAGATTCTATCCAAACGAACTTTGCACCCATCTTTGATAACCCCACCAATTGTGCTGCTAAGCGGGAGAAGTCATGTATATAGTGCCTATAGTAACCAGCCAACTCCACGAAAATCTGTATCTCAAAAACTTTCTTAGGCTGATCCCAGGAAACTACTTCTCTCACATTCTTTGGATCCACGACAAGTCCTTCCTCTAAGATGATATGAACCAGGAAGTGTATCTGGTCCATCCAAAACTGCAACTTTGAGAGCATATCATATAAAAAACTCTCTCTCAGTTTACTCTATACGATCTGAATATGGGTAGTATGGTCCTGTCTAGTGTGAGAGTACATCAAGATGTCGTCCATGAAGACTACCAAAAAAGAATCGAGATAATGGTGAAACACATTATTAATCAATGCCATGAAAACTGCTGGTGCATTCGTGAGTCCAAATGGCATTACCAAGTACTCGTATAGACCATATCTGCTCTGAAAAGCTGTAAGTCATATATCTGATGGTCTAACGCGTATGTGATGATGTCTGGATCTCAAGTTAATATTCGAGAACACTCGTTGACCTCGAAGTTGATGAAAAAGATCATCAATCCTCGGAAATGGATATCGTTTCTTAACCATCAACTAGTTTAGGTTCTGATAATCTACACAAAGTCTTAGGGTATCATCCGCCTTCTTTGAAAAAAGGACTGGAGAACCCCAAGGAGAAGTACTGGGTCGAATTAAACCCTTTGCCTGTAACTTCTCAAACTGTCTCTTGAGATCCTGCAACTTTGGTGTAGCCATCCTATAAAAAGGAATGGACACCGGTGCTGCTCCTGGCACCTGCTCAATAGAGAAATCCACCTCTCGCTTCAGGGGTAGACCTGAAAAGTCATTGAGTAAGACATCCCTGAAACCATCAACCACTAGAGGGAAATCCTTCAGATATGTTCCATGATCATCCAGATATAAAATCTCAATTTGGGTTGTCACACCACCTTTCCCACAATGCTCAGGTCCATCTTGGCTTGCCTAGACATCCCATTCACCCTTGTATAGAAACTCACCGCCCTCTGGTGACGTGAAACTCACCCTGCGATGATATCAATCAAAAAAGGCTTGAAATGGAACCAACCAGTCCATCCCAAGAATGACATCGTAGCTTGTCAACTCTAAGAAATAAAGGACCCATAGAAAGTAACACCCACCAAAATCTAGGGGGAAATCCCTACACTAACGCCCACTAGCCATTCTAGTTCCCAAGAGAGTATCTACCGTCCTAACATCAGATGAAGAGGAAACACTGAGCCCATGGATCTCCACAACGGGCACAAATATAAAGCTATGTGTAGCACCCATATCAAAATGTGACGAAGATAAAAAGAATCTACTAGAATAGTACCTCTGAGAGTAGAAGTTCAGTGATCCTGCTCATGTTGCGTCTGTTGCACTAGATATGCTTGCCTAGTGTTGCGGCCCTATGACAAAGCCTGGCTACCCAGAGCTATCCCGCCATGATGCATCTGAGATCTTGGTGTCTGGCTACAATGGAAACGACCACCACATCTGCCTATATGTCTTGATGTATCCTAGTTTCCAGACGAGTAAGAAGCTGCTGGTCCTGCTCCCACACGCAGAGTCTGTACATAACACTTCTCACAAGCCACTGGTACAAAAGCCCTGCAAAAGCGCTACAGATGACCCATCTTTCCACAAGATCAGTACTCCACTGGGTCTCGAGGACACTAAGGTCTCTTATAACCCTCCCTACCACACTGGTAGAAAACAACCGGGCCACCTGAATTAAACTCTTGGCTAGTAATGCCACCGTGATAGAAACTCATTTGTCGCTTCCTCTTCCGGGTATAAATAGTTCCACAAACGGGTGTCGTACCACCCTGTCCCACACTACTAGCTTCCCATAGGTTCCGCTCAGTAATCAATTCTTGGTTCAAAATAGCATGAACTTTTGGACACATGAAAACAGTCAATAGTGATTGGATGTCATATCGAAGACCATCCTCAAAGCGTCTGGACCTCAACGTCTCATCACCCTCTAGAACAGGTGAAAAATGATGATGTTCGGTTAAGTGAGTAGAATAATCCATCACTGACATAGCGCCCTGCTATAGATTCATGAACTCTTGAGCTCGATCTGCCCATAGCGTATCAGGAAAGAAGAAGTCATAGAAGACTGCCTGAAAATCTTCCCACGCCATGTCTCTGTGATGTTTTGACTGGGTGGTAACATCCCACCACCTCTTGGCAGAATCACGCACCACATACATAGAGATCTTGTCCCTCTTCCCTGGAGGTGTCTCTAGATGCTCGAATATCATCTATATAGAACCCAACCAAGACTCTGTATCCTGTGATCCACCATCCCTTGAAAACATAGGTTGATGCTGCTACTGGAATATACGCGTTAGCTCTGCCATAGATGTGGCAGCCAGTGGTGCTCCCTAGAAGGTCTGTAAGAACCCCATGATGAATTCATAGAACTGTGCCTCCGTGCCTGCGTCTGGTATAACGGCTGGCGCCGCACCTGGAACTGCCAGAGGATCAACTGTTAGCCCTTGGCCTACCATTTCTAGAGTATAATCGTTTCCACTCTCTTGGAGAACAACCGATGGTCGTCTCAGCGGCATGAATCTACATGGTCAAAAACACGACTTAGAATTATGTTTATCAATGACTGAAAACTAGGGGACCAAAAAGGTAGCATGATGAAGAAGGCATTCAATATTTTCAAAACAAGACTACATGGCGTGTACATTAACTACACGGAGTGTAAATGACTTTTATTCCCCTTCCCGGGTCCTTCTACACGTCTTAGATATACGAATCTCTTCTAAACAAGTCTACATAATGTGTATAACATCTACATGGAATGTATGTATTATTTTCCAACTGCCCGTGTTGTTCGTGTCATGGAAGACTACTCGGTTAATACTACACAGCGTGTTACACTTGCACACAATGTGTACACCACTCTGTCTTCCCAGCCACACGGCCAGGTCCACACGATCTTCACTCGGTCAAGACTACACAGCGTGTCCCAAAGGTACACGACATGTTCAAGATGAGGTAACACTAACCCGTGTTTGTTAGCTACACAGTCGAGTCCCCTAGGACAGACTACACGACGTGATCAAGGTGAAAACGTTGTATATGTCTTAAGGTTCCATCATCTGGGTTTTTAGTTACACGGGCGGACATCAGGTTCTAAACTACATGGCATGTACAACCGATACACGAAATGTTTTCCCCAAAGTCATTCCCTACCTCGTGTCCCCTCCCACATGGTTTATGACACAGGAAGAGACTACACGGCTAGTACTAAGTGTACACGGCATGTACATAAAAAGTTTTCATTTATTCCTGAACAGAAGTATAAATGGCGTGTAAGCATAGAACTACACGCTGTGTATCCTGGGTTTTCTTGAAAGTAAGCCTCTAAAACTAATTCTGAACCCAGAAAATACTGAAACAACACCTATGTGCCAAATTATGATCTGTCAGGTCTCATACTCCTCATGATTCAAATCTTGGCTTCTCATCTATGTTATAATAAGGAAAACATCCAATGATCCACCAAATTTAAGTCAATGAGGGCCCATACTACGCAATAACCAAAGTTTGGTGTTCAGTCAATCATGGGATGGCACATAAATACCCTATAAAATTACAGGTATTTATCAATGCAGCTATCACAACAACATGATTATCTAGCACAACAGCTATCACAACAACATGCAATTTCTAATGAACCTACATGGAATTGATGAATGCATGACTTGTAATTTCCTTGCATGTGCAAAAATGATGCATGAAACAGCATAACTTCATCTCCTCGGGATGCAACTAAAAAAGAACCCATTATAAAAATGTTAACAGTACACCACAAGTCTGTCACCCAATTGTGAAAATAAAATCAACTATAAAATTGAAAATTCATAAAAATTGTAATACGAGGTAAATTGAATTTTCCTTGTACACGGGTTAGCTAATCCATGGCACAACTTATTACTAAATATCTATTCCATCCTGTCCTTGACTAAGGATCCAAATACTAAGTCAAAGAAAATAACCGCCTATGATACCACTTTGTAACGTCCCGGATCCTGGTGCCACTCAAGGGGTTCCCTGAACCCGGTTGGTCACATGACCTCAAGAACATTTCCCCAAACGTTAGAGGGTGCCGACTAGAAGTGAGGGACAAGGAATGATAGTGGGGAAACTATGCCTTCATTTCTCAAAGTGTAGCGTAGTAGAATAAATTAAGAAACATATAACATCGGAAGTAGTACACAGTAAACAACTAAAATGGACAACCGAAATAGAAGAGAACCAGTAGTTATGTATATAAAGATGAATCATGTCACTATTCTATAAAAACAGGCAGAACATGATACACTGCAATACAATAAAATACATTACAAGTACAAGGTATAGAAAAAACGAAATAAAACAACACAATAGGAGCTCCGCAGCATTGCAAGCCTAAGCTCAGTCCCATTCTCTCTTACTCCTCTACTACAATCAAGTACCTGTACAGGGACCTTTTCTCTTATCCATACCTGAAGAAATGTAATCTATTTGGGGCCGAAGACATGACCACAAATATGGTGTGAGAAATAAATCCCAATAGGCACCCACCAAAGGCCCATGCCCAACTTTCAGTGAGAATGTGGAAAAACAGTGTGTAGTAGTAAATGCAGTAAACTAGTAAGTAATCAAGAGTAAATATCATTACCAATTATATTTCAATTTAAATTAATACTTAACAATTCAATATAAGATAAGTATATGTTCTTGAGACTCAACTTCAGTCATCAATCTCTTATATAGTGTCACAAAAAAACTCACAACAATGAAAATTTTAAAATCATTTCCCTCCGGCTAAATAGTACCATGCCCTCAGGCTAAACAGAAACTATCCCTCAGGACATTCAGAACCTTGTCCTCAGGCATTTCCCTTAGGTGAAATAGAATCTTTCCCTCAGGCCAATCTGAAACGAAACCCTCAAGTAATCAAAATCATGCCCTCAGACTAATAGAACCACGCCCTCAGGCAAAACATAACACTGCCCTTAGGCACAAGTAACTGGGCTGAGACCAAAATATAAGAAATGGGTTATAGAAAATTCCTCTCAAGTAAATTTAATGCATGCTAAATTTTTCGCTATACCCTCGGGTAACCTGGACAAATGACTAAACAGAGGGACGCACCCCTGGGGTGGTCCTGGATCCATGAAGTGATCCCAAAAAATAGTTATACAAATTCATTAAACTACCTATGAAATTTTATGTATTTAATTACGCAAGGCCTCAGCCATACGACACCCCCAACAGGCGCACGTATCATAGTGGTACACAAAACACAATGTAGTTTAATTTAAACACCAGACCACCTACCTCGATCGGCTCTGATCGGTATACCTGAATGAAGCCTCCCAAATTGTCAAAGAACTACGTAGATCTAAGATAAAATAATTCTCGTCCAAATGCAAATAACGTCCCTTAGAGTAATAGATGGTAAGAACAGTGCATGGAGAGGGGAGGGATTAACCGTATTGTCCCAACATGAGCGAAGAAAGTAGAAACAGATTCCTGGTGCACGATTGGTTGATCCTCAACGGATCGGCTATCCTGCCGAGCTCCTCTGGCGTTTTAAGCTTCCTATGTGAACAGAGGAGGCTAATACCCATTTTAAGTGAAAACAATGAACTACACGACATGTACTATCAATTAAACGGCGTGAACTTTTCTAATTTAACTATTCCTCATGAGGCTACTTTTTCCACCACCGAACTGTTCATCTATTGACATGATTACACAGCGTGTATTTCCAAATACACGGTGTGTACTATCGCTCAGCTAGTGGCTACTCCCACCACCTTACTGTTCACCTACCGACTAACTACAAGGCATGTAAATAACCACTACTTGGCATGTAGTCGGTTTTTACACCTTTCACCGCCGACAGGTTACACGCCCTGTGTACTCATCCCACACGGGCAAAGTACATGGTGTGTGGAAAAGTACATGGCGTGTACCCTAAAAGATTAGGATTTCCCCCCCATTTTCCTTATTTTCTCAAAAACCATTAAGGAAAAAGGAAAACAAGAAACTCGTACCTCAAGAATAAGAACCAGGTTCTTAAACTATTCTCGGATAGGGTACAACAATATATTTTCCTACTTATTACCACCTCAACATCATCAATTTATATTCAATTCCATAATAAATACCAAATGGTTTTTACGACTATAAAGAACCATTTTTCATAATGATTAATAAAAAAAATAATTCATAGGGTATCTAAACATAGAAAATTCATTCTCAACCAATGACACCTAAGATTTATCCTAGTTCATCCATTATTATCATCTATTAATATCCTTTATGAGTGTTCAACATCAGTATTTTGAATATTTAATATATATATTATGAGAGTATCAAACAATGTTTGTATGAACGAATGTGTCCATGCACCAAGTGATGATTGATTAAAATCTAACTGCACTATTTTCATAGTTTTACACCTAGTATTAACTATTATAGAGCATCATATAGTTTTAGAATCTTAAATGGTATATAATTTCTTCAAAACCACTCGGTTTGTGCTTCACCAAAATTTTAGAACATTTTATTATACCTTTAAATGTATTTGTTACTTATTAGAAGGTTTCTCACTAAATTGTTCTCATAGTAGATTAAAATTAATAAATAAATCATCATATGATACCAAATATAGAGACACACACATTTCATAGATAGATATTATATCTTAAGTTATAAATATTAAATATTTAAAAAAATTGTCTATTACAAAATTGTATGTGTCTAATTCCTTTGGATATTTAGACACCAAAATAACTAGTTCATAATTGAACTACATCATATCCCCATATTTTAATCATAACTTGAACTCTTCTATGATATATCATTCATAATTCCATTGTTCAAAACCTAGTTAAGAGAACAAAAGAAAGGGTGAGTTCACATTCTCAACAATATTAAACAAGGAGATTATCAATGAGAAAATTAGTATAACAAGAGTATTAGTTTATGAGAACATCATAATAAACTATCAATTCAATAACCTGTATATCAATGATTATAAACTATAATAATAAATAAATCATGGTTGTTCACAAGACATAAATCATAATGGAATCAAAGAACATAATCCAAGAGAGAATAACATTATAATAAGTCCAAAATTTATGGCATACAAAAAAAGAATATTATATCATTACATTAATATTAAAGGTTCATTAAAAAATCTATCATATTTAAAGGGTTTCACTCCCCAAACCATCATAGTAGACAAGGATCTCTACCAATACTATCATAGTGTATAATGTCCCTTAATCAACTAGGTTCACTACCTATGAATGTACTATTTTAATCAGGTGATATCCATCATTACAAATTTCATTAGATGGATATATGATTTTGATCCCACCCATCACATAATGAACATCATACATATTTGTTCTATTAACTAAAAAAATCATCATATAGGATCCCATGAAAGTTAATGGGGTACATAAATTTTTTATCATTGAATAAATTTAGGAAAAGAAATGGATTTTATTAAAAATTAATAATTTCATCATCGAATGACCCATGAAAAATTATTGAGATTCAAAAACATATTTTCATTGTAAATATAAAAACCCATAGAATGAATAATGATTATAAAATTAGATTATATACCAGTTAATCATAAGTAACATCAAAAGATGTCATCTTAGAAGGAAAATGATTTTTATATCTCAGTTAGATCATTTATCAAGGAAAATATCATTTCAATTTGGAAAATACTTATTCAAAATATAAAATAATCCTAAATATCCATGAAAATGTTTTTTTAAATAACCTTAAAAATTTGTGTGGTAATATTTAAATTAATGATTATTTATAACTATGTAAAATATCATTTATGTTGTACTCCTTAAAATGACGATTCCTTTCACATTTTTAGTAAATAGTCAAAAACGCCATATTTTAAAAATTACACTAATATTTATATTCAGAATATTTTTAAAATGGAAAACTTGTGAAAAAAATTATATAATTAATTGTTGTATAATATTAAAATAATAATTTAAAAACTTTTTTATAAAAAATGGACATTGAAGAAAGATTATTTTCAATCAATGAAGGAAATAGAGTTGATTTTTCTTTCAAATTTTCTTTCATTATATTCAGTACATAATGAGAGTTAATGAGATGAATACATTTAACATAATAAATAACCATATAATAAGAAATTCCATTAGATTCTTGAATCATAGATCATATGATTCAATTATTTAAAACATTATCATAAATAACCATGATAATAATGATATTAAAACAAAAAACCATTATTTCTTTATTTACTGATTTTATTGAAAATAGGATTATAAGAAACCCTAATTGCTTGAATAAAATGGATTACACAGAACTAGGAATTATATAATTTTTTATGGTATTTCAGTGATTAAATAAGTTCACATCTGGTTTATCATTGTTTTTTATAGAAAATGAGATTACTGGTGAGAATTTTATTTGGAACAGTGATTGATTGTGAGGGGTTAAATTTATTTCACAATTGGTGATATTTTGACACCATTTTCACTTATAATGGAAACTCCCAATGGTTTTCCCATTCATAAATAGGTAGAAAAGTTTTTTCCAAAGGATGGTGGTGAGTTGTTGTTTCGTCCCAAATGACACATAGGGACTCAAATCGGTCAATAAGACGTGTTGTTGGGCTAATCACTCCATTTTTAGTGGGAATTGTTTCCTTGAGTTGGAATATGTTATAGATTTAAAATATTTTTCAAACTCTCTTCTTAATCCTAATATGGGACTGGTTACCCTATAAAAATGATCATATATTAACCCATTTTATGTTAAGAATAATATGATCTAATTATTGAATTACTTTATTTGTATCTGACATTCTTCATCTGTTTACCAGTAATGAATAGATAGTTATATGTTGAAGAATTATAACTAGGAATAATAGAATTTTATTTCATGATGGGAGGTGTTTAATATACTATGTTGGGGATTGAGAAATTATGAGGAATCCTGTGTAAGTTACTAATTGTTTGAATAAAATCCAACGTAGTTCATTAAAATAACTTTTTTAACTTCATGTAGAAATGAAATATGCGTGGGTACTAATGAACAAGATATTTAACCTCAAATCTCAAAGAGATTTTCTATGTATCATTATTATAGTGGGATTAAAAGTTATCATATTTTGATCATTCCCTTGGAAATATCCCAAAGGTAGATTCTGATACATGGAGGGAGGTCTATTCATGTAAAGTGACTCATCAACGATTATATATTGATATTTACCTTGATAGGAAGATTCATGATTTTAGTTATATGGAAATTGCCCCTCCCTAATCTTGTGTGAGATATTCAAGGTTTGGAAAACAAGGGATAGAATGGAATCTACATCACTATATGTGTTTGTTCTGATTATGTCCTATGAACACCACTAAGATTTTTTAATATAGAGCTCTCGCCTTAGGGTTACATTCTATGTATCTTGGTTTTGGAAGGAATTAGTGTCTTCATTGTTTAGTCAGCATCTTAGTCTAATATATGATTTGGCACAATGATAATCCCATGGGAATTATTTGGTCATGAAGGTTGAAATATTAGGCAAATGTGGTATTGTAACACAATAAGATGTAAGGAGATCGATGTTTTTTAATATCATTGATGTCTTGTGTTGTACGATACACCATGATTTTTTTACACATCACAGAACACCGTTTTAGCTTAAAGATTTTGAAAATTTATTCATGGCTTGTGATAAACACAATTTCGGGTTTTTTTATAATTCATTCCATGCATGACTGAGTATATGTGATAACTAAATATAATAACCTTGCCATTATAATAGCGGGTATGAATAATGTAACCTTCAATTTAAGAAAACTATTTAAATGAAAATAAGAAACTCTATACAATAATAATATCGCTATTTATTGATTATAATAGTGAAATATATATGTAACATATTCAATATAATATTTTAAATTAATTTTATAAGCTTTTGATATGGTATAAAAAAAATGTTCGGATAAAAGAAGTTTTTTTCAAAAAATGAAGTATTGCTTCCATTTAATGGAGCACCCATTTCTAATCTAGGTTTTAGCACATTTATATATTATATTTTAGAAAACAAAATACTTCTTTGGATTTGGGACATAACAATTTAATTTGGTTGATTTTTTTTGTTAAACTTAATATGATAATGAACAGTGAAAAATACTATATATTAATTGAAAACTACCTTTTCATATAATTTATTCATATAAGGAGATTATATTTTAATTTGGGTTTGAGTTGTAATTTTATTAGGTTTCTATTATTTAATATTATTTTGTTCATTCAAAGTAATATCACATTTAAATTGGACATAAACACATTTCAATCTTTTTAAAAGATTTTCCATTTTTAAAAACCTTGTTTTCTGGTTTTGACAACTGGAATTAGTTTTAAATTTTTTTATTTAAAATTATGTGTTTTGAATTTATAAAAATGGATTCCATATATATAATTATAGGGTAAAAAATATATAAACATGCCTCTTTTATTTTTGGACATTATTAAAATTAACTTCAGTATTTATTATTATTTACCATGGTTAAATTGTAAATTAGGTAAATATAGGTAAAATTAATATATAATAATATAAAACTACCCAAACATGTGTACTAATATTATCAGATGACTTATACATGACCAAAAAAACCGTTATTTATGCGATTGTTTATACGTAAGTATTTACTGGGGTATATTTATCATCAAAGTCCATGTTTTCAGAATATATAATATTATTTATATTATTATAATATTTTTTAAAGTAATATTTTCCCCATTATTGAATTTTTATTAAATGGTATGGTATGTAACATTTAATTTTTTCCCTAATGAGGTTCTTTTTGACTATTCCAGCAAGAGTACTAGAAGAATATATTTTTTTAATTTATACAACATAAATGGATTTTTACATATTCATAACATCTTATTTAGATGAATCTTCCTCTACATTATTCCATGTTTATTTTCAACTAATTTATTTTCTTTTAAAATTTACATTCATTTTGGGAAAATATAACATTTTTTGAAGAAGAAAGGATATTTTTCTCAATAATTAATTTCTAGTGTTTTATAAAAATTATTTTCCTTCAATGTTGACATAAGATTATTTTTATATACCTAAAATTAAATTGATTTTATTATGTTTATAATGTAATTATTTTTATTAAATACATATATGTTAAATATATTATGATGGAATGATGTTTAAGAAATCAATTTTATTTCAAAGGATATGCTTTGATAAATGATTTATGTTTTTGTGTCACATGTAAGAATGATTTAATTATGAGATGGGTGTTGAATATATCTACCACCAATGAAATGGGAAAAATATTTATATCTCATGAGATATACATGATGGGAACAGAAAGGAAATCTAGTTTAGTAATATAGGGTTAGAAGAACTGATAAATCTGGATCAGTAATACATTGGCTAGAATAACCAGTAAATTCAATTCAGTAATATACATTTTCCACTATGATGGTCTTCTTAGTGATGCTCTGTCTACTATAGAAATAATAATATGTGTTTAATTTTTTTTCCACAATTTCATGTTTTCTTCCAATTATATTTTATAAGGATTAATGTTCCATTATGATATATGTCTTATGTACTACCAATATATCTTTCATGACTAATGATTTTGGTATTTAAACATTATGTTCATGTTTTTACATTCTTATGTTTATGGTTTGTTTGTTGTTATATATTACTACCCTTACTAAGAATTTGATCTCACCCTTTTTATTTTTTATTTTCCATAGGATATAATTAAAGGTTTTAGGATGGAAAAATAGGAGAAGGTCCTTATGGGAGATGTTGACGATATTTCACCAAATAAGAAGATTAGGTACTATGTTTCCAAAAAACTTAACTCATGCGGTCTTTGGGAGTATACTTGTGTAATTTATTAAATATTCATATATATAAATTTAATTACCCTATATATTAAACATAGGTCATTATATTTGGTATCAAAGAGAAGGATTGGTTATGCTTTGGAAACTGGATGAGAAAGTTTTATTGAGATCCCGAGAGATATATCTAACGTATGTCTTGGGATATACCTAAGGGTAAGTCTAACTAGAGGTTATAGTCTAATTATTATGGTAATGATCATGAATATTCAAGGATTAAACTATATATGTTAGAGATTAAAAGTACCCCACTTGATTATATTGTTTTCCTAGTATGATTTTTTCAAAACACACTTTTCTTTTTGGGTTTTACAAAATGGATGGAACATGAAATAACCATGTTTATGATCAATTCAAAAGAAAAATAAATGATTGTACCCATAAACAACCAAATATTATTTAATATGGAATGAAAATTTTAATTTTTATAATTAAACAAGATATGAATGATTTTGGACTTCCAAATGAGTATAGGAGGGAACAACATTTTGTGCAGTCATTCATGAGGAAATTTACACCATCTTTCATTAATTAATTTGATCCACTTGTTGCTGATAAATAGAACAGTACCACTGAAAATATATTTTCCACCTTCACTATTCAAAACATTAAAATTTTAGTTTGGAAACTTATCGTTTATATCGTAAAGTAGACCAGTGGGGGATTTTAATCAATACTACAAGGCAGTAAGATGACATTGAATCAATGGAATGGAATGAGTTCAAGAAACTATTTTTCAATAATTAATTTCCACATATTATTAAAAAAATATGGAAATGTATTTTCTTGTGAATATGAAAGTGGATGATGAATCTAGTAGCGCTTATGGGGGAATGTTTAAAAGACATGTAAGGTTTGGTTCTGGATTTATCATCCATCCCAAAATTAAAGTGTATATGTTATTCTGTGTCTTTAAACCATGTATTCAAAGGGAGTTAGCTATTAAAGAATTTAGAATCCATGATGAGATTTTACATTGTGCTGTCAAGGAAGAAATTGAATTTGGTGTTACATTTCAATCTCATGGGTTTGATAAAAAATGAAAGATGGAGTTCAAGGAAATATCTAAAAACTATGGTGAAAAGAAGATCAATGTTTCCATATCCTCAAAGATTAGAATTAATCTTGGTGGAGATTGTATTAAATGGAGTAGAAAATTTTTCAAGTGTAGAAAATAAGGTCATTGAGTGGTTGAGTTCTAAATTATTTTGAATAAGGTTTATAATGATGTCAAGAGAGAAAATACTACAAATAACTCAACGCCCACCCTTTAATGCTATAAGTGAAAGGAAAGGGGGAATTATGTTATTCCATTCCTTAATACCACATTTATGGATGATTATCGATATCAAAAACCTATTAAGTCCAACGAAAAAGGAAAATCACAAGCGATCAATGTTGGCTATGTTGAGTATGACAATGAAGTGGTAGAATGATTATGTTTTTATGTAATGGAATTCCAAATTAGGGTTGAAGAATTTATTTTGTAGTATTATGGGATATTAGAATATCTATTTATTAGTTCATTGGGTTTTTACACAAGTATATGTTATAGGTAACCATGAAAATTGATTGAAATATTTTTGGAATGCACATGATATGTTCATAATTATTGGATAAGAGAAAAACGAGATATTTAATCGTACTTGTGACCTTAGAACTGATATTAGGAAAAAGTGATATCATGTTTTGAGTATATAGAATTTTTTTGGATTTTTGGTATGTTAAAAGAGGTAATTTTTATAGAATTCATTTTTCACTAAGGTTCTCGCATAATTCATGTTATTATAATGATCCAATAGAATACATGATTATGGTATCCACATGCTTGGAATCTGAAAACCAACAATTACCTTATGAGATATGGGAGATTAATGTTAACTTGATTTTGTTGACCTCTTTCTGATGTTTTATATATTAATTTTTGGAAGTATTGTATTATTAACCAATTTTGGATTGTATATGTTTTATTCTGATTGAAGTTTTTCATATTAATTTATTATCTTATTATTGGTGGACTTACGCATATTTGACTACCTATGCAAACCGTTTTGTTGAGATGGATTGCATGACCTATCATTTAATTGCATGATCCAGTAATACCTCAAGAATGAAAAATTAATCTTCATTTAATTAAATAAGAGATGAAATGGAAATTGTTAAATGTATGAAAAATTGTTATGTAGTACTAAAATCAAGTAAGTATTTATTATCATGAAAAATTATTCAACATTAGAAAAAGGATCCTCAAATCCACAAATGTTATCTTAGTACCTTTTATTTGATGAGTTAGATGGTCCCTTAAATATTCACAGATTAATGCATTTATGATTGTTAACATTATCCAATACTAGTTCTGTATCACTATCCATTCTGAAGTGACAGTTTGATTTTTCTTCCATATCCATGTTTTCACTTCCCACCTATTTTTTCTTATTTTGAAATCCAGTGATGAATTAATTTGGGTAACTATTATATTTCTAACATTCCTTTTTCAAATGAACTTTTTGTGTTCCTTTTTATGATACACCCTTCTATGCAAGAATCATTCATGTAGTAAACAGTTTATAACCCCAATAAATTTCGAGGGTGAAAATAATTTTAAGAGGGGTATAATGTAACACCCCATGATTTTATGAGATTGATTTTTTTAATTTCGTTGTTGTATTTTGTTATATGTTACACCAATATTAGGTCACACTATACACAACACTGTATTACCTTGTAGTATACACAGCACTATTATAGGCTTATGATACAAAAAATTTCAATTTCATTCAGTATACTTTTTTCACGTTATACAGATTATATGTGTTAACTAAATATTATAACCCATTCATTATAATGGTGTGTATCATTAGAAAAATATTCCATCTAGAAAAAAATTTAAATGAAAATAATTGAGTCTATAATATAATAAAATCACTCTTTATGGATTTTATATGTGAGATAAATATTTAATATATTCAATTTAAAATTTCAATTTAATCATATAGTTTTTATATATCATATATAAAAAAATTATTTTTCAAGATAAAATAATTATTTTTCAAAAAAAGGCAGTTCTACTTCCTTTTGATGGCACACCCATTTAAAATTTAGTTTTTTACACTTGTATATATTCTATTTGAGAAAAATAAACTTCTTATTTGGAATAGAAACATCAAAATTTTCATTGGTGGAATTTATTTTTTCTTATAAAAATCATATTTTAAGGAATACTGAAAAATATAGTATTTTAATTTAAATCCGCCATTTTCATCTAAATTTTTTATTTAGATATATTATATTTTTAATTGGATTTAAATAGTAATTGGATTATGATTTTATCATTTAATACAATTTTATTCATTAGATGTATGTTCACATTAAAATTGGATATAAACAAATGTCAATCTTTTGATAATTTTTTACTATTTTTAAAACTCGTTTTCTTGTTTTGACAACAAGATTTAATTTTAAATTAATTTCTTCCAATTTTGAGTTTTTAATTTAGAAAAATGGATTCCATATTTGTAATCATATGTTCCAAATTATGTTAATTGGCCCCTTTTATTTGTTGACATTATGAATAGTATATTCAATAATTATTTTTATTTATCACGGTTAAAGGATAAATTTGGTAAATAAGGGTATAAATAATATTATAAAAGTATAAAAGTACACTAAAACATGTACAAATCAAATTGGATGATTCATTTTCGATGATATAAAACCATGTGCTAAATATTTGAAAATTTAGAACCATTTGGCTCAGAAAATGACAAGTTAAAATAATTAATATAATGTAAAAGAAATTGAAACATAAACAAGTATATTTTTATTAAAATAATTTTAATATGGGGTCATATAAATGATCTCTGTGACTATAAATTGTCATTATAAAGATAAAAATATATATTACATGATGGTATTTTAAATATAATTTCTAGACACTAAATAAATAATTTTATTTACGACACAATGATTATGCAATGAATACCATATTAATGAAATATTAAAATAAATTATATTATAAATATTAAATTAAATGTAATTTGAAAATTTTGATGAAATAAAAAAAATTTGTTTTAAATTAACAAGTATGGGATTAGTTAATTCCATTTTTCAAAGGAATCTGGTTGTTATGACTATAACAAAAATCAATTTCTAAATATCATCAAAATTGACATAAATGAAATTTTAAAACAAATAATATTTTATTAAATGGATTAATATTAATAAAAATCTTGGATTCAAACATATAATGTAGATAATATTAATATTTTCATTAAGAATCCAAATGAGGTTATCTTGGAATTTAATAGTAACTATATAATGAAAATACAATAATCCATGTATAATGTTAATGTTTTTAACTAATGGTTAATGCTAAAATATTGTTCAATTTGTGACATAAACATTCTATTAAACTATTTTTTGAAATTATTTTCACCTATCATCATATTATATTCTATATAAATTCATTTTAGACCTTTAGAAATCAAATATAAATTTTATAATAAATTAATATTTAAATACTTTCCAAAAGTGCCCCACACCTCATCTATAAATGATAACTTCTACTTCTCTTTTAATGACTGCTCAGAAGCCCTTTTCCTCTGCAAAAAACTTCACAAATATCCTCAAAAAATTCCTCAATTTTTTCTAGTGTCTAGTCATTTGTAATAATACCTACATAAGGGGTCCTTTTGTCCAAATCAAAATGAGACACTTGAAGAAGATGTAAACATTTAATTCATTATTTCAATGTTTTTTATTCTTCTACATCATATTCCTTGGTTGTAACAATAATAATATACCAACTAGAAATATAATATATTCTAAGATGTTTTTAGGATTATAGGACAACCATATTTCTCCTTTTATCCATCCGATGAAAAACTTCATCACCATGTGTGTGCACGTATGTCTTACTGTCTACACGTCATGCTGTAAATATTTTTTCACCAATACATTAATTATAAGGGTGTAATTATTAATATTAATTAATTAAATAATAAATATAACATGATATTACTTTATTAAAATTAATATACTATCCAATTTCATAACATTTAACAATTAAGGGAATGATATTGTCGCTCATGCTACGAACGACTTACCGCCTCCACGAGGAAAAAAGATTAATTATCCATGTCAAATAATAATTAAATATATGAAATAATAATGAAACTCAATATATATATATATATAATTTACTTTATTCAATTAAATTTTATAAGGAAACATAATCAACGTTCACGAGTACGTACAACCATCCATCACCCTGAATGGTGTATTCTATTTCATTTATCTATCTATTTTATATATATTATATACTGAATATTTAAGATATTTAATTTTTTTTACATTCTGGAAGTTATTGAATGATGATATAAGTAATAATATCAAGAATAACAAGTCAAAACACATATGATAAATAAATTGATTATTACCCAAAACGTAGCTTTAACATGGAATTGATAAATAAACGTCTAATATAAAGTCATAAGTGAACCATATGTGATTTCATAAATATTATTAAAGTTCAACAATAAGATAATAATATGTTTAAAACCACTATACATATGTTTTGTACAAATATAAAATAAATCATACATATGGTAAGGGATAATTTTTCAATCTCATTATTTTATGAGATTGTTTATATGTAAGTATTTAATAGGGTATATTTATCATCCAAGTCCATGTTTACTAAATATATATTATTATTAATATTCTTATAAAAAAATTAACTTCAATTTTACCTAATGGTTAATTTTTATTTAATATAATGGTAGGAATCTTTATTTCATTTTCCATATTATGTGCTTTTTGACTTTTCCAGCAAGAGTACGAGAAAAATGAATTTTTTAACCTATATGGATTAAACAGATTTTATGCCTTTCTAATGCCTTATTTTTATATATACTCCCCTACATAATTTAAATTTTATTTTCAAATAAATTCTTTTAATTTAAAATTTCTCATCATTATGGGAAAAGTTGACATTTTTCAAAAAAGAAAGGACATTTTCCTCCAGAATTAAGTTCATGTTTTTAATCAAAATTATTTTGCATCTAAGATGAAAATAAGATTTAATCTATCATTATTACTATATTTATTTGATTATATTTATGATGGAATTAATTTTATGAAATGAACTTATTTTATATGGATTATGATGGAATGATGCTTAAGAAACAGATTTCATTTCATGGGTTATGCTATGTTGAATGACTTATGTTTTTGTGGAAAATTTAAGAATGATTTCATTATGTGATGGGTGAGACCTATATCTCCTTCCAATGAATTGGGTAAGATTTATATCTCATGAAATTGACATGACTATAATGGAATTTAAATCTGGTTTAGTAATACAGGGTTTGAATGACAAGTAAATCTTGTTTGGTAATACATGGCTGGAATATCATGTAACCCAGTTCAGTAATTGACTTTTTCTACTATAATGGTCTTGGAAGAAATGCCTTGGCTAATATAGAATAATATTATATGCTTAGTTGTTTTCAACAAATCCATGTTTTATGCTAATGCAATTTTATCATGTTTATCATTTTGTTATGATCTATGACTTACATCATGCAAAGATTTATTTCAGGAATCATGTTTTTTATATTAAATATTTATGTTCTTGTTTTTACATTCTAATGTTTATGTTTTGTTTTATGTTCTATATTTTTACCATTACTGAGAATTTCATCCCACTATTTTTTCCCCATTATATAATGAATGGTTTTAGGATGGAAAATTAATGGGGATGTTATTTATAGGGATGTTGAAGATATTTCACCATGTTAGAAGATTCTATTAAATGTTTTTAAAGTCACTAAATTGACACAATCATAAGTTTTATATTTTTTTAATATATTAAGTATTCCCAAAAAATTAAATGTAATGTCAATTTATGCCAATAATGTGTTGTTGGAGAGATATTCCTTATTGTGGGTTCCCACTTGAGATCTTGCATTTGGACGAAATCTTATATATCCTAGTCATTACAGGAATCAGAGTCATCATTTTTTAGATGATCAAGGAATATACATTGAGTTTTACCAATATGATCGAAATGATGATTTCAAATACCCAATCATATGTGATCTATGCTCAGAGTAGAAAATAAGGGATACTAAATAATCAGTCTCATTAGTTTGTAAATGTGGGTATTATTCCATGTTCCAAAACATTGAATGCGTAATATAGAGATCTATAATTAGAGAGGCATCTTATGTATCCTACAAATATAAAGAATCTGATTCATCACAAATACCTTAATTGGGTGTTACATAATTATTTTTCCTTTAATACATGGTATTACACACTATGAATGTAAAATTTTTTCATATCATTATATACCCAATTAACTTGGACTGCATGCCTTCCAGGCATGTGTTGACTACCTTCTCATCATTCCATGATATGTTTCTTGACTTGTGTGAGGATATTTTCCTATCGCGTTTAAATAAAATCGAGGGATCTAGTTGAATTGTCCTTGGGAATTAACGAAACCTAGATGGAATGTATGAAATTTGTAACATGATCAAGGTTAACTTGTTGGGAGGAAATTTTAAGACCACGTTGGATGACCCTAGAAGGCATTGCATGATCTTGGAATGAATGCATAGAGGGTGTCACATAATCTAGTTGAGATTCCTTGAATTCATTGAGAAAACTATCTAACATTATTAGAGGTAACAATGAGATTCAATGATACTTGTTTGGATGATGATGCATGATACAAATGACATGTCTATAGAGTGTTCCGAATGATAGATGACTTGTTCGGTGGATCTCGCAAGAGCGAGAAAACATACCAATAAGGAATTCTGTAATTTGGAATGTTTTTTCTAGAGGATATCGTGATATCTAGTTGAAATTCCCTACTGTTATCATGAAAGTTATCTGACATGTATTAATGTTTCTATATTATTACGGAAAACAATTTTTAGGGGTATCACAATGTCCTGATGGAAACATGAAGGGCTTCGTGAGACTTTGGTGGCATGCCTAGTGGGTGCCATGTTAATTTTTTTATCATTTCCTTGGTACTTCACATGATATATATAGTATACCAAAATATTGTTGAATGATTTGGGAGACATGTCCACGTATTATTGCTTGACCTGGATGGTTTATGTGAAGCATATGATGATCATTTTTTATGTTCATTGCATAATTCTCCCATATTTTATTCTTTTTTATAGCCTCATATTGTGTATAATTACATTTGTTCAGTGATAGTTTTTTATGTCTCGTGTGGTTTAGAAAATATTGGGTATTTACATTGAATAAACCACCATAATTTCTCTATGTGATATATGAGTGATCACACAAATTTCCCATGCTTATTGCATGATTTCCCCTGTTGTTCCACATATTTTACCAAATAAATAATTTTTCATGCTTGGGTGGGGTATTTATTTCCTCCTAGGTGTTCTCCACTTTTCAAAACATGTACCGTGGAAATCCAATCTGGACTTGGTGTATGAGTTTGGGGTCATCCATCTTAGTTAGTTATTTTCATTGGTCATTCTAGGGGTGATGCATGATTTTTTGTATCCACCTGACCATATCATCAACCAACCATTTATTGTATTATTTATAATTAATGGGGTCTTGATTATTCATTCAGACATGTCAAGGGACCTTCATATTGACTTACCAAGATATAAAAATAGGATTTACCAGATCTAGGTACCTATAAAAATTCCATCGTGTAATCTTTGATTTCTTTTTGTGAGACATATATGGCATTCTATGGATCCTTTTTTAGATCAAACTGGTTTGTCAAGGAATCTTTCAAGACTGTAATGGTGTGTCACATGATTTTTGATAACGCAATAAGTCCCCAAATTTTATATTTTATTTTATTCTGTTATTTATTTAATGTTTGGGGATATTATGAGAATGTATTCGTATTATTGAATTTAATTACTCTCTACATTGATGATGTGTAAAGGGACCTAAAGAAGACTTATGGTGATGTAAGAGTAATACATGGATAAAGACATCTTCATATTGTTGGATACAAATGTGTAGTACATGAATACTTTTGTATATGTAAATCCATTCATGTTATGGGTGTGACATTCCAACTAGCTCTTATAAGAATAAAAATGAATGTCAATGGGGATTTTGTGACATCTCACATGGTTCATGGGCTTGTGACATGAGTTTTACAACCGCAGGTGGCTCCAACCATTACCCATTTTATTTATTTTATTTTTTGAAAAGGTTGTGGATCTCAAGATTTTGTATGAGATTTGTTGAAGACAATCACTATACCAATCTATAATTCATCTTAAATATCATTGCAAGAGGCTCTTTCATTTTGAATGTTTCCCTCCAATATTCCATGGATATTTGGATGGATTGTCAGGCTCCTATTTCATGATAATTCACAGGACCTAGGGGTTCTTGTCTATATATTGTTTCATAGTTACTAACATTCAAGTATGACTTCATAAATACTATGAGGTTTTTTCAAATGATCTTTTTTGGGTCTTCTGTGGGTTATTCACTATGTGTGACCTTCCTCATAACCTTATACTAGTCCTAAGATCGTGTATCTCCTATAAGATAATGTGATCTGCATGATCATTCCCAGCTTCATCTTTCATTTTATTTAGGGTAATATAACAATAATATTCAGGTATTATTTACTTTGTGTATTTTGGGAGGCTCACTTAGTGGGCATCAACAAGTGCCCCCAATTGTAATGTATATGGGGACCAGGATCAGTTATATATAATTTGACGTCTCATATGAGGCATTGGTGCTATCAACAATGAGTGTATTGGGAGATGTTTGGTCTAGAATGTGATATTTTGTATTCCATGAAATTCTCGAAAAATAGTGGAGTATTGAGTGGTACATTCATTGGCTACATGAATCTCCAAATCTCTTTCACTTTAAATTCAGTAGGCATCCACATCACAGTACCTTCACATAAGAATATATCATGAGACCACACCTCGAGTTAATTCCGAGAGATCTTATTTTAAATAAATCCTTTTCTGAGGATCCCAATTGAATAAATTGTTGGAATTATCTTCAGTAATCATTTGATACTGTTATATGGGGATTGACTATCATCTTGATGGTTTCATTGGATATGATGTCTTGTTCTCTATATCTATTAACTAATATAATGCTCGCAATGTCATTTCTAGGATACACAATCATGAGTATTTGGAGGGGTCATGCAGTTGGGAGACTCCTAATGGGTTCTTGCAGTCCAGCATATTTTCATGAGTTGGGTAATTTTTTATTCATTTAAATATTTCAATAATAATTTTTATCCTTGTGATGTACATTAAGCATCGTGAATTTCATTACTTTACATTGACACAGTATTTTTTATCTATCTAAAATATTCAAACATCATATAATCTGATGGATTTTGGATCTCTCCAAATCACTTCTACAATGACTAATCAATGTGTCATGATTTCTAAAAACCAATATGTTGACCCTCGATATCACATCAATTCTGATAATGTGATTCTGTTAAATCTTCTTAAATTTGATCATCAAAACAATCCTTTATCATAATAGAATACTATATATTGGTATGGATTGAAGGAAGACGTTCCTAATCAACCAATAGTATTCAATAATTTTCCTTGTTGGGTTTCAAATTCTCTTGACTGTATTTTGATATTAATTATCGAGGATGGCTGACTGGTTACAACTCGATGCCATTGGTTTTCTTATATATTGGATGACTCACCCACTGGGTTCAGTTGACTGTGATTTCTCTCATCAGATAATTTATCATAGCTAGTTGAGAATATTCATATTTTCTATGAACAACCTCTGTGGATGATAGAGCTCAATATTAATCATCAATCATTGTTGTAACTTTACTAATGAATGGGAAAGGCCATTCCGGTGTAGGAAAATCTACATAGAGTTTGGTGACCTATTTTATACTATACATATTTATTAATAAGCATGGATTATGAATTTTTTTATCTGTCTCCAACTTAATTAACTTTGAGAAATAATGGGCCATTTTTTCCTAGAACTAACTCATTTCATCTATCCCTTGGATAGGTTCTATTCATATTATGGGATATAAACCAACTGGGTGGGATACCCCCTCTTGGAGAGATGTACAATGAGTTCATTATTACCACATACTTCTAGGATGACCCTTTTTACACTTCATTATTTTAAAGGGACACCCAAATAATTGCTATAAAAAATTTATATATGCATTTGACTGTACATTCACTTATCTATTTCAATGACTGAATCATCATTTTCTTTTCTCTCTATGGGGATAAGATCTCTGCTATATTCCCCTATTGTTTTCCATCCCAAATTTTTTTTGATAGTTTTTGATCTTCTTGGTACATTATGGAAGAGGATGGTCATACCTAATGGGAATATCGAGTGAATCCAGAGATATCTCTAAGAATTAGGCTAGCATGCATCATGGAAATGTCCTGGAAAGTTTTCCTTTTCCTAGGTCGGTACCTGAAATCATGAAACCATGTTAGTATGGTGGTAATGGAATCACATATATTTTAGGAAAGACACATTAATATAGTGGTTCTATCCCCTTCATTTCTTAAAAAACTCTTAGGCCACATTCCACATTGATGTATCCCCTAAATAACCAATGTTCCTTTTTAGTTTTTATTCTTCTGGATAGTGGAGAACATATATTATTATGAATACTACAATGCCACTAGGATCCCTGATGGATAATGTAATCCTAGGTTGGTGAACTTATCTGCTTTTGGGGACTTGTCACTAGGATTTGATGTAATTTTTTATGTGTTGATTTTATATGATATCTTTTTTTTACCCACTATACAACACTTAATAGAACTATCCTAGATAATGGAAGTAACTCTCTTGATGAATGGTCATAAAATTTCTCACTTTAGGATGAGGTCCTTGCATCCATGGTTGTCATGATGATTGCCGGTGAGCAATATAATCCTTCATAATTTTCATTCTAGTTCTACTAAACCTAAAAAAACACCACTATCCATTATGCCAATATGTGAGGATAGATACACCCCATGATCATTATCCAATCTTGGATGATGTTGGAATCTCAATACACTAATTCTGAGATCATTATTGTTTCATCTAACACTCCTAACATTCTCACATAGGATTATGGTTAGGCATGGGTGGTATACAATTTGTGTGGTGTGGTAAGTTGACTGGTTTTTCATATATAAAATACATTTTCCTCACCAACCCCTCAATAATAGAAAATGATGGAACCGATTAATAACATGGGTGAAACTTCGAAGAAGATCCGTAATCCTAATAATATTCATCCTAATAGTGGCATAGAATATATCAAATATATCATACCTCATACACTAGAAATGGGTGATTCTTATATTGTGGGGAGGATATATGGATCCTCTTCTCCTGATTCCATTCTGGCTAGTTTATTGTTCCTCCTTATTGAGTACACATCCCATCGGTTATAGAATCTTATACACAACATAGGGAAATTAGTGACAAAATAATTACTTTATTTCTATGATTCCATTGGAATCATTTCATGACCAATGTGAATACATTAAACATCTACTTAATAACATGGGGTGGAGGATTTTAATCACCAACCATTGTATAATATCATGAGAAAAATTATCCTAAATCGGTACAATTTCAAATCTAATGAAAGGGGATTGAGTGATTTTGGAGATGAGGCTCCCCTTTAGGATTGATGAAGGAGGATACAAATGATCTAGATTAGATTTCCATGTTTATATCTGACTTTCTGGCCCAAATGTATACATTTAATGTGCATATATGGAGGTTTGAGGAAATCATAGATCTCCTAATGTATGACATCCTGGCATCGTCATAATCATTAAAAATAAATCAAAAAATATTTGAAAAGTTATACACATTAGTCAAGACTCTCTTTATTTGGGAAGAAGCAGAATAGGTTGGGTGAGTGGCACTAAAACGTTCAATATACTTTTCTCACTAGACTCTTTTAAACTTTTCAATCTCATCTGATCAAATATTATTATAGTTTGATCTTTGACGTGGACTCCTGTTTTGAGAGATTAATGGAGAGACTCTAAAACTTTGAGATTACTCACATTAATTTATTTCAATGGTTGGTTTTATAATCCATTCATATTTGTTTCTAGATTTCATTCATTCAAGATGTGAATGACACCTGACTAATATGATGTCATATGAAACACAATTGATACCCATACTTTTCATAATACCAAGTAAAAATGAATATCTAGATCTGAATATTTAACTCATAACATATTTATCTCGAGATGTTCCCATGAATACCCAACATAATTATGTTCCTCGATGATCTATAAGTTCTAAATATATTAAGATTACTTCTTTTGAAAAACAATGATTTGGACAAAATATATTTATAGGAGGGAGGGTGCCCTTTTTTTCGAAGCCGGTAGTCATCACAAGGGTAGCATTATTTTTTCTAAAGCAATATGGTATAAATTCCAATACTATCCATTATTATAATCTAAATCACTTTTTTGTTATATATCAATGACTTTTAGCTGGGACCTTATTTCAATGTTGTTTAGGTTCTTTCAACACCGAAATTCTATCACTATGGTTTAATGTATATTAATTAGGAGCTTATATTTTTATTGATTATGGTATTTTAGCTCATATGTTATTTCACTGCATTTTATAATATTTTAGATCAGAGCTTATATCATTGTATTATATGATCTTTTAGCTCGAATCATATATCACAGTACCATAGGAATGTTTAGCTCGGACCATAGGATTCAATGAAGTTTAATGTATTACGTCCTGGAGTGGTCATGAGATATGGAGAAAACATGCTATGAATGACCTAAAAACCATATGTTTTAGAGTTATATCAAGATATTGTTGAGGATTATGTGGATAAAAGCTCATTTTATTTATGGAGGATATGGCTCATTTTTATAGTCAAAAATCATTTAAATTACTTTCATTGTCAAACAGAGGTGTATCCACTCTTTTTCAAGGGTCATGGAAGATTTATGGGGTAATATTGGTTGACGAGAAATACAAGGGAAGTCCGGACCACTTAGGTAGTTGGAAGATAAGTTATAAAATTCATATCCCAAAAGATTGAGTATGTGAATATATGATGGGGACAACAAGTTAGGGATTACCCATAGAACCCCAATGTCTCAGGAACCACCACAGTGCTGCTAAGGATCAAAAGGATTGAATCTCATTTCTTCCAAAAAAGATAATTATTTATTTGGTATGTCAAATCCATTATGTTTCGATATCATGGTCAAGAAAAGATAATTTCCACTCCATTATGAGGCCTAAGAGATATCCTTAAAACTTAAACATCTAGATGATGAGGATGGTTATGGTGGAAAGATATCGAAGAAGGGTTTAGGCACTCTAGTGTAGTTTATCTCTTAATTGTGATGTTTAGCACTATGTCCTATGGTTATGAATACTGAGGTGTGGTCCATATAAGTATCAATAATTGAGTGTCTAATTTCTGCATTGTTAAAGAGTGAAAAAAATATTGATGCAAGGTTGAGGATGTTAAATCTACTAAGGTAGTTTTCAATGGGGAATCTAAATCATGGTCCAAAGTGCACACGCTTGGAGGATAATATGGGAAAATCATACTAATAAGAGCCCAGAACACACTACGCTAATGAATTCTATAATGATGAACTTATGAATTATGAGGATCAAAAATACTTTTTATAGATTAACAATTTTTTTGATGAACATAAGCACACATGAATGAGACATAGAAATACATGAATAGTCAACCATAGGGTCCCGTGTAGCTGTGTATAATTTTTTAGGGGTGATGGATGGTTTATTATGATCTTATCATCTCAAATAATGATGTTGGATTTTTGAATAGTTTAATATCCACAAAGGGTTATAGAAACCTAAACATTATATCACTTCCTAGAAAACATATTCACATAGTATGGTGATATGAGAAATCAATAATCTAACATTTTCCTGAACCAATGGTTCCAGCGTTCATAGTATAGACTAACTAGGGATATAATGTAGACCCCATGACCTTTATTTCATTTTTATTAACATTATAAATTTTTCCAATACTCTGAATATGAGGTTTCTATTGAGTGAGGAACTCAATTTTTCTTAGGCTACCCTTTTAATGTTTTATACCAGATATGTTTTTCCATTTTTTGTGATGTTTTTTGATTATTGATTTTGACTATTATGGAATATAGTTTAATGTAGTACATCCTTGACAAAATTCATTCAATTTATGGTCATCACTCACTTGGAACTAATATGGGGAATGTTACACAAGAGCCCAATTAAGATACACAAGTTTAGGAGAACTCCAACATCCTTTTGATATGGAGTTGGAGATTTTGTAAATCGTGGTTTGAGGTTCTCAAGTCTTGAGAAATGGTATGATAAAATCATACCATGGATGGCCCAGAACATCCTCTGGTTTAGAGTTCTACCATGGTGATGTGAGGATCACAAGGATTCAAAATTCATCCTTAATTAAACACAATTTCTATGGTTGGTAGGTTTGATCCCTTATGCAACGAAAACAAGGTCAAACTAAGATATCCATTTTAATTTCCATGTTCCATGAAATGTATTTAAAAACATAATATACTCAATCAATGAAGATCTATTTATGAATTTAGGTTCGTAAAATATGGAAGAATAACCACATACTCTAGATGGTTAGGGAATGTCTCTTTTGGTATTTTGATTAAGGATGATATCGAATGATGGTTGGATATGTTTAACATCATTCAATGGGCTATTACGTTATTTTTTATATTTAATGACATAGGTTAACGAATTTTACCTTGTAGTTTAATCATCATGTGGTATGGACCTATTTCTTATGTTTTTTTAAAGTCATGAAACCATAATGTTTTCCTTAATGATAATTCATCATGTGGTAATGATGTTGGATCTAAGGTGAAAATTTATTCAGTATATATTACATGCACATGAAGTCTATATGTAGATTTGATTTGCTCATAGGAAAAATTATCTTATATGGTTCAGCCCCTAGGATGTTGGGGTGCATTTAATTTACTGGTTTTTGTAACATACCCTAGGATAGGACATCCAGGTGTCACTATGTATCAAAAGATGATATTTATCAAGCTAGACATAGTTCATGAATGATAAATATTCTACACCGTTATGAACTACACATAGAGGTGGGAATTATTTTCATTTATTATTGTAGTTGGGGCCATGATGGGAGATTTATGTGTCACTATATATCCTATGAAGACATGAATCAATCCATACATAGTTCTTGAGAAACCATACAGTATAACGTCACACAGTAAGGATGCTGGCACTCCGACATGAAAGGGGGTTTTTTTATTGGAAATAGGGATATAAATATGGGATTTAATAAATATATCTATGTTTAATGAATCATACCATTAGTATTTATTGAAATAGAATATTTTTGTGCATGTATGACCTATACGCATGGATGGGAACACATTTTACGTTTAGTTTATTGTTATAGGACCCAAGGAAGGAGGATCGGGTGTCACTATGTATCATGTGATGTCTGGAATCAATTCACACCTAGTTCTTCAATATAGGTGTGGTAGGATACCAACTCCAAAAATAGTTTTCCTCTCAGATTAGTTCAATAAGAATGCATAGTTTTATGTCACAAAAAGGACATAAACCATGTATTTTTTTCATATAGAGAGGACTCATGGTATTAACATTATTTGATTTCATTTATGGCCATGAAAACCCTATAATTAGCATATATTCCTTATTTTAATAGGGAAAACCTTAATTGTATTACTAAACTCAAATGAGCTTTATTGGGTGTGAGAAAAAAAATGAAAAGGATCCCTCTACCATATAGAGGAAATTAAATATAGAATGGGAGGAATTTTTTATCATGTATTGGATGGAACAACAAATAGTATCAATGTATCTCAATGTATCTTTGGGTAATGACAATTGATTCATACATAGTTCAAGAAAACCATCTAGTTTAATGTCAACCAATAAAGACATCGGCTACTATTTTTAATGTGTTTTCACTACTAAAAAACATTCCTTCAGTAAAAATAAAAATGTATTTTATCCACAATAGAAATGCGCTGACAAAATGAGTGAGGCTAAAAGCCATAGTCATTTATTAGCTCTGAAAAAAAAACTAATTATGGATTCCTTTTTTGGTGATAAAAAATTCACTTATCAATGTGACCCTTATCAATGATTTTAAAAGAACTGATAAATGAACCACTTATTAATGGTTTAATGTAGTGCTACTAAAGGAACATTTTAACAGAGATTATAATAGAATTGTTAAAGGGACTTTTATCATTAAATAATGAGGAGAAAATAATGGTCCACACTGTTGTGTGTGGTAACCACACACTATAGCACCACTACACTAGGTTGTAACAACACACTACAGCACTAGAAACACAACAGATATAAACCGAAATAAGTACTAATAGAATATTTAAATGAAATGAAATTTACAAAAAAAACACAATAAAAAACACTATATTAGATACATTTTAAACATTTTTTTATACAATTACAAAAATTAAAATTATTATATGCCTTAAAAACATCAATGTTTTTTAGCTATTAATCCTGACCTGACAAATGCATTTTCCAAACAAACCATTGCTACTCTCGAAAAATTACACAACTGTATAAGAAACAAATTCTTATTTTTGTAATAATATAATGAAATAAATTGACATTCAGTGTTATTTTTACCAAAATTAAGATCAATTTTAAATAATAAATCACACATTCTGTCATACCGGTCATACCGTACATTTGATTGAGATGTGGCTGATTCCAACACATCTAAAATGATTTTTGGTTAATTTTATTAATGAATGAATATAATTAGAATGATTTTACATGTTTTGGTGTAATTAAATTTTAATTTTTACTAAAATTTCATCTGAAAATTGAAACACATAATTTTGACTCATTCTGATCACATCATGTATTAGTTTTATATGAAACAGATTCCTACACATCACAAATGTATTATGAATCATTTTACTAAATTGTCAATAATATCATAGTTTTTTTGATCTTTTTTTAGGGAGTGACCCTTTTTAACTAAAATGATTATTTTAAACTGATAACATACATTTTAATTCATATCATACATATCGTGTATCTGATTGACGTACGCATGATTCATACATGTCAAAAAATGAAATATGTATCATTGTCGAAATGTATCAAAACAGTATAAATGTGTTTTCACGAGGTTCTGTAGGATAGTAGTCCATTTTACTAAAAGTGATGACAATTTAAAATAAAAAGACACCCTTTGGGTCATACCAATCACACTGTTCATTAGATTGAGTTGTGGTTGATTCATAAACATCCCAATGAATTATGGATTTTTTCCTAATTTTTCAAAACAATATGAATGTGTTTACTCAGTTTTTAGTATGCCACTTTTATTTTTTAGTAAAATGTGTTTTTAAAATTGAAACACACACTTTAAATCATACCGATCAAATTGTGTATCAGATTGAGTTGAGGTTGTATCCTACACAACAAAAATGACATATGGATTATTTTTATCTTTATTTAAACAATGTGAATGATTTATCTCAGTTTTGAGTATTTTAGTAGGACTTTTTATTTAAAATAATGAAAATTTTAAAGAAAATGACACACATTTAGTCCGATCAATCACACCATGTTTCATATTGAAGTTTGACTAAGTCCTACATATATATAATTACATATGGTTCATTTTCATAAATTTTAAATACAATTTTAATTTGGTTTCTTTGTTTTGAATACATCACTTGGATATTTTTTAGTAAAATGTCATTTTAAAATTTAAACACATAATTCCACTCATACCAATCACATTGTTAATTTGATTGCAGTGAGACCAATTCCTACATATAAAAATAGACATAGAGATCATTTAACAAAAGTATTTAAATAATGTGAATGTGTTTTATCGGTTTTGTGTAGGTAAGTTAACAATTTTACTAAAATTGATGTCAATTGTAAATAAAAAACATGCACATGGAGTCATATCGGTCACATTGTGCATCGTATTGAGGTATAATAGATTCTAGCATGAATAGAATCACATATGGACCATTTTATTAAAGTATCAAATCAATTTTAATGTGTGTTGTTGTTTTTGAGTATGTCACCTGTCTTTTTTTATTAAAATGACATTTTTGAATTGAAACACACACTCAAAATCATAATAATCATATTTTGCATCATGTTGAGGTGAAACTAATTACAATAAATAAAAAATGACATATAGATCATTTTAGTAATGTATTAAAACAATGTGAATGTGTTTTCTGGGTTTTTGGTAGCTTAGTTGGCTTTTTACTAAAATAGATGTAAATTTTAAATAAAAACACACTCTATGTGTCATAACAGTCCTAGTATGTGTCAAATTTAGGTACAGATGATGCATACACACATCAAGTCACTTATGGAACATTTTCAAAAATAATGAAAAAAATATCAAAATTTTCAGTTTAGAGTTGTCTAGTTTGATTTTATAACAAAAATTATTTTCAATTTTAAATAAAGATGCACTTAGTGTAATACCGATCACATCGTGCATCATATCGTTGTGTGGCTAATTCCTAAATGTCCCAAATTACTTATGGATCAATTTACTAATGTATCAAAACAAACATAATGTGGTTCCTTTGGTTTTAGTATGTCATTTTTTTTTCTAATATGTCCTTTTAAATATGAAACACAAAATTTGACTCATAAAATCACATTGTGTATCTGTTTGATATGAAACTGATTCCTATATGTCACAAATGATTTATGAATAAATTTACTAAATTATTAAAAAACCCAAAACCTTTTCCCAGTATTCAAGGAGAGAAATATTTTAAATTCAAATGTTGATTTTAATTAATAATGAACTCATTGAGTCATATCTGGCACATCATGGATCAAATTAAGGTCCAGATGATTCTGACACGTCACAAAGGAATTATGGATCATTGCCTTAAATAATAAAAGTAACATGTATATTTTTTCAAATTTGTGAGTATTTTATGTGTCTTTTTCACTAAAATTAATGTATATTTTAAATAAAAACAAGTACTTGGTGTCATACTGGTCACATAGTCTATCATATAGAGGTGTGACCGATTCCTACAAATACCAATGTCTCAAAAAAATCATAAGTGTCAATGTTACCTTGATTTCCATTTACTTTATTTATTGAGATAGAAACACTCCATGGGAATCTTCAAACAAACCACATCTACTCAAAAAAATGAATCTATATGTATAAGAAAACAATTATATGGATTAATATTAAAAAAGAAATAAATTCAGCATAAATATAAAATAATACATTAATTCTATAGAAACTGATTTTACTGTGAAATCATTAATATTACCTCTTTGATTGAGTAGTGGAGGGAACTTTATGTCAACTGATAAGTGTCAATACAACATGGGTGAAAGGTTTTGAGGGAGAAGAATTTTTTTATATTTTGGCACATAAAGGAATAAAATATGGACATACCAACTATACTCAAACAAAAAAATTACACTATATAAGAAAACAATTATTATGTTAGTAATACTAATAAAAAAATTAGACATAAATATGAATCAAAAAATTAATTCTATGGATAATGATTTCACTCTGAAAACATAAATATTACATTTATAATTGATAAAATGTAGTGTCATTTTTATTTTAGTAAATTAAGAGGAGGTAACAATAAAGAATGTGATAAATTAACCAATATAGCGGTGAAAAGGGTTTGAGAGAGAAGAATACTATAGTTGTTTTTGTGCGTAAAGGCAAAAAATATGGACATACCACCCCAACTGAATCAAAAGAATCCACCTATATAAGAATACAATTATTATGTGAGTAATAGTAAAAATAAATAATTAAATCATAAATATAAAACAATACGTTAATTCTACGGAAAATGATTTTACAATGAAAACATCAATATTTCCTCCATCATTGAGGAGAGGAAGCTTTATTCGACCTACTTCAATGGCAGTTGAGATAACATGAAATAAATTGATAAATGCACCATTGTATGGGGGAAAATGTTTGGAAGGTGAAGAATTATATAGATGTTCTTCTATAGAAAGGCATGAAATATGGACATAACACCCCAACGCGAACAAAATAATCCACCTGTATAAGAAAACACTTATTATCTGATTAATACTATAAATAAATAAATTAAATATAAATATGAATACATACATTAATTCTTTGGATACTGGTTTTACTATGGAAACATCAAGATCACCATCATTATTGACCAAAGATAATGTCATTTATTTTATTGAAGAGGAATGACACATTAAAATCTTCTAAAATAAATGATCTCAACAATGAATAATAAAAATTAAATCAATATTTCAATAATTATTTTTTTTGGTAAAATAGAATGTATATCATAAAATTATATTTTCATCTTTCCAAAGGGTATCATTTAAATTTTTTTCTCTTTAGATATAGGAGATATAATCATGTATAGAAAACATTGTCTATATGAGTAGTCAATCATTGAATTTAGATTATGTTTATGTGGTAGGGAAAATATAATATCATGGGAAAACATAATATATCTAAAAAAAATTACCATCTCATTGGACCCTCTATATTTTTTATAGGATTTAAGGATTTGGTTCCTCTATCTTGAATCCAAATCCCCTCAATGTGGTCCCTATAACATACATGAAATCACCTACATTGGGAAATACCTCAATTGATTGTGATGTCCCAATGAAAGGGTCATCGTCAGTTGAATTTTCATCTGACTCAACATTTTTTTATGTCGCCAGTAGGTCAATAGACCAATTATTGTTTATTGTATTAGAGACATAAAATAATATCACTTACCATGATTTCATTATTAATTCCTTCTATTTTTCTTCTTCCACACTGAAATTCAACTTTATAAATCCCATTTCATCAACTTTTACTCCATTTGATATTTTCAACCTATTTGAAATGAAAAAGTGGAACATGAAATGTTGTATAATAAAACACATATATCTATTCTATAATTTCAAAATATAACATATTTGCATAAATTTTTTTTATCCTTATAAAAAAATATGTGAACATGTCCATCCACAAGCCTAACATCACTATTTTTCATTGTACAGATGTCATCATCTACATTTATATAAAATATATAACCATTTGATTGCAAAACTAGTGTAAGATATAACATTTTCATTTGGTCTTCTAGCTAAACATTTATTTCATTTCATAATTGAATTTCTATTTTGTAGACAACTCATTTTAAATTACATATCACAGCCATCATATAAACTTTTTAATATGTGTATTTGATATCCTTCCTTTAGCCCTTGATGGATATAAATCTTTAATAAATTTTTTATTAGATTAAATGTTTTAATCAACATATTTACAATTATGTAATATGTAAAGATGTTATTTCTCCAAATATTTCATGATAATTGTAATAATATATATTTCTAAAACCCCTTTACCCATAATCAGTTCGTTGAAATGAAACTTCGGGAGACTGATTCTTTCAACATCTGGTAGGTTATCGTTAAAAAATTAAACATCATCTTCAAAAATATATCATTATATAATATAATTTTATTAGAGACACAAATTATTGTCATACTCTTTCAAATTCATCATATACCATTCTATGGGGAACATACATATGTAATGGAAAAGACCATAATGTGGAACCTCCATGACTATGTGAATCCCCGTGTGGTCCATTAAATCAATGATTTTTGGGGGGTAGAACATTTATAATTTACACAATTTGACTTCAATATCCTTATTCACGATTAGAAACTTTTTTAGGTCAACAAATTTACTACATATGTAATTAAAAAGAAGCCTATCCTGGTTAATGTATGTCATACATTTCGAGGTAGAATAAAACAGAATGGAACAAGCCTTTAATATTGAATCAAAACATGACAATCATGTGATTTTAGTACTAGTAACTTCAAATTACTCATTAAAACAACATTCCTGATATTTTATGAATACTCGTGTTTCACCTTTACATAAGTAAATAAAAAGGGAAGATTTTTAAAATTTGTTTTCTAGATAGAGTTTAAGGAGTTAGAGGAAGGCAATTCTGCCTTTACCCTTCACTAGTTCAAACTATTCATCTATCCCCATTTCAATCATATCCATACTAGGATTGATACCATATTTTATTTTTCTATGAAAATTTTCTAATGTCCAAATAACACGATAAAATAAATTATTTTCTACATGAATTACATCAATAAATTTTTTTACATACAAAAAATTACAATATATAATTTCCAATAAAACTAATCTCTTTTTCCATCTTTATTTTTTATAGTTTTTACAAAAACAGTTTACCGATAACACTGTTAAAATTTATATTCCGTGTACAGTTGATCACCAGTTACTAGAGATGGTGTTGTACAATGATCTATATTCCAATTGAATGTTGTCATCCCGGATCTGTATTTATGTTGTTGAGGAAAAAAATCTGATGACCTAAACAAATAGTCTTCAGGGAATGTTTCAACTGAATTTCGAATCTAGATTTTCTACAAATAGGACACCCAATCATTCCATTAATGTTATATCATGATAAATTTACATAATTAGGGAAGTTATTTATCATTCCATACATCATGGACCTCAATGAGAATTATTCATATCTATGAGAATCATACATTGTAACACTTTTATTCCACATCAATTTCATATCTTTAACCAATGGATTCAATTAGACATCAATAAAATTAGAAGGTTTCTTTGTTTCAAATATAAGTAGAGACAATATAATTTATTTACACTTCATTCATAATAATTGAGTCATGTTATAATTTACCAACATGATGGGCCATGTAATGTGAGTACTTCTCTGTAAACCAAAATATTTTATTCCATCTATAGATAATTATAGAAGAACGTTTCTTAGCGCATCTCCAAATTCTGGAAACATGTAATCAATTTTCTTTCACTGAGGAGAATCAACTGGATGATATAGGTTAATATGTGTAATTCTTGTATCTGCATGACATGTTAATTGCCTTTTGGTTTCATTTCATCTATATAGTCTTCTAAATTGGGGAATGAATAGAATGTACCATAAGCAGTTCGAATGACATGATTTTTTTCTCAGGTATCGATATGAAACACACACAGGGCATCTTTTGAGTGATTCGTGGTTATTGTAAAACAATTTGAAATCATTTAGAAAAGCATGTATTTTTTTAAAGATCAAACCCATTGACCATTATATTTATCTATCATCATATGTTTGGCATGGTAGTTTATTTTCTTCAGGTATCATATCTTTTTGTCAGCCAAGTAGTTCATTGAATATTGTGTCACTATATCTTCTACAAGAATTCAGATTATATAACATTAATACACATGAAAATTTTATGTATTTATTACAATTGGCTAAAATGGTTTCATTTGACAACCATGTGTCACGATACATCCCAGAGGGGACCCTGTAGTGACTACACCAAGGCCTCTATGTGGTGGTGTCCTCCCCATGCTCGCGTTCTAGGGATTATCTTCTACATCAACCCGGAGGGGGCGGCTCGTGAACACTGCTCCAGTGACACCTCCCCCTACCCTCTATCCCTTTTCATCCTTTTCTCTCCTAAGTTAGCGCTCGATGGTATTCACGAATTCGGTGAACCGGTATGATGCATTGAAGTTGGAGCTTAGAAGGTGCTCATGTGCCACTGCCATCATCAGTGTTTCCCATCGTTCATGATGACTTCTTCCGACTCCAGTGGTGGAAGCGATTTTCACTCCGGTGTTGATTATTCGGCGGTTCAGATTTATATAGATCCATGATTAGAGTGGTAGTGTTTGGTTAGATCATCCCTGATCTCATCATCGTCGACGATACCTCGAAATGGGATTGGGCCTCCCAGTCCTGAGGGACGATTGATTGGATCCGCGATCTATGGTATGCCTTCCTTTTTGGTTTTTTGGCGTGGCAGTGATATTGGAGGAGTTTTCATGGTGGTGGTGGGGTTCTTCGATTTTGGTTCTGGTGGCTGGGCCTTTGAAGGGATTTTGATGATTCTGCGATGGCTGTTAATGTTTGTTTTCTGGGAATTGAAGTTGAATATTTGTTTTTGTTGATGTCTGATGCTGAGTATGATATTTTGAAGGTGGAAAGCAACTCTGTTCGGTCATCTGGCTTGGTGATGGTGGATTTGGTACTGTGATGTTTATATGTGATGATTGTTGAATGGTTCTCCTCATGGAATGTTGTGGAAGTGTTTTCATTGTGGTCACACGATTTGAATTTAATGAAATCTACAACTAGTTCAACTACAAGGGGTGCTTTAAAGGAGGTTGAGAGAAGGGAGCTTTCACATTTCATTATTATTCAAATTTAGATGTTTGAGAGGGTATGACATTTCCATCAGTACCAAGCCCCTGCATTTATGTATGGGATGCTTACCGAGCAGTGATGAGATGGGGAAGTTGGTCTGAATGGTTTTCTTTGTTGGGTTGGGGTCTTGCTTTGTAGTTTTGAATGGGTGGCTTTTTTCTTTGAATGTTCTATGGAGGCTATATTGTCTTTAAGTTGTTGATGTCAGGTTGGTTTTCCCTCACCCCTTAAAAGAGGTTTTTTAATAAAAAAATTAATTTTCATTCAGTAGTGACTACACCAAGCCTACCACTAATAGGCTAGGGGATCGCAACTAACACCGAGTAGGTATATCCCACAAATGAGATTCATTTACAAATGAATCTGTACAAATACAGACATATCCAAGACTAAAAAAATGAAATGTGAAAACAACATGTAAAACATGAATGCATACATTAAGATCCCAACCACTGAGTATGAATGTAGGAAACTAAAAAGTAAATAGAGTCAGAACAGAAGCCCAAAAAATGAATGATTCTGAAAGGTGAATGAAAAATTTCTTGAAACTAATCCGTAGAAAACCCTACCTAAAGGGTAGGTATAGGGTAATTGTGTGAAGCCATATGATCATACATCATTTTTCTGATCTCTATAGGCAAGACCTTGTCCCCTTCCACCATAGACAACATCCACTCATCGATCTTCTAAAAAAGACACGACATGTACAGGTGAAGCCCACGCATGGGTTAATAAAAAATACTCAACAACACCTGAAAACCACAAATGTGATCTACTAAGAAATAAACAAAGTATACCAAAAAGTAAATACATGAATTACAATAATCTCACAAGTGTATATGTCTACAACATAAATAATAATAATATCTTGATATTCTCAATCCATTGAGGCACACCATCTCTATGAGACACACAGTCACTGTAAGAAAAACTGTCTTAGTATGACACACAGTCTCTGTAAGACACATTTTCTCAAGAAGACACACAGTCTCGGTAAGACACACAATCTAGATAAGACATATAGTCTTAGTAAGATCCACCGTCTCGGTAAGACACATAGTCCCAATAAGACCCGTAGTCTTTATGTAATATATCATATTTCCAAGGTCAAACAGCTTCTCCGTAAGAGATATTCTAGGTCACACAACTCTTATGTCACGCAGCTTCTTGCACACACAATTTCAAGGTCACATCCTTCCATAGGATTCCACTCATAGTGCGCTCGTTCTGGGAGAACCTACTCCTCAATCCATTTGTATGTATTCCAAATTCCACTAAAAATAACATAGAGTATCTCAAAAGGGCCTTCTCATCAGAAGGGTCCAAATTCCACAAACATCTCATCGAACAGACACACAGTTTGAATGTTCTGGTTATTTTTATAAAAATTGTCTGGCCTGGGTCTGGTTCGGGTGTCACCCGATCCGCCAGACCAGGCCCGAACCCCACCAGACCTGACCTGGTCCGGCTGACCTGACTTGTCTGGACATACCTGACCCAGTCTGGTCTGGTCCATACAAAACCTAGAAAACCTACTGGCCCACTAGAGCAGCCCGAATCCCCTGTTCTAGCATGTGATGCGGGCTAGTTCACTATGCCACATGCGGTCTGGCCTGAACACATGCATCCCATCTACCCCATAGTTGAACAGCCATTGCAGGCTCATACAATACAGAATTAGTCCACATTCCACCTAGTCACTATGTACGTGGCCTCCACTCATTTCATCCCCTAGTCAATGTTGTTTCCTCATACCATAGCCTTCTCTACCTACTGCATTCAGCATGCCGCTGGCCAATACATAGACGACTTCCCCCTACAGGTTCACCATCCACATGGATCGGTGCCCCTACGAACCTATGCTTCCTTCCCTAAACATGTTGGAACTATCGATTCCACCCTCATCTATCCACTATTGTCTTTTCCAAATCATGTCACTCCAATCGTCTCTCCTCTACTATGTAGTCTTGGGTTTCGATCCTCAATCTAGGATTGTTCCACCATGAATTGTTGGTGCAATGGTCGATCATTTTCACGGATCATTTAATGGATGGGATAAGAAAAATAACTCATAAAGAAAATGTTATATTTATTGGAGATTATAAATGAAAATGAACACCCAATTGATGAATCTTTCCCTTGTCCATGTCAGCCTCAATTCATTATTGTTAGAAGTAATAATGATGATGGATAACAATCAAACAAATGTATCTATTATTTAAATCCCATGAATCATACCACAAATTCCACAATAAATTAATCAAAAGATAAACCTGTATGTGGGTATGTCCATGTTCATTTTCAAATTGAAGAACGTGGAAAAAATCACAGAGAAAAAACGCCCTATATAGAGTTTAGATCAGTTTTGGATAAAGGGAGAATTTGTTTCATCATCATTTATCGATCCATCAATCTTTGACCCAGTTCCTAATCTTCGATCCATAATCCCCATCAACAGAATATCCTTATTCTTGCCTCATGGTAATTAAAGGTTTATGTTGATAACATTATATTCTTGAGAACCACTAATATAATGAAAAGTAGTTGATTCATCTAAATAAAATATTTTTTTTAAATATTTTATTACTAATACATCCAAAAACTATGTTTCATAGATAACCCATGCCGATTAATTATATGTACTGCTAAAGGTAAAGTCTTTCTTCTAAATGCAATGATTCCCTTTGATTTCTGAGATATGGACTCATTAATATTTTATTATATTTTTAAATAAAAACAACCTACACTCATTATAAAAAACTGAACATTTTCATTGATTTGTTCCGTTCACATTAAGCCTCAGAATAATATACCCTCTCATCACATTGTCTCATAGTCCTATCAATTAATTTATAAAATTAAAATGAATGAATATCCACGCCATTAAATTCCCCCTACATTAGTGCTTTATGTCCTCGAAACCCTAAATAAGGGCTACTAGACAAAATGATGATGGAACTGAGAAAAAATATGTGCCTCCTGCTCCCATGTTCACTCATAGAGATTTGTGTTTCATCGATGAATGTTCAGTAGAGGAATCAACCACCCAATAAGGGTCAAATCCTATTGATCCACAATCTCCACTGGGTACTCGGAAAAAGTCTCCTCATCATCATTGTCTAACTTTCCCTAGTTGATTATGTGTGATTGATCATGCACATACCACCTTAGTTGTGGAACGTGGAAGTCATCATGTACCTGATAAAACTACAAGGGTAGATATAGGAAGTACTCCACATCTCCAACACTAGGTAGAAGCTGAAAAGGGCTGAACAACTTCAGATATCGCCTTCAACCTCGGCCAAATCTATGTATCCCACATATAGGGGAGGGAAAAAGGAACACGTGTTATCCCTCCTCAAAATAAAAATACATACATGACTAATAATCGTAAGACTACATATGGATTTGTGATGTCTTCATCTGCTCCTGGATGACTTGCACCTTCTCTGTAGACACCTACATGATTTTTGGGCCAATAAGTGCTGACTCTTCCAGGTTGGTCCAGCAAAGTGGTAACATAAATTGTCACCTACAAAAGGCCCCAAAAGGTTCCATACCAACATTTTAGTAAGAGCTGTAGTTTTATTCAAACACCAATATAATTAGGTGATCCGACAAAATATGGACAAAATCGGGGATGGATGCACAACGCATGTCCTCTAGAACCAGAATGTTCTACTATGTCTTGTTGGAACCATGGTCATTCTTTGATGATTTAGAGTATGATTTGTGTTTTCTATAAATCCTAAGTGGATGGTCAGAATTTGTGATGGTAAAGTGATCATACAGTTCTAGCAGACACCAGTATTGAAGGTGGTGTTGTTCTCTAGTGTTTGCCAAATATTTTGACCTGAAAATCGGAAAATGAAGACCCAGGTTGTTGGCAAGAGGAAGTGCACACAAAAAGGTAGTGGTATGCAAAATAAGGGATGCAAGCGTGAAATAAAGGAGGATTGCACTAAAATAAGTGGTTTTTCCTGAAAAAATGCATGGTGCATGATACTGGAGAACAAGGTTTTTTTCACGCAAATAGTGTTTCAGAATCAGAATGTCGAAAAATATCCTAGGCAAGGGCTAAATGAAATATCTGGAAATGTGCACGGAAAAAAATTCTTGCACAAAAAATTTCTCACCAGATGAGAGGTTTTTTACACCCTAGGTGGTTTTGCGTGTGGGGGTCTGAGATGACTATAAATAAAAGGTGACCCCCCTCATTCCGTACTATGGAAAATTCGGAGACGATCTGAAGTCTGCTACACATAAAAGGTTCACATAAAGGGGCTTGTGCGAAATATTCCGAGTTTCGAGAAATATTCCGAACTGCACGAAAAATGTGGGTTGCTCGAAAATGGCTGGGTTGCACGAAAATGGTGCTATTGGAAAATGTTCATGTTGCGCGAAAAAGGTGTTGCGTGAAAATATGGGCATAAAAGAGGTTGTTGGGAGAAATATTTTCCGTGCGAAAAACATGTATTTCACACAAAGTGTAGGATTTGTGTGAAATATTCAGTCTAACATATTTGTGCATTTCTAATTATTTGGTTCATAGGTTCAGTGCATTCAAGTGCATCATTTCCGGTCGTCGATGCATGCATAGTCTCGTGCTAAGTGGAGGAAATGACTTTAATGCAAATCTATTGAAGAGACCTTCACGTCTATGAACTGTATGAGACTTCACCAAAGTTAGTGAGCTAGGGGGAGTCAATGAGAGTAACTTGATGGACGTAGTGAACTATCCTTGAACTTATTTAACGGTAATGCACGTTGGACAGTGTGACTATGCACGAACCTTTTTAATCCACAACTAGTAAAGATTAGTGGAATTAGGTACGACCGACAACCTGTCGGCATATGCTCCATGGACATAGCCCTTTGTGGTTAACCAAGTAAAATTGGTGTGTCAACGACCTACTTTTATTTGTTTTATAGGATTAACAAGTTATTACCAATGTGGGAACACGATCCACAAATTTTAAAAGAAAAGGATAACACCCTGATTCACCCCTCCCCTCTTAGGGTGTTCTGGGGTCCTTCATGTCTTTGCATCCTTCTATGTGGCAAAAGATGTGCTCATGAATATCTAATCCCCACGTAACCCCTACAATCCCAACCACATTGGGAATGTGAAATTAGAATCATGTTCTAAATTGATCATCGATGGTACCCTGTGGAGTCTAACTATCCACTTCACATAGAGGCATTCCAATAACTCTACTAAACCCAACACCGGGATAGGAATGAAGTGGATCAACTTCGTGAGTTTTTTAATGATATATCGAGATGGTATCATGTCCCCTAGTCATTCCCAGTAAAGGTTTCATGAATTCCATCTATATCACAACCCACTACCATTATGGAACCACAAGGAGTTGGGTCAAGCCTGTTGGAACATAGTGCTCTGCCTAAACTTACTGACAACTGAGGCATCTAGAAATGATCTCTTCCACTACCTTCCCTATCCCTAGACACCAAAACTGATGTCTTAGTTCTTGGTAAATCATCAACACATGGATGTACCTCCGATGGGTATATATGGAACTCCCTCAAGACCTCATTCCATAATTCCACCTGTACCACTATTCGTCCTCTGAAAACAATGATGTGCTCCTCACCATTTGATGTCATCAGAGGGCATGAAAAAGGATATCTAATCATGTATGGTCTCATATTTAGTATCCTAAAAAAATTCACTTTTAATTATTGTAGGATTTTTAACACCCTAAGCTTCTATGATATGTTTCTCTTTGAATAATGCAATAGCTTGCAATGCACACAAATTCGAGTTCTAGCACACAATGACCAATCAAACTAGTCGTTATGAATAGTAATTCACACCTTTTGAAATTATATTAATTTTTTAATAAAGGGATTTCATTTTTGGGTTTGGAATATCAAAATTAATGTTGGGTGAATTTTCAGTATTTTTATAAAGACATTCAATATTGACTGAATAGTGAAAAACACTGCGTAATTTTTGAAAACTGACTATGTAATTATATAATTTTTTATTTTATTTTTAAGTCAAAATAGATGAATAATACATATATAAGTTCAATTTAATTCATTGGAGTCATTTTATAAAAAAAATAGATGTTAAAAATTTTATTGAACTTGTTAACGTCTTTTACCAACATTCAATAAACATTACCAAATTTGAATAAAATGTAATTTTACCACTTCTGTGATTTGAATATCCAAATTCTGAGATACATGGTTGACATTAGTAAGTAAAATATGGTTCAACAGGATGACAATAATTTTTTCTGAATAGTACCTTTTGAATTCTATTTACAATAGTTAAAAGTAAATAGGGTAATTAAAGATAAAAATGATTTTATAATTACCCTAACACATGTCCTAATTCTATTGGATAAGTTATTTAGACCAAAATCAACCTTATAAATAAAATATGATCCTTTTGGTCTACTTGGATGAGATTAGGACATTTATTATTATTTTAATTGAAGAATATTTAAAAGTGTTAAAATGAAATTTTAATAACTAAACTATTTTAATACGGGGTTAAACATATGATTAATTAGACTATAAATATTAATTATAATTTAATTTTTTAACTAAATAATGGTATTTTATTTATAATTATTTGATTTTAAATAAATAAATTTATTTATGAAACAATTATTAAGCAATAATTACCTAATTAATGATAGATTAAAATAAATGATATATAAATATTGAAACAAATGTAAATTGAGAATTTCTATGAATTACAATAAATTTATAAGTTAATATGAAATTTTCTTAAGGATTTATTTTATTTTTTTCAAAGTAATAATTTTTTTTTGGAATTTCACAAAAACCAAATACTAATTAGTGTAAAAATTGACATAAATGAGTTTTTAAAAGAAATGCTATATTATCAATTGATATAATATTACTAAAAATCTAAGGATTGGTCAAATGACATAGATAAGGTTATATAGGTCAGTAATGAACCACATGGGGTTCTGTTGTCTTTTTATAGTATGTTTATTGTCCATTTATTATAATAATACAAGAATACATGGTAAATGTTAAACTATTTAACCAACAGTGAAATATTAATGATAAGGTCAATAATGTGACCTAAACCTGTCCAAAACCAATTGGTTGTGAAATTTTCAACCCATAACCATCTTATAATTGAAATAAATCCATTTTTCCATGATAAATTTAATATTAATGTATAATAAATTAATATTTTAGGCATTTCCTAAAGTGACCCTCACCTATCTTATAAAAGGGTACTTCCCCTTCTATCAAAATCACACCTCCAAAGCCGTTTGTCTCAGACAAACCTAGGTAAAATATCATCCCAACTACCCTCACTTCATCCTAAAGGCCTTACATTGATCACAAATTCAACCTATGGATCGCTTTTGATTAATTGAAAAGGAAGCACCCGAATAAGAGATAATAATTTCATCACCGCTTTCAACGTTCTTTTCTTTTCCACATCATATTTATTTGATGTTTATATTCCACAAAAAAACATCATTAACTTCTACATTATTTTAGGGTATTATAAATGTTGTAAAATCATATTAATTATTCTATCCATACTATGAATGAAAATGACACTATTTGTGCATTTGTACGGCTTACCGTCTCCACGTCGTGTTGTAGAATGTTATTCAACACTTTATTATATGGATGGGATTAATAATGAGTATGTTTTATGTAACTAATAAATATAACATGTTAATGATTTTCTATTTATGATATACCATCCAATTAAAAATTATATTACCATCAATAGAATGATATTGTCGCTCGTGTGTACGTACGGATTACCGTCTCCACGAACGCGATGAGATTCATTACCTATCGTAACCATTAAAGAATAATTTTCACTTTATTATTAAATATATTGTTTAAATAAATTAATATAATTCTGAATATGAATCCAATATATCCAATCGATGAAAAAATGACTTATGTAACCAAACATATAAAGGAAAACGAGCCATTTAACTCTTGAAACAATGATACTACTGAAATATTATTAAAAAATATATTAAAAGATCATATATGATATCATATTTATTTATGAGGTTTTTTAATAATTTACAAAAATGATTTATCTATTATAAAGGAGGTTATGTACCCTTGATCAAGGAAAAGTACAAGGTAAGGGTTAATTTTACAATCTCTTTATTATCTGAAGTTATCTGAACGTGAGGGTCTACTTGGACTTCTTTATCATCCACATCTATGTTTCTTAAAAATGTATTTAAAAAAAATAAATATTTACTAGACTACGTGTAAAAGTAATTTATACCATTGTTTTAATTTTTTTAAAAAAATTTGAATGAAATATTTCTGTCTATTTCCAAATAAGGTTCTTTTGTGACCTTTTTGACAAATTATGTTATGACTGATTTTTATCTTATAGGGAGGGTGCAACCATTTTCCACCATTATAACACTTTCGAAACATCCCTTGCAATATTATAAGAATATTTTCTAAATAAATTTTTTATTCTCTATTTATGTGGATTTTAAAACTATTTCAAAATAGAAAGAGTTATTTCTCTCAATGAGTTTTGATTTCATCTATATCAACATCCTTTGATGGATTTTACACTTATTATGATACAATATTCAATATTTTATTGAAGTTTGTGTGATATGTTTTATTGTGAATGTGATATTTGTATACCATTCATGTTTTATCATTAAATAATTATCATTTTGTATGCTAGTTTTAATACGAATTCTTATTTTTTTTTCATCCATTTCATATTTAGGAATGCAATGGACATAGTAAATGATGGGTGGAGCCCGCTATAGCTCTTAGATGCATCGGTATGTCACATGATACAAACTAGTGTCTTGGCATAAGGCCTTGAAAAAAATATTATTTCTAATCTTGGCACAAGGCCTTGATTATGTGGTAATGATCTCCAACATTATGCATTCAATAATTATGAAATTATCTATTGATATTACATGTGATTATTCGACCAATATAATGTCCATGTGAATATGTAAATGGAATTATTTGACTTATATTTTCCATATTATGCTAATGTTTATTTTTAAAGGGCATTTGTTTTAGTTTTATAAATTTATTTAAATGTTTTTTTCTCATTTATGATAGTTTCTACTATATTGTTATCCTTACTGAGCTTATAAGCTCAACCCTTTCATATGTTTTTGTTTACCAAGGATGTGAAGAAGTATATTATTATTAACCTGTAGGAATAAGATAAGGTATATGAGTGTGTTCAGGGGGGACACATAGTTCTTGTTTTTCCAATTCCTAATGTAATGTAAAACTTTCGTATGTCTCTGGTACATACAAGGATACTAAACTAATCAGTCTTTTGAGACAATATCTATTATGATCATAGAAATTTTATTTAATAATTAATCAACTCTGGGTAATAGGGTCGGGGCGTTACATTTGGTAGCAAACGATGTTTCGTACAAACCGTGGAGACTAGATTTAGAAAAACTATGATTAGAGAACATTACCCTAAGTTGGAATTTGAGGATTAGTATAGAATAACTTCCTAGAACATTGGTAATGTATAGATTTTTTGTATTTTCTTAGAAATACATCCCTATTTGTATACGAATATGTAGAGGAAGCTACGATGCATATGTACATAGGAGTGAAAACTCTAACAAGGAGTTTAAAGCTTGACCCAAGGTATCCCGATACATGACAATTGGCCTTATTGCACTCTTGGATACGACACTCATAGGTGACATGCTTAGAAAAATTCTTATATTCTTTAAAAACCATTATGAAGGATTTATGAGTAAAAAACTCTTCAAAGAAAACATATTTTTATGATTATGGATTATATGGACAATCTTTGTAATTTATGTTAAGTATTTTACTAGTTTGGAATTATGTATTGTGATTCATAAACTAATCTAGAGTATTCCATTTTATAGAAATAGTGCATAGTCGAAGGAATGGAAATTGTATCAACACACGTAATTCATGTAGGGATTTTCCTCATTTTCAAGCTAATTATATTTGGGTTGGGGATGAAATAGGTGCTAAACAACTTATAACCGTACTAGGACAACTCACTGAAGTTATGAGTAATAACCTTACCCATATGGAGCACCCTAATCCACAATGCGAAGGATCAATTTTAGACATCTTCATATGGAAAAAACCACCAATATTTAATCGGAATAAAAACCATTAATAGTTGAGAAGTGGACAAGTTCCTTACAAAAAATATTTAATGCTTTGGAGAGTAGAAAAATGGAAAAAGTTTTCAGGGAAGTTTATCGCCTCAATGGAGATGCAGATCAATTGGGGTAATTAATTCAAAATTGAAAGGAGGATGAAGAAGTATCAAATATGGAATGAAGGGTGTTTAAAGATATTTTTGTATAAAAATACATTTCTCATGACCATTGAGAAGATATAGAAATACAATTAGTTAATTTGAGGAAAAAAGAGGATGAGAATGTCACAATGTATGAGGCTATCTCTACAGGTTTAGCAAAGAATGCAGCATATTATATACATAACCTGAGGAGTAATATTGATTGATTCGTTGATGGGATAAAACCAATTCTCCATCAAGAATTAGCCTCACAATCCTTCTCTTCATAAGAAGATATTGTCTCATGGGTTATCAAGGAAGAAAAGGAATTCCTTATGTCTTACGACTTTATGGAAAAGAAAATGAAAAAGAGATCTTCTGAACACTCTATTAATAGAAATAAGGGGATGATGGAAAAAGATAAATTTCCATCTTGTAATAAATATGGTAAGAATCACCACAATACTTGCATGAATGGAATCAGAGTCTATTACAAGTGTGGTGAAAATGGTCCCCAATCTCATGATTGAATGGGGAAGAAAGAGGTAGTCAATGTAAAATGATAAAATTTTACATAAATGGGGAATAATGAAAATGAATGTCCAAATATCTATGTAAACATACCTTACAAAAGGACATGGGATAAAGGCCAAGGTTATGTGATCACTACTGGAGAATATGAATCTCCAAATGTTGTGGTGGCAGGTAATTTAATGGTTTCCTCAAGTTGTCCAATTTTTTATTTGATTCTAGATCACTGCATGGTTTCATATCTTCATATTTTGTTACAAAAATTAGATATTTTCAATTTGATTTAACAAGGGAGTTTTTTTTGAAAAAACACATAAGGGAACTATCATTGCTACAATTTTCCTTGAATCAGTTCCCATTAGGGCATATAAACGTGCTTTATCTTATCATATTTTCGTCATACCCATGATTGAATTTGATATAATAATCGGTATGGATTGACATTCGATCCATTATGAGAAAAATTATTGTAATAATAATGAAGATAAATTTTAGGATAATGATAAAGAGTACCTTATCTTTGGTGCAAAAACATCTCCATATGATTCTCATCTAGATCAACCCCAAGTATCTATTCTAAATTAAATTTTTTGGAAATAATAAAGTGACATAAATATGGGCGAGGAGAGGAACTTTCAATTAGAGGATGTACATATTGTTCAAGAATATGTGGTTTTGTTTCCAAGGGATTTACCTGGACATCCTTTAGAATTAGAAATTGAGTTTTGCAATGATTTAATTTCTGGTTCAAGGCCCATATCGAATAACCCTTATAGAATGGCCACAAAAAAATTAGTAGAAATAAAGAAACAACTAGAGTAATTGAGTAATAAAGGATTTATTCTCCCTAGTGTTTTCCCATGGGTAGCCCTTATTATTTTTGTTAAGAATAAATATGGATCAATGATGTTATGAATTGATTAGAAGGAGTGAGATTCTATTAAAAAAGAACATGCATCCAACACTTTTCATTGATGATTTATGCTATCAACTTCATGGAGATCAATATTTATCAATGATTGACCTTCGATCCAGATATCATCAGTTGTGTGTGAAGAAGGAAGACATTCCTAAGACATCATTTCTTAACAGTTATGGGAATTACATGTTTATAGTAATGCCTTTTGGACGGACTAATGCACCCTCCATCTTCATGGATATAATGAATAGTGTTTCCAAGTAATATCTTGATGAATTTGTAGTGTTATTTTTTATGTTATCTTGGTATACTCAAAATCTATGAAGATTGGTATACTCTAAAATCTATAAAGATCATTAAAATCACTTGTGCACTATTCTAATGACTCTTTTAAAAAATCAATTATATGGGAAGTTTTGCAGGTGTGAATTTTTGCATCGAGAGATTTATTTTCATATCCATATTTTCTTTAAGTATGGAATATTTATTGATCATTATAAGAAAATAGCAATCCAAGAATGTCCAGCACTGATGAGTATAACTAAGGTATGCAGTTTTATTGGTTTAAAAGGTTATTATTGGTGCTTCGTCCAGAATTGTTTCTAATTGGATAACCCATTAACCAAGATCAGACATAAAGGGGTTAATTTTTTTGGAAACAAGACTGAAAATAATGTTTTGATTAATTGAATTAAATATTTGACAATGTCTTATATTGACTCAACCATCATGGAATAACTTGTTTATTATTTATAGTGATGCTTCAATGAATGGTCTTTCTTGTTTCCTTATACAGAATGATAGAGTTTTTGCCTATGCATCCCGATAGCTAAAAATTAATGAACATAACTATCTCACTCATGATATTGAGTTAGCAGTTGTAATAAACACTTTAAAGATATTGAGACACTATCCCTATGGAGAAAATGTGAGATATATACTAATTAAAAGAGTTGAAGTACATTTTATGAAAAAAAATAACTCAACATGAGGAAAATATGATGGCTTTAACTTCTCAAATATTATGATGACACTATACACTACCACCCGAGGAAGGAAAATAAGGTGGCATATGCTTTGAGCCGAAAGGATCATGGGATTTGAAATAAGATGAGAGTTGAATGGGATCCTATGTTCATAAATATAGTAAATATGGATATGGGAATAATCATGGAAGGTGAATCATCAATACATTTTCAAATGGTTTCTAAACCATATCTACTAGAATGGATAAAATGTTCTGATGATGATGATGATGATTTCAAAAGAAAATTAAAGCTGTGAATTATGGGAGATTGATTGACACCATATATAAAGATAGAATTTTGAAATTTTGGAAGATACTTTGTGATCTTAACATACCTGATCTAAAAAGGTAATTTTTGGATGATTCTTATAGCTCCAATTTGACTATACACATTGGTATAACAAATGATTTATAGAGATTTAAAGGAACATTTTAGGTGGGAAAAAAATTAAGAGGGAGATTTCTGATTATGTGTCAATATGTATTGTTTGTCAACAGGTCAAGGTTGAATAAAAAATCCTAGAGGATTCATGCTTCCTCTTCCCATACCAAAGTGAAAATGGGATGAAATTACGATGTACATTTTCATGGGGCTAGCAAATACTCATAGAATGAATGATGCAATATGAGTCATTGTTGATCGTCTAACAAAGTCAGCATATTTTCTTGATAGAATAGATGATTTACCACTTGAACGTTTATCAAGACTATATATTAATGAAGTTATAAATAATTCATGGTGTGCACTTATCTATTTTTTCTATTCATGATCCCTATTTTACATCAAGATTCTAGAAAAGTCTTCAGAAATCCCTAGATACTGAACATCGTTGGAGAATTTCCTACCACCCTCAAATAGATGGACAATCAGAACAGACAATTTAAACCATAGTAGACATGTTGATATCATTCTCATATGAATTTCAATGTATGAGCGATCAGTATTTACCTATGGTATAATTTTACAATAACAATAGATTCCATTCAAGTATGAAGATGGCACCATATGAAGAATTATATATAAAGAGGTGTCGTACACCAATTTATTGGGATGATTTTGGTGAAAGAATACTTGTAGACCTAGAACATGTTGAGGAATAAAAGGAAAAGGTGAAGATTATCAATACTTACATCAAAGTAGCTCAATGTTGTAAAAATAGCTATGCCGATAACCAAAGGATGGATTTGGAATTTCTTCTAAGAGATCATGTTTTCTTGAAGGTATCTCCATGGAAGGGTGTTATACGATTGAGTAAGAAGGGGAAAGTAAGTCCCAGGTACATCAGACCTTTCAAAATTCTAGAATGAATTGGAGTTGTGAAAACCCTTTGGCAATGCCTAAAAGTCTCTCCAACGTTCATGATGTGTTCCACATATCACTATTGATAATATCATTCCTGGAATAATGCATGTACTCATCTATGAAGAAATAGTACTAGAACCTGTTAAATCTTATTTTGAATATCCTATCATGATTCATGATACCAGAGAACATGTGTTGAGAAACCGAGTGACACATCTGGTAAATGTTATATAGAGATACCATAAGATGGAAGTGGCAACATGGGAAACGTAGGAACATATGTTTAAGAACCACCTGAATAATTTAATGCAGTAGTATTCAAGATATTTTTAAGAGGAAATTATTGGAATGATCAAAGAATGTATCACCTTTATCTTCCATGGTACGCTTCTCTTTGAATAATGTTATAGCTTCCACTGTACGCAACTATGAGTTCTAACACAACACAACCTATCAAACAAACCGTTATGAATAGTAAAACCCAATTTTTGAAATTTAAAAAAATTTATTTTTTTAAAAATTGGACTTCATTTTTCGGTTCAAAATATCAAAATTAGGTTTGGGGGAATTTTTTGTATTCTTCTAAAAATATTCAATTTTTGATGAAGTGTAAAAACCCATTTGTTATTGTATAATACCTATTTTCTATTTAAATAAATATTTATTTTATTTAAATTTACATTCAGTCAAAATAGACTCATAATACCTATATATGTTCAATTTAATTCATTTGAGTCATATTATAATAAAATTAGATGTGTAAAAATTTATTGAAATTTTTAACTCCTTTAACCCAATTTCTAGGCACGTTATCAAATTTGCATAAAACATAATTTTTCATCATTTTTGAATTGAATTTATACAATAAAAGAGAAATATTAGACATCCGTGTGAAAAATTTGGTTCAATAGTATGAAAATATCTTTTGGTGAATAATATATTTAGAATTTTATTTTCCACGATTAAAAGTGAATAGGGTAATTAAAGGTAAAAATGATATTATAATTACTCTAACACATGTCCTAATTCATTGGATAAGTATTTTTGGATGAAAATCAACCATATTAATAAAATATGATCCCTTTGGTCCACATGGATTAAATTATGACATTTATTATTATTTTATTTAATTAAGAGTTAAAAGTGTTAAATTCAAAGTTTCATAAATAACCTGTTTTTAATATAGGGTTATATGCCATATAAATTAGACTATAAATGTAAATTATAATTAAAAAATTATTTCCTATATAATGGTATTCTATTTTTAAATTTTAGACATTAAATAATGAAAATTATTTATGACACAATGATATTGCTATAATTACCTTATTAATGAACGATTAAAATAATTGATATTATCAATATCCAAATAAATGTTAATTAAGACTTTCGATTTATTACACTAATTTCATAGGTTAATATAAAATGTTTTAATTGATTTAATTTATTTTTTTTGAAGTAAAAATGTTTTTTTGACTTTCACAAAAACCAAATACGAAACAGTTTCAATATTTTCGTAAATGAGTTTTTAAAAAAATTACTATATTATTAATTAATATAGTAATCCTAAAAATATATGGTTCAGACAAAGAACATATAAAAAGTTAGATATATCAATAATTAACTACATGGGGTTCTCTTGGTTTTTTATTGTAAGATTAGTAACCATTTACTATAATAATACAAGAATACATGGTAAAAGTTAAACTATTTAACTAGGTGTTATATCTAAAAGATATGGTTAATATGGTGACATAATCAAATATAAAACCTATAGGTTGTGAGTTTTTCTATCCAGGACCACCTTATCATCCATATAAATCATTTTGGAGCCATTATAAGCTGAATATTATTTTATAATTAATTAATATTTGATGCTTTTCTTAATCTGACCCTCACCTCTCTTATAAAAGAGTACTTAGCCTTCTCTCAATATCACACCTCCAATGACATTTAGATCGACCAAACCCTACCCAAATATCCCCCCAACTACCCTTTGTTCAACCTATAGGTCTTAAATTGATAAGAAAGCCATCCTATGGAGCCCTTTTGATCAAATCAAAAGGAAGCACCCGAATAAGAGGTAATAATTTCATCACCTATTTCAATTTACTTTTTTTCCTCCACTTCCCCTTTATATGTTGTTTCCAAACCAATATAATAACTCTAGTAGCTTCTACATACTATTATATTATTATAAATGTTGTATAACCATATTAATTATTCAATCCATCCTATAAATGACAAAGTCACCACACATGTGTACGTATGACTTACCATGTCCATGTCGTGGTGTAGTTTGTTATTCGACACATCAATATTTGGGTGGGTATAATAATGAGTAAAATTGATATAAATAATTAGTATAACATGTTAATGATTCTGTATATATGATATAACAACCAGTTACATTTTATTTTACCATTAATAGAATGATATTTGAGCTCATGCGTATTTACGGATTACCGTCTCCACGAATGTGATGAGATTCGTTCCCCATCATAACTATTAAGATTTAGGATTACACCCTAAAAATGGAAAAGTTATCATGTCACTATATAACTGATTGGCCTAGAATAATTTTCTTCCGGGAATGTGTTGAATTCCTTCTACACCTTTCATGTTTTTTTCATGACACTTAAGAGGATATCCTCCTAACACGTCCAAATACAATCACGTGATATTGTTGACTTGTCCCAGGGAATTAAGATAACCTATTTGGAATGTATTAAAGTTGTATAATGATCATGGATAAAATGTTTGGATAAAATTGTAAGTCCTGGTTGGATGATCCTATAAATTATCACATGATCTCAGATGACATGATTAGAGTGTGTCACATGATCTAGGTGAGATTCCCAGGTTTCATTGAGAAAACTTGCTAATGATATTAGAGGGAATAATTAAATTCAATTATAATTAATTGGATGATAATGCATGATCTATGAATATAGGTATATTTGGGGATGTGAAAGTTAGATGACTTGTTTGGTGGATGTCACTAGAGTGAGATGACATATATTTAGGGCATTGTGCGATTATGATGGCTTCATCGAGAGGATGTCCTGAGATCTAGTTGAAATTCCATGTTTCTATTACGACACTCAGCTAAGATGTATTGATTTTTATATATTATTAAGGTCGATGTGTTTGAGGGGCATAAAAATGTCTGGATGGAAACCTGAATGACTTCATGAGACTTGGGTGGTATGCCCAGTGGGTACCATGTTTATTTCATTATCATTTCCTTATGAATTTTCATCGTATAAATAGTATACCAAAATATTATTGTATGATTTTGAAGACATTTCCTTATGTTATCGCATGACTTGTGTTGTTTCTGTGAAGCGTATGATGATCAGTTTATATGTTTGTTTCATAAGTCTCCCATATTTTAGAATTTTTATAGCCTCATATAGAGTAGTCATTATATTTGTTCAGTGTTGGTTTTTTTAAGTCTCGTGTGGTTTAGAAAATATTTGGTATTTACATCGAATAAACCACCATAATGTTTCCATGTGATATATGATTTATCACACAAATTTTCTAAAAATGTTTCATGATCTCCCTAGTTTTTCCCCATATTTTACATAATAAATAACCTTTTCTGTTCAGAAGATTATTCTCTTTGAGAAATCTCATTTTGAATCGAGGGTTTATCGGGGCCATTCTCCATATAAATTTTTATCTATGTAATGATTTTATTTCATTCTTTGATGAGAGAAATATTTCCTCCTGAATGTTCTATACTTTGAAAAACATATATCTTGGAAATATAGGTTGTTATTGGTGTATGTATTTGGGGTCATCCATTTTTGTGAGTTATTTTCATTGGTCATTCTAGTGGGTGATACATGATTTTTTGTATTGAAATGACCATATCTTAAATAAACAATTTATTGTATTATTTATATTTAATGGGGTCATGATTAGTCATTCATACATCTCAAGTGACCTTCATACTGTCTTACAAAGATAACTAAATGATATTTACAAGATCTTGGAATCTATTGAAATTCCTTCATGTGATATTTGATTCCTTTTTGAGGATATTCTGTGAGACAAATAAGTTCATGTTGGGTAAACCATTGTTTTTGGTTGAAAAAAATGTTTGACGAGAACCAAGGATCTATATTTTTATGTTCTTAAGTAGATTTATTGATTAAATAAGTTCATGTCAGGTTAACCATCATTTTTTTTGAAAAAAAGGATAAACTGATGAGGATTGATTATGGCATGATTATTGATTTTGAGGGGATTTATTTCATCCATAGTGAAAAATGACGAGCGACCATTATCTATATTAAAAGAAACATCCAACAATTCCCCCATCCATAAATAGGTATATATTTTGTGTCGAATGGCAGATGGGTAGTTGGGGTTTCAAAAACAATGACACATAAGAACTCACATTGGTTGAGAGGATGGGAGGAAAACATCTTCACACAATTTTTAGGGGGGGGGAATTGTTTCCTACTATATGAATCTCATACAAATTTAAGATATGTGAGAGAATAGCTTCACAATCCAAATACGATACCAAATACACTAAAAATGATCATAGGTTAATCCAATTTATGTGAATCTGAAGTGGACCTCATTAGTGAATTTATGTGTATGTATATGAGGATATTCATCCATTTTCTAGTAATGAATACCTTCTAATATGCAGATTCTATATGACTAGGAACTTAAAATTTGTTTCCATAAAGGAGTTGGTTAATATTCGAGGGAGGGGACTTAGCCATTAGTAGGATTCATAAACATCCTATTTATTTAAGGAATAAAATCTCATGTTGGTCATTAAAACCGTGTTGTTTAATTCCTTGTATAAAGGACATATGTCTGGGCACCTAGGTACTATATATTTAAGCTTGAATATTGAGAAAAACATCAATGCTCCATGGTTAGATAAGGAATCAGAATTATGATAGTTTAATCACAACCGTGTGACTGCACCCATGGTAGATTCTCTCATATGTGGTGGTTCATACGTCATACTACTGATAATGGTTTATGTACAATTGTTTACAGATCTAGTGGAGATTCATGATGAAAATTATATGGATATTTTCCTCCCTATACCTTCATGATCTATTCTCATTATGATAAAAAAGTGATATCATGTAATTAAACTTGTTGAATGTTAATATATGGCTTATGTTCTGAGACTAACATTGGATATTTTAATAAGGATGATGGGATTCAGGGTTTCAACATTCATATATTGGTTAGGGAAGGAATTATATTCATTTTATTTCAATCATCTTCTCATTCTAATAATGGATAAGATATAATGATCAAATTATGAGAATTATTGGGTATCTATTGTTGAAATGATGAAGAAATGTGGTATTTCCCCTGAAGTGGGTTCCTAGAAGAGCTTGAGCCTTAATATGGAATACTAAATATCCTAATTTTTATAGAAATCATAGTTATTAAATTTCAGTTTATCGGGGATTTCACACCTACTTTTACCTATATAAACGATATGATAATTTAAAATCCCCAATAAAATGTAATATATGATAGGTATAAGACACATGGGATATAATTGTTTTTCCTTAAATAACTGTTGATGTGGAACTTATGGTTCAGGACCATCTTTTGGATTCATAATATATATTTCGGGTCATGGAGAGGCGTCCTATGTATCTTAATTATAGAAGGAATCATATTCATCCTACATAACGTGATTGGTAATTATACTCTAGTGATTCCCTTTGGATCAGGGCATACACACTGATGATGGACAAGGTTATCATGTCCAGGGATGAAATACTAACCAAGAATTATTGTATTTCTAACATGAGATGAATGTTTTCTGAACATTCCTTGATTTTATACTTGATATTTTTGAGTACTTGTAATTGAAATATCTTAATAAAATAATATTATATCATTGAATTGTATGAGGGATGTCACATAACCAATATGGAATGTCTGAAGGTTGTCATATGATATGGGATGACATTTCCAAAAGAAATTTGTTTTCGTGTCTATATAATCATGGAAGCCATCACATGATTGTGACTGGAATTCTCAAGGGGCATCACATTTTCTAGTTGACTTTCCTTGTTTTCATCGTAGTAGATGACTAACACACTTGGAGAACATCATGAGGGTAAAAGGGAAATTTATTGAGGGTGATGCATGATCTAGGATGAAATTTTGGGATATAAATTTTAAATTTTGATGACATGTTCCCAGGATTTCATAAGATCTAGCTGATATACCTGGAGGGCATTAAGATATCTAGTGGGCTTTATTCAGAGGACATCATGATAGAAAGTTAACATGCCATGGTGCTATAATGAGAATCAAATAGTATGTATTTATTTTTCCATATTATTAATCGAAACATGTCTAAGGGGAATTATAAGGCTTGAATGGTGATCCCATAGGGCTTTAGAAGACCTTGGTGACATTCTCAGGGATGCCATGTGACTTGCTCTGAAATTTCCAGTGGACTTCCCATTATCCAAATAGTATACCCAAAGATATTCATGTTATAGCAAACCAATATTATATTACATATAAATAGGATCCTTTTAATGGAATAATTAATACATTACAAAAACAAAATTCCCAAAATACCATATTAGATTAGTGACTTTGGAAACATGTAAATGTAATTATTGGTAGATGAGTGAGATACATTATCTACCGCTAGGTTTTACAGTAATAAGATACCTCTTAGGCACATTACTCATATAATATATATTCATAATTTAGTGAAGGAAACATAAAAGGGGGTGAGCTAAAAGGATCAATAAGGGTAATAAATAGATATATATAAGTATAAACATGAGCATCATGGTATTAGATCGTGATCATAATAATATAAGATCATTCCTGACATATCAAGGATAATAAAATGGAATCATGGAATAAGGGTTATAAAAGAAAAAGGAAATAATCATAAGGGAATCAAGATAATAATCCATGAATGCATAACATATGAGTATTTCATGGAATTGTGGAATATACATAAACATGTTGCATCAATACTTATAAGTCAAGACACATTTATAGAACATATCAGGGCACTTCATGGGGAATACACCTACTAGGTATTAAACACCACTATCCCCAGTCATAATCCTTTCCTTGTAAGGGATCGGGGTTTCCCGTATTTGCATAGTGGATCAGGTTTCCCAATCATCCCATAATGGAGTAGGTTTCTCCATCATCCAATGGTGGATCAGGTTTCCCCATATTCTCATAGTCAATCAAATTTCTCCATATTCTCATAGTGGAATGAGTTTCCCTATCTTCTTAATGAGGATCTGGTATAACCATATTCCCTAGTGGATCAAGTTTCCCCATATTGCAATAGTGGATTGGAATTCACCATATTCCCATAGTGGATAAAGCCCCTCGACATGAATCACAAGATTATATCATGAGATATAAATCATTATCCAATGGATTGGAGGTTCAAATTGATCCCACCCATCACATAGTGAAACAATACATACATGTGCCACAATATAATAAAACATGAATCATATCATAACCCATAAAAAGATATGAACTTCATAAAAAATATCTTAATCCATGAAATCAATTGGGTATCAATATCATATTAATGTATCATTACTTAAGAAAAATAGATAGGATTCACAATAATTTCACCAAAGAATAACCCATGAAAAACAAGCAGATTTCAAAATAATATAAACCATGGAAGACAAATGAGTGTCATAAACATTGGTCCACCAAAACATAAACTATTCAATGAAATAATATGAATTTAACATTTGTATCATATACACATAATGGAATGAGTAACATAAATGGATGTTATCATAGGTGGAAAATAATTTTAAAACATATTTTAAAAACAATTCTGATGGAAAATAATTATTTTTAATTGAAAATTTATTTCGAAAAAATTAATTTTTTTTGAAAAAAAACATACAAAATAAACTTGACAACATGTAAAGTAATTTAGATAACGTTTTCCTTCAAAATATATAATATTACCAAAAAAATTTTTTGAAAAAAAAATGATTCCTTGAAAACATATAAAAGATGATTGAAAAAAATTTGAAAATTTTTATCATTGAAAACTATTAAAATATTCATAAATATTAATGAAATCCATTTTAATTAAAATTTCAATAAAAAATATAAAAAGGATTCAAAATTTCATGAAAAAAATTTATTTTTAAATAAAATTGAGAAATTATTGTAAAATAATGAAAACAGTTTAAAATCCATTCCGTTGAAAATAATTTTAAAATTTATAAAATATTCATTATAACTAATTAAATACTTTTATTTTAAAACAGCATTTCGAAATCATATAAAAGAAGATTAAAAAATTATATAAAACACTTTTTAAATGTAAACTAAATTTTGAAGAATATTTATCTTTGAAAAATAATTAAAATAAATCCTTTAATGTTAGAAAAATATTTTTTAAAAAAAATTATTTTACACATACAGGTAATCATCAATGAAATTATGAGCATGATGGTGGGTAAGTCAGTAAAGGCTGAATATTACTTTTAGATGATAAATGTTTAGAAAAATATCTTGATTAGAAAATGAAAAGAAGATTACTTTTAAAAAAAATCAATTTAATTGTAATACACGGGTAAAATTATCCTTTAAAAAATCTAGTATAATAGTAAAACATATTTGAAACCCTTTTTAGAAATCATGGTTTTGAAAGAAAAAAATTTCTAACTGAAATGACATATAATGTCATATTTTCCAAAACATATTAATTATCTTTATTACGAATGAGTATAAAAATTGTATCATAAATTATATATAGAATTAATATAGATAGGGTATGGAAAATAATTATGGTTTTTTAGAGATGTATCCAAATATTTCCTCAATAGAAGCATAATCGTAAACATTCCTGATATTCGATGAGATTAAAGAAATAATCCATTACAATAATGGTAAATTTAAATAATTGATATAATGAAAATAAAACCACAAAAAAATATCATGAAAATATTGATACTCTTGATATAATATGTTAAAAATAAATATATACACCTTATATAAAAATATAGGTCTATAATATGAAATGTGTCTCAAAGAAGACAACATTGAGAAAAAACTATATTGCAGATTCGGTAACATATGAAAGAAAAACCCCAAGAAAAAAAAGATAAAATGGTTATGTAAATACTCGTAAATATTATTAAGATATTAACATAATACATTAATGGTCTTTATACTCTCCACACAAACAAAATTATTTGTTAATAAGTCATGTATCTCAAAGAAATAAAAAAATAGATGAATTTCTATTACCTAAATTTATGTCTACAATTAAAAAAATTAAAAACTAATTTATAATAAATAGAAATTTATTATAAATATAGCAATGAAACATATTATTATATATAATACCTTATATGTTATTAGGAATTTATATTACCCATATATAATAATATTGTGTTTCAGGAAATATCTTTTATGTTTTTCATAAAAGTTCTGACTTGTTGGTATTGATCCTATTTCATTGATCATGATTTAATTATTTATAATTTAAATCATGATATAAATATCATATATATTAACTATATATGTATTTATTATAATATATCAAACTATTAAATGCAATACATCATTCAGGGAGATGGTAGGTCATACGTATGCATGAACACTGTTTCCATTTTATAATTGTATTGAAAGCTAAATAAGTAAATAAAATATATGTATAAGTATATATTAATTAAATTATATTAATTATTTCATTTATATATATATCATAAAATTTCACAAAACCCATCATTAATAATTTACATTTAGAGTGTGAGAATACCACTTTGCATTGAGGAGGCATAAGTCCACACTTCCCCAAACAAAATTAATGTATTTATAATAAATGGAAATCATGAATGTGTGAGTTATATAATGTTTAAATAATTATAAATGACTCATAAAAATCGTATATATCATACCGAAATAGGTTTTCCATCATTATTCCCAACCATTATTGTTGGTAATGAAAAATGAACAACATTTTTTCCTAAGGTAGAAATTCTCCATACATAATAATGGTAAGTTTGTTACCTATTAGTTGGAAGTTTGTGTGAGTGCATGTAGAAAACATTTAAAAACAAAATATAAGTACATTTAGTATAATATTTTTATTATATAATCCCTGAATAATAAAAATTTCAGTGGATGATAATGAAAACAAATGAATCGATCTTAAAGAAAGATGTTACCTCTTCTTTGGGTGAATCCTTTTATTTCACAAAATGAATTCATTGGATAGATTTCATTATAATGGTATAATTCAACTAGTAAGGGGGGATAGTCTGTTGATTATTTGAGTATATTTTTATAGAGAAAATGGTCATGACAGGTGTGAATAAGTGGGAGGGGTGAGTACCATTTTATGATGGAGGAGGCGTGGTATTTTTTAAAAAAAATTAAACGATAATTCAATATACAATTTTCCTATGAAAAGGTTCTCTAGTAATGGATAGAATTATATAAAATGAGTGATAGGGTTGAAATATTTATTCCCAATAGATTTTTGAAATTTATATATGTCATTTAGTCCATTATGTGGTAGGTTGAGTCCCTTTTTAATCCAATTCCATTAAAATTATAGTTATTAATTTTAATTGCATTCATTAATTTTTTTTAAACATGGTTTAACTCATTAGAAAATAGAAATTATAATTATTCTGAATATGGATTCCATTTTTTTAAAAACCAATAACATAATGGGTAGATTTATATTTTAATTTAATCCCACGTATGGGATAAAAATGTAGGGTTTTAAATTAATAACACTCAAATGAATGTTGTGTTTTTAAATCCAATTTCATATTGAAATGGATTAAAATAACCTCAATTTTATTAATTGATATATGAATTATATAATTGAGCTTTTAAACCATTAAAAACATAATTTTTCATTGAAAATAAATTATATGTAAAATTAGCTTTGAATTAAAATTTAGTATTTTGCACAAAAAATCATAAAATGAATCCTCACAGAAAAATACCAAAAATATTCCCTAAGCTGATTTTTATCATAGAAACTCAGAAATAAATATTATTTTTGAAATATAAAATTTATAATAGTGATAAATGTAAGATGTAAAATGGTTTCACCGTTAAAAGGTGGTTATATTACCTTTTTGAAAAATAAATCATTTTTATTCATTATATTGGATTTATTCAAATATTATGCCTAAAAATATATTTTATGAGTACCAAAAATATTGATTTAATATTTTATATATAAATATTTTAGAAAATATTTATCAAATTTTTTTAGAATTTTAAAGAACAAATATTTTTTCTAAAAAGGAATGTTTCTTTATTCTCAAAAATTTATTACATTCATATTGAACTGATTGAAAACAAAATGATTCATTGAATTTACTTGTTTAAATAATATTTTTAAAAGATATTTTATCATATTTTTAATTACCAATACAATTTCTTGTTTTTAATGATATTAATATTTTAAAAACAATATTAATAGTATATTGTAGTTTGGAAAAACTTGGTCTTGCGAGTTACACAAGCTATCTTAGGGACTCAGTATTATGTAGAATATAAGCCAAACATAGTGTGGGATGTACCAATAGATAATATAAGTGTTTATTGTAGTGAAATTTTGATTTTTTATTTTATATAATGAAAGACACACTTAGTGATTTCATAAAAAAGAAATATTTAGTGTTGCATGAAAAAAATATCTAAAAGATTTGAAAAAATATATTTCACAAAATATATGGATGTTAATTTATACCCCCATTAAAATGAATTTATACCTTGAATTTCATCATTGTAATTAATGTTTTAATTCTTAAATTTTATTTTCATTGAATCCCACATTGAAAAAACTATTACTAAAACATTGTAAAAAATTTTAATGTTGGAACTATAACGGCCCCCCAAAGTAACTCATAACTAGTTTCCATGTAAGAGAACTTGGGTGGGAATTTAAAAAATTTACATGGAATAGAAACATGACTATATAGTTATAATAGAGATTCACAGATAACATGGTTAGGATAATGTTAATAATCGCAAGGAAAAAATAATTAAGGATATAAGTGTCCATTTGATTCATCAAAAACAAATGTACTAGGATAAATTTTTTAGTTTCAAGGTACTTTTTTATAATGTTTAATTAATTTAAAAATAATATATAGTTAATTTAATGAATTTATTTTCATATTCACAATATCACTGTTTGTTTTTTCCCTACTCGATTTTCACTTAATCTCTTATGCGATGAAATGAATGTGAGTTTTTCAATCCTTAACCATTATCAGATCCTGTGATCTATAACAGGGTATCCCATCTGTCTTATGTTACCTTCAACAGGATTTTTTGTAATAGTTTATCAAAGTTTTATAAATCCTCATGTGGTGAGATAAAACATTAATCTCAAAAAATTCATTTAAAGATTAAAATAATCATTTCATAAGTGATTAACCTTATAAGCCCTTGGGATGTTGAAAAAACAAATCATTATAAAGGAGGTCATGTAATATGTTAAAATTGATCCTCCATATATGAAAATGAAGATATTTATTTTTAAATTACAACCATGTGAATACCCTCATCATATATTCTATCAAATTATGGTACTAACAATAATTACCAAAAATATTTTTAAAACACATTTGTGATTACTTATTCTGAAGATTAATCGATATTATCTATAAATCTATGAAATTTTAAAAATCATTCATGATAACATAGAATGATTTTACAACTAATAATATATCATTTTGAGTTCATAATTAAAATCCTATTTTATTCATATAAATAAATCATCCCTTTATACAAGATAAGAAAAACTTTATAAACCTCTTGAACACATTAACGATTACCATCCATTATTTCAAACTATAATATTTTTATTAAATCATTTTTCTATATCTTCATCACCATTCAACATCTCTTTTTCTATCCTTTATGAATAGATTATTCTAAAAATCCGTATATATTTCATGATTCATATAACAAAATCATTAAATTCAAAAACATATACACTTCAATCATCATACATTATTCTTAACCCATTTCACATGTTTCATCATTTTATCCCTAAATACCCACATCCACGATTATTAAATAGGAATAAAGTCTAAAGGTTCATCAACATAAATATTTTCATGCTTCAAATGTTTAATATACATATTACTTGAAGAACATATCACACCATTCACTTATCATTTTCTATCTCCAAATCTTCAGTAGTATAACCAATACTCATGGACTTTCCTGATTATCATTATTATATTTCATCTTATAAAATAGATTTTCATCATGCCCATAATTTGCACATATGAAACATTAAATTTTATTATAGATCCTTCTTGTTCCCATTATTTAATAAAATAAGAAAACACAGTTTGATGATTACATTTCATTGAAGAAACCACATATTTTTGAAAAATTACTTAGAGGATGTATAAATTAATGACACCTAAATCATAAATATATTATAACATAGGTTAATAATAGGTTATTAATAATCATATTTTGTTTAAATACTTCATGATAATTCATAAAGCGTTTTTTAATTTCCATAGAATATCCCATAGGAGTGTCAAACTGGGTGCACAGTAAGGTTCAATGTCATGCACCAGGATTCGCTCGAGTCAGGCCTGACAACCCTTGTTCAGGTTGTTACTCCAATTAACATCTGTATCAGAACCAAATATACTTATGGTATTCATACATTGGTATATTTAGAGGAAACTAGTAATTATATTCTTTACCAAATCTCTAGGATATTTTCCTTTACATTACCTTATCCATAGACTTATCCTCAAAAACATCCCTTGACTTATATATAAGAATATAACTTGGGATCTCACAATGTTTTTCTCATCATAGTCTCCAAAGTTTTACTATAAAGTTGATTTTATAACAATTTAATGACCCGGTATTTACATATGTATATATTACATTATTTTTTCATAATACTTAATACATTAGAAATATAGATGCCCTAAATATCGTATTGATTTAGTGCCATTAAAAACATGGAGACAAAAATTTTGTTACATGATTGAGATATATTATCTCCCACTACATTCAATAAGATTGAAATATCTCTTTGATACACCATACATAAAATATATCATCATAAATTATGGAAGTAAACAATGAAATGGGTGATCTCAAATGATCAATAAAGGTAAACAGGGGAGATATGCAAGCATAAAAAATAGAATAAGGGAATTATAATGTTATAATATAATTTAAAGATAATAAACTACATATCAAATATCATAAACATTGATAATGGATTAAATAATACCATTCCATCATCCTTGAATCACAAGGAAATCAAGAGTTTAATACATGAAAATATTACATTGATGAAAGATATGGAATTGTGGCATACACATAAATGTGAAACATAATTCCATGTAATTCAACATCCATTGAGATAACTTATTAGGGATATTCATGGGGACTACACCTACTGCATGGTACACACCACAAACCCTAGTCGTTATCCTTTTCTTACAAGGGATCATGTTTCCCTATCTTCCCATATTGGATCGTGTTTTCGCATCCTCTCATAGTGGATCGGGTTTCACCATCTACCCAGAGTGGATTAAGATTCCCCATATTTCTATAGTGGATCGGGATTACCCATGATCCCATAGAGGACTAGGTTTCACCACCTTCACATAGTGGAGTTATTTTCCCCCACTTCCTACAGTGGACCGGGTTTCCCCATCTTCCTTAGTGGATCAATTTTCCCCATATTGACATAGTGGTTTAATCCCATGGACTAGAATCCCACAACTATCTCATGAGATATAAATATTTTCCTGATGAAATGGATTGAGATATTTGTCCCACCCTTCACATTGTGAAGTAATAAAAACATGTTACAGAATATAATAAAAACATGCATCATATCATCACCCAAAAAAATAGATGGGTTTCATAAATATCTTACCATACCCCATGGAATGAAATCAGTATCATAAAAATTTGACCATATAATTGTCTAGAAAAAAGTTTTTGGTTTCAAAAAAAATCCACATAGAATAACCATTGAAAGGAATCATGATTCAAAATCATATAACATGTGGGAGAGAAATGGGCATCGTAAACATCATTTATCAAAAAATAAACTATTCAGAGAAAGAATTTGATTGTATCCTTAGAATAATTTTCCAATAATGTCACGAGTAACATCAATCAATGTTATATATGATATAAAAAGATTGTGGAACATATTTTTATAACTTTTAATTATAAAAATAAAGTTTCAACTTTAAAAAATGGTTTTTAAAATATAACAACTTTGGAAAACAATTTTCTTTGAAAGAAAGAAGAATACCTGATAAATGAATTTTGAAAAAATATCCTTGAAAAATGTAAACGAATATAAAAAACATTTTGATAACTGATTTTTATGAAATCATATAAAAAAATTGAAAAACTATTTTGAAAAACATTTTCCATTAATAATTCTAAAAATAGTTTGAAAATGGTTTTCATTAAAAAGTTAAAAATATTGCATGAAAATGTTTTTAAAATAATTAACTTAAAAAAATTGAACATATATGAAGAAATCCTGATAATCATTATAAAACTAATTCGTTGATAATTCTTTGAAAACTTATAGAAATTATTTTGGATCCATGAAATCATTTTCCCTGAAAAAAACCTTTTGAAAACATATAAATTATGTTTTAAAAATCATTTATAAAACTTTGTAAAAATACTTTTTTATAAAATAATTTTTATGTATAAAAAAATTTAATAACAAAAAACTTCAAAAATATTAGGAATGCCATTTTCATTAAAAAATATCCTCATAAGCATAGAAGGATCTGTTATGGAAATGAAAGTCATGAGGTAGGATAAATATGTACTTGTTGAACAATACTATTTTACCTTAAAGGATAGAAATTTATCTTGAATGGAAAATGGAAATAATAATACTGTGAATTTTTTTATAAAGTAAATTCATGGTAAAATATTTATTTTAATCGTTATATGAAATTATTAACATATTTTTGAAAACAATTTGAGAAAAAATAGTTTTGATAGAACCCAGATTTCCGACCGAAGGGGTTGATAAAGTCATATTTTCATAAAAAAACTTCTTAAAAATCATAAGTATTAGAGGGTGTAAAATATTTACATTAATTGGATATAATATTCATATCAATTGTGAAATAAAAGTCATGGTATTTCTTGAGATATGGATTCTAAAATTTTAACAATCAATGCTTAATCCTAAACAATCTTGAAAAATGATGATATTAAAGCAATAAAACTTTTCCACATTGGTAACATTAAAAAATTGAAAGAATAAAATTAAATAAATCATAAAATATATTTTAAAAAGTCTGGTTATGATATTATATGTCAAAATTCATTATGTACAACTCATAGAAACATATATGTGCGTAACATGACATGTGTCACAAAGAAGTCAATATTGGGACAAAATTACTATACGGATTTAGTACCTTTTCAATCATAACTCTTCCCAATTAAGGATGATAAAATGGACTTGTAAATAATCATAAATTTATTTATATTAATTATATAATACATCAATGGTAACTATACACACCATATAATCGAAATTTGTAACGAACCAAACTTTTATCAATGAAAATTCCTCTTGATCTGATTAAATGTTTTATTAAAAAAATGTTATATAAAATATACACTCCATTGGTTTTATATGTTTTGATTTAAAAATATTGTTAATGATTTTCCCATTGCTAATACAACCATTGATATGTGATCACGTGATTAGTATAAATATAGGGATTTAACAAATCTAATTTACTCAGACAAAGGATGCGATGGCCTCATCCAGTATACTTCCCTAGTAAAAATCCAATTTGTCGGAGCTAGTAAAAGTGGTGGAATTATTGGTATTCTCTCTTGACCAAGACCATGATGATCTCACATACGTTAATCTTGATCATAACCACCTATAGGATAAGTGAAAGTTGATAGATATTAACACTCGAGTGATATTATCTAATCCACTCCACATTTATGTCACTGTGGCATACCATATCCTAAGGTCGTATGTGGGTGTTTTATGGGATTATGTAACAAGACCCTATAATTATGATTTTTTACATTATTTTTGTTTATAATATAGAACATACATTCATTTTATTATAGTTACATTGTAAATAGTTTTTTAAAGCATAATTAGTATTTTCATTTAATATTCATCTAAGGAGACTATTTTGATGAATTAATGGATTTTTGAATAAAATAATATTTTAATAAAATAATATTTTTAATATTAAATTAAATTTTATAAAATATAAATGATCATATAATTTTATAAACGCAATTGTAATTTTTATTAAGTTTTGAAAGCTGTTTTTGTCAAAACCCATTATTTATCGATAAATATCAGTTTTTATTTTAAATGAGAAGATTCAAATATTTATAAAATAATTTAGATAAAAAGAATATTATTTTTTTAATCAAGAGGTCATAATTATCCATTGGTAAATTTTTCATACTGTTCTGAGGCAGTCAAATTTTTGGCTAAAAATTTAAATATGGTAAATTATATAATGTGATTTATGACATTATAATTACCCAATAGTGATGTAAAATATTCTATAAACATTATGTTCAGAGAATATAAGTTTTATAATTAAAATAATTTGAATTTAGGTTCATTTTATTTATTTTACAACTCCTTAGTGGACCCTCCAAGATTTATAAAACATTTTCTCTTTTTAAATAGATTTCCTTGAGAGTGTGAATCATCTCAACACAAGCAACCCGATTATTTTAAGAATTTCAGTAATTATACATAAAAAATATTATATTCCACTCCCCTTTGGAGAAAACCCATTGGAAAAACCATTGGCTGGTTTGTGGTTTTGATTAGTTTAATGCTGGGGGTCCGAACCCAAAATAATAAAGAATTTCCACAACATTCTTATATAATCACACAAAATCTCACCCTTCCTCTTCCCTGAATTCCTTTTTAGATCATCCAACCTTTTTTCTCCTCAATCTTGAATCCTCCACTGGTTCCCTGAGCTCCCATGAAGCCTCTTTCGAGCCCCTCCCATGCCTTTGGGATCACACTTCCATGTAAGGGATTCCATACTTTATCATTTTATCCAAGATTATTTATATTGTTATGCACTATTATTTTTATGTATAAATTTTGGGGTATGATTTATCACCTCCCCTATAGTGTACTCCTTATATTTGAATGATGAGAAACCCCTTTATCTCTCATTAATTCATGTCATGTACACCCATTACCAGGCTGAAATTCAGTAAATAATTTCTCTCTCCCAATTTACATTCAAGAAATTATTTTATATTTTGCATTTGCATTCAATTAAATATGTTGTTATATTATGTCTCAAGTTCCCCTTACCATCCATTTAATTTATGAATTATGAGTTACCCCTTTCACTCACATCTACCCATTTTATAAATTTTTATTTGACATCATTATGTTTCCGAAATGACAACAAAATTTCCATGCCAAAATCATTTTGTAGTGAATACCATACCCAATACTCTATAAAGGATATGCACCATTATGGACATGTAATTGTTTATTGAGGAATTAAATTTATTTATTCCACATCTCTTATTATTGGAATGAATTATTATGTTAATGAATCCAGGTTGTATTATCTATGTGTCACATTTATGTCTGGAATGAAATGATTATGAAGGGTGCACCATAATAGCGCTCCAATGTATTGGGTAATGTATTGTATCATGATACGTCATGTGCAATGAGTGTTGACTTTTTCTAATTCAAGTGAAACACAGGTTTACTTTTTCTTCATGTGCAATGAGGGTTTACTCATGCTCCATGGGAAATGATCCTTGGATCATGAAAATGCCATGTTAAAGGTTGTTTCCACATCTCCTTTTTATGATTATAATGCTTTATCAGGATTTTATGTTCATGCTTTGATTGTTATCCATTGATATTCCTGTTGTCATACATGTATTGTATTCCTCATGTTATTCCATGTTTAATACCTTACTGAGCTTTATAGCTCACCCCTTTCTTATGTATGTCCTTGGGTTATCCCATGAAAATCTATATATGATGGAATGTAGTGGTCATGTAATGAAATTTTTCAATAATATGTTTCATTATATGTTTTATGTTGTTATGTAATGTTTCTAATCCCTAAATACACTAGACCTCTTAATCGTCTATATTGTATTAAGTGATGAATATATGTAATAAGTCAATATTATGTTTTTAATAAATAGAAGGTTTGTTATAGTTGGTATTAGGGGATAGGTTTAGTCATTTTTGGGGTTGGGATTATAAAACCCTACTGAAAGCCTTAGGGATAAGACGAAGGATAATAGAAACATCCATAAATTTTGTTGAGTATTGAGTAAGTGGTTTATCAATAAAATAAATCTCTATCTGGATACGATCAGGTAGAGGCAGCTCAAGCATAGATGTACCTAAGAGTGAAAAATACGACAAGGATTTTCGAACTTGACCTGGGGTGTCTTGGTACACAAAAATGAGCCTTGCATCACCCTTGATTAGGACATTCCCAGGGGATATTCCTTGGAAAAATTCAGTATCTTAGTATGAACCATTATTATGAGAATTAAAATCCAATAAAAATATATTTTGGGATGTAGATCATGGATAACATATATTTAATCCTATAGATTCATAATTTAAGGAAATAAAAGTTATATATAAGTCATATGATTTTCCCTCGTATTACATTTTATGTGTTACTCCTAACATTCCATTTATTCCAGAAAATGTCCGATAATAGGGGGATTCAGGCTAACAACTGATGTGAAGATCAATGTGATGATTGTTCTAATGAGATGACCAATCTGAAGGGAGTAGGAGTCGCGAACTTTGTCATGATACTATATCATTTAACTATAGAATTGAATAAAAACATGGGTAAAGAGGAATGTTAAACCCCCCCCCCCCCCACCAATATAGAGAAATTTTCTATAAAATGCATCATGAGAAAAAGTCCTCATAATTTTAATGGATCATATGACCTCTCAATCACCAAAAAATCGATCAACACCATTGAGAAAATACTATCCACACTTCAATGTTCTGAACAAGAGAAGGTTCTTCTGGCTGCTTGTCATATGGACGGTGAAGTCAATCAATGGTGGAATTGATCAAAAATGTAAAGCCAGAGGAGGATATTGAGGCATTGGAATTAAAGGATTTCTGAAAATTATTTTTGATAAATATTATCTTCACACACTCCAGATTATGATGGAAATGGACATCTATGACCTCAAGAAAAAAGTTGATGAATCCATCAAGCATACGCGGAAAAATTCCCAAGGTTTTCATGATACATCTATGACTCCGTCATTACCCCCGAATTCATGGCTAACTACTTCTTTTGTGGGAAGCAACCCAACCTTTAGAAATCCTTGGTGATCCATTGCTTCGAGAGCAATGTGGACACTGTCTGATGTTCCCTCAATGTCGAAATAGAGACCGATGAATCTCAAAGGTATCATGGGGATAAGATGCATAAGGTGGACTTCAATTATGGTGATTCGATGGATAAATCAAATGGTGCAATGAAGATCTAGCACCCCACTTACCAACAATGTGGAATGAAACACCTCAGAAATTGGATAAAGGGGACAAGGAAATACATTAGGTGTGGAAGAGAAAGACACCTACCTAATAACTTCTGACAAGAAAAACCCACGGCTACGATAGAGTAGAGGGATTCTCCATTCGTCTCTCAATTCCTGGCTCATTGCTTCAACTACGAAGGACCAGGGGACTTTGAAAATAAGTTCCCTAAGCCATGGGTTTTCAGAGGTAACCAACAACCTCTATGGAAACAAGGGAGATATTTTTCCATAACTATAGCTGAGGTGAATCCAAACAACATAGTAGTGATAGGTATTCTATTTCTTCAATCAAGAATAGAAAACATACATTTTAATTCAGCTTCAATGCATTCTTTTATGCCTTGAATATTTAGTAGAACAATCCCAACCCCAACAAAACACATGCAAGTAAAGATATCAATGAGTACAAGAAATGGGGAAATCATTTCATCCCATGAATATAACTCCTACCCTATCAAAATCTGTGGATTGAAATTCTCGGAGAACCTTTTCTTACTCCCTATGGTATAATTTTATGAAATTCATGGAATGGATTGGATTTTCCTATATAGAACCATCATAAATTACCATGTGAGGTAAATCACTATCCATATGAGGAATAGATTCTTGATTCTATACAAGTGCATAGAGGAAGAAGAATATTCTATAGCACCGTCATCTCAAGCATGTATATTACTTCCCTATGATAATTATTGTACAGCTCAAATTATTGATTCTAAGGAAGAAACCATCCATGAAGTCATGCCTATTATGTGGGAATTTTCTGTAGTGTTTCCCAAGTAATTTACTTGCCCTCCCCCTAGAAGGGATGTTGAATTATCCATTGACCTTATACATGTGGGATTGACAATATCCAAGACTCTGTTTATAATGGCTGTTGTGGGGCTTGAGGTGTTGAAGAAACAACTACTGCAAAATCTGGACAAATGGATTATAAGCCCAAGTTCTTCCCCATGGGGTGAACTATTCCTCTTCCTCAAGAATAGGGATGGGTCAACATGCCTTCACATTGATTATCATGAGCTCAACAAAATCCAGATAAATAACAAGTATCAACATCTATGATTTTTTGACTGGTTCGATTTGGAGAACTATACTTCTCCAAGGTAGATTTTCAATCGGGATATAATCATGTAAGGGTGAAGAATAAAGATATCCCCAAGATTACTTTTCTTACAATATATGGGCATTATGAATTCATAGTAATTCATTTCCTACTCACCAATACTCCCACAATCTACATGTAATTGTTGAAAATATTTTTTATAGATTACATTGACAAATTTGTGGTAGTCATTATTGATGATATTCTAGCATACTCCAAAACCAAGTAGGATTAGGATGAGCATCTATGAACTATACTATAGACCTTACAGAAGGGGAAGATCTACGAAATGTACAACACAAGTGAGTTCTAGTTGAAGGAGGTGTCATTATTAGGTCATATAATCACAAGTAGTGTGATATCTGTGCGTCCCTCCATGTTAATTGCAATAGTGGGATGGTCGAGTCCAACATTGGTAATGGATATCTGTAGCTTCTTGGTGTTACCTTGATATTATCACCAATTTGTGAGAAATTTCTCATGATTGTCCAACCCTCTTACCACGCTAACTCAGAATGGAGTCATGTTTTCTTGGAGTAATGAATGCAATGAAAGAATCAATGTGTTGAAAATGAGGCTTATCAATATGCCCATGCCCACATTACCCACATGTGGTGAAATTTTTGTTGTATTTAGCAATGCTTCGAAGACGAGATTCAGTTGTGTGTCGATGAAAAATGAAAAATTCATTTCTTATGCTTGAATAAAATAGAAATTTCATGAGAAGAACTATCCCACACAGGATCTGGATTTGGCGGTTGTGATCATTGCGTTAAAAATATGGTGGCATCATCTCAATGGGGAGAAGTGTGAGATATAAACTGATCCCAAGAGCCTCAAATATATATTCTCACAAAAATAGAATAATATGACCCAACTAATATGGTTATAGTTGATCAAATAATATGAATTATCAATCCATTACCACCTTGGGAAATTGAACAAGGTGGTGGGTGCTCTATGTAGAAGGGACCCAAAAATTCTCTCTATGACAATAATTTAAATGGATCCAATATTCTTTGATTTGTAGATGATGGACATGAGAATCATAATGGGTGGAAATTCATCAATCCTTTCACAAATGATTACTCAACTGTCTCTTTTATAAAATATAAAGGATACTCAAAAGGCATATGTGGGAATTCAGAATAATGTGGATGCTATCATAAAAGGGAAGTCCTCAGAGTTCAATGTAATGAATGGGGAATTGTGAGATTTGGTAAATGACTATGTGTTCCATCAAGTACAGAGCTGAAGAAGTAACTTTTGGATGATGTGCATAGTTATAATTTCGCTATTCACCCCAGTAAACACAATGATATAAAGAGATCTACAAGAGTATTATTGGTAGGATAACATGAATAAGGAGATCATAGAGTATAAAACAATGTTCCTATTGTGCTAGTAAGTGAAGGATGAGTGGCATAATACTAAGGGGATAAAACAGCCATTACCCATACCATCATTGAAATGGGAGAACATAACCATGGACTTTGTCACAAGACTTCTAAAGAAATCCAAAGGAAACAATGTTATCTGGGTTGTTGGGGATCGTCTTATAAATCCTGCACACTTCAATACTATTTGGTAGGATTTCTCATTAGTTCAACTGATATGAATATATATCAGGTATGCGGTATGGATTCCTGATGTACCACTATATATTTTATTAGATCGAGATCTAATATTCACCTCTATGTTTTGGAAGAGTCTTCAACGTGCTCTGGATACTGTGGATAACATCAGTACATTTTATCATCCTCAAACTGATGGCCAATATGAGCGGACTATCCAAACACTTGAGGACATGTTTAGAGAATGATAAATTAACTTAAATAATCGATGGGATCAAGAACTTACACTTTTTGAGTACCCATACAATAATAGTTACCACTAAGGCATCCATATGGCTTCTTATTTAGCTCTTTAGGTGAAAAGGAGAAAAACACTGGAATGTTGGGATGAAGATTCTGAGTGTAAGATTCTAGTGCCGGAAATGGCTGAAGAAATGGTGGAGAAGATGAATACAATTATATAGATTATCAAGGGATCCCAATGTCGATAGAAGTGTAATTCCAATAACGTTCGACAAGACCATGGGATCAAAGTTGGAGACATTGTGTTTCTATTCATATCTTCATGGAAGATATTCATGAGGTTTGGAAAGAAAGGGGAGTTAAGTCCTAGGTACATCATCCCCTTCAAAATTTTGGACCATGTCAAGGTAGTGTCTGATCGACTATAAATTCCACCCACCATGGAAAAAGTACACGATGTCATTCATGTATCCTTCTTATGAATGTACATACCAGACCCTTCACACGTACTCTCTTTTGAGGTAGTATAGTTAGAGGATGATCTATCTTATGAGGAGCCACCAGTGAAGATCTTAGATCGTATATAAAATGTTCTATGGAATAATACAATTCCTATCTTAAAGGTGTTATGGAAAAACAAAAAGTTTGAAGAAGAGACATGTAAATCAGAGGAAGTGATGAAGAAGAGTTATCCACATCTTTTTTAGTGGAGGAGAAGGAGATTTCATGGGAAAAATTTCTTAAGGGATGAAGATTATAACGACCCAAACATTTATTAATGAAAATTTTTCATGATCTAATTAAATATCTTGTTATGAATAAATAGTTATATAAAATATAAACTTCCTTGGTTTTATGTTTTTGGATATCAAAATATCATTAAAGATTGTTACCATTTCTAATATTTCGATAGAATAGTGATCACATGATTTTCCTAAATTTATGTCTTTTGCAAATCCAATCTAACCAGAAAAAGAAAGTGATTCCCTCATCCAATAGACATGACCCATACAAAGACCATTTGATGGAGGATGGAAAAGAGGTTTCATCATTGGGCTTTTCAGTTGACCAATCCCAAGCCGATCTAGAATATGTTATGCTTGATCGGAAATGCTTACAGGAGTGGTGGAAGTTGATAGAGATTACCACTCAAGGGATGTTATCAAAGCCACCATAAGATTCTATCACCATAGAACACCTTACCCTAAGGTATTATGCATTGTATATAAGGGGTTATGTAACCAGAACATAGAATTATGATTATGAAATATATGTTTGTATATAATAAATAACATACATTCATTTTATTATTGTTATATTTTAAATAGTTTTTTAATGCATAAATAGTATTTTTTGTTAAAATTCAATTAAGGAGTCTATTTTGATGAATTATTGTATTTTTTAATTAAAAAATATTATAATAAAGTATTTTTACTATTATAAAATTAAATTTTATTAAATATTAACGATTGTATAATTTTATGAATGCGATTGTAATTTTTATTATGGTTCGAAAGCTGTTTTGGTCAAACCCCATGATTATTTGATAAATGTATTTTTTTATTTTAAAAGATAAAATTCACATATTTTTAAAATTATTTATATAAAATGACTAGTATTTTTTCAATCAGCATGTCGAAATTATCGAATGGTGAGTTTTTCTTAATTTTCTGAGACAGTCACATTTTTTGGTAATGAATTAAATACTTTTTAATTATATAATCTGTTTTATGATATCATAATGACCCAAAAGTGATGTAATAAAATAAAATAAACCTTATTTTCGGAAAATATATGTTTACCATTAAAATAATGTCATTTATGTAAATTTTTTTTATGTTACCATGCCTTAGTGGACCCTCCAATACTTATAAAACATTTTATCCTTTTAAATTTATTTCCATGAGAGAGTGTGAATCACCTACCCATATAAACCATATTATTTTAAGATGTTCATCCATTTTCCTAATAAAATATTTTTTTAAGTCCCCTTTGGAAAAAACCATTTGAAAAAACCATGGGCTGGTTTGTGGTTTTTATTAATTTAATTTGTGGTGTCCCAAACCTAAATAATAATGAATCCCCCCCCCCTTTTATATAAATCCACCCATTCTCCTACTTCCTCTTCACTAAAAGCATTTTTAGTTCATCCAAAATATGCAATACTCTCTATATAATCCTCCCAAGGAATATGAAGATCCCAAGAATCCTCTTTCAAGCCCCTCCCAAGCCTTTTGAGATCACACTTCATGTAAGGGATACTTTCCATTCCTATTTTATCTGGGTTTCATTATATTGTTATGACCTTTTATTAAAAATTATAAATTCTGGGGTAAAATTTTTCACATCCCTATTACTATAAATTTTATATTTTAATGATGATAAAAACCCATTCTCTCTCTCATTAATGTCTCTCATGTACATCTGTGACCATGCTGAAATTCCGTAAGGAATTCCTCTCTCCCCATTTACATTCATGAAACTATTTTATATTATGTATTTCAATTCCATTCCATTGATTTGTATATGATGTAGCTTGATCCCCTTAATTTCCTTCTAATGTATGAACTATGAGATACCAATTTCACTCTCATCATCCCATTTTACAAATTTCCATTTGACATCATTATGCTGTCAAAATTACACCCAAATTTCTATACAAAGATCACTGTGTAGTGAATATCATACACACTCCTTTATCAAGGGTATTCAACATTAAGAACATGTAATTTTTGATTGAAGAAATACATTTATGTATTCCACATCTCTTATCTTTGGAATAAATTTTTATTTTAATGAATACATGTTGTATGATCTATGTGTCACATTTATGCATGAAATGAAATGATTATAAAGGGTGTTCCCTAATAGCGCTCCAATGCGTTGGTTATTTTATAGTATCATGTTTCGTCATGTGAAATGAGTGTTGAATCATGATAATTCAATTGAAATGAGGGTTTAATTGTGTTTAATGTTCAACAAGGGTTTACACTTTCTTCATGTGCAATGATCCTTGACTGAAGCTAATACCATGTTAAATGTTATTACCACATCTCAATGGTATGAATATCATGCTTTATCATGCCTTTATGTTCAGGTTTCTCTTGTGCTCCATTGGAATTCCTATTGTCTAACATGTATTTTCTTCCTCATGTTATTCTATTTTTATTCCCTTAATAGGCGTTATAGCTCACCCATGTCATATGTATGTCCACAGGTTAACCAATGCATTGCAAAGTATGAGGTAATGTAGTGGTCATGTAAACGATGTTTTCAATAAGATGTTGTGTTTTATATTTTATGTTTTTATTTAATGTTACTAAGTCCCAAATACACTAGACCTGTGTATATTCTATGTTTTATCAAGTGAAGTGTTTATGTAATAATTCATGTTTATGTGTGTAATAAAGTGCAGGGTTTTTATAAAATAATTTGTGAAAAATGAATGTATGTCACAAATATAAAAAGTGAGATGAAATTATTTTAACTCAAGTCTTGACTTTATTCGTATATGATTGAAAAATTTATTATAAATATATATTTTTTATAAAGCTACAATATAAAATATCTTATAATATTTCATTACATATATGATTTGGTAAAAATATTACATTACAAATCCATGTCAATATTATGTTTATGGTAATATCTACTTTGTTTTTTCGTATTTGTTCCAACTAGTTAATCATGATGTAATTACATAGATAATTATTTAATTATTTATATAATTTTAATGTAGATATAAATATATAATATTATTTGAATATGTTTATTTATTATAATCTATAAAAATATGAAATAGAATACACTATTCTTAGAGACAATAGGCCGTACATACGCATGAATGTTGTTTCCATTTTATTATCATATTGAAACGAAACATATAAATGAGATAGATATATATATATATATATAATCAATATTTCATAATTATAATATATATATCATATAAAATCCCTAAACCCATAATTAATGAATTCCATGTAGAGTTGCAACGTATCACATCGCTTTAAAAGGTAGGTAGTCTACATTTCCCTGAACAAAATTTTCATATTTACATGATATAGAATAAATGCAGGTTTTTGATACAAAATTATTACATATGAATAAATAAAATGAAATTATCACATTTTAATATATATATATATATAATAAAAATATTGTTTTCATCATAATTCCCAACAATGAAAGTTGTTAAAGGAAAAATGAACAACATCTTTTCTTGAGGCAATACTTTATCATACACAAGAATGATATGTTAGATACACATTAGATGTAAGTGTGTGTAACTACATGTTTAACGATTATAATAATAAAAAATTACTATATTTATAATAATTAGGTTATTATATAATCATATATTAATAATATTTTAGGATTTCTAGAAACAAAACAAATTAAAGGATCTTGAGGAAGGACGTCACCTCTTCCTTGGGTAACTCCTTTTTCTTTAACCAAATGGGCTTCATTTAATACATTTCAACCAAAATGGAGGATTAAAGGAATAATTTAGGGATTTTTTTAGATAATTTGTTCATATTCTCTATTTTCCAATAGGATCAATGGATGTGAAAAAAGTGGGAGGTATGAGTACCTTTTTATATTGTAAGTGGAGTGATATTCTTATAAATTTTTGAGAAGAAAATTCAATACGCATTCATGGATTGAAATGTGGCTCTATAATTGGAAAAAATTATATAAAATTTGGGATAGGGTATATATATTCCCAGAAAAAATATTTTATACATGTTTTAATGTCATTTTGGATCTAAGTCTCATTTTTAGTCACTTGTTAAGATAATTTTCCTATGAACTATTTTAATTAATATTAATTACATTTAATAATATTTCTATTTGTTGAAAATTAATTTTTTTATTATCAAAAAAATTTTGAGGAATAATTGAGAAACCAAAAGATCCAAACATAACATTCAACTAAACAATGAAATAGATAACCGAGATCAAGACTACAATATCTTCCCCTCCCCAGCGACTACATCACGATGAAAAGACCTCACCATTACATGAACACTCAGCTATCTATTCAGTACATGGCTACATGGTCCTGGTACCGATGGAATATCCATACCTTATCAAACATCCAAATCTGAATGTTATGCTCAAGCAAAGGCTTCCAGCTCTAATCCTCATCTGATTTAGATCCATGCACCGTGCTGGTTTCAAACACACAAAAATGAACATGAAATATGTGGCCTCTAACCCACCCAAATGGAATCTAGGAATATCCCCCAAAAATATAAAATTGTAGAACCAAAATAATCTAATGTTTTCACAGAATATAATATTAGCTCTCTACGAGTCTCCTCAAATATCAATCCACTTAACCTCTTCATTTCACCCCTCCTCACAAGACCGTAGGAGGATGCTTGGTAAAACCCTAGAAATTGCCACGAACTACCTTACTATAACACCTTTCGTTTCCCTATCCTAATACCATGCTTTCCTTACCACGAAATGAAATCGAACAATAGTCATTGGAAACCAAAACAATTAGCGAAGCCGAGGAGAATCTTTCCCTGCCTCTTCAGAGCATAGATAACATCCATGGACGTAACAGTCTTCCTCTAGAATTCTAAATTAATATTGCATAACATATATCCAATGTAAGGAAAATACCCAAAACAAAAAAAAAGAAAAATATTGACACATGAAAAACCGGCCACATACGATTATAGCAAGCAAATGAACCCACAATCATCACTGCAAGAACAACATAACCAGCCAGAACCACGCTACAACCGCAAACTATGCCGCAATAGAACAAACCAAAAGAAAAACCTAAATCCATACAGAATCTCATCTAGAACCAAAATATAAGAAAAATGGGAAAATGAATAAGCAATTACTACCACAAGGACGCCAACCTGATACCATAGCCACCTAACAAGAGCTCTATAAAGACCATAACCTAAATCCCATCGCCGCCTACTATGTCGCTCGAGGTGACTATGACTAACCACCCAAAACACACAGATTGAGTTGATACAGAAATTTAAAAACCGTAGAAGCTGTATCTCAGCCATTGGGTGAACACCGCACTACCAAGGGAATCCCTATCCAGCATAGGTGGAGTTGAACGAGAAGCAGGCTGAGAGCGATACAAATCTTCGTGACAAACGAGTCCAGAAAGCCAATGTGACCACCATGACAAGGGAACCACTGTCATGATCTCTCCATGCACGAAGAGGGAAGTCGGCCCATCCTGAGGAGGAATGAGGTAGCAACGAGGGCGAACCCTGGCTATGAAGCTCCCCTTATGGGCTCATGGATCTGATAGTGCACTAATATGTCTATTATAAAATAAATTTACATCATTATACATTATAAATTATTATTATTACGAATAAGAAATCCATTTTTCCAAATTATAATCACATTAATGGAAAAATATTATTTAAATTTAATTCTGTATACAGGACGACAATTCCATTTTTAATGTAAAAATGTTCCAAATATTGGTAAATATTTATATCACATTTATAATTAAAATGTATTCAAACAAACGCAACTGAATTAAATATTTTATTATATATCTAATTAAAATTTTAAACTAATCACAAACATAATTTTATGATGTAAATAAACTATATGAAAAAGTAGTTTATAATTCAAATTCAATATATTACACTATTCACCATTACGTAAAACCTCATAGAAAATACAAAAAATACACCATAAGCTAATTTTTATATTATCATTTAAAAAATAATGTTTTTTAGACATGTTAAATTTTTTAAATTGAAAAAAAATATGATTTAATAGGGGTTTTCCATTTAAAGAATGTAAAAATACCTTCTTTGAAAATACATCATATTCTTCATAAAATTTTATTTATTGTAATATTATTCCTATAATATATATTTAATTATTTTCAAAAATATTGATTGAATATATAATATATATATTTTATTGAAAAAATTAATCCAAATTGTTTGGTTTAATTTTTTATGGAAAAGTATTTTTCTTATAAAATGAATTTCTGGATTATCAAATGGTTATTACATTGATTTATAATTAATTTACATCAAAAGGATTATATTTATACATATTTTTAAATAATATTTTCATAATTTGGTTAATATTATTTTTAAATCACATTCTAAAAACTAGGTGGTAACTTTAATAATAATTTAATAAAAATACTAATAGTATATTATTGTTTGGTGAAACTCGGTCTTGCATGTTACACATGTTATCGAAGGGACTCAGAATTTTGTGTCATATAAGACCAACATACTTTTACATATTCAACAAGATAATCTACAATGTTCATATAGTGAAATCTTGAGTTGGTGTCGTCTATAACACAAGACATAGAATGTTATTTTTTATAACAAGTGGTATATTTAGTGTTGTTTGAAATGCATAATATCAAAAAGATTCAAAAAAATTTAAAAATATTGTGGGAGACATGTCGTCGTGATATCACATTGCCTATGTGGATGATGTGAAGCTTCTAGGGATCAGTGTATATGTTCTTCACCTATGTCTCCCGTCATTTAGTCTTTTTCAACCACTTATTGAATATGGATTAGATTTTTTCAATGTAAATTTTTTTTAAGTCTCACATGTTTTTGAAAACTCATGGGATGTACATCACTTATCTCATTGTAAGACTTTCAAACAATCTATGAGTGATCACACCAAATTCCACTGTATGATTCATGATCACACCAGTTTTTCCTAGAGGTTTCCTGATGGAGAACCTTTCTAGTCTTGAGATTAGACACTCCAATAAAATCGTTGTGGTGAAATGTGATAATGTGAGGTTCCAAGTATATTTTTTCTATTTAACGATGAATTTTTCATTTTGGGGTGGGTGATTTATAGGCCTCTCCACCCTGGTTATTCACTGATATTCATGTCGCATATCAAAAGAATACAGGATGGATTTGGTGGTGGGATTTTGAATTACACATCTTTATGAGGTTTCTCATAGGCCATTCTGTAGGAATCACATGATTTTCAGTGAATACAATACCCCCACATTTAAACAACATTTATTGGATTACATCCAACTAACGGGGTCTTACTTAATCATTAAGATAAGAAAAGGGACTTTCATATTGTCTGACCAACATGTAAAAGGGCCTTCAATATAGTATAGAACCTATCGAAAGGATTTTATGTGATCATTGATGTATTGTTTGGGATATTCAATGAGACAAGGATTTTATTCCAGGGAGTCCTTGTAAGATTATATAGACATATAATGTTTTCCTGTGAGAATGTAATAGTTCATTACCTGAGTCTTAGGACAACAATTTGCTCCCTAATTTTTACTTTTATTTCCTTATATTATATTTTCAAAGATTGGGGATCTTACGACCTTTAACGTGTGTTGTAAAAGACACTCACTCTTCCCATTGATGATGCATCATGTGACCAAGAATGTTCTTATGGTGATGTGTGAGAAATTCATGGATAATCACTTTTTCTTATTTTTTGAGCTAATGGGGAGAATGAGACTATGTGGGATAATCTGAATCCTTTCACACGATGTTGTAACATGCCAACATGATCTTGCAAGACTATGTGAACATTTCCCTATGGATTATTTGGAAACTCACTGAATGCGTGGTTGATTTAAATGAGTTTTTCAGCCAAAATTGGCTCTTACCTTTCGCCTTTTTTATTTCCTTTTTTATTTTATAGTGTATAGGGAACATGCTTGGTTTTATGTGTGTTGTAAATGACAATAACTCTTCATATTGGTGATGTTACATGTGATATTTATGATCATAAGGGGCTCCCACCTTTTTTATATATGCCTTTTATTTACCCTAGATTTTTGGATGGATTATTAGGAACTAGTCTCTTGACAATTCATGTGACCTGGGGGTTCTTTTCAAGATACCTCTGAATGGTTAGTAACTATCTGGGATTACTCTTCAAGGACAATGAGGCTTTTTTGAAGGGGCTTTATGGGATCTTTCGTAGGAAGTGTGTTGTGCATAACCATCCACATGAAATTCTGCAGTTCTTTCAATCACATGTCTCAAAGAGGATCAGGTGATCCATGTAATCATAGTCACTTTGTTAATAATTTTTCTCCAAGGAAAAATAATTACCATATTCATGAATTTGTCCCTTTTTGTATTTTCAAATGCTCATTTGGAAGGAATTGACATTAAATTGTGAATCCTATGAATAATGAATGAAATAATAATATATTGATATGTATATTCTATAATATTCTAGAGGGAAATCATTAAATACATTAATGGGTAGTATATATACCCCAAAAGACCAAAAGGGGGGGAATATGGCTGGTGTTTATTATAAATAAATGTGAGACCAAAATCTCTTTTATGCTTTGGTAAATTGTTAATCATAACCCCTGAGAAATAATAATAATTAATGAAACATTTAATTCCATGAGAACAAAGAAATTGGTTATTTAAAATTTCAATTGGTATTTATATACACCTAATAAAATAATATATTTTCATAACCCAACATATTTCCCAAATAAGACTATTTAAAATAAAAATATCATCCCATAAGTATCAACTTTCTTCATAGACATTTGAACATTCTCTATAAAAAATATCTGTTTCTTATAAATATATTCTATAATTATACAAACATATATCGCATAATATACGATTTACATATAATCATTTATCACCGATTTATTAATAATTTTTTTTTAAATTACTTATTCAAGTAATAAAATATTTTCTTGTCATGTATGTTTTGCTTCAAATGGTAGGTAAAACATATGAATAAATTTTATTTTCATTTTTTTAAGATGTAATGAAAGAATCGTAAATTTTAATTCACCTTTATAGAATTTTTTTTATAGCCTATATATCATATACATTAATTTAAAATAACTTTATTACCATTCATGTAAAAATAAATTGGATAATCTGTCACACTACTTCATTAAGGATGTAGTCCACAGATACATTGAAGTGATTTTATCTTTTTCAATGGATTATATAGTAATAATTTATATGATGACAGATAATTTATTCCAAATTTTTTATATTTTTATCATTTATTATTTACTAAATATTTTAATAAAAATCATGATATCAAAATTGTAGACAGATTTAGAGAGTTGGGATACATCCGATAAATCTAATTATCCTTCCAAAAACCCATAAACCTTTAAATTTGTATTATATAATAAATCCCCCTTTTAGGGAAGAAGGGGAAAACCCAAACATACATAAAGGAAATTAGATAAATCAATCCCAAAGGACAAAAATAGTAAAACCAGACTAATAACATAGAGATGCCCCTCCCCAGCATGTGATCAAGATGAAGCACTCCACTATTAAAAGGATATTCGGCCTACAAATGTCTTATGTCAAAGTACATGCCCGAACCGATGGCTGATGCCATACCCTCTCAAAAAAACAAATCCAAAAGGCATTACATGGATGAACCTCCATCTCTGAATCCTTGTCGATAGCATGTTCCATGTGGTCAAAACTAGTTTCACAAGCCTCTCACCATCAGAAATACACCAACCAAACAGAAACCTCCACCATTCACTAATTGATTCCTTCAAACCCTTTTATCAATTCAGAATATCTCAACAGAACCAATTCAAACTATCACATCATGTATAAAAACAAAATTCTCAAGTAGGAGAATCACTGAAAAAATAAAAAACAACTTACGAACAAACCAAGAACAAAGAAACATCACATTAATAATGGCCTTTGGAATTCTAGCAATGCCAGAAGGCGGAATCCCTAGATCAATCTGAGACAACACCAGATCTTGTCTCTAGAAACAATTCTGAAGAAGAAGACCCCCACAAACTTTTGAAGCACTCATGCATCTATAGAGCATGAAAAACCCATAGAATGCTGAATGGAACCATAGGATAATGCCACGATTCCATGAATCGCGAACCCATGAATTCTATAAAGAGTAACTTGGAGAATAAATCTTCTATCTTCGTAAACTGGACATACAAACATAAATCATGAACTAACAGTGCTTTAGAGCCACTACATTTTCAATAGTTTCATAACAGCAGGAAGGGTGAGCAATGAACATGACATGGAGACCACTGGAGGGGTCTGCAGCAGATACACAGTGGGTGGAGGTAGGCAATGATCGGGGTAATAGTTGCACTACAATCCCCTTCTGGGAACATCCACCTTCAATTTAAAATTACATATTACAGAAATATAATTGAAAAACCTATAAAAGGAATGACCAGAAAACTAGAATTATTATATTCTACTGTTAAACCCCATAGAGGGACCTCATCTAGTCTCTCTCTTATACATGTCCTTATGATCTACGAAGAATGGTTTTAGAAACACATGGTAAGTGAAAAAAACAATAGTAGAGTGTTTGAGGACATCTGGAATCCAAATAGTGTTTTTATATTCAATATAAAACTAAAAATTGATATAAATTTTGTAAATGGATACCATTAAAAAGATGATTACTTTTGATTTTTTTCCCAAATATTAATAAAAAAATAGAACATTTGTAAAATCCATTTTATTGTTTTATAAAATAATAAATATTTCTCTTGAAAACTCATAATCATTAATATATAATTACTAATGGATACTTTGATCATAACAAAAGGTGATGTCATACTACTTGGAAATCATTCCGTAGGGATGAAATTCCCCTAATGGATTAGGTTCACTCCAAAATGTAATATTGTGCTTACAATAACCTCCCACACACCATACATAACATCTCCTAAGATTAACTCAATACCCAATTAATTGGGGCACTACTTGTGTACACCAATAGTATGAGATATAATGGGATCACATGATGTTATCTGGGTGAACTACTACAACATGAACTATTTATAGCCCTAAAATGTTGTTCTTCGTCACATAGATGAACTTACTACACATGTGATATTAAAATCTATCACCCAATATATACTCTAGAAAAAGTGGTCATAAAGGTACCCTTTATTAGTGTTTACCAAAACCACATAAAAAGGACTCTTTTATCAGTTCGTTTTGGACGTTTTATTAAGGTTGTATTTATTAGTTATTTTAGGTAGTTTTGAAAAAGGAAATATTTATCATAACTTTTTATGTAGTTTTGATAAATGGTTGTTTATTAGTGATAGAAAAATCAATTAATAAAGGGTCCATTATTTAGTGACATAGCACTTATAAATTCAATTATAGATGCTACACAGTTACCATACTAAATCATCCATGTAACAGCCCTATAAAAAAAACCTAATAAGAATAAATAAAAAGGGATACAAATATACAATAAATATTGTAGAAACTATTTTATTAAATTGAAATAAAATTTTGAAAAAAATACATGGAAAAATGTATTACAGAAATTTCAAACAATGGTTTGTACATTTACATGAGTAATTAAAAAATATAATAGAAATTAAAAATATATCAATATTAATTTATATTTTTCCACTGACCATCGATCTTGCAATTAGATTTCGATCAAACCACCCCAGACCAGGAAAAATAATTCAGCTACATAAGAAATCAATTCTAATGTTGGTAATTCATTGAAAAGTAAATTAAACACAAAGTGTATTTTTCAAACTAATAACATATTCTTCATGTAATATTAAGAATACCGATTATTATATTGAGGTTTAGTTGATTTCTACATATCTATAATTAAATATGGATAATTTTTTTAATTTATTTAATCAATTTGATTTTTTTCTTAATTTTTTGTATGTCACTTATCATTTTTGCATAAATTTCAATTCTAATTAAAAAGAAAAAACATGGGTTCATAACTATCATAAAATGGATTATATTGATGTGATTTTGTTTTCAACATGTCAACAATAACTTCTAGATGGTTCAAATAAATTATAAATACAATTGAATTTTTTTAACCATTTTGAATATGCCACTTGTGATTTTTTACTAAAATGTAATTTAAAACTGTAAACAAATAGTTTGAGTCGTACTTGTCACATCATGGGAATGTTTGACATGATACTAATTCTAATACCTCATGAATTACTTCTGAATTATTTTCCAAAATTATTAATACTTTCAAAGTGAATTTTCATTGTTTTTACTGAGTGACACATGTTTTTAAATGAAATGTCAATTTTAAAATGATAATGGAGACATTAAGTCATACTGGGCGTAAAGTGTATGATATTGATGTGCGCTTAATTATTAATATTCAAAAATCACATGTATATATTTTTTCATATGTGTGAATACAATCCGAATTCATTTTCTCAATATAAATTATTACACTTTTCTTTTTTACTAAAATTAATTTAAATTTTAAATAAAATGACACATGTTGAGTCATAAATGTCACCCCTTATGTCATTTTTAGGTGATGATGATTCCCATATGTCCAAAATTATGTTTTAATTATTTCCATAATGTATGCAAACATTCCAATTGCATTTTCTCAGTTTTAATTATGTCACTTCCGTTTTTTAATAAAATTTCATTTTAATCAGGAAAATGTCATGTGATACATTTTGGAAATGTACTTTGTCTATAAAAAGTGAGAATTATTATTATAAATATAAAATTAATGACGAATCATCATCCTAAATTATCAAGAGAATCTGATTTTTTCGTAGTAATTAGTGAGTGACACATGTTTTGAACTAAATTAAAATTTTAAACCGATAACTAACACTTTGAGGTATATAGGTAACAAAATGTATTAGATTAATGTGAGGATAATTCTTAAATGTCACAAATGACTAATAGATCAATTTACTAAATGATAAAACCAATTAAAATGTTTTTTCTTGTTTTTTAGAATGCCAATTTATATTATAAGATGTCATTTAAAACTAAAAACATGAAATTTAAAGCATACTGATAACATCATGTTTCAGTTTGATGTGAGACTTGTTCTCTAATGTCCCAAATTAAATTTGAATATTTATTTCAAAATCATAAACACAGTCAATTATTTTTTTCTTAATTTTCAAAGAGTGACATGTATTTTTAACTAAAATGAATATTTTAAACTAATAGTCAAAACATTGAGTCATACCGGTCAAATTATTAGTCAGTTTAACATGAGACTGATTCCCACACGTCAAAAATGAATTTTGAATTGTTTTCCAAAATTATAAAGATAATACGAGAATATTTTTTCAATTTCCAGATAGTAACACATTTATTAAACTAAAATGTCAATTATAAACTGATAAGAGACACTTTGAGTCATACCGGGAAACATAGTTTCTCAGGTTGACATGTAGATCACTCCAACATTTTAAAAAATTGAGGGACCATTTACCTAATATATGAAAAACATTCTGAATGTGTTGTCTTGGTTTTGAGTAGTTCACTTGTATTTTTTATTAAAATGAAAATTTAAAACTCAAATGACACAGTTTGAGTTATACTGTCCACACCATGCATCAAATTGATGTGGGTTCAATTCTTATACCTAAAAAATGAATCATGATTATTTCAAATGTGTTAAAACAATCCACACTCATTTTCATAGTTTAGACTATTTGAAAATACTATTATACTAAAACTTCTAATTTATATTAAAAATATATACTTTGGCTCATATCGACCAATTCGTGTCTTAGATTGATGTGAAATTAATTTTTAAAAGTGAAAAAATAACTATGAATCATTTTTCTAATGTTTGAAAACAATATGAGATCATTTTTTAATGTTGGATTTTTGGTGTATGTATCAAACATAATAGAAACTTTTTTATTTATAACACACAATTTGAGTCATACATACCACATAGAATGTCATATTGATGTGTGGAAAATTAGGGCATGAGAAAAATGAATTATGGATCATTTTTCTAATGTTTGAAGCAATTTTAGCTTTTTTAATTATTTACTATTTTCTGTATGTTTTAAACTAAACTGAAATTTTTTTATTTAAAACAAGTACTTCATGGAATTAAAACAACATATGAAGTCTTATTTATTTGTAATAAATTTATTCACAAGAAAAATTAAATATGGATCATTTTCCAAATGTTTAGAAAATAGCCTAATATTGATTTTTCTTTTTGATAATTTTAGGTATGTTTCAAATAAAATTAATCATTTGTTTGGGAATCATGTTCTTCGAGACATTATGACAATATACAATTTTATCATTATGTTTCTTCAATTCATAAATGTAAAAATTGAATTGTGGATCATTTTACGATGTATTGAAGTAAATATGATCTTATATTTTTCTTCTGTTTTGATCATGTGAGGTGTGCTTCGAACTAATGTGAATAGTTTTTTATAAAAATGAATAAATAAAATTTATAAGTAAAATATCTAAAAAAGCCTTCAAAATGATGAAAAGATAACTAAATAAGTAGTTTTATTTCACCTCTTAACGATGTTTTTATTCATGATGACACCATATATTATTTAAATTCATATCTAAAAAAATTATTCTCCAACATTATACATCTCCTTGAAATATATATCAAGAAATACATATAATAATTTGAATACTAATATGTCACACCCCAAATATATTTCTAAGTTCATAGACAATACTAGATCATGATAAAAGATGTTAATCCCCTAAATTTGATATCACCAAACATTCTAACACCATTTATGCTACCCACTCATCTATGAACAAATTTAATTTTTGTTTTGAGTACGTAGATTGTCAGTAATGTGGGTAGTACAAAGACACTGTATAAACATTGACCAAATAAAGTAAATTCTTTCGAAAAATGTTTTCATAATTAAATAATTCTATATAATTCATAACTTAATCCATTTAAAGTAATCTAAAAGATTATTTTATTCAAGCACTAACATCAGGCAATGATTTATCCAATATTTAGAGACCACCATATCATAACAATATTCTTACTAATAAGAACAATGAAACATGAAATGTTATGTTTATCTATTAAATGTCAATTGTAGTTCACTAAAAATTGATACTACACATCATGTGTGGTATGTTTGATGGATATACATACATTGGATCCTAAAAATAAATATTTCTTGTATTAATATTTATTGTGATAAAAATTCAAAAATTCCGAAAAACAAAACAAGTATGTATTGTAAAACATAAAAATATATTTTATCTAATTAGAATACTGGGTTTTACTGCTGTATTTTATATATCAAAATGACATTGTCACCATTTATTTTCTTCTCAAATACCTCATCTAATTTATATTTTTTCAAATCAATTTCATTCTCCTCTATTTAAATTTCATCTATTTTAATAATATATGGACTAATGAATTCAAATCGTGGTTCATATAGTTATTTCATTATGTATGAGTAATATAATCTTCTATAGGAAATATTAATAGTTATTAACATTAATGAACATATTACAATATTTTTGGATAGTTGTCTTAAGGACAATATACCTTATATATGTAGTTTCCTATAATACACCCATCCATTCAAACATGATAATCTCATCTGTACTCTTGAGGCCAAATATGTCTCTAATGTAAATTCAAATTATTTCTTATTTATATGTAATTTAGGACATATCTAAATGATTTCATGTTGTTTTTAGAAGATGTAGTAATGATAATATATTTTGTAATGAAATTTTTGGGAAAAGGTACTCCCAAAATGTTATTTTTTGTTGATTCACAAGATTATCTTAATTTGGCCTTCTGTTTTCTAGTCACTTTATCTATCATTATTAATGAATCTCACTTTATACATATTTTCATCATCTATTATAGGTTCTGAATTTGAAAAAATAATTGTTAAAAACATACATCATATTTCATTATAAAATTATATAGCCATGCTATAAAAGTTTCAATACCATCTTTTTATATTGTAATATTTGTATCATCTAGTGGAATATGAAACATAGATGTCCTTTCATGAGCTACCCCAATCTCCATAATCATGTGATATTTGGGATATATTTAGTTTTAACATGTATTTTAGGATATTATACATTTTAACTGTCACAATAATAAAATAAATGGGTGTTAAAAGATAGAAATCACATACAACATTACCCTAGATAATTTTACTAATATAATGTTATCGAATGTTTTCTGATTGACAATTCGGAGAAAGGGTCATGAAAATATTTATTACCTTAGGTAAAGAATTCGGTTGAGTAGAATGACTATCCTGAATGATAACATGTTCATCTGATTGTTTAGGTTCCGATATTTTTATATATTTAGGTTTCTTTGATCCTTCCAAATATATTGGTCAATCAAACAAGATTTCATAATAACATCTTACAAGGTATATATTTTAACTAGAAATACATTCTTCATATCATATGAATTTTTTTTTGGCTTTATCTTCTCAAAATATATTTTAGGAGATATTTGAAAATATAAACATTTTACGGAAATATTTTATTAATCAAACTTCAATGATACTGAAAGTAGTTTTTCTTTCAGTAAAGTAAATGCTAATTATTATTCCGAGACCATATAAAAACATGAAAAAAGATAGATATTTTTATACAAAGTTATTATAATAAATAATGAGTTAATTTTATTTCACACATAAACATGTTTACCAATCCACCATTTTGTTTTCATCAACAAGTTTACCCTCAGTATTTATGTGACGTTCCATTCATAGAAAATGATGTGGGATGGAAGTGGCTTTAAATTTTCATTCATTAATCTAAATTTAAAAAGTGTAACATATGTTTTTTCATATCACATAAAACTATTATTGTAATTTAAAAATTTTACTAATTTCTGGCCTAGTTAAACATACCCCATCTTTGCTTCGTAATAGCGGTTTGTTTAATTTGATGCACATTTTATATTTCAAGAAATTTGTTGTTGTTTCAAAAATTAAAAATTTAGAATCAAATTGGATAAACTAAATAATTTAAAATAGTATATTATATACTAAAATACACATGATATGATTTTTCATCATGATAAATTATTAAATAATTACACGATTCCTACATTATAATGTGTTCTTAAGTGAGTGATGGGTGGGGATTTACATTATCTCATACATCCTAATGTTGAAACTTGGTAAGATGTGTCTAGAAGCCTCTATAAGATTTTCCAGTTTCCATTAAGATATATTTTTAATGAAAATAATCTAAATAAATGAAATCTATAAGGAATGATGAAAATTAATTTGATGCTACATTATATAAATTTTAATTAAAATGGTGATATTATTTTCACGAAGCCCATGTCTCAAGGAAAATAATGTTTTAATTTTTAGGACCGATGATATGTAACATGTCTAGTATTGGGGTCTATCTCATAGAAGTAGTATCAAGATCCTCAATGATATTACTGAAAATCATTTTGTTTTATAATATATTTCTATAATAGAAAAACAAAATAGTAGATAAAATGTTGAAAAACCTGGAAAAAATGATTAAATAGTAACAAAACTAAAGTTTAATAGTGGAGAAAAAAATTAATGAATGAAAAAAATACTAGAGAAAAATATAACAAAAAGCACTCATACCAACAAATGACAGTTACATAACGAATAAGTGTTTTTGGGAATAAGGTAGGATCTTAGTTGATCCACCATTGACACCCTTTTATATATCTACATAAGAAAAAATAAACAACTCTTAGATCACCCAATTCATATTTGATGTATCAGGTAACACACACAACTCACATAAATAATGAAAAATAAAACACTGAAACTCTTTGGAACCATTACTCTAAATTTCAAAATAAACACCCCAATTGTGTTTTTTTGAAAAGGATGTCACATGCCATAATGTTACAGCTAATCTCTTCATATCTAATATCCCAAATCAATTACACGGTTTAAGAAACTAAGAAAGGAATATGAGAATACACGTGGAATGATAATAGAATAATATTCATATTCATGTTTTTCCCTCACTCTCACAAATTATCTAGAATACTCTACTTGTGTGAAGAAGAAAAAAATAATGAATGCATAAAAGATATGATCTCCAGTTTTCTTTGGGTTTCACTACATAGATCTACACTCAAAAATTATATCTCCATTAACTGATATATGAGATCAGAACATAAGATGGAAAATGATAAACATAAATAATTTAAAAAAAAATTACAACCCCAATGCATAAAGATCGATGGAGTATTTTCAAAACAAAAAAGAAAACAAAAAAATAGTAAAAGAAGAAAGAGGTGTGGGGTTAGATCTCCTGGTATTGGAGACATATATCAGGAATATGGGTGAGAGAGTATGAGGTGTCCCTAACTAAGAGAGTCAGTGTATCTCCTCTTATTTCACAAAAATGAAACACAATTTACTCAGAAGAATAAAAAAACAAACTGGAAGAAAATCAACAAGACATTCTTTGATGTGCATGTTACCAACTCTTCAATAAACTCCTACTGAATTTAACCATCCTAGTGAAACAAACTATATATTCCCCACACATTCCCATAATATTCTTTTCTAGTTCCTAGTAAGAGGGACTACATTTTTCCCATATGAATTTTTAATATTTCTCAGAATATTTTCAGAGTGAGGACCTAAGAGGGTCTATGATTTCAAGGCCTCATGTTCCTGTAATTAGTTTTATAAAAAATAAAAAATATATTTTTATTGCATGTGTGGGGGTTTTCAGAGATAATTTAATATCTCTTAAACAGTTGATCAGATCGGAAATCCTAGGATACGTTTGCGTCTAAAAAAGAGTGTTTACCCTAAAAAAGAACATAAAATGAGTCGGCACAAGACGTTTGGACCCCTCGCTTATTAGAGGTATGTTAAATGGATGAATTAAAAGATTCAGTTATTCACATAATAACTGAATCCTAAATAAGTCACGAATGAAGACTCAGATGAGTCATATAATACCATTGTTGAGTTCAAAACATATGTTTTATCTTGGGTGGGGTGAAATCTTTTTTCTCATCGGGATTTCAGCTTATGTGCCTTTGTGGGTGAATAATTAAATAATTAAATATTTATTTATTTAATTATTTGATTTTGACCTACAACTATCCTTCTCTTTAAAAATAATGTTATGATGGATTGTCGAGTTTTTTCAAATAATTTTGAACCCTTGAGATGGGTTCTCTTCTACCCACCATTGACGGATTATGATCGGATGAAAAATCCTTATATCAAGATGAATCTAAGTGTGATGAATCAACAAATGTCATCATCCATTGGAAATTTCATTCTTCACCAACAAAAGATTTAAACCCATGGGAGGACCATTATTTGTAGGTATATATATCCCCATTTTATTTTTCCATGATGAATGTTAATTGACCATCAAACAAATAAATTCACGAATCAGAATTTCATTATTTAAACCATTTTTTGTAATTCATCATTCCTGATATTTGGGTTTATTATATATGGTAGATTTTTATTTGATGAATCCTATCATCCTTGAATCTCTTCAATGGTGGAAAAATGAAAATGGACATCGACGGAGTTTTCTCATTATTTCGTAATTCTTTATCTCCTCCCTTAGCATGTTTATCTTCAGTGTCTCATTTTACCGATGATTCCAGGGTACCTCAAAAATGATCAATGTGAATTTAGACATTGTTGTAACGATTTGAATTTTCTGAGACTGAGATCAAGATCAGGGGTGGAATCCAACCCTAGTGATGTGATGTTGATGTTTGAAATTGGATTTAAGTAAAATCTATGATGTAAATTCTTAAATATGGGTTCTTGGTGCAAGATGTGACAATATCCCCAATGGGAATAGCGAAAGGTTGTTTAGAACCTTCTTCTCCAGGTAGTAGCACGTGACAGTCTAGGCATCAACATACATCTGTTTGAGGAGGCGGCCTCTAGAGGTAAAGCTTGTTCGCTGAGTCCAAAGAACGTAGGGGGGCTGTTGGAGTGGCGTGATGGGATGTTTCCAAACAGAAGGTAAAGGTGGAGGCGGTGGCTCCTGAGGAAGGTAGTATAGGCAGGTAGTATAGCGGTCACTAGTGTAGAAAACATTATTTACGTCAGTTATTTTTCAATTTTTACTTCGGTTTTTAGCCGACGTTAATATGGATGACGTTATAAATAATTTTTGTTACATCAGTTATTTAAAAACTGACATAAAAACATAACATCGCAGTGTTTATCACGTCGATTAATTAATAACCGACATGCAAAAACCGGGGGGGGGGGGGGGTTTATAATGTCGGTTATTATATAACCAACATGATAAACTAAGAGACGGGGGTTTATCATGTCGGTGATATAATAACCGACGTTATAAACATGTGAGGGGAATTTTATGACATCGGTTATTAAAATATCTATGTGATAAACCCCTGGGAAATGGTTTATTACATCGTTTATATATTAACCGAGATGCTAAACCAGTCCGGGGGGGGGGGGGTTATCACTTTAGTTATTTAATAACCAACGTGATAAACCATTTCCCAGGCCTTTTATCACGTCGGTTATTAAATAACTGACGTGATAAACCATTCCATAGGTGTTTATCACGTCGGTTATTAAAACAACCGACGTGATAAACCCTTCCTAATTTCATTATAACATCAGTTATAAAATAACCGATGTGGAAGAAAATTTTTATTAAAAAATCAAATGCAGTCCTCTGCTCTCCCCTAGAAAAAACCAGAAACCAAATCAAGAATTCATACCAAAAAAACAGAAGGAGAATAAAACAACAACTAAAGAAAATTTAACATTTACATTGATAACATATAAAACTTACCCCAATTGACAGCCCCCATCACACCCCTGGACTGTACTCTGACCCACTGGACAACCCGAAACAACCTGATATAGCCCCAAACACCCCGGGACAACCCCCCACCCTCATTTACACCCCCCCCCCACACACACACATTGGATAGCCCTCCCCCACCCCATTGGAGCCCCCACCACACCCCCGGACTGCCCCCCAACCCCCTGGACATCCCCAAACACCCCGGGACAACCCCCCTGGACATACCCAAATATCCCGGGACAGTCCGAAACACCCCGAGAACCCCCCCCCCCCCCCACCCTCATGTATACCCCCCCCCCCCACACACACACACCCTAGACAGCCCTCCCCCACCCCATGGGAGCCCCCACAACACCCCAGGACTGCCCCCGACCCCCTGGACATCCCCAAACAACCCGGGATAACCCCCCACCCTCCTGAACAGCACCCCTTCACCTCCTCACCCCACATGACAGCCTCCACCACACCCCTCGACTACCCCCTACCCCTGGACATCCACAAACACCCCTGGACAACCCCCACCCTCATGTATCCCCCCCCCAACCCTAGATACCCTCCAACACCGCATTGGAGCCCCCCCCCCCCCCCACACCCCTGGACTGCCCCCAAACCCCTGGACAGCCCCAAACACACCTGGACAACACCCACCCTCCTTTAAACCCCCCACCCCCGGGACAACACTTCCACACCCCTAGACAGCCCTCTCACACCACTGAAATATACCGAAAAGTAACCAAAAACAGACCAGAACCCCCTCAACCCACTAGACAGCCCCCACCACACCCTTGGACTCCCTCCCCATCTCCATGGACACCCTAGACCCCCCCCCCCCCACTGGACAGCCACCCCCCTGACCCCCAGGACATCCCCAAACACCCAGACACAACCCCCACCCTCATGAACAGGACCCCCTAACCCCCTCCCCCCACTTGACAGCCCCCACCATACCCATGGACTTCCCCCAACCCCATGGACAGCCCCAAACACCCCGGGACAACCCCCACCCTCATGTATAACCCCCCACACCCTGGACAACCCTCCCACACCCCATTGGAGCCCCCACCCCCACCCCTGGACTGCCACCTGACCCCTCGGATAGCCCCGAACACCCCTGTACAACCCCCCACCCTCATGTATACCCGCCACCCCATGGACATCACTTCCACACCCCTGGAAATCCCTCCCACACTCGTAAAATAGACTAAAAAGTTACCAAAAACAAACCAGAACCCCCTCACCCCACTAGAATGCCCACACCAAACCGATGGACACTCCCCCCACACCCCTAGACATCACGAACACCCCCTGGACATCCCTCCCACACCCTTGAAACAGACCAAAAAGTTACCAAAAATAGACCAAAAACCCCTCAACCCACTAGACAGCCCCCACCACACCTCTAGAATGCCCTCCATCCCCATGGACACCCTGGACCCCCCCCCCCACTGACCAGCCCCCCCCCCCCCCCCCCACCCCACCCCTGGAAACCCACCCCACCCCACAAGACACCCCCACACCCCTGGACACCCCCATGGACAGCCTCCTGCTCCCCTGGAAAGCCCTTCCACACTCTTAGAAACGCTCGCACCCCCTGGACTGCCCTGTCACCCCACCAGATAGCTTTCCCACACCCCTGGACAGCCCCAACCCCACTAATCACCCCCCACACCCTTGGAACCCCTCATCCTCAGACCAGAATCCATACTAGAGAAACTAACATAAGTAAACCAAAACAAGAGGTAGAGCAAAATTAAACATTCAAATATATAAAATTCTAAACTTACACTGTCAACTACAAAAAAAACTAAATCCAACCTAAATAACTACCAAATACATAAATAAAATGACAATAATCAAAATTACATTTTACATTACAAATAACTAAAATTAAATCAAACATGTAAAATAATTTGACCACTCCACTTGTAAGTGTTTGATGTCTTCAGCAGTATAGGGTTGAGGGTTATCAAAAAGATAAAAATGAAAAGGATAGTAGTTAACATGTATAATTAATAAATAAAATTTAAATATTTTGGAAACATTTAAGAGGAAATCTTACCAGGTCAAAATTCACAGCTGTCCCAGTTGTTATTATTTCATACATAAATCTTTACATATAATATCTTCATTCAATGACACCGTGTTGTTCATGACAATTCTATTTGAATGAGTTTAAATTCAATATATTATTTTTATGTAATAAATCAAAAATTACAAATTATAAATGGATATTTACCTTCGCATTTATATATTTGATCATTGCACTCCTTTTCTTTATGTTTTTTCGAATATAGGACCATGCCCTATTAGAAAATAAAATGAATGGGGTAAATGTAAATTTCATTATAATATAAAAAAAATATTGAGAAATTGAAACTTACTTTTCCAATATGTTATTAAAACTTTCCCACACATCATCATAGACAGAGCATATCAAATAAAGTGCTTTCTCCCTTGGGAAAAAACCCCTAACATCCAATGATCACTGAAAAAAGGAAATTTAAAGTTAGTGGTTTTTATGTTAAAAGATAATTAAATCTTTGAGAGAGATTTGTTTCATACCTCTCACAAAAAAGCATCATCCAACATTGTGTCACTATATTCATTTCAAGTCTTTCAGCAATATAAAGCATTCTTTTTCCCCATCCAATGCACATGCTTCAGGGGAAATAAATTATAGGTCCATGAATCCATATACATCTGTTAGCTCAATCCTCTCAAAATTTTTATAAAGATACCTAATACAAATCAGACATAAGTATACATTTTTAATAAATATAACGCATGGAAAAGGTGTTAAGACTTACATGGAAAAAATTTGCACCACGTTGACTCCAAACTTATCTCAAGTAACAAGCTCCATGATATCAGTTTTCATAATCAGCACACTTATTGCACGTCCACAAATATGATCTTCCATTGGAAACTCATAATGACCCGCCAACAAATTTGAATATCGTGGCAATCTTTCAAGACTACTAGAATCTGTATCTAATGTCATTACCATTTGTCTTTGTTGTTGTCTATAAAATATTTCATTACCTTTGAAGTATTCATGTAAAGATAAATTGAAAAATATATTAGTTTTAAAATGATAAAACAACATTAATAAAAAAATAAAATAAAAGATATAACATTCATACCTCTATGGTAATGAGTCGAAGAAGTCTAGACGGACAAATTAAAAAATGGCTGATATTATGTCCAACATTCATCACCTCATCTGTAGGTAATGGTACCTGAGCTAATATATCTATAATATCCTATACAATGACCCTCTGATTCTATACCTCTAATTATTGATGTTGAACTGTATCTCCTATACAATATACCAACCCATATGAAACTATATGATGATGAAGATCATCAACATACAACTCGTAATAAGTATGAAGATGCGGCGGAGGAGTAGGATATAAAACGGGGTCTGTAGACTGAGGTGCGGGAGTGGGAGCTACTGGAAGAGGTGGAGGATAAATAATGGGGTCTGCAAGGGGAGGTGGGGGACTGGGAGTTGCAGTTTGAAATTGTCTTTGCATGTCTACAAATATTGACTCTACCGACGCTCTAATCTTTTCCTCCATCATCGCATTAATATTATGACCTTCAGCCTCCAAGGATTCTATTTTTTTAACCCCCCTCTACATTAGAAGTTGAAGAACATGGAAACACTTTTCTTGCCGATACACCTGCCAGATATCCTCTTACACGACCAGGATGTTCGGGCTTTCCCAATGCTATAGATAAAATATCTTGCCTCCCAGTAGCTTTAAATGACCCATGTGAACTCTAATCCTCAAGAGAGTCCTATATTAATTAATTGAGCATTTCTGCAATGATTGAAATTATATGAAAACAATAGTTAACTTAGATAAATAAAATAGATATCATAAAATCCACTCATCAACAATTCTCAATTATTTTGAAAGATATTCCCATTTTTTTTCCTTCTGATCCATCTTCCATTTTTCATGTCTAGATGGTGGGATGGAGGGGCCTCCTCTCCAGAGCTTGAAGACTCAACTCTTAGTTGTTGAAATTTTTCCGCCATCATTTGTTCTTCCAAAAATGCATTCCCTCCCCGAGATAAACTATGAGGGTATACATTTTTAGATTGGATCCCCCGATGAGCATTCCTTCTTTTCTGTAAATTAAAAATAAGAAATCATTAACAAAACATTAATAAGATCATTTATATAATAATGATTATAAAATTTTACATTACCCTTAACAAAAATTACTCTTTTCTTCTACTTTAAAAAAAATTTCCATGGGTCTTCATCTATGGAAGGATATGTACGAAATTTATTTTCATGACTCCTATGACCATAAATGAAATCAGATGAGAGGGTTGATTTTGAATCCCTCCATCTCATGGAAGCCAATGATAAGCATTTCTTCCCGACTACTCAAGTGTCAGGAATATCCAATGTCATCTGATAAAGAAGAGGTTAAACATATTATATATACTAGAAACACTTAAATAATAGTCAAACAATAGCAAAAGATCTTACCAAAATCGTCTCCCACAATTGAGAGATTATTGCTTTATCCACACTTCTCCAGTAATCATACAAAATGATTACTTTGCTCTTAGCCTGAGTTGCTACAAAACTCTTAAAATATTTTTCATTTGGACCTCTAGGAATATCATCATCATCAAACTCAACGAGTATCCTTTGATCCTGCATATGGGAAAGTGCTAATTTTGGTAAACGTGTGAACCCACATTTACCAACCTTTTAACTCTTTGTCGTAATAGGAGCACATGAGGAAGATTGGGGAACATCAAGAGGAGCATGTGAATGTTCCTCCCCAAAGGTATAACCAATATGATCATCTCCAGAATCATGTTGTTAATCAACTAAATGATCTGTTATTATCCTTCAAATAAAAAAAACATTAGTTCACAAATATAAAAATTCAAATATTTTAATACTACTGTAATCAGAAAATAAAAAAGTGTACTAAGTTATGTAATAGTAAACATTGGTAATATGGTAAGTATGTTAATCAAAGGTAAATATTGTCAAGATGGTCAATATGGTAAACATGGTAAACATGAAAAACCTGCTGAACATGGTAAAGTAATTTTCACATAAAAAAATAATAGATTTAAAATTCATTTAATGGTAAACTTGATAGAGTAAACTAAAAAAATATAAAACAAACATAAAACAAACAAAAACTTATAATTATTTTGTTTTAATACATGTTTTAATAAAAAAACATAAAATATCTAACATTTTTGGAAAAAATATATATATAAACAACAAATAAACATATGTTACCTATAATTTTAGGAATGTAAAATTGGATTGTATTCCAAAATTCATTCATCATGATCGTTCCTTATGGAACAAACCATGTCTTCAACAAGCTCATCATTATGTTCTGTTAATTTTTCCATGGAATAAGGGATCTCACATAAATCAGCGTCTTCATCAAGTTCATCCTTGTAACATATTGTTTTTTCCCTTGTAAAACAACACTCCACTGCATATCTGATTGATCTAATACATAGAAATTTTTTTTCATGTTTTTCCGTTATAAAAGAATTAGATGTGTCTTGCAATCTATTCAGATTAACAAGTGTCATTCTAAATTCATCATGTTTGGCACTATTGTTACCCATAAAACATTTACAGTTAAAACCAAGAACTTTAATTTTAAATTATTCAACCTCCCATATGCCTTCAATCACTCCCTAATATGTACTTGATGCAGAAATTGTGTTATTGTCCTTAGCACTCGAAAAATGCATTCCTTCTGAAAACACCAATACACATCTTTTCTGAACTACACTTCTGTTGTCCTAATCTTTCATATGAAATGTATTACCATTAATATCATAACCGGACCATGTTATCACAATTAATCATGGACCACCCACTATGTATTTTAATGTCTCTGATACATCTGATCTACCAAGCAAGGTCTTTTTAAACCATGATGAAAAAGTTCTGTTGTGCTCATTCAAAATCCACATTTCATTCTTTTTTGAATGACATTGTTTCAACTCATTAATATGAAATGTGATATACGGTTTAGCATCAGCTATGTCATTCAAGATCTATGATTCTAACTTCTTCGTTTGTTCATTAGACAATGATTTGTCTTTCAAGCCACAAATCCCCTTTCCATCATTATTAACTCATCCATAGCGAGATGGATGCAAACCTATGTGTTGCGTTGCAGCCAAGTAGCTCGTACAAAACTCTGATACCTCCTCAGAAGTATACTTCTAAATAATTGAGGCTTCATTTCGATATGTATTTTTAACATACCCCTTTAATATTTTCATATACCTTTGAAAAGGATACATCCAACGAAGATATACAGTTCAACAAAGCTTTATTTCATGAACCAGATGAATCATTAAATGAACAATGATATCTAAAAAAGTTTTAGGAAAATACATTTCCAATTGAAAAAGTATTAAAATTTCATCCTTTTCCAAAATGTTCAAAGCATTCACATCAATCGCCTTGTTAAAAATTGAATTGGAAAAATAACAGAACTTCATTTTATTCTTTTTGACACGGATGGGCAATATTCCACGTAATTCAACTGGTAGAATTTGTTGCATCATTACGTGAAAATAATTTTATTTCATACCTATCAACTTCAAGTCCTTCAATGAGACAAAATTTTTTAAATTGGAAGAATAACCTTGAGGCACATTGATATCATGAAGACACTGAAAAAAGCTAATTTTCTCCCTCTTCGATAATGTATGACAAGCCGGTGGAAGATATGTTCGTCTTCCTTTAGGAGTGGGAGCTAACTCCAAACGTATTCCCATTGATAGTAAGTCTAATCTTTCATTCAACCCATATTATGTCTTTCCTTTAATATATAACAATTTTCCAATTAAACAATCACAGATATTCTTCTCCACGTGCATGAAATAAATATTATGTTTAAATTCATGATACCTCCAATTTGGTAGCTAAAAAAATATTGTCCTTTTCTTCAAATATGTCTATCTTTACTAGATTTCTGTGTCTTTCCCAATGTCACATCAAGGGTTTTCACCCTCTCAAAATATAGATCAGGGGATAATGGTTTTGGAACAGTATCAAATTCTTGTGAGCCATTGAATGCCTTTTTTAGTCTTCTATAAGGGTGATCCATATGCAAAAACATTCAATGACCCATGTACACTGTTTTCCTCCCATGATACAAATGATAATATGACGTCTGTTGTTCACAAATTGGACTTACTTTATGCTCTTTAACAGTGTATCCAGAAAAATTTCCATACGCTGGGAAGTCATTTATAGTGAACAGATGAACTGCATGCAGTTGAAAATATTCCATTTTATAATAATCATACACCCTAATACCATCATCCCATAACAGTTTCAAATCGCCAGTCAATGGTGACAAGTAAACACCAATATCATTGCCAGGTTGCTTTGGAAAATAGATCATTATACTCAACATGGAATATTTGCGCTTCATACAAACGTCAAGAGAGAGGTTATAAATTACCAATAAAACAGGCCATGAACAATGTGTGCTACTGAGGGTTCGTTATGCATTCATTCCATCTGTGCACAACCCTAGTCTGAGAATTCTAATTTCATTTCCAAAAGTAGAATACTACGCATCAATTTTCTTCCATTGTGTACAATCAGCTGGATGATGTATTTTTCCATCATATACCTGCTCATCAGCATGCCATCCTAACCTTTATTCATCATGTGAATTAGAAAATAATCATTTGAAATGATGAATTATAGGAAGATTCCAAAATACCCATGATGGGATATTTGTAATCTCTAAATCAGCCTATGATTTTTCTTTCACCTAATACCGTGATGTCCCACATTTAGGACATTGTGATAGAAATTCATATTCCTTTCTATATACAATGCAGTCATTCAGACATGCATGTATTTTCTTGTATCCCAATCCCATCGGGCATAATATTTTCTTGGCCTTATACTGTGAATCTGGAAGATCGTTATCTTTTAGAAGAATGTCTTTCATCAATTGTAGCAGCTCTATAAAACTTCTCTCACTCCATCTATGTTTCTCCTTCAGGTTAATCAATCTTAACACCACCGAAAAAACCATAAAATATGTACAACAAGGATCTAATGGATTTTCAGCATCACCATATAGATGTGTAATTGTTGGTTCTATCTCAATTTGTTCTTCTATAATACCACACATCATTTCTTCAATTCCATCGGAGTTACCATCCTGCAAATCATCATCATCAGTGAAATTTCATCCAGTTTCACCATGCCAAATCCAAGGGCTATAACTCGGATTAAAACCATGACAAATCAGATGATCTTTTATCTCTCTACTTTTCATCTTCTTCATATTCAAACATTTCAGTTATGGACAGAAAAAAATTTCACTACTTGGAACATTTCATTTAGCAAATTCCAAAAAGGCATCAACACCTTCCTCATCTTCATTGCTCATTCGATGTGCCGTAATCCAACATAGAATCATTATTACCTATAACTAATATCAAATATATATATATATATATATATATATATTTAAGATGATAAAAATATATTTTTATAATAAAATATCATAATATGAATGTAAAACAATTTTGAAATAAAAAACAAATCTATGCGTATTGAAAAAATTTGCATGACTATTATTTTAAAACCATAATATAGTAAGATATAACAGTTTTAAATTCCATTGAATCAAAGAAACCTATGGGGACTACAGTGGTTGATAGAAAATCGGAGAAAATAGAGTAAACCTCAGAGTCAAATCATATTTAAAATAAAAATTTAGATGGAGAAAATCACAATGTAAATCCAATAATCACGACATAATCATCATGTAATAATCTCAGAAACCACGATGCAATAGTCAATCCCAACTGACACTTATCCCCCGCCCCCTTGGACACCCCCTGGACACCACCACCGCCTTGTACAGCCCCCACCCCCTGGACACCACACCCACACCCTTGGACACCCCATGGACACCACCACACCCTTGGACACCCCCCAAAACCCTCTAGACACCACCCCACCCCTAGAGAACCCCCAAAACCCTCTGGCCATCCACCACCCCTTTGGACAGCCCCCCACACCCACACCCACAGGAAACCACCCTGGACACCCCCAACATTATGGACATCCCCCCCACCCCCTGGACAACCCCACCCCTCTAGACAGAACCCCCAACCCTCATGGATACCACTCCCACCCCTCCCCCCTTGGACACCCCCAACCCTCTGGATAGCCCCCCACACATGGACATCCCCCACCCCTCTAGACAACACCCCCACCCCTCTTGGACACCACCCTCCACCCCCTACCCCCTTGTACACCCCCTGGACATCCCCCACCCCCCCGAACAACCACCAAAACCCTCTAGATGGGGCCCCACCCCGTAGACATCCCCCACACTGAACCACCCCCTTGGACACCCCCTGGAAACCCCAACCCTCTGTACAGCCCGCCCCCCCCCCCTCCCCTGGACTACCCCCACCCCACTAGACATCACCCTCACCCCTCCGAGACACCACCCCCACCCCTACCCCCTTGCAAACCCCCTGGACACCCCACAACCCTCTAGAAAGCCCCCACCCCCTGGACTTCCCCCAACCCTCTAGACCGCACCCCCACCCCCCTAGACACCACCCCCACCCCTACCCCTTTGGACACCCCCTAGACACCCCAACCTTCTGGGCAGCCCCCCATCCCCCGGACAACCCCCAAAACCCTCTGGACAGGCCCAAACCCCCTTGGACAGCCCCCACACCCACCCACCCCCTTGGAAACCCCCCTGGACACCCCCAATCCTCTGGACATCCCCCCACCCCACGGAAAACCCCCCAAACAATGGATTACAAATAAAAACTAGGCATGGGGAACAACTACAATCACATTCAATTAATATATACTTCAGCATGAAATAAATGGAAATAAATATTATTAAATTTGGATACATAAATGATCGTATGATAATAAAAATTAACCATTGATATTAAACTTGTCAAATGATCACAAGTTTTCTTGATAACTAATATCATAATGAGGTAATGGATAATTCTAGAAATTGTAAACATATTTTCAAGGCCTTGTCCAAGGCCTCAAAAAATACTAGGGTAAGCCCTCAAAAAAAACCAAATTCTATTTGGAATCATGAGACATAGTGATGCATCGAAGGGCCATAGAGGTCAACAACCATGGCATTACATGTCTAATAGATTCTCATATAAAAGAGGATAAATATAAGAAAAAACAATACTTGAAATATCATTTCCCACTTCGAACAATTAATCAGTAACCATTCTATGTAGTAATATATGTTAATGAGATCATTTGTTGTCAATGTCAAAAAAAATTACTATCAATGTCAGTAATTCGCGAAACAAAAAAAAACTACATAGAAGTAGGTGAGGCTTACGTGAATATTGAAATTTTATCTAATAGATCTAGGGATAATAAATAAGATGATGATGGAAAAACGAGGTAAGAGGGTTCGAAATCGAAGAAAATTTCCTAGTTTAAACAAAAAAATTGAAAAACATAAATATAGACTATCTGGAAAAAAACAAACGAAATAAAGTCCTGGGAGGCTTACCTGAGTGTTGCGAGTTATGATGATAGATTTGAGGAGATTAAAGATGTTAAACGATGATGGAAAAATGAGTTGAACGCAACGTGATTGATGAGTCGATAAGTGTTTACCGTGCGAGAGAGATGAGTCACCGGACTGTCGATCGAAAAATCGTAAATTACAATCCATGGGGCTTGTTAATTTTTTTAAATGTTTTTATAACGTCGGTTATATAATAACCGACATTATAAATTTTTTTTACATTTATATTGTCGATTATTATAATAACTGACGTTATAAATGTATCATATATGACTTTTTTTACGTCGGTTATTTTACAACTGATGTAAAAAAATCAGGGTGTTGGTTTTTTACATCGGTTATAGAATAACCGATGTAAAAAATACATCAGATATCACAGTTTTTTACGTCGGTTTTTTATAACCGACGTAAAAGATTCTGCTTGTTTTTTCGTTACATTGGTTATCAAATAACTGACGTCACAAATGCCTCAAAATCCGCTTTTTTACGTCATTTTTTTTATAACCGACGTAAAACATTCGTAGATAGATCATTTTTTACGTCGGTTATTTGATAACCGATGTAAAAATCACCGTTCTTTGGTTTTTTACGTCGGTTAATTTATAACCGATGTTAAAAACGAACGCGCGTGATTTTTAACGCCGATTATCAAAATAATCGACCTTAAAAATCTACTTCCCTCATTTTTTACATCGGTTATAAAATAAACATTGTAAAAAAAACCACGTTTCACAGATTATCATGTCGGTTATATATAACCGACGTAAAAAATTGTGACATAAATAACATTTTCTGCACTAGTGGGTGGTCGGGTGCGAGGTTTCCGGAGATGTCGCGAAGAGCGACTGGTGGTGGTGGTGACCAAACATGCGGACGAGGCATCTACATGTATGAGGATGGAAACTAGGGAATGATGATGGAGGGGGAAGCTAAAATAAAAACTAAAAGGAAAATATAAACAAAAAGAAAAATAATATGAATAATGATATTTTTTTATTATTATTTTGTTTAAACCCCCATAACTCCCACATAGGGAGTCCGATTGAGGTGAAATCAGTAGTGGCATGGCCCTGATTCCAAAACCATGATTTTAAGAAATATTTAGATAAATTTACCCTGACCCACTACATAGGTCCAAGAATCTACCATGAAACATTAAATTTAATAATATTATTAAAAATTTGAACCGCCAAAATTTCTGCATACAATGTCCATTCGACGTGCTACCAGTGGTGACATGGCTATGTCTATATGAGAGTTTATTGAAGACCAATATTAAATATTAAATAAGGATTCATGGATCAGGCCCATGAAACACCCATTGTATTTATTGTTATTATTATTATTGTTGCGGAATCTTCCATATAGTGTGACTATTTCATACAACATTGGATTGGTTATCCATCAGCGGCATTGTGACGCAGATATTGAGGAGACTGTTTTGTGGCCAATATTTTGATTCTAAATCCTGATTGAGGTTCATGACATACGAATTCTAGATCGATCATGTTGTAGTGAATGGTGAATTTTTCACCGGGTGTCTGTTATAGAAATTTGAATAATAGATCTTATGAGATTTCTATGAGTATCACATATCTGTGATCCATGTATATTATTTTGAGATATGAAAATTTCCCCCACAATATTTCATATGAGCATAATGTTGAAAAATAATATATTTTTCATCCGATTTCTGATTGGGATGAATGAATAGTTGATCATGTGTGTTTTCCCACAAGGGTCACAATTGGGTGATCTATTTGGTTATCTAGGGCCTCCTAATGTTTTACTCGCTATTATTTGAAGATCCGAATGATCTCATTAGATGTGGAAACATGAAACAAATATTGGTGAAAGATCATTCTGATGCGGTTGAAAAAAATCCACATATTATGTTTCCAGCAGCTCTTGAGAGAGTAGTGAAAATAAAGATAACATGACGCGTACTTACCGTGACACATTGTGTACCACGTTCTCATGTGATTAAATCTGTATGAAGGGACACAAATCCAAGAACATGGCACATTCCAAATGCACAGGAACTTTTTGGCCAAACATGCATCATCTCGTGTGGATCAACATAATGTGTACCATAGAACATAGACACAGAGTCTAAGTACACAGACATGGCATGCAGATACGGCTCGGTCCTCGGGTAGGCGGGAACCGCCATATAGTACACATACATGGAAGGTAACCATACATATACGAGAACCATGTAATCGTTAGAGACACAAAAAGGAAGTGGAGTAGGACCACATTTCTTTATTATTCATATAGAAAGGGAAAAAATTAATAAATATGGATTAAAATTCATTATTTTATTATGAAAAATTCAAAAAAATATAAAAAAAATGCGGTGAAGGGTGTGAAAAAATCCTACATCAAACTCTTCTACACTTGAATATTTTTTTTATTCTCATAAAAAATGAATGAATTATACTTTTTGAAATATAATGTATGATTTTTGACATTCTATTTAAAAGGACCATATCTAGACTTTTAATATAGAGGAGCATGAAAATTCAGGCATTTCAAAAGTTCTCAAAATAATGTCCTACTTATCTATAACCCCTAAATAGAAATCAATGGAACACGAATTCATCAAATGTCAACAATATCATGGCCTTTTATGAATTCACCTACTTCCCTACAGCAATTAAAATTCATGATCAAATTTCAAGAGTGATAATATCTTAGAAAAAGAGGAATTACAACCTTGACAAATGAAGCTTTCAATTTTCACTACCCCTATGTTCTAAAAAATTCAATGTAAAATTATTTTAGAATCACTTCATTCATACAACTCAAATGATCTTCCACCTAGTAAATTATACCCTTATTCATATAGGATTAAAATTTCACTCACCATAATGATTTTCTTTATTATCAATAAGCACATTATACCTATTTTATTACTATATATTTTAATTTTACCATGCTATGTATGTGAAATAAACTATGACGAATCATTTATTTTAAAAATATAATGGGATATAAGGCCCACATACTAGAGCCTATAAACATAGATGATCAGCATGAGATACCATTTTCCTATTTTACTCATGTTTAAAAGGAATTATAGGATTTATTTTTTAGTTGGATCCCCAATGTTAATATTTTAATTTAAAAAATGAAAGAACACCATACTTCATTTAAAATTTTCAGTTATCTAATTTCATGATCCTAATTACAAAAATATATATCCTACCTTGCCCACATACACAATTCTCGGATAGGAAATCCACAAGAATAATGCCCTACTTGACATGGAAATCATACATCCCCCAGTGTTTTGGACACCTAGAAACCCTCAACGACCAATAAGTTTAGACACTATTCAGAAAATAATTGATTTGTATGTGAATCCAACGAACCATTAGTTATTAAATTATTTTAAAATTTGTGAAATAATTTTAATTTTTTGGATATTTTTTACAAAAAACATATAGGGAATTTAGAGTGGAAGAAATTAATCAGTGTTTGAAATACCAATATCCCCCACACATAAAACTCAAAATATCCTCCAATGTTTACTCCCAAAGTGGGAGATATTCATCCACACAAAAAAAAAACAAAAAGAAATGAAAACATATATACAAAATAAAACCATCCAAAAACCATTTTCACATAATTGAATTTTGTTTTGAAATGTTATTGCTTTTTCTATTTCAAATGCAGATTTTTTTTTCATTGAATCCATAAATTTTTTCATGGTGATTAATATGAAGGAGCAATAAAATGATAATGAGAACAATGAATAAATTTAGTAATCACAATAAAAATCAAAAAAATATTCAACACACTAGAATCTAGTAATATAGCTCCCATGTAGGGAAACATATTCACAATTTGAAAAGGAAATTGTGGGACTCCCATACAGTTATGTCTTATATGAAAGAAGTTAAAATATTTAAAATAATAGAATTAGAAAAACCATTACCCTGAGAATGATATTTTTCAATATTATTTTTTTGTTTCAATTAATCCCCATGTTATTTTCATTGTGATGGGTCTCTAGATTCTCCATTCAAGTTTTTAAAAGATGTAAAAAAAACTTACATGAGACATTAAGAAATTATGTTAAAATTAAAAAAGAATAAAAGTTAGTTTGAGTGTATTATATAAAAAACCCAGTGTGGTCCTCCCATTGGTCTTGAATGTTTTCCACATGAAACTATTGGCAGTTTATTATAATTCTATTTAAAATAGAATAAATTATAATAGAAACCCTAAATAAAATAATGAATTAAAATACAAGGGTAATCTTTGGATAACCCCCATTAGGTGTTGCAGTTTGATTATCCACAACTAGAGAGTCAATGGATCAACCCCAATATGACAGGGGATTAATGCTCTTAATTAAGAAACACTAGATGTGGTTCCTCCCAATTTCAGTATAATACCACATTTTGATTACTTATCTTTCATATTCATTCAAATTACCCTTTTTGACAATGGAGTACCACATGTAGAGTGATGGAAAAGAAAACAAAATATTGGATTTCTGCCCCTCTTATTCATCTTTATGATCAATTTTAATAGTTTTTTAGATTAGAATTATAGGATACTACTTGTATTCTAGATAAATAAAATTAATAACTCCTTCATATGAAACTAAAATTGTTTCGTCGTCCTCTTATAACTCTATGTATAGTTCCAAAAACTCCTCTTCAATAGTAGCTCCGAACCTAGAACATCCATCCAAAATTAAGTTTTCCAATAACTCATTAGTAGTAAAATCTTCAATTTCTTCACTATCCATGAAATAAAAAATGTCAAATTCTTCAAATCGATGTGCATAGAGAGTAATAATTATTTAATAATTTAAAACAAAATAAAATTCAAATAAAAATTCATATTCATCTTAAAAATTTTCAACTCCCTAAAACATTGCATTTTGTTGTTCTCCAAGTGTAATAAGTGATCCTGGACATATGTAAGTGGAAAGAGTGAGGTAGACAACATCCTATAGAATGTCTTCAAAATATACCACCTCTATTGTGTTTTCATATAAGGAACAAGAGAGGATATATGATGTTTTTTCCTGTTTAGTCACAAAAAAATAAATAAATGAGAAAAATAACAATAAATCATTAAATAAATTGATGGAAGTAAAATTATCTTCTAGATTGTGCTCAGCCACATTAATGTCAGCATATCCAATCTCATCCCTGGTCTATAAAACAACCATAGAAGATGGATCTTCCATCCCAAACATTGAATCAGGTGGTAGTACATTATTTAAAGTTTTAAAATATAGTTCTTCTACAATATAGACATGATTTAAGAGGTGAAAATTTTACTTATATTCCATGACTAATGAATCCAACGTTTGTGGTCACAAATCCTGTTTAAATTATTAAATGATTTATGCAAAATCATCTCTATGCAAAATGATAGAATGTTCCCTAATTCTATAATCAAGAAACCATTCATAATAATTTGAGATTTGGGGCTGTCAAATCATTTTCTAGTTTTTTTGGTATTTCTTATACCTTTTTTGTTTAATTTTTTATAGAAAAATGGAAAACTACACTGAGGAAAATGTTTCTTTTCCAAAAAACGGAACAAAAAATTGATGACATCATTATTTCAAAGAGAATAATTTTTACAATTTTAAGACCCCGGATATAGAATTGTGAATATCCTCACAGTCACTCTCAAAGAATCAGTATCAAGAGAATCGTTGGTATTTATGAAAATCATTTTCTATTTATATATATTGATAGAAACCAAATAAAATAGTATAAACAATGATGAAAAAATAAGTAATAAACTGAATACCATTAGTGGATAAAAATGGTTGAAAATTAGAAGAGAACAACACAAAAAACAAAAAAAAAATTGATCAAATAAATTATAGTAGGAAAGAGAAGAGGAGTCAGTGAAAAAGAAGGAAAGATCCATTTTATCATACCTCAACTCTATATCACCAATTTACTGAATAATTAATCAAAAAATCTCAAATAAATCATTTCATGTTTGATAGTTTGGGTCACACACCCATCTCACCTAAAACATAAAGAGTAAAACACATAAACTATTAATTGATCAACCATTCTCCAAATTGAAAACTAACCCGTCAAGTACGTCATGGTGACAAGGATGTAGCAACCCAGAATGGTCTAATTGAGCACTACCGATTGCACAACCCCACTCACTTCCTATGATCTAGAAATTGAGAAATTGAAGAATACATGAAGTAAGAGAGTTTCAGACCATTCTTGAATAGTATTTATCTCTTACTCTCCCTAATTAATAACAATAATCATCTAAGGTGAAGAAATTGGTGATTATTGTAGGGAAGATAAGATAATCAGGTCTCCTTGGGTTTCAATGCATGATTATGGACATGAATATTATATCTCAATTACTAATGATATGAGTTCACACACATGAGGAAGCATGACATATATTAAAAATTAAAAAATAAACACATTTATAATAAAAAAACTAGAAGATCGATTGTGGTATTTACATAATAGGAAAATAGACACAAAACTAGAGAAAAAGAATAAAGTGGAGTGGAGTTTAATCTCCTTGTTCTAGAGACATATAGCATGTATTTGGGTAAGACAGTGCGAGGTGTCCCTGATTGATTTATGAAGTTTATCTCTTCACTTTCCACAAAAACAAAAAACAGCATACTCAAAAAAATATTCTATTAGGATCATATCTACAAGGAATTCCTTGATGAATTCCTGACCGACTCCTCCATCATCTCCTGGTGGAATTATCCATCATCATTAATAACCAATTCAACCCCTTCACATTCCCATGTTCTTCATCTCTTGTTCCCAATCTTGTGTGATAAAGAGGGAGAAAAATGTCACACAATGGTTATATAAATTGTATTAAAATATAGTACCTAATTTTATTAAATATCTAATAAAAAATGTATATGTTATAACTATTATAATTAATAGTAGTTAATTATAAATATATGTTAATCTTAACATATATATACTATTTAAATAATCCCATTACTACTTAAATAGATTAATATATATTAATAATTATAAAAATATTTATTTATTAATATTACTATTACTTAATTTAAATTAAATTATTATATAAATATATAAATTTATTAATATATACACTTAATATACTAATATTTATATATTTGTTATATTCTAGTTATTATCATAAAATATTAATTAAATTATTTATTATATGAATTTTATAATATATTATTAATACAATATGTTATTATATATAAAATTATTGTTAAATTTATTATTATTATTAGATATTATAATATATAAATATATACATTATAATATGTGTTAGAAGAAAATAGAAACAACATATTGAATGGGAGGATTAGTCTCATCGGATGGTGAGGATGCTGAAGAGGGAAGCGCACGGTGCTAGTAGGGGGAATGTGTTTTGAGAGAGGAGTAGATTCAGCATCTTAGTGGTCTGACAATGTTATGTCATTGGTGTCTGGTGGCGGCAAGAGGAGGTTGACACAGTAGAGGTGCTTGTTAGTCACTGTTGTCATATAAATGGCTTTAAGTACACATGTTACAATGAGGGGATTCAGTTTATAATCAATGAGGTCCTTGATAGGTTTCAGGGAGTTGTGAGATTTGTTTGGGTCTTTATAGATCGGATTTTTGTTTTTCATGTTTTGTTTGAGTGAATTCAAATATCTCATTTAGGTTCTTTGTCAACAGTGAAATTAAATATTAATTATTTTACTGTTTGATTTCTTCATATTATTTTTTAAATGTAATTCTCAACATCTATTTTTGTACTATGTTTTGGTAGTTATACAATGTGACATGATTTTGGGGAGGTGAGTTGAGAGACAGTGGGTACATCCTATATTACCTTTGATGGGTGGTAGCGAGAAGATGTGGTGAAGGGTGTGGGATGGGAAGATTAGACTCACCACTAGAGAATCTAGATGTGAGTGTGTATGATGGAGTAGTGGTTAGGAAGGTGTGTAAAATGGTAATGAGATGGTACAAAACAATAATAATTAGGGAGGCTGATCGTAAGAAATATAGTTGTGAGACCGGTGGTCAGGAGTGGGAGATTCTTCTAGAGAAGGTGGCAGTGAGTAGGGAGAAAAATGGAAAAGGGATGAATGGTGGTGTTTTGACAGTGTAGTAACATTGGGTTTAAGGTAAATGAAATTATGGTGGTGGTTACCTACAACTAATTAATCTAAAAAAAGAAACTAAAATAAAATTATTTAACTAACAAAAATCAATTTAGTAAAAATATAAAAGATAAAAATTGAAATGAAAAAATTATAATATAATTTATCATAATTGAAATTTTTTAACAATTAAATTATATCAAATTAGAATTGTTGAATATATTTGAACAATTAGACACAAAAAATTCATCAATGTAAATAAGTTTAAAAAATAAAAAATAAATCAATTCAAATAAATAAATTAATTAATCAAATAAATTATTTATAGAAATCAAATTTCTATGAAATTAATCTTAAATATAAAAATACAAATGAAAATAGTTTCCTTGTAAAATATATTAATTAAATATTTTAATTTAATGAAATTAAAATAAATAATAATAACTAAATAATAATAATTAAATACTCAAACCAATTAGAAGAAAATAATTTTATAAAATGAAATTAAATAAATGAGTACATGAAAATGTTATTTTAAAACAATTTTAAAATAAATAATGAATTAATGAAAGAAAATAAAAATAAAATATTAAAAAAATATAATTGAAATTTAATGAAAAAACAAAATAAAATATTTAACATGAACATTAAAAGAATGACAAAAACGATCAAGAAAATACATATTTATACAAAAACTCAATGTTTTATTAATAATGTAAAAAAGGGTTAAGATTTAATAATTACAAATTAAAATTCATTTTTTAATCCTAAAAGGGCAATTAAATATAAAAAATTATTTGGTGAAGATTTGAAAAACGAAGAAACATCATATGTAAAAACAATAACATTTTATCTTCCCAAATTTTTTTCATTATTACAGGATGTAGTTGATTCAAATAATATATATAAATCAGGAACATTTATTCTCATCATCATCCCTACATTACAAATTAATACTTTGTTTTTGGAGTAAATAAGTAGTGGGTGTTGATTCCATCCAACCAAAACATTTATACCCTTAAATATATTCATGATAATTTTAGTCAACACTATGATGATAAGACTTTCTAATTTTTTTGAAAGACTTATTGTTGACCCCTTTAAAATAATATAGTTTTATAATCCACCGCTTGTTCTTCATTTTGGTTGGTAATATCTTCATGTGAAAAAGATATTGTTGCTATGAATAGTCAAAAAATTAATTCCTATTATTTTAATATAGTTGAAAATACATATTATTTTGTTTCAAATAATAGTATATTAAGAAAACAAATTTACTTATCATTTTAATTTCATTGATTTTTTAAAGGATGATGAAATTCGATCCTCTATCAGGAATCCAAATCCCCTCTATCATCCTATATGACATATGAAAAATATTTCACATTATAAAATCCCTGAAATGATTGTTATATTCCAATCATAGTAGCATCCTCCATTGAGTTTTTATCTGACTCTAAATTTTTTTTACTTTCCTATATCTCTATTGATCAATTATTATTTGCTGGATTTGAGACATAAAACACACTCGTTTCTTCTGATGCCGTTATAAACAACTCATCATTTTTAAAATCCACACTGAGATTCACCTTCCTGAATCCCATTTCATCATTTTTCACCAAATGATTATTGTTTACCTTTTGTAAATGGATAATAATTAAATTAAATTATTTATAATCTAACATGTATATTAGTTCAATAACAGAAAAATATGACACAATGAAATAAATTGGATTTATATCCTTTTAACCAAATATGTGCATCGATTTTAGAATAATAGTAACTCCATTTTTTTTATCATACTACATTCATCATGTTCTTTTTAATATAATGTATAAACCTTGATTAGAAAACAATATTAGATATATCATTTTTATTGGGTAACCTAACTAGCGATGGAATTTGTTCAGTATATGAATTCATATTTTCTAATATCAAAATCACAATATGATGTCAAATCCATCCATGAACTATTGATTATTTGTATTTGATATACATCCTTAGACCCTTTATGGATTCAAATAATTAAATGTTTATTTATGGGATTCAATGTATGGGTAAAAAAAATTACTATTGTATAACAAGTAATGGTGTGCTTGGTTGTAATCTATGATGGTAATTTTAACAACATCCCTTTTGTAAATCCCTTCATCCATAAGGTTTCCACTTTGATATGACTTTTTGAGACTAATGATTTTTACATCTGATAGGTAATTAGTAATGAATTTTATTGTTTCATTAATATTCTATTGTTATGAAATACATTCTAATGGAATACATCGATTCATGAAATACCCATTTAAAATTTTCATATTTTGTTCAATGGTGTACATCAATATGTAATGGTCATGAACATATAGTTAAACATCTCTAACCGAGTCAAACAATTGGTGGAAAATTATATCAAAGAATAATAGTGGCCAAAAATATTTGATTTATATAATATGACAACTGCCTCATTATTTATGATCGTCAAATTCTCCATGCCTATAACATTGCTATATATAGATTTAAAAATGATGTAGGTTCTGGTTAATTTATGTCATATATTTTTACCATTATTCTATTTATAGTGATGCGAATAAAATATTACAACAAAATTTGATATTCTTTTTTATTTTAGTCCTTCTAACTTCAAATAATTAATTGACACGACATTCATGATATTTGATGACTAACCCCCTATAATTTTTTCAACCATAAGGTAAATGAAATGTTTCAAATTATTATTTTTGCATAGAGTGTATGATATTTAAAGAAGAAAAGTATGTAAATTACCCTTAACCAGTTCAAAATCATCCTTTATCAACATGAAAACAATGATATACATTGCCTTGATTAAATATATTGTTTTTTCAAGGAACATTTAGAAACATTTCAATAACATTATCAAATACATTTCATTATTCCTGAATGACATTAAGAAAATTCTAAACATAAAAAGAACTATAATACATAGATTTAGAGAAAAATTATCAATTTTTAATAATTTACTACATAAGTTTTATTGAAAATGATTTATTGAAAATAATGCAAATTTCATTTATATTATTAATATTTTGATCACTGATTAATATAGACCGTGTAGTATCTTGTTTGGTATGCCTATTGAATTTTTTCATCAAGTATAGGTATTTTTATCAATGATGAAAAAATTTCCAATTTCCTAAAAAGACAGTCAATAAAGAATTTATCAACATAATTGAGTGTATTAATTCTTCACAAATTGTACACACAAAAATTTTAATTATGTTATAGCCTTAAACATTTCCATAATCAGGAATGAAATTTATCATCATGTACAATATTTTCCATAATGTGAATTATTCACTTCTGTGGGAATCATAAATTGAAATACATTAATACCAAATGAATTTCAAATCATCAATCAATTGACTAAATATACATAAATTTCACTACAAGGTTTTTTGTTTTAGTTATTTGAAGAGAAAACATAATGTATTTGCACTTAATTCATAATTACAAAGGGAAGTTATAATTAACCAACATGAATGGCCTAGACTATGCATACTACTCGATATAGAAAAAGGATTAATTATATCTATATATACTTAAATATTGATGATTCTGATATAATTTTTATATTTAAGAAACATGTATTCAATTTTCTTCCACTGAGGATAATCTATAGGATGATGTATATTCTAAAAAATAATTTTTTTATATGTATTACATATCAATTTTCATGAGGATTATTGACATTTATATAGTCCTTTAATTTGTGGAATGATAGGAATGTAACATACAAATTTCAAAGGACTAGATTCATCGATGTTGGGTTTATTTGCACCACACTATTGAAATTTTATAAGTGATTCATAGTCTAGGAGAAAAAATATAAAATAATTTGTAGAAGCATGTTTTTATAGATAAAACCCATTGAACATAGTAGTTATTTTAGGATCATATATTTGACAAGTTTTATCATTTTCTTTAAGTATCATATCATTCAAGATACCATGTAGTATTATAAATCTTGTGTACCTCCATCCTTTTGTAGATTTCAAATTATATAACATCAATATGGCTTTCAATTTAGTGTATTTAGTACAATCGGTATACAATGATCACTTTTTAATTCTATATAACATTTCAATCACTGTTGAAAAATTCATGAAGTTCATCATCAATGGTTATTTTAATTTTTTATAAAATAAATTCATAATCACTTATAATGGTTTTAGTATCATATGATCTATAAATCATAGTATCACCTCTATTGGTTCACAAATCAATTTCCCCCATCTTTATTACAACATTTATTGCTCTGATCTATTCCCTGAAAAATGAGATCTTTTTTCCAACTCTTCCAAACAATTTTATCTTGAATAATAACAATGTAAACATGTATAAATGATTTTGGAAGGGATGCATTCATGGTACATTAAAAAGTCGACAAAATATTTAACTCCCTATTCATAATATTTTTTCATTAAATTAGTTTGAATCCATTTGTGATTTATATACATACTATTAGGTTCATAAAATATTTATTTTGTACAAAAAATTAATAAATACATATAAGATATTCATAATCATTGCATAATGTAATATATAATTCTAATAAGCATACCAAAAAATTTTATTGTCTCATATAAATTCAGTATTATTTAAAGGAAATTGGAAATATGATATAAGAAAATAATTAATCTATTATTGGTATGTTTTATCATCAGAATTTATCCACAATGATCACTGGTACCCTGTATAGGATGACTCTTCTTAAAAAAATTAAAGTAACACATGTTCAAATCTAAAATAAAATAGAGACTATTATCAAGATAAAAATTTATATAAATAATATTTTTGATATAAATATAATGAGGTTTATAGTTTTCCCCTTATATGTAAATGTTTGCTAGAAAGCATTTGGAGAAGAACCAGAAAATATTTCTTATTTTGTTTCATAATGATGAAAACATTATCATCAATAATCTATCCCATATAAGGGGATCCTTGATTTGTGTGAATCTGAGTAGGCTCAGTTGGATGGTCTTATACACACTCATGTAGAGACATAAATTACAATTTCAACATTCAACGAAATCCTTCATTTACACCATGAAACGGAAAATGTATTTTGTTCGATTAATGAGTCTCAAAAGTTCGTATCTCCCCATGATAAAAATAAGTAATTCTAGAATGTATTTATTAAACATTATTGGTGGGAGTCCAAATAGTGTGAGAAGTATTTGGTTATTTATTAAATCACTTAGTATGGGGTTGGTAGGTGGTGTTTCCTTGATAGTCACTGTGGATGTTCAAATGGGTGAGAATTTCAGTCAACCATTTTATTTTCATCAATATTTTAATTTTAACACATTTTTCTAACATCAATTTAGATATCTATAGCATTAATTTTTTTAGTAATTTGAATCCATGATATAAATAATATTCATAAAAGTAAATAGTGACTCTTCATATATTATCCATGACTTGAATACACATATGACGCTTGATTCATATTCGTAACTACCCTAAGATAACTCCTTGGTCCCTAAGAATAGGTGGATTGAATTGTGGGTCTCAACTTACATTGGAGGAATTATTTTCAAATTTTTATATAGAGATATTTCAATGTTATAATGTGCATAAAATTTATAATGACTAATCATAAATTCAAAGCTTCCAAGAAAAAATCATTAAATAGAAAGGATATAAGGGTAATGAAGAAAATCTATACCACCATTAAATCTCTACATAAATGAAAAAATTAAATACATGAGATTCATAGAATAAAAGCATTAAAATATATAAATATTCAAAAAATGTAGCGTAATACTATTGGAAAAATATTTGGAATTAAGTAAGATGAAAACATGATCACTGATAACATATAGTTTTTAATAATCTGATCTAAGAACTGATCCCTCTTCAATAAAAAGAATAAATGACACACCAATGTGATCAAATGGTAAATATTATCCATAAGTACATATAATTTCCTGTAAGATATTTTTCATGACTAATGACGAGATAATGGTTGGTTTGAAAAAATAATAATAGGAAACCACTAACATATCTCAACAAAGAAGAGAAAGAGGATGTGAGAATGAAAATATCAATTAATTTATAATGATATAGAGTAAAATATTTTTAATAGTTATCAACATGTAATAATATTTGATCATTTATAAACGAAAAAATAAAAAACACTTCTCTAATTAAGCTTACAACCTCTATCACGACTTGTCCCTCGGGGCCCATACCATGACTACCCCAAGCCTGCCTTCCATAGGCTAGGGGCTAGTGACTAGAACCAAAGGTGTAAATCCCTAAAACTAGGAAGGCATTACCTTTATAAATTATAACACACACAACATAGTATAAGATGTAAGCAAAACACTACGTAAAACAGTATAAAAAGGAGTGATCAAAGGTAAAGGGGAAGGAAATACAAGCCCAACTGAAAAGTACAAGAACAACTGGAAAACAAGTACAAATGATGAAAAGGTAGAGAAACTACTAGGTCTTCCTCCAAGGATTCCAACTGAAGGGTAGGTACTGATTGCCTCTTAAGAAATCCACATCTGATAGTCTCCTCCATGTACCAACTCATCGTAAGGTCCACCTTCGGGTGCCTTCCAGTCCTGCTACTCTGATCCTTAGTCAGCATTGTCCGTCGTCTGCAATCAACACAATGAGGTGTGGTCATATCCCATGTAGGGGTGAGTATAACGATACTCAGTAGGAACCCTAAGACCCTCAAGGTCTCATAAAATCCAACAAGGATAAACCACAATGTATGAATTCAACAGATAACCTTACATAGGTATATGCCCATACATATACCTAAGTTATCATGTAATCCATCTCAGTCATGAGGTAAAAACAAAAGTGACTGACTCAGCTCCACTAGGATTTTATTATAGGGATTGTATCAATCTGAACCCTCGGATGGTGGAGAACTCCTCCTCTATCTAGTATAGTGGGCCTGTCGGGTCACATAGATGTGCTTCCCACTAACCTTGGACTACTGAGTTACTCCTCTTGTTGAGTACTATGGGTCGGTCATGCTCACACAGAGTTGCTTCCCACTGCAGGTCTGCTGCCTAAACCAGAAAGTCCCCCTCAAACCATGCACATGTACTCCTCCTACCAAGTTCTCATCTTTCTAAGCTCCACCAATGTGAATATGCCAAAAAAAATAATAGATTGTAATATTCTATTAATTTGATAGAAAAATATTCAAAGTGACTAATTTATTAGATATGCTCCCATTAATTAATGTGAAAGGTTGGCACAAATTAAATAAAGGGGAGTTGAAGAGGTTCCCCTAAATTAATTGGAACATGAGAGTTTTCTCCACATTAATGGGGAGTTTCAAGGGGTTTAGAGCCCATGTGGTCCCCGCCTCATTTATCCTCACATGGGAGGTTTAGTTCAGGTGGGCCCCACATCCATAACCTCTCATGAGAGGTTAAGGTTTGGTTATCCCACCTCCAAATTCCAAGAGGAGGTTTTAACCACCCTACACTTACAAGGCGGCTCAAGTAAAAAAAGCGACGGACACTGTATTTTATTATTTTCAATGAGAACAAAAAAATATAACATTTACAGTCGTCCCACTACCATCAATGTGAAAGTCTCCTTAAGAGAATACTAGTGTTGCGAGTTCAACGGTTCCCTCTGATTTCATTTCCGAGCACCGGTTCAAAAGATATAAAATCCTTCCCGTATATTTACTTAATGTACGCAAAAAAACATCTGAAATTGATTTTGGGCACACCGGGCCTCGGAATCACGCACCTTCAGTTTTCACGGACTCGTAATGTTTCCATGTATTTAAGAAAAAAAATCCCTGTATATTCAGGTTCTTTACATTCTCTCCACCTCAAGGTTTTATGTCCCCGTATGCTATAACTCGAACTATGAGAAACAAATGGGGGTACTGAGCATTCATATGAGCCTCCTACTCCCATGTTATCTCTTGGAGGTTCCTTTATTACCAACGTACGCGCACTAGAAAAATCGACCGTCCAAAAAGGATCTTCTTCTGTCAATCCTCAATCTCCACTGGAACCTCCATAAAAGTCGCCCCATCATCGACGTCCAGCTCCCCATGGACGATGATGTGAGAAGGGTCGTGAATGCATCTCCTCAGCAGGGATACGTGGAAGACGTCGTGCACCCGGTGGAACTAAGGTGGAAGAGCCAAGAGGTATGCCACCTCTCCGACTCTATTGAGGACCTGGAAAGGTCCGATAAATCTTAAAGATAACTTGCCGCCTCTGCCAAATCTACGTGGACCTTGTTGAGGTTAGACCCGTAGAAAGACGTGGTCACCATCCTCAAACTCCAGAGGTCTCTGTCTCATGTCAACATACAACTTCTTCCTACTCTGTGTAGTCTTCATCATCTCCTGGATGATCTACACCTTCTCTGTGGTAGCTCGTACCATCTCTGGTCCCAAAAGTGCTGACTCCCCTACGTCTATCCAGTATAGTGGAAATCTCAAGGTTGACCATACAAGGCCTCAAAAGGTTCCATCTCAATGGTGGAGTGATAACTGTTGTTGTACGCAAACTCCACCAAAGTTAAGTGATCCTCCCAGCTGCGACTGATGATGAGGACACAAGCATGTAGCATTTCCTCGAGGGTTTGAATGGCCTACTCGGTCTGGCCATCTGTCTGAGGATGGAAGGTGGTGCTTAGAAACAGCTGCGTTCTGAAATCCTCCTACAACCCCTTCTATGGCAGGGAAGTAAATCATGTGTCACGATCGGAGACAATAGAGGAAGGTACTCTATGTAGCCACACAATCTCTTTCATGTAGAGGCGTCCCAAGCTCTCTACTGAAACCTGATCTCTGATCGGTAGGATGTGGTCCGACATGGTGAATCGGTCGATGATCACCCAGATAGAGTCATGTGTCCTGGATGTACATGGACGACGCGTCACAATTTCAATGGATATCCCATCCCAATTCAACTTTGGGACCTCTAAAGGCTGAGCCAAGCCTTCTGGTACCTGATTCTCTACCTTCACTAGCTGACAAGTGAGGCATCGAGAGATAAAATCCACTATCACCTTCTTCATAACTAGCCACCAGTGATGTTGTCTGAGGTCCTGATAAATCTTCGCCACTCATGGATGTACCGCTAGTGGGGATGTGTGGAACTCCCTCAACACTTACTCATAAAGTTACAATGACACCATAGTACATCCACTGTAGAGGATGACGTGCTCCCCACCTTTAGAAAATCTATCAGGTGTCTGCCCTGTGGATATCGTAGCAAGTCATGTCACACAGTCAGCGTCTTCATGTTGTGCCTCCCGGACACACTGAATACGTGGAGGAGTGACTGTAAGATACTGAAGAAAAGCTAATCTGTCTCGGTCCTCAAAGGATATCTGTAATGCTGACAGCTGCTCTGTCGCCTCTCCTAGTAGTTGTATACCAGATCTCTTACTGACTGCATCTTCTATAACGTTCCTCATTCCAGAAGAATAGAATATCTCTAATTCATAGTCCTGGAGGAACTCAGGCCATCAATGATGTCTCAGGATCAAGTACTATTGAGATAAGATATAACTAAGAATCTGGTGGTTAGAGTAGACTGCGAAACACTCACCCATCTGATAGTGTCACCACATGATCAATGTGAAGACCACTGCTGCAAACTCCAGGTCGTGGGTAGTGTAGTTCTATTCATGTTTTCTCAACTATCGAGAACCATATGTGATCTCTAATCGCTCCTGCATCAGGACACACCTGATTCCGGTCCCTAATGCGTCTCAGTAGACTATGTATCATATTCCCCCTTCTAGAAGCCTCAAGATGGGGTCCACTAGTCATCATATGCCTCAGCTCCTGAAAGATTTGCTAGAATCTCTCCGACCACATGATGGGTTGCCACTTCTTTGTCGAAGATTATAGTGTTGCTACAACCCTAAGGAAGTCTAGGAAGAACCTATGATAATATCTATCCAATCCAAGGAAACTCCGAACCTCCGTGACACACTTGGGTGTCTCCCGAGAATGTACTGCCTCAATCATTACTAGATCCACTACAACTCCAGCTTCCGAGATGAAATGACCCAGAATGTGAACCTCAGGGATCCATAACTAGCACATCGATAGCTTACCATAATGCCAGTGCTCTCGGAGTGTGTCCAGTACTAGTCGCAAATGGTAGGCATGCTCTTCCTCAGTAGTCGAGTAGATCAGAATGTCGTCGATGAAGACTACAACAAAGCAATCGAGGTATGGCTGGAAGATCTTGTTAATGAGTCCCATGAACACTGATGCAGCATTGGCTACGCCAAATGGCATAACCATGAAATTTTAGTGTCCGTACTATCATCTTAAGGTCGTCTTCTACACATCCTCATCTCGAACTCTAATCTAGTGATAGCCTGATCTAAGGTCTATCTTCGAGAACCATTGCACTCCCTTCAGTTGATAAATGAGTTTGTCAATCCTTAAGAGTGGGTACTTGTTCTTCACGGTCACCTGGCTTAGGCAATGGTTGTCAATAAAATGCCTCAAGCTCCCATCCACCTTCTTGGTGAATGGAATCGGGGCTGCCCAGGGAGAAACACTGGTCTGGATGAATCTCTTCCCCTGTAAGTCCTCCAGGTATACCCGTAGCTCATGAAGCTTAGTGGGAGCCATCCAATATGCTGGTGTAGATATCAGTGTCATCACGGGGTACATGTCAATGTAGAAGTCCACCTCTCTATGAGGAGTCGGTCCTAGAACATCATAAGGGAAAACATCAGGGTACTGGTCCACCACTATAGGATAGCTCAGACCCTCCACATCAACTGCTCTAAGGGTATGGTAGGCCAACTGATCAGTGATTGGCTACACCCACCTCTGAGTAAGTCCATCACATGATGTAAAGTCTCCCTTCTAACCGGTGAAGGTAAAATCGGTCCCATACTTTTGGAAACACTGCACATTTAACATAATACAGTTTATATGAGCATGGACACTAGATAACCTGTCCATGCCCAAGATGACATCGTAAGGCCCCAATGCCGCTAAGAGGAGATCCCAGCCAAAGCTCTTGCTTCCGAGAGTAATCTCACTCTGCCGGCACCAGTGCGTAATCATCGAGCCTTCTCCCATATGAGTCTCTAACTGTAAGGACCGAGCCAATGACTCCATTAGAATCTCTGAGCATTGAATGAGGGCATTGTCAATGAAAGAGTGACTGACACCTATGTCTATAAGAACTACATCTAAGGTGGAGTTGACACAGATCGTACCTAGAATCATCTCTATGGATTCATGATCATAATCACCACCTACCAGGAGTCGTGCTCTCACCTATCCACCTAATCCATGTGGTCAGGGTGGACCTCTTAGTGGTGGTGGTGGTAACACCACATAACGTCATCCACTGCCAGCTACACGACCAACTCCTCTGCCACGTCCGCCTCCTCCCTACGGACCCCTCGAATGAACCTCTGCCTATGCCTGGGATGTACCTCAACTGTCTGATGATCATCCAAATGACGGGTCGGGCAATCAAGAGCCATGTGACCATGTCCGCCGCATGAGTAACATTGCCCGAACTTGGATGGTCTGACTCCACCCCAGGTGCCCTGCACAACCAATCCTGAGTTGTGTGGTCGTCCACCTGTAGGTCTGGTCCTCTTGGACCTATCAATCATCTGTATACTTCCATCTGCAGAAGACTCTACTGCATGTCGACTAGTGGTGGGTCTCACTGCTAGAGGCTACTTAGCAAGAAAACTCTATACTAAGAGGTCTTTCTCCCACACCCCCTCCTGTGTCGGGATGCTGAGGGAGATCATCAAAGCCTTGATCTCTCGTCTGAGCCCCTGCCCGAAGATCTGGGCCCTGATGATTGGGTCCCATTCCATATTTGTGGAGTAGCAAAGGAGGTTTTTGAACCTTTTTGAGTACTATGCTACCATCATGCTACCCAACGGTAGATGCAGTAGCTCCTGTATCAGCACCACATGAAGGGTTTCTGGGACAGACTCTGCCTGAAACAGGCTCTCAAAGTCTATCCATAGTAGCGCCATCTCGTCATGCACCTGGAGCATCATGCTCCACCATCTTCTATGGGCTACTTGAAGGAGACTAGTGGTAAAGATCACCATAAGGTTTGTTGGTGTCCCTATCAGTCTAAAGACTCTCACCATAGCCTCCAACAAATCCTCAACCGCCTGTGGGTGCATCACTCACTTGAACCTGGGTGGCTTCAGGCACTGGAACTCGTACATCGCACTCAATAGGTGTGCATCGTCTTCTGCTGGGGCTGGTGGCATTGGTGTCCCAACAGGTAATGGTATCACTAGTGCCTCTAGTGGAAAAGGGACCTTCATCGAGGCCTCATCGCTCGGTGGGATATCTATGCATACAAATCTCAGAACTCTCGTGGGTCGTCTGTGGGGAGGCATCCTGAAAAAAAAAACAGATGCGACACGGTAAAAAGACTATACCTGGTGAGCTGACTTGGTTGAGATGACTTAAAGAAAACTTTTGAAAACACACACACAATTACTGTTTTCATGCACTAAGTTGGAAATCAGATGTCTGGGTCCTTGTGTATGGATACGTCTACGCCGCCCCAACACGGGACTCCATAAACTAAAAACCACACTTACTACCCTTAACACTATTTCATCATATAAATGAAAGATTAGAGTCTTATGCCCTGTGGTAGAACAGACTCCTCTAATACAAAGTTTCCACGACCCATCCCCCGGGGCCCATTCCATGACTACCCCAAGCCATCATTCTATAGGCTAGGGGTTGGCAACTTGCACCAATGGCATAAATCCCTAAAACTGGGAAGGAATTGACTATATAAATTATATCCCACAAAACAGAGTATAACATGGAATCAAAACACTAATTAAAACTATATACAAAAGGAGTGCTGAAGGTAAAGGGGTCAGAAATACAAGCCCAACTATAAAGTACAAGAACAACTGAAAAACAAGTAAAATTGAAGAAAATGTAGAGTATATACTGGGTCATCCTTCGGGGATTCCTACCTGAAGGGTAGGTACTAATTGCCTTATAAGCACTCCACGTCTAAAAGTCTCCTCCATGTACCGACTTGTCTTAATTTCCATCTCCGGGTACCGTCCGATCCTTCTACTCTAATTCTCAGTCAGCGCTATCCATCATCTACAACCAACAAAACAAGTTGTGGGCATAACCCGTGTAGGGGTGAGTATAATGATACTCTGTAGGGACCATGAGACCCTTAAGGTCTCACAAAATCTAACAAGGATAAACCAAAAAGTATGAATTCAACAGATAACATTACTTAGGTATATGCCTATACATATACCCATGTTATCATTTAATCCATCTTTATCATGAGGTAAACACAAAAGTTTCGGACTCAGCTCAACCAGGATTTTATTCTAAGGATAGTATCAATCTGAACCCTCGGCTGCTGGAGGAATCCTCCTATATCGAGTATAGTGGTCCTTAAATGTCACATAGAGGTGCTTTCCACTAATCATGGACTGCTGAGGTATACCTCCTGTCATGTTCCATGGGTCTGCCATGCTCACACAGTGGCGCTCCCCACTGCGGGTCGGCCCCCACAACCAGGCGCTCCCCCTCATAACCGGCAGATGTCCTTCACTTATCGAGTACCGCAGGTCTGCCGCTACAGCTGTAGAGACCCAAAGCATGACATACATAGATATTACATTACTTTTGCGGAATACACAATACATAACAACAACAGACACACAAGGACCATAATAGTTTAGTGTCTTTGGAAACATGGAACACAATCTTCTAATCGTGGTGAAAGATCTTCAACATCTCCCATAAAGATATTCCACTTTTTGTTTCCTTACCTAAAACCTTTCTTTTAATCCTGGGGGAAAATAAAACATAAAAAGGGTGAGCTCAAATGCTCAGTAAGGGTATACAAAAGAAATATAAATCACATCATATTCATAAGAACATACCATTTTGGAAATCTTACCCGGAAAAAGAGATTAAAATTTCATAACATGGGATAAATAATGGTAGTGAAATGTAAAAACAATAATCATAACATACAACAAGAAGATTTATGGCATAAACACATAATCAAAGAGAATCATTTCTTATTAGTCAAGACTCATTGCCAAGACTATCTTAGGGGACAAAGTCCATTTCTGAATCGAGTTCACTCCTCGTTTCAGTCCTGTTTCACTGAACCTGATTAACCTACTGTTCCAGCCATGTCTATCTCATGAGATATATATCTTTACCCAATGAATTTTAGGGAGATATAGGTCCCACCCATCTCATTATGATACCATTCTTATGTGTGCCACAAAATCAAATATCATTCATCATTGCATAACCCATGTAATAAAAATGGGAATCTTAAACATCATGAAATCATAAAAGAATTCATATAAGATAAAGGAATTCATAAAAATAATTACATCACAACCTAATCAAATAAATGTAATAATAGGGATAGAAACATAACCCTATATTATCTTAGATGGAAAATTTTTTTGATAAAACACTTGAATTCCAATCTTGAGGAAAATATCCATTCTACTTCAAAAACATTTTTCGTTCATAACATGTCATATAATTTTGAACTAAAAAAAGTTGATTAAAAAAACTAGATAACTTCTAAAGGAATCTTCATGGAAATAATGCTCTAAAAATCCATTCATTCCGTATAAGTTAAAAAAACATTCCTCTCGTACTTTTGTCAGAAAAGTCAAAAAGTACCTCGTACGAAAAATGAAAAAAGATTCCTTTCATATATTTTATTAAAAACTCACTGAAGGGTAAAATTGGATTTAAAAAAATTTAGGTGGATGTAAATAATATTACATATTGAGGAAAAATTGATTTGGATGATAAAATACAGCCCAGTAAATTCCAAAGTATAAACAATCTCGTATAAAAATGAGATTGTGATATTTCCCTTACCTTTGGTCCGATTTGCTTCGTAAGTGTCCGAAACTCCTGTATAATGATTTAAATAATGTCATTGAATTATTTCAGTATCATAATAATTGTTATGATTTCATATATGGTCATATTCTTAGCATATTATTAGTAATATTTCATTGCTACTTTTTATTCGGGTGTTTATTACTTTTTGTTCTTATATGTGTTTTGTCGAATAAATTTTTTATTCTTATTTTTAGGTTATAGATACCTCATTTACAGAATGGTATTATTGTAATATATATCATATTTATTCACTAAATTCATTTATGTAATCATTATGCAATGAAAATCATGTTGAACGAATCGCATCACATCGTGGAGACGGTATTCTGTACTTACGCATGAGCGATGATATCGTTCCCATGATCGTGGAATTGTATTGGAGTGTATGTATACTATTTCAGAAATAATATCAATTTACAATAATCATAAATATTCATTCTTTACACCATTATAACCATCCATGTAAGGTGGTGGTGGAAAATAGATTACACCACAGCGTGGAGACGATATTCCGTACGTACGCACGCGCTGTGATTTCGTTTTCCATAGGATGGATAGATGGTGAAATAGGGTTTTTTCATACTTATAATAACATATCAGTGTATGAGTGATACTGATGTTATTAAATCATAATGAAAAAACTAAAGAATAAGAAGTGAATTATGAAATGAAGTTGAAAGAATCGGAAACGAACATTACCTCTTCTTTGAAGCGCTTCTTTGAGACCTCCTTTTAGGGAACTAAAATGGGTCTTTGAAGAATACTAGGACCTCTAGGATGTTTCTAGGGAAGTGGAGAGGAGATATTGGCAGGGTTCGGTAGAGATTGAAGAATCAAAGTGATGTGAGGAAGAGACGGAGGAGGTCCCCTTTTATAAGGGATGAGAGGGGATCCTTTGGAAAAACTAAAAGTATTATTATATTGTCAATCCATATTCAGTTTTAAATAGCTCCAAATTGATTTTTTTAGAAGCTAAGGTGGGTATGGGTCGAAATCCTCTCATCCAATAGAATTTGGACAAGTTAAGTTTACTATTTTAACCTTATCAGTTATATTTATCTTTAAGTTAGATAATTTTACTTTTACTGTGTCTTTTTGTGTTCCTACACTATAAGGTTAATAAACATACTATAACAAGCCAAAAAACCCCAAGTTGTTTATTATTAATATATATAACCTTATCTATGTCATTTGGCCGAACCTTATATTTTTAGGAATAAAATAACAATTAATAATATAATATTTGTTTTAAAAACTATTTTATGTCAATTTTGACACTATTTAATAATTGATTTTTGTGAAAATCATACCAGAATGACTAGTTCGAAAACAATTAATTAAAACAATACTAACATGTCATATTAACCATGAAAATTAGTTTAATTCATAAAAAAGTCTCAAATTACATTTATTTGGGTATTTATAACATCAATTATGTCAATATTTCATTAATAAGATAATTATTGCATCATCTTTGTGTCATAAATAAATTAATTATTTAATGTCTAAAAATTACAAATAAAATACAATTATGTAGGAAATAGTTTTATCTTTCTAATTAATATTTATAGTTTAATATATCTTATTTATAACACTATATTAAAAATTATTTACTTATTAAACTTTGATTTTAACTATTTTAGCCCTTCTTTAAATAAATTAATAATAAATGTCCTAATCTAATCCATGTGGGCCTAAATGGACATATTTTATTACTTAGGTTGTTTTTGGTCGAATTAAAATTATCCAATAGAATTAGGACATGTGTTAGGGTAATAATAATATCATTTTTGCCCTTAATTACCCTATTTACTTTTAACCGTGGAAAATAAAAGTAAAAAGTTACTATTCAACAAAAATTATTTTCATCTCATTGTACCATATTTTACTTAATGAAATCAACCGTGTCTCTTGGATTTTTTAAATTCCACTCACAGAAGCGGTACAATTATGTTTTATGTAAATTTGCAAATTCTCCAAGGAGGTGGGTGAAAGATGGTGAAAAGTTCACTAAAATTTTTATATATCTAAAATTATTATAAAATTACTCCAATTAATTACATTGAACTTATATAGGTATTATGTATCAATTTTGACATAAAATAAATTCAAATAAAATAAATAATTATTTAAAAAAAAAAGTCGGTTTTTAAATAGTAACCTAGTGTTTTCACTATTCATTAAAAATTGATAGTTTCTAGAAAAATACCAAAAATTAGGAATAAGCTATATTTGATATTATGCATTCAAAAATGATTTCTATTTTACCAAATTCAAAACATATTAGTTGCATTAATTATTTTAAAAATTATTTCACGTCGTCAAAACAAATAGTGTGTTCTTAAGAGATAATAACTATCAAAAGATTGGCACTTGTTTATGTCTGATTTATATGTGAAATTACATACAATGACCAACATTGTATGAAATTGTAAAAATATATTCTAAATATACTTTAAAACCACTCAAATTAATAATTTATCGCTATTAATTATTTCGAATAAAAAAGTTGTTAGTAATTTTCACTAAATATGAATGTTATCTGAAAAGTACCAAAATTTCACCCTAAGCTAATTTCGATATTCCGAATCCAAAGATGAAGTCCATTATGAATGATAAAATTTATAAAATTTCAAAAAGTGGGTATTACTATTCACAATGGCTAGTTCATAATAATATTATAATAATATCTCGTTTAGTGAAACTCGGTATTGTGTACTACACACGCTATCGAGGAAGGTCGTGATTGCGTGTAATGCAAGGCAAGTCAGTGATGCATGTTATGGAAGATCCTTTTGGTGTAGCGTACAACAAAAGACATTAATTAAATTAAAAGGAATATTTTTCATTAAATCTCAAGGTGTTGCATTCTACCCCCTTTAAAATGAATTTCACCTTCAAAATTCATCGGGGTTATAAATGGTTTACTACTTGAAAGTTTCTTTAATAGAAACCCACATCGTAAAAAGGAATACCAAAACTTGGCTTTAAAAACTAAAGTATAAAATGTAACGGTTAACCAAATTAACTCATCACTGGGTTTCCATGTAGGAGAACATCGGTGAACATATGGATATGGAAGAAAAATCTAACCATCATGTTCTGATGGAGAGTGGTAGAGAACATGGCTATGAAAAATCCAACAATCACAACGACATAAATTTGTGATGACCTAAGGTACCATATGATTCATCGGATATAAGAGCACTACGACAACATTTTTTGTTATCAAGATCATTCCCCTAAAGTTGATGAAATTGGAATTAGAAGAAATACTTTTGTGATTTTGGTACAGTCTCACTGTTGGTCGTTCTTTGGACAATTTCCACTTCATCTCATAATGAAATGAAGTTGAATTTGTCATTCATGATGTGTTAGCAGATCATGTGATAGAATGATGGGTCATTCCATCTGTCTCAGACAAAAGGTTAGAAAAGTTATCAAAAAATACATAAGTCCATCTATAGTGAGATAAATCATATATGGTTCCTAAAATGACTTATACTTCATATATCATACTGCTTAATATAATAAAACTAGTTTCTACTAAACAGGGACTTCCTCTAGGCCAGTGGTATGCGATAAATGCCTGTCGCACTTCGGTTGTGGGTTCGATTCCCACAACCTTGTCCGACGCGATGGGTTGTCACCCATCCTGCAGGTTGTCCTTTTTCTAAAACTACATTACTATAACATCCCATCAATAATATTGAAAAAACATCTATCCTTAAACAATACTAACTTATTTCCAACATAATCCATTCCAATCTTTATGTTTATCCAAAATACTACTGTCCAATCTCATATTATAGTGAAAATGATTACCAAAGAGTTCATATAACAATAATGTTAATACCATCATTGATCCACATATATCATGAGATATGTCTTGTTGGTCACATTCCATTCATTCGAAGGCCTTAATCATGTATTCTCTTGAAAAATGAAAACCCATTAAATCTTAGTGAAAACATGAGTGTTTCCAAAAGTTAACTCTTTTCACATACCAAAACCTCAAACCATGATATAACTATATCCTTATATCAGTCATGAGCTCATGACTACTTTCAAACATTTCATTTTCTCCTTATCCCATCATTATGTGCATATCATCTTTCTTCCAAAAATATCTCAATCACTTTCCATGGTTACCGGTACCATAAAATTATTGAAAACCACAATAGACCAATACATAAATATTCAAATATTTCACGATACTATATACAACATTATATTGGAATCCCATTACATAAATAGTTAATCACTCCACCACATCGTTGTCATACTCAACATTTCCAATAGTGATCGCATGTGACTTCCCATTGTCCTTTGCCTTAAGTGGTTTCTCATGTCTATCATCACTAACCCTTGTATTAGGGAATTTATTAGCATAATGCCCCACTTCCTTACACATGAAGCATTGATGTGTTGGTGTTGCGTTCTTTGCAGTATTTTCTTTATTCACATCATTAGAATCCCTTTTTCCATTACTTCGACACTCAGTTGCTCGATGAGCTTCATTTTCACACTTAAAAGATTTTCTAGACTCTTTAAGACAATCTCCACCATGTTTCTTTCCACACGTTGAGCATAAGGAAACATTCATATTCTTTTCACCATTATTCTAAGATTTCTCCTTAAACTCCATCTTTCGTTTATTGTCAAAACTATGAGATGGATAAGTAACACCAACTTCCATTTATACCTTGATAGCACAACGCACAATTAATAGCTACTGAGGTCTCTTATAGCTAATTCCCATCGAATATTTGGTTTTAATCCACTGAATAATCGATCAACATTACATTCAGGTTGGACGATAAAGCCAGATGCATACCTTTCAAGCCTTGTAAAATTCGCTTCGTATACAGATTCTTCGTCATTTTGCATTAGTTCAAGAAACTCATTCTCCATCTTTGTTTGAAGAATAAAAGGGAAGTATTTATTGAAAAATAAGTTCTTGAACTCATCCCATTCCATGGACTCAATTTCATCTCTTGGCCTCGTATTCTTGATAAGATTCCACCATTGATCAGCTTCACCTTCCAAAAGATATACTGAAAAGATGACTTTATCATGTTCAGAACATTGAATAACTGATAATATCTTTTCAGTGGTACTGATCCATTGTTTAGCAACAAGTGGATCATAAGACCCACTGAAAGAAGGTGGAGGTTTCCTCATGAAGGACTCAACAGAATATTGTTCCCTTCTCTGCTCAATTGGAAGTCCAGAATGATTCATAGCTTGTGTAGGTATAGCAATAAGATTTTTCACTCCATCTCCCATAACATTTGTTAGTTCAGGAGGACAATCATTGCATTTTCCATTGCACTGATCAACATGGTTCCTTCGGTTTCCAGCCATCGTCTAATACCCAAAAAGAATAGTGTGAGAGGAAAAAATCGTGCTAGGGAAAAAAACATAATAAAGGTGGAGTAGCTTCAATATCTCTACATCTTAGGTTTAATTCTAAGATAGTTACTATAATTCTAGGACTATAACCTATAATTATACTTAACCTTAGGGAAATCCATAGACATACCTTAGAAATATCTCTAGGGATCTCACTAAAGTTCTCGTATCCTAGTTTCCAAAGTGTGACTAACCCTTTCCTCTGATTCCAACTGTAGAGACCCGAATCTTGACGTACATGGATATTACATTACTTTTGTTAAATACATAATACATAACAAAAATAGACACACAAGGACCGTAATAGTTTAGTGTCTTTGGAAACTTGGAATGTAAACTTTTAATCATGGTAATAGATCTTCAACATCTCCCATAAAGATCTTCCGCTTTTTGTTTCTTTACCTAAAACCTTTATTTTAATCCTAGGGGAAAATAAAACATAAAAAGGGTGGGATAAAATGCTCAGTAAGGGTAAACAAAATAAATATCAATCACATCATATTCATAAGAACGTAATATTTTGGAAATCATACCCTGCAAAAGAGATCAAAATTTCATAACATGGGATAAATCATGGTATTGAAATGTAATCACAATAATCATAACATATAACAAGAAGATTTTTGGAATACACACATAATCATAGAGAATCATTTATTAGCAGTCAAGACTCATTTCCAAGACTATCTTAGCGGACAAAGTCTATTTCTGAACTGAGTTCACTCCTCGTTTCAGTCCTGTTTCACTGAACCAGATTAACCTGCCGTTACATCCATGTCTATCTCATGAGATATAAATCATTACCCAATGCATTTGATGGAGATATAGGTCCCACCCATCTCATAATGATACCATTCTTATGTGTTCCACAAAATAAAAATTCATACATCATTGCATAACCCATGAAATACAAATGGGATTCTTAAACATCGTGACTTTATAAAACAATTCATATAAGATACAGGAATTCATAAAAATAATTCCATCACAACATAATCAATTTAATGTAATAATAGGGACAAAAACATAATGCTATATTATCTTAGATGCAAAATAATTTTGATAAAACACTTGAATTCCATTCTTGAGGAAAATATCCTTTCTACTTCAAAAAAATGTTTCTTTCTTAACATGTAATATAATTTTGAACTAAAAGAAGTTGATTAAAAATAAACTTTAAAACATGTAAAGGAAGATTCAAGGAAATAATGTTCTAAAAATCCATTCATGCATTATAAGTTAAAAAAAATTCATCTCGTACTTTTGTCGGAAAAGTCAAAAAGTACCTCGTACAAAAACGACAAAATATTCCTTTCATATCATGTACTAAAAACTCACCGAAGGGTAAAATTGGATTTAAACAATTTTTGGTGGATGGAAATAATATTAAATATCGAGGAAACATGGATGTGGATGACAAAATACACCCCACAATAATCCAAAGTATCAACAATCTCGGATAATAATGAGATTGTGATATTTCCCTTACCTTATGTCTGATTTGCTTCGTAAGTGTCTGAACCACCTGTATAATGATTTAAATAATGTCATTGAATTATTTAATAATAATACTCATTGTTATGATATCATATATGGTCATATTTCTAGCTTATTATTAGTAAAATTTCATTACTACTTGTTATTCGGGTGTTTAATACTTTTTGTTCTTATGCGTGTTTTGTCAAATAAATTCTTATTCTTATTTTTAGGTTATAGACACTTCATTTCCATAATGGTATTAGTGTAATATATATCATATTTATTCACTAAATTAATTTATGTAATCATTATGCAATGAAAATCATGTAGAATGAGTCGCATCACATCGTGGAGACGGTATTCCGTACGTACGCAAGAGTGATTATATCATTCCCAAGATCGTGGAATTGTATTGGAGGGTATGTATACTATTTAAGAATTAATATCACTTTACAATAGTCATATATATTCATTATTTACACCATTATACCTATCCAAGTAAGGTGTTGGTGGAAAATAGATTACACCACGGCGTGGAGACGATATTTCGTACGTACGCACGCGCAGTGATTTCATTTTCCGTAGGATGGATAGATGGTCAAATAGGGTTGTTTCATAATTATAATAACATATCAGTATATGAGTGATACTGATGTTATTAATTCATAATGAAACAACTAATGAATAAGAAGTGAAAAAAGAAATAAAGATGAATAAATCGGTAATGGATATTACCTCTTCTTTGAAGCACTTCTTTGAGACCTCCTTTTAGGGAACTAAAATTGGACTTTGAAGAAGACCATCACCTCTAGGATGTTTCAAGGGAAGTGTAGAGGAGAAATTTTAAGGGGTGGCCAAGCTTGAAGGCTTAATGTTGTGTGATTAAGAGAGGGAGGAGCTGACCTTTTATAAGGGAGGAGAGGGGCACCATTGGAAAAACTAAAAATATTATTTTATTATAATGCCATATTCAGTTTTAAATATCTACAAATTGATTTATTTCGAAGCTAAGGTGGGGATTGGTCTCAATAATCTCATCCAACAGAATTTGGACAAGTTTAGTTTACTATTTTAAACTTATCATTTAGATAAAACTTTAAGTTAGATAATTTTACTTTTACAGTGTCATTTTGTGTGCTTACACTATAAGGTTAATAAACATACTATAACAAGCCAAACGAACCCCAAGTTGATTATTACTAATATATATAACCTTATCTAAGTCATTTGGACTAACCTTAGATTTTTAGAAATAAAATAACAATTAATAATATAATATTTGTTTTAAAAACTATTTTATTTCAAATTTGACACTATTTAGTAATTGATTTTTGTGAAAATTATAACAGAATGATTATTTCGAAAAAAGATAATTAAATCAATACAAACATGTCATAGTAACCTATATAATTAGTGGAATTAATAAAAAGTCTCAAATTACATTTATTTGGGTATTTATAACATCAATTATGTCAATATTACGTTAATAAGATAATTACTGCATCATATTTGTGTAATTAATTAATTAAATTATTTAATGTCTAAAAATTACAAATAAAATACCATTATGTAGGAAATCGTTTATGATTTCTAATAAATCATTATTGTTGAATATATCTTATGTATAACACTATATTAAAAATTATTTACTTATTAAACATGGATTTTAACTATTTAAACCCTTCTTTAAATAAATTAATAATTAATGTCCTAATCTAATCCAAGTGAGCCTAAATGGTAATATTTTATTCCTAAGGTTTTTTTTGGTCGAATTACACTTATCCAATATAATTAGAACACGTGTTAGGGTAATAATAATATCATTTTTATCCTTAATTACCCTATTTACTTTTAACCATGGTAAATAAAAGTAAAAAGTTACTATTCACCAAAAAATATTTTCATCTCATTGAACAACATTTTACTTGCTGACATAAACCATGTGTCTCAGATTTTTGAAATTCCACTCACAGAAGTGGTAAAAATATGTTTTATGTAAATTTGCAAATTTTCCTAGGAGGTGGGTAAAAGTCGGTGAAAAGTTCAATAAACTTTTTATATATCTAAAATTATTATTAAATTACTCCAATGAATTACATTGAAATGATATAGGTATTATGTATCAATTTTTACCTAAAATAAATTTAAATAAAATAAATATTTATTTAAATAAAAAGTCGGTTTTTAAATAGTAACCTAGTGTTTTCACTATTCATCAAAAATTGAAAGTTTCCAGAAAAATATCAAAAATTAGGCCTAAGCTATATTTTATATTATGAATTAAAAAATGATGTCTATTTTATCAAATTCAAAACATATCAGTTGCATTAATTAATTTAAAAATTAATTTCCATCATCAAAACAAATAGCCTGTTTTTTAAGAGATAATAACTCTTACAAGATTGACACTTTTTTATGTCTCGTTTAAATGTGAAATTACATCCAATGATAAACATTATATTAAATTGTAAAAATATGTTCTATATATAATTTAAAACCACTCATATTAATAATTTATCACTATTAATTATTTCAATTAAAAAAGTTGTTAGTAATTTTCACTAAATATGAAAGTTATACGAAAAGTACCAAAATTTTACCCTAAGCTAATTTTGATATTCCGAATCCAAAAATGAAGTCCATTTTGAAAGATAAAATTTATTACATTTCAAAAAGTGGGTATTACTATTCATAACGACTAGTTTATAATAATATTATAATAATATCTCGTTTAGTGAAACTCGGTATTACATACTACACACGCTATCGAGGAAGGTCGCGATTGCGTGTAATGCAAGGCAAGTCAGGGATGCATGTTGTGCAAGCTCATTTTGGTGTAGAGTACAACACAAGAAATTAATGAAATTAAAAAGAATTTTTTTCATAAAATCTAGGGGTGTTACATTCTACCCCCCTTAAAATGAATTTCGCCCTCGAAATTCGTCAGGGTTATAAATGGTTTACTACTCGAAATTTTCTTTAATAGAAACCGATATCGTATAAAGGAATACCAAAACATGGCTTTAAAAACTAAAGTATGAAGCGTAACAGTTTCCCAAATTAACTCATCACTGGGATTCCACGTAGGAGAACATAGGTGAAAATGTGGATATGGAAGAAAAATCTAACCATCATGTTCTGATGGAGAGTGGTAGAGAACATGGCTATGAAAAATCCAACAATCACAAAGCGATAAATTTGTGACAATCTAATGTACCATATGATTCATTGGATATAAGAGCACTTGGACAACATTTTTGATTTTCAAGACCATTTCCCAAAAGTTAATGAAATTGGAATTAGAAGAAATACTTTCGTGATTTTGGTACAGTCTCACCATTGGTCGTTCTTTGGACAATTTCCACTTCATCTATTAAAGAAATGAAGTTTAATTTGTCATTCGTGATGTGTTAGTAGATCATGTGATAGAATTATAGGTCATTCCATCTATATCAAACCAAAGTTTAGAAAAGTTATCAAAAAGTAAATAAGTCCATCTATAGTGAGATTAATTATATAGTTCCTAAAATGGACATATACTTAATATATCTTACTACATAACATAATAAAACTAGTTTCTAATAAACAGGAACTTCCTCTAGGCTAGTGGTAGGCGTTAAAGGCCAGTCTCACTTCGGTTGTGGGTTCGATTCCCACAGCCTTGTCTGATGCGATGTCCTGTCACCCATCCTGCAGGTTGTCCTTTTTCTAAAACTACATTACTATAACATCCCATAAATTATATCGAAAAAACTTCTATCCTTAAACAATACTAACTTATTTCCAACATAATCCATTCCAATCTTTAGGCTTATCCAAAATACTGATGTCTAATCTCATATTATAGTGAAAACGATTACCAAAGAGTTCATATAACAGGAATGTTAATACCATCATTGATCCACATATATCATGAGATATGTCTTGCTGGTCACATTCCAAACATTCGAAGGCCATAATCATGTATTCTCTTGAAAAATGAATACCCATTGAGTCTTAGTGAAAACATGAGTGTTGTAAAAATTTAACTCTTTTCAATACCAAAACCTCAAACCACGATATAACTATTTCCTTATATCAGTCGTGAGCTCAAGAATACTTTCAAACATTTCATTTTCTCCTTATCCCTTCATTATGCGCGTATCATCTTTTTTCCAAAAATATCTCAATCACTTTCCCTGGTTACCGGTACCATAAAATTATTGAAAACCACAATAGACCAATACATAAATATTCCAATATTCCACGATACTATATACAACATTATTTTGGAATCCCATTACATAAACACTTAATCACTCCACCACATCGTTGTCATATTAAACATTTCCAATAGTGATTGCGTGTGACTTCCCTTTGTCCTTTTCCTTATGTGGTTTCTCATGTCGATCATCACAAACCCTCAGATTAGGGCATTTATTAGCATAATTCCCCACTTCCATGCACTTGAATCATTGAAGTGTTGGTGGTGCGTTCTCTGTAGTATTTTCTTTATTCACATTATTAGAAAAACTTTTTCTATTACATCGACACTCAGCTACTCGATGACCTTCATTTCCACACCTAAAACATTTTCTAGTCTCTTTAAGAAAATCTCCACCATGCTTCTTTCCACACTTTGAGCATAATGAAACATTCGTATTCTTTTCACCATTATTATGAGATTTCTCCTTGAACTCCATCTTTCGTTTCTTGTCAAAACTATGAGATGGATAAGTAACACCAACTTCCATTTATACCTTGATATCACAACGCACAATTTCATCATAGCTACTGAAGTCTCTTATATCTAATTCCCTTCAAATATTTGGTTTAAGGCCGCTGAAAAATTGATCAACATTACATTCAGGTTGGATGATAAAGCCTGATACATACCTTGGAAGCCTTATAAAATTTTCTTCGTATACACCAACAGATTCATCATCATTTTTCTTTTGTTCAAGAAACTCATTATCCATATTTGTTCGAAGAATACGAGGGAAGTACTTATTGAAAAATAAGTTCTTGAACTCGTCCCAATGCATAGACTCAATTTCATCTCTTGGCCTCGTATTTTTGATAAGATTCCACCATTGATAAGCTTCACCTTTCAAACGATATACTGCTAAGAGGACATTATCATGTTCAGAACATTTAAGAACTGAAAATATATTTTCAGTGGTACTAATACATTGTTCAGCAACAAGTGGATCAGAAGACCCACTGAAAGAAGGTGGGCGTTGCCTCATGAAGGACTCAATAGAATATTGTTCCCTTCTCTGCTCAATTGGAAGTCCAGAATGATTCATAGCTTATGTAAGTATATCAATAAGATTTTTCACTCCATCTCCCAAAACATTTGTTAGTTAAGGAGGACAATCTTTTCATTGTCCATTTCATTGATCAACACGGTTCCTTCGGGATCCATCCATCGTCTAAAACCCAAAAAGAATAGTGTGAGAGGCAAAAATCGTGATAGGGAAAACAACATAATAAAGGGGGAGTAACTTCAATATCTAACATCTTAGGTTTAATTCTATGATCGTTACTGTAATTATGGGACTATAACCTATACTTGTATATAACCTTAGGGACATACCTAGACATACCTTAGAAATATCTCTAGGGATCTCACTAAAGTTCTCGCATCCTAGTTTACAAAGTTTGACCAATCCTTTACTCTAATACCAACTGTAGAGACCCGAAGCTTGACGTACATGGATATTACATTACTTTTGTGAAATACATAATACATAACAAAAACAAACACATATGGACCGTAATAGTTTAGTGTCGTTGGAAACATGGAACATAATCTTTTAATCATGGTAATAGATCTTCAACATCTCCCATAAAGATCTTCCTCTTTTTGTTTCCTTACCTAAAACATTTATTTTAATCATGGGGGAAAATAAAACATAAAAATGGGGAGCTCAAATGCTCAGTAAGGGTAAACAAAAGAAATATCAATCACATCATATTCATAAGAATGTAATATTTTGGAAATCTTACCCTGCAAAAGAGATCAAAATTTCATACCATGGGATAAATCATGGTAGTGAAATGTAATCACAATAATCATAACTTAAAACAAGAATCTTTTTGGAATATACACATAATAATAGAGAATCATTTCTTAGCAGTCAAGACTCATTGCCAAGACTATCTTAATGGACAAAGTCTATTTCTGAACTGAGTTCACTCCTCGTTTTAGTCCCGTTTTACTAAACCAGATTAACCTTTCGTTCAATCCATGTATATCTCATGAGATATAAATCCTTAACCAATGCATTGGAGGGTGATATAGGTCCCACCAATCTCATAATGATACCATTCTTATGTGTGCCACAAAATAAAAAATCATACATCATTGCATAACCCATGTAATACAAATGGGATTCTTAAACATCGTGACATCATAAAACAATTCATATAAGTTAAAGGAATTCATAAAAATAATTCCATCAAAACATAATCAAATCAATGTAATAATAGGGATAGAAAAATAACCCTATATTATCTTAGATGGGAAATAAGTTTGATAAAACACTTGAATTCCATTCTTGAGGAAAATATCCTTTCTACTTCAGAAACATTTTTCTTTCTTTATATTTCATATAATTTTGAACTAAAAGAAGTTTATTAAAAACAAAATTGAAAACATGTAAGGGAAGCTTCATTGAAATAATGTTCTAAAAATCCATTCATGCCGTATAAGTTAAAAAATCATTCTTCTCGTACTTTTGTCGGAAAAGTCAAAAAGTACCTCGTACAAAAACGACAAAAGATTCCATTCATATCTTTTACTAAAAACTCACCGAAGGGTAAAATTGGATTTAAGAAATTGTAGGTGGATGGAAATAATATTACATATTGAGGAAAATTGGATGTGGATGATAAAATACACCCCAGTAAATTCCAAAGTTTAAACAATCTCGGATAAAAATGAGATTGTGATATTTCACTAACCTTATGTCCGATTTGCTTCGTAAGTGTTCGAACCTCCTGTATAATTAGTTAAATAATGTAATTGAATAATTTAAGAATCATAATAATTGTTATGATATCATATATGTTCATATTCTTAGCTTATTATTAGTAAAATTTCATTGCTACTTGTTATTCTGGTGTTTATTAATTTTTGTTCTAATGCGTGTTTTGTCAAATAAATTCTTATTCTTCTTTTTAGGTTATAGATACCTCATTTCTAGAATAGTATTAGTGCAATATATATCATATTTATTCACTCAATTTATTTATTTAATCATTATGAAATTAAAATCATGTAGAACGAGTCGCATCACATCGTGGAGACGGTATTCCGTACGTACGCAAGAGTGATGATATCGTTCCCATGATCGTGGAATTGTATTGGAGTGTATGTATACTATTTCAGAATTAATATCACATTAAAATAATCATATATATTAATTATTTACACCATTATACCCATCCAAGTAAGGTGGTGGTGGAAAATAGATTACACCACGCTGTGGAGACTGTCTTCTGTACGTACGCACGCGCAGTGATTTTGTTTTCCGTAGGATGGATAGATGGTGAAATAGGGTTGTTTCATACTTATAATTAAATATCCGTATATGAGTGATACTGATGTTATTAATTCATAATGAAAAAACTAATTAATAAGAAGTCAAAGAAGAAATAAAGTTGAATAAATCGGTAACGGACATTACCTCTTCTTTGAAGCGCTTCTTTGAGACCTCCTTTTAGGGCACTAAAATTGGACTTTGAAGAATACCATAACCTTTAGGATCTTCATAGGGAAGTGTAGAGGAGAAATTGGCAGGGGTTGGCTGAGCTTGAAGGCTCAAAGTGGTGTGAGGAAGAGAGGGAGGAGGTGACCTTTTATAAGAGAGGAGAGGGGTACCTTTGGAAAAAAAAATATTATTTTATTATAATACCATATTCGGTTTTCAATAGCTCCAAATTGATTTAATTTTATGCTAAGCGGGGGATGGGTCTCAATACTCTCATCCAATAGAATTTGGACAAGTTTAGTTTACTATTTTAACCTTATCAATTGGATTTAACTTTAAGTTAGATAATTTTACTTTTACCGTGTCTTTTTGTGTTCTTACACTATAAGGTTAATAAACATGCTATAAAAAACCAAAATAACCCCAAGTTGTTTATTATTAATATATATACCCTTGTATTTGTCATTTGGCCGAACCTTAGATTTTTATAAATAAAATAACAATTAATAATATAATATTTGTTTTAAAAACTATTTTATGTCAATTTTGACAATATTTAGTAATTGATTTTTGTGAAAATCATAACAGAATTATTAGTTTGAAAAAAGTTAATTTAATCAATACTAACATGTCATGTTAACCTATATAATTAGTGTAATTCATAAAAAGTCTCAAATTACATTTATCTGGGTATTTATAACATCAATTATATCAATATTTCATTAATAAGATAATTACTGCATCATATTTATGTCATAAATAAATTAAACTATTTAATGTCTAAAAATTACAAATAAAATACCATTATGTAGGAAATAGTTTAAGATTTCTAATGAATCTCTATAGTCAAATATATCTTATTTATAACACTATATTGAAAATTATTTACTTATTAAACATTGATTTTAACTATTTAAACCCTTCTTTAAATAAATTAATAATAAATGTCCTAATCTAATCCAAGTGGGCTTAAATGGTCATATTTTATTCCTAATGTTATTTTTTGGTCGAAATGCACTTATCCAATAGAATTAGGACACGTGTTAGGGTAATAATAATATCGTTTTTACCCTTAATTACCCTATTTACTTTTAACCGTGGTAAACAAAAGTAAAAAGTTACTATTCACCAAAAATTATTTTCATTTCATTGAACCATATTTTACATATTGACATCAACCGTGTCTCTTGGATTTTTGAAATTCCACTCACAGGAGCGGTAAAATTATGTTTTAGGTAAATTTGAAAATTCTCCTAGGAGGTGGGTAAAAGACGGTGAAAAGTTCAATAAAATTTTTATATATCTAAAATTATTATAAAATTAATCCAATGAATTAAATTGAACTTATATAGGTATTATGTATCAATTTTTACCTAAAATAAATTTAAATAAAATAAATAATTATTTAAATAAATAGTCGGTTTTTAAATAGTAACCTAGTGTTTTCACTATTCATAAAAAATTGAAAGTTTCCAGAAAAATACCAAAAATTAGGCCTAAGCTATATTTTATATTATGAATTAAAAAATGATGTCTATTTTACCAAAATCAAAACATATCAGTTTCATTAATTAATTTAAAAATTAATTCCGGTCATCAAAACAAATAGCGTGTTCTTAAGAGATAATAACTATCAAAAGATTGACACTTTTTTATGTCTGGTGAAAATGTGAAATTAAATCCAATGACCAACATTGTATTAAATTGTAAAAATATATTCTAAATATACTTTAAAACCACTCAATTTAATAGTTTATCACTATTAATTATTTCAATTAAAAAAGTTGTTAGTAATTTTCACTAAATATAAAAGTTATCTGAAAAGTGCCGAAATTTCACCCTAAGCTAATTTCGATATTCCGAATCCAAAAATAAATCCCATTAAGAAAGATAAAATTTATTAAATTTAAAAAAGTGGGTATTACTATTCATAACGACTAGTTCATAATAATATTATAATAATATCTCGTTTAGTGAAACTCAATATTGCGTCTTACATAGGCTATCAAGGAAGGTTGTGATTGAGTGTAATGCAAGGAAAGCCAGGGATGCGTGTTGTGCAAGCTTATTTTGGTGTAGCATACAACACAAGACATTAATGATATTAAAAAGAATATTTTTCATAAAATAAAGGGGTGTTACATTCTACCCCCCTTAAAATGAATTTCGCACTCATAATTCGTTGGGGTTAAAAATGGATTACTACTCGAATGTTACTTTAATAGAAACCCACATCGTATAAAGGAATACAAAAACCTGGCTTTAAAAACTAAATTATGAAGCGTAACGGTTACCCAAATTAACTCATCACTGGTATTCCATGTAGGAGAACATAGGTGAAAATATGGATATGGAAGAAAAATCTAACCATCAGGTTCTGATGGAGAGTGGTAGAGAACATGGCTATAAAAAATCCAACAATCAGAAAGCCATAAATTTGTGATGATCTAAGGTACTATATGATTCATTGGATATAATAGAACTTGGACAACATTTTTGGTTTTCAAGAGCATTTCCCTAAAGTTGATGAAATTGGAATTAAAAGAAATACTTTCGTGATTTTGGTACAGTCTCACTGTTGGTCGTTCATTGGACAATTTCCACTTCATCTCTTAAAGAAATGAAGCATAATTTGTCAGTCGTGATGTGTTAGTAGATCATGTGATAGAATGATGGGTCATTCCATCTATCTCAATCAAAAGGTTAGAAAAATTATCAAAAAGTACATAAGTCCATCTATAGTGAGATTAATTATATATGGTTCCTAAAATTGACATATACTTCATATATCATACTGCTGAATATAATATAACTAGTTTCTACTAAACAGGGTCTTCCTCTAGGCTAGTGGTAGGAGATAAAGGCTAGTCGCACTTCAGTTGTGGGTTCGATTCCCACAGCCTTGTCCGACGCGATGGGTTGTCACCCATCCTACAAGTTGTCCTTTTTCTAAAACTACATTACTATAACATCCCATCAATTATATCGAAAAAACATATATCCTTAAAAAATACTAACTTATTTCCATCATAATCCGTTCCAATCTTTAGGCTTATCCAAAATACTACTATCCAATCTCATATTGTAGTGAAAACGATTACCAAGGAGTTCATATAACAAGCATGTTAATACCATCATTGATCCACATATATCATGAGATATGTCTTGTTGGTCACATTCCAAACATTCGAAGGCCTTAATCATGTATTCTCTTGAAAAATGAATACCCATTGAATCTTAGTGAAAACATGAGTGTTGTCAAAAGTTAACTCTTTTCACATACCAAAACCTCAAACCATGATATAACTATTTACTAATATCAGTCATGAGCTCATGAATACTTTCAAACATTTCATTTCTCCTTATCCCTTCATTATGCACACATCATCTTTTTTTCCAAAAATATCTCAATCACTTTCCATGGTTACTTGTACCATAAAATTATTGAAAACCACAATAGACCAATAGATAAATATTCCAATATTTCAAAATACTATATACAACATTATTTTGGAATCCCATTACATAAAAACTTAATCATTCCACCACATCATTTTCATATTCAACATTGCCAATAGTGATCGCATGTGACTTCCCTTTTTCATTTTCCTTAAGTGGATGCTCATGTCGATCATCACTAACCCTTGGATTAGGGAATTTATTTGAATAATACCCCACTTCTTTGCACATGAAGCATTGAAGTGTTGGTGGTGCGTTCGCTGTAGTATTTTCTTTATTCACATCAATAGAAACCCTTTTTCCATTACTTCGACACTCAGCTGCTCGATGACCTTCTTTTCCACACTTAAAACATTTTCTATTCCCTTTAAGACAATATCCACCATGCTTCTTTCAACACTTTGAGCATAAGGAAACATTCATATTCATTTCACCATTATTCTTAGATTTATCCTTGAACTCCATCTTTTGTTTCATGTCAAAACTATGAGATGGATAAGCAACACCAACTTCCATATCTACTGTGATAGCACAACGCACAATTTCTTCATAGCTTCTGAAGTCTCTTATAGATAATTCCTTTCGAATATTTGGTTTTAAGCCATTAAATAATCGATCAACTTTACTTTCAGGTTGGATGATAAAGCCAGATGCATACCTTGCAAGCCTTGTAAAATTCTTTTCGTATACACCAACAGATTTGTCGTCCTTTTTCTTTAGATCAAGAAACTTCTTCTCCCTCTTTGTTCGAAGAATATGAGGGACGTACTTATTGAAAAATAAGTTCTTGAACTCTTCCCATTCCATGGACTCAATTTCCACTCTTTGCCTCATATTTTTTTGGTAAGATTCAACCATTTATCATATTCACCTTCCAAACGATATACTGCTAAGATGAATTTATCGTGTTCAGAATAGTGAAGAACTGAAAATATCTTTTCAGTGGTATTGATCCATTGTTCAGCAAAAAGTGGACCAGGAGACCCACTGAAATAAGGTGGACATTGCCTCATGAAGGAATCAATAGAATATTGTTCCCTTCTCTACTCAATTGGATGTCCAGAATGATTCATAGCTTGTGTAAGAATATCAATAAGATTATTCACTCCATCTCTCATAACATTTTTTTGTTCAGGAGGACAATCATTGCATTTTCCATTGCATTGATCAACAAGGTTATTTCGGGTTCCAGACATCATCTAAAACCCAAAAAAAAATAGTGTGAGAGGCAAAAATCGTGCTTGGGAAAACAACATAATAAAGGGGGAGTACTTTCAATATCTATCATCTTAGGATTAATTCTAAGATCGTTACTGTAATTCTAGGACTATATCCCATACTTATACTTAACCTTAGGGACATCCCTAGACATACCTTAGAAATATCTCTAGGGATCTCACTAAAGTTCTCGCATCCTAGTTTCCAAAGGTTGACTAAACCTTTCCTTTGATACCAACTGTAGAGGCCCGAAGCTTGACGTACATAGATATTACATTACTTTTGAGAAATACATAATACATAACAAAAACAGACACACAAGGACCGTAATAGTTTAGTGTCTTTGGAAACTTAGAACATAATATTCTAATCGTGGTAAAAGATCTTCAAAATCTCCCATAAAGATCTTCTGCTTTTTGTTTATTTACCTAAAACCATTCTTTTAATCCTGGGGGAAAATAAAACATAAAAAGGGTGAGCTCAAATTCTCAGTAAGGGTAAACAAAAGAAGTATCAATCACATCATATTCATAAGAATATAAAATTTGGGAAATCTTACCCTGCAATAGAGATCAAAATTTCATAACATGGGATTAATCAATGTAGTGAAATGTAATCACAATAATCCTAACATAAAACATGAATCTTTGTGGAATACACACATAATCATAGAGAATCATTTCTTAGTAGTCAAGACTCATTGCCAAGACTATCTTTGCGGACAACGTCCATTTCTGAACCGAGTTCACTCCTCGTTTCAGTCATGTTTCACTGAACCGGATTAACCTGTCATTCCAGCCATGTCTATCTCATGAGATATAAACCTTTAACCAATGAATTGGAAGGAGATATTTGTCCCACCCATCTCATAATGATACCATTCTTATGTTCTCCACAAAATAAAAAATCATACATCATTGCATAACCCATGTAATAAAATTGGGATTCTTAAACATCATGACATCATAAAACAATTCATATAAGATAAAGGAATTTATAAAAATAATTCCATCACAGCATATTCAAATCAATGTAATAATAGGGATAGAAACAGAACCCTATATTATCCTAGATGGAAAATAAATTTGATAAAACACTTGAATTCCATTCTTGAGGAAAATATCATTTCTACTTCAAAAACAATTTTCTTTCTTAACATGTCATATAATTTTGAACTAAAAGAAGTTGATTAAAAATAAACATGAAAAATTTTAAAGGAATATTCCTGGAAATAATGTTCTAAAAATCCAATCATGTCGTATAAGTTAAAAAAAACATTCTTCTCGTACTTTTGTCAGAAAAGTCAAAATGTACCTCGAACGAAAAATGACAAAAGATTCCTTTCATATCTTTTACAAAAAACTCACTGAAGGGTAAAATTGGATTTAAAAAATTGTAGCTAGATGGAAATAATATTACATATTTAGGAAACATGGATGTGGATGATAAAATACACCCCAGTAAATTCCAAATTATAAAAAATCTCGAATAAAAATGAGATTGTGATATTTCCCTTACCTTAGGTCCGATTTTCTTCGTAAGTGTCCAAACCTATTGTATAATGATTCACATAATGTAGTTGACTTATTTAAGAATCATACTCATTATTATGATATCATATATGGTCACATTCATAGCTTATTATTAGTAATATTTCATTGCTACTTGTTATTCAAGTGTTTATTACTTTTTGTTCTTATGTGTGTTTTGTCGAATAAATTCTTATTATTCTTTTTAGGTTATAGATAACTCATTTAAAAAATGGTATTAGTGTAATATATATCATACTTATTCACTCAATTAATTTATGTAATCATTATGCAATGAAAATCTTGTAAGACGAGTCGCATCACATCGTGGAGACGGTATTTCTTACGTACGCACGAGCGACGATATCATTCCCAAGATCGTGGAATTTTATTTGATTGTATGTATACTATTTCAGAAGTAAAATAACTTTACAATAATAATATATATTCATTCTTTACACCATTATACCCATCCAAGTAAGGCAGTGGTGGAAAATAGATTACACCATGGCGTGGAGACGGTATTCCGTACGTATACACGCACGGTGACTTCTTTTTTCGTAGGACGGATAGATGGTGAAATAGGGTTGTTTCATACCTATAATAACATATCAGTATATTAGTGATACTGATTTTTTTAATTCATAATGAAACAACTAAATAAGAAAAGTGAAAGATTAAATAAAGGTTAAATAATCGGCAACGGACATTACCTCTTCTTTGAAGCGCTTCTTTGAGACCTCCTTTTAGGGAACAAAAATTGGTCTTCGAAGAAGAACAAAACATCTAGGATGTTTATAGGGAAGTTTATAGGAGAAATTGGTAGGGTTTGTCTGAGGTTGAAGGCTCAAGGTGGTGTGAGGAAGAGAGGGATGAGGTGCCCTTTTATAAGGGAGGAGAGGGGCACCTTTGGAAAAAATAAAAATATTATTTTACTATAAAGCCATATTCGGTTTTAAATAGCTCCAAATTAATTTATTTCGAATCTAAGGTTGGGATGGGTCGAAATGATCTCATCCAATATAATTTGTACATGTTTATTTTACTATTTTAACCTTATCATTTAGATTTATCTTTAAGTAAGATAAGTTTACTTTTACCGTGTCTTTTTGTGTTCTTACACTATAAGGTTAATAAACATACAATAACAAGACAAAAGAACCCCAAGTTGTTTATTATTAATATATATAGCCTTATCTAATTCATTTGGCTGAACCGTAGATTTTTACGAATAAAATAACAATTAATAATATAATATTTGTTTTAAAAACTATTTTATGTCAATTTTGACACTATTTAGTAATTGATTTTTGTGAAACTCATAACGGAATGATTAGTTCGAAAAAAGATAATTAATTCAATACTAACAGGTCATATTAAACTATAAAATTAGCGTAATTCATAAAAAGTCTCAAATTACATTTATTTGGGTATTTATAACATTAATTATGTCAATATTTTATTAATAAGATAATTACTGCATCATCATTGTGTCATAAATAAATTAAATTATTTAATTTCTAAAAATTACAAATAAAATACCATTATGTAGGAAATCTTTTTAGACATATAATGAATATTTATAGTCGAATATATCTTATGTATTACCCTATATTAAAAATTATTTAATTATTAAACTTTGATTTTAACTATTTTAACCCTTCTTTAAATAAATTAATAATAAATGTCCTAATCTAATCCATGTGGGCCTAAATGGTCATATTTAATTCCTAAAGTTGTTTTTTGGTCTAATAACACATATCCAATAGAATTAGGACATGTTTTAGGGTAATAATAATATCGTTTTTACCCTTAATTGCCTTATTTACTTTTAACCGTGGTAAATAAATATAAAAAGTTACTATTCACCAAAAATTATTTTCATCTTATGGAACCAAATTTTACTTACTGATATCAACCATGTCTCTCAGATTTTTGAAATTCCATTCACAAAAGCGGTAAATTTAAGTTTTATGTAAATTTGCAAATTGTCCTATGAGGTGCGTAAAAGACGGTGAAAAGTTCAATAAAATATTTATATATCTAAACTTATCATAAAATTACTCCAATTAATTACATTGAACTTATATAGGTATTATGTATCAATTTTGACCTAAAATAAATTTAAATAAAATAAATAATTATTTAAATAAAAAGTCGGTTTTTAAATAGTATCCCAGTTTTTTCACTATTCATCAAAAATTGAAAGTTTCCAGAAAAATACCAAAAATAAGGCCTAAGGTATATTTGATATTATGAAATAAAAAATGATATCTATTTTACCAAATTAAAAAAATATCAGTTGCATTAATTAATTTAAAAATTGACTCCCATCGTCAAAACAAATAGCGTGTTCTTAAGAGATAATAACTATCAAAAGATTGACACTTTTTTATGTCTTGTTTAAATGTGAAATTACATACAATGACCAAAATTTTATTAAATTGTAAAAATATATTCTAAATATACTTTAAAACCACTCAAAATAATAATTTATCACTATTAATTATTTCGATTAAAAAAGTTGTTAGTAATTTTCACTAAATATGAATGTTATCCGAAAAGTACCAAAAATTCACCCTAAGATAATTTCGATATTCCGAATCCCAAAATGAAGTCCATTTTTAAAGATAAAATTTATAAAATTTCAAAAAGTGGGTTTTTACTATTCATAACGGCTAGTTCATAATAATATTATAATAATATCTCGTTTAGTGAAACACGGTATTGCATACTACACACGCTATCAAGGAAGGTCGTGACTGTGTGTAAAGCAAGGAAAGTCAGGGATACGTGTTGTGCAAGATCCTTTTGGTGTAGCGTACAACACAAGACATTAATGAAATTAAAAAGAATATTTTTCATAAAATCTCGGGGTGTTACAACAACCAGGCGATCCTCCACTATGGGTCTGCCACCACTACTGGGTGCTCTCCACTGGGCTATACAAGTCACTCCGAGTCACTCGATCAGCAGTCGTCAAGTCTCAGCCAGCTACTAGGTTCCCACACAAATTCTTTCTCGTCTCTAAATGATCCACTGCACAAACTTCTGGCCAATACTCCAACTATCACAAAGTCCCACGTAGAAGTATCACAAAGGTCCGCCTCATCATAGGGGTCTTAATGCAACATATGGTGCATTAATCAGATGCCCGGTCTGTGACTTATTAGCTTTTTAGTCCTGGGGGATCGGTTGGAATCGTGTACGACCCAAACTGACCGTATCTCAATATTACCCCGATATCCAATAGGGTATAATCAAAGGGACCTCTATGTTCTAAGATAACCATCACCACTGACAGTTCTTCAAACGGTCGACTAGTTCCAAAGATATGGCCAGAAGAATGTAAAGGTCGGTAGTGGGCTCGGGTCCGGTCCGACCCGGTTGGACCTACTCGGCCTGTCTTAGTCTGGGCCGACCTGGTCTGGGTCGACCTGGTCAGACCTGTTGGGTCTGGACCGACTCATTGGGTGGGCCAACCTGTTAGTTTAGGCCCGGCCAGCTGGGCCCAGCCCAGAGGGCCACATAGGAAGTTCATCCCGGAGGTCGCCGCGAGGGGCGCGGCTTGGCCCAGAGGGCGTGACCGGTTTGGTGCAGCCAGTTCCGCGAGGGGCTTGGTTCGGGCGGTCTACCTGGGAGGTAGATCTAGTTCGGTCAGTGGAAGCATGAGGGGTGCGGTTCGTGCGACTTGGCCCTGGAGGCCGAGCCGGTTCGGCCAGTGGTGCTTCGAGGGAGTTCACATGCATGCTTGGGATGTCGTCACAACTTGGATGGTTCGTCCGGGAACCAAGGTACGGCCTTGGCAGGCCGGCGGGGTGGTCGGGTATGCCGAGTGGTGACCCGGGCAGGACGGCGGGGTAGTCGAGAAGGCTGGAAGGCAGTCGGGAGGTTGTCGGGTAGGCCGGCAGGTGGCCGGGAGGGGGTCGGGCAGGCCGACATGCTGCCGGGAGGGCGCCGGGTAGGCCAGCAGGTGGTCGGGCGGGCACCGAGCAGCGCACGACCAGGTGGGCTGACGACCGGGAGGCATTCAGGTTGGCCGGTTCAGCGCAGCTCGGGCCGGCGTGTGCCGACGATGTTCTTCTGGGAGCACCGGAGTGCTGGAGGGGTGGCACGAAACGTGGAGGATGCGGGTAGCGGGGCCTTTTCCGTTTCCGCCTTTATCTCCTAGTCATTGTTCCTTCACCATGTCGAATAACTATATAAGAAGGAAAATTGACGGGGGATGTTGGGCCATGATAGGTTGGCTCGTATCCTCTGAGTTTATAATTATAGAAAAGGTTTGATAATAATGATGTTTAACAACCTTGATTATCCAAAAATGAGCAAATAACAGAGCACTCAAAAAATGTAACACCCCTAACTATGATTCATCATTCGTCATTCATTGACGGAGTCACAGAAGTTAGTCGTCGAAGACGTCGCACAATGGTTTAAGCTTCGAGGAAGAAGTCGAAGAAGGACCAGCTTCATTCGTTCTTCATTCTTCATTGGGAGGGGCGTTCTTCATTGGAGAACTCCTTTTATCCCAAGTTATCCTATTTTCAAGCTCAACCAAAGTGAATATGCCAAAAAAATAATAGTTTGTCATTTCCTATTAATTGTTTTGCTAAATATTCAAATTTAATAATTAATTAGGTAGGCTTGCCTTAATTAATGTGAATGGTTGGCACAAATTAAATAAAGTGGAGTTGAAAAGGTTCCCCTATATTAATTGGGCCTTGAGATATTTCTCCTCATTAATGAAGAGATTCAAGGGGTTAAGAGCCCAGGTGGTCCCCACTTCATTTATCCTCACATGGAAGGTTGAGTTCTGGTGGGCCCCACCACCATAACATCTCATGGGAGGTTAAGGTGTGGTGGCCCCACCTCCATCTTCCAAGATGAGGTTTTAACCACCCAACACATACTTGTTGGCTCAAATAAAATAAAGTGATGCAGACTTTATTTTATTATTTTCCATTAAAACAAAAAAATTATCTATTAAACATGACCCACTACCTTCAAAGTGAAAGTCTTCTTAAAAGAATACCGGCTCTATCAGTTCAACAGTTCCCTCTAATTTGAATTCCGAGCACCGGTTCAAAAGTTATAAAATCCGGCTCGTACATATATTGAACGTAGCCAAACCAAACATCATAAAATGATTTCGGGCACACCGGGCCTTGGAATCACGTGCCGTCAGTTTTCACAGACTCGTAAAATTCCTCTGTATTTAATAAAAAAAATTCCATTGAAATTCCAGGTCATTATAACCTCTATAGAAACAAGTTCCTCACAGTCATTTACATCTTTTCATAGAATCGTAATATTGATTTCTATCTAGAGGTAGTGGAAAAATTAATTTTTCCCATCAATATATATATATATATATATTGTCTAGTCTTAATCCCATCTATTGTGATAAAGAATTCTCTATAATAAGATGAGGCATCAACCCATCTTCTTGTATAGGGGATGGGGTCTACCTTGTCAGAGCATTGTTATCCTATAACATCCATCATTAAAAAATGTGACTATACTTTCTTGAAAAAATATATAATTGCAATACAACATTCTTATATACATTAAATTCATCATTTAGAATTTCGTATTGTTTTTAACACAAATATTCATTATAAGAAATTATAATTTTAATAATTATTTATAAAACAAATACCAATATAGGATATCTTCTTTTAATAACTAAATACAAGGATAATTAATTTCATATTTTTTTAAAAAAATATAGTGCTAATAAAGGATGACGTCACACGAAACTCATCCAATGTATAACTGAAAATATATGTATCCAATTAAACTGAAATAGACTTTTTAGTTTATGATAATATACTTAATTAAACAGTAATAATGTTTACTAATAATTGGTATTGTCAACAATATAATCATACATGTGTGGAATTAATCAATAAAGATACAAGCATGTGTAAGACAAACATGTTATTCAAATTCATTAGTGTGACATTAAATCTATGAATCAATATTTTCAGTGCCCAATTGAACCTCTAAGGTGTTGTCAAATTGACTCCTAATAAACACAGGAATTGCACTATATGTGGTAGTATAGAGTTCCATGGAATATTTCTAGATGGTTTATATAAACATTTCAAGGTTTTAAACATAGTAATTCTAGTTGTAGTCCTTGGGATAAAATGGTAATACATAAATTCCTAAAAATGTTATAAATTTATAATAGACTCCCATTACTTATTATTTAGGTTTAATTTTGTTCAATGTTACACTTATTAACGCAATAATCAACAAAAACCTTATAATCAAGAATAAATAAAACCAACTATAATTTAAGTTCCCATGTCTTATTTGGGAAAGAAAAGTAGTAACTGGATTTTTTTATTAAACCCTATGAATAAAAATTAAATGTGGAAATTTGGAAAATAACTAAAGCATATCCAAAGAAAAACAATTAATAGAAAAAGGTTTTCTAAATAAATTTCCACACATAAACTCTAATTAAAACAATATAGTTACGAAGTGTGATGTTTGGGTAAATATATAAATTTATTCTATTTTTCATAATAAGTGAATTCCTATCACATATTAAAATTAGTAAACAGGTCATCATTGAAAAATTATTTTACATAGGTCATGTGTTGTTTTATGAATTTGATCTAATTCTTGTTCATGTGGGAATATGCATCTCAAATTATACAATTTTTTTTGAGGATAAATGAAATCCACTCTTGTAATAAAAAAAATTAACCAATGCGATATGTCGAGAAGAGGACCTTAACTATGGGGTTTTTATCAAATATTAAGACATAGAAACATACACGAATGTTTAATTTATTCCCATATATAAGTTAAGATAATGTGTGTAACACATTAAGAGTATAAGATTATGTCACAATGTCACATATAGAGAATTTGATTTTAATTTCACAAAATAATTTGACAAATTAGGATAATTGATTATTGGGGATCACTGAAGGTGAATTTTTAATGTGAGGTCCACCCAAAATAAGAAATAGAGGGTGATGATATATACATGAAATCATGTAAAAACAATGAATAACTTTAAGCATTTATATACTAATATAATTTGAAACCATCTGTTTATATTTTTATGATATAATATGTAACACCCCAAGCTTCCACGGTACGTTTCCTTTCGAATAATGCAATGTCGTGCATTGTACGCAACTTCGAGATTTTAACACACCATAACCAATCAAACTAGCCGTTATGAATAGTAATACATTCTTTTTGAAATTTTATAAATTTTATCTCTCAAAATTGACTTAATTTTTGGATTCAGAATATCGAAATTATCCTAGGGTGAAATTTTGGTACTTTTCGGATAACTTTCATATTTTGATGAATAGTGAAAATTACTAAATTTTAATTAAAAACAAATTTTTTAATCAAAATAATTAATAGTGATAAATTATGAATTTGAGTGGTTTTAAAGTAAATTTAGAATATATTTTTACCATGTAATACAATGTAGGTCATTGAACATAATTTTACATTTAAACCAGACCTAAACAAATGCCAATCTTTTGATAGTTATTATCTCTTAAAACTCGCTTTTTGTTTTATCAACGGGAATTAATTTTAAATTAATTTCAGCCACTTCTGTGTTTTGAATTTGGAAAAATGGATTCCATATTTGGAATCAGGATGTTCAAATTGTGTAAATAGGTATCTCTTATTTTTATACATTTTGAATAATTACTTCGGTAAATATTTTATTTACTATGGTTAAAGGGTAATCTGGTAAACAAGGGTTAAACAAAATAATATTATAATAATACTAAATTACCCTAAAACGTGTCTTAACCCTATTGGATGATACATGGTAGACCATGGGCATCTTTGGGTCGATTTTGGGACCCCATGGATCCACTTGTAAGTGATAGGGACACTTTATTTTAATTAAGTTAAAATGAATAAAAAAATGACACAAGCATATATCTTTTAGAAACACAATTGTTACATAGGGTTATATATGTTGGAATTTAGACTATAAATATTTATTAGAAAGCTAAAAACATTTACTAAATAATGATATTTTAGTTGTAATTTTTAGACCTTAAATAAGTTCATTTATCTATGACACAATGGTGATGCAGTAATTACCATAATAGTGAAAAATTAGAATAATTGATATTATAAATACCCAAATAATTATAATTTGAGACTTTTATTTAATTACAATAATTTTATAGGTTAATATGACATATTAGGATTGATTTAATTAAGTTTTTTCGAAGTAATAATTCTGTTATGTGTTTCAAAAAAATCAACTATTGAATAGTCTCAAAATTGACATAAAAGAGTTTTTAAAACAAATATTATATTATTAATTGATATTAAATTCCTAAAAACTAAGGTTCGGCCAAGCGACTTATATCAGGATATTTATATCATTAATGGAACACTTGGGGGTTCGTGGATGTATATGTTAAATATATTAATCATATAATATAAAAATACAAAGAGACATTGTAAAAGTGAAACTAATCAACTAAGAGTTAATACTTAATGATAAGGTTAATATAATGACCCAAACCAGTCTAAATTATATTTTTTGAGTGGTTTTCGACCCATAACCACCTTAACCTCTAAATAATAAACTTTGGATCTATTAAAAATATAATATGAATTTATTATAAATTAATATTTCTAGCTTTTCCAAAGGTGCCCCTCACCCCTCTTATAAAAGGGCACTCTTCCTTATCATTTCTTCACACCTTCAAAGCCTTTTGGTTCGGCCAACACCTGCCCAAATACTCTCTCAACTTCCCCCACTACAACCTAGAGGCCTTATTTTGATCAGAAGGCCAACCTATGGAGCCCTTTTGATCAAATCAAAAGGAAGAATCTGAAGAAGAGGTAATGTTTTCACCACCCCTTTTCAACTTCCTTTCTTCTTCCACTTCTTCTTTCTTTGTTATTACCATTATAAAATAATAACTCAAGTATCATATATATACTGTGATGTTATTATAAATATGGTACTACCATATTCATTATTCTATCCACCCTTTGAATAACATATCACCATACGTGCGTACGTACGACTTACCGTCTCTACGTCGTGGTGTAATTGTTATTCAATATATTATTATTTGGATGGGTATAATAATGATGTGTAACTAATGTAAATAATAAATATAACATGTTAATTATTATGTATATATGATATAACATCCATTTATATATTATTTTAATATCAAAAGAATGATATTGTCGCTCGTGCGTACATACGGACTACCGTCTCCACGAACGCGATGAGATTCATTCTCAATCATATCCATTCATGTATAATTATAATTTGAGGATTTAAAAATAGTATCTAAGGACTTGATATCATTCTGGATATGAATAATATACGTCCCATTAATAAAGAATATTTCTAACATAACAAATAATATAAAGTAAAATGAACCCGTTAACACCCGAAATGACGATAATTCTAAGATATTATTAAAAAATCAATGTTAAACGATCATATATGATATCATATTAAAGTAAATGATTCTTGTATAATTAAATAAAAATTATTTCACCATTATACAGGAGGTAAACCTACCGTCGACCAAGGAAAAAGTACAATGTAAGGGGTTTCTTAACTTACTCTTAATTTCGTGAGAATTCCATTGTTCACCACTTAATTATTGCATGTGGTGTATGTGTACTGCCTATGATTGTATTCATTGTGTAATATACATTAATTTATGGGTATTTAAATCATCATGGTATGATCTTTCTATCATTGGTTTATGTTTCGTAAGTTACCTAATCGATAATGGAATTTGAAATTTCAATTTCCACTCATTAGGCTTTACGCATATTTCATTGATTATATTACCCCAAGATTATGTGTGGAATCACTATTCATTGGATTAAGTCATAATTTCCACTCCCCTTCCTGTGGATATACTTTTGATAAACATAATCACTCCATTGATAATTTCTCAAGTCATTGATATGAATTTGATAAGAGTAATTTTAACTCATTCTCCATTTGTTGAGTTAAACATCCAATTCGTTGGTGTTGTTTTTACTAGAATATGTGTGAATGTCCTTGATTGTTTTACACTGAATATACAATAATATTTAGTTTATTTATATTTTCACACATAATTATGTCTTTGATTTATCCTTAACCTAAGGATACGACCTTTATGAGAGATTTCATCTCAATTTACATTCCATTGAGACTTCTTTGTTGTTATACACCAAATCACTTTTATGTGGTGTATATAATGTACTTTGACATAGTATATCATGAATTCCTTTATTCTCATGATATTATAATGTTTTTATTAACTCAATTATTTGTATTGAAGTTTCTCTCTTTTGGTTAGAAAATCTAACTAAAATACCATTTTTAAATGTTTTAAAGACATACTCTTCAAAATCTTGCTCATTAATGTCCATGTTTTAAAAAATGGTTTTAAGGATTTCTTTATATGGACATTAGAGTTTTAAAATTAAAACTCCTTTTAAAAGATTCAATGTGGTATGGGACACTTTGATTCAAAAATCTATTTTTAAATGGCTTCTTGACAAATAGTGTGACTTTTAATAGATTTTCAGAAAAAGGGGGATATTTCTCTCAAATAGTTTGGATGATTATTTTCATCTATGGAATCATCCTTCATTATTCTTGATTGAGGTTAATGTGATAGAATACAATCTTCCATATTGTATCAAATGAGTTATGTTTGACTGTGGATGTGCTATTTTTATACCATTCATGGTTTGTGGTTAAAGTATTGACATTTCGAATGCTAGTTTTAATACGAATGTGTATGTTATGTTTAAACCATTTCATATGGGAATGTATTGGACTTAATAAGTGACGGGTGGATCCCACTAAAGCTCCTAGATTCATCGGTAGTTCTCATGAGACAAACTAGTGTCTTGGCACAAGGCCTTGGCAAAATCTTATTTGTAGTCTTGGCACGAGGCCTTGGCTATGTGGTTATGATAGTCTGACATTATGCATTCCATCATTATGAAAGTGGTTATTGATATTTCATGGGATTGTTAGAATAGTAGAATATCCATGTGAGTAAGTAAATGGAATTATTTTATTTTATCTTTTCCATTTTATGCATAAGTTCAAGTTTAAAAGGCTTTTGTTTTAGTTATAGACTGCCTTAAGTGTTTATGCTTATCTATGAAAGCTTCTGCTATAATGTTATCCTTACTGAGCATCTGAGGTCACCCCTTTCAATGTTTTATTTTTCCCAGGATTATGAAGAATTAATTTATGAATGACCTGTAGGGATAGTATGAGGGGATATGAAGCCAATATGTTTTTTATGATGTAATGTAAAACTTTATGGATGTATCTAGTTATTCCAAGGCTACTAAACTAATCGGTCTTTCGAGACTTGATCTTTCTCGTGATCATGCCAATGTTATGTAATAATGCACCTACTCTGGGTAACTGGGGTCAGGGCGTTATAGTTAGTATTAGAAGAAGTTTAGTACAAACCTTAGAAGCTAGATTTAGATAAACTCTGATTAGATCACATAGCCCTAAGAGAGAATGTGAGGATTAGTATAGAAGAACATCCTAGAATTTTGGTATTGTAGATATTTTGTGAGTTTTCCGAGTAATACATCCATGTCTGGATACGAACAGGTAGAGGCGGATCTGACACAGATGTACCTAGGGGTAAAACTCGAAAACACCGCTTTGAGCTAGACTCGAACGGGAACTGGTGAACGACAATGGACCTTGCTGTATTCTTGGTTACGACACTCCCGAGGGATATGCTTTGTATAATTTACATTTCCTTTTCAAACCGATTTAATGTATTATATATATAAGATGAGAGTAAATGACCTTGGTTAATCCTAATTTGTTTCAAATTGAGAATATGGTGACATGTTAATCTCTAAATGATTGTATTACTACTATTACTCACAAAATGCTTTCTGGTTTTAGTTAGTGGCTGGATTCCAAGGAAGTCATAGTGACTTTGAGAATGATGTACAAGGTGGGAACGGTGGTGGAAATGAGCAACAAAATGGAATGTTGATAGGCGTAAAAGATATCGTCTTTATGCCAAATCAATTTTCCTAAAATATGATCAACAATATATATATTAACCAATTACCGGACTCAACAAAGAAGAGAAAGGTGATGAATGATAAGAGCTCCAGTAGTGGAGACCATAGAGAAAGAAATCCTAAATTTCCATGATGCAGGAAATGTGGAAGGAGACACCTAGGAAAGTGTCTCAATCGGACAACGAAATGCTTTACGTGCGGGAAGGAAGGACATAAAGTGAATAATTGCCGAAGAAAAATGAAGAGTACAATGGAAGAAGATAAAAATGGTCCCAAGAGTCCATTCACAGTCATTTTCTGTAAATGTAGGGGACCTGGCCATTACCCGAGTGAATGTCCTATTCTATAGGATATTTTCTTGGTCAGAGAAGAAACTATGTGGAAATAAATGGTTGGATAAATGTTTAAAATTTATTAGTGATCCTTGTTGAAGGGTTTAATTTGGAATAACATTATCTTGTATTTTTAACCCTAACGTTTGCCATGTGAGAATGATATTTATGGAAGAATTATCTTTTCTCTTGTGGATATAGTTATAAATAACCGTTTGGTTTTATATGATCATTGGGTTTGAGGAAATTACAAATTATTATAATTTGGGATGAAAATGAATGATATGTGATAAAATTTGTTGTTAAATAATGTTATGGTTATTTTGAGGAATTTATCCCATTTTGGTAATGTTATAAAATATAGTTTTTGATAAAGGACAACACGTAGACCGTGTGAAAACCCGTCGCGTCGGACAAAGCTGTGGGAATCGAACCCACAACCAAAGTGCGATTGGGATTTATCGCCTACCACTGGACTAAGTGAAGTCCCTAGTTAGTGTGACTATATTCTTTAGTTAAATGATTTTATTGATCAATAATATGTTGATTTGGGTTCTTATGTCTTATCAAATGAATACCCTTAGTATAGGAAAATGATTTGGTGATTAAGTGAAAAATGTTATTTGGGAAGATGTTCACTTTGTTGGGAACACTATATGTCCAAGGAAAATAGAATACTATGGGATGTCATTAGAGGCTAAATGGTGGATTTTTATCTATGTTTTTATTGTGGATTTATAGTGATTTGGGTTATTTATGGAAATGATTAACCTATAATAATGAATATGTGATTAGGTTAATTACTTTTAAGTATGTGACTTTAAGAGTAGATGATGTCATTTGGAGATACAATTTAACATGGAAGACAACATTCTTATAAGTTTTGGGTTTCAATATTAGTTTGGATTATATTGAAGTATTTTAATGAGAATTTATTACTGAATGGTATTTATTTAACTTTGGGGTATTGTTGGTTTAATTTTAGAAATTAAGATTAGTATTTTTTTATAATGGAATATCTTTTTGGGGGATCATTAGATCTTGTACTAAAGATTTTGGTTTTGATTGATCTCTAAAGACAATGTAAATATATAGTTTATCCTGCATGGATCATGTGATTCTATATAACTTTATTCTAGCTCTTCCTGTGTGACCAAGTCTTCTTGAATACTCATCATTTAAAAAAAATGAGTTAGTGGTGGAAATTTATTAAAGAATGCAACACTACCTAAAAAGTAAGTATATATCTTTATATTCTTAGTTAATATCATAAACGAATTCCTCATCCTTATGTAATGTAACTTAAAAGAAAAAATGTTGTCCGTTTACTTTCCTACTAGGAGACTAATGGCTGTTTGTCCCAACACAAGTTTCTGGTTTTCTTATTGTTAACTTTCTCCTGATAATGATTTCTATCCCTCTCCATCAGAACATGACACTTAGTTTATCATCTATATCCATGTTTTCCTACATTAAATCCGAGTATGGGTTATCTTAGATGACCTTTATACCTCTCTTTCTTTCTTTTAAAGTGATAATTTTATTGACTCTTTTTCCGATGTGGGACTTTCCATTATATTCCCAAGAACAGTTTTAAAAATTGTGAGGACTCAATTTATTGAAGGAGGGGAGAATGTAACACCCCAAACTTCCACGGTACGTTTCCTTTCGAATAATTCAATGGCGTGCATTGTACGCAACTTCGAGATTTCAACACACCATAACCAATCAAACTAGCCGTTATGAATAGTAATACCTACTTTTTGAAATTTTATAAATTCTATCTCTCAATATGGACTTCATTTTTGTATTCGGAATATCGAAATTTTACTAGGGTGAAATTTTGGTACTTTTCGGATAACTTTCATATTTTGATGAATAGTGAAAATTACTAAATTTTAATTAAAAACAACTTTTTTAATCAAAATAATTAATAGTGATAAATTATGAATTTGAGTGGTTGTAAATTATATTTATAATATATTTTTAACATGTAATACAATGTGGGTCATTGAACATAATTTCACATGTAAACTAGACCCAAACAAGTGCCAATCTTTTGATAGTTATTATCTTTTAAAAACACGATTTTTGTTTTAACAACGGGAATTAATTTTAAATTAATTTCTTCCACTTCTGTGTTTTGAATTTGGAAAAATAGATTCCATATTTGGAATCAGGATTTTCAAATTGTGTAAATAGGTAACTTTTATTTTTATACATTTTGAATAATTACTTCGGTAAATATTTTATTTACCCTGGTTAAAGGGTAAATACGGTAAACAAGGGTTAAAATAAACAATTTTATAATAATATTAAATTACACTAAAACGTGCCTTAACCATATTGGTTGATACATGGTCGACAATGGGCATCTTTTGGTCGATTTGGGGACCCCATGGATCCACTTGTAAGTGATAGGGACACTTTATTTTAATTAAGTTAAAATGAATACAAAAATGACACAAGCATATATCTTTTAGAAAAACAATTGTTATATAGGGTTATATATGTTGGGTTTTAGACTATAATTATTAATTAGAAAGATAAAAAGATTTCCTACATAATGATAATTTATTTGTAATTTATAGACATTATATAAGTTAATTTAGTTATGACACAATGGTGATCTAGTAATTACCATAATAGCGAAAAATTAGAATAATTGATATTATAAATACCCAAATAAATATAATTTGAGACTTTTATTGAATTAAAATAATTTTATATGTTAATATGGAATATTAGTATTTATTTAATAAATGTTTTTCGAAGTAATCATTCTGTTATGTGTTTCAAAAAAATCAACTATTGAATAGGGTCAAAATTGACATAAAAGAGTTTTTAAAACAAATATTATATTATTAATTGATATTAAATTCCTAAATATCTAAGGATCATCCAATAGACTTATATAATGATAGGTATATCATTAATGGACCTCTTGGGGGTATCTTGGATATATATGGTATGTTTATTAACCATATAATATAAAAATACAAAGAGTCATTGTAAAAGTGAAACTAATTAACTAAGAGTTAATACTTAAAGATAAGGTTCATATAATAACCCAAACCAGTCTAAATTCTATTTGTTGAGTTGTTTTCGACCCATCCCTACCTTAAACGTTAAATAATAATCTTTGGTGCTATTAGAAACCTAATATGAATTTATTATAAATTAATATTTCTAGCTTTTCCAAAGGTGCCCCTCACCCCTCTTATAAAAGGGCACTCATCCTTCTCATTTCTTCACACCTTCAAAGCCTTTTTGTTCGGCCAGCCCCTGCCCAAATACTCTCTCAACTTCCCTCACTACAACCTATAGGCCTTATTTTTATCATAAAGCCAACCTAAGGAGCCCTTTTGATCAAATCAAAAGGAAGAACCGGAAGAAGAGGTAATGTTTTCACCACCCCTTTTCAAGTTACTTTCTTCTTCCACTTCTTCTTTCTTTGTTATTACCATTCTAAAATAATAACTCCAGTTTCTTAAATATACTGTGATGTTATTATAAATATGTTACAACCATATTCATTATTCTATCCACCCTTTGAATAACATATCACCATACGTGCGTACGTACGGCTTACCGTCTCCATGTCGTGGTGTAATTGTTATTCAATATATTATTATTTGGATGGGTATAATAATGATGTGTAACTCATGTAAATAATAAATATAACATGTTAATAATTCTTTATATATGATATACCATCCATTTATATATTATTTTAATATCAAAATAATGATATTGTCGCTCGTGCGTACGTACGGACTACCGTCTCCACGAACGCGATGAGATTCATTCTCCATCATATCCATTCATGTATAATTATAATTTGACGATTTAAAAATAGTATCTAATGACTTGATATAATTCTGGATATGAATAATATACATCCCATTAATAATGAATATGGCTCACATAACAAAGAATATAAAGTAAAATGAACCCGTTAACACCCAAAATGACTATAATTCTAAGATATTGTTAACAAATCAATGTTAAAATATCATATATGATATCATATTAAAGTAAATTATTCTTGTATAATTCAATAAGAATTATTTCACCATTATACAGGAGTTAAACCTACCGTCGACCAAGGAAAAAAGGAAAAAGTAAGGGGTTTCTTAACTCACTCTTAATTTCGTGAGAATTCCATTGTTCACCACTTAATTACTGCATGTGGTGTATGTGTACTTTCCATGATTTTATTCATTGTGTAATATACATTAATTTATTGGTATTTAAATCATCATGGTATGATCCTTCTATCATGGGTGTATGTTTCGTAAGTTACCTAATCGATAAGGGAATTTGAAATTTCAATTTCCACTCATTTGGATTGACGCATATTTCATTGATTATATTACCCCAATATTATGTGTGGAATCACTATTCATTGGATTATGTAATAATTTCCACTCCCCTTCCTGTGGATATACTTTTGATACACATAATCACTCCATTTATAATTTCTAAAGTCATTGATATGAATTTGATAAGAGTAATTTTAACTCATTCTCCATTTGTTGAGTTAAACATCCAATTCGTTGGTGTTGTTTTTACAAGAATATGTGTGAATGTCCTTGATTGTTTTACACTGAATATCCAATCATATTTAGTGTATTTATATTTTTCACACATAATTATGTCGTTGATTTATCCTTAACCTAAGGATACGACCTTTATGAGAGATTTCATCTCAATTTACATTCCATTGAGACTTCATTGTTGTTATACACCAAATCACTTTTATGTGGTGTATATAATGTACTTTGACATAGTATATCATGAATTTCTTTATTCTCATGATATTAAAATTTTTTTATTACCTCAATTATTTGTATTCAAGTGTCTCTCATTTGGTTAGAAACTCTAACTAACATACCATTTTTAAATGTTTTAAAGACTTATTCTTCTAAATCTTGCTCATTAATGTCCATGTTTTAAAAAATGGTTTTAAGGATTTATTTATAAGGACATTAATGTTTTAAAATTAAAACTAATTTTAAAAGTTCCAATGTGGTATGGGACACTTTGATTCAAAAATCTATTTTTAAATGGCTTCTTAACAAATAGTGTGACTTTTAAATGATTTCAAGAAAAAGGGGGATATTTCTCTCAAATATTTTTGATGATTATTTTCATCTATGGAAACATCCTTCATTATTCTTGATTGAGGTTAATGTGATACAATACAATCTTCCATGTTGTATCAAATGAGTTATGTTTGACTGTGGATGTCCTATTTTTATACCATTCATGGTTTGTGGTTAAAGTATTGACATTTCTTATGCTAGTTCTAATACGAATGTGTATGTTATGTTGAAACCATTTCATATGGGAATGAATTGGAATTAATAAGTGACGGGTGGAGCCCGCTATAGCTCCTCGATGCATCGGTAGGTCTCATGAGACAAACTAGTGTCTTGGCACAAGGCCTTGGAAAAATCTTATTTTTAGTCTTGGCTCGAGGCCTTGGCTATGTGGTTATGATAGTCTGGCATTATGCATTCCATCATTATGAATGTGGTTATTGATATTGCATGGTATTGTTCGACTAGTAGAATATCCGTGTGAGTAAGTAAATGGAATTATTTTATTTTATCTTTGCCATTTTATGCTGAAGTTCATGTTTAAAAGACTTTTGTTTTAGTTATAAACTGCCTTAAGTGTTTATGCTTATCTACGAAAGCTTCTGCTATAATGTTATCCTTACTGAGCATCTGATCTCACCCCTTTCAATGTTTTATTTTTCCCAAGATTATTCCAAGGCTACTAATCTAATCGGTCTTTCGATACTTGATCTTTCTAGTGATCATGCCAATGTTATGTAATAATTCACCGACTCTGGGTAAATGGGGTCGGGGAGTTACATAATAAGAGTTTTATTAATAATTTTTGAAAATAGAGGGAAAACATGTTATAGGCTAGCTTGAGAATCCCATTTTTAGTTGAGACCATATAAAAATATTAATAGAGATATATTACTATTATTATATGATCATTTTAATCCAAAAAAACCATGTAACTATAATTTCTTTACAAAAGTAACCAAATCACAAAAAACACTATAATTGATGATAACTAATTTCATTGAGATAATATAATCGCCATAGTAATTCAGTACATAAAACATTAATTTATCACTAAACATGGAAAAACGTAATAACTATTATATCCTCCCTATCATATTACTTCTCATCCATTGTAATTCCCAAGAGATATTTACATGAATTTTGATGACAACTACATCTATAATCCATACATAAAAGTACCTACTAAATTTGTGACTCATACTTCCCAATATGTCATGTGTCACCAAATCTAACCAATCCCATATAACAAATAATCAACTCATAAACATATTTCAAATACATAACACATACAAACAACATTAATTATGAAACAAATCATTCAACATATTTCCAATTCATAATCCCTTGAATGAACCAATATCAATAAATACAAAAAAATGGGACATCCAATATAATACTTTTAAAATTCTACCTAATTCTAGATTCTATAACTATAAAACCACAATTAATACTAATAAATAATACATACCAATAACTAAAAATAAATCATATTAAAAAAAACATAAACAACATATGGATGAAGACTTTAAATTTTTAGAACCTAAACCCAACTAGGGGTTGAAAATTATAGAAATTAGTGAGGGAGGGGAATGATGAACATTAATATAAAATAAAATGGAGGAGTAGGAAATTTTCAAACCCCATAGAGCACTGAGTCAAGAAAAATGTTTAACTAACACACACCATGGAACCCAAAAAATGATATGAGAGAGGATGAGAAAAAATCACTTACCATAGTTTCAATTGAGAGAAGGTCGAGAGGAAGTGAAAACAACACTATACTTCCGCATGATCTTGGGAGGCATGACATAAATAGACCCAGTTAGGTTTATTTTAAAAAATTATGGAGGACTTTCTTATCATTACCAAAAAATAAATAATAAACAGGTGTTTATCTATGATAAATTATTAAATGGTGATAAAAAACCTATTTTTCAGCTATTTTTAAGCGATGATAAAGTTATATAGTTACCAATGTTGAATAAGCACTGATAAAATCCTCATCGGGTCTAAAACATTTGTGTTAATAAGTATGGATTTCCAATTAAGATATATAATCATATTAGTAAATATATATTTTATTAAATATATTAAAACATATTTTTATATAATCATAAATACAGTAATACAATAATATATATATAATAAATATATATATATATAATAAATATATATATATATATATATATATATATAAATATACAATATATTCATTATTTGGATATAATTATTATAATTTTGAAATTTTATAAATATTTAATTAATTATTTATAATTATATAAATACTTTTTTATAAAAATAATATTTATCTATTTATAATAATAAATATATCATATATGAATTTTTTAAATAAGATTTTAATTTTTATATTTATAATTATAAATTTATTTATATCATTATATATGTTTAATATATAAATATAAATATAATTATAGTAAATATATTCATTACTTATGTATATTTCTTATAATTTAATAATTATAAAGATATTTAACTTTATTTAACTTTATATATATATATAATTAATATATATAAATATATAAATAAAAATATAGTAAATATATTCATAATTTAAATATATTTATTATAATATAATAATAATATATATATAAATTTTTTTCAATAATTATATAAATACTTTTAATAAATTGTATTTATTTTTTTATAGTAATAAATATATAATTTTATATATCTTTTATTTATAGAAATATACATATATGAAATTATAAATATTTAATTACCAATATATCTTTAAAACTTTTAATTAATATATAAACTCTAATGTATGAATGTTAAAAATGAGTGAAATTGAATAATAAAAAACTAGTAGACAATAAAAATATTGAACAAATGGATATGTTTTTTTAATTATTCTAATTATTGAAAAAATAAAATTTTGATATATATTGAAATGAAGATGAATACATAATGACAATATTAAAACCTAGTAAATAAATATGTATAAAATAATATTGTTCAATGATTAAATTCCAAATAAATAATAAATATTTAATAATAAAAATGAATAAATAATAATACTTGTAATAATATTTAAAATAAATGAATAAAAGTTAATGTTTAAAAATATAGTATATTAAATATATTATGCTACTAAACAAATTTATAAAATGAATATTAATATATAAATATACTACATAAATATTAGGTCTATGTCTTTCTATATAATAATTCATTAATTACATGAATATTTATGTGTTTGGAATTAATGTAAGTTTGTCTGTGTTTTTGTATATATAAAAGTTTGATATATATAAAATTGTATAGAGAAATTATATAATATGTATCACCTCTTAATGATGTAAATAATAATATGATTTTTTTTAAAAAATAATAATAATTGTTATTAGTTATATAGATAAATTTAATAATTTATAAGTGAATATTTATTTATTTTAAAGAATAAATGTTAATGATATTAAATAAACCATATTAAAAAAATTAAATGTTAATGAATTAATATGTATAAATATGTATTGAAAATAAAAAAAATTACAAACATATTGAATAATGAATAATTGAAAATAAACATGTTAAAAGTATTTATTAAAATATAATTATAATTATTAATGAAAAAGTAAGATTTAAAATGAGAAAATTTGAAAATATATTAAAAAGTAATAAATTGTATATATTGAATAAAAATCATAAAAATTATTAAATTTACCAATTATAATACCTAATATATAATTACACTATTATTTTAATATATATTATTATAATATGAATATTAAAAATTAAATAAATTACAGAAATTCTATGTTTCTGTTGTATATAAAAAACCATGAATTACAAATATATATGTGCGAAATTAATGTAACACACATTTCATATATGTAAAATTGAAATATCAAATGACATTGAATTAAAGTTTCATAACCAATATAATTTTTATATATATTAATTTTTATTATTTTCTGATTATAAACCATTTTTTGTAAATATACGACTTATTCAAATTATGAAAAAAAGTTATATAATGATTATTTTTGGGAATAATATATATATTTATATGTGAACATATTTATATAAAAACAATATCAATTATATTATTGAATAAATAAATATAAAACCACTTATAATTGAAGAAGACATTAATATGATTTTAATTATTACATTTTATTCTTTTTCAATATATATATATATAGTATATACATTATTTATTAATCATTATAGTTATTATAAGGCCGCGACCTTAATCATTACTTTATCTTGAGATAAGTCAATAATTTTACTTTAATTTACATTAAGTATATTTTCTATTTTAGAGATTTAGATAATTAAGTCATAAATTATACATATAATCTTGAATATTGGAATTACACACTTCTACTCACTATACATTTTTTATAAATCAAAAACCTTTTTTAAAAAAATGACATCATTTCATGTTTTAATAGCATAAAATTTCTTTGATCACATCCTTGACTTTATTCCTCTTTATGTTATGTGAAAAAATTTAAAAACATAGGATGAGCATAAAATTGATCAGTAACATATACATAATGAATGAAAACTTTTTGTCTTGAGAAATAATGTATTCCTTGAATACTTTTCTTAAAGTAATACTTTTCACATTTTAGATGTAAAAAACACTTCACTAAATATAAGGTCATTTCCTACCCTTTTTGTAACCAAAATATTACCCTAAAGCCCATAGAAACCAACATATAACATATAATGGTAACATGGGACATAAAAATATTTAAATGGAATAACTATATGGTTGACTTCCAGACATATCACTAAATGGAATAGTCATACAACCAACTTCCAAACCCAATGCCTTAGAGGTTATAACGTAACCACCCGTCCTTGGTTCATCATGGAACCACCCATATTTTAGTTTATCATGTAATCTACCATCATTGATTTATCATGTAACCACCTATCAAATGTCCATGTACCGTTATATAATCATAACACATAATGTATTACATAAATTAACATTTCACTAATAACATTTCTGTTGAAATCACAAGAATTAATTTCATGATATTGAAATACTCAATACATTTCAAAAAACATTTTCAAAATGAAAACACCAGAAAATGGAATAAGGGATTTCTATTCCTTTTAAAAATAATAAGTCTTATAGAGGAAGCCAAATATCAAATAATGATTACGGAAATAGAGATCATGTTGTCCCCACAAATGTTAAAAAAATCATTTTTTGTTTAGTAAAATGCTTCGTAGAAAACAATATTCCATTTGAATGAAATTAAAATTCAAAGGATTTTATTATACACTGTATAAAATAAATATGTGTTTATTATCATAACATGCCTCAATAAAATGAGATTGAGACGAAGTACCTTACCTCGAGTCAGACTCATCCCGTATGTTCCTTGTTCATCCTAAAAAATTAACATAAGTTAATTTCAACTTGTTTCAGAACCTTTTTCAAGTTTATTATTCCTTTTATATCACATAATAATACGTTATAAAAATTACATAATTATTTAAGTTAATATTGGTTGTTTTGTCGATATTCGGTACTTGAGTCGAAAATGAACATGTTTTGATATAAATTGTACATGTAGTGGAAAGAAAATCAAATCTAGAATGATATTCATGATATAAATATCATATATATTATGTATATTTGTATTTATAATAGTCAATAACATTTGAAAATAAGAAATGAAATGCATCGTTCATTGAGATGAAAGGTCGTATGTACGCTTGAACGCTACATTTATTTAGTTTTCATACAAAAGAATAATAATAAAATGATAGAGATGTATATTATAATACCATTATTATATTTATTTCATGTATGTCTCATAGGATTCATAAAACCATCTTTTATATGATCCATGTATATCATGAACAAGTCATATCACTTTGAATGGTCCGTAGTCCAGACTTCCTCGAATGAAATTATCGTATTTACAAATCATATAAAGAATAAAGGTAAGTAATAAGTAAAAATTATACAAACATATAGAAAATATAAATATATTATATGTAATATATATTTATAGTGACTTCATAATTCCCTCCACAAGAGTTGGTAGGGGAAAATTAGACAATCATTCTTTCATGAGACAATAGTTCACCACACATAGAAACATTTTGTCCATATCAATCAGATGTTGGTGTGTATAAGTGTAGTTCAAATAAATGTCATAAAAAGTCCTAGTATATTGAGGATACTTGTGTTCATATTCATTTATTGAATACGTAGATCAAAGGGAGTGGATAAGGAACATAAAGTAAAGGAACTAGAGAGAAGAAATTACCTCTAAATCAGGTAACTTCTTTTGATTTGTGAAAAGGTCTTTATTGAATTGCCTTATGCCAAAGGTAAGGCTTCTAGAAAGAAGGGAGGGATTTTGGGAGCTTATTTTTGTAGAATTTGTATGATTCAAGGGGAATTAAAGGTGTGAGTTATGTTGGTAGAGGTGGATGCCTTTTATAAGAGGAAATATGGGCACTTAAGAAAAGTCTTGAAAACATAATTCATTATAAATTAAATTTTGTCTCAAAATGGTTCAAAAACAATTTTATTAGAAGATATGATGTTTTTTTGTTCAAATTCTTATCATCCAATAATTTTTAGACTAGTTTTGAGAATTTTTTATTCTTTTTTTGTTTATCTTTTTTATCATTTTTATTCTTATCACGATGTCTTTTTATTTTTAAAATGAGTGTTTATTTAATTACCATATCATGTAAAACGACCCCAAAAATGGTATTTATGTCATATTTGGGCATATATTTACCGGTTTTCAGAATATTATATTTTTAGGAATTTATTATCATTTAATAAACTATTTTATATTTTAAGTTATGAATTATGTAAATTTTGGACAATATTCATACTTGATTTTTTTTAAAATTCATTACAACTGGTTTCCTTCGAACCAAAGACATTAACTCAAATATTATATGTCATTATATTACAGTAAATTCTTGTATGACATCAAAATATCAAAATTACATTTATTTTAAAATTTATATATATCATTTATTTGAATACTTTATTAATGAAGCAATCACAGCATCATCATTTTGTCATAAATAAATTTATTTATTAAATATCTAAAAACTATAAATAAAAAGAAATGATAAATAAAATATATTTATATTTCTAATTTTTATTTATATTCCAAGAAATAAATTATATTAGCTAATATAAAAAGTGTTACAGTTAAATATCCATGTGTGTGCTATGTTTCTATTTACATTAAATTAATTCTTATAACATGACATTATCACACCCACGTGGCTCCATGGGGTCCCAAAATTTACCCATGGATGACCATGGTAGGAAATATCTTATCCAATGGAATTAGGATGTGTTTTAGGACAGTTTTATATTATTATTATATTATTTTATCACACAAATTTACATGATTTACTCTTTACCCTTGGTAAATAAAATTAATTATAGAAGTTACTATTCATAGTGTCTAAAAATAAAAGGACCATATTTACAAAATTTCGAAATTCTATGTCAAAATATAAGATCCGTTTTTTCTAAATTTAGTAAATATAATTGGAAAAAATTAATTTAAAATTAATTATCATGGTCAAAACCAGAAAGCGGGGTTTTATAAAGTAAAATCTATCAAAAGATTGACATGTGTTTATATCCGATTTAAATGTGAAATTACATAAAATTATGAAAATTATATAAAATTATAGAAACATAATCCAATTCAACATAAAATAATTAATATTAAAATCTAAATGTATACAATAATTAGAAAAAAATATAGTTTTTAATTAAAATTCAGTATTTTTCACTATTCATTATAAAATGAACATTATCAAGGAAATGGACTAACATTTAAGAATATTAAATTTTATTGTACCGATTATATAAAATATGTTTATTTTGTCAAATGGATCATATAAAATTGAAGAAAATGTATTTAAAAAGGGTTTTATATCCAAAGGAAAATAAACTACATTTTATGAATAATATATCTTTTATCCCAAAAATTTAATTTTTTCTTATATCGTTTCAAGAAAACATATAAGATGAATTAAAACATTACATGTTATGTATAAAATATATTTTTCATTAAATTAAAAAACATAATGTGTGATATGAATTTATAAAAAGAATTGTTCACTTTTAAATATTTTTTCCTAAAAACACATCCTTTATATTTATTTAGTTTTTAATTCCATTTATAATAAATTTGGTAACCAATTAATCATTATTTAAACATGTTTAAACCATATTTAAAAATAGAGATACTAATATTGATTCCCACCATTCCAACGGTGTAACGCCCCGACCCCAGTTACCCAGAGTCGGTGCATTATTACATAACATTGTCATGATCACAAGAAAGATCAAATCTCGAAAGACCGATTGGTTTAGTAGCCTTGGAAACACTAGATATATTCATAAGTTTTACATTACATCATAAAATGAAAAACTACTACAAAAACATAATGTTTCCACAGTCCACACTATAATCCCCTCATAATATCCCTGCAGGTCATTCATAACTTACATCTTCACATCCTGGGAAAAATAAAACATAGAAAAGGGGTGAGCTCAAATGCTCAGTAAGGATAACAATATAGCGGAACATTCAAAAATAAGCATAAACATTTAAGGCAATGAATTACTAAAACAAAAGCTTTTTAAACTTGAACTGCAACATAGTATGGCAAAAGTAAAATGAAATAATGCCATTTACTTATTCACATGGATATTCTACTAATTGAATAATCACATGCAAAAATCAATAACCACTTTCATAATGTTGGAATGCATAATGCCAGACTATCATAACCACATAGTCAAGGCCTCGTGCCAAGACTACAAATAAGATTTTGTCAAGGCCTTGTGCCAAGACACTAGTTTTTCTCATGAGACCTACCGATGGATCGAGGAGCTATAGCGGGCTCCACCCGTCACATATTAAGTCCAATGAATTCCCATATGAAAAGATTTCACTAGTGCAGAAAACATTTTTTACGTTGGTTATTTTTCATTATTTACGTCGGTTTTTAGGCGACGTTAATACGGACGACGTTATAAATAACGTTTTTTACGTCGGTTATATAAAACCCGACGTAACATCCCTAACATCACGGTGTTTATCACGTCGGTTCATTAATAACCGACGTGAAAAATGATAGGGGATGGGGATTTATAACGGCGGTTATTATATAACCGCCGTCATAAACCGCGGGTGGGGGGGTTTAGCACGTCGGTTATATAATAACCGATGGGATAAATATGCGCGGGGGGGTTTATCACGTCGGTTATTTCTAAAGAGACGTGATAAAACGCCTGGGATATCGTTTATCACGTCGGTTATGACATAACCGACGTGATTAAACCTTCCCCGGGCCTATTATCACGTCGGTTTCTTAAATAACAGACGTGATAAAAAGGCCGGGGAAACGTTTTAGCACGTTGGTTATCTAATAACCGACGTGGTAAATCGATTCCCAGGCCTTTTAGCACGTCAGTTATATTAAGAACCGAAGTGATAAAAGGGCCGAGAACGGTTTATCACGTCGGTTCTCGAAAAAACCGACGTGATAAACCCCTACCGATTTATTTACCACGTCGGTTATAAAATAGCCGACGTGAAAGCGATATTTTTTTTAAATAATTGCACTGCTCTCACCAAAAAGAAACCAGAAACCAAACAACAAAAATAACCATGCCAGCCCGCCCCCAAGCCCCAGCTGAACCCCACCCTCATCTATACCCACCTAACAACCTGACCAGCCCTCCCCCACCACATTGGAGCCCCACCACAACCCTTGGACACCCCCACCCCTTGGACAGCCCCCCACCCTCATTTACACCCCCACGACTCCTAGTATAGCCTCAAACACCCATTGGACACCCCTCCCATATCCCTTGGACACCCCCCACCCCTTGGACACCCCCACCCCTTGGACAGCCCCCCCACCCTCATTTACACCCCCAAGACCCCTAGTACAGCCTCAAACACCCATTGGACACCCCCCCCCACACCTTGACAGCCCTCCCAGACCCCTTGGACACCCCCCCGACCCCTGGACACCCCCCTGAGCGCTTGGACAGCCCCAAACACCCCTTGGACACCCCTCCCATATCCCTTGGACACCCCCCACCCATTGGACACCCCCACCCCTTGGACAGCCCCCCACCCTCATTTACACCCAATCGGCCCCTTGGACAGAACTCCCAGACACCTTGGACACCACTCCCATATCCCATGGACTCCCCCACCCCTTGGACACCCCCCACCCCTTCGACAGCCCCCCACCCTCATTTACACCCCCCGAACACTAGGACAGCCCCAAACACCCCTTGGAAACCCCTCCCATATCCCTTGGACACCCCCCACCCCTTGGACACCCCCCACCCCTTGGACAGCCCCCCCCCCCCACCCCCTGGACACCCCCCCGACCCCTTGGAAACCCCCCCCCCCGACCCCTTGGAAACCCCCCCCCCCCCCCCATCCCCTTGGACAGCCCCAAACACCCCATTGACACCCCTCCTATATCCCTTGGACACCCCCCACCACTTGGACACCCCCAACCCCTTGGACAGCCCCCCCCCCCCACCCTCATTTACACCCAACTGACCCCTTGGACAGCCCCAAACACACCTTGGACACCCCTCCCACATCCCTTGAACACCCCCACCCCTTGGACACCCCCACCACCCTCATTTACACCCCCCGACCCCAAGGACAGCCCCAAACACACCTTGGAGACCCCTCCCATATCCCTTGGACACCCCCCAAACACCCACCCACCCCCTTGGAACCTCTCCCCCCATACCAAAATCCAGACCAGAAAAACCATCAACAGTAGACCAAAACAAGAAGTAGAGAAAAATTAAACATTCACTTATATAACATTCAAAACATACACTGTCAACTTAAAAAAAAACTAAATCCAACCTAAACGACTACGAAATACACAATTACATTGACAATATTCAAAATTACATTTTACATTACAAACAACTAAAAGTCAATCAAACCTGTAAAATAATTTGACCACTCCACTTGTAAGTGTTTGATATCTTCAGCAGTAAAGGGTTGAGGGTCATCAAAAAGCTACAAAGGAAAAGGATAGTAGTCAACTTGTATAATGAATAAATCAAATTGAAATATTATGAGAAAGAGGAAATCTTACCAGGTCAAAACTCAGAAATGTCCCAGTTGTTATTATTTCATACATAAATCTTAACATGTAATATCCGCATTCGATGATTCCTTGTTTCTCATGACATTTCTGTTTGAATGAGTGTAAATTCAATATATTATTTTTATGTAATAAATCAAAATGTACAAATTATAAATGGATATTTACCTTCGCATGTACATATTTGATCTTGAAATTCCTTTTCTTTGCACTTTTTCGAAAGTGGACCCATGCCCTGTTAGAAAATAATACGAATGGGGTAAATTTAAAATTCATTATAATATATAAAACTATTGTGAAATTGAAACTTACGTTTCCAATATATTCTTAAAACTTTCTCGCACATCATCATGGAGAGAGAATATCCAATAAAGTGCTTTCTCCCTAGGGCAAAAAACCCCTAACATCCAATGATCCCTGATGAAAGGAAATTTAACGATAGTGGTTTTTTATGTTAAAATATAATTAACGCTTTGAGAGGGATGTGATTCATACCTCTCACAAAAAGGCATCATCCAACACTGTGTGATTACATTCTTTTCAAATCTATCAGCAATATAAATATTTATTTGTTCCTCATCCAATGCACATGCTTCATGGGAAATCAATTGTGGGTCCACGAATCCATATACATCTGTCAGCTCATTACTCTCCCAAATTTTATATAGATACCTAATACAAAGAAGACATAAGTATACATTTTTAATAAATATAACGCAAGGAAAAGGTGTTAAGACTTACATGATAAATATTTGCACCACGTTGATGCCCAACTTATCTCTAGTGACAAACTCCATGATATCAGTTTTCATAATCCTCACACATAGTTCACGTCCACAGACGTGAGCTTCCATTGTAAAGTCATAATGATCCGCCAACAAATTTGAATATCTTGACAATTTGTCAAGACTGCTAGTATCTGCATCTGATGTCATAGCTATCTGTCTTTGTTGTTGTCTATACAATATTTCATTACCTTTGAATTATTCCTGTAAAAATAAATTGAAAAATATATTTGTTTTCAAATGATAAAACATTAATAAAAATATAAAATAAATGATATAACATTCATACCTCTATGGTAATGAGTCGAAGAAGTCTGGATGGCCAAAGTAAAAAATGGCTGATACTATGTCCAACGGTCGTCACCTCATCTGTAGGTAATGGTATACGAGATGATCTATCTATAATATCCTGTACAGTGACCCTCTGATTCTCTACCTCTAACTGTTGATGATGAACTGTATATCCTATACAATATACCATCCCATATGCAACTATATGATGTTGAGGATCATCAACATACAACTCACAATAAGTAGGTAGCTGCGGCGGAGGAGGAGGATCAAAAATGGGGTCCGCAGGCTGAGGTGGGGGAGTGGGAGCTACTGGGAGAGGTGGAGTGAGAGCTGCACCCTGAAATTGTCTTTGCAAGTCTGCAAACATAAACTGCACCGATGCTCTAATCTTGTCCTCCATTGCCGCATTAATATTATGGACTTCAGCCTCCAAGGATTCTGTTTTTTTATAAACTCCCTCAACGTTAGAAGTTGAGGAACGTGGCGACACTTTTCTTACCGATACACCTGCCGGAGATCCTCTTACACGGCCAGGATGTTCGGTCTTTCCCAATGCCACAGATAAAATATCTTCCCTCCCAGATGGTGTAAATGTCCCCTGTGAACTCTGCTCCTCAAGAGAGTCCTTTAATAATTAATTGAACATTTCTATAATGATTGGAAATATATGACGAAAATAGTAAACTTAAAAAAATAAAATAGATATCTAACAATCCTCTCAACTATGAGTCTCGATTCTTCCGAAAGATATTGTCCTTTTTTGCCCTTCTGAGCTCTTTTCCATTTCTCATGTCTAGATGGAGGGGATGGAGGGGCCACCTCTCCAGAGCTTGAAGACTCAGCTCTTAGTTGTTGAAATTTTTCTGCCATCAATTGTTTTTCCAATAATGCATACCCTCCCCGAGATAAACTATGAGGGTATACATTTTTAGATTGGATCTCTTGATGAGCTTTCCTTGTTTGCTGTAAATTAAGAATAAGTAATCATTAACAAAACAACAATAAGATCATTTATATAAGAAAGCTTATAAAAGTTTACATTGCCCTTACCAAAAATGATTCTTTTCTTCTACTTTCAAAAAATTGTCTCCATGTGTCTTCATCTATAAATGGATATATACGACATGGATTCTCACGACTCCTATGACCATAAATGAAATCAGATGAGAGGGTTGATTTGAAATCCCTCCATCTCCTAGCAGCCAACGATAAGCAATTCTTCCTGACTCCTCCAGTGTCAGGAATATCAAATGTCATCTGATAAAAAAGAGGTTAAAAATATTATATATACTAGAAACATTTAAAGAACAGTCAAACAATAGCAAAAGATCTTACCAAAATGGTCTCCCACAGCTGAGAAATTATCTCCTTATCCACACTTCTCCAATCATCATAGAGAATGCTTACATTTCTCTTAGCCTGAGTTGCTACAAAACCCTTAAAATATTTAGCATTTGGACCTCTAGGAAGATCATCATCATCAAACTCCACGACTATCCTCTCCTCCTTCGTACGGGCAAGTGATAATTTTGGTAAACGTGTGCACCCACACTTACCAACCTTTGAACTCTTTTTCGTAATAGGAGCATGTGAATGTTCCTCCCCAGATGTATGACCAATATGCTCATCTCCAGAATCATGTGGCTGATCAACTGATTGATCTGTCATTTTCCTTCAAATCAAAAAAACAAACATTAGTTCACAAATATACAAATTCAAATATTGTAATACTACTTAATCAGAAAATAGAAAAGTGTACTAAATTACATAATAGTAAACATTGGTAATATGGTAAGAATGTTAAACAATGATAAACATGGTAAACACAGTCTGTTGTACCCCTATCTCTTGGATTTTAATGATCACAATCACTCTTATTATGTTCTAACTTGTTTTCAAGTGTTTTTTTTTATAGGAAAAAGGTTTCCAAGGAGTTGGCCCATGAAAGCTGAAAAGTGGACTCACTGAGTCCACCGGTCAGCCGGTGTGAGCTCATCGGCCAGCCGGAGGACCCAGGCAGTAGACTTGCCCACTGCCTGGTGTCACCAGCCGGCCGGTGGACCAGACAACCTTGCTCTGTCTGGACCATCGGCCGGCCGCTGGATCACCACCGGCCGGCCGGTGGACCAGACAGAGAGCCTTCCTCTCTGTCTGGACCACCGGCCGGCCGCTGCCTCATCACCGGCCAACCGGTGATCCACCACCGGCCATCCGGTGTGCCCAGGACTTCTCCTCTTTACGGTTTTTATTGTTTTATCATTTTGGTTTGATACATGTTTTAATAAGTAAAAAATTTACAATATCTAGCATTATATGAAAAAACTAAATGTAAACAATAAATAAACATGTGTTACCCACCCACACCCTTGGACAGCCCCCCACACCCACCCACCCCCTTGTAAACCCCCCCGGACACCCCCGACCCCTCTGGACAGCCCCCCACCCCTCCTGGACACCACCCCCACACCCTACCCCCTTGGACACCCCCCTGGACACCCCCCAAACCTCTTGATATCCCCCCCACCCCCATGGAATCAATGAAAATTTACCATAACAAGAAGTTGGGCCATTCAAAGAATGTTTTTAGGTGTGGAGGAAGAACTGAGTTTCAATAGATAGAGAAGGAACTCGACATTAGGTTGTCTATTCCAGGTGTGGATTTGAAGGAGTTAATGTTTGTTCAGTGACCCAAGAGATTGAATCAGAAAGTCAGATGTTGTGCCATTTTCTCATGATGAGGATGAATAATTGGTGGGGTTTGACTTTTAAATGGAGAGCTTAGCAGACCATCATATTTTCTATAGATCAGTAGATGTTGGCATCGAACATAATGATTAAGGGATGCTTTCAGATCCAAATATGTATGTTGATGGATGCAATGGATCTAGTAGAGGTTCTAGACAGAATGGTGGTTTTATTTGTTTAGGATAAGTAGTGAAGAAAAAACTAGTTAATTTTTTACTTGCTGAAAAGAGGGTATCTAAAATTTTTAACATGCCGAGGGGAAATCTGGCGAGTTCTCCTCGTGAAACTTTGTTTGCAGGGGGTGAAAATGGTGATGTGATCCCAAATCCATGCACCTATTCCATGGTTGTGTGTTAATAAAGTAGTAACAACTGTAAAAAGGCAACCCATCAAAATGGACACGCCCCAACCCTCTCGGGGATTTATAGAAAATGATGAAAAATTAGTGAAATCATAAAATTAGTCAATATTGCAAGTCGAACTAATAGATCTAGGGATGATAAATAAGATTATGGTGCCAAAACGAGTTAAAAGGGTTCGCAATCGAAGATTCTTATCTAGTTTCAACAAAAAAATCACAACACATATATATATACTATCTGCGAAAAAAAACGAACGAGTGGGAGGATTACCTGAGTGCTGCGAGTTTAGATGATTGATCTGAGGAGATTAAATATGAGAAACGATGATTGCAAAACGAATCTAAACCAACGAAATGGACGAGCCAATTCGGGTTTACACGCGAGAGAGACGAGTCGCGACTGTCGAAGGTAAACTCGCGAATGACAATCCACGGGTCTGGGTAAATTTTTAAATGAGTTATCACGTCGGTTATTCAATAACCGACATTATAATTTTTTTAAAAACATTTATAACCTCGGTTATTCAATAACCGACGTAAAAACCTTCTCTGATTCTTTTTTTACGTCGGTTATTTTATAACCGACGTTATAAAGGGCTCAAAATCCGCGTTTTTTTACGTCGGTTATTCCATAACCGACGTCAAAAACATCTGCGGATTCTTTTTTTACGTCGGTTATAAAATAACCGACGTAAAAAGGCCTTCAAAAACCGCGTTTTTTACGTCGGTTATTGAATAACAGACGTAATAACTCGTACATATGTGGATTTGTTACGTCGGTTATTGAATAACCGACGTAACAAACACCCCCCGCTTCTGTTTTTTACGGCGGTTAATGTATAACCGACGTAAAAAACGTAGCCGCGCGATTAATAACGTCGGTTATAAAAATAACCGACGTTAAAGGTGTACTAAACACAGGTTTTTACATCGGTTATTAAATAACCGACGTAAAAAACCTCGTTTTACATATTATGACGTCGGTTTTATATAACCGACGTAAAAAATGGTGACGTAAAAAACATTTTCTGCACTAGTGTTTAAACATAACATAAACATTCGTATTAAAACTAGCATACGAAATGTCAATACATTCACTATAAACTATGAATGGTATAAAAATACCACATCCACAGTCAAACATATCACAAAACCTTCAATACAATATAGAAGTTTTGTATCATAATAAATCAACTTCAAATAATCTTAAAATCCATCAAAGGATGTTGACATAGATGAAATGAAAATACTTTTTAAAGAAATATCTCCTTTTATTTTGAAATCATTTAAGATCCATATAAAATAAAACATTTTCTTTGAAAATAATCTTATAAGCTTGTAAGGGAAGCTTTGAAGATTTTATAACGGCGGAAAATAACCGCACCCGCCGTATAAGTTAAAAAAACATTCTTACCTTAATTCTGTCGAAAAGGTTAAAAAGGACCTTGTTTTGAAAATGACGGAAAGATTCCTCTTATAAAAAGTCAAAAAAGGGTATAAATTACTTTAACCCATATTCTTGTAAATAATAAAAATGTTTTGAAATACATTTTGAAGAAACATGGATGTGGATGATAAAGAGATCTCAGTAGTTTATTACGTATAAACAATCTCGGATAATGAAGAGATTGTGAAATAACCCTTACCTTGTACTTTTCCTTGGTTGGGGTAGGTTAACCTCCTGTATAATGGTGAAATAATTGTTATTAAATCATAAAATAATAATATACATTATTATGATATCATATATGATCTTTTAATATTGATTTGATAATAATATCTTAGTATTATCGTTGTTTCGGGTGTGAACTTACTTGTTTTCTTTTGTATGTTTTGTTATGTAAGACATGTTTGTAAAGGATAGGTTGTATATTATTCATATCCAGAATGATATCAAGTATTCAAACATCATTTTTAAATCATCAAATGATAATTATACTTGAATGGATACGATGGAGAATGAATCTCATCGCATTCGTGGAGACGGTAGTCCGTACGTACGCACGAGCGACAATATCATTCTTTTGATATTAAAATAATATATAAATGGATGGTATATAATATATACAGAATCATTAACATGTTATATTTATTATTTACATGAGTTACACATCATTATTATACCCATCCAAATAATATTATATTGAATAACAATTACACCACGACGTGGAGACGGTAAGCCGTACGTACGCACGTATGGTGACATGTTATTCAAAGGGTGGATAGAATCCTGAATATGGTTGTACCATATTTATAATAACATAATAGTATATGTGATATACTGGAGTTATTATTTTAGAATGGTAAGAACAAAGGAAGAAGAAGTGGAAGAAGAAATGAACTTAGAAAAGGGTGGTGAAATCATTACCTCTTCTTCGGGTTCTTCCTTTTGATTTGATCAAAAGGGCTCCTTAGGTTGGATTTCTGATCAAAATAAGGCCCCTAGGTTGTAGTGAGGGAAGTTGGGAGAGTATTTGGGCAGAGTTTGGCCGAACCAGAAGGCTTTGAAGGTGTGAAGAAATGAGAAGGAGGAGTTCCCTTTTATAAGAGTGGTGAGGGGCACCTTTGGAAAAGCTAGAGATATTAGTTTATAATAAATTCATATTCGGTTTACAATGGCTCCAAAGTTTACTTTTCAAAGGTTAATGTGGGGATGGGTCGAAAACAACTCAACCAATAGAATTTAGACAGGTTTGGGTACTTATATTAACCTTATCTTTAAGTATTAACTCTAAGTTAATTAGTTTCACTTTTACAATGTCTCTTTGTATTTTTATATAATATTGTTAATAAACTTACTATATACATCCACGCGACCCCCAAGTGGTCCATTAATGACAAAACTATCATGATATAAGTCTCTTGGCAAAACCTTAGATTTTTAGGAATTTAATATCAATTAATAATATAATATTTGTTTTAAGAACTCTTTTATGTCAATTTTGATACTATTCAATAGTTGATTTTTGTGAAACTTATAACAGATTGATTACTTCGAACAAAGTCAATTAAATAAATCCTAATATATCATATTATCCTAGAAAATTATTTTAATTCATTAAAAGTTTCATATTATATTTATTTGGGCATTTATAATATCAATTATTTTAATTTTTCACTATTATAGTAATTACTGCATCATCATTTTGTCATAAATAAAATATAATATTTAATGTCTAAAAATTATAAATAAAATATCATTATGTAGGAAATCTTTTTATATTTCTAATGAATATTTATAATCTAAAATCCAACATATATAACCCTATGTAACAATTATTTTTCTAAAAGATATATGCTTGTGTCATTTTTGTATTCATTTTAACTTAATTAAAATAAAGTGTCATTATCACTTACAAGTGGATCCATGGGGTCCCAAAATAGACCCAAAGATGCCCATGGTCGACCATGTATCAACCAATAGGGTTAAGACACGTTTTAGGGTAATTTAGTATTATTATAATATTATTTTTTAACCCTTACTTACCGGATTTACCCTTAACCATGGTAAATAAAATATTTACCGCAGTAATTATTCAAAATGTCTAAAAATAAAAGTTACCTATTTACACAATTTGAACATCCTGATTCCAAATATGGAATCCATTTTCCTAAATTCAAAACACAGAAGTGGCAGAAATATATTTAAAATTAATTCCCGCTGTCAAAACAGAAAGCGTGTTTTTAAGAGATAATAACTATCCAAAGATTGACACTTGTTTATGTTCGGTTTAATTGTAAAATTATGTCCAATGACAAAAATTATATTAAATGGTAAAAATATATTCAAAATATAATTTAAAACTACTAAAATTCATAATTTATCATTATTAATTATTTTGATTAAAAAAGTTGTTTTTAATTAAAATTTAGTAATGTTCACTATTCATCAAAATATGAAAGTTATCTGAAATGTACCAAAATTTCACGTTAGGATAAATTCGATATTCCAAATCCAAAAATGATGTCCATTTTGAAATATAAAATATATATGATTTCAAAAAGTAGGTATTACTATTCACAACGGCTAGTTTAATTAGTTGTGGTGTGTGTTAGAACTCGAGGTTGCGTACAACACACGCTATCGCATTATTCGAAGTGAAATGTACCGTGGAAGCTTGGGGTGTTACATTCTACCCTCCTTCAAATAATTGCGTCCTCGCAATTTCTAGGGTATTACTGCATAAAAAGACTCGGGTGGTTCTTCATCATAAGTTCCTCGGGTTCCCACGTTGCCTCTTCCATCTTATGGTTTCTCCACAAAACTTTTACCAGACGCGTCGTCCGGTTTCTCAGTACTTGTTCTTTCATATCAAGAATCCTGAAGGGATCTTCGCAATAAGACATATCAGGTTCCATTTCTAATTCCTCATAGGTGAGTACATGTGTTGGGTCAGGCATGTATTTCCTCAAAAGAGATACGTGGAACACATCGTGAACTTTGGAGAGACTTGGCGGCATTGCCAATCGGTAAGCTAAAACCCCAATTCATTCTAGAATTTCGAAAGGTCCGATGTACCTGGGACTCAATTTACCTTTCTTACCAAAACGTATGACTCCCTTCCACAGAGATACCTTCATAAAAACATGATCACCGACTTGAAATTCCAAATCCTTCTTTCGATTATCGGCATAGCTCTTCTGCCTACTTTGAGCTGCTTTGATGTGATTTTGGATTACTTGCACCTTTTCCACCGTTTCCTCCACCAGTTCTGGGCCTACAAGTTTTCTTTCACCAACGTCATCCCAACAAGTTGGTGTACGACATCTCTTTCCGTATAACGCTTCATATGGTGCCATCTGAATACTCGAATGGAAGCTATTGTTATAGGAAAATTCTACCAGAGGTAAATATTGATCCCACATACCCTGAAAGTCATGTGAGAAAGATCTCAACATGTCTTCTAAGGTTTTAATAGTCCGTTCTGATTGTCCGTCTGTCTGAGGGTGGTATGCAGTGCTCAAATGATGTTCTGTATCCAGGGATTTCTGAAGACTTTTCCAGAATCTTGAAGTAAAACGGGGATCACGATCAGAAACAATTGATAAGGGTACTCCATGAAGTCTCACAACTTCATTAATATATAGTCTTTCTAGACATTCCAGGGGTAGATCTTCTCTTATAGAAAGAAAATGTGCTGACTTGGTAAGACGATCAACAATCACCCATATTGCATCATTCCTTCTTGGAGTCTTTGGTAGCCCCATGACAAAGTCCATCGTAATATTGTCTCATTTCCACTCCGGTATGAGAAGAGGTTTCATGACTCCTCCAGGCTGTTGCCTTCCAGCTTTAACTTGTTGACAAAGCATACATCTTGACACAAAATCAGCAATCTCCCTCTTTATGTTGTCCCACCAAAAATGTTCCTTCAAATATCTATACATTTTTGTGCTCCCAGGGTGTATAGAGAAATTGGAACTATGAGCATCATCCAGCAATTCCCTTTTTAGATCAGGTAAATCGGGAACACAAAGTCTCTTCCCGAATTTCAAAATTCCATCTTCATACACAAAGTCTCTCAATCTCCCATCATTCACAGCTTTAATCTTCTTTTGGAATTCTTCATCATCAGTCTGAGTACTCTTAATCCTTTCTATTAAAGATGGTTTGGCAACCATTTGAAAAAGAAATGATGTTTCGCCTTCCCTGGTTATTCCCATGTCCATCTTCACTAGATCCATGAAAATTGGATCCCTTTCAATTCTCATATTGTTCAAAACTCCATGGTCTTTTCTACTCAAAGAATCTGCCACCTTGTTTTCTTTCCCCGGGTGGTAGTGTATCGTGCAATCATAATCCTTGAGTAATTCAAGCCATCTCCTTTGCCTCTTGTTGAGTTCTTTTTGTGAGAAAATATACTTCAAACTCTTGTGATTAGTATAAATCTCACATTTTTCACCATAGAGGTAGTGCCTCCATATATTCAAAGAAAAGATCACAGCTGCTAACTCAAGATCATGAGTAGGATAGTTTTGTTCATGAATTTTCAACTGTCGTGATGCATAGGCAATAACTCTATCATTCTGCATAAGGACACAACCAAGTCCTTTCTTCGATGCATCACTATAAATAACGAACCCATCATTCCCCGATGGTAGAGTCAATATAGGAGCATTGACTAATCTTTTCTTCAGTTCTTCAAAACATTCTTCACACTCTTTTGTCCAAAAAAATTTAACCCCTTTACGTGTGAGCTTCGTTAATGGGTTAGCCAATCGGGCAAAATTCTGGACGAAACGTCAATAATAACCTGCCAAACCAATAAAACTGCGTACCTCAGTTATACTCTTAGGTGCTGGCCATTCTTGGATTTCCTTGGACTTAGAAGGATCAACCGAGATTCCATCTTTAGAGACAATATGTCCAAGAAAAGAAATCTCCTGAAGCCAGAATTCACACTTGCTAAACATCCCATATAATTCATGCCTCCTCAGAGTCTTCAAGATAATGCGCAAGTGATTTTCATGATCTTCGTAGGTTTTGGAGTATACCAATATATCATCAATAAATACCACCACAAATTCATCGAGATACTCCTTGAAAACTCTATTCATCAGATCCATGAAAACAGATGGTGCATTAGTCAATCCAAACGGCATTACGGTAAACTCGTAATTCCCGTACCTAGATCGAAATGCTATCTTCGGAATGTCTTCCTTATTCACACACAACTGATGGTATCCAGATCGAAGGTCAATCTTTGAAAAGTATTGAGCTCTATGCATTTGGTCAAATAAATCATCAATACGAGGTAGGGGATACTTGTTCTTTATCGTTATAGCATTGATCTCCCTGTAGTCGATACATAACCTCATATATCCATCTTTCTTTTTAACAAAAAGAACAGGGGATCCCCATGGAGAAACACTATGGCGAATAAATCCCTTATTACTCAATTCCTCTAGTTGTTTCTTTAGTTCGACTAATTCTACAGTGGCCATTCTAAAAGGGGACTTCGATATAGGCCTTGATCCAGGAATCGAATCAATGGAAAACTCAACTTCTCGTTCTGGAGGATGTCCAGGTAAATCTTCCGGAAATACATCTAAAAATTCTTTCACAATAGGTACATCCTCTATTTGAACATTCCATTCCTCACCGACAGTTATTTCATTCTTTTCCTACCCAATAATTGAATTAAGTTGAGCTACTGGGGGTGGATCTAAATAAGAATTAGGTGGTGACGATTCTGCTCTAAAAATAAGGTGTTCCTTATCATTATCATCAAGAATCGTAACCTCTTTATTCTTACAATAAATCTTCACATCATAGTCTGAAAGCCAATCCATACCAAGGATTATATCAAACTCAATCATAGGTATGACGATGAGATCAGCAGATAAAGAAAATTTATGTGCTCTAATGGAGACTGATTCACAAAACTTTGTTGCAATGATACTTCCCTTAGGAGTTTTAACTGACAACTCCCTTATTAAATTAAATTGGAAATATCTAATTTTCGTAGCAAACTGGGAAGATATGAAACAATGCGATGATCCAGAATCAAATAATGCATTTTCTAAACTTGAGGAAACCATTAAATTACCTGCCACCACGTCTTTCGGAGCTTCTACCTCAGCAGTAGTTATAGCATAAGCCTGGCCTTGATCCCTTGGCCTTTTCTGAGGTAAGTTCTCCTGACACATAGGACATTCATTTTCATAATGCCCCATCTCCCTGCAATTGTAGCACTGAACGTTGGTAGCTTCCTTCTTCCCCTTGCAATCACGAGCATGGTGGCCTTTTTCACCACACTTGTAACAGACTCCCATTCCCTTCAAGCAAGTACCAGGGTGTTTCTTCCCGCATTTACCACAGGATGGATATTCAACCTTTCCCTTCTTCCCCTTATTTCCATTTTCAGATTGATCAGCAGGTCTCTTCTTCTCTTGCTTTGCTTTAAAGTCATAAGACTTAGAGAATTCCTTTTCGGTCTTGATAGCACATGAGACAATGTCTTCGTACGACGAAAAGGATTGTGAGACTAATGCTCGACGGAGAAATGGTTTTAACCCATCAAAGAAACGATAAATATTACTTATTTGGTTACATATATAATCACCAGCATACCTTGCTAACCTTGTAATGTTAGCCTCATACTTTGTGACATTCTCATCCTCCATCTGTCTCAGACTTAGAAATTGCCTTTCCATATCTGCTCGATGGTCGCGAGGAAAGTATTTTACTTAAAACACATCTTTGAACTCCCTCTATTCCATATTTGATACTTCACCATCTTCCTTCATGTTTTAAATCAATGACCACCATTGATCAGCATCTCCAGTGAGGCGGTAAACTGCCATGATAACTTTTTCCCTTTCACTGCTCCCCAAAGCCTAAAATATTTTCTCTAGGGAAGATATCCATTGATCAGCTACTAAGGGATTTGTACTCCCATTGAACGTTGGTGGTTGTTTCCTCATGAATCGATCTAACATTGATCCTCCACGCTGCGGATCAGGGTGCTCCATACGGGTAAGGTTATTATTCATAACCTGAGTAAGTTGTCCCAATATGGTGATTAGCTGATCGGCACCAGTTGCATCACCAACCCCACTATAATTATCTTGAGCAGGAGGGAAATCCCTACATGGAGAGCGTGCATTGATACGGTTTCCATTTCTTCCACTAAGCGCCATTTCTAAACAATGGCATAAACTAGATCAGTTTATGAATCAAAATACATAATCCCATATTTATAAAACACTTAACATAAATTGAACTATTTATGGATATAATCCATAATCATAAGAATGTTTTCTTTGAGAAAGTATATACTCATAATCCCTTCAAAATGATTTGTATAGAAAATGAGAGTTATCCTAAGCATATCCCCCGGGAGTGTCGTAACCAAGAGTGCAGCAAGGCCCATTGTCGTGCACCAGTTCCCGTTCGAGTCTAGCTCAAAGCGGTGTTTTCGGGTTTTACCCCTAGTTACATCTGTGCCAGAGCCGCCTCTACCTGCTCGTATCCAGACATGGATGTATTGCTCGGAAAACTCACAAAATCTCTACAATACCAAAATTCTAGGAAGTTCTTCTATACTAATCATCAACGTTCATCTTAGGTCTACGTGCTCTAATCAGAGTTTATCTAAATCTAGTTTCCAAGGTTTGTACTAAACTTCCTCTGATACCAACTTTAACGCCCCTACCCCAGTTACCCAGAGTCGGTGCATTATTACATAACATTGGCATGATCACAAGAAATATCAAATCTCGAAAGAACGATTAGTTTAGTAGCCTTGGAAACACTAGATATATTCATAAGTTTTACATTACATCATAAAATGAAAAACTACTACAACAACATAATGTTTCCACATTCCACACTATAATCCCCTCATAATATCCCTACAGGTCATTCATAACTTACATCTTCACATCCTGGGAAAAATAAAACATAGAAAAGGGGTGAGCTCAAATGCCCAGTAAGGATAACAATATAGCGGAACATTCAAAAATAAGTATAAACATTTAAGGAAATGAATTACTAAAACAAAAGCCTTTTAAACTTGAACTTCAACATAGTATGGAAAAAGTAAAATGAAATAATGCCATTTACTTATTCACATGGATATTCTACTAATTGAATAATCACATGAAAAAATCAATAACCACTTTCATAATGTTGGAATGCATAATGCCAGACTATCATAACCACATAGTCAAGGCCTCGTGCCAAGACTACAAATAATATTTTTTCAAGGCCTTGTTCCAAGACACTAGTTTGTCTCATGAGACCTACCGATGCATCGAGGAGCTATAGCGGGCTCCACCCGTCACATATTAAGTCCAATGCATTCCCATATGAAAAGGTTTAAACATAACATAAACATCCGTATTAAAACAAGCATACGAAATGTCAAGACGTTCACCATAAACTATGAATGGTATAAAAATAGCACATCCACAGTCAAACATATCACAAAACCTTCAATACAATATAGAAGTTTTGTATCATAATAAATCATCTTCAAATAATCTTAAAATCCATCAAAGGATGTTGACATAGATGAAATCAAAATTCTTTTTCAAGAAATATCTCCTTTTATTTTGAAATAATTTAAGATCCATATTAAATAAAACATTTTCTTTGAAAATAATCTTATAAGCTTGTAAGGGAAGCTTTGAAGATTTTATAACGGCGGAAAATAACCTCACCTGCCGTATAAGTTAAAAAAACATTCTTACCTTAATTCTGTTGAAAAGGTTAAAAAGGACCTTGTTTTGAAAATGATAGAAAGATTCCTCTTATAAAAAGTCAAACAAGGGTATAAATGACTTTAACCCATATTCTTGTAAATAAGAAAAATGTTTTGAAATACATTTTGAAGAAACATGGATGTGGATGATAAAGAGATCCCAGTATATTATTACGTATAAACAACCTCGGATAATGAAGAGATTGTGAAATAACCCTTACCTTGTACTTTTCCTTGGTTGGGGTAGGTTAACCTCCTATATAATGGTGAAAAAATTGTTATTAAATTATAAAATAATCATATACATTATTATGATATCATATATGATCTTTTAATATTGATTTGTTAATAATATCTTAGTATTATCGTTGTTTTGGGTGTGAACTAACTTGTTTTCTTTTGTATTTTTTTTTATGTATGACACGTTTGTAAAGGATAGGTTTTATATTATTCATATCCATAATGATATCAAGTCTTTAAACGTCATTTTTAAATCATCAAATGATAATTATACTTGAATGGATACTATGGAGAATGAATCTCATCGCATTCGTGGAGACGGTAGTCCGTACGTACGCACGAGCGACAATATCATTCTTTTGATATTAAAATAATATATAAATGGATGGTATATCATATATACAGAATCATTAACATGTTATATTTATTATTTACATTATTTACACGTCATTATTATACCCATCCAAATAATATTATATTGAATAACAATTACACCACGACGTGGAGACGGTAAGCCGTACGTACGCACGTATGGAGACATGTTATTCAAAGGGTGGAGAGAATGCTGAATATGGTTGTACCATATTTATAATAACATCATTGTATATGTGATATACTGGAGTTATTATTTTAGAATTGTAAGAACAAAGGAAGAATAAGTGGAAGAAGAAATGAACTTAGAAAAGGGTGGTGAAATCATTACCTCTTCTTCGGGTTCTTCCTTTTGATTTGATCAAAAGGGCTCCTTAGGTTGGCTTTCTGATCAAACTAAGGCCCATAGGATGTAGTGAGGGAAGTTGGGAGAGTATTTGGGCAGAGTTTGGCCGAACCAAAAGGCTTTGAAGGTGTGAAGAAATGAGAAGGAGGAGTGCCCTTTTATAAGAGGGGTGAGGGGCACCTTTGGAAAAGCTAGATATATTAGTTTATAATAAATTAATATTCGGTTTAAAATGGCTCAAAAGTTTACTATTCAAATGTTATGGTGGGGATGGGTCAAAAACAACTCAACCAATAGAATTTAGACAGGTTTGGGTACTTATATTAACATTATCTTTAAGTATTAACTCTAAGTTAATTAGTTTCACTTTTACAATGTCTCTTTGTATTTTTATATAATATTGTTAATAAACATACTATATACATCAAAGAGACCCACAAGTGGTCCATTAATGATGAACCTATCATGATATAAGTCTCTTGGCCGAACCTTAGATTTTTAGGAATTTAATATCAATTAATAATATAATATTTGTTTTAAGAACTCTTTTATGTCAATTTTGACCCTATTCAATAGTTGATTTTTGTGAAACTCATAACAGATTGATTACTTCAAAAAAAGTCAATTAAATCAATGCTAATATATCATATTATCCTATAAAATTATTTTACTTCATTAAAAGTTCCATATTATATTTATTTGGGCATTTATAATATCAATTATTTTAATTTTTCACTATTATAGTAATTACTGCATCATCATTGTGTCATAAATAAAATATAATATTTAATGTCTAAAAATTATAAATAAAATATCATTATGTAGGAAATATTTTTATATTTTTAATTAATATTTATAATCTAAAATCCAACATATATAACCCTATGTAACAATTGTTTTGCTAAAAGATATATGCTTGTGTCATTTTTGTATTCATTTTAACTTAATTAAAATAAAGTGTCATTATCACTTACAAGTGGATCCATGGGGTCCCAAAATAAGCCCAAAGATGCCCATGGTCGACCATGTATCAACCAATAGGGTTAATACACGTTTTAGGGTAATTTAGTATTATTATAATATTATTTGTTTAACTCTTATTTACCGGATTTACCCTTAACCATGGTAAATAAAATATTTACCGCAGTAATTATTCAAAATGTCTAAAAATAAAAGTTACCTATTTACACAATTTGAACATCCTGATTCCAAATATGGAATAAATTTTCCTAAATTCAAAACACAGAAGTTGCAGAAATTAATTTAAAATTAATTCATGCTGTCAAAACAAAAAGCGTGTTTTTAAGAGATAATAACTATCAAAAGATTGACACTTTTTTATGTTCGGATTAATTGTAAAATTATGTCCAATGACAAACATTATATTAAATGGTAAAAATATATTCAAAATATACTTTAAAACTACTAAAATTCATAATTTATCATTATTAATTATTTTGATTAAAAAAGTTGTTTTTAATTAAAATTTAGTAATTTTCACTATTCATCAAAATATGAAAGTTATCCGAAATGTACCAAAATTTCACCTTAGGCTAAATTCGATATTCCGAATCCAAAAATGATGTCCATTTTTAAATATAAAATATATATGATTTCAAAAAGTAGGTGTTACTATTCACAACAGCTAGTTTAATTAGTTGTGGTGTGTGTTAGAACTCGAGGTTGCGTACAACACACGCTATCGCATTATTCGAAGGGAAACGTACCGTGGAAGCTTGGGGTGTTACAAACGGCTAGGCATTAACTACTATTTGTTATAATAATAATATTATTGTATTATTTTTCGATATAACTCAATATTTTGTGCAAAGTATAATTTTTGAGAAACTCATTGTGGCATGTTGAGTTCACTATCGAAAAAAGAGTCCCCTATAAAGTAAAATTATAATCTTATTCATAAATATTAATATAAATCTAAAGACATTATTTTATAAATAACTGGTTCGTTACAATTATTATGTGTATTCTTTTTTAAATTTATTCATTTTTATTAATAATTGTTTCATTTATATATTTTTAATAACTTTTTAGTTTATTTGTTTTTAATTACTTGTTTAATAATTAAAATTTAGTGATTTTATATATATTCATTTAATATATACTATTTATTAATATGTATAATTTATATATATGTATATTATACTTTTTATTTCTAATAATAATTATTCAATTAATAAAAATTTTAATATTTTTTTTAAATTTACACAGTTTTAATTTTTCATTATTTTATATCTCAATTTTTTCCCTTTATATATCTATATTTAATTTATACTATTTATTTATTTTTATATTATATATATATATATATGCAATAAATCAATTACTGATCATTGAATAAAAAAAATTATTATTTTTTAATTTTTTCAATTTTTAATTTGTATATGTTTAATTATATCATTTTAAAATATTTTTATTACTTTTATTTTTATTCACTCTAAATAAAATATTAGGACATGGTTCTGGTCATGTAATTGCTATGTTAGCTGGGAAGGACTGTAAATGAACTGATTGGGTGTTTGACGGTGAGCCCATACTCATGGGAAGAAGAGGGTGGGCCAATACCTACGTGATCGCATGAATGGGCCCATGTATGTGTGTGTAGTATATGTAAGAGTCAAACCCCGCAGTAGGATTCTATGCATGAAGGGAAGAAAATTTATATATAAAGATGTGGCATCGCTTTAACTGTTTCGATGTGAGGCTCACAACCGCGATTGGGGCTTTTATCTGAACATTAAAAGATATGATAAAGGGTACCATTTATTAGAAATAATAATCATGGTATGATATGGTAATCCTTTATCCGTGCTAAAACATGCTGATAAAAAAACCCCCATTATCTACACTAATAAATAGCTGATAAAACGGACTTTCTTGAATGTATAAATCATGGGACCTTTACCCATTATTTATTGATACCGTACTCTTTGGTTTAAAAAAATTCATACTTGTTACTTGTTTTGTTTCATGTTTATTTATATAGTATTTTGATAAAAGAAGAATGTAAAACCATCTTATACAATCTTATTCTTTTTTTACTATGATAAATAATATTCTATATGATTTAAGGTATAATATTTTTATAAGTAATCATTACATAAGATTCATTTTCAAAACCATATTTCCAAAACCGATCAATTTTCTAATATAGAAAATTTTTAGGGTTTGTGAATTTACCATGTTTAAATTTGGTAAACATAATTTTCCATTAGTTTAAAAAAAAATTAAACATACAATTCACCCCCTCTTGTAATTGGGCATCTATGTATTCTAGTTTTATCCAACACTACAACCTGATTTTCCAAAGATCATTCATCCATCTCATCTCCTGGATTATTTAAATCTCAAATTACATTACAGTTACATGAAAACCATATGTTGTGAATAAAAAAATATTATTTCATAATAATTATATCTGTGTTATGTTATTTTTAACAAATTTTAATTGAAAATAAGTTCTACTCTTCCTCGTATCTGAATTTATGGTGCAGAATGAGCAACAGAATACATTAAATAGATATTCCTTTATATTTTAATGAATAATATCTTATATATATTTCATATAATAATGTATCCTTTTCATATGATCCCTATTTTCATTTGAAACATTTTAAATTAATCAATATAAATCTACCATTACATATGATAAATTCTTTTGAGTGTAAATAAGTAAAAAACTATTAATTTATTATCAATATAATATATTCCCTATATCTTACATTAGATTCTCTATAGTAGGTGTATGTTGTTTAGATAATTTTTTTAAAATTATAATTGAGAGTGGATTATTTCCAACCATATAATATATTCCTATATAATTTCATATATAATATTTATGAGATATATTTATATTTCTAGAAACCCTATATATTTATAATTTAAAAAGCAAAACACTATTTTCTTACCTATTATATTTAATTAAAAATACTATAGTAAAGTCATGTATTAGATTCTGTATTATTCTAATATTAAGTCCAACTATCAATATATAAACCACAACTAAAATCAATATGATTAATGTCCCACCATAAAATTATTTCCAATAACAAAAATTATTAACAATATACTAGTTAAAACCTTATTTGGAAGAAAATGAATCCAATTTTGGATACCATTTTCATGGGGTCATTCCCATCCCATAATGAAAGTTATTTACATTACATACCAAAAAATGGTCTATAGTTTCCATGAAACCAATAAGTTTCTTTATCTATAGTTCGTCCTATAATACACCATGATGAAAATTAATCATCAAATCCATCAATTCAATGTAAAAATTATCCCATGGTAGCTTGATTATGTCCATCTATATAGTTGTTTTTTATCTCATTGATATATATTTCTATGAAATCAATCCATTAAGTATATTTAAATCTTTTTACACTATACACACTTTCTTACACTCATTTCCATTATCTACATCAGTTATTTGATAAACCACTTTTAATCAAGTGACTTTTTTTCTTTCAGGGTGTCTGTGAGATAAAAAGTTCAATTCAAATATAATGAATACATATCTTTATCTATAAATGAATTATATACTTTATAATCTATATGTTTGGGTATAACATTCTATCACTATTTCTCTAAGTCATCTGTTAGAAAAATAATATTCAAATCTAACCAAAATCATAAAACCAAATATATAAATTTATTTAATCTCCTCAACATTGATGTTTGTACATTATTACTATAATGAAATATTTATTTTACAACTTAAAGATATGATATATAGACTTCTGAATTCCTAACATTAGATTCTCAAAAATTTATATTCTTTTGCCCTTGATATTTCTAGTAAATATTCAACTAGCCTCACCTTCTGACTTATGGTTCTTTTGTATTACTTCTCTAAAATTAATATTCCTATGGTAACCTACATAGATTTACTCTAAATTAAATAATTGATTTATTAAAACCATTTTTCTCCACTAATTTATAGTCTTTTTATTGAATTATTTAATTATTATGATCATCACTAATGCTAATAACTTTCTATTATGATCATCCAATATATGATTTCTAAATTTATCACTATCTTACCCAATGAAAACAAATTTTTTAATTTTCCTCAGAAAAATACCAATTTCTATCATTAATGTTCAAGTATTCGATGATTATGAAGATTATAATGAGTATAACATCTTTATTTTTATCAAATTACAGATCCTTAAAATTTCATGCATAACTGATAGTAGCGAACAACCATTGATCTGGTTTGTTGATTTGTTTTGTGCTTACATGAAAATTCCATTAGATATTCCAAAGTTCAATCTTATGATATAAGCATTATCTAAAAATATTCAATTCATTCATTCGGCTATTAAATTCTTATTTGGGGATTGAGGCACTGTTTTTTAAATCAATATTTCCTTCTTCATATTTAATCCTAGAATGTTTATATAGTGTGCGCATTGATATTTTTGGAACATGAAAATTAATCATTCAACACGCTCTCATTCCACCATGTCCTTCAATTCAAAAATCTCTTGATAAACAATGTAATGATGCCTCAAAAATTAAACCCTTCCTTTTATTAAGGAAATATAAATAATTTTTAAAATTTTATGTGAACCTCTGAGCTTTTTAATAGGGAATTTCCCCCCCAAAAAAGTATGAATTTGTTTTATCTTGTAGAATATAGGATTTGTCCAATATAATTTAAAGGACACACTTATGTTTTTCTCAGAAATAAAACATATTAACAACAATAGATTTGTGGGATTATTTATCAGTAAAAAGATTTCTACAAGAACTTTTATGTAATATTCACATAGATGAAAATGTATATAATTTCAAACCATCATATTTTTGGAACTATTGACCAATTAAATTGTATATCAGATTCATAAAAAATACATTGTCCCATATTATACTCTTTATGTAAACCCCATGGATTCTAATGTTATATTTGATACATCATTGGAATTTATTTTCCACAAATTATGTCATCAATTTTCCCAATAGAATTTGATTCATCGATATCCAAGAAATATGTCTAGTATTCTATAGTTTCTAGAATCATCCATTATTTATCAATGGATTACCATCTCTTTTTCCAAATAAATATAGTTCCATATCTTATTATAAATATACTTTCACTAACCATATAGAAAAATTATAATCAATTCATCTATATTCTACCATATAATCTAATTAATAACTTGATTAAACCACCCATGACTCCCCTAGATTTTGGACACATAACAAAAATTTATTACTTCTTAGTGTTGTTTTAATTTTTTTTATATATAATGATTGTCTATTTGGGAATTAATGGTGGCTCAATCAATAATGAACCATAATTTTATCAATTGTATTTTCGTTCTCATAATTATGTTATATATTATAGATCACATAAAATCACATATAAAATGAAATACAAAAAATTTATAAAGGAATAATGAATAAATGAAGTGGTATTTCTAGAAATTAAAGAACTAATACTGATGGAATGGTAACATTACCTTTGGAATAGTAACACATCCATTAAGAATAGTTATCTAACCAGTAGAATTGTAACTTAACCAATGAAATTATAAATTAAACTAAGGTTTCCCCTAAATAAAAATGTGATATATTTTTATCATAGAAAAAGTTAATTAATTTTTTAAAAAACATAATATAAGTGTTGGTATTTTTTCAAATCTTAAATGCATATTTACCATTTTATAATTAATTTAAATATTTCAAATAAAATTATATTCATAAAATTGATTTATGAAATAATATTTTGTTTTATTATAATTATAAAAGAAATTTATGATACAATTATTAATTTCCCAAAGAATCATAAAATCAATTATTACAATAAAATCTATATTTTTTAAAATAAATGACTATTGAATTTTACATATATGTAATATTATTTTTAGAAAATAGAGTCCATTTTTTAAATGTACACATTTAAAATTATTTATGGAGAATTTTTTGGATTTTTTTAAATCTGTTAAATGTTTTTTTGTATAAAAAAAATTATTTGTTTTAAGAATACATAATATTTTTTGATATCACAAATATATAAAATTTATTTAAAATTTTGTAACTAAATTCTTATATTACAAGGGAAATATTCTAAAAAATGATAAAAATGTATTTTATATTTTATTTCATGATATGAATAAAAGTCATTGTCTGTGTAGATGCAATGCCTGCACAACATTAGCAATGTAAAATTGGTTTCCTTTTAGATAATAATTGAGTGCAAAAAAATATTTGTGATTTTTTAATATTTATTATGTATAATTTATGTTTTTTTGTGTATAATTTTTAATTTTTGATTTATATTACATGATTCTTATCAATATTCATGTGCAATGCTTGCACAAGGCAAGAAAATGAAAATTAGCAAATTAATTGTAAGAACCCAGTTTTTATTCTTGAGGTATGAGTTTCTTATTTTCCTTTTACTGAAGTGTTTTTGGGAGAACAAGTGTAATGTGGGAAAAATCCCAAATTTACGGGTACACGCCATGTACTTTTATACACACGTTATGCACTTTGGTCGTGTGGGAAAAGAATACATGGCGTGTAGGCTTGTCGATGATTAAGGGTGTAAAAACTAACTACATTCCATGTATATAGTAATACACACCGTGTGATCAGTTGGTAGGTTAATAGTAAGGTGGTGGAAGTAGCCGCCAGAGGAACGATAGTACATGTCGTGTACATAGTAATACACGCTGTGTAATCAGTTGACAGATGAACTGTGAGGCAGTGGAAAGTAACCGCCAGAGGAATAATTACAAAGAATAGTACACATCATGTACTTGAGATGTTCATTCCGTGTAGTTATTTTTTTGTTAAAAATGGGCAGTAGCCACCTTATTCGACAGAGGAGGCAGATAGCTCACCAGGAGCTGCGGGAGAGGAGGCCAAGTCTTGGAGGAGCTCCTGATTGCTAACCAAGACTCCAATTCTTCTTCTGTTGATCTCATTTGAACCATGCGGGTAAGGTTTTCCCTCTCATTGAGTATTCCCTTCCAATTCATTCACTTTATGGAATGTTATTTTTGTTGGAATAGGTAATTGTTCTTCTCATATCTACATCTTTCATGGGCATTTTGGGAGGCTCCATTTGCGTATATCGATCAAAGGAGATCGAGGTTGGTGGTCTTCTGTTTAATTCCAACTTTCCATATGATTTTGTGTACCGTTGTACCACACACCCATGTTCGGGGGGTTGTATGGCTGAGTCCTTGACTGTTTAGATACCTAGAATTTCATAGGTAATCTAATTAATAAACATAAGATGCAGTTTGAGATCGTTTCATTGATCTAGGGCCACCCCATGGGTGTGTTCCCCTTTTTTAGTCATTTGGCCAGGATACCCATGGATATGCTGTGATTATAGCATGTTTTGAGTTTTCTTGAGAGGAAATATATTAACTACTTTTTTATGCATTGGTCTTGGCCCGGTTACTTTCTTGTCCAATGGAATGCCTGAGGGAATTGTTTTATTATCCTGAGGGCAATGTTTTTATTAGCCTGAGGGAAACGTTTCTTATTCCTGAGGGCAGTAGCTTCCGTGCCTAATGGAAATATCTCGTATTCCTGAGGGAAATATTCCTTATGCCAGAGGGAAGTCACCTGAGTGTTTCATTTCTGATTTTCTAATGGTAAGGACTTGCATGTCTGAGGACAATTTTTATGTTGAATATTCACTATGGTGATTTCTTATGTTTTACCTACCACGCTAAATCACAAGCGTGGTATTATTGTTATCTTCTACTTGTTAGATAACATGTTGTGGTTTCTTCTGTGGCACTTGTATAAGAGACTGTCGGTCGAGGTCGAGTCTCAGAAAACTCATAATTAAATTATACTGAATTTTTAAATAATTGTAAAAATGGAAATGTAACTATTAGGAATGATTACTATTGATTACTTCCTAATTTACTCCATTTCATTATTTAACTCTTTTGTTGCACATTTTTTCTGACAGTTGGGAATGTGCCTTTGGTGGTTGCCTATTGTGATGTATTTCTCACACCTGGTTTGGGTAATGTCTTGGGCCCAAATATATTATATTGTTTCAATCATTGATAAGGGAAATGGTCCCTACACAGGTACATGATTGATGCAGAGGAGTAGAAGAGCATGAGACAGAGCTTAGGCATGCGATACTATTACGTTCCTATTGCACAGGTTGTTTTGTTTTTCTGTACTTTTTACCTTGGTCTATACGGTATCAAATTGCATTGTATCCTATTTTGGTTTCTTTGTTAGAATTATATAGATGTAGCATCATCATATATATGACTGTTGGTTATCTTTTATATATGTTCTGTTGTGTATTTTAGGTTTATATTGTTTTCTATATCCATTTTTTGTATATTTATATTTGTTTTCCACTACGCTACACTTTGAAAAATAAGGGAATATAATCCCCACTATCAGTCCAAGGCTCTTTCTTCTAGTCGGCAACCTCTAGCATTCAGGGAAATTTGCTTGACGTCATGTGACCAACCGGGTTCGAGGAACCTATTGTGTGGCACCCAAATCTGAGACATTACAAAGTGGTATCAGAGGATTATCTTTTCTATGAGTTATTTTATTATTTGGAGACAACTGAAATAGATATATTATTATGGGATTCAGTAATAAACTATGCTCAAGAGTAGCTACCCCATGTACAGGTAAAGGCCGGATTGCCTCGAAATAAATTGTGATTTTTTGTTGGTGATTATTATAGTAGATTTGATTTTCACCCTTGGGTGACGCACTTGTGGTGTTCTGTTTATATTTTTATACATGGGTTCTATTTAGTTGCAACCAAATGAGATGAGGGTATTCAATCTCATGCATCATTTGGGAACATGTTAGGATCACATGCCATGCATAGTTTTTATGCCATGTAGGTGCATTAGAAATTGCAAGTTGTTGTGATAGATGTTGTGCTGCAAAATGCATACTGTTGTGATCACTACCATGATAGATACACCTACTGTAGATAGGGTATTGATACATGTTACAGTTGGTTTTATGGATGCTAAACTTTGGTTCCTGAGAATTATGGGCTCTCATGGATAGGAATATGGTCGATCATGATCCAGAATTTTGTTGCGTTTTGTACTATAATGTGAAAGGTCAGGTTCTAAACTTTGGTTCATGGGGGTATGGGCCCCCATGAATCAAAATTTGGCATAACAAAGCTTGAAATTAAAGAAAAAGCGACTCTAGAGTAGTTTCTGAGGCTTACTGTCTGGAAAATCCTATAATACACACAGTGTACTATTCTGTTCGAAATGAAATTAAAAAAATAATAATGTAAACTCCATGTACTTATATATACACTCCATGTATTATTAGGCCGTGTAACCCACCTTGTGGGAGGGAACACTTTTATTCCATATTTTACCAAGGAACATACCCTGTACCAGTAGTACACACCATGTCATCGTGACACAATGTCTGTCGTGAGACTAACAACACAGATGGAGAATTCATAGCTTATACACGCTATGTCAATTTAGAACATGCCATGTAGTTTAATATTGGGATCTCTATGTGTAGCTAACAACATGATTCTGTGTAATATTTTTATGTACACATTGTGTCCTTCTAGAAAACACCGTGTTGTTTGAGCAGTGTATCCGGTCGTGTCTTGAACAACACGGGTCGGTGAAGCTCGTCTAGTACATGCAGTGTATCTATGGGACACAACATGTAATCATGACCGGTGAAAGACCATGTGAACTTGGTCATGTGGATTGAGAAACAGTGTGGTGTAGAAACCCTATTTGGGTGTAACATGTCGTGTACCTAAGGCTGAGACATGACCAGGATGGCATCAGAACAACACCATGTAAGGGATTAAGGGTACACACCGTGTAGAACATATACATGTCCTGTAGTCTCCTTCAAACGAGAACTGTGTGGCATAGCCATGTAGAAGGGATTAGGAAGGGGAAGAAAATTCATGTACATGCGATGTTTAAGGAAAACAAGCCATGTGTTTGGGGTGTTACATGACCAGTTTTGTTAATAAATACACACCCATATAAAAGACATAAGGTAACACATCTTCTAGTTATTATTCATGGTGTGTAGTCATGTTTTTTAAAGAATGAATGTTTTACATCTACTATTACCTTTATATGTTTCCAGTTCTTAGCCCTTGATGATCTTAATCTAAGGCATGTGTTTTACCTTGTAGATTCATGCCACTAAGACGAACATGAGTTGTTCGCCAAGATAGTGGCGATGATTTTACTCCTGAGATGGTTGGTCATGGACTACCGATGGATCCTCCAACAATTCCAGATGAGGCTCCAACATTTATTCCGAATGCAGGTTCTGATGATAAGTTCTATGATGGCTTCGTGCATTTCATGCCGACCATATATGGAGCACCACCATTTGCCACATCAATGGTAGTGTTGACACATATATTCCAGCAGCATCATCCGATTATGTTTTCAAGGGATGGCGGACCATAGGTTGCGGAGTCATTGATAGGTTCTATGTAGTAAATCTTTTCGAATCTGGAGACACCTCCTGGAAGGAGGGTCAGGCTCACTACTTACATGATGCTTGATTCCGCCAAGAGATGGGGGGATGTTACCACCCAGACTGAGCATCGCTAAAAAATTGTGTGGGAATATTTTCAGATAGTCTTCTATGACTTTTCCTTTCTAGAGATGATATAGGTAGATCGAGCTCGAGAGTTCATGAATCTATAGTAGGGATCCATGTCAGTGATAGACTATTATATCCTCTTCACCGAGCTATAGATTTTTTCACCTTCTGTGATTGGTGATTAGATTTGCAGGTCTAGACGCTTTGAGGATGGTCTTCGATATTACATCCAAGCACTGGTGAATGTTATCAGGTTTCATAAAGTGAACGATTTTGTAAAACATGCATTAATTACTGAGAAAGACATGTGAGAAGCTACTGGTGCAGACCGGGGCGATTCGACACCGGTCTCTGGTACTATTTCTACTGCCAAGAGGAAGAGGCATATTGATTTATCTGATCATGGATGTACTATCCAAAAGAATTCTGCAGGTGGACAGGTTATGTGCTACCAGTGTTGTAATGTGGGGAAAAATAGACCTCAGTGTCCACGTGACCAATTAGAGTTCCGAGCCTGTGGCAATTTTGGTCATATTCTGCATTTTTGTAGGGATTTTCCACCAGTGACTACTAGGAGGTGTTCTGTGGAGACTCTAAGTGCAAGAGCAGGGACAACAACTTCTTACCACTTAGGGAATTAGAATACATCAGGACATTCAGGCCGATGTGGTAGTCGTGGCTGTGGTAGCAAGACACCATGATCTCAAGGACAAAAATGTAGTTCAACTCAGGGTATCCAGGCTATGTCACAGGACCGTGGTACTGGGAAGACATATGCAGTGCAACCGACCCAACATGAGAAGGATCATGTACCTTCCCCTTTCAGAGGTACTATTATAGTTGCATCTGTTTTATCTTCAGTACATTTCTATAATGGAGCTACACATAGATTTATATCCGAGCCTATTGTGGTGATCCTTGGGATCTTTTTTCTTCATCTTCTAATATCATTACGCTAGACAATCCGTTGGGAATAAGAACGACAGGTATGCATCAGTGCAAGAAGTGACCCCTAGAGGTCAGTGGGTGTGATTTTTTATGGGGCCTCTATGTCTTTGAGATGACAGCCTATGATTTCATTCTTGGGATGGACAGGTTGGTCCCTGTTGAAGCCTTTGTAGATTGCTATCATCGATGAGTCAGTTTCACATCCCGAGGGGGCCTATATTTTCTATACAATGGCGAATGAGATGTTCAGGCGAGCTTAGCTGGACCTGAGCATCGTGGATGAGGTGGAGTGATAGACTAGATTGTGATTTTATATCTGGATGACTTGGGAACTTGACATAGGTATTTACCTCAGGTGGTAAATCATTTCAGTGATGTCTTCCCAGATGACATTTTAGGTCTACCTCTGGAGCAAGAGGTGGATTTCTCTATTGAGCTTATACCAACAGTGGAAGCAGTGTCTATTCCTTTTTATAGGATGGCTACACCATAATTGAATAAGCTCAAGAAGCAGTTGGAGGAGTTGTAGGAAAAGAGTTTCATCTGAACCAGTACTTCTCCTTGGGGTTCTGCAGTCCTGTTTGTGAAGAAGGCGGATGGTACCCTCAGAATCTGCATGGATTATCAGAAGCTGACACTGTTTATGGTCGAGAACCGATATCACTTACTGAGGATTGATTATATTTTTGATTAACTTAGAGGATCATGAGTGTTCTTGAAGATTGTTTTAAGATCCGGATATCATCAGTTGTGTGTAAGACCATCATACATACTTCTTACTGCCTTTTGGAGCAGATATGGTCTATATGAGAACTTTGTTATGTCATTCGGGCTCACAAAAATGTTATTAGTTTTCATAGCACTGATGAATTGTGTGTTCCACCAATATCTGTATTATTTTATTTTAGTCTTCGTGGATGATATCTATGTGTACTATCACACTCTACACGACCATGACACCCATCTTGAGATAATGTTGAGTACATTGAGAGAGCATCAGTTATATGATGAGATCTATAAGTGCCACTTTTGGATGGACCAGATTCACTTCCTGGGTAATATTATCTCAGAGGCAGGAGTTTTGGCAGACCTAGAGAAAGTGAGAGTAGTAGTGTCTTGGGAGCATCTGAAGAACATATTTGAAATACGGAGTTTCTTGGGGATTTATGGTTACTATAGGCACTTTATACAAGGCTTCTCCCACTTATATGCATTTTCGATGGATTTGACTAAGAAGGGTATGACGTTTGTTTAGTCAGAAGCTTGAGAAACATCACATCATGAGCTGAAGGGATGGTTGACATCAGTACCAGTCCTGATACTTCCAGGGCAAGGTAAGAGCTATACAGTTTACATTTATGCATGAGTTATTGGGCTAGGAGAAATGTGGATCTAGGGATATCGATTAGTTGTGTATGGGTCTCGGCAGTTGAGGCCACATGAGAGAAAATAAACGACGTATGATATCGAGTTGGCTGTTGTTGTTCATGTGTTACATTGTTGGAGACATTATCTCTTGGGAGAACATTTTGTGGTTTTTACAGACTATAAAAGTCTTAAATACATCTTTACATAGTGTGACCTAAATATGAGATAGAGATGGTGGGTTTAATACCTTCAGTACTTCAACTTGGAGCTTTCATATACATTTTAAAGGTAATGAAGTAGCAGATTCTCTAAGAAGGAGGACTCAGATATAGGCATTTCGAGAGGCCAGTAGTGAGTGGTGACTTATGGATTTGTTCTCTGAGATGCGTTTGGAGGTGCACGATAATCAGGGGAGAGCCTATCTTTCATCCTTAACTATGACTTATACCCTCTTGGATAGAGTGAGGATGAGATAACTATCAGATTCAGAAGGCCTATTTATATGGGATTCGGTGTCAAGTGAGGACCCTCCTCCTGGTTAGAAGATAGGCGATGAAGAGGTTTTGCGTATCCAATGATGAGTGTGGGTTTCAGGGGATATACGCGAGGAGTTGACGCGGGAATTTCATGCTTAATCTTTCACAGTGCATCCTGGGGTTACCAAAATGTACAGTGACTTGAGACGTCAGTATTGGTTGTTGGGTATGAAAGAGAGGTAGATGTTTTTGTTATGAGATGTTCCACCTATCATCAGGTGAAGGTGGAGCATCAGAGGCCAGCTGTACTGTTACAACATTTGCCCATTTCATAGTGGAAATGGGAATATTCCGCAATGGACATCGTGACCGGGTTACCGAGATCACCTCTAGGCAATGATGTTGTATGGGTTTTTGTGTACAGTCTTACAAAGGTAGCTCACTTTTTTCCTATCAAAGATACCTTCGGGGTTGACGATCTTTATAATTTGTATATCCGAGAGGTAGTATGTCTTCATGGGGTCCCTAGTTCTATTGTTTCAGATAGGGATGTCCATGTTACGTCTCGTTTCTGGCAGATTTTTTTATAGGTCACTAGATACACAGGTGTTTCTGAGCATAGCTTACCACCATTAGACCAACGGCCAGTCAGAGCATACAATACAAGTGCTAGAGGAGATGTTGCATGCATGCATCTTGGACTTTGCGGGATCTTGGTAGACGCACATACTCGTGGTCGAATTTTCCTATAATGATAGTTTTTAGGAAACTATTGAGATTACACCTTACGAGGCTTTATATGGTAGGCCATGTCGATCACCCCTGTGTTGGTTTGAGGAATGTGAGGTAGCTTTATCGAGACCATGTCTCATTCAAGAGACTTTAGAGTAGGTCCTGTTGATTCAGAAGCGGATGGCTACTGCACCGTCTCGTTATAAATGTTATGTTGATCGCCAGATATGACCCTTGGACTTCGTGGTAGGGGATCAAGTTTTCTTGTGTGTTTCACCGAGTTTGACACACAAATGGATCAGAATACTTGGTAAACATTCACTGAGGTATGTAGGGCCATTTGAGATTCTAGAGAGAGTCGGGCCAATTTCATATTGGTTGTACTTACCATAGATGTACCAAGCAATGCACGACGTCTTCCACGTATCTCAACTGCACTGTTATCACTCAGACCCATCTCACGTTTTTTAGCCATAGGAGGATGAACATCAGGTAGATGCATCCTTTGAGGATCATTCGATTCGTATTGATCAAGGAGGTTGAAGGTTCTCTGGGGATTGTCAGTTCCACTCGTACGAGTGCTATGGATGCATGGCTGAGTGTAGGATGAAACCTGGGAGTGGGGTACTGACTTAAATGCTATGTGGCAATAATTGTTCTTAGCATTATCTTCACCACTATTGGAAGGGAAATTCAGGGATGAATTGCTTTAAGGGGGGAAGTTGGTAAGAACCCAGTTCTTATTCTTTAGGTACTAGTATGTTATTTTCCTTTTCCTTAACTATTTTAGAGAAAAAGGGAAATATGGGAAAATCCAATATTTATGGGTACACACCATGTACTTTTGTACACAAACAGCGTACTTTAGCCATGTGGGAAGAGAATACAGTGCGTGTAGGATTATCAGCAATTATGGGTGTGAAAAACTAACTACATGCCTGGGACTTAGTAATACACACTGTGTAATTAGTTGGTAGGTGAATAATAAATTGGTCGAATTACCTGCCATTGGAACGATAGAACACGACCTGTACATAGTAATACATGTTGTGTAATCAGTCGACAGATGTACAGTGAGGCAGTGGAAAGTAACTATCCGAGGAACAATTAAAAATAATAGTACATTCCATGTACGTGATAAATACACACCGTGTAGTTATGTGTTTTTGTTAAAAAAAGGCAGTAGCCTCCTCATTCGGTAGAGGATGCAGAGAAATCACCAAGAGGTGCAAAAGAGCAGGCCAAGACATGGAGGATCTTCTGATCGCTCACCGAAACTATGATTCATCTTCTTTTGATCTCGTTTGAACCGTGTGGGTAAGGTCTTCAATCCCCTTGATTCTTTCCTTCAAATTCATTCCCTAAGGGATGTTATTTAGGTTTTAACGGGTAATCATTAAAATCAGAACTACATCATTCTTGTTCATTTCGGGAGATGTCATTCGCGTATATCGATCAGAGGAGATCGAGGTAGATGATATTGTGTTTAATTCCAACTATCAAGTTGATTTTGTATACTGTTATACCACGCACCCATGTTCGGGGTGTCATATGGCTGGGGCCTTGACTGTTTAGATACGTAGAATTTCAGAGGCAATCTAATTAATATGTATAAACTTTTTTTTGAGATCGTTTATTTGATCTAGGGCCACCCTAAGGGTGTGTTCCCCTTGTTTAGCCATTTGGATTGGATGCCCTTGGGTATGCCATGATTATTGCATGATTTGTGATTTCTTGAGAGGAAATATATAAAATGCTTGATTATTCATTGGGCTCAGCCTGATTACTTTCTTTTCCAATCGAATGCCTGAGGGTAGTGTTTGTTTAGCGTAAGGAAAAGTTTTTTTTTGAATGAGGGAAACTTTTCTTCTACATGAGGGCAATGTCTTCCGTTCCTGAGGGAAATATATTGTATGCATGAGGTCAATATTAGTTATGCATGAGGGCAGTCACCTGAGGGTTTCGTTTCAGATTGTATGAGGGTAAGGACTTGCATGTCTGAGGACAATGTTTACTTTTAATATTAACTGGGGTGATTTCTTATGTTGTACCTACCATGCTAAAGCACAGTCTCGGTATTATTGTTATCTTATAATTTTTAGATAACATGTTGTGGTTTCTGTTATTGCACTGGTATAGGAGATTGCCAATCATGGCCGAGTCTTGGAAAACTCAGAATTCACTTATATTGAATTGTTAAATAATTGTAAAAATGGAACTTTAATTAGTAGGAATGGTTAATTTTGAGTATTTGTTAGTTTACTGAATTTCATTATTCCACACTATTGTTTCACAAATTCACTGATAGTTGGGAATGAGCCTTTGGTGGTTGCCTTCTGGGATTTATTTATCACACCATGTTTGGGTCACGTCTTGGGCCCAAACTGATTATATTGTTGCAGGTGTCGATAGGGTTAAGGGTCCCTTTATAGGTACATGATTGTTTTAGAGGAGTAGAAGAGCATGGGACAAACCTTAGGCATGTGATGCTGCTGCATTATTGATGCACTGGTTGTTTTTTTCTTGTACTTTATACCTTGTGTGTATGGTATCAGATTGCAGTGTATCTAGTTTTGGATACATTATTAGAATTAGGTACATGTTGCATCATCATATATATGACTATTTGTTATCTTTTACTTTAGTTACATTGTCCATTTCAGGTTTATGATGATTAATGCTTCCATTTTTGTATGTTTATATTTGTTTTCCACTGCACAACACTTTGATAAATCAGAACATAGTTTTCCCAATATCAGTTCTAGGCCCTTGCTACTAGTTGGCAGCCTCTAGCTTTGGGGGAAATGCGCTTGAGGTTATTTGACCAACCGGGTTTGGGGCACCCGTTGTGTGGCACCCGCATCCAGGACGTTACATTAATAAAGTTTTATTGAAATGTATTTGAGGTTATATTCATAATAAGAGAATATAAATTATTATATCAGACCTAATAGATTTATTTATTTGATTAAAATTTATTGATAATTTTTATATATTAAATATTTAACTTTAAGGAGTATACTACGATGATGCAGTTCTTGTGAAAGCAGACAATAATCAATAAAATAATTTTATTCAAATTATAAGAATAGTTAATTGACCTAAAAACATGGATAAATATTTTTTATTGGTAATATTTCATCAATGTTTATCCCCTGGATGAATTAATGACCATTTTGAGAGACAAGGATATGATTAATACCACTGATAAAATTTTAGTTAAAAGGAAGACATGGGGTTTATGCTATAGTTTTTAATCACTATTAGATTTTAATATATAAGTTTTAGAGTTGTTTTTAAATAATAATTAGTCACTTTAAAGATAGAAAATTTAAATTCTTCATTAATATTTGTTTTACATTTTATTGACTAATCATTTACCTCAATGTATTGAATTCTAATAATGCAACAATTATTTTATAAATGAATAAATAATATAAATGATAACAAAAAGAATAAAATAAAAAATATTTTAGATTTTTAATGTAATTTAGGAATTAGCTATATGAATATGATATTTAATTGATATAATATATAATTTCCCTAAATTTAAACATTGATTTCATAAAATTAAATGAATATTAATAAATAGTGTTTAATTTGAGAGAAATATTTGATATGAATATTATATTTAATTAAATTATTTAAAATTTAAGAAAAATTAAACCTGGAAAATGATAATATTATGTAAAAAATTTGATCTCCTATGATTTTTAGGTCTTTTCGAACTCTATATCCCTATATTAGACTTAAAATAATTTAATATTTTATGTAATTAAAAAATTACCCCGACCTAAATTTTAGAGATGACCCATCCCATTAAAATCATTCATCCCCAGGAGCCCTATTTCGCAACTATCCTCATCCATATTTACTTCTCATCAACCCTATCAAATTCTAGTGTTTCATATCTCATAAAAACACATAAAATTATCCTATGTAGGTTCTCAAGGAGAACATTTCAAGAGGTAAATTCCCTTTTTGTTCTTTTAATTGCCTTTTAGATTCTTTTTTCTTCATTTCCATTCCTCAACCCCAATAAAAATTGACATGATAACTATGATATATTATATATACTATAATTTTATAATGTTAATTATATATCATTCATAAATTCTTTTTGGTTCCCCTTATTATTTTTAAATTGAAAACATCGTCTATGAGGTACTGATTTACCACCGTTGGGGATGAAGAGTTTTAGTTATTCAAATCCATCTTCAATGATGACCATGAAACCATTTTAATTGTAAAAAATAAATTAATATATATTATAAACATATTTATAATTCAATAACAATAAAAATAACATATTTTTATTTTATTTGACAAAACTAGTTCGTGATGACCATAAAAACATTAAAATAACCTAATAGTTATCATTAACACATCATCAAATGAATATGCCTCAAATCTAAAAATGATAAAAATATAAATATGAAACTTAAATCTTTGATAAGTTCATTAATTGCATATATCTTCAATTATGTACAATTATCTCCATTTTACATGATCTTGATACATTTATTCAAGTGAACTAATCATTTAAACCAAGGACACAAACACTCTTGAATGACCAAATCAAATATTAAAACTTATAAAAAGCATAATAAACTTAATAAAATTGTAATAAATCAAATAAATTATAATTTTCTTCTAATTGGTATTATTAATGAATCTAATTTCATTATCCTGGACATTTAGTACAAGTACAATACACTTTTGGACCTAAGGTAAGAGTTTTCTCATCTCACATTCATTTTTATTATATATAACTTATTAACCAATATTTTTCTTGGGTGGTGTATTTATACTATCATTTTACATTTTATATCATAAATATATTTATTTTCATGGTTTTGGAGGATTTTTTAAATTTCATTAATTTTAAGAGTCTTACGGTTCGTTTTTTACAACTTTGTAAGGGTTTTGTCCCTAACCTCAATTTTTTCATTCGGGTTATGATTTATCTCTCTTTAACCTAATGTAATAATTATTTAATTTCATATGAGTCTTCAAAATTGTGTGTATATGTTCCAAAATCATGTATATAGATCATTTTTTTCTTTCTTTGATGGGGAAATTCATGTCCTACAAGGTACCCTTTTCAATTATTCTCATTAAGCTAGCCTGATTATTGGGAACTTCCAAATTTCTTTCACATTATCAAGTTACTTATATAATATATTTTAAGACACTAATATATTTTTGAAATACCTTGTTTTATCATGAAAAAGTATATTATCACATTTTTAGTTTTATGTAAACAATTAATACTTTGTCTACTTTAAAGAATCTTGTATTTTATCATAAATACCACTGAAGTGGCCCCTTACTAATGTTTTTATAAACTCATTGTATATGTTTTCACGTAAGTGGGACATTATTTATTCCAAAAACAAAATTTCATTTACCTTATAATTTATTTTCAAATATATATATTATTATAATATGATTTTACGACCAATAAAAATCATTTTTTCAAAAGAACACTTCTTTGGAAAGTAAGAATGATATTTTTCTATAGAATTCGTCGATGATTTGATTAGATTATTTTACTCTATTTCAACACTATTAATTAAATATTATTGATAAAGCGATTAATATTTAATTATATTATCTATAATATTTCATTAAATGGTGTATGATCAGTTTGATTTTGGATGTTTTATCTTGATAACATTCAACATATTACCCATAATGGTTAGTGATTATAATTAGTGATTGGGTAAAGTTATGTACATTTCTTATAATTTTGTTTTTTATGTTAAACCCCATTCATAATAATAATTAATTGGATTTATAATGTGACATTTGAGGAATTATATAACCCTTTTATGCTTTGGTTGGTATCACAAGATAAACCAAATATGTACATAGTTGAGTCCTTGCCTAATTATTTTTGGATATGGAGTTATCTGAGGCCTTAATCAGTTATTTTAGTAATCCATGGATGAGGCCTCAACATTAGGTTTTTAATTTTTATCATTATTCATTTTATAATTTTTATTTTAGTAATTGATAATCAATGTGAGTATTAAACTAGTAAAATAATCATGATTCTGTTTCATTCTCCTATAATTTGGAAATTATTACTAATATTTTATTCCTACCATATTATTCTCATGATCAGGTTATAATTGCATGTGTTTGTAGTTATTCACATTTTTTTATTGTTTATATTTATTTATGATAGCATCCAAAATATTTATTACCCTTACTGAACATAGAAGCTCACCAATTTATTATATATTAATTTTTCCCCATTAAGTGAAGATGTATATTATGAATGACTTCAATGGATAATCTAGGTGTTTTGGGTGTTTCAAATTGTGTTTCTATGTTTTTTATTTTATTTTATAATGTAACAATTATGTTATTCAATAATTTTCCAAATCTACTAAAATATTCAGTCATTTGGGCTCAGATCTCTTGTTCATAGTACCAATTTAATTATGTAATGCACTAACTCTGAGATACTGTGGATAGGTTTCTTATAGTTGGTATCAGAGAAGGTTTAGTAGAATCCTTTGAAACAAGATTTAGAAAACAAAGATTAGTGTACACAACCCTATGATAGATATTAAGGATAACTACATATGAACAAACTATAATTTTGGAATGGTATATTATTTGTGTGTCTTCCTAACAATACATCCTTGTATTGATACTATAAGTAGACATAATTCTTGTAATGACCCGCATTTTGAAAATGACTAAAACCCGAAGAAATTTGAACTTTTCGTTTACTGAACTGGGTTTTTTGAGGATTGGGCTTCAGAATAAGGTTCTGAATGTTGGAACCCCTTCTTTTAATGTTTTTGGAAGTGGGGGAAAGAACATTATGTTTCTCGGGTGGCCCGAGAGGTTTCGAAAGCACCAGACCCATGTTTTTAAAGAACTGCTGAGGGTGAACGGTTTCCAAAACTGTGTGGTCCAAATCGTGTGGCCTTATTTAAAGAGGCAGTGGATTGAGCACGGGTGGTGCACGGTTTCCCAAACTGTGCACCTAGCCTGTGTGGGGGAACTCTCTTAGGCAAAGGGTGCCACACTATTTTCCCATGGTTTGGAAAACCGTGCAGATCAAACTGTGTGGGCTGGTCTGTTTAATGAAATTTTTTAAAATTAAAATAATTGAAAATTAAATAAAAAGATTAAAACCTAAACTAACCTCCCCCTCACCCTCGCTCAACCCGCATGACAGAAAGGGAGGGGCTCCCCTTGATCCGCACACGACACCCCCCCTGGCCTCCTCTCGATCAAGCTTCTTCCTCTGATCTATGGCTGTTTATTCATCGAATCTCTACAGTAAGCACCTCTTCCCCACCTCCTCTCACTTATAGACTGCTTTTCATCTTATTCGTCACATGGTGAAAATCTTCTGAACACCCTAGGGTTTAGGGTGATCCTATTTTTAGACTTCTTTTGGTTCTAGGTTATGTAGAAGGTCTGTTGGTACTAATTAGTGCACGTTCCGGAAACCGCCGCCGAAGGCGAAGTGGTTTGGGTGGTTTCATACCGTTGGCTAGGTTTCGGGGTAATGATATTCCCCCTTTCTCTTATTTCTCACTTGTTAAATTTGGGACTCTTGATATTTATGAGTTCCTAGAATGTTGTTTATAGTACGTTCAAGGTTTTGGTGTAGTTTCGAGTTTCCAAATACTATGTGACTCACCTACGACTCTTATTTGAAAGCACCAAGAGCCGGAGTGGACGGATCGATCCACCTTGAGGTAGGGTCCCTCTCCTTGCCCTTAAATTTAAGTAAAGTAATAGTGATTTTAATATTGCACTACCTTAGAATTTTAATTATAAAAGATTAGTTCCGATTGAATTCTTCTGTGCAAATCGTCTGTGTAACACCCCATGCATCCACGATACGCTTCTCTTTCAATAATGAAATAGCTTTCACTGTATGTAAGTTCGAGATTCTAACACACCGAGACAAATCAAAGTAGCCATTATGAATAGTAATAACCACCTTTTGAAATTATATTAATTTTATAATTAAAAATGGAATTCATTTTTGTATTCGAAATATAGAAATTATACTATATTGAATTTTTGGTAATTTTATGAGAACTTCCAATTTTCTACGAGTAGTAAAAAAAATACTTAATAACAAATTTTTTAATAAAAATAATTTATAGTGCTAAAATATACAATTAAGTGGTTTTTAAGTATAATTATAATATATTTTTACCAATTTATCCAATGGTGGTCCTTAGAATTAATTTCACCTTGAAATTGGACATAAACAATAGTCAATCTTTTGATTGATATTATATCTTAAAAACACGCTATTTGTTGTGACTGTGGGAGTTAATTATAAAATTAATTAATGAAAATTATATGTTTTGAGTTTTTTAAAATAGACATCATTTTTTAATTCTGAATGTCAAATATATCTTAGGGTGAATTTTTGGTATTTTTCTGAAAAACTTCAATTTTTGATGAATAGTGAAACCACTAAGTGGTAGTTTAAAAACTAATTTTTCGTGTAAATGAATCATTACCACTTCTGTGTATTGAATTTCAAAAATCCAACATACACGGATTTAATTAGGAAGCAAAATTTGGTTCGATGAGATGAAAATAATTGTTGGTGAATAGTAACTTTTATGTTTTATTAATCGCGATTAAAGGTAATTAGTGAAATTTAAAGTAAAAATGATAGAATAAAAATATGAAAATATCTTGACACTTGTCCTACCCTTATTATATGAGTCATTTCCGACCAATACAATCCATGGGTCATCTTGAGGACCCCATGGATCCACTTGGGTATGAAAATTACATTAATATCTTTTTATTTAAAGTAAAAATAAAATTTTCACAAACATGTGTTTTTTACTAAAACAATTATTACATGGGGTTATATAAGTTAACTTTTTGACTATAAATATGAATTGTAAATCTAAAAATATTTCCTACAACATGAGATTTTTTTATAGTTTTTAGACATTAAATAAATTAAATTTTTTATGACACCATGATGATGCAGCGATTACCCCATTCATTAACGATTTAAATAAAATGCAATGATAATGTAAAATCTAAGACTCACATTTGTAAAAAAACCTATTATATGAGTATATTTATAAAAATTATCACCTTATCCTCGAAATATATAATTTTGGGACCTTTAAAATCCGAAACTCATTATATAATAATGTAACATTTCCTGACTTTCCAAGTGTGCCTTTCCTCTCTTCTTATAAAAGTCCACCACCTCTACCACCTTATTCACACCATCAAAGCCATTTGGTTCGGCCAACCTCTTCCAAAATACTCTCTCAACATCCCTCTATTACTCTTAGAAGAATCAAATTGGGCAGGTTTTTTTCCAAGGAATCCTTTGGCTCAAATAAAAAGAGTTACCCGATTTTAAGGTAATGTCTTCTATTATGTTCTTTTGTTTTATTTTGTTTATCCAACCCCATAACCTCATTTAATTCTTTTATTTTGTAACAAAACCAGTATCGTCAATATACTATGATGTTGTTATGAGACTTATTTGATTTACACTTACACACACCTTCGTCTAATGGTTAAATAACATACTACTTTTGTGGGTGGCGAATTACTGCCTCAGAAAATGATGATTGTTCAATCTTATTTTAACACCTTTCATGGTGGCCATTAAGATGTAACTATATTTATTTAGGATATATATTATTTTTACATTTTCATTATGCTTCTATATTTTTTATTTATGGAATGCCTTTATGATTTCCATTATGGGTAAACGCGATAATTTCATTTTAGGAAGTGCAGACTACCGCCCCGTCAATGTGATTTGAATGGTTAATGCCATATGTGGGACATGTAAAGGATGGAGTAAATGATATTATATATGATATTATACTATAATTATAATACACCTATATATCATTATGATCACATTTCATTTAATACGAAATAGAAATGAAAGTACCGTTCATGCGTACGTATGGCTTATCGTCCCCATGAACGGTGAATTTCATTTCTTACCTCTAAATGTTATGTAATATTAAAAATGCATATATATATATATATACTAGATATATATTATATATAAGATATCTACATCATGAATATAATTCTTGATATAATGGCTATTTTACCACATGAACAACTATTAATTATAAGAAGTTTATTTTTGACTAAAGTACCAAAGATCAACAAAACGACCATTATTAACTTAAATAATCACATAATGTTCATAACATGGTAATAAGTAATATAAAAGGAATAATGAACTCGGAAAAGGTTCATAAGAAATTAGAAATTAACTCTAGTTTATTTTTTATGAGGTTAAATAATGGTCGAGTCAAGTCGGACACAAAGTAAGGGACTTCGTCTCAATCTCATTTCATTAAGGCATATTTTATTTTATACACAACATTATTTAATAAGGTGTATAAACCCCATTGACTTTTACATTTATTCAAAAGGAATATTTTTTATACAAATCATTTTACTAAATGAAAAAAGGGAATGTTTTTTGTCATATGTATGCAGCAAAAATGACTTCTCCTCCGCCATTACCATTATTTGAGTTTCGGCTTCCTCTACAAGACATACATTTTTTTAAATGAAAAATAAATACCATGTTTTAATATTCTTCAATTTTGGTATTGAAAATGGTATTGATGATGTTTTATTATATTAATCTGTTTTATTTATATCTTGTGATTGAAATGTGGAAAAGTTATGTATCCTTTATGCATGTTTTATGTGATACAATTATGTTATGGTTTATTATATGATTAAAACATTTCATATAAGGAATTCATTAGACTTAATAAGTGACGGGTGGAGCTCGCTATTGATCCTCGATGCATCGGTAGGTCTCATGAGACAATCTAGTGTCCTGGCATGAGGCCTTGACAAAATCTTATTTTTATTCTTGGCACGAGGCCTTTGCTACGTGGTTATGATAGTATGACATTATGTATTTTATCATTATGAAAGTGGTTATTGTTATTGAATGTGATTATTATACTAGTAGAATATCCATGTGAATAAGTAAATGGAATTTTTTTCATTTGATTTTTCCATATTATGCTGAAGTTCAATTTTAAAAGGCTTTTGTTTTTGTTATACATTTCCTTAAATGTTTGTGTTTATTTATGAATGTTTCCTCTATATTATTATCCTTACTGATCATCTGAGCTCACCCCTTTCAATGTTTTAATTTTTCCAGGATGTGAAGAAGTATTTTATGAATGAACTTCAAGGATAGTCAGAAGGGGATTTGAGTGTGCACTATAGAGACCATGTTATTTTAGTTTTTCACTTTATGATGTAATGTAATGTTTATGAATGTATATAGTGTTTCCATGGCTACTAAACTAATCAGTCTTTCGAGACTTGTTCTTTTGTGATCATGCCAATGTTACGTAATAATTCACCGACTCTAGGTAACTAGGGTCAGGGTGTTACAGTTGGTATTAGAGGTAGTTTAGTACTGACCTTGGAAGCTAGATTTAGATAATCTCTGATTAGAGCATATAGACTTAAGATAGAATTTGAAGATTATTATAGAATAACTTCCTAAAATTTTGGTATTATAGAGATTTTTGTGAGTTTTTCAAGCAATACATACCTATCTGGATACAAGCATATAGAGGCGGCTCTGGCACAGATGTGCCTAGGGGTAAAAACCAAAAACAAATCTTTGAGCTAGGCTAGAATGGGAACTGGTGCACGACAATGGGTGTTGCTACACTCTTGGTTACGACACTCCTGGGGGATATGCTTAGGATAATTCTCATTTTCTTTACAAACCATTATGAATTGCTTATGAATATATAATTCCTCAATGAAAACATTTTTATGATTTTGGATTACATACATAAATTTTTCAATTTATGTTAAGTGTTTTACAATTATGGAATTATGTATTTTGATTCATAAACTAATCTAGTTTATGCCATTATTTAGAAATGGAGCCTAGTGGAAGGAATGGAAACTGTATCAATGCACGCACTCCATGTAGGGATTTCCCTCCTGCTCAAGGTAATTATAGTGGAGCTGGTGATACAACTGGTGCTGATCATCTTATCACCATACTGGGACAACTCACCCATGTTATGAATAATAACCTTACTCGTATGGAGCACCATGATCTGCAATGTGGAGGATCAATATTAGATCGTTTCATGAGGCAAAAACCACCAAAATTTAATGTGGGTACAAATCAATTAGTAGCTGAGCAATGGATAAACTCCGTGGAGAAAATATTCCATGCCTTCAGGAGTGGCGAAAGGGAGAAAGTTGTCATGGCAGTTTACCGCCTCACTGGATATGCCGATCAATGATGGTCGCTGATTCAAAACACAAAGGAAGATGAATAAGTATCAAGTATGGAATGGAGGGAGTTTAAGGAAATTTTCATAGAGAAATACTTTCTACATGACCATCGAGTTGATATGGAAAGGAAATTTATGAGTCTGAGGCAGAAAGAGGATAAGAATGTCAAAAAGTATGAGGCTAACTTTACAAGGTTAGCGAGGCATGCTGCAGATTATATATGTAACCCAAGAAGTAAGATTGATCATTTCATTGATGGTTTAAAACCATTTCTCCATCGAGCTTTAGTATCGCAATCTTTCTCAATTTATGATGATATAGTCTCGTGTGCTATCAAGAATGAAAATGAATTCTCTAAATCTTATGACAAAATAGTAAAGCAAGAGAAGAAGAGAACGGTGGAACAAGAGACAGATAAAGGAAAAAAGGGAAAGAAGGATTTTCGATTATTTGATAATTGTGGGAAGAATAACCTCGGTACTTGCCTAAAAGGAATGGGAGTTTGTTATAAATGTGGAGAAAAAGGTCACCAGGCTTGTGATTGTAAGGGAAGGAAAGAGGCAATCATTGTTAAATGTTACAATTGTTGGGAAATGGGGCATAATTTAAATGAATGTCCTAAGCATCAGGGAAACATACCTCAGAAAAGGACAAGGGATCAAGGCCAATCTTATGTTGTTACTATAGTTGAAGTGGAAAAATTAATGTATTGGTGCTTTTGGACTCAAGGATTATATTCTGGTTATAAGAATAATGTGATATATATAACGATTGTACTAGTGTACTTGTTGTTTTCATTAAGGTTTTAATATTATGAAGGTAATCATATTTTTAGAATGTGACAATAAGAGAAACTTTTCTTTGTCTGGGTAATCTGATGTTACAATTGATTATGGAATTTAGAGACCTTTTAGAGAAAGTCTGGACAGATGTACTTTGGAAAACTATAATGGTTGGAATTGATTATGTTTAACATTGGATAGTATTGTTTTAGGTTAAAACATTTCTGAAGATTATTTTTGGAATATTATAACAGTATAGTTTTAGGAAAAGGACAACTTGCAGGTTGGGGGATAACCAGTCACGTCGGAAAAAGCTACAGGAATTGATCCCACAATCATAGTGCGACATGCCTTTATTACCTACCACTAGCCAACAATAATTCCCTGGTTATTACAAAATAGTTTTCCTAATCTAAATGGTATGTGATAATATTTGAAACCTACTACTATTAAGATAAATATAATATTTTTGAGTTCTATTATCTTTTTGAGGAAAAGATGAGTTTGTTGGAGAAATTAGTTGAAGGTTGAAACTCTACTTGTCAAGAATATATATATATATACCTCTCTTTTATTCTACGAATAAATTAATTCTAAAACGTTAGGAAAGGGATATTAAAAAAAATGTTTTCTCTTAATACCTTATGTTTTGTTGAACTAATGATATTTTCATCATAGATTGATGTCTTTGAGGCCCTAAATTTTACACTTTTTTTGTGATTGATGACCTCAATCACTCCTTACAAATAATTACATTTTTCCTCCAATTATATTTCTCAAATTTCCACCAATGTTATCCTAATCGAGATTATAATTTGGTGGTTACTTTCTCATTTCCATTTCCTCTTATTAAGGCTAAATTATATTAACCTTATTTCTGATGTGGGTTTTCTACAAAGGTATTTTATATTTTCAACATTTTATTTTTGAAGAACAATTTCGAATTTCGAGGATGCAATTTTTTTAAGGAGGGGATAATATAACACCCCAATATTCCACGGTACGCTTCTCTTTCAATAATGCAATAGCTTGCATTGTACGCAAGTTCGAGATTCTAACACATCAGGATCAATCAAAGTAGACATTATGAATAGTAACATACACTTTTTGAAATTATAATAATTTTATAATTCAAAATGAACTTCATTTTTGTATTCTAAATATCGAAATTATCCTAAGTTGAGTTTTTTGTAATTTTTTGAGAGCATCCAATTTTCTTTGAATAGTAAACAAATACCTAAATTTTTTTTTAATAAAAATAATTTATAGTGATAAATTATACTATTGAGTTCTTTTTAAGTATAATTAGAATATATTTTTACCATTTTATCCAATTGTGGTCATAAGAATTAATTTCACTTTGAAATTGGACATAAACAATTGTCAATATATTTATTAATATTTTATCTTAAAAACACGCTATCTGTTGTGACATCAGGAATTAATTATAAAATTAATTAATGAAACTTATATGTTTTTAATTTTGTAAAATAGAAATCATTTTTTAATTCAGAATATCAAATATTGCTTTGGGTGAATTTTTGGTATTTTTCAGAAAAACATCAATTTTTGATGAATAGTGAAACAACTAAGTGGTAGTTTAAAAAATAACTTTTCATGTAAATGAAACATTACCACTTCTATGTATTGAATTTAAAAAATCCTACATACATTCTTGTCATTAGGAAGCAAAATTTGGTTCGATAAGATGAAAATAATTTTTTGTGAATAGTAACGTTTAAGTTTTATTAATTGTGATTAAAGGTAATTAGTGAAATTTAAAGTAAAAATGATATTATAAAAATATAAAAAAAAATCTTGTAAATTGTTCTATAATTATTTTATTAGTCATGGACATCCACGGCAATCCATGGGTCAACTTGGGGACCCCATGGAGCCACTTGGGTAATAAAATGACATTAATAACTATTTATTTAAAGTAAAAATAACATTGTCATAAACATGTGTTGTTTTACAAAAAAAAATTATTACATGTGGTTGTATAAGTTATCATTTCGACTATAAATATTCATTGGAAAGATAAAAATATTTCCTACATCATGATATTTTTTTTTAATTTTTATACATTAAATAAATTACATTTTTTATGACACCATGATGATGCATCGATTACATCATTAATTAATGATTTAAATAAAATGAAACGATAATGTAAAATCTAAGACATAAACTTTTCAAAAACCAATTTGATTAGTATACATAAAACCCTTATCACCTTATCCTAGAAATATATAATTTTGGGACCTTTAAAATCAGAATCTCAATATATAATAATGTAACATTTCATAACTTTCCAAGAGTGCCCTTCCTCTCCTCTTATAAAAGGTCCCCACCTCTACCACCTTATTCACACCATCAAATCCATTTGGTTCAGACAAACACTGCCCAAATAATCTATAAACTTCCCTCGATTACTCCTAGAAGACTCAATTTGGGAAGAAGTCTTCCCAAGGAAGCCTTTGGCTCAAATCAAAAAGAGTTACCCGATTTTAAGGTAATGTCTTCTCTTATGTTCTTTTGTATTATTTAGATTCTCCAACACCTTAAACTACATTAATTCAGTTATTTTGTAACAAAAATAGTATCTTCAACATACTAGGATGTTTTTATGAGAGGTATTTTATTTAGAATTACACACACCTTCGTCTAATGGTTAAAGAACATACTGTTTCTATGGGTGGCGAATTACTGCCTGATGAAATGATGATCGTTCAATCTTCTTTTAACACCTTTCATGGTGGCCATTAAGATGTCACTATATTTATTTATGATATATATTATGTTTATGTTTTCCTTATACTTCTGTATTTTACATTTATGAAATGCCTTTATGATTTCCATTATGGGTAAACGCGATAATTTCATTTAAGGAAGTGCGGACTACCGCCCCCTCAAAGTGATTTGAATCGTTAATTCCATATGTGGGAAATGTAAAGGATGGAGTAAATGATAATATATATGATATTATACCATAATTATAATAAACCTTTATATCCTTATGATCTCATTCCATTGAATACGAAATAGTAATTAAAGTAGCGTTCATGCGTACATACGGCTTACCGGCTCCATGAACGGTGATTTCATTTCTTACCTCTAAATGGTATGTAATACTATAAATGCATATATATAATGGATATATATGATATATATCATATCTATATCATGAATATAAATCTGGCTATAATGGATATTTTACCACATGAACAACTTGTAGTTATAAGAAGTTTATTTTTGACTCAAGTACCAAAGATCGACAAAACGACCATTATTAACTTAAATAATTATATAATGTTCATAACATGGTAATAAGTGATATAAAAGGAATAATTAACATGAAAATTCTTCTTAATCAATTATAAATTAACTCTAGTTTACTATTCAGGAGGTTAAAGAACGGTCGAGTCAAGTCGGACATGAGTTAAGGGACGTTGTCTCAATCATCATTCATTGAGGCGTATTTTATTTTATAAACAAATTTCTTTTATACAGTGTATAAACCCCTTTGACTTTTACATTCATTCAAAAGGAATATTTTTTATACATATCATTTTACTAAATGAAAAAAGGGAATGTTTTCTTTTGTCGTAAGTATGCGTCGATAACGACTTCTCCGCCGCCATGACCATTATTTGAGTTTCGGCTTCCTCTACAAGCCATAACATTTTTAAATGAAAAATAAATACCATGTTTAACTATTCTTTAATTTTGGTATTGAAAATTGTTTTTATAATGTTTTTATTATATTAATGTGTTGTATATATATCTTGTGATTGAAATGTGGAAATGTTATGCTTCATTTATGCATGTTTTATGTGATACGATTATGTTATGGTTTATGATTTGTTTAAACCTTTTCATATAAGGAATGCATTGGACTTAATAAGTGATGGGTGGAGACTGCAATAGCTCCTCGATGTATCGGTAGGTCTAATGAGACAAACTAGTTTCTTGGTAGGAGGCGTTGAAAAAATCATATTTGTAGTCTTGGCACGAGGCCTTGGCTACGTGGTTATGATAGTATGCCATTATGCATTCTATCATTTTGAAAGTGGTTATTGATATTGCATGTGATTATTCTACCAGTATAATATCCATGTGAATAAGTAAATGGAATTATTTCATTTTATTTTTCCATATTATGCTGAAGTTATAGTTTAAAAGGATTTCGTTTTAGTTATACATTGCCTTAAATATTTATGTTTATTAATGAAAGATATCGCTATATTGTTATCCTTACTGACCATCTGAGGTCACCCCTTTCAATGTTTTAATTTTTCCAGGATGTGAAGAAGTATTTTATGAATGTCCTGCAGGGATAGTCAGAAGGGGATATTAGTGTGAACAATGGAGACCATGTTATTGTAGTTTTTCATATTATGATGTAATGTAACGTTTATGATTGTATCTAGTGTTTCCAAGGTTACTAAACTAATCGGCCATTCGAGACTTGATCTTTTGTGATCATGGAAATGCTACGTAATAATGCACCGACTCTAGGTAACTGGGGTTGGGGTGTTACAGTGTGAATTGAAGGAATGGGATAAGAGAGGTTTCTTGGTCACTAAACTAACTATTTAATAATAAAACCCCTCAGTCCGAGGTGCACTCTATTCAAGATAAAATGTAGTGATACAATTTTTATGCTTCCTGCTAGATTTATTGGGTTCCTCTTTGATGCTTGTATGTGAATTTTTCTTGTTGAGTCAAATATAATGATATGGCTATGATACTTGTGTTTTGGTCAATTTTCCATGATAGGAAAATTGAGTAAGATGATAACCATAATGGGATGACTTAAGAATAAATGACTTGTTACCTCTAGAAGGTAACAAAGGGTTAAATAATGAAAAACATATCCTTCAATATGGAATTATGAAACTATGATTGAATTTGATAGGTTGTTATGACCACACCTTGGGATAACGTAATAAGCACTACTTATGTAATTATAATGTTTATGTGAATATCTTTATTTAGATACTTAAGAGGGGTTTCCTTAAGTATGAACATGAAATTGTTCGATTATGTGTATGTGATAGGAATTTTGAATTATTACGAGGTAATTCCATTAGTATTATAATATAAACATGGTTGATATGTGAGTGCGCACATGCTGATTCCACCTGGTGATGTTTGCATGTCTGGATGGGAGGCAGTTATACCCCATGCCAGAGTGATGAGTGTGATAGATACGTGGTTGGATGGGAGGCAGTTATACCCAATGCCAGTGTGATAGTACATGTCTGAGAGGGAGGAATTCTTTACCCTTTACAGTTAACTTCAGTTGATGATTTCATGTCTAGAAGGGAGAAATTCTTACCCACTGCTAGTTGACTTCAGTTGATGATTACATGTCTTGAAGGGAGGCATTCTAACTCCTTTCTAGTTGACTTCTCTTGATGACTGAATTTCTGGATGGGATGAAGTTATACCATATGCGTGTAGTATGAATGTGACAGATGGGAAGTAGTTATACCACATACCGGTGGAATGAATGTGATGGATGGGAGGCATTCTTACCCCTTTCCAGTTGACCTATAGGGACGAAAGGCATTCTTACCTCATGCCCGCTAATCACTATTAATGGGTGTAAGGCATTCTTAACCCACACCACTTATGATATAAATTATTATATATATATATGGTGACATGAACAGGTAACTTTACTGGCAACGAGTCGAAGCAGGTATAACCGCCAGGTGTCCCTTGGGAACCCAGATGGGTGTTATTTACTTATGTAATTCTGTTTACTTATTTCTCCATACCTGTTCACTATTTAATTATTATAAACTGTTTGGATTGGGTTAGACACCGGTGGTGCCGGCCTACTAATATTTATATCTCACACCCTACTCGGGCCACCATTGCACTATTGTACCCAAGTTGACCTTCTTGTTTTCAGGTCTTAGGTTGTGTGTTGTGTTGTTTGTAAAGGAGGAGTTTCGAGAAAAGGACCACGAGGGAGCTTGGGATGCTCAGGGGATCACTGTTGGACTTTTAATTCATTTATTTTTGCCTTGATTTTAAATAATGTTGTATTTATTACTTCATTCATAACTGTAACATCATATGTACATGAATGCATTGTAAAATGACATTTTCCACCTTTTTATTAAATGAGTATTCCATTTCTATCATTGTTTCCTTTCAATTGTTTACTGCTTCCGCTATTGACTATTATTTAGTCTGATAATACCGATGTGTTACTTATATATGAGGTTATAGTCTCCCCACTATCACCTCCCAAGACCCACACAGCTAGTCGGCAGCATCTGGCATACGGGGAGACGCGCTTGAGGCCAGGTGACTTCTGGTATGGCCACTGGTTCAATGGTAAGCTAGGCCGAGATGCTACAAAGTGATATCAAAGGTGTTTCTTTTCATTTTCCTTACAATTTTGGGCTGGTAGACAGGAGATTAGAAAAATGTCGGTGCTTGGCAAATAGTTGTGCTTGAGACTGATCACCCCACGTACGAGAAATGACCAAGTGGCCAGGGTTGGGAATTGTTGTTCATGGTGTTTGCTATTAAAGTTGATATGATTTCACCTTGAGTGACTATTATATTGTCAACAGCTTATGTTTTATGAAATTCATTGAAATTTTTCCTGGGCCTGATATGGAATGAAAGGTGCATTCCATGAATCATATTAGGCACATAAGAATTAACATGTCATGCATGTTCCATGCCATGTAGTTGCATCTTAGATTTCCAGAACAATATGATTAAGTGATTATATGACATTACTATGTGTTATAACATGCCTCAGTGTTAGATTATTGTAGTGAGATGCTCTATTATATATATATAATTGATGGCATGAGTTGAATCTGTTGGTTGTGAATATGACGGGAGCCACTTTCCAATTGTAAGGTGTATGGGTTCCTTATAACTAGGAAAAGGCAACCCATGTATTCGAACTATGTTAAAATGATTCTAAGTTCAAAATGCTAAAGTAAATTGATATTGATAAAAAGGGGAGCCAAATGACAATTTAAAAAGTGTATGGGCGCTTTATAGGTTGGTAAGTGTCCACCCATATCATTGGACCATTATATGTGAGCTAGTAAATTTCTAGTTTGGAATCTGGTTTTGATGAAAACGGGAGTCGATTTTCAATCCATGAAGTGTATTGGTACATCATGAATTGGGAAATAGAAACTGGTATTAAATGTAAAGTATTATTCTATTTTGAAATGATTAAGTGTAAAATGTTTCTTAATCTCAAAATTGAAAGGTTTTGGAAAACTGTTAAATGTAAAACTGGACCCGAGTAGGTCAGTTGGAAGGTGTTGTATGAGATAACCCGGTTGAGGTGTTTGAATTTTAGAAGGAATTTAGTAATTACTTTGGGGTTTATTTTTGAAGAACCTAGGATGGATAAAATGGGACCCTCGTAGGTTGACATTTTGTTTAAATCGTGTTGTTATTTTCAATTGATTTATAAATACGGGATGTCTTTGAATGTTTGATGTTCTTAAAAGGAAGTTTTTGTGAAACTTTCTTGTTTTCTTGATGCGTGGTTGAATATTTTTAATCAATAGAGTTTAAATGGGGTAAAATGTTAAGGGTTTGGTAATGGAAACCACGGTTGTTCTTTGAAATCGTAGTTTAAGGGGTAATTTTGAGTTTCTCTTTGAGTTTCCTTGGAATGGTACCATAGGTGTTATCCATGGGCGTTGTTTCCGTAGCGGTGTTTTGATGATTGGATTTTGAGCCTAGTGACTTATTTGGAATGACCCGTCATTAGGATTGACACTTGATCTTCGTAAGGGGCTAGCCCATGGTTGGTATCACCCTTAGAGTTTCAGTGCCTTGCTTGTACCGCGAGTTTTCTGACATGAGGTGTCGTTCGGGTTCTGTTGTCCCTTGTTGGACTCTTTTTTTTCTAAGGATACCCTTGTTTGGATGGGTGGTCATTGGGTTTCGACTTTCGTTGCGGCTTTGGGTCATCTCCACAGTAGAGTGTCCCTGTGTTAAATAATTGTTTCGTCCCATTGTTCAAGATGGCTTTTGAATGACATCAGTGTTTTGAAACACAGGTCTCATTGGTTTCCTTTCTTGTACGCCTTCACAGACGTGAGTGACTCACATAAGGTTAAGGATGTTTTGATATAGCGCGCTTGTCCTCGGCTAGGTTATCACCTTTCCCTTCGGATACTAGGACACTCCTAAGGTTGGGATCGGGTCGCATCACGTCGAATCTGGTAAATGTGCCATTTTCAATTGGAATGGATGCTTCTTGGAATTCCTTTGAAAATGGGTTGGTCTTGTCTGAATTCTTATGAGAAATGTGAGTTTAAAACGTGTGGATGTGTCAGCAGTTGAATCCATGTTCCTTCCTTGAAGTCGACCAGTTGAGTTTCAATTTTTCTTCCTTTGAGTAGTCTGTTTTGATTAACTAGAATTCATTCAAACCTTTTAGTATATTCCATTTAGCGACCAACATGTCTCATATCTTATCCTCGTCCATGATGCACTAAGAGAGCATCTGTTTTATCTGTGCTTATGTTTTTCATCCATTGGGCTTGATCGGATGGTTCTCCTTCGGCATTGCATGCGAGATATGTGAAATACTTGTATGGTTTGATATTGGAAATGTCATTGAAAGTCGGTTGTATACTTCAGTGAACGATTTTGTTCTAAACATAATGTGCCTTAGAGAAAGTCATTGATGTTCTATTTGAAATACATCGGCCATTTAGGTCGAGTGTTCGTGTAAATAGTCAGCAGGAGATGGTTTGACTCAGGATTCTTGTTTAATGTCTGCAGTTGGTGACATACCATTCTCTGGAACATCATCAAGTAGAGGTGAGTGCATTTTGTGTCGGTCGGTCCCTAGAATGAACAACCGGCTCGACTTGGGCCTTGAGTTCTATGGGCAATCGGCCGTTTGATCTATTTCAAATCACACCTGAAGCGTCATGGGAACGCATGGGGCATGCATTGAAATTTAATTCCAATGGTGGTCCAAACTGTAGTTTGGAGTTGGTTTCTTCACATTAACCATCTATGGTGGGAAGTACATGTGACCGGATTCTTGGAGAGACAACGTCGGGTTCATGTCTCTGGGTAGATGGGCTAGGGAAGAGCCGTCTTGGTGTTTTGTTTGGGAAACAAGCGTTGTCTAAAGTATTGGTGGCATAAGAGTCGTAAGGTTTGATTGATGCTTAAGGGTGTGTTAGACGTTATGAACACAACATGATCATTTGAACAAAGCTTCAAAAACCATGTAGGTTTGGTGATGTGTACATTGTTCTCGAAGGCTTCTCGGGGATGATAAGTTCTACGGTGGGAAGGTTGTAATGACCAGCATTTTGAACCAGATTAAAATCTGAAAGAATTTGAACTTTTCATTTACTGAACTAGTCATTTTGAAGACCGGGATTCAGGACAAGGTTCCAAAGGTTGTAACGCATATTTTTAATTTTTCAGGATGTGGGCGAGGGCCCGTTATGTTTCTTGGGTGGCCCGAGAGGTTTCGGAAGCGCCAGACCCAAGATTTTAAAGAACTACAGAGGGCGAACGGTTGGCGCACAGTTTCCAAACCGTGCGGCCCAAACCGTGCAGCCTTATTTAAAGAGGAAGTAGATTATGCACAGGTTGCGCACGGTTTCACAAACCGTGCACCTAGCCTTTGTGTGGTAACTCTATTAGGCAGAGGGTGCTGCATGTTTTGCGCTTGGTTTGGAAAACTGTGCGGATCAAACCGTGCGGGCCGGTCTATTTAAAGAAATTGTTTAAAATTAAAATAAATGAAATTAAAATAAAAAGAATAAAACCTAATCTAATATCCCCCTCACCCTCACTCAACACGCATGACACACAGCGAGGGGATACCCTTGAGCCGTGTGCGACACCCCCCTCGGCCTCCTCTCGGTCGAGCTTCTTCCTCCGATCTCTAGCCGTTTCTTCGTCAAATCTCTATAGAAAGAACCTCTCCACATCCTCCTCTCACTTACTAGATTCTTTTCGGCCTATTCATTGCCCTATGAGAATCATCCAAACACCCTAAGGTCTAGGTTGATCCGATTTTTAGTCTTCTTTTAGTCGTAGGTTATGTGGAAGGTTCGTTGGGACTCCTTGGTTCATGTTCCTGCAATCGCCGCCGAAGGAGGAGCGGTTTGGGTGGTTTCAGATCATCGACTTGGTTTTGGGGTATGTTCATCACCGTTTCTCTTGTTTTTCATTTGTTAAATTTGGGAATCTTGATGTTTATGAGTTCCTATCATGTTGTTTATAGGGCGTTCGAGGTTTTGGCATGGTTTCGAGTCGCCAATGACTAGGCGAGTCGCTTGCGACTCATAGTTGAAATCACCAATAGCCAGAGTGGACTGATGGATCCACCTTGAAGAAGGGTCCCTCTACATGCCCTTAAATTTAAGTTAAGTAATAGTGTGTTTAATACTGCACTGCCCTATAATTTTAATTATGCTAGTTTAGTTCTGATTGAATGCTTCTGTGCAAATCGTGTGAATTATAGGAATGAGATAAAAGATGTTGCTTGGTCACTAAACTAACTATTTAATAATAAAAACCCTCTGTCAGAGGTGTGCTGTCTTCAAGATAAAATGTAGTGATAGAATTTTTATGCTTTCCTGATAGATTTTTTTGGTGCCACTTTGATGCATGTATGTGAATTTTCCTTGTTGAGACAAATAAAATGATATGGCTATGATACTTGTGTTTGTGTCAATTTTCCAAGTTAGGAAAATTGAGTAAGATGATAACCATAGTGGGATGACTTAAGTCTAAATGATTTGTTACATCTAGAAGGTAACAAAGGGTTAAATAATGATAAAAATATCCTTTAAGATGGAATGATGAAAATGGGAATAAATGGACTAGGGTGGTATGACCACGCCTTGGGATAACGAAATAATAATGGTTAATGTTATTATAATGTTTATGTGAATATCTTTTAATAGATACTTAATAGGGGTTGCCTTAAGTATGAATGTGAATTTTTTCTCATATGTGTATGTGATATGAATTTTTAATGCTTACGAGGTAATTCCACAAGTAGTATAATATAAACATGGTTGTGATGTGAGTGCGCACATGCTGATTCCACCTGGTGATGTTTGTGGGTTTGGGTGGGAGATAGTTATACCCCATGCAAGAGTGATGAGCGTGACAGATACGTGGTTTGATGGGAGCCAATTGTACCCCATGCCAGTGTGACAGTACATGTGTGGGAGGGGGGAATTCTTACCCCTTTCCAGTTGACTTTAGTTGATGATTATATGTCTGGAAGGGAATAATTCTTAACCCTTTCCAACTGACTTCAGTTGATGATTACATGTCTGGAAGGGAGGCATTCTTACCCCTTGCCAGTTGACTTATGTTTATGACTAAATTTCTGGATAGGAGGCAGTTATACCCAATGCCAGTAGTATGAATGTGATAGATGGGAAGCAGTTATTCCTCATACTTGTTGAATGAATGTGATGTAAGTGAGGCATTCATACACCTTTACATTTTACCTATAGGGATGAGAGGCATTATTACATCATACATACTAATCTCTATTAATGGGTGGGAAGCATTCTTAACCCATGCCACCTATGATCTAAATGATTATATATATATATGGTGACATGATCAGGATACTTTACCGGGAACAAGCCGAAGAAGGTATAACTGTGAGGTGTCCCTTTGGAACCTGGACGGGTGTTATTTACTTATGTAATTCTGTTTACTTATTTCTCTATACCTTCTCACTGTTTAATTTTTATACACTATCTGGATTGGGTTAGAAATCGGTAGTGCCGGCCTACTGAGATGTATATCTCACACCCTACTCGGGCTGCCATTACACTGGGGTACCTGAGTAGACCTTCTTGTTTGCAGGACTTAGGTTGTGTGTTGTGTTGTTTGTACCTGTGGAGTTTCGAGCAAAGGACCATGAAAGAGCTTGGGATGCTCAGGGTATCACCATTGGGATTTTTTGTCTTTTATTTTTGCATTGTCGGTAAAGCATGCTTTATTGTTTACTGGTTTCATAACTATAACATCATCTGTACATGCATGCATTTTAAACTGACGTTTTCAACCTTTTTATTAAATGGATATTCCATGTCTATCACTGCTTCCTTTAAATTGTTTACTAAGTCCGCTATTGAATATTATTTACTCTGATAGTGCCGCTGCGTTACTTTGATATGAGGGTATAATCTCCCCACTATCACCTCCTAAGACCTTCGCTGTTAGTCGGCAGCCTCTGGCGTACGAGGAGACGTGCTTGAGGCCATGTGACCAACCGGTCCAGCCACGAGTTCGATGGTAAGCCGGGCCGAGACGTTACAATTATAGTACAAATATACCAAGGGATAACAACTCTAACAAGGCTCATTGGGCTTTTCACTATGTAAATTGGTACATGACAACATGCCTTACCGCGCACCTGATTTCACACACCCAGGGGATACGATTAGGATAATTAATATTTTCTTTACAATCCATTATGCTGGATTTAAAATTAATCATGTCCCCAATGAAACCATGTATATGGTTATGAAAATACATATGCATAAATTTAAATTTTTTTTATTTTTTCTAGTTTGAATATATGAATTATGTTCCATAATCTAATTTAGTGTACACTATTGTATAGAAATGACACCTATAAATTGGAATGGGAACCGCATCAATGAACATAATACATTGAGTAATATTAACTATTACATTTATGGGTTGAATCCAGTATTTATAAGGGAAATAGTCTTTCAATCATTTCTATCATTTGAGGAGATAATATCATTTAATAACAATAAAGTGAAAGAGTTTCTATATATTATGGATTTAGAAGTAAGTATGGTAAGAAGATGATTGATGGGGAAAATGGATAATGGGATGAAGGGAAAATATGAATTTTCCAACAATAATAATTTTGGAAGGAAATACCATGTTATTTTCCATGGAGAAAAACAAAGTTGCATCTGGGATTGAAAAAGATGATCAAATGGTCATTATTGAAAGGTATGGAAATAATTTTCCAATTTTCAATGATTAAAATGTAAGAATATGGGGTATTATTAAATATAATTCCACAATTATTATTGTAAAATGATTTAAAAAAGGCTAATGGGTCATGTAAAAGATTATTATCTTACAGTAGAAAAAGGAGCATGATTAGTTTCATCATGCTGGGATTAAATAATAATATCATTTTATAATTTTTTTCAATTATGTATTGGTCATAATAATTATATAATAAAAAAGGATTTTAAAATAGTACATTTTGTTCATGATTTGAGAGAATATTTTTATTGGTACCATTGATTGTGAAATGTTCTTTAGAGGCATTCCTATATCTTTGAAAACACATGACATTGGAAAAAAAACTGAAAACATGTGCTTTATGTGATGAAAATAATAATTATATTTTTATAGTATTGAATTTGTGACCATTATCGTGGTTAGTGATTTAATTATGTATGGAATATATTAAAAAACATGCTATTTTACTAAAGGAATCATGAATGTTTCATAGTGTATTAAAATAAATTAATGTATTCACATATTTGGTATGTGACAATAATAGTAACATTATTGGGGAAAATATTATGTTATGTTGATTTTGGAAATTTACTGATATTTCATCTAAATTTCGGGTATTTCAATTTGGAATGAAATAATTTGGAATAATATCAAGGTTAAGTACTTATGGAATGGAATATGGATATGATTTATCATATTGGATTACATGTGTTACCATTTTGGACTGGTTATCATTTGAAGGCTTAATAAATGACTTGTAAATCTTATGATTCATAAAAGTGAATTAGGTATAAATTTTTTCCTCCAATCTATATCTCTAGATTTACAGGAAAAAGTGGATATAGATTGATACCCAATAAAAGGATACGATTATTAAATGCAAAGTAATCATTTATGTTTATTTTCTCATGTGAATATATGTATAGTAAAATAATCCCACGACTATTGGAAAAGGATTTTAGAACAAAAACTTTATCTATTTACTTTTATTTGTGTGAAATCAATATATTTTTAATCGATAAAAAAACTATGGTTTTGTGATGGTTACCATTCTAATAACTGTTTCATATATAACACTATATCATAACACGATAGTTAGATTTTATTCCATGAACACATATTTTTAAAATAATGTTATCGTTTTCAAATTCATAATATTGTGGGGAAATTCTCATTTCTGTTTACATCCTATTAAGAGGATTTATTTTAATCTCAATTTACTATTTGGGTTTCCCACAATGGAATTTTTCAGTCTTAAGCTTTTATTTTGAAAGTTGAATTTCAAAATTGCGAGGACAAAATTTAATAAAGGAGGGTAGAATTTAACACCCTAAAATTTTTACAAAGGAATTTACGTTCCCATTATTATGTTATATAGTATAAATCACATAAAATCTGATATAAAAAACAATAAAAACAATATTAATTCATAATTAATGAAATAAGATGAATTTATAAAAATTAAGGATCCTATAACTATGGAATAGTTACATGACCTTTGAAATAGTAATATAACACATAATAATAATAGTTTGAACGTATGAATAGTAACCTCACCTATGAATGAAAATAATAAAATTTATGTATCTCAAAAATGATAATATGATATATTTGTATCAAGGAATAAGAAAATAATGGATTTAAAAATGATAAAATAAGTGTTGGTAATTGTGTGAAATGTAAATTCTTATTTAAAATATTATAATGATTTTATAGATTTTATCGAAAAATTATTTTCATAAAATATATTCATGAATAAATATTTTGTTTGATTATAAATAAAATAAAAATTTAAGAGACGATAATTTTTCTTCAAAGCGTTGTAAAATCAGTTATAGCATTAAAATCAACGTTTTTACAAATAAATAATGGTCAAATTTATTATATTTAGAAATTTATTACCATAAAATGGATTCAATTTTTGAAATATACACCTTGAAAAATGATTTTGTGTATTTTTGGGAATTTCTATAGTAATGAAATTTTTTATGAATAGTAAAAAATACATGTTATTTAAAATAGACTATATTTTGTGATATCACAAATATATAATTATTATATAAAATTTATTTTCTAATTTTTTATATTATAATATTAATATATTAAAAAATTATTCAATACTTGCAAGTAATAATTTATTTGACGATAAATATAAAAATAATTACTTGTGTCGATGTAATGTCTGTACAACATTGGAATAGTAAACATTGTTTTCTTATAGATAATAATTCAGTAACAAAAATAATGTTATTTTTATTTTTACTAATTATTATGTATTATTTATGCTTCTATTTGATAGTTTAGAATTTTTGTGTTATATGAAATGAATCATATCCAAATTATTATGTAATTCTAGTGCAAAGGAAGAAAAGAAAAATTAACAAATTAATGATGTTTTCTTGACATAGATTTGTGTAAATACACTTATTTAAACAATAAAAATCTTTATGTAGAAAATAATATATTCTTTATTATTTTAATTTATTTTAAATTTTTACATCTGATATAATTAGTTTTTAATTCTTATCCCATGCGGATGTAGTTCTTGTGAAAGAAGAAGAAAAATATATAAAATTATTTTAATTAAAAATATTAGAACCATTAATTGACCTAAGTACATAAATAAATAATTTTTATTGGTTATATATCAAACATTATTGTCAATGGGTAAAATTATTGACCATTTGGAGAAACATCAATATTGTTAAGACCCATTATAATTTTTATTTAAAAAGAAGTCAAGTTTTACACACTATAGATTTTATTGAGTATAATATTATTATATACGATTTTCTTGATGTTTTTTTGGAAAATAAAAATAATTTTAATATATAATAAATTCTTATTCTTTATCGAAACTTATTTTTAATTTTTATGGAATAGATATACCTTAATGGATTTCACAATGATGATGTATAAATTATTTATTTTAGGATTACAACAAATAGATGATATTAACAATAATTAAATAAATATAATTCGGGATTTTTAACGTAATTAAATAATTAAATATATAAATAGTATTTTTATTATATTAAATAAAAAAAATGGATTTTAAATTTAAACTATTTATTCATTCATTATATTCAGAGTTACAATTAGTGTTTATTTTGAAGAAAACAATTTTTCATGAATATAATATTTAATTGTATTATTTAAAAATCATAAAATTATTTTATAATAAAAACTGATAATATCATGTAAAAATTTGGTCTCCGATTATTTTTATTCCTATGGGAAGTCTTTAACCCTATATTTGACCTATTATATTTAAATATTTTATGATGTTCCTAAATTTTCACTCACCTCAACTATAAAAGGAGACTCATCCCATTATAATGATATATCACCATGATCCTTTCATCATGAAAATACTCTAATATACATCATTCTCAAAATACATTTCCACATTCTACTATTTTTGTATTCATTAAAATTTCACTTCTATATTCCCAAAAGAGGTCCTCATGGAGAATAATTCAATAGGTAAATTCTCTTTCGTTCTTTTAATCATCTTTCAATTTATATTCTCATCATATCCTTTCCTCACCCCAATCCAAAATGAAATAATAACTATAGTATAATTTATATAATATTATTTTATTATTTTAATTACATATCAATGATAAATTTTCTTCTCTTCCACTTTTTATTTAAAAAACTAAAACATCATCTCTGTGGTGTCGATTTACCTCCTTCATGGATAATGTGTTTTTAAATTTCAATTCGACCTTCATGGATGGTCATAAAATGACTTTTATAGGTAAAATTATTATGTATATATGTAATTAAACTTATTTAATATTCCATATGTAGTGTATATACATAATATTAATTCTTAAGATAAATCTAGTATGTGATGATCGAAAAACGTACAAATAATCTAAATGAACAACATTAAAGCTCTATCTAATGAATCATCCTCATATCAAGAAAGAATCATTAATATGATTGTTAAATATTGTTTAATTTAATTAATAACATATAACTTCAAATAATAAAAACTATCACCATTTTACAAGATCTTTCATACATGTATACAAGTGTACTAATCATGAAAACCAAGGACATAAACACTCTCGATTAAACAAAATCGAATCATTTCACTTATCCAAAATAACATATATTAACATCATAAAATTAAAATAAATAAAATAAATAATTTATAAGTTATGAATTAAATTATTAATTAATCTAATTTCATTATCTAGGGAACTAATTACATATACAAAATACCTTCAAAAATAAGGTAAGTGTTTTCCCTTATCATGTTCGTTTCTGGGAGATATACCAAATTCAACACTATTTATCATGTGTTGTTTATGTATAATTTCCTTTGATGTTTCATATATTTAATAAATTTATCTCATTGGTATTAAATTTTTATTTTTTATTTTCATTAATTTTATAAGGCATACAGTTTGATTGATTGAAAAATGGTAAGGGATTTTTTCTCAAACCTCCATTTTTCTTTCAGCATACACTTACACTCTCTTAACCATAATGTAATTCAGTTACTTTTTCATATAATTAATCAAAATTATATTTATATTTCTTAACATCATGTTTTTAGATCATTTGATCTTTATTTTATGAGTTAATTAATGATTTATATGGTTCCCTTTTCAATTCATCCTCATATGCAAGCCCGGTTAAACCGAATATCCCAATTTCTTACCCAATTTCATGTACCATCCAGAATATGTTTTATTATATATATTTTTTTATAATATAACTCATTATATCATGAAATACTCTCTTATCCATTTATGGTTTTATGTAAAGAATTTAGCCTTTTTCCTCTTTAAGTACTCTTATATTTTCTCTTAAACAACACTTAAGTTGCTCATTTCTAATGTTTCTTAAAAACCCTTTTTATATATTTTCAATTCAGTTTGACATAAAATATAATTGAAAAATAATTTCATTTTAATTCCATTTTATTTTCAAAGATATATATCATTAAAATATTATTTTATGAAAAATAGAAATTATTTAATTAAATGAACTCTTATTTGAAAAGTAAAAAAGGGAATATCTATCAAAAATTTCTCTATGCTTTTATTAGAGTATTTTTATAATTTTACACACCCTATATAGAATCATTGCACTACTTTTTGATATTCTATGACATCATATATGGTATATTATTAAATGGTTTATGATCTGTTTGACTATGGATGTGATAGGATTACACCATTCCCCATATTATTCAGAATGTTTGCTGATTATGTTTATTGATCAGATAAAGTTCTGTACATTTTATATGTATAGGTTGTTTCAATTTTTCCCATTAATAAAATGAATTAATTGGCTTAAAAAAGTGATAAACGAGTTCATATAAATCCTCTTGATGGATTGCATGTCCCTTGAGAAAAACTAGAAATGGACTTGGTCCTGCCCTTGCTAATATATTTTCACATATAGATATGGATGACCCCTTAATACTTTACATTCATATGTATTGGACAAGGCCTCAACAATTTGTTTCATATGTCAATCATTATCTATTCCATCATTATGATATTAGTAATTTAAAATCGATGTTTTTATTTGAATTATAGAATATCTATGGTTATGTTTCTCTTTCATATGATTATAGAATTATTTAGTTAGATTTTATTTCCACCATATTTTTCGCATCATACTATTTTAATTGTATGAATTTTTAGTTATTCAACATGACTTATTTGTTTTATTTATTTATGATATATTATACTGTATTTATTAACCTTATTGAGAAATAGAGCTCACCCCTTTCATAATTTTTTCCCCTTGGATGTGAATATATATAATATAAATGACATAAAAAGATAATCTAGGAGTTTATGGTGGGTTCTAATGTAGTTCCTATGCTGTTTTTCATATTATGTGGTAATGTAAAAATTATTATTTTTTGTTTCTCAAATATACTAAACTATTCATTTCATTGGCATGAGAACTCTTTTTTATTGATCTAATGTAATTATGTAAGCCAGTAGCTCCGAGATTCTAGGCTCACGGTCGCTAAAAATCATTCATTGGTTATGTGTCTACTAGAATGACACTTATAAAATGAAAATATTGGACAAGAAAATATTTTTCATCTTTTCTCTCAAGACTTATTTTACAATGTCTTAAATTAATAGACTTTCATTCATTAGGTTGTCCATCCCCATTTCATGCATCAAGTTAATTTAAATATTTTTTAGGCTACATTCCATTGTATATACTAATTTACGACATGGTTATATATGTTATTGAACACTATTTTAGATTTACTATAGAAATACCTACCTGAATGGCCATAACATCGAACCTCATCAGTAAGATCCTGAAATTTTCTAGAGATTTCTCAATCATGTTTAAAGGTACTATTTTTCATATTTTTTAGTCACATTTTTTTTAATTGTAACTGGGATAGTTTGGTGAAATTTTGAGAATTTTTTAAGAACGATGGATAGTGCGCATTGGGTGCACGATTATCCCAAACTAGGAACCCCATACCATGAAACCAAGAAAACCCACATAGATGAGATTCACAAGGATCACACATGATTTTTAAAACTATATTACCTATAAGTAGAAACCATAAACCCTCTTGAAAAGGAACATGGTAAGGGGAAACCATTCACCCAGATTAGGAAACCATGTTTATGGGATTCTAATCCCAAAAAATAGATTTAAAATTAAATGATCTCCTAAAAAACACCAAAATAGATCCTAACTTAGACCAAATCGTTTTCCATCCTTTTTGGCTATTTAAAAGTTATTTATGAGGGATAATGACATATATTCTTGGAAAATCATATGGCGTGCGGAATATTTGCACCCCACAAGTGAAGATGATCTAATGCTGTTAGTTTTTCTTCTTCTCTACCAGCTCTCCCTCATCTTTTTATGAGAATATATCCTATGTATTGTTATAATAGTTTTTGGATCAATATCTAGAATTGTGTAATAATGATTGTTCTGTCTTCAAATTGGGTTTTAGATCTAAATATCATTTTACGTCATCATTTCTCTCAAATTGGGGATTTTTATTGGCGATTGTCTATCATAAATCAGGAGGTGGTTGGCCTATAATTCAAATCCAAAAGTATTTATTTCAATTATGTATATGAAATTATAGAATTTATGTTAGATTGTAACTCCCTGAGATTTTATGAAAAATATTCTTTTTAATTTCATTAATGTCTTGTTTTGTAAGCTACACCAAAAGAAGCTTTCACAACACATATCCCTGACTTGGCTTGCATTACACGCAATCATGACCTTCCACGATAGCCTGTGTTGTACGCAATACCGAGTTTCGCTAAACAACGATTTGTTATATAAACTAGCCATTATTAATAGTAATACCTACTTTTTGAAATTTTATAAATTTTATCTTTCAAAATGGTCTTCATTTTTGGATTCAGAATATCGAAATTAACCTAGGGTGAATTTGTGGTATTTTTTTGAAAACTATAAATTTTTTATGAATAGTGAAAATATCGCGTTACTATTTAAAAATCGAATTTATATTTAAATAATTATTTAATATATTTTAATTTATTTTATGTCAAAATTGATACATAATACCTATATAAGTACAATTTAAGTCATTGATGTCATTTTATAATAATTTTAGATATATAAAAATTTTATTGAACTTTTCACCGTCTTTTACCCACCTCCTAGGAGAATTTGCAAATTTACATAAAACATAATTTTACCACTTCTATGAGTTGAATTTCAAAAATACGAGAGACAAAATTAATATCAAGGACTAAAATGTGGTTCAATGAGATGAAAATAATTTTTCGTGAATAGTAACTATTTACTTTTTTTACCACGGTTAAAAGTAAATAGTGTAATTAAGGGTAAAAATGATATTATTATTACCCTAAAACATGTTCTAATTATATTTGATAAGTGTAATTCGACCAAAAATAACCTTAGGAATCAAATATGACCATTTAGGACCACTTTCAATAGATTAGGACATTTATTACTAATTTATTTAAAGAAGGATTAAAATAGTTAAAATAAATTCGAATATAAATATTCATTATAAAGATAAAATGATTTACAACATAATGGTTTTTTATTTTTAATTTTTAGACACTAAATAATTTAATTTATTAATGATAGAATGATGATGACGTAATTATCTTATTAATGAAATATTGACTTAATTGATGTTATAAATACCCAAATAAATGTAATTTGAGACTTTTCACGAATTAAAATAATTTTCTAGGTTAATATGACATGTTATAATTTATTTAGTTAAATGTTTTAGAGATAATTATTTTGTTATGATTTTCACAAAAATCAATTACCAAAAGGAGTCAAAATTGACATAAAATAGTTTTTAAAACAAATATTATATTATTAATTGTTATTTTATTCCTAAAAATATAAAATTCGACCAAATGACTTAGATAAGGTTTTATATATTAATAATACACAACATGGGGTTCTTTTGGCTTGTTATTGTGTGTTTATTAACCTTATAGTGTAAGAAAACAAGAAGACACAGTAAAAGAAATATTAGTTAACTTAAAGTTAAATCTAAATGATAAGGTTAAAATTGAAACCTAATCTTTTCTAAATTCTATTGGATGAGAGGATTTAGACCCATCCACACCTTAGCTTATAAATAACTCAATTTGGAGCTATTAAAAGCAGAAAATGACTATATAATAAAACAAGATTTTTAGTTATTCCAAAGGTGCCCCTCTCCTCCCTTATAAAAGGGCACCTCCTCCCTCTCTTCCTCACACCACTTTGAGCCTTAAAAATCTGAAAACCCTGCCAATTTCTCTTCTCCACTTCCCTAGAAAAATCTTATAGGTTCTGGTCTTATTCTAATACCAATCATAGTGCCGTAAGAGGAGGTTTTAAAAAGGAATTTCGAAAGAAGAGGTAATATCTGTTACCGATTCTTTCAACATTACTTCTTCTTCAACTTCTTCTTCTTTACATGTTTCATTATGAAGTATTAACATCAGTATCACTCATATACTGATATGTTATTATAAGTATGAAACAACCCTATTTCACAATTTATACATGATACGGAAAACGAAATCACCACGCGAGCATACGTACGGAATACCGTGTACACGCCGTAGTGTAATCTATTTTCGACCACCACCATACTTGGATGGGTATAATGGTGTAAATAAACAACTATATATGATTATTTCAAAGTTATATTGATTCTTAAATATTATACATAATCTTAAATGAAATTCCATGATCATGGGAATGATATCATCGTTCGTGCGTACGTACGGACTACCGTCTCCACAACGCGATGAGATTCATTCTCCTTGTTAGCCATTGATGAATGATTATAATGTATATATAATAAGTAATCATGAAATAGATTAAATAATAATGATACTATATTTATGGGTATATATATGTATTTCATCTACTTAATTTCATTCAATTCAATAAGGAAATGAAAACAGCATTCATGCATACGTACGGCCTACCGTCTCCATGAACGGTGTATTTCATTAAATTTAATCGATCTATCATATATATATGTATATAATTAATATTATATATATATATATATATCATGTTTTACATTCTTGAATTACGTAAATCAGGATATAAGTAATAATATCAAGAACAACAAGTCCAAACACGTACGATAAATAAAACGATTTAACCCAAAACGCTTCTTTAACATGGATCTTAGAAAAGAACGGGTAATATAAAGTCATAAGTGAACCATATATGATATCATAACAATGAATATGATTCTGTAATAATTCAATGACATTACTAAAATCATTATACAGGAGGTTCGGAAATGTACGAACCATATCGGACCTAAGGTAAGGGATAATGTTGCAATCTCATTTGTTTTCTATCCGATATTGTTTATACGTAAGTATTTACTGGGGTAATATTTATCATCCGTGTCCAAGTTTTATAAAAACAATTTCATGTATGTTTAATGTCCTTTTCTTCAATTTTTGACTTTTACTACATGGTATGTAAGGAATCTTTTTTTTAATTACCATACGAGGTACCTTTTTGACTTTTCCGGCAAAAGTACGAGAAGAATGTTTTTTTAACTTATATGGCACGAACTGATTTTTACGGTTTTATAAAGCCTTATTTTCGTGAATCTTCCTCCAAAATATTTCATGACTATTTTCAACATAATCCTTTTCATTTAAAATTTCATGACATTTTGTGGAAAGATAATGATTTTGAACAAGAAAGGATATTTTCATCAAGAATTCATTTCAAGTATTTTATTAAAACCATTTTTCATCTAAGATGACAATATTTCATATGTTTATGTTTCATGTATGATGTCTCTTTGATTTACATGGTTTCACTTTTCTTGTTATGAAATTATTTCCATTCCTTTTATATGGATTATGTGATAATGGGATGATGTTTATGAAACCCATTTTATTTATTTGGTTATTATGAGTGATGTATGTTTATTTTGTGGAATAAGTAAGAATTATTTCATTATGAGATGGGTGGGACCTATATCTCCCCACAATGCATTGGGTAAAGATTTATATCTAATGAGATAGACATGGATGGAATGGTAAGTTAATCTGGTTCAGTGTTATAGGACTGGAACAAGGAGTGAACTCGATTCAGAAAGGGACATTGTCCACTAAGATGGTCTTGGAAGCAATGTCTTGTATATTATGGAAATCATAACATGTTCTTAATGGTTGCCACAGTTAAATTTTTTATTCCCATGCTATTTTATCATGATTGTTGCTCCCTTATGATATATGCCTTACGTACTTCCATGATTCATGTCTTTGCTCAAGATTTTGATGTTTAGATTTTATGTTCAAGTTTTTGCATTCAAATGTTTATGGATTGTTTTATGTTCTCTATGTTTACCCTTACTAGGAATTTGAGCTCACCCCTTTTATGTTATCTTTTCCCCAGGATATAAAGAGAGGTTTTAGGTAAGAAAAAAAGGAGAAGATCTTTATGGGAGATGTTGAAGATCTTTCACCACGATTAGAATATTATATTCCATGTTTCCAAGGACACTAATCTATTACGGTCCTTGTGTGTCTGTTTTTGTTATGTACTAATTATTCCGCAAAAGTAATGTAATTTCCATGTACATCAAGCTTCGTGCCTCTACAGTTGGTATCCGAGAAATGGTTAGTCAACCATTGGTAACTAGGATGCAAAAACGTTTGTGGGATCCCTAGAGATATTTCTAATGTATGTCTAGGGATTTCCCTAAGGATAAGTATATGTATAGGATATAGTCCTAGAAATATGGTAACAATCATATAATTTAACCTAATATGTTAGATATTGAGGGTAATCCCCTTTATTATGTTGTTTTCCTAGCATGATTTTTGCATATCTCACACTATTCTTTTTGGGTTTTAGACGATGGTTGGAACCCGAAGGAACCTCGTTGATCAATTTAATTGAAAATGAAATGATTGTCCTCTTGAACAAACCAACGTTATGGGAGATGGAGTGCAAAATCTTATTGCAATACTTACACAAGTAATGAATCATTCTGGACTTCCAAATGAGCAGAGGAGGGAACAATATTCTATTGAGTCCTTCATGAGGCAGTGTCCACCTTCATTCAGCGGGTCTTCTGATCCCTTAGTTGCTGACCAATGGATCAGTACCACTAAAAAGATATTTTCATTTCTACAATGTTCTGAGCATGATAAAGTCATCTTAGTAGTATATCGTTTGGAAGGTGATGCTAATCAATGGTGTAATATTATCATGAATACGGGGCCAATAGATGAACTTGAGTCCATGGAATGGGACGATTTCAAGAACTTATTTTTCAATAAGTACTTCCCTCGTATTCTTCGAACAAAGATGGAGAAGGAGTTTCATGAACTAAAAAACAGGATGATGAATCTGTTGGTATATATGAAGCGAATTTTACAAGGCTTTCATGGTATACATCTGGATTTATCATCCACCCTCAAAGTAACATTGATCGATTCTTCAGTTGCTTAAAACCAATTATTCGAAGGGAATTAGCTATAAGAGACTTTAGTATCTACGAAGAAATTGTATGTTGTGCTATCAAGGTAGAAATAGAGGTTGATGTTACATATCCATCTCATGGTTTTGAAAAGAAATGAAAGATGGTGTTCAAGGAGAAATCACAGAATAATTGTGAAAAGAAGATGAATGTTTACTTATTCTCAATGTGTGGAATGAAGCATGGTAGAGATTTTCTTAATGGGACTAGAAAATGTTTTATGTGTGGAAAATAAGGTCATCGAGCAGATGAGTGTAGATGTAATGGAAAAAGGGTTTCTAATGATCTGAATAAAGAAAAGACTGTAGATAACACACCACCAACACTTCAATTCTTTAAGTGCAATGAAATGGGGCATTATTCTAATCAAAGCTCTATTCCAAGGGTTAATGATGATCGACATGAGCAACCACTTAAGGCAAAGTAAAAAAGTGAAGTCACATGCGATCACTATTGGAGATGTTGAATATGAGAATGATGTGGTGGAATGATTAAGTGTTTATGTCATGGGATTCCAAAATATTGTTGTATATAGTATCATGGAATATTGAAATATTTATGTATTGGTCTATTCTGGTTTTCAATAATTTTATGGTACCGGTAACCATGGAAAGTGATTGAGATATTTTGGGAAAGAAGATGATATGGACATAATGAAGGGATAAGAAGAAAATGAAATGTTTGACAGTATTCATGAGCTAATGACTGATATAAAGAAATAGTTATATCATGGTTTGAGTATATATAATTTTAGGGTTTTGGTATGTGGAATGAGTTAACTTTTAACAGCACTCATGTTTTCACTAAGATTCAATGGGTATTCATTTTTCAAGAGAATACATGATTGAGGCCTTCGAATGTTTGGAATGTGACCAACAAGACATATCTTATGATATATGGGGATCAACAATGGTATTAACATGCTTGTTATATGAAATCTCTGGAAATCATTTTCACTATAATATGATAATGAACTAAAATATTACGGATAAGCCTAAATATTAGAATGGATTTTGTTGTACATAAGTTAGTATAGTATTTTTAGATAAAAAAAGAACAACCTGCAGAACGAGCGACAACCTGTCACGTTGGACAAGGCTGTGGGAATCGAACCCACAACCAAAGTGCGATATGCCTTTATTTCCTGCCACTGGCCTACAGGAAGTCCCTGGTGAGTAGAAACTAGTTTTATTTTATTTTACAGAATGATAAATGAAGTATAAGTCCATTTTGGAACTATATATGATTAATCTCAACATAGATGGAATTATGTATATAACTTTTGCTAACTTATATTTGAGATAGATGGAATGACCTATCATTCTATCACATGATCTTCTAAAACTTCGCGAAAGACAAATTCAACAATATTTATTAAAAATATGAAGTGTAAATTGTTCAAGGCACGAAAAACAGTGAGATTATACCAAAATAAAGTAAGTATTTATTCTAAATCAAATTAGTAAACTTTAGGGAAATGATGTTGAAAACCAAAAATTTTGTCCTAGTGCCCTTATATCTGATGAGTCAGATGGTACCCTAGATCATCAAAAATTTATGGATTTGTGATTGTTGGATTTTTTATAGCCATGTTCTCTACCACTCTCTATCAGAACATGACAGTTAGATTTCGCTTACATATCCTTATTTTCATCTATGTTCTCCTATGTGGAAACCTAATGATTAGTTAATTTGGGTAAATGTTACGTTTCATACTTTTGTTTTAAAAGCCAATATTTGGTATTCCTTTTTACGATGTGGGTTTCTATTAAAAAAACTTTTCAGTTGTAAACCATTTATAACCCCGACGAATTTCGAGGGAGAAATTCATTTTAAGTGGGATGGAATGTAACACCCCGAGATTTTATGAAAAATATTCTTTTTAATTTCATTAATGTATTTTGTTGTACTATACACCAAAAGGATCTTGAACAACACACATCCCTGACTTGTCTTGCATTACATGCAATCACGACCTTCCACGATAGAGTGTGTTGTACGCAATACCGAGTTTCACTAAACAACGATATGTTATATAAACTAGCCGTTATGAATATTAATACCCACTTTTTGAAATTTTATAAATTTTATCTTTTAAAATGGAGTTCATTTTTGGATTCAGAATATCGAAATTATCCTAGGGTAAATTTTTGGTATTTTTATGAAAACTTTCAATTTTTGATGAATAGTGAAAACACTAGGTTACTATTTAAAAACCGACTTTTTATTTAAATAATTACTTAATTTATTTAAACTTATTTTAGGTCAAAATTGATACATAATACCTATATAAGTTCAATTTAAGTCATTAGAGTCATTTTATAATAATTTTAGATATATAAAAATTTTATTAAACTTTTCACCGTCTTTTACCCACCTCCTAGGAGAATTTGAAATTTTACATAAAACTTAATTTTAACACTTCTATGAGCGGAATTTAAAAAATACGAGAGACACGGTTAATATCAAGGACTAAAATGTGGTTCAATGATATGAAAATAATTTTTTGTGAATAGTAACTTTTTACTTTTTTACCACAGTTAAAAGTAAATTGGGTAATTAAGGGTAAAAATTATATTATTATTTCCCTAAAACATGGAATAATTCTATTGGATTAGTTTAATTCGACCTAATAAAACCTTATAAAAAAATATGACCATTTAGGCCCACATGGATTAGATTAGGAAATTTATTATTATTTTATTTAAAGAAGGATTAAAATAGTTTAAACCAATGTTTATTAACTAAATCATTTTTAATATAGGGTTATACATAAGATAAATTCATCAATAAATATTAATTATAAATCTTAAATGATTTCTTACATAATTGTATTTTATTTGTAATTTTTAGACATTAAATAATGTAATTTATTAATGACACAATGATGATGATGTAATTATCTTATTAATGAAATATTGACATTATTGATGTTATAAATACCCAAATAAATGTAATTTGAGAGTTTTTATGAATTAAAATACTTTTCATGGTTACTATGACATGTTAGAATTGATTTAGTTAACTTTTTTTCTAACTAATAATTCTGTTATTATTTTCACAAAAATAAATTACCAAATAGTGTCAAAATTGACATAAAATAGTTTTTACAACAAATATTATATTATTAAATGTTATTTTATTCAAAAAATTATAAGGTTATTCAAAATTAATTTTATAAGGTTATATATATTAAAAATAAACAACTTGGGGTTTGTTTGACTTGTTATAGTAAGTTTATTAACCTTATAGTGTAAGAAAACAAGAAGACACAGTAATAGAAAAATTATTTAACTTAAAGTTAAATCTAAATGATAAGGTTAAAATAGAAACATAAACTTGTATAAATTCTATTGGATGAAAGTATTGAGACCCATCCCCACCTTATCTTCTAAATAACTCAATTTTGAGCTATTAAAAACCGAATATGACTTTATAATAAAATAATATTTTTAGTTATTCCAAAGGTGCCTCTCTCCTCCCTTATAAAAGGGCACCTCCTCCCTCTCTTCCTCACACCACTTTGAGAGTTCAAGCTCGGCCAACCCCTAAAAATTTCTATTCTACATTTCCCTAGTAACATCCTAGAGGTTCTGGTCTTCTTCAAAGACCAATCTTAGTTCCCTAAGAGGAGGTTTCAAAAAGGAATGTCGAAAGAAGAGGTAATATCCATTACCGATTCTTTCAACTTTATTTTTTCTTCTACTTCTTATTATTTAGTTGTTTCTTTATGAAGTAATAAAATCAGTATCACTCATATAATTATATGTTATTATAAGTATTAAACAACCCTATTTCACCATCTATCTATCCTACGGAAAACAAAATCACCGCGTGTGCGTACGTATGGAATACCGTCTCCACGGCGTGGTGTAATCTGTTTTCGACCACCACTTTACATGGATGGGTATAATGGTGTAAATAAATAACTATATATGATTATTTCAAATTGATACTGATTCTGAAATATTATACATATAGTTCAATGAAATTCGACGATCATGGGAATGATACCATCGCTCGTGCGTACGTACGGACTACCGTCTCCACAACACGATGAGATTCATTCACAATGTTAAACATTCATGAATGATTATAAAGTATATATAATAAGTAATCATGAAATAGATGACATAATAATGATACTGGATTTATGTGTATATATATGTATGTCATCTACTAAATTTCATCCAATTCAATAACGAAACGAAAACAGTGTTCATGCGTACGTACGGCCTACCGTCTCCATGAACGGTGTATTTCATTCCATTTAATCGATCTATCATATATATATATATATATATGTATATACTGAATATATATTATATATAAATCATTTTTTACATTATTGAATTATGTAAATCAGGATATAAGTAATGATATCAAGAACAACAAGTCCAAACACGTACGATAAATAATATGATTTAACCCAAACAATGCTTTAACATGGAACTTACAAAAGAACGGGTAATATAAAGTCATTAGTGAAACATATATGATATATTAAAAATGAATATGATTAATATGTAATAATTCAATGGCATTATTTAAATAATTATACAGGGGGTTTGGAAACGTACGAAGAATATCGTACCTAAGGTAAGGGATAATGTTGCAATCATAATTGCTTTTTATCCGATATTGCTTATACGTAAGTATTTACTGGGGTAATATTTATCATCCATGTCCATGTTTTATAAAAATGTTTTCATATATTTTTAATGTCCTTTTTTACCATTTTTTAATTTTACTACATGGTATGTAAGGAATCTTTTTTTATTACCAGACGAGGTACCATTTTGACTTTTTCGGCAGAAGTACGAGAAGAATGTTTTTTTAACATATACAGCACGAATGGATTTTTACAGTTTTATAAAGCCTTATTTTCATGAAGCTTCTTAAAAAAGATTTCATGACTATTTTCCAAAAAATCCTTTTCTTTTAAAATTTAATTAAATTTTGTTGAAGGTGAATGATTTTGAAGAAGAAAGGATATTTTCCTCAAGAATTCATTTCAAGTGTTTTATCAAAACTATTTTTCATCTAAGATGACATTATTTCATATGTGTATGTTTCAAGTACCATGTCTCTATGATTTACATGGTTTCAATTTTCTTATTATGAAATGATAACCATTTCTTTTATATGGATTATGTGATTATGGGATGATGTTTATGAAACCCATTTTATTTATTGGGTGATTATCAGTGATGTATGTTTATTTTGTGGCACAAGTAAGAATGATTTCATTATGAGATGGGTGGGACCTATATCTCCCTCCAATGCATTGGGTAAAGATTTTTATCTCATGAGATAGACATGGATGGAATGGTAAGTTATTCCGGTTCAGTGTTACCGAACTGAAACAAGGAGTGAACTCGATTCAGGAAGGGAATTTGTCCACTAAGATGGTCTTGGAAGCAATGCATTGGATACTATGGAAATCATAACATGTGCTTAATGGTTTCCAAAATTAAATGTTTTATTCCCATGATATTTTATCATGATTGATCTTCCCTTCCGATATATTCTTTACGTACTTCCATTATTCATGTCTTTGCTCACGATTTTGATGTTTAGATTTTATGTACATGTTTTTGTATTCAAATGTTTATGGATTGTTTTATTTTCTCTATGTTTACCCTTACTGGGCATTTGATCTCACCCGTTTTATGTTTTCTTTTCCCCCGGGATATAAAGAAAGGTTTTAGGTATGAAAAAATTGGGAAGATATTTATGGGAGATGTTGAATATCTTTCACCACGATTAGAAGATTATATTACGAGTTTCCAAAGACACTAAACTATTACAGTCCTTGTGTGTCCTTTTTTGTTATGTACTAAGTATTCCGCAAAAGTAAAGTAATTTCTATGTACGTCAAGCTTCAGGCCTCTACATAGATGACTAGAAATGAATTATTTTTTATATAATTAACCAATATTGGTGAATTTTTAAATTAAGAGTATTATGAAATTTGGAATATTGGTATTTTGGATTGATATTTTTATTTATTGAAATAATTATTGAGTTGTTTAGATTTTTTTACATTACGAATAAATTATTCAATTAATTAATGGTAGTGGTCAAGATTATGAAATTAATTAATTTTAAACAATTGGTTTTTGAATTATTTATCTATGGATTAAGATTATTGAAATATAATATTTAATTTTTTAAATAATTATTTTTATAGTGTAATTGCAGTGTTGGAATAATTAGTCACGAATTAGTTATTGTATATTGTTTTGATTATTAAATTGATTGAGATAAATAATTAATTGTTTAAGTAATCAATAGGGTTGAGCTGATTAATTAACTGTTAAATTATTTATATGAATTGATGTGATTAATTAATTATTGAAATAATTATTAAAAGCATGTGAATATGAAATTTTTTAATTTGATTAATTAATTTTCTAATTAATTAATGTGATATTGTGATATATGTGAACTGTAATGATGAATGGGAAGAATAGAATTCATATGTGACATAAAGGGTTGAATGGTAACAATAGAATTAATATTTTATTTAAAATTATGAATGGTAACAATGGAATTAATATATGACTTAAAATGATGAATGTAGGGAGTGTAATTTATATGATAATAAAAATAATGACTGGTAATAATGGAATTTATATATGGCTTCAAATGATTAATTGTAATAATGGAATTAATATTTGAATTCAATTTATGAATGGTAATAATGGAATTCATCTATGAATTTATATGAATAATGGTGATAATGGAATTAAGAGATATGATATTCCTTCAATATAGTTTAGAGTCTGACATTGGCCAACGATGTACTGAGTTTTCAGGTCTACTCATGAACCTGAGTGTTGTTTGGTTAAATGAAGAGTAATTGAATACACATAAATGATTTAATTTATTTCTTTTATTTATTTTTTATTAAACTAAAAACAATGGTTTTAATCAATATTTTTTTAGACGTCATTGTTGGTGTCCTACTAAGTTTTAATCACACCATACATGGGTTTCCTGATCGGTACCCAAATAGATTTCCTCGGTTTCTTGACAATATAAGGGAAAATGACATGTGTTATATGGATGATGATTGATGGATCATGGAAGAGGGAACCATTCATAGTTCAGGACCTACTTTTTTGTTTTTAGTGTCATTATTATTTTGGTTTTTTCATATTATAACACGACTTGCACTTGTGAAAGGAATATCCTCCACTCAGTTTTGATATTATATCAGATGTTTTGGTCATCATGCGATTCTAGCATTATTCTGGTTGTGGTATGTTGATTTAGTTATTGATTTTTTATTTCCTCTATCCTAAAAAATTGATATTGAGTGTATAGTATACCCATGATCAATATTAGACCATAACTGCATGTTAGTAGCCTTTGATGTACGAGGAGGCATGCCTAAGTCATGTCGTGGTTTAGCCAGGGGGACCAGTATTTGGAACCCTATAAGGGACGTTATAATGTGGTATCAAAAGAAGTTTTCTTTTATTTTCTTTTTTCTTACTCTTTGGGAATGTTAGATAGGATATTATGAATATTAGGTCATCTTTTATGATCTTGTGAGTGGGTGTAACTAATCCATGTATGGTGGAAAACCCAAGTATCAAGTGTAGGATGTTGTTATTAGTATATTCTATTACAATTGGATGTTATTTCTCCTTGGGAGAGGCACATGATGTGTGATGTGATAATTATTGTAGATTATTTCTTAGATTTGACTCGTGGCCTGGAATGGAATGAGAGTTGGGTATTCATGCATCATTATAGGCACTGAATGATTTTTGTGGGCGGAATGCATCATTTTAGGAACCCCAATGAAATGTGATTTAGGTAAGTTTATCAACATAAAATGTATACCATGCTTGTGAAATTTAATTGAAAATGTTACCTAATATGAAATTAAAAGTAGTAAAATTATTTGTAATGATACAAATTGGGAGTATATATAATAATTTTGAAATTTAGAATGATTTTACCCTTTGTTGTCCATGAACTAGAAGTACTGCACTTAATGGTAGTGATATGACCTTGGTCTTGACCATGTGGTGGGCTTTGTGGAAAATTCCTAGTTATGTCTTGTTGTGTTTTCATCTTATCTAAACATGATAAATTGGTGTTATGTGTCATGATACATCTACATGGAATATTAAAGATATGTATCCATGATAATTCTTATTGAGAGAATGAAATGAGGTTATGGATGGAGAGGATAAACCAATACGGGAACCCGAGGCATTGATAGTGCTAGGTGTAGAATAAAGGGATCTGTTCTATGTAAATATTCATCACTTCATGCTGTTAATGGAAATAGACCAGTGTGGGATATGAAGATATTTTCTAACTTGATGTGGGTTTTTTAGTTATATAATCCTTTTATTTTAACTATTTATGGTGGAATTTATGGAAATGAGTTCTGTATTGAGTTTACCGGTACATTAATTTACCATTTGAAAGAACCTACAGAGAAGAGGGTTATGTTGGATGCATAAATTCTTTAAGGATCACTGATGTTTTGGAGATACATTCAGGATTATAATAAATAGGATGATAGTATGTTATGGGAGGACTTCCTTGATTTTTTCTTGGTGCACTTATATCTAGAGATGTTAATCCAAGAGAGGTCAGATTATTTCAAGAGGTTCGTTAGGGGAGTATATCTATGATGAAAAATGAAGGATGCATTATTGATTTTCAATGATTTACTCCAACAACGGTAGGGTACAATAAGAAATGTAGAGAAATTTCCAAGATGGGAATAAATGTGATATTATGTACCATGTAAAATTATTTTGTTATATATGTTTACTAAGGTGGTGGATCAGGCTATCATAGTAGTGGAGAATATAAATGTGTCTTAAATGTATAATAGATTGTTTCTGATAGAAAATCATGTGGAACATCTTCCATGGAAAAAAATCATCATGAAAAGAATGCTATCCAGGTGGATGTTAGGATGTGTGTCTAGGGGGAAGGGTCAATCAGACAAGTCCTTACCCAGAATTTTTGTCACCAGTGTGGTTGGCAGTGACAAAATAGTGGAAACTACCCCTGACCCCCGAGAGAGTTCATATATTGTAGAAATATGGGAAATATACAACTGTTCTATAACAACACTATAAAAATGGAAAATTATGTTGGATCTAGGAAAAACAATGGTATATGAAGGAGATATTCTACACCATATCATACTGGTTGGTCATGTTCTACTTTTTTTGATGGTAGAGGCAATGGATGATGTTATTCATGAAAATAGTGAATCTATTGAAAGATTGGTTCATCTCACGAGACTCAAGATGCATCATAGTAGAGAGGGTCATGATAGATACATGTAGTTCAAACTACTCTTGTGCATAGCAAGGTTAGACGATCGATATTGAGAGTTAATATTATTAAAGCTTCTACAATATAAAGTTCCTTATTTGATATTGGTTACACTAATTCAATTATATTTAAGAACTTTTGAATTCATTGTCCCAAGGGGTGGACATTATGAGTTGTGTTTTGATGATAGATACAACTTTGGGAGTATAGTTGAGAGACATCTGTTTGTGATAGTGGGTCCTCTCAAGGTTAGAGACTACCACTTCTTCTGGGAACATTACAACCTAGACATGTCATGTATTGAACTAATTTTAATTTTGAATTTCTAAGTAGAATAATGTGTATACATATATTCTTAATTCATTAGAGTGACTTTTACATCTCATGACCATGAAAAATATATTCACCATGGAGAATGGGATATCCATGCGAGCCATATAGGGGCAGTTCATTAGCATCATGGGGAGATTTCCACTTAAGATTCTATTTTTTTCTAGATTATAGAGGTAAAAATAGGAATGTATTTCCACCCATTTTGGACATGTTTTAGGTTGTGGTTCCTAGAAATTTATTAGGGATACTAACTGAGAGATATGAGTAATTTACTGTTTAACTCATTCTAGGGGTTGAGAGTGCTTCAAATCCACCACACAATATGGAAACAATATTCATTTAAGATATCAACACTTTGATGGAGGAGTTAGTGGATAAATGATTTATTTATTTGAGTACAACACCATAGGGTACTCCAATGTTTGTTTCATAAGAATTCTGATGACATTTAATGATTTTGTGATGATTATTGAAAGATGAACTGTATTACTATGAAAAAATTATATCTTCATCCATGTATTGATGATCTAGTTGACCAATTGGAGGAGCCTATGTATTCTCAAATATAGACTTCATATAGGGGTACATTCAATTGAGAATTAGAACTTTTGATATACCAAAGAATAATTTTAGAAGCAGGTTTAGCCTATATGAGTTAATGATAATGGCATTTTGGGCTGAAGAATGAACCGATGAAGTTTATGGCCTTAATGAATAGAATATTCAATCCATATTTGGATTAGTTTTTGATGATCCTTTTTGGTGAAATCATTGTGTATTCAAAGACCCCTGAAGATCATGCCTAATATATTAACATCATATTGAGTACACTTTGATGGAATCCCCTATAAACCATCATATCTAAGAGCTAGTTCTAGATTTATCATGTACCCTTTTCAGATCACATCATCTTGGAGGAAAGTGAGTCTTTTGAACAAAATAATGTTCAAGATGTTGTTTATTTAGATTATAATGACAATTGTTTTGATATCCATATATTTTAGGGGTTACATTTATATTATCAAATATTCCTTCCAGAATTTTTCCTTTTATATACACCTTTTTCAACCTTGACCAAGAAGGGGGTAATATTTTAATAGTTGAAATCAAGGAAGAAATCCTTACATGAGTTGAAAAATTTGTTGACATCATCACCAATATCGATCCAAAATAATTTAGGTATGTATTACTTGGTGGTTTGTGATGTTTCTCGAATATGTGTTGTTATAGTTTTGATGCGAGGGGATCGACTTGTGGTGTATAGGTCGTGGTAGTTGAGGTCACATGAGAGGATCTAACACATGCATAACCCTGAGCTGGATTAATATTTTTATGATTTTAATGTGATGGAACTATTATTTGTTTCGTGAGATGTTTATTATGTTTTGAAATTAAAAATGAATAAGTATATCTTTTTTCGATGATATTTCAATCACCGATAGAGTAGATGGGTTGATTATATAAAATAATTATATTTTTATATATAATATATTCCCAAAAAATAGTTTTACTTATGATTTAAGATGGAAAAGTCATATTCATGATGTTTTATATTCTAGTGCTGAGTATAAGATGACATCCCAACAAGATGAAATGCATGTTTTGAATCAAGGGAGTTAGGATAAGATGAATCTAATATCCATTTAAGTGTAGTCTAATCTTTTGAGAAATAGAATGGATAGAATATATGATTATATGGAATGATTGACCATTGGGGAAACCCTCCATGATTGGGAGTAACATTCATCTTGGGTCATAGAAAAGGATGAGGTCATATATACTAGGTATTGAGATTTTGTTCCAACGAGCATGTGGGAGGAGATGATGTTATATTTTCATGCCTCGAAGAGGGTGGTATATCCCTGGTGAGAGGAATGTATCATGAACTAAATCATCATTTTGGGTGGCTAGAAATGATGTAGGAGACAACATGGTTCATGAAATGATGTTACTCCTACACCAAGGGTAAGCATTAAGTACCTGGTGGTTTAAAACAACCATTTCCCAATCTAGAATTTATGTGGGATTATGTGACTATAGAATTTGTAGTGGGTATCCATAATACACCACAAAAGAATGTAAATATTTGGGTAATTTTGGACCTTTTAAGAAAGGTATACCATTTCATTGAAATTAGGGAGACCTTATTAGTGCATCATTTTGGAGAACTATATTTTTGGGAGATAGTCCACCTCAATTGGGTTCATCAGAAAATGTTTCATAACATAAATCATGTTTTACATCATTCATTTGGCTGGGAATACTTAATTCAGTTGTTATGAATGTTTCATAGAGTACAGATTTCCACCAGCAGGTTAATGGGAAGTCGAAGCATACTATAGAGTTACTCAAAGATATTCTACTAGCGTTTGTTGTAGAATTTATTGGGTTTTTGGAGAAACAAAACGGATTGATGTATTTTTCCTATAACCACAAATATTAATAAAGGTTAAAGATGTCACAATATAAGGATGTTTCTTTTAGTTCATATAAATAAACTATATAATAGATGGAGGTGTTAAGTAAGTGTTGTTGGGACAGAGTATCGTACATGATACATCGCAGTGAGTACATCTGATTCAAAATCATATGCATGGAATTAAAAGTAGAAATAATCTATATGATAATATACATGGAAAACCCCTAGAGTTTATAGATGGTGATCCTTTATTTTTTTGGGTGCCTCCTAGATTGGTTCACTGCATGATGCAGACATAATAAAAATTAGTGCTCAGGTTTGTTGGATCTTTTGAGGTGGTGGATAGAATTTTGATAGTGGCATACTTATTTGTTCATCAATATAGGTACAGTTCTATTCATGATTTTTATCATGTGTCATAGCTATAACAGTATCACCCTAACCCTACTCATGTGATCGACGTGGTTGATGTCGAGCATGAGAAATATGATTCCATTGAGGAGACAATGATAAATGTGTTAGATTTTATTGAGAAGGTGTTTCATGGGAAGAACAGGTTGATAGTTCATTTACTATTGAAACATTTATGTGATTAAGAAGAATAAGGGGAGAGATAAAAGGATATGAGGGCTTAGTATCAAAGTAGTTTTGACTCAGAATCATAGGGATGCACGGGAGTACATCTTGTGGATGTTCTATTATAATGTGTGGGATATTTTAAGATCATATGAATTTATGGACATATCTCAGAATTTATTATAGGTGCACATTTTCTGTGTGTTGAGTAATTTTTTTCAGGTTGTAATTGGGGTGTATTTGGATGGAATTATGAATAAATTACCAAAAAGTATGGGTAGAGCATATTTTGCGCAAGGATAGACCAAATACAGTGCCTTATCCCCGAAAATTGTGTGATATAAAATTGAGGGGATTTTATGGATGATCAATGGGTTTTCAATCTGTGGACCCACTGAGTGGTGGTGAATAGTTGAGGGGTATGGTTATGGTGAACTGAATGCCCTGAGAAACAAATTGTGCATACAACATTCTAATCCAATAAAAATTAGATTTAAAATTTCTTGAACCCCCAATACTCACACAAATCAACCCTAACCCAGAAACAATTTTTTTCTATAATTTTTTGAGGTTCTTATACACAATTCTAGGTTTCCTGACTACTATTTATAGAGAATATTAGGACATATTGAAGATCGTCATCCCACCATGTCAGAGGATCTAATCCCATGTGGGTTCATTCTTCTCTATATACTATCTATAATATTCTAAATAGAATATATCCTCTATCATGTTGGATCTAGATCTATAATTTTTTGATCTAGATCGGGAAATGTGGAATTATTATTGTTCAATTTTGAATTGGGTTTTAATATCCCAATATCATTCTATGTCTTTATTCTACTCAAACTGGGGATTTTTGTTGAAGATAATTTATCATTAATCCTGATGTAGGTCATCTAAAATTCAAATCCCAAATACATTATTTCAACTAAATTTATTATATTGTATATTGTATATTATATAATTATCAATTGTGTTTCATAGATATAAATAATTAGTATGGTGAATTAAAATTATTTAGGGAATAATGAAATTAGATATTCGTATTATGAATTGAAATAATTAATTATTAGATTAATTAGAGTGTAATTGATATTATTGAACATGATTAGTTAACTATTTAATAAATTAATATGAATGGTTATAATTTATAAATTTATTGATCTAAAATAATTTATTATTGAAATAATTATTGAAAGAATGAGATTATTGAAAGTGGATAAATATTTTTATTAATAAATTTAAGTTATAATGATATTTCTGAGATGGAATAATTAAAATTTGAATTAATTATTAGACACTTTAGTGATTATCAAATTAGGGGATTTGAAAAAATAAATTTTCTAATAATTGATAGGGTTGAGGTGAATAATTAATTGTTGAATTAATTAATGTAATTCATGTGATTATTTTATTTTAGAAATAATTAATGGAAATATTTTAATATGAAATTATTGAATTTAATTAATTAATTAATGAATTAACTAATGTATTTGTAACACCCCAAACATCCACGATACATTTCCCTTTGAATAATGCAGTATCTTGCGTTGTATGTAACTTAGAGTTTTAACACACCACAACCAATCAAACATGCCGTTATGAATTTTAATAACCACTTTTTGAAATTTGATAGATTTTATTTTTCCCAATGGACATAATTTTGTAATTAAGAATATAGAAATTAGATTAAGGTTAATTTTTGGTATTTTTCGGAAAACATTAAATTTTTATGAATAGTGAAACACTCTGTGTTATTGTTTAAAACCAACTTTTTATTTAAGAAAATGGTTATTTTATTTTAATTTATTTTAGGTAAAAATAGATACATAATACCAATATATTTTCAATGTTATTCATTGGAGTCAATTTAAAATATGAATAGATATATAAAATTTCATTGAACTTTTTACCATCTTTTACCCACCTTCTAGGAGCATTTGCAAATTTGCATAAAACAAAATTTTACCACTTCTATGAGTTGAATTTAGAAACTAATAGAGACATAGATGATATAAATTGGTAAAATGGGGTTCAACAATATGAAAATAATTTTTGGTGGATAATGATATTTGACTTATATTTACAAGGGTTAAAAGTAAATAGGGTATTTAAGGGTAAAAATGATATTATAATTACCTTAATTGAAGTCCTAATTCCATTTTATATATTTAATTCTACAAAAAACAACCTTAGGAATAAAATATTATCTTCTCTGTTCAACATGGATTTGATTAATATATTTATTATTATTTTATTTAAAGTAGAGTTAAAAGAGTTAAATTCAAATCTTAATAACTGAAAAATATTTAATAAAGGGTAACACATCATAAAATTTATACTATAAATATGAATTAGAAATATAATAATATTTAATATATAATAATATTTTATTTATAATTTTTATAAATTAAATAATTTAATTTATTAATGGTACAATGATGATGCATTAATTACCTTAATAATAAAATATTAAAATAATTGATATTATAAATATCCAAATAAATGAAAATTGAGACTTATAATAAATTAAACTAATTTTATAGATTAATATAACATATTAGGGTTTATTATATAAATTTTATTTGATGTTATAATGTTTTAATGGACTTCAAAAAAATCAAATACTAAATAGTGTCAAAGTTGACATAATTGAGTTTTTAAAACAAATACAGTATTATTAATTGGAAAATTATTCATAAAATACCAATGATCGGAAAAAGGACATAAATAAGGTTATATGTATTAATAATTAACCACTTGGAGTTCTAATGGATGTTTATAGTATGTTTATTAACCATTTAATATAAAAATACAAAGGGACGTGGTAAATGTCAAAATATTTAACTAAGTTTTAAATCTAAATGATAAGGTTAATATGGTTACCTAAACCAGTCTAAAACATATTGGTTGAAACTAGTTCAACCTATACCCACATTATACTCGAAATAAATCAATTTGAATGCATTATAAACCAAAAATTATTTTATTTTAAAATAATATTTCAAGCTTTTCCTAAAGTGACCCTCACCTCTCTTATAAAAGAGTACTTACCCTTCTCTTATTTTAGAACTCCAAAGCCAATTTTCTTGGACAACCCATGCCCAAAAATCTTCCAAAAATTACTAACTTTATCCTAGAGGCCTTAATTTGATCAGAAATCCAACCAATGCATCCCTTTTGATCAACTAATAAAAGACCTGAAAAAGAGGTAATAATTTCATCACCCTCTTTCAAGTTCTATTATTCTTTCACTTCTTCTTTAGTAGTTTTTTCCATACCAAAATAATTAAAAAAATAACTTTTATATAATGTGATTTTATTATAAATATGGTACAATGGTATTCGTTATTCTACTCATCCTATAAATAACAATGTCACCGTACATGCGTGCGTACGGCTTACCGTCTCCACGTCATGTTATAGTTAGTTATTCAAACACTTCATTATTTTGATGGTTATAATAATGAGAATAACTAATGTAATTAATAAATATAACATTTTAATGATTATTTATATATGATATACCATCCAATTAAATACTATTTCACTTTCAATATAATGATAAAGTCGCTCGTGCGTACGTAAGGATTATCGTCTCCACGAAAACGATAAAATTTATTCCCCATCGTAATAATTCAAGAATGATTTTCATTTTAGGATTAAAAATAATGTTTATGAACTAAATATAATTCTTTATATGAATCAAATACATCATATCCATAACAAAAAAGTCTTACATAACCAATAATATAAAGGGAAACACATCATTTAACTCTCTAAATGATGATACTATTGAAATATTATTAACAATGAAATATTTTGGCATCATATATGATATCATATTTATGTATTTAGTTCTTGTATAATTTAATAACGTTTTTCACTATTATATAGGAGGTTAAAATACCATCTACTTAGGAAAATTACAATTTAATGGTTAATTCCACAATATCTTTACTTATCTGAGGTTATTAATACACAAGTATCTACTGGGACCTCTTCATAATACACATCCATGTTTTCATAAAAATGTAATTCAAAACGTATTTACTATTTACTAGATGATTGGATATTCTCATTTATACATTCATTTTACCACCTATGTTTTGAAATAAATCATTCTATCATTTTTCAAACAAGGTACTTTATGACCTTCTCGAAAAAATTAAGGTAGGAATGTCTTTTTTAACATATACAGTGGGTGCACCTATTTTCCACCATTATAACTTCATCGATGAATACCATTTATGCTTATAAGAAAATTTTCATAATAAATGTTTTATTTTATAATTATTTGTCTTTTAAATGATATCAAAATAGAATGAGATATTTCTTTACAAAATTTTTTGATTTCATCAATGTCAACATCCTTTGATGGATTTTGAGCTCGTTTGAAGTTGATTTATTATAATACAAATCTTCAATATTGTTTTGATGGTTTTGTGATATGTTTTACCCAAGATGTGTTACTTTTACACCATTCATGGTTTATAGATAATGTATTGGGATTTTGTATGCTAGTTTTAATAAGAATATTTATGTTAGGTTTAAACATTTTCATATGAGGAATGCATTGGACAAAATAAGTGATTGGTGGAGACCACTATAGATCCTCGATGAATAAGTATGTCTAAAAAGACAAACTAGTGTCTTGGCAGAAGGCTTTTATAAAAGTTTATTTCTAGTCATGGAACAAAGCCTTGACAATGTGGTTATAATGTATGGCATTATGCATTCCTATATTATGAAATTGGATATTGATATTACATGTGTTTTTTTTAAAAGTAAAATATCTATGTGAATAAGGAAATGAAATTATTTGATTTATATTTGATATATTATGATGATGTTTAAGTTTAAAAGTATGGTGTTTTAGTCTCATACCATTCCTTAAATGTTTATGCTTATTCTTGAAAGTTTCCTCTATATTGTTATCCTTACGGAGCAGCACAACTCACATCTTTCTATGCATTATTTTTCCAGGATGCAAAGAATTATATTATGAGTAACATGAAGGGATAATATATGAGATGGATGTTGTCAATAAAGACAATGTTTTTGTTTGTTTTTTATTGTATAATGTAATGTAATATTAATGAATGTATATAGTACTTCCAAGGATACTAAACTAATCATTCTGTAAGTATTTTTATCACTTGAGATCATGCCAATGTTATGTAATAATGTACATACTCTGGGTAACTAGGGTCAGGACATTACTATTGGTATGAGAGGAAGTTTAGTACAATCCTCCGAAACATGATTTAGATAAACTATGATCAGAGGACATTATCCTAAAATATACTTTGAGGATTGTTATATAAGAACTTCTTAGAATTTTGGTAATGTATATATTTTGTGTATTTTACAAAAAATACATCCATATTTTGATAAGATCAGGTAGAGGTGGATCTGGAACAGATGTATCTGGGAGTGAAAACATTGACAAGGAAGTTTTGGCTTGACTTGGGGTATCTTGGTACATGACAACAGGCCTTGGTGCACTATTGGTTACGAAACTCCAGGGAGATATTCTTAGGATAATTCTCATTTTATTTAAAAACCATTATGAAGGATTTATGAGTATATACCTCCTAAAAGAAAACATTTTTTATGGTTATGGATTATATCAATATATTTATCAATTTATATTAAGCATTTTACAAGTTTGTAATTATGTATTGTGATTCAAAATCAAATCTAGTGTATACAATTTTTTACAAATGGAGCAGTGTGGAATGAAAGGAAACAATATCAACCTACGTAATCCACGTAGGGATTTTCCTCCTACTCATGATAATTAATGTGGAGCTACTGATGTAACTAGTGATGAACTATTTATCACAATACTAGGATAACTCATTCAGATTATGAATAATAACTTTTCCCATATAGAGCACCCTGATCCAAAATGTGGAGTATCTATGTTAGACCGATTCATGAGGAAACAACCACCAACATTCAATGGGAGTACAAATCCATTAGAATTTGTGTAATGGATAAGTTCCTTAGAAAAAATATTTCATTTTATGGAGAGTAGTGAAAGGGAAAAAAATTCATGGCAGTTTATCACCTCAAAGGAGATGAAGATTAATGGACATCATTAATATAGAACACAAAGGATGATAAATAAGTATCAAACATGGAATAGAGGGAGTTTAATGATATTTTATTAGAAAAATACATTCCTTGTGACCATTGAGCGGAAACAGAAAGACAATTTCCGAGTCTAAGGGAAAAAGAGGATGAGAATGTCGTATAGTATGAGGATAACATTACAAGTTCAGCAAGGAATGAAACACATTATATACGTAACCCAAGTAGTAATATTGATCGATTCTTTTATGGGTTAAAACCATTTCTCCACCAAGAATTAGTCTCATAATCCTTCTCATCATATGAGGAAATTCTCTCATGCACTATTAAGAAAGAAAAATAATTCTCTAAGTATTATGACTTAAACAAAAAGAAAGTGACGAAGATATCTTTTCATCACTCTATAAATGGAAATAAGGGGGAATGGGGGAAGGTTGAATATCCATCCTGTAGTAAATGTGGTATAAAACACCCCGGTACATGCCTGAAGGGATTGAGAGTCTGTTACAAGTGTGGTGAAAAACGCCACCAAGCTAGTGATTTAATGGGAAAGAAAGAGGCTATCAATGATGAATGCTATAATTGTAGAAGAAATGGACATTATGAAAAATAATGTTTCTTTCACCAAGGGAACTTACATAATAAAATTCCAAGAAATTGAGGCTATGTTTATGCGATCACTACTGCTGAGGTTGAAGCTCTAAAAGACGTGGTAGCATTTAATTTAATGGTTTCCTCATGTTTATCCAAATATTTATTTTATTATATATCATAAAATTGTTTTATAACTTCCCAGTATTCTATGAAATTTAGATATTTTCAATTTGAATTATCAAGGGAGTTGTTAGTAAAAACTCTTAAGGGTGGTATCATTGCAACAATGTTTTGGTAATCGGTTCACATTAGAAAATATAAATTCTTCTTATCTGCTGATCACATCGTCATACCAATGATGGAATTTGATAGAATCCTCAGAAGAGATTGGAATTCAGACCACGATGTAAAAATTTTTTATAACGAGAAAGATGTTACAATTTTTGATAATGATAAGGATTACATTATCATTATAGCAGAAACATCACCACCTAACTCTTCTCTAGATCCACCCACAATAGCTCTAAAAAATTCAATTATTGCGGAAGAAGAGAATAAAATAACTATGGGTAAGGAATAGAATGTCCGAATAGAGGATGTACCTATTGTGAAAAAATATGTTTTTGTGTTTCCAGAGGATTTAACTAGACATCATTCAGAATGAGAAATCGAGTTTTCTATTTATTTAATTCCTCGTTCACGGACCATATAGAAGAACCCTCATAGAATATACACTCTAAAATTAGTGTAACTAAAGAAACAAATAGTGTAATTGAGTAATAAGGGGTTTAATAACCCATGGGTTTCTCCAAGGGGAGCCCTTGTCCGTTCTGTTAAAAAGAAATATGGATCTATGAGGTTGTGCATTAACAACACGGAGATCAATGCTATAACAATAAAGAACATGTATCCCCGACCTCTCATTGATGATTTATTTGAAAAACATCATGGAGATCATTATTTTTCAATGAGTGACCATTGATCTGGATATCATCAGTTGTGTGTGAAGATGGAAGACATTCCAAAACAGCATTTCGAACTAGGTTTGATAATTATGAGTTTACAATAATTCCACTAGGATTAACTAATTCACCGTCTGTCTTCATGAATTTAATGTATATAGTTTTCTAGGAATATCGTTATGACTTTGTAGTGGTATTTATTTAAGAAATACTTGTATACTCAAAAATGTACAAAGATCATGAAAATCAAATGCGCACTATTATGAAAACCCCCTTGAAGAAATGAATTATATGGGAAGTTTAACAAGTGTGAATTCTAACTTCAAGTTATTTATTTTCTTGGCCATATTATCTCAAAAAATTGAATCATTTTTTATCCTTAAAAGTTCTAGTCAATCTAATAATTTCCAGCACTAATGAGTATAATTGAGGTACACATGTTTATTGGTTTAGTAGGTTATTATTGATGTTTCGTCCCACATTATTTTTGGTTTTCTAACCCATTAACCAAGCTCTCACATCAAAATTTTAAATATGTTCATAAAAAAGTGTGTGAATAATGTTTTGATGAAATGAAGAAAAGATTAGTCAACACACCTATCAAGACACTTCCATCAGGGAATGATGGGTTTGTTATTTATAAAGATTCTTCAAAAAAACGACATGGTTGTGTCCTTATTCAGAATGATAGAGTTATTTCCTATGCATTACGATATCTATATATTCATGAGAAAATCTATCCCACTCATGATAACGAGTTATCCGCTATAATCATGGATCTGAAGATATGGAGGCACTATCTCTAGGGTGGAAAATTTGAGATTTATACTGATCACAAGAGTTTGAAGAATATTTTCTCACAAAAATAAGTCAACATGAGGCAAAGGAGATGGATTTAACTACTACATGTTTATTATTGCATAATAAAATACAACTCAAGGAAGGAAAATAATGTGGAAGATGCTTAGAGGAGAATGTATCCTGGAGTTTTGAACAAGATGAGAGTTGAAAGGGATCCTATTTTCATAGTTCTAGTAAAGAATGATATGGGAATAAACATGAAAGGTGAAACATCAATACCATTTCAAATGGTTATCAAAAAATATTCACTAGAAAGGATAAAAAGTTCATAGAATAATGATGGGGAGTTTCAAGATAATATTAATGCTGTAAATGATGGGAGATTGAGTGACGTTGTATATGTAGATGGATTTTTGAAATTTTGGAACAGACTTTTTGTTCCTAATATACCTGATCTAAAAAGGGAATTATTGGATGACGTTCATAGCTCCAATTTCTCTATACACCCTGGGAGAACTACGATGTATAAATATTGGATGGAACATTTTTTGTGGGACAACATGAAGAGAAATATATTTGATTTTGTTTCAAGATGCAGGGTTTCTCAACAAGTGAATGTTGGAAGGCAACATCTTGGAGGATTCATACAACCTCTTCCCATACCTGAGTGGAAATGGGATAATTTTATGATGGAAAATGTCTGGGGGATACCAAAGACTCATAGAAGGAATGATTCAATATGGGTCATTGTTTAACGTCTTACCAATTCAACACATTTTCTTGCTATAAGGGAATATTTACCACTTAAAATTCTAGAAATACTGTATTAATGAAGATTTAAGTCTCCATGGTGTAACCCTATTGATTGTTTCAAATCACGATCCCCTTTTTACATAAAAATTTTGTGTATGTCTTTAAAAGGCCTTGGATACTGAACTTCATTTGAGTACTGCCTACCACCCTCAAACCGATGGACAATCAGAACAGATTATTCTAACCATAGAATGCATGTTTAGATCTTTCTCAATATACATTCAAGGTATGTGGGATCAACATTATCCTCTGGTTGAATTTTCTAATAACAATAACTTCCATTCAAGTATTCAGTGTGCACCAAATGAGGAATTATATGGTAAGAGATTTCACACACCATCTTTTTGGGATGATGTTGGTGAAAGAAAACTCCTAGGGCCAGATCATGTTGAAGAAACAATGAAAAAGGTGAAGATTATCCAAACCCAAATCAAAGCAGCCCAAAGTTGGAAAAAAAGATATGCCGATAATTGGAGGATGGATTTATAATTTCAAGTAAGAGTTCATTATTTGAGCCATTAGAAACTGAAAATTATTTTATTATAAAATAATATTTCAAGCTTTTCCTAAAGTGACCCTCACCTCTCATATAAAATGTTACATCCCCTTCTCTTAATTTCACAACTCCAAATCCATTTCACTCAGACAAAACCTAACCAAATATCTTTCCAAAATTCTTCCCTTCTACCTAGAGGCCTTATATTGATCAGAATTCCATCCTATGGAGCCCTTTTGATCAACTGAAAAGGAAACACCCGAAGAAGTGGATAAAATTTCACCCCCTCTTTCAAGTTCATTCCTTCCTCCACTTCCTCTTTCATTGTAGTTTACAATACAAAATAACAACTACAGTACCTTCTACATACTATGATTTTATTATAAATATAGTACAACAATATTTATTATTCTACCCATCCTATAAATGACAATGTCACCATATGTGCATACGTATGGCTTACCGTCTCCACTTCGTGGTCTAATTTGTTATTCAAACACTTCATTATTTTAATGGGTATAATATTGAGTATAAAAAATTTAAATTACAAATATTACATTGTAATGATTCTTTATATATGATATATCATCAAATTACATATGATTTCACCATCAATGTAAAGATATTGTCCCTCGTACGTATGTACGGATTACCATCTCCACGAACGTGATAAGATTAATTACCCATCGTAATCATTCAAGAATGATTTTCATTTTATGATAAAAAATTATTTTTATGAACATAATATCATATTGAATATGAATAAAATACATCATATCCGTATTAAACATGTCCTACATAACCATGCATATAAAGAAAAATGAATCTGTTAAAACCTGAAATGATGATACTACTGAAGTATTATTAACATTGAAATATTATAGGATCATATATGATATCATATTTATGTATATATTTATTGTATAATTTAGCATAATTGTTTTATATATTATACAGGAGGTGATAATACCATAGAATAAGGAAAAGTAATAGGTATGGGTTAATTCTATAATCTCATTACATATCTGAGGTTGTTAATGCGTAAGTATCTACTGGTACTTCTTTATCTTTATCATCCATGCTTTCTTAAAAGCTTAATTCAAAACAGTTTTATAATTTACAAGACTATGTCATAAAGTAATTTATTCCATTAATTAACAACAAATGTTTTGAAAGGAATCATTCCATCATTTTCCAAACAAGGTACTTTATGACCTTCTTGACAAAATTAAAGTAAGAATGCCATTTTTTAAATTATACAGCAGGTGCGAGTATTTTCTGCCATTATAACATCATTGAAGCTTCCCATACATGATTATAAGAATATTTTCAAAATAAATGTTTTCTTTTATAAATATATGACTTAAAAATGAAGACAAAATAGAAAGAGATATTTCTCTACAAAATGTTTTGATTACAACTATGTCAAAATCCATTGATGAATTTTAAGCTTGTTTGAAGTTTATTTTATATGATACCAATATTTTATATTGTATTAAATGTTTTGTGATATGTTTGACCATGGATTTATTATTTTTACACCATTCACAGTTTATAGATAATGTATTGAAATTTTGTATGGTTGTTTTAATACTAATTTTGATGTTACATTTAATCCTTTTTATATGAGGAATGAATTGGACTTAGATAGTGATGGGTGGAGCCCGCTATAGCTCCTCAATGCATCGGTAGGTCGCATGAGATAAAATAGTTTCTTGGAACATGTCCTTGAAAAATTCTTATTTTTAGTCTTGGAACATGGTCTTGAATATTTGGTTAGGATGTCTGGCATTATGCATTCCAATATTATGAAATTAGATATTGATATAACTTGTGATTATTCAACTAGTAGAATATCCATTTCAATAATTAAATGGAATTATTTGATTTAAATTTGACATATTATGATAATTTTTATGGTTAAAAGGATTGTGTTTTAGACTTATACGTTATGTTAAATGTTTATGTTTATTTATTAATGGTTCCACTGTATTGTTATCCTTACTAAGAATCAAAGCTCACCCCTTTCAATGATTTATTTTTCCTAGGATGTGATGAAGTATATAATGACAGACCTACAAGGATAGTCTAAGAGATGAATATTGTCAATATAGAAAATAATTTTGTTGTTTTTCGTTTTTGTAATGTAATTTATATCTTATTAGTGTACTAGTACTTCCAAGGATACTAAACTAATCGTTATTTTGGGTTTTTGATCCCTTTTGATCATACCATTGTTATATAATAATGCAATGACTCTGGTTAACTAGGGTCAATGCGTTACAGTATTATCAAAAAATATATGATTTTAAATGATGAATGGAAACAATGGGATTCATATGTGACATTAAAATATGTATTGTAACAATTAAATTCATATGTTATTTGAAATGATGAATGAAAATAACGAAATTCATATGTGACTTGAAGTGATAAATGGTAACAATGGAATTCATATGTGATTTGAAATAATGAATTTAACCATGATATTAATATGTGACTTGAAATAAATAATGGTAATAATGGAAATCATATTTTATTTGAAATGACAAATTGTAAGAAATGAATTCATATGTCAGATGAGATGAACAATGGTAAAAATGGAATTCAAAGATATGATATCCCATGGGGATAGATCGGATTTCAGCATGGGCTGAAGCGGGTATTGATAGTTTGTGTGTCCTTGGGAACCCCTTGGTTTCTTGTTCAAATAATGAGTAGTTGAATAAGTAAAAAATATTTAAATTTTTTATTTGTTATAAAATTATATACAACATTTTGATTGGATATTTTTAGACAGCGTTGGTGGTGTCCTATTGATTTTTTCCCACACACGACCCACATGAGTTGTGTTTGATGGAATATTCAAGATACATCATGGATGAGGGAATTATATGTGGTTTAGTACCCACTCGGGAGTTTTCCATATCAATATTGTTTTGGGTTTTCATATTGACATTGGATGTGTACATGGCCATGGAATATCTCTTATTCAGTTTTGATAATGTATTTACTATCTTGGTTATCATAAAATTTTGATATTGTTATGGTTATTGTAATATAATTTTGTTATTCATTTTTATTATATCAGGGTACATTGATAATAATTTTATCGTCACCAAATGAATAATATAAAAATCATTCTTCTAGTTGATACCCTTTTTCATATGGGGAGGCATTCCAGATGTCATGGGTTTGTTTGGCTCGGGAAACTACTATGTCGTACCTGGGATAGGATGTTACATCATCAATAGTGATAAATGTAGTTGGAGTCCCCAAATATCATTCATGAACATAAACTCTATAAATTAATGATTTATTAAGATCATATTGATATTTGCAACATGATTTTATACTATTCATCATTCAGATAACCTTATTTAGAATAATCACCACATCCTGCACAAATTGTTAAATTTTGTAGGAACGTGATATATACCTATTAATACCTTCATTACTTTATCCATGGTTTTATTTTTAATATACATATGGTACCATTGAATTCCCAAAAAATCAAAAAATTATATAGAGTCTACCTATCCAAGAACTCCCAATTTTTTATCCATTATCACTGACATCACCTCAAAAATAAAACATTAAAATACCTTAATATTTGTTGATAAATTATATTAATCTATGATAATCATAAATCCATTCCTCCAATCCAATCAATTCCCACATTACAATACTTCATCCACGTTAAAAAATTCATTAAATTTTAATTATTTAAATTAAATTGATCGAGAGATATTAAAATGTATATTGACACAAATTTTTTTAAGAAAAAAATAATTATTGAAACTAATAAAACCATTTCAAAAAGGTATCATGGTACATTATAATATTTCACAAAAAAAAGCACAGTGGAAAACTAAACCTCTCACAAACTCCCCAGGTAAACTATGTGTAAAATAACTAGGTTGTCTATAAAAAATAGAGAATGAATGAAATTGAAACTTGATTATTTTAACAAAATACACACTTCACAAATATACACATATGATTAGAGAAGTTCAAGTTGATATTGGAGTGAAGAATTTACATGATTTAAAAAACATGTGAAACATGAATAAGAGAAACACTGCTGGTATGATTGGATTTACTAGGGGATTCAATAGATTACAAAATAATAATATTTACATGTAATCTATAAAATCTGTATTACTTATGGGGGTCTCTTATAATCATCATTTTCAACAAAAATATTATTATTTATATAGTGGTCTCGACCCATTATATAAAATCATTCATCTTGTTAATATGTAATACCTACTGTACTAATATAATGGACTACAAATCAATACAATTTTATATTGGATATAGACATAGTGACCCTTCAAATTTTAAAGAAAATTTAACTTCAATTTCTCATTTGTTACATCAATATAATATGCAATAATGTGATGATCCTTATTCCCATGGATATGAACCATTAATGGATTTTTCAGACTGAACAGGTAAAAAATATTTTCAATATAATTTTGATGATCAAAATCCATTAGATGATCTTTTTTAATTGAAATAGTCTCTACCACCCAATAGTATATTTTAAGATATTAAAATTTGATCTTGTACCATTTTTAATTATATTTAATAGATATATCTAATTTACCTCTTTGTGTTGAATTTTAACCCATGATTTTTTAAGTAGTTTGGTGATGGTGATCATAGCACATCATTATCAAATTTATATGAAAAATATAATTTTCTATTCAAAATTTCTAATACATTATTCATTATTTTGTGTTATAATTTAAATAATAATGTGATGTCTATCTAAATTTATATAAATTTTATTATAATGAAACATCATTAATATATCAAATCACCTTTAATAAAATATTTTTATATCCATATTTTCCAATCACTACTCTATTAGATTGATTTTGGTGAGGCTTCTCTAGTTAAATTAATTTTTAAATAAGTGTTGATAATGAAGATTGATCTCGTTTATAAATAATGAGTGCTTATTTACTATTTCTAAAAATATTATAAAATTGTGACTAATTTGGATTTTGAATTGTTCATTAATGTTTAAGTATAATTGATATTTTTACCTTGTTTAACTCACCATCATCTTGGACGGTATAAAAAACATTACGTCTAGGTTTTTTTCACGATTAAATGTCACTGGAAGAATCATAATTGTCCAAAAAAGAAAAGTGTATCTTTTATAGATGAGATGGACTAATAATGTCTTATATTACAATCTTGTCATGGGTTTTGATAGAATAGACCTAAAAATATATCAATAACAGAATAAACAATGATTTATTCCCAGATTAAGGTTTAATGGAAAAAATCATGTCACCTGGTTTTTTTTAGAAATACGGGAATGAATGTTATGAGTCATGGTAGTGGGATTCTAAAATGGTGAAGTAAATGATTTTATTATATTTGAAATAATATGCGTGATTTGGAATATCTAGGGGAAAATATTTAATTTCTGGTTATTACACCAATGATATCATTATTAGTTTCATGTGTTAAAATTTATCATATTAATAATTTATTTTAAGGATTAGGATAATATAATATTTATTTTAATAAATTTTTCAGAGTGCATGGTTAAATAAAAATGTGTGAAAAATTATACCCAATGATATGTTTGTTAGAGATGATCATTTTTTGGTTGATGGTTTTTAAAACCATGGACATAAACTATGTGGGTTACATTTTGATTAAATAAATTTATTTATGGATGGTGAATACTTTACTAATTTTTCCAAACAAACCATATGGGACATAAATTTTTTAATTTTTTTAAATTATAAAATGATATTTATTTAAATTTCGGACACATTATATTTTTAATTCAATAAAGAATCTACAAGGCATCACATAGATTTATCACCTCACTTACCTCTTTTATCAATATGGAATATTTATTAGGATAAACAAAAAACCATCATGTGATATTTTTATTCTTTCATATTCACCCTCTTATATCATTATACTTTCATCATCACCACTTTGAAAATGGAGTCTATATACCAAATATAAACATCCATAAATAATACATTGATACGAAGGTTGAATAAAAAAAATTCACAAATATTCACAAAATAGAAGAAATTATAAATTTAGTTCATAGGAGATTAGAAACATAAAATAAATTTTTTACGTTGTGGACATTTCTACCTAAATTAAACACCATTTTAGACAATAAATGTAACATAATCATCTTAAAATCTTTGATAAGGGAAAACATAAAAAGTATTGAGAAAAAATTATCTTTAAATAATAATATAACAATTTTTATAACAAATTGATAAAAATATAGGAATGGATGAATAAGGTAAAATATATAATTTTAAAGAAAATTAATTAATAAGTCTTATCCACAAGCATGAATGTGAGAAATATCATATCAAATGAACACACTTATTTCAAGGCTTGATAATATAATAAAAGAAACATAAAACATTATATATGTAATAGAGGCATAAATTTGGAATAATATTATTATTTATTATCTTTATGAACCTTCTACCAACAAGTTTGTTCACACATAATATTTTTATTAGAGCAAACCACCATCTCACTCATCCCTTTTAAACATAGCTAATGGTTTGAAAATATCTATTACATTTCTATAAAATTAGATCTAATCCATTTCCCAATAAATTATAGGGTTATGTTTTTCCCACCTGTCCCATAATCCATACATTTTCATGCCACTGGGATAATAATAACAATATAAGATAACCCATATAAAAACTGGTTTCATTAGATTATCAAATAGTATCACATAAAATAGAAGAAAAATTAAATCAAATGATACAAAAACAATGTCACCCAAATGTAATATATTAAAAATTAATATAGAATGTAAATCATGTATCATAACACTATTGGATATAAATAATTTATTGATAGAAAAGAAATTGAGTAAAACATTTAAAAAAATTATTTCATTAAAACTGTTATTACCTTTTTATAATGTTGAGTTTAAAATCATTTCCAAATAATTATTGATTAATTTTGAAAAATAATCTTAAAAATTTAATTTTATAAATAAATAATATCAGAATAAAAAATTTCAATCTAATAATATTTTATATAGTAGAAAATAGTAGTTCTAGAAAAAAAATTATTTTAATATACCGAAATATTTTGTTGTGGAAAACCACATAATTTTAATAATTTATAAAGTATACTTTTTATAGGAGGTAAATAAAAATTTCAGTGTTTAAAGAGATAACAGAAAATATCATTATATATAATAAGGAAAAACATTTCATAAATAGAAAATATGTGCATGCGAAGGAAATGATTATTAGAAAACAGAAGAATTATTCATTATGGTCTCACACATTATTGATGTTTTTTTTGTAAAAGACATGAATATAAATAAATAACTATAAAATATATATATACATTATAATAACATCGCCATGGGGATTTTTATGACCAACTATTAACAATAGGGAACAAAATAGATGAATATAACTCAAGGGAAGGTAATTGAGTTATCAAAATCCATTATCGATTTAAAAGGATATGAATCAAAAGTCATAGGAAGAATTGAAATCATATGTTTTATTATATCCCCTGAATTAGATCAAGTTGTATGGAAAAAATTCATTCTTGGATATCCTATATTATATTGAAAATATAAATTAGTAAAATATATTAAAACATATCTCAATGAAATGAAATTGAGATATAAATAAAATACATTGAGTTTCAGCAATCTCAACCATTATCAATCCATAAGTGTGATGAAAATAACTAAATTAATTACATAAATGAGGAATATATTTTAATGTATGACCAATTATTAACCTATTTTATAATTATTCAATAAAATATATTTTTTAGTAATAGTTATTTTCCCTAACAGAAGTTAGAATGATAATTTTTTTCTTATTTAAATACCTTTGTAACAAGGTAAATTATTACTAAGTGATTTATATAATGAACTGAAATTGAATAGTACATATTCTAGTTATTTTAAAGATCTAAATCCCTTTATTTTCGTGGGCATATTTTAGGTTTGTATTATTAGATAATTAGGAGAAACTAATTCATAATATAAGAAATATTACAATTTGAAACATATACTGAGTAATTATTTTTTCGATAAAACAAAAATCATTAAAATGATACATGATTTCTTTTTTATGATACATGTTCACTATTTTTCCTTATTATCATACTTGAGGAAAATAATCCTTCAACCATGTGATTTTTTTATAAACATGGTATGGGAATAAAAGCATAGTAATAGAATTAATGAAAAATAAAAAATTGGTCTATTGAAAATCAATAAACATTTCCTTATGAATATATATTTTAATCCTATTAGATTCTCATTAAACAATTATCATTATATTACATTTTGAAAATCAAATGATTTCATGAAAACTTATAATAAAGAATATAAAAGATATGTATGTAACATGGGACATAAATAAACTAAAATTTAATATCCATATGTTTGACTTCTATACATTACACTCTTACTAATAGAATATCCATACAATAAACATCCATACCAACTGCATTGGAGGTTATAACATAACCACCTATCCTTTGTTTATCTCGGAAACACATGTCGTTGGTCTACCACATAATCACCCATATAATGTCTAAGTACCATTACACTATCATTACCACCTATAATTTCTTTATCTTGGATCCATACATCATTCAAAATAGATCAATTTCACTCGTAAGAAAACTTTTCAAGTTATTGAAATAACCAATCAATTCTTGCGACTCATTTAAAAAAATTTAAAAGTGATTTTGTTTTCAACGTGTCCCATCATAAAATTAAACTTTTGAGAGAAATTATAGATTTATCATTTTATATCATTCATTTATATATAAATACATCTATAAAAACATTTTAGAAAACCTAGAAATAAATTATAATGATTTATAATAATAAGTTATTTAAACATTTAAAATGATGTTTTAGTTAAAGATTCTCTTACATTGAGTCTCTTTCTTTACATATGACTTTTTTAATCCAGAATAATAAAATTATTTTAATCATTTAATTTGAGGATAAAATTTTCATTGTTTCATTCCATTTATATCACTTATTACCATGTTATCATGTTATACCAAATTATTAATTATTTATGTTTATGTTGTACATTTTGAAAATATTCAGTGCTTGAGTGAAAAATAACATTGGAATAATGTCATTAGTCAAATTGATTATTAGTCCAGAATCTCTTCAATAATTTTCATATAATTATTATCATTTTAATTTATAAAAAAAATACATTTAAAACAGACCATTATGTTTGGTTATGAAAAATGAATTATGTTATTATCATGGGGAAGAAGGGTCATACCTACATATGAGTAATGTTTCCATTTTTTAATGATAATTATGGATGGAAGGTAAATGTTATTTCATATTTTTATAATTAAATGAATATTATTAATATTATTTTGATAATTTAAATACTGTCTCACACACACACATATTTATATTATTCATGTTATGTGGTGATAAAAAATCACATCACGTTGTGGGGGTGATAGTTCACACATACGCAAAAATAACTTCATAAGATTTATGTGAATGAAAAGGTAAGAATAGAAATGATATATTATTAATTAATAATGATAAATATGTCAATAATATTATATGTAAACATTAATATCATCATTATAACCAGTCTTAAGTGACGACGATGGAAAAAAATTGTAGATTTTCACAAGGTGGTAGTCCACTGTAGACACGAACACACAATTCATTACCTTTTGGATGAAATTGGAGATTGATTTAGGTGATCATTTTAAAATAATAAAATATCAATATATTTATGGTATTGTAGTTTTAATTTTTTCATGACTAAATATTTTTGAAGGATAAGGAAGAAGAAATAGAACAAAAACACATTTCCTAACACCTTAAGACCTCTAAAGATGGTGTCAGGCCAAAAATAATTAATCTAGAACGTGTGTAAGGATTCCAGGAAGGTATATGAGTAGATATTTGCCGATCCAAATAGGTATTGATGTTAAGGAATAGAGAGGAAAAGTTTTCCTTTTATAAGAGAGGTTAGGGGCACTTTGGGAAAATTTTAAAATATTAAACTCATATAAAAATATTTTAAAATGGAAATTTATCAAAACATATATATTTATTATATAGAAAGTGTTCTTGTATAAGAACCACCTAAAAAATTAAATATGTTTTGACAGTTTTCTAATCATTCGCGTTTACATTAACCAATATTTAACTTTTTAATTTCCAATTGTGATATTATTTCATTTCCAATCTAACGGTTAATACAGTTACAATAAAAATTTAAAAGATCAATAATTGAGTCATTTCTGAAATTAAAATAATTGTACTAATCGTTTGAAATAAAATTTAATTGTTTAAAAAATTATATAATTTAACAAAATATTATTTATTTGAAATTATCATTAATGTCAATTTTGACACTATTAATCACTTGAATTTTTTAAAAATATCAAAACAACATGATATCTTTCAAAAAAATCATTTAAATCATAAATCAAATTTCAATGAAATCCATTAAATTCACGTGTTTCATTAATTGTTTCACATAATATTGATTTTAATGTTTTTAATAATATTTATTTGACTATTCAATTAAGTAATCAAATAATGCACCAATATTGCATCACTATTTAAGGAAATTATTTTATAACTAAAATTTATAAATAAATTATCATCATTTAGAAACAATTTTTTTCTTCTAAAAACTATTTATAGTCAAACAAATTATTTATATAACCCCATATTAAATATATATATATATAACTTGTTAAAAATAAAATTATGACAAAATTGACATTCCGTTAATTAAAATATTATAAATTTTAAATTCTCATACAAAAAGCCAGAAATTGTCTCATAACTAATACATTAATGATTTTTTATGAATAATATTTATCTTGTAAAATTAGTACAGGTTTTACGGTAATATTATAATATTAATAATATTATTTTTACCATTAATTACTTTAATTACCCTTGATCATGGTAATTAAAATTATTGATAATGTTTATATTAATATTCATTAAAAATAAAAGAAAAATTGTTAATAATTTTTTACCGTATAATTAATAATATATAATAATTTGTTGAAAATTAAAAATACACAAATTATAAAAAATAATTTAAAATTAATCCCATTGAAGGAACAAGAAAGCACAGTTTTAAGGTAAAAAAATTCATAGGATTATAATGTTTTTTAAACAAATTCAATGTAAAATTGATTAAAATGAACTTTAATGGATATAATGATAAAATTATGATTAATTATAATTAAAATATATATATAATATAGTCTTTAAAAGTAAATAAATTAGATGAAAACACTGTTTTACAATAAATTACAAAATTTTATCAATATTCATAAAAAATGAATCTTATCATAAAAAACTACAATTTCAATAAAATTAAATTTTAACATCATTATTTCAATTAAGAAATTTATTTTTTAAAATATAATTTAAAAATGTGTAAGAAATGGATTTAAAAAATGTGATCCATCAAAAGGTGGAAGAACATTTTTTTAGAAAATTAATTTTTATGCATGAAGAATTCTTATGTTTTATATCATTTATAGGAAATAGATAATCTAAAATTTAAATATTAATTTGAATATATATTTTAAAATTTTCATTAATATAATCCAAAAAAATTATTATTATTTTATTATAAAATATAATTGTTCACATTAAAATAGTATTTTTTAAAACATTTCATTTTATTAAAAAATGGTTTTCTATTCAATTATAATTAATTAGAATAAGAAATAATTACATATACATGTTTAAACCATATTTTCATAAGTTAAAAACTAATGATCATACCCATCATTATAACAATAAGATTATAATGATAACATTTAAATAATAATATTTTATTATTTGTCTACACTCGATGTGGCTAATCATGTAACTTACCGATCATTGTATTTCCATTATAAAATATTTTCAAGTTACATTCTACAACAAATTTTTTGAAATATTTCCCTCTTAAATTGGAATTTGGTCTCAGTAACTATGGGTTGAATTTTAAAAATTCCATTACTATAACCCCACATCAAATAAAGGATTAATAAAACATCCACTTTAAATAATAATAAAGGAAATTATGTAGATCTCCAAAGAAATGACCTACCATTTTTTCATATAGGAATACATGTAAATAGAAGAAAAATATTACCCACACTGACTAAAATAGTATGATATTAATCATGATCATGGAAATGTAATTAATCAGAAAACAAAAAATATTTGATTGTTCAAAAGACAATTTATAAATACGTAGATGATAACATTTCTGTTTTAAAAATATTTTCATTGGGTTGTGGTATGATATTCCTACCATGATTAATAAAATAATTAAAAAAACTTAATTTCAAAGTATATTTTCATCCGTTAATAAATTTCCACCAAATATAATTTTTTTCACCAAATGATGAATATTCAAGATGAATTTTTTAAAATTAATCATCTAGAATCAACGTATATAGAATCACATAATACAAAAAGAATAACTATAAATTTGACCAATTGTGAAACATTGACAAAAAAAATGGGTTCAATATGCTAACATAATTCCCAAAAAATTAAAAAAACAACATTGGGAGACAAACTACATCAATAAATAAAATTCATTAGTAATACCAAAATTTCAGCATGGACCATTCATATATATTTATCCTTAAAATTCTTCAAAATTATCCAATATAAGATTGATACCTAGAATCTAGATGAATTTGGTAACATAGTCATCCAAAATAAATTTTATGAATTATCACAAACTAAAACTAGTTATTAAATTTAGTCTTATGCCTAAAGTAAATTCCCAAAAAAATCAAGATAAACTAACCATTTACAGAAATTACCTGAATCACAATAAATACAAAATAAAATAAGAATTTCATCCAAAATATAATTAAATATATACTCCTAAAAAAATTTCATATTATTATATTTAAATCAATCTTATTGGATTCCCAAAATATTGAGTATGTTTAGAGAAAACAATAATCACTTAATCACCAATTCATTTCCCTATCCCATGGTTATCTATTGGATAAAACATATATTAAAAAATTAACATATTAATTTTCCATAAATTCATAAAACAAAAACCAAAGGGCCATGATAACTTTGTAATTCATATAGGATAGTGGTAGTCAATGAAAAATTATTTACCTTTGATTGTGGGTTCGATTCTCATGGCCTAACCGACTGCAACGAATTAACTCTCATTATGCAGGTTTTACCTTTTCTAAAACAATATTACTATTATAAAATTAAAAAAACTCAAAATGTCCAAAAAATTTATCATAACATGTTTTGACCTCAATTTTTATCTCATACCATTCAGTTTTAAACCCAATAAGTAAAAACGTTAAATTACCTTAAAAATAAATGATTCCAAAATGCTGCTAATCACCTTATTATTTCATAGCAGAAATCCTAAAAAGTTTTCTAATAAATTAAAAATATATGAAAGCTAAAAATTATAAATTCATGATAATATCCTATACTCTTAAGAAAATATCATAATCTCCAAGGTTGTCTAAACCCTACTCTTATAGTAACTGCAATGTCGTGACCATACACATTACATAGTCTAGTTTTTTTAAAATTTAAAAACACATTATTTTCCAATGATATTTTAGGCATAGAGTTTTATATAATTAGGAAAAAATGGTACACGGTAAAACGGTATAGTAAAAGTTGAAACATAATCTCAGTATCTTTTTTTACATAAAAAATCATTAAAATAAAACCTGATTTCCTATGCAGATATATATTCGAAATTTTCACTTGATCTCATCCATATTCCAAACCTTCCGTAAATAATGTGATGATCATTAAATCATAGTATGGGAGTTATTGTAAAGGAAACCATTAGTCCAGTGAAAACCCACAAAACATTTTATAAATAAATAGAATTTTACCCCAAATAATTAATCACCGTTTCAAAAAGATCAATATATTACCATTTTAAAATCAAATTATTTTCAGGAAAAATCATTATAAAATATTTAAAAAAATATATTAAAAATGGAAAATAATTAAAATAAAATGGAATAACCATGTGGTTGACTTCCATACATGTCACTCTTAAAAATGGAATATCCATATGGCCTTATTCAAAACCCAATGCATTGGAGGTTACAATGTGACCACCTATCCTTAGTTTATCACAGAACCACTCATCCATGGTTTATCACAAAACTACCCATTAAATATTTATATAACATTACATAATAATAACGCATAAAATATCTCACTTTTAAACATGTCACTCATAATATTAATTTTTCAAACATAAGAAAATGTTTAATGTTATTTAAATAACTACTGACTTTTCAAAACTAATTAAAACTGTTTGAAAGAGTTTTTTTGTAACACCTGAGACTTTTATGTTATCATCAAAGTAATCTTTCACTACACACAACAATTTCTTCACTTGCTTTACACGCAATCGTGACTTTCCCCGATAGATTGAGTCGTACGCAATACCGAGTTTCACTAAACAACGATATGCTATTAAAATAATATTAAAACTAGCCATTATGAATAGTAATAACCACTTTTTGAAATTTTGTAAATTTTATTTTTCAAAATTGACTTCATTTTTTGGATTCAGAATATCGAAATTAGCCTGGGGTGAAATTTTGGTATTTTTCTGAAAACTTTCAATTTCTGATGAATAGTGAAACCACTAACTGGTAGTTAAAAAAATGAATTTTTCATAAAACATAATTTTAATGCTTCTGTGAGTGGAATTTAAAAAATCTGAGAGATAGGGTTAATTTCCGTAAGTAAAATGAGGTTTAATGAGATGAAATTAATTTTTGGTGAATAGTAACTTTTTACTTTTATTTACCACGGTTAAAAGTAAATAGGGTAATTAAGGGTAAAAATGTAATTATTATTTCCCTAACACATTTAATAATTCTATTGGATAAGTGAAATGAGACCAAAAAAACCTTAGGAATAAAATATGCGCATTTAGGCCCACGTGGATTAGATTATGACATTTATTATTAATTTATTTAAAGAAGGGTTAAAATAGTTAAAATCAACATTTTATAATGAAATCATTTTTAATATAGGGATATAAATAAGATAAATTAGACTATAAATATTCATTAGAAAGATAAAAATATTTCCTACATATTGATATTTTATTTTTAATTTTTAGACTTTATATATTTAATTTATTTATGACACAATGATGATGCAGTAATTATCTAATTAATGAAATATTGACATAATTGATGTTATAAATACCAAAATAAATATAATTTGAGACTTTTTATGAATTAAAATAATTTTATAGGTTAATATTACATGTTATTATGGATTTAATTAACATTGTTCGAACTAATAATTCTGTTATGATTTTCAAAAAAAATCAATTACTAAATAGTGTCAAAATTGACATAAAATAGTTTTTAAAAAAAATATTGTATTATTAATTGTTATTTTATTCCTAAAAATATAAGGTTCGGCCAAATGACATAGACAAGGTTATATATATTAATAATAAAAAACTTGGGGTTTGTTTGTTATGTTATAGTAAGTTTATTAACCTTATAGTGTAAGAACACAAAAAGACACGGTAAAAGTAAAATTATTTAACTTAATGTTAAATCTAAATGATAAGGTTAAAATAGGATCCTAAACGTGTCTAAATTCTATTTGATGAGAGGAGTCCAACCCAACCCCACCTTAGATTCTAAATAAATCAATTTGGAGCTATTTAAAACCGAATTTTTCTTTATAATAAAATAATAGTTTTAGTTTTTCCAAAGGTGCCCCTCTCCTCCCTCTCCTCCTCACACCAATTTGAGCCTTCAAGCTCGGCCAACCACTGCCAATTTCTCCTATAAACTTCCCTAGAAACATCCTAGAGGTCATGTTCTTCTTCAAAAACCAATTTTAGTACCCTAAAAGGAAGACTCAAAGAAGCACTTCAAAGAAGAGGTAATGTCCGTTACCGATTCATTCAACTTTATTTCTTCTTCCACTTATTCTTCTTTAGTTGTTTAATTATGAAGTAATAACATCAGTATCACTAATATACTGATATGTTATTATAAGTATGAAACAACCCCATTTCACCATCTATCCATCCCATGGAAAACAAAATCACCGCGCGTGCGTACGTACGGAATACCGTCTCCACGCCGTGGTGTAATCTATTTTCCACCACCACCTTACTTGAATTGGTATAATGGTGTAAATAATGACAATATATGACTATTGTAATGTGATATGTATTCTGAAATAGTATACATACACTCCAATACAATTGAACGATCATTAGAACGATATCATCTCTCGTGCGTACGTACGGACTACCGTCTCCACGACGCGATGTGATTCATTCTCCACGTTAACCATTCATGAATGATTATAAATTATATATAATAAGTAATCATGAAATATATGACATAATAATACTACTGTATTTATGTATATATATATTTATGTCATCTACTTAATTTCACTCAATTCAATAAGGAAATGAAAACAGCGTTCATGCATACGTACGGCCTACCGTCTCCATGAACGGTGTATTTCATTCCATTTATCGATCCATTATATATATGTATATTCTGAATATATATTATATATAAATAATTTTTTAATTTCTGGATTTAAGTAATAATGATCTATGTAATCATATGAATAATTAGAAGTTAAAACACGAACGAAAAATGAGACGATTTTACCCAAAACGCTACTTTAACAAGCATTTACAAAAGAATGGGTCATATAAAGTCATAATTGAACCATATATGATATAATAACAAGGAATATGATTCTGGAATAAGTTTATAACATTATTCAAATCATTATATAGGAGGTTCAGACAATTACGAAGCAAATCAGACCTAAGGTAAGGGAAATATCACAATATCATTTTTATCCGAGATTTTTTATACTTTGAAATTTACTGGAGTGTATTTTATCATCCACATCCATGTTTCCACAATATGTAATATTATTTCCATCCACCTAAAAATTTTTATATCCAATTTTACCCTTCGGTGAGTTTTTAGTAAAAGATATGAAAGGAATCTTTTGTTGTTTTTCATTTGAGGTACTTTTTAACTTTTTCGAAAAAAGTACGAGAAGAATGTTTTTTTAACATATACGGCATGAATGGATTTTTAAAACATTATTTCCAATAATACACATTTACATGTATTCATGTTTATTTTTAATCAACTTATTTTAGTTTAAAAATGTATGACATGTTAAGAAAGGAAAATGTTTTTGAAGTAGACAGGATATTTTCCTCAAGAATGGAGTTCAAGTGTTTTATCAAAATTATTCTCCATCTAAGATAATATAGGGTTATGTTTATATCCCTATTATTGCATTGATATGACTATGTTGTGATGGAATGATTTTTATGAATTCCTTTATCATATATGAATTGTTTTATGATGTCATGATGTTTAAGATTCCCATTTTTATTACATGGGTTATGCTATGTTGTATGGTTTATGATTTTGTGGCACACATAAGAATGGTATCATTATGAGATGGGAGGGACCTATATCTCCCTCCAATGAATTTGGTAATGATTTTATATCTCATGAGATAGATATGGCTGGAACGGTAGGTTAAACAGGTTCAGTGAAACAGGACTGAAACGAGGAGTGAACTCGGTTCAGAAATGGACTTTGTCCACTAAGATAGTCTTGGAAATAAGTCTTGACTAATAAGAAATGATTCTCTATGATTATTTGTGTATGCCACAAAGTTTCATGTTTTAAGTTATGATTATTGGGATTACATTTCACTACTATGATTTATCACATGTTATGAAATTATGATTTCATTTGCAGGTTAAGATTTCCAAAAGTTATGTTCTTATGTATATGATGTGATTGATATTTGTTTTGTTTAACCTGACTGAGAACTTGAGCTCACCCTTTGTATGTTTTATTTCCCCAGGTCAGGAATAAGGTTATTAAGTATGATATTCCAAAAAGGGACTCTAGATATGATGAAATAAACGGGAGGCAAAGTAGATTCTTTATGAACCAGTTGTTTATGTTTCTCAGTTTCTAAAGACTCTATACCTATATGGTCCTTTCCGGGTTTTGTTATATGTTGTAATAAGTGTGTTTGAATTCTGATGTAATGGAAATGTATGTAAAGTATGGGTCGTTATAGTTGGTATCAGAGGAAAGGTATTGTCAACCTTTGGAAACTAGGATGTGAAAGCCTTAGTAAGAACCCTAAGGATAAGTCTAAGCATAGAACACTATCATAGTGTTTTATAAATGACCATGAATAACCTAGGATAAGGCCTTAAGTGTGAAATTTTATTCTTGATTATGTGTTTTTCCTATTATAATTAGTGTTTCTCACGCTGTTCTTCTTGGTTTTAGTCAATGGCTAGAACTCGAAGGAACCGTGTTAATGAGGAATGTGATGAGCAATGCAATGATTGTCCACCTGAGCAACCAAACGTTATGGGAGCTAGAATGCAGAATCTTGTAGCCATGCTCACACAACTTTCTCAAGCTATGAATCATGCAGGACTTCCAAACGAGCAAAGGAAGGAGCAACATTCTGTTGAATCCTTCATGAGGTAGCATCCACCTTCATTCAGCGGTTCTACTGATCCATTAGTTGCTGAACAATGGATTAGTACTACTGAAAAGATATTTTCAGTTCTTCAATGTTTTTAACATGATAAAGTCATCATAGAAGTGTATCGTTTTGAACGTGATGCTGATCAACGGTGGAATTTTATCAAGAATACGAGGAAAAGAGATGAAATTGAGTCCATGGAATGGGACGAGTTCAAGAACTTATTTTTCAATAAGTACTTCCATTGTATTCTCCGAACAAATATGGAGAAAGAGTTTCTTGAACTGAAGAAAAAGGATGATGAATCTGTTGGTACCTATGAAGCAAATTTTACAATACATGCAAGGTACGCTTCTGGTATTATTATCCAACCTGAGAGTAAAATTGATCGATTATTTAGTGGCTTAAAACCATGTCTTTGAAGGGCATTATCCATAAGGTACTTCAATATCTATGAGGAAATCATTCGATGTGCTCATCAAAGTTGAGATGGAGATTGGAGTAACCCATCAGTCATATGGGTTTGATAAGAAGAGAAAAATGGAATTCAAAGGAAATGATAAAGAGAACACAGAAAAGAAGGTGAGCTTTCCCTTATGCTCAATGTGTGGAAAGAAACACAGAGGGAGTTGTCTTAAAGGGACAAGTAAATGTTTCAAATGTTGAAAGGAATGTCATAGGGAATTTTAATGCTACAATGATGGGAAGAAGATGTCTAATGATGAAAATAAAAGAAGGGATACACAGAATGAACCTACTACAGTTCAATGTTTCAATTGCAAGGAGATGGGGCATTATGCCAATCATTGCCCAAATCCAAGGGATTATGATGATGGTCGACGTCAACAAAATCTTAAGGCTGAAGACAACGGAAAGTCACATGCAATTTCTATCAGCGATGTGGAGTACGATAATGATGTGGTGAAAGGTACACTTACCATCCACTCTAAAGTAGAAAATGTTTTATTTGATTCTGGATCCACCCACTCCTTTATTTCTGCTGAATTTACTAAGGGTATCACCGTATTACCTCAACAATTAGATGTTGAGTTAGCTGTGACAACCCCTAATGGCACAACAGTCACATCAAAAGTTTATAATGCTTCTCCGATTGATATTTGTGGGAAAGTGATTCCTTCAAATCTTGTGATCCTTCCAATAGTGTAATTTCATGTGATTCTTGGCATGGATTGGATTTCTCTACATGGAGCTCATATCAATTTCCAAAGAAGGGAAGTCACATTTCATATTCCAGATCAATCTATGATCGTCTATCAATGCAAGGATGAACATAACCTTCCAGTGGAAATTTCATCCATCTTATGGGTCTTTTTTCCACTAAATGAAGGTTATTTATCTCAAATGGTTGGTGAGAAACTCACGATTAAGAATATTCCCATTGTACGGGAGTTTGACGATGTCTTTCTGGAGGAATTGCTGGGTCTTCCACCAAATCGTGAAGTTGTGCTTTCAATAGAACTCGTACTGAGTGCTTTTCCTATTTCAAAGACACCTTATAGAATGGCCCCAATTGAGTTGTAGTAATTGAAGAAGAAAATCCAAGAGAATCTTGATAAGGGGTTCATACGTCCTACTGCGTCACCTTGTGGTGCATCTGTTCTGTTTGTTAAGAAGAAAGATGGATCAATGAGACTTTGCATTGATTATCTAGAACATAACAAGATCACTATCAAGAACAAATATCCTCTCCCATTCATTAATGACTTATTTGAACAACTATGCAGAGCTCAATACTTTTCCATGATTGATCTTAGTTCAAGGTATCATCAATTAATGTTCAAAAGGTAGGATATTCCAAAGACGACTTTCCGTACAAGGTATGGACACTATGAATTTATAGTGATGCCATTTGGTCTTACTAATTCCCCTGCTATCTTTATGGATCTGATGAATAGAGTCATTAGAGAATATCTTGATCAGTCTATGGAAGTCTTTATAGATGATATTCTTGTCTATTCAAATAGAAAGGATGAACATGGAGATCACTTGAGAATTATATTGAAGACCCTCAGAAAGGAGAGGCTTTATGCCAAATTTACCAAGTGTGAATTTTGGCTTCATAAAGTTTCATTTTTGGGCCACATAATCTCAAAAGAGGGGATATTTGTGGATCCAGTAAAAACAGAGGTTATAGAAAAATGGTTGAGACCAACAATAGTAACTGAGATATGAAGTTTTCTTCGTTTGGCGAGATATTATCGACGTTTTGTGAAGTATTTTTCACGATTATCTAATCCACTCACCAAGTTGACTCGAAAATTAGTTATGTTTTTCTGGATGGAGGAATGTGAAGAGAATTTCAAGGATTTGAAAAAAAGGTTATCCAGTGCACCTATTCTCACACTACCTTGTAGTGGAGAAAGGTGTGTGATCTACAGTGATGCATCCAAGAAGGGATTGGGGTGTGTTCTTATGAAAAATGGTATGGTGATAGCTTATGCCTCACGAAAGTTGAAAATACATGAGCAAAATTACCCAACTCATGATTTGGAGTTAGCTGCGGTAATCTTTGCATTAACTATTTGGAAGCATTATCTTTTTGGAGAAAGGTGTGACATTAATGCTGATCATAAAAGTTTAAAGTATATTTTCACACAAAAGGAGATGAATATGCGCCAAAGATGATGGTTGGAGCTAATTAAGGATTACGATTTCTGAATTCATTACCACCCTGGGATAGAAAACAAGGTGGAAGATGCATTAAGTCGACAAGACCATGCCAGTTTATCCATGATGAGGATCACAAAAGACCCAATATTTATGGAGTTACAAAGGATGGATCTTGGTATTATAATGAAAGGGGAAAATCGTATATTTCTCAAATGAATGTTCAACCATCTATACATGTGAAGATTAAAGAGGCAAAGAAAGAAGATGTCGAGTTACAAAAGAAGGTGAGAAATGTTCCTAAATTCAACCTTGATTGTTATGGAATAATAACGTTCTGGAATCGGGGTTGTTTTCCTCCCATCCCTGAATTAAAGAAGGAGTTGCTGTATGGGGCATATAGTTCTTCGTTCTCTATTCATCCATGAAGCACGAAGATGTATAGGGACCTGAAAGAGTACTTCTGGTGGGATGGCATGAAAAGAGTTGTTGTTGAATATGTCTTTCGATGCTTAGTTTTTCAGCAAGTTAAAGCTGGGAGAAAGAAGTCTAAGGGGTTGTTACAACCATTACCCATACGCGAATGGAAATGGGATAACATCACTATGGACTTTGTCACAGGACATCCTAAAACATCCAAAGGAAATAATGCTATCTGGGTCACAGTTGATCATCTTACAAAGTCTGCACACTTCATCGCTATTAGAGAGGATTTATCTAGATCAGCTTGCCAGGATATATGTGAAGGAAGTGGTAAGATGTTATGGAGTACCACTTTCTGTTATATCTGATCGGGATCCGAGGTTTACCTAAATGTTCTAGCGATGTCTTCAGCATACTCTAGATATAGAGTTGAGTTTTATCACTGCCTATCATCCTCAGACAGACGGTCAGTCTGAGAGAACAATTCAAACTCTAGTAGATATGTTGAGAGCCAGCTCTATGGATTTCAAAGGTGGTTGTGATGAACACCTACCTTTGTTTGAATTTTCTTATAATAATAGCTTTCACTCTAGTATTCAGATGGCTCCTTATGAATCTCTATATGGAAAGAAATGTAGGACTCCAACTTGCTGGGTAGACGTTGGGGAAAGAAAGCTATTAGGACCTGATCTTGTTGATGAGATGGCAGAAAAGGTCCGATCTATTCAAAGACACATAAGAGCAGCTCAGAGTCGACAGAAAAGTTATGCCGACAACCAAATAAAAGACCTAGAGTTTGAAGTGGGTGATAAAGTGTTCTTACAAATATCTCCCTGGATGAGGGTCATGAGAATTGGAAAGAAGGGGAAGTTGAGCCCTAGATATATCGGTCCTTTCGAAATACTGGATATTGTTGGGAAGGTAGCTTACCGATTGGCGCTTCCACCGAATATCTCTCAAGTTCACGATGTGTTTCGTGTATTTCTCCTGAGAAAGTACACACCTGATCCTTCACATGTACTCAACTCAGAAGTTGTACCACTGAAGCAAGATCTTTCTTATAAAGAACAGCCGATAGAGATTCTGGATCGTAGCGAAAAAGTCCTATGAAACAGGACCACTTGATTGGTGACAGTTTTATGGAGGAACCACCAATTAGAAGAAGCTACATTGGAGCTAGAGGATATGACGAGGGAGAGGTATCCTCATCTGTTTGTTACAAAGTGAAGAATTTCGAGGGAAAAATTCATTTTAAGGGGGTAGAATGTAACACCCGAGACTATTATGTTATCATCAAAGGAATCTTTCACTACACACAACACTTTCTTCACTTTCTTTACACGCAATCATGACCTTCCTCTATAGCTTGCGTCGTATGCAATACCGAGTTTCACTAAACAACGATATGCTATTAAAATATTATTAAAACTATCTGTTATGAATAGTAATAACCACCTTTTGAAATTTTTTAAATTTTATTTTTCAAAATTGACTTTATTTTTGGATTCGGAATATTGAAATTAGCCTAGTGTGAAATTTTGGTATTTTTCTGAAAAGTTTAAATTTTTGATGAATAGTGAAACCACTAAGTGGTAGTTAAAAATCTGAATTTTTCATAAAAAATAATTTTACCACTTCTGTGAGTGGAATTTCAAAAATCTGAGACACACGGTTGATGTCAGTAAGTAAAATGTGGTTCAATTCGATGAAAATAATTTTTGGTGAATATTAACTTTTAATTTTATTTACCACGGTTAAAAGTAAATAGGGTAATTAAGGGTAAAAATGTTATTATTATTTCCCTAACACATGTCCTAATTCTATTGGAGAAGTTAAATTCGACCAAAAACAACCTTGGGAATAAAATATGACCATTTAGGCCCACGTGGAGTAGATTAGGACATTTATTATTAATTTATTTAAAGAAGTGTAAAAATAGTTAAAATCAATGTTTAATAACTAAATCATTTTTAATATAGGGTTATACATAAGATAAATTAGACTATAAATATTTATTAGAAAGATAAAATTATTTCACACATTATAATATTTTATTTTTAATTTTTAGACTTTAAATAATTTAATTTAATTATGGCATAATGATGATGCAGTAATTATCTGATTAATAAAATATTGACATAATTGATGTTATAAATACCCAAATAAATATAATTTGAGACTTTTTATAAATTCCAATAATTTTATAGGTTAATATGACATGTTATTATTGATGTAATTAATTTTTTTCGAACTAATCATTCAGTTATGATTTTCACGAAAATCAATTACTAAATAGTGTCAAAATTGACATAAAATAGTTTTTAAAACAAATATTATATTTTTAATTGTTATTTTATTCCTAAAAATCTAAGGTTCGTCCAAATGACTTAGATAAGGTTATATATATTAATAATAAACAACTTGGGGTTCTTTTTTCTTGTTATAGTAAGTTTATTAACCTTATAGTGTAAGAACCCAAAAAGACACGATAAAAGTAAAATTATTTAACTTAATGTTAAATCTAAATGATAAGGTTAAAATAGGAACCTAAACATGTCTAAATTCTATTTTATGAGAGGATTCCAACCCATCCCCACCTTAGCTTCAAAATAAATCAATTTGGATCTATTTAAAACCGAATTTGGCTTTATATTAAAATAATAGTTTTTGTTTTCCCAAAGGTGCCCCTCTCCACCCTTATAAAAGGGCACCTCCTCCCTCTCCTCCTAACACCAATTTGAGCCTTCATGCTCGGTCAACCCCTGCCAATTTCTCCTCTACACTTCCATCAAAACATCCTAGAGGTCCTGGTTTTCTTCAAAGACCAATTTTAGTGCCCTAAAAGGAGGTCTCAAAGAAGCACTTCAAAGAAGTAATGTCCGTTACTGATTCTTTCAACTTTATTTCTTCTTCCACTTCAATTTATTTAGTTGTTTAATTATGAAGTAATAACATCAGTATCACTAATATAATGATATGTTATTATATGTATGAAACAACCCTATTTCACCATCTATCCATCCTACGGAAAACGAAATCACCGCGCGTGCGTACGTACGGAATACCGTCTCCACGCCGTGTTGTAATCTATTTTCCACCACCACCTTACATGGATGGGTATAATGGTGTAAATAATGACTATATATGACTATTTTAAATTGATATTGATTATGAAATAGTATAAATACAATCCAATACAATTCAATGATCATTAGAATGATATCATCGCTAATGCGTACGTACGGACTACCGTCTCTACGACGTGATGAGATTCATTCTCCACGGTAACCATTCATGAATGATTATAAAGTATATATAAAAAGTAATCATGAAATATATTACATAATAATACTACTGGATTTATGTATATATATATTCATTTCATCTACTTAATTCCACTCAATTCAATAAGGAAACGAAAACAACGTTCATGCGTACGTACGACCTACCATCTCCATGAACGGTGTATTTCTTTCCATTTATCGATCCATTATATATATGTATATTCTGAATATATATTATATATAAATAATGTTTTAAATTCTGTATTTCAGTAATAATTACCTAAGTAATCATATGAATAATTACAAGTTATAACACGAATGAAAAATTAGACGATTTTACCAAAAACGCTACATTAACAAGAATTTACAAAAGAACAGGTAATATAAAGTCATAAGTGAACCATATATGATATAATAACAATGAATATGATTCTGGAATAAGTCAATAACATTAGTTAAATTATTATACAGGAGGTTCGGACACTTACGAAGAAAATTGGACCTACGGTAAGGGAAATATCCCAATCTCATTTTTATCCGAGATTGTTTACATATTGAAATTTACAGGGATGTATTTTATCATCCACATACATGTTTCCTCAATATGTAATATTATTTCCATCCACATAAAATTTTATATATCCAATTTTACCCTTCGGTGAGTTTTTAGTAAAAGATATGAAAGGAATCTTTTGCAGTTTTTCATATGAGGTACTTTTTGACTTTTCCGACAAAAATACGAGAAAAATGTTTTTTAACATTTACAGCATGAATGGATTTTTAAAACATTATCTCCAAGAAGCATCATTTACACGTTTTCAATTTTATTTTCAATAAACTTATTTTATTTTAAAATTGTATGACATGTTAATAATGGAAAATATTTTTGAAGTAGAAAGGATATTTTCCTCAAGTATGGAGTTAAAGTGTTTTATCAAAATTATTTTCCATCTAAGATAATATAGGGTTATGTTTATTTCCCTATTATTACATTGATATGATTATTTTGTTATGGAAATATTTTTATGAATTCCTTTATCTTATATGAATTGTTTTATGATGTCATGATGTTTAAGATTCACATTTTTATTACATGAGTTATGCTATGATGTATGGTTTATGATTTTGTGGAACACATAAGAATGGTATCATTATGAGATGGGTGGGACCTATATCACCATCCAATGCCTTGGGTAAAGATTTTATATCTCATGAGATAAAAATGTCTGGAACGGCAGGTTAAACCGGTTCTGTGAAATAGAATTGAAACGAGGAGTGAACTCGGTTCATAAATGGACTTTTTCCACTAAGATAGTATTGGAAATGAGTCTTGACTAATAAGAAATGATTCTCTATGATTATGTGTGTATGCCACAATGTTTCATGTTTTATGTTATGATTATTGGGATTACATTTCACTACTATGATTTATCCCATGTTATGAAATTATGTTATCTTTTGCAGGTTAAGATTTCCAAAAGTTATGTTCTTATGTATATGATGTGATTGATATTTCTTTTGTTTACCCTTACTGAGCATTTGAGCTCACCCTTTTGTATGTTTTATTTCCCCAGGTCAGGAAGAAGGTTATTAAGTAGGATATTCCAAAAAGGGACTCTAGATATGATGAAATAAATGGGAGGAAAAGTAGATGCTTTATGAACCAGTTGTTTATGTTTCCCAGTTTCTAAAGACTCTATACCTATACGGTCCTTTCCTGGTTTTGTTATATGTTGTAATAAGTGTGCTTAAATTCTGAAGTAATGAAAATGTATGTAAATTATGGGTCATTATATTTTCGATTGAAAATATATAATACCACATTGAATCATTATAATAGAAATTAGAAAATTATTATTTTAATACATTCATTTCCAAATTATTACATTCATTATAACCATTTAAAATATTTTGACCTTAATGAGAATGATTTAGAAGAATAATTCTTTAAAACATTTAAAATTATCTTATATTTACAGAGTCTCTTCGCTTGAGTCTTGTTTTTCATGTATGTTCTTTTATTATCTATAATAAGAAAATTAGGTTAATTAATTAATTTAATTAGAACCTAAAATTTTTTATTATTACTTTTATATAGATAATTACCATTATATAATGTTATAACAATTACATAATTATTTAAGATCATGTTGGATGTTTTGAATATATTTATTATTTGAGTTAAAAATGACACTGGTATGATATCAAATGTAAAAGTGGTCATTAGTACATTATATCCAAAATAATTTTCATGAAATTATTTTTATTTTTAGTCCTAATTTATAATTTTAAATCAAACAATTTAATATTTTTTTGTGAAATGAACTATGTTATATTCAATGAGACGGCATGTCGTACATATGAGTGAGTAAAATTTCAATTTTTCAATGATTATTATAAAAATAATGGAAATATAATTTATATTCCTAGAAATATAATAATATAATTAATATGATATTAATAATTTAAATATCATTATATATATCATTTATGTGATGTTTGGATGAAAAATGAATCGCATTACTTCATGTAGGTGACAAATCACATATACATACGAATTCCAGTCTGATTTTTATGTTCACAAAAAGGTAAGAAATTAATGGATATATTATTTTTTAGTAAAAATAAATATGGTAAGAATATTATATATAATCATTAATTACATAATTATAAAAAGTCATGAGAGTCAGTGATGGAAAATGAGATATATCGGTTCTCGAAGTTGAAGTCCATCGTACTCATGAAAAAATAATACAATTCACAGTTAATGATATTGAAGATGTATTTTGGAAATGATATTAAACAATTAACATATAATTATATAGATGTTACTGTAGTTATTATTTCTTCATGGTTTAATAATATTTGAAGTATGTGAAAGAAGAAATAAAACAGAAACACTTAATTAAAAATGGAACATCTTCCATAAACCAGAACATTTTCTTAACACATTAAGGCCTCTAAGGATGGTTCACATTATAAATTAATGACTCAGTAATTTTATTTGAAACTCTAAGAAGTTATTTTGGATGATATTTTAAAAAAAATGGTTTCAATTGTGAGTAAAAGATGACAAGACATTCCCTTTTACAAGTGTGGGTAAAAAAAATCTTAGAAATCATCCTAATATTGAATTAATATAAATTAATTTTATTATAAAAATTGATCCAAAAATACTCTATTAAAATATATATAATTATTTTCTATCAAAATTACTTCATACAATAAAATTTAGATATGTTTGGACTGTTTTTAAATTCTTATCTTTTAGGAGTAATAAATTTTATCCTTCTTAATTCATACTGTGATTTTATGAAATTTTTACATTGAGGGATAATATAACTAGATTAAAATTGAAAAAATATTAATGATTAATTGGTGAAATTTGATGTATTATCCCAATATTTTGGATTAATTTTATATATTTTTTAATTTTATATAATTTAATAATTTTTTTAAATATCATTATAGTCAATTTTAAAACTATTCATCACATGACATTATTGAAAATATCATAATAACATGTATCTTTAAAATAACACTTTTACATCATAAATAAAATTTAAAATTCATCCAAAATATTTTTTAGGGCACTAATTATACCAAATGTTTTTTATTTTAAAAATTTTAATATCATTTATGGGATTCATCCATTAATTAAAGAATTATCATATCATCATTATGTCACATTTTAAGATAATTAGTTTACAACTAAAATTTATAAATAAATAACCATTATAGAAATAAAAATTTTATATCTATTAATAATAATTACATTTGAGAATATCAATTCAATTGCAGAAAATTATAAATATTTCACTTATTGAAATCACAAGTTTATCAAAATTGAATTTTCATTGAATATTATATTATAAATGCTATATTATCATAAAAGGAACATAAAATTTATCACATACGATCATTTAATTATTATAGAAAAAAATTCAACCAATAAATTTATAATAGGTGTTAGGGTATTTTTAAAATATTTATATTATTATTTTAACCTTTGATTACCCTATTTTACATTAAACATTGTAACAAATTTCTTTCCTAGTATCACTATTTATAATGTCCAATAAATAGTAGGTAACTATGTAATAAATTTTAAAATTTTATTCAAAATATAAAATACATTTTTTAAAATTGAAAACATTTAAATTCTATAATTAATTTAAAAATTTATCCCATTGACGGTGAGAGAAAATGTTTTTAAGGTAAAAAAATTAAATTATCAAAATGTTTTCAGATAAAAATTCAATGTCAAATTGATTACAATGACCTTCATTGGATTAAATGATAAAAAATTGATATAATTTTACATTGAATCTACTCTATAACATAATCTATCAATATATATAAATCTTATGAAAAAATAGTTTTCAGTTAAAATACTTTAATTTTTTGACTATTCACAAAAAGATAATCAATTTAGACAAATATAGAAAAATCTAACCAAATATATTTGGAAAATATTATTTCAAAAAATAAGTTTATTTTTTACAAAAAATTATAATATTTTGAAATATATATTTAAAACATATGTTCTAATAAAAGGTGAAAAAAAACTTTTTAGATAAATAACTTTTTTGTAGGTAATATTAGAATTTTTCTTATTTAATTTCATTAAAATAATTTATATTAATGTAAAATAGTATATTGATTAAATTATATATATATTTAGTTAATATATATTACCAATATTTATTTAATTAATTGTTAGTATAAAACCCACTTGTGCACATTTAATTTGTTTGTTCTTTAAGAAATTTCTTTTTTAATGGGGTTTTGTCTAATTTATAACTAAATTTTCAATGAATTTTTTATATATACAGGTGAATTTGTTATTTCATAATTCATTAAATCATGATCAGAGCCATAAATCTAAATGATTTCTTATAATAGTAACATTTAGATAATAATATTTAGTTGTTCATTTAAACACAATGTGTCTTATCATATATGTTTTCAACAAAAGTGTATTTTTAAAATTATATTGGGATGTTATGGGTTTAAAGATCAAAATTAACTTATTAATCATGATAGAATAATAATTTTCTAATTATTAAAAAATATTATATTCATTTTGGTCAAATACATGAATTAGGTTTCTAAAATTTGGAATCATGAAAAATTAGCCTTTAAGTGCTTAATTAAAAAATGTAGGATGTTATCAAATATTTCAAATATCAATATCACATTCAATAAATCCTTTTTAAATATTAAATTCATTATATTTATATTATTTCAAAATTTTAGGAAATTCGATATCTTTTTAAAAAATAATCACTATAATATCATTCATATATGCTGCAAAACCATACCGAATGGTAATGTTTTAAATTATTATAATGAGTAATATAATGGATTTTGAGAAACATATTATGAAATATTCATAAGATTATACATTTCATAATTATCATAAATAATTAATGAATCTATTATTGGAACTGGTTGTGATGGGTGGTGACAAAATAAAAAAATATTCTGTTTTTGGATACTATAGTTTACATATAAACATAATTAACAATATCATTTGTCAATAAACATAGATTAAGAATGTATATGTTAAATACAATGACCTAAAATTTATTATCCAAAATACTAATTTTAAATGAGCAAATACCTTAGTTTGTAATGTGGTTATAGAATGTAAATTTACTTACGTGGTTTTATCATGTTAATTTCAAAGGAAAATTTTGTATCATGATCATTGATAATATATGCATTTAATAGTGATCAAATAAGTAATATATATCATGATTTATGATATTTTACAATTTAAATAGGAAAAAGAAGTAATGACCAAAACCTAGGTGGTTGTACTCTATGAATCCCATTTATCAGAGCATCCATGGGAGTAATAATATATATGATTTTCCATTAATAATGCCCAATATTAGATTTATAAGAAAAAGTATGAGGGTAACCATTTGTGTGAATTTTTTAGGCTCATTGAAATTATATCCCAAACCAGTTATGCAATACCACCAAATAAAAATCTCACCATCCTGCTTAATAATATTATGGAATTTTTTAGTGTACTAATGGGGTATGTATAATGACCCCAATAGTTTTAATAAAATAATTATTTTATTATTTTTTTATTTTTTTACTATATAAATAATTATAAAGTAATTTTTCATTAAAAATATATTTTGATTCGAAAAAACAGAAACAGGATTTTAGGAAATATAAAATGTTAACAAAGGCATTCCTTTTGAAGAATTCATGATTATTTCTATAACATTTATATTAAAATAAAATGGTATTATTAGACAGTACATATTAAATATAATTGACAATATAATTGTAAAAAGAGAAAAATTAAACGGTCAGAAAACTATTTTAGTAAAGGATTAAATTTTTTTCAACAAAAAATATTTATATTTAAAATGGGATTTCCTATTATTTATAGAATTAGTTTTATATAATAAATATTTTCTCTGGAACAATAAGACTAAAATTTTCCAATGGTGAATTTTTTATATATTTTTTAGATAATAAAAATTTTAGGAAAAAATGAAATATGTATTAATATAAAATGGGTGATATAACATCATGATGAACCAAGAGTAATATAATATGATCCATAAATGTTATAAAACCCCATATATATTTTATCTTTAAATAAAATAATTTTAGGTTATTCTAATAATTCTAAAACCCTTTATTAATCTTCCAAAACCTATATTATATTTTAATGATTAAAAATAAATTCTTTTTAAACATTAATCACTTCAAAATCACTATGGGTATTATTATATTGTACTCGTTTCATGAAATTTTAAAATAAAAAATATAAATCCAATATTGATGAATCCCTGGTAAAACATGTGGATAGTTTTTTGTTTTTTTACTTTATTACATATTTTCTAAAACCTAAATTTAGAAACTAATAATCCACTCCCCAATGGTTTCCTATATAAACCCACACGTGATCCCATTTATCATGACTCAAATCCATTTTATCAATAAAATAATATTTTATTTCCTCTCTATATCCTTGAAAATGTTCCCCCATGCTCACATGAAGTTCCTCCTATACTTTTGGAAACACCCTCTCAATGTTAGGTGTCCTCTCATTCTACTCTTAATTTAGAAACCTTTATGAAATGCCTTTGGTATTTGAATTAATATTAATAAGATAGGATTTTACAAATCCTTAGTAATTCCATTATAATTTAAAAGTTATAATATACCCCATTCATACACAATGATCCATTTTATGAACCTGTATGTACCTAGTTATGCTACAAAAATTCGGTTGCAATTTTTCCATGAAAAAACATTTATTTGATCACATTTTCTATCATATTCCTTATAATTAATTTTTTTTAATGTTTTTATATGGTCATATATAACATATGTTCTTACCATTTTATGTAAAAATAACAAGAATCCATTTTAACTGTCTATATCCCCACGTAAATCATTATGTGTCCCTGTTGTGCTGCAAAAATTGTCCTCCAATTTTTATATTAAAACCATTTGTATTGGGAACACTGTATCGATATATATTCATGGGTATTCACATATAAAAACTAATACTTATATCATTCGAGAAATCAATGTATATATTGAACACTACACAATCATTTAATTAAATTTGATGTAATATTATACTATATTGAATGATCTATGATGAACACATAGGCATGTACATGATATAAATCGGGCAAGTTCATCCAGAATAATATAGCTCTAAAATGAAATGTGTATTATTTTATCCTCACATGACATCATGTTTAGAATTAGGGATTTTACAAAATACATTATTATACTTTTCTACCATGTTATGATATATTATAATGTATCCTTTTCATATTTTTTTGATGTCATGTTTATTGATATTTTCACATTCCCATGTTGAATTTAAGTTATAAATATATATAATTATTCAATTTGGATTTTTATTATTCAAAAAAAATTTATGTCTCATTGAAATTTATATTTATTAATGTGTAATATTATTATCATTTTAATCTTTTTTATTCCCTAACTAGGATTTACAACTCAGCAGTTTATTATTTTTGTCCCCATGATATCCTATGCTATTTTAAAAGACATAGAATATTAGAAGCATGTTAATGATGTTTTTAATATTGTTGGCATATCAATTTAACATGTTGACATTATATATACCAAATTCCTAGATACACTATTATTCATGATATTCTAGGATGTAGAAAATGATTTTTAATGCAATAAATCACTATATAAAGTGTTTTTAAGAGAAGGTTTATCAAAGATGGTATTAAAGTAAACTATTGATATATTTGGTATTCGGATTATAAAACATTAAAAAAATAAATAATATAGATTATACTACATAAAATGATACATCCTGAAATTTTGAAAATGTTTAGAGTAATTGGTTTCCTATAATATAAATCCATGTTTGATTATAATACAAGTTTATGTTCCTTTAACATAGATGTACCTAAGTGTAACAACCCTTATTACACTATATTGATTTTGGATTCTTCCGAAATTGGTTCACAAAAACATTCATAACTGCACACCTCATTTGAATTTCTAATTTGGTATTGTATAATTAATTCAAAATTTTATTATAAATCATTATTAATGTAAAAACTAATTCAAATCAGATTTTATATTTGGAAATAGATAATGGATAACATAGATTTAAGCATAAAAATTGATAGTTTATTGTACATATTCCATTTATTATTTTTCCCATTATAGTTTATAGTTTCCATTTTATGTAGTTCATAAGTAAAAAAATTACGATTAATTATTTTCCCTTAAATATAATCAATATTCTAAAATAGGAGGAAATAATTTGATATATAATGTGTGGGGTAATGTGATAACTACCCAAATGAGCTTCCCAACCCGATGAGAGAAAGAATAGAAATAATATTAACTATAATTTCTCATGTAACACATTTTTTTAAACAAAAACCTGAATTTGGAGGAATACACCAATCATAATAACAAGGAGAATGATCATATTTCAAACATAACAAGAAAATGGAATCTAACTTTTAGTGGAACTACTAATCCATTAACTATAGAAAAATGGATTAGATCCAATCAAAACACCATCTCTTTCCTTTAATACACTGAGAAAAAGAAGGTCATGATGTATTTGTATCATATTGAAGGAAATTATGATTGCTGATGTACATTGGTCAAGAATATGAATCCTCAAGAGGAGATTAATGAAATGGAGTAAATGTAATTTTGATTTTTTTTGTAAATATTTTCCGTGTTTTGTCTAACTAAAACTATGGTGGGAATTCATTTTCCTCCTGATAAATAAAAATGAATCAATAAATGTATATGAGGAAAACATCAAAAAACATGAACAATGTTTATTCTACTTTTTTTACACTATAATATAATGTTTGCATCTTATTTGGTGGAATAAAACCTAGTCTTTGAAAATCGTTAACAATTCAGGACAATTCCATTTTTATGAAAATTGTCCATTTAAACCTTAAAAGAGAAATGGATATGAGTGGATATCATGGGTCTCATGGGGATAATAATAGGAATGAGGATTCTTATTCTTTTAGATATATTGGGAAATATAATAATGGAAATAAAGTTCAATATCACACTTGTCAAATGTGTGGGAAGAAACACCCAAAAAAATTTCCCAAGGGGACGAGGAAGTGATTTAGGTGCATGATGGAAGGACTCCAAGATATCTATTACTAACATGAGAAAACCCCCCTTGTGACAGAATAAATAAATGATATGTCCAACCCTCATACCATTATGTTATTTTACAACTACAAGGAACATGGATTCAATGTAAGTCTATCACTACAATAAAACGACAACATTAGAAGGGGTTATTTTTTGTCTTTAGAAGGTCTTATAACTCATTTTAGAGACATTAGAAGTAGTTATGATGAACCTCCACTAATATTCCCCTTACTATCATTAGTGGTGGTTTCAAAGAACATCTGGTAAAATCCTGAGACCAATAGCAGCGACTACAATAGAGAAGGTTTAAACTCCATGTAATGTAGATCTATGTTCAAAAAAATTCATTGTATTAGAGGTTGTTATAACTGCTACCATCTCTGATTGATGGATTGGGGGGGGGGTTATAACCACCCCTATTGGTGATTAATTTATGGGTGGTTGTGAGAACCTCCACTAAATATTCTCTTTTTTTACACCACATATTTGTTTTCATGCTTCCCATTCCCCAACTGCCTGCCCTGCCCTTCCCTCACGTTATCCCCCATGCCTCCCCTTCCTCCCTCCAGTTCTCACCAAGTCTCAACTCTAATTCTCCCCATGGAAATTTATGCCCACACTTCCTCCCTCTAGTTCTCTCATGGCCACTTGGGGCCACGCTTCCTCCCCACCTCTTATTCTCATGCGTGTGATTTCCCTTCCCCTCCAATTCTCTTTTCTCAACATGACCGTCTCCTCATTTTCTTTCCCCATTATCAAAATAGAAGCTAATGAGAATAGAATTATGGACGTCCATCATGATGACCTAGCATACCAACCACTATGCATATCCAATTTTTATTCAAAAGTACACATCAATATATTTATATATATTACGAGAGATATTTATATAAATAGTATTTATAAAAACATTTAAATAAGAATTAATATAAATCGTATATTTATTTTTATATAAATTAAAATATACATCTTTATATTATTTATTTATATTTAAATAAATTTATATAATATTAAATTTATACATTTATATAAACTATATATTTTATATGTGTATCAACATTATTTTTTGTAAATATTTTTTATAATACTATTTATGTTATGTATATAGATATTTATTTATATATTTATAAATATAATTATGTAAATTAAGTATATACTTAAATACATACTTATATATTTATAAATATATTGATGTAAATTATTTATATACTTAAATATATATTTATATATTATATACATGTTGATTTATATAATATTTATAATTCTTTAATTAATGTATTTGTATATTTTCTTTAAAAATATATTCATATAATCTATTTCAATACATATAATTATTAATATGAGCATTAATATATTTATTTATATAAATTTTTTTATATTATATATAATTAATATTATATGAAATAAATATATTTAAAATACATATACATATGAAATAAAATATATTTAAATATTTATATAATGTTATATGAAACACATTTTTATATTATATATAATTAATACGAATATTTTATATAATTAATAATATACGAAATACAATTTTTATAAATATTTATATAATATATTTCAATACATATATTTATTATTATGCTCATTAATATATATGTATTTAAATAAATATAATTTTATAATATTCTGTAAATTAATATATATTTATTTGTATAAATTATATTTCATATAATATTATTTATATCTATTATAAAGCATTAGCATATTATTTTAAAATATAGTTGTTATTATTATAATATAAATTATAATAACTAGAAGCTTAGGTTTGTATATGATATATTTTAAAATAATTTTTTTTACATATATATTTATATAATATATTTATTTTTTAATATTATAAATTTTTAATATTATATGAAATACATTTTAAAAAATAAAAATATATTAATGTGCATAATATTATAAAATTATATTTATGTATTAATATAAATAAAAACTAATACAATTATTAAAGAATTTTTTAAAGACCTGAAAATTCTATGGAATTTTTTTTCATAAATTCATGGGATTTTTACGAGTCTTTGAAAATTTACGACGCTTGATTCTGAGGCCCAATAAGCCCAGAATCCCTTTTTGACGTTTTCTTCGGGTACGTTCAGTAAATGTACGAGCGAGGTTTTATATCTTTTGAACCAATGTTCAGAATTGAAATTTGAGGGCACTTTTGAACTCGCAGGGCATTTATTCTCCTAAGAAGACATTCGCCTCGACAAGATATGGTCGAGATTGGAAGTTAGATTTTCGGGTTTTTAATAATGTTAAATAAAAATAAGTGTTATCATATTTTTATTTTTGAGGTGGTTAAAACCTCCAAGAGGTGGATAGCTGTGGGGGCCACCACACCCTAACTTCCAATGGGAATTAATTGTGGTGGGGCCTACCCGCACATAACCTCCCTTGGGAGGATATCCTTGGTGGGGACCACACGGGTTTTAAACCCCCTTTAACTCCCCATTAATTTTTTGAACTCCTCACTTCATTTAATTGAAACTCTCCACCTCCCCTAATTTTGAGTTTGAATCAATTCCACACCATTAATTAAATGAGTTGTCTCATTTAAGTAAACAAAACTATTTGTGTTGTTGTTTGAACAAATAATAGATGATTCCTCAATTATTTTTGGCTTAACATTTTGGTGGAGCTTGGGGAGGAGAAGAACTCTCCAACGTAGAATGCCTCTTCCACCAATGATGAATGAACTTCAACTGGGGCAAGATAGGGACGTGTCGCCCACGAAGAATTCCGACGTCGTCTTCGAATTCATCTTCTCCACACTCTCCATCCACCATCAACGATCAACAAACGAGGATGGGGTTGTCTTATGTTTGAGTTTTACCCTCCGTTATTCATCATTTTTTGTGCTCTTTGTGGCCGATTGTTACCACCGTAACACGGAGGGTGCGTGCCGAACAAAAACGGCCCGACCACCCTCCATTTTCTTCTCTTGTTGCTGATGGAAGAGGTGAAACGGAGACACCGGAAGAGGGGACCACGACGGAGCAATGTCGGATGGCGACGGGCCGGCCGCGAAAGAAACCTGCGGCACAAAGGCCACTGGATAGCCGGAGCGGCGCGGCGCCGTTGCGCCACCCTATGAACTGGGCCGCGATGAGCAAGGTGGCCTGTCGGGCCCCCCGGAGGGGCACAACGTCGTCATGCCATGCGGGTGGAAGGGCCACGACCAGGCAGGTTGCAACAGTCAGACGGAGCGGCGTGACGCCGTCGTGCCACTCGGAGCAAGGGAGTCGCGTCTAGGGAGGGCCACAACAGATGAGTTGGAGTGGTTGGCCAGGAGAAGCGGGACCAATCAGGTCTCGTGTGTTCTACAACGGCGCCACCTAGCAATAGTTTCAGCTCGCACCCGACAAACTTTGTTGTTCGGGAACTAAGGGGTGCGCGGTTCCCCCAGGACGCGGCTACGGCAGGTCGTCAGGACGCCACTGAGCTGGGTCGCGGGGCCGCCAGCCTGCCGGGCCACATGGGTCTCCTGCCAGTCGGGCCACGCTGGCTTCCAGTCAGCTAGGCCACGTGGGCCGCTAGCCAACAAGTCCACGCGGGCCGCCGGTCTGGGCCGCCCCCTCGGGCCGGGATGCCCACTCATGTCGGGCTACCTCTTCGGGGCAGGCCACCGACTCAGGTCGCGGCGCCCCCTCGGGCCGGGCTGCCCTTAGGTCGGGCCTCCCACTCGAGTAGGGCCACCCCCTCGGGCCAGGCTGGACCGTCGGGCTGGGATGGACCTGCGGACAGGGTCAGACCCCGGTCCAGACCCGAGACGGGATGGGTCCGTCCGACTGGGTCAGACAAGATCTGGACCTGTTTGACCCAATTATACTTTTGCACCCATATCATGGGCTGCAAGTGTCTGATTGACGAACCATCTATGGCGATGGAACGCTTTGAGCATGACGGTTCTTTTGGAAAACCCCAATTGAGGTTTGGACACCGTTGGTGTACAGTCGGGTTGGTTTGAACATAAAATCCAACCGGGCCCCTGGAATGGAAATTCCTATAACTCAATGAAAGGGAGTTTGATTGATGAGTCATATGTTGAATTGAGATCCCTATGAAGGGGCAAACCTTTGAGACACTTTTGCATGGGATTTCGTGACAATTGGATTATCAACTAGTAGATCGTGGAGCAGACCCTTCCGGAGATGATAGAGAAGAATAAATAGTCCTAGTAGCTGGATGATACCTGACGATTGTTGACCATTCAAATCAGAGTGTTTTGAATAGACCAGTGGGGAGTGCCTCTGTGTAACGTAGTAGACCCACAGTGGGGAGTGCCTCTGTGTGACGCGATAGACCCACTGTACTCGACAGGAGGAGTACCTCAGAAGGCTATGAGGGGGAGTGCCTTTGTGGGAGCGCGACAGACCCACAGCGGGGAGTGCCTCTGTGTGATGCATCAGACCCACAATACTCGACAGGAGGTGTACCACAGATGTATAGGAAGGTGGGAAGCGCCTCTGTGTGACGCGGAAGGCCTACTGTACTCGATAGAGTAGGATTACACCATCATATGAGGTTCCGACATTGTGACTGTGGATATTACTTGCTACTACACCTAGAATAAAATCCTTCTTTGAGCTGAGTCAATGACTTTTGTGTTTTTATTCATTATTTTGATGGGTTACAAGATAACTTAGGTATATGTATGGGCATATACCTAAGTAATGATTATATGTTGATTTCATACTTTTTAGTTTATCCTTGTTGGATTTAGTGAGACCTTGAGGGTCTCGGGGTCCCTACTGAGTATTGTTATACTCACCCCTATATTGGTTATGCCCACACCTTGTTGTGTTGGTTGCAGATGATGGACAACAATGACTGAGGTAGATAGTAGCAGGATTGGACGGTACCCAGAGGTGGAACACTCGGTGTGATGGTACACAGAGGAGAAAGAGAGACATGAGTGTTGTGGAGGCCATCTCTACTTACCCTTCAGGTAGTAACCCTGGAGGATGACCCAGTAGCTGTTTTACTTTTCTACAGTTGTACTTGCTTTCAGTTGTACTTTTACTTTCCTATTCGACTTGTATTTCTGACCCCTTTTACTTTCCATCACTTCTTTTGTATACAGTTTTACATTGTAGTTTTTCATCCAGTTGTGTACTTTGATGTGTTTTTTATAGTTATAATGGAAATTCCTTCCTAGATTATGGATATATACCTTTGGTGATAGTCTCCATCTCCTGGCCTATGGACGGCAGGCTTGGGGTAGTCATGATACTGGCCCCGGGGGATGGTTCGTGAAAAAATGGTATCCAAGGGGTCTGTTCTACAGTAGAACATAGGACTCTGATCATATTTTCTGTAAAGGAATAGTGTTAAGGGTACTAAGTGTGGTTTTAAGTTTAGGGAGTCCAGTGTTGGTGCGGGTGGCCGACGTATCCATACACCAGGACCCTGACTTATGATTTCTGACTCAATGCACGAAACAAATGATTGCCTATGTGTTTACAAAAGTTCCCTTTAAGTAATCTCAACCAGTTCATCTCACAAAGTATGGTCTTTTGACCGTGTCACATATGTTTCTTTCAGGATGCCCTCTCGAAGAGCCCCGAGAGTTGTACACTTTGATAGAAAACTTAGTGACGAGGCCTCTGTGTAGGGCCCTTTACCAGTGGAGGCACTAGTGGTTCCACGTCCCGTTGGGCCACTTATGCCACCAACTCCATCAGCACATGATGCACGCCGCTTGAGCGCGTTGCCAGAGTTCCAGCGCCAGAGGCCACCCAGGTTCTGGGGAGAGATAGGCCCACAAGATGATAAGGATTTGCTGGAGGCTATGGTGAGTGTTTTTAGTCTAGTAGGGACACCAGCAAACTACATGGTGATCCTTGCTACCAGTCTCCTTGAGGCAGTAGCAGGAAGATGGTGGAGCCTGATTCTTCAGGTGCATGACGAGACGACCCTACTATAGACAGACTTCGAGAGCATGTTCCAAGTGGATTTTGTACCAACCACCATTCGTGCATTGCAAATACATGAGAAACTTCATCTACAACAGGGAAGCATGATGGTAGCACAATACTCAGCGAGGTTCCCCGACCTCTCGCGCTACACCATAGATATGGTGCAGGAACCATTCTTTAGGGCCCGGACCTTAGAGCAGGGGCTCAGGCGAGAGATGAGGGCATCGATGATCTCCCTCAGCATCCCGACGCAGGCGGGGTGTTAGAGGGAGCCCTCATAGTGGAGATTTTCCTTGCTGACCAGTCTCTGGCAGCGAGACCCACCACTAGTCGACTTGTAGTGGTGTCTTATGCAGCTGGCAGCAGACACATGACACAAAGGTCAAAGAGGACCATACCCATGGGTGCATGACTGCAGGACTCAGGATCAGTTGTGTGGGGGATCCTGATGTAGTGACATACCTGCTAGTAGCAGGCAGTGTTACTCATACGGCAGGCATGGTCACATGGCTCGTGACTGTCTGACCCGCCGTTCCGATGATCAACATACATAAATCATATGCTGAAAGGAGGCGGAGACCTCTAGAGTTTGAGGATGGAAACCATGTCTTCCTATCGGTCTCACCTCGATGCGGTCTACGAAGATTTGGATGAGGCGGAAAGTTGTCTTTGCGATTCATCGGACCATTCCAGCTCCTCATCAGAGTAGGCAAGGTGGATTGCCGCTTAGGTCTTCCACCACAGTTGCACCGGGTGCACAACGTCTTCCACATATCTCAGCTGAGGAGATACGTGCACGACCCATCCACATCATCAACCAAGGAGAGGTAGAAATCGATGACGAGGAAAAATTTACAAATGTTCTAGTAGAGATTGAGTATCGATAGGAGTCGGTCATACGTGGACGTTTGATACCTCTGGTGCGCGTTCGTTGGAAGCACAGGAACCTCCATGAGAGATCATGGGAGCGAGAGGATCATATGCTTGCTCCATACCCCATTTGTTCCCTTAGTTCGAGTGGATGCTTATGGAGATTTAAATCCCTTAGGTGGGGAGAATTTATAGAACCAGAAATTCGGTGAAATTTTTTATCAAAAATTCATGGTATTTTTACGAGTCTGTGAAAATTTACGGCGCTCGATTCTGAGACCCGGTGTACCCGGAATAAATTTCAGATGTTTTGTTCGGGTATTTTCAGTAAATGTATGAGTATGATTTTATATCTTTTGAACCAGTGCTCAGAATTTAAATCTGATGGCAACGTTGAACTCACAGCACCGGTATTCGTTTAAGAATACATTCGCCTCGACGACAGATGGTAAAGAGTGGAAGAAAGATTTTGGGGTTTTTAATAAAGTTAAATAAAAATAGGTGTTAGCTTATTTTTATTTGTTAGGTGGTTAAAATATCCTAGAGGTGGTTAGTGGTGGGGGCCACCACACCATAACCTCCCATGGGAGGTTATGGTGGTGGGGCCCACCCACACATAACCTCCATTGGAAGGATATCCTTGGTGGGGACCACATGGGTTTTAAACCCCCATTAACTCTGCATTAATTTTTTGAACACCTCTCTTCATTTAATTGAAACTCTCCACCTCCCCTAATTTTTGAGTTTGAATCCATTCCACACCATTAATTAAATGAGTTGTCTCATTTAATTAAACAAACCTATTTGTGTTGTTGTGCAAAAAAAATAGATGATTCCTCTATTATTTTTTCTTAGAAATTTGGTAGGGCTTGGGGAGGAGAAGAATTCTTCTTCTGCCAGCGAAGAACGATCTTCAACGGGGGAATGAGAGGGAAGTGTCTCCCATGAAGAATGTCGACGTCGTCTTCGACTTCATCTTCTCCAAACACTCCTTCCACCATCAGTGATCGAAAAAATGGTAGGGGTTTTTTTATATATGATGTTTACCCTCTATTCTTTGTCGTTTTTTGTGATCATTGTGGCCGATTGTTACCACCCTATCACGGAGGGTGCATGACGAACAAACACAGCCCGAACGCCCTCCGTTTTTCTTTGCCTGTTGATGACGATGGAGGTGCAACGGTGCCACCAAAAGAGAGGACAGAAGCAGAGCAACGACGGCCAACAATGGGCCGGCGGCAAAGGAAACTGGTGGCGCAATGTCTGCCGGGTTTCTAGAGGGGCGTGCCGACATCGCACCGTGCAGAGAATCGGGCCGTGGCTAGCACGAGTCGTGACGGAGAAAGGCGGCCTGCAAGGCCGTTGGAGGTGCACGACACAGGTGCGCCCCGCTGGTGGAAGGGTTGCGGCCATGCGGGCCTCGGCGGTCGGACGAAGTAGTGCGGCGTCGTCGCAGCGTGCGGAGCAAGGGATCCGTGGCCAGGGCGGCCCGCTATGGTGGAGCCGGAGTAGCTGGCCGCTTGGCCAGCTATGAGGAGGTGGACCCAGTAGGTCCCGCATGTTCGGGACCGGCGCCACCCGGTGCCCATTTCGGCTCACACCCGAATGCCATTGCCATTCGGGAACCAGGGGCGTGCGGTTCCCCACTGGACGTGGCATGGGAAGGCTGCCGAGCTGCCAGCCAGCCAGGCCGCCAGCCAGCCGGGCCTCGTGGGCCTCCATCCATTTGGGCCACATGGACCGCCGGCCAGCCGGGCAAGGCATACTACTAGCAAGCCGGGCCACGCGGTCTGCCGAGTCGGGCGGCCGCATCGCGTCGGGCCGCCCACTCGGGCTGGGCCACCCCCTCGGGCCGAGCTTCCCTCAATACTGGCCGCCCTCATGGGTCGGGCCGCCCGCTCAGGGCCAGGCCGGACCCTCGGACCGGGTAAGACCCGCGGACCAGGTCGGTCCGATTGGGTCGGACCAGACCCTGTCCCATTTGAACCAATTACATTTTAGCACCCATATCTTGGGCTATGGGTGTCTGCTTGATGAACCTCCTATGACGAAGGAACGCTTGGAGCGAGACAGCTCTTTTGGCATACACCACTCTAGGTTTGGACATATTTGGATTACGGTCGGGTTGGTTTAAACCTAAAATCCCACAGGGCCCCTGGAATGGAAATGCCAATAACTCACAGATTGGGAATCTGAGTGATGCATATTTTGTTGCGTTGAGATCCCTATGAAGAGGCAGACAATTGAGACAATTTTGATTGGATTTCGTGATAGTTGAAGTGTCGACTAGTAGCTTATGGAGTGGATTATCCCAGAGACAAGCGAGTAGAATACGGAGACCTAGTAGCTGGCTGATACCTGAGGACTGCTGACCATTTGACTCGGAGTGTTTCGACTAGCCCAGTGAGGAGCGCCTCTGTGTGACGCAGCAGAACTATTGTTGGGAGCACCTATGTGTTAAAAATAGACTCATGGTACTTTAAAGGAGGAGTACCTCAGTAGGCTATGAGGGGGAGCACCTCTGTGTGAGCACGACAGACCCACAACAGGGAGGGCCTCTGCGTGACGCAGCAGACCAACGATACATGACAGGAGGAGTACCACAATAGTCTAATAAGGTGGGAAGCAACATTGTGTAACGATGTAGGCCCACTGTACTCAATATAGGTGGAGTACACCATCAACTGAGGTCCCGACATTGTTATTGCAGATATTACTTGCTTCTACCCCTAGTATAAAATCTTGGTTTGAGGTGAGTCAATATATTTTGGGTTTTTCCTCATGATTGAGATGGGTTACTAGATACCTTAGGTATATGTATGGGCATATACCTAAGTAATGGTTATCTGTTGATTTCATAATTTGTAGTTTATCCCTGTTGGATTTAGTGAGACATTGAGGGTCTCGGGTCCCTAATAAGTATCATTATACTGACCCCTGCACGGGTTATGCCCGCACCTTGTTGTGTTGGTTGTAGATGACCGACAACGCTGACTGAGGCAGAGAGTATCATGACTAGATAGTACCCGGAGCTGGACCACTCTGTGTGATGGTACACGGTGGAGACAAACGGACGATAGTGCTGAGGAGGCAATCTGTACATACCCTCCAGGTAGGAACCCCAGAGCATGAACCAATAGCTATTTTACTTCTCTTCAGTCGTACTTGCTTTCAGTTGTACTTGTACATTCCTGTTGGGCTTGTATTTCCATCCCATTTTACTTTCCAGAACTACTTTTGTATACACTTTTACATAGAATTTTTGATTCAGGTTGTGTACTCTAATGTGGTTGTTTACAGTTATAATGGAAATGCCTTAACAGTTTAGGGATATAGGCCTTTGGTGCTAGTCTCTAGCCCATGGCCTATGGAAGGCGGGCATGGGGTAGTCACGATACAGGCCCCGGGGGAAGGGTCGTGACATATTTTATATAATATGTTCATATAATTAATTTAATCACACACACACATATATATATATTTTCTTATATATATATATATATTTTATGGAATTTCTTTTAAATATTGTAGGGTTTACAACCTTTACTCTCTTAAATTAGAGGGTGTTTTAACCCCCTCTAACAAGATGACATTAGAGGGGGGTTCTTAACCCCCTATAATTTGATGACATTTGAGGGGGTTTTTAACCCCATATAATTTAATTCATTAAATAGGGATTTCAACTCCATGTAATTTAAGATATTAGAGGGGGGTTTTGGACCCCTTGCATCCAATAGTTCTGACAAGCATGTGGTGGTCGACACCTCCGATATCTTGGTGTCCACAAGATGTGAGGATATTGCCCATGCCACTCCATTGAGTGGCTATAATGTGAGGATGAATCCTAGGTATCCTGTGAAAGGATCCAATATAGACCCTTAATGACATATATCCATAGTGATGGAGCACATATATCTACTTATGCACTCTGATGATGAAATCGTTAAGGAGGTTTTCGATATGAAATAATTGAATTAGATGAGAAGATAGATTTGTTTGGCCACTACTAAGGAGGAAGGTTATTGGATTGATAAGAAGGCCCACATATTTCTTATAAGAATCAACATGAGGAAGATTAAAATGGGGGAATATAGGAAATCATGGGGATACATGGAGCATCAATATGAAGGCACCTTAATGGGATACCCTGACCCTCATGTAAATTCTATTCATTCGATATAGTTTAGAGAGATTGATTCCAATCATATCAAACAATTTTTCAACAAATCTATAGTATTTTTTGGTGTTTAAAAGGTTAATTGTGAGGGTTTTCACATTCCCCCTTAATCAAATTTTATAATAAAAAAGTTATTTTGGATATAGGGGGTACATAACCCCCTTTAAATTGGATGATTAGCAAGGGTTGCACATAACCCCCTCTAATTCTAATTGAAAAGGATTTTAGAGAGGTTTTTAACCCCTATAAATTCAATGATTAGCGGGGGTTGTGTAGAACCCCTTCTAATTATGTAGAAAATGATTTTATTGTGGGTTTCTCATAACCATTATAATGTATTATTGTTTGTAGTCAATACACTATGAAAGTTGTGTTTTATGATAAACAATGACTACCAAACATAAGGACTAGAGTGAAAGGAAGAGGTGATTACACCATCACTACAAAGGTGGATCCCATAAATGAAGTGGGTATTGTTATGATAATTATTTATTCATTAATATAATACTTACATTTTTATTCTTGTTCAACACATTATTTCATATCTCATAAGATTAGTATAAATTTTCAAACAACACTATAAATCAAGGATGTAGATGGGTTTCCAAAAATGGAAAATGGAGAAATTATTGTATCCCAATCATATAAGTCCCTCCTATAATTTTTATGGGATAAAATTCCATAAGAACCTTGTAATAATACCATTAATAAAGTTTTATGAAATTTCAGTTATCTATTGACTTTCTATATATATAGCTAACTTAATTTTCACAGAGAATAAAATAATCCTCTATAACTTAAATCACTATTAGATTCTATACATGTTCAAGGAGGATGATAGATAGTTTTTTGTACAGATATATCATTCATATATATTAGTTACATGTGAGAAATGTTATCTAGATTTATTTTTTTTATTAAATAAAAAATGATCCGATTACATTTCTATTATGAGGGAATACACTGATGAATTTCCCAAGGAATTATATTTTCTTCCTCATACTACAAGTTTGAATTAAAAATCAAGAATATTCCTAGATATTTACCAATATTAGTGAATCTATATTTAATTTACAATTTTTAACTTGTGTATATTTGTGGGATACTACAACTGAATCTGGGCAAATGGTTTGTAGCGCCATGACCCCATATGGTCGGATCTAATGATTTACATTATAACATTGGATTAAATACATGATACTTAACCCAATGTATGGATCTGTTTTGTAGTTTTTTAATCCAATTACATAAATAATTCCAATATTACTTTGGGAAAATTAAATAAAACATAATATACAAAAAATTAAAAAGAAATGCATCCTTGAATACTCATTTAATGATTTATTCTTCATAACACAGGGAAGTGAAACAAAATAAGGGTGATCTCAAATTCTCAGTAAGGGTTATGTATAATGTATGAAATCAAGAATAAATTATAATAAATAATCATGGAATGTAAAATAACTCATAAAACATTGAATTCAATTAACTATAAAATTAATAAACAACATGGGAGGATAAATAACTAAACCCCATTCCATTTAATTAGTACTATAAAATATAAATGAATCCATATATTATATCATATTGAAAATTCCTCTACATTATAAATGAAATGAATTTTGAATTAAGTAAGGGATTTAATTTTTGATGTCATGTCTGGGGAAAATGAAATGCTATACCATCAAGATCTATTCTCAGGAAAATATAATGAACTTGAATTGGCTAATTGATTCATCCCATGAGACTAATTATACATCGAATGGTTATCTATTCCCATGTTCCACCCATGCCTTCCAGTCCAAATAACTCATTAAATTTCAAATAATCAATTTAATATAATAAAAATATGCCTAATAATCAAATATCCATATTGTATAATAGATATTGATTTACGAATACTTCCCAAGTAAATAAAATAATTTTCTTTGTAAAAACTGTATTTAAATATGTTATAATGTTTTGGTAATAATCATATAAATTATACAAGAATATAGATATCATAAAAAGTTATAATTTATATTGAATAATGATTACGATAAATTGATTGTTGTAATATAATGTTAACAGTGTCAAAAGAAAGTGAGACTGTAAGTTAACTTTTACCAATATAAAATTATCATGTTAAAACCCTTTAAATGAGATAATTCTAATTAATTAATTAATTACCATTAATGTAAAAGGATTGAGGATTTAATATATCAAAATTGGAAGCAGATACAATATAAAAATAAATAATTGGTGAAAATAGTGTGTACCTCAATAAAATAAATGTGTGGTGAGAATCCCTTACCTTGAGTTTAACATGTAAAGTGTGTTATATAATACAAGATAATAAAAATAATAAAATTATTTAATTTCATGAGAACATTTTTCCAGTTTATTTTTACTTATGTTTCACATATGAAAATGATTTATACAACTACATAAACAATTATGTTTTTGTCAGGTGTTTGGATCAAATAAGGAAAATGTGTCAAAAAAGTCATTGGTAGGTCAACTGTGGTGAATGGTGTCGTCATATAATTATCTCTGAAATAATAATATTGTAATATTTATAACAATTATATAGATATTATACTTTTAAAATAAATATTTAAATATGGTTTTTAAATATTAAAAAATATTACAGTCATTGTGATGGTTGGTCGTACGTACGCATGAGTTACATTCCCATTTTTCAATGATCATTATAGAGAGAATTAAAGTGACATTTATCTCTCCATAATGAAAATTATTTCATAAATAAAATTTTATATAATAATAGATACCTATAAAATTAATTATTGTGAATTAAAACGAATCACATCACGTCAAGGATGTGGGATTCCACAAGTCCGTGAATGACGTTATAACTTTTTATTGTGTGGAAAGGGTAGTAAATGAAATGAAATATTATATTTATAGAATGTAAATTATGTTATTAAAATTATATATATGTAATTTATGTCACATGGGTTTAATTAAACTCATCCTTAATACATTCTATGTTATCTCATAACGTATCACATCGCTTTGAGGAGGTGGTAGTCCACATGTCCAAAAACAATGTAATCGTATTTACAAAAAATGTAAGGCATGATGGTCTGTGGTATATAAAAATTAAAGAATAAAAAATATATAAAAATTCGTATATATATAACATATAATTTTTTCTATCATAATTACCAACCATGAGTTCTAGTAAAGGTAAAACCTACAACATCATTTTTTAAAGTGATATTTCACCATACATGAAAGTTAATTATATCACCAATTTGATAGATGTGTGTTTAGGTGTAGTTATAACAATTATAATTAATATATAATTGTATATTTAGAAAAAAATATTTTATATAAGTATGTAATAAAAACAATTGATTGGGTGGAGTAAGAAATAAAACTAAAATGCATGTTTGATGAATGTTACATATTTTCGGTTGAATTTTTTTGGTTTAAACAAAAGGGATTATGTATATGGATTTAAACACAATTTTTGGATACAATGTTGTGTGTAGGAATTTAAGGATAGTATTCTATAGATTATAGATCATCAATTACATATTGAGAGGCGTGGAGAAGGATAATAGTTAATGCCTTTTATATAATAGAGGGGAGAAACATTGTTGTAAATACCGAAATGTATACACTATTGTATGGACTCACTTACCTTATATAAAAATGTAATGGATTAAATTATTATTTTTTAAATAGAAACATTTAACCTAGAAATATATGTGCATGTTATAATTTATTTTATTAACTTCTATGTTTCCCCACTTCTTCCATTTTTCATTTTAATTTAAGTAAATAGTTTTCTATCAAATGTAAATAAATTAATAAGAATAAATTAAATTATTATTTATCATAAAATATATCAGTAATTAATTATAAATAAGATATATAATTTAAAAAAAAATACTATATCATTTGGAAATTAATTATAAACATGCCAATGTAACACGAAAAAACTATACTTTAATTAGAACCACGTTTATAAAAAAATTATTATCTATTGGTTAATATGATAATTATGAAACCTAATTTGGACCATGAAAGGACTATATTTGTTATTTAATAACAACTAAAAATAACATGGAAGAAAACAAGTTTTTATTAATTTTATATTATTTAAAAATTATTATTATATTAAAATAACATTAATTTTAAATTTGTCATTATATATTTATTTATTATTTAAAAATATCAAAAAAATGTAATGAAAAGATATTATTCTTACTACTTTTTAACATGAAATATTAATCAATATAAAAATGGAACACATTAAATAGTTAAATTGACTTTTATTTTAATTTTTTTAGCCTCATTTATGTTATTTAATTATTGTCCAAATAATATATGTGTTAGAAATTGTTTTGTTTTAAATGATCGAAATTAGTCTATAAAAATTATTGTTATATTATAAAGATTAAAAAACTAATTAATATTTAAAAATAATATTTATAACTGAAACTATGTAGCTTCTAACATACTCTAAATATTTATAGATGTTAAATTTAAAGAGGGTACTATTTTTTCATTATCCTTACAAAACATATCTAATGGGTCATTTATAAGAAAATGTATCCTTATAACTCATAAAAATAAAACTAATAAGGGATATCGTAGATTTACTTTTAGAAAATATATTTTGCGAATGTTTTAATGTCATTTGAACTAGCAGGTTGTGTTTCGCTCTTTTTTTTTATCATAATAAAACGTTAATTTCTATAAATAATTTTAATTAGATTCAATAAAATTTTTATTCCAATGATCAATTTTTTTATTATATTATAAATATTATTATTATTATTACTATTTTTGTCCATTTTTAAAATTTTATTCAAAGAGTGGAAAAAATAAATTTAAATCTAATCCCTATATGTGGAATGAAATCTGGGTTTTGAATTGAAAATGTTCAAATGTTAATTATGTATTTAAATTTAATAAAATATAGAAAATAATAAAATGACATAATTTAAATTAATGGACAAATAATTTATCTATTATGACACTAAAACCCAATTTAAAATTATAATTTTACATTAATAATTATTTAAATGAAAAGTTAGTTTAAACTAAAATGCATTATTTTGCACTATTCATAAAAAACAAAACATCATGGAAATTAAAATAAAAAAAATTTGAAATTTAAATTTTAAAAATGAAGTTTTTTGGACTAATAAAATTCATAATTGATTCAAAATTTGGTTTCAAAATTTTTGTCCCATAAAAATGATGTAAAAATACGTTATTTAGGTTATATGAGAAACTCAGGGTTACATGTAGAGTATATGTAACATGGTGTTTTTTTATAAAGGATTTTAACATATGACCCTAGGTTTCCCACATTGGTGGCCTGATATATTTGGTCATATTACCTCAAGAACTCCTCTCAATACACTAGTTGCTTTAGACTAGAAATTAGGGTCTAATAATTAGATCATGAATAGACATTAACCTCTTTTGTTAGAGTAATAATATAATTGAATTAATAAAAATAGAAGAAGAATTTTTAAAACTACATACAATACTAATATAAATACAAATAATGAAAGAGATACAATATCCAGAATAATTAATAAAACATGACATGTTAATGTACATGTCGAGTGTCTAAAATACAAACTGAAAATAAAGAAACTAAAAAATACCAAGTATGTCATGAACCATATCTATTTCTCTATTCCATTCTCCATCCTCAAATTATACATCCATCCGAGGGCTATTTCCCTTGACCAATTCAGAAATAATAATGTTTATTCGGGTATTAATCAGGTAGCCCGAGTTGGATGTGACTACTGATTATTAATCCGTCACAAATGAAATCTAATATAGTATCCAATCATATAATAGTTATGTTAATATATATAAATAAATAATTAAGATGCATAAGTAAGATTCTATTTTAGTATGATATATTTCCTACTTAACCATATTAACTCATGGGTTCCTAAGGAGACCAGTACCTCAACGCCAGCTTCTGCTCATCCAAGAGCCCAATGTGTTCCTAGGTAATATCATATTTCAATACCTTATTCAACTCACACCAAATCCCAATGTATTTAATGGGGGTATCAAATCTCAATATATTATTCATCTCATGATAGAGACCAATGTATTCCCAAGAGAGATCATATTTGAGAGTACCTTTGTTAAAATTCTATAATCCACGCAAGAATTCCCATGTTACTATCCATACACCACAAATTAGAATGTCCATTTTACCCATTCTCGAATACACATTTGAATGGATATGTCCCCATTCATACACACAAATTATAATAACCATGTCCACATTACTTACATAATAATTCAATGAACATGTTCCCATTCATAATAACACATTTCAATTACCATGTTCCCATTATTTACGTCATACATTATTTTCAATATTCCCATTCATAATCAGACATTTTAATTACCATGTTCTCGTTCATAAAAAAATAATATAGAAATTATTTTTTCACATAAATACCATTACTATTTAAACAATTACTTTATAACATAATAATCTCTAATAAAATCACCAACTAATAAATTCCAAAAAATAAATAAATTAATTATAAAATTAATTAATCAAGATTCACCAACATGTTTCCCATAATTAATCATAAAATTAATTATATAAATTTATATCAAAATTATCACATAAATAATTATCTCAATTTAACCAATTATATATCCCATAATTTAATTGAATATTAATAATTTAAATTAGGATCCCTAAATCTCATAATTAATCCCCAAATTAATTATCTAATTGGGTAGCCCCAAAATCTCATAATTAATTCCCTAAATAATTATATATTTCAAATAAAAAAATTTATCAATTAGACAAATAAATTAATCCAATTTATGAATTCAAGTTGCTAAATAATTCTAACAATTTTATAAATTTTCAAAAACGTATTAAAATCAAAACAATGGGAATTTAATAATAGATCCCCAACCTCAATTATCTAATGAATAATCACCCAAAAGAAACCAATAAATTCAGTGAAATAACAAGCTAAATTTAGATCCATATCTCAAAACCCTAAATCAATATTAAAGAAATAAGATCTTGTATATATAGATATGAATATGGAATCATAGATCTCGACAATATGTTATAGATATAGATCTTTCTATAATAGTAGATTAAATTACTAAAGGAAGGAAAAAATAAGGGTGGATACATGAGATAAGAAATGGGAGAGGATCCACTAACCAGGAGAGGAGTGGACCTTCAATCTAGACATCAATTAGTGAATTCATATAGGTGATAAGGAATAATTTTTTTCCAAAGAGCTCAAAAAATATAAAAGAGGACCTGGGGACAAATGAGACTCAAAATTGGTGATTTTAAGGGGTTTGGAGAATTTTGGAAATAAATTTTGGGTTTATATAATTCCTACAAACGATTAGTTAATATGGGGTGCATAGTTTTCCAAAGCCATTCACCAAAAATGCACTTGTTATTTTAGTGGTGAATATATCCTAATACGATGGCCCATGATTTTTAAAATTGTGTTACAACAGTTAATTTACCTAATATCCATGGCATAAATGTTTTCTAGGTTGGAGTGTATGGTTTTCCCTAATTGTGTGCCAACAGTTCACAACCCCGTTTTCATTCATTTTTATCTAAATTCTTCTCAAACACACCACATGTTATAACCTGAACAAAAAGTACACAAAGAAGGAAATAAGAGTACATGAAAACATGCCTGAGTCAACTCCAGAAATGTTTTCCGACTTATAATAAAGCTAGCAATATAATTAAATTTATTCTAAAATTAAAATATTGCAATGTCATAGGATGTCATATTCTCCCCAGCATAATCAAATTGTGTCCTCACAAATTAAATAGTATCTCAGTAATTGAGGGTTATATATTTGAATAAACTATTACCTAAATCCCACATCATATAGGATTCATTTTTTAAAGGTTTTGTGATATTTTTCATTATATATATATATATAGATTCGATAGATGATCATTGTAGGGTTTTGGGAAATATGGTTGTTACTTAGAGTGTACGTTATAGCCTAAGTAGTTTTTTTCTAGATTATTCTATAGAAGACACCCTAAACATCCAATTATGACACATTGAGTCATATAATATTTGTCGCATGAACTATAACATGTTATAGTGTGGATTAGGTGGACTCCATATTTTGGTTCATGGGGAGTGTGTGCCATTATTCATTTGAAGTGATGAACAATTTGGTTCAACCATTTAAAATGAAATATTAAATATTAATGTAATGAAATTGAAATTGTAAAATATATAATATTACCTTGACAATGATATTGACTAAATGTAGGTAGTGTATCTAGTAACTTTTTTGGATATACAATCCTAGGATTAAGAGAATGTTGTTAGGTAACAACGGTTTATAGGAATGTTTTTACCCATTATATGAAATCAGTCAAAAATTATTATATCTATATTTTTATGGACTCTATTTCGAATTATACATACATGAGACCATGAGGACCTCTAGTACGACACTTGGGTTTGGTGATGAACATGATTTATTGGTGGTGGTCAGTGTGCTACAAGTGGATCCTCCAATAGTTCTAGCTACAACACCATTTGTTTTACCAAACTAAGGTTCTATATAATTGTCTCATGATGGGTTTTTCCAATTTTTGAAAAATTATTTGGGACAAACCCATCATACCTGGCCCACAGATGAGCTAACGTTTGTTTTCTATAAGTATCATCCTATATAATTTTTAGAGGATGGAGTTCTATAGGATCATGATCTGTGTATTGAGACTATTCTATAGAACATTAAGCATCAGAGATACCTACTAAGAGGAGAGTGAATATCGACACATATATAAATAAGTGATAATCTAATCATTGTTTGGTTGTTATAAAAGAGGTTTGAAAGCTATGATAAATAGCTAGGGTGATTTATAACCCATATTTTATGATTACTTTTTCCCCAATACTCTAATCATATAGTGGGCTAGTGAATTGATGTTTCTAGAGTAGTGAGGTATGATTTTTTTGGATTATTATTCATTATTTACTGAGCTATAATGTTTTTTCCATCATACCTTGGTAATGAAAAATCGAGTATGCCACAAGATGAGGAAGGTCTTCGGTGTGAATTTCGATCATTGGTCAACGTGTTCTAGTTGATGATGATTACTGAGACAGTGAATTAAATTCTATTTATAGAGAAAAAACTAAGGGGATCTGGGGGAATAGAATATACTAGTATAGTCACTCGAAATTGTAATTATACTTCTAGTGATATGACTTAACATTTTACGGCTTCTCATGAGATGACTACCACCCATGATTCTTGTGTATGAAGTGGTATTTTCTATCATCACTGTAATATATTGGAACATGTAAGGAACCATTATGTTCATGAAAAAATCAAGTGCCGTGATTATTGATGAATGGTTCATGTGTAACTATTTTTCAGTAATACCTATATAGAACTAAGTTGTATGGGTCATCTCTAGAACCAGATTTCGGAGAGGGTTTAATAGCTCTCTTTATGTTATGGAGATAGATCATTAACAATTTTTAGGCTGAGGTGGTGATGGTAATAGGTGAAAAATCCAAACAAAAGTTGTACCAAGAGTACAGTGGGCCTTCCCTAGGTAGTGATGTTTTATCACTTGGTCATGGTTGAAGCTAGATTTATTCTATGAATTAAACTTCCCAGAAAGAGGGAAGCATTACATCTATGGTGAGAGGTTTTATCATAGTAGCATTTATTCATGTATAAACAGTCTTTTATGTGTGTGAATCACATAGTTTCAAATATATTCTTAGTGTGGTAATCTATGAGATTTTATGATGTTTCAAACTCTTTTGGGTAGTATATTAGAGGATGTGTGTCAGTTCAGGGAGTTCCCCTTTAGGTTAGTGGGTGTAACTTCCTATGGAATCTATTTTTTACTTGAGATAAATGTGTTTGACGTCATACTCTAGATGGAAAAACTAGTCTATTATTGGTTATTTTTATATTTCAATCACTTGATGGTGACATTAACATCACAAGATGTAAAAATTTATATTTATAGGGGTGAATGGGACATCTATGTGAGCTGAGTTTGACCAAATCATTATGTGTTGGGTGAGATGAGAACTTAAATTTATAGTGTGTATCTGAATGATCTGGAAACATGTTAAGAGGAATTTTCTCCAATTAATGAACGTTTTAGGTGAATATTCATAGATGTCCTTTCTCCTTTACCTCAGAGAGTGAGAATTATTTCTATATCAATATAGTGAAAAATATTATCCACTAATCCATAAATAATGTATATTAAAGAGTTATAGGTTCTCAATATGAAGCTATAGGACTTTGAAACAAAATATGTTTATGAATACAAGAACATATACATTGGGTTTTTATGTCCGTTTTACAAAAACTTTAGATGAATCCTTTATTATATGTGTCTATTATTGAAAATTAAACCATTTGATGGTTATGAAATGATATAATATTCCATGATTTGAAATCATATTTGATGTTCTCTGAGTAGATAGAATGATCTTGAAAAATTACATGAGATCTAGAAATCATAAGTTGTGTCTCTAACCAATATACATACATCATACAACATTTCATATTAGGTATGGCCTATAAATGTTTCTAGTTATGTTTTTCTGTCACATGACTATAACAATATTGTTCATGAATCTTCTAAAATGAATCTTCTAACCTTATATTGATTCTTTTGTGATGGTTTTTTGTGGATCATATAATAGTGTATTCTCACATATAACATGACCATTAAAATAAAATTTGGATTTTTTTGGATGCACTTAGAGAGTAGTATTTATATTATAATCTCTCAAAGTTCCACTTTTGGATGTATAAGATTCACTTCCTAGGTCATATTATCTCAGAGACAAGAGTATCAGTTTTCTTAGTGAAGAATTGATATGTAGTTTTTTGTCAGTATCTCATGACTGCCTTTGACATGTAGATATTCATGGTGCTACCTTGACATTATAGGAATTTCATAAAAATATTCTCACGCTTAGTTTTGTTGTCGATGGACTTCAATAAGAAGGGTGTGATGTTTTTATTGTATGATTACTTGAAGAAAGACTTCCCAAAACCGAAAGGGATAATGAAATCAGAAAAAATAATTATTCATCCAATGTAAGGTAGATGTTATACTGTGTATTGTGACACATCGGGTATTAGGCATAGAGAAGTTATATTATAGGGATAGTGTTATGGAATATGGATATCAATAGATGTGTAAAAATGAAAGGAATTACATGGGGCCTGATTTTGAGATAAATAAGGTTGTTCATGATTTTCACTATTGGAAACACTATTTATTGGGGGAGCATTCTATGCTGTACATAGACCAAAAAATCATCATTTACCTAAAGTAAATTCCCTTTGATCTTTCTTATATGAATTGAAAGGGAAATGCAATGGAATATGTACTGAGTAGGAGGACTCACATACATGATGTTTTGGAGTATTGTAGCTCGGGTAATATTATAGACTTATTATTTAGGACTCACTTGGAGGTGCAGGAAAGTTAGGGGTAGACATTAAATTCATCGTTAGCTATAACCTATATAATTTTGGATAGAGAAAGGATATTGAGAAATCTGATTCTAAGGGCCTAGTCCTATGAGAGAGTGTGGCGGGTGAGGACCCACCACCATGACTGACGGTAGAAGACAATGAGATCATGCATATCAATGGTCTCATTTGGATTCTAGTGAATATATTTGAGGAGTTGATGATGGAGATTTGTGACTTTGTTTAGGAATTGCATATCATAGTTACCAAGATAATTCATGATGTACAAATTAAATAATTGTTTTCAGGTATAAAATTTCATGTAGCTGGTTTTTTAACAAGTGGTTCCACATATCAAAATGTGAAGCAGGAACATTAGCAACAAACAAGTCAATTAAGTAGTTTCTTATACTAGAGTGGAAACTAGGTGATGTCATGATGGATTTTATAACTTATTTTCTAGGGTCACTTTTTGGTTGTTATGATGTGTTTTTTTGTTTAAAATCTCATTATGGTTTCTCATATCATATTGACCATGGAAAAGTTATGTATTTATGAGTTGGAGAGGTTTTATATTTATTAGAATGTACGACTACACATGGGTCCCACGTACTATGATTTTAGATCGGGATTCCTATTTGGAATCTCATTCCTAGTATATTCCTAAGACGAAATTGGGAATATAGATTCTTATGATTACCACTTACCACCCTTAAAATAATTTCCATTTTCAGATTATGATACTTATTCTTGAATAAATCCTTCCAGCATGTGTCCAAGAATTTGTGGGCTCCTGGGAGTGGGATATACCCCTATATGAGTTATCCTACAATAATTGATATCTAGAAATGATACAAATGGAACATTTAACGATTGTTATGGTAGTACATGGATATAACCCCTATTATAGTTAGAGGTGGGTGAGGCGGATTTACTAGGACTAGGTATCATGTAAGATACAACTAAGAAGATTTAGTTGATAAGAAATCATAATTCCATTAAAAAGTCTCCATAGAAATATTATGTCAATCATAATAGATGACCTCCAATTTTCAAGGATGGGAATCAATTATTTTTACATATCTCACCATGTTTGGTACATAGAAGGATTCGATGATTGGGTAACCATTCACCATGATATTATGTACAATTTGAGATTTTAGAGATTGTCGGCCAGGTAAAATACTGGTTGTAGTTACCATAGATATACTAGTCCATGAACGACATCTTCTTTATATCTCAACTGATTCATTATCACTCAAACCCATCTCACAAAATACTTCTAGATGAGGTAGTGTTATGGGATTGTATTTCATTTGAGTATTATCTGATTCATTCCATTTACTGGTGCACAAAAGTAATTGTAGGAAACTCAATTCATTAGTACAGATACTATAAAACAATGGCCTTTCATAGGATGATACATGGTTTTCGGAAGCCATTATACATGCTTAGTGGGAAGAGTTATTATCTGATGATTCTTAACTAACCATAAGAGGGATATCCATGGATGAATTTGTTTAAAAAGGAATATTGTAAGATCCCAAGTTATCATATGAGGCATGGATACCTTTAGTTTCAGTTTTAATGATTGTTTACGACCTTTTGTGAAAACCCATTGAGGTAATGGGGGTATCATCGGATTACGAGGATTTTTTGGATGCAAGAAAAAAAAATTGGGAATTGAAGATAGGGAAGATTGTTTTAGAAACTATATGGGATATGAATCAGGGTCTGACTAATACTGTGATACCTGGGAAGTGAGAATGTGGAGCGCATATGTTTAGAAGAAACCCGAGGGATGGAGGGGAACACCCATTTTAGGTCCCTACAATTTTTATCACATAAAAAATTCACGATTTTCACATAGTAGTCAAATCATCATAAGTGCCAATGTGTGTACCCCCTTATAATAGCATAGGGTGAATGATTGGTGTACGGTTTGGCCAAACACTCATCCAAACTATGTGACCTAGTATTGTGAATAAACCTTTCCTATTTTCCCTTACAATGTTTTATAACCAAAAATATATTTGACATTGCCTCCCATGGATAAAATCTCAACCATGGGTGATCCCTTTAAAGGCCCTGGTGTAGTTTTTTATCTCATTCATTCTTCCAAACATGGAATTGTGAGTCTTCGGTCTTGATGGATTCAAAATTGGTATTACTCCATTCTTGTGTGCCATTCTTCGTCATTGTTGGAATTGAAGATGTTTTTTTACGTGATGGATAATATTTCCTATAATTAATCTATTCATTATTTCATCATTTTTCTCTCAATTTAATTCGAACTAGAAGGTGATACTAGATGATCAAACTTCTATAAACCTATGGTATATGGTCAATATTTTTCGAGAGTTGTTTGTGTAAGAGCTCGTAACACCATTATATATGAGGAATGAATTATGGTTAATATTATTTCTTTTAAAATGATGTTTCTTTTACCCAAATTGGTAATAAATTGTTTTATTGTATGGTAAAATCATGCAGTAAATAAACACTCATATGTTGAAGGACAAAACAACAGTTTTACTAGGTTCAACACTAAGTGCTAGGCTAGGTAACATACTCTGATAATATTCTTATTATACAAATAGTCTACTAATCGTCACTAGTTGTGGAATTATTATGTTTAGTAATATTTAATATATTCTAGGAACACTACCATTACAATATTTTAGAGATATCACACTACCTCCCTAAGAACACTTCCGCTGCCTCACCATAGTTCACTAATTTGGTTGATATTTTACACAATTTAATAACTTGAAGTTAACCTGAGTAGATAATAATTTAAGTCCTTGTCCCTGAATACCATGGTACTCTATATATTCCAAAGTCCTGAAATGATTTACTTGAATGTAATGATCAAATAAACCTGTTATTCAAACCCATCTAGTAGCACAAATCTATCACTAGTATGTAATACCTATTCTTGAACATATATTTTTGGTTTGTCACACAATATGGCATTAATTATTAAATTATCATTTGAAAAATCATACCATGGGTTTCACATGGTCTTTTGTAGACACAAAAAACACTCTTCTCCCAAGATTTATTACACATATGTCCTCTATGTGAAAATCGTTCATGAAGAAGAGACACCAAATGTTCTTTGGAAAATGTTCTAACTATTCAATAATAAATCTTATTATTAATTTAAGTTTTCATCCCTAAACACAAGTTTCCCACCCTACTGCCCAATTGTTTACAACATTCCCCCAGGTGCAGAAAACCACATTTTGAGGCCGTATTTAGCGTGTTAGTTATGTGGGAACATTCCATTTTGCAAAAAAAATTATTTTCACACTAACTGTCATTTACGAAAGTAATTTTTTTTTTCGTGTGATTAATTCTCATGCCATATTATTATGTGAAAATTCTCAAAATTCACCTGTTTGAAACAAATTTAATCAGCATCAAACATGAGAACATGTTTTTTTTTCAATATCACCTGTCTCCATTATCGAAAATTTGGACACTATATATATGAAAACATTGGTAAAAGAAGCCACATTTAAATCTATATTCATATTATAATATATTATAATTGTCCCTACCAACTACATGATCAGCCTATTGTAGATTGAAATAAAACACACGATAAACTATATTTTTTGTTGTGAAAGGTATGGGTTCCAATAGTTTGATGAATTATAGAGATTCATTCCATAGTTCAACATGCTGAACAATTTTTTTTTCACCCATAAAATCGATAGAATTTTTAATTTGAATAAAATGAAAAATGTTAGGTAGCCCCAAAAGTTTATTTAAACTTTATGGATGTTGTTTCCCCAACAACGGTCACCCATGGGGTGTTCCATTCACAATTTCCTTTTTTATACCATCCATGGGGTGTGTGTTGAGCATTAAATAAATGTGTAATCCCATTTAAAAACAAATATAATAGAATTGAATGATTAGGAGATATTATAAAAACATTCCATGTGATTATATATTCTGATTTGATTATCAATTGGAAAAGTGAAATGTTATATGTGCTGCAAGAATCCTTGAATGTAATTGAATGTGAATTGTAATATTAGTGGGTAAATGCATGGAAGTTAAATATTGTGCATTGATAATGGGAATGAAGGATAATTGAGTATATTATATTCCTTATATTATATTACCTGGATCTTGATATTGATATTGGATGACATGGATGAGACTTCTCCATCGGTCTTAATTCCAAGGGATTCATTGGGCCATGCTACCCCTTAGACCTCAGCTTCTTTTGGCTCACAGTAGACATGCTCTGTCGACATGATCCTTTGACCCCAAACCCTGTCTAAATATGTTTCTATAGAGACAATCAAAGGACTCGACATGGAATCCTTTGCCCACAATACATTGGGTATGTCCCCGTGGTGTCTAACACTTCTGATTATATGGCTCGACCATATTAAATGTGACATGCTTGGTTATACAGTGTTATTGTGGTTGATATTACAATACATGTTATATGGTGTGGCTTAGGATTATAGGAGATATTGTGTATACATCATGGTCATTGTATTTTCTTATTTTTTCTTTGTTGCTTCCTTTTTATACGAGTGTGACACTTTTTTTCCTGGAGTCTTCTATTGTTTTATATATCACTTGTTTGGTTACATTTGACTTTTGAATTTTACTTTCAACAGTACCATTACTATTATATTTTTAATTTTTTTTTCTAATATTTAACATCCATGAATTTTTATAGACACATTGGTTGGTGAACTAATAGGATTGAATCCCACATCTAGTCAGGCCACCGTTGGGTTCCTAGATAGACTATTTGTTTTCTAGTATGGATTAATGAAAGTGACTGATGATTGATGCATGAATTTCTTCATGAAATATGGGTTCATTGTATGAGGTTGAGGCCCATGATTCTATAAGGGATTATTTCTTTTTCTTTTAATTTTTATATTTTTATAGATGTACTTTACTAATGTTTATATACCCTTGTTGGAATTTTTTTAAACACATGACATAGAATGTCATTTTTTATATAGTAATACAACTGGTATTACTGTGTATATATGTATTTTGATGATTACCTTCTATTTAGTTGTTATAATTCTTCCCTTATTTAATGTTATTATTATTTCTCTTTGGTACACTCTAATGGGAGGGCACAATCTTCCCATAGACACACCCTAGAACCTCACTGCAAGTCGACAGTGTAACAACCTAGAATTAATAGGTACATGCATGTAACAATGACCCTCCAAAAAACACCACTTTGTTATTACAGATTCAAAAAACATAATATTTCGACCTCTATGATTTTAATTTTGAAAAATTGACATACATGGTTGTGTTTATTAAGATATTTAGAGTCTGATAAGACAAACTTATTTTTTAGTGAATAGTAACATACCCTTATGAATAGAATCATGAATAGTAATATAACCCTTATGAATAGTAAATCATATTATTAACTTATTGTCTTAAGGTTATCAGATAATTGGACATTTATTAATTTTCAAAGTTATATAAAACAAATTATAGTTTTTAAATTAATATTTCTTTGAATAACTAATTATTCTATATAAAAATTAAAAAAAATCATGTTTTGAAATTATTTTAAAATGGTGGAGTTCATTTTAGAATATAACAAACCAATAAATTGTTAGGGTGAATTTTTGACATTTTTGGTGAAATTTTTTAATTTTTAATGAATGGTAAAATATGGTAATTTACTACAATATACATTATCAGTTATATTCACTATTCATAACTTCATGGTGGATGTAAGCACAATTGATTCTTACTCACATTCAATAATTAGTATTTTGGGTCACATTAATCATCACTATTGGTTTTTTTTAGGGAAATAATAAAATAATGAATAAGATGATCAAAATCACCCTCTCCATATAACCCCCCTCAATCCCACTTCTCATCACTCCTATCAGGCCTCATACCTTGTCTAAATTATGATAAAATATCCTCCCAAGATTCTACCCACATCTAACCACCCTTGGAATCATAAAAAGACCAAAACATATCTCTTAAGCATGATCTCAATGAATATTACTTCAAGAGGTCATTAAGATCATGTGAGAAACACCTTCAGTCTGAAGGCAAGGGTTTCATACATGAACCTCTATTTTTAATAGGGTAACACATTGTCCCTCTTTATCAAAATTAATTTATTAATTATTATTATATACTCCTCATAAATTCTAAGGGAATTTTCTATGTATGTATACAAACAGAAATACTCTTTTATTTAATTTTATTTTAAAGTATTGAAAGGAATGTTCAAAATTCATTTTGAAATACAAGCTCAATTCTAGGGAATTTCTCAAATTATTATCTATTTTCAAAGGCACTCTATAATATATTTGTACTATCTTGGGTTTTTTCATGTTTTATTTTTAAATATTATATGGAATTATTACAATACCAAGCACACAAACGAGACATCATTCTGAGGCCTGGTGATCCCAGAATAGTGGTTTGACCTTTTTTTTAGATAAGTGAGTCAGCATATGTGTGCAGATGTAGAAGTTTCTAAACGGATGACTGTATTAAAAATCCGAGGGCACCATTATGTCTGGGGTGAATAATTTACCTATGAACGAGTCTAACCTTGACTGGTTCTAGTTGAGGAAAAAAAGGTAATTTTCAGACGGTTTTAGTAAAATAAAATAAAATAAAGTAGCTAGGTTTATTTTATTATATTTCGAAACATCCACAAGATCACATTGGTAGGGGAGTTCTTTAATTAATTAGTTCCTTTCCGTAATAACTCTGAAACAACAATTCTGACTCATTAAAACCATATGATGATGGTTTTCCAAATTGTGTGTCCTCTTTTTTGTTGGTTAATAGAATTCTGCTCATTGGCAAAGGTGGAGAGAATCTCTGGAGAATCCATGGAGCTTTTGAGATAACTCTCAAAGACGAACACCGATGGATCAAAGCTCTGAATCACTGCGCCAATGAAGTTGAAGGATCCCAGCGATGATGGAAGCACAACCCCTTCAGCAGTGACTGATCCCTTCTTGAGGTATTGGTTGTTATTTGGATTCTTCAATCCCCATTTTTGAATTTAAATGAAGAATGCAGATCGACCCTGAACAAGTTTATCTGTGAATTCATACGTTCATGCGGGAGGGTTTTATTGGGTTGACAACTGGGAAGTAATCCATGTTGATTTTTTTTTTGATTTCTGCTCCATTTGATCCTATTAACGGGATCGGATCAACAAAGTGACAAATGACAGCAGAGGTTCGTTCCACGATTAGTTTATTGGATTTCTCCACCATCCTTTTCCTTGAGTGTTCTTCACCATCTTCACGGGGCGAGGAACAACGGATCACTGCGAATTAGTTTTTTGATACAACAATCTCAAATTGACGATCCAACATCATGAAAACCTAGTGGAGGTGCAACGACGAAATTAGAACTGACCGAGAAAGAACTTTAGTCGAGCGTTCTTCACACGGGTGGATCGTTACGTGTTTTCGGGACCTATAGGAGGCCTCAAAACTATGGAATCAGCTTCGTGGTATCAGGGTGACCAAAACCCATGAGTTTCATGGAAATTGGATGGTAGGATCGAACAGTGGGTCAGCACAGGAGGCACACTGACAAGAAGAATTGATTCTTGAAAATTCTGGAATATGCGATGTGTACTTCCAAAGAACACACTATGTTGTACCCGCGGTGGCAGCTAGGGTTTTGGAGGTCATATTGTTATCACACGACATGTGACCCCGGTCACACGGCCTGTTGGACCTTCTCTGATGCTTCGCGTGTATCTCAGTCAATACACGGACACGGGGAGAACGACACAGCTTCACAACAGGACGTGTACTCTCTATGCATATTGGAAAAGGAAACTACGCAAGAATCGGCGTGTATCCAAGGGATACATGGACACGAGATGGATTACACAATCGTGTTCTCCACCACATGTCTAGGAGAGGCCAGTAATGCTGGTCACCCCATGTACCAATTAAAGGGGTTGTAACACATGGGTTGAGGAGATTTATGGGCACATGGCCAACATACAAAGAGTCGACCCTAGTCTCTCTGACATGGCATGTACTCCTTACCACACGTCGTGTACTGACTTTGTTTCTACACGAACAACCTTACAACATGAGCCATTGTAGATGGGCAGTACCCAGGGTCAGAAGACACGACGTTTGAATTTTCGACATGCTATTTAATTTTTAGAAAATGATTTTGTCTTCTTGACAACTATATCAGGGACATGTTTTGTTTGGGTTAGTGCCCCTTATTCTCATTTCCCTAAAGATTAGGAATCATTTCCTTCTATGGGAGTTTTATCCATTCAACATGAATAAATGTGATAGAGTCGTCATCCCTTCGAGAGTCCTAGAGCAAGATCCTCTATAAATTCTTTACCCTAGGTAGTGTCAGGAATCAACGTGACCAACTCCACCAGGCATTGATCCTCTACCTAGCCAGAGAATCTGGATGAGTCACGGTATCCTCCATGGCCCCAGCAGTGATAATCATCTATGTATTATGATATTTCCCACTCAAGAGTGTGTTCTACCGTAATAAGTGTATCTATTTATAGTGATCTTCCACACTCAGGACTGTGTTCTACCATAATGTTTGTATCGATCTCTCATGGAGTTTCCTTAAGAACAGTTCATCTTGGAAAAATTTCATCGGAACTATCAGACTCATGGTGTGAGTTCTCCTGGAATGAGTGCTTTGTGGAATCTTCGAACTGAATCCCTAGTGTGGGAGTGCGGTCATGTGACATGACACTAGACCACAGGTCTGGGATTTGGTTATATATGGATTGTGTTCTCCTATTACATGTTCAGTAGACATATACTATGTAGATCTGAATATTCCTTCCCTTTGTGTATTGGTTTGTGTTTTTCGGGGTCCTCTACTGAGTATTGTTATACTCACCGTTGCACGGGCCTTTCCGGCATGTGTCGTGTCTTGTGCAGATGAGCAACCTTTTGACAGTGTCCATAGTGGAACAGGGATGGACCAAGCACTGTGAGTTCCCTACAGGCCAATTCATTCCTATGGCTACAAGTAGTAATCCCAGTACTTCTTTGTGTTCAAATTTTGGACTTGGCATCTTTTAGACTCTTGTTTTTGGTGGGATTGTATTCTGGATGAGTTTAATTCTAGCACTTTACCTTCTATTGTGCACTGTTGGTTTGGTTTAGTTGTATTCATGCATTTTATTCCTTAGTGGTTTTTACATTTCAGCATTTGTGGGCTTGGAGTTGTGTGTCTGTACTGGTTCTTAGTCAATGCCTTCCACATTAGTAATATGACTACTCAGTGCCAGTCACTAGACTTTAGCCTATTGGAGGCAGGCTTGGGGAGTCACGGTGCATGCCCCACTGGGACAAGTCATGACAGAGTGGTATCAAAGGTGGTCAGTTCTACCATATGACCAAGAGACTGTGAGATTGTTTTGGGGAAATAGTGTTATGTGTTTTGAGTTAGGATTTTAGGATAGAGACTCTAGTGTCGGTGCGAACGGTCGTCGTATCCATACACCATGACTCTAATAACTTTCTTTTCAACTTGGTACATGAAAACACTAGTAGTGGGGCAACAAAAAACTGGTACATGCATAATATCGGAATGGGTTGTGTTTTCCATGTCCTTGGGTCAGCTATCTAGATATACTCATTGAACCTATACATCTTTTTTACTTAAAGGATGCCTCTATGAAGAATACCCGCAAGGATTTCGCAGAACAATCATAAGGATGACCCCCTCAGTGACGAGGGTTCGATACAGTGACCATTTCCCCAGGCGCTGCCACTAGGTGGTGAACCTGCTATACCACCACAAGTGGAGTAGCCTATAAGACTTGTATTACCGACCGGCGTGGAGGGAAAGCTTAACGCGCTCCATGAGTTTCAAAGACAAATACACCTCAGGTTCTGAGGTGAGCCCGACCCTCAGGTGACTGAGGACTGGAATGAGGTAGTGACTAGTGTTTTCCATCTAGTGAGGACAACAGTAGAACTGATAGTGATCTTAGGATAGAGCCTTCTTCAGGGTTCAGTGGGACGATGGTAGAGTCTGACCACACAGACTCACGATGAGGAGACTCTTCTGTAGATGGTGTTTGAGTGACTCTTCAGAGGGGATTTCTCTCCAGTTTCATTGAAAATAGTACACAACCAGGAGCTACGTTAGCTTTAGCAGGACAGTATAATGGTAGCTGACTATTCATCTAGGTTCACCAACCTCGCCAGGTACTTGATGGATATGGTCAAGGATCAGTTCTTTAGAGCTCAGACCTTCAATCGAGGACTACTGTGGGACATCCGAGCAATTGTCGTGCCTCTGTGCATTTTGACATATGTTGGAGTGCTCGAGTAGTCCATGGATATCGATAGATTCTTGGGAGAGAAGAGACAACTGACGATAGTCATCAGTATGCAGACATGTCTGGAGACCTTGGCAACGAGGAGCTGACGTCGGACATAGCGATTGAGACATGTGAGATTTTAGAGGAGGACCTGTAAAGACCCGTAAATTTCAAGAAACTTTTTTTCTTAATTTTCTTTGGAATTTTACAAGAACGCAGTTTCTGACGGAACCTTATTCCGAGGCCCGGTGTGCCCAGATTCATTTTTCGAAGTTTGGCTCGGGTACGTTCAGTGAACGAACGAGCGTGTTTTTATAACTTTTGAACTGGTGCTCGGAATCAAATTCTGAGGGCACCGATGGAATCTTAGCGCCGATATTTTCTTAGAAATGCCTCTTCTGGAGTTGTGATTGCTCAGGTGTGATTTTTAAATTTTTGGTGTTAAGTTATGAAATAAAATAAAGTGGTGCGACAACTTTATTTTTTTCACTTAAAGCCACTAAAAAGCCACTTAATGCTTCTTAACCTGAGTTGAAGCGGTTAGGGTGCAATCCAAAATATCCTACCCTCTTGGTAGGATATTTGTGAGGTGGGGCCCGCATGAGCCCCACCGTTCCTTTTCCTCTAAGTAACGCACCCGCAAAGACTCATCTTTAATGAATGTCAACTGACGCGTTTTTCTAAATTCTTAATGCCCATGTTTAATTGGGCAGTAAAATTTTACAATTAATTTTTTGAATTAATTGTTCGTTACTTTCCTTTTTTTTCAAATTCTTTAGGTTATAATAAAATAAGATGAGGACTTATTTTATTATCGGGTTGTTGTGTTAAACCTTTGGAGAATCTCTAAACATCTTCATCCTCCTTCACGAAGAACGTGAAGAACGCGAAGAATGCGAAGAACGCCGGCCTCCGATGAAAGGGCAACGAAGAACACCGAGCCCCCGGAGATCGACGACGCAACGCCGAGTACCGCGACGCCGACGCTTCTTCCGCGACGTTCTTCTTCCGTGAAAAATCTTCGATCAACTGCTTGAGGAAGGAGATTTCAATCTTTTAAATTCCTTTGTGGATTTTATCCTTAACACATATTTAATACGTGAAATTAAATCCGTGTGTTTTCCATAACCCTCGGCGATCGTCGACGCGATGCCCTTCCGCGACGATGCGACGCCCTTCTGCGACGCGACGATCCTCTTCTTCCACGACGGTCAATTCCGCGAAGAAATCTCGTCCGACGACAGCTACGAGGTAGGGGTTTTATTTGAGAACAATATTTATTCCGATGGTTTTTTCATCTAAAAACAAAGAACCCGGATCAAAGTTCAATTTTAATTTTATTAAAATCGTGCCTTGTTTGTTTTTCATGTGTTTAATATTTTATTCCCGATTGTTATCACCTAACGCGGAGGGTGCGGGAAAAAAACGGCCTGACAACCCTCCACAGTTTTTCGTTGATGCGCAGATTGGCGGACGATGACAAAAAAAGACGCTCGGGCATTTTGAAGGCTTTGAAGCGAAGGTCGGGTCCTGAGACGATCTCTGGTGAAGACCGCAGGCGAATTGGTCCACCAGAGCGTGCCCGGTGGTCCGTGGAAGTCTCCGCTGGCGCACCACGCCGGTGGCCGGCCGCCAGGAAGTGGCGGCGCCCGACGCACTGCCAGGAAGACCCGCCGCAGCTGATGCCACGGCGGCGCTGGCCGGTCCCGCGGCCATGCGGGACCGCGGAGGAAGGGACGCGGCTTAAGCTATGTCTGGTGACACCGAGCAGCCCCACGAGGGGCCACGACTTTCCTTCATGCGGGGGGGGGGGGGGGGCAGCAAACCCCCGAGACACTAAGAAGTAACCGTCCGAGCTGACCCTGGAGGCCGCACCAGGTCGCGCCCAGGCCGGGCCGGGCCACCCCGGCTGGGTCGGTCCCGGACCCGGGTCGGACTGGGCCCAGACCCCCCGTTTTCGGACCTTTTCAGTCTATGCTCATAACCTGAGATACGGACCTCCGAACGACGCACCGTTAGCGGCGATCCGATCCTTGGATAGAGACGGTCGTTTCGGTATATCAAACTCAAGGTTTCGGAATACATTGGGTTTGTCCGAGTTGGTTCGTACACGAAACTAACCGGGCCCTCGGAGCGGAAACACTCATATCCTGAGCTTCGGACGTCCGATTGACATGCCGCTGACTTTGTTGAATTCCTCTAAGTGAGATGGATCTTTTGGATTACTCCCCCCGAGTTTTGGACGCAGGTGTAGTACGGTCGGGTTGGTTTTTCCTTAAAAAATAAACCAGGCCCTTGGGACGAAAAAGCCAATAACTCTCAGACCGGGCGTCCGATTGACGCGCCATCTATGACATTGAGTTCCTGTTGAAGATACAGAACTTTTGGATACATCAACTCTAGACTATGTGTCAGTTGATGTATCAGCCTCTCTACTCGTGGAGCAGACCCTCCCGAACAAGCTTGCTGTGTGCGGGAACCCTAGAGTTGGCTGTGACTGCTACTATGACGACGACGACTGTGCAGAGATCCTCAGTGCATCTGACGGCGATGACTATAGCACTCAGCGATCCTTTGTGGGTCAGTGCTACCGATCTTGTGTGGGTCCGATCCTGTGTGGGTCAGCGCTCAGCGGTCCTGTGTGGGCCAGCGCCTACAGATCCGGTGTGGGTCCGATCCTATGTGGGTCTTTGTAGGAGTTAGTTACCTATCGATCCTTTGTGGGTCAGATCCTTTGTGGGTCATTGAGGGGGTTAGTACCTATCGATCCTTTGTGGGTCAGATCCTTTGTGCGTCATTGTGGGGGTTAGTACCTATCGATCCCTTGTGGGTCCGACGGCTTAGATGAATCAGTGGCAATATCTGGTTATCTTTATCGTCATATGAAGAAGTATACCTATGTGAGCTGAATCATGTTTACTTTCCTTTGTGTATTGTGTTGTGCTATCCTGTGTGGATTTACGTTTTTCTTTCCTGTGTGGACTAGGTTGTACTTGGGTTCGGATGTTGGAGCCGAACGAGAATTGATGACTTAGTTATATGTATGGTCATATACCTAAGCTGTGTCGTATGTTACTTGGTGATTGTATCTTTCCATTTTGGTCTATCCTTTGTGGATTCTGGGAGACCTTTGGGGGTATCGGGGTCCCTACTGAGTAGCTTATACTCACCCCTGCACGGGCTATGCCCGCACTACTTTGTGTTGGTTGCAGATGATGGACAACGCTGATCATGGTTGAGGCTTGCAGAGTAGGACAATACCTGGAGGGGAACCACTGGGCAAGACGTACTCAGAGCGGTCGGCTGGGCCCGAGGAGCAGTGGAGGCTATCTGTACCCACCCTTCAGGTGGGATTTCCAGTGGACCGCTCGGCGTTGCGGCTTTACTTTTTAGTTGCTTTTTTCCCTTTCCATTTGTACTTTACTTTCAGTTTGGGTTTGTATACTGGCCTACTTACTTTTCCGGAATTACTGTTGTACCAGTTTTTACTTAGTGTTTACTTCTGCCTACTTGCTCGGTGGGGTTTGTGGTTTACTTTACAAAGGCAATGCCTTAACTTTTTCTTGGGATTTACGCCTTGGTGCTAGTCGTCATCCCATAGCCTATGGAAGTCGGGCTTGGGGTAGTCACGACACGGGCCCCGAGGACGGTCGTGACCAATTGGTATCAGAGGAGTTCGGTTCTACCACAGAACTTGGGACTCTGATATTTTTCGATGTGAAGAAATAGTGTTTAGCGTATTGGGTGTGGTTATTAGTCCAGATAGTCTAGTGTTGGTGTGGCGGCTGACGTATCTGTACAACAGGACCCTGACTTCTGATTTCCTACTTAATACACGAAAACATTGATTGCGTGTGTGTTTCAAGTTTTCTTTGTGATTACGTTATGTTAGCCCACCAGGTATACTGTTCTGACCATGGAACACCTGTTTCTTTTCATGACGGCCCCACGATAGCATCCAGCTAGGGTTCCTAGAGTTGAGCATGACGACAGCTCACCGAGAGACGAGGCCTCGGTGTAGGGCCCTTTGACAGTTGAGGCACCGGTGGTACCTCTATCCGCAGAGCCACTGATGCTTCTAGCCCCACCCGCTGACGATGCACGTCGACTTATTGCACTGCATGAGTTCCCGCACCAACAACCGCCCAGGTTCCGCGGGGAGACGGACCCCCAAGTAGCCGAGGACTGGCTGGAGGTAGTTGTATGAGTTTTCAGGCTAGTGAGGACACCAGCAGACCTCATGGTAATCCTCGCAGCAAGCCTACTTCACGCAGCAACAGGCCGATGGTGGAGCTTGATGCACCAGGTGCACGATGAGGCATCTCTCCTCTGGACAGACTTTGAGGGCCTCTTCCTCTCAGAGTTCGTCCCAGCCACCCTCCATGCGGTGCGCATCCAGGAGCTTCATCAGTTACGGCATGGCAGCTTGACGGTCGCCCAGTACTCGGCGAGATTTACCGATCTCTCGCGCTACTCGACAGACATGGTACAAGACCCATTGTTCCAGGCCCGGACCTTTGAGCATGGATTGAGACATGAGATCAGGCCATAGCTGATCTCCCTCAGCATTCCGACTCATGAAGGAGTACTGGAGAAAGACCTTTTGATCGATAGATTCCTTGATGAGCCTTCATCAGCAGCGAGACCTACCGTGGGGTAGCACGTAGTAGAGTCTTCTGCGGCAGGTAGTCGACGGATGACTCAGGAGTCCAGGTAGACCAGACCCTCACGCAGACGTCCTCAGGACACTGGCTTAGCAGTGCGGGGAACACAGCATGGTGCCAGTCTTTCTAGAGGTAGACAGTGCTACACATGCGGTGGGCAGGGCCACATGGCTCGTGACTGCCCGACCCACCGTGTCGAGGAGCGGCAGACAGTTGAGGGGCCACCCAGGCAGAGGCAGAGGGTCGATCGTGGCGGTCCGTAGGGAGGAGGCAGACGAGGAAGAGGAGCTGGCCGAGCAGTAGGTGGTGGGTGGTGCTTTGAGGCTCTACCACCACCACCATCAGGAGGTCCACCCCGACCACAGGGAGCTGGCGGGCAGAGATAGGCACAACTCCGGGCAGTGGAGGCCTACGACCACGGAGCGCCCGAGATGATTCGAGGTACGATATGTGTCTATTCTACCCTTGCTGCAGTTCTTATAGACAGAGGATCGAGTCACTCTTTCACAGCCACTGCCCTTGATCGGAGGTCGGAGATTCCGACAGAGTCATTGGATCGATCCTTACGGCTAGAGACTCCTACGGGAGTGGACTCGATGATCAAGCACTGGTTCCAGCAGTGTGAGCTTACTCTAGGAGGCGAGAGAATCAGCTAGGATCTTCTTGTAGCGGCATCAAGGCCTTACGACGTCATCTTGGGCATGGATTGGTTATCTACAGTCCATGCACAGATTGATTGTATTAGCCGCAAGGTGCAATGTGTACGCTCTGACGGGAGCATGTTCACCTTCACCGGCGAGAAGGGAGCCTTTGCATCACAGGATGGACCTCCGAAGAGGAGAGGACATCCCATCACTCATCAGTTGGCTAGCCTCATCATAGGAAAAGTGGACGTTCAGAGTCCTAGTTTTCCTGCAGTGGTGGATCAGTACACGAACGTCTTTCCCGACGACGTTCCAGGGCTACCTCCTCGCAGAAAAGTAGACATTCATATTGACTTGAACCCCAGGACAACCCCGATATCGACTCCATCATATCGGATGGCCCCTTCTGATCTTCGAGAGCTACGGGTACATTTGGAGGACTTGCAGGGAAAAGGATTCATCCGAACCAATGTTTCACCCTGGGCTTCCCCGATATTGTTCACCAAGAAGGCGGACCGGTGCTTGTGATTTTATGTCGACTATCGTCGCCTGAACTAGGTGACGATGAGGAACAAGTATCCATTACCAGGATTTATTACCTCTTAGATCAGCTCAAGGGAGAATGGTGGTTCTCGATGATAGAACTCAGGTTAGGCTATCATCAGCTCAGAGTTCAGGACGAGGACGTGCAGAAGACGGCCTTTAGATGTCGGTATGTCCACTATGAGTTCTTGGTTATGATTTTCGACGTAACCAATGCTCCATAGGTGTTCATGGGCCTCCTGAACAGGATCATTCAGCCATAACTCGATCGATTTGTCATAGAAATCATCAACGAAATTTTGATTTACACGACGACTGAGGAGGAGCATGCCTACCACTTACGGGTTGTACTAGACACACTCCGAGATCACCAGCTTTATGGAAAGCTCTCGAAGTGTTAGTTCTGGATACGTGAGGTCCACTTCTTGGGACACATCATCTCTGAGGCAGGAGTTGCAGTGGATCCTGCGAAGATCGAGGCAGTGCTAGCTTGGGAGCCACCCAGGATCGTGACGGAGGTGCGGATTTTCTTGGGACTAGCTGGATACTATCAGAGATTTTTGAAAGTCTTTTCCAGAGTTGTGGAACCACTCTCAGCTTTGAAAAAGAAGGTAAAACCCTTTGTGTGGTCAGACAGATGTCAGCAGAGCTTCCAGGAGCTGAGACATAGATTGACCAGCGCCCCTATATTGAGGTTTCCTGAGGAGGGAGTAGGGTATGTAGTATACTGTGATGCATCAGGGACCGGACTCAGATGTGTCTTGATGCAGGAGCGGGCAGTGATCACCTATGGATCACGTCAGTTAAGGCCACATGAGCAGAAATATGCTACCCATGACCTGGAGTTAGCAGTAGTGGTCTTCGCTCTGAAGACATGGCGACACTATCTAATGGGTGAGTGCTTTACAGTCTTTTCTGACCATCAGAGACTCAGGTACATCTTCTCTCAGAAGGACCTGAACCTGAGACAACGGCGATGGCTCGAGTTTCTCCAGAACTATGACTTTGTGATAGTCTATACTCCTGGGAAGGGGAATGTGGTAGCCGATGCTCTCAGCTGGAGGACGGGCATTCAGCTACTCGAGGAGTCAACAGAGCAGCTAGCTGCTTTGCGGATATCTTTTGTGGATAGGGATGGAGCAACCTTCCTTCAGTCTCTCATAGTCACCCCTCCACTACTACAGCGGGTCAGAGAGGAACAGCGTGGGGACGCTGACTGTGAGACGCGGCGTGCACAGATATCCTCAGGACACGCACCTTATGGCTTCTCCTTTTGAGCAGAGCATGAAATCCTTTTCAGAGGACGTACCTTTGTACCAACCGCTTTACGAGAGGAGGTGCTGAGAGAGTTTCACACTTCTCCCTTGGTGGTACATCCTGGAGTGGTGAAGATGTACCAGGATCTCAGACGACATCAACGGTGGCCAGTCATGAAGAAGGTTGTGGCAGAGTTTGTTTCTCGATGCATCACCTCCCAGCAGGTGAAGGCAGAGCACCAGGTACCAACAGGCATGGTACATCCTTTAGAGGTCCCGGATTGGAAGTGGGACGGGATATCTATGGACTTCGTGACTGGATTTCCACGCACTTCCAAAGTTCATGACTCCATCTGGGTGATTTTCGACCGACTCACCAAGTCGGCTCACTTCTTACCCATCAGAGAGTAGGGATCAGTGGAGATCTTGGGATGTCTCTATGTTTAGGAGATTGTACGGCTTCTCGGTGTGCCATCATCTATCATCTCTGATCGAGATGCTCGATTTACTTCCCGGCTTTGGAAGGGGTTTTAGGAGGCGTTCGGGACGCAGCTACGTCTGAGCACCGCCTTTCAACCTCAGATGGATGGTCAGATGGAGAGGACCATTAAGACTCTCGAGGACATGCTCCACGCATGTGTCCTCAACTATGGTCGCAGCTGGGAGAACCACCTACCCTTGGTGGAGTTCGCGTACAACAATAGCTACCACTCCACCATCGGGATGGCACCATGCGAGGTGTTGTACAGTAGACCTTGAAGATCTCCTTTGTGCTAAACAGTCCCTGGGGAGTCAGCACTTGTGGGACCAAAGATGGTCCGGGCCATGACAAAGAAGGTCCAGGTCATCCAGGAGTGGATGAGGACAGCTTAGAGCTGGCAGAAGTCTTATGCTGACAGGAGGCGGAGGCCACTAGAGTTCGAGGATGGAGACCACATCTTCTTGTGTGTCTCACCTCGACGTGGATTACGGAGACTTGGCCGAGGAAGCAAGTTGTCTCCACGCTTCATCAGACCATTCCAGGTCCTCAGCAGGATTGGCGAGGTGGCTTATCGCCTGGCTCTACCACCTCAGTTGCACCAGGTGCACGACGTCTTCCATGTATCTCAGATGAGGATATACGTGCATGACCTGACGTACATCATTGACCATGGGGAGGTAGACATTGATGATAGGGAGAATTTTGTAGAGGTCCCGGTGGAGATCGAGGATCGACAGAAGCGGGTCATACGCGGACGGTCGATTCCTCTAGTGCGCATCATATGGCAGCACGAGAACCTCCATAAGAGCACTTGGGAGCGGGAGGCTCAGATGCGTTCTTAGTACCCACATTTGTTTCCCTAGTTTATGAGTTATCTTTATGAGGACATAAATCCCTGAGGTGGGAGTGATGTAAAGACCCGTAAATTTCAAGGAAATTTTTTTCTTAATTTTCTTTGGAATTTTACAAGAACAAAGTTTCTAACGGCACCTGATTCCGAGGCCCGGTGTGCTCGGAGTCATTTTCCAAAGTTTGGCTTGAGTAAGTTCACTGAACGAATGAGCGGGATTTTATAACATTTGAACCGGTGCTCGGAATCAAATTATGAGGGCACCGATGGAATCACAGCGCCGGTATTTTTTTAGAAACGCCTCTTCCGGAGTTGCGTTTCCTCGGGTGTGGTATTTAAATTTTTGGGGATGAGTTAAGAAATAAAATAAAGTGGTGCGACAACTTTATTTTTATCTCATTTAAAGCCACTTAAAAGCCACTTAAATCTACTTAAGCTTAGTTGAAGCGGTTAGGGTGCAATCCAAAATATCATACCCTCTTGGTAGGATATTTGTGAGGTGGGGCCCACATGAGCCCCACCGTTTCTTTTCCTCTATGTAACGCACCCGCGAAAACATATATTTAATGAAATTCAAATGACGTGTTTTTCTAAATTCTTAATGCCCCTATTTAATTGGGTAGTTAAATTTTACAATTAATTCTTTGAATTAATTGTTTGTTTCTTACCTTTGTTTTTCAAATTCTTTAGTTGATAATAAAATAAGATGAGGACTTATTTTATTATCGGGTTGTTGTGTTAAACGTTTGGAAAATCTCTAAAGATCTTCATCCTCCATCATGAAGAAGATGAAGAATGTGAAGAACGTGAAGAACGCCGGCCTCTGAAGAAAGGGAAACGAAGAACACCGAGCCCTCGGAGATCGACGACGCGACGCCGAGTACTGCAACGCCGACGCTTCTTCCGCGACGTTCTTCTTCAGCGAAAAATATTCGATCAACTTCTTGAGGTAGAAGATTTCAAATAATTTAAATTCCATTGTGGATTTTATCCTTAACACGGATTTAATACGTGAAGTTAAATCCGTGTTTTTTACTTAACCCTCAGAGATCGTCGACGGGATGCCCTTCCGCGATGACACGGTGCCCTTCCGCGACGTGACCATCCTCTTCTTCTGCGACAGTCAATTCCGCGAAGAACTCTCGTCCGACGACAGCTAGGAGGTAGGGGTTTTATTTGAGAACAATATTTATTCCCATGGTTGTTTCATAAAAAAACAAAGAATGCAGATCAAAGTTCAATTTTAATTTTATTAAAATTGTCCCTTGTTTGTTTTTCATGTGTTGAATATTTTATTCCCGATTGTTATCACCAAACGTGGAGGTTGCGGGAAAAACAAACATAGCCCGACAACCCTTTTCAGTTTTTTGTTAATGCACGGATTGGCGGATGATGACAAAACAAGCCACTCGGGAATTTTGAAGGATTTGTAGTGAAGGTCGGGTCCTGAGATGATCACTGGCGAAGACTGCAGGTGAATCGGACCACCGGAGCGCATCAGGTGGTCCGCGGAAGTCTCCGCCAGCGCGCCACGCCGGCGTCGGTGGCCAGAGGCGGCAGCCGGCTGCCAGGAAGCGGCGGCGCCGACCGGTCCCATGGCCGCGCGGGACCGCGGAGGAAGGGAAGCGTCTTAAGCCGCATCCGGTGACACAGAGCGGCCCCACACGGGGCCGTGGATTTCTTTCACAGGGGGTGGGGGGCGGCACACCCCCACGCCGCTCGGTCGTAACCGGCCGAGCTAACCGTGGCGGCCGGGCCGGGTCACGCCCATGCCGGGCCGCGCCACCCTGGTCGGGCCGGGCCGCGCCGGCCGGGTCGACCCAGTTCGGGCTGACCCAAGGGGGTTGGGCTGGGTTGGTCCGGGACCAGACCCCCCCATTTTCGGACCTTTTCGGTCATTTGCTCATAAAATGAGCTACGGGCCTCCGAATTACACGCTGTCAGTAGCGATGCGATCTTTGGATCGAGACAGTTGTTTCAGTATATCAAACTCAAGGTTTCAGAATACTTTGGGTTCGGTTGGGTTGGTTCGTACACGAATCCAAACGGGCCGTCGGAGCGGAAATGCTCATATCTTTAGCTTCAGACTTTCGATTGATGTGCCGCTGACATTTTTGAATTCCTATAAGTGAGATGGATCTTTTGGCTTACTCCGCCAGAGGTCTGGACGCAGGTGGAGTAATGTTGGGTTGGTTTTTCCTTAAAAACCCAACCGGGCCCTGGGATGAAACATCCAATAACTCTCAGACCGGGCGTCCGATTGACGTGCCGTCTACGACATTGAGTTCCTATTGACGATACAGAACATTAGGATACATCCGCTATGGACTATGTGTCAGTTGATGTATCAGCCTCTCAGCTCATGGAGCAGACCCTCCTGAAAGAGCTTGCTATGTGCGGGAACCCTAGAGCCGGCTGCGACTTCTACTGTGATGACGACGACTGTGCAGAGATCCTCAGTGGATTCGACGGTGACGACTACATCACTTAGCGATCCTTTTTGGTTCAGTGCTACCGATCCTGTGTGGGTCCGATCCTATGTGGGTCAGCGCTCAGCGGTCCTGTGTGGGCCAGCACCTACAGATCTTGTGTGGGTCTGATCCTATGTGTGTCTTTGCGGGGGTTAGTTACCTATCGTTCCTTTGTGGGTCAGATCCTTTGTGGGTCATTGCGAGGGTTAGTACCAATCGATCATTTGTGGGTCAGATCCTTTGTGGGTCATTGCGGGGGTTAGTACCTATCGATCCTTTGTGGCTCTGACAGCTTAGATGAATCAGTGGCAATATCTGGTCATCTTTATCATCATATGAAGAAGTATACCTGTGTGAGATGAATCCTGTTTACTTTACATTGTGGATTGTGTTGTGCTATCCTGTGTGGATTTACGTTTTTCTTTCCTATGTGGACTGGGTTGTACTTGGGTTCGGATGTTGGAGCCAAACGAGAATTTATGACTTAGGTATATGTATGAGCATATACCACAACCGTGTCAGATGTTACTTCGTGATTGTATCTTTCCTTTGTGATTTATCCTTTGTGGATTCTGGGAGACCTTCGGGGGTCTCGGGGTCCCTACTGATTAGCTTATACTCACCCCTGCACGGGCTATGCCTACACTACATTTTATTGGTTGCAGACGAAGGACAACACTGATCGTGGTTAAGGCTTGAGGAGCAGGACGGTACCTGGAGGGGAACCACTGGGCAAGACGAACTCGTAGCAGTCGGCTGGGCCCGAGGAGCAGTGGAGGCTATATGTACCCACCCTTCAGGTGGGATTTCTAGTGGACATCTCGGCGTTGCAGATTTACTTTTCATTTTCTATTTTCCCTTTTCAGTTGTACTTTACTTTCAGTTTGGGTTTGTATACTGGCCCACTTACTTTTCCGCACTTACTATTGTACCAGTTTTTACTTAGTGTTACTTCTGCCTGCTTGCTCTGTGGTGTTTGTAGTTTACTTTACAAAGGCAATGCCTTCCCTTTTTCCGGGATTTATGACTTGGTGCTAGTCCCCAGCCCCTGGCCTATGGAAGGCGGGCTTGGGTAAGTCATGGCATGGGCCCCGAGGACGGTATTGATAGGACCCAGGATAGGGAGTCGACAGTCGAGGGATCTCAGGGTGGATCCAGTCATCCTCGGGAGAAGTAGTGCGACTCGTGTGAAAGAAGGGGACATCCTGTGAGGGATTGTTCGACCCGTCGAGCTGCTAATAGGGAAATGGTGGATGGACCATCGAGGCAGAGGCATAGAGTTAATTAGGTAGACTAGCCATGTAGTGGATGTGGAAGAGGAGCCGGGGGTGATGCATGTTGTGTCAGACACTTTGACTTACTTCCACCACCTCCATCAGGAGGACCGCACCGGGCTCAGGGAGCTGGAGGATAAGGGTAGGGAAAAATGCATTCATTCGAGGCATAAAAACCATTGGATCCCTGGATAATGTGAGGTATGATATGTGTCTTCTATACCTTAGCTTCCGTACTTATAAACTTAGGTTCCAGTCGTTCCTTCATCGCCACATGTCTTGTGCGAAACCATGAGATTCTGGTAGAGTCATTGACTCGATCCATATGATTGGAGACACCTATAAGTGGAGAGTCGATGATCAAACACCTTTGTAGATAGTGTGATCTTAACCTTGGAGGTGATAGTTTCGGTTGGAACCTTTTGGTGGTAGCGTCGAGGCCTTACGACGTCATTATCGGTATAGATTGGTTATATTCTTTCCATGCCCAGATTGACTGTTTTAGGCGAAGAGTGTGGTGTGTCTACAGTGATGGGACAATGTTTTCTTTTTTCAGGGAAAAGGAGTCCCATGAAGTATATAATGAGCTCTTTCATATGAGGGTGTAGCTGATCACTCATGTGTTGTCTAGCCTTACCCTCAAGGAAGTCGATGTGATGAGCTCCCAGTTTCCATCAGTAGTGGAAGAGAATGAGGATATCTTTCCTAAAGATGTTCCAGGACTACCCCATGCCCGGAAATCTACTTCTATATCGACTAACACCCTGGGATGGCATCGATTTCTTTTTCACCATATCGGATGCCTCTTTCAGAGATTTTCGAGATGAAGGTGGAGATGGAGGATTTGCAGAACAAGGATTTGGTGAGACCTAGCGCTTCACCCTAGGAAGCTCGAGTCTTGTTTTCCAAGAAGGAAGACATGAGTTTGAGGTTGTCCGTGGATTACCAGTGCCTGAATCAGGTAAAAGTGAAGAACAAGTATCCAATTCCAAAAAGAGATGATCTTTGCGATCAACTAACAGGGGAATAGTGGTTCTCATAGGTTGAACTTCGATCAGGTTTTCACCAGTTACGAGTACGGGGCGATGATATACTAAAGAGAAAATTCAGATGCCTCTAAAGCCACATTGAGTACTTGGTGATTCTTTTCAGTGTGGAAACATTCCCGTAGTGTTAGTGGGACTGATGAACCAGATCCTCCATCCATACTTGGACCATTTCGTAGTAGTCTACATCCACGGCATCCTTGTGTACTTTGTGTCAGAGGAGGAGCACGTGAGTCACCTGCGAATGGTTGTAGATGTACTCTGAGAGCACCAACATTATGGGAAGCTCTCGAAGTGAATGTTTCGGATTTAGGAGGTCCATTTTCTAGGACATTTCATCTCAGAAAACGGAGTAGCTATGGACCCAGCCAAGGTGGAGGCAGTTTTAGCTTGGGAGCCACCTCGGAGTGTGACAGAGGTGTGAAGACTCATAGTTCTGGTAGGATATTACCGGTGATTCATTCCTGATTTCAACAGGATATCGGCACAGATGATTTCCTTAACCAGTAAGGGGAAACCCTTCATATTGATAGAGAAGTTCTAGTAGGCTTTCGTGTTGTTGAGACATAGTTTGAAAAGTGCCCCAATCTTGAGATTACTAGTGAAGGGTGACTAGTATGTAGTTTTTTGTGACTCATCAGCAACTGGTCTTGGATGTGTCTTGATGAAGAGATAGACAGTGATTGGTTATGGTTTGTTATAGCTTAGTCCACATGAGCAGAACTATGTGACCCTTGATCTTGAGTTGGAAGTGGTAGTATTCACATTGAAGATGTGGAGACAATAACTTATGGGAGAGTAGTTCATCATCTACTCCGACCACAAGATCCTCAAGTACATCATCTCGTGGAAGGATCTAAATCTGTGATAGAGGCGTTGGCTAGAGATCCCAGATGATTATTATTTCGAAATAATCTATAAACATGGGAATTGGAAAAAGGTGGTGGATGCTCTTAGTAGAAGTTCATGCTCGCACCTGTTGAGTGAGAAGATAGAGTTTTTAGCCACACTGGAGTTATCCTTTTTGGATGGAGCGGATAGAAAATACTTGTAGTCGATGGTTGTCACTCCACCAATCATACAATGAGTTAGGGATGCACAACTTCAGGATGTCGACTGTGAGGCTTTTCATGCGTAGTTATCCACTTGATATGTTCTTGATAGATATTCACATGGTGGGGAGAAAATACTTCTTTTTAGAGGATGCATTGTTGTACTAGTGGAATTTAAAGAATAGGTACTGAGGGAGTATCATACATCACCCTTGGTGGTACATATAAAAGTGGAAAAGATGTTCCAGGATCTCAAACGACAGTTCTGGTGGTTATGCATGAAGAAGGCACTAGACGATTTATTTTTCTCGATGCCTTATATGCCAGCAGGTGAAGACTGAGCACCAGGTTCCTGTGATATTATCTCACCCCTGGAGGTTTCAGAGTGGAAGTGAGATTGAATATCAATGGACTTTGTGGTAGGCTTACCACAGATGTCCAAGGGTGATGATACCATCTGGGTGATCATTGACCGACTCACAAAGTCATCCCACATCCAATCTATTAAAAATCAGAGTTATGTAGAGATCATGGGACACCTATACATGGAAAAGACAGTTCAGCTTATGGCGTTCCTTCAACAATAGACTCGGATCGAGACGCTCTCTTCACATCCTGATTGTGGTAGTGATGGCAAGAGTCTTCTTGGACTCAGCTATGCTTGAGCATGGCGTTCTATCCCTAGACTGATTGTCAGATGGGGAGAGCATTCAGGTTCTTGAGGACATGTTGTGGGCTTGTATCTAGGACTTCAGTCAAAGTTGGGAGGACAACCCACCACTGGTGGAGTTTTCATATAATAATAGCTAACACTCCCCCCTTGGCATGGCTCTGTTCGAGGCCTTATATGGGAGACCCTATCGATCACCGCATTGCCGGATCAACTCTGGAGAGTCAGCACTCATGGGTCCAGAGTTGGTGAGAGCTACCACCGAAATGGTTCAGGCCATCCTAGAGTGGATGAAGACTACAAATAGCCAGAATAATTCTTATGATGACAGACAATGGAGACCTATGGAGTTTGAGGAGGGAGAACACATCTTTTTTCGGGTCTCATCTCGACGAGGGTGGAAGAAATTTGGGTGGGGTGAAAAGTTATCTATGAGGTTCATCAGACCTTTTTAGATACTGTGTAGAGTCAGTGAGGTGGTGTATATCCTAAATCTACCACCATAGTTTCATCAGGTACATGTTGTATTTTATATGTCGCAGTTGAGGTGGTATGTACATGACCCCTCACATGTCGTCTACTGGGGGGAGATGGACAACGTGGATGAGAAAACCATTGCTGAGTACCTGGTCGAGATCGAGGGTCAGCATGAGAGGATCCTTCATGGGAAATAAATTTCTTTGGTGAACGTTTGGTGGCTGTATTAGAATCTTCACGAGAGCACGTGGAAGAGGGAGGCTCATATCTGTGCCCAATACCCACATATTTTTAAGTAGTCTTTGTTTTGGCTTTTCGGGGATGGAAAGCCTCAACGTGTGGAGAATATAATCTCTCAGATATTTCTGTGTTTTATATTTAAATATTAAATGGAATTATTACGACACCATGTGCAGAGACGACACATCATTCCGAAGACTAGTGATCCTGGAATGGTGGTTTGAACTTTTTTAGATAAGTGAGTCCACATATTTGCGCGATTGTGGTAGTTTCCAAACTAATGTCTGAATTAAAAATAAGAGGGTATCGTTGTGTCTAGGAAGATGACATAACCTAATAAAGAGTCTATCCTTGACCAGAACAAGTCGATGGAAAAAGTTAATTTTTAGACATTTTATGTAAAATAAAATAAAATAAATTACCCAAGTTTATTTTATTTTATTTGGAAACATCCTCTACAACACAATGGTGGGGTATTTGTTTCATTAAATAATATCATTCCATAATCACTCTGATCATAACACTGACTAATTATTTGGACAACATGATGGTTTTCTGAAACGCATGTCCTCATGTTAGTAGGTTAATGGAATGTTTCTCATTATAAAAGGTGGAGAGAATCTCTAGAAAATCTATTGAGATTTCGAGAGTACTCTCGGCGATGAACGAAGACAGATCAAAGTTGTGAATCACTGTGTCAAAAAGGTTGAAGGATCCGAGTGACGATGGAATCACTGAACCTTATTCCACGATCGATCCCTTCTAGTGGGAGGGGTTGTTATTTTGATTCATATTTCCCTGTTTTTGAATTTAAACGATGAACGCGGATAAACCCAAAACATGTTGATCTATATATTTGTACGTTATTATGGGACATTCTTATTTGGTTGATTGCGGGTAATTAATCAATGTTGATTTTTTTTTATTTTTTCTCTGTTTGAAAAAACTAACAGGAGAGGATCAATTCCCTGACAAATGAAAGTAGAGGTTTGTTCCTCTAATTGTTTATTGTATTTCTTCCCCTTCATTTTCCTCAAAAGTTCATACATTCTTCACGGGGCTAGGACCAACTGATCATTGCGCTTTAGTTTTTCAATGCAACTATCCCAAATTGAATATCTAACATCACGACGACCTATCTGAGCTATGATGATGATGGAGTATGATGAATCAGATCTGATCGAGAAAGACCATTCTTCGATCATTTTTCGCACTGGTAGATGGTTACATTTTTTTGGGATAGATCGGAGGCCTGAAAACAATGGAATCATCTTTGTGGTATATTGGAAACCAAAACCCATGAGTTTCATGGAAATCAGATGGTAGGAACGGCGAACGGGGCAACATGGGAGGTGCGCCTGTTAGAAGCGTTGATTCAGGAGAATTCCATAATACAGGACGTATACTTTCAAAGAACACATTGTGTATTTCCGGAGACAGAGGCAAGGGTTTCAGGTGTCATATATGTATCACACAACGTGGGAACCCTGTCACATGGCATGTAGGACCTTCCTCAAAGCTCGACGTGTATCTCAGGTGATACAATGACACGGGGAGATTAACACGGCTTAATGACACGATGTGTACTCTCTATGCATCATGGCAGAAGGAAATATGCAAGGCTCGAGATGTATCCAGGGGATACACAGACACGGGATGGATTACACAACCATATACTCCACCACACAGCCAAGTGAGGCCAGTAATGTGGGTCACCCTTTCTACCGATTTCAAAGTTTTACACACATGGGTTGAGGCCGTGTATGGGCACATGGCCAGCGTACATGGAGCTGACCCTGGTCACTCGAACATGGAGTGTACTCCTAACCACGTGCCATTTACTAACATTATTTCTACATGACCAGCATTGTGACATGGGCCGTTGTACCCGGGCAGTAGATGGGGTCCGAAGACACGGTGTGTGACTTTTCTACAAATCGTGTACTTTTTTGGAAAATAGCTTGGTCCTCTTCTCCACCATATCATGGACATGTTTTGTTTGGGGTAGTGCCCCCATCTTCTCTTTCCCCTAATGATAAGACATAATTTCCTTCTATAGGAGTATGATCCCATCACCAGGACTTTCTGTGATAGAGTCGACATCCCTCCAAGAGGCCCATCATGAGATCCTCTATACATTCTATACCCTATGTAGTGTTAGGCATCAACATGAACAAATCCACCGGGCATTGATCCTCTACCTAGATGGTGAATCCAGATGTGGCGCAGAATCCACCATGTCCCTGGCAGTGATCCTCATCTGTGTATCGTGATCTTTACCGCTCAAGAGTGTGTTCTATTATAACGAGTGTATCTATCTATCGTGATCTTCCCCACTCAAGAGTGTGTTATCTCATAATGAGTGTATATATCTCTTGTGGATTTTCCTGATGAACAATGCTTCTTTTATGGATGTCATCAAAGCTATCAGACTTGTGGAGTGATTTCTCCCAAAACGAGTGCTTTTGGAATCTTTGAATTGAATCCCTAGATGGGGTGTGCGGTTGTGTGACTTGTCTCTAGGAAATGGGTTAGGGTTTTGGGTATATCTGGATTGTGTCCTCCTATTATATTTTTAGTAGACATATACTGTGTAGAGATGACTATTCCATACCAGTTTGAATTTTTTTGTATTTTTCGGGGTCCCTTATTGAGTATTGTTAAACTCACCTCTACACGGGCCTTTCACATACATGTCATGTCTTGTGCAGATGATAAGACTTTTGACAGAGTCCAGGGGCGACCATGGTAGGACTGAGCTTTATGAGTTCTCTATAGGCCGAAGAATTCCTATGGCTGCGAGCAGTTGTCCTAGTACCTCTTTGAGTCTACAGGTTGGACATTTAAATTTCCAGACTCTTGTTTTTGGTGGGCTTGTATTCTGGCATAGTTTACATTCATCAGTTTTCCTTCTGTTGTACTCTATTGGTTTTGTTTAGTTGTATGCATGCATTTTTTTCCTTAATGGTTTTTACATTTCATCATTTTTGGTCTTGGAGAAGTGTGTGTGTACAGGTTCTTAGGTAATGCCTGACATGTTAGTAATATTCCCACTCGGAGCTAGTTACCACCCCCTGGCCTATTGGAGGAAGGATTGGGGAGCTGCGGCATGGTACCCACTGGGATTGATCATGACATTATTTTTAGCAAACATTATTTCTCTAAAATAACCCATTTTATTATAAAAATTCTGACTTACTTCAATTTTAGTTTTATACAAATAATTTTCCAAAATAACTCTTCGTTTAAATGTAATAGAGGATTTATCACATGAATTACTTGATGATCTTATAAGAGTATTTTCATCAATTTCAACACACTTGATGAATCTTATGTATTGTTCCTAATAATATTTTATGATACGATATAAAAAGTTATATTGAAGGGATTAAAATCAATTTGACTATGGATGTGTTATTTTGATACCATTTATCTTACTACTCAGAATGGTTAGTGATTCTGTTACAAATTGGGGAATGTTATTTACATCTCATGTATATATATAGTTTATGTTTATCCCCACTCATATAGGGAAATAATTAGACGTATTAAGTGGAGTGTTGGGCCATTTATAGCCCCTTAATGCATCAGCATGTCTCATTAGACAAATATATATGGACTTGGACGAGGTATTTCACATTTTTAGATATAGTTTTGGTCGAGGCCTTAATCAATTTTTATTTTTTTGGCTGACGCCTTGAAGGTGGGTTTCAAAATGTTATGAATATTTATTTCCTTCATTATGAGGCAAACATAAATATTTTATGTGGTTATTCATCAATTAGAATACCCAAGATTTTGTTTTATTATGTAAATACTTACTTAACAAATATTAATGCCATAATGTGTACAAGTTTATTATTTTTAAACGCATGTGTTTTCAATTATTCAACCTTCTTAATGTTTATGTTGATTATATATTCCTCTGTTTTTTTTAACATTAATAAGTATATGAGATCACCCCATATTATGATTCATTTTTTCTAGGACATGAGAAGGTATATTATGATTAACTTTTAGGGTTAATCTTAAAGTGGTGGATTTTCCCAATTGATCATTTATGTTTCTTTTCATTTCAATTTATAATTTGGAACTGATGTATGTATATGGATTTCCAAATATACTAAACAATTTGATCTATCATGATTTGACTTTATTGTAATCATGCCAATGTAATGTAATAAGGATCTGACTTCAAGAAATTGGGTTTGGGTCATTACAGTGGGTGTCAGAGAAAGTTTACTAGAAAAGTAGGAAAATAAATTTATAAAACATAAATTAGGGAACAAACCCCAAACATTCTAGTTGAAGAAAAACCAAAAAGAAAATATGCAAATTTTTATAAGGAATATATTATGAGGATATTTCAAGAAAATATATTCAAGTCTGGATACCACATGTGGACGTGGTTCATAGGTATATGTACCGAGGAGTGAAAACACCGAATAGAACTTTTGTGCTTGACTGGGGGTATCCTTGTATACAACAAGAATCCCTATTTTTCAACTGGATTGAAACTCTTCAAGGATATGTTTAGGATAATTAAAATTTTATTTACAATCCATTATGAAATATTTAAATGAAGATTTTTTATTCAATAAATCAATGTTTATTATTACGTGATTATCCATTCGTTGGATTTAAATTTATTTTTTATATTTTTCTATGTTAATATAGTAAATTATGATTCATAACATAATATGGTGTATGCCATTATTTATAAAAGTATCATAGTTTAAGGAATTGATATTTCATGAATGAACGTATCATATGTTGGGATTTTCCTCCTATGCTTGATATTGATGTTGGCTATAGAGCTATGATTTGTGCTGAGAAACTTATTACAATATTGGGACAACATACTCTAGCTATGAACAATAACCTTTGGAAAATAAAGTATACACCTACATATCATGGAGGATATATGTTAAATTGATCTATTTGAAAACATCCTCCATTATTAAATTTGAAAACAAACCCATTCTTAGCAGAGTAGTGGACATGGTCCATATAGAAGATAATTCTTGATTTATAAAGTAAAGAAATAGAGATGGTTGTAATGTTAGTTTATCATCTTTCAAGATATATTGGTTAATGGTGGAAACTAATTCAATACAAAAAGAAGGAGCAAGAAATATAAAACATATAATTGAGTGAATTTAAGATATTTTCTTAAAGAAATACTTTCCTCATGAACAATGAGCCGATATAGAAAGAAAAATTATGAATTTGAGGGAAAAGGATAATGAGAATGTTAAAAAGTATGAATCTAACATCAAAAGGTTGGAAATAAATGTTATGTAATATATATGTAATAAATGTATAAATATTTTATGATTGTTTGATGGACTAAAGCCATTCCGTTGATGGGTATTGGTTTTCTAAACATTCTAATCATACAAAGACATAGTCTCATGTGCTATCAATACAGAAAATGATTACTCGGAGACTTATGAATTTAAATAATTGAAATATAATAAGAGGGATACTGAAATATCTATAAAAGTAACTAAGGAAATGTGGAAGAGGGGAAGTGAAGAATATACACCCTGTGATAATTGTGGAAGGAAACACCCTGGTGTCTGCTTAAATTGAAAATAGGTGTGCGATAATTTTTGATAGAATGGACATCATGCTGGTGATTTTATGGAATTGAAAGAAGATATTAATGTTCAATGCAATAATTTTAGTGAAATGGGTCACTATGTAAATGATTATCCATTGTTTCAAAGATATGTTCTACAAAAAAGACCTAGGGAGAAAGGAAAATATTAGGTGATCAAAACTGCAGATATTGAAGTTCATAGTGACATGTTGATCAGTACATTAATCATTTCATATAACATGGAAAATTCTTTAATATGTTTGGTTCATTATATTCTTTTATATCTTCCCAGATTTGTAAGAAAGTTATATATGTTCAATTTGATTTAATAAATGAGTTGTCAGTTAAAACTCATAGGGGATATATCATTATAAAAAAGATATGTCGATCAGCCCTCCCTCAATACACAAAGACGTTCTTTAGTTGCTAACATTATTAACATACCCATTATTAACTATGATGTAATCCTTAGTATGATTTGTATTTCACATTATGATGTGAAGATCTATTGCAATAAGATGGATGTTATGATTTTTGATAACAGTATTTAATCCCTTATCTTTAGGGAAGGAACATGGCCCAATATTTCTTATCCAGATCCACCCTTAGTAGCTCTTTCAAATTCAATTTTTGGGGAAGAAGTGAATTAATATCTATGGGCGGTGAATGAATTGCTCAAGTAGAGATCGTAAATATTGTTATAGAATATGTTGATGTATTTCCATTGAATTTTCCTGGATATCATCCAGAGGGAGAAATTGAGTTCTCCATTGACATAATTCCTATATCAAGGCCCTTATTAAAGACCCCTTATATAATGACCAATATATAATATGTAGAAATGAAGAAATAACTAGATGAGTTGAGTGATAATGTATATAGTATCCCTAGTGTTTCTCCATGGGGAGCCCCTGTCATTTGCATTAAGAAGAATGATGGATCTATGAGGTTTTTCATTGACTACATGGAGATAAATTCTATAACAACAAAGAACAAGTGTCCCCTATATCGCCTGGAATATTTATTTGATCAAAATCATAGATCCCAGTATTTTTCGAGGATTGAACTTTGATCATGAAATCATCAGTTATGATTGAGGAAGGAATACATTCCAAAGACAACATTTCAAACCATGTATAGGAACTATGAGTTTACAGAAATACCTTTTTGACTAACTAATTAATCCATTGTTTTCATTGACCAAATAAATAGAGTTATTAATGAATATCATGATATCTTTTTTGTGGTATTTATTGAGTATATCTTTTTATAATCCAAAATCTAAAAAGAACTTGAAAATCATTTTCATGCTATTATGAAGGCTCTATGAAGAAATGATTTATATGGGATGTTTAGAAAGTGTGAATTTTTGCCTGAATTAGTTTTTTATCTTGTCCAAAAAGTCTCTCTAAGGATAGAATATATATTGATCCAATGAAGACAAAAGATGTGAAATAATGGACTGCTCTAATGAACATAATCAATGTATGTAGTTTTTTTAGGTTTAGTAGTTCAACTGCGGTGTTTCATTCAGAACATTGCCCATCTAGCCTACCCAATGAACAAGATTTCATGTAAAGGTGTTAAGTTTGTTTATAAAAAATAATGTGATTAATGTTTTGATGAATGGAAGAGTGGATTAGTGAATGTTATGATCCAAACTAAAACATCGGGGAATGATTGGTTTGTGATTTATTATGGTGCACAAATTGAAGGACTAAGTTGTTTCTTTACACAGAATGATGGTGTTAGTGCCTAGGCATCAGTGGAATTAAAATTCATTAAAAAACTACTATACATGTGATCTTGAGTTAGATATTTTGATATTTCCTCTAAAAAATGGAGACAATATCTCTATGGTGAATGAGGAGATATATATACAGATTAAAAGAGTCATAGCTATATATTCTCAAAGATAGAACTCAACATGAGGAAAAAAAGATATCTCAAACTACTCAAGTATTATGATATATTTATACACTACCACCCAAGAATGGAAAATAATGTAGGTCATGTATTGTGCATGAAGGATCATGAGGTTTAAGAAAATGAGTATTGAAAGGGATACTATATTTGTGGATCTAATAAGGATGGACATGGTAATTATCAATGAAGGTGAAACATCAATAATTTTTCAATTATTTTCCTTACCATCTTTATTTAAAGAGAATAAAATCTCACATAATGATGATGAGAATATTTGAAATAAAATTATTACTGTAAAATATGGGAAGTTGGCTGACTTCATTTGTGAAGATGGAATTATGAAATTTGGGAAAAGGCTATGTTTTCCCTCTATACCTGAGAAAAAAGTGAGTTGTTAGATTTTTCAAATAGCACTAATTTCTCCATAAAACCTAGTAGCACTAAAATGTATAGATATTTTAAGGATCATTTATGGTGGGACAACAAAAAACGGGAAATTTCTTATTATGTAATAAGGTATATTGTATTTCAGTATGTAAAGGTCGAAAGACAACATAAAAAAGGAATCATGCATCCAATTACAATTCATACATGGAAATGGGATGACATCACCATCGATTTTTTCATTAGATTACCCAAATCTCCATGGTATAAGGATAAAATATGGGTAATTATAGATTGACTTACAAAATATGCACATTTTCTCTCTATAACGGAGGATTTTACAATGGAGTGCCTAGAAAGACTCTATATCAGTGATGTTCTGAGACATCACGTTGAAACTATCTCAATTGTGTCTGATTGTGATCCAGGATTTACATCTATATTCTATAAAAGTATTCAGAAATCATTGGATACTGAGCTTAGATTGAGTATGAAATACCACCCACAAACTGATGGGCAATCTGAAAGGACGATCCAAACATTAGAGGACATGTTGAGATCATGTTCACATGAGTTTCAAGGTTTGTGGGATCAATATTTTCCCTTGGAGGAGTTTTCCTACAATAATAATTTCCATTAAAGTATTCAAATGGAACCATATGAATCATTGTACGAAAAGGGTTTTCATACACCAAAATGTTGGAATGGAGGTGGTGAAATGAAGCTAGTGAGCCCAAAGCTTGTGGGGGAAACAACAGCGAAGGTAAAGACTATTCGTGAAAATATTAATGCATCTCAATGATGTAAAAAATGTATGCTTTTAATTAATTGAAGGATTTAGAATTTCATTTGGTTTATCATTTTTTCATAAAATCATCTCCATTGAATGGTGTGATAATATTTGGGAAGAAAAGGAAACTAAGCCCTCGATATATAGACCCTTTTGAAATTATATAGAGATTTGGAGATGTTTCATATTGTTTGAGTATGTCACATATCCTGTCTAAAGTACACAATGCATTTCATGCCTCATTTATGAGAATATACATGCCAGAAATAACACATGTGCTCATTTCTGAAGGTATACAATTGGAACTTGGCCAATATTATGATAAAAATCCCATGTTGATTCTAGAAACTAATGAATATGTATTGAAGAATCAGATGACTTGAATGGTAACTATACATTGGAAAATTAATAAAATCGAAGAGGCAACATGGGATCCTAAGGAGCTTATGAGGAAAAAGTACCCAAATCTTTTTGTGAGGTAACATTCATGAAATTTTGAGGATGAAATTTTTGTATGAATGGGAATATTTAACACTCAAAGGATTTATAAATAAATGAATTATATAATAAATCTCTAACAAACACCAATTTATTAGAACCTATCTAGTAAACTTAAATTTTTCACCTCTGTGATTTTAATTTTGAAAAACCAAAATACACTATTTCGTTCCGTAAGATATTTAGAGTCTGATAAAAAAACGTAATTTTTGATGAATAGTAATATACCCTTATGAACAAGACTATGAATAGTAATATAACACTTATGAATAATAATTCATATTATTATATTATTGTCATTGTATTATATTATAATGACATCTTTATTAAAATTTCAAAGAGTTATAAAATGAATTATTGTTTTAAAATTGTAATTTTTTGAAAAACTTTTGATTTTAATTAAAAAATTAAATTATTCATATTAATAAAATTATTTTTAAAAACTTGATTTCATTATTGAATTATAGAAATAATAAAATAGTCAGGTTCAATTTATATGTTTTCTATAAAATACTATAATTGTTTATAAATAGTAAAATATGGTAATTAACCACCTATATACATTATTAGGTAAATTCACTATTACTAGCATTATGGCGGATTGAAGCACACTTGGTTTGAACTCACATGAAATTATTACTATTATGGGTTAAAAAAATTAACACTATAGGTTTTCTTGAGGGTAATAATAATATAATGAATAATATATTCACTAATCACCCCTCTCATCCATTACAACCCCACACCCCCACTTCTCGTCACTCCTCTCAAGCCTTGTGCCCTGCCTAAATTATTCTCAAATATCATCCCAAGATCCTCCCACACATCTAGATGCACTTGGTCTCATAAAAAGAAAAAAAATAACCTTTAAATATTCTATCAATGAATATTAAATCAAGAGGTCATTTAGATCAAGGGAGGAACACCTTCAGACATAAGTTAAGAGTTTCCTAGCCAAACCCCTATTTTATTTTGGGTTACTCTTTTGTATCTATTTATCACAATTAATTTATTATTTTTTCTTATGTATTAATCAAAAATTATGCATGAATTTTCTATGTATTCTTACAAACTGTAATCGTTATTTCTTTTATGAGAGTAACATGTTTTAGAAGGAACATTCATAAATCATTCTGAAATATAATCCGGATTCAAGGGAATTTCTCAAAATTTTTTTAGGGCACTGTATAATCTGTTTTTAAAAACCATTATTTTTATACAATCACTTATTTAATTATGAAAATTATATATTAATTCACTTATATTTTTAATTTTTTTTCAAAAGAACACCTCTTTTTCAATATAAAAGAGTATTTATCTCAATAACTTCTCAATGATTTTATAAGAGTATTTTCATCTATTTCAACACTCATGCTGATTATTATGTATTATTGGGTCTAATATTTTATGATATCGTTTACTATATTATATTTAATGGTTTATTATCTATTTGAATATGTATTTTTTATTTTTATAAGATTAATCTTAATACTCAAAATCGTTAGTGATTATGTTACAGATTGGGGATATTATTTACATCTCACGTGTTTATGATGTTTATGTTTATCCCCAATTATATGAGGAATTACTTGGAAATAGTAAGGGATCGATGGGACCCACTATATCCCCTCTATTTATCGGTAAGTCTAATGAGTCAAATATATATAGATTTGGTCAAGGCTTTCCACATTTTATGATATGGTTTTGGCCGACACATTAATCATATTTAGATGTCTAGGCCGAGGCCTTGACAGTTTTGTTTCAGAATGTCTATAATATTATAATCCCTAATTATGAAGTTATACATTAATATTTCATATGGTTATTAATATAGTAGAATACTAATGATTATGTTTTATTATGTCAAAGTTTACTCGACTCATATTCCTGCCATAATGTGTACATGTTTTTTATTTTTAAATGCATGTGTTTTCAATTAATTACCAAGACTAATGTTACTGTTTATGATATTCTAATATGTACTATTTACCCTTAATAATTATATGATCCCACCCATTATTATGTTATATTTTCCCTCGTATATAAATAGGTCTATTATGATTGACTAGCATGGATAATCTTAGTGTGATGGGTGTTCCAAATGGAACATTTATGTTGTTTTTAATTTCATGTAATAATTTGGAACTTTTGTATATTTATATATTTACAAATATAAGGAACTATTTTTTCCTTCGGGATATATCTTTATTGTAATCATTCCAATATAATGTAATAAATAACATACACCAAGAGACGGGAGTTAGGTCTTTACCTATAGCCTTTGGAATTTGGGCAGATGTTCTTAACGATGTATGTCCAATCGGGATCTGGACCCCATTATGTGAAAATTGGGTATGGTACATTTTTTTTGTTTTATTCTTAGAAAAAATATTATATGTTAAACCAATATGAAAGATTTTCTTTTATTTTAATCATTGTAAATAATTTTTTCTGTTTTCACCAATCAATATAGTAACAAATTATGTAGGGCTTATAAACATTATTAATAAATGTGATTCAAAATATAGAATCCATTTTTCCAAAATCAACATAAATAAAAGAAATAATTTAATTTTAAATTTATCAGGTAGATGTGAGGAGAAATAATTCTTTTAATGTTAAACTGCTCAAATTTTTATAATGATTCATAATAAAATTTCAATAGAAAAATGATTCAAATAAAATAAATTTTATTAATTTTTAGTCAATTGAAATTATTATTCATTCAAACCAATTAAATATATAATTTACCTCTATAGTTATTTCAAACAAAACACTTGTTTTTAATTAAAATTCAATATTTTTCACTATTTATCACCAAATAAATCTTCTGACAAAATTAATTAATCTTTACCATATGTTATTTTTTTATACTATGATTTTAATTATAAAATCAATTTTATCAAATAAACATTCTTAAATAGGTAAAATATAATTTTTAATTATCTATTCTAATCGCGATCGAACTGTTTTATATAAAAGATATTTTATTTCAAAAAACCATACATTTTAATTTAAATTGTTTTTATTTTAATTATAATAAATAGATAACTAATAAAATTGTGAAAAATATATATTTTCATATTTTTGTTTAAAAAGATCATTTTTATGTTATAATAGATTTGAAATAATAATAATATTATAATATTAATAATATATTTAGGTATGCTAAATTTTGATGATGTTTGTAACACAAGAAAAATAGAGTGTTTTGTGTACCACAATCTAATCCTAGTATAGCATGTAGAAAAATTATAAATTAGTGTCGAATATAATAAAGGAATAAATTATAATAGAATTAAACATAAACTATCAAATAATTTCAATTTATTCATAATAATTATAATCCATTCAAAATAGTGGTGTTACATTATACCCAACATAAATGAATTTCATCCACAAAATTCATCTATTTCATCAATATTTTATATGTGTAGTAGCTTTTCATAGATGCCGAAATCATAAAAATAAATAAAAAAAATGGAATTAAAAAGGAATGTTTTTAACATAACACATATCTAAAGTAACTCATGACATGGTTTAAAAATAGGAGATCGTCAGTGTAAAGTAAAAACATAGAAATTGAAGAGAAAATTAAAACCTAAATACATATGGAGAGTGGACAACACCACGATCAAGAGAATGTAAATGATCAGAAATCCGTAAACCAAATTCCCAGGAAAAATTCAATTGATATCTTAAAAAATGATTATATGATGATAGAATTTTCTTTCAATAACATTTTTTTAAAGTTGAATAATTTTTACAAGAAGATAAAGATACCCAATATAATAAAATTTCATAAGAAAAATATTAATATTAGTCTATGCTATGATAAATTTAAACATCAGATATTTATCTATGAAATGAAGATGAATATGATTTCACAATATCACTAATAGGTCATAATATCAATAGATTGCATGATAATTCATTCTCTTTATCTTATGTTATCATAAAAATAAAATAGTTATCACATGTTATCCAATTTTGTAAAAGAGTCATATAGTGATTCAATACATTAACTTTTAAATCCAAATGAATTGTTCAAATTATACCATTTCATAAATGAATTATGTCATGAAACTTATGAATGATAAAAAACAAAAAAAAAATTAAAGATATTCTATCACCATCGCACACCTTACCTTTCGGTATTATGTGAGTTTTATAAGGGGTTATGTAACAAGACCTTACCACTATGATTTTTTGCATTTTTTGAATATAATAATTAATATACATTCATTTTATTATTGTTAATTAATTAGTAGTTTTTAAAACACAAATAATATTTTTAATTAATATTCAACAAGGAAATCTATTTTGATGAATTAAAATTTTTTTGAATTAAATAATATTTTAATAAAATATTAATAAATTACGTTTTGTTCAGCTTTTAAGAATGCAATTGTAATTTTTATTAAAGTTTGATAGGTGTTTTGGTCAAAAACCATGAATTTTAGGTTAATATCAGTATTTAATTTAAAAGTAAAAATTTACATATTTATAATATTATTTAGATAAAATGAATATTATTTTTTGAATGAGGATGTCGAAATTATACAATGGTAATTTTTTTCATAATTTTTTGAGACAATCAAAATTTTGGATAAACTTAAATACAATTTAAATATATAATGTGTTTTATGGAATCATAATGACCCCATAGTGATGTAATAAAATAATATAAACATTATGTTAGACTAATATATGTTTTAACATTAAAATGATGTTATTTTTTGTTTGTTTGATATATTTTAGAAAGCTTTTGTGGACAATTCAAGGCTTATAAAACATTTTGTCTTTTTAAATGGTTTACCTTGAGAGTGTGGCTCACCTCCACATATGTCCCCTATTATTTTAAGAATTTCGTCCATTGGCCTCATAAAATATTTTTTTTCCACTTCCCTTTTTCAAAAAAATTGGCAAAACCAGTGGTCTGGTTTGTGGTTTTGATTAGATTAATATGAGGTGTCCCAAACCTAAATAATAAAGAATTACATCTTTTTTCCTATATAATACCACACAATGTCCCAATTTATCTTCACTAAAAGCCATTTGAGTTCTACAAACCCCTTCCCACCTATCTCTAGAATCTAGCAATGGTACCCCAGGCTCCTAAGAAGCATCCCTCAAGCCTCTCCCATGCCTTTAGGATCACACTTCCATGTAAGGGATTTCTTCCTTTCTCATTTTTGTCCAATTTTATTTGAGTTTTTATTACCTTTTCATTTCAATTAAAAATGTTTAGGATTGATTTAGAACCTCCCCCACAATTCCCTCGTTATGTTTAAATGATGGGAGACCCCTTTCTCCCTCATTAATTCGTCCCATGTACACTTGTTAGCATGCTGAATTCCTTGAGGGATTTCTCTCCCATATTTTTCATTCAAGTAATTATTTGGTATTGTGAATCTAAATTAAATTAGGTTTTTTATATGTATATTTATGACCCCCTTTACTGTACATTTCATGTAAATATGATGAGACACCCCTTTGTCTCTAATCAACCATTTTTTAAGAGTTCTTATTTCACACCATTATGCTATAGAAATCGCACCGCATTTTTCCAAACCAATATCATTGTGTAGTGAATACCACACCCATGTATCTATAAAGGGTATTCAACTTTATAAAAATATACATATTGAATGGTAATTTCATGTATTTACTCCTCATTAATTAATCTTGGAATAAATTATGATGTTGATTGATTCCATGTTATATGATCCATGTGGCACTCCTATGCATGAAATGAATATTTTAAGAAGGGTGTTCCCTAATAGTGATATAATGCATTGGGTAATGTTTAGTAGCATGATAAGTCATATGAAATTAGTGAGGACTCATGATAATTCAAGGTCATCGAGAGTTTCCTGGTGATTCATGTGCAATGAGGGTTTACTCATGCTCCATGTGCAATGAGCCTTGGCTCATGCTAATTATAGGTAAATTGTTGTTTCCACATTTTCATGTTATGATTATCAGGCATTATCATCTTCTTCTGTTGATGTTTCTCTTGTGATCCATTGATATTCCTATGGTCTCTCATGTATTTTAACCCTCATGTTTTTCATTGTTTATTCCCTTACTGGGATTTACAGCTCACCCTTTTCTTATGGATGTCCTTAGGTTATCCTATTCAATTCTAAATACGAGGGAATGTAGTGGTCATGTAAAGTGAGTTTTAAATAAAGATGTTGTATTTAATGTTTTATGATTATATGAATGGATCCTATGCCCCATATACACTAGAAATCTCGATCATCTATGTTGTATCAAGTGATGTTTATGTAATAAATCAAATTTAAGTATGAAATAAAGATCAGGGTTGTCATAGTTGGTTTCAGAGGATAGGTTTAGTTATTTTTGTGATTAAGATTAAAAAACCCTAGTGATTAATTACATAAAATACTACGTATAATAAAAAAATCCCTAATTTTTTGTTGGGATTGAGTAAGGGGTTTATCAAAGAAAATAAATCCATGTCCCGATACGAGCAGGTAGAGGCGACTTTGGCACAAACATACCTAGGGGTGAAAACCCCTACAATGAGTTTCGGGCTTGACACGGGGTATCATGGTACACGAAAACAGGCATTTCTACACTCTTTATTACTTCACTCCTAAGAGATATGCATTGATAAATTCAAAAGCTTTGTATGAAAAATTATTTAGGGAATTTAAAAAATGACCTTAAGAATATATGTTAGAATGTAGATCATGAATAACATATATTAAAGCTTATGGATTCATAATTTAAGGAAATTAATGTTATTTATAAGTCATCAGTTTTCTCCTTAGATTACCCTTTATATGATACCCTTAACGTTCATTTTATTCTAGCCAATGTTTGTTAATAGGAGGACTCAGGCTACCAACTGATATGAATATCATTGTGATTACTATGCTAATGAGATTCCAAATATGATGGGAGCAGGAATCATGTACTTTGTCATGCTAATATCTCAGTTTACTCAAGCATTGAATAGAAGAATGGGTCAAGAGAACATTAAAACACCCTTATGAATGAACAAGTTGCTATATAGAGTTTAATGAGACAAAAGGCCTCCTACTTTTAATAGATCATTTGATCCCTCAATCAGTGAACAATGGATCAACTACATCAAAATGATCCTTTCAATCCTTCAATATTCAAAAAAAGAGAATGTTTTCCTGGTTGCTAATCGTATGGAGGGTGAAGTTGATCAGTGGTGTACGTTGATAAAAAATGAAGCCTGAGGAGGAGATAGATGCGTTGGAATGGAAGGATTTTCGGAATATGTGTTTCGATAAAAATTTTACGTGCACCATTTTTCTTAATATGGAAAGATAATTCCTTTCCCTCAAGAAAAAAGACGGTGAATCTGTCAGAGCATACGAGGTACACATCACAAGGCTTGCATGATAGCCTCTACCTTTGTCGTTACCCCCGAATGCATGGTTGACCGCTTCTTTGGTGGGTGGAAACCTAGCTTATAGAATGCAATGGAGATTTGTGACATCGAAAACTATGAGGAAATATTCTAATAAGACATCACTGTCAAAATAATGATTGGAGAATCTCAGGGGTATCACAGGGATAAAAAGAGTAATGTGGACATCAATGCTAGTGGCCCGATGGATAAATCCAATGGTTCTATGTAGATCCAGCACCCACATTGCAAAGGTGCGGAAAGAATCACCCCAGAAATTTCCTAAATGGGATGAAGAAATGCATTATGTGGGGAAGAGAAGGGAAACTAGCTGTTAACTGTGGGAAAGAAAAACCCACAACTGTGATAGAAGATATAAGAACTCCATTCAAATATCAACGCGTTGGTCATTACTTCAACATCAATGAACTAGGGAATCTTGAAAATTAGTTCCCTAATCAAATGGTTTTCAGAGGTAAACAATAACCTCCATGGTAGCAAGGTCAAGCATTTTCCATCACTACTTCCTAAGTGAACCCCGACAACAAATTGGTGTAGGTAATCTAGTTATTCATTCAAGAATAGCGAACATACATTTTGATTCAGGTTCTACGCATTCTTTTATATCCAAAATGTACTGTAGAACAATCCCAGATCTACCAAAAATCATGGATGGAATGATTTCGGTGAGTACAAAAAATGGGGAAATCATTTTATCCCATGAATATAACTCCTTTGCTATCATAATTTTTGGATTTAATTTCATGGTGAACCAAACCATACCCCCTATGGTGGAATTTGATGCAATTCTTTGCATGGATTGTCTTTCCTTATATAGAGCCAACAGAAATTTCCGTGAGAGGGAAATAACACTCCATGTGAAGAATCAACCCTCTATTTTGTATAAGTGCAAGGAAGATGATGAATCTTCTTTAGCTCCATCATCTCAAGTGTGCATATTATTTCCCTTTGATCATGCGTATTTGGAATAGATGATTGAGTCTAAGGAGGAAAACATACTTGAAGACATGCCTATTGTGAGGGAATTCACTTAAGTGCTTCTCGAGGAATTTCCTAGTTTTCCTCCTAGAAGAGATGTGGATTTATCAATTGATCTTATACCTGGGGCATTGCCAATATCCCAGAATCCATAGAGAATTGCTGTTATCGAGCTTGAAGAGTTGAAGAAATAACTGTAGGAGAATCTGGATAAAGGGCATATACACCCAAATGCTTTACTAGGTGGTAAACTAGTCCTCTTCGTCAATAAAAAAATGGATCAATGTGTCTTTGCATCGATTATCGTGAGCTTAACAAAATAATGATAAATAAAAAGTATCCCCTCCCACGAATTGTTTAATTGATCGATCAGTTATGTGGATTGAAAAACATATCCAAGGAGGATTTGTGGTATGGATATTATCAGGTAACGGTGAAGAAAGAAGATATACCCATGACTACTTTTCGTACAAGATACGGGCACTATGAATTCATCGTAACACCTTTTGAACTCACCAATTCTCCAACAATCTTCATGGAGTTGATGAATTGATCATTTAGAGATTACCTCGACAAATTTTTGGTAGTCTTTATAGATTATATTCTCATATACTCCAAAACCAAGGAGGATCATGAGGAGCATCTAAGAACTGTACTAGAGACCTTAAAAAAGGAGTATATCTCAACAAAGTACAGAAAGTGTGAGTTCTGGATGAAATGGGTCTCATTCTTAGGCCATATCATCACACGAAATGAGATATATGTGGATCCCTCCAAAACAGATGCAATAATGGTATGGACGAGGCCAACATCTGTAACAGATATCTGTAGCTTGTTTGGGTTAGCAGTATATTATCGACAATTTATGAATAATTTCTCATGATTGTACAACCCACTAACCAGGATAACTTAGAAGGGAGTAATGTTTTCTTGGAGGGATTATTGTGATGAAATGTTCAATGAGTTAAAAAGTAGGCTTATAAGTACCCCCAGAGAACTTTTAGTTGTATTCAGTGATGCCTAGAGGAAGGTCCTAGGCTATGTGTTTATGTGAAATGATAAATTCAATGCCTATGATTCAAGTAAATTGAATTTTCATGAGCATAATTATCCTACACATGATTTAGAGTGGGATACCGTGATCTCCACATTAAAATTTTATAGGCATTCTCTCTTTGGGGAGAAGTTTGAAATATATACGAACCACAAAAGACTCAAGTATATATTCACACAGAAAGAGTTGAACATCCACCAACAAAGATGGTTATAGCTAATCAAAGACTATGAATGCTCAATGAATTACCACCCTAGGAAAGCGAACAAGGTGGAGGATTATCTAAGTAGAAAGGACCCAACAATTCTATCACTCATGAGAATTGAGAAGGATCCAATCTTCTTAGATTTTATGAAGATGGAAATGGGAATAATATAGAAATGAGCATTATCAATCCATTCACAAATGATTTCTCAACAATCTCTTTTAGAAAGGTTAAAGGATGTTCAAAGGGATGATGTGGGAATTTAGAATTAAGTGGAAGCTATAAGAAGAGGGAAATATTTTTAGTTCAATGTTAATATAGAAAGAGTTTTGATATTTGGGAAAAGTCAATGTGTTCCATCATGTTAAAATATGAAGAAGGAACTTTTCGTTGATTCTCATAGTTCAAATTTATCTTCTCACTTGGGAAAGAAAAATATGTATCGAGATCTCCAAGAGAATTATTTGTGGGATAATATAAAGACAGAGATCACTGTTTATACATCAAAGTGCCGAGTGTGTCATCATGTTAAGGATGAGATGAAAAAGTCTAAGGGGATGATGCAACCATTACCCATACCAGCATAGAAATGTTAGAACATTACCAAGGACGTTTTCACTGGACATCCAAAGACAACCACAATCAACAATGCAATCGGGGTATTTGTAGTTTTTATTATGAAGTTTGCACACATTATTTCAATCAGAAGGATTTCTCATTGGATCCACTAGCACATATATATATCAGGGAAGTGGTGAGGATCCCTGTGGTACCACTATCTTTTGTATCCGATTGAGATCCAAGATTCAAATTTATGTTTTGGAAGAGTCTTTAACATGCTATGGGTTCTGATCTGAACTTTAGTACAACTTATCCTCATCATAATGATGGATAATTTTATAGGTCTATCTAATCACTTGAAGATATGTTGTGAGGATGCTAAATGGACTTAAAGGAGGATGAGATCAACATCTCCCACTATTTGAATTCTTTTATAATAACAGTTTCCACTCGAGTATCCGAATGCACCTTATGGAGACCTATGTGGGAAGAGGTGTAGAACACCAACATGTTGGGATGATGTCAGTGAGCATAAGTTGCTAGGACCCGAAATGGTCGAAGAAATTGTGGAGAAAGTGAAAACCATTAAACAACATATCAAGGAATCCCATATTCTATATAAGAGTTATGCAAATAACTGTCGATGAGACTTTGAGTTTAATGTTAGAGACATGGTATTTCTATTTATATCTCCATGGAATAAGGTCATGAGGTTTGGAAAGAATGGGATGTTAATTCCTAGGTATATCGTCCCCTTCGATATTATTGATTGTGTTGGGGTTGTGACCTATCGAGGAGAACTTCCACATACCATGGAAGATGTACACGATGTCTTTCATGTTTCCCTCATAAATAAGTATATACGAGACCCTTAGCATATACTCTCTTCAGTATAAGTACAACTAGAGGATAATTTTTCATAAGAGGAGAAACGAGGGATGATCTTAGATCATAGAGAAAAAGTTCTATGAAATAAGACAATTCCCCTTGTCATGGTGTTGTGGAAAAGACGCAAGTTTGAAGAAGAGATGTGGGAATCAGAGTTAGTGATGAAGCAAAGTTACTCAAATTTTTTTAGTGTTGGAACGGAAATTTCATGGGAAGAATTTTCTAAAGGGGGAAGATTGTAACGACCCAAAAATTCATTACTATAAAGTCCTCTTTATCCAATTAAATGACTTATTATGGTTATATAAAATGGGAACATCATTGGTTTTATGTTTTTGGATTTTAAAATACTGATATGAATTGTGACCCTTGATAATATAACCATTGAATAGTGATCACCTAATTAGTATAAAAATAGGGCATTAACAAATCCAATTTACTCAGACAAAGGAAGCGATGTCATCATCCAGTAGACTTGCCCCATATGAAGCCCATTTTTCAGAGCTCAAAAAGGAGGTGTTTTCATTGTGATATTCTCTTGACCAAGCCCAATCATAGCTTGAACACGTTATGATTGAGTAGAACCAACTATGAGAGAAGTGGATGTTAATAGAGATGACCACCCGATCGATGTTATCCAAGCCACCCCAAGAGTCTATCACCATCGCACACCTTACCCTTCAGTATTATGCAGGTGTTATAAGGGTATTATGTAGAAATACCTTAGCACTATGATTATGTGCATTATTCTTTTATATAATAATGAATATACATTCATTTGATTATTGTTACTTTGTAAATAGTCTTTAAAGTGCAAATAGTATTTTTAGTAAATATTCAACTAAGAAATCTATTTTGATGAAATAATAGTAGTTTAAATTAAATAATATTTTAATAAAATATTAATAAATTACTTTTTGTTAAATTTTTATGAGTACAATTGTAATTTATTTTAAATAATGAAAGTTGTTTAGGTCAAAACCTGTGAATTTTCAGTAAATATCAGTTTTTATTTTAAAAGTAAAAATTCACATATTTATAAAATTATTTAGATAAAATGAAAATTATTTTTGGAATTAGAACGTCAAAATGTTTCATACTTTTCTAAGACTAATGATTATTTGGGTAAAAATTATATACCATTTAAATATATAATGTGTTTTATGACATCATAATGACTCAATAGTGGTGTAATAAAATAATATAAACATTATGGTCGACCAATATATGTTTTAATAATAAAATAATGTGATTTTTGGTTCGTTTTATTTATTTTACAAAGCTTTATTGGACCCTTCAATGCTGATAAATTTTTTTGACTTTTTAAATTGTTTTCCTTGAGAGTGTGACTCACCTCCACAAAAGCCACCCAATTATTTTTAGATTTTTGGCCATTGGCCTTAGAAATTTTTTTTTTACAATAACCGTTCGAAAAAAGCATTGGCAAAAACCATGGGCTGGTTTGTGGTTTTGATTAGTTTAATGTGAGGTGTCCCAAACCTAAATAATAAATAATTCCCTCTCCTTTCTTATATAATCCCACCCATGATCCCACTTCCTCTTCAGTCAAAGCCTTTGGAGTTCGACCAAACCCTGAACTCCTCTATAAAAAATACTCCCAAGGTTCTCCAATCTCCTAATAAATCACACTCAAGCCTCTCGAAAGCCTTTAAGATCACACTTCTATGTAAGGGATTTCTTCCTTTCTCATTTTGTCTAATTTTCTTTAAGTTGTAATTCCCTTTTGTTTTCAATTACAAATTTTGGATTATGAATTTTCACCTCCCCCATACTAAACCCTTTAATTTTTATTGATGGGAGACTCCTTTATCTCTCATTAATTCCTCACATGTACACTGTTACCTTGCCGAAATTCCGTGATGGTTTTCTCTCTCTGCTTTTTCATTCAAATAATTCTTCTGTATTATGCATATAAATTAAATTATGTTAGTTGGAATATGTACTTATATGACCCCCTTATGGTTAAATTCATGTAAATATTATGAGAAACCCCTTTCTTTCTCATCAACCATTTTTTATGATTATTTATTTCACTCCCTTATGCTACTGAAATTGCACTGTATTTTTCCAAGCCATGATTGATGGGTAGTGAATTCCACACCCAAGTCTCTATCAAGGGTATTCAACTTTATGAACAAATACATATGTAATGTTACTTTCATGTATTTATTCCACATTTATTAATCGTTTAATATCTTATGATGTAGATTCATTCCATATTATATGATCCATGTTGCACACATATGCAGGAAATTAAATGTTTAAGAAGGGTGTATCCTAATAGCACTCCAATGCGTTTGGTAAAGTATAATATCACGATACTTCATGTGTAATGGGTGTTGACTAATTATAATTCATGTGCAACAAGAGTTTACTCTTGCTTCATGGGCAATGGGGGTTTACTCAAGATTCATGTTCAATTAGCCTTGGCTAATACTAATTCCATGTTAAGTGTTGATGCCACAATTCCATGTTATCATAATCACACTTTATCATGCCTTTATGTTCATGTTTCTTTTGTGATCCATTGATATTCCTATTTTATGTCATGAATTATAACCCTCATGTTATTCATTGTTTATTCTCTTACTAGGCTTTATAGGTCACCCTTTCCTTATGCGTGTCCTTAGGTTATCCCGTGAAATGCTATGTATGAGGGAATGCAATGGTCATGTAAAGGATGTTTTGAATAAATATGTTGTATTTCATGTTTTAAGATGTCATGTAATGATCTTATACCCCAAATACAATAGGACTATCAATATTCTATGTTTTATCGAGTGAATTGAATGTAATAAATAATGTTTATGTATGAAATAAAGAGCAGGGTAATTATATTCTCCCTTGGAATGAAGACCATGCCCTTATGGTGGTTTGTTTTAGTATGAGACAATTATTTATCCATAATACGATAAAGGTAGTAAAATAAGAGAAGTTATCATTTATGATACTATAGTTCCTTCTAATCCTTATGTATCTTGATATTTATTTAAATTTGATCCATCTAGTATGAATATAGAATTTAACCTTATAAATATGTGATATTTATTATCATATGTGATGATTTAATAGGATAATAAATATCTTCCCTTGGGATTTTAGAATACAAAACATGATTTAAATATCCCTCCTCAATAGGTATTTCAACATTCATGGAAGATTTGTATTAGTAGAAAATTTTATAGTATTCTCTATATAATTAAGCACATGTACTTTATAGAAATATTACCTTTTCTAAACTCTTTATGTTATGAAGTTTTAATTTCCATAATCAAATTTGTAATCATCCATGATAATTAGTTTTCAGAATTTGAATATCAAAAGCTAGTCAAAAAATATTCTTGATAAACACTATATATGTTCTTAAAAAATGGAATCTAAATTTAATCTCTTGAATATCAATAAATATTATAAAAATATGCTCACAAATCATCAATTGATAACGTTAATTTAAATCTCCATAAATATAAAATTCTTCCTTCATTCAGACTCCCAAAACTCCGTAACCATATTCTATATCGACATGGTCAGGTGAAATGTTTGTGGTTATGTGGAAATATTATCATTAATTTTATAGAAAAAATATAGAATAATAGATAATAAAGTAGTATAATGATATTCATAATAACATGAGAATATAATAATAATCACTCAAACATGTGATATAATAACATCATTATAATTGTATTTATATTATAGTTATTCAGACAAGGGATTTAAATTACTATTATATTACTTTTAAAAAAGTATATAAAGTCATTGAAAATATAAAAATTGATCGTATATATGATGTGACGATATGGGGTTAATATTACATATTTCTCTGTCATAATTATGTATTTTATGATAAATTCTAATATCTCATTACAGTTAAACTTATTAAACAATTGATGATTATTGATTATGTATGAAAATAAATTCAAATATATAAATTTTATTATTTATTTTAAAGGGAAAAATACTATTAATCATATGAATTTCTATGATGATAAGATTTATATATAGATATGTTTGACTACATCCTATGAGAAAAAACAATGTTTGCGAGATGTGTTTGTATATATATACAAAATAATATTATAATTTTATTATTAAAATGTATGAATTAATTTTTTGTATGTGGTTTAGGAATAATGACGTAATCGAAACATTGATACCAATTTGGAATAACCTAGACGAATATTTAGATGGTTATGAGAATATAAAAAATTATCTTAGAAAAAGGGATGTGTAATTTAATTGAAATTAGGGAATCATGAGACTTCATGAAATTAACAATAAATAAATAATTTGATTTATATTTATATATATTTAATACATTGTCTCAGATAATAAATATAGAGATAATTCTAAGATCAAATATTATTCATTCATGTTTTTTAAATAATGAATGTAATTACGGAATCCAGTAGAAGTGAAGGAAACGATGATCATAGTGATTATGAATTTAATAATTCAGATAATTTTTTAAATAAATAAATATATAAAATAACGTTCTTTTGTTTCTATAATTTAAATTAAAAATGATAAAATATGTAAATTTAATGAAAAAATATGATTTATAGTGAAGAAATGTTATGTATGTATAAATTGATAGAAGGTATAAGTTATGTACCCCAAAAACTAATAATTAAAAATAATAAATAAAATTATTATACATTAGAATAAATTTATGAATTCTATATTTTGTAAATAATAGAGATACACATTTAGTTACTTATAACGTAGTTAATATGGTGAGCTATATAAAATTTATGGACGCATATACTATTGTAAATTAAATTTCGAACTATTTAATAAATGAAATTTCTGAGCAATATGTTTTATGCGTGGAGTATTTATCAGAATATTTTACAACAATAGAGAAGAATAAGATTCAATATTATTATATTTATACATATTTTAATATATCAAATTCAATATATGATAAATAAAAACAGTTATCATGGCTATAAATTATAATAAAATACATTTTAAAAAATTAATAGAACCATAAATGATAATAATAGTCTGGTTTTATTCGAAATGTAATGATTTTATCAATGAAAATATACTATGAACCAAATGATAGGTTCCAAAAATTACAATATTTCTTAATTGGAATTAGTTTTTATACTAGGAAAAAATTATTTGTACTATAATAATATTTACATAATTCTTATTTGGATGCGATAAGTAGTAATGTAATATATAAATGTTCTGTAAATATTGGGAATAGATTAATAAATTATTTAACAAGGTGTTTTCATAATTATCTTTCAAAGATAAATTCATTTTTTTATTATTTATAATAAACTGTTGATAGATCTGTCAGATATTACATAATGCGATGACACAAATTTCTAATTTATTTAGACCAAAACATATAAGGGTACAATAAAATATTTATTATGTATGAATTTTAAATTATAATGTTTATAGAGTACTAGTAATATGAAACAAAAGGTAATGTTAATAATAAACCAATTTCATGTATTAGTAATAAAGATTATTTGATTTTATGGAGTCATATTTATGGTAATAAATTTATGTATGTTTGCAATCTAATGGAAACAATCACTTCTAGAATATTTCATTATACCCATGTTATGGAAATGTGGGTATATCCCATAAAAGCACGGTTATAATCTATACCATTTGTGAATGAACCTTGTGGGAATAATCTATTGATATTGATTTGATCTATAGAGTTGTTTTGAAAATTCTATACCCACGGTTATGAACGATAGGAATAGCTGTCTCTGAAATAGTCAATCATGCCAATAATACAATACCCACAGTTTTAAAACATTGAGTATAGGTTTTTAAAAGACTCCTCCCACTATATTTGAACCACAAATCCAATCTATATATTTCATTCACCTAATAATTAAAAAAATTAGTATTATTAATGTATAAATATTATATATATATATATAAAACCAATGATATAGTTGGATAACTATGTAAAATTATTTTATGGTGGTAATTTACTCCTATGCTTATATATGAAATCTATACCCATGGTTCACCAAAACCATGGCTATAGAGAAGACCTATACCTATGGTTTTTAGTGATTGGTGTGTATATGTTTTCAATAAAACAATATACCAAATCGTTTTTATAGAACTATGGGTATATAAGTAACCTATACAACTTGTTTTGGGAAACCCATGGGTATAGGATTTGAAACAATCGTTATAACCACCTTTTTTGGAAAAACATTCGTATATGGTTGACCAATACCCATAGAGTTTTTCTAAAACAGTGGGCATAACCTTTTTTTCAATAGTGAATTTGATTAGCCTAACAAATATTCCATGTATTTTAGTGTTTCATAAGAAATTAACTTATAATAATTTAATAAAATGAATATTATTTAGTGGAAAATAATTTTAATATCAAGACATTACATTTTTTAGAATTTACTTTTGATATTTTCTAAAATGATGGATTTTTTAGTGAATAGTAAAAAACTACTGAATTCTGTAAAAACAATCAATAATTTTAAATTATTTACCAAGATAAATTAACTTTTTATTGGTTTTAATATATCAATAGAATACATTTATTAAAACATATCAAATTAATTCCAAATAAATCATAATTATACTTATCTGAGTAGTCATTCTTTTTTATGTATAAAAATCATTATACAACACAAGTCTTTTTGTTTAATTTTTAATGCTTAAATATGAATTAATTTATTTCACTCAAACATATTTTATTTTTAAAAATGAATATAATTTTTTTAATTATGTGGTTAATAATTTTTTGTATGTGTTTTTCATCATTTTTTATTATAATCAATAGTTTCCCTGGAAAACTGTTATCATCACGGTTAAAGATAAAACTCATAATTTATCGTTAAAATTTCATGTAAGTGTAATAAAATATCATCTTAATTATTATTTGATTATTATTTTTTCAGTTATTATAACCATACAATTCATATATTTTTTTATTTTTAACACGAAAATGATTCAAGCATTTGAAATATTTAAAAAGTAATAATAATTCCAACAGTGTGACTCCCCTCACATTAAGAAGTGAAACTCATCTACTATCTCTTTAAAAACATTGAGAACATAAGATCATCCAAACCCTAAAAAATTACATTAAATATCAGTAACAATATCTAATACGTTCTTTTTATCATTAAATGTTCATCTATGAAGGATTAATGTTTATTCAAATAGAGGTTTTTAAAATAAGATGTATAACTCATAATTATGTTCTATCATATTAATTTCAAATTTTACATAAAACCATCTCTAATGATGAATATATAATAACGATAGTGTATAAAACATTTTAAAAGGTTGTTATTATTATGGTAAAACCATTTTAATCATATTTTCTATTATAAGGAAAATATAAGGCATGTCATGCATTTAGGTGGACCCCAACCACCATAAAGTTATGTGATTCCATTTTGAAGGACAATATACAAGGATGGTCATAATGATATTACCAGTTGATAAATATTTAATTTATAACATCTTTATGATTCTATTTATGTAAAATATTTTTTATGTTATTTATTTGTGAACTCTTATAAAAATGAAAATTTTTTTCATGCATAATAGTGCACTACCACTCCCATGATATTATATATTTTTTATGAATTCGATAAATGGATTATTGTAAAAGATTAATTAATATATAAAAATAATAATAATAGAATTTTAATTATTTTATATACAATTTAAAAATGATCATATTTACTATAATCCACTCACCAATTTAATTTTGAGGCTATAAACCAAATTACTTTAAAATGTTCAATGTGAACAAAATAAATATTGTAATAATATAATATATTTAAATGAATAAAATATAAGGGATTATGATACTTTTAAATTCCTGGAAAACATTCTTAAGAATTTATAAAAACAATATATGTTGTATAGTACTTGAAGTAGATATGTGGCGAGTTGGACATGAGGTAAGGGACTTTAATTTAAATAAAATTTATTGTTTTCATTTCCAAAAAAAATATTCAATGTAGATATTCGTTAATTTATTTAAAAAATATTATTTTCAATACTACATCGGGTTTTTGAAATGGATTTCAACCATAATAAAAAATTTTATAAATTTTTTTGAAATTTTTGTTTTAACTTTTTCTATCTAGGTTATTTTTTCCATTTTAAAAAAATGAAAAAATAATTTTATTTCATATATAAAAATTGGCCACATTTTTCTATTTTTAAATATATTATTCCTTATCTATATTATAATATAATATTTCCTAGAATGTTTATTTATATTATATTTTATATTTTATATGGATCTCACTATGATGAGTGTATTCTAGTAAATACACATATATATATATTTTAATTTGGAGACAAAATCTGCTTCAGTATATGTGTTAAAAATAATATTTTATGTGTTTTCATGATGTAAAAAAATTATTCTCTATGTTTTTTATGTCATAATTATTTATAATTTTTCAATATCATGGGTCATATAATCTCTGTAATTCATTAAAAATCTAGTATTCTCTCTAGGCAATATATATTAGAATTTAACTTATTGGTTATTCCATGGATAAGAATTATTTTAAGAGTGATTATTAGAGTGAATTGAATATTACATTACATGTTACTTACTCAGTCATTTTATGAAATAAAACATGTATTATTGAAATTATTTTTATTTTATAATATAAAAAAATTAGTTTATGTTTAATGGAATGATTATTCCCTTTAAATGGTTAAATGTTTATTTTATTGGAAACTGATTTAATGGGTATGCATGTTTTAAAAGATAAACTCATGATTAGGGTTGGTACATTAATATCTATTTGGATATTTTTTTTGAAAATAAATTGGATGTAGTTTTTTTATTGAGTATGCAAATGAAAATTTGGATCTTAAAGTTATATTTCACATTAAACAGTTTCTTTTTTAAATAATTATTTTTGAAATGGATTAACGCCTTTAGCTATTTTTGTATCCCTTATTGAAAATTTTGTATATCATATTACATTTGAAAATGTTTTTCATTGGGATTATTGATGATTATGAAATATAAAAAGCATTTTTCTTCAATAATTGGGGGAGTATATTTTTTTCAAGAAAGATGAAATTAAATTTAAAATCATAATTTTATGGAAAATTTGGTATTGCGTGGATGTGTCCAAATTTTCTATAAGGGGTTGATATGTATAAGATTTTACCTTATTATTTAAAAATATAAACAATAATAATATTGAAATATAAGATAAATCAATCATTTAGATTGACTAAAAATTATGTGTCAGTTAAGGTATGTTTCATTATACATGGTATCAAAGAAATATTTAGATAACATTATAGGTTAATATGTTATTTAGAAAATAAATTAATGGGATACAAATCTATTTATTAAATTATAATTATGAAATTTTGAGGGGTTAAAGATTTCATTGTCTAGTAATTATATTCTTTAGATTGTTTTTTGGCATATGAAATAAGGTGATTGAAGTAGAATTGTGTAAGGATGACAATATATTACTGAATTAGAAGTCAATAATGGTTGGTATTAGAATAGTAATGTTTATAGATTTTCAGAATTATTTAACTTAATATATTTATGGATTTAACCATGTTAGAGAGATATGAGACACTCTATAGTGGATCATTTTTAGAAACAACACCCACAAGTATTTGGTGGAACCTCAAATACAATAGTAGTTGAAGGATTGTATAATTATCTAGAATTACATTCATAGTTTTTTGTCCATTATAAACCAATGTAACTCTGACTATATATAATTTTGATATTAAATATGATTTTTGTTAATATCTGATTAAGAAAAAAAATGAATTTTTTAGTGATTCCATGGACTGAATTGTACTAAATAATATTTTCCATGGGAAAAATTTGAAAAAATTTGTTCACATTAGGGTTGAGTTTTTTTTATTTAGTTAAATAGATTTAATAGATTTAGTTTCTTCTTGTAATGAAATTTTTTAAATATTAGCCATATTTGAACAAAATTCGTCTTTATACGATGATTATAATATTAAAAGTTATTATATCGGATTGAAGTCATTTTTTTGAATAGATTTGTCATCCCATTAATATAAAATCTATGAAAATTTTATATTGTGTTTTAGATTATTTAGTTGTGGATTGTTGTATTTTATAACAATCTATATTATAATATGTCTTGGTGGAATACAATGGGAAATGATTCACAAACTAAATCCAATTGTATGTTTTCTAAAATTATATGTTGTGATAAGTGTTGAAAAAAGAATCATGTGGAGTAATTTGCATAATCATGAATGTTTTATTGATGTGGGCACCTAGATTTCTTTCCATGAGATTTAAAATAAGAGAATTATGGTAATGTTCAGTCTAATTATGATAATAGGTACATTATATATAATAAATACTGTGAGATGAAAAATTATGATGATGGGTTCCCGAAAAAAGAATAGAGGATTGGAATACTAGGGATAATAAGTATATGGTTATGGAAAATTATTTTTTAGCTACCTCAAGAAATACATGACCATTAAATCATCTGAAGTAAATTATATAACATATCAACCAAAATTGTTTCATAGTATAGTTTGATTGAGGTTTATGATTTATTTTATTTATAATACATTTTCTTGTAAAATGTAGGTATTATCTATATTAATAGTGAAATAAATATTATTAAAATGTCAAAGGCGATATATTAATGAAAACAATGATATATATGAATCCTTTTATGATTATCTATAGAATTTTATTCTAGAAAATATTATTTCCTTTTACATATTTCAGTTTATTGTTATTTTTTATGGATTGGGTTTTAGATTATCATGTGAAGACATAATGCAATTTTATGTATATTATATTTATTCATTAGGTAGGGTTTTAATTTATATATATGATTGAATTCATACCTTTGATAGTAAATAAATCATTATAAAATTAGTAATAATTGAAGTGAATTTTTTGATTATCATATTATTTATATGATGGATATTTATCATATAATTGATGTAGTAATAGTAAATGTATATTTGGATGTATTTATTATGGATTATCATAGTACCCTTCAGGACCGATAGCATAGATTGACTCTTGACATAGTTCCTGATTAAAATATAATTTCAAAACCCCCATACTGAATAGATATAGTGACACATTTTTAATAATGAATAAATTAAAATTAATTTTTTGATAAATGTATTATTCATCCTTGTAACTGACCATAGGGTGGTCATGTTTTTTTTGATAAAAACTAAATTTATTTGATGAGATTTTCATTAATTATAGAGGACTCAATAGTTTCATAGTTAAGTGAAATTATTTGTTTCCTCATACTTATGTAATATTTGATTGGATTGAGGGAGAAAATTATTTTTTGAACGATGATCTGAGGTTCAAGAATCATCTTCTAAAGGCGAGGGAGGAGTACATCAATGAATGGGGTTTCATTCTAGGTGTGACTATTATGATTTTTTGGTTCTCACTTCTCAATTTTTGAATGAACCCACTTTATTTATGGATATTTTTAAAATAATATTACTTGTATATTCGGATAAATTTATGGTGGTTTTCTAATTAAAATATTTATTTATTTAAAATTTATGAGGATAAATATATGAATGTAAGGATTATTCAATAGAATTTCGAAGAAATTATCTTTTATTGAAAAATTATAAAATATACAATTTGTTTAAATTTCATTCTTTTTGAAAATTATTTATAAGAAATGAATAAATGTTGATGGTGCTAAAAACATTGTGGTAGAGAAGAGGAGATCTCAATATGTAACTTTATTTCAATTTTACTCTGATTTAAAGGTTTAAAGGAATGGTTTTTTTAATATTTTCTTAGTTATATATCCCACTGACTATGTTGTCACTAAAAGGCATTAAATTTATCTTCATGTATAAATGTGCATAATTGTTCTAGTAATTAAAAATTAATTCTTTTTAGTTCCCAAATTTTATCCTTTATGAAATAAATATTGAGTTTCTAATTTATATAAATTCTTCATTGATGTTTCCTTGTTGTGTTTTTATATAGAACTATTGAGTGATTTTTATTCATCACATCAATTGAAACACTATTAGAAGTATTATATAACACATGATGTTGACCATTTAGAGGAGGTTACTATATTATTAATCTTGATAAATCATTTATATTGAGGAATAACAAAAATATAAACTGATTATAAATGTTGTATGTGTATGATCACCAAAGAATAATAGAATAGGAGGAAGAGAAAATGGTTGAAACTGATAAAGGGATTTGATTACATGATTCAATATCATAAATTTAATGAAAAAATGTTGTCAATGTCTTATAAAAATATATAAGGAATCATTCATAATAATTCTTTTGAAACATAATAATTTTTCAGTGATTTAATAATTTTTTTATTTAAATTGGGAATTAAGGAAGCCCCACTAATTTGGTCTACGTGTATTTACATTCATATTTTTCAGATCAAATTATGCAGGATCAAAGGAAAATAATTTATTCCAATAGAGTGTATTGATTTTTATTAGTTTATGTTTCATTAAATCCACATTCCATTTTATGTTGATATAATATTAGTTAATAGGTTGGCAGTGTTCATTGATTTTTAATTAAATAGTGAATTATTGATTGATTCTCACAATGTTCTAAATTTAGTTCATCCCAATTGAAATATAATGTATATAATCCTTAATTAAATTTCATAATGATATCTAATGATAAATTATATAAATTATTTTACCATGATATAATTGAAAATTCAATAGGATAAATATGAATGACAACCACTGAAGGGAATTGTTCATAATTTTACACTTCTTCAATTGAAATAAGATCATGTATCCTTGAATATCATTGTGGTATTACCAATGGAATCTCAAGGTGAAACATTTTTCGGTGTCATTACTGGTTTATTGACTATATATCATGAATGTATCTTAAATAGGTAGTAATGTTAAATGGAATTTCACTCCCTGTTGTATTTGACAATTATCAAATATTGATATAAAATTTCTATAAGGGAAATCAGATGTCAATTGGAATTGTGTTATGTTTTTGTAAAACATTTCATCATCCATATAATATATAAAATAGTTTAAACTTAATTATTTGGATGATATTCTTAGATTATTATCTCTAGTTTAAAATGAGAGTTGTGATTGAAATATTTATTTTCTGAAATTTTTATTAAATAATAGTTTTCATTCTAGTATACAGATAGAACCATTAAATTTGATATACGGACTGATGTTTAAATCTCAAATATGTTTGAATCTAGTTAGTTAATTAAAATATATAGGAACCATAAATTATTGAAGGAATGGACGATAATTTAAAAAGGATTCAATAACTCTTTACAGGGAAACCTAATACTTGATTATAACCAGTCTAGGGAACATGTATAATTATTGAGAATTATTCAACAAAGGAAATAAGATATGTGTAATTTAACATATTTATGAGAGATGTGTGATCCATAAAATCTGATCCATTTTATCTTATATTTGTCCAATCTTTTTCCTCCTAATGGATGATAGCTGTAATCGAGCTCATGGAAATTGACCTCCGTGATTCTAAAAATCATCATTGCTCGATCCAATGATTTATTTTATTATAAAAAAATGATTATTTCCATTTAATTATTAAAATAATGTGATATACATGTTTGTTTTTTAATTTCATGTATAGACATTGAATGATAAAATGAAGAACAACATGTCCAGTAGGCTATGTCAGAAAATCCAATGTTTTAAATAGACATAGTTGTGAAGTGAATAGTACAAATTCAAGATTAATGTGTTATTTAATTATGTTTTATGTTGAAATATAAAGCCACAAATATTAAAAAAATAATATCCTATTTGAAGTAAAAACCCAACATATAGGTATTTGAATTTGAAAGAGTTGTGGTGTTTTGTTTCTCTCTAATGAAAATGCATGCCACAAATCTTTTGAGTATTATTATTGAGTTTCATGAGAATGTGGACTAATATAAATGAATATAAGTGATGATAAAGGACTTTCTTGATTATTTAGTTATTTTATTATCATCCGAAGAAATTGGGAGTTATTCCAAAAAAGGTGACATCCCAATATCAATGAATATTTAATTGATTAACCCTATAGATATTTAATATTAGCTTAATTATAATTATAGGAATTACTTAATACTTTCTTAAAAACAATAAAATCGATCAATTGTTTTAGTTGAATATAATTAATATCGAATAATAGGCCTTTTATTATTTCAAATGAATGAATATGTGATTTTTGGTTCATGAAATGAGGATATCTCATAGAAAATTGTTATTCAAAGGGGGATTGAAATATAGTTTCATAATAAATATAAATAAATGATCTTTTAATGGTATTTAAATTTAAATAAATAAATTCTTTATTTATAAAAAATTGAATCATTCAATAAATGTGATAATAAATTCATAATATTATATTTTTTCAATTTGTTAAATGTGTGTTTGAAGGTAGTGAATAATCGAAATGAAATGTGTGAGGGACTATTCATCTATTAATAAAGTAATTTTTTAAATGTAAAACACATATTTAAATAAAATAAATGAGTCAACAGACTGTAAATCTATATGAAAGTGAGCACATGTTCTGGATTATTTTACTAAACTATAGGTGTGTTTCAAGACAATTGGTGATTCTCCTCATTGGTTTACAGTGTGGGTATTTATATCGTATACATGTAACTCCATTTGATTTATTCAGACTAGGATCCAAAATTGGAATCATAGAACATGTTACCTATAATAATACAATTTTTTAACAATATATAAAATATATTTCACTCATCAAATGATTGTAGTTAGTACGGAACATAACAAGAATTGACACTCTATAAAAACAAGGAAGAAACCATCTAGAACAGTACTCATCTCTATAGGGATAAAAATAAAAATTAATTGGAAGACAATAATTATTCTAATGTGAATTATTAGTTATATAAAATAAAAATGAATCACATTGATATGAAAAATAATAATTGGATAGATGTGGTTAAATAAAAAAATATTATGAGTAATATTGAAATAATATTGATTTAAAATGAATAATAGTTACCTAATATTGAATCCAAAATTCTATATGGACAAATTATTAGAATAAACATAGATAAGAATTTATAAAATATATTAAAACTAAGGGAGAACAATATAACGTTAGTGAGAATGAAAATTTTCCACCAAATTAATACAAAAATAAATAATTTCTTTCTCATTATGAAGGTACTAAAATAATATATTAAGTAGATTGGGAAAAGGTGATAAAGATACCATAATCCTAATCAAAATAATGTATATGTAGTTCATTGATAAAAATTATACCAATATAAAGTAAGGAACAATTTTTAAATGAAATTATAAATCAAAATTTAGACATATTTGGAACTAATATAGAATAACAATGGATTGAGGGTTCTACGGGTGGTGTGCTAATGTTGGACACCAAGACAAGTATTAATATTTAAATATATCTTCAATAAGAAAAAATTAAATACCATATTGTTGTTATATTGATCATATAAATGAAATATCACAAAAGAAAACAATTTATTACTAGATCTTCACCCCAAATTTCTTCAGATAAAAAAATAATTATTATGTAATATGTTTTTGGAAGATGTTGTTTAGAAGGTCATATTTATAAAGTATACATGAATCTTCTAGAATGGGAAAATCTTTTTCCTATTAAATGAGAGAGTTTTATAAATTAAAAAATGTTAAATTCATGTAATGAATATTATAATAATGATAATGTAAGTAAAGTGTTCCACATTTTTCGTCCATATCAATTGAAATTGGTTGATCAATTGGTAGATATTGAGAAATTTTTTTAAGATAATGGAATGATATTGACAATATAATGTGAGGTTAATTTTGATGAAATTTTACCCATGATTTAAAACATGAAGATCCAAATAACTATGATGTAAAATAGTATTCCAAAAAAAGAATAATACTAAGGGATGATGAATGGTAAAAAAACAAATGATACTCAAAATAGAAATAATGTTATAATGAAATATTTCCATCTTGAGATTAGAAGAAACTAATACTATAGGTTGAGAAGAATATCTCATCCTTAATGATATTTTTTAGAAACCGATAATTACCACCTTATTCCTTTCAATATTATTTTTTCTCATACAGTTTATAGGAAATTTAATGATAATTTTCCGGCTCACTAATAGGAGAGCATGTAGAAATTAATTTTTATGTATTTTATCTAAATCTATAAATAGAATAAAATTAAAACCACAATTATTGTGGTGAAAAATAAAGAAATAATGATACTAAATAATTTTTCATATGAATCTAGAATATTTATTACATCCAAGTAATATTTTTTTTGAGGTATGATTATCACAATGTTATATAATATTAATAATTGTATTAATCATTTTATTAAGGGGTATTTTGTTATTGATGAAAATGAAATGAAAAGGGAGATATATGAATTCTATATGAATAATGTTTCAATGTGTTTTTTGAAATAAACATGATTTATCATTTAACTGAAGAACATGATTATTTAGCATACCTAAATGATATTTCATATTTTTTACCATAGTTTCATATACATGGTAGTTTACATAAAATATTGAGGACCTTTGTTCTAAAAATTTTCTTCTACACTGATTTAAGTCACATATATATAGACTTGATTAAATTGAAACTTTTTATATGATAACTATTTGATATCATCTATCTCTCATATTTATGAACTTATTAATCATATTAGAGAGAATACCATGTTTTTTTTTAAAATTAGTTAGATGTGAAAACCCCCAATATGTCATTTTAATATTTTTTTCTCTATGGGGGATAAATGGAATTTTAACAACATATTGACTTCTACTATATGTGTTGATATTTATGAAAGAATAAAAATGGGGATATTATTTTGGAAAAATAAGTGTTTCATTTTTTACCAATAATTCAATTTGTGATTGGGGACAATTATATAAGGTAATGATTATTGTTATATTATGATGGATTAATTTAATTGAATTCTATATCATTCATGAAAAATTATTCAGGAAAACATTAGTATTGTGTTTTTATGTTCTCATAGGAATTTGTTAATGTAATGTAGAGAGGTAATTCTACAAATAATTGAGTTACCTTAAGAAGTACGTTAAATTTATTCCATCAATTTTTTTGATGGGTATTAAAAGAATGAAAATATTAATTTGAAATATATCAATATGAGTTTACAAACATTGAAATGAGGTAATTATGCTTATATTATTATTATGGATTCATTTAACATTATTATATTTAATAGTTGATCAATTTTATCTTATAATTTTATGATTATAATGTTTTTTTAGATATCAAAGAAAGTATTAATTGAAAATAAAGATGAAACATTGTCTATACCAGTATAATGTAAATAAAGAATTCGATTGATGGACAAGGAAAATAATAATAAATTTTCATGACTATTATGGAAATTAGAATAAAATATTTTATGGAATTTTAGGATGATTTCCATGTCATACTTACGTTAAAAATTATATTTATAGTAGCATTTTGCTAAAACAACTGGCCACCCATACAATCAATAAATTCTTTCTAATTAATACACATTGTGGTAGATATGTAAAACATAAAGGATATCTAATATGGGAAACATATATGGAGTTTGTGGATGGATACTATGTTAAATATATATGATATTACAAATTAAGTGGAAAAGAGAAGTGGAGAAGCCATATGAGGAAGCAAAGGGGAAGAGGGGTTCTGATGCTGTTTGATTCTTGTGTGGATATGGAGTGGTCCTTAGTACTCACTTCTGGATAGGCCAAGGAATGGATTTACTTATAAAAAGGTACCCAACAAATATAAGAAGTGACATGGTAATTTAATTATGAAATCAAATTATCTCTTTTATAAAAATTAGTATAGAATGTGGGAAAATTGAGATAGCTAATCTAATCAGTATTAAAATATTATTACATTCTTTTTTACTACTAAACAATGGTTTCTTTTTAGTGATCTTGAGACAACCATCATCAATGATTTTTCCCTATCCAAAACATAAATTAAGGATTTATATCATTATAATAATTTTTTAATGCACTAATATTTTACAAATAATGATATATATATATATATATATACAATTTCACATTAATGTAGGTATATCAAATGAGAAAATGATTATTATCTTTTCTAGTGATTTAGATACCAAAAAAAATTATATGTGACATTCATGCATGTGAAATTAAATATCCAAAGTCATGCATATTATGGATGATAATTAGTCTATGTGAGGAAACTAAAATTATTAGTTACCAATGTATGAATATGTCATGATATTCATGGGACCCGATTCGCTCACAAGTAAAATAAATTGATAGTCTACATGGCATCAAGTTTACATCCTTATATACTATATTTTTAATCTCATAGTGATGGTCTATGATGGAATGGTGGTGATTCTAAACAATATTTATCAGAGTAGTGTAAAAAATTGATTGTAATAAGTATATATAAAAAATAATCAATTTTGTACTCTACTCTGATAAAGATGGTGTAGAATTAATTTTTTACTCTACTCACATAGCCTAATTATTCTAAGGCTTGTTATTATAAAATATATGAAAATTTTATATTGTGTTTTATATATTTAGTTGGGGTTTATTTTATTTTATAACAAACTATATTATAATATGTCTAAGTGGAATACAAGGGGAAATAATTCACAAACTAAATCCAATGGTATGTTTTCTAAAATTATATGTTGTGATAAGCGTTGTAATAATAATCATGTGGAGTAATTTGTGTAATCATTAATGTTTTATTGATGTGGGCTACCTAGATTGTTTTCCATGATATTTAAAATAATATAATTATGGTAATTTTCAGTCTAATTATGATAATAGGGATGTTATATATCTTAAATGATGTGAGATGAAAAATTATGATTATGGGTTCCCCAAAAAAGTATAGATTATTGGAATACTAGGGATAATAAGTATATGGTTATGAAAAATTATTTTTTAACTACCTCAAGAAATACAAGACCATTAAATCTTGTGAAGGAAATTATATAACATATTAACCAAAATTATTTCATAGCATGGTTTATAAGGCCCCAGCCTTAAGCCTTACTTAATCTTGAGTTATTACAAGATTACACATTGAGGATCTTTTCGGGTTTAGAGTTTTAGAGAATTAGATCATAAAAAATGCATTACATTCCACATATAAACAAAGTTGTTACATAAAGATAGTATTATTATTTCCCATCAATGGAAACATATTTAAAATAAAACATGGATTCTTTCTTGATACTTCCTTGACACAATTATCATATCATGTACCTATCCCTTGACCTGTGAAAAACATTTCAGAAAAACATAGGATGAGCATAAAAAGCTCAGTAAGGGATATAAAAATATGGAAAGGAAACATGGGTACATATATACATAAGAATGAAATCATACTTTACCCATAAAACATAATCACTTTAACATACCTCATCAAATCATGAATAAATCGTAGAAATCATAATACATAAAGGTAACTTGAGGCATTCATAACATTCTTACGTAGGGAGTAACCCTCTTGGTTACGTTTGGAATACCCATCACAGTATATTCCCTAAATCTCTTCGGATAAACCTTAGCGTTTCACTCCTTCGTGTTACCCAATGCATTGGAGATCTATATCGGGCTCACCCTCCCTTAGTTTATCACGGAACCACCCGTCTTTATAATAATGCCCAAGAACCTCAACATAATAGTATGACATAAAACATGCACAAAGGAAACATAACATTTCCACCTTTCAATCACAAAATTTCAATACAAAAAATTGATATAAAAACATTTTGAAATCCATTTTCAATACCAAAATAAAAGGAAAGTAAAACATGGTATTTATTTTTCTTTTAAAAAAATGGTATGGCTTGTAAAGGAAGCCGAAACTCAAATAATGGTCACGGCGGTGGAGAAGTCATTGTCGCCACATACGTACGACAAAACCATTCCCTTTTTTCGTTTAGTAAATGCTTGGTATAAAAAATATTCCTTTTGGATAAACGAAAAAGTCAAAGGGGTTTATACACCCTATAAAAGAAGGTTTTGTATAAAACAAAATATGCCTCAATGAAAGGAGATTGAGACGAAGTCCCATACCTCGGGTCCAACTTGACTCGATCGTTCTTTAATGTCATGAATAATAAACATGGGTTAATTTTTACTTTCTTAATAACCTTATTCAAGTTCATTATTCCTTTTATATCACTTATTTCCATGTCGTGAACACTATGTAATTATTTAAGTTAATAACGGTCGTTTTAACGATCATTGGTACATGAGTCAAAAATAAACCCTTTATAATTACAAGTTGTTCATGTATCCATTATATCCAGAATTATAATCATGATGTATATATCATATATATACATTATATACATGCATTTATAATATTACATAATCATTTAGAGGTAAGAAATGAAATGCACCATTCATGGAGACGGTAAGCCGTACGTACGCATGAACGCTACTTTCATTTCTATTTCGATTTTTTATAGAATGGAATCATAATGATATTAAGTTATATTATAATTCCAGTATAATATCATATATAATATCATAACTACATCCTTTATATGGCCCACGTATGGTATTTAACGAATCCAATCACTTTGAGGGGGCGGTAGTCCGCACTTCCTTAAATGAAGATATCGTGTTTACCCATAATGGAAACCATATAGGTATGCCCAAAATGAAAAATACATAAAATTAAGGAAAAAATAAACATATTATATATCATATATAAATATAGTTTCATCTTAATGGCCACCTTTGAAGGTGTTAAAAGAATGTTGAACAATCATCATTTCAGGAGGCAGAAATTCGCCATCCACGGAAACCGTATGTTCTTTAACCATTAGATGTAGGTGTGTGTAGGTGTAGCTCGAAACCTTCTTATAACAACATCCTAGTATATTTAAGATACTTTAGTTGTTACAAAATAAAATAATAGAAAGAGTTTAGCGGGTTGGAAATGAAAAATAAAACAAAAGGACTCAAGTGAAGACATTACCTTAAAATCAGGTAACTCCCTTTGGTTTGAGCTCAAAAGCTTTCTTGGGAAGCCTTCTGCCAAAATTGAGGCTTCAAGGAGTAATAAAGGGTTGTGTAGAGCCAAAATGGGCAGGGGTTGGTCGAGCCAAAGGCTTTGGGATTGTGGTTAAGGAGGTAGAGGTGGGGGCCTTTTATAAGAGGAGAGGAGGGGCACTCTTGGAATGTAAAGATAAGTTACTTTATTTTAAAATGAGTATCGGATTCAAAAGGACCCACATTAATATAATTCTAGTATAAGGTGATAAGGGATCTAAATCCACTCATCCAATTGGTTTTTTCCATTTGTAGGTCTTATATTTTACATTATCTTTCCATTTTATTTAAATCGTTAAATAATGAGGTCATCGCTGCATCATCATGATGTCACAAATAATTTAATTTATTTAATGTCTAAAAATTATAAAAAAAAATACTATGATATAGGAAATCTATTTAAATTTCCAATGAATATTTATAATCAAAAATCTGAATTTTATAACCCCATGTAAAATTTGTTTTAGTAAAATAACTCATGTTTTTGTCATTTTTACTTTAACAATAGATAAACAGTTATTTATGTAATTTCCCAACCAATGTGGCTCCTTGGGGTCCCCAAGATGACCCATGGATTTTATTGGTCGGACATGACACATACAATAAGGGTAGGAAATTTTTCTAGGTCATTTCATTTTATTAAAACATTATTCTTACCTTAAACTACACTAATTACCTCTAATCGCAATTAAGAACTTAAGAGTTACTATTCACCAAAAAATTATTTTAATCTCATTGAACCACATTTTACATCATAATGACAACCATGTATGTCAGATTTTTGAAATTCAAAACAAAGAAATGGTAAAAATTCATTTCAACGAAAAACCAGTTTTTATAAGTACCACTTTGTGGTTTCACTATTCATCAAAAATTGAAGCTTTTCAGAAAATTAACAAAAATTCACCCTAAGATATATTTGATATTCCGCATTAAAAAATGATGTATATTTTACAAAATTCAAAACATATAAGTTGCATTAATTAATTTAATAATTAATACCCACTGTCAAAACAAATAGCGTGTTTTTATAAAACAAAATGTATCAAAAGATTGACACTAGTTTAAGTCTGATTTCAAAGTGAAATTAATTCCAAAGACCACCATTGGATTAAATGGTAAAAATAAATTATAATTTCAATTTAAAAACAATTCAAAAGATAATCTAATCATATAAATAGATTAGATTAAAAAGCAGTTTTGATATAAAATGCAGTATTTTACACTATTCATTAAAAAATGAACATTGTCAGAAAAATACCAAAAATTCACAAAATGTAAATTTTGATGTCCCAATCATAACGAATTAGTTTATTTTGACAATAATAACTTATAAAATTTACAAAATATAGATTTAAAAATAGTTTTCCATCAAAAGGCAATAAAACAATCTTTTAAAAAAATATCAGTGTATTCCATGCTTAAGATTGGGTTTATTTTCATTTTAAGCCTCTAAAACACTATCTAATTCATTAATAGAAATAGATAAAAATATCTATTATTCATTACATACATGGGATGTTACATCCTTCCCCCATTTATAAAATTGCGTCCCCACAATTTATTTACTTATTGAATAAATGGGGGTACTTTTCCCTAATTGAATTTCCAGATTCCCATGTTTCCTTTTCCATCATCTGGTTTTTCCACAAAACCATTACCTGATTAATAACCTTACTTCCTAACACTTGCTCCCTGTGGTCAAGAATCTGGACCAGTTGTTCCTCATAAGATAGGTTCTCATCCAGTTGAACTACCTCTGGACTCAAAACATTGGATGGATCTGGCATATACTTTCTCAGCATCGAAACATGACAAAATTGTGTACCTGAGATAAACTCGGAGGTAAAGCAACTCTGTATTCAACTGATCCAACTCTCTCCATAATTTCATATGGCCGAATGAACCTTGGACTCAGCTTTCCTTTCTTACCAAATCACATCACACTTTTCTATGGAGAAACCTTGAAAAAAACATGATCACCTACCTAGAAAGATAGATCCTTCCTCCGGTTATCCGCATAACTCTTCTGCCTGCTCTGAGCTGTTCTCATGTGTTTCTGAATCAGCTGAACTTTTTCTGCCATCTTTTCTACCAATTCTGGTCCCATCAACTTCCTTTCACCCACTTCATCCCAGAAAGCTGGAGTTCGACACCGCTTCCCATATAACTCCTCAAATGGTGTCATCTGTATACTAGAATGAAAACTGTTATTATATGAAAATTCAACCAAAGAAAGATGTTGGTCCCAAATTCCCTGATAATCCACCGAACAAGCACGTAGCATATCCTCCAAGGTCTGAATTGTTCGTTCTGACTGCCCATCTGATTGAGGATGAAATGTTGTACTAAAATTTAATTTAGTACCCAATGACTTCTGAAGGCCTTTCCAAAAGTTAGAAGTGAACCTGGGATCACAATCAAATACAATGGAGAGAGGAACTCCATGTAACATGACTATCTCTTTAAGATACAAATGGGAAAGTTGATCTAGTGAAAAAGTATCTCGTATAGCAAGGAAATGAGCAGATTTAGTCAAGCGGTCAACAATAACCCAGATTGCATTATCACCTCGAGATGTCTTCGGTAATCCCACAACAAAGTCCATGGATATATTCTACCATTTCCACTCTGGCACTGGTAAAGGCTGAATCATCCCTTTCGGTAACTGCCGCTCTGCTTTAACCTGTTGACATGTCAAACACTTCACAGTAAAATCCGAATTATCTTTTTTCATTCCATCCCACCTGTAATACGCCCGTAGATTTCTGTATATCTTATTACAACCAGGATGAACTGAAAATGGAGAACTATGAGCTTCACATAAAAACTCTCTCATCAACTATGAATCACAAGGCACACAAAATCTCTTCCCAAATCTCAAAATTCAATCATTATCAATATTGAATTCATGAAACATACCTTTCTGAACCATCTCTACATTTTTCTGCAACTCACTGTCTTGCTTCTATGCTTGCTTGATTTTATCTGATATAGATGATCTCACTGATACTTGAAACAAAACAGAAGAACATCCTACACCAACAAATTTTATGCCAATGTTCATCAAATCCTTAACCAAAGGATCACGTTCCAAATGCAACATTGCTAATGAAGCATTACTTTTTCGACTCAAAGCATCAGCCACTTTATTTTCTTTTCCCGGATGGTAATGAATTGTACAATCGTAATCCTTGATTAATTCTAGAAATCTCCTATGTCTCATGTTTAAATCTTTCTAAGTGAATATATATACTTTAAAATTTTTTGATCAGTATATATTTCACACTTTACTCCATACAAGTGATGCCTCCAAATTTTTAAAGCGAAAAAATAGCAGCTAATTCCAAATCATGTGTAGGGTAATTTACCTCATGATTTTTCAACTGTCATGAAGCATAAGAAATTACCTAATCATTCTGCATTAGGACGCAACCCAGTCCTTTCAATGAAGCATCACGGTAGATAAAAAACTCCCCATTCCTGGAAGGTAGTGCCAAAACTGGAGCATTCACCAATCTTCTTTTCAATTCCTGAAAACAATCATCACATTATTTTGTCCAGATAAACTTACCACCCTTCCGAGTTAGCTTAGTCATTGGACTAGATTACCATGAAAAATTTCTTACAAACCTTTGGTAATATCCTGGCAAACCAAGGAAGCTACGAATCTCAGTTACATTTGTGGGTCTTGGCCATTCTTCAACAACCTTTGTTTTTGCAGGATTAACAGTTATCCCATCTTTAGAAACAATGTGACCAAGGAAAGAAATTTTTGGCAACCAAAACTCACACTTTCTGAATTTTCCATACAATTTCTTTTCTTTTAAGGTTTTCAAGATAAACCTTAAATGTCTTTCATGCTTCTATTTACTTTTAGAAAACACCAAAATATCATCAATGAAAACCACCACAAACTTATCCAAGAACCCATGGAAAATTCAATTCATTATGTCCATGAATACAGCAGGTGCATTGGTTAGCCCAAAAGGAATTACTACAAATTCATAATGGCCATATCTTGTACAGAACACGGTCTTCGGAACATCTGCTTCCTTTACCTTCAGCTGATGGTACCCCGATCTCAAGTCAAAATTTGAAAAATAATGAGATCCCTGGAGCTGATCAAACAAATCATCGATATGAGGAAAATGATATTTGATCTTAACAGTGATGTTATTCAAAGATCTATAATCAATAAAAAGTCTCATTGAAACATCTTTCTTTTTAACAAATAAAATAGGAGCACCCCATGGTGATGTGCTAGGTCGAATGAGTCATTTCTCTATTAAATCTTGAAATTGCTCCTTCAACTCTAAAAGTTCAATTTGAGCCATTCGATAAGGGGGTTTTGAAATTGGCTTAGCATCAGAAACTAAGTCAACATTAAACTCAACTTCTCGATCTGGTACTATTCCAGGCAACTCATCAGGAAAAACATCAGGATACTCATTTACCACTGGCACATCATTAATCTGAACAATTCCTTTATTTTCAAAGATGTGTGCAAGGGAACATTCATTTCCATCATTAAAAAGTTTCTTGGCCTCTTGATAAGTTATCAACAGTAAGGGTTCATTATTGTACACAAACTGAAAGTAGTTCTGAAAAGAAACTTCTTTAGATCTATAGTAAATCTTAGCATGGTAAATAGAGAGCCAATCCATACCCAGGATAACATCAAACTCTACTAGAGGTAGAACAATAAGGTTTGCAAGTAGGTTCTTTCCACAAATAAGGATAAGAAGATTCATATAAATTCTTTTTTCCTCAACATTTCCCCTAGGTGTTTTTACCAAAAGATCAGGATTCATTTATTGAGACGGTATTTCCATTTTACTAGAAAAGTTTTCAGAGATGAAAGAATGTGTAGACCCCGAATCAAACAACACACAGGCATAATCCGAAAAAAAAGTACCTGATACAACTTCATTTGATGGCTCGACATCTGCTAATGTAGTTGCAAAGGATTTCAATACCCCTTTCTGCTTGTAATCTAACTGCTTCCCATCACTGAAGCTCTTTGTCAGACACTCGTTTGTATAGTGATCCATCTCATTGCACTTAAAACATTTCACTAACTGTAAATCAAATTTGTTCTTACCTTCACCTTGATCATTTTCAGTGCAATCACGTGCCTTATGTCCCATCTTACCACATCGGTATCACTTTACAGAATTCAGAAGACATTCCGCAGCATGCCCTTTACCACATTTATGACAAACTAGAAACTTAGATTTCTTACCATCATGCTTTTTTGAGGAATTCGTACCTTTCTCCTGCCACCTTGGTCACTTCTTCAGTTGGTTGTTATAGAACACTTGATCATAGGCAAACTCCATTTCCACCTTCTCAGCATATCGAACAAGCTTTTCATAACTTTTAAACTCACGAGACACTAATTCCCTTCGATATTTTGGCATTAATCCTGAGTAAAAACGATTGATTTTACTACCAAGGTCTCGGATATAATTTGGAGCATACCTTGCCAATTAAGTGAACATTTCTTCATAGGTAGCCACTGAGTCTTCCTCTTGCCTCAATTACAAGATTTTTTTTTCAATCCTATGTCGAACAGCCTTAGGAAAATACTTCTCAAGAAACATACCTTTGAATTCATCCCAGTTGAGAGCATCAATCTCATCAGCGTCCCTGATATTTTTAACCATCGACCACCACTGATCTGCTTCACCCTCCAAACGGTAAATAGCAAGACTAACCTTTTGATTGTATGAATACCCCATGACATCAAAAATCTTCTTCAGTGCTTTAATCCACCCTTCGGCTAACACAGGGTCAGATGATCCTTTGAATGATGGTGGATGCTGCCTCATGAAATGTTCCACCACTGACATGTTCCTCTGCGGCTGATCTGGATGATCTCGTGCATTGATACCACCACCATTTGTTGCATGATTCAACTGCGCCATTACTGCAACAAACTGTTCAGTTCCAATTCTGACGATCTCAGGATGCTGATTCGGAAGGTTATTTCCTTTTGTATGCCTTCTTAGCACTGCTTTTCTGTTTCCTCTACGGAAAACCATTCTGAACAAACATGTCTTAGATGAAGAAACATAGTAATTTTCAAATGCTATATCATTTCAATTTGACCATAAAAACATTTTTGGATAATCATTTAATATAATTCTAACTCCTAATGTTATCTAAACCGACCATTGATACCAAATATAAGGCCCCAGCCTTGAACCTTACTTAATCTTGAGTTATTACAAGATTACACATTGAGGATCTTTTCGGGTTTAGAGTTTTAGAGAAATAGATCATAAAAATTGCATTACATTCCACATATAAACAAAGTGGTTACATAAAGATAGTATTCCTCTTTCCCATCAATGGAAACATATGTAAAATAAAACATGGATTCTTTCTTGACACTTCCTGGACACTATCATCATATCATGTGCCTTTCCTTGACCTGTGAAAAACATTTCAGAAAAAAATGGGATGAGCATAAAAAGCTCAGTAAGGGATATAAATGTATGGAAAGGAAACATGGGTACATATATACATAAGAATTAAATCATATTTACCCATAAAACATAAGCACTTTAACATACCTCATCAAATCATGAATAAATCATAGAAATCATAAGACATAAAGGTAACTTGAGGCATTCATAACATTCTTACGTAGGGAGTAACCCTCTTGGTTACGTTTGGAATACCCATCACAGAATAATCCCTAAATCTCTTCAGAGAAACCTTAACGTTTCACTCCTTCATGTTACCCAATGCATAGGAGAGCTATATCGGGCTCACCCGCCCTTAGTTTATCACGGAACCACCCGTCTTCATAATAATGCCCAAACCCCTCAACATAATCGTATCACATAAAACATGCATAAATGAAACATAACATTTCAAACATTCAATCCCAAGATATCAATAAAACACATTGATATAAAAAAAATTATGAAAGCAATTTTCAATACCAAAATAAAAGAAAAGTAAAAAATGGTATTTATTTTTCTTTTTAAAAAAGGTATGTCTTGTAGAGGAAGCCGAAACTCAAATAATGGTCACGGCGGCAGAGAAGTCGTTGTCGCCGCATACGTACGACAAAACCATTCCCTTTTTTCGTTTAGTAAATGATTCGGATAAAAAAGATTCTTTTTGGATGAACGAAAAAGTCAAAGGGGTTTATACACCGTAAAAAAGAAGGTTTTGTATAAATCAAAATATGCCTCAATGAAAGGAGATTGAGACGAAGTCCCATACCTCGGGTGCTACTTGACTTGATCATTCTTTAATGTCTTGAATAATAAACTAGAGTTAATTTCTACTTGATTAAGAACCTTTTTAATGTTCATTATTCCTTTTATATCACTTATTTCCATGTCATGAACACTATGTAATTATTTAAGTTAATAACGGTCGTTTTAACGATCATTGGTACATGAGTCAAAAATAATCCCTTTATAATTACAAGTTGTTCATGTTCTCGTTATATCCAGAATGATAATCATGATGTATATATCATATATATCCAGTATATACATGAATTTATAAGATTACATAATCATTTAGAGGTAAGAAATGAAATGAACCGTTCATGGAGACGGTAAGTCGTACGTACGCATGAACACTACTTTCATTTCTATTTCGTATTTTTATAGAATTTAATGATAATGATATAAAGGTATATTATAATTCCAGTATAATATCATATATAATATCATAACTCCATCTTTTATACGTCCCACATATGGTATTTAACGAATCAAATGACTTTGAGGGGGCGGTAGTCCGCACTTCCTTAAATGAAGATATCGTGTTTACCCATAATGGAAACCATAATGGTATTCCCAAAATGAAAAATACAGAAGATTAAGGAAAACATAAACATATTATATATCATATATAAATATAGTTTCATCTTAATGGCCACCTTTGATGGTGTTAAAAGAATGTTGAACAATCATCGTTTCGGGAGGTAGAAATTCGCCATCCACAGAAACCATATGTTCTTTAAACATTAGATGTAGGTGTGTGAAGGTTTAGCTAGAATACATCTTATAAAAACATCCTAGTATATTTATGATACTGGAGTTGTTACAATAGAAATGAATTAAAAGAGTTTAGGGGGTTGGAGAAGCAAAATAAAACAAAAGGACTCAAGTGGAGACATTACCTTAAAATCGGGTAACTCCCTTTGGTTTGAGATCAAAAGCTTCCTTGGGAAGAGTTCTGTGCAAAGTGAGGCTTCAAAGAGTAATAGAGGGATTTGGAGAGCCAAAATGGGCAGGGTTTGGCCGATCCAAAGGCTTTGGGAGTGTGTGTAAGGAGGTAGAGGTGGGGGCCTTTTATAAGAGGAGAGGAGGGCACTCATGTAAAGTAAAGATAAGTTACATTATTTTAAAATGAATTTAGGATTAAAAAGGTCCCACATTGATATAATTATAGGATAAGGTGATAAGTGTACTAAATCCCCTCATCCAATTGGTTTTGGAAATGTGTAGGTCTTATATTTTACATAATCTTTCCATTTTATTTAAACCGTTAAATAATGAGGTCATCGCTGAATCATCATGATGTCATAAATAATTTAATTTATTTAATTTATAAAAATTATAAAAAAATACTATGATATAGGAAATATTTTTATCTTTCCAATTAATATTTATAATCAAAAATCTTAATTTTATAACCCCATGTAAAAATTGTTTTAGTAAAATAACTCATGTTTGTGTCATTTTTTCTTTAACATTAAATAAAAAGTTATTTATGTCATTTCCCAGCCAAAGTGGATCAATGGGGTCCAAAAGGTGACCCATGGCTTTTCGTGGTCGGCCATGACACATCCAATAAGGGTAGGACATGTCTCTAGGTCATTTCATTTTATTAAAACATTATTCTTAACTTAAACTACACTAATTACCTCTAATCGCGATTAAGAACTTAAGAGTTACTATTCACCAAAAAATTATTTTAATCTCATTAAACCACATTTTACTTTTTAATGACATCCATGTATGTCATATTTTTGAAATTGAAAACACAGAAGTGGTAAAATTTCATTTAAACAAAAAATCAGTTTTTATAAGTACCACTTAGTGGTTTCACTATTCATCAAAAATTGAAGTTTTTCAGAAAATTACCATAAATTCACCCTAAGCTATATTTGATATTACGAATTAAAAAATGAGGTATATTTTACAAAATTCAAAAAATATAACTTTCATTAATTAATTTAATAATTAATTCCCACTGTCAAAACAAATAGCATGTTTTTATGAAACAAAATGTATCAAAAGATTGACACTAGTTTAAGTCCGATTTCAAAGTGAAATTAATTCCAACGACCAAAATGGGATTAAATGGTAAAAATATATTCTAATTTCACTTTAAAACCAATTCAAAAGATAATCTAATCATATAAATAAATTAGATTAAAAAGTAGTTTTAATGTAAAATGCAGTATTTTTCAATATTCATTAATAAATGAACATTGTCAGAAAAATACCCAAAATACACACAAAGTAAATTTTGATGTCCCAATCATAAAGAATAAGTTTAATTTGACAAACATAACTTATAAAATTTTCAAAAGATAGATTTAAAAATACTTTACCATCAAAAGGCAGTAAAACAATCTCTTAAAAAAATATTAGTGTATTACATGCTTAAGATTGGATTTACTTTCATTTTAAGCCTCTAAAACACTATCTAATTCATTAATAGACATAGATAAAAATATATATTATTCATTACTTACTTGGGATGTTACATGGTTTGATTTAGGTTTATGATTTATTTTATTTCTAATACATTTTCTTGTAAAATGTATATATTATCTATATTAATAGGGAAATAAATATTAGTAAAATTTCAAAGGAGATATATTAATGAAAACAATGATATATATGAATCCTTGTATTATTATCTATAGAATTTTATTCTAGAAAATATTATTTCCTTTTTCATCTTTCAGTTTATTTTTATTTTTTATTGATTGGATTTTAGTTTATCATGTGAAGACATAATGCAGGGTTATTTATATTATATTTATAGTTTAGGTAGGGTTTTAATTTATATATATGATTGAATTCATACATTTGATAATAAATAAATCATTATAAAATTAGTAATGATTGTAGTGAATTTTTTTATTATCATATTATTGATATGATGAATATTTATCATATAATTGATTCTATAATAGTAAAAGAATATTTGGATGTATTTATTAAGGATTATCATAGTAACCTTCCAGACCGATAGCTTAGATTAACTCTTGACTTAGTTCCTGATGAAAATCTAATTTCAAAACCCCCATACTGAATAGATCTAGTGACACATTTGGAATAATGAATAAATTTATATTAATTTTTTGATAAAATTATTATTCATCCTTGTAACTGACCATAAGGTGATCGTTTTTTTTGATAAAAACAAAATTGATTTGATAAGATTTTCATTGATTATAGAAGAATCAGTAGTTTCATAGTTAAGTGAAATTATATGTTTCCTCATACTTATGCCATATTTTATTGGCTTTAGGGAGAACATTATTTTTTGAAGGGTGATCTGAGGTTCAAGCATCATCTTCTAAAGGTGAGAGAGGTGTACATAAATGAATGGGGTTTCATTCTAGGTATGACTATTATGATTTTTTGGTTCTCACTTCTCAATTTTTGAATGAACCCATTTTATTTATGGATATTTTGAAAATAATTTTACATGTATATTCGGATAAATTTATGGTTATTTTCTAAATAAAATATTTATTTTTTTAAAAATTATGAAGATAATTATATGAATCTAAGCATTATTCAATAGAATTTTGAAGAAATTATCTTTTATTGAAAATTTATAAAATATACAATATTTTTAAATTTCATTCTTTCTGAAAATTATTTATAACAAATGAATAAATGTTGATGGTGCTTAAAACATTGTGGTAGAGAAGAAGAGATCTCAATATGTAACTTTATTTCAATTTTACTTTGATTTATAGGTTGAAATGAACGATTTTTTAATATTTTCTTAGTTATCTATCCCACTGACTTTTTTGTCACTAAAAGGTGTTAAATTTATCTTCATGTATAAATGTACATAATTGTTCTATTAATTAAAAAATAATTCTTTTTCCCAAATTTTATCCTTTATGAAATAAATATTGAGTTTGTAATTTATATAAATCCTTCATTGATGTTTCCTAGTTGTGTTTTTATATAGAACTATTGAGTGATTTTTACTTATCACATCAATTGAAACACTATTATAATAATTATATAACACATGATCTTGACCATTTAGAGGAGGTTAATATATTATTAATTTTGATAAATCATTTATATTGAGGAATAACTGAAATATAAACTGATTATAAATGTTGTATGTGTATGTTCACCAAAGAATAATAGAATTGGAGGAAGAGAAGATGGTTGGAACTGATAAAGGGTTTTGATTACATGATTCAATATCATAAATGTAAGGAAAAATTGTAGTCAATGTCTTAAAAAAATATAAGGCATCATTCATGATAATTATTTTGGAACATAATACTTTTTTCAGTGATTTAATAATTTTTTTATTTAAATTTGGAATTATGGAAGCCACACTAATTTGGTCTAAGTGTATTTACATTCATATTTTTCAGTTAAAATTATGCAGGATCAAAGGAAAATAATTTATTCCAATAAAGAGTATTGTTTTTTATTATTTTATGTTTCATTAAATCCACATTCCATTTTAAGTTGATATAATATTGGTTAATAGGTTGTCAGTGTTCATTGATTTTTAATTAAATAGTGAAATATTGATTGATTCTCAAACTGTTCTACATTCAGTTCATCCTAGTTGAAATATAATTTATAGAAACCTTAATTAAATTTCATGATGATATGTAATGATAAAATATACAAATTATTTTACCATGAAATAATTGAAAATTCAATGGGATAAAGATGATTGACAACCACTGAAGGGAATGATTCATAATTTTACACATCTTCAATGTAAATAAGTGCATATATCCTTGGATTTCATTGTGGTATTACCAATGGAATCTCAAGGTAAATTTCTTTTGGTTTCATTACTGGTTTATTGACTATATATCATTAATTTATCTTAAATAGGTAGTAATTTTAAATGGAATTTCACTCCCTGTTGTATTTGACAATTATCAAATATTGATATAAAATTTCTATAAGGGAAATCAGATGTCAATTGGAATTGTGTTATGTTTTTGAAAAACATTTCATCATCCATATAATATAAAAATAACTGTAAACTTATTTATTTGGATGATATTCTTAAATCATTATCTCTAGTTTAAAATGAGAGTTGTGATTGAAATATTTATTTTTTGAAATTTTCATTAAATAATATTTTTCATTCTAGTATACAGATAGAACCATTACAGTTACTATACAGACTGATGTTTAAATCTCAAATATGTTTGATTTCAGTTAGTTAATGAAAATATATAGGAACCATAAATTATTGAAGGATTGGACGAGATTGTAAAAAGGATTCAATAACTATTTGGAGGGAAACCTAATACTTGATTATAACCTGTTTAGGGAACATGTATATTTATTGAGCATTATTCTACAAAGGAAACAAGATATGTGTTATTTAACAAGTGGATGATAGATGTGTGATCCATAAAATGTGAACCATTTGATCTTATATCTGTCCAATATTTTACCTCCTAATGAATGATAGATGCAATTGTGCTCATGGAAATTGACCTCCTTGATTCTAAAAATCATCATTGCTCCATTTAGTGATTTATTTTATTATAACACAATGATTATTTGCATTTAAGTATTAAAATACTGTGATCTACATGTTTGTTTTTTAATTTCATATATATACATTGAATGATAAAATGAAGAACAACATGTCCTATGGGCTATGTCAGAAAAACCAATGTTTTAAATAGACACAGATGTGAAGTTAATAGTACAAATTCATGAATAATGTGTTATTTAATAAATTTTTATGTTGAAATATAAAGCCACAAATATTATGAAAATAATATGCTATGTGAAGTAAAAACCCAACAAATAGGTATTTAAATTTGAAAGAGTTGTGGTATTTGGTTTCTTCATTAAGAAAATGGATGCCACAAATCATTTGAGTATTATTATTGAGTTTCATGAGAATGTGGACTAATATAAATGAATATTAGTGAGGATAAAGGACTTTATTGATTATTTTGTTATTTTATTATCATCCGAAGAAATTGGGAGTTATTCCAAAAAAGGTGACATCCCAATATCCAAGAATATTTAATTGATTAACCCTATAGATATTTAATATTAGCTTAATTATAATTATATGAATTACTTAATACTGTGTGAAACAGAATAAAATCAATCAATTGTTTTAGTTGAATATAATTAATAATGAATAACATACCTTTGATTATTTCAAATGAATGAATATGTGATTTTTGGTTCATGAAATGAGGATCTCCCATAGAAAATAGTTATTTAAAGGGGGAATGAAATATAGTTTCATAAGAAATATAAAAAATGATTTTTAAGGGTATTCAAATTTAAATAAATAAATTATTTATTTCTAAAAAATTAAATCATTCAATAAATGTGATAATAAATTCATAATATTATATTTTTTCAATTCGTTAAATGTGTGTTTGAAGGTAGTGAATAATGGAAAAGAAATGTGTGAGGGACTATTCATCTATTATTAAAGTGATTTTTTAAATGTAAAACACATATTTAAATAAAATAAATGAGTCAAAATACTATAAATCTATATGAAGGTGAACACATGTGCTTGATTATTTTACTAAACTATAGGTATGTTTCAAGACAATTGGCGATTCTCCTCATTGGTTTAAATAGTGGGTATTTATGTTGTATACATGTAACTCCATTTGATTTATTCAGACTAGGATCCAAAATGGGAATTGTCACGACCCGTCCTCGGGGCCCGTGCCGTGACTACCACAAGCCCGCCTTCCATAGGCCAGGGGCTGGGGACTTGCACCAAGGCGTAAATCCCGGTAAGAAGGGAAGGCATTACCTATGTAAAGAAAACAAGCACCACAGAGTAAGCAAGTAGAAAAAGTAAACACTAAGTAAAAACTGGTACAACAGTAAGTGCGGAAGGGTAAATGGGCCAGAATACAAACCCAAAAGAAAGTACAACTACAAATGAACAAAGTACAACAGAAAAAGACAACAGCTGGAAGAACGGAAGCGGCTCCTGGGTCGTCCTACTCGGATCATACCTAAAGGGTAGGTACAGATGGCACAGCTCCTGGATCATCCACCACGGATCCTACCTGTAGCGTAGCTACAGATAGCCTCCATAACGCTCTCTCCTGTCAACCTCCACCGTGTGTCGTCTCGTCGTGAAGTCCACCTCCGGATACTGACTCGTCGTGTGGTCCACCTCCGGGTACCGTCCAGTCCTCGAGCACTCGGCCTCCGTCAGCACTGCCCGTCATCTGCAACCAACACAACGAGGTGCAGGCATAGCCTGTGCATGGGTGAGTATAACGATACTCAGTAGGGACCCCGAGACCCTCAAGGTCTCACTAAAACCAACATGGATAACCACAAACAAGATCTCAACAGATAACCTCTACTTAGGTGTATGCCCATACATATACCTAAGTTATCAAGTAACCCATCTCCACCAAGAAGAAAACACCAAAATCATGAAAGCAAGGGATAACCACTACCCATGTATATGCCCATACATATACCAAAGTTACCAAGTAACCCATCTCAACCATGAGGAAAACACCAAGATCATGAAATCAACGGATAACCACTACCCAAGTATATGCTAATACATATACCTAAGTTATCAATTAACCCATCTCAATCATGAGGTAAACACAAGGGTCAAAAGTCTCAGCTCAAACCAGGATTTTTATTATCGAAACCGTAACTGTTGAAGAGCTCCGTCTCTGGAGTGTACAATGGTCCTGTCACGACTCTAAGGTACTGCTCACTGACCTAAGACTTCTGAGGTACTCCTCCTGTCGAGTACTGTGGGCATGCTGTTACAACCAAGCGCTTCCCACCATGGGTCTGCCGCTACAACCAAGCGCTCCCCCTCATAGCCACAAGAGGTACTCCTTCTATTGAGTACCGCGGGTCTTCCGCTACAACCAAGCGCTCCTCCGCCATTGGTCTGCTGCTACAACCAATCGCTACCCACTGGGCTATCCGAAACACACCGAGTCGATCGGTCAAGCAGTCGTTAGGTCCCAGCCAGCTACATGGTCTTCGTACGTCGCACGCTCGTCTCCGGGAGGGTCCGCTCCACGAGCTGCTGGTCGATACTACAAGTATCACAAAGTTACACAAAGAAGTATCTCAAAGGACTGCCTCGTCATAGGGGTCTCAACGCAACAGACGGTGCGTCAATCGGACGCCTGGTCTGTGTGATATTAGCCTTTTTGTCCCAGGGGCCCGGTTGGTTTCGTGAGCGAACCAACCCGGCCGTATCTCAACTGTACCCCGAAATCTCAAAGGGTATACTCATAGGGAACGTTTCTCAACGTGATCACCAATGCCGCTGACGGTTCGTCAAACGGACGTCCGGTCTGAAAGATATTAGCTTTTCTGTTCTAGGGGCCCGGTTGGATTTTGAGTACAATCCAATTCGCCCAAACTCCAACTGAATCCAAAACTCGGGCGAAGTATGCCAAATGTTCCGTCCCATCAAGAGGTAATCAACGAGACAGACGGTGCGTCAATCGGACGCCCGATCTCTGAGTTATTGGCTTTTTCGTTCTAAGGGCCCGGTTGGTTTCGTGAGAGAACCAACCATACCGCACTCTGACAGCATCCAAACCTCGAGCGGAGTAATCCAAAAGATCCGTCTCACTTAGAGGAAAGCATCAAAGTCGACGACACATAAATCGGACGTCCGGAGCTCAAAATATGAGCGTTTCTGCTCCGAGGGCTTGGTTGGATTCGTGTACGAACCAACCCGGCCAAACCCAAAGTATTCGGAAACCTTGGGTGTAGTATACCAAAACGACCGTCTCGATCCAAGGATCACATCGCCACTGACGGCGCGTCGTTCGGAGGCCCGCAGATAATGTTATGAGCAAAGGAAAGAAAAGATCCGAAAACGGGGGGTCTGGGCCCGGACCGACCCGGCCCAACCCCCTAGGTCGGCCCGAACCGGGTCCTGGTCGGACCCGGTTGGGCACGACCCGGCCCGACAAGGGCGGCCCGACCCGGCCTGGGTGAGACCCGCCCCGGCGGGTCGCCTCGGCTCGGCTCGGCCGAGCGGCCGAGCGAAGGAACGGCGGCCCACGCGCGGGGGCCGCTCCGCGGTTCCCGGACGCGGCTTGATCCGTGTCTCGCCTCCCGGTTCCGCGCGGCCGCGGAACCGTCTCACCGCCACGGCTTCAGCCGCTGCGGGTTTTGCCGGCGCCGCGCCAGGCACCGCCGCCGCCTGGCGCCCAGCCGCTGCCGGCCGCCGCCTCCGGCCGCCGGCGCCGCCACGCCGGCGGGGGCTTCTACGGGCCACCGGACGCGCTCCGGTGGTCTGTTTTGCGTGCGGTCTTCGCCTGTCATCCTCCCTGGATCCGATCTTCACTGCAAGGCCCTTAAATCTCCCTTGCGGCCCCGTTCGTCGTCGTCCGACAATCCGCATGTCAATTAACAAAACACACCGTCTTCGTGGTTCTCTAGCACGCCGCGATGGCGCCGCGCCCCTTCGTCGTGGACCGACTCCGTTCGCGGATGTCTTCGGGTTTCTCCAATACGGCGTGACGACGTCGCTCCCTTGTTTGTTTTCACAATGCAGCGGGACGGTGCCGTGCATTCCTTGTCGCACGTTCTGCGCGGTGCGACGACACCGCGCCATCCCCGTTTCAATCCACAAAAGAAACCCACAAGGATATGGAGGAGGGTCGGCTGTGTTTGTGCGGTCCGACCCCCTCTCGTTAATTGATGGCAAATGGTCATATTTCACGATGATCGTCAAGGTAATAATCCCAAAAAAAATAAATAATAATCCTCAACATCAATCCGCATGAACGAACGATCCGCCGATCAACCTGGAATTGGTTGGTCCGCGCTCGTCGTTCTTTTCTCAAATGATAATAGAACACCAAAATAAAATCCCCTACCTCATGCGTCGTCGAGCGAGGGTTCGTCGTGGATTTTATCGTCGCGTAAGAAAGCGTCGTGGAAGGAGCGTCGCGGAAGAAGCGTCGTTGACGTTGCGGTACACGGCATCACGCCGTCGATCTCCGAGGGTTTTGCGTTCTTCGTCGTAGGTCGGAGCGTTATTCGCGTTCTTCGTCGAAGAAGAACGCTTTCCTCCAAATTCTATCCACACCATAAGTCCAACTAAATAAAATAAGTTCAACCCTTATTTTATTATTGACCTAATCTTATGAAATTCAAAGATAAGAAACGAACAATTAATTCGTTGAATTAATTGTAACAATTTAACTGCCCAATTAATAGGAGCATTTAATTGTTTAAGAAAACACCCCAGTTGACCTTCATTAATAAGGGTTTTCGCGGGTGCGTTACTTAGCGGAAAAGAAACTGCGGGGCTCGTGCGGGCCCCTCCTCACAAATATCCTACCAAGAGGGTAGGATATTTTGAATTTCACCCAATCCGCTTAACTTAACTTAAGTGTCTTTTATGTGGCTTTAAGTGAAATAAAATAATGTTGTCGCACCACTTTATTTTATTTCTTAACATAACCCCAAAAATTAAAAACCACACCTGAGAAAACACAACTCCAGAAAAAGAATTTCTATGCAAATACCAGTGATATGATTTCATCGGTGCCCTCGGAATTTTATTCCGAGCACCGGTTCAAAAGTTAGAAAAACCCTCTCGTTTGTTCACTAAACGAACCCGAGCTAAACTTCAGAAATTAATTCCGGGCACACCAGGCCTCGGAATCAGGCGCCGTCAGAAACTGCGTTCTTGTAAAATTCCAAAGAAAATTAAGAAAAAAATTTCCGTGAAATTTATGGGTCTTTACAGGATTCATAGAACATGTTACCTATAATAATACAATGTTTTAATAATATATAAACTATATTTCACTCATCAAATGATTGTAGTTAGTACGAAACATAACAAGAATTGACACTCTATATAAACATGGAAGAAACCATCGAGAACAATACTCATCTCTATACGGATAAAAATAAAAATTAATTGGAAGACAATAATTATTCTAATGTGAATTATTAGTCATATAAAATAGAAAAGAAACATATTGATATGAAAAATAATAATTGTATAGATGTGGTTAAACTACAAAATATTATGAGTAATATTGAAAGAATATTGATTCAAAATGAATAATAGTTACCTAATATTGAATTCAAAAGTCTATATGGACCAAATGATTGGAATAAACATAGATAAGAATTTAAAAAATATATTAAAACTAAGGGAGAACAATATAATGTTAGTGAGAATGAAAAGTTTTCACCAAATTAATACAAAAATAATTAATTCTTTTCCCATTATGAAGGTACTAAAATAATATCTTAAGTGGATTGGGAAAAGGTGATAAATAGACCATAATCCTAATCAAAAAAATGTATATGTACTTCATATATAAAAATTATACCAATATAAAGTAAGGATAAATTTTTAAATGAAATTATAAATCAAAATCTATACATATTTGGAACTAATATAGAATAACAATGTATTGAGGGTTCTACTGGTGGTGTGCTAATGTTGGACACCAAGACAATTATTAATATTTAAATATATCATCAATAAGAAAAAATTAAATACCACATTGTGGTTTTATTGATCACATAAATGAAATATCACAAAATGAAACAATGTGTTACTAGATCTTCACCCCAAATTTCTTCAGATAAAAAAATACTTATTATGGAATATGTTTTTCAATGATGTTGTTTTGAAGGTCATAATTATAAATTATACATGAATATTCTAGAATGGGAAAATATTTTTCCTATTAAATGAGAGAGTTTTATAAATTATAAAATGTAAAATTCATGTAATGATTCTTATAATAATGATAATTTAAGTAAAGAGTTCCATGTTTTTTGTCCAAATAAATTGAAATTGGTTGATCAATTGATAGATATTGAGCCTAATTTTTAAGATAATGGAATGAAATTGACAATATAATGTGAGGTTAATGTTGATGAAATTTTATCCATGATTTAAAACATGAAGATCCAAATAACTAGGATGCAAAATTGTATTCCAAAGAAAGAATAATACTAAGGGATGATGAAAGGTAATAAATCTACTGATACTCAAAATATAAATAATGTTATAATGAAATATTTCCATCTTGAGATTAGAAGAAAATAATACTATAGGTCGAGAAGAATATCTCCTCCTTAATGATATTTTTTAGAAACCGATAATTTCCATGTTATTCCTTTCAATATTATGTTTTCTAATATAGTTTATATGAAATTGAAGGGTACTTTTGCGGCTCAATAATAAGAGAGCACGTAGAAATTAATTTTTATGAATTTTATCTAAATCTATAAATAGAATGAAATTAAAACCACAATTATTGGGGTGAAAAATATAGAAATAATGATACTAAATAATTTTTCATATGAATCTAGAATTTTTATTACATCCTAGTAATATTTGTTTTTAAGGTATGGTAATCAAAATCTTAAATAATATTCATAATTATATTAATCATTTTATTTAGGGGGATTCGTTATTGATGAAAATAAAATGAAAAGTGAGATATATTAATTCTATATGAATAAAGTTTCAATGTGTTTTTTGAAGGAAGGATGATTTATCATTTAACTGAAGAACCTGATTATTTAGCATACCTAAATGATATTTCATAATTTTTACCACAGTTTCATATACATGGTAGTTTATTGATAATATTGAGGACTTATGTTATAAAATTTTACTTATACACAAATTTAGGACAAATATATATGGAGATGATTAAATTGAATCTTTTTATATGATAACTATTTGATATCATTTATCTCTCATAATTATGAACATATTAATCATATAAGAGAGAAGACGATGTTTTTTTTAAAATTAGTTAGATGTGAAAACCCCCAATTTGTCATTTTTATATTTTTTCAGTATGGGGGATAAATGGATGTTTAACAACATATTGACTTATACTATATGTGTTGATATTTATGAAAGAATACAAATTGGGATATTCATTTGAAAAAATAAGTGTTTCATTTTTTATTAATAATTCAATTTGTGATTGGGGAAAATGAGATAAGGTAATGATTATTGTTATATTATGATGGAGTCATTTAATTGAATTATATATCATTCATGAAAAATTATCCATGAAAACATTATTATTGTTTTTTATTTTCTCATATGAATTTGTTAATTTAATGTAGAGAGGGAACTCTACAATAATTGTGTGACCTTAATAAGTACGTTAAATTTATTCAATGAATTTTTTTGATGAGTATTAAAAGAAAGAAAATATTAATTTGAAATACATCAATATGTGTTTACAGACATTGAAATGAGGTAATTATGCTTAAATGATTATTATGGATTCATTTCACATTATTATATTTAATAGTTGAGTAATTTTATTTGTTAATTTTATGATTATTATGTTTTTTTAGATATCAAAGAAAGTATTAATTGAAAATAAAGATGAAACGTTGTCTATATGAGTATAATGTAAATAAAGAATACGATTAATGGACAAGAAAAATAATAATAATTTTTCATGAATATTACGGAAAATAGAATAAAATATTTAATGGAATTTTAGTATGATTTCCATGTCATACTTACTTTAAAAATTATATCTATAGTAACATTTTGCTAAATCAACTGGCCACCCATACAATCCATAAATTCTATCAAATTAATACTCATTGTGGTAGATATGTCAAACATAAAGGATATCTAATATGAGAAACATGTATGGTGTTTTTGGATGGATACTATGTTAAATTTATTTGATATTACAAATTATGTGGAAAATAGAAGTAGAGAAGCCATATGAGGAAGAAAAGGGGAAGAGGGGTTATGATTCTATTTGATTCTTGTGTGGATCGGGAGTGGGCCTTAGTACTCAATTCTGGATAGTCCAAGGAATTGATTTACTTATAAAAAGGTACCCAACCAATCGACGAAATGACATGGTAATTTAATTATGAAATCAAATTATCTCTTTTATAAAAATTATTATAGAATGTCGGAATATTGAGATAACTAATCTAATCGGTATTAAAATATGATTACATCCTTTTTACTACTAAACATAGGTTTTTTTCTAGTGATCTTGATACAACCATCATCAATGATTTTTTCGATATCCAAAACATAAATTACAGATTTATCTCAATATAATAATTGTTTAATGCACTACTATTCTAAAAATAATGATATATATATATATATATATATATAATTTTACATTAATTTAGGTATATCAAATGAGAAAATGATTATCATCTTATCTAGTGATTTATATACCAAAAAATATTATATGTGACATTCATGAATGTGAAATTAAATATCCAAAGTCATGCATATTAGGGATGATAATTAGTCTATGTGAGGAAACTAAAATGGTAAGTTACTAATTTATGAATTAGTCATGATATTCAAGGGACCTGATTCTCTCACTAGTAAAATAAATTGATATTCTACATGGCATCAAGTTTAACTCCTTATATGATATATTATTCTACTAATAGTGATGGTATATGATGGAATGGTGGTGATTCTATACCATATTTATCTATGTAGAGTACAAAATTGATTGTAATAAGTATATATAAAATATATTCAAACAACTAGATAGTTGAAAGGGACTAAAGAAACTTATAAATTGGTCTAAATAATTATCCCTGAGATGTTACAAATTTTAAATAGAATGCACTGGATTTATAACATGAATAATAATAAATAAAGATTAAAACATCATGATATTTAAGGGAAATGAAAAAAAACCTAATTTCTACTGATATATGACTCATTATATATTGCAATGCATTAATTTGGAATAAAATGTGGGTAATCAATGAAATAGATAATCTACATGAATATAGGGTACCTTTCATGAAGATATAATTCAATAAGTATATAGAATGTGAGAAAAAATCAATATTATTGATAGAATTACCCTTGGATATCTAATATAATGATAGGTGGTCTCATTAAATATTTTTGGTGGAGATATCAACAATCCTTAGAGAAGAAGAGAATGGAATCTCTTATGGCTGGTTGATACTTGAAAAATATGGTTGACGAAATATGCTTTATGGTTGAAAATTAATGAGGGGAAAATTAAAATTTGTCACATTTTAAGGGGTTTCATGAATTTAATGGAATATTTTCCAAACCGTGCATGGAAGAGTCTTTAGGATGAACCCCATCACAAGATCTATAAGAAAAAATTTTCAAACATTACACACACATTGCGCTCTGTGTTGTCCCGTTTCACTAACACACATTGTATAGGTACATGGTTAGTATTAACTATTTGAAATCCATGATACATGTACATGAAATAAAGTTAATGTTTTTCTTGAGCATTTGGTGTCTCCAATAGGGTTTCAAAAAACTTCACCTCACTTTATAATCCACGTTATTTAGACATATAATTAATACAAATCATGTTTAAATGGAGAGCCTCTATATGTTCCACTAAATACTATATAATTGGGCTTAGAATAAGCCTTATAATCTCCTAAACTATTACATAAATACTTAATATATATCATTAGTTTTAATAATAATTAAATAATCATATAAATGATCTATACCTATCATAATTAACTTTTTTCTTTCTACGTACCCTCATTAAAACAAATCATCCCTGAGTGTCCATAAAGGTGGATGATCTGTATTAAGTAATAAATATAGAAATTATTCTTGTATGTTTGACACTCACTCCCACATATAATATCGTGAATTTTTGTGCTTCCACATCCCTATAATAAGTGGAACTAAAATTCCTTGAATAGATTTCTTTCTACAATCTACAATATGAATATGATACTCCTCAAAAGAAGAATTACCCTCTAACTCAACTAAATCCCATTTAAAGGCATGATATGGGTTTGAAATTTAATGAATATATACTAAACATGATAAATGTTATTCATATCCCTATATCTATGACGATTTGAAATCATATATTTCATTTTTCTTACCCTAGAAATAATATAAAATATACCATTAATCTACGTGATAACTTGTCATACCTCTAAATTCTTTGATGAATCAATATAGGGGAGAAAAGATAGAAGACTTTATATCCCACCTCAACTATATAAGTTATTGAAGATTATATATAGAATAATTTTTCCTAGGCTATGATATATCTATATGTTTTAAGAAAATATATTCCTTATCCAATTTCTCTCGAAGGAGAGGGGGTCCAAGAGTGTTTCCTTCAATTATTATAACCATCCAAGAATTTATTAACATAGAACGTCCTAATGTTCCTCAGAAAGAGTCATCTATATAATCATGTAGAAGATGTTGATTTAGTCAAACTCATTAAGAGGGAATTACATTAATCCTGAACCTAAAAATTCAACAACACATTCTAGGATTATCTCCTCGAACACATGTACAATATAATTGGGCTGACTATCAGAATATGGTTGGGGGGTTATCCTAGAACACATATAATCCAATTTCCTTATACAACATCTACGAGAACTATGCTCTATAGTGAGTATCACTATCAAATATGATGGTTTGAAGGACCCCATGAAGTCATATAGTATTTAAATTTAATTACTCTAATGCTCATTCACATAAATGTTTTCCTTAATAGGTAATAACTATGAAACCATAATCATCATATCCATGGTAACCCATATAGAATCATTTCCATGGGGGGATTTAGTTAATTGTAAAAAATCATCGTTAAATCATTCTATTCCATATTTATCATAGTAAATTTCTATAAAACACAAGAAGCCCTTTGATTATTTTTCATCCCTTACTTTCAATTGGAACATCGAGTAACAAAACCTGATATATAAATATTCATCTGTATACAGAAATACTAGCAACATAAATCATGGTTCATGTTGGTTAGTATAGGATGTGCTACACATTTAAAGGCATTATATTCACATATCAGCATTTATCAAATGTTTTTGGGTACCCAAACACAGATATGAACACTAAAGATTTCATTCTATTCTATGACCCTACCCAGTGTCAGGTCCCCACCTGATATGAATTCCCTTAAGACTAAACCTCTAGGTTGAGAAAGATTTTTTATAGCCACTCAATCCAGATTTGAAGAATTCAAAACCATACCCGTAAGATTACGTGGCATCTGAATCTCTTTAATATATAATTGAATACTATAAAAGAGATCCATGAATAACCCAACAAAATTGGATTTATCAATACATAACTTCTGAGTCCTCATACTCAGAAAATTACATAGGAAATTTTATTTCCAAGTATATAAGAAATCACAAAATTGAAGGAATGAATATATAACATGCATCTTCATTATCTGTGGTTAAAATCGCAAAGAGTGAAATTTTATTAATGATTTTTATTGTCACTAAAAATACCAAAACTATATCTATGATAATAAATTCACTATAATTGTAAATCATGAACCAAAATTCTAACATGATAATATAAAAATGGTAATTATGCTCATGAGGTATCAATGTGTAAGATCCATAACATATGACTAGTTGTTTTTTAATCAAAACTACTCATATCCTAATGCATTACGTATCATTATAAATTGTACATCCTCTTCAAGGTTTTCTAGGAATTAAGAACCATGCTGAGATAATTCTTCCTTTCAACTAATGAAATGATTTTTTGAACCTTCAAAATTATAGTATTTAACACCATTGTTTTTTAATCCAAAATAGATTCGGTAAGGCATAATAAATCCTTAATAGAAACTATAAAATATTCTAAAAGCGGCAAGAAAAATTATTTTTATATGATTTTATTGGGATAATCCCAAGAAGGCATGGCATGTGCTTTCTCTAGATATACAAATACCATTGATTCCAATATATTTTGAACCCCTATGTGAAAATTATCAATCATGAAGTGGAATTTTTTGTTCTTAGCATATAGATGGTTCTCTTTGATCATACTCAATATTATATCATGTTGTTTTCAATGATCATCTCCTCTTTGAGAAGGAATTAATATTTTATCAATGGGATCAACCATAATGTAATATTGGTACAGGTGGAAAACAAAATTCATCAATTCCATAATGAATTTTGGAAATTCTGGAGACCAAACGACATAACCATAAACCCATAATGATCATTCACACTTCGTAATGATATACAATGAATATCTATCGGACTAACTCATATATGATGATAGACTGATCTCAATTCAATCATTGAAAAAACAATAGGTCCTCAAATCCGATCAAAAATGTTTCCTAAATATGGAAATGTATATCATTTCGTATCCATAATCTAATTCCTCTATTAGTAATCCACACAAATCCTGAGGGTCCACTTCGCTATCTTGGCTAAAATCATGGTTTAACCCCAACTAGTGTCTGGGAAAGATAAGACATTTGGAGTAATGGTCCTCTAACATTAATTAGATCTCGTTAAGATCAGTAGGATTATTCCAATATATTACAATATATTCCCATGTGATCCTTGAAAAATTCCAATATTAAACTCTTCCTATGTAATGACCAATAAATTTCAAGAAATTTTCTTTCATAAATTCGTGGGAATTTTATGAATCTGCAGTTTCTGATGGAGTGAAATTCGGAGTCCTAGAGGGACCGGAATGATCCGTCGAATTTTTGTTAAGCTTAAAGAAATGTGCATGTAAACGTTTCCTCAAATAGTGAAATAACTTTTAAACAGCTACTCGGAAAAAAAATATTAGGCCATCGTTGCGCTCAAGATGGCGGGTTTACCCTAGGAGTGACTTATGTTTAGTCGGCGTGGGCCTCCTGCGAGAAATCTCAAAAATGGCATAACCCTAAATAAAATAATAAAATAATGTTATTTTATTTTTCAAATGATTATAACTCACAAATAGTAACTTGGATTAAAAATCTGAGACCATTGATGAACTCATGAGGGTTTGCTTTCTTTATAATGATACTAACTTGGGTTGGCGAGGGCCACCAGAGAAAGTTAGTTTTTGGCCGCAAATAAAATAATTAACTGACAATTATTTTAATGTAAAAATCATAAATTTTTTAACGGTAACTTGGATTAGAAACATAAGGGTACCATTGGGTTCGTTGGGGTGTGTTCACCTAGACAAAGCCTACTCGTGACCGCAGTGGGGTGAGGTTGTCAGTTCATAATTTTTCGAACTTTTTTTGTGTATGTTCAATAAATATAAGTTCGGGATTTTATATCTTTTGAACCGGTGCTCGGAATATAAATTTGAGGACACCGATTAACTCTCAACACCTGTATTTGCTTATGGAGACCTTTACCGCAGTTGCATTTTATCGAGAGCGGAAGTTAATTCTTGGGGATTCTTAATAAATTAAATAAAATTATTTGTGACATAATTTTATTTTAGTGGAAGGAAAAACCTACAAAGGGAAGTTGGAGGTGGGGCCCACCCCCCACATAACCTCCCATGGGAGGATATTGTGTGTTGGGGCCCAGACAATTTCAAACTCTTCAAATTCCCCTTAAACACCTTAAACTTCATGAACTCCCAATTTAGGAGGATGATACATCCTTTATTAATTGGGAGCCTCTTCCTATCCTCCCTAACTTTTAATGAGCCAACTAAACTTTTAATTAATTAATGGATGTGGCTTAATGAATTTGAACAACTTTAAATTCATTAAGCAATCCTTTATATAAGGGGTGTGTTTTTATTTTATGTTGGTTAGACATATAAGCTTAGGGAGGATTTGGAGAATTAGGGATAAAGTGTTCTTCAAAGAAAGAACACGAAGAACATCTTCAACATCCTCCATCTGCGATAGAGGAATAGACGGTGCCTGCGAAGAATGTCGCCAACGACGATGTCATCTCTTCCCAACGTTAACGAAAAAATGCGGTCGTCCCGCGACTCTGCCGAGCGAGCATCATTTATGAGGTAGGGGATTTTGTATAATTTTAAATGAATAAAATTATACCCTCATTCTTGGTGAATTATTTGGTTGGTCTTTGGACATTTGTTATCTCCTAACGTGGAGGGCACGACCCGAACTAACACGGCCCAAAGACCCTCTGTTGTTTCTTGATTTTTTTGGTGATGGAGGCTGTGTTGGAAGAGGCGATGACGACCGAAGTCGGCAGCGACCAGAGGTGGTGGCAATCAGAGGTAGCGGTGGCCGCACGCCTGCCACGTGAAGAGACCGGCGACTGCTAGGGGTGCCCAATCCACGGGACTATTGACCTGCGAATCCGGCCATCCTGCTGAGAACTGCAGCACCCACAGGTTCCGTGTGGAGAGAACCAAAACGCGCCACCCCGAGCCTCTTGCCGGAAGAACCTGTTGGTCGGGCTGGTGGAACGCGGCCTCCGCATCCGCCGCCCATCGGGGGAACCATGGCCCGCAACCGCGGGCTGCTCAATGGGCGAACCGGCCAGTCACCAACTAGTAGGTATGAATAACTGTAGTGTCATATGGTTATGCGTGGGAGAAAAGTGACCCACTATGTTGGCCGATCGAGCCAGACCAAACCGGCCGGCTTCGGCGCCGCCGGCCGAATCGGACTAGCCCGCTCTGCGGGCCGGGTCCGTAGCTTTGCAGCGGCCCACCGTGCCAGGCTTACCCAACAGCTGGGTCAGACCCGACAAACTAGGCTTGGACGAACCCTAGCTGGTTCGAATATACCGAGTCGGGTCGGGCCGTCCACCAGCCCACTTGGCTAGACGGGTCGGGCCCGACATAGCCTAAATGCGGATATCTACAATACCATGTGTCCGAACGATGCGCCGTCTGTGGAACTAGGACCCTCACTACGAGGAAATCCATTTGAGATACTCTAAGTGAGTTTTGGACAACATAGGAAAATGGCCGGGTTTGGAACGAGCGTAAAACCAACCGAGCCCCTAGAACGGAAAAAACTAATAACTATCAGACTGGGCATCCTATTAACGCGCCGTCTATCTCTTTGGGTTCTTAATGATGAGACAGAACTACGGGATAAAAACACTATGGACTTTTTTGATGTATCAATACTTGATTCGAGGAACGGACCTTCTCGGAATCGAGCGTGTTGTGTGTTGGAACCTTAGATCTGGCTGTGACGACTTCTGTAATGGAATCCTATGTGGGTTCGACATCGATGACTTCTTTACCGGAATACTATGAGGGTTCTATAGCGATGAGTACTGTACTGGAATCATTTGGGGGTTCGACAACAATGACTACTATAACGGAATCCTGGGTGGTTTCAAAAGTTCTGACTTTTGGTCCTGTATCATATGTGGGTCCGATAGAATAGCTGGTAATGTATCCTGTGTGGGTCCGACAGCTCCGATTAATTATAGCTGGTCTTGTATCCTGTGTGGGTCCAACTTCTTAGACGAGATAGATGGTCCTGTATCCTGTGTGGGTCTGACAACTTAGCTGGTCCTGTATCATGTGTGGGTGTGACAACTTAGATGATTTAGTGGCTACATATGATCATCTATATTTATCTACTACTGTGGAATACCTGTGTGAACTGAATCATGAATATCAACCATTATCATCGTTGTTATTGACTTTACTTTCTTTGAGTAATGGTTTGAGCAGGGGCTCGAGTGTTGGAGTCGGACTGTGATTGATAACTTTGGTATATGTATGGGCATATGCCTATGTATGGTTGGTTGACACTTCATGGTCATATCTTACTATTTTGGTTTATCCATAGTGGATTGTGGGGTTGTTACCTGATACTACCCCTGGATAAAAATAATGGTGCTGCATAGACAGCCAGTCAGGGTTCCCGAGAGAGTACACAATGACCACCCACCGAATGATGAGTCTCCGATGCAGGGCCCTCTTACTATGTTGGCACCTTCGGGTGATGCACCAGCAGCAGCACCACACGTTGGGTAGAAGATTCCACCAGCCGAATTGGTGTACGGTGCACACTGAATTAGAACATTGCACATGTTCTAGTGGCAGAGGCCTCTGAGGTTTCCAGGCGAGACAAATTCCCAGGCAGCAGAGGAATGTATGGAGGAGATTACTTGAGTTTTATGCCTTGTTGAGACACTAGTATAGAAAATTTTGATATTAGATTCTAATATTTTTAGTGAATGAACATGAGGATAGTCTGTATAGTGATAAGGTTTCGTTACATGGACAATTGCTCGAGATAGTACCTCTGGGTAGTGTGTTAGCTATATTACTTCCTATTGGTTAATAGTTGCAACCAGCATTACCGGAAGAGGAAACTTGTAGGCTTAGTGACTTACATGTGTTTCAGCATCAGATAACACTCATGTTCTGAGGCGAGCATGACCCACAGGTGGTTGAGGACAGGCTTGAGGAGGTGGTTGAGAGTTTACTAGAGTTTATACAGCTTCAACTGGATGACATATCAGTAGATGAGTATTCACCAAGGAATATCGATCATCCCTGGTACTTTATGAATATGATATGATCAGTGCTTTAGAGCTCAGACCTCTGAGTGAAGTGTGTTTTAGGATATCTAAGCCATCAATTTTTCCTCTATGCATTCCTACTTATGTTATGGTGCTGGAGAGAACTATTGTGGTTAAATTTTCATTGGCTGAGTGAATACAACCAGTGAATGTATACTATTGGAAAGAAAGAAACATGCACCAGTCTCAGATAATTGAGCGTGTAGAATGTTTTGTGATGAAGAAGTGTAAAGGACATATGAATATGCTGGACATCAGACCTGGAGTAGAGCTAGTATAGCAGCATGAAGTGGTGAAAGTTTCGACATGATACAACCACCCGCCTTTGTAGTCACTGCTAGGCTCAGGGAGCTAGAGGGAAGGGGAAGAGAATAGCTGCATATGGTCAAGGAGTGTATCCCAAAGGCTATAAAAATGATTTAAGGTATGGCATGTGTCTACAATTAGCTGATGTATCAATAGACAAAGATACGAATCATTCCGTACTTCCATGAATCTTGTCCCAGACCTAGAGTTTCTGGTTAAGCCTTTGACTGGAACCTCATGTCTAGAGATACCTTTGGTAGGAGACTCGAAAATAACAATTATGTTGACGGTGTGATCTGACCATTAAGGAGAGAGTTTCAGTTGGAACATTTTGGTGGTAGCATCGAGGCCTTATGACGTTAATTTGGGTATGGACTGGGCAACCCCATTTCATACACATATTGAATGTATTAGGAAAAATGGTTGGAGTTATCTACAACATTGGGATGGATTTATCCTTGTTCAACGAAAAGGAAAACCCATGAAGTAGAGGATGGAATCATGCATAAGAGGGTGAAATCGAACACTAATGAGTTGGCCAGACTTACCTTTGTGCCAGACTTCTATAGAGTTGCAGCACAACTTTCATTATTGACGAAGAAGGGGAAACACTTTGTGTGGTCAGAGAGATTCCAACAGAGATCTCAGGAGCTGAGGAAGAGGTAGACCGGTGTGCCCATCATGAGTCTACCAAAGGAGTGTGTTGGGTACGTAGATTACTGCGACACATCAGGGACCAGACTCAGGTGTGTCCTGATATACGTGTGTGTAGTGATCATGCATGGTTCTCAGAAGTTGAGACATCACGAGCAGAACTACTCTACCCAAGACCTGGAGTTAGTAGTAGTGGTCTTCATCTTGAAGATGCGGCGACACTATCATATTGACAAAATGCTTTACAGTCTACTCTGACCACCAGAGTCTCAGGTACATCTTATCGTAGAAAGACATGCTCCTGAGATAGAGATCTTGGCATGAATTCCTCCAGGACTACGACTTATAGATATTATATACTCCTTGGAAAGGGAACGTTGTATCAGATGATCCCAGTAGGAGATCAGGCATTCAACTGCTTAGAGAGACGACGAACCAGCTTTCTACATTGTAGATATCCTTTGTGCATAGAGATGGAGCAGCCTTTCTGCCGCCTCTCACAGTCACTCCTCCACTTCTTCAGTGATTCAAGGAGGCACAATGTGGGAATGTTTACTGTGATACATGAAGTTCCCAGATATCTTCAGGCTAGGCACCTGATTGTTTTTCTAAAGGTAGGGAGCATGTCATCCTCTTCAGAGGACGTACCATGGTACTAGTTGCACATCAAGAGGATCTGTCGAGGGCGTTCCACGCATCTACTTTAGCGGTACATCCTGGAGTGATGATGATGTATCAGGACATCCAACGGCAGCAAGGGAAGCCGGGAATGAAGAAATTTGTGGCAGAGTTTCTCTCACAATGACTCACTTATCAGCAGGTGAAGGCGGAACAACATGTACCAGTAGGATTTAGTACAGCCTTTGGAGGTCCCTGTGTTGAAGTTGGATCTGATATACATGGAATTCGTGAAGGGTCTTCCACATAAATCCGGGAGACAGAGACCTCTGGAATTCGAGGATGGAGACCACGTCTTTCTACAAGTCTCATATCAACGAGGTCTGAGATTTTGCCGAGACGACAAGTTATCTACGTGATTAATCAGTCCTTTCCAGGTCCTCAGCAGAGTAGGCGAGTTGGCTTTATTCCAGGCCCTTCCACCTCAATTGCACCAGGTACATGACGTCTTCCACATATCTCAGCTGAGGAGATATGTGCAGGACCCGTCCCACATCATCGACTATGGGAAGCTGGACATCAACGATGGGGAGACTTTCAAAGAGGTCCCATTAGAGATCGAGGATCGACCGGAGAATGCCCAACGAGTAGGGAAAATTCCATTGGTGCGCATTCTCTGGAAGCATGGGAACCTCCCGGAGAGAACATTGGAGTTGGAGGCTCAAATACGTGCACAGTACACCCATTTGTTCTCTGATTTCGAGATGTATCTTACAGAGACGTAAATCCTAGAGGCGGGGAGAATTTAAAGACCATGAAATTTCATGGAAATATCATTATAATATTCTTGTGAATTTTACGAGTCTGCAGTTTCTGAAAGCACGTGATTCTGAGGCCCGGAGTGCCCAGAATGATCCGTCAATGTTTTGTTAAGGTTAAATAAATGCACGTGTGTAGTTTTCCTGAAAAAGTGGAATAACAGTTAAACGGTTACTCAGATCAGAAATCTGAGGCCACCATTGTGCTTAGGATGGAAGGATTAACCAAGGCATGAATTAAGATTAGTTGGCTTGGTCCTCCTATATGAAAACCCAAAAATGGCATAACCGTTAATAAAATAATTAAATAAAATTATTTTATTTTTCAAATGCTTATAACTCACAAACAATATCTCTGATTAAAAATCTGAGACCACCGCTGAACTCATAACGGTATGCTTTCATTAAGAAGATACTAACTTGGGTGGTGAGGGCCACCAGAGAAAGTTATTTTTGGCCGCAAATCAAATAATTAAGTGATTTTTTTTTTGGAAAATTCATAACATTTTGACGGTAACTCGGATTAGAAATCTAAGGGTATGGTTGGGTTCGTGGGGGCGTGTTTCACCTAGGAAGAGCCTAATCTAAACCACAGTGGGTCGAGGGTGGCTGTTCATAATTTTATGAACTATTTTTCAAGTATGTTTAGTAAACGTACGTTTGAGATTTTATATCATTGGAAACAGTGCTCAGAATTGAAATTTGAGGACACCGATGAACTCACAGCACCAGTATTCCTCTAAGGAGACCTTTACCGCAGTTGCATTTTATCCGGAGTGGAAGTTATTTTTTTGGGGATTCTTATTAAATTAAATAATATTATGCGTGACATAATTTTATTTGAGTGGATGTTAAAACCTCAAAAGGGAAGTTGGAGGTGGGGCCCACTTCCCACATAACTTCCCATGGGAGGATATTTTATGGTGGGTCCTACACAAGTTCAAACTCTTGAACTTCCCCAAAAACACCTTAAACTCCTTGAACACTCAATTAAGGAGGTTGAAAATTCCTTTATTAATTTGGAGCCTCATCATCTCCTCCCTCCCTTTTAATGAGAACACTCAACATTTAATTAATTAATGGATGTGGCTTAATGAATATGAATCCCTTTGAATTCATTAAGCCATCCTTTAAATATGGTGTGTGTTTTTATTTTATGTTGGTTGGACATACGACCTTAGGGAGGCTTTGGGGAATTAGGGAGAATGTGTTTTTATCATGAAGAACGCGAAGAACATCTTCATGATCCTTCATCTGTGACAGAGGAATAGATGCCGCCCGCGACGAACGTCGCCAACGACGACGTCGTCTCTTCTTGACGTCAACGGAACAACGTCGTCTTCCCGCGACTCCGCCAATCGAGCATCGTTTAAGAGGTAGGGGGTTTTGTATAATTTTAAATGAATAAAATTATACTCTCATTCTTGTTTAATGCTTTGGTTCGTCTTTGGAAATTTTTTATCGCCTAACACTAATGGCATGGTCTGAACAAAGACAACCTGACAACCCTCCGTTGTTTCTGAATTGTTTTGGAGACGAAGGCGGTGTTGGAAGAGGCGACGAAGACTGAAGTCTGCGACGACCGGAGGTGGTGGCAATCAAAGGCAGCAGCAGCCGCATGACGACAACATGAAGAGACCGGCGGAAGCTCTGGCCACCCGATCTACGAGACTACTGGATGGACAATCTAGTCGGCCCACTAGGAACTGTGACATCGGTTGGTGTCGCGTGGAGGGAACGACGTCCCACAACCACATGCCACATGCTGGAAGAACCAGCCGGGTACTGCAGGCCGGGATGGAGGAACGTGGCGCCAGTAGGCACCGCGCAGTTGTGGAACCATGGTCGGTAACCATGGGTGCTCGTCGGGTGAACCATCCAGCCACCAGCTGGCCAAGATGAAGAACTGTGGTCCTGCATGGGAGAATAGAGGACCGATATGCGGGCCACTCGTGCGGGACAGAACTGGCCAGCTTCGGCCAGCTGGTCAGGTATAGGCGGTGATGCAGGGCGAACCGGATAGGCTCGCTCCATGGGCTGGGTCCGTAGGTGTGCTATGCCCCACTGGGCCGGGCCGACTCCCCAGCTGGGTCGGACCTGCCATGTTGGGTCAGGCCGCGTACCAGCCCACAGGGCTTGACGGGCCGGGCCCGACATCGCCTAAATTCAAATATCTCGAAGACAACATGTCCGAACGATGTGCCATCTATGGCACTAGGACCCTCGCGACGAGGTGTTCCTTTTGTGATACTCTAGGCGTGTTTTGGAAAACATTGTAAAATGACCGGGTTTGGAATGAGTGTAAATCCAACTGGCCCCCCTGGAACAGAAAAGCTAATAACTCTCAGACAGGGCGTCTGATTGAGGCGTCGTCTGTCGCATTGGGTAACTTATGATGAGACATAACTACATGATACATCAACTCAGGACTTCAATGATGTATCTATACTTGACTCGAGGGGAGGACCCTCCCGGAATCGAGTGTCCTGTGTGCAGGAACCCTAGAGCTGGCTGCGACAAATTCTGTATTGGAATCCTATGTGGGTTCAACAATGATGACTTCTGTACCAGAATCCTGTGTGGGTTCGATAGTGACGACTACTGTACTAGAATCCTCCATGGGTTCGACGACAATGACTACTATACTGGAAACCTATGTGGGTTCGACAGTTCTGACTTCTGTTCCTGTATACTATGTGGGTCCGACAGAATAACTGGTCATGTATCTTGTGTGGGTCCAATAGTTCAGATGAATTATTCATGGTCATGTATCCTCTATGGGTCTGAAAGCGTTGATGAGATAGCTGGTCCTATATCCTGTGTGGGACCGACCACTTAGATGATCCATTGGCTACATCTGATCATCTATATCTCTCTACAATTATGGCATACCTGTGTGAGATGAGTCATGTGTTTCAACAATTATCATCGTGGTGATTGACTTTACTTCTTTTATGGAATGGTTTGGGATTGGGATCGAGGGTTGGAGCCAGACTATGATTGATTACATATGAATATGTATGAGAATATTCCTAAGTAGGGTTGGTTGATACTTCGTGGTCGTATATTACTCTTGTGGTTTATCCGTAGTGGATTCTGGGGTGGTTACCTAAAACTACCCCCTGGAACAAAATCATGGTTTGAGCTGAGTTAATAACCTTTTTGTTTTCCTCATGAATGAGATGGGTTACATGATAACTTATGTATATATATGGGCATAAACCTAAGTAAGGGATATCCATTGATCACATTATTTTTTGTTTATCCTTGTTCGATTTTGTGAGACCTTGTGGGTCTCAGGGAATGTACTGAGTATCGTTATACTCACCCCTGCATGAGCTATGCCCGCACCTCATTGTGTTGGATGCGAACAACGAACAATTCTAACGGAGGCCAAGTGTATGAGGACTGGATGGTACCCGGATGTGGATCTCACGAAGAGCTGGTACTCAGAGGAGACAGACAGACGTAGAGAGCTAAGGAGGGTATTTGTACCTACCCTTCTGGTAGGATCTGTGGAGGATGATCCATGAGCTTCTCGACACCATCCAGTTGTTTGTATTTTTAGTTCTACCTATTTTTTAATATTCATTGTACTTTACAGATGGGATTTTATTTCCGGCCCCTTTTACTTTGTAGCACATATTTTGTTATATAGTTTTCACATAGTGTTTTCTTCCACTTGTACTCTAGTTGTGTGTGTTTACGTTTTATAAAGGCAACGACTTCTTAGTTTTAGGGATTTTTGCCTTTTGTGGTAGTCTCCAGCCCCTTGACTATGGAAGGAGGGCTTGGGCTAGACATTGCACGAGCCCCGAGGATGGGTCATGACATCCTATATCATGGGAGGTTACATATATTAGTCTACTACATTATTGAATTATGTCTAATGCATTCCATAATCATTATAATAATTCTAACAATCTAGTCTCACACTCTTCCCGAACCACGATGCCCAGGTCCAACCCAACTTTATTGGACATCCAATTCCCCTTTATGAACATAATTAATCCCTTCAAGGGTTATAAAAGACACTCTCCAACAATATTAGTCAATACGAGATATAGAGGGAACCCACAATTCTACTCCAGGAATTCATTCAAATCCTATTGTATCAATGACAAAGATATTCCATAAGAAATGTTATCCTCCACCCATAAGGGGAATTACATACATTGGAATACAATATATGATTTTACTTCCCATAGATCATCTAGTGTCATCACACCATAGGTGTAAAAAATTTCAATCCCAGTCCTTTTCATGATAAAATTATATAGAATGTAGTGTGATGTGCCTATTTCAATCAACATAGACGCTGATGTAGAGGATAATAATTTCATACCTTGTAATATAGAATTTCATCCACTATGCTACATGGTTTTGGATGAACTACACATATCTGGCAAGATCCATGACTCCATGGTTGAATCACGATATCCTAATAGGGTCCACTGTATTACAATTACATATTAGAAGACTAAAACCCTCAACCAAATCCACCTCCTGTAACTATATGATTAGAAGTATACTAACTACCTAGATTATGTTGATCTGTAGAACCCAGTCCAGAAAGAATATTTAGTGAATATCATATTCCACTAAATATAAGTGTCGGGGTTTGAATGAAATCTAATGATGTGCAATTATACCTTAGTATTGATAATGAATTGTATCTCTATCACATTAGAGATCCATAATTCTCTATATATCATACCGCTGACATGTCATCTAGATTTCCATGTGATCATTATTACTTTTTATACCTACATGAGAATCCTCAAAATGATTATTTCTATTTCTGAACCGAGGACCACCCTTCCTTGACACCGATCATCCATGCCCACAACTCTATATTCACAAAGGGTGCACTCATCAATTAGGGACTATATATCTTTTTATTAATAGGTATGCATAAAAAAATATTCACCAATGAAAAAATAAAATAAAAAGACCATTTATAAACCTCTTATCTCTTGATATCTCATCTATAATAAGAGTCAATGCAATGCACTGATGCTTATTAATGTGATTTGAATAGTTGATGAAAGACATAAAACTATACTTCTCAAATATAGAATTCCTTGTGCATTGCACTCATATCATTTCTAGGAAAATGTAATCATAAAAATAGTATAAAATACCATCATACCATATTATGATGATGATACTACTAAGTTTTAATGTCCCACTATATCGTGGAATAAGTCAAAACTGTTTAAACTATGAGCATATCCCAATATTTAGGATGGATATATAGTTTCTTTAATATATATATATATATAATGTAGACTCTATCCATGACTCAGCACCATATGGCCCTTTATCCATCAAGAATTTGGGTGTATTCTTTTGTGTAAATTCAAACCTCAACTCCGCCACAGATGGAGAAGGTCAGGGGGCGCCCTGCAAAGTTTTCATGAACAAGAGGAAACCATATTGAATTTAATAATAAGATCCAATATCGGGTATAAAATGAGGTTCCATATATGGTACAATTAGAGGTAATAATAGTGGTTTTGGTTCCACCACTTCCATAGCATTTTTTATACTACCTTCAATAAGGAATACTTTTGGTATTCGTGGATGCAAATCTTTATAATACCAAAAGGATACCATATAAATTTTTTGATAATGGAAGTGATTATAGATAATATAATATAAATGATATAAAGAAATAAAATGTAATAATGAATACCCATATAACTTATCCAAAATCCATGTTATGGAAACATCGAATATTATCAAGGATCTCAAGTGACACTCCCAAATACACACTCATATGTCAGGTCTGGGTCATTAATGAAGGTTCCATTTCTCATAAAATAGGTTATATTTTAGGGAGATTAAATAGAGTTTCATAATGTAAAAACCCCATTAATGTTTAATTTGAATCCCAATTTAATGGAAACACATTCATTTAAGAAATAAAATTTCGTAGTTCTCAATATATCTAGGTCATAGCTTAGTTAGAGGCATCTTCCATTCCCAAGTAATAAATACTTATTCTTTATAAGATTCAATTGGTACTTCATATATCTGAATCTATCATTTTATAATTATTTAATTATATAGATCATCATTACTTATTTATATAGGTACACATAATTTATAAATTTAAATTTTAATATAATTAATTTTAAGCACTAAAATTTTGGCCCATGCAACAATGGATCAGTATCTCAAACATGACACAATCGTTTTGATAAGGATACATAGTGAAACTATCAAGGAAAACATCATATAAATTGATTCAAACTATTTTGTTAACTGTTATGTATCTCATTCATCTTGTGGAATCCTTAGTAAAATAACATATATATTACTCAAGGAACATAAATTAACTATCATGAAAACCAATAAATATAATATACATAGAAAGACATATGAGTGGAACATCATTCCTTACAGACTTATAATAATGCATGATATAATGACACTTATTTAAATGGATCTGAAGGTAAATGAATAACTATAATTACAATAAATACCACCAGTAATTTGAATAACCCAATATATAAATCAGAATAACTATTATAAAAAACTATATATTCAAGTCTTGTTATTGGGAAATTTATTTTCCCTCACTGTGGGTTAGCTACTACCATATATAAGTTCATTAAAAAATGAAAAATAACATATTCTCTTGCATAAAAATCCAAAAATCATAAGTCAAGGAAAATAAAATCTTTTTTTCCACTACCTAATGTCTTGGACCTAGATAACATAATAGTTACCAGACCCAAGTTTCCACATGGCCTCAGGTTCAGCACCCTATATTATATAGTCCATTGACCAGGAGTGAGGGTCTATGATCATATAGTGGAGATATTATACTCTCTTTAATATTATATATCACAATGGTTATAGTATTTAATAAGTATGTGAAATTAATAATATAGGAAATATAAGAAAATCATCCTGATAAATAAACCATATATAATCAACAGCTTATGACATGGAAAAACTGGTTATTTCATGGTTTAATATGAAAAGGAGAAAATTAAATAAGGAAAAATATATAAATAGTACATCCTATACAAAAATAATAATAAAAAACTAATATCATTTGAACCAGTAACATGATCCACTACTCTGATACCCTAGCATTTTAAAAATGAATTAGGCTTTCAGAGGAGGGAGATTTATGTTTTCACAAAAAGAATCAATGATTTTTTTCTTTGTAAGAATACTCCTCCAGAATAGTGTGTGAGGAAAGATATATAATTCATAAAGGATAATGTCTATAATAAATTCAGTATGTGTTTATAAGCTATAACGGTGTGATGGTTTAATCAGAGTAAAATTGTAAAATGATAATGTGATACAACCTAGTCCACAAGTCAATGTTTTCTCAGAATTAATCTACAAATAAGAAGTAATTGTATACTATGGTAAACCATTAATTATGGAATACATAAGACATATCAAGTATTAGTCCAACATTGGTCTATACCTAAGGCCATTAATAATAGAATACACCACAATTCTAATTACATCCCCTATGGTAAACTCAATATAATAGAAAACAACAATTGGTTCGTAATCTATGGTACATGGTTGACGAATCATCATTTGGATGAGGTGTAGGTCCATTGAAATCACAGTCATAATTAGGTGTATCCCCAAGAATAAATCCAATTTGGTCCAAAATAATAATATCGAAGGACATAATCGAAGGTATCTTGGTATATAATATGTATGTGGTTTATTGGTCCCATATAACAATACCCTTCATTGGTGTCATACTAAATTACCCTAATTCATACATATTATATAATGTACTCTAAGGAGACATTTTAGTGTCTAAGACATACTATAATCAATTCAAACAAATAATTGTAGGCAAATAAATAATCCATCTTGTAACACAATTCCATTATATTAATTATTACTTCCATTTCCATTTATAAACAACAATGGGACAAAGTGGCATTCAAACTGTTAATCATTCACATAATTTATATGAAATATCAACCAATAAGTAGAAAAATATACTCAGTCCAAGAGGTGTCTCAAACATGAAAAATTAGTCGAACCCACATTAGGTTGTGGTTTGGGAAAATGTTGACAACTTGATCATTGGAAAAAAGTAAATATAAATTTAGTTCGAGGAATAATAAATTAATTTTTTGGTTTTTTATATTTTATAAGCAACAAAATGATTGTATAGAGTGAGAAAAAATTTCTTAGAATATATACATCAAGACTTTTATGGAGTAGGTACATACCCCATATGTTATACAATTATATGACACATAATACATTATCAAAATTTAATCTAGGATATATTGAGAGAAATTATGGAAATAGAAAAACAACATGTAAATTGAGAAAATTATTTTTCATGAAAATAACATTCAATTTGGAAAGAGAATGTGAGAAAACAATCTATATTATTGATAGACATACCGTTGGATAGCCAATGAGGTGAATTATGGTCTAGTTAGAGGTTTTATTAGGGAGATATCATTGATAAAAATAGATGTAGAAAATTTGATCTTATAGGGTTGGAGTATGGTGGATAGATAAGGTGAATGAAATGATGGTTAAGGTTGAGAGGATATAGGGAAAAACCATAATTTCACCATTCAAAAATTTTCACATTGTTTGGACACATAGTTTTCCAATTAGTATAATAACTATATGTTGAGAACTGTCCAAGAACTAATCCCTTGCATTTTCCTCATGCATGGTTTTTCAAACAATGTGGACACCATGTTCTTTGATCTGTTCCATGAAACACACAATTAATTGATAGGTTTAAAGTTATTACTAACTATTATAATGTCACATGAAATAAACCTATAAGAAATTACCAGTTTTCATGTTGTTTTCTCCTCCATTGATCAGTCATATGAACTATTATACCCTATTTTTGGAAAAAGTGGTTGAACATCTTGGTTACTATCATTGACGTTTAATCATGAGGATCAACATTTTCTTCTAAAAACATGAACATAGAGCTCAAAGAAACTGCATAAACTCTTGAAACCTTCTATAAATCCTTAAACACATTCATTGGAGTAACAAAACATTCAAATATACTTTTAATATATTTTTACCTCTTGAGTGAATAAGGTTATTACATGTCACAAGATTTAAAACATTAACTTACATGTATTTTATGATCAATGAGATTCAGTCGTTTGTATCCTTATAAATGAATATGTTAGATATAATTATTTATTAATTATAAATGTGATATAATAATATGTAGAATACCATATATGAATATAAATTATGATATAGAATTACCCAATTCTTGGCATATTATTTTTTCACATGAAGAAAAGGGGATTTATTCTTATAAATTATATAACATGATATTCTTTATTATGAGTGCATGAAGTATATAATGGTTTATGATGACTTCCATGCACAATACATGCATGATTTCATGTTAGGTATGTTGAATTAAAAGTCACCCAATTCATTTTAGGGTAGTTATTTATTTATTAGGAAGAATTCAGTGAGTATTTCAAATGAGTTCTTATAAATTATGAGCATTATGAAATTAGGTTCACCCAAAGTAAATGAGTATTCAAAGGTTAATTTGATTTTATTCAATAAGAAATAAAAATACACCATAAATTATCGGTATGTAAATTTTTTAAAATTAATGTGTTATTTACAAAATTTTAAAGAAATGAATAAATGTGATATTATATATGTAATATTTTTCTTCTTATGGATTATTGGGAGTATGGATCTGATTATTATTTAAAAAGAAATGTTTTGGTGATATTGAATCAAATTTGAATGTAAAATTTTAGATGACTGATATATTTAGATGAAATAAATTGTAAAATACAAGAAGTTAATAAAGAAGGTTAACACATGTTCATAAATAGTTAACGAACATGGCATTGAGTTTCGAGACTAATTCAGTGGACCAACATTGGTTGCGGGTGAAGATCTTGAATATGTATAGAAGTAAGCATAATTCATATTTATAGTGGTGGCGGACCATAAGAAAAAGGATTTATATATATATAAATATATCATTAAATAATATTATTTTATATATGGTTGTTAACTAGATAATGGGGGCTTGTGACTCGTGTGCCTAACCAATCCTAGGAGAGGTGCAGATGGGGTGTTTTAAAAATTTATAAGATATTTAAAATTAATCATCTATATAGTTTTATTCACATTAAAGTATAGTGGAGAATTCATTTTTGGGTGTCTAATAAATATTAATGGTGTATAAATTTATTCCTAATATTGTAATAATTATTTATTGATATCTATTTTACAACTAATCTACAAGAGGCGATCCTCGGAGATAAATATGTGTTGATCAAGAATATCAACATGATCACAAATATGAGATAAAAGTGAAAATCAAAAGAAGAAAAAGTAATAATTTATTCACCAACATCAACATAGTTATTATTCTAGCCTAGGCTCAATTGGATAAAATTTATAAATATTTGAAATCAATATTATATACTAAATATTAATCATTATATATTGTTATCATTGTGGTATAAGGTAAAACTAGATAATTAGAGTTATACATTGGGATAAGGATCAAAATTATTATATAGATTCATATTAGATGATAAGAGATTTAGAATTCCCATGTTTTATAATAAATTTTAAATTTTTTTATCCACATAACATTATATAAGTAGTTTATAATAATTACATGTTAAGAATAATTTAAAAAGTTTAAGTACCATCACAGGTAAATGGCATCCTCAAATATAAAATTATTCACAAACTTTATTCTATCTAGTTTTGATAATACCTAAAACAATAAATTACAAATATATCTATGCATGTCTTATAAGTCATAGAATCATGAAATTAATAAAATAGTAGTGTTAAGGTTTATGTGAAATGATGTTTTCAAATGAACAAGTATCACTATTAATCAAGTTCTTTCATTTTTATTTATCCTTCATCTACCATAAAAAATATCATAACTATAATTATATGAAAACAATAATGTCTCTAAAAAATTTATATTTTATTATTTTTATGAAATTACCTTTTTTTCATATTCTTTTGTGTAAAACACTTTGATTTTATATAAATTTCATTAAAATAAATGAGTTCTATTTGATAGCTTTCCTTACATGCTACCCCGAGTCTTTGTGAACTCAAAAACAACAAAATTTTATACCATATGAATTAAATAAGAATAAATAAAATTTATATCCACATTATATAATGTATTTATAATCTTTTCAAATAATGATAATCTATTCATTATTGAATATGTAATAATACACAATTTTTAGAAATTCAATTTTCTGCTGAAATTTTTCCCAAAAAAATGTGTTTTGTATCATTTTGAATTCTAATATTATTTTTTTGAAATTATATATATATATATATTAATTAAATTAATAATTATTTCTAACTAATAATTTCAATATTATCTAAGTGTGAAAACAGAGGACATTTTCTATCGGATCCATTGTTCAGTGAATAGTGAAAACAGTTTTTATAAAACAATATCATAAATTTAATGTAAAATTCCAATAATGTTTTTAATTTTTCCATGAGGTATCATAAATATCCTTTATTTATAAATTATATAAATAATTAAAAATAAATAACCTATATAAAATATTTTGGAAGATGATTTTATTGCATAAAAACTGATTTTTCTAAAAACATTTCTTATTCTAAAAATGTGCATTTACCTTCATAAATTTAATTAATATTTTTTTTGAATAATTTACTGAATTTTATAGATAATATATTCAATCATATATTGTATCTTTTATTTTATGAAGGTTTTTTTTAATTTTTTAAATTCAATTTTCAATGAATGATTTTCGTTAGGAGTTGTGGGATTAATAAAATTTAAAATCTATATTGAGTAAAAAATAAATCAAGTAAAATGGATATAATATTTTTAATAATAATAATTAATATAATATAATGGTTTGAAAATATTCATTTCATATTCGATAATAAAAATTGTAATATTTGTTTAAAAAATTAACATCCAAATATGATTACCTAGTGGTTAAACCAATATATATTTGTAGTTTTTTTCAGTAATACATATAAAACTAATTCTTGATATAATATTTATATAATATATTATCTTAAAATCAAATACTAGTCCATTTTGGGCCACTTTCCCATGATAGCGACCTTATATCATTGAAATATGTTATGAAATTCCATATGTGTCCCTCTCCCCAATTATAAATGGGAACATATTCTCCTCAATTATTCACACAATTTGAGACATATGCATCAAAAAATATGGGATGAAAAAAATTTAAAATCCTTCCTTAAATATACATGCTTATGTTATACTCCATTGATGAACCCTTCATGGCTTAAGATTTAAGCCAAACAAGGTCTCTTAAAGAAGATGTATAGATCATAACCATCCTCTTTATTTTTTATATTCTCATAAATATACAATAATAATATTTTATATCTAAAATAATTATTAATACTTTATCATAATTATATAAAGATTCTATTATGATGACATCACAACCATTTAACACCACCTCTAAATCAAATGGGAGATTAATGTATCACTCCTCCATTCTTCTAGACTGTCGTCACCACATTATGATAAGATTAATTTTACACTATTATAATTCATGGAGAGTTTTATGATATATTTAATTTTTAAATATTATTCTTATTTTATAATAATAATTATATATTGGGAGATTAATATTTACATTTCAGTCATTCCACCCATAAAAAATTGGAAACATCACTCGTGAGTATTTGCTGACTACCATCCTTGTATAGTGGAAAAATTTAATTTTAATAAAATATTGAATATAATGATTAAATATTTTAATATAATGAATATATATCAAATTAATATATTTATTTATGATCAATATATTAATAAACCACGATCAATGTGCATGGTTCGATACTTCCAAACAAAAATATACATAAAAATCAGGTATTGAACGTATAAAAGGATGAAGAAAATGGATGATTGTTAATGAACGGGCGTTAAGATGATCTTTTAAATAATTTAAGGTATTATACCTGTCAATATAGTTTTATATTATATTTTTAATAAATTAAAATTTATAAAAATATTTTTTAGATCACTTAGAAGCAAGACAGACATGAGGTTAGTGTTTTTTGTTACAATCTCATTTTTAATGTGATTTGTATGAAGAAATTTTATAATGATGAATTAATATAATATAAATATTTAAAATATTATTTATTTTATCTTTATATGTATTATTCTATATTTTGTATTATGTATTTTCTTTTCTAACTTTTGTCGTAATTAATAGACAGATATAATGAATTTAAGGAAAACCAACTTAATTTCTCTATTCAATCAGGAATATTTTCTTCAATGTATATATTTTATTTAATTTTTTTTCATGAATTTTATATAATCATACAAATAGATGTATTGTTTAATATTTTACTCATTATTGGCTTTAATAAAAATTCATTACTGTAATTTTCATGTCTTTTTCAAAAGTTGGGCTTTTGACTTTTTACTGAACACGATAAAGTAATTTTTGTATCATATACTAAATGATTAAATTTAAAATCCATCATGAATAATATTCACAATAAATATAAATATTAATTTTTCATTAATTATTTTCTAAAATACTATTTTCTGTAAATTTTTATATGTTTATATTTTAAATTAGTTAATTCAAAATTAGAGGGATAATTTCCTTACAAATTGTTTCAATGAATAGTTAAAGGTATATTTCATTTATAAATACATAAATTTATGTTTATTATGATTTTTTGGGGATATAACCAATGTAAACATATATACACCTTCTATAGTTTATGTTTTTCTTGAATAAATATTTATGAATCCCGATTATTTTAATTAGTTAATATTTGATTTGATGCTAATTGTTTTCATGATGTTGTGTAATAATTATGAATCAATTATTTTAATATTATGGTTGGTTTCATTTTACACAATGTATGGGTATTTATGTAATAAAAAATGATAAATGGGTCTATTATGTTAGTCCAATGCAGTGGGTAATGATGATAGATTTGAGAAAATAAAAACTGGTGAATGAGAAAATTATATAGAAGTTAATCCTAAGAGTATAATAGAAATGTTTAGGTATGAATTTCGATTAAGTTTAATTTTCCTTAATTATTTACATTGGGTTGAACATTGGATAATGAATTTATTTTTAATTATTATGTGGATTCCACAAACATATGTATAATTCTAATGATATGTTATCCTGTAAAATGATTGATTGTTGATGATTTTACACTCGTCTAGATTGTTTATTTGGATATGAAAAATATTATGCTATAATTCATGATTATTGATCATGGGATTATTTTGTATTATTATTTTATGATTTTATCATGTTTTCATGTAATTTTTATTATCATATTAAAAATCATGGTCATTGGTTGATACATATTATTATTATACTTTATGAACATCTAAGATAACCCATTCTAATTTTTCTATTAACATGATTATAAAGATGGTATTCTTGTATAATATGTCTAAAAAGGGTTCTACTTGTGAATAACATAATGGGAATTGATTTTGATATTTTATTTATTATTTATTTATGTATACATGTTCACATAGTCACTATACGTTTAATATACATGAATGAATTATATTGGTATGTAATGAATATTATTTTAATATGCTGAAGTATTTATTGATGAAATTCCTTACACTCTGTTTTCATATCAGAGATTATTTTAGTAAATTTTAAACTATTATGATAAAAAATTAATGATAACTCTTAGAATAAGCCTATATAATTGAGGACATCCTATATAGTGGTAATGAAAAAAATGTATATTTATTAGAAATTCAATCCTATATGGATAATAAAAGTGGAAATTAATTTTGAATATATAAATCTATTTGTAATAACTCACATTTTTTTGAGTATATCATTACCATAGATATGGTGAAAAGTAAATTTTCACTTACTACAGAAATGGTTCAATAATTGCGGAGGACATTCTTTGGTCAAATTGAATTTTATTTATAGAATGTTATGATGGATTTGTAAAGATAATGAGGTGAACAATAAATTTTCACATACTATAAAAATGGGTCAACAATTGCGGAGGGTATTCATAAGTCACATGGAATTTTATTTAGGAAATGTTATAATGGAATTTTATCGATAATGACTACGGATGACCTAGGATAATCCTAAGGTGTCATAGATTGAGAAGAATTCTGAATGATTTATAGATACCATGAATGATTTTTCCATGACTATATGATTTATTTGATTATTATTCTATGTCATACTATACCTTTTGGTTTCAATCAATGGAATAAACTAGAAGGAATTGTGTTAAAATTCTATTTTTAGAAAATGTAATGATTTTTCACATTGAAAATAGAATATTAATATATATGTAATGAAAAATAAATTTATATTATTATATAAAATTCCCTAGAAATGAATCATGTTGGACATATAAAAAATAAAATTACAGAAGAATATATTTTTAAGTCCATCATGAGGAAATATTCACATTCTTTTTTTCAGTTTGTTAATCCAATAATTTTATATTAATGGATTAGTAGCACTAAAAAAGATATTTTTATTTCTCCAATTCTCAGAACATGAAATGTTTCTCTTAATTTTTTATAGGTTAGAAGGTGTATAAGGTTAATAGTGGACTCTAATCAATAATAGTAGGCAACAAGACTAAATTAACTTTATAAAATGGGACGAGTTATGTAATTATTTTACAATATGTACATTTCCTATATTTATCATATGAAAATTAATAAGGATTTCATTAATCAAAAGTAGAAGGATTTAGAATATGTTCGTACAAATGTGGCTATTTTTACATGAATATTGCACCTTATGTTATTGTTGAACTGGAATGTAAGATTAATATGAACTTTAGAAGCTGTAAAAAAAATCATACAAAGGGAGTTACATATAATATAATTAGGTAGTTATGATTAAATATTTTATCTTATGATCAATGTATAGATTTTTATTGGAGTCACTAACCAATAATATGGGTTTTAACTGAAAATAATGTTGTAATTCTAATGAAATTGTAATAATGAAAACCATGTTGTCTTGAATTTAAGCATTATATTATTCCATATGTGTTGAATGATACATGAAGGAAATTATTTTTATGAGAGGAGTAAATATGATATTTATGGAAGCGAATGTTAGGGTGAAAATGAGATTTGTATTTATTTTAATATTCCATTCAATGAATTTAATGATTAAAAATACCAATGGCATACACTACCAACAATATAATGTCATAAATTAAAGGATTATGTTAATTATTATATATAGTTTTTTAACAAAATGAATAATGATAATGATTGAATTCATCAACCAATGAAGCATAGAGAAACTGTAAATAGCTTTTTATTACTATTTCTAATGTGGAGTATGGTAAAAAAAATTGAAGGTACATGTTACACCGACTATAGTACCTTTAATGTATGGTTTTATTCTAGTTCAACCTTGAAATTTATATATAAATAATATTCTAACAGAATCATGTTAACAACTAAAAAATTATATATTTAAATAAAAAGAAAAACTCAAAATGCTATGATGACTAGATATCAAGTCCATTATTTTCACCAATATTTATATATTGGAATGTGCTTCCTGATGATCATCTTATTCACTATCAAGACACTTTTGATTTTATTTTGGTCATGGAATATATATATTTATTTAATGAACATATAAATTAATGAGGTAAAAAAGTAACAATAGATTTTATGAACCGAACATATGATCATATATCAATATGAGTATAAATCTGATAATTCAATTGACATTACATCTATTTCATTGGTTTCATTTCCTATTTAAATGTTTTATTTTACATAGATGATTAGATATGAACACAACATCAAATATTTTAATATTTAAATAGTGATTCATTTTTCATTCTCTAAGAGTCCCATAGTCTTCCTTAGAGTAATAATGTTGAGTTTTTTGTTTAACTAGTACCCTTTGAATAATATGTTTCACGGAACCCTTATAAAATGGCCCTAGTTAATTTTCATGAATTGAGGAATAAATTTTATAAGACTAATGATAATGTTATCATTTGGAAATGTGAATCGCCTTATTGAAAAACTATTCTATTTTTCATTAATAAATATGGATCAATGTGACTCTAAATTTATTATCAGGATCATAACATGATTACGATCAAAAATATATACCATCTTCCATAATTTGGATGATTGTTTTCATCATTTATAAAGACTTTATGAATTTTTCAAGATTTACCTTGTTGTTGGATTCAATTAATTGATCGTCAATATTGAATTCATATATAGGGAATCCTTAAAATCAAGGTATTAATGCTATGAATGTATAGAATTTCTATTCAGTCTTATTAATTCCCCATCATTTCATGGATTTAATAAATAGTATTTAGAGATAAAATTTATTTGTTAGTGGTAGTATTTATAAATGACATTATTAAATATTACAATTGAATAGGAAAGAATAAATTTCACTAAATGATTTTAATAAATACCTTAATTAGGAATAATCAATATGAAATATTCACCAAGTTTGAATTTGGGATACTAAATTATTCATATCATTTGATATAGAATATCATATAGGGGTTTATGGGAGGACACATAAAATATATAAGTCATTGAACCATTGACCATCTGAACACTATTAATTAGATCCATATTTATCATGGATTGAATAGATAATATCATTAAAATGTCAAGGAATTTACATGACAATGTAATCCAATACCCATGTTAACTCGAAATAGATTAAAGTTATATTGTATAGATGAATATGAAAAAATTCATAGAATTGATTAGAAAATTTTCGAATTTACCTATTCTCATTATACCATATATATATGGCCCCAGCCTTAAACCATACTTAATCTTGAGTTATTACAATATTACACATTGAGGATCTTTTCGGGATTAGAGTTTTAGAGAATTAGATCATAAAACATGCATTACATTCCACATATAAACAAAGTGGTTACATAAATATAGTATTCTTCTTTCCCATCAATGGTAACATATTTAAAATAAAACATGGATTCTTTCTTGACACTTCATTGACACTATCATCATATCATGTACCTTTCCCTTGACCTGTGAAAAAAATTTCAAAAAAACATGGGATGAGCATAAAAAGCTCAGTAAGGGATATAAAAATATGGAGAGGAAACATGGGTACATATATACATAAGAATGAAATCATACTTTACCCATAAAACATAAGCACCTTAACATACCTCATCATATCATGAATAAATCATAGAAATCATAAGACATAAAGGTAACTTGAGGCATTCATAACATCCTTACGTAGAGAGTAACCCTCTTGGTTATGTTTGGAATACCGATCACAATATATTCCTTAAATCTCTTCGGAGAAACCTTAACGTTTCACTCCTTCGCGTTACCCAATGCATTGGAGAGCTATATCGGGCCCACCCGCCCATAGATTATCACGGAACCTCCCGTATTCATAATAATGCCCAAGAACCTCAACATAATCGTATCACATAAAACATGCATAAAGGAAACATAACATTTCCACCTTTCAGTCACAAGATATCAATATAACACATTTCTATAAAAATATTACGAAAACCATTTTAAATACCAAAATAAAATAAAATTAAAACATGGTATTTATTTTTCTTTTAAAAAGTAGGTATGGCTTGTAGAGGAAGCCGAAACTCAAATAACGGTCACGGCGGCGGAGAAGTCATTGTCACCGCATACGTACGACAAAAACATTCCCTTTTGTCATTTAGTAAAACGCTTCATATAAAAAAGATTCCTTTTGGATAAACTTAAAATTCAAAGGGTTTTATACAACGTATAAAATAAGGTTGTGTATAAAACAAAATATGCCTCAATGAAAGGAGATTGAGATGAAGTCCCATACCTTGGGTCCGACTTGACTCGATCGTTCTTTAATGTCCTTAAAATCGGGTAACTCCCATTGGTTTGAGCTCAAAGGCTTCCATGGGAAGACTTCTGCCCAAAGTGAGGCATCAAGTAGTAAGAGAGGGATGTGGAGAGACAACATGGGCAGGGTTTGGCCGAGCCAAAGGCTTTGGGAGTGTGGGTAAGGAGGTAGATGTGGGGGCCTTTTAAAAGTGGAGAGGAGGGGAACTCTTGGAAAGTAAAGATAAGTTACTTTATTTTAAAATAATTTTCAGATTCAAAAGGTCCCACATTGATATAATTCGAGGATAAGGTGATGAGGGTTAGAAATGCACTCATCCAATTGGTTTTGACCATGTGTAGGTTTTAGATTTTACATTAACTTTCCATTTTATTTAAATCGTTAAATAATAAGGTCATCGCTGCATCATCATGATGTCATAAATAATTTAATTTATTTAATGTCAAAAAATTATAAAAAAATACTATGATGCAGGAATTTTTTTATAATTCTAAGGAATATTTATAGTAAAAAATCTGAATTGTATAACCCCATGTAAAAATTGTTTTAGTAAAACACCTCATGTGTGTGTCATTTTTATTTTAACATTAAATAAAAAGTTATTTATGTCATTTCCCAACCAAAGTGGCTCCATGGGGTCACCAAGTTGACCCAGGGCTTGTCATGGTCGGCCATGACACATCCAATAAGGGTAGGACATGTGTCAAGATCATATCATATTATTAAAACATTATTTTTACCTTAAACTACACTAATTACCTCTAATCACGATTAAGAACTTAAGAGTTATTATTTACCAAAAAAATTTATTTTAATCCCATTGAACCACATTGTACATCTTAATGACAACCATGTATGTCAGAATTTTAAAATTCAAAACACAAAGATGGAAAAATTTCATTTAAAAGAAAAAATCAGTTTTTATAAGTTTGTACTTATTAATGACAACCATGTATGTCATAATTTTGAAATTCAAAACACAAAGATGGAAAAATTTCATTTAAAAGAAAAAATCAGTTTTTATAAGTACCACTTAGTGGATTCATTATTCATCAAAAATTGATGTTTTTTAAAAAATTACCAAAAATTCACCCTAAGCTATATTTGATATTCCGAATTCAAAAATGAAGTCTCTTTTGAAAAATTCAAAACATATAAGTCACGTTAATTAATTTAATAATTAATTCCCGCTGTCATGACAAATAGCGTGTTTTTTTGAAATAGTAAGTATCAAAAGATTGATACCAGTTTAAGTCCAATTTCAAAGTGAAATTTATTCCAATGACCACCATTGGATTAAATGGTAAAAATATATTCTAATTTAACTTCAAAATAAATAAAAAAGGGAATCTAATCATATAAATAAATTAGATTAAATAGCAGTTTTGATGTAAAATGCAGTATTTTTCACTATTCATTAAAAAATGAACATTGTCTGAAAAATACCAAAAATTCACATAAAGTAAATTTTGATGTCCCAATCATAAATAATTAGTTTATTTTGACAAACATATCTTATAAAATTGTCAAAAGATAGATTTAAAAATGGTTTTCCATCAAAAGGCAGTAAAACAATCTGTTAAAAATATTAGTGTATTCCATGCTTAAGATTGGATTTATTTTCATTTTAAGCCTTTAAAACACTATCTAATTCATTAATAGACACAGATAAAAATATCTATTACTCATTACTTAGTTAGGATGTTACATCCTTCCCCCCTTTTGAAAATTGTGTCCCTGCAATTTATTTACTTATCGAATAAATGGGGGTACTTTTCTTTCATTGCATTTTCAGATTCCCATGTTGCCTCATCCATCATGTGGTTTTTCCACAAAACCATTACCTGATTAATCACTTTATTCCGTAACACTTGCTTCCCGTCGTCAAGAATCTGAACTGGTTGTTCCTCATAAGATAGGTTCTCTTCTAGCTAAACTACCTCTGGACTCAAAACATGAGATGGATCTGGCATATACTTTCTCAACATCGAAACGTGAAAAACATTGTGTACCTGAGATAAACTCGGAGGTAAAGCCACTCGGTATGCAACTGATCCAACTCTCTCCATAATTTTATATGGTCCAATGACCCTTGGACTCAACTTTCCTTTCATACCAAATCGCATCACACTTTTCCATGGTGATACTTTGAGAAAAACATGACCACCTACCTCAAAAAAGAGATCCTTCCTCCTATTGTCCGCATAACTCTTCTACCTGCTCTGAGCTATTCTCATGTGTTTCTGAATCAGCTGAACTTTTTCTTCCATCTCTTCTACCAATTCTGGTCCCATCAACCACCTTTCACACACTTCATCCCAGAAAGCTGGAGTTCGACACCGCTTCCCATATAATTCCTGAAATGGTGCCATCTGTATACTGGAATGAAAACTGTTATTATATGAAAATTCAACCAAAGAAAGATGTTGGTCCCAACATCCCTGATAATCCATAGAGCAAGAACGTAGTATATCCTCCAATTTCTGAATTGTTCGTTCTGACTGCCCATCTGATTGAGGATGAAAAGCTGTACTAAAATTTAATTCAGTACCCAACGACTTTTGAAGGCCTTTCCAAAAGTTAGAAGTGAACCTGGGATCACGATCAGATACAACGGAGAGAGGAACTCCATGTAACCTGACTATATCTTTAAGATACAAATGGGAAAGTTGATATAGGGAAAAAGTATCTCGTATAGCAAGGAAATGAGCAGATTTGGTCAAGCGATCAACAATAACCCAGATTGCATTATTACCTCGAGATTTCTTAAGTAATCCCACAAAAAAGTCCATGGATATATTCTCCTATTTCCACTCTGGCACTGATAAGGCTGAAGCATCCCTTTCGGTAACTGTCTCTCTACTTTAACCTGTTGACATGTCAAACACTTCAAAGTAAATTCAGCAATATCTCTTTTCATTCCATCCCACCAGTAATACTCCTGTAGATCTCTATACATCTTAGTACTGCCAGGATGAACTGAAAACAGAGAACTATGAGCTTCACATAACAACTCTCTCTTCAACTGTGAATCACAAGGCACACACAATCTCTTCCCAAATATCAAAACACAATCACTATCAATGTTGAATTCAGGTAACTTACCTTTCTGAACCAGCTCTACCTTTTTCTGCAACTCACTATCTTGATTCTGTGCTTGCTTGATTCTATCTGATAGAGATGATCTCACTGATACCTCGAACAAAATAGAAGAACTTCCTGCACCCACAACTTCTATGGAAAAGTTCATCAAATCTTTAACCAAATGATCAAGTTCCAAACGCAACATTGCTAATGAAGCATTAATTTTTCGACTTAATGCATCAGCCACTTTATTTTCTTTTCCTGGATGGTAATTAATTGTACAGTCATAATCCTTGATTAATTCTAGCCATCTCCATTGTCTCATGTTCAATTCTTTCGGAGTGAATATATACTTTAATCTTTTGTGATCAGTATATATTTCACACTTTACTCCACACAAATGATGCCTCCAAATTTTTAAAGAAAAAACAACAGGAGCTAATTCCAAATCATGTGTAGGGTAATTTCCCTCATGAGTTTTCAACTGTCGTGAAGCATAAAAAATTACATGATCATTATTTATTAGTACGCAACCAATTCCTTTCAATGAAGAATCAATGTAGATAACATACTCACCATTCCTGGAAGGTAGTGCCAAAACTGGAGCATTCACCAATCTTCTTTACAGTTCCTGAAAACAATCATCACATTCTTTTGTCCAGATAAACTTAACACCCTTCCGAGTTAGCATAGTCATTGGACTAGATAACCGTGAAAAATTTCTAACAAACCTTCGGTAATATCCTTCCAAACCAAGGAAGCTACGAATCTCAGTTACATTTGTGGGTCTTGTCCAATCTTCCACAACTTTTGTTTTTACAGGATCAACAGCTATCCCATCTTTAGAAACAATGTGACCAAGGAAAGAAATTTGTTGCAACCAAAACTCACACTTGCTGAATTTCCCATACAATTTATTTTCTTTTAAGGTTTGAATGATAACCCTTAAATGTCTTTAATGCTCTTATTTACTTTTAGGAATCACCAAAATATCATCAATGAAAACCACCAAAAACTTATCCAAGAACTCACGGAAAATTATATTCATTAAGTCCATGAATACAACAGGTGCATTGGTTAGCCCAAAAGGAATTACTACAAATTCATAGTGGCCATAACTTGTACAGAACGCAGTCTTTGGAACATCTTCTTCCTTTACCTTCAGCTGATGGTACCCCGATCTCAAGTCAATCTTTGAAAAAAACTGGCTCCCTGGACCTGATCATACAAATCATCGATATGAGGCAAATGATATTTTTTCTTAACAGTGATATTATTCAAGGCTCTATAATCAATGCAAAGTCTCATTGAACCATCATTCTTTTTAACAAACAAGACAGGAGCACCCCATGGTGATGTGCTAGGTCGAATGAAACCTTTATCTAATAAATCTTGCAATTGCTCCTTCAAATATAAAATTTTAATTTGATCCATTCGATAAGGGGGTTTTGAAATTGGATTAGCATCAGGAACTAAGTCAACAGTAAACTCAACTTCCTGATCTGGTATTATTCTAGGCAACTCATCAGGAAAAACATCAGGATACTCATTTACCACTGGCACATCATTAACTTGAACCGTTCCTTTATTTTCAACGATGTGTGCAAGGTAACATTCATTTCCATCTTTTACAAGTTTCTCATCCTCTTGATAAGTTATCAACAGTAAGGGTTCATTCATGTACACAAACTGAAAGTCTTTCTGAAATGAAACTTCTTTAGCTCTACAGTCAATCTTAGCATGGTAAATAGAGAGCCAATCCATACCCAGGATAACATCAAACACTACTGGAGGTAGAACAATAAGGTTTGCAAGTAGATTCATTCCACAGATAACGATAGGAAGATTATTATTAATTCTTTTTTCCTCAACATTCCCCCAGGTGTTTTTACCAAAATTTCAGGAGTCATTTCTTGAGACGGTATTCCCATTTTATTAGAAAAGGTTTCAGAGATGAAAGAATGTGTAGACCCCGAATCAAACAACACACTGACATAATATTAAAAAACAAACAAAGTACCTGATACAACTTCATTTGATGGCCCGACATCTGCTAAAGTAGTTGCAAAGGATTTCACCACCCCTTTCTTCTTGTAGTCTAACTGCTTCCCATCACTCAATCTCTTTTTCAGACACTCATTTACATAGTGACCCATCTCATTGCACTTAAAACATTTCACTAACTGTAAATAAAATTTGGTCTTACCTTCACCATGATCTTTTTCAGTGCAATCACGAGCCTTATGTCCCATCTTACCACATCGGTAGCACTTTCCATAATTTAGAAGACATTCCCCAACAGTCCTTTTGCCACATTTATCACAAACTGGAAACTTAGTTTTCTTACCATCATACTTTTTTGAATAATTCTTACCTTTCTCCTTCCACCTCGGTCTCTTCTTCTATTGGTTTTTATAGAACACTTGATCATCAGAAAACACCATTTCCACCTTCTCAGCACATTGGACAAGCTTTTCATAACTTTTAAACACACGAGAAGCTAATTCCTTTCGATATTTTGGCTTTAATCCCGAGTAAAAATGATTTATTTTACTATCAAGGTCTCGGATAAAATTTGGAGCATACCTTGCCAATCGAGTGAACCTTTCTTCATAGGTAGCCGCTGAGTCTTCCTCTTGCCTCAATTCCAAGAATTTATTTTCCATCCTAAGTCGAACAGCCTTAGGAAAATACTTCTCAAGAAACATACCTTTGAATTCATCCCAGTCGAGAGCATCAATCTCATCGGTGTACCTGATATTTTTAACCATAGACCACCACTGATCTGCCTCACCCTCCAAAAGGTAAATAGCAAGACTAACCTTTTGATTGTCTGAACACCCAATGACATCAAAAATCTTCTCCAGTGAATTAATCCACCCTTCAGCTTGCACAGGGTCAGATGATCCTCTGAATGATGGGGGATGTTGCCTCATGAAATGTTCCACCACTGACATGTTCCTCTGCGGTTGATCTGTCTGATCTCGTGTATGGATACCACCTCCATTTATCGCTTGAGTCAACTGCGCCATTACTGCAACAAACTGTTCACTTCCAATTCCGACCATCTCAGGATACTGATTCGGAAGGTTATTTTCTTCTGTATGCCTTCCTAGCACTGCTTCCCTGTTTCCTCTGTGGAAAACCATTCTGAACAAACATGTCTTAGATGAAGCAACATGGGAATCTTCGAATGCTATATCATTTCAAAAAAAAAATATTTTTGGATAATAATTTAATAGAATTCTAACTCCTAAAGTTATCTAAACCGTCCTTTGATACCAACTATAAGGCCCCAACCTTAAACCTTACTTAATCTTGAGTTATTACAAGATTATACATTGAGGATCTTTTTGGGTTTAGAGTTTTAGAGAATTAGATCATAAAACTTCCATTACATTCCACATATAAACAAAGTGGTTACATAAAGATAGTATTCTTCTTTCCCATCAATGAAAACATATTTAAAATAAAACATGGATTCTTTCTTGACACTTCCTTGACACTATCATCATATCATGTACCTTTCCCTTGACCTATGAAAAACATTTGATAAAAACTTGGGATGAGCATAAAAAGCTTAGTAAGGGATATAGAAATATGGAGAGGAAACATGGGTACATATATACATAAGAATGAAATCATAATTTACCCATAAAACATAAGCACTTTAACATACCTCATCATATCATGAATAAATCATAGAAATCATAAGACATAAAGGTAACTTGAGGCATTCATAACATCCTTTCGTAGGGAGTAACCCTCTTGGTTATGTTTGGAATACCCATCACAGTATATTCCCTAAATCTCTTAGGATAAACCTTAACGTTTCAATCCTTTGCGTTACCCAATGCATTGGAGAGCTATATCGGGCTCACCCGCCCTTAGTTTATCACGGAACCACCCGTTTTCATAATAATTCCCAAGAACCTCAACATAATCGTATCACATAAAACATGCATAATGGAAACATAACATTTCCAACCTTCAATCACAATATATCAATACAACACATTGATATAAAAACATTATGAAAACCATTTTCAATACCAAAATAAAATAAAATTAAAACATGTTATTTATTTTTATTTTAAGAAGAAGGTATGGCTTGTATAGGAAGCCGAATCTCAAATAACGGTCACGGCGGCAGAGAAGTCGTTGTCGCTGCATACGTACGACAAAAACATTCCCTTTTGTCGTTTATTAAAATGCTTCGTATAAAAAATATTCCTTTTGGATAAACGTAGAAGTGAAAGGGTTTTATACACCATATAAAAGAAGATTGTGTATAAAACAAAATATGCCTCAATGAAAGGAGATTGAGATGAAGTCCCATACCTCGGGTCCGACTTGACTCGATAGTTCTTTAATGTCCTTAAAATCGGGTAAATCCCTTTGGTTTGAGCTCAAAGGATTCCTTGGGAAGACTTCTTCCCAAAGTGAGGCTTCAAGGAGTAATAGAGGGAAGTGGAGAGACAAAATGGGCAGGGTTTGTCCTAGCCAATGGCTTTGGGAGTGTGGGTAAGGAGGTAGAGGTGGGGGCCTTTTATAAGTGGAGAGGAGGGGCACTCTTGGAAAGTAAAGATAAGTTATTTATTGTAAAATAAGTTTCAGATTAAAAAGGTCCCACATTGATATAATTCAAGGATAAGTTGATAAGGGGTCTAAATCCACTCATCCAATTGGTTTTGACCATGTGTAGGTTTTAGATTTTACATTAACATTCCATTTTATTTAAATCGTTAAATAATGAGGTCATCGCTGCATCATCATGATGTCATAATTAATTTAATTTATTTAATGTCTAAAAATTATAAAAAAACTACTATGATGTAGGAAATCGTTTTATCTTTCTAATGAATATTTATAGTAAAAAATCTGACTTGTATAACCCCATGTAAAAATTGGTTTAGTAAAACACCTCATGTGTGTGTGATTTTTACTTTAACATTAAATAAAAAGTTATTTATGTCATTTCCCAACCAAAGTGGCTCCATGGGGTCCCCAAGTTGACCCATGGATTTTCTTGGTCGGCCATGACACATCCAATAAGGGTAGTAAATGTGTCAAGCTCATCTCTTATTATTAAAACATTATTTTTACCTTAAACTGCACTAATTACCTCTAATCGCGATTAAGAACTTAAGAGTAACTATTCACCAAAAAATTATTTTAATCCCATTGAACAACATTTTACTTCTTAATGACAACCATGTATGTCGGATTTTTGAAATTCAAAACACCATGATGGAAAATTTTCATTTAAATGAAAAAATAAATTTTTATAAGTACCACTTAATGGTTTCATTATTCATCAAAAAATGAATTTTTTCAGAAAATTACCAAAAATTCACCCTAAGCTATATTTGATATTCCTAATCCAAAAATGAAGTCTATTTTGAAAAATTCAAAACATATAAGTCAAATTAATTAATTTAATAATTAATTCCTGCTGTCAAGACAAATAGCGTGTTTTATGAAACAGTAAGTATCAAAAGATTGATACCAGTTTAAGTCCAATTTCAATGTAAAATTTTTTCCAATGACCACCATTGGATTAAATGGTAAAATATATTCTAATTTCACTTCAAAACAAAGTCAAAATATAATCTAATCATATAAATAAATTAGATTAAAAAGCAGTTTTGATGTAAAATGCAGTATTTTTCACTATTCATTAAAAAATGAACATTGTCTGAAAAATACCAAAAATTCACAAAAAGTAAATTTTGATGTCCCAATCATAAAGAATAATTTTATTTTGACAAACATAGCTTATAAAATTGTCAAAATATAGATTTAAAAATGGTTTTCCATCAAAAGGCAGTAAAACAATCTTTTAAAAATATTAGTGTATTCCTTGCTTAAGATTGAATTTATTTTCATTTTAAGCCTCTAAAACACTATCTAATTCATTAATATACACAGATAAAAATATCTATTACTCATTACTTATTTGGATGTTACAATATAGAAGAGAAGTGTTTGTGAATTATAGTGATAAATTAATGAATGGTCTAGGATTTGTCCTCAAGAAAAATGATATGGTGATTAATTTTACCTCATGACAATTAATGATTCATGAACAAAATAACCTGACTCAAGATTTGGAGTTAGAAATGATAATATTTTCAATAAACATATAGATGTATAATATAAAAAAATATTATGGAAAAAATAATGATCATAAATGTTTAATATTTATATTATTATATCAGAGTTGAATATTATTTAGAGGATTTGGTTTCAGTTGAATAAATATAATGAATCCTTAGTACATTACAACCCTAGGAAAATGTACATTCTTGTAGAATGATTTTAGTTAACAATATCATTCTATCATATCTATGAAGTGGATAAAAATATATATAACATTTATAGATTTCTAAAGGATGAATCATTAAATATCGAAGTAAGGTGATAAATCATATCATTTCAAAATTATAGATCTACCATATATATCCATGTAAAGATTAGTGTGGATGAAAATGAGGATGCAAAGATAGAATAGAAGGTGATAAATGTTCCTAATTTCAACCATTATTGGGATGAAGTAATGAATTTTTTGAACCAATTTGGTCTCTTGTCAATACAATATATGAAGAAATAATAATTGGAAAAATAGCATAGCTCATCAATCATTAGTCACCCTCAAAATTTGATAATTTATAGTGATGGGAAAATGTATTTTTGGACGGAAAAAATATAGTAAGTTATTATGGAGTATATATCCGGGTTATTGTTATTATGAAACATTAAGGTTGACAAACATATGTCTAGGAGAATTTTATAACAATAACCTATATCAGAATAGAATTATGAAATCATCTCCATGAATTTCATTTTTAGACTCACCAAAATAACTAAAGTATGTAATTTTATTTGGTTAGTAGTCTATCACCATAGAATGTTAGTGTAATCCACTACTATCTGGAAATATTTCACACATTAACATATTTATAGGATTTACATTAAGGAAGTGATATGATTTCATTTTGTATTGTATATTTTTATTTATGACCGGGATCTAAGGATTAAATCGATGTTTTGGAGAAGTATTCATCATTATTTGGGTACATAAATCCAAAACACTAGGATTAATTTTCTTAATAAAGGGTATTTTTACAAGGAAATATTACGAAATTATTGAAAATATTAGTTCTATTTAACACCATATCATTTAATCTGAGATTAGAATGAAGAGTTATAATGATAATCATCCATGTGTAAATGAATTTGAATAGGATGAGATGGCATCATAGGTAATTTATACCTATAAGAATGTTATGATACTTTAGAATAATGGAAAATTTATCCTTAGGTATAGTTATCACTTTTTGTGATTCTTGATCAAGTAAGGGATACAACTTATCGCTTAGAACTCCCAAAAGGTCACCATCATGTTCATAATATTTCCATGTTTCTTTCTATAGGAAGCATACAATTGATCATTCACATGTATTAAATATTTATTTTTTCAAACTATTGGACTATAATTTTCAGGTAATATAACATCATGAAATCTTGGACTTTATATGTATTTATCATTATGTAATAAGACTAATCACAAGGTTAATTTTCTTTAAAGGAATCATAATTTCCATGACTATATTGTAAAGAGTCATAACATTGAAATTATGTTTCTAGATATGAATATTAATAACCGCATTAAAATAAATATTTATATGGGTTTTAAATTGTAAAAATTTATTGATTAATTTATTATAGATAAGTACTCAATTTTCTATAATAAATGTTTTACATAAGAGCATGTTATCCTCACGAATTGTTTTTATCATATTATGGAACATGATTGTTATATTAATTTATAATAGTTTTAGACATATTAAATTATAAAACCATTATCAATTTTGAAATCAGAATTGCAATATTATCTTATGGTGAATTTTTATTATTGTTTTAAAATAATAAAATTTTTCATTGAATAGTTAAAAATAAATACTTTTTTAAATATTTTCATATCATTTCAATTAATAGTTATAATATGATTTGGATTTTATCATAATGTAACATAACTCAGCATTAATTTTAAAAAAGATAATTAATTAAAAAATAATTATTTTTATAATTTACATTGTTATTTGTTTATTTTTATGTAAAAAATTAATTTTTCTAAATACTATTTTTTGCGCTCATTGTGCTTTTATATTTAAAAATAAATTTAAAATACTTTCATTAGTATTTTTAGTGCACTATTTTTTATGGTTAATTTTATCTATTATACATTCATGAAATATATTTTTAAATTAATTTTATTGTTATTACATTAAAATGAATTTATGTAAATTATATTTCATGCATAAAAATTCATATTTCAATAAGGGGGGTTGTCGTGGGTTTCAGAGTTATTTAATATTAAATTCAACTAGTTATATAAATTTAATCTAGAAGAATAGATTCCATATTTTAAATAAATATAATTTATAATATATAATATTTGAAAAATTATTTATAGTCATAGTGAATTGTAATCATATTAATGTTTTTCTACAGGTTAAAACATGTCTACAAAAGGGAGTTAAACAAAGGGATAAGGGTTGGGATTTCACAGACATCTCTCTAAAACGTAATGGTAATAATATATTTCATCCTTATCTTATACCAAAATATAATAAATTTTCATTTTTCCACATTTATCTAATATTGACCATATTTTTGATTATATATTCTTACTTTCTATATTTACATTCCTTCATTTTTGGAAATCCAAAATACCTTATTAGAATTATTCTTACAATCTTTTGGATCCCCTGAGTTTTAGTATGTTTTTAGATAAATATTACTATATAGGGTACACAAAAATAATTATAATTTATTACGAATATAAAATTTTATTATTTAAACTTATCCATCAGACTAATGGTTTGTGAGATTAATCGTACTAAACATTGTTCTTAACCAGTTGTTGGAATTATAACTACCCGGATCTTTATTACACACATAATCATGATTTATTACATAAACACTTCACTTGATACAACATGGATGATAGAAAGGCCTAGTGTCTTTATGGAATAAGAACAATATATACCAACGTAAAACATGAAATACAACATCTTTATTGAAAACATCCTTTACATGACCACTACATTCCCTCGTACATATCATTGCATGGGATAACCTGAGGACCTGCATAAGAAAAGGGTGAGCTATAAAGAACAGTAAAGGATTATACATGAAATAACATGAGGAATAAAATATATGTTAGAAAATTGGCATATCAATGGAGCACAAGAGAAACATGAACATAAAGGCATGATAAATCATGAAAATCATAACATGGAGATGTGGAAACAACACTTAACATGGAATTTTCATGAGCCAAGGCTCATTCCACATGGCGTATGAGTAAATACTCATTGCACATGAAGCATGAGTAAACCATAATTACACATGAATTATCATGATTCAACACTCATTGGACATGATTTATCATGATACACTACATTATTCAATGAATTTGAGCACCATTTAGGTGCACCCTTCATAATTATTTCATTTCATGTATAAGTGTTCCACATGGATCATAAAACATTGAATAAATCAACATCATAAGTTATTCCATGAATATAAAATATTAAATAAATACATGAAAATACCATTCAATATTTATATATGTATAAATTTGAATACCCTTGCTAGAGACATGGGTGTTGTATTCACTACATAATGATCATGGCTTGGAAAAACGCTGTGCAATTTCGGCTGCATAACAACATGACATAAGAATTCATAATAATGGGTTATGAGTGAGAAATGGGTCTCTCACAATATGTACATGAAATGGACAGTAACTAGGGTTATATAGATTCATGTCGCAAAAAATTTAATGGAATTTATATACGTAATATAAAATATTTACTAAAATTTAAATGAGGAGAGGGAAATTTCGTATGGAATTTCAGCATGGTAATAGGTGTACATGGGAGAAATTAATGAGAGAGAAAGGGGATCGATATTTTTTCAAATATTATGAGGGAATTATGGGAGAGATGATAAATCATACCCTAAAATTTTTTATTTAATTAAAAATTATATAACAATATATATAAACTTGAAAAAAATTTAGAATGGAAGAAATCCCTTAGTTGGAAGTGTGATACCATAGTCTTGGGAGACGCTTGAGAGAGGAATATTGTGGGCTGGGGGAGCCTTGAGAGTATTTTAGGGAAAGGAGAGCAGAGTTTGGATGAACTCTAAAAGATTTGAGTGAGGAGGAAGTGGGATCTTGGGTGATTTTATATTGGAAAGGAGAAGACGTTCTATATTATTTAGATTCAGGTACGTCACATTAAACTAATGAAAACTACAAACCAGGCCATAATTTTTTCCAAATGGGAGAGGAAAACAGTATTTTATATGTCTAATGACCGAAGATATTAAAATAATTGGGATGATTATGTGGAGGTGAGTCACATTCTCAAGGAATACAATTTAAAAAGACAAAATGTATTATATGCCCTGAAGGATCCTCTAAAGCATTGTAAAATAAATCAAACAAACCCCAAATCACATTTTTTTAATGTTAAAAAAATTATTGGCCGAAATTAATTTTTATAGTATTTTATTACATCACTATTGGGTCATTATGATGTCATTAAGCACATTATATCTTTAAATGGTATTTAATTTTTACCAAAAAATTCCATTGTCTCAGAAAATTATTAAAAATTCATTGTTCGATAATTTTAACATCCGGATTCAAAAAAATAATTTTCATTTTATATAATTAATTTTCTAAATATGTGAATTTTTACCTTTAAGATAAAAACCAACATTTATGGAAAATTCATGGTTTTTGAAAAAATCTACTTTCAAACATTATTAAAAAATATTATTGTATTCACAAAATTATACGATCATTTATATTTAATAAAAAGTAAATTCATAATAATAATATTTTATTAAAATTCTATTTAATTCAAAAATCCATTAATTCATCAAAATATATTACAAAGATTAGTATTTACTAACAATACTATTTTTTCTTTAAAAACTATTTACAAAGTAACAATAATAAAAAAAATGTATGTTCTCTATAAAATAATAATGTATATCGTAATAGTACTAGGTTCTTGTTACATAACACATTAAATCACCTGAATATAACCTTAGGGTAACATGTTCGATTGTGACATACTCTTGGGGTGGCTCATATAATATTTCTGATGTGGTACTCTATATCCACTTCTACTTCTCTTGTAGGCGGTTCCACTTGAGATTTATGTATTTAAGCTCAGATTTGGCTTGGTCAAGAGGGAAGCCCAATGATGCCATATACTTTCCGAGGTCTATCAAATTATCTTTGAACAAATAAAGTCTACTTGATGATGCCATCAATTCATTTGACTCACTAAATTGGATTTATTAAAGCAATATATGTATAATAATCTTATGATCACTATTCAATGAAGATATTAGAAATGGTCATAATTCATAACGGTATTTTATATTCCAAAACAAAAAACGAAATAAGTGCATATGTTTTACATAACTATAAGAATACATTTAATTATTCCAATAGTAATTTTCATTAATGAATTTTGGGGTCATTTCAATCTTCCCCCCTTAATAAAAATTGTGCCCTCGCAATTTTATTACATATAAAAAGAAATATGAAATTTAAATATGAATTCAATGTGGCTTACGTACCACCATTAATAATTCCCCAAAAAACATTATCACATTGACCACATAGAGCGAGGGACCTCCTAGTGAAACAATACCTCTATGAACTTTCAAAGTATTCTACTTCATTAGTCCAAACACAGTCCATGCAACTTGAATTATAATGATTAAAAATATGATGCACTTTTTGAAAATAATTTTTTCTATCATATAGTTTCAAAACATCACCATGTACCAGGTTATTGTAAAATAGTCTAACAGCGTCAGCTTATAAATTTAATAAATATGGTTCTTTTAATATATTTCCTAAGTTTTAAAAATATCAGAAGCGCAGACTATATATATATAGGTTTCTCGGAGGTCTCCGTCTTCTGTAGCTATCCTAATATCAAATAGTGAAACATACTCTTTGGACAGGGAAAAGTATTTGAAAATTACTTGAGTGTACCTCCCTTGATGAGAATGATGAGATAGTTGGGAGCTTAATATTTGATAACAATCGATCTATTATCCTTGATGATTCCGTGGGATGGAGGTCGTGCTTGATATTTCATAGATATTCTTTCAAAAAAGATATAAATTAGAAAAGGATATGATACTCTGCGACTTGAATTCACAGTAATTATAGCTACTAAGACCTGTAGAATGGTAAATAGTGTTTTTTTATGTTTTCCCCTTCCATATAGACACTATGCTTTATCCTGCAGATGAAACATATCAAATATTGAGTTACCCTGTAGACATGATAAATTTGTGATATTAAACTACATGATGTATAATGATTTTTTACTCCTTTATAAAATATAAGTTAGGTGTAAAACCTAATGGGTAAACCAATTACAAAATAGATGACTTATAAATTAATTTTTCACTTAACATATTAATCAATAGGCTTCAATCTATGTTATCCATGATATAATTTATAACATATATTTTTTGGGGATTTTTTTATTCCCTTAATAATGGTTCATAATAATATTTTGAATTTACCCATGAATATCCCCCAAGAGTGTTGTAACAAAGACTTTAGCATGACCCATTGTCGTGTACCATGATACCCCGGGTCAAGCCTGAAACACCTTATAGGTGTTTTCTCCCCTAGGTACATCTGTGCCAGAGCATCCTCGACCTGCTCTTATCCAAACAGGGATTTATTTTCTTGATAAAACACTTACACAATACACAACAAAACATGGGGATGTTTTTATTATACATAGTCTTTTCTATAAGGATTCACGAGGTTTTTGTATCCCTAATCCCAAAAATAACCATTACTATCATCTGATACCGACTATAAAAACCCTTGTCTTTATTATACACTTAAACATGATTTTTTAAATAAACTACTTACTTGATACAATATGTATTATAGAAAGGTATAGTGTCTTTGGGGCTTAGGAACATCACCTATCATATTAAAACATGAAACACAATATCGTTATTGAAAATAATCTTTACATGACAACTACATTGCCTTATACTTAGCATTTCATGGAATAACCTGAGGACATGCATAAGAAGATGGTGAGCTATAATGCCCAGTAAGGGAATAAAAATTCAATGACATGAAGAATAAAAAACATGGTAGAAAATATGAATATCAAATTATGACAAGATAAACATTAACATAAAGTCTTTATAAAGCATGAAAATCATTTCATGGAGATGTGCGAACAACACATAACATAGAATTAGCGTGAGCCAAGGGTCATTGCACATAAAGAATGAGTAAATACTCATTGCACATGAAACACGATTAAAACCTCATTTCACTTGAATTATTATGAGGAAACACACATTTCACATGGATTATCATGATACTATACTTTTCCCAATGCATTGGATCTCTATTAGGGAACACCCTTCATAATAATTTCATTTCAGGCATATGTGTTCCACATGGATCATAAAACATGGAATAAATCAACATCAGAAGTTATTACATGAATATAGAATGTAGAATAAATACATGAAATTACCATTCAATATATATATGTAAATAAATGTGAATAACCTTGTTAGATACATGGGTATGGTATTCACTACACAATGATATTGGCTTGGAAAAACGTTGTGAAAATTCGGAAGCATAATTATAAGAAAAATGAATTCATAAAAATGGTTGATGAGAGAGAAATGTATGTATCATCATATGTTCATGAAATGGACAGTAAGGGGGTTCATTTAGATACATGTACCAACAAATGAAATGTAATTTAGAAATGTAATGCAAAAGGATTTTGTGAATGTAAATGAGGAGAGGGAAATTCCTTACGAAATTTTCGCAAGGTAACATGTGTACATGGGAGGAATTAATGGGAGATAAAAGGGATATCTCATTATTAAAATATGAAGTGGTCCGTATGGGGGAGTTTCTAAATCATATCCCAGCATTTTTTATCAAATTCTAAATGATACAACAATATAATGAAACATGGACAATATTTAGAAAGGCTGAAATCCCTTAACTTGACGTGTGATCCTTAAAGCATGGGAGAGGCTTGAGAGAAGATTATTGGAAGCATGGGGTGAATTGGGAGGATTATAGAGAGAGGATGGTAGAGGTTGGATGAACACCAAAGGATTTTAGTTGGGAGGATGTGTGAGCTTCGGTGGGTTTATATAGGACAGGACACAGAATTATTTATTATTTATGATTGGGAAACCTCATATTAAAAAAATAAAAACCACAAAAACACTCATGGTTTTTCCCAAAGGGGAGTTGAAAACAATATTTCATATGGCCAATGGACGAAATTCTTAAAATAAGAGGGTTTTCTATGTGGAGGTGAGTCACATTCTCAAGGAAAACAATTTAAAAAATCAAAATGTTTTATAGGACATGAAGCTTCCACTAAATATTTGTAAACTAAATCAAACAACCACAAAATTTCATTATTTTCATGGAAAAACATTTAATGTCCGAAAATTATGCTTATAGTATTTTATTACATTATTATTGGGTCATTATGAAGTCATAAAACATATTATATATTTAAACAAAATTTAATTTTTACCCAAAAAATTAACAGTCCCAAAAAATTATGAAAAAATAACTGTTGGATAATTTAGACATTCTGTTTACAATAATAATAAAAATTTTATCTACATAATTTTATAAATATGCGAATTTATACTTTTAAACTAAAAATCGACAATTATTAATAATTTATTGGTTTTGACAAAAATAGCTTTCAAACATTAATAAAAATTACAATTGATTTTATAAAAATATATGATCAATTTTATTTAATAAAAAATAATGTAATAAATATAAATTTATTAATAATACTACTTTATTAACATATTATTAATTTAATAATTCCATTAATTCATCAAAATTGATTTCTTAGTTGAATATTAACTAAAAATACTATTTCTTCTTTAAAAACTATTTACAAAGTAAAAATTATTAAACGAATTTATATTCTATGTACAAGAATAATGTACATAATCGTAGTTCAGGGTTCATGTTACATAACCCATTAAAACACATAAATAAGACGTTAGGGTAAGGTGTGCGATGGTGACAGACTCTTTGGGTGTCATGGATAACATTGCTCGAGTTATAATATCTATCAAATTCCACTTCTCTTTTAGGTTTTTCTACTCAAGCATAACATATTTAAGATCGGCTTGGGCTTGGTCAAGAGTGAATCCCAATGACCCGACCCCCTTTCTGTGATCCATCAAATGGGCTTCATATGCAGCAAGTCTACTGGATGTGTCCATATCATTCTTTTTCCGAGTAAATTGGATTTGTTAAAGCCCTGTATTTATACTAATCATGTGATAAATGATTGAAGTCTCTATTACTAACCGTCATAATTCTTAAAGGTATTTTAAAATACAAAACATAAAACCCAATATGTTTATATGTTTAAAATAACCTAAAGAAGAAATTTAAATAGAACAAGAGTAATTTTTATTAATGAAATTTGGGGGCATTATAGGAATTATATCTTTTCTATTAGAGAAAATAATGTCATGGAAAATCGACTGAAATAGGAAACAATACATCAGACATACACTTATTCAATTTATTGGATAATAAAATAATACAAAATTCCATTGGATAGTGCAAATTTTATAATTATAATATATAGAATTGATTTTATTAGATGTAATCTAATATTGAATTGTAATGGTGAAAAAAAAAATTCATTGAACATTTAGTTAATCCAGAACATTATGATCTATTAATTGTAAGTTATTTTAGTCCATTAGAACCAACTATAAAATATTTCTATTGATACATTGCCTAAAAATATGTGGTCATTTGAAGAACATAGAGATATTTATTTTGAATCTCAAATTGTCTAATGATTTATTTTCTTGAAATCCACATTCATAGAATTTTTAATTATTAAGAGAGTTTTATTTATAAGGAATGCATTTATGGATTGCAATTTCTTGTGAACTATTTTATTGTTTAATCATATGTCCCATTTTTGTGCTGATTGATCACTTCCACGAATAGATAAAAAATTGGACAATCTGATCCACTGGATCAAGGTCTTCTAGGGATAGAAAGTTAGAGATCGATAATTACAATGAGGGATTTTATGGTCTAGGAAGACAAAGTTCATACGGATCCACCAGATCAAGGGATTGATGGGTTTGGTATGACTGAGTAGATAGTGATCCATAAAATCAAGGTCTTTTCTGGAAATGAATAGTAGTCCTTATAGTATCTACTAAAAACAGAGGATACATTTAGTCAAATTTTTTTACTACCTTAACTCTAATGGTCAAAGGGTAAATTATTATAAAATATTGTAAGCCTTTTTTACTATTATAATCATTTTTATTAATTTTTTTTCTTATTTTATATTTTCCTCATTTAACGTATGTTAGAATATTGTATGTAATATAATTTCTAATATTAGTTTTAGCTTACTAATTGTGATATCTATAAACTAATTTTTTTAATTAGAGAGTCCATATTTATGATTTTGACACCACAATCATTGGATGATGTATGAGTCTAATTATGTATACTTATAGAAGTTTTTTATTGATTTTAAATTATTTTTTAACTATAATTCCACAATAACCCCTATTTTATATGATTAAAAATTATTTTGATCCAAAAATTTCTATTATAGCTAGTTAAACTACATTTAACTGATTATTTTCTAATTATTACATAATCTTAATGTAGTTTATGTTTTCATCTAAACAGATTTTTTATTTTTTTTCACACAAATGTATTTATAGAAAACTATTTTTTCGTTTTTTATGATAATAGGTGTAAAGACCCGTAAAATTCAAGGGAAATATTTTCTTAATTTTCTTTAGAATTTTACAAGAGCGCAGTTTCAGACGGCACCTGATTCCGAGGCCCGGAGTGCCCGGAATCATTTTCCGAAGTTTGGATCGGGTACGTTCAGTGAACGAACGAGCGGGAATTTCTAACTTTTGATCTGGTGCTTGGAATTGAAATCCGAGGGCACCGATGAACTCGTAGTGCCGATATTTGCTTAAGGAGACCTTTTCCGAGGATGCGTTTATTTCGGGTTGAGAGTTAGTTTTGGGAGTTTAGAATAAGTTAAATAAAAATTGTGGGTTACAATTTTTTATTTAAACTTGTTGGTTATATTCTCTCAAAGGATTTTCGGTGTGGGACCCACACCCACTTAACCTCCCTTGAGAGGATTAAGTGTGGTGGGGCCCACACGAAACTTAAACTTTTCCTCTTCCCTCAAACCCCCTTAACCCCTCTTTAATTAACATGACAACTTGTTAATTAATGTGGAGTTATCTCTTTTTGAATTTCAAACCTTTGAAATTATTTTTGTGAATAAAATAAAACTTTATCTTATTTTGTTGTTTTAGAACTCTTAGCCATCTTGGAGAGGTTGAGGGATTTTCTTTCTTCTTCAAGCTTTGACGAAGAACGCTCAAGTTCCGATGAAGAACGCTCAAGCTCCGACGAAGAACGCCGCTCCTCCCTTCTTCGTCTACCGTGTCAACGAAAGGGAACGCCACTTCTTCCTCGGACATCCTTCGTCGGCATACGAAGATTCGTCAACGACGAACTTCTTCAGACGCACCTCTTCATCATCGGATTTGACGAACGGCTACCGCGACGCCCGACCTCCGCAACGTCGTCTTCCGCGGAACGTTGACAAATCTTCGAAACTTATACCAAGGTAGGGGTTGATGATTTTTGTTTAATTATTTTATTCTTGATCGTGGATCTTGCAAGTCTAACGTGTGTCTTTTGAATATTTTAAGTTGCGTTATTATTTAACGTGAGGGGGGCCGGACCGCATGAACACGGCCGAACCCCCCTCCATCGTTCTTGTTGATTTACCTTGCGGGTAGAAACAAGGTGGCGTGGTGCCGTCGCACCACGCGGTTAATCGTGCGTTTATATTACGCGACGCCGTCACGCGGCGCCATGGAAGGATCATGAAGAACGCGACGTCGTCGCGCCGCGTTGAAGGAAATCAAGGTGCGGCGGAGGGGCGCGGTGCCGTCGCACCGCGCCGGACGACTAACACTGCGGCCGGTTCCGGGCCGCGGCGGAACGAGGAGACCGGCGGCCGGGCCGCCGGCGTCGGAAGCCGAAGAGGGGACCGGATTTTCCGGTCCCGTTGGAGAAAACCGGCCGGCCAGCTGGCCGGCCGGATGATATTAAACCGGGGGAAATTAATCCCCCGGCCAGCACACAAAACCCCCCCTCATTTATGAGGGGGGGGGGGGGGTTTCCTTGAGGGGGGCAGGAGGCCCCCCGGTTTCCGCACAAACAGGCCCCCCATGTGGGGGGGGGGGGGGGGCGTTTTCAAAACAAGGGTGCGGCTATATGTCGCGCCGCCCCTTCAATCAAGCAGGGGGGGGGGCTTTGCCCCCCGCGCTGCCTCCGTGCAGCGCCAGGCTGCCAGGCCGCCTCGACCGCCGCGCTGCCGGCCGGCCGGCCGGGTCGGGTCGACCCGGTTCGGTCCAACCCAGGGGGGGTCGGGCCGGGTCGGCCCGGACCCGGACCCGGACCCCCCGTTTCGAATCAGTTTCGGTCTTTTGGCCATAACATGAGCCACGGACCTCCGATCGACGAACCGTCTGCAGCAACGCGATCCTTGGATGGAGACGGTCGTTTTAGTATATCGCACTCAAGGTTTCGGATTACTTTGAGTTCGGCCGGGTTGGTTCGTTCACGAAACCAACCGGGTCTTCGGAGCAGAAATGCTCATATATTGAGCTACGAACGTCCGATTGACGTGCCGTCAGCTGTGTTGTGTTCCACATAGTGAGACAAATCTTTTGGCATACTCCGCCCGAGGTTTGAAAGCAGGTGGAGTATGGCCGGGTTGGTTTTGCCTTAAAAACCGACCGGGCCCCGGGGATGAAAATGCCAATAACTCTCAGACCGGGCGTCCGATCGACGCGCCGTCTGTTGCGTTGAGTTCCTGTTGTCGATATGGAACATTTGGATACATCAACTCTGGAATTTGTGACAATTGATGTATCAGCCTCTCGGCTCGTGGAGCGGACCCTCCGAACGAGCTTGCTGTGTGCGGGAACCCTAGTGCTGGCTGCGACTGTTACTGTGACTACTACTGCTACTACTGCTACTATGACTACGACGACGACAGTACAGAGATCCTGAGTGGATTCGACAACGAAGACTACAGCACTCAGCGATCCTACGTGGATCAGTGCTATATGTCCTGTGTGGGCCCGATCCTGTGTGGATTCGACGACGAAGACTTCAACACTCAGCGATCCTACGTGGATCAGTGCTACAGGTCCTGTGTGGGCCCGATCCTGTGTGGGTCTGATCCTGTGTGGGTCTTTGCGCTCAGCGGTCCTGTGTGAACTAGCGCCTACAGGTCCTGTGTGGGCCCGATCCTGTGTGGGTCTTTTGAGGGGGTTAGTTACCTATCGATCCTTCGTGGGTCCGACGACTTAGATGGATCAGAGATCATCTTTATCGTCCTTTGAAGACGTATACCTGTGTGAGCTGAAACCTTTTGCTTTCCTGTGTGGATTTTGTTGTGCTATCCTGTGTGGATTACGTTTTGCTTTCCTGTGTGGGATACGTTTACTTTCCTGTGTGGACTGAGTTGTACTTGGGCTCGGAGGTTGGAGCGTATTTGAATTTGATGACTTAGGTATATGTATGGGCATATACCTAAGCAGTGTCGATTGTTACTTCGTGATTGTACCTTTCTTTGTGGTTTATCCTTTGTGGATTTAAGAGACCTTCTGGGGTCTCGGGGTCCCTACTAAGTAGCTTATACTCACCCCTGCACGGGCTTTGCCCGCACTACGTTGTGTTGGTTGCAGACGACGGACAGCGTTGATCTTATCTGAAGCTTGTAGAGCAGGACGGTACCTGGAGGTGGCCCACTGGACGGGACGTGCTCGGAGCGGACGACGGGACTCGTGGAGCAGTGGAGCTATCTGTACCCACCTTTCAGGTGGGATTTCCAGTGGACAGCTCGGTGTAGCGGCGTTTACTTTTCAGTTGCTGTTTTACCTTTCGAGTTGTACTTTATTTTTAGTTTGGGTTTGTATACTGGCCCATTTACTGTTCCGCACTTTCAGTTGTACTCTGCTTTTGCTTAGTGTTTACTTTCCGCTTGCTTACTCTGTGGTGTTTGTTTACATTACAAAGGCAATGCCTTCCCTTTTTACTGGGATTTACGCCTTGGTGCTAGTCGCCAGCCCCTGGCCTATGGAAGGCGGGCTTGGGGTAGTCACGGCACGGACCCCGAGGGCGGGTCGTGACAAATTGGTATCAGAGGAGTTCGGTTCTACCACGAACTCTGATCTTTTCTATTTGAAGCAATAATGTTTAGCTTATTGAGTGTGGTTATCAGTCTAGGGAGTCCAGTGTTGGTGCGGCGGCCGACGTATCCGTACACCAGGACCCTGACTTCTGATTTCCGACTTAATGCACGAAAACATTGATTGCGTGTGTGTTTCAAGTTTTCTTTGTGATTTCTTTGTGTCAACTCACCAGGTATAGAGTTTGACCGTGGCGCACCTGTTTCCTTTCAGGATGGCCCCACGACGACAGCCAGCTAGGGTTCCGAGAGTCGAGTGTGACGACAGCCCACCGAGCGATGAGGCTTCGGTACATGGCCCTCTTGCAGTTGAGGCACCAGCGATACTACCATACGTTGGGCCATCGATGCCACTAGCCCCAGCAGTAGGCGATGCACGCCACTTGAGTGCGCTGCACGAGATCCAGTGCCAGAGGCCACCCAGGTTCCGGGGAGAGATGGACCCGCAGGCGGCTGAGGATTGGCTGGAGGCTGTGGTGGGAGTCTTCAGGCTAGTGGGGACGCCGGCAGACTTCATGGTAATCTTTGCTGCCAGCCTCCTTCAGGCAGCAGCAGGCAGGTGGTGGAGCCACTTGTTTCAGTTTTGCGACGGGATGACCTTCGCATGGGAAGACTTCGAGACCTTCTTCAGGGTGGAGTTTGTGTAAGTAGCGCTACACCCCGAGCGTGTACAGGAGCTTCTGCATTTGCCACGTGTTTTTCGATCAGTAGCCGAGTCATCTGTGGGCAGTAGACAGATGATGCAGAGGTCCAGGAGGACCAGACTAGTAGTTGGAAGATCTCGGGTTTTAGGACCGGTGGTGCGGGGCACCCGAGGTGGGGTCAGAGCTAGGCTTGCCAGAAACGGACAATGTTACTCCTGCGGCGGGAAGGGTCACCTGGCACGTGACTGTCCGACTCCTCGTACGTTTGATCAGCGGGTGTTAGAGGAGCCACTGAGACAGAAGTAGCAGCAAGTGCTTGAGCAACAGCCGAGTAGTGGACAAGGCAGTAGAGCTCCGAGAGCAGGTGGACAGGAGAGGAACTAGTGGATACGTCCCTTGTACTTCTAGTTCCATTTTTCTATTGTATTCGTGTCTTGTACTATGAGCTGCAATAATAAAAGACACTTATCTTTGTTTGCTTTACTAGTCCTTTTGTCTGATTGATACTGATTGGTCCCGGTTAAACTGTTGACTTGACCCTCACTTTAGAGATTTCAACTGGAGGGGACCCAGTAACCTCACACTGATGCCGACAGTGTGACTTGACCCTTAGAGGCGAGAGTAACGGTTGGACCTCTTGGTAGCAGCGTCGAGGCCTTACGACGTCATCCGTGCCATAAATTAACTAATCATGACGGATTTGACTGTATTAGGCAAGGAACGTGGTTCATCTAGGGGATGAGACCGGATTTCACTTTTCGGCAAAGGAGAAATCTTAGCAGCTAGCCTCTTTGCAGATATCCTTCGTGGATAGATATGGATCAGCCTTCCTTCAGTCACTCATAGTCACTCCTCCACTACTGCAGCGAGTCAGGGAGGCACAACGTGGGGACGCTGACTGTGAGACCCAGCGTGCATAGATATCCTCGGGGCAGGCACCTGAAGGTTTCTCCCTTGGAGCAGAGCACGACATCCTTTTCAGAGGACGTACCATGGTACCAGTCGCTTTGCGAGAGGAAGTGCTGAGAGAGTTTCTCACTTCTCCTTTGGCGGTACATCCTGGAGTGGCAAAGATGTACCAGGACCTCAGACCATAGCACTGGTTGCCGGGCATGAAGAAGGCAGTAGCAGAGTTCGTTTCTCGATGCCTCACCTGTCAGCAGGTGAAGGCAGAGCATCAGGTACCAGCAGGCTTGGTACAGCCCTTGGAGGTTCCGGAGTGGAAGTGGGACAACATATCTATGGACTTCATGACTGGACTTCCACGCACTTCCAGAGGTCACGACTCCATCTGGGTGATTGTTGACCGACTCACCAAGTCGGCACACTTCTTACCCATCAGAGAGCAGGGCTCAGAGGATAGCTTGGGACGTCTCTACGTTCAGGAGATTGTGCGGCTCCACGGTGTCCCATCATCTATCGTCTCTGATCGAGATGCCCGCTTTACTTCCCGGCTTTGGAAGGGGTTACAGGAGGCGTTCGGTACGCAGCTACGTCTGAGCACAGCTTTTCACCCTCAGACGGATGGTCAGACAGAGAGGACCATTCAGACTCTCGAGGACATGCTCCGCGCATGTGTCCTTGACTTTGGTCATAGCTGGGAGGACCACCTACCCTTGGTGGAGTTTGCGTATAACAACAGCTACCACTCCACTATCGGGATGGCACCGTACGAGGCGTTGTACGGCCGACCTTATAGATCTCCTTTGTGCTGGACAGACCCTGGAGAGTCAGCACTCGTGGGACCAGAGAAGTTCCAGGTCATCCAGGAGCGGATGAGGACAGCCCAGAGCAGGCAGAAGTCATATGCTGACAGGAGGCGGAGGCCACTGGAGTTCGAGGATGGCGACCACGTCTTCTTGCGGGTCTCACCTCGACGTGGTATTCGGAGATTTGGCCGAGGCGGAAAGTTATCTCCACGCTTCATTGGACCCTTCCAGATTCTCAGCAGGATTGGTGAGGTGGCTTATCGCCTGGCCCTACCACCTCAGTTGCACCGGGTGCATGACGTCTTCCACGTGTCTCAGCTGAGGAAATACGTTCACGACCTGACGCACATCATTGATCATGGGGAGCTTGACGTTGACGATGGGGCGACTTTCACGGAGGTTCCAGTAGAGATAGAGGATCAACAGGAGGGGTCCTGCGTGGGAGATCGATTCCTCTTGTGCGCATCAGATGGCAGCACGTGAATCTCCAGGAGAGCACATGGGAGCGGGAGGCTCAGAAACGTGCTCAGTACCCTCATTTGTTTCCCTAGTTTTTGATGTATCTTTACGGTGACGTAAAGCCCTGAGGTGGGAGTAATGTAAAGACCCGTAAAATTCAAGGGAAATTTTTTCTTAATTTTCTTTAGAATTTTACAAGAGCGCGGTTTTAGACGGCACCTGATTCCGAGGCCCAGAGTGCCCGAAATCATTTTCCGAAGTTTGGCTCGGGTACGTTCAGTGAACGAACGAGAGGGAATTTCTAAAATTTGATCCGGTGCTCAGAATTGAAATCTGAGGGCACCGATGAACTCGCAACGCCGATATTCTCTTAAGGAGACCTTTTCCGAGGTTTCGTTTATTTCGGGTTGAGAGTTAGTTTTGGGAGTTTAGAATAAGTTAAATAAAAATTGTGGGTTACAATTTTTTATTTAAACTTGTTGGTTATCTTCTCTCAAAGGAAGTTAGGTGTGGGACCCACACCCACTTAACCTCCCTTGAGAGGATTAAGTGTGGTGGGGCACACACGAAACCTAAACTTTTCCTCTTCCCTCAAACCCCCTTAACCCCTCTTTAATTAACATGACAACTTGTTAATTAATGTGGAGTTATCTCTTTTTGAATTTCCAACCTTTGAAATTCTTTTTGTGAATAAAATAAGACTTTATCTTATTTTGTTGTGTTAGAACTCTTAGCCATCTTGGAGAGGTTGAGAGCTTTTCTTCCTTCTTCAAGCTTTGACGAAGAACGCTCAAGTTCCGACGAAGAACGCTCAAGCTCCGACGAAGAACGCCGCTCCTCCCTTCTTCGTCTACCGTGTCAACGAAAGGGAACGCCACTTATTCCTCAGACATCCCTCGTCGGCATACGAAGATTCGTCAACGACGAAATTCTTCGGACACACCTCTTCGTCATCGGATTTGACGAACGGCTACCGCGATGCCCGACCTCCGCGACGTCGTCTTCCGCGGAACGTTGACAAATCTTCGAACCTTATACCAAGGTAGGGGTTGATGATTTTTGTTTAATTATTTTATTTTTGATCGTGGATCTTGCAAGTCTAACGTGTGGCTTTTGAATATTTTAAGTTGCGTTATTATTTAACGTGAGGGGGGCCGGACCGCATGAACACGGCCGAACCCCCCTCCATCGTTCTTGTTGATTTACCTTGCGGGTAGAAACAAGGTGGCGTGGTGTCGTCGCACCACGCGGTTAATCGTGCGTTTATATTACGCGACGCCGTCGCGCCGCGCCATGGAATGATCATCAAGAACGCGACGCCGTCGCGCCGCGTTGAAGGAAATCAAGGTGCGGCGGAGGGGCGTGGTGCCGTCGCACCGCGCCGGACGATGAACACCGCGGCCGGTTCCGGGCCACGGCGGAACGAGGAGACCGGCGGCCGGGCCGCCGGCGTCGGAAGCCGAAGAGGGGACCAGATTTTCCGGTCCCCTTGGAGAAAACCGGCCGGCCAGCTGGCCGGCCGGATGATATTAAACCGGGGGAAATTAATCCCCCGGCCAGCACACAAAACCCCCCCTCATTTATGAGGGGGGGGGGGGGGGTTTCCTTGAGGGGGGCAGGAGGCCCCCCGGTTTCTGCACAAACAGGCCCCCCACATGGGGGGGGGGGGGGGGCATTTTCAAAACAAGGGCGCAGCTATATGCCGCGCCGCCCCTTCAATCAAGCGGGGGGGGGGGGGGGGGCTTTGCCCCCCGCGCTGCCTCCGTGCGGCGCCAGGCCGCCGCGCCCGCCGCGCCGCCGCGCCCGCCGCGCCGCCGCGCTACCGGCCGGCCGGGCCGGGTCGGACCCGAGTCGGGTCGACCTGGTTCGGGCCGACCCAGGGGGGGTCGGGCCGGGTCGGCCCGGACCCGGACCCCCCGTTTCGAATCAGTTTCGGTCTTTTGTCCATAACTTGAGCCACGGACCTCCGATCGACGAACCGTCTATGGCAACATGATCCTTGGATCGAGACGGTCGTTTCGGTATATCGCACTCAAGGTTTCGGATTACTTTGAGTTCGGCCGGGTTGGTTCGTTCACAAAACCAACCGGGTCTTCGGAGCGGAAACGCTCATATCTTGAGCTATGAACGTCCGATTGACGTGCCGTCAGCTGTGTTGTGTTCCTCTTAGTGAGACGAATATTTTGGCATACTCCGCCCGAGGTTTGGAATCAGGTGGAGTACGGTCGGGTTGGTTTTTCCTTAAAAACCAACCGGGCCCCGGGGACGAAAATGCCAATAACTCTCAGACCGGGCGTCCGATCGACGCGCCGTCTGTTGCGTTGAGTTCCTGTTGTCGATATGGAACTTTTGGATACATCAACTCTGGACTTTGTGACAATTGATGTATCAGCCTCTCGGCTCGTGGAGCGGACCCTCCGAACGAGCTTGCTGTGTGCGGGAACCCTAGTGCTGGCTGCGACTGTTACTGTGACTACTACTGCTACTACTGCTACTGTGACTGCGACGACGACAGTACAGAGATCCTGAGTGGATTCGACGATGAAGACTACAGCACTCAGCGATCCTACGTGGATCAGTGCTATAGGTCCTCTGTGGGCCCGTTCCTGTGTGGATTCGATGACGACGACTTCAGCACTCAGCGATCCTACGTGGATCAGTGCTACAGGTCCTATGTGGGCCCGATCCTGTGTGGGTCCGATCCTGTGTGGGTCTTTGCGCTCAGCGGTCCTGTGTGAACCAGCGCCTACAGGTCCTGTGTGGGCCCGATCCTGTGTGGGTCTTTTGCGGGGGTTAGTTACCTATCAATCCTTCGTGGGTCCGACGACTTAGATGGACCAGAGATCGTCTTTATCTTCCTTTGAAGATGTATACCTGTGTGAGCTGAAACCTTTTGCTTTCCTGTGTGGATTGTGTTGTGCTATCCTGTGTGGATTACGTTTTGCTTTCCTGTGTGGAATACGTTTACTTTCCTGTGTGGACTGAGTTGTACTTGGGATCGAAGGTTGGAGCATATTTGAATTTGATGACTTAGGTATATGTATGGGCATATACCTAAGCAGTGTCGATTGTTACTTCGTGATTGTACCTTTCTTTGTGGTTTATCTTTTGTGGATTTGAGAGACCTTCTGGGGTCTCGGGGTCCCTACTGAGTAGCTTATACTCACCCCTGCACGGGCTTTGCCCGCACTACGTTGTGTTGGTTGCAGACGACAGACATCGTTGATCTTAGCTGAGGCTTGCAGAGCAGGACGGTACCTGGAGGTGGACCACTCGACGGGACGTGCTCGGAGCGGACGACGGAACTCGTGGAGCAGTGGAGATATCTGTACCCACCCTTCAGGTGGGATTTCCGGTGGATAGCTCGGTGTAGAGGCTTTTACTTTTCAGTTGCTGTTTTCCCTTTCGAGTTGTACTTTATTTTCAGTTTGGGTTTGTATACTGGCCCATTTACTTTTCCACACTTTCAGTTGTACTCTGCTTTTTCTTAGTGTTTACATTCCACTTGCTTACTCTGTGGTGTTTGTTTACTTTACAAAGGCAATGCCTTCCCTTTTTACCGGGATTTACGCCTTGGTGCTAGTCGCCAGCCCCTAGCCTATGGAAGTCGGGCTTGGGGAAGTCACGGCACGGACCCCGAGGGTGGGTCGTGACAATAGGTATTAATGATGTCCCTTTAAAAAATATCCATTCTAGTCGACCACCTATCATCAATGGAAATGGTTTTCAGTATTAGAGTGATATGTTGAAAACAGTTGTAATCAATACAATAAATGATAAATGTGAAATTTCAATGGGTGATTATGAGTTACCTTATAAATAATATTTTATTTCTAGTCATTAGTATAAATAGAAATATCAAACAAATTATGTAGTACAGAATAATCTATTGTTTTATAGGATAATGAAAATAAACATTAAATTTTTTTTCCATGTGAAGATTATATTTTTTTTTTCTAGAATTTATATGTTAATATTTTGGAAATTATAATTTTGTTATGATTGAAAGAGCTATGATGAGAGTATACTATTATGAATTTGATTTTCTACATGGAGAATTAGTTTAAAAAATAAATCTATGATTTTTTAGAATTTTCTATAGCCTTCATCCTTTAGGATAAAAGGATATTAGATAATAATATATTTTTTTAAAATCATTATTAAGATAATACAAAATTAATAGGAATCCATACGGATATATTTGGATGATACATGATAGATTAACCATCTCAAATTAGATGAGATAATTTGAAATCTCATCCAATTTGATGGAGTATTTAAAATTGATCCGGAATAGATGGAAAATAACTATAGTGGTGTATCTTAAGAATCTACTTCTATTGTTCCTACTAAATTACATTCCATTAAAAAATTTATGATATCTTCCATGAATAATACATTGAGCATTGAATTATATTCTAGTTATTTATAAGATAGTATAATTTTTTTATAAAATCATTCTAAAATGGTTAATAAAATCATTGGAATTTTTTGAGTATAGATACTATAAAATTCATAAAGATAAGAATGAAAACAATGAATCTACTGTTTTTTTTGTAATAAATCTATGAAGGCAGGATAAATTCATCCTGGTTTTTCTATGATAAAATTAAATATAATAAATAGATAAATTCGGATAGAAATTCAATGAATTATTATATTCTTAAATCAAAAATTTATTGAAATATCATAATACATGGAGTGTTAGTTATGAAGATATTTCCTCAGACACTAATTCAAAAATTTAATGTTCGGAATCAAGGAACATTGTAATTTCTTATGAAATACCTATGGTAAATAATTGTCTCATTGAAATGATACAAAATTATGAATCCCTTACCAATATTAATCATTATGAAAATTTTCGTGATAGAAATTAAAGGACAAATTCGAGAAATTCAGATGAATAATCTACCTCATCTCATAAGGGAAATAACTTATGTAGTTATGAAGAGGTTTATAGGGTTGATAAAATACTTAAATTGTTAAATGTTTTTAAATATAAACATAATTCCCAAAAAAATGGTAAGGATGATTGAAGAGTTACTATTATGAAAAAAATATTTAGTAATACAAAATATCATTATAACACTAATTATGAATAGGATAGTATTTCTAATGATAAAGATAATTCTATTTCTGTGAAAAAAATTAAGAAAATATTTTAGTAAAACATATATCGAAAACTAATACTGAAGAGTATAATCATTTAGTTTTAAAACCAAACTAATAAATTTCTAGTTTTAAGAAATTACTATCTATGTTTAATTTTATGATTTAAAACATTGATAAGATGTGTAAAAAATTTAGACCACATACTATCAATACCCAAATAGGTTTAATAAATAATAATCTTATTTCTAATAATAACTATGTTATTCTAAAAAGTGGTACATCTAGATTTTTTTTAATGTGCTCTAGATTGAAAAAAATTTCTATTAATAATGTCCACTTTGGATATTTGGATAAAGAAATATTTGTCAAAAATATTTACATTTCTTAGTAATATAATGTTGGAAATATGTGGTTACCAAGAATATTATGTTTTGAAATTACCAGAGACAATAATGTTTTGGTTCCAAAAAATTAATTTCATTGTTTTCATTAAAATAGATGATGAACCAACAAAGAAATATTTTGTAAGTAGATAGTTGATTTTCCAGACATATAATGATAACAAATATTTCATCAATAATATTATCAGGTTGAAAGGTTTTAATGTAACTTTCAAATTATAATTCCCAATGATAAATCATTTGTTTACTTAAAAATTTTATTCATGGAATATATATAATTTCAAATGATTAATTTTTTTGCTACATTAGAATAACCTTATATGAATAAGTAAATTATTAAATAAGGTTTATTAGGTTATAATATTGAATGAAAAATGGATGTAAAGAGTTCAAAATATAAACATATATTCTCATCCAATTAGTATTAGAATATTTACTCCATAAAAATAAAAGTCTTTAGGACCAAATACATACCTTGAAGTACTAATATAAATGATCAATATTTGTTATGTAAATTAATATTAGGACAATATAACCCTATAAAACATGCTATGTTATTTAAGATTGGACTTGATAAGGATTAACCAAAACTTATTTTTGATACTTCAAAAGTCCATGATCCGTATCAATTTGGTAAGAAACATATGTCATTTTTGAAATCTATTTCTGATGTATCAACATCTGATACTTTATAGTTTGTGTGAATTGAATTATTTTATTGTACAAAAAAAATATATAGGTAGAAAATACACTATATATATTTTAGTTGATTATTTTAGTAGATACACATTGGTATATTTTTTAGAAATAAAATATGAAACATTTAGTTGCTTTTAAACCTACAAAGCCAGATTTAAAAATGAGAAAAAACTATCCATGATATATTTTTATAGTGATAAAGGTAAAGATTTGGTAAATTATATTTCTGTTTTTTATTACGATTGGTGTTGCCCATAAATTTTTGATTTCGTGAACTTAATAAAAAATGGTGTTGTTCAATGAAGAAATAAATTTCACAAAAATATTACTAGAACCCTGTTGAGGGAACAATCAGTTGCTAAAAATTTATTATTTGAATATATTAGTAATTCTTGTAATACTAAAAATTGTGTTTTATTAATACATTTTATTAATAATACTCAGTATGATTTTTGGAATGTATGAAAACAAAATAATTCATACTTCAATGTTTTTAATGCAATGTATTAATCAAGAATACATTTGAAAACATACATAAATTTTCTCAAACAAAAATGAAGAAGGAGTATTTTATGTCTACTAAACCATTAGTAATGATTATACAAATTGTATTAAATATAATTGTACTGTTTAAAAAATATAACTTGTTATTTTTGATGAAACTAGTCCCTTTATTTTCAAAAATCATCAATGAAAAGGGTCATATGTCATTTCTAAAACTGATTGTCATACTATATTATATTTTTCTTTTCATGAGAGAACAACTTAAGAATATGGTTCTAATGTAATACACTAATAATTTTTTCAACCTATAATAGAAAAAAAATAATTTTTATACAATAGAAAATCAGTTGTTTCTTAAGAATAATCATACTGAAAATATCATTGGTTATATAGATTAGCCAACATTAACTACAAGTTCAATGACTAATAAAATTAAAAATATAACTATATTTTCTCAATTTGATCCTATGAATATTTATTCAGAATTATGTTAGGTGGATTTAATAAATTATATGTAAGATGATATTAATTAATTTAAATGGAACAATGTTAGAATTTGGTTGAATGACCTAAAAAACATCAATAATTGCAGTGAAATGGATTTTTTAGAATAGATGTGATGAAAATGGGACTACAGTAAGAAATAAATATATACTGGATATTAAGGGTTATAATCACTAATACATATTATTTTATTAGTAAAATATGACTCAGTCTCAAGATATAAAGATAGATAATAATTCTGACTTATACAACATTCTTAAATTTCAAACTATTTCAATAGGATGTGAAGTGTGATTTCATTAAATGATATGACTTGGAGGATTATTATTCGGGAAAGCCCTATGGTTTTAAAAATAAAAAACATATTAAATTGGTTTATAATAATTATAAGTAATTTTGTCAACATAAACAATCCCATCGAGTTTCGTTGGAATGGATAAATGGTTTTTTGGTACAAAATCATTTTTAAAGGAGCTGCAGATCTATTTATTTTTATAATTATTTTGATAACTGAATTATGATTTTATTGATATATACATTGAAGACATTATATTTTGTTATAAAAAAAATATTTAATATATTCCATAGTGGATAACATGTTGTCTATGTTTAAATGAGTATGATGGGTGAGTTTAAATACTTTCTATGTTATCAATTTTCCATTAAAATATAATGAATTTTCTTTCATGAACAAAATTATATGAAAATTATTATTATGAAAATATGGAATGAAAATAATAAAAGTATCAGTACTCAAATCAGAAAATCCAATAGATTTTACCTTAATGAAGCCTAGAAACTAATATATTAAATGACATCAAGATGTATTATTGTAATTTTACATTTCATAATATCTAGTTGCCAGAATTTAATGATTTCAATTTTATTATGTACAAGTTATCAATGAAATACTTAGGTACCTAAAATTAAGGATGTTAAATTAATTTTTCATTACGTTATTGAAACAATTTTTTTATAATCTTATGTACATGATTTTGAAAGACAATTGGATGATGCTATTTAAAGATATATAATAGACCTAGAAAGTATATAAGGACCATTTATTTTATTAGGAGAAGATTTAGAATCATTTTTTTGTAAACAAAAATATGCATTATCACATTATATAGATGAATATGAATATGTGGAGTATAGATGTTATTTTCTCTAATGTTGTGGATGAAATATACACTAAATTACTATTTCATGAGTCTTATTAAAGATAATTTTTCGTGATAACACAGGTTCCATTATTTTATGTAAAAAACCTTTAATTTTACTCAAATAACTAAAACATATATCTATAAATCACTATTTCATTTGTGATCTAAAAATCAAAGTATAATTTTACAAATCATCAGAACTTATGAACAACATGATAATATTTTATCAAAACACCTTAGTTTCGATAGATTTGGATTTATTAAAATAATGCTATGAATGGTCATTGTTTTGTGATTATTTATATCTTCTTCTTATATAACAATCTCTTGACATTAATAATATATTTTTATGAGGGTGAGTATATATGTTTTTAGTTTTCAAAAAAAAATTTCATCCAAGTTTGTATATTTTTTTTATTTTTAAAAAGTTTTAACATGAATACTTATTCAGAAATTTTTTTTCTTAGATATCATTCTAATACAGTTTTGTTCCCAAATACTTTATAAAATAATATTTCAAGTATAATTTTTTCGGTTAAACATATTTTTAAAAATTTTCTAGACAAAATTTTTTTATATAAAATGTTTTTTTTCAATTATGTTTTTTATATCAATAATTTCAAAATTCAGAATCTTTCTAGACACATGATTTTCTAAAAATTATTTCTGAATAATATTTTTTATTAATTTTATCATAATTCATTTTGCATATGAAAACCAATAAGAACAAATTGCCCATTTGGAGAAAGAATTCTACATTGAAAGGTATTATTCTTTCCATTTTTCATGTATCCATTCCTTAAGATTACAATGGTTATTTTACATAGTCTTTTCATTTTCATACATTGTTTTATTTTCAAACATTAAAATTTTCTAATCATAATGATTATCATTCCCAATTTTTTTTATTAAAATAGTGAGAGTTAAAATTTATATTTAATAATTAATTTTACTAAATCAAAAATTTTAGGTTAAAAATATTTTTAAACTAATTAATTGAATGTTGGATTGGATATGAAACACCATTTCTCACACCTATATAATGCTGGGACACACATGTAGAACATCATTTTCTAGAATATTTACTCCAAACTCTCTCGACCCCTTTATGTGCTCGTTCTGATGTTTTTTGTAGTCATCCAACCACCAATAAAACTCCCTATACAATGGATACTATTGATTAATTTCTACAACTCTTATTCTTCAGAGAAAGAATCATCTTGAGAATATGGTAAAAAAATAATGATTCTATTATTAAGTGGATATTTTGTTCTGGAAATTGGTAAAAAGAATTCTCAGAAAACCTAAAAAGAACATTTATTTAAAATTCTCGAAAATATTCACAGAATTTAAGGCTTCTATTGTGTTTTTTACAAAATGTTATAAGGACTATTTTTTTTCTTCTATTTTTAAGAAGTATATGATTTCATAAAAAAATATTAATCCTTTTTTTGTTCATTATTATGGTGGATCATATATAAACTCACATAAATTACCATTCATACATGGTATTTTTGATAAATCCAAGGCTCACACATCTTTATTCCCTTGTTATGCTAAAATAATATGGGTTCCTCACTTATCACTTGACAAAAGAGTCATTACATAATGGATAAATTGTTACATAAAACTAAGAAAAGGTTATTGTGAAATATAAAATGTTTTGAATTTAGTTTTTATTGATTAATTAATGAAAATAAAATAAATAAACCTATTATAATTTAAGATCATTACATTAAGAGATATTTTATAAATCGATAATGAAAATGGTGATTCTGATGTTTACTTCTATCATTAATTTTTTTCTTATTAAATGTATATATTTTTTCAATGGTAGAAATTATAATACATCATTGAGAGAGAATATTCCATTCATTGGAGAAGAGAAAGTAATTATTATGATGTAAGTTATGGATTAAAAGATAATAATGAATCTTGATAATGTTTATCGAGTCACATCCAAAGCTCAACCATCCATTAAAAAAGAGGATGCTAATAAGACAATAAAATTCATATCCACCCAACCAAAAAGGAAAAATAATGAAATAAAAATAACTAATAAAGAGTTAAAATAATTTATGGAACCATGCGATATGATAAAAAATAGGGATCCCTTGATTTGATTTGATAACTCTAAGAATAATTCTTTGAAAATTTGGATAACCGATCAATGAGAGGATGATGAGAAAAGGAAGAAATAAACAACTGATCAGAGGAATAAAAAATATATATAATTATTAGTGGATGGAGTTTAATGATCTTAAGAAAATACAATACTTTCAATTTCACCACAATCAGTTGTGCAAACAAATCATCTTTTCATAAAAGTTTATCGTGTAGATCAATCTCATCAATATTCAAGAATAATTTTAGTTGAAAATTTAGTTGTTCTCTTTTTAGTTCTATTAGTGAATGGAAAGTGTTAAGGAAAACATATTTCTAATGAATTTTTCCTTGAAATTGTTGATAGGAAAGTGAAAATGAAAAAACAATCAGTTTTAAATAATTTTAGTAAACGAATTTCTTGAACTAGTAGGAACATAGAGAAAAAAATCAAGGAGTAAATTGATAGTGAAGAAAAAGAAGAAATGGAAAAATTATAAGAAGAAGAGGAAGGTAAAAAATAATAATAAAAATATTTATAAGAATAAGAATAATAAGAATATGTATAATAAGGGAAAGAAGATGTAAATGTAAGGAAAGAATAATAGGGGAAGGAAGAAAAATAATATGATGGTGATGATGATACATAGACTGATTAATAGAAAAAATAAAATAACCACTTGAAGGGATAACAATAATCAACCCTCTTAACATTATATTTAGATAATGATAAAACATATAAATATTAAAAAAAGATATTTCATTATCAAAAAAGGAAGGAAAATCATCATTAATGGTAGTAGAAGAAGGCCAACAATCCCATATGAATTTTTCAAAAAATATTTATTTTGATAAAGAAGTGGATGTTGTAAATCTATTATAAGATCAAAAAGTTTTGACCAATGTATAAATAATGTTGAGAATAAAGAAAATATCGATATAAAAAAATGTTGTATGAAATATCCTTGGATGTTGTCACAGTCAATGAAATAGGTATGAACAATTATTAGAATGGTTTATATTATTTTTTCACAACATAATAAGGTTATTTTACACTATTTCATATATACCTACCATTGAAGACATATTAAAGTTTATATAGAATATACTTAATGAAAAATTATTATCTCTTAATGTCGTGACAGAATGAGTAGTGAATATTGAGGAATATTTAATATGTTTCAAAGAATAGACCATAACACAAATAAAATCCTAAAATTGAATGGATATGTTGGGAAAAAATTTTATAGTGACCTTAAATATCATGATGATCAGTTCATATAAATTAATAACCAATCTGTAAAAATGGATAAATCATTTTCTAAGTAATATACATAAATTTTTGTATATGTAATGTCTGTTGAATAATTCAGATATATTAAATAATATCATGTTAAAAAATCAAATGATTTGAATTAAAAAGATAAAATTTTAAAATTATAAAATAATAGACTCATAATGTGTGAATATGATATTTTTCATGTATAAGAGAAAAAAAGACCATTGATGAATTTATTATAATTAAAAATTATGTACAGAAGATTGTTGTAATGGAATACTAGATAGTTAAGATTCAATGTTTTGTTTTAGATGGTCATAAGGATCATGAAGTATTCGTGAAGATAAATGAAAATCTTGAAACAATTTATGAATTCAGATTTAATGTTTTCATTTTTACCTCTTGATGTAATATTAAAAAAAATTGTTGTTGAATATGAATAAAATTCATCCAAATAAATTTTTTAATGTATTACAATTACATTTTGATGTATTCTCATTATTTAACTTCATGTATTATTAGTTATTTCATGTACAATTTTTTTCATATATTATATTAGTCTAAGATCCTAGGTTTTATACTGTCCCAATTATTATTTTTAAATCACAATTGGAGAGTAATTTATAAAGGGAATTTTTATTGGACAATTTTTCTGAGAAGTTACAAGATATATTTTTAAGGGGGATAGTCCTAAAACTGGGAGAAATAATTAATAAATACGATTAACAAGGGAAATAATTCAAATTTTTAATAATTTCTATTAGATTATAAAAATGTATTAATCTCAAGGGGGGTCAAGATACAATGTATATCATTATGGTTTTAAAAGAATAAAAGGGATTTATGTTTTAAAAGTTATTGTTTTGATTTAGGTATTGTGTCATGTTCTTTCCAAAAGGGATGGGTTGTTGATTCAAAAGACATACTGATTTATTTTACATTCCATTTGTTTTATAAATCGGAAACACCTTCATAAAACAATAATTACAAACATCTATACAACACATTTTTTAGTCGGTTTTTTTGAAAAAAAATTCTTATACCATACATAGAGATAATTATAATGTTTTATGAATATAAACATTTATTATTCAATATAATCAATCATACTAAAGATATGTTTGATTAATTAGACTAAACACTATCTTGACCAGTGGTAATACCTATTTATTTTCTATTAGATTGAATATATTCACAAACATTAGACTGACAGTTGTATTAACACATGGGCCTAAAACATAATTATATTATCAAATTGTAAATAATAAGGATTTCCAATAGACTATCCATTCTTTTCAATAAGAATATATGTATATATATATGTATAATTCTACTTGATAGAATCCAATATAGAATTATATTGACGGTATAAAGAATGATGTTAGATATTCAGTTAATATAGATAACTAGGAGATTTCATGTGTAAGTTGTTTGAGGCTCTTGCAACAAAATATAAAATAAGTCTGTTAGATATTTTCCAATAAATAAGGGTTCATTTTATGATTTGGGATTAGATGAAGTCACAACTAAATTCGACGAAAGGTCATCTTTTGTGAACTACTCATACATATTCGCTGTAATAATTTAGATAGTTAATGTTCTAAAAAATCAATTCAATGATTTTAATTTCATAAGAACTATTTTACTTTGTAATCACGTCTCTAATAGTGAAACTGATGAATTTATTCAAGATATAAAAAGGCAGTAGTGATTCTGATATATCTGATCCATGTATTTTAAAGGTAAAAAGTCAACTTTAGATCATCATATAGAGGTATTTCTTTTTCAAGAAAGATAGAGCTAATACATTTCTATCAAATCAAGGGATTCTAAGGTTTTTGAAGACATAGTTGATACCAACCCTGTATATCTAGGGATTTCTTATAAAATTAATACATACCATATTATTACTACTAAAAATTCGATATATCTTTTGTAAGGATTAATGACAACATTAACTCTTAAGGATAATGAGAAAAATAATTTATAATCTTTTATTTCATTGTTACTATAATAATTTATTTTGTTACATTTTTTTAAAATTTAAATTTTACACTGTGAATTTATGTTATAATATTGTATGAAATCATTCATTTTAATATTATCTTTATCAGGATGATTTTTATATCAACAAAATACATTTACTAAATGAAACAATATTTAATCATGATTGCAGCACTCTGATTATTGAATGTAGTATGAGTAAAACTTTTTCGACATAATAGGTATTGTTTTTAGTTTTCAGTATAAATTTTAAACAACAAATCAAACTCTATTTTAATACATTTTAAACTATTTTGATTAAACACCCATATCATAAATGTATTATAATATATTTCATCGGCATCCCTCCCCGCACTTATAAATGGGAAGATATTATCTACCATTTTATACTCATTTGAACCCTCATGATCAAAAATACCTACATTAAACACCTATATATAATCCATGAATTCATCATATATATTCTTGTTTTCTCGTAAGTTCTATCCTTCATAGAGAAATGTGTAATCTAATGAAGGTTCTTAAAAATAGAGGTACAGATTTTAACTGAGGACTTTCAATTTTATTTATTCTTCTACATTATATAAACATGGTAATTCCATCAAAACATGGTTAATCCATTATCATAAATATACTTATATTTTGTTGTGAAAATTTATCAACCACTTACCACCTCCTCTCAATCAAATGCGAGATGAATGTATCAGTCAATTGTATATGTTAGATACCACCGCCACGTAGTGATAAGATTCATTTTCCATGACAATCATTAAATATTGTTAATTATGTTATTTATATTGTATACATATTAAAATTATGCATTAATAGTGAATTTTCAAGGTTAATCAATATTTAACATTATGTATTACAATCCATAAAAAAATGGAAATGTCACTCCAATGTATATATAGACTACCTTCACCAAATAGCAATGTAACTATTTTTTTTATAAAAACATTTTATGAAAGGGTTATGAATATCTATATAATAAATATATATGATATTTAAATAATTATTTACATTTTGGTGATAATAAAACCATTTTTGATGTGCATGGACCAAGACTACATAATCAATATATATATAAATGAAAAACCAGACTAGTTAATACCCGGAATGATGATGATAATGAATTAAGGTTAACAAATGATTTATTAGATGTTAAAATTAATTTAATTATAGTATTATAGTTATAAGTTTTGTTCTATGATAAATTTATGATAAATTATAATTTAATATATAGGTTATTATTACACTTTTGTAGTGAGAGAATGGTAGTTAATGTTTTTATGTTACTATCTCATTTTTCCGTGGATTGTTTATGATTAAATTATTCAATGAATAAATTTTATGTCATATCACACAAAATTATTATCTAATTTTTTATAACATGGTTACTAATTTATAATAAATGTTTTTTATTCATATTCCTCACATTAGTTACTAATGTTATTTAAATAAAATTTTTAAGGAAAACTGATATAATTTATCTCTTCACAATTGATTATTTTTTTATGCTCATATTATATTTAAAATTATTTCAATAATGTTTTTACAACTATCCAAAAAGTTATAATAATATTTTTTACATTTGTTTAATTGTTTTCTAAATTTTTAATAGTAATCGACTTTTTATTTTGAAAATGATGTAATTTTCTATTTTTCAGACATTTGGAATGAAATAATTTATTAAATATATGCCAAATGAATAAATTTTCCCACTATCATGATTAATGTTTTTATGAAACCATTTATTATATATATTTTATATTTTTCCAAATGAAACTTCTTCCTTAATATTTTAATTTCATTTAGATTTTAAATAACTGAATTCAAAAAAATGTAATTTTCTCATTAAATTTTTCCACTGATAATTAAAGGTAATTTGTATCTATAAAAATGGCCTTTTGATGTTTTTCAATATTTATCGGGGATAATGTCCATTGGAATCATCAAATATTCTCTCTAAGTTGTGATTATTTTTATGATAATGATTTTCTGATGAAACTAGATTTCATATTTGGGTTATGATTTGATATATTGAAAAATGATATATTTATCCTTTGAAGTACATATTAATGCGTAATTGTTATGTGAGGTGTTTTCAATATAAAAAATATGAGTGGTTATGTAATAAAACAAGGATTCTTGGGTATTTTTTATACCCCCAATTCATTTGGATATGATGTCAGAGTTAATAAACTCTTCTGAGATTTTAGATTTAGTTGGATTTACATTACATTGAAGAAAAAGTTGGAAATAAAAAAGTAAATATTTATATTATGGGACCGTTTCATCAATGGTAATGATAATAGCGATCGTTGACTAAGGTGTGGTTTTTTAACATTTGGGGAAAGATACAGACTTTTTTATTATATTTATGATATATCCTCATGGGATATTTTTAATTATTTAATATTATATACCATTATATATTATGTCTCATGATTTATAGAAACATAAGAAATTAATGATTATTAATTATCATTAAATGATTGTGTTTGATTACTGTATGTTTTTTTCTGGATCTCATACAGTTATGCTCATATAAAATTATATTATGATTATTGATTGAAATCTTTTATGTATACCATAACCGATCATTAAATATCATTCATTATAATTTTTACCTTCCCCAAGTAACGATGATGTATTTTAAGTATAAAATTATTATGAAGGATACATATTATAAAGAAAAATGTGGGAAATGATCTCCATATTTTATGTACCAACTATTTATGTGTTAATGATTCCAAATTCAGTAATCCAGTATAGTTCTTACAATCATCGCATTTACATATTATAAATACTCAATTATTAAGTATTTTTATTGATGCATGAAAATTATGTTTTACCATATTTTTCTTGCTATGTGAAATGATAATGCCCCTTATGTGTACAAGTAATGTATCACATTCACATTGTGATGTGATTAATTTTTCATCCCAACCGTACATGTATGCTCATAAGAATGGAACTAATAAATAAATAAGGAATGTATATCATATTTCTGATTTCAATAAAGTACATTATTTTTTATTTTATTCAATTTTCATCAATTATACAAATGAAAACATCATTTATTCATTTTTATATACTAAAATATCTATGAAACATTGTACTTCATTTTTACTTATTTCATTACATTTGAAGTTATAAAAATATATTTAGATTCGAAAAATGATAATTATAACATGGTTAATATATTGGAGATAATGGAACCATAACCCCCATAACCACAGATACATGTATAGTTATAAAATTATATTTAGTATCTAAAAATGATGAATATTAAATATTTAATATTTGGGATATAATAGAATAATGACCACGTTCACCACAACGAACACATCTATGTTATTTTTACATTATAAATAGAACAACCTCAAGATGTACAATGTGAAACTAAATCGTTCAGTAACTATATAATATTAGTTAATAAGAAAAACTAAAGATATTTTGATAAGGGAATAATCCTAATATATTCTGGATCGAATATAAAATTAATTTATTATTATTATACTTGAGTAAAGTATGCATGTGGTAAGTCATACTTGAGGTAAATAAATTTATTTTAATAATAATAATTTATATTCCTTCATCAAATTAGTGACCATAAATTTATTGATTCATTAAAATGACATAGAGATATAATTCAGTAAATTCTAATGATTTTATTTTGAATGACATATATATCCCACAATAGTATACATTATTAATTACCATACCTCTTTTATTTATTTTCTTTTTTTTCAAATAACATTTTATAACCCCTTATTCTATAATTTTTTTTATTTAATGATTTTTAAATGGAAAAATAAATATCTGTTATTTTTTACACCACTCTCAAAGGTGATTCTTTATATGTTCTCATAAGGATATATTATAATTTTTATGATTGAAATGAAATCATCATTATGTTTTATATAGGTTATAATCATTTTAAATTACTCTTGATGATGGGTCAGTATGATATAACTCTCGAATATGTTGAGTAATAGATTTTTCCCCATATAATATTTTTTAAATTGACATAATGGATAATTCCATTTATAAGAGTGATTATATGTGTTATTGTTTGTGTGATTGGAAGATTATAATACGAGGTACCTAATTAAAATTTTGTATTTTATCTAATGAGTTTTCAGGAAATTGATTTGATTTCCTACGGAAATTTATTGATAATAAAATTAATGGAATGTTTATTCTATTTAATGAAGAAAAGTTCATTTTTCATGAAAACATTTCATGAGTCCGCATGCTTTACAAAAAACCACCAATATTATGATGTTTCCAATACTATATATTATTCGATGGTTTATAAAAATTTTTTAGAAGTGATATTGATTTCATTAGTAATTAAATGATAATTTTGAGATCATGTTTAACTATATATAATGAATTAATTATATAGGATTTCATGATATTGAAAATGCCCAATAGATTTTTCATATTTTGTTATCCCTTAATAATATTTTTTCTTAGATTTTTTTGAAATGTTTATATTATGATTGTGGATGAGTATGATCTACAATAAGATCTATATTTATGAAATATTGATTCATCTCAATAAAAGACAACTTTTTTATTAAAATATGTCTTTAGCGGTATCAATCCCATTTTTTGAGAAATTTTTTATAAAAAATCAACCAAGGTCAACATGATACATCACTATAAATGGTTTTCTACAAAGTGGAGTTCAAAAAAAAATTCATGAGTTTTTAATAACAAGAATACAGAGAAAAACAGATATTATTGTTTGGAATAATAGTAAATATACATGATAAAAACAACATAAATATTGAAAGATAAGTAATAAATTTAAACACGATAGCACAATATTGAGGCTTCATGTGACTATTTATTACCACCAACGTATTTATAAAATATGGAGAAACCAATTCATAAAGGTATATTATAATGAACATCCATTAAAAATTACATAGTCTAGTTTTATAGACTAGAAATAACATTCTAACTTTCCCAAATATTTATAGGGATTATATATTTAGATAATTAGGTCATAAAGAATATATAAAAAACCAAAATTTTCAATGGGGACATGTCACATACATGACATATTTTAAAGATATTTTTCATTTAATTTACATCCTTGCTTTTTTTGGTGGTTTTCCATGCATTTTTTAAGGAAATAGTGGGTTTCCAAAATTTGGGCCAACCTAAAAGCCCATTTCTAGTTTTGAATGTAAATTTTTTTTCTTTAATAAATCATTCATATTTCAAAATTATTCACCCATTATACTTCCAAAATGACCTCCATTTAAATATTAAAACCACAAAAGAATTTTGGGGACCTTAAAAATTCATTACAATCTTGTATTTGTGTGATCAAATTAGGTATTGGGTCAACCCGAAAGCCCATTTCCTGTTTTAAAATTGTTTTGTAATTCTTTCATTAAATATTTATTTTTTATTCTTTTTTGGTGATTCCACCTCTCACACGTTCCCATTGAACTCAGACACACCCCCATATTCGTTTAAGACTCTTTGGAGCTCATATTCATCTAGTTTTAGGGCCGAACCTCTAAAGCTCCAAAAAAACGTCCAGATTTCACAAGTAAGTTGGTTATCTTTCTTATTCCTCCGTTCTTCTTAGGGATTATTTTTTTTATTGAATCCAAAAATGTCATGAAGATGGGGATTTGTACCTAGGGTTTTAGTTTTGAGTTTCTTGGTCCAATCATCTGGTTTTAGGTTCAATCTTACTCCATTGTGGTGCGGTAGAGGTGCGGTTAAAGTGACACGCAAGGATTTGGGGGTTTTGACTCTTTTCGTAGGTGATTTCATATGTAGGTATTTTAAAATGAGCTGGAATTCTGTATTTCTATTTATATTATGTTCCTCATTTAGTATTTTGATTACACAAATTGATTTGTGTAGCATTTTAAATGCGGTTGATTTTTAAGTGCCAATTTTGTGTGAAAATTGATGTTTTACATGTGCAACTCATGTTGAGCCTCTTGGTGTTGTTTTATAATTCTGGGTTTGGATTTATAAAAATGTTTTGATGCTGAAATTTATGGGTTGATATAATATTGGTCTCCATTTGGTTTTAAATGTGGGATTTTAGATAAATTTAATGTGAAAAATTTGACTAATTTTTTTAAAATTGTTTTATGGAAATTATAAGTGGTTTATTGAGTTATACGAAAGGTGAAAAGAATGTGTAGCTAATATTTTGAATTTGTGTGACCAGAACGGATTTTTATATATGAAAAATGATTTTTGTTGCATGTGGTGACTATTTGAGCACAATACGGGAAACCCGGGTAACTAGGTGGGATAACGAGTACTAGTACGCTAGTGAACGAAGGGCTTTTGACCATGGTTCACATAGCAAGTCTGACATGGATAACACTAAAAAAAATATAATGGAGATGATTTTAGACCACTAGGTTATGGGTATGCTCCCTACTAGTGGCTCGTGTATGAGAACGAATTTCATTGTGGTTACTTTCACCGAGGTACGAGGTACTTGGGGCTCACAACAAAGTATTACCTAGGGGTGTTCCTATGCTTGGTGCTCATGGCCTTTTTGGAATTTATACTTTATTTATGGTATTTTGGGAGGTAAAAACCAGTTTCTTGAATGTTTTATTCCAATTCATTCATTCTCTAAATTTTTCCCCATTAAAAGTTATTTTCTATTCAAGGTTTCACTTTTAGAAATAAATGCTACCATTATCTATTTATAACTCTTGAAAGACTTTTATTTTATAATTCCTATCACTAGGAATACTTGGGTGATATCATATTGGGATATTTATAACACCCTACATACACCTTTGGATGTAAGTATACTTGATCATGTTTGACATAGGAAAATGCAAGGCCTTGGGCGATGGCGGTTCAGGTTGCTAGTTTCTCTCGATCGTGCGATGTTATGGAGACGGCTTGTGGGTGATGACCCCTTGTTGTGTGGAGTCTCATGTGATGTTTGATGATAATTTAATGTACCTTTGGACCTCTTGTGTATTGTTTAAACCCATATACTCAGTTCTAAATTTTTATTATGTCTTTTTTGGCATAATTTTTCAGATTTGTTTTGTTCTTTGTTTTTGGTTATTTGATGAAACCAAACTCGGGTAAATCATTCCCAAATGAATTTTTATGATACCTGGGCACTTTTTCCAGCCCGTGGGGATGGGGAACGAACTTAGGGTCTTGCCATGAGCCGGGTTTGTTGCCGGTTTGATGGAGACCATATTCGGTTCGTGACAAAATGGTATCAGAGGAGGTTAATGTTTTTGGGTTATATTGTTATTTTGGGATGAGTCGGGATAGACAGGAGCTAGGACTATTGGGGCTTGGGGTTTTGGTTGTGAGTAGGGTGTCTGTCCTGTACCTCTCATGGACGACCCTGAGTCACTAGGGGATGTTGGAATTTACAGATTGACTTCACTTCCAAGTGAGACGTGTGGGATGAAGACCACATGTGGAAATCAGGTGGATGTGGAGTAGTTGTTTATTTTATTACTGAAATGTGATTAGATTATTTATATTTGATGCATTAGATTAAAATTTTCAGAATTGTGGTATTGATTATTGTTTTGTTATTGTTGCATTTTGTATCAACATGCCTCCCCGGAAAGCTCTCACGCACCCACTGGAGGAAGCCGTAGAGAGTTCTCCCAGAACAATTGATCAGAGGCTAGTCGAGGACATGGTACGGGCTGTCCAGGCTCTAGGATATGAACCAAATCCAGTTCCAACTTCTATTTGAGAGGATGATACTGGTCCTAGAAAGGACAAGGCCCAGGAGTTCGTGGAAAATAAGCCTCAATCCTTCTGAGGTAGCTCAGAACCCCAAGATGTAGAGGAATGGATCGAGAAGATCGAGCGTATGTTTGAGTTCCTGGAAACACCCGAGGAGCTCAGGGTGAAGTGTGCCTCCTTTCTGTTGGAGGGTCCGAGCTGTAAATGGTGGGAGTCAGTGCTTCAGGCTGGGAATAATGAGCAGATGCGCTGAGGAGATTTCAAGGCTGTCTTCAATGAACAGTACTGCCCTGAGGTATTGGCTTATGCCAGGTCTAGAGAGTTCATGGAACGTGTTCAGGGAAATCTATCTGTGATGGAGTATGCCAACCGTTTTTCTGAGTTGGTTCTGTATGCTCCAGAAATTATCTCTAATGAGAAAGCGAAGGTCCAGAGGTTTGAGAAAGTATTGAGACCAGATATATACTCCCAGGTGTTCTTGTTTAAGCTGAGGACCTATGCTGAGGTCGTTGATCGGGATTACACGGTGGAGATTGTTAGAAAAGGCATGTCTGGTTTCTATGGTTTAGTATTAGCAATGGGAAGTGGAAGCTCCTCAGAGAAGAAAAGGAAGCGGGAGGATCATGTGAATAAAGGAGGAGGCAGTTCAGGGAACTCTTCCAGGCATTTTTCATCAGTGGCTTCTGATGCGAGATCGGTCGTGTGCTCACATTGTGGGAAACTCGAGAACATCTGTCCAACATGCCCTCATCCTACGAAGACCTGTTTCTTGTGAGGAGGTATGAGACACGTGCAATGCTTTTGCGGGATAGCGCGTTCACTTAAAAATGGGGTAGGATCAATGGCCCCCAGAGGATTTCCAGCATAGTCTGAGCCATCAAGGACTGGGGGATCTCAATCTGGCAGCCGTGGTGGTAGGGCTGGGTCATCTTTTGGGCAGAGCCAGTTCAGGGAACAACCATAGACTAGCGGTCGTCTTCATGCAGAGACTGGACATCTCTATGCGGTGGATCAGGCACTAGCAAGATCAGAGGCGGGACCGTCGACTGTTCGAGGTACCATTTTGATTTCATCTTCTATAGCTACTTATCTTTTTGATACTGGTGCCTCTATTTTATTCATTTCTGCCCATTTTGTGGAAATTCTGAATTTTCCAACTGATTTTATTTCATTCGAAATGGAGTTGGTGACACCGCTGGGAATGAAGAAGGAGCAAGGTCTCAGGTGCCCATCATGTGTGCTTTCTGTGTTAGGGGTAGAGATGGAGTGGGACCTCTTGTCCTTAGATATGAACCTTTTTGATGTCATAATCCAGATGTATTGGCTATTACACTTCAAGGCACACATCGATTGCTACAAATGGCGTGTGAGTTTCCCGACACATGATGGGAGTTGTCGGGTTTTTCATGGAGAATGGGATCCTCGGTCAGCTCGCGCAGGGCCTCCACTCCAAGAGTTGGGAAGTGTTATCTCCAATTATCTTATCTCATTATATAAGATGGTCTTTCCCCTGAAGGTTCACTACCTCATGTAGTGAATGAGTTTCTTGAGGTATTCCCATATGATTTTTAAGGCTTTCCCCCAGAGCGGGATGTGGAGTTTTTGATTGATCTGGCATCGGGAACACAGCCGATATCTCTTCCCTCTTATCGCATGTCCCCCACCGAGCTGGGGGAATTAAAGATACAGATGGACGACTTGGAATCCAAAGGATTCATTTGCCCGAGTGTCTCTCCTTGGACTGCTCCTATGTTGTTAGCAAAAAGGCTAATGGATCCCTCCGGTTGTGCATTGACTAATGAAATCTAAATAAGGTATCAATTAAAAAAAATACCCTTTGCCCAGAATAGATGATTTGTTTGTTCAGTTGAAGGGGGAAAAGTGGTTCTCAAAGATAGGCTAGGATTCAGGGTATCATCAACTCAGGGTGAAGGAGTCAGATATCCGAAAGATAAACTTCCGAAGTAGGTACGACCACTTTGAGTATTTGGTCATTCCCTTTTGATTCACAAATTCTACAGTAGTCTTTATGGAACTTATGAATAGGTTGTTCCATCAATATCTAGATTCCTTTATTTTGGTGTTCGTGGATGAAATTCCAGTATACTCTAGCTCGGAGGAGGAACACGAACATCACTTGAGGGTCGATTTGGTTACATTATGGGATCACCGCCTCTATGCAAAGTTGTCAAAGTGCACTTTCTGGATCAGGGAGGTGAGATTTCTCGGGCATGTGATCTCAGAGCACAAAGTTTCAGTGGACCCTTAAAATATTAGTGCAGTTATGTTATGGGAGCAGCTAAAGAATGTGTTCACGATCAGGAGTTTCTTTGGCCTAACTGGTTATTATAGGTTATTTGTTCGGGATTTCTCTCGGCTTGCTTCACCGATGACTACCCTCACCCAGAAAGGGGTGAATTTTGTATGGGGTCCATAATGTCAGGAATCATTCGAGGAGTTGAAGAGGCGACTGCCTACTACCCCCGTGCTGATTTTTCCAGTGGCTGGAAAGGGATATGTGATTTATTGTGAGGCATTAGGTATGGGTCTTGGGTGAGTTCTTATGCAGTATGATCACGTGGTGGCGTATGGCTCTCGCCAACACCGACCACACAAAAATAACTACCCAACCCATGACATGGAGTTGGCTGCAGTGATGCATTCTTTAAAGACATGGTGTCACTACCTCTTTCGGGAGAAGTTTTTGGTCTATTCTGATCACAAAACCTTGGCTTATATATTCTCACAGAAGGTCCTCAACTTGAGGCAGCGTCGCTGGATCGAGTACATGCAGGGGTTTGACTTTGACATTGTCTATACCCTAGGTAAGGGTAATGTAGTGGCTAACGCCTTGAGGAGAAGGGTTCCAGTGTAGGCTTTGAGGAAGTCCAGTGATGAGTGGACATTGATGGGGATCTTTTCTCAAATGCATGTGGAGACCAAGGAACACAGTGGAGGGGAATTCGTGGAGAGCGTCCAGTTGACTCCTTCTCTGTTGGAGTTGATTCAGCGGGAACAACACAGTGATGAGCTTTGTCAGCGGTCGAAGCAGTTTCTTCATGGTGGAGAGACATCCTATGATTGGTCGTCGTCTCCCGAGGGCATCTTGTGCTTCAAGGGCCATTCAGTAGTGTCGTTATCTCTACGGAAGGTGGTGAAGTAGGATAGCCACCAGTCTTAGTGGGCTGTCCATCCGTGTGCCAGTATGATGTATTATGATGTTCGTCGGCAGTTTTGGTGGCCTTGTATGAGACGGGACATAGCGGACATTGTGTCGAGATGCTACACATGCCAGCAGGTGAAAGTAGATCACCAAAGTCCCTCCAGTTTTCTCCAACCACTACCCATTCCTACCTGGAAGTGTGACGATATTTCCATGGACTTCATTGTTGGATTACCTCGTACACCTTGAGGTAAGAATTCCATTTCGGTGGTGATTGATCGTCTAACCAAATCAGCCCACTTCATTCCGATTAGAGATACATCTATAGTGGATGAGTTGGGCCATTTGTATCTTCAGGAGGTGGTGAGACTACATGGTGTTCCATCATCAGTTGTCTCAGATAGAGACCCACGTTTCACATCTCGGTTCTGGGAAGGCCTTCAAAAGGCCTTGGGGTCCCAGATTAAGATGAGCACAACATACCATCCACAGACGGATGGTCAGACAGAGCGGGCTAATTAGATTTTGGAGGAAATGCATCGTGCATGTGTCCTAGACTTTGGAGGTTCTTGGGATAACCATTTGGGATTGGTTGAGTTTTCTTATAATAACAGTTACCAATCCTTGATTCGAATGGCTCCTTTTGAGGCGCTCTATGGTCGGCCTTGTCGGTCCCCCCTGTGTTGGGCTGAGGTATGTGAGACCTCACTACTGGGGCCGAGTATGGTGCAGGAGACATCTGAGAAGATAAAAATAATCAGGAAACATTTATTGACAGCTCAGAGTCGTCAGAAATCATATTCTGACTGGAGGCATCGAGACCTGGTGTTTTCTGTGGGTGATAGAGTATTCTCGAAGGTGGCCCCTCATCTGGGCCATCGTTGATTGGGGAAGCAAGGTAAGCTGACTCCACGGTATGTCATGCCATTTGAGATCATCAAGCACATTGGAAAGTTGGCATACAAGTTGGACTTACCTTCTCAGTTGATGTCCATCCATGATGTCTTCCTTGTTTCTCAGTTGAAGAAATACTACCTGGATCCGTCACATATCTTGAGTTGGGATGAACTGGAGATAGTGCCTGACTTGTCTATTGTTGAGAGGACATTGAAAATAGTGGACTCCCAAGAGAAGATACTTAGAGAGAAGTCTAATCCATTAGTTCGGGTTCTATGGCAGCATGGGATGGATGCACATTAGACATGAGAGCGAAAGTCATGGGTCGAGGAAGAGTACCCGTTCTTGTTTTCCAATCAAGCCTCATGTTGACTTTCAGGGGTGGAGAGTCCTTCATGGTTGGGAGAATTGTCACATACACGACATATTTTAAAGGTATTTTTTTTATTTACATCCTTGATTTTTTTGGTGGTTTTCCATGGATTTTTTAAGGACTTAGTGGGTTTCCAAAATTTGGGCCAACCTGAAAGCCCATTTCCAGTTTTGAATGTAAATTTTGTTTCTTTAATAAATCCTTCATTTCTCAACATATTTCACCCATTAAACTTTCAAAATGACCTTAATTTAAATATTAAAACCAAAAAAGAATCTTGGGCCCCTTAAAAATTCATTAGAATCTTGGATTTGGGTGATCAAATTAGGTATTGGGCCAACCCGGAAGCCCATTTCCAGTTTTAATATTATTTTTTAATGCTTTCATAAAATATTAATTTTTTATCCTTTTTCGGTGATTAAACCTCTAAAAAGTTACCACTAATCCCATACAAACCCCCATTTTCATTTTAGCTTCTATGGAGCTCAGATTCATCGCGATTTAGGGCCGAACTTCTGAAGATCCAAAAAAACGTCCATAATTCTGAAGTAAGTTGGTTCTCTTCCTTATTCCTCCGTTCTTCTTAGAGTTTCTTCTTTTTTATTGAATCCCAAAATGTCCATAAGATGGGGATTCGTACACAGGGTTTTAGTTTTGAGTTTCTTGGTACAATACTCCGGTTTTAGGTTCAATCTTACTCCCTTGTGGTGCAGCAGAGGTGCAGTTGAAGTGACGCACAAGGATTTGGGGGTTTTGACTCTTTTGGTAGGTGATTTCAAATGTGGTTATTGTAGAATGTGTTGGAATGTTGTATTTATTTCTCTATTATGTTCCTCATTCAGTATTTGATTGCAAAAATTTATTTGGGTAGCATTTTAAATGTTGTTGATTTGTAAGTGCCAATTTTGTGTGAAAATTGGTGTTTTACATGTGCAACTCATGTTGTTCCTCTTTGTGTTGTTTTATAATTTAGGGATTCGATTTATAAAAAAAATCGGATGCTGAAATTTCTGGTTTGGTATAATATTGGTCTCCATTTGGTTTTAAATGAGGGATTTTAGATAAATTTAATTTGAAAAATTTCATTACTTTTCTTGAAATTGTATTATGAAAATTATAAGTGGTTTATTGAGTTATACGAAAGGTGCAAAGAAGGTGTATCTAATGTTTTGAATGAGTGTGACCAGAACTGATATTTATATGTAAAAATTGATTTTGGTAGCATGTGGTGACTGTTTGAGCACAATACAGGAAACCCGGGGAACTAGGTCGGCTAACATGTACTAGTAAGCTAGTGAACGGGGGGGGGGGGGGGGGGGGGGGTTTGACAATGGTTCACTTAGAAAGTCTGACATGGATAACACTAAAAAAACTATAATGGAGATGATTGGTGACCACTAGGTTATTGGTATGCTCCCTACAAGTGGCTCGTGCATGCGTAGCAATTTCATTATGGTTACTTTCACCGAGGTACGAGGTACTTGGGGATCACAAAAAACTAGTACCTAGGGGTGTTTATATGCTTGGTGCTCATGGCCTTTTTGGCTTTTATACTTTCTTTATGGTATTTTGGGATGTGAAAAACAATATATTGAATGTTTTATTCATATTGACTCATTCTTTAAATTTATCCCCATTGAATGTTATTTTCTTTTCAAAGTTTCACTTTAAGAAATAAATGCTACCATTATCTATTTATAGCTCTTGCAAGCCTTTTATTTTATAATCCCTATCACATGGAATCCTTGGGTGATATCCTATTGGTCTTAGTCTCACACCTTACATACACATTTGGGTGTAAGTAGACTAGATCATGTTTGACATAGGCAAAGGCAAGGCCTTGGGCAATGGCGGTTCGGGTTGCTAGTTTCTCTCGATCGTGCGGTGTTGTGGAGACAGCTTGTGGGGGATGACCCCTTGTCGTGTGGAGTCTCATGGGCTATTTTCTGATACTTTTATGTACATTTGGACTTCTTGTGTCTTCTTTAAACCCATATACTCAGTTCTGAATTTTTATGAAGTCTTGTTTGGCATATTTTTTTAGATTTGGTTTGTTCTTTGTTTTTGGTTATTTTATGAACCCAAACTCGGGTAAATCGTTCCCAAATGAATTTTTATGATACCTAAGAAATTGTGCCAGCCCGTGGGGATTGGGAACGCCCTTCAGGTCTTTCCAGGAGCCGAGTTTGGTGCCGGTTAGATGGCGACCAGATTCGGTTCATGACATGACACTTCTAATCATTTTCCATTTTTTCATAATTATTAAAAATTTAAAAATAAACAGGATTTCATTTCATGAAAAATATTTATGACGTAAAACATTGATTCATACTTAATAACACCCATTAATAAAAACTACGTAAACAATTTCAAAAAATTAGATGAACCCATAATGTCTAATAAGGGATATAAGAAAGAATAAATCAATTATTCTAGTGAAATATCAAAAAACACAAGAAATTTTTACCCTTTTTCATTAATGTTATTTGAGAATATGGAATAAAATTTAACACATTAAAATAAAATAATTGTTTCTCAAATAAAAAATTTTAAATCAATATTAAGAAAATTAATAAATCCTTTTAAAAAACATAGAAAATGTTATTAATAGAGACATTTCCTAACCCTTGAAAGTGTTTTTACAATATGGTCAAAATTAAAAATAATTATCAAAATAAATAAATAATTACCAAAATAAATATATATATATATATAAGTGTATCTAACTTATAATAATATATATCATCCACACCAATTTGTCTCATCTGCAATGGGCCCCAACCATTCGTATAGGCTATATCGGGCTAACTCGCAAGAGATAATGGGGATGGAACCATCACATAAGTATTTTTAAAATAATTTTTAAATAATATATAATCAATATATCATTATATTATTGAACCTTCATATCATAAAATAATTTCAAAAACAATTTTTACCCATATAAAAGACATTTTTGGATAATTAAATATTCAATCATTGTTAATAAACTAATGTTTAATATAATCATACCACGAAAGAAGGAATGTGGGATATTAAATTTTAAAAAACATAAAATTATATAATTATATTCCTAAATAAAATAAGGTTTTTATCAGTAGGAGAAATCAATATCACCATTTATGTTAAAATAGAGCATTCCTTTTGTCATTCTTATAGAATATTTCGTAAAGAACTAATAAAAATAGTAATTTTAAAAAAAATTGCATTAAATTAAAAAGAAAAATATAAATATAAATATAAATATGTTATTTCAATATTAATATTTAATGAAATCATTTTATATGGAAGATAAAGAGTTTGAATTCAATCATCAAAAGATGATTTTTTTAAAAATGAAAGTCCCTTACATTGAGTGTGACTCGTCATATATGATAATTATATTCTAGAAAAATAAACATATGTTAATTATTTAGTTTCTAGAAAACCTTTTAAATTTTTATGATTTATTTTATTTTATCCTATACAATTTTGTACACAATTGGTTAACAATTAAATTCATTTCATATTCCTTGATATCACTCAACTTATTTTCTATGAAATGTCATTGGTATGTTCGCTATGGCCCGGGTGGTAATTATTCCATCATCTATATAATAATAATAATTAGTTTAAAAAAAATTCATATATATATATTATTATTTTAATATTTTCTACATATTGATATGAAAAATTAATTATGTTAGAATAGTTGAGAGGGTTTGTTGTATATGCACAAGATTAACAATTCCATTTGTTAACAACCATTATATAATGAAGGTAAGTATTATTTTTATTATTCCATGATGATAATAGTATTAGAAATAATTTATTTATTCATTAAATATACATAAATACAAAGTACATGTGATGTGGTTATGAAAAAAGAATCATTTTCCTTCGTAGAGGCAATAGTCCACACGTACAAATGAATAACAATATCATTCTTTAGTGAGTGGAAATGTAAGAATGGAAATATTATATTTATTAATAATAATGAAAAATATGAAGTTATTATAATAATTAATTTATATTTATTACATATATTCATTAAAATTATCCTTATTATCTTCCATGTAAATAATTCAGGAAAAAAAGAATCATATCGCTTCATGATGTGTAGTCCACCATACATAGGAGAAACGTTATAGAATCTCTTATAGATGTAAATTAAGATGATATATGTGATATAATAATTAAAAATGTATAATTATATTATAAATATAAAAGATAAGATTTAAATACATAATTAAACTATATTTTATGATTAATAATGGAAAAATAATTACATCAGTTTGGGAGGAAAAATTTATCTATACACTAGAATGATGGTTTTTTTACCGTTTAAAAGAATATAAGATATGTTAAAGATATTAAATTAAAATGATAAAATATAAATATAAGGGAGGAAATATTTTTAATATATAATTGACATTTAATATGATTAAAATTATTATGAAGAAGTAATAAAATAAAAATGATCGGATAAGAACATTGCTTCTTCTATAGATAAACTCCTTATGTTAGCACTGAAATACATCATAAGATGGATTTATGGTCAAACCATGGGATCTATGTAACATACTAGGTAAATAATGAATAATATAATTTTATATTTATTTAAATTTATATGGGATTCTATGTTTAATGGAATTCATGATATGTAACAACATGTTTCATTGAAATCTTATGTTTCACACAATGGTGAGTCCAACTGAAAATTAATAATATAATATTATTTTAAATTGAAGTTAATGCCTAGGATTTTTATTGGCAGGAATAAAAATAAATAAATAAAATATAAATTTACATGTTTGTAAAATGTTTTTACACTTTCCCAATAAATTTTAGAGGCTTAAAATAAGAAAAATGATGATATTAAGCATTAATACTCTAATATTCATTAAAAGGTTAATTTACCGCCTTTTGATGGAGATCCCTCATAAAACCTAGTTATTGTCACTTTTATAAGTTCTATTTGATAAAATAATATTATTCCTTATAATAGGGACATCAAATTTTACTTAAGATAATATTTTGATATTTTTGTGATAAGGGTCATTATTTATGAATAGTGAAAAATACTGTATTTTAATTAAATAATTCATTTTAATCCTATTATTTTATATTGGAAAATTATAATTATAAATGATGTTAAAGTATTATTAGATTATATTTTTTCTATTTAATCCAATTTTGGTCATTGTATGTAATTTCAGATTGAAATTGGACATAAATAAGTGTCAATCTTTTAATAATTATTATTTCTTAAAAACACGCTTTTTGTTTTGACAGTGAGAATTAATTTTAAATTAATTTCATCCACTTCCTTGTTTAATATATAAAAAATTGGGTTCCATATTTTTAATAATGAGGTCCAAATTGTGTATATAGGTTATTTTTTAGATATTTTGAATATTTATTTCAGTAAATATTTTTTTACCATGGTTAAAGGGTAAATCTAGTAAAAAAGGGTAAACAAATATTATTATAATAATAAATAATTACACCAACATGTGTAGTAATCCTATTGGTTGATACAGTTACGGCCATGGTCATCCTTGGAGTGATTTTTAGACCTTATTGAGCCACATATATGTGATAATGACACTTTAAATAAATTGATTTAAAGTAAAGGCTAAAATGTCACAAACATATATCTTTTAGTAACTAAAATATTACATGGGGTTTTATATGTTATATCTTTGAATATATATATTCATTTGAAATCTAAATTTATTTCCAATATCATGATATTTTGTTATAATTTTTAGACATCAAATAAATAATAATAGTTATGACCCAATAATGATGTATTGTTTTTCTCATTAATGAATGATTTAAATAAATAAGATTAGAATGATTAAAAATACATATAAAACCTGTCCAGTTCATATTGGATGATTTTATTTCAAACATGAGTAATTATATGTTATACTTTAATATGTTTTGGACCTTAATAAACAAAAAATCATTATATAATAAAATAATTTTTTATACATTCCTAAAGAGCCCCTCCTCCCCCTTATAAAAATCCCACAATTCTAACCCATTCCTCACACATATAAATCCCCTTGGATCATCCAACCTATACCCAATTAAGTTCCCTACAACCCTATCTTCCTCCTAGAAGCCATTATCTATGCATATGTCTATTCAATTAATCCATCTGGTTCAAACCAAAGGTAGATACCCAATTTAATGTTAAGGTCTTCTCTTAAGATATTTGGTTTTTTTACCTCTCCAACCCCATAAAATATTTTCATTACATTAATTTATAACAAAACCAGTATCCATAATATATTATGTTTTTTTGTGATATGTATTGGAACTACACTTACACACATCTCCATCTAATGGGTAAATAATATATTGTTTCTGTGGAAGGCAAACTACTACCTCAAGAAACGATGATTGTTCAATTATCTCCTACCTCCTCTTTTGGTGGCCATTATGATGACACTATATTTATATGTGATTTATATTATATTTATATTGTTTATATGTTTATTTATTTTCCATTTATATCATACCTTTATGGTTTCCTTAATGGGTAAAAGTGATAATTTTATTTGAGGAAGATCAGACAACCACCCCCTAAAAGTGATATGACTCATTCAATCCATAAGTGGAATGTATAAAAAATGGAGATAATTAAATTATAGATGATATTATATTGGAATTAATATATATATATATATATATATCCTCACATTTTCATTCCAATATATATGAAATAGAATTGAATGTAGCGTTGATGCAAATGTACGACTTACCATCTCAATGAATTTGGTATTACGTTTCTTATCTCCAAATCGTATATACTATTATAAATACACACACACACAAACACAAACACACACATATATATACTGGATATATATTATGTATATGATATCTAAATCATGAATGTAATTCTGAAGATAATGTAATTTCCACAACATGAATAATTTATAATTATAACAAGTTCATTTTTATCTCAGGTTCTGAACATCGACGAAATGTAAGATATGAACTCAAATAAATAACTAATTGTTATAGATAGGTAATAAATTATATAAAATTAATAGTATACTAGAAAATGGTTCTTAAGAAATTATAAATTAACATTAGTTTTTTATTCTCTAGATTAATGAATGATTGAGTCATGTCGGACACTAGGTAAACAATTTCTTATCTCGCTTTTAATTCCATTAGGTTTCAATTGTTCGCCACTAATATATTGATATTGGTTTATTTTGTACTGATATATGATATATATTATAATTATTATCTATATATTAAGGTTATTATGTTATTCATTTAGTGGTTATTAACTTTTGGTAATATGACTTGACTGATTACGACGTGGTAAGTGGTTTTCAACTCAATTTTTATTCCCATGAGATAAACGCTATATTTGCCACTATTTACTTTTCTTTGGTGTATTTACTAAACGTGATGGTATTAATAGTATAATCTAAATTAATTTATTGGTATTTATATCTTCATTTAACAATCCTTCTTTAAGGGGGAGTATGTTTCGTAAATTACCAAATCAGTGAGGGAATATTTCACACTCCACTTTTTAAAAGATTTCATTTATGTTATGTCTTTTAATTTGAACTTTTTTTTCAGGATATGTTATTAAATATTCTTAATGTTGTAATTTTTTTATACTAGTGATAATATAACCGTTTCTCCCTCATCAACTCTATAAGGCCCCAGCCTTAAACCTTACTTAATCTTGAGTTATTACAAGATTACACATTGAGGATCTTTTCGGGTTTAGAGTTTTAGTGAATTAGATCATAAAACATGCATTACATTCCACATATAAACAAAGTGGTTACATAAAGATAGTATTCTTCATTCCCATCAATGGAAACACATTTAAAAAAAACATGGATTATTTCTTGACACATCCTTGACTCTATCATCTTATCATGTACCTTTCCCTTGACCTGTGAAAAACATTTCAAAAACATGGGATGAGCATAAAAACTCAGTATGGGTTATAAAAAAAACATGGAAAGGAAACATGAGTTCATATATACATAAGAATGAAATCATACCTTACCCATAAAACATAGGCACTTTAACATTACTCATAAAATCATCAATAAATCATAGAAATCATAAGACATAAAGGTAACTTGAGGCATTCAAAACATTCTTACATCGGGAGTAACCCTCTTGGTTACGTTTGGAATACCCATCACAGTATATTCCCTAAAATATCTTCGGAGAAACCTTAACGTTTCACTCCTTCGCATTACCCAATGCATTGGAGAGCTATATCGGGCTCACCCGCCCTTAGTTTATCACGGAACCACCCATCTTCATAATAATTCCCAAGAACCATAACATAATCATATCACATAAAACATGTATAAAGGAAACATAAAATTTCCACATTTCAATCACGAGATATCAATACAACACATTGATATAAAAACATTATGAAAACCATTTTCAATACTAAAATAAAAGAAAACTGAAACATGGTATTTATTTTTCTTTTAAAAAGAAGGTATGGCTTGAAGAGGAAGCCGGAACTCAAATAACGGTCACGACGGCGGAGAAGTCGTTGTCGCCGCATACGTACGACAAAAACATTTCCTTTTGTCGTTTAGTAAACGCTTCGTATAAAAAAGATTCATTTTGAATAAACTTAAAAGTCAAAGGGGTTTATACACCGTATAAAAGAAAGTTGTGTATAAAATAAAATATGCCTCAACGAAAGGAGATTGAGACGAAGTCCCATACCTCGTATCCGACTTGACCCGACCGTTCTTTAATCTCCTGAATAATAAACTTGAGTTAATCTATACTTTCTTATGAATCTTTTTCATGTTCATTATTCTTTTTATACCATGTTATGAACATCATGTAATCAGTTAAGTTAATAATGTTCATTTTGTCGGTATTTGGTTCTTAAGTCAAAAATAGACTTCTTACACTTACATGTTGTTAATTTGGTCAAAGGTTCATTATATACAGAATGATAATAATGATTTGGATAACATATATATCATATATATTCATCATATACATGTATTTATAATATTACATCACATTTAGAGGTAAGAAATGAAATGCACCGTTCATGGAGACGGTAAGCCGTACGTACGCATGAACGCTACTTCCATTTCTATTTCATATTTTCTGGAATGGAATCATAATGATATAAGAGTATATTATAATTCCAGTATAATAACATATATAATATCATTAACTTTATCCTTTACACATCCCACATATGGTATTAACGAATCAAATCATTTTCAGGGGGCGGTAGTCCGCACTTCCTAAAATGAAGATATTGTGTTTACCCATAATGGAAACCATAAAGGTATGCCCAAAATGAAAAAAACAGAAGCTTAAAGAAAACATAATCATATTATCTATCATATATAAAAATAGTTACATCATAATGGCCACCTTTGATGGTGTTAAATGAGTGTTGAACAATCATCGTTTCGGGGGGCAGAATTTCACCATCCACGGAAACCGTATGTTCTTTAACCATTTGATGTAGTTGTGTGAGTATGTAGCTCAAATATATCTTAGAACAACATCCTAGTATATTTAATATACTGGTGTTGTTACAAAAGAAGTAAATAAAAAGAGTTTATGGGGTTGGAGAAGCAAAATAAAACAAATGAACATGAGAGAATGAATTACCTTAAAAAGTGTAACTCCTTTTGATTTGAGCCTAAAGGCTTCCTTTAAAAGGATTATGCCTAAAGGGAATCCTCTAGGATGAGGAGAGGTATGTGGAGAGAGAATCTGGTCAGGGGTTGGCCGAGCCAAAGGCTTGAAGAGTGTGTGAAATGAGGTAGAGGTGGGGGCCTTTTATAAGAGGAGAGGAGGGGCACTTTTGGAAAGTAAAGAAATATGACTTTATTTGAAAATGTGTTTCGGTTTCAAAAGGTCCCACATTGATATAATTCGTGGATAAGGTGATAAGGGTTCGAAATACACTCATACAATTGGTTTTTGCCATGTTTAGTTCATAGATTTTACGTTATCTTTCCATTTTATTTAAATCATCAAATAATGATGTCATCACTGCATCATTATTACGTCATAAATAATTTAATTTATTTAATGTATAAAAATCATAAAAAAAATACTATGATGTAGGAAATCTTTTTATATTTACAATGAATATTTATAATCAAATATCTGATCTTTATAACCCCATGTAAAAATTGTTTTCGTAAAACGTATTATGTTTGTGTCATTTTTACCTTTACATTAAATAAAACGTTATTTATGTCATTTCCCAACCAAAATGTCTCCATGGGGTCCCCAAGTTGACCCATGTCTTTTCTTGGTCGGCCATGACACAACCAATAAGGTTGGAACATGTGTCTAGGTCATTTCATATTATTGAAGAATTATTTATACCTTAAACTACACTAATTACCACTAATCGCGATTAAAAACTTAATAAGTTACTATTCACCAAAAAATTATTTTAATATCATTGAACCACATTTTACTTCTTAATGACAACCATGTATGTCGGATTTTCAAAATTCAATACACATTAGTGGTAAACTTTCATTTAACTGAAAAATCAGTTTGCTTGATTACCACATAGTGGTTTCACTATTCATCAAAAATTGATGTTTTTCAGAAAATTACCAAAAATTCACCCTAAGCTATATTTGATATTATGAATTAAAAAATGAAGTCCATTTTACAAAATTCAAATCATATAAGTCACATTTCAATAATTAATTCCTGCTGCCAGAGCAAATAGTGTGTTTTTACAAAACAATAAGTATCAAAAGATTGACACCAGTTTAATTCTAATTTCAAAGTGAAATTGATTCCAATGACCACCATTGGAAAAAATGGTAAAAATATATTCTAATTTCACTTCAAAACCAATTCAAAACATAATCTAATCATATAAATAAATTAGGTTAAAAAGTAGTTTTGATGTAAAATGCAGTATTTTTAACTATTCATTAAAAAAATGAATATTGTCAGAAAAATACCAAAAATTCACACAAGGTAAATTTTGATGTCCCAATCATAAATAATAAGTTTATTTTGACAAACATAGTTTATAAAATTGTCAAAATATAGATTCAAAAATGGTTTTCCATCAAAAGGCAGTAAAACAATCTTTTAAGAATATTAGTGTATTCCATGCATAAGATTTTATTTATTTTCATTTTAAGCCTCTATAACACTATCTTAATCATTAATAAACATAGATAAAAATATATATTATTCATTACTTACTTGGGATGTTACATCCTTCCCCCCTTTAGAAAATTGCGTCCCCGCAATTTATTTACTTATCGAATAAATGGGGGTACTTATCCCTCATTGCATTTTCAGATTCCCATGTTGCCTCTTCAATCATGTGGTTTTCCCACAAAACCGTTACCTGATGAATCACCTTATTCCGTAACACTTGCTCCCTGTGGTCAAGAATCTGGACCGTTTGTTCCTCATAAGATAGGTTCTCTTCCAGCTGAACTACCTCTGGACTCAAAACATGAGATGGATCTGGCATATACTTTCTCAACATCGAAACGTGAAAAACATTGTGTACCTAAGATAAACTCGGAGGTAAAGCCACGCGGTATGAAACTGATCCAACTCTCTCTAGAATTTCGTATGGTCCAATAAACCTTAGACTCAGCTTTCCTTTCTTACCAAATCTCATTACACTTTTCCAAGGAGAAACCTTGAGAAAAACATGATCACCTACCTCGATAGATAGATCCTTCCTCCGGTTATCCGCATAACTCTTCTGCCTGCTTTGAGCTGTTCTCATGTGCTTCTGAATCAGCTGAACTTTTTTTTCCATCTCTTCTACCAATTCTGGTCCCATCAAATTCCTTTCACCCACTTCATCCCAGAAAGCTGGAGTTCGACACCGCTTCCCATATAATTCCTGAAATGGTGCCATCTGTATACTGGAATGAAAACTGTTATTATATGAAAACTCAACCAAAGAAAGATGTTGGTCCCAAATTCCCTGATAATCCATAGAACAAGCTCGTAGCATATCCTCCAATGTCTGAATTGTTCGTTCTGACTGCCCATCTGATTGAGGATGAAAAGCTGTACTAAAATTTAATTCAGTACCCAACGACTTCTGAAGGCCTTTCCAAAAGTTAGAAGTAAACCTGGGATCAGGATCCGATACAATGGAGAGAGGAACTCCATGTAACCTGACTATCTCTTTAAGATACAAACGGGAAAGTTGATCAAGAGAGAAAGTATCTCGTATAGCAAGGAAATGAACATATTTGGTCAAGCGATCAACAATAACCCAGATTGCATTATTACCTCGAGATGTCTTCGGTAATCCAACAACAAAGTCCATGGATATATTCTCCCATTTCCACTCTGGAACTGGTAAAGGCTGAAGCATCCCTTTCGGTAACTGCCGCTCTGCTTTAACCTGCTGACAAGTCAAACACTTCACAGTAAAATCAGCAATATCTCTTTTCATTCCATCCCACCAGTAATACTCCCGCAGATCTCTATACATCTTAGTACTGCCCAGATGAACTGAAAACGGAGAACTATGAGCTTCACATAACAACTCTCTCTTCAACTTTGAATCACAAGGCACACACAATCTCTTCCCAAATCACAAAACGCAATCATTATCAATGTTGAATTCAGGCAACTTACCTTTCTGAACCAGCTCTACCATTTTCTTCAACTCACTATCTTGCTTTTGTGCTTGCTTGATTCTATCTGATAGAGAAGATCTCACTGATACCTGAAACAAAACAGAAGGAATTCCTGCACCAACAACTTCTATGACAAAGTTCATCAAATCCTTAACCAAAGGATCACGTTCTAAACACAACATTGTTAATGAAGCATTACTTTTTCGACTCAAAGCATCAGCCACTTTATTTGCTTTTCCCGGATGGTAATGAATTGTACAATCATAATCCTTTTTTAATTCTAGTCATCTCCTTTGTCTCATGTTTAACTCTTTCGGAGTGAATATATACTTTAAACTTGTGTGATCGGTATATATTTCACACTTTACTCCATACAAATGATGCCTCAAAATTTTTAAAGCAAAAACAACAGTAGCTAATTCCAAATCATGTGTAGGGTAATTTACCTCATGAGTTTTCAACTGTCGTGAAGCATAACCAATTACCTGATCATTCTGCATTAGGACGCAACCAAGTCCTTTCAATGAAGCATCACTGTATATAACAAACTCACCATTCCTGGAAGGTAGTGCCAAAACTGGAGCATTCACCAATCTTCTTTTCAATTCCTGAAAACAATCATCACATTCTTTTGTCCAGATAAACTTAACACCCTTCTGAGTTAGCTTAGTCATTGGACTAGATAACCGTGAAAAATTTCTAACAAACCTTCGGTAATAGCCCGTCAAACCAAGGAAGCTACAAATCTCGGTTACATTTGTGGGTCTTGGCCATTCTTCCACAACTTTTGTTTTTGCAGGATCAACAGTTATTCCATATTTAGAAACAATGTGACCAAGGAAGGAAATTTTTTGCAACCAAAACTCACACTTGCTGAATTTCCCATACAGTTTCTTTTCTTTTAAGGTTTGCAAGATAACCCTTAAATGTTTTTCATGCTCCTCTTTACTTTTAGAAAACACCAAAATATCATCAATGAAAACCACCACAAACTTTTCCAAGAACTCATGGAAAATTCTATTCATTAAGTCCATGAATACAGAAGGTGCATTGGTTAGCCCAAAAGGCATTACTACAAATTCATAATGGCCATATCTCGTACGGAATGCGGTATTCGGAATATCTGCCTCCTTTACCTTCAGCTGATGGTACCCCGATCTCAAGTCAATATTTGAAAAAAACTGAGCTCCCTGGAGCTGATCAAACAAATCATCGATATGAGGCAAATGATATTTGTTCTTAATAGTGATATTATTTAAGGCTCTATAATCAATGCAAAGTCTCATAGAACCATCTTTATTTTTAACAAATAAAACAGGAGCACCCCATGGTGATGTGCTAGGTCTAATGAAACCTTTCTCTAATAAATCTTGTAATTTCTCCTTCAACTCTAAAAGTTCAATTTGTGCCATTCGATAAGGGGGTTTTGAAATTGGCTTAGCATCAGGAACAAAGTCAACAGTAAACTCAACTTCCCGATCTGGTATTATTCCAGGCAACTCATCAGGAAAAACATCAGGATACTCATTTACCACTGGCACATCATTAATCTGAACAGTTCCTTAATTTTCAATGACGTGTGCAAGGTAACATTCATTTCCATCTTTCACAAGTTTCTCGGCCTCTTGATATGTTATCAAAAGTAAGGGTTCATTCTTGTAAACAAACTGAAAGTCATTCTGAAAAGAAACATCTTTAGCTCTACAGTCAATCTTAGCATGGTAAATAGAGAGCCAATCCATACCCAGGATAACATCAAACTCTACTAGAGGTAGAACAATATGGTTTGCAAGTAGGTTCTTTCAACAGATAAGGATAGGAATATTCTTATAAATTCTTTTTTCCTCGACACTTCCCCCAGGTGTTTTTACCAAAAGTTCAGGAGTCATTTCTTGAGATGGTATTCCCATTTTACTAGAAAAGGTTTCAGAGATGAAAGAATGTGTAGACCCCGAATCAAATAACACACTGGCATAATCTGAAAAAACAAACAAAGTACCTGATACAACTTCATTTGATGGCCCGACATCTGCTGAAGTAGTTGCAAAGGATTTCACCAACCCTTTCTGCTTGTAGTCTAACTGCTTCCCATCACTCAAGCTCCTTGTCGGACACTCGTTTGCATAGTGACCCATCTCATTGCACTTATAACATTTCACTAACTGTAAATCAAATTTGTTCTTACCTTCACCTTGATCCCTTTCAGTGAAATCACGAGCCTTATGTCCCATCTTACCACATCGGTAGCACTTCCCAGAATTCAGAAGACATTCCCCAGCATGCCTTTTGCCACATTTATCACAAACTGGAAACTTAGTTCTCTTACCATCAGACTTTTTTGAAGAATTCTTACCTTTCTCCTGCCACCTCGGTCTCTTCTTCTGCTGGTTGTTATAGAAAACATGGTCATCGGCAAACTCCATTTCCACCTTCTCAGCACATCGAACAAGCTTTTCATAACTTTTAAACTCACGAGAAGCTAATGCATTTCGATACTTTGGCTTTAATCCTGAGTAAAAACGATTGATTTTACTATCAAGGTCCCGGATAAAATTTGGAGCATACCTTGCCAATCGAGTGAACCTTTCTTCATAGGCAGCCACTGAGTCTTCCTCTTGCCTCAATTCTAAGAATTGCTTTTCCATCCTAAGTCGAACAGCCTTAGGAAAATACTTCTCAAGAAACATACCTTTGAATTCATCCCAGTCAAGAGCATCAATCTCATCGGCGTCCTAGATATTTTTAACCATAGACCACCACTGATCTGCTTCACCCTCCAAACGGTAAATAGCAAGACTATCCTTTTGATTGTCTGAACACCCCATGACATCAAAAATCTTCTCCAGTTCTTTAATCCACCCTTCAGCTAGCACAGGGTCAGATGATCCTCTGAATGATGGTGGATGTTGCCTCATGAAATTTTCCACCACTGACATGTTCCTCTGTGGTTGTTCTGGCTGATCTCGTGCATGGATACCACCGCCATTTATCGCTTGAGTCAACTGCGCCATTACTGCAACAAACTATTCAGTTCCAATTCCGACCATTTCTGGATGCTGATTCGGAAGGTTATTTCCTCTTGTATGCCTTCCTAGCACTGCTTCCCTGTTTCCTCTGCGGAGAACCATTCTGAACAAACATGTCTTAGATGAAGCAACATGGTAATCTTTAAATGCTATATCATTTCAAAAAAAATATTTTTGGATAATAATTTAATAGATTTCTAACTCCTAAAGTAATCTAAACCGACCTCTGATACCAACTATAAGGCCCCAGCCTTAAACCTTACTTAATCTTGAGTTATTACAAGATTACACATTGAGGATCTTTTCGGGTTTAGAGTTTTAGAGAATTAGATCATAAAACTTGCATTACATTCCAGATATAAACAAAGTGGTTACATAAAGATAGTATTCTTCATTCCCATCAATGGAAACACATTTAAAATAAAACATGGATTATTTCTTGACACATCCTTGACTCTATCATCTTATTATGTACCTTTCCCTTGACCTGTGAAAAACATTTCAAAAACTTGGGATGAGCATAAAAACTCAGTATGGGTTATAAAAAAACATGGAAAGGAAACATGAGTTCATATATACATTAGAATGAAATCATACTTTACCCATAAAACATAGGCACTTTAACATACCTCATAAAATCATGAATAAATCATAGAAATCATAAGACATAAAAGTAACTTGAGGCATTCATAACATTCTTACGTAGGGAGTAACCCTCTTGGTTACGTTTGGAATACCCATCACAGTATATTCCCTAAAACCTATTCGAAGAATCCTTAACGTTTCACTCCTTCATGTTACCCAATGCATTGGAGAGCTATATCGGGCTCACCCTCCCTTAGTTTATCACGGAACCACCCGTCTTTATAATAATGCCCAAGAACCATAACATAATCATATCACATAAAACATGTATAAAGGAAACATAAAATTTCCACATTTCAATCACGAGATATCAATACAACACATTGATATAAAAACATTATGAAAACCATTTTCAATACTAAAATAAAAGAAAACTGAAACATGGTATTTATTTTTCTTTTAAAAAGAAGGTATGGCTTGAAGAGGAAGCCGGAACTCAAATAACGGTCACGACGGCGGAGATGTCGTTGTCGCCGCATACGTACGACAAAAACATTTCCTTTTGTCGTTTAGTAAACGCTTCGTATAAAAAAGATTCATTTTGAATAAACTTAAAAGTTAAAGGGGTTTATACACCGTATAAAAGAAAGTTGTGTATAAAATAAAATATGCCTCAACGAAAGGAGATTGAGACGAAGTCCCATACCTCGTATCCGACTTGACCCGACCGTTCTTTAATCTCCTGAATAATAAACTTGAGTTAATCTATACTTTCTTATGAATCTTTTTCAAGTTCATTATTCTTTTTATACCATGTTATGAACATCATGTAATCAGTTAAGTTAATAATGTTCATTTTGTCGGTATTTGGTTCTTAAGTCAAAAATAGACTTCTTACACTTACATGTTGTTAATTTGGTCAAAGGTTCATTATATACAGAATGATAATAATGATTTGGATAACATATATATCATATATATTCATCATATACATGTATTTATAATATTACATCACATTTAGAGGTAAGAAATGAAATGCACCGTTCATGGAGACGGTAAGTCGTACATACGCATGAACGCTACTTCCATTTCTATTTCATATTTTCTGGAATGGAATCATAATGATATAAGAGTATATTATAATTCCAGTATAATAACATATATAATATCATTAACTTTATCCTTTACACATCCCACATATGGTATTAACGAATCAAATCATTTTCAGGGGGCGGTAGTCCGCACTTCCTAAAATGAAGATATTGTGTTTACCCATAATGGAAACCATAAAGGTATGCCAAAAATGAAAAAACATAAGCTTAAAGAAAACATAAACATATTATATATCATATATAAAAATAGTTACATCATAATGGCCACCTTTGAAGGTGTTAAATGAGTGTTGAACAATCATCGTTTCGGGAGGCAGAATTTCACCATCCACGGAAACTGTATGTTCTTTAACCATTTGATGTAGTTGTGTGAGTGTTTAGCTCAAATATATCTTATAAAAACATCCTAGTATATTGAATATACTGGTGTTTTTACAAAATAAGTAAATAAAAAGAGTTTAGGGGGTTGGAGAAGCAAAATAAAACAAATGAACATGAGAGAATGAATTACCTTAAAAAGTGTAACTCCTTTTGATTTGAGACTAAAGGCTTCCTTTGAAAGGATTATGCCCAAAGGGAATCCTCTAGGATGAGGAGAGGGATGTTGAGAGAGCAAATGGGCAGGTTTTGGCCGAGCCAAAGGCTTGAAGAGTGTGTGAAATCAGGTAGAGGTGGGGGCCTTTTATAAGAGGAGAGGAGGGGTACTTTTGGAAAGTAAAGGAATATTACTTTATTTGAAAATGTGTTTCGGTTTAAAAAGGTCCCACATTGATATAATTAGTGTATATGGTGATAAGGGTTCGAAATAAACTCATCCAATTGGTTTTGGACATGTTTAGTTCATAGATGTTACATTATCTTTCCATTTTATTTAAATCGTCAAATAATGATGTCATCGCTGCATCATTATTACGTCATAAATAATTTTATTTATTTAATGTCTAAAAATCATAAAAAAAATACTATGATGTAGGAAATCTTTTTATCTTTCCAATGACTATTTATAATCAAATATCTGATCTTTATAACCCCATGTAAAAATTGTTTTCGTAAAACGTATTATGTTTGTGTCATTTTTACCTTTACATTAAATAAAAAGTTATTTATGTCCTTTCCCAGCCAAAATGTCTCCATGGGGTCCCCAAGTTGACACATGGCTTGTCTTGGTCGGCCATGACACAACCAATAAGGTTGGGACATGTGTCTAGGTCATTTCATATTATTAAAGCATTATTTATACCTTAAACTACACTAATTACCACTAATCGCGATTAAAAACTTAATAAGTTACTATTCACCAAAAAATTATTTTAATCTCATTGAACCACATTTTACTTCTTAGTGACAACCATGTATGTCGGATTTTCAAAATTCAATACACATTAGTGGTAAACTTTCATTTAACTGAAAAATTAGTTTGCTTGATTACCACTTAGTGGTTTCACTATTCATCAAAAATTGAAGTTTTTTAGAAAATTACCAAAAATTCACCCTAAGCTATATTTGATATTCCGAATTCAAAAATGAAGTCCATTTTACAAAATTAAAATCATATAAGTCACATTAATTAATTCAATAATTAATTCCCGCTGTCAGAGCAAATAGCGTGTTTTTACAAAACAATAAGTATCAAAAGATTGACACCAGTTTAAGTCTAATTTCAAAGTGAAATTGATTCCAATGACCACCATTGGACAAAATGGTAAAAATTTATTCTAATTTAACTTCAAAACCAATTCAAAACATAATCTAATCATATAAATAAATTAGGTTAAAAAGCAGTTTTGATGTAAAATGCAGTATTTTTCACTATTCATTAAAAAAATGAATATTGTCAGAAAAATACTAAAAATTCACACAAGGTAAATTTTGATGTCCCAATCATAAAGAATAAGTTTATTTTGACCAACATAGATTATAAAATTGTCAAAATATTGATTCAAAAATGGTTTGCCATCAAAAGGCAGTAAAACAATCTTTTTAGAATATTAGTGTATTCCATGCATAAGATTGTATTTATTTTCATTTTAAGCCTCTATAACACTATATTAATAATTAATAAACATAGATAAAAATATATATTATTCATTACTTACATGGGATGTTACAAACTCATTTTCTGAATTTGAATGTCATGTCGTTAGGCTGTCGAATTTTTGTAAGAGAGCTTCATAAACCAATTTCAATTCTTTGGGTTAATCTCTACTTCTTGATTATGTCGTACTATTAATATGTTTGAATGACCTATGATAGATTTACTATAAATATAATATTATACTGGTGGTATTTATATATTTCACACATAATTAAGTAAGTTATTTATCCATAATATAAGGATACAATATTTGTAATGGATTTTATCTCAATTTACATTCCATTGAGACTTTATTGTTGTTATGCACCAACTCACATTTATATGTTGTATATAATATACATTAGAATATTATATCACGAACACCATTATTCTCATGATATAATATTTTTTTGATTAATGTTATTCCTTAATTATCTGTATTCAAGTGTCTCTCATTTGGTTAGGAAATCATTAACCAAAATTTCATTTAAAAATTTTTCAAGCGTTATTCTTCTAAATAATTCACATTAGTGTCGATGTTTTAAAAATGGTTTTAGGGATTTATTTATATAGAAAATAATGTCTTAAAATCTCAATTCCATTGAATTTTTTAAATTGGGATGGGACTCTTTGATTCCAAAAATCTCTTTATTAAATTTTTTAAACTGTTTTGAAAATGGTTTGATAAAGAATTGTTTATTTCAATATCATAATTCATATAATATTATTGGAATGTGGAAATGGTATCCTTATAATATTCTTGTCTTATGTTTTATGATTATGTTATGGTTATTAGGAATTGTTTATGTATATGGGTGGTTCTGTGATAATCCTATGGTGGGAGAGCCCGAGATAGCTCTCCAATGCATTGGGTAACATGGCATAGGTAAATGACAAAGTTTCACCTATGTGATTTAGGGGATATTGTGTACTGGGTATTCTAATGTATCATTATATATATATGTGATATCCATAATGTTATTATGATATATATTCCACAAGATACCTTTAGGATTATTGATTTTTTTGTGATATTCATAAATCATACGATTTAATGTGGTATGTTATGATAGAAAAGTTTGGTTTCATTGATTGGTATTTATTGATGTGTTAAAGTTTCCATTCCTTATTTTATAACCCTTACTATGATTTTTATGCTCACCCCAGGTTTGGAAAAGTTTTTTTACATGAATTAAAGATGAATAGGGTCAATGATGGGATCATGGAAAAGTCATGCTCTCTAAAACATTGAACTAGACATATTTCATTTTAAGAGTTTTTATTTTATGAAAAAATGGATACTGAGTAGTATTATATATGTGTAATTCTAAAGTTGATATGTAATAGTTATGGACTAATTCTATAAAACAGTAATCATGAAAATAGATTCAATGTGAATTATTCATTTAAAACAATATTATTTGTTGTTTTATGGTCGTGTCCTTATATTTGGTATTATAGATCGGTTTAGAAAACATTAGGTATTATAAGTTTCCATTAAACACATGCTTAGTCTTTATGTCTATTATTTTAGTGAAATCCTGGTTTTATAAATTTTTCAGATCATGGAAGGTCAGTTACAAATGGAAGGATGAGGATCTCAATTGATATTCTTATCTCTTTATGATGACATGATTTAAATAATTATTACAATGTTATGTTCAAGTGATTGTGAAATCTTTTTCTAGCATCCAACTCACTTTCAAGAAGCTGTTTGAGATATCAAATGCCTTCACTATACCTCAATATCATTGTGCATCCTGGTTTGTATTTAATAAAATCATATTTTCTCAATATTCTCATATTTTCAAGAAAGGTAAATATTATCAAGGAATTTTAAAATATTTTACCTTATCACAATATTTTGAATAATGTTATGATTTTGAAAATGGTGCTGAAAAAATAGACAATTTCACAACCTATTTATTTTTTCATTTACAATATATTCTACCTTAACATACTTATGTTATTTTAAAAAGACCATTGATTGAATGTTTCAACTCAAATTCGGTCTGACTGTTTTATAAAAAGAATGATACATCGAATATTTCCAAATTACACGTCATACATGATTATTTTATGAATTTTTTTTTCTGCGAACACCCATATGACCCATGTTGTAAAAGGTGTATTTCGATAAAGGAATAAAATGATTTTGATGGATCTGTAAATAATTGTTTCAATGAAAGGACCTTCTATCTATGTGAAAAATATGATGATGGAACCATATGGACACTATGATCAAGTTAAGATGTTCTTTATATTGGGAATAGTTTTATTTTATAATATGGAGTAAAAATAGACAATATATAAGATGTTGGGGTATTAATATATTGGGATGAAAGTAAAAGGTATAGGAAAACCATTGATGTTAAAACATGTTTTGGTTATTTTTGAGTTTTCTAAAAAGGAAAACCCTTAATATTGTTGAAAACCGGTCATGTCAGAAAAGGCCGCAGGAATTAATCCCACAACCAAATGGTGAAAAGGGCGTATCACCTACCACTGCCCTACAAGATTTACCTAGTTAATATGACCTATTCATTTAATTTAAATAATTTTACGGATAAAGAATAATTTTATTTTGGGAACTTATGTTTTTATCAAATGTATATACTTATTATAACAAAATTATTTGGTGATTATGTGATAATGGTTATTGAAGATGTTTTCTGTTAGGGAAACATTATACGATTAAGGGAAATAGAATACTATGGGATCTCAATTGTGTAGTAATGGTTGAATGATTATTTTTGAATAATTTTTGTTTATATATTAGACATATGAAACTCAGATTTATTTATGGAAGTGATTTACCTATCAAGGAGAATATGTGACTAGGTAAATTACTTTTCAGTATGAGACTTTAAGAGTAATTGATGTTATTTAGAGATAAATTTTATGATTTATCCAGGAAGACTATGTGATTGGATCCTTATGAGATTTGGGTTTCAATATTAGTATGGATTACATTGATGAATATTATAGATAGTTTTTATTGAATGGTTATTGTTGAACATTGTGTATTGTTCAATAAATTTTGGAGATTAAGAGTGTTTTTTCTTTTTGTAAAATTTTATACTTTTTGGAAATTATATGATCTTGTATTAACCATTTTGGGTTTGGTTAATTTCTAAATACATTGAAAAAATATATTTCCTCTTTTTTGGATTATGTGATTCTCTAGAAGTTGATTATAGCGATTTCAATGAGAACAAGTCATCTTGAATACTCATCGTTTGGAGAAAATATGAGTTTCTGGTAGAATTCTAGTAAAAAATGAATGTTTACATGAAAACTAAGTATGTTTCTTTATTTTATTATTCAAGATCATAAATAAATTCTTGAACTTTATGAATATAAACATAAAACAAAAACATTTCCATTTAACTTTTCCTACTGGGGAATCAATGACTGTTTAACCCATCACATGTTAGTGCTTTTTTGTTGGTTAACCATTAACTAATAACGTTTTCTACCACTCTCCATCAAACCATGATGGTTTTTTCTCTTCTCTATATTTGTTTTAATACATTGAATCCTTCTATGTGCTACCTATTGTAAACTTTTTATTTATCTTTATTTCTTTTAATGTGATATTTTTATTGTCTTTTTTCCTGATGTGGAACTTTCAATGATGTTTCCAAGGCCTATTATAAAATTGCGAGGATGCAATTACAAAACGGGGGAAGAATGTAACATTCCATGTGAATAAAGCATATTAAATTTTCATATTTATTCAAATTAGTGGGGGATTATTTATTCAATGGCATAGTGGATAAGAAAAAATATGTTTGTTTGAAATTTTATGTTGCATATAATTTTAAGTCATACTAGAAAATAAAAATATAATTTTTTAAATGGAAGTTAATGAATAGACATTGTATTGGAAGGAATGGAAATAAATATCTATAATATGAATATACATGATTGTTATATGTTTTCAGATTTAACCAATAATTTTAGAGACTTAATATAAGAATAATTCTGATTTTATGCTTAAATACTCTAATATTAATTAAAAGGTTGATTTACCAGCTTTTGGAGGAAAACACTCTTTAAGCATAGTTCTGGTAACTTTTATAGGTTCTATTTTACAAAACAGTATTTCTCATTAGAATGAGGACATCAAAAATTTTATAGGAAATTTTTTTTTCTGATAATGTTTATTTTTTATGAATAGTAAAAAATTATATATTTTAAGTCAAAGATGTCTTTTAATCTAATTTATTTATATCGTTATATTATCTTTTTAAATACATTTGAAGTATAATTAAATTATATTTTAACCATATATCCAATATTAGTCATGGGAAGTAATTTCACATTGAAATTGGACATAAATAAGTACAAATATTTTTTATAGTGATTATTTCTTATAAACATGCTTTTTTTATTTGACAGCATGAATTAATTTTAAATTTATTTCTTGCATTTTGGTGTTTTGAATTTGGAAAAATGGATTCAATATTGGGAATAAGTAGGTCCACATTGTGTATAATGTTATATTTTTATTTTATACATTATGAATATTTACTTTAGTAAATATTTTATTTATCATTGTAAAAGGCAAAATATGGTAAATAAGGATAATCAAATATTATTATAATAACATAAAATTACCCTAAAATGTGTCATAATACTATTTTTTGATACATTTCAGACCATGGGAATCGTTGGGAATATTTTTAGACCCCATGGTTCCACTTAGGAGTGATAATGACACTTGATATTAATTAATTTAATGTAATGAAAAAAACAACACAAACATATATCTTTTAGTAAATCAATTATTACAAGGTGTTATATAGTTATCACATAAAATATAAATATTAATTTTTAAGAATTTTGTTTACTACATCATGATTTTTTTTAAATATTTTTAGACATTAAAAAAATAAAAAAAATATGACACAATAAGGATGTATTGTTTACGGTATTGATGAATAATTTAAATAAATATGACTATAAAGATTAAAAAAAATATCCAAAAAATTCCAATTATTAATTTCAGATTTTATTCAGATCATGCATCATTATATCTTCGACAGTAATATTTTATTACCTTTAGGAACAAAAAAATCATTATATAATAAAATAAAAAATTTAGACATTCATAAAGAGACCATCCTCCCCTTTATAAAAATATCTCACTTCTAACTCATTCCCTACACATAGAAAGACCCTTGGATCATCCATAATCATCTAAATTAATATTCCTAAATCCCTCATCTACTCATTAATGACTTCCCCTAGGCCGAAGGCAATTCAATAAAACCTTTTCGTTCAAACCAAACGGAGATACCTGATTTAAAGGTACCATCTTCCCTTATGTTTTTTGGTTTTATTTTACATGCCAACGCCCTAATATTTTTTGTTCCTAAATTTTATAACATAAAATGTATCCAAAATATAATAGGTTGATTTTATAATAATGATTATTACTACACACACACCTCAATCTAATGGGAAAATAACATACAGTTTCTGTGGACGTCGAACTACTGCCTCAAGAAATAATGATTGTTCAACAATCACCTACCTCCCCTCTGTGTGACCATTATGATGGAAATATATTTACATATGATATATATTATATTTATATTGTATCTATGATTCTGCACATTCCATTTATATCATACCTTTATAATTTTCATAACGGGTATACATTATAATTTCATTTGATGAAATGCAAACTACGGCCCACTCTATCTTTTATGACTCATTCATGCCATACATAGAAAATATAAAGGATGGGGATAATTAAATTACATATGACATTATACTGGAATTATAATATACCTACATTTCATTACATTTTCATACAATTAAATATGAAATTTAAATGAAAGTAGCGTTCATGCGTATGTACGGCTTACCATCTCTCTGAACGGTGAATTTCATTTATTATCTCCAAATGTAATGTACTATTATAAATACACAGAAACATATATATATATATATATACTATATATATATGATATCTAAATCAAGAATATAATTTTAGATATAATGTAATTTCGACCACATTGACAATTTATAATGATAACATGTTAATTTTTAAGTCATCTTCTGAATATCGGCAAAATGACTGATATGAACACAAATAATTAACTAATTTTTATAGCACGGAAATAATTGATATAAAAGTAATTATAAAATTAAAAATGGTTCTTATGAAATTATAAAATAACTTTAGTTTATTATTTAGGATATCAATGAATTATTGTGTCATGTCGGAAACGAGTTAAGGGATTTCTTATTTCACATTTAATTTCATTATATTTCCATTGTTCGCCACTTATTTATTGATTATGGTGTATTTGTATAGAAATTTGATATATATTATCATTATTATATTTATATTCATGGTATTCTATGATTTGTTTGTGGTAATTAACATTTGGTCATACGACTCGATTGATTACAACGTGGTAAGGTGTTTTCATCTCAATTTTTATTTCGGTGAGATTCATGCTATATTTTCTACAATTCCTTTTGTGTGGTGTATGAAATACCCATTATTGTATTTATTGTGTAATATATTTTAATTTATTGGTATCTACATCTTCATTTTATGATCCTTCATTCATAGGTTTTATGTTTCGTATGTTACCAAATGAATGAGGGAATATTTCACCCTCCTCTTTTTGAAAGACTTCATTTATGTTATGTATTTTGAAGTCCACATAATTATTTCAGGATATGATATTATCTATCATTATTGATGTATATTTTGTGACCATGTGATGATAATTTTTTTTTCTCTCATCGACTCATTTTCTACATTTATTATGATGTTGATAGTTTGTCGAAATTCTATAAGAGAGCTTCTTAACCCAATTTCAATTAATTGGGTTAATATCTACTTCATGACTATGTCATGCTACGAATATGTGTAAATGACCATGGATTTCATTAGACATAATATCCACTTATATTGTGTGTATTTATATTTTGTAGACAAATTTTTTTAATTGATTTATCCTTAATATAAGGATACCATCTTTATTTGGGATTTCGTCTCAATTTACATACCATTGCGACTTCATTGTTGTTATGCACCAATTCACTATTATATGGGGTATATACCATCCTTTAACATAATATATCTTTAAAAAAATTATACTAATGATATTATAATGTTATTATTAATGTTAATCCTTAACTATTTGTATTCAAGTGTCTCCCATTTGGTTAGAAAATCATTAACTAAAATATCGTTTTAAATGTTTCAATGGATTAATCTTACAAATCATTCACATTAATGAACATGTATTAAAAATAGTTTTAATTATTTATTTATATGGACATTACTGTTTTTAAATGTTAATTCCTTTCAAATTTTCAAAGTGGTATGAGACACATTTATTCCAAAAATATCTATATTAAATGTTTTAAATGGTTTTCAAAATGGTTTGATAATGCTTTTTTTATTCCAATATATTGAATTTATATATTTTGATTGGAATGGGGAAATGTTATCTTCACTTCATGCTTGTTTTATGTGTTATGATTATGTTATGTTTATTGATAATTATTTACATATACGGGTGGATCTAGGATAATCCTTGGGTGGGTGAGCCTGAGAAATCTCTTCAATGCATTGGGTAACCTAATAGAGGTAAACGTTAATGTTTATCCTAAGAGATTTAGGGAATATATAATGATGGGTATTCTAATATAACTCCCTATGTAGCTGTAATAGCTACATTTTATGTATCATATGGATGTCAAAAGTTACCTTTATGATTTATGATTTCTATGTGTTATTCATAAATCATATGATTTCCTGAGGTATGTTATGATTGAAAAGTTTGGTTTCATTGATTTGTATTTATTGATGGTTCAATGTATCCTTTCCTAATTTTATAACCCTTAATGTGATTTTAATAGTCACCCCATGTTTTGAAATATTTTTCAAAGGACATAAAGATGAATAGGGTCAAGGATTGGATCAAGGAATAGTCATGCAGTCTAAATCATGGAACTAGACATGATTCTTTTTTAGAGTTTTTATTTTATGTAAAAATGGATATTGAGTAGTATTGTCTACGAGTAATTTAAAAGTAGATATGTAATAGTTATGGCCTAATTCTCCCAAACTCTAAACCAGAAATGATCCTCAATGTGAGTTATTCCTTTAATTCAAGATTATGTAATGTTTTATGGTCTGATCCTTAAAATTTATTTCATGATATATGATGTAATTAAGGTAGTTTGGAAGGTATTTTTAAATAAAAAATGGCATATGGTATGAATAAGAGAGAATATGTGTTCCATTTTATATGTGAGGTGAGTGACACACTTGCAATTTTTGGAATGAATAAGTGATATCCAAATTTTGAAAATTAAAAAATAATAAAAAACGACCCTTATAGATAATTATATTATATATTGTCAATATATATAAATAAAATTTTATTTTGGATATTTTTAGGTCATTTTATACTTAATAACTTTATTTTATACCCCCAGAATATCTTTTTTTTACATTAACTACGGTAAATGATTTGTAATTATTTCCTTATTATTTATATGAAAATTATTTTCAAAAAATCATATGATATAAATTGTTTTCATTATAAATATTTAATAAATATTACAAAATTAAATTAGGCATTTTGGAATATTTTTATTGTAAACAAAACCCACCTATGTGGAAAAAACATTTGACTAGAAATGTCTTCTTAAAGGATAAGATGAATTTTTATTTAATATATGACTGTTATTCACCATTAAATGAATTTTAGTTAATATTTATTTATATAAAATATTTAAATTTTATTGAAATCATTCCATGTTTATTGTTATTTTAATTATTTATATAGGAATAACATTACTCATATTATAAAAATTTTCAAAACAAAAAACATATTTTCAACACCGAAAATAATATTATACTAAAATTTATTAAAAAAATTATTATAATGTAATTAATTTGATGAAAATATAAATATATAACACTTATATTACTTAAAAAAATTAAAACTCTGATGGATATTTAAAATCAATCAATTTATTTAAAATAATAGACATGTTTTAAAAAATTAGTATTTGTCACTGTTTACTAAAAATTAAACATCTTCTTCAAAATTTAGAAGCATCACCATTAATTATTTTTGATATTATTATTTCATAATTCTTGGTTATTTTATCAAATAAAGATTCAATTTTTTTAAAAAAAAATTATAGTTTCTTTTAAAAAAAAATAAATAAGAAATATTTTTTTCAAACAACATAAATTTGAAGAATTAAATTACATATAAATTTTTTTAGTTATTTAATATTAATTTATAAATACATTTATATTTTCTATAAATTTATATATAATATAAATATTTCATAATGCAGTTAATAATAAAAATAACCTAAAATTAAATTTCTAGGTTATAATAATCTTATTTAAATAATAATATTTTGTGGTTTATTTATTTTTAGTGATGTTTATCTTATATTCTATCCAACATTGTTTTTTTAAAATAATATAATAGTGTTAAATTCTCCCTACCTATCTTTAATAAAATCTTTCCTTGAAATTTGTACAAGATATTAGTAATCCATGGTACTACATTAGTAATTATCTATCTTGAAATCCAACATCATTAAAGGGAATAATGAAACTAACTCTTGTTAAAATTTAAAATGATGTTCAATGGTCATCTCAAATAACACTTTCTAAGATTCCAAATTGGGTATCAATGATGGGAATTGATGATGGTTGCATATAATATTTGAATGATTACAATATAACAATGTAGTGTGACATATTTAATTGATCATACTTAATATAATTATCATGAAAATGTAAAATTACATGAACCTGTAAGCAAAAGTGGTGTGAAAATACCATCACATCATCAGAAATGAATGTAGTAAAATAGATTTGTGTTATAATTTTTGTTACTATTGTTGAGTAATTCCATGACATCTATGTGATGAACATAAGGAAATTTCATACCTGATTTGTTGAATTTAATCATTTAATCAATTTCTACCACAATATCATCTTTTTATCAAAATAGTGATTATTCAATATGCTTTTTACATACAAGATGCACAATAATAATATTTAAAAGATCAAAGAACCATGAACGGATAACCATATATTCCTCCTTTAATTATAAATCTGTAAAAAATTGGTTAGAACAAGGTAACATAATTCCCAAAATTAATAAACAATCATATGATAAAATAAAATATTATTTGACAAGGGCTCAAACAAAAACCAAAAGTTTATATTAGATCATTTCCAAGGAAAATATTTTTATATTTCACCAAAATATTATCGAATAACATCGAACCAAATTTTTTTGAAGGGTTTCACACTATATTTGTAACATATTTATTTCGAAATTAATTAAAAATAACACCAATCATTTTTAATATATCTCACCAATAATGAAAATGCCTTAATATAAAATCATTATGATAAACTAATGATTTCTAAAACTCACTTGATTTACCATAATTCCACATTAAAAATATAATTCAACTTTTATTAATCAAATAAAATATCTAAACTATCCATTTAATATAATCATATAAGGATCCTAAAATAAGGAACATATTCCAAAACAATATTAAACAACTAATCAACAAATTACTTGAATAAAACATGGATATCTCTATGATAAAACATATGATCCCAAAATAAACATAATTATTATTTTTCAAACTATTTGAGTGAAAAAATTGATTCCATACAGTCTAGGACATCACATAGGTTTGTGTTTGGAATTAATACATTTTCTACATTTTTTAAGGTTTCAACACACACAATCATTCCATATGTGATTTTTTGTAATTTTTTCAAAGACCTTACATATAGAATCATTATTAAATTACCATAAATATGGTCATAATGCTAAAAAACAATACTAATCATCAATTAACATATAATACAAAAAAAATCATTAACATTAATCTTATTTTCATAAAAACCGAGGTTATTTTTCTATCAAATAACATTTTCACAAGTAAAAAATAGGTTTACATATACCGTAAACATCTATAAAAAAATAATAAATGTCTCCAAAAGTAATCCCATCACATAAAACATCAAGATAATATTAATTAATTTAAAAATTGAATAATCTAAAATACACCACTACATTATAACTCTTGAGTCCATTTACATAGACATATTAATCAATCAACATTATTCATAACCAATTATCCAAGATTTTCCATATTATTCAATAACAATTTCTTCATAAAAAATTAAAAATAACCATTCCCTAATATTCATCAGTTTAAAATCATTAACTAGGATATAATTCTTACCATTCATTTTATATATGGATTTTCATTATATTCAACTGTAATGGAATTAGGAATTCGTAAAAGTTTATCAATAAAGACTAGTTGATCTCGTTCTAGTGATTTCTCCCTAGGAAATTGATTTGTATAATTCCCAAACTCCATACATTTAAAACATTGAATTTGTACATTGGAATGAATTTTATTCTCTTCCTGCAGTGAACCGAATACTATATTTTTCCATTGGATGATTTTTCCTCATACCCACTTATACTATATAAAAATCATCTTCATGTTCTACTAGGGAATATTATGTCATGTTTCTTCCCCCATTCAGGACACAAAGCCTATTAAACATTTTTAACATTATAATAATTACTATAAATAATTCTCTAGAAGTCCATTTCTATCTTGTTTGATGTGGTAGGAAACTCACCTAGGTATATATTTTCAATCATAGCTCTGGATAGCTGGTTGATATTAAGAAAAAGGGATTCACTACCACTCCAATTATGTTAGGTTTCTTGTTCGTTTAACAATGATTGTTTCCTTCACATCTGTTATTAAATTCGATCCTTCTGTATTTGACCATTTACAATAACATATTAAAAAAGCATGTGTTAGAATATCAAATTAATTATAATAAACCATAATATATGGATGATAAATACAATGATATCCTTAATCATTCCACACCATATCAAACACATTATATTTATCAAAGAAAAACATTAATTTTCCATATCATAGTATATTTTTTGGTTATAGATGTTTTTTGACATAATCATAAATTACATCCTAATATCTAAATTTATTTAAACAATTTTTCTAATACCAAATTTAAGGATGTGACCCTACACAATATTATTCTAGTGTCTTTATAGTATAATTAATTTTCGTTCATTCCCAAATAAATTTTGTATTTAGTGTTTTTGATAATGATGTCATTATACAAACATAATAATATAATATTTTAAAAAGTATACACTTCTAGTAAGTTAAATTTTTTTCTATAATATAAAATAATAGAAAAAGACACATTAAATTTTCATTAAAAATCATCACAAGTTTCAACATGAATACATAATTATTTTTTTCCATCATTAATCCTTGTGAAAATAATTTCAAAACATGGTAATAACATAAAAATATTATTAAGGGACATTAAAAAGGATTAAATCTATTACCCCAAGGGATAACATTAAAACATTGGTAATTTTAACAATTATCTTAAATGTTCATTGAGTGTATGAAATAAAATATTTTATCATTAGTGAACCTCACAATGTTTTCTCATAAGAGTCATTTAAAAACCATATCATGTAAATAAAAACACTTTTAGTAAATATATGGAATCATATTAATGAATCCCTTTCAAAACCTCTATAATTATTATAACTATTTGTTGACTATAATATAAGTATCTAATGAATAGAATCAATACAAAAAGGACTAGAGATCTATAAAGGGACTCACAATTCGATAAAATAAATATCATCCTCAATCATTTTTCCTGTGAAATAATTGGGATCAACAATTCATATATGATATATTGGGCTAAACCTTAAATAATAATTAGGGTTTACCTGAAGTATAATCTATACCAAGATCAAACATTTTCAATATAATTCTTATGTACAAAATCTATAATAATGTTTTTGTTATTTTACCTTTTCATAATAACACAATGTATAAAAACACTTGTTAACACATATGAATAGTCATTTTGTGTTTTAAAAATAACTTTACATTAATAAAAGTCTTAGTTTTAAAACAAAATTACCATAATTTGTGAAATATAGTTTTATTAATTGATGAAATCATGATATATTGTAATGGAATATTGAAATCCAATAGTGATGATGGCTATGGGAAAATTATTTCCCATTGTATACATTATAATTGAACCATCCTCTTTCCATTTTGTCAAAACATTACTTACAAAACATGTAAAAAATCTTCCTTATGAAACCAATTTAAATAAAGGAAAAGGTGATATTGAATTTAAATTATATATCTTTTATTACCTAATAAAAACATTAGTAATATAATTATATAAACAAGGATATGGACTCATAATTGTTTAAAGGAAAACATTGTAACATGAATTTATTTAAAAGAATTTCCCTTTCCATGAGTTAGAATCATAATGTATGTTATTCATCGCCATGAATAATAAATATATGTATATTATTTACATTATTAACAATGTTTTCTAAAACTAAGATTCATTTATTTTTATCTCTTTACAGTATATACAAAATTAGTAATTTCTTTTAGTTCACTTTGAATTATTTGACATTATTAGTCTTAATTGTAAAAATTAACATTGTTTGGTTGAAAATTATCAAGATGGTAATTATTCCATTATCTTAAATCAATAATTAAGAAATAATTATCATTTTTATAAATCTGTTATACTTTTTATCCAATCATTAATGATGGTTATGAAAAATGAACCCCGTTGCATTCATGAAGAATATAAGTCATAAGCGTGCGTGAGTAAACTTTTAATTATTCAACAATAATTGAAGAAATAATTAAAGTATTTATTTTCACTTCTATATTGATATTAATATCAAAAATAAAATATTATTTCTTGAAATATAATTATATATATATATATATCATCTATGATATTTTTGGATGAAAAAATAATCACATCACCTCATGGAGGTAGTAGTCCACACATACACGTGAAGGAGGTTATCCTTTTTCAGAGAGTGTAATTATAAGGAATAGAATGATGTATAATTTTTCAAAATAATAAATATGTAATTGATATAATAGTTATTCAAATACATCTGATAAATTCATTAATATTATCATTTTATATATCTATATAAAGAGTTAGTTGAAAATTAATCACATCCCTTCTCGATGCGGAAACCGAAGTATACACGATTGATGTTATCATATCCCCTATGGAATTGAATGTAATAAAATATATGATATATAATAATAAAAAATATTTTCACATTAAAACTACATATATATATTTTAAATACATCATTTTATCAATATGATAGTGGAATTGATGAAAAACTAATTACATCAGTTTGGAAGGGGGTAGTCCTCCATAAAAACAAATGATGTATATGTTTCCTGTTTGATGGAATAGAAAATGAGTTTATTTTAAAAAATTAACCAAAAAACAACTCTTTATATGTTAGTTATATGTGTATTTATATAATAATAACTGATTATGATTCTTTGTAAGAGCTTAATGAAATTAAATAAATATTTTTGGTTAAGAACTATATATCCTCTTCAGAAAACCTTCACTATATAGCTACAAAATCAACTATTGGAAATATTTTTTTTAAATAGTGATATATGTAATTTATATAGAATTATTTATTTTATTTGGGTTGTTTATATATGATCCAAATGTGATTTATGATTTGAGGGTATTCTATAAGGGGTGTCCTTTAATAGGTGAGGTGACAGACACACATTAAATTTTGGAAAAGGAAAAGTGATACACATATTTTCTACATGGCGGAAGGATAAAAAATGGACCATTATATGGAATTATAGGTTATATTGTCTAAAAATGGAAAATAATATAATTTAGAAAATAATTTAGTTTATATTAACAATTATATTTTTAGTTCAACACCATAATAAATTCATTTTTACCTAAACAACACTAAGACCTTTTTTATCCTTTACAATTAATTAGGAAAAAACATGGAGTGGAACTTATTAGATTATATAAAATATTATCATTAAAAATATGAAATTTATTTTTTTAAATTAAATTTATAAAATCGATAGACATTAATTTAAAATAAAACCCAAAGACATGTTGAAGAAATAGTTTTCCTGAAATTTATTTATCATGCCTAAAAGTTTTTTTATTTAATATAGGACTAGTGAACATCATTCTGTGAATTTAATTAATATTTATTTATATTTAATATAAAAATTTTAATTATATTATATCTCATTTTTTTAATTGATTAAAATAGATAATAACTATTCACTTTAAAAAAGTTTTATGGAAACCCAAGTTCCAAACCCAAATTTAATAATATAATTAAATATAATATAAAGATAATTAAAATGTAATTAGTTCAACTATATATGTATTAATAAAAAAATATATCAATAGAAAAAATTTATTTTTAATTGTACTTCTAAATTAATTAATTTTTTTAAAATAAATAAGTTTTTTACAAATAGTGTTTTTTACTATACATATAAAAATAAATATTTTAATATAAATCACTAAATTTTAATTTATTTCTTTATATGATGATTTATAAAATGTAGTTATTTTTATATAATATATTTACAGATTGTTATTGAAATTAATTATAATATTTTTTTCATAAATAATACTAAAAAAAATTTTAAATAAAAAAGAATCGGGAAGAATAAATATACTTTACTAAAAATTGATTAATTATTTACTACAAATTTATGAAATTTTTTTATTTACTATGAAATTAATATCTATTTCTCATAATGTTGGTAATTTTACTTAAACCTGCCTATTTGATTTCTTGGTTATAACATTCATATATAAATTATAATATTTTATGCTTCCTTTAAGTTCATTATTTTTTTATTTCATTCTATGTAACATTTATTTATTTTCCTCAAATCTCATGGTGTTTCATCATATAAATACATTACACACTACCATTTACATGATTCCCTAAAAATCTGTTCATTACCCTCCCATAGTAATAAATTATGGAAAACGAACTATGTTTTATAGGATTACACCAAAGAATCTATGAAATCACTAACACAATGAATCCATTAGTTCAATATTTAAAATATAATATGTATATAAATTCATTTATAATAGAATCAATTTTAACTATAAATCATTTATTGGGTTTATTTTAAAAAATTCTCTCTTTAAAGCCACTAGAATAAGAAAATAATCAATAATTAATCATTTAGAGCAGTAATTAAAACAATCAAATTATAATGATATCACATAGATTTTTTAAAGAATAATAAGTAATGGGGTTGATGATAATTCAATCAAATCTGATTGTCCAAGGGCTAAATGACCAAGGATAAACTTTTGATTATTTAGAAATTTTACCTTAGTGAAAGACAACTTGTAGGAAACATCATTTGTCTCTAGCCTATGAATATATAATGAGGTAAATGAATGATACACTAATCTAGTAATTTATTACTATGAAATTGTGTTTTCCTATGTTATATTTGTATCAACATTATGTTTTTACCCAATAGAAAAAAATGTTTCTTGGTGAAATGATTTCACCAAAATAATTGAAAAATCAGAATTATAATTAAAAAAATGTTCCAAAACAATTATCACCAATCTATTGATTTGAAAATAAATTGAATAATAAATTCATATTGTTATCATATTTTACAAAAATATAGCATATAGATTATCAGTATTTGAAAATCACATTTTAAAATGAACTCAACCTTTATGGTTTTTATCTAAAAAGGGAATTTCATATTTTTAATAAATAATTCTCTTAATGTTTTTGATTCATATAAGTTATAATTTTACAGATCTTCCATCATATTAAATAATAAATTATCAAAATGTATTTCATAAGGTTCCACTCCAAAAATAATAATCCATCCAAAAAGGATTCATGAATAAATTTTTTATTTCATGTTTTAGCCCCAATGTATAGATATTCAACCCCCTTACAAGGTATTTGGAATCATGAAAAAAATATGAGGATTCAAGGATAAATAACCAACAAAATGAGTTTTTTATCTCCTAGTATGGAAGGAGAACAAATTATTTCATTGAAAAAAAGTACTTTCGATAGAAGAAAAACACCAAGAACCCTCTTCCAAATGATATAAAAAATTTATAGTTATTTATTTTTTATCATATAAAATGTCATCTTATTTGAAATTGTAAAACACCATATGAAAAACATAATTTAATTTGATTTATTTATCATAACATGGATTTTTATCATTTAAAAAATATCATTAATGTTTCACAAACATTAAATAAATAGTAAAAAATTAATTCCACCATTTTAGAGCTATAAAATTTTAAAAAATATGTTACATGTTCATTCTAGAGAAGAAGGAATAAATATTATGATATTTTGTTTATTTTGAACCCAAAAATAATAATAAATAAGTGTAACATGGATTTACCATTACAAAACCCCTATATATTGTGTAACAGTACATGGTTAACTATACAGAGCCCTTAAAAATTATCTGTTACCATTACGCATCATGGGTTAACCCTTATTTTAATTTATGAAAAGAAGAGTATAACTATATTAAAAACTATATTTCATTACACAATGCCCCTCCTACCCTTATGTGTCCTTTTTAAATGAGATATTACACTTCCTTAATTCTTTCTGTAAAAATAGAAAATGATTTTTTGACATTATTTAACATATAAAGCTGTAAAATTATACATAAATAATTTATAGGTTACATTTACACCATGGATAAATACCCATTAACATGGTATAAAATTCATTAATATCATTATATAACACAAGGATATACTTATCAACATTAAAAACACATATTAAAAGGGGGTAACCTTTAGGTAAACACTATTGTATGAAGATGTTTAAAAGGTAATTAAAAAATTTAAATGTTATAAATAAAATTAATTATATCTTAAGGAAAAAATTTAAAAGGGTTAATTGAACACTAATGGAAACAGAGTGAGTATCCAACACTTTTGAAACAAAAATAAAGTATCTTTAAAAAAGGAATATACCTAAATAAAAAAGTATACGTGATATAATTCACCCCAGCATAATTTTATTACTGCTAGATTGTGGTCATGATTTTTAACATGTAATGTTACAAGGCCACTTCTTCCTTATCAATACTTTCCAAAACCATGTCTCATGTTTTTACTATTAGTAATAGCTACGTACAAAGGCAAAAAGAATTTTTTAACCATGCAACACTTAATTTTGGTAATACATAATCAGAATGATGTGTTAACATAATGAGTAGTAATGATCAAAATTGAAATCTTCCCATTCAATAATATGGTTGTGTCTTTTTGATACATTCATAACTGGGATACGTCAAAAATATTAAGAATAAATTTCAATCATGTTTGTGATCCTAACCTATAATATAGCTTTCCAAGCCATAAAATTATACCATAAGTTTTAAAAAAAATTCTTAAAACTAAGAATTGTTTCCATATAAATGAAATATAATTATAGGATAAACTCTCTGAATGATATAGTCATGAACCTCAAATTTTATCACATAATAATGATGGCCCATTTCAGATTTATGGTGGCTTCTAGTGGTCATTATCCTTTATTAGATCAACTACAACTTTTCTGTCATCTATTGGACATGGACCAATCCAAATATAGATATATCTACTACCTCATCCCAACACAAGTGATATATATAATTTATCCCAAAAAACAATATAATGGTTCTAATTTAATTCAATCGTGATAATTATTGTTATATGAAAATTTTGTAAAAGGAAAGTAATTTTCCCATTAACAACCAAAGTTAATAACACATTCATGAATAAATACGTTAAGAATATTGATGGACCAAAAAAAATATCCCAATAGTCTATTGATAGTATATTTTAAATAGTATAACAACCAAATTTCATCCTTCCCACAAGTATTCATGTGTAATTTGATGATAGAGTACATAGAAATCCAACCTCACTTCCATATCTGAAAGTGAAGAGATTACAAAAAAATAAGTCTATGATAATTCACCTTAATTCCCTTAGATGTAAATCACTTTTACATGAAATATAAAATAGATCACATAATTACCCATGAACAATATAGATTTCTTAAATAACTATACATCTATGCTCTCCCATGATGAATAATTTGTCAAGACTTTTGTTCATTTTCTAGAAATTATTACCCTAGTGGTATAATAATGGCTAACCTATCTTGAAAAAAATGCATCAGAGAGAGACTAAGACCGATATTATAATGCCTCCCCACAATTTTGGATATTAATAATGTAGTGTGACTGGGATAGGGTTTCAGGTTTTTGAAATATTCTATCATTATAAGAGGTTTTCGACTCCATAGAAAGAAAAAAAACATCATTTTACTATCATCTCTCCGTACAAATCATATCACACTGATCAGAAAATTCTTAGACCACTCATCCATTGATACCTTCATTGTTAGAAATTGTATAAGTTACAACAAACATGTTGGTAAATGATAATCCACCTTAATTCCCTTAGATGTAACACACTATGATATGAAATCTATGTTCGACCACATCATACATAATCACCAATACCAATTTTACAAATAAAAATACAATTGGGTACTCCCAATGGGTATTGGTTAAAAAACTTGTATCCATTTTTTTAGTAATTATTACCTCAGTGGTATAGTAATGAAAAACTACGAAGAAAACAAAAAAAATTATAGAGAGACTAAGAAAAATCGTCTGATATCTCTCCATAACATATGATATATTAATAATGTTATGGGATTATGTTGATGTTGTATGTTTGTTCTATATCAAATCATTAAATGCATATTTATACTTTATTGATTTTATAAAAATAGGTCCCCCAACCTCTGCCTCTACAAATCATATCACAATGACAAACAGATCATCGATCATTCCTCCATGGATTCCATCATGTCATTGGTTAGTAAATTCCATCACAAACCATTGGTGACAACATTTCCCTTCCTTAGTGAATAAGAAATAAAAAAATCAAAAGTATAAAGATAATCATCTAAGTGCCTCTATCTAAAATTTAGTTCCCTCTATATAAAAATAGATTTTAGTATCCTATGATCAGAATATATAATATTCTTGAAAAGTGATAGTGGAACAATATATTGGTATCATGTATAATAGATGTAAACTCAAAGCCATGGTTAGGGTAGTTATTTTCATGATCAGGTAATTTGATGGTTCCATAATCCACCATTTTCTCTATCTTTACTTAGAAAACTCCTAATCCAATACATGTGGCATCATAAAAATTTTCATAACCCAATACCAGTTCTTGAAAGATAAAAATTGTTCCTAATTTAATATATTATTATGTTCCTCAAAAGGATAATGACACATAAAATTAAACTCTACATTAAAACCTTTGGACTTAATGCTATAATATGATATGGAATCAAAAATGTGCCCTAAAAAACTCACATAAAAACCAGCTTGGACATAAAATATCCACGACATGAATTCATTATATTGTTACTCCCTAGAAAACACTTCTATCATATTTTTAGGGTCCACTATGATTCCCCTCTTGGATTTATCATTATTCATATAAATCACATCCTTGATCCATATTTTAAATATATAAATTGGACCGTATGGAAAACATTTAATAAATATCCTAAAGTTGATATATAAATGAATTTATTCTATTCTATAGTCCTATAATACAAAATAATATAATCAATAATAAATGTGTCTAAAAATATTTTGACAGATCTCTTTTATCAGTGGCCTAAATATTAAAATAGTGATAGTGGTACCAAGTTGACTAACTAATAATTTGAAAAATACCATACTATATCCCATGTATTTTCTTAGGTATATAAAATTTATGGACTCACCAATGGTGGTTAACTCATCACATGAATATATTTGAAAACTATTTAGATACCATTACTTTATCAAAATTATTTTAAATACAAGGAATGGGTATTTATTGAAAATAATCAACTTGTTAAGCGTCTGGTAGCCAACAAAAATATTGAGTCTGCTATAAATTTTATTTTGAAAGAGGACTAGTGAAACCCTATGTGACACACTATGATGTGTAAATAATTTATCTTAAAGAACCCCAAGATGGTCTATTACCAATATTAATTTAGAGTATAGTATATGGTATATTTATATATATATATATATTGTAATCATAATATGATGTAGGTTAGTAGTGAACTTGACCTACCACTAAGGGATAACATAATATATATATATGAATGAATATAGGGTATTAAATCATCAATTTAGGAAGTGGGATATGCAACTATCGATAAACAAGATTTTTATGAAAACATAATATGAAATTATTCTAGTATAAGGAATAATAGTCCTCACAACCCCATATCTAGAATGCAACACAACCAAAACGAAATAATAGGCATTATCAGGGGGTTGAAACTAAAACCGATTTTGAAAAAATTCGATTTGGTACATAACATTGGTTATCTTATACAAGATAAAAATAAGGATGAAGATATCAATATCAGGAAGATTGATATCCCACATCACCTCTGTATCAGATATCATCACCTGACATTCTGAAAATAGAAATCATTTTTTGAACCACTTTCCCATAGTGGTGAAAAATTTCTACATGAAATGTATATGTATTGAATTTATTACAATAAATAAATAAATATAGAAAATATAAAATCATGTGTTTCATTAGTGTTAATTAAAGCTATTATCGCAATGTATTAATTTAATAATGAAACTATAATAGTAGTTTTCAGGGCCTTATATTCTTCTATTACATTCTCTACCATATAAATATGTCCACACTCAACTCCTCCATGATGTTTATTCATTGTATGAGTATAAAAATTACCATGATATTGAGACCCACCACCCATGGATTCATCTAAATGGACTAGGTAGCCTATAATATGAGTTTATCCCTATTAATTACATAGGTAAATTTTTAAGTGAAATGTGAAATATGTTTAGGACATCCTCAAAAAATTATATTCTTGGGCGATTCTTCAAAAAATGGATTGGTATGAAAATCACTCCAATAATAACCTGAAATCATCTTATTATATCATAAATAAGAAAAATAAAATGGTCCTGATGATTTTTTGAACCCTTATGCTATTACTGCAGAAAAAATACACAACATGGATACCTCATACAACAACTAAAGATCCACTCAAGCCCATTATCCACTCCATGAATATTTTTACCCATTATGCATTGTTAACTACTTAACAAATGGTATTTAGAAATAAAAGAATCAACATTAACCAATTATCATCCCTCAATACCATCTCAAACATCCTACAATTATTTTTATCATTTGTAACAATATTTAGTGAATGGTTAACCAACTCAGAAGAATGGATGGAATATAATTTTTTTTAACACTCCTAATTCTATAGGTCAAAAAAATCATTAGTCATTTAAAATAATAATATTTCATGAAAAACATTTATGTCTAAGATCTTATTAAAAGAGTTCTATACTATATCTTCATGTGACATAGCCTGCAAAATGGAGTCCTGCCCTTAACTTCTTCGTACTTCTACCATATAAGATGAATATACCACCTTGTAATTATTTAGTGTTTTCATAAAACATTATGATCTTTTGAATATTATAAAGATGTACCCAATATTCTTGAGGTCCATTGTCACCCTGTAATATCAATGGACGCTTCTTGGGAAATTTTGATAAAGGATACACTATATATTCATGGTTTTCATCACCATCGTAAAACATTGAATGAATAGTGAAATTTATTGATTTTATCACTAAAGGATCTACAAAATAATTCATATGATGAACATGTTTTTTATCTCTTATATGAGTCCCTATCTAATTAATCACGAAACTAAATATAAAATTATATTAATAGAAATTATACAGGAATATCAAATGAATTAAAATATTTAAATAATATGTATTTTATTAAAACAATGATTCAATAAATAAATAACAAGACATAATGTAATACAAATTTATTTATTAAAAAACTCGGAGAATTGGAATCTGAAAACAATATAATAAAATATTAAGGTTGAAAAATATTTCTGAACACCCATGTTAACTCATGTTTAAAAACAAATTGAGATGGCTAGGGAAAATATTTTCCAATTTATGTGATTTTTGAAATCCCAAACTTCTATATATGGTAGATACTGAATAAATCCTTGGATTTTTATCAACATGTTTAACATGGAAATGAATTTAAGATAAAATATTAATGATGTAAACTGGGTGAACATAACACATAACCCAAAATGTTTTTTACCAAGGTGGATTTTATCCATAAAGGAAAATAGATCTCATGTATAATGATATAGAAGGAAAAAATATAAAATAAAAAATTGGATTACACATCAATGATATATATAAAACCATGAAACGGAATGTAAAAATTGAAATTAAATTACCCAAGACAAAAAAGAGTATTGGAATGAATATATATTACACGAACCCATATCTCACAGAATGTTACAAAAGTGAAGAGTAGCTGAAGAACAACATGAAGAGATTCACATTACATTATTTTTGAAAAATAACATCTACAACAGCCCAATGAAAAAAATTGGGTTAGGCAAAAAATCCAGATAGGATACTACCTTAGAATCTATTTGTTATCTAACACCATGAAGTTGTTGGTTTATGAATTATAGAAGAAAATGTTTACAAATATATTTCCATATCAAAATGTTTTATTGTAATGCTTAATTTTTTTTTCTATTTATAACATTACATATTTCAAGAAACAAGAATACTATAATCACCAATAATGATTAATTTAGGATTGAAATAAAAACAATATTATACTAAAAATTTCATAGTAGGCATATAATGTGTGATACATAATGGCTATCAAGAAAATATAATAAATTTTATATTTTAATAGTCTATATTCCATAAGATAAATTATTGATCATAATAGAGACGATAAATAATTGAAAAAAATCATTCATAAACATCATTAGGCTCTACACAATGAAATATATTGCTTGAATAATGTAGAGAGAAACAAATATAGGTTTTGAATTATATTATAAAATGTCCCTCCATATGATGTCGATGTCAACCATATGAATGTAATTGATGTTACCTAATTCTCCCATGGTACATGTTTTCCCAAAAATAACCATAAATGATACTAAAAAAATCATTTTCCCATGAAATGTATGAAAAATATATTTATTTGGACATCCACATTACAACAAATACATTTTAGAAACGTAATTTTAAAAATAAAAAAATCACCATCCAATGAATTGAAAATTAAATTTTAGAAACAAATCCACCATTTAGTGATTTTTATCTAATATAAAAGTGTAGAAACTATTATAATATAAAAATTACATTTAAATTATTATATCAAATCATACAAGATGGAATTTTAGAGATATTTATTCATGTTGAATAATAAATTAACATTAAGTATTTCAATGTAAAATGGTATAATATAATAGACCAGCTAAAATGGTATCATGAGAACACATAATATGTAATTTTTTCTCTAATGTGAAAAAGGAAACTACCTCATACAAGGATGATGGATTCATGAAAAAAGAACCTATAAGGGTTTATGGATAAACAATCAATATCGTACATCGACTTATCTCCCATCACGAAAGTATAAGAAAAAAATGAATGAACCATTGCTCCATTGACAGCCGAAAAATGACCAAACTATCCTCTATAATATATAAAAAATTAAGTGTTCATATATTCTTAAATTATAAAATATTATATATTTATTTTGTTTATTCAATATTAAAATATTTTTTCATTTGTTTTATGATGTTTTGTATATGATATCTATTTTCTTAAAATTTTAACATATACAATGAACCCGTTTTGTTTTTAATTTATAAGTCATATGAAATGAAATTTAATAATATTGAACTTATTTTTTACCCTTATAGATGCAGTATGGTTTTCATAAGGGTAGCTCCATTTTTAATGTGTTGTATAAGGGTAGAGATGAATTCATCTGAGTTCTCGAAAGTGTATAATGGATTGGTATATTATGTGTAATGGTAGTAATTCACTATTTAATGGTTCCCTAGTGGCTTAATAGTTTTAATGTTGAAATTTTATATGCTGGGTAAATGTAACCTAAACATAATATTTTGGTATGGTAGAAATTTCATAATGTTAAGATATTGTATACCACAGATATATAATGTTACCATAGACACTATATAATGATATAGTTAACTATGTACGGGTAACCTCATATTAAAAAATTTGTCATATGGGTAAATCCTTGAAATGTTTTTGTATGCCTACTTTTTATGGGATTTCTAAGGGTAAAACAGTAACCATGCATGGAATATAAGGGCTGTATAATGATAAATAGATATATCCATTATATGAAATTATTTTTTTTGAAAAAATAATTAAGAACTATATTTTTTATTCCATCATCTCTATAACCAAAATATATCTTATTTTTAATGGTTTTAAAAAAATTAACTATGGAATTAACTATTTTAAGCCGATTAAATTTTGTAACCCCACTATGAATTAATTTTAAATTCCTAAAATTCTTGATTTTATTAAAAACATAAATTAAGCTATTTTTTTATTCCAGGATTTTACTAATAGAAAATAGAATTTAATTTGAATGATAAAAAATATTTGATCCTTACTTTTTTATATCCTTTAGAGAATTTATCTCGGCCTTTTGCTGAAGTTGAAAGTGTTCTAATTCCTTGGATAAATTTCTTGTCCTTCCTCACTAGTATATACAAAAAAGGGGGATAAAGGTTGTTTTTTTAAAAATCCTTAATGGATTATGTTTCCAGAACCTAACAGTTTTTTTAGGTATATATATCTTTACATTATATATAAACTAAGAAATATTGTATATTTTTATGAAACCCTGAATGTTAATATATTATTTAACATGAGGGATTTTGTGAAATAAATTTGGAAATTTATTATCTTTATTATGGAATTTTTGTAAGATTCTATCTATGATGATTTGATAATTTTTTTTAAAATGAACTTTATAAAATAAAATGATGCAATTTTTTTTGCTAGGTAAAAACAAAAAACAATAGATTTTTTTAAATAAATATATCAAATGATGGAAATTGAGATTCTAATTTTTATGAAAATTTTGTTGAAAATATATATTTATTGTAATATGGATTTTTAAACAACGTTAGTGGTGATACATTGCTTTTGATTTTTTTATCAAATGTGAATATGTTTTTTTCTTTTTTGAAATCATGGCACATTGAAATATTATTAAACCATTGGTATCATCATAAGGTTGATATCTATAGACTATGGTAGCACTCAATATCATAGGATTAATATTACTTCTTAGTTTTAATTTCTGTATCCTTGTAATATATGTAATAGCCTAGACCCAAATGATGTTATATGATTGATATTCTCACTTATATATCATCTATAATATACTCACATTATTATCATATGTATTTTGTATCATAGACATCTAGATTTATTTTAATTATCTTGGTTACCATTTTATACCAAGATTTTTATGCTTTCAATCGTATCATTGGTATATGATTATTTTGATTGCTTCCCTAATTTTATAATTCTTTATTATCCTCATATTCTTGAGGATTTAAACTTAGAATGTTTTGAAATTAAAACAATTGATCATTTACAAAAAAAAGTTTTCAATATGTAAACACAAATATAAAAATACCTAGTTTTAACTCTTGAATTGAAAGCTTCATGTTGTTATAATTTAATTAAAAATTCTTCTTATATCTTTCTAGTGTTTTTCTCGCATCCTATGTTTTTCTATTGGGTGGTTATATAACTTATTTCACATGACTCAGGTAAAGGGAAAGAAATAACATAGTTCACTTTCTTCTCACCATTACTATGTTTTTTATTGAGTAATGATTTTATTAAAATGGATTGTTAGATGTAGAATAATAAGTTTCTTCTCCTATTTAAATGTGTGATTATCCTTTCAAGATTTATATTTTGTTTTTGGTGGTTATTTATTGATCCTCTATAGTTTACTCATTCAGTGCTTCTCTTATAAGTTTATTCCTAAGACCTGTTTCTCATTTATGATGAACTTCACCTTGCGGGGCACTATTTTTGGTGATGTGTTAAGCGATAATATTTTGTTTCTTTACAAAAAATGATATTTATTGTTTTTTCCTATTTATTTTATAATTTTTTTATTTTGAGGGTTTTATATTAATTATCTATATGATAAACCCAAAATAACATTGTAATGCTATAAAATTAACTAATTTCTAATCAATTCATAATTATATGTTGATTTTTGTATGGGTCATTACAAGTAATTGAATATGGTAAAAAGATAGTAGATTTTTATGTCTATTTTCTAGTGAATACTATAGTTTTATAAAAATATTCAATGATTTAGAATGTCATGTTTTATATTATGAAAATAAATTATGTAATATTATTTATATTTTACAAGTTCATATGCTATAAACTATAAATATTTTAAATTTATTATTTATTGATGGTTTAAAAAATATATAGTAATATTTAGATATTGAATAATGGTTATTATAAAATTTTTCATAATTATTCTTGTTTCATTTACACTAAAAAACATGATATAATTATTATTTAAAGTAGAAATTCGTATTTATAATGTTTTCATTAAAATAAACAAAAAATATTAAGTTTTCCTTATTTAAATTCTTTTTTTATATTTTCTATATTTAAAAGAAGATACATATACAATTAAAATTCCATTTACATAAATTTTTAATAATTATTTTTTTGGATATTTAGAGTTAATTTTTCATAAATGAAAATGTTCATAAATATATTTAATAGGGAAATCTATACATTTTTTACAATGTAATTAAATGGTTTTTAAACTACCATCTTCTATATTAAGGTTACTAAAAATAACATATTAATCTTAAATGTTTTTATTTTACATGGGATGCACTATGATTAAGTAATTATTGATGACTACTCATAAAATACATTGGTTCTCTTTTTAGCTCAAAAAAGTAACGCCTCTACATATATATCTATATTTTCATAGATATTTTAAAACATTAATTGGATTAAAATTAAGAAACATATTAGACAATATTATCATGAGTAAAAAATATAGATTTTGATTTTATTTTTTCAATTCATTTATATTATATTTAAACCTCATCCACTTGAAAAAAAAATATAATTGGGTTTCTAAAAGGGGACATAAAAATATCTAATAAATATTTCATACCATTCTATATGAGAAATGGTTCTTTATTTTTTCAAATTGTTATTAGAAAAACAATTATTATTCAATTATTAGGTCTATTATTAGGGATATATTATAGATAATTACACATGAATTATTTAATAGAGTATAATTGAAGTTATGTTAATGAAGTGAATTTGGAGATAAAGCCTATATTTGTGACACTATTACAAAATTAAGAATATTTCCATCCATTCAAGATGAAAAAACATTTCGTAAGATATTGAAATAAAAGTAAGGCCTATAGAGTATTCAAGAAAATATCCAGTGTTTTAAATGAACCTTTAAATATAAAATTTTATTAGATAGATCTTCGTTAAAATACAAATTGATTGAAGAACATAGAGGATGATATATCAAATTTTGATATTAATTGATCCTCGGAAATACTTATCCTAGATACATATCATTATATTAAAATATCATGCATGGGACCTGTAAGGATCCTATAGCCATGATTTTTACTTGGATGAACCAATCAAATTCATTACAAATATCAGAAATGAAATTAAAATACCTTCAATTCGATGTAATTGTAGGTGATATTTATAAAAGGGACCAAAATTTGAGACTCTTTTGTTAACATTGTTTATTATAAATTGATTCATGGGGCCATTTATATATATCAAATAGATTATTTATATAAGTAAACACTAAGATAATATAACAATATTCAATATTAAATCTATTTGGATGGAAGATTTATTCAATGTATTATTATAGTTCTATGGAGGAAGAATGAAAATCATAAAAACTTGGATTTATAGTGAATGTCTACATCCAAACCAAATAGAAAATTTGATATATAAATAATATTTGAACTATTAATAAGGATAATTCAATAAAAAGTATTATTTAAAGATCTATAAGAATGGGTGATATTAAATAAATTAAATGTATACAAATGTTTTACATTATTAAAATATATATATTGGACTAAAAAAATATAAAATTTCATAATATTATTCACTGAGTTTTGATAAAATCCTAAAATAATATTTTTAATCCTCTTTCATGTTTTATAAATCATGATTTAAGGAAAAATTAATTTTTTTTCTTAATTGAGACTAGAAAATTTTATCTAATATTGTAGTTTTTCATCCAAATAAATATAAAATCAATATATCAACTGAATTAAAATAAATAAATTTTTATTGAATAGAATGATTATATTAGATATAGTTTTCTTTCCATATTTCATTTAATATATACAATATGATGATTTATTATAGAATGAAATAAAGTGAGTGAATCTTAAAATGTAATGAAATTAGTAAAATAAATAAGTAAAATTTTACAGAATAAAATCTATCTAATTCCTCTAATATGGTGCTCCAAAAAAAATTCATGGGTAAAAATAATGAATTTTATTATTAATAAATATTAATTAATAACAAATAATTTGGTATATGATTGATTGAATGTTTTATTTTCATTAATTTAATGATTCTATTTGTATATGTTGAAGATATCAAAATACCCCATTTACATTCACTTTAATATAATTGAATGTTTTTTCAAAATATGTCTTTTTAGAAAACCCATTTGAAAATTATATATTGGGAAGTAATATTCAATTACATAATCTAAAAATGAAGCTAGGTACATAGATTTAGGTTTTTAAAACACATATCACATCACTAAAAACACATTATTATAATTTTTATTACAATTATTACATGCCCCTATAATATTTTTTTACAATAGTTTCATTATTATTTATAAGAATCATATATCCTATTATAGGTCCAATCATGTTGATAAAAATTTTCAATTTCTAATAGGACATTATGAGGAATTTAATATTACATAATATTTTATTATTATTGAATTTTATTTTACTAATATATCTTAAATCCCATTGAATAATTAGATAATTTTTCATATCAAAAATTTTCTTTTAATTATTAAATATTCTTCACTTATTTCGTAGATTTAGTTAATAATTATTTAATTTAATTTATATTTTATTTTTACCTCTTTTATGGTATTTTATTATTTTAATTATTCAGTCAAGACACATATAAAATATCAATTTTGGTAGGCTATAATATTGGAAAATATTACATGTAATATTATTATTTTCAATATTTATTTATCTATACTGTTGTAATTAATAATATGTTTTAAACTTTATATTTTGGTTTCATATATTAATTTTCTATAAATTTTATTTTTATTTCAGCCAAAAATTTAAATGATAAATTAATTTTTAAGGTCAAATACCCCTTTATTTTGGAATATTAATCCAAATTACCTTTTACTTATAAAAGATAACTAAATCATTGAAATTTTACATTTTCTCCTTATTAATTTCCTTTAATTTTATATCCTTTAAAAATTATGGGATATCATATTTATTAAAAAATTATGTTTTGTATCAATGATTAAAGAAGGGCCCTTTTGTGTATATGTGTTAGTGGGGGAATCCTCTTTAGTTTTTCAAATCCCATGTCTTATAGATCAAATGTTCATAAATGATAAAGTACCCCTGATGAATTATATAATGTAATGTGAATTTTTATATAGAGATACAAGCAGAAAAATAATATGTGAAAATATATTTCATTATAGGGAATCGTAACCCACATTGGTTAAGGATCACTAAATAAAGTTTTATTTTAAATTCAAAAAATTAAGTATAGAATAATGTAAAATTTAGATGAGAGGAATGAATCATTATGTTCTATGTATTGAGGATGTTACTAATAATATATCACATGAGAAATGTTAAAAATTATAGAAACAATTCTTTTATATAATATCATTTTTAAGGTTAAGGAAATGATATTGTAGTTCAATATAAATTGTGAATGGATAATGATAAAGAGTTTATATCATTATATTTTTAAAAATATTATCATTAGAATTTTGTAAATTCATTTTTCTATCCTGAGAAATTAAGTTGATTATATTCTATTTTTACTAAAGAAATTACATGAGATAACACTGTATAGATTCTTGATGAGTCTTATCATTGGGATCCTCAAGAATATCCATATTTTTTATTCTTTTGTATTCAACATTCATATATAGATATGTGTATGAAAAACACTAATTATCCAATAATAATAATCAACCATGGAGTTTTCAAGTGTATTATTAAGAAAACTAATTTTTTTTTATAAAATAAAGGTATATTAGATCCTCTATGTGCATTACTGGGTAACTGATAAGTGAAATTTATATATGTTTTATTCACTTATTTGAAACTCATAACCCTTATAGGGAATGTATGATATAGGTTAGAACATAATTATTATTTTTTCTTAGATGATACAATTCATTTTTATCTTCAAATTATGGTTAACACTATAATGTGAATATAAAATTGACCAAATTGGAAAATTTAATATTTAACTTTGTTAACTGTGTTCTTGAGGGTAACAAATAATTGCATGATATTAAAAAATATAATGTTTTATTCTATATTTATATATAAAACATTTATGAATATCATCTATATTGAAAGAATATGTGGTACAATATACTAAATCTTTTGGTTGAAAAATTATAACTATTCAACCAAGAATATTGAATTGAAAGAATCAAATAATCTGTCATATACAGATGAAGAAGATAACCCTTTGTTGGAATATAGGAAGATATTTTCAATATATTCAATCATAAAGGTACCCATATTGAGGGATTATTTATAATGAGAATTGATACAAGGATTCTCATTAAGATGTATCATATCTCTCTTGTTAGTAGATCTATAGAAGCAACCTCTATGGATTTCTTAGTGCTACCCAATTGATATTATTATGAACGATACAACCTTCTAAATGGAATAGTTAGACCAAGTAATAATTTATATTTCTACACCATGTATTGTTAATTATTTTTAAAAATAGGATATATTATAATTAGTTATTAATAACAATTATTAAGAGGATTCAAATGAAGATTAAACGAATATTATTGATATTCCATGACCAATTTATCTACATATTAAATTTTATTATATATTAGAAGCCTCCAATTTTTAGGTGATGTTTTATTTCACTTATATATATTTACATGGTTAGAAGGGAGAGTTTAAGATAATGGAATTTTATATGAGAGAATTATTTTTAGTATAGTTTGTAAAATTTTTGTGACTATTTTAACAGTAGATGAGATCAAATTATGGCTTAATTATATTTTCATTGTTAAAGTACATTTATTTTAATATTTTCAAAAGGAATATATGAATAATGGATTACAATTTCCAACATCTTCATTATTGATCTACATATAAACAATGTTAAATTAAATTTATTATAATTATTGATGTTATTATTTTGAGAGAAAAAATGATGGAATATGTTATATATTCCCTAGATGGGTACAAAATGATCATGATCATACAAATATGTATTAAAATTCATTCAATTAAAATTCATTTTAATTTGATAAAAATAAAAATGTTCTTAAGGATGATTTTCATTTAGAATTAATTCCAAAGGTAGAAATTTAACTAACTATTAGACTAGAGGATATTATTGGGTTTTCATTTAAAATTAAGAGAGAACATATATGATAAAATCCCAATCATTTAATATTATTTTTATCATTATTATATAAAATACCTATTGTCTCAACATATTTGGGTAATTATAATAAAAATATTTTACGTGACCATATACCGCATCAATGGATTAATAATTTTCATTTTCAGATAAATAAATAAAACTAAATTATGGGAATATATAGTATGAATATCATTGGTTTGATGGATCATAATAATATGGACTAATGTAATCAGATTGACAATAAATAGGTAAAATTTAATAAAATGTAATGTAATGTGTATAACATGGATTGCATGAAGAATTATTTTTGATGTATTTGGGAATAATCTTACGATACACATCATTAATAATGAATTAAATTTAAATTGAGAGGTAATAAAAAATTTATTTCATAAGTAAATGAATCATGTATCTAGGACAGATATATTTGAGAAAAAATATATGCAGCATCTATGATGTTACAAAAACAATTATTATATGAATATTAAATGAGTTGAAGGATTTAAATATAGTTTTACAATCTACTTTACAAACTCATTGAACTTGTTTTTTTAGAAATTATATAAACTATCATTTCCAATAAATATATAATCCTAGATAAAATATATAAACATTATGATTGTTTCTCAGCCAGAACTTATAAATGGTATAAAGGAAATTATTCTACTATAGTATCACCATTATCATTTGAATTTTTATGATCATGGATCAAATATTATACTTATTTATAATTTATATTGAATTTATAATTTTCATTTTGTTAATGTGTGACATAAAATAATATTATCATTTATAATTAGAATGTCATATTCCATTATATTTGATTTTATTTATTTAATGTTGATTTAAATATAATTATATAAATGATCATTTCAATAATGGTCATATTAATTGTTTTATAAAACAATAAAAAAATTTAGATGTCATATATTTTGTGATTCTATGATACACTCATTCCATGAAATATTTTTTATATTCTCTTTTGATTTTATATTTTTTATATTTCATGATGTAGATCGAGGGTGTAAATTAAGATTAGTAATTAACTCTCCTCACATACTTATTTATTCTAAACATCAGTTGTTCTTAAAATCAATAGTTATAGTTACCTCCAACTATAATTGTTCTTTCAATAAAACCACCTATGTTATTCTATCCCTCTTATTTTGACCCACTATGTCTTGTCGTTCCATAATAATTTTTGTTATCAATGTTACATAATGTGAGAGTTGTCTATTGAGGTGTTTCATGTCTTAAGGTGGTTGCGTAAGTGGTTTGAAAACCTTATTTGAGGTGAGATTCTTATTGGTGAACAACTCAGTCATCTTGGTTATATCATGTCTTGATAAATTGGTGTTGATATTGATGAAATGAATCTTCTAGGTTTCTGAACATACTCTAATGCTAAAAATCGTGCGGCTTTCCAAGTAATTCTTACCTATCGTGGGATATCATTTTATAATCACACCTAATTTTTATGAAATATTACTTTTTTCATTTCAAAAATTTAAATGTTCCTAACTACTATTTTTGTGATTCATTGGTTTATTTGGGATATTTTCCATTATCCACAATTCGATAATGATATCCCATCTCAAGAGTTTGGTTATTCATTGTGACCCTACTAGTGGAAGGAATTTTCAATGCTTTTCTGGTACTATTCATTATATATCATTCCTTTAGGTGATGTCATATAGCTGTACATTCATAGTATAGTGGTTCTTTAATGATCATTAGTTTTATTATTATATTATTTCAATGGACCATCCTCATATTATAGATGATGGACTTCATTAATGAGCATGGAAATTTACATAATTTTTATTGGGTTTTGGTCATCAGGTTATTTAGATGCAGAAATACTATTAATTATTGGTGTTTATCCTACATTATAGTTGAGAGGTTCACTCAGTGTCAGTCATAAGGAAACTTGATTTAATTATTTTTTCATTATTTGAATATTAATAATAGATATTTGGAAGCCCCACAATGTGTTGAAATTACTTCATCAAAAAAACATCTATCCCATTATTATCTGTAATTCATTTTGGTGTTCTCATATAGTTATTCTTACCTCGTCGAATGGTACATTGATTTTCATTGGTATTATAGGTCCATGATATATTAGAAAAATCCATACAATATAGACGAATACCTCAAAAATTAGTGTTTCAATTTAAATAGTCCATTTTGAGTTTTAATTACCGTCTAACATAGTAACGGTAATATTTATTATGATATGTGTTTATCTCACATCAGAATTGAGAGGCTTGATAACTGTCATTAATAGTTGTATATGATAGTTAGTTTTCCTTGGTTATAAATTATTAATATTTATTAAGCTCTATAGTGGATAGAACAATCTTATTAGGTACTCCAAGTCTCGAGGTAGGGTATATGAAAATTCAATCCTAGAAATCTTATGGAATATTGTTGTGGAATTTCCTGAAATAAGTAAATTTTTGGGGTTTTTGACGAATAATATAGGCACTACCATTTTTATATCATTACAAAATACTTCTTCTTTGTAATTTTTCTACTCTTAATTATAGAAGAATATCTGATAAATGGAATCTTTTTGGGGAGTCATGTGTCCCATCTGACCATTGTTTCAACATATCACATAGTTATATTGTTTTGTGGGTGGATTTTTTTAGTTAGGGGTGGGAAACTAGTTCTCTGCTACCCTAATATTTCATCCATTAAATTAAAAATGGTAGTTTTTTTATTTCATGAATATCATTTTCATACTGAGAATGCATGAGATATATATAAAAAAATAATGAAAAATGTGATTATATATATATATATATATTATATTTTATTAAATGCATACTATATTCTTTAACATATATATATTTACTAGTATTTTATGAATTTATAAGTTTTTATAATGATAAGTTTTGAGGAAATCCAAAAAAATAAATTATTTTATAATAAAACAAGTGGTTTATATGATTTTAATATATTTCTTATATGGGAAGGATAGTTTTATCCTAGAAATGAAGCATTAAAAACATTAATGTAGTAAAAAAGTTTATTTTAATGTTCCAGTATACCGGGAAATGTCATTTAGGTGATCTTGAAGTACTATTTTGATTTTTCATATATGCTCAGTCGAATTAGAAATAATGTAATTCAACTATGATGTAAATTTGAGTAAATCAAGAATTTCTATTAATAAAATCATGATAATAAATGAAGTTAAAATTATTATATAGTTTAATATGATATATAATTTAACATAGTCACTTGAAAATACCTATAAAAAAATTATAAGAAAAAATACACCCTATATTATAACTAATGTAATTATAACTACTATTTTACGTGATTTTTTAATCTTAAAGGAAATGACATAAAAATGTTTTTTAAATTATTATTAGGTACCTTATTTAATTGAAACTAAATTATTATTATGAAATTTTATATAATGATACGCTATAACCATAAAAATTAGATTTTAGATTCTTAACTGAAACAATCAAATAGAATATTTTATAGCTATAAACATTCAGGAATTTGTTTTTCCAAACCAAAATACATGGTGATTTTTTAGTGATTGTTTAGGTCGAATTGAATTATAATTTTTTTTATTAGTTTTAAAATTGATGGATCACATTATTTTAGAATCATCATATATTTTAAAACTACATCTCTTAATATTAAATGGAAATTATTCCAAAAAAACATATATTATTCATCAAAAAAATGACATTTATCATGAAATCATTTTTTATATTTTAAGGCTCCGCATGAATGAATGAAAATGAAATATAATTTACAACTGTTTTTTCACGGATTTCTCATATGTTTCATTCTAAATTAGATCTACATGATTATATAAAATTGGTAATATATTTTCATAATTTTTTCATAATTAAGAATTTATTTGAGTCCATTTATATTATATAGACCAATGGTTTTTTATCTAAATAGTTTTGGTAGGAAATTCATGTAGCGGTAACCCATTTATGGTTTGAAACATGGAACATATTGTGGAACCACATATATTTATGATAAATGAATGTGATTAGTTTATTTAATTACTTCAATTTATCTTACATATTTATGAAAAGTACTGGTAACGTTTTAATATGTAATGTCCACATTCTATAGATCACTAGCATGTGGTTAGAATAGTGATCCCCAATGTACTTCTTGTGTTCCAATCCATTTTGTAGAGGTTATCGACTAATGAAAAGGGCCTATAAGGTTTAAATGGGATTATATTTACTCACTATTAGAGTTTTCATCACAATATAAAGTAACTAATCTAAATACATTTAAAAAAAATATTCCCACTCATGAATGATTTGATAACATAAAAATAATATTCGATTCTACAAAAAATTAATGTTTTAAAAATACCAAATTAGATCCCATATGGGTATATAAACAACATATAGTAGTGACAAAAGAAAAAAATAAGACTAATAAATTATCTCCTTATTTTAAAGAGTTTGGAATAGTTTAATATTCTGACATAGAAACTGGGAGACAATTAACAAGAATTAAAATCAATCCATATCTGAAACATTATGCTGTAAAAAACAATGGTGTGTGGTTGGGTAACCAAATTCTATAGTGGAATGAACATGGTGTGTGTATAACTCAATAGGTCACCATAAAATTTTTTTAAATATGAAACTAGTCTATATAATGTGAATAAAGTAGTTTCCATTCTAAAAAGATACATTTAAAACAAATAAAAATTGGGAAATTAAATGCATAAAATAAACACTGAATCTAAAATCTATGATGACACCCAAGAATGTTTTGTACCTCTTTTTCACTGATGATTGTTTAATTAGTTCTCTTCACTTTTTTTATATGAATTTTCCACCTTGGTTAATATCACACACCTAGTAAAAACCACACCTAGTGGTAATATACCCATCCTTGAAGATCATACACATTGAACTATGGTTGTGGGGATTCAACCTGTGTTTAATTAAAACAACCAATTCACTCATAGAATTTATTCACATTGGATTCATCAAGTACAATGATGAATTCCTCGGTGTTAGATTTTTTATAAGTACATAGAGTACAAAAAGTCCAACTAGGGGCCAGAATCAACATATGATTAATCGGAATGTTTCGTTCGTAATAAGGGATGATCATATGTGATTATTTACTTATACAAATAATTAAAAATCATCATAACGATATTATAAATTAAATTCTCAAAAGTAATCATATAATTCTTATAAAATATCGATTTCAAAAAACAATTGAAATCCCATTAACCAAAACATTCTAAACCAATTTCCATATCTAGTCTAATTACCATATCTAATAATTATTCTAATTTAACTTTTATAGGAATAATTTCACTTGATATTTAATGGATAGTAATTTTAAACAAAACCAGACACATTTCATCAAAAAATATTGATATTTCCATTTCATATCCAAAGATATAACTTTAACACAATTTTATTTCAAAAATAAAATCAATTTACCCTTCTATAATATCCATTTACCTTTCATTTTTTAAAATTCAAATTCAATGATATTGTTTCCACTAAGAACCAAAACCCAAAAAGTCTCGAAAAATTAAATTGGATGGAAACTAAGAATAATTTAAATTTATAATATTTACGTAAATCCAATGATCCGCAATATGAAATTTTTTAAATAACCGACACATGCAGATAGAAAATAATGAAAGTCTTTTGGAAAACATTGGGATCATCGATATTTAAGGAAGAATTGAATATTATTTTTATAGATTGGTAGTAGCTGCCATGATGCACACCCGTTCACATCAGAAACCGAACACCATACTCACACTACCACAACTCACCAGATTAATTACAATCAATTATAATTTATTAACATTAATACCCAAAAATGTAAGTGTATATAAGGTATTATTATGAGAGCCCATAATTCTCAAAACATATTCAAAAACTCAACAAAAACATATGGAATATGCTGACTACATTTTAGGAAAATCATTATCCCCTAAAATGAATTAAATCATTGGATACAATATAATTTCATTAAAAACCAATTACACAACTAATGGGGAATAATACATCTATCTAAACATCATTCATTTTAGGATAGCTTTATCTAGAGGTGTCTTGTATATAAGCAACACAGAATCCCTAAAATACACAGATAATGAAATTGTTCATTGTGGAGTTAGTATTGAAATTAGAAAAAATAAAAACTTAATATATTGGGGGGAAGATGGATAAATAGAATTGAGGTTTTCTTATGTCAATCAGTATCTCAAATCTACAATGGTGGGTTCTAGAAATATATGAAATAAAAGGTTGTTACTATTGATAGAAGGTTGTTGACCATATTTTTTTTTCTGAAAACAAATGTGAATTGTAGGGATACCCCGCTAAAAAATTGGGCAGGTGTACTTTTAGTAAACTAAACACAAAAAAAAACCCAACTAGTTGGACTGTGTTGTTCTACATGAAGGATTATGAGCCACGTGATGGAACTAGCCACTACATAGCCTTCCAACTAGCTAGTGGTTGTAGGCTGAAACAACTTCATGTACCAATAACCATTGGATACCTCCAAAACCCACATGAACCCAATTTGACTCATTTGGATAACCCAATGAATGTCTAAAAAAACCAGTTTGAGGTACTCATATTATTCGAATTCAATTCTAATACTAAATTCTAAATCCCAGATACCCACTATTTCAAAACATCATATTACTCATGAATTTGAAACATTCATATATATAAAGGGATTACGAAATCCCAGACATAAAATTTCTCATCTCTATGATGTATTGTTAGTATGGTATATATATTTATCAATCAACATTAGTCAACAACACAATTATACAACTCTGAATTTAATTCATGAATACAAAAAAACCAAGGAATGAAGAAAAATAAAAATTGAATTGAATATAAAAATCAACTAAATTATCTATTTTCCAAACATACAAATAAATATGGATCTTTCTCATTCCCAAATCCCCTAAAAATGTTTTACTATCATCCAAACAAGGTATATCCCCATTGTTCTCCCCTCCATAAACTTTATCATACAATCACTAATCTCTAATTCATGGTGTCTCTAACATCAAAAAAATACTATTGAATACCCACTCCCATATTACATAAGTTTTCTAGGATAATTTTCCAATATACCAAACCCCAAAGTCCAAGATAACTCTAGTTAAATTTTACCCTTTATCCTCATTAACAAATGAAAAACTATGATGGATTCATAAATTTCAACCATGCATAATTTTGAAACATGTTAGGTTTTACTCGGATGCCCAGTTTTATTTCAATAAATCACCCTCAATGTCAAATATGGAAGTATAGTTGTTCCATATAAATGACCACAACAAATTTAATTTTCAAAAACATGTCATAAAATTCTTGGCTGACTCATCAATAGATTGAGAAGCACCAACCACTACATTATTGTCAATTTTTTTGGACATGAAAATGTCATTTCTGGAGCCATCATACCTTCACCCAAACATTCTATATGGGGTAAAAAATCAACACATGAAGATTTAATATTTTTATATCCCCAATTAGCTTATATATTTTTGTGTCTTGTGGAAAAATTATGCACCCCTAATAATAGAAACCTGTGAGCACATTATTTTATGGTCAAGTCCAAAGACAATGAGTGTTTTCAATATAAAATTACATTTGATTTCCTATTTGGAATTAGTTATAGATTCCATTTACTCATATCACTTCCTCCTCACTAGAATCAATGTCACCATGATATCTCAATAGTCATTTTTTAGGAACACAACCCTTCCACCACAAGGGTTGTATGCCTAGAAATAATATATAACTCCACTGCCACCAGATTTTTGTTATTATCAAATCAATAGAGAATACTGTAAACATGATGAATTATATTCTATTATGATTAAAAAAAATTTCATGTTGTACCTATATCACATGTGAAAAATTGTAAAAATAATATACTACATATTTTTGTACTTAGAGAATGGAACACATATTATTCAATAATATTTGGTTGATAATGATGAAAATTACAACTAATGAATGATTGGGAAATCACCACTATGTAGATTTAATTATATAGCTCATAGATTTTATCCCAATTTCTTACATCTTATCATACACATTTAATAATTTTGAGCCATACTCAATTCATCTATTGTTCCATGAGACCTTCATCTAGTTCAAAATTTGTTATCTATTCCATCACACCTTGATCCCAAAATGTTGACTAATATCATTAGAAAGTAAAATATATATATATATATATATATATATTCAAATCCATAGAGATTATTTTCATGATTGAATTTCCTCAAATATTGGACACCTCAATTCAATAGGGACACATCTACTGAGTCCCACTATATTCTTGTGTCTCTGCCAAACAATTGTGAAAAAATAATCATAGCAATACAATAACTACATATCAAATAACGATCCACAATATACCTGAATAATTATTATTCCATCTATAGGAAACCCAATTTTACAAACTAAATTTTAATAGGTGCTGTGTTTGGGAAGAAGCTATCACCTTGATCTGTTTACAACGTTATGGTGGGATAATCGAGATCCACCCAATCAGATAAATAAAATTACATGACACATATTCATCAGGAGACATCCAAATTGAATATATCGTCCCTGGGTATTATTCTCCCATTTGACTACTCACTAATTCTAAAATGTGATCCAATGAGTTGTGCATTACAATAACAAATACTCCATGTTGTCTTGTATAAGAAAAATCAAGTAATCATTAATGTTTCCATCCAAAAAAATCAATTACCATGATTCATCAATAACCACAATACTGCCCCCATCATCCCAATAACTTCTCTATTTTCAAAATCATCTACATAGGACCCACTAACACTTCAAAAATTATACCCCGGATCGACACTCATGTTGGAGCCTAAATAATTTCTAAACAGTATAATTAGTCATCACAATTATCATGTCCTTTTAGTAAAATCCAAACTCACAAAAAAATCACTTAGTTGTATCCCTTAGAATATACATGTGGAAAAAATCACTCAATTACCAAGGACTCTATAACACATTTTATGCACTGATCCTACACACTAGTGTTGATATTTTTAATATTATATATAGAACACGTATTCCAACATGATAATCACAATAAATATAAAACATGAAAAATGACACTACTGACTATGTACTTTAATCCTAAGTGATTATCAAAATATAATTGGGCCCTCAAACAATGAAACATCTGATAGGTCTTACAGAAGACATTTATTATGGGTGTCACTACTACTCCAACTATAAAATAAACAATTTCAATCATAAAACGGAATACTAGTTACCATAGGTCACACACACACACAGAGATACCCACAAATTCACATAGGAACTATGTGTCAATAAACGAACTTTATGGACCCACACATCCCATAAAAGTCACAACCCATTTAAATTTATTTGAAAAAAAATATAACGAAACATCTCACAACCTTACAGCTCCAGTCAAACCAATAGTTCATTATTGATCATCCCACTATATAGTAAAACCAATCCCATAAAGGTATAATAACATAGGATTACACTATAGACCTATCTACACATATAAATAGTAATGTCATATGATTAATGATAAAGATCATTAAAATACTTAAATGTTCTATCATTTCATTTTTACATTAATTAAACACCACCTTTTTAAGCCTACTACTTGACATTTAAATTTTTTATTACAAATCATTTATAATTACCAGACATTATTTTATTTTCCATTACATGGTTTGGATAAATATAATTTAATTCATATGTTTTATGTGAAAAAACAATTTATATATCTTACTAGAACATTAATTTCAAAAAAATTAATCACATAATTACTCAATTATACCTTTTTATTAACCTGATGTCACACGAGGATTTGATTTGGTGATATGTTTCCACCAATTTATATATGAAAGAACCATATTAGTGGCTAAGGATACATTAAATAACAACATGTTTACATTATTTAATTACGTATATAGATTTAAATTACCTAAAAAACAATCCACAAGATGTACACAAAACACCATCTAATTAATACACAATGAAACTAGCAGTCACATGATATATGTGGATGAAATATTAATCTTATTTGATGAAAATTATGTATGATAAATGACACCCTCTTTCCATACCATCTAATAGTAATGTCCCATTAATTAATATAATCACACACATATACAATTTTAGGTTTATAAATAATTGTAAATACATAAAATCTAAAAAAACCCCATCCATAGATATGTTGTTTTCATAATATATGATGAGAAAACACCCATGAAAAATATCATTTACAGACCCTGTAAATATCATACCTTTCTTCCTACCCTGACTAAATTGTAAGAAAAAAATGGAAAAAATAAACTACGACAATCATGTGACATGCCACCACTCCATACTACTATTCCATTCATAGAGAATAATTTTTCATTGTACATCTATAATTCCTACCAGTACTCTACGGTTATCGACTATTAGTGAGGGAATGTTATATTATCATGGGGAGATTATTCGTTCATTATCATAGAATAGAAAAAATGTAAATTAAATAAATTGGATAAAAATACATATAAATACCCAAACATTGGAATGTGATGATAAAATAAAAACAACATCAGATGAAATAATAAATTAGTTTTTCATATATAATATAAATAATATGCCACTTTTGGATCATGAATAATAATTACTGTGACAAAAAATAAAGTTTAAGTGAACACCCCAAATTTCCATGAGTAAGGCATGATCCCTACTTCCATGTCTATCATTGGGATACAATAAAAATGAATATACATCAGGTTATTCCAAAAATATAATAATTAAATTAAGAATGATGTCTTCTTTGAAAACCAAAGTGACATGGTAGCCTATGTAGGGTGTTAGTATAACAATATATGCCACCACCAATGATATCCCTAATTAGAATTAATCATTATAAATTTCATGAAATGGTTATATTGTAATATAGTTATCATTATGACTGTTAATTTTTTTTGAATGAATCACATAAAATAAATTATTAGATATTTCTCCTTGATAACACATTAAAATTGTAAATATTATCTTAGGAAAGTAATGTGATTCCACTGATAATGTCATGATGATTGGACCAAACCATATCCCACATTAAATCATATTCCCATCCTCATTCAAACAACATGAATTAGTTGATAATATACCCATCCATGGATTACAATCATGTAAATTAAGAGGATTCATAGGGAAAATCAGGTCTAGCATTCATACACATTACATAATATTTTTAGAATATCTATTAAATTACACTAACACAAACCCAATGTCTATAATAGTGTTGTTCCATTAGAAACATTGAATCATAAAAACTCATCCACATTTGAAATCTATAATCTTCCACTATGTTTTTTCATAATCAGATCACTTCTTAGACAAATCATACATCATGCATGTCTTCATACACGTTGAATGAAAACATTAAAAAACATTATTATAGATTTCTAGCAAGGTAAAAATAGAAATACCTGGTAAAAATGACCATAAAGGTATAATAACATGATAATAAAATATCAAAACCATGAACTAATTATCCTATATCATAATAATGAAACATATCATAAGGATTTGTAGTATATAATAAATTAATCAAAATGTAATCAATGATCAAGATCGACTAGTTAATAAAATTGGAACAATTCATAACCATATGGCATCCACATAAGCATGGAAAATATTTTCAATATTCACAAAGTCCCACTTCCACGACCATCCTAGAAAACAACGTCCTTTACTATACATAGTTCACTCATAACTCATGAATTTTATTGTTTACTATGTTCACTCCTCATTTCAGAACCACATTTCTAATATAGGTTCTCTCCACGTTCTATTGATGTCTATCTTCTTAGATTTATAAATCATAATCCAATTCATTAGAGGGATATTTAGGTTATACATATCTAATATTGAAAAACATATTTATGTGTTCCTCAATAACATAAAAATGTTTCATATCAGTACCCATTAAATGATGTGGGTGTAATAAACATTTCATCATATCATAACCTATGGAAAAGAGATGTGTTTTATAATCATTTCATCATAGAATATCCCTTGAAAAGAAGCAGGTTTATAAGAATATAACTCATGGAAGAGAAATACATGTCATAAACACCATTCCCTTAAATCAAAAAACCATTCAGAGAAAGAATATTATTTTTACCTATTGATCATATCATCATAGTGTCATGATTAACACCAATATATTTCTTTCTAGATAGAATATAATTTTAATATATCATTTGAATCATTTCATCAGGAAAATATCCTTTCCCATTGAGTTTTTTTAAATAAATAAAAAATTATGAATATAATTTTATTTTAAAATAACTATTATAACATTATAATGAATCATCAATGTAATCATTGTTAAAGGCGTCATTATATTCCTTTCATGTGAAACAAGTATAAATGATGGTCCCTTTAAGATTTTCGTTAAAAAACATGCATTATAATGGAAAATTAAATGAAGATTCATTTAATATATTTTTTTAAAAAAAATTAGTTTTGTATAAAAAAAGTAATAAAAATTATAAAAAATGAATAAAATTATTTAAAAATAATTTGAGAAAATATAGTGTTGGTGGAAATCAAATTAATAACCAAATAAAAAAAATATTGATTGATTTTCTTAGATGCGTTTTATTAATACATTTTAGTAATAAATGGGGGAAAATGGTAGTAGTTCTTAAAGATATAATGAATAACTAGGGGATAAAAAAATCAAGAAAATTTATAGGAGTAATTTCATGATATCATAAAATTTTGGGATAAATCATAAATAATCCTTTTAAATTATGTGATTTTAATGTAAATGTTTAACCACATTGAAAAAATTTAGTCATAATTACTATGGATGAATCACATTAATTGAATCCTAAAATATCATGATAAAAAAAATTATGTTACTACATTTCAAAGTATCCAAATATACACCTCATTAAAGTGAATTGGTGAATAATATAACATACATCCCAAAGAAAGAAAATTTACCAAACCATTCCTCTTACCTCATTGTTAAAATTTAAAATATACACCAGATGAATGATAGATACTAAAATGGATATTTAAATCACAATATTTATCATTATAAAAATAATAAACTACATACATGTGTAGTACACAAACCACATGCATGGAATAGGACGTGAACATGTTCTATTTCATAGTGAAAAATCTTTTGCGATGAAAATCTCTTTCTTAATGTCATGAATATTGTTTTAATAATTAAATATTAATGTATAATAAAATTAGGTTTATTATATATCTATTAAAACCTTTATTAATTTATATCATAATAAATATTAATTTATTATGTCAAGTTATTACCGGTTCAATTACTATTCCTTGTTAAAGTTACCTTTAAGATAATACTCTATTTTTTTGAATATGATTTGATTTTTTATATATTTGGTCATATTGCAGTAATAATGATTACAAAACATCCATGTTTATGACCATGATATAAATATCATATATAATAATTATATTTGTTTATCAAATAGTCTATAAAATATAGAAATAGGAAATGTAATACACCAGTCATCGATATGATAGGTTTTCCGTAGGCATGGACATTGATTCCATTTTCATATCAGATTTTAATAAATACAAATATATGAGATATTATCCTTTTAGAATAAATTTTTTGTCAAATATATCAAATATTATTATTTACATCATCCTTAATTAATACCACGTAAAACATCAATCAATCAAATTGCTCCATGAGGTGTCTGTCCGCAGTACACACGAACGATGTCATCGTAATCCACAAAATGGAAAAAACGAATATATTTTTGATATAACAATTAAATAATAAAAATAACAACATAAAAAATTCTAATAATCTATATTAATAGAATTTACATCATTATTATGAACTTTTATAAGTATTAATTATAAAATTAATGACATCAGTTCCTTAGGCAGTAGTCCACCATACACACAAATGTTGATTTTGTAACCCATATGATGGAAGTGTGTATTTTTTTTGTTTTAAAATTAATATAACATGATATATTTATAAATATTATACATAATTTACTTTATAATCAAAATATAAAATGAATAAAATGGGTTTCAGGAATATATAAAACAAAAATATTCATTGATGAATGTTACATATTGATTGTGTATCACATGGGTTTCACCAAAGGCCTCACAGGGTGAGATTTCTACAAAATTGCTGATTATAGAATGATTTAAATGAATTTATGAATATATTATGGATGTTATTGGTTTAAAAAATACTTTATGAAGGTGTGATGATATGTGGAGAGGTGGTTTCCTTTTACAATGGTGGTGAGTGGATATTGTATAATTATTTTGAAATAATTAATTCCACCCATAGTTTTTTACATATAAAGAGGAAACAATAATGGACTAGTATTTATTATATAATTTATAAGGACTAACTATTGTAAAAAAGGGGGGTTTAGAAAAGGTTATGGTCATTTTTTACCTAATATTCTTTGAATAACTACTATGTAATCTTGTTTTTATCATAATCGTTGCAATTAATTTAAATTAATTTCACTAATAACAGTAAATAAACATTAATATATCTATAATATAAATTATAAATGATTATTAATAAAATCATGGAATCCTTATTTAAATATTCAATTTAATAATTAGTAGAAATAAAATTAAAATTATTCTCGCAGACCTGAGAGGAATGTGAGTTTTCGACAGAAAAATGATAATATGTTTACAATGTTTTTATATTAAATTTCAAGTTTAAATTGATTCCAATGAAATAAATTAAATTAATATAAAATTTATTTTACTATATTTTATTTCAAAACAAATTAAAATATAATTTAACTATATAAATAAATAAAATAAAAAGGTATTTTACAATGAAAATTCATTATTTTCCAATATTGATAAATAAATGAATCATTTAAAACATTTAACAAAAAATAACCAAAAATGAATTTTAAAATTATAAATAAAAGATGAGGTTAATTTTCATTAATTTATATTCAAAAAGGATAAATATTTATTTCATTTTTCATCAAAAAAACATAAAACAAAGTTTTTGAGAAATAGTTTTTTTCAATGTATATAACCACATTACTAAAAATTATATATTTTTATAAATAATTTTTTCATCATATTAAAATATAATTTTTTAATCGTCCTTAAGACTATTCATATTAATAATTATTGTTGATATATTATAATTATTATGTTTGAATAAATATATTATAAATATATTATTATTTTGTTAAAATAGAGTGTCTAATGTAATGATAGGTAATATTATGTTTTATATTGGGAAATATTAACATGGTGTTGCATATATATAAATATTAGACAAGTTTATTGTTAATGAAAATCAATCAAATAACATTAATTTATTCCAAAACATTTCTTAAAATATATGGGTCAAACATTGAACCCCCTTAAAATGTATTTCCATTTTAAATAATCTATATAATACAAATGAATAAAAATAAATATTCCTCATAATATCCTCAACTTCCTATGTAGCTTCCTCAAACTCGTAGATTCTCAACATGAATTTGACAGGGTTATTTTTCTTGTTTTGTAGAATTTTCTCTATTTAATCTACAATATTCACTAGTTATTCCTCAAAAGAATGATCATTCTTCTACAGCATAAACTCATTGTTTATTACATGTGAAGGGTAATGTATGCAATTCATGGACCATAAAACTCTTTGAGGACCTGAGAGGGGTCTGGTGGGAACTATAACTAATAAGATATAATATGGATATGATAAAAAATTCAAGGGGATCGATATACCTTCGTATGAGTTTCCCATTATTTATGAATATTATAAACTTATTTTATATAAAAATACTTAGAAACTCTTTACCATTGACTTTATATTTTTTATCACAAATGTGGTTATCAGCTTAACTTTTATATTGACTCACATATACTTTGGTATTTTTCTAAATGGATTTAATCATCTGAGCCTTTTTTAGTCATCATATGTCATAATAGATTTCTTTCCCTAATTTTTTTGTAGAATATTTTATATCTACATATAATTCCATAGAGAAATTCATAAAGATCAATTTTAATTCTATATTAAATCTATTTTTTTGTAAGATAAATAAATTATATTATGGTGTTAATTCCAACAATATTGGAAATCTAAATGAAAAATTCTAAATATATCATATATTTTTTGAATAGTTATTTTAGACTAGCCATTTTATTGAGGATTATATGAAGTTATAGAAATCCATTACATATCAAGATATTGATGAAGAATTATTTAGAAAACTATGGTAAATCTTGGAAGACAATGAAATATAATGGATTGTGTTACTCTATTAAACATTAAGACTTCCTGAATATATATCCTGGAATGTTTGTTGGGAGATAAGTATTACCATATAATGATGAAGTGTGAAGGGTTTGTAAGGCCACGGAGTACCGACCATATTGTATTATTCCATTTAGAGGTTTTAGAGAGTCCAACAACAAAACACTGCTAGTTGTTCTCATTTTTTCATTCAGGTATCTTTAATGGATGTAACATTCACATATACATTTGTCATTGAGCCTTAAAATGTTCACATAATATCCTATTATATACAAACTATGTAATATCTCTCTATATTTCATCTCACCAAAAAATTAATATCAAATATCAATACATCTTCATACTTTCATGATAAATAGAGAATGCTGAAATTTTATAACCCTATAACAACTCATTATTCATGTATGGTATGGAAAAAACACACACACGGTTCCCCAAACATATATGTCCATCATAATCAAGGAAAATTTCAGGATCAATTGTTACTTCCTTTTGCGACATTATATCTTCATTTTAAGCATCTTTAATTTTAAAATTGATTGATGGTTTAGCATTCAATTGAGAAATATAATATGTTTGAAAATCCATCATAATTTATAGAAACATCCTATAACAATAAGAAAAATGTTGAGTCTTTTGTTATCCTCATCATTAATAAGCTATCACGACTATTTGACTGAAAGAATTGTCCAATTTATTCACTTTCCAAGGGTGGTAATGCATTGAGTACAAATAATCCATTATTAGGTCTAACCACATTATATAGAATAGATTGGAACCCTTCTATTTTATTATATTAATAGAAAATTTATGATCATTATATATATAATTATTTTTACTATAATGATAACGTTGAAATATCTTTAATGAAAAAATACCATAGCCAACTCCAAATCACGTGTTGGGTAATTTTCCACATGAATCATCAATTATTGGAAGTAAAAATGTATGACCATGTGATTATTCAGAATAAAATATCCAAATACCATATTGGAGTCCAAACTATAGATTAGAAACCCTTATCCACTGTAGGGTAATGTAACTACAGGGGCACCGAAAAACCCTCTCTTAAGATGCATAGAATTTTCCTCACATTCATGTCAAGTGGAACTATTCTCTATTTTGAGTTAACATGGTAAATGTATTAGATAATTAGGAGATATTATCCACACAACATATATAATATCTTTCTATACCTTGAAATATAGGGATCTTAGTAACCTCTATTTGTCTAGGCCATCATTTAGTTACCCCTATCAATGGGGGATATTCAGATATACCTTTCTCTCGAGATTATGTGACTGAAAAATGAATATTTTGCAGCCAAAATTCATATGTTATAATTTTTTCATATATTTTATCTTTCCATATGGTCATAATTAAATTTATCAACTACTATTCAATCGCTCCCTTTCTCATTTAATAAAGTATAATATCATTTATAATGACTATTAGAATCTGATCATTGTAATCTCTAAAGAATATATTCATTGAACCTATGAAGATGGTATGGTAATTAGTATGACCAAAATGCATTATTATATATTCATATATTTTATTCCTTTTATGTATTTATTTATTCTATATATCCTAATTTATTGAACATAATTAATGACATCCAGAATGAATGTTAATATTGAAAAATTATAGAGTTTCGCATTGCTGATCAATCAAGTAACCAATATAAGGATGTGGATGCTTGTTTTCGATCATTATCATTTTCAAGAAACTATAATCAATGTAGAGTTGGATTGATCCATTTATATTTTCCCAAAAAATATATACTTCACCCAATTGTGACATAATTGGCCAAATGAATCAATTTTAAAGGTTTTCATGGAGTTGATTCTTCAATTCCAATAACTCAATCATGGCCATTCTAAAGGGATTATTTCTAATTGGTGGGGAACATGTTATTATTTCTTTTGAGAAACAAACATAACATTTTGGTGTATGAAAATATTATTATTCTATAATGACATAAAAAATTCATGAAAAAAAAGAATATCATTATTTTTTATTTTCCCCCATCCATATGAGATAAATACCAATTTGAATATGAATTAAGAACCATACATTAGATATGATCTCCTTCCAAAGATCTTACATATCTTAAAATTGATAGATGATCATATTTTGGATTGGAATGTCAAATTTGAGTTTACATACTGTAAAATAGATGTGGTATTTATATAGAGGAATCCAATATATGGCTAAGATAAAAACAAATTCTACTCATATAATAATAATGATATTTATAGGAATAATATTTCCAGCAGTGTCTTGTAATGAGGAATCAAATTAATGGGATGTTATCATCATTACATAAATAGTTTTCACTTATAATGTTACATCTCATCAACTTTATTGGAGTATTGATACTATTAAAAATTAATTTAGATATGAAATAATGATTATATCGGGATTTAATAAGTAACTAACATATCATGTGTATATAATAATTTTATGTTTCCCCACATAGTTGTCTCACCCATCACTAGAAGTAGATATCCTATTATATTTACACATTTTTCTCATCTTAAGAGGTTTCTAACATCAATAATAATCATTAATCCTTAGGATTGGTCATTTTTAGCAAAATTCCTATTATCCTTACACATAAAGCAATAAATTGTTGGAGTTTCATTCTCTATAGCTTTCTCTATATTCAAATAATTAGATAACTTATTCCCATAAATTCATTAATAAATTTGTCAATGAAAACCCCCTCCACAAAAATAAATTTTCTTGTTCCCTCATAAAATTTGTTCTATGCTTTTAGACACACATTGATCATAAGGTTATGCTCGTCTTGTTCTTTCTATAGTTTTTAGAGTTTACTTTTAACTCAAGAATCTATTTTTTATCAACACCTTGATATTGATATATAACTACAACCTCTATATTCACCTTGTTTAAAAAAATAAATTTAAATCTATTAAATTATATTATGGATAACAACCATCAAGGAATTGTTTTTACGATAATAAAAATTTGATCCACATTGTTTTATATTTTAATGATAATACCAGAACTATACATAGATATTATTTTAATTTTATCCTTTTTGGTACCAATATATTCATCATCCTTTATATTTAACTCATATAACCCATTCTATTTCATTATATGAAGGGAAAAATGAATTTTCTGATTGAAAAATTTGTTGTCGAACTCATCAAAATATATTGATTCAATTTCATATTACTGCCTCATATTCATGATAGGATTCCATCACTAATATATAATATCTTAAAAATAGTAAAATAAAAAAATGAAATTTTCATTTTGTGGATATTTAATAATGAAAAATAAATTTTCAATTATAATAATCTATTTTTTCAAAAAAAAGACCCACTAAATTAATTGGGATATTTCCTTAAAATGGACTCAATAATGTATTGTTCCATCCATTTTTAGTATGGAAATATATAATGTTTCATATCCTTGGAAAGTTTTGAGATCATAACAATGAGAATTAATATTTTAACCACAATAAAATTTGGATTCTCTTGATGATGACCATTATTTTATATGTTTCACTTAGCATTAACATGGTTTCTTTGTTTTCTGTCTTGGTTAAAACCAAAAAATATATAAAAAACAATAATCATATTAGGTAACAAAATAAGAATAAAAACCCACTTGTACTATTTCTAAATAAAAAACTGTCTTTTTTATCTATGACAGTATATCTTTATCTGATTTCATTCATTGTCACTATCTATTTAAAACCTTCATGATATTCTGTAATTGGTTGGTGAATTATCAGAGCATATACCATTGGAGTTGTCAAAATAGAAGTGATGTGTGAGTAATTTTATTTAAATATTTCAAGATTTATTCTTGCTCAATATTGTGTTTTTTTGGGAATTTCCCATTATGTACATAAATGACAATGTCACATCCCCTTGTAGTATCTAGAAAGGGATTAATTTTAGGGAAACCACACACTCTGTACATTACCAAAATACTATGACATTTACTATTAATTTAAAACATCTACACACAGATCATAGTAAATGTCCTTAGGGATCTCCAATGAATTTATTTTCATAGATTTCAATATTTTACTAAACCATTGTTCTGATATAAACTATAGTGACCTAGTATTAAAATAAATTTACATTACAACAATTTTTCATAATATTTATCACATTAAAAAACACACCCAAATGTAGTCTTAGTTTAGTGCCTTTGGAAGCATTGAAACATTAAAATTGATTCTCAAGAGAACTACCCCATCTCCCGCTATGTTCATAATAAATAGAATCTTTTTTAGACATGTAATATATAATATATATCATAATAACATTGGTATAGAAAACATAAGAATGTTGTATCTCAAGATATCACTAATGGTAAACCTAGGAGACACACAAGTATAACATGTAAATAACCATTTGGGAACATGATCGTAAATTTTGAAAACCATACCCTACATATGAATGACCATAATCCTAAATAATTACATAAATATTGGTAGTTTATAGCACACGAATCATAATGGAATAAAACATTTTGATACATGATAGCATAAAATTTTCATAAGGCTAGAATTTGTAGCATACCAATATAATGAAAAAACCATTACCATTTTTTCCAAGGCTCCTTTCCATGTACATTATATTGGAAAATGACATATACTATACAAATATAATTTCTCATTTATACTGATATTATTTTACTATGTTTTCTCCTCATTCTAGCATTATATTTTTATAATTTTTTGAGTCCCAATATCATCCATTTCTATCTCATGAGATAAATTAATATTTACCAAATGTATTAGAGGGAGATATAGGTTATACACATCTCATACTGTAAAAAATATTCTTGTGTTCTATAAGATCAAAAAAATTCACTATATCACAACATATTAAATGAAATGGGTATCTTAATTATTTTTTCATTTCATAATATATGTAAAATAGATAGGTTCCATAATCATTCAATAATAATTTAATCAATGAAGTGATGTTGGGTCATAAGAAAATAATGCAAGGAAGAGAAAAAAGATTCATAAAAATTATTGCATAAAAAGAAAAACCAATCGTAGATCAAATATGAGTGGTTCCCCAAGATTTCATAATCGGTATTGTATGGCTAACACCAATATATGTCATATTAGATGGAGAATAATTTGGATAGATAATTTAAAACACTTCATGAGGAAATATACATTTAGGTTTGAAAATAAATGTTTAATACATAAAAAATATCGAAGACATATTTATTTTAATATTATTTTTGAAACATACTATGAATATTATGTTGAAATGGTTTTTCATGGTGTTATAATATAACATGCATGCTATATATTTATAAAATATGATTATATTATCATTTTTGGTGAAATCCAGCCATGAATGATTTCAAAAATTACTAAAATATTCTATTCAAAAATTTAAAATAAAATTAAAACATTGTTGAAATTTTCATTAAATATTCGTAGTATATTAATTAAAAAATTTACTCTCAATTTTAGAAAACATTGTTTTGAAGGAAAATATGTTTTTCTCTGAAATGAACAATATTTTCAGATTTCAATAAAACCATTTTCTCAATACTTTTATGTAAAATTTTTTTATGGTGGTCTCATTAACTATGGATTTAATAAATTCACATAATAGGATAAAATTTATTTTAATGTTTTAGAATTATGTGATTAGATTTTAACAATAGATTTTTAATTGAATATAATCCTTATAAATGATGACATTATAAAATAAAATATGTTCTAATTTGGTAACATTAAATCATAAAAACCACAAATGAATAACATAAATTATCACATGGATAAAACAATTCATGATATTACATGTAAATGTTTATGTACATACACCTCGTGAAGAGATATAAGTGCATAACATTACATATGTATCAAAGAAAGAAAATTATGACAAAAAATCCCTATAATACATTAGTAACATAATAATGGTAATCCACATTAAAATGTGAAAAAATATGGATATGTGAACACCATTATTTTTATTATCATAATCATTAAATAAATCAATCGATAATATACACACAATAAACAAGATATAGGTGGTGAACATGGCTTGTGTCTGATAGAAAATAAAAGTTAAATGAAATTTCCCAACCATATGTCTTAACCTCTGTTGTACGTGTCCAATCCTTATATATAATAAGTTACTATTTATTACTATATATCACAAGACCATATTAATTTATATCATATCTCTATGATTTTTATGACATTTTTTACCTGTTTACTAACAATTCAATGTTAATGTTACATTTCGGTTAATAACCAATTTATTTTTTATATATTTTTTGATTTGTTAATTTTTTGGTCCTCATAATTAAATAATTATTTTAAACATATATATTGATAAACATAACATAAAAATAATATTTAATTATTATATATGTATTTAAAATAATCTAGAAAATAATTAAATAATAAATGAAATTCAATGTTTCGGGAGACGGTAGGTCGTATGTACATACGAATGCTACATCCATTTTCATTTTAGATAGAAAATATGAAAATAAAATGTCATATAATGATTATTGATTCACTTTTTTGTCACATGTATTACATAATTATTAAAAAAATATATAATTCATTATAGGTATAGCATGAACAAATCACATTGCTTTTTTTTCATTGGTAGACTTCCGTACACATGTAAAACATTATCATATTCACACAAAATGGTAAGCATGATGATATGCATAATATATTTATTTCAAAATCATAATAACAAAATAAATATTTGAAATATCACACATAAACAATATGTATATAATTCTTCTAAACCTTTCTTGGTTTTATTATGATAATGAACAATATCATATATTCATTCGGTAGTCCTCCTTACACATTAGCAATTATTTTATAACCCATATGTAGGAATTTTGAGTTTGTAGGTCACAAAAATGAGAGAAAAATATCTAGGTATAACTAGGATAAAAAATTATTATTACATATATATGTTATATAAAAATAACTTAAGGGGTTTTAGGAACAAATAAAAGAACATTCATTAATGAATGATTACTCTTATTGGGTTATATCATGTTTTCAACTAAATGACCTAATTGGATAGATTTATGAAGAATGAAAGTCTTGAAGGATGAGAGTAGGGAAGTTTAGAATTAATTTTTTTTGATGTTGGCCAATCAAATTGTTTTATATAGTGAGAAGAGTGGGGTAATGTGGAGGCCTTTTATAGAGTATGTGTTTGGAACTTATGAATATTTTTTAAAATAGTGAATTCCACCCACAATTTTTCCATTTTGAAGTGGCTTTGATAATAAAAAAAATCTATATCCATGAAGATATAACTTTTATGAATATCCATACAATGGATATTGGACCTGTTCTACGTGATATTTGGACAACATTTAAAATGTTTATAAAATATTTAATCATGTTTTTACCTTAATCAGTATAGTTAATTTTAATTTCATTCACTAATAATATTGGTAAAAAATTAATTTTTCCATATCAGACATTAAAATTAATTCCTAATCCAAATAAAAAAAATTCATTTTCCCAAATTAAATACAATGAGGTAGTTTAAATTAATTAAAAATTAATCATTTAGACGTGTTGAGAAAGAATGGTTTTATAAGTGAAAAATATCAAAACATTAAAATGATTTCAAACTCAATTACAAAATTAAATTCATTATAATTAACAAAATTAGATTAATGTATTAATCTTTGAACTAAATATTCTCTAAAATAAAATTTAAATAAGGTTTATTTATATATATTAATTAAGTGAAAATGTGGTTTTTATTACAATTTTGTATTTTCACAATTCATCAAAAAATGAAACATTTTCAAAAAAATATATGACAATAACCATAATTTAATATTAATAATATATATTAAAAAATGAAATTTATTTTACCAAATCATTTTATAAAATTTAACAAATTTTTTTATTGTACATTAAAATATATAAACAATAGTTATTGAGAAAATAATTTTCTAAAACATATAAAGACATTACTGGAAATTATGAATTTTATTATCAACAGTTTTTCATTATATAAATCTATTAAATATAAAATAATTTATTACTACTCATATTACGTTACATAATGGCTTGGTTTTAATTTTAAAGTATAAATAACTATATTAATAATATATCATTGTTTTTCTAAAACTCAGTGTCCCATGCTACAAAAAGCTAACCATAAGTTACATGTAAGGAAATAATAACTTAGTGTTTCATATAATTATGGATTAACATGGTATATCTTGTAATTAAATCCATAAAATCAATTTAATGTATTCTAAAAAGTTTCATAAAAATCAGTGTGTTACTATTCAGTCTAGGTTTAATGAGCACAACAAATCTACCCCAGAGAAAGGTTTACATAATGCCCATTTAGCGCAACCATATCCCCTAGAGGTGATCAATCCTGGTCCACTGAACACAACCTTGACTATAAAGGGTCTGGGTTCACACAATGTTAAATAAGAAAATGTAATTTACTTTTAGGGTTGAACATAATCGTGTAATTATTACAATAATATATGTTAATTCCAATAAAAAATTAATTTAAAAATTATAAAACTATCAATTAAAATGAAAAATGGTAATTAATTTAACACCAAATATTAAAAATAATTAAAAATTCTAATTGCTAGAGACTAAAGAAAAAAAATTTAGATATCATTAAAAATTAGCACTTCAAATCCTATTTATTGAAAAAATTATATATAAATTTTCAAAATTAAAAATTTCCAAAAATACCTAACCAATTTCATCAATTAAATATCATATTTCTACAAATAAACTGTAAAAAAATACAATTTACAAATTTCACATCAATAACCATGCATCTTAACTCATGTATTATCCGTATTTTCAGGGTACCACTTTTAAAATACCCCTTCCACATATACAACCATTTATCTATAAAGGTTTATTCGGTGTATTCAATTCCATGGTGTTCTATTATGATCCACCTTCTAATAAGTTAATAGGAATTAAAAATTACTAAAAATAAAACAAATTCTAAATAATATCACCTTGATAATTCCTATAGTCAGCCATTTGATAACGATTGGAACCCAATAACACACCCTTCAAAAAGAAATTAAAATATATAAAATTTTACAGCTTTCAAACTAGTAAGAATGATTTCATAATTATTTACATTTGTTGAAAGAATCTTCCATGTACCTATGAGTCTTATATCTATAAAAAATAATCATTAAATGACTAATTATATGATCTAACCACACTGCAAATATATGAAAATATTCAAAAAAAACCTATAGTATTACCATAATCGCATTATGGGTGAAATACATAAGCTACAAATGTAAAAAATTATTGTGAGTAATCATAATTTCAAAGAAAATTTCATATATAATTTTGTGAGAAACATTACCCTTTATAAATAATGTGTAATAATGGAAAACCATATCATGGGATATCCTATATATAAAACATATAAATCTTAATGATACTTGTTTCATTCCACTATGGATTAGTGGAATTACAAAAAAAATACATAAATGAAGAAGTAAAAGAATATGGAGGAGGAAGGAGGAAATGAATGTTGGTTTAATTATGTAAATTCACACCTTATTTAACAAAAATACTATATCTGTAACCAACCTATATCAAAGGATGTTTATGGTCATATGAAAGGATTGGACTCCGTACCCAATTATAGATAAAATATTTAGGGGGAAATATTAGGTTCCCCTTAAAAATCAGAATGGGAAAATTTTGTAAACTGACTAATAAAAACCCCACATATACTTGGAAGTAATCCTATTAGTGGTAGTAGTACACTTCCAAACCACTGGATATATGGAGTCTCTCTAGAATCTAGTTGGTAGTTATAGGCAACAACAACCATTCAACCCCACCACACTAGGATTCATAAAATTCATTAAAACCCTCTAAGAAAACTATGAAGATAACATTACATGTCAAAAGCCCCAGTTTTAGGTTCTCAGTCTCTTGGAATTCTATTTCATCTACTGATTCAGAAAATCGAAGATCCACTATTTGAAAAAATAAAATTCTTCATTAATTAAAAATCCCTATATAGACAACACTACATAATATTTCATTTAATATATGTTTTTTATAATACTAGGAAAACGTGATATTCCAACATTATATTCTCGATTGATATTTTTGTTAAATTTTTATCAATTAATGATATGGGTAAATAATCATACATATTGGGTATTTATATCTGTTGAGATATATAAAAAATAGTACATTGATTGTTTTTGTAAGAATCATTATGAAACGAATAAAATATTTTTAGAATGGGGATTTATAGTAAGGGGTATTTAAAATATATTCATGATATATAAAATAAAAAGTTCAATTTATATGTATTCGGATAGAGAATTAATACCTTGATGAGACACCATATTCATTGATAACTTGATCATTCATAATAACTATATTATTAATAATTGATTTGAACTCACCATTGATGAAAAATTTCATACTCCATAAAGTGTTCTCTCGTATAACTAGAGACAAGTGATTAATGCCAATAATTTATAGAAATCACATTGGGAATGATTTTACCATTAATTATTTATGACATCATAGTACCAAAATATACACAAATTCACTAATATATAATAGCAATGAATAAAAATAATTTCAATATGTCTAAACCATATCATATAAATTCTCATATGATATAAATCAATAAATTTTAAAAATTAATCCTCATGTACAAAAAATGAATCAATTTGATCATAACTGAATATAAAAAAAATGATTGGATAATTCATTCAATATGAAATAAAAACATAAAAACATATATCTAATCTGTCAAATATGAATATATTTTCTATATAGTGACCTCATTCCTTTACATATAATGAAATTCATTTATTTTGTATTCACATAATGTGTATATATAAATGAATTGGAAATATAAAACCCCTACAGAAATAACATTAACTATTATCATATTTAGAAATAAAATTGTGGTAAGATAAAAAATTAAGCTTATATGTTTTAATAGTTATCAGATAAATAATCCCACGATGTAGTCCAAGAAAACAATTTCAATTAAATAAACATTATGTTATTTGACAAGTGATAGTAAACATAGATTGAGAAAACCAATCTTATCACTTATAAAATATTTTATTCCATATCCTGGGCCAAGTACAATATGAATAAACTAATATGGGCACCTTAGGTGAATTCTATCCACCTGGATTCAAAAGTATTTAAACCACAAATTTATATCATTCCATATAATAAAATATTACATTTATGACCTCAAAAGGATATTTGATTATTATCCCACTGGGGATAAAAACTAGTTACTAGTTTTATGATTTTTTTCAACCGAAAATATGAAATTGATAAAAATATCAATCATAAAATTTATTCTAATGGTTTGAGTTATTTTTATCCCGCATCATTTTAATTCATTAGTACAACCAATTTTTAATTATATATAGTCACCAAGAATTTAGATATTCATTCTCTATAAAAAACACATATAATTTAAAATGTTTTTATAGATTAGAAACCATATAATTAAGTATTATTATCACTCATTAATTTGTAAGTGTTATAAGTGATTCATTTTTCATTTTCAGTCACTCATATCCACATTTAAATTGAAATTATTAATTTCAATAATCATTTATTTTCATAATAGAATCATAACATTAATCTATTTAACAGTAACATATCAAAAAAAATCATAGTTTAGATGAATATTTTCTCAATTTTTTTCTCTTTCTATTTTAAAGAAATATGTGTACAGATTTATTCAACATCACTTAACTATAATTTAATAATTTAATTCGACATAAGGATTAAAATTTGATATACTTATTCTGCTGACTTTTTAATACCTTTGAGATAATTAATTTTAAAAACATATTTATATTTATTAAGATTACTTGGTTTCACAAAAATATAAAAACCTAGAATTATATATAATTTAAATGAGAATATTTTTTATAAAACCAAAAAACATACAATTTAATACCCCTTAGGTATGTTTTTCTTTCACATTACACATAAATTAAATTCAAAATAGTAATATTTCTATTTCTATATGTTATTTCATGAATCATAACTACTTTTTTTGGATTAAAATAATTCTAAAAAACATAAATACTGAAATGCATAATTTAAATAATAGAAAGTCCAGAATAATACATCTTTAAGACATTATAGTTTCAAAAAACACCCAATTACACCTTATTAATAAAACAATAAATTTCCAAATGACGTACAATATTTAATTAACCAATTTTCAAAATAATCTAAAACTTTAATATTGTAACATTGAAATGTGTATAATAAAACATGTAAACATTTTGTAATAACTTCATATTACCCCATCAAAAATGTATTATAATTGATGGAAATTTTTTTTATCTAAATTAATTTAATTTTTCTATAATTAAAACACCAAATATTATAAATTTTTGAATTAAATTTCGATTAATTTTTCATTTTGAATTGTAACCTCATCAGATAAGAAAATAAATTTGTAGCCTACTATATAATAAATAATTTTAATAAAATTCCACACAACACATGTTATTTGGATTAATTTCAATGGATATATTAATGAGTTAAAATATGAAAAAAAGGAATTGTAGAGAGTAGGAGAGTAAGGGATACTAAGGGATGATGAAATAATCCAACACCTGCTATTAAAAACCAAAATCCCTTAACCAAATTTAATTTATATATTATTTAAAAATGATATTTGTTTGTTAATAAAATGTATATTTTTTAAAAGAAATCTTATATATATATATATATATATCGATCTCTCCTTTTGAAGTTGGAGATCGAGCCCCATCTACCCTTTTTTGAGACCCCATGTCAAATCCCACCATTTATCTCCCATATAATTGAAATATATATGTAAGATATGAATGTTTAAGAAATAAATATAATTTATTTAATTACTATATAGAATTACTTTTCCCACACACAACATTTAAATAAAATATTTAGTCCATTTAGTTTTAAGTGATGTTTTATACTGCACAATAAATACATTACAAGAATGTAATATGTTGAAAAAAATATTAACATAACAATTTTAATAAATCCTAATATATATTATAAAATCACAAAAGCATTATTATTATCTTCATTTGTTTTCTTGTAGATTATACATTTGATTGAAAATATTGTAGTAATTAAACGAATTATAAATATCCTAGACATATTACTTAGAAAGTAAATTAAATCGATGAACATTTTTAGAGAAATATAAGGATATTTTTATGAATTAAATATTATATATATATATATATATATATAGATTGGAACATATTTTTATTTTGATAATCTAATTGTCTCAAAAATGTAATTCAATTTTGATGTATCAATAAAAGTCAATAAATTATGATATATATATATATATATATATATTATAATAATTGGAATAAAAATTTGAATTCTCTACTATCTAAATCATTTCTTTGAACATAGAAAATAGGTAACATCATAGGAATTTTTCGCAGACAAAAACAAACATAAAATTTTAAAAGAATGAATTAATAGGAATTTTTCTTTAATATAATTTCAATCCCATTGAAATAAATGAGAGATTTTTGATATGTGAATAACCAAAATTTTTTGTATTACTCATAGGGAAAATGTGAAGGTCATAAGGGTATTTTTTAATTTTCTTAAGATGATATATTCAAGTATTTATCAATTTATCAAATTTTAAATTCTTATTATTAAATGTACAATATAAATTTCACAATTCTATATAATTTACATTTATAAAAATTTTATATTTAAATAATTATGGTTTTATTTAATGATAATTTACGGATAAATATAAATTAAATCTATTTAAGAATGTAATAAATCTTAAATAAATGTGAATAAGATAATTTATTTAATAAAAAACCATTTTCCCGGAATTTCTCGTTTTTTATATTTTATATATATGTCTAAATAAAAGAATTTCTAAAAATTTAATAATTAAGTTAATGAAATATATTGATAATCTATATAAATAAATAAATTATTATACATCTTATTTTTTCACTTGTATAAAAATATGAATATATAATTACCATGCTAATAGCATTTTTTAAAATAAAACATTGTCAATAATTATGTGTTTTTATATAGAAATTTTTTTTAGATAAGGAAAATATATATATATTTAATATTTTAAATATTAATATTTATTTTAGGCAATGATTTCATTTTTCTACTAGGTATAAAAATATAAATGGAGGAAAATTTTATTTTCCATAGTTGAAGAAAAAAAATTATTTTAAATGAATTTTTATAATATATTGTGAATTTTTATTAATATATATATATATATATATATAATTATGAATCTAATATAATAATTTGGAATATATAAAAACATATTAACAACCATGGAAATTATTTATTGATAGGAAATAAAATTAAAACCTTTAATTTTTAAGAAATCATTTTTCTACAACAACAATTTTTTCTCTATATTTTTTAATTTCATTTAAAAGTAAAATTTATAATATTAAAATACTTTATTATATTAAAAATATTTTTCATTTGGATTAATCATTTAAAAATTGGGTAACATGGGTCATCCTATAGTTTTATTTAGAGAATAATAATGAATAAAAAACAAAGAAGTGTAAAAAATGGGTAAAACAACTAAATTATTATAGCACTATGTATTATAAAAAAAATCATATTTATGTATTATAGAAGTACATTCAATGGTGTGGGATTCATACATAAATGTATCCCCAAAATACACACCAAACATTCCTAATTCTTATATGATTCCTTCTTTACATCTCACATTAAATAAATTTCCAATGAAATTTATTTTAAAGGAAATGCCTTTAGTTTTGACAAATAAATGGTTCTATCCACCACCCAATTGAATCCAAAACAATCCTCATAAAAAATTTGGAATCCATATCCATTATTATATACTATATTCCTCTGCCGTAATGTATATCCACACTTTCAGATAAAAAGATAGTAAATCAATATTTTCATGGTTTTCACCATGGTAATGTACAATTTTTTCAAATAGTATATTGTGATTTCATATAATTCGTGAGTAAATGTATGTTTTTTATATCATGTTTAATACTTGAGGAGTATTCAATTTTAAATACTTTATTTCATTTTTATGGTGTATATTCTACCATATGGAAAATTTCTATAACACAGTTCCTAAAATTTAAGTGATTTATATGTCCATTAAAATTATTATCTTTCATTTTATTACATATATGTTCCTAGAGTTAATAGTATTTTAATTAAATTTATATCAATTAAGTCATACACTTTAATCTTCAACATTTTTCATAGCTAATTGATGTAATTTTTTTCTTCTAAATGTGTATTTCATTTCTCCATCATGGAAAATTTCATTTTCGAGTAAAAGTATTATTCTATATTCAATTATTGAAATTATAAAAATAGGTCATTGGTAATAATAATTTTTTTCATTTCCAAAATATAATATTACTCCTTTCTCATATTATTATTTCTCAAAAAAAATTCTTTTAAATTTGGAAATCCAAATTTTTATCATCCCCTATAATCCACATACTAATACTAACCTCTTTTTAAAAATAATTTTTTATAGTCTTGTAAATTATGTGGGTAAAATTTTAATTATTTTGAATTATTATAATTTTATTTCCTAATTCTATCACATATTTTATATTTAAATCCCTGATTCATGATTTTTAATATTATATTGATTTCATATTATAATAATATATTTCACTTTTAAAATAATTTTTTAAAAATCCATCTTTTCATATTCATAGAAATTATATTTAAATGTGACTTGTTACTTCTTATTAGATTAAAATTAAATTAATTACAAGACTCTAAAAATAATATATATATTTTAACGCCTTCTAAAATTTCAAATTTTCAAACAATCAAATATATTTTTTTTATGATGAATCCATTATAAAATCTTAGGCATTACACAAAATAGTAATTATATTTCACTTTATATAAGATATTTTCTTTTATAATGTGTTACACAAATGAAATGATCATTTTCAATAATTTTAAAATAATTATTCCTAATGATCTAGGAAATTAATTTTCATCAATGTTAATATCATTTAAAAGTTTAATAACTTTTCTATGGTATATTATCAAAAGAATCAAATCCATCTTTTTTATTTTGATGGATAATGATGTTTTTATAGGTTTTTTAATGAAACTTGTTTTTCCTATGTGGTTAGTTATGATATGATGAAATTGTGATGTTTTTTAATTTCATGTGACATAGATATGAAGGGACTATGAATATATGATAGAATGGTTTTAAATATCCCAATAATTTAATATAAATTTTTTTTATATGTAATTAGATACTGAAGGTTTTGAGGGGATTGATGTTTTATTCACAATTGTATGTGTTGTCATTTTTGTTATAGTCACTAATTTATGTGTGTACATTGTGGTTTTCTTCACAAATATTGGTTTATATACTTCTGTTGGGATGAAAATTTTATATGTGGAGTTTTTAATTCTCATAATTGTATAAATATATACTATAATTATATTGGAAAATGTATTCAATAACATTTTAATTATATTACAATCTCCCTGCATAGAAATTGTTATTGTGTTCCCAACTCTCTGAATGTAAATTATTTTTATGTTCATTTCATTGTTAATTGATATAATTGTTATGTTAACAACTAAATTATTTGAAAATATTATTGTTAACATTTTCCATAATTTTATTATTTCTTATGGTTATTCTATTGTCATGTATCTATGTTATGAAACATTCTTATGAATTCCACATACGTTATTTTTTCATGAATATGCATTTTTATTTCTTAGTGCATGTATATCCATTTCAGGATATATATTTTTCTTTATTATTTATAGATAATTAAAATGACTCCATGGTATTTGTAATTAAATATTTGTATCATATTAATGTTTTCTATCATGCTTAGAAACGATCCCTTTATAACTTATAGAATTTTTACCTTTAATTTTTGAGGCCACCCTTCTATTATGATTCCATATACCTTTAATAAAGTGGATCATTAGATATGATGATTCTATAATTATAAAATTTTAGTAGTTTATTTCTGGAATTTTTGAAGACGTATTCTTTAAAAATTCATTTATGAATATAATCCCAAAAGATACTATACGTATTCATTATTCGATTTCGTTAGATTTTGTGATTCTTAATGTACACTATTTTAAAAATTATGTATGATATTCATTGTTCTTATAACATATTATCAAGTACAGTGTATAAAGTATGTGTTTTTATAAATATATATGGGAGTGGTGGTAATCGGAGTATCCCAATGAGTTGTTGTGTTTAATATTTTTATATACCCAAAAATTTCAAGTAATTTTTTTTAAATACTTTGGAATTTTAGGAGTACGCTATTTTTGACGGCCCCTGAATCCAAGGTCCGGTGTGCCCAAAATCAATTTTCGAAGTTTTGTTCGGTTAGGTTTAGTAAACGTACAAGAAGGTTTTCTTATATTTTGAACCGTTGCTCGGAAGTGAAATCTGAGGACACCGATGAACACGCATCACCGGTAATTTCTTAAGGGGACCTTCACTACAGCTGAGTTTTCTTGGGAAGGGAAGTTAATTTGTGGGGATTAATAAAAATGTTAAATAAAATTATTGTACACATTTTAATTTATGTTGTGTGGTTATTTCATTCAAGGAGAATTTATAGGTCGGGACCACACCCCACATAACCTCCTATGAAAGGATTTAGTGTGGTGGGGACCACATGAACTCGAACCCTTTCACCTCCCCTCAAATCCACATTAATTCTGTACTGTTTAATTTGACAAATCCTCGTATTTATTATGGTGGAGCCTCTCCACCTACCACCAATTGAATGTGGAAACCTGCCTAACTAATATCTGAATTAATTATATAGAACCTTTTGAATCAATTAGAATCGCATGTCAATTCTATTAAATTGGGAGACTTTTATTTTGTTTGCGTTCGAAAATTACTATTGTGGAGGCTCTGGAGAATTAGATGAGAGGAGATACTTTTTTGACCAAGAACAAAGTTCTTCAATAAAGAACATCTCCTACGAAGAATGCAACAGACTTCTTCCAACGACACTTCTTCCTCGGACGCACCCCGACGTCAATGAATCTATTTCGTCTTCGGATTCTCTTCTCGCGTCACGACATCGACTCTTCTGCCCAAATTGATGGGATGACACCATTCTCCTCGAAGCCTTCTTCCACGATTCCCAACTACCACGACGCTCGTCTTCCACAGTTTGTCAACGTTCTACGTCAATTACGAGGTAAGAGTTTTGTATAATTCTATGTGACTAAATTTATCTCGTTCAAGTTGAATCTGTTGGAATGCCTTCAGCCAACTGCTATTGTCTATCATGGAGGTTACATGCCGAACGAACATAGCCCGACGACCCTCATATTATTCCTGATTTTATTCGCGATAGAGGAGTGTTTGAAGAGGCGGTGAAGAGAAAAGTTGGTGACCGCGCGTCGGCCGCATTCCGAAGAACTGCGGCCCACAATTGTGGGCCGCTCGGCCGAAGAAGAACCGTCTGGCCCTAGCCTGCTGGGCTGGTAGAATCATGGTGCCACATGGTGCCATGCTGTAGAGGACCGCAACCCGCATTCCTCGGGCTGCTTCGGTGGCAGAACTGGGCCACTCATCTATCAGCCAGGTTGGAGGAGGCCGCGACACCCGTAGGTGCCGCCCAAGAGGACAAGGGCCCGCCCATGCGGTCCGCTCATGCTGGGAAGACCAGTCGGCTTCATCCGGCCGGACTGGAGGGTAGCGCCACTCGGTGCAGTTGTTTTGGGATGTCGGGGGGCCGCGCACCCTCCCCCCTTGTTCCGCGTTGTCCGGTCGGCTAGCTTAGCTGCGGCCAACAGCTGGTCGGGCCGTGCCCGCCGGGCCGGGCCACGCCCTACCGGGTCGGACCACCTGATATAGGCCGGACCATGACTGACCGGGTCGGGCCATGTATTATCGGGCCAAGCCGACCACTTTAGTCAGTTCAGACCTGCTGAGACAGGACTGGCCGACCAGCCAGCCCACCGGGCTTGACGGGTCGGGCCCGTTTTGCTTAAATGCGAATAAATTCACTACCGTCCATCTGATCAACCCGCCGTCTATATCAATGGAACCCTTATGACGAGGTAACCATTTTTAAATACTCTATGTGAGTTTTGGAAAACTTTCGGTAATGGCCAAGTTTGGAACGAGCGTAATTTCAACCGGGCCCCTGGAACGGAAAAGCTAATAACTCCCAAATCGGGTGTCCGATTGACATGCCATCTGTTTCTTTGGGATCCTTTTTATAGGAAGGAACATCAAGATACATCAACTCGGAACTTTGTGATAGTTGATGTATTGACCCCTATGGCTCGAGGAGCAAACTTTCCCGGAATCGAGCATGATGTGAGCGGGAACCCTAGAGCTAGATGCGACTGCGTCGACTAGTGTACTCGATCCTCCGTGGGTTTGACAGAAATGACTACCATAGTTGAATCCTCCATGGGATTGACAGTGATGACTATGATACTGGAATCCTCCGTGGGATCGACGGCGAGGATTATTATTTTTTGTATCCTGTGTGGGTCCGGTAGTTTGACCTCTATACTTGTATCCTGTGTGGGTCTGGCAGAATAGCTGGTCTTGTATCCTGTGTGGGTCTGACAACTCAGCTGGTCTAGTATCCTGTGTGGGTCCGATAGGTGAGATGAATCAATGACTATATCTGATCATCTCTATCACTATATGAATGATTAATACATTTTTGATCTGAGTCTTGACATTCAATCAGTATTATCGATGTGATTGACTTCATTATTGTGTGGACTGGGTTGTACTTGGGATCGAGAGTTAGAGTCATACTGTGGTTGATAACATAGGTATATGCAAGGGAATATACCTAAGTAGGGTTGGTTGATACTTAATTTTTGTATCTATCATCTATGTTTATTCTTTGTGGATTTTGGGAGTCCTTTAGGGGACTCGTGGTCCCTACTAGGTATTGTATACACACCCCTGCACCGGCTATGACCACACTACGTTGCGTTGGATGCAGACGACGAACAACACTGTTCGAGGTGTAGGCTAGTGGAGCTACATGATACCCAGAGGTGGACCACATGGCGAGACGTACACGGAGCCAATAGCCGGACCCGAGGTGCTGAGGAGGCCCTCTGTTCCCACCCTTTAGGTTGGATTCCTAGAGGAAGACTCAGTGGTGTCTGTTTTACTTTACTACAGTTGTACTAGCATTTCAGTTGTACTGTACTTTACAGTAGGGTATGTATACATTCCCATTTACTATTCAGAACTTACTTTTGTACTCAGTATACTTAGTGATTACTTCAGCTGTGTACTCTGTTTGTTTACTTTTATAAAGGCAATGCCTTCCCATCATAGGGATGTACGCCTTTGGTGCGGGTCACCAGCCCCTGGCCTATGGATGGCGGGCTTGGGGTAGTCACGGAACTGGCCCTGAGGACAAGTCATGGAAAATTAGTATCAGAGGAGTTGGTTCTAATGCAGAACTCGGGACACTGATCATTCCTTTCTTTGAAGAAATAGTGTTAAGAGTATTGAGTGTGATTTTTAGTCTAGGGAGTCTAGTGTCGGTGTGGCGGCCGATGTATCCATAAAACAGAACCTTGACCTCTGATTTCCGACTCAGTGCACGAAAACACTAATTGAATGTGTCTTTCCTTTGAAAAATTTTCTCTATTATTACTTTTTGTCAACTCACCAGGTATACTATTTGACTGTGGTGCATCTGTTTCATTTAAGGATGGCCCCACGAAGGCATCTAACTAGGGTTATGAGTTACATATAAGATGGAACCCCCAAAGAGATGAGGCCTCAGTGCAGGGCCCCATCACAGTGGAGGCAGAAGCAGTACCACTACCCGCTAGGCCACTGATATAACTAGCCCCAATAGTGGAGACTGCAGACCGCCTGAGTGCATTGCACGAGTTCCGGTGAAAGAGGCGGTCGATGTTCCACGAAGAGATGGACCCACTGGCATCTGAGGAATGGGTGGAGCCTTTCGTCAGAGTTTTAAAATTTCTTAGGACACCATCCGTCCTTATGGTGATCCCTGCCACGAGTCTCCTTCATAGAGAACTAGGTATATGGTGGAGCCTGATGCTCTAGGTGAATGAAAAGGTATCACTACATTGGAATAACATCGACAGTCTCTTCCGCTTGGAGTATGTTCCAGCCACACTTCATGCGGTGTGGATTCAAGAGTTACTACATATGGGACAAGGCAACATGATAGTATCTCAGTACTCAGCGAGGTTTACTAACCTCTCATGCTACTCCAAGGATATGGTACGTGACCCATTCTTCCAGGCCCGGACCTTCGAGCCGGGACTGCGACATGAGATCCGAGATTCGACAGTTCCCCTCACCATCCCGACGCAGGCATGGGTTCTAGAGGGAGCCCTTCTAGTGGAGAGCTTTCTCCCTAAGAGGTATCCAGCAGCGAGACCCACTACAGGGTGACACGTAGCAGAGTCTTCTACAACATGAAGTAGACACACTCCACAGGGGTCCATGCAGACCAGGCAATTAGGTGGGTGACCACAGGATATAGGTTCGATTGTGCGGGGCAAACGAAATAGAGCCAGCCTTACGAGGTGTAGGCAGTGCTATGCATGCGGCGGGTAGGGTCACATGGCTCATGACTGCCCGACCCACCATATAGACGAGGAAAAGACAGTAGAGGGACCTAACAGGTAGTGGCAGAGGTTTGACTGTGGTGGTCTTCCGGGAGCGGGAGGATGAGGCAGAGGAGTTGGCCAAGTAGCGGGAGGTGGACGACGTTTCGATGCTCTACCACCACCACCACCAGGAGGTCCACCCCAACCACAGGGAGCCGGCGGACAACGGTGGGATTAGCTCCAGGCAGAAGAGGCCTATAACCATGGCACACATGAGATGATTCGAGGTATTATCTGTGTCTACTCCACCATTGCTGCAGTACTTATAAACACAGGAGCGAGTCCTTATTTTATTACCGCTTCACTTGTTCGAAGATCAGATATTCCGACGGAGCTTTCTGCTCGATCCTTATGGATAGAGACTACTACGGGAGCAGACTCAACGATTACAAACTTGTGTCGGTAGTGTGAGCTTACTATAGGTGGTGAGAGCATCAGCCGAGATCATATTGTAGCGGCGTCGAGGCCTTACGATGACTTCTTGGGTATGGACTGGTTATCTACAATCCATGCTCAGATCGACTGTATTAGGCGCAAAGTGAGGTGTGTCCACACATATGGGACCAGGTTCACCGTCACTAGTGAGAAGGGGTACTTTTTAGCGTAGGATGGACTTACGCAGAGGAGAGGGCAGCCGATCAGACACTAGTTGGCTAGTCTCATCCTTAGAGAGGTTGATGTGCGGTGTCTGAGTTTTCCTGTTTTGGAGGATCAGTATGCGGATGTTTTTCCTGAAGACGTTCCAGGACTACCTCCTCGTAGAGATTTATACTGCTACATAAACCTATACCCCGAGAAAGAACCGATATCTACCCAAGCATATCAGATTCCTCCCACTGAGCTTCATGAGATGCGGGTATAGCTGGAGGACATACATGGAAATGGATTTATCCAACCCATTATTTCACCTTGGGCATCTCCAATTTTGGTCACCAAGAAGGCGGATGGGAGCTTGTAACTGTTTGGAAACTACCATTTCCTGAATCAGGTGACTGTAATGAAGAAGTACCCACTTCTGAGGATGGAAAACTTCATCGATTAGATCAAGGGAGCACAATTGTTCTCAATGATAGACTTAAGTTCAGGCTATCACCAGCTCAGAATTTGAGATGAGGATGTGCATAAGACAGCCTTTAGGTTTCGGTATGGCCACCACGAGTTCTTGGTTATGCCCTCCGGTGTGACCAACACTCTAGCAGTGTTCATTAGTCTCATGAAATCAGTCTTCCAGCCTTACCATGATTGATTTTTTGTATTCATCATCGACGACATACTAAGATACTCGACTACTGAGGAGGAGGACACTTACCATTTGCGGGTAATACTGGACACACTCCGGGAGCACCAACTTTATGGTATGCTCTCAAAGTTCAAGTTTTGTATTCGAGAGGTTCAATTCTTGGGACACGTCATCTCGGGGGCGGGGGTATCACTGGATCCAGTGAAGATTGAGGCAGTGCTTTCTTGGGAGCCACCCAGGAGTGTGATGGAGGTTTGGAGTTTCATGGGTCTGGCTGGTTACTATCAGAGATTTGTACCAGACTTCTCTAGGGTTTTAAAACCACATTCAGCATTGACGAAGATGGGGAAACCCTTTGGGTGGTCAGATAGATGTTAGAAGAGCTTTCCGGAGATGAGGAAGAGGTTGACCAGTGTTCCCATCTTGAGGCTACCGGAGGAGGGCGTTGGGTACATAGTGTACTGCGACGCATCAGAGACCGGAATCGGGTGCGTCCTGATGTAGGAGCGAGCAGTAATCTCTTATGCTTCTCATCAGCTGAAAGAGAACGCGCAGAACTACAAAACCCATGACCTGGAGTTAGTAGTAGTGGTCTTCGCCTTGAAGAAGTGGATACACTATCTGATGGACGAGCTCTTTACAGTATTCTCTGAGAACCGGAGTCTCAGGTATATCTTCTCACAGAAGGACCTGAACCTAATACAACATTGATGGCTTGATTTCCTCCAGGACTATAACTTTGAGATAGTTTATAATTCTGGGAAGGTGAACATAGTAGTAGATGCTCTCAGCAGTAGATCGGGTATTCATCTTCTAGGAGAGGCAATGAAGCAGCTGGCCGCGTTGCAGATATCATTTGTGGATAGAGATGGAGTATCCTTTCATCAGTCTCTCACAGTCACTTCTCCATTTCTTCATCTATTCAGAGAGGCGCAGCGTGGGGACGTTGACTGTGAGACACGAAGTGCTCTGATTTCCTCAGGGCAGGCACCTGATTGATTTTCTGAAAGAGGAGAGCAGATCATCCTCTTCATGGAACGTACCATGGTACTAGTTTCACTACAGGAAGAGGTGCTGAGGGAGTTATGTAATTCCCCTCTACCAGTACATCTAGGAGTGGCGGAGATGTATCAAGACCTCAGACGGCAGCACTTGTAACGCCCCGACCCCAGTTGCCCAGAGTCGGTGCATTAATTACATAACATTGGCATGATCACAAGAAAGATCAAATCTCGAAAGACCGATTGGTTTAGTAGCCTTGGAAACACTAGATATAATCATAAAGTTTTACATTACATTTCAAAGTGAAAAACTACTACAACAACAAAGTCTTCATATCCACACTATTAACCCCTCATAATATCCCTGCAAGTTATTCATAATTTACTTCTTCACTACCTGGGAAAAATAAAACATAGAAAAGGGGTGAGCTCAAATGCCCAGTAAGGATAACAAAATAGCGGAACATTCATAATAAGCATAAACATTTAAGGCAATGAATTACTAAAACAAAAGCCTTTTTTAAAATTGAACTTCAACATAGTATGGCAAAAATAAAAATGAAATAATGCCATTTACTTATTCACATGGATATTCTACTAATCGAATAATCACATGCAATATCAATAACCACTTTCATAATGTTGGAATGCATAATGCCAGACTATCATAACCACATAGCCAAGGCCTCGTGCCAAGACTACAAATAAGATTTTGTCAAGGCCTTGTGCCAAGACACTAGTTTGTCTCATGAGACCTACTGATGCATCGAGGAGCTATAGCGGGCTCCACCCGTCACTTATTAAGTCCAATGCATTCCCATATGAAAAGGTTTAAACATAACATAAACATTCGTATTAAAACTAGCATACGAAATGTCAATAATTTCACCATAAACTATGAATGGTATAAAAATAGCACATCCACAGTCAAACATATCACAAAAACTTCAATACAATATAGAAGTTTTGTATCATAATAAATCAACATCAAATAATCTTAAAATCCATCAAAGGATGTTGACATAGATGAAATCAAAATTATTTTTAAAGAAATATCTCCTTTTATTTTGAAATCATTTAAGATCCATATAAAATAAAACATTTTCTTTGAAAATATTCTTATAAGCTTGTAAGGAAAGCTTTGAATATTTTATAACGGCGTAAAATAACCGCACCCGCCGTATAAGTTAAAAAAAAAACATTCTTACCTCAATTCTGTCGAAAAGGTTAAAAAGGACCTTGTTTTGAAAACGACGGAAAGATTCCTTTATAAACCTCTTATAAAAAGTCAAACAAGGGTATAAATAACTTTAACCCATATTCTTGTAAATAGTAAAAATGTTTTGAAATACATTTTTAAGAAACATGGATGTGGATGATAAAGATATCCCAGTAGATTATTACGTATAAACAACCTCGGATAATGAAGAGATTGTGAAATAACCCTTACCTTGTACTTTTCCTTGGTTGGGGTAGGTTAACCTCCTGTATAATGGTGAAATAGTTGTTATTAAATTATACAAGAATCATATATATTAATATGATATCATATATGATCTTTTAACATTGATTTGTTAATAATATCTTAGAATTATCGTCGTTTCGGGAGTTAACTTACTCATTTTCTTTTATATGTTTTGTTACATAAGCCATGGTTGTTGTATCTTATTCATATCCAGAATGATATACAGTCCTTAAACATCATTTTTAAATCATCAAATGATAATTATACTTGAATGGATACGATGGAGAATGAATCTCATCGCGTTCGTGGAGACGGTAGTCCGTACGTACGCACGAGCGACAATATCATTCTTTTGATATTAAAATAATATATAAATGGATGGTATATCATATATACAGAATCATTATCATGTTATATTTATTATTTACATGAGTTACACATCATTATTATACCCATCCAAATAATATTATATTGAATAACAATTACACCACGACGTGGAGACGGTAAGCCGTACGTACGCACGTATGGTGACATGTTATTCAAAGGGTGGATATAATACTGAATATGATTGTACCATATTTATAATAACATCACAGTATATGTGAGATACTGGAGTTATTATTTCAGAATGGTAAGAACAAAGGAAGAAGAAGTGGAAGAAGAAATGAACTTAGAAAAGGGTGGTGAAATCATTACCTCTTCTTCGGGTTCTTCCTTTTGATTTGATCAAAAGGGCTCCTTAGGTTGGCTTTCTGATCAAACTAAGGCCTCTAGGTTGTATTTAGGGATGTTGGGAGATTATTTGGGCAGAGTTTGGCCGAACCAAAAGGCTTTGAAGGTGTGAAGAAATGAGAAGGAGGAGTGCCTTTTTATAAGAGGGGTGAGGGGCACCTTTGGAAAAGCTAGAAATATTAATTTATAATAAATTCATATTCGGTTTCTAAAGGCTCAAAAGTTGACTATTCAAAGGATGAGGTGGGGATAGGTCGAAAACAACTCATCCAATAGAATTTAGACAGGTTTGGGTACTTATATTAACCTTATCTTTAAGTATTAACTCTAAGTTAATTAGTTTCACTTTTACAATGTCTCTTTGTATTTTTATATAATATGGTTAATAAACTTACTATATACATCCAGGCGACCCCCAAGTGGTCCATTAATGAGGAACCTATCATAATATAAGTCTCTTGGCCAAACCTTATATTTTTAGGAATTTAATATCAATTAATAATATAATATTTGTTTTAAGAACTCTTTTATGTCAATTTTGACACTATTCAATAGTTGATTTTTTTGAAACTCCTAACAGATTGATTACTTCGAACAAAGTCAATTAAATCAATCCTAATATATCATATTATCATATAAAATTAGTTTAATTCATTAAAAGTTTCATATTATAATTATTTGGGTATTTATAATATCAATTATTTTAATTTTTCACTATTATAGTAATTGCTGCATCATCATTGTGTCATAAATAAAATAAATTATTTAATGTCTAAAAATTATAAATAAAATATCATTATGTAGGAAATCTTTTTATCTTTCTAATGAATATTTATAATCGAAAATCCAACATGTATAACCCTATGTAAAAAGTGTTGTTCTAAAAGATATATGCTTGTGTCATTTTTGTATTCATTTTGACTAAATTAAAATAAAGTGTCATTATCACTTACAAGTGGATCCATGGGGTCCCAAAATTGACACAAAGATGACCATGGTCGACCATCTATCAACCAATAGGGTTAAGACACGTTTTTAGGGTAATTTTGTATTATTATAATATTATTTTTTAACCCTTATTTACAGGATTTACCCTTTAACCATGGTAAATAAAATATTTACCGCAGTAATTATTCAAAATGTCTAAAAATAAAAGTTACCTATTTATACAATTTGAACATCCTGATTCCAAATATGGAATCCATTTTTCTAAATTCAAAACACAGAAGTGGCAGAAATTAATTTAAAATTAATTCCCGCTGTCAAAACAAAAAGCGTGTTTTTAAGAGATAATAACTATCAAAAGATTGACACTTGTTTATGTTCGGTTTAATTGTAAAATTATGTCTAATGACCAACATTATATTAAATTGTAAAAATATATTCTAAATATACTTTAAAACCACTAAAATTCATAATTTATCACTATTAATTATTTTGATTAAAAAAGTTGTTTTTAAATAAAATTTAGTAATTTTCACTATTCATCAAAATATGAAAGTTATCCGAAAAGTACCAAAATTTCACCTTAGGCTAAATTAGATATTCCGAATACAAAAATGAAGTCCATTTTGAAATATAAAATATATATATTTTCAAAAAGTAGGTATTACTATTTATAACGGCTAGTTTGATTGGTTATGGTGTGTTAGAACTCGGTGTTGCGTACAACACACGCTATCACATTATACAAAGGGAAACGTACCGTGGAAGCTTGGGGTGTTTCATTTTAAATTTTTGATGTCCCCATTTAGTCAAAAAGTTTAAAATATTGTATTTAAAAAGGTTTCACTATTAGAAGTTGATAAAAGTGAAATACTGAAAATGAATCTGTTCTTGCATTATGACTAAGAAACTCATAATAGGGATTCTAAAATTATAAGGATTATATAAACATTAAAATTTATCTAATACTATTCATAGCCTCTTTTGAATGGCTTGTTTGGTAAGTCATGGTGTGCTTGAACTTGGTGTTGCATGTAGTGAAAGTTATTGAATTATTTTGAAGAACTAACACACTATGAAATCTTGGGGTGTTACATTCTCCCCTCCTTCAATAAATTGCGTCCTCGCAATTTGAAATTGTTCTTCGAAAATAAAAGGTGGAAAATAGATAATATATTTGTGGGAAACCCCACATCGGAAATTGGGTTACTAAAATTTAGTCTTAATATGAGGAAAAGAGAAATTAAAGGGTCACCACCAAATTATGATCTCGATTAGGAGAACATTGGTGGCATTTAGAGACATATAATTAGAGGAAAAACGTAAATATTTATAGGTAGTGATTGAGGTCATCAATCACAAACAAGTATAAAATTGAGGTCCTTAAATTCATCAATCTATGATGATTTGAAATACCATCAGTTCAACAAAACATAGGGTATTAGGATAACACATTTTTGATGTTTCAAAATATCCTAGTTGAAATCCCACATCGAAAAATGAATTAATGAGGCCTCTATTTAAAATAAATAGTCGAAAGTATGAAGATTACCGAATATAACACATACTAGGGTTCCATGTAGGAAAATATGGATATGGAAGAAAAATCTAACCATCAATTATCTGATGGAGAGTGGTAGAGAACATGGCTATGAAAAGGCCAACAATCCCAAAGCCATAAATTAGTGATGATTTAAGGTACCATCTAGGACAACATTTTTGTTCTAAGTTCCTTTTATTAATGTTGAGGAATTTATTTATGATATTGGCTAAGATCATAAGGAGTTATACTTACTTTATAATTAGAGTTTTATCCATTAATAAATTTCTACCACATACTCATCTTTCACTCTAAAAGATAATAGAATGTAAAAAAAATTCTATTTACACTATTCGTATAGGGTTCCAAAATAAACGAATTTATAATTCATCTAAAAGATCTTTTAATAAAAACTACATTATTTAATCCAGGACATCTCGTGGGCTAGTGGTAGGTGATACACCCTTGTCGCCCTTCGGTTGCGGGTTCAAGTCTCGCGGCCTTGCCGGACGCGACGGGTTGCCGCCCGACCTCCGGGTTGTCCTTTTATGGCAATCCAAAATAATCCAAACTAAAACTATCCAAAATACTTCTGTCCAAACTCATAGTCCAACATTTATAAGGAAGGTAAGCATAATTTAGATTCTTTTTACCCCGTAATAGCATATGAATACCTTCATCATGTATTCTTTTAATACACTGAAACATCCTGAATTACCATATTCCTTATTGATTACATTCATGCTCCCTTATTCCATATAGAATGCTGGATATACTTCATTAATCCAAAAATGTTTTAAACCCCAACAATGATGGAATATACAAATCATTAATCAGTTCCAAGGTAGTCAAGAATATCCAATATAATTTATCCAAAACAATCATGTATTATTCCAAAATCACTACCTCGGTATCGGAACTATATTATGGTTTATCATTCTCTCAACAATATATTTTCCAAAAATTTATCCTGCTATTGAGTCACTTTTCTTTGTTCCGCAAAATCTCAAGTCCTTAATGAAATAGTACTGCAGTACAATCCTTACATACTCCAAGTAAATTGTTGATACACACTCAATTGACATAATCAACATAAGAAATCTAATCATTCCTCTTCATCTGTGGTGGTATCATAACTTGATTATTATCCAATAACATCATTTGCGGCATAGTTTGATGACTGGGACATAGGTTCGCGTAGTGTCCAAACTCCTTGCAAATGAAGCATTGTACATTTGAATCCATTTTCTTACCCTTCCAGTCACGTACTTTGTGCCCTTTTTCTCCACACTTATAACAAACTCCCATTCCTTTCAGGCAAGTTCCAGGGTGTTTCTTTCCACAGTTACCACATATGGGAAAATTCTTCTTTTCCCTCTTCCCTTTATCCATCTTTCTCTCTTCCATCCTTTTCTTCTCTTGCTTCCCTTCAAATCCATAGGACTCAGTAAAATCTTTACTTATCTTATCAACACATGATATTATTTCTTCATATAATGATAATACATGGGAGACTATTTCTCTTATAAATTCTGGATTAAGACCATGAAAGATATGATCCTTCTTTCTCTTTGGATCATGTGCATTGCTGGAGTTCTCATTCCTTCTACTGGGCGCCATTTCTAAACAATGGCATACACTAGATCAGTTTATGAATCAAAATACATAATCCCATACTTATAAAACAATTAACATAAATTGAACTATTTATGGATATAATTCATAATCATAAAAATGTTTTCTTTGAGGAAGTATATACTCATAATCCCTTCAAAATGATTTGTAAAGAAAATGAGAGTTATCCTAAGCATATCCCCCTGGAGTGTCGTAACCAAGAGTGCAGCAAGGCCCGTTGTCGTGCACCAGTTCCCGTTCGAGTCTAGCTCAAAGCGGTGTTTTCGGGTTTTACCCCTAGGTGCATCTGTGCCAGAGCCGCCTCTACCTGCTCGTATCCAGACAGGGATGTATTGCTCGGAAAACTCACAAAATCTCTACAATACCAAAATTCTAGGAAGTTCTTCTATACTAATCCTCAAAGTTCATCTTAGGTCTACGTGCTCTAATCAGAGTTTATCTAAATCTAGCTTCCAAGGTTTGTACTAAACTTCCTCTGATACCAACTGTAACGCCCCGACCCCAGTTGCCCAGAGTCGGTGCATTAATTACATAACATTGGCATGATCACAAGAAAGATCAAATCTCGAAAGACCGATTGGTTTAGTAGCCTTGGAAACACTAGATATAATCATAAAGTTTTACATTACATTTCAAAGTGAAAAACTACTACAACAACAAAGTCTTCATATCCACACTATTAACCCCTCATAATATCCCTGCAAGTTATTCATAATTTACTTCTTCACTACCTGGGAAAAATAAAACATAGAAAAGGGGTGAGCTCAAATGCCCAGTAAGGATAACAAAATAGCGGAACATTCATAATAAGCATAAACATTTAAGGCAATGAATTACTAAAACAAAAGCCTTTTTTAAAATTGAACTTCAACATAGTATGGAAAAAATAAAAATGAAATAATGCCATTTACTTATTCACATGGATATTCTACTAATCGAATAATCACATGCAATATCAATAACCACTTTCATAATGTTGGAATGCATAATGCCAGACTATCATAACCACATAGCCAAGGCCTCGTGCCAAGACTACAAATAAGATTTTGTCAAGGCCTTGTGCCAAGACACTAGTTTGTCTCATGAGACCTACCGATGCATCGAGGAGCTATAGCGGGCTCCACCCGTCACTTATTAAGTCCAATGCATTCCCATATGAAAAGGTTTAAACATAACATAAACATTCGTATTAAAACTAGCATACGAAATGTCAATAATTTCACCATAAACTATGAATGGTATAAAAATAGCACATCCACAGTCAAACATATCACAAAAACTTCAATACAATATAGAAGTTTTGTATCATAATAAATCAACATCAAATAATCTTAAAATCCATCAAAGGATGTTGACATAGATGAAATCAAAATTATTTTTAAAGAAATATCTCCTTTTATTTTGAAATCATTTAAGATCCATATAAAATAAAACATTTTCTTTGAAAATATTCTTATAAGCTTGTAAGGAAAGCTTTGAATATTTTATAACGGCGTAAAATAACCGCACCCGCCGTATAAGTTAAAAAAAACATTCTTACCTCAATTCTGTCGAAAAGGTTAAAAAGGACCTTGTTTTGAAAACGACGGAAAGATTCCTTTATAAACCTCTTATAAAAAGTCAAACAAGGGTATAAATAACTTTAACCCATATTCTTTTAAATAGTAAAAATGTTTTGAAATACATTTTTAAGAAACATGGATGTGGATGATAAAGATATCCCAGTAGATTATTACGTATAAACAACCTCGGATAATGAAGAGATTGTGAAATAACCCTTACCTTGTACTTTTCCTTGGTTGGGGTAGGTTAACCTCCTGTATAATGGTGAAATAGTTGTTATTAAATTATACAAGTATCATATATATTAATATGATATCATATATGATCTTTTAACATTGATTTGTTAATAATATCTTAGAATTATCGTCGTTTCGGGAGTTAACTTACTCATTTTCTTTTATATGTTTTGTTACATAAGCCATGGTTGTTGTATCTTATTCATATCCAGAATGATATACAGTCCTTAAACATCATTTTTAAATCATCAAATGATAATTATACTTGAATGGATACGATGGAGAATGAATCTCATCGCGTTCGTGGAGACGGTAGTCCGTACGTACGCACGAGCGACAATATCATTCTTTTGATATTAAAATAATATATAAATGGATGGTATATCATATATACAGAATCATTAACATGTTATATTTATTATTTACATGAGTTACACATCATTATTATACCCATCCAAATAATATTATATTGAATAACAATTACACCACGACGTGGAGACGGTAAGCCGTACGTACGCACGTATGGTGACATGTTATTCAAAGGGTGGATATAATACTGAATATGATTGTACCATATTTATAATAACATCACAGTATATGTGAGATACTGGAGTTATTATTTCAGAATGGTAAGAACAAAGGAAGAAGAAGTGGAAGAAGAAATGAACTTAGAAAAGGGTGGTGAAATCATTACCTCTTCTTCGGGTTCTTCCTTTTGATTTGATCAAAAGGGCTCCTTAGGTTGGCTTTCTGATCAAACTAAGGCCTCTAGGTTGTAGTGAGGGATGTTGGGAGATTATTTGGGCAGAGTTTGGCCGAACCAAAAGGCTTTGAAGGTGTGAAGAAATGAGAAGGAGGAGTGCCTTTTTATAAGAGGGGTGAGGGGCACCTTTGGAAAAGCTAGAAATATTAATTTATAATAAATTCATATTCGGTTTCTAAAGGCTCCAAAGTTGACTATTCAAAGGATGAGGTGGGGATAGGTCGCAAAACAACTCATCCAATAGAATTTAGACAGGTTTGGGTACTTATATTAACCTTATCTTTAAGTATTAACTCTAAGTTAATTAGTTTCACTTTTACAATGTCTCTTTGTATTTTTATATAATATGGTTAATAAACTTACTATATACATCCAGGCGACCCCCAAGTGGTCCATTAATGAGGAACCTATCATAATATAAGTCTCTTGGCCGAACCTTATATTTTTAGTAATTTAATATCAATTAATAATATAATATTTGTTTTAAGAACTCTTTTATGTCAATTTTGACACTATTCAATAGTTGATTTTTTTGAAACTCCTAACAGATTGATTACTTCGAACAAAGTCAATTAAATCAATCCTAATATATCATATTATCATATAAAATTATTTTAATTCATTAAAAGTTTCATATTATAATTATTTGGGTATTTATAATATCAATTATTTTAATTTTTCACTATTATAGTAATTGCTGCATCATCATTGTGTCATAAATAAAATAAATTATTTAGTGTCTAAAAATTATAACTAAACTATCATTATGTAGGAAATCTTTTTATCTTTCTAATGAATATTTATAATCGAAAATCCAACATGTATAACCCTATGTAAAAATTGTTGTTCTAAAAGATATATGCTTGTGTCATTTTTGTATTCATTTTGACTAAATTAAAATAAAGTGTCATTATCACTTACAAGTGGATCCATGGGGTCCCAAAATTGACACAAAGATGACCATGGTCGACCATCTATCAACCAATAGGGTTAAGACACGTTTTTAGGGTAATTTTGTATTATTATAATATTATTTTTTAACCCTTATTTACAGGATTTACCCTTTAACCATGGTAAATAAAATATTTACCGCAGTAATTATTCAAAATGTCTAAAAATAAAAGTTACCTATTTACACAATTTGAACATCCTGATTCCAAATATGGAATCCATTTTTCTAAATTCAAAACACAGAAGTGGTAGAAATTAATTTAAAATTAATTCCCGCTGTCAAAACAAAAAGCGTGTTTTTAAGAGATAATAACTATCAAAAGATTGACACTTGTTTATGTTCGGTTTAATTGTAAAATTATGTCTAATGACCAACATTATATTAAATTGTAAAAATATATTCTAAATATACTTTAAAACCACTCAAATTCATAATTTATCACTATTAATTATTTTGATTAAAAAAGTTGTTTTTAATTAAAATTTAGTAATTTTCACTATTCATCAAAATATGAAAGTTATCCGAAAAGTACCAAAATTTCACCTTAGGCTAAATTCTATATTCCAAATACAAAAATGAAGTCCATTTTGAAATATAAAATATATATATTTTCAAAAAGTAGGTATTACTATTTATAACGGCTAGTTTGATTGGTTATGGTGTGTTAGAACTCGGTGTTGCGTACAACACACGCTATCACATTATACAAAGGGAAACGTACCGTGGAAGCTTGGGGTGTTTCATTTTAAATTTTTGATGTCCCCATTTAGTCAAAAAGTTTAAAATATTTTATTTAAAAAGGTTTCACTATTAGAAGTTGATAAAAGTGAAATACTGAAAATGAATCTGTTCTTGCATTATGACTAAGAAACTCATAATAGGGATTCTAAAATTATAAGGATTATATAAACATTAAAATTTATCTAATACTATTCATAGCCTCTTTTGAATGGCTTGTTTGGTAAGTCATGGTGTGCTTGAACTTGGTGTTGCATGTAGTGAAAGTTATTGAATTATTTTGAAGAACTAACACACTATGAAATCTTGGGGTGTTACATTCTCCCCTCCTTCAATAAATTGCGTCCTCGCAATTTGAAATTGTTCTTCGAAAATAAAAGGTGGAAAATAGATAATATATTTGTGGGAAACCCCACATCAGAAATTGGGTTACTAAAATTTAGTCTTAATATGAGGAAAAGATAAATTAAAGGGTCACCACCAAATTATGATCTCGATTAGGAGAACATTGGTGGCATTTAGAGACATATAATTGGAGGAAAAACGTAAATATTTATAGGTAGTGATTGAGGTCATCAATCACAAACAAGTATAAAATTGAGGTCCTTAAATTCATCAATCTATGATGATTTGAAATACCATCAGTTCAACAAAACATAGGGTATTAGGATAACACATTTTTGATGTTTCAAAATATCCTAGTTGAAATCCCACATCGAAAAATGAATTAATGAGGCCTCTATTTAAAATAAATAGTCGAAAGTATGAAGATTACCGAATATAACACATACTAGGGTTCCATGTAGGAAAATATGGATATGGAAGAAAAATCTAACCATCAATTATCTGATGGAGAGTGGTAGAGAACATGGCTATGAAAAGGCCAACAATCCCAAAGCCATAAATTAGTGATGATTTAAGGTACCATCTAGGACAACATTTTTGTTCTAAGTTCCTTTTATTAATGTTGAGGAATTTATTTATGATATTGGCTAAGATCATAAGGAGATATACTTACTTTATAATTAGAGTTTTATCCATTAATAAATTTCTACCACATACTCATCTTTCACTCTAAAAGATAATAGAATGTAAAAAAAATTCTATTTACACTATTCGTATAGGGTTCCAAAATAAACGAATTTATAATTCATCTAAAAGATCTTTTAATAAAAACTACATTATTTAATCCAGGACATCTCGTGGGCTAGTGGTAGGTGATACACCCTTGTCGCCCTTCGGTTGCGGGTTCAAGTCTCGCGGCCTTGCCGGACGCGACGGGTTGCCGCCCGACCTCCGGGTTGTCCTTTTATGGCAATCCAAAATAATCCAAACTAAAACTATCCAAAATACTTCTGTCCAAACTCATAGTCCAACATTTATAAGGAAGGTAAGCATAATTTAGATTCTTTTTACCCCGTAATAGCATATGAATACCTTCATCATGTATTCTTTTAATACACTGAAACATCCTGAATTACCATATTCCTTATTGATTACATTCATGCTCCCTTATTCCATATAGAATGCTGGATATACTTCATTAATCCAAAAATGTTTTAAACCCCAACAATGATGGAATATACAAATCATTAATCAGTTCCAAGGTAGTCAAGAATATCCAATATAATTTATCCAAAACAATCATGTATTATTCCAAAATCACTACCTCGGTATCAGAACTATATTATGGTTTATCATTCTATCAACAATATATTTTCCAAAAATTTATCCTGCTATTGAGTCACTTTTCTTTGTTCCGCAAAATCTCAAGTCCTTAATGAAATAGTACTGCAGTACAATCCTTACATACTCCAAGTAAATTGTTGATACACACTCAATTGACATAATCAACATAAGAAATCTAATCATTCCTCTTCATCTGTGGTAGTATCATAACTTGATTATTATCCAATAACATCATTTGCGGCATAGTTTGATGACTGGGACATAGGTTCGCGTAGTGTCCAAACTCCTTGCAAATGAAGCATTGTACATTTGAAACCATTTTCTTACCCTTGCAGTCACGTACTTTGTGCCCTTTTTCTCCACACTTATAACAAACTCCCATTCCTTTCAGGCAAGTTCCAGGGTGTTTCTTTCCACAGTTACCACATATGGAAAAATTCTTCTTTTCCCTCTTCCCTTTATCCATCTTTCTCTCTTCCATCCTTTTCTTCTCTTGCTTCCCTTCAAATCCATAGGACTCAGTAAAATCTTTACTTATCTTATCAACACATGATATTATTTCTTCATATAATGATAATACATGGGAGACTATTTCTCTTATAAATTCTGGATTAAGACCATGAAAGATATGATCCTTCTTTCTCTTTGGATCATGTGCATTGCTGGAGTTCTCATTCCTTCTACTGGGTGCCATTTCTAAACAATGGCATACACTAGATCAGTTTATGAATGAAAATACATAATCCCATACTTATAAAACAATTAACATAAATTGAACTATTTATGGATATAATTCATAATCATAAAAATGTTTTCTTTGAGGATGTATATACTCATAATCCCTTCAAAAGGATTTGTAAAGAAAATGAGAGTTATCCTAAGCATATCCCCCGGGAGTGTCGTAACCAAGAGTGCAGCAAGGCCCGTTGTCGTGCACCAGTTCCCGTTCGAGTCTAGCTCAAAGCGGTGTTTTCGGGTTTTACCCCTAGGTACATCTGTGCCAGAGCCGCCTCTACCTGCTCGTATCCAGACAGGGATGTATTGCTCGGAAAACTCACAAAATCTCTACAATACCAAAATTCTAGGAAGTTCTTCTATACTAATCCTCAAAGTTCATCTTAGGTCTACGTGCTCTAATCAGAGTTTATCTAAATCTAGCTTCCAAGGTTTGTACTAAACTTCCTCTGATACCAACTGTAACGCCCCGACCCCAGTTGCCCAGAGTCGGTGCATTAATTACATAACATTGGCATGATCACAAGAAAGATCAAATCTCGAAAGACCGATTGGTTTAGTAGCCTTGGAAACACTAGATATAATCATAAAGTTTTACATTACATTTCAAAGTGAAAAACTACTACAACAACAAAGTCTTCATATCCACACTATTAACCCCTCATAATATCCCTGCAAGTTATTCATAATTTACTTCTTCACTACCTGGGAAAAATAAAACATAGAAAAGGGGTGAGCTCAAATGCCCAGTAAGGATAACAAAATAGCGGAACATTCATAATAAGCATAAACATTTAAGGCAATGAATTACTAAAACAAAAGCCTTTTTTAAAATTGAACTTCAACATAGTATGGCAAAAATAAAAATGAAATAATGCCATTTACTTATTCACATGGATATTCTACTAATCGAATAATCACATGCAATATCAATAACCACTTTCATAATGTTGGAATGCATAATGCCAGACTATCATAACCACATAGCCAAGGCCTCGTGCCAAGACTACAAATAAGATTTTGTCAAGGCCTTGTGCCAAGACACTAGTTTGTCTCATGAGACCTACCGATGCATCGAGGAGCTATAGCGGGCTCCACCCGTCACTTATTAAGTCCAATGCATTCCCATATGAAAAGGTTTAAACATAACATAAACATTCGTATTAAAACTAGCATACGAAATGTCAATAATTTCACCATAAACTATGAATGGTATAAAAATAGCACATCCACAGTCAAACATATCACAAAAACTTCAATACAATATAGAAGTTTTGTATCATAATAAATCAACATCAAATAATCTTAAAATCCATCAAAGGATGTTGACATAGATGAAATCAAAATTATTTTTAAAGAAATATCTCCTTTTATTTTGAAATCATTTAAGATCCATATAAAATAAAACATTTTCTTTGAAAATATTCTTATAAGCTTGTAAGGAAAGCTTTGAATATTTTATAACGGCGTAAAATAACCGCACCCGCCGTATAAGTTAAAAAAAACATTCTTACCTCAATTCTGTCGAAAAGGTTAAAAAAGACCTTGTTTTGAAAACGACGGAAAGATTCCTTTATAAACCTCTTATAAAAAGTCAAACAAGGGTATAAATAACTTTAACCCATATTCTTGTAAATAGTAAAAATGTTTTGAAATACATTTTTAAGAAACATGGATGTGGATGATAAAGATATCCCAGTAGATTATTACGTATAAACAACCTCGGATAATGAAGAGATTGTGAAATAACCCTTACCTTGTACTTTTCCTTGGTTGGGGTAGGTTAACCTCCTGTATAATGGTGAAATAGTTGTTATTAAATTATACAAGAATCATATATATTAATATGATATCATATATGATCTTTTAACATTGATTTGTTAATAATATCTTAGAATTATCGTCGTTTCGGGAGTTAACTTACTCATTTTCTTTTATATGTTTTGTTACATAAGCCATGGTTGTTGTATCTTATTCATATCCAGAATGATATACAGTCCTTAAACATCATTTTTAAATCATAAAATGATAATTATACTTGAATGGATACGATGGAGAATGAATCTCATCGCGTTCGTGGAGACGGTAGTCCGTACGTACGCACGAGCGACAATATCATTCTTTTGATATTAAAATAATATATAAATGGATGGTATATCATATATACAGAATCATTAACATGTTATATTTATTATTTACATGAGTTACACATCATTATTATACCCATCCAAATAATATTATATTGAATAACAATTACACCACGACGTGGAGACGGTAAGCCGTACGTACGCACGTATGGTGACATGTTATTCAAAGGGTGGATAGAATACTGAATATGATTGTACCATATTTATAATAAGATCACAGTATATGTGAGATACTGGAGTTATTATTTCAGAATGGTAAGAACAAAGGAAGAAGAAGTGGAAGAAGAAATGAACTTAGAAAAGGGTGGTGAAATCATTACCTCTTCTTCGGGTTCTTCCTTTTGATTTGATCAAAAGGGCTCCTTAGGTTGGCTTTCTGATCAAACTAAGGCCTCTAGGTTGTAGTGAGGGATTTTGGGAGATTATTTGGGCAGAGTTTGGCCGAACCAAAAGGCTTTGAAGGTGTGAAGAAATGAGAAGGAGGAGTGCCTTTTTATAAGAGGGGTGAGGGGCACCTTTGGAAAAGCTAGAAATATTAATTTATAATAAATTCATATTCGGTTTCTAAAGGCTCCAAAGTTGACTATTCAAAGGATGAGGTGGGGATAGGTCGAAAACAATTCATCCAATAGAATTTAGACAGGTTTGGGTACTTATATTAACCTTATCTTTAAGTATTAACTCTAAGTTAATTAGTTTCACTTTTACAATGTCTCTTTGTATTTTTATATAATATGGTTAATAAACTTACTATATACATCCAAGCGACCCCCAAGTGGTCCATTAATGAGGAACCTATCCTAATATAAGTCTCTTGGCCGAACCTTATATTTTTAGGAATTTAATATCAATTAATAATATAATATTTGTTTTAAGAACTCTTTTATGTCAATTTTGACACTATTCAATAGTTGATTTTTTTGAAACTCCTAACAGATTGATTACTTCGAAGAAAGTCAATTAAATCAATCCTAATATATCATATTATCATATAAAATTAGTTTAATTCATTAAAAGGTTCATATTATAATTATTTGGGTATTTATAATATCAATTATTTTAATTGTTCACTATTATAGTAATTGCTGCATCATCATTGTGTCATAAATAAAATAAATTATTTAATGTCTAAAAATTATAAATAAAATATCATTATGTAGGAAATCTTTTTATCTTTCTAATGAATATTTATAATCGAAAATCCAACATGTATAACCCTATGTAAAAATTGTTGTTCTAAAGGATATATGCTTGTGTCATTTTTGTATTCATTTTGACTAAATTAAAATAAAGTGTCATTATCACTTACAAGTGGATCCATGGGGTCCCAAAATTGACACAAAGATGACCATGGTCGACCATCTATCAACCAATAGGGTTAAGACACGTTTTTAGGGTAATTTTGTATTATTATAATATTATTTTTTAACCCTTATTTACAGGATTTACCCTTTAACCATGGTAAATAAAATATTTACCGCAGTAATTATTCAAAATGTCTAAAAATAAAAGTTACCTATTTACACAATTTGAACATCCTGATTACAAATATGGAATCCATTTTTCTAAATTCAAAACACAGAAGTGGCAGAAATTAATTTAAAATTAATTCCCGCTGTCAAAACAAAAAGCGTGTTTTTAAGAGATAATAACTATCAAAAGATTGGCACTTGTTTATGTTCGGTTTAATTGTAAAATTATGTCTAATGACCAACATTATATTAAATTGTAAAAATATATTCTAAATATACTTTAAAACCACTCAAATTCATTATTTATCACTATTAATTATTTTGATTAAAAAAGTTGTTTTTAATTAAAATTTAGTAATTTTCACTATTCATCAAAATATGAAAGTTATCCGAAAAGTACCAAAATTTCACCTTAGGCTAAATTCGATATTCCGAATACAAAAATGAAGTCCATTTTCAAATATAAAATATATATATTTTCAAAAAGTAGGTATTACTATTTATAACGGCTAGTTTGATTGGTTATGGTGTGTTAGAACTCGGTGTTGCGTACAACACACGCTATCACATTATACAAAGGGAAACGTACCGTGGAAGCTTGGGGTGTTTCATTTTAAATTTTTGATGTCCCCATTTAGTCAAAAAGTTTAAAATATTGTATTTAAAAAGGTTTCACTATTAGAATTTGATAAAAGTAAAATACTGAAAATGAATCTGTTCTTGCATTATGACTAAGAAACTCATAATAGGGATTCTAAAATTATAAGGATTATATAAACATTAAAATTTATCTAATACTATTCATAGCCTCTTTTGAATGGCTTGTTTGGTAAGTCATGGTGTGCTTGAACTTGGTGTTGCATGTAGTGAAAGCTATTGAATTATTTTGAAGAACTAACACACTATGAAATCTTGGGGTGTTACAGCACTGGTGGCTGGGTATAAAGAAGGATGTAGCATAGATCATTTCATGATGCCTCAATTGTCAACAAGTAAAGGCAGAGCACCAGGTACCAGCAGGCTTGGTACAACCCTTAGAGGTCCCATAGTGGATGTCAGAAAAGATATCTATGGATTTCGTGATGGGAGTCCCTGTACATTCAGAGGAAAATGCTCTGTCTGGGTGATCATAGATCGACTCACCAACTCATCCCACTTCCTACCGATCATAGATCATGGCTCAGTTAAGATATTGGCACGCCTGTACATTCGGGAGATCGTACCACTTCATGGTGTTCCATCGACTATCATCATCGATCGAGATGCTAGTTTCACATCCCATCTTTGGAAGGGGTTGCAGGAGGCTTTTGGGACACAGCTATGTCTGAGCACCACCTTCAATCCTCAGATGGACGGTCAATCTAAGAGGACCATTCAGACTCTCGAGGACATGCTTCATGCATGTGTCCATGACTTTGGTCACAGCTGGGAGGATCACCTTCCCTTTGTGGTGATTGCGTACAACAAAAACTACCACTCCACCATTGGGATGGAACCAAACGAGACACTCTAAAACCGACCTTGCAGGTCAACTCTATGCTGGACTGAACCAATGGAGTCAGCACTTGTAGGACTAGAGATGGTTCAGGCTATGATAGAGAAGGTGTAGATCTTCCAGGAGCGGATGAAGACTGCACAGAGCATACATATGCCCTATGCTGATAGGAGAACGATACCACTATTGGTCGAGGATGTCGACCATGTATTCTTACGAGTCTCATCTCAACGAGGTCTTCGGATAATTGTCTAGGGAGGAAATTTATCCCCACGATTCATCAGACCTTTCCAGGTCCTTAGTAGAGTGGGCGAGGTGGCTTACCGCCTGGCCCTTCAACCTCAATTGCATCGGGTGCATGATGTCTTTCATGTATCTCATCTTAGGAGATACATGCAATACCTGACCCACATCCTCGGTCATGGGGAGATGGAAATCGATGTCGGGGTGACTTTCATGGAGGTCCCAATGGAGATCGAGGATTGATAAGAGTGGGTCCTATGTGGACAGTCGATTCCTCTGCTGCGTGTTCACTGGAAGCACGAGATCCACCAGGAGAGCACTTGGGAGTGGGTGGCTCAGATACGTCCTCAGTACCTCCATTTGTTCCCCTAGTGTGTGTTGTAGCTTTATGGGTACATAAATATCTAAGGTTGGGGTAATGTAATGACCTAGAAATTTCAAGTAATTTTTTTCTTAAATAATATTTAATTTTATGAGTATGTAGTTTCTGACGACACATGAATACGAGGCCCGGTGGGCCCAGAATCAATTTTAGAAGTTTTGATTAGGTCTGTTCAGTAAACATACGAGCATGTTTTTCCATCTTTTGAACCAGTGCTCGTTATTGAAATATAAGGACATTGATGAAATTGTAGCACCGATATTCTTTTAAGGGGACCTTTAACACAGTTGCATTTCCTCGGGGGAGAAGTTAATTTTTGGGGATTAATAAAAAATGTAAAATAAAAATGTTTGGCACTATTTTATTTATCTTGGGTGGTTATTACCTATAAAAAGAAGTTAGAGGTGGGGCCCACACCCCACATTACCTCACCTAAGAGGATTTAGTGTGGTGGGGCCCACAAGAACCAGAACCCTTTCACCTCCCCTCTACTCCCCATTAATTCCCTAATATTTAATTTGACAACTCCTCATATTTATTATGGTGGAGCCTCTCCACCTACAACCAATTGAATTTTCCAAACTACCTAATTTATATCTGCATTAATTATATGGATCCTCATGAATCAATTTTAATTTCATGGTATTTCTGTTATATTGGGAGCCATTTATTTCATTTGCATTGGCAAATTACTATTGGGGAGGCTCTGGAGAATTGGAATAGAGGTGATACTTTTTCAACAAAGAACATCGTTCTTCAACGAAGAACATCCCTGATGAAGAACGCAAAGGACTTCTTCCAATGATGCCTCTTCCTCAGAAGCACCCTGACGTCAAGGAATCTAAATCATCTTCGGATACTCTTCCCACATCACGACACCGACTCTTCCTCCCACATTGATGGGATGACACCATTCTCCGCGACGACGTCTTCCACGACACCTGAATATCACTACGCTCGTCTTCCGCGGATTGTTGATGTGCAATGTCAATTATGAGGTAGTAGTTTTATATAATTCTATGTGAATAAATTTATCTCGTTCATATTGAATCTGTTGGAATGAAATCGGCCAATTGCTATAGCCTAACGCGGAGGGCACGTGCTAAACGAACATGGCCTGACGACCCTCCAATGTTTACTGATTTTATTCACGATGAAGGGGTGTTGGAAGAGGATACGACGGGAGATGGTGGCAGCCGCAAAACAGCCCCGTGCGGATGAACTGAAGCCCACAACCGTGGGCTGCTCGGCTGAAGAAGAACCCACCGGCCATAGCCGCTTGGGCTGGTGGAACCACGACGCCCCATTGCGCCACGCTGTTGAGGATCGCGGCCCGTGATCTGTGGGCCGCTTCTACGGCTGAACCGGCCGGCTCGTTAGCAGGCCAGGTTGGAGGAGGCCGTGACACCCGCATGTTCCATGAGGGATGAAAGAGTCCCACCCATGCGGTCCGCTCACGCCAGAAAGACCGGCAGACATCGGCCGGTCGGACATGAGGGAGGCGCCACCCGACCGGCTGGTCAGGCCGCGCCCATCAGCTTTCCTGGTCGCGGCCAGCCGTGGGCCGGGCCGGGCCGCCTGCCATGGGTCTGATCGTGCCCCACCGGGCCGGGCCATTCATTATCGGGCCGGACTGGCCCCTTTAGTCGGGTCGGACCTGCCGAGCTAGGACGGGCTGACCTGCCAGCCCACTGGGCTTGACGGGCTAGGCCCATTTTGCTTAAATTCGAATAACGTCATGATCCTGCGTCGAATCGATGAACCGTCTGCTGAACTGGGAACCTTACGATGAGGTGGTCCTTTTGTGATACTCTAAGTGAGTTTATAAAAACATTGGAAAATGGCCAGTTTTGGAATGACCGTTATTTCAACTGGGCCCCTGGAACGAAAAAGCTAATAACACTCAAACCGAGCATCTGATTGGTGAACCATCTGTTGCGTTGGCTTCCTTTTTATGAAATAGAAATTTGGGATACATCAAATCTGGACTTTGTGATAGTTTATGTATTGAACCCCTTGGATCGAGGACCAGACCCTCCTAGAATCGAGTGTGCTGTGTGCGGGAAGCCTACAGCTAGCTGCGACTACGTCGACTGCTGTACTGGAATCCTCAGTGGGTTCGATAGCAACGATTACTATACTGGAATCCTCCATGGGTTCGAAATTTATGACTACCATACTGGAATCCTCCGTGGGTCTGATGACAATGACTAGTGTTCTTGTATCATCTATGAGTCCGACAGTTTGACCTGTGTACCTGTATCATGTGTGGGTCCGGCAGAGTAGCTGGTCTTGTATCATGTGTGGGTCCGACAGCTTAGATGGTCTTGTATCCTATGAGGGTACGACGACTTAGATGAATCAGTGACTAACTCTAATCATCTCTATTGTTATAAGAAATATGTATACCTATGTGAGATAAGTCTAGACCTTCAATCAATATCGTCAATTTGATTGACTTCTTTCCCGTGTGGACTGGGTTATACTTGGGCTTGAGAGTTGGATTCATACTGTGTTTGATAAATTTTGTATATGTATGGGCATATACCTAAGTAGGGTTGGTTGATACTTAATTTTTGTATCTCTCTTCTTTGTTTATCTTTCGTGGATTTTGGTAGACCTTTGGGGTCTCGAGGTCCCTACTGAGTATCGAATACTCACCCCTGCACGGGCTATTCCCACACTACAATGTGTTGGATGTAGACAGCAGACATCATTGATCGAGGTGGAGGCTTGTGAAGATGGACGATACCCGGATGTGTACCTCTTGGTGATACGTACTCGAAGATGACTGTCATACCCGAGGTGGTGATGAGGCCATATATTTCGACCCTTGAGGTGGGATTCCGGAAGAGCGACTTAGTGGATGCTATTATACTTTACTAAAAGTTTACTAGCTTTTTTTGTTGTACTATGCTTTACAGTTGGGTTTGTATACTGGACTATTTACTTTTCAGGACATACTTTATTAATCAGTTTACATAAGTGCTTACTTCAGTTGTGTACTCTATTTGTTTATTTTTATAAAGGAAATGCCTTCCCAGCATAGGAATTTACGCTTTTGGTGCTGCTCTCCAGCCCCTGGCCTATGGAAGGTGGGCTTGGGGTAGTCACGACAAGGGCCCCGAGGACGGGTCATGACAATATTTGTCTTAATATTCTCCTAACAAACCATAAAATCCATATTGGTCCACAAAACCTAGAATCCTAACTCGTTGATCATCAAAAGTGTTATTCATTACTAGGGAAAATGGATTTACATACCTCGATACTATACAAAACTCACATATAAAACATGATTCCAAACCAATTTATAACCATCACAACCATTTTTTTTCAATGTTTTTATTATCTAAATTATGAACCATCACCAATAATTTCAAATAAAAATGATATTAAAATAATAATTATTGATATTTTTATATATCATTTGAAATAATAAACCAGATATTACAATTTAATAATAATGGTTCTTATATAATATCCACTGAAATTTTCTCATTCTCAAGAAGCATCACATATCCTAAAATAACCATTATAGGCTTAAAGAGAAGACATATCAATATTATAATTTATATTTATTTGATTTAATACAATAAATACATCCCATGGTTCTCCGTGAAATAATGTACTATATTAAAATAAAACCAAGAAAACTGTACAAATAAATAGATGTAACAAGTTTTTCATCAGTAATTTCGACCATCGTATATTAATAACAATTTTCATTAAAAATTTTAAATTATAATAAAATATTAATTAAAAGGGTGTCATGTATTATCAATATATAGATAATACATAACATAAAATTAATGTAAATTATAAAAAATCCATGGTAAAAAATTTCGAGAAAATAATAACAACTCAAAATTTCAAATCTAAAAAAAATTAATTCATTAGAACACAGTTTGATGTTCCTTAAAAGGTATGTCAAGGATTCCTAAACATCAGATAAATTTAATCGATTTTTTTTTATCAAATAATTTTTATTTTTAATATGTAATTATTATGTTAATTCCAAAAATTCATTGTAATCAACAATAATTATTTTCTTTAAAAAACAATAACTAACATAATTTACATGTAATTAACCTTTACAATCAATTCCCAGATAACTAAAAAACTATCATTATTTAAAAAAATTTATATTATAAATTAGAATAACTGAATTTAATCAAATAAAATTATAAACTCATATTAAAATAAATTAAAACCAATTATATTAAAAATAAATCATCTTCAAAAAATTTAATTCCATAATTTATAATAATTTTCCATAATAAGACATACTAAATTAACTTTAACATATATTTTTATCATCAAAATCGGTTAAATTATATCATTAATTATCTTATATTTATTCAATCCTTTCATACCAAGATCCCAAAAAGAAGAAAAACATCATATCATCGTTAATACACTATTATCATAATAATAAATTTGATTGACATAAAATTAGTAATATTAATATTTTTTCAGTTATTTAAATTCAAAAAATACATAATTACAATTTATAATGGTATCAATAAACTAAATATTATACCACAAAATGAATAAAGTTTCCAAATAATATACTAAATCCCAAAATCATATTTCAGTACAGTTGAAATTTAGATGGATCTAAACAATAAAAAAATCAATTTAAAAAATAAAACTCACTTAGAAAATATATAAATACCAATTTTAACATTCTTATATCATTTATAAAAAATAATCCACAACTTAAATAAATTAAAATAGTTTAATGTTTACTCTAGAATTTTATAAATTTTTTAAAATAAAATTTAAAATTAAAAAAAATATTCCGTATTTATTCATAATGAACATTATACCTTGATCTTTCTTCATAGTATCCTTTAATATTTCCCCACTTAGACAACATAGGTCATGTTTGAGAGAATGTGTGTCTCTATTTTCAAAGGAACTGATTGAATATACATGTGACATGTTATTTTTCCCACATTGAGGAAAAATATTCCTAAAACTTGTTTCCTATCCGAGATAAATAGTGTTGGAATCCTACCACTCATAAAAATATGTTTATATCACTCATTTATAATGATAATTTGATTCATATACTTAATCATCATTTTTTTACTCATCCAAGATCTATTTTCGCAATAAAAAAAAGTTATATGGAATCATGGTATCTATGGAAGTATATTTAATTATAAGAATCTATTTCAAATATAATAGAGAAAAAAACAAAAATTAAACAAAATAGTATGTCCATTTAATGATTGATTTCATTTCAGAATATTTGAAATGGTAATTTCACTGTGCAGTCACCTCATTAACTATGGGCTCACTCTTTAGATAACGATATTGTTTCGTAGATTATTTATTGTTTGTGATGTTAAAAAAATTACATTGTTCCCATAGTGAAATATATGAATGAGTTTCTTAATCATGAACTTCCATTATGGATCTTGATCCGAAATCATCCTTTAGGATGTACCATTATAAAAACCCTTCATGATTGTGTGGACCCTTCCCAGACTCAACTAGTGATCATGTAACCACATTATAGACTCACTTAACATCCATGGTTACAATTTTAACTGTTATAAAATATTATTTTCAAATAACCTTTGTTACAAAATTTTATTAAATCATTTCATTCTTTGAAATAAAAAACTCCCTTGATGGATCCTAGTTTATGGTCTCCCATTAAAATTCATAGTTCACTTTATCCATTAATTACACCTTGTTTCCAAAATTTATTCATAGAATAACCTCTATAACACATGTGCTGATACATTATCACCTATTATAGTGAGGTGATTATACATTTTTAACATTAAATAACCAATATCATCCATGATGAGAAGAAAGATGAAAAAATATACATAGAGGGACTTCTAAGAAAGTTATTGTTTCCAATCCTTTATAAAGGGAATCACATAAGGAAAGACGAACATACCAGATACCTCCTATTGTATCACAAAAAACTCTTCATTATGGATGCACCAAAAAAACTCTATATGTAAGGATACACAAATGAAGTAGGATAATGAGGCAACCTATAAATTTATTACTTTGGGAAACCCACATGCATTTCTGACTTCAAGAAACCATTGAATTGTGATAAGAGAATATAATCCACTATACGGACCTATATTTTTGATATTGTTACATTAAATCACTATTTCAGAACCCTATATTTTAACATCCTCTACAATTACCTTTAATTGGTCCTCTTTCTTTAAGAACCATTGTGGATAGGCCAATAGATGCAATACATCATCAGGAACCACTTGTCACACATTAATCATTTAAAACCATGGTGGATCTACCCCACCGCCATTAAGAACAATGCTAGTAAATGTGTTCATGAAATTTTATGGAAACCAATTTTTAAATTTATAGAACCCATGGAGAATATACTATGAAATAATAATTGTAATCTTATGATTTGGACAGACATTTAGTTATCATTCCAATAACACTAACTTTCACACCTACGAAACCATGATTTATGAGACCCATCATGTTTTCATTAAAAAAGTTCTTGTTAATGTACTCCTCCATCTTTCCATATATATTGTAAGTCCAAATACACATATTGGTTCATACTTTCATCTTTGGTCGGGATAGTTTGGATGTGTTCCTCAATTATGGTATTAATATTACACCAACAACAATGAGGCCTACATAAATTATAGCATGTTCTTCCGAGGTGTATGAACCATCCGTACCTTCTTATTCTTCAACCTTTTATATATACTACACACCCTTGTGGGACTTATACAAGTTTTAAGACCCAATAAACACCTTTACATGAATCATCTACTAGGTTATGGGTCTATAGGAAGCCCCAATTCATAATTCTTGCTCTGCCTCTAGATGTGACACGTTTTTGAAGAACATGAACAGAAGGGGTATCCCGATCTAAAACCCATAATGAATCCCCTATTATGTGCTGTAAAGAAATATAAATTCCAAATTATTACCTATTTTTTCTATCACTAATAATATTTATAGAGGTATTAAAGGTTTTATTTGATCATTTAATTATCATTATTTAGAATAAAATATGTTTTTCTTACCACATGATATATCAATGTATGTAAAAGTCCCATTAAATGGTATTAATCTTCATAACTCAACCATCATAGGATTTCATTCAAGTTATCCTATATATATAATAAACCCTTAGGTGTAAAACACAAATATATTATAAAATACATTTTCACATGTATGCTGAGAATAAAATGACAGTATTTTCAGTCGAGATACTTCTATTGGTTTCCCTATTTCATTATGAGTCATGACACACCTCTTACATCCTTCACATGAACCATGAGTGGATAATCTCAACTTAGTTTAAAAAATACATTTTTTGAGATACTCAACTTAAATATCTTATATTCATTCTTCCTAATAGGTTTAATCCCAAACTCATTTTAGATACATATTATGTGATGATCCTAGGAAACCCATATGAAGAAGATAGGTTACCAAAACCTTCTTCAAGTGACTAAAATAAATAGATCACTATCAACCTCCCCTCTGTGAAAGGACTGGGATACCCTATTTGAAAATTATATAATTCACTATTATTCTGGGTATCAAGTGAATCATCCAACACTATAGATGAGATGTGCATATATTTATTGATGATTCAACATGAAACATCACCTATAATTTGATGAGAATTTATTTCCCTCATGGAATAACAATAGAAAGATGATATGGGAACTCTACTATGTGTAACAAAAAACAATAAATTCTCAAATTTAGTAATAAAAAAATATGATGAACAAAAAATGGATACTCTTAAGTATTTCCCATAACAACATTTTCTAAGAAAAATAATCCACTTTACCTATTAGTGATACTAAACATACTGGAAGTGGTATTTTATATAAGACATTTAAAAGAATGATGTTTCAAAAAAAGTGGATGGAAACTATATGGTTTTCTATTCCCTATACAATGATACATTAGAATCTATATTCATGAGTTTGAAAAAAAAATGACAACACTAGTTTCATCCCTAGATGGTGATTAATTTTAATGTTACCATTTCTAGCTACAATAATTATCATCATTAATTTATATGAGAAATATATATAACCTATAATACAACCACATATTCAAATCAACCCATGTTTTTTATTAGATATTTTGAATATTTCTAACTTGCCCCACATAAGGATTTTTTCTGTATTAGTAGAATGTATCTTAAATATTAAATAGATATCTATATTATGACTGCATTATTCTTAAATCATGAAATTATCATTTCCTTTCATCTTCTAGAACAATTTTCATTTTCAAGAATTTTTAGAAAGAAACCCCAATTACTAAATACCTCTATATGGTTCCTAAATATGATCATGTTCAATCATCGCGGGTGAATATATTATTAGATATTCATTTAAAAATAATAATATTTACACTTTATTGAACGGTTTAATGGTGAATGTAATTGATCTATGAAGTACTCTTACTTTTGAAAATTCAATGATAATTAAATTTTAGGGATTACCTTATTATTACCTTCCAAATATCCGACAATCTAGATGCCATCAAAAAGGAAGCAATGGGTTCCAAAATCCTTGGATTATCATGAAGTTCAACAAAATTCTACATATTTTTGTTTATAACCAAATGATGTGATAATATTACACATTGACTACCATATAATAAATTTACTCATTAGACCAAATTACACAATTACCAATATGTAAACATAATCTATAGTTAGTGAATGTTATGATATAAGAGTACCACCTCAGTGGATCTATTAAATATATTGAGATATGTTATGAGAGCCTCTAAATAATAAATCCCTATGGGTCATCCTACCCGTGAATGATTATGAGGATTCATGTGTCCCATGATGGCACATCAAATCTAATGGTTTTTCTATCCTTAGATAAGAAAAAAATCAACCAAATTTTTTAGATAATTAGAGAAGGAGATATTCATTGAAAATTATGAACCCAAAATTATTATTATGATTCATCATTTCCATAATAGTCAATATAAATCTTCTATGACCCCAATTCAATGGGAATTCATAGAGGAAGTTCGAGAAATCCATATAATGTTGACCATGACACCCAAATTAAGATCCCACTGGGGAAATCCAAATGTTAAATTTTAGAAGAGGCTTATATCCATTCTATTTCCAATATATATAATTCTTATCATTATATCCAAATAGTTTCCTTACGACTACTCCTTACCATCACTATCCAGAAGCATAAATCCACATTAGGACCATCCTTCATTATAGTATAATACTAGGATGAAGACAACCCCAAATAGATGAAAGATAAATTAATATTTTATACTAGATTGTAATATTCAGTATCATCAATCCTCATAGAGAAAAAAATCTAGATTTTGGACATAACACCTCAAATGGAATCAGTTTATATATTCACAATTTTATCTTTAGTAAATCGATCACCATTGTCCCAACTGATGTAGATATCTATAAAACAGTCATCAATGATACAATAATGTTTTCTTATACTGTCTACCCACCACTTACTAATAAATTAGAAGTCTGAAGATAAAAGAATTTATAATTTTTCAATTTCAGAATAATATAAAATTATATTATTAAATAAATTATTATCAGTGTAAATATGATTTCTGAGTTTGGTCATAAAGTTAATGCCACCCTAATTCAGTAGTTTTCACTCTTTTAAATGATTGGTCTATTCAACCTATAAAGGTATAATTGATCATGTCATCCAAAAATAGATCATACTAATTATACTTTTAAAATATTGTCAAAATTAATGGACATTAATTAATTCAATGAGGGGATTTTTTTTCTAGTTTAGGAGATTCATATAATTAATGAAAATGTGGTAGTATTTATAGAATTACTAGATTATTACATTTCTTGAATGAATATTCATGAAGGTAGATATGCATTGGTGGAACCAGAAGTAAATTCATATACCATATTAGTGAAATCTACTAATACATCCCTAAAATTAATTATTCCAAAACAATATTTATTACTTTTAGAATTCATGATAATAGTAGACGATCCCCCATTTTTCATTGTACTGTGGCCCGATAATGGGAAACACTACACAAAATAGGTTTTCAGACCCCGATTCTTCACACTAATCATCTAAGGACCCACATATTAATAGTATAATATTGTTGTATCTAGGTTTTATTGGAAATTAGAAGATATCCTATATCATTTTGGAAGTAAAATTCTAATAATTTCTTTATTTTTAATGAGTTAATCACATCATATATTCAGATGAACATTTAGGTATAAAGTTTTAGGGTATTATGAAACACCATTAACAATGAAATAATATATATTACACATTTTATATGAATGTTTACATATATATTAAAAAATAATAAATCATTAATAAGGTTTCAACAACTCATATAGATTAATTATAAACAATATTCAATAGGACATAACATGTTTAATAAAAATCATCATAACCTAGTGAAATTGAAACATAAAAAGGGTGATATCAAAAACATCATAGGGGAACGAATATGATAGAAGTTGTAATGGAAAATTCCAAGTATTAATAATATGTTAGGGAAAAAATTAAATTCACCAAATTCCATAAAAATGATCACATGTGTTAGAAATGAATACATGGATTACAATATCAATAAACACATAAATAAAAAAGGATTTCATAGGGATTGCACACATATTTATAGGCATATTATAGAACTTTTTAAATAAATTACATAACATTATGTCCTTATGGAAATAAATATACTTGATTTCAATGAAAATGATAACACATATACCTAAATAGAAGGGTATAAACTAAATTCCCAAAACATTGGTCCCATGTAACCTTCTGATGCATTGTAGGCCTATTTTTTCACAACCCATAAGTAATCATTTACAATGGAACCATAATATAGAAGAATGAAAAAAATTAAAATAAAGTACACACCATCCAATGTAATCAATAATAATCTATATTTTATTGAAAATGTATATAGATTATTAGTATTTACAAAATCAATAAAATAAATGAACCTCAATATAACACTCCCTCAAACAAGCACTATATTGGTTGATACATAATTGGTTAATTAAATTATGTAACCATTCATTAAATTTCATTTCATGATCATAATACATATATATAAGTATTTTATATTGGAAATATTATGTAAAAAGCTAATATTAACATAATTTATTTGTTGTATATTAACCAATGTGACAATTCTACCAGTGAAAAACACATCAATTGGTATCTGATTTGAAGGGATCAAGAATATGATTATTTTATAATAAAATTATTACTACAAAAATAGTATATATGTGTTTACAAGGTAATCCATGAAATGTAACTTCAAATGACTTATAATATCGTTAATATATTGAGGAAATATGAAATAAAAATTTAAAAATGATTTTATTAAACATATTTACCAATACTAAGAAAGGAAGAAAGGATGAGCCAGTTTAAAAAAAAATATGTCTTAATATTAAATTATATTTTAAAAAATTAATTAAAAAATCCAAAATTTAGATTTCTAAAATTTCTTTAATGTATTTCAATGGAAATGTGGTCTGAATCATAAAACAATGTAACAATGACAAAATATGTAATTAATATCTTAAATTATTTTTTTCAATTCAAAAAACCTGAAATATGTAGTAAAACATAATTTGAAAATAATAAAATTGAACATTTTAATAAAAAAAAATACATCACATAATTGGGTAACAAATATAATGGATCAAATTTGTGGAATTAAAAAATATGGATATGTAAGTCATAGAGAATATATGGTAAAGATTACAATCATTTATAAATATGTTATACTTTTATGAAATTGAAATTAACCATAGAAGAATGTTTAAATTAAAAAATAATAATTCTTTAATAGAGGAAGAAAAATACAATGTAATTTCATTTTATTAGAGATTAACCCAAACCAAAAAGAAAAATGTTCATGAAAAATATATAATAACTAAAAAATACATTTTGAGTCACCAACATTCTTTAATAATTAAGAACCATTTTAATAAGAACCTCATGAAATATATGGATAAAAATGAATCTTAAATTTAGGAATATAATAAAATTGATTAAATTATGTATCCAATTAGTAGTATACACACCATTTTAGTAGAATTAGGTTCATTATTAAAATATTTCTCAATAAATTGAATTTATGTTTAAACACCCTTACAACATAAACATTATTTTAATGGAAATCCCATGAATGGTAAAATAGTGGAAACATTAATAAATTATTATTTATCAATAAATATATATGTTTAAATAAATCTACATCCAATTAATAACCCAAAAAATGAAACAATTTTTTAAAAATCATCGAATATCAAATAATAAAAATTATGATGCCAAAAACTTTATCATTTATCCTTCTTAGTAGAATGGGATATAAACTCGATTATAACAAACTTTACTATCCTAAGGGACTATTTCAGAACATTATTCACACCTGTAATATTTAATAACCATTATCTATAATTTTTTTATAAATATTATTGTAAGTTACATTTTATTTTCAACGTTGAATTTATTATATTGGATTTTTTTCTAGAAGTATTTTAAAAACAATTTTTATTATTATGATAAGATTAAATGTTAATGATTCAAATATTTTTAAAGGTAATGTAATAGGTTTTTTATTATATATATATTATTATAATATCATTTCAAAATTACATTAGTTATGATTAATGGTGATGAAGTTACCTGGAAGAAGGTTTATGCAATTTTAACAAATAGGGGGTGGGGTTGGGGTGGAAGGTATCATAAAAATGAGCGATATATTATAAATAGTATTAGAGAAAAAAACAAAATATGTATTTTGTTATTATTTATCAATATCACTGGAATTTATTTTTCCATCATAAACCATTCTCTAAATTTATTACATTATTCATGTACGTGGTTGAAATAACCCAAACTAGAGAAAAATCTATTCTATGGGTGTGTGTAGTTAATAAAGTGACTCATTTAAAATAATATGATTATAATATAGTATAATAATTTTATTTATATTTTATTAATTTTATGAAAAATATTTTAAGATATATAGACACCCAATTAATTGTTAGTTGGAAAAATAAAATGTCACAATTTTATGGAGAATGTAGTAATCTTGTATGCATACCGAACTCAATTTTTTTCATAGATATGATGGAAGATAAAAAATGGTTTATAATTAAATTTTCATAAAAAATTTAAAAATACCACATTAATATATTAAGTAAATTTTTTAAATCATGTATATAATGATGTGGTGAAAAACCAAGCATTCCGTTCATAAAAGAAGTACTCCTCACATTCACATGACAACATGTTTATTTTTTTGAATGGATTTCGGGGTAGGTATAATATGAATAAATAAATTTTTTAAAATAAATTAATAATATAAATAATAATAATGTTATCATGCATTCATGTAATGAATACGATCAATGGAGTGAAATAAATAATGAATTAAGAGTGCTCTGTTGAGAACAATTCCACTAACTTTAGTTGTTCTCCCTTGACTAACACCTTAATGATTTCTATAATTCTATTTCACAAATACCATATATTCCTAGGTGTGTGGATAGAGTTTAAGAGACACTACAATATATTATTTTCAATATAATTATTTTGTATTATTAAATAAATGGGGAGTATGTTCCTTTATTTTAACATTTATGGGAATGACATTTTTTCTAAATATAACTCATTAAAACGAACAATAAATATACTTCACCTGGAATGTGAAACCAATGTATAAATTAATCGTGTTGAAAAAGAGGTATGGTTGATCATCACCCAACCATAAATTTTCATAAAATGTTTAATAATGGATTTAATTATTATTTTATTATATGTTTTTCATTACAATTTTTTATTTTAACCATGGTAATGAATCATTGCATTAGTAATTTAGATTTTCTGACAAAAAATATAATAGTCCATATGAAATAATGTTTTTTAATGATTCAAAATACTAAATCTGTTATATCAAATAAATTTTATATGTTTACTGAAAATTAATTTTAATATTAGTTAATGTAAAACACAATAACACATATTTAGAAAAACATTATTTTATACATATACATTGATTTCATGAAAAATTAACAATGATGCTTATAGTAATTATATTAATTGGATTATATTTAATCAGACAATATTTATATGTCTTTAATAACAATATATAACCTAATTACAGCTTTAACATACATAATTAATAGAAATAGACTTTAAATATTTTTATGAGATAAAAATATTAATTTTTATTTAGGTATTGATAGACATGGACTGTACACATTCTAAATAAACTTATTCATTGTGTTATTTGACACCATTACAAAATATTTTCTATATGAAATATATTACATATAATTTTATGAAATTATTATATTGCGATAAAATGACAATAGTTATAGTATTCTCAAAATCAATAATTTGTTATGTCACCAAAAAATAAACATTCTAAAAAAATATCAAAATATTGTCTATAAAATAATTGATAAGATTTGTGATAAAATAATATTAACTTACTCAAATTTATATAATAAAATATGGTAATTCAATAGTTAAATAAAAAAATTGATTAAAACAATTTCCATGTGATGATAAAATAATAAAATATTAATAATTTCTATTCATATTTATAATAAATAAATAATTAAATTATAATTTATATATTGTTGATATAAATAATAACATTATGAAATATATATTTAGTTTCTTAAAATAACATGCATAAAAATATAATTTTTTTCAGAAAATATATTTTTAACATAAACTATCATAATTAGTAATTTTACTAAGATAATTTAATTAAATAAATTAATTATTATTAAATGAATCCTTAAATTTTTATTCATACATATTTAGGAGTGATTTTAACATTATTTATAAAATTTAATTTAATTATATAAGATCGTCAATTAATGTTTTATTGTTCATTTTTTCTTATATATTGCATATTAATCCTGTTATTGAACACATTATGTTTAAAAGGATAATTTAAATTTTAATATCATGGGGTGATTTATTATCTCCCCCTAAATAAATAATGTCATCATAATTTTAATCATATCAAATTAATAAAATTTTCCATGGGTATCTTAAGAAATAATTTCAAATGTGGTGGCTATAGTAATATTTTAGGATTTAATTAGAGGCACGTATTTTCCCTTATAATTATAATATCAATAATATTGATTTTTTCAATAATATTTTTTTGGGAAATGTACACTTCAGATGTATAAATAAGATGGATATATTAGGTGTAATTATTTAGAATGATTTTATAATCAACCTCTTCTTAATAGTTTACTATGGGTGGATTTTTTATTTGAAATGTGATTTTAAATCCCTATAAATTTTCTTGGTATCTTTATCAACAAAAACAATTCGTGACCAATACCATATCAAATATACTATAGTATAATTGGATTTTTAGAGTGATCATATTCAAATAAATATCTATCATGGAAGTGTTTTTGAATTGTGAGAAAATAATCATACCATCATATGTTTTTTATGATAAAAAAATGCAACATCTATCCATTGGGGTGGTTGTATGATTTTCAAATCAATCATCATATGTATAAAAGAGTAGGTTCAAAAAAAAAACTCATTTAGTTGTTGAGTAGATGATCGATGTTCTTCACTCTACATCATTTTCAGAACTCACCTCTATAGTTGTGGTTCTATATTCATTATCTTATTCCCCTAGTAATAGATGTTCTGGATGTATATCATCCTCATAAACCCTCTGATAAGATAATTTACTTTGATAATAACTATGTTTCTAATTTTTTTTAAATTAAACAATCACGGGTACCATAGGATAAACTCTATTTTACTTCACCAACTTAATTTGAAAATTCAATTTTCCTTACCTTTTTTTCATAATGAACATATTTTCCAGTCCAAAAATCTCTACATATTCCTCTAAGTTATATCTTCAGTTTCTTTTAATAATACATTTGAAACATTTGAGGATGAATTTTATTTCCTTAAAAAAATTCACATAACATTCTATGATAATTAATCCTTATCTTGATTAGAGTGTATGTAAGATCAATAAGTATTAAACAATTAATAATAATTCATTATAGTTGTCCCGAAATAATTATAATATTTTTCATTTTAGATATTATCTCGTTTAGTTACTATGTTATAAAAAAACATTATTTTCAATGGAATATTTCCTTACCTTGCTTTCTCCTTTCACCAACAATTAATTTTTTAGAAAAATTAAAAACATGAAATCATAAATTATTATATGTACTAATGGATAACAATTAATGTAGATGAAATAATCCAAAATGGAATTATTTACCATATATTATAAATTTATCATTTTCAATTTATGTAATATATTCCATATTCACTATAATGTTTTATATCCGAACTTTATATTCAAATCCTTGTAGTTTACTAACAACCATGTGGAATATCCAAATAGTATCCCATTGGAGTGTCTTTAATGTTTTTTATTATTAAGCCCACCAATCATGTGATGAGTGATGATCATGCTGACAGTTAATTGTCCTTTTTTGTGTAATTTATCATAGGTTCATCTACTCCATAGGTGCGTCCACAATCCTATATGCAGATAGTTATGTAATTTGTAAGACAACCCAATCTCTTTATATAATATTTGATATCATGATCAAACATAATTTATCAAACCTCATGAAAATTAATAACTCATAAATTATCTGCAACTAATGAAATAATAATATATAAATATGTTTTATCCCTACTCTAAAACCAAATTTTAAAATTCCAAAAATTATTATAACATAAATAGTGTATTATGAGAAAATATTTGATTATATACATCCCATTAACATTTCATGGTCTGTGATTTATAAAATTAAAACACATCATCAACTAATAAGGTCCATGTATTTCTCTCCAAATAGAAAAATTAACACTATATAATTATCTAATTAAACCGGAAAATTTCATTCAAATCTAAAATAAATTCTATTGAAATTATGTTCTTATAGTGATATAATGTGTAATACTATTATTCATATTATTGAGAAATTACAATATAATAAATGTGATATCATATTCTCTCATTAAGGGAAAATGTGTAATAGAAGATATCATAGAATAAACCAATCATGAATAATATGACTGAAATAAATTGATATTCAAATAATTCTATATGACTAATTTCATGAGATTGAAATAATACATAGATAAAAATATAAAATACACATGTACTATAATAAATGATCTCATATTAACTGAATTCATAATTTTTTACTTTTAATGGCCTTGTTCCAATATATTACAATCATTATACAATTAATTATAGGATATCTACATTTTTTATTTACCATAGCCTATCCATTTATATAAATTAGTAGGCATACAATATATAACCTAACTATATTGTCTCATTGGACATTACAATGCATTGACGTGATATTGTATTCCCCACCAACCAAAACGTTACCTCTGATGGAAGAATCATATTAATTTTTTAATAAACTATTATAAAAATAACTAACAATCAAAATTAATCAAAAAAATGTAAATGAAATGAGAATTTATTGATAATTTCCCCTAATAAAAATTTTAATTTCTCTCTATGTAAGGATCAATCAAAATGAAACTATATTATGTAATGGGCACCCAGTTATGTAAGTAATTCCCCAAATAAATAAATATAAATGGATGCCCGTAATCCTTCTAGAGAAGAAAAAACATTTTTTTATTGAGGAATATTAAATTTATAACATATATACCTTGATAGATGATGAAATTAGTGAAAATACCTTAAATATAACGACAGTTCCATTATTATAATATAGAGGGCTTAGATAACTATATTATTTTATATCGTGAGTTAGAACCCAAAATAGAAAATAGTATGAGAATATTTTTAATCTAATTCCTGAAAAATATCGCCAATATATATAAAACTATTTTATCATAAAGAGAATAATTATATGGAAATGATAAAAGATATTCTAAAAATAATTAGTCAATATAGTAAAAAGTAAAAAATACATGTCAATTTTCCTAAGTAATTTTAAAATAAATATCATAAGAAACCATTAATTAAAAATTAATTTTAAAAATACCAATAAATGATTCATCACGATGATAAAATCGGACTTCCAATGAAATTTTTCGTGGATGATAAACCCATGTAATATGGAGCCAAATCCTTTAATCTATATAAAAATTCAATTTTAAAAATATCACAACATAAAATAGGGAATTCGAGTTTACATATGATAATAAGATTGGGGAAATCCGAAAATATAATGAAATATCACATAATTGGTTTTCCAAATATTATGGAGAATATTGGATAAGATATAAATCAGGGTTATTGAAGACAATGACTTCACTTGGTATGGATGGAAATTATTTATAAAAACACTATAATTTTATGAGAATGAAATTAATCATAGTAGGTTATTTAAATAAATAATTATTTCTTTCATATATAAGATGATATAATATAATATAATATACGTGTTCTATCAAAGAACCCATGAATTGAAGAAATATGTTAAAAAATAAATATTATAACTCAAATAATGATGTTTTGATTTATCTAAAACCTTATTATGGTAAGATACATTTTAATTAAAAGCACATGAATTACTAGAATTTTAATTTTTTTATGATAATATTAATCCAATATAAATAGTGATATTTTACATCTATAAAGGCGTCTATACATTATTAATATGAAATTTTCTTAAAAACATTTCTTAATGAATGGAGATTGAGATGAATAACACTTAGGTCATTCTTATCATTATAATTAAATTCCCATTATTGGCAGAACATGATATAGACACTTAAATAAATCTTTTTCATAAAGTTAAATTGTTAAATGAATCCCAGGAAAATATATACACCCAAAAAATAAATATGTACTTAATAAAAATTATATCTTAATGAAGAAAAATGTATATGAAAATATTCATACCTTTCATTCCCTTAATTCAAATGTGATAATCCAACCTGAAAAATAACCATTATAAGATATTTCAAATCCTTATTCAATCCTATAAACTATTGTCGTATTAGTTTATTTACATTTATTATAAATATATTTATTTCTTATATTCTATTTTCATCATGAGATGTTACTATCATCAATTTATTTTTTCGTACTACATTCATAATGTGCTTGCTATATATTATTTAAGAATTCAAATTTGATCATTATGATATTATTAAAGGTAATATAATGGATTTTTTTAAATTATTATAATATTTTATTTACATTTCATAAGTATTATAGTTATGATTTCTGACTAATAAGTAACTAATGAACTTGTTTGTGTGATTTCCCGAAATATGTTGTTGTATCATAATAATGGGTTAGATTCTTCAGTTAATGTTATATAATTAAAATAATAATCAGTTAGTTATTATTATAAAATATCATCATTATTTATGATTCCTTACTTACCCATGTTATAAATTTATAGATTTGTTCACGAAGGTGGTTAAACCATCCAACACAATATAAGGAATAATCATAGGGTGAGTAATATTAAGGAAGCTGTTACTTTGTAATAATATAACTATCAAGGAATAATAATGATATTATATATATGTTATTAATGTAATGATATATATTTTATAAGTCATTAATACAAATAAAAATTCCAGAGTGAATTGGAAATATGTATCTTTTGAGGTGATTGTAGTTTGCATATATACACAAGCGATGCATTCATTTTCCATATATCTAGAGGAATATATGGAATTTTTTATAATTTATTAATATTAGTAATATTATCAATTTAGTATTAATATTTTAAATATAATTTTATAGAGATCTATGTAATTTGGTAGTGATAAATCATGCAAGTATTTCTTTGAGGGGTAATATTCAAATATGCATAACGATGTCTTCATTTTTCAAATGGTTTTGGAGGAAGATATGAAATGTATATCACCCAGTATAATATCATTTTATAGTATTAATTTTAATTATTTATTTATATGTTGATAGATAAAATATTCTTCTGGGGTTAGAAGAAGAAAAGAAATAAGGTATATCAGTTGTGGACATTTACCAACTATTCAAATATTACACCTTATGTGATACATTATGGATCATTAGGTATTTTTGGAAGAAAAAGGATTATAATAAATGTTTATATTCTTTAGGTGATACTAATTATGTTTATTTTGGATATAATTATTTATAATGATTGGATAATTTTGTTGTATGTGTTCTCAGTTTATAGGTGAAGGGAATTGATGTTTTGGAAATATCAATATTTTATATAAAGGGTGTTCCTATTTCAGATGAAAAGTGAACCATTATTTCTAATAATGTGGTTTGAAATAATGTAATTTCAGTTTCCCCTCAACAATTTATTTCAACACAAATTGTAAGGATGTTTTCATGTCATTTACTCTTATATTTATCACCATTACCATTATTTCTGTTTACCCTAGGATGTAATTTATACAGTTGAAAATTAATATTAATGCTAAAAATAAAACATTCCTTATAACATAATTTTAAAAAATTTATTAAAAATATTAAATCCATTTAATCAAATAAAATATACATTTATAAGAAATGTTAATTTAAACGTTATCTCATGCAATATGTAATAACTCTTTTCCTTGAAATGTATATATTTAAAAAATATAAAATTTTAGGATGAAATTTTTAATGATTTTTATTTTAAATATATTAATTTGGTTGTTAAAAAATTTTAATGAATTATATGGAATTCAATAAATTTTACCCAACTGAATTCCACATCATTGATGGATAATTAAAAAAATCAACCAAAATTACTTTTAATTAGAGGACTGTATTTCAGATGTATCTGAAAATGTTTTACAATGTATTTTTAAATTATCCATATTATTTTTAACATCTAAAATTTTCCAATTTAAAATATATAATATATATATAAATTATTTTACATACTTTCATTTCCTTCATTTATTTGGTTAATTTCATAAAACTGGCAGTATCTGAAAAATTACAACTTTTCAATATTCACCAATCAATGAACCCAATAAAAAATAACAAAAAAATTAATCAGAATATAATCATTACATGGTGGATTAATATTTATTTCAATTTAAAACAGTTAAAAATATTAAAAATGATAATTTAAATTTTAAATAAAAAATATCATTATAATAAAAAATAGTTTCATATGAAAATAAATTTTAAAAATATTAGTTGTTCTCATTCATATTTCATATAAATTATTAATTAAATTATCATTAATATATTATAAAAATAAAATATATCTTCTAAATATATTATATTTTGGTTCATAAATTAAATCACATGAGTATCTTATTCCATAAAAATTACAATTTTGGAATAAAATGGATTATTTATGTTAACTAAATTTTATTGGTGACTTAATATTAGTAGAGATAGTTATTTTTCCTTATAAAAATATTTTTTCTATGGACTTCATTTATTTATATCATCTCATTTATTGACTACATTATAAATACAATATAATTTTTTGTAGTTCATTTTTCCTCATAGTTTCTTTTGAGGAAAGCTATCCAACAATTTATATTTTAATGGAATATATATAATTTAAAATATAGTGGTGTAACATTACAATTATAACACCATATTTTAAATAATATAACCACTTTGTAAAATGACTACTGTAAACCACTTCAATTGAAAATAAACATTGAACGAAATAATCATAGAGAACCAATATGATGGGTTTTTTTACAATTATCATCAACCAAGATTATATTGTTGGATTTTGATATCATGATTATATTATATAAAATATATGGTTCTTATTCATAGAACCCCAGAATGATCCCCTCAAGAACCATCATCATTAATTATGAACTTAGGGAAAGCACAAGAAGTTATATTCCCATTAAAGAAAATAGGTTTAGATTACGTGACCATGAATTTTGGAAGGGTGATGTTTATCCTATCTATAAATATGATGTTTTAGGGTACATTATCTCTTACATGGATGGTGACATGATAAAAGTTCCCAATATAACGAAATAAGATGAATTAGGGAAGAATTATCATTTAATTTTCTACCCCTACAATCATATATTTGGATACAGAATCCCTGTGTTCTTAATCATCAATGATTTACTAAAAAATATTGTTAATTATGACCATGATAAACTTGTAATTATCAGTTGAATATGGAATGTTTTTCAACCATTATCTTTAATTATGTAGAGTAATTATTGGAATACACAATATATGGTTGTTTTTTGGGGTTTGATAAATTAATAATACAATAATTAATGGATCCAAAACAAAATATTATCGTAGCATGACTTAATCAAAAACATAGAATCCAAATTCACTATGTATATCTTACCCCATCATCCTCTTCTTTAAATTATCATAATAAATGACACTATTAATGTAGGCAGAAAATTGAAAATCTTTGTCCCTAATGATTATAACCCATGTTCTGAATCAAGAGGACCATATATAACCAATATTTAAATAACCTGTATCATCCCCCAAAATGTTTGAACATGTTTAATCCCAAAAATGACAATGACTTACCCAATGAGTTCATTTTATGATGATGAGAATTAGTTCGTATCTATTTCCAACAATATTGTTTCATCAATGTCTAAAACATTATCTTGTTCTGACATGTGAACTTTTACCATCGATGATGAAAAATAGATACCATCATTAAGTGTTAACATGTGTCTTCCACCACTAATCTGAGAATTAATTAACAATAGGATCGTGACACTCATCCTAAATCCTTATAATTAATCAATATCCATATCAATCCATTAACTTGTTATATTTATAGGGCTTATTCTCAATGTTAATAACATATCTAGTTATCAATGCCAAAACATGGACCATCATCCCCATATACAAATCAGAAATTTCGAAAGTGATACATTGTGTACAATTATTCCACATATTAACCCCTTAATGATGTGATTTTTATCATTTCGTATGGAACAAATCAATCAATTTTAGTGGAAAATTGAATAATTAAAGAGTATTATCACATTGTTCCTTTAAGGAAATTTTCACTATGGTAAATCACTAAAATATGATTATAGAGGTCCAATATACAATTAAGTTCTTTAATCCACATTGATGAGGGAATTTTACTTTTTTAACATCCTTAGTGTGTGAATTATTTACATTATTATACCTTTAATTTACAATATATATGTGGTAATTTTTTTTATTTTTTACTACCTCGTTTGTGATTTCTAGATATCATTCACCCTTAGAGATATCTATGTAGTACTAAAGGTAGTCAGATATCTCTAATTGAGTGGTAGATTAATCAATGTACCCTTCATCAATATTCATGACAATTACCCCGCAATTAACGATGATTAAAGATCTACCACTATGATATCATATTATAAAATATTCTCACACTAAAAAATTAATTAATAGTATACATGGGAGGATGTGTTTTTTCCCCTCACTCAACGATACAATACATAATATATTTTACATAAAATCTATGAAATTAACTATGTATTTTTATTATTCTATGTGGAGTGATTTGATCATGCTCGAAAGGATCAAGATAACTAATAAGGGGTATTTTATTTAAAATTTCAATAACACACCCTACTATTTATTCTTAGTGAATTGAGAGATGGTATTTCAGAAAAATGTTCTTTAATGTAGATATATGAGGTTATATTTGAGTAGGTGACACAATATTATCCATTACATCCATGTGAACACCGTGATAAAAACATAAAAATTGTACTAAAGCATAAGTAAATTCTATCTCATAATCAACGCCATTTTGAATTATATTCAATTATTCTTGAGCATGAGGGGAAATATTTAACATGTTCAACATATAGTGACCTACATGATCTTCCCATGTTTATGATACCAAATGAGGAAGTATTTTATGACCATCCAAATTATTCACCCTACCACTATATTTTATGATATAGGAATCAAATTTCTATATACGTAAATACTTCCTATGGAAATAGGTAAATAAATGAAATATATATTTATAGAATCCTAAAAGTTATTAAAACATGTATACAAGTTATTACCTCTAACATAGTTAAGAACCATTCTATAAGAATAATGATAGAAATATCAGATATCAAAAAAATGAAATTCAAATAAATTTTCATGTTCCTTTTAGTTAGACCCTATATTAAAATTTATATCTTATCAATAAATACATTTAATAATTTGTGGAATTTACACAAACATACCTAATGCATGATGTAAAAAATCTCATTGAAAAATTGAGTATTAGGAATTTAATATACTAAGAACCAAAATCAATTTCATAATACTAAAAACTTTACAACATTTTTCATTTTTTCCATTAAGTATAGTAACATAATGAGTTACCCATTGTAGGATGTTAAAGCACATGTCTATAGTTCTATCTGTATCACTATAAAATATATAGTATAAAGTTCTTGTAGATTAATATTTTTTATTGGGGATATTGACATTTAATATGACTTTTTTCTCTTACATGATATTCCAATATATTATGAAATCTAGGGAATATAGTCCCCAATTCTAGTGTCCCATGTTAAAAAATGTACACCCATTCTGGTATTATATTCCTATCTTCATAGGGACTATTTTATAATAACTAGGTATGACATGATTAATGTTTCTACATGATATACAGTCTTTCTAAGATCAGTCATCATAAGAAAGAATAGGAAATAAAATTAGATCACTCAATATTACCTGATGTTTGAGTTTCCAATCATTAAAAACATGTTTCTTTCTTTATAATTCAAGGATATCTGTCCATTTCATTTTCAATTCCATAAATAATAGAAACATGTACAAAATAAATGAAATGTAGTTTACATTTTTAATGAACAACACAAGACATGATTCATATATATATAAGATATATAGTGATTTCTTAAATACATATGAAAAACCCATCACCAATATTCAATTTCATCACAATACACTTGTTCATTTGGAAAACACAAAGCCCTCTTATTATTTTGGTCCACTATGAAAATAAGAAAATTCATTCACACAAAATATGATCTACATAAATGTGGGTAAAAATTTCATGTCGATAATATATAAAAATATTTTAACAAATTATTAACATATAATGATATTCTATGTCTATAAAAACATTCCATCAAATTAAATTAAATATAACAAAAACGTTAATTGTTGTCTCAACCTTCACTCACTCAAACTGGGTCTTTTCTATACTTTTCAGTAAGAATAATTTCATAAATGTTTCATGTGAATTAGATCCTTGTAATATAAATCAAAGTTCCACATCATATGACACTGAATTTAAAAACATATCATCATTACCATATGTTGATAAACTACATGGTTATCTAAAATAGCCATTTTATAGTATTTTTTATTATCAGCCTATTAATAAATCCTTCATTATTGTACTGATCTTGAATACCATGTACATAGAGGATTTGGTTAATCACATTTATTATTGTAGTCAATATGAATCACACTCAAATTATATGATGTTAATGTCTTGGATGAATGATTATAAACAATATAACATAATGTATTTATCATATGAATTTAAATTATATAGAGTAACGTTTTTCATGGTATGTTAAACTACATGATATTTAATCATATTTTCATGATGTTGTTCTACATAACACATAAATTACATCATATAAATCCATTAAATTAAATGAGAAGACTACTTTAGATGTCAAACTTTTTTAAAAAGAGTGTCATATCTATGTAAGCCCCCGAACCAAAATATGTGTTTGCCTATAATATTTTGGAATAATATATAAATACACTTTCTTTTTAAATTCCTAATTCATATGAGGACGCTATTTTCATGTCTCATACTAATTATATAACCATTTAACCACTCCCACATATCATACAAATAAATTTGGGAAGCAACTTACATAAAGTTATATATTCAGGAACATATACTGATTGTAATAATCCCAATATGGAATGTCTCACTCTATTTGTAGTCTCACATTCATAGGATATGTCATACACATGGATCAGTTAACACACTCTGGGGTTATATAAAACATGTACATTCACTAGAATAGTTCTCCCATCTATAAAAATACATTCATTTCCTTTGTTCAATTTAATTAAACAATTGTATTCTGTGATTAACATATACATGATTGACATTGTATAATGATTCTGCAAAAAAAAAATTTCAACAATTCTATTTGAGAGTATTTCCATTCATTTGGGGTCTGCTAAAAATTGATCCACATGATCCTATATGAATTATCTATGTCTCTGAAAACATCGTAGAAAATTGGTCCTAGCTGTATTACCATAAAAGAATGAGAAAAAAATACCTTATCTCATGAATTTAAAATTCTTGACTTGAATTCGAAATCATAAAACCCAAAACTACATGAGATGAGTTCCTTAATAAAATATGATAACTTGTATTGCGAGAAATCAGTCATGTATAAATGTAAAATAATTATAGTGTTTTATTATATGAAATTTTATTCAATGTGAAATCTGACTCTAATATAGTTTGAGTCCTTAAAGTATTCCTTCTGATGTTAAGATTACCCTACACTTGATCTAGAATATAATTCCCTTTCCAAAATATCCTATCTAATATATGATGATATAGTGACAGAGTATTTGAAATCATTTTGGACCCCCTATTTCAAGCAAATATAATCCAGAAAATTTATGTGAATGTTATAATTATCTCAAATCTTTTATTACAGAAACTAGACATTGAATTTGCAATCCTTTAGTTAGTACATTATGTCCTTACATTCAATGAAATTTTTTATATTGACTGATTAACGAGAATGGTCATCCGTTGATTGATGAAAAACATAACATACCCTGATACTATAATATATCCCCTTAGGGATATTTTTTTCAAAGAGAAAAGGACTCCATTTACCCCAATCTCAAATTATTATTTGTTAAACGCCAATTTCCAAAATAAAATTTTGTCAAATGAATCTCATTAATCATCGTTCATTATATTTTGTTTGATTTATTTCATGACATAACTTACCTTATCTATTATCAACATGTTCAAATGCTTAAAAAATATTTCTATGAATGTTTCTCATATAAAACCATAATTTCTGGAGTTTTGAACCTCATCTTAGAAGTCAAAAATTCTAGGAGTTGAGATACTACTCTTAGCCTATTCTTACTAGATACATTGTCCTTTTAATGTGACCCAAAACTAGATAATAAATTTTCTCAAGAACTATTATTTTTAACATGTTACCAAATATGATTCCATCTAGATTAGTAGAATTGGGATTTCATTCACATAATGTCAAATATTATCCATTTAGGGTTAGTAAGACTCATGTTTTGGTTAATGATATTTGACCATAATATTCTAAAAGACTTGGTCGATTATTTTTAATCTTCTAATTAAATTTATTTGTATATCATTAATGACCATAATTATATAAATAAAGCTAAAAATTACATTATATATAGAAAAAACACCATGATAAACCTAGGAAAAATTCATGTTCCCCATCTCTATTAATGATCCATGTGTAAGTTATGGAAAAAAACAATTGTTAAACTAAATAAAACAGACATATAATATATCAAGAAGAATGGGAGTCAAAAATAATTCAGGTTCCTTTCTTTTAGGCATATCTGTAAAGAAATTATTTAAATTATATATAGAGAATTAAACTATATAAATCACATTGGGACCTCGATTTGTACCTGAATAAATCTTACATTGATCAGAAGGTTCATGTAACAATGTAAAATTTAGAGAAACCTTAAACCCTATGGTTTTATATTAATTATCATATAACATGATGTGTCCTCCCTATCAAAACTATATTTTTTGGAATAGTAATAATCATTGATGGGACCATATAATATTTGTAGGACATAAACTAAATTTATCTCAGGATTCATTTTTGAATTTTGGTGATTTATTAATATTTTCACAATATAATAATTATCATCCATGGTCTATTATCTTGGGCCCCTCTACAAATTAAACATTCATTTGATTCACTCTATTATCTGATAATTTTTAAATTTATCAATTCAATACTTAATGTAAATAATTTAGGAAACTCATTTTAGAAACTCAATAACCTTGAGTTAAATATTATTATGCCTACATCATATTCAAGGTATATCTAATGGGTCATTTATATTTTTTCCTCATAGAAAATGAATTCATAGATTTGATATATTTCTCTTAGAGAAAATTATAATAATTATGTTGAGAAAATACTTCTGGAATCTCACCCATATAAGAGTACGCTATATAATTAGACCAAACTTTTATAAATGAATCAATGATCCCTATGTAAACCCTATAATATATACTATTTAATTTTAAATGAATCTAATTAAATGGAGGGTACTTTTATTATGATGAATAAATTTTATTCATACATTTCTCTACTTAATTAATTACAAGGTCCTCATTAATAAAACCAAATCAATGTTTGAGAGAAGATTACATGTATTCCAAAAGAATTTGAATATTAATCTTCTATGTCCGGGATGACATCTCAAACATTGAATGATGCAGATCACTAAAAAATGTTACCCGATATAAGAACATAGTGGTAAGAACCTTTTATTTGTTGTTGATTTTGGATTTGGTAAACATATAATGAAAAATATTTGGGGAGAATTATAATTAATTTCTAGGTACATTTTGGCCCTTTTAGCACTATAAATTTTTTATTAATAGGGATCCTTTTTACCATGGGAATAATATACTTTTTAAAATTCAATTTAAGTGATCATGTTGTAGGGCCAAAACATTAAACATTACATATTACACTGACATTGAAATAGATGTAACAATATTAACATACCAAATATCTTTTACATATATATTTTTATACAATTACATCTTGAATATTATAATGAAAACCCATATATAAATAAATTTCACACTTCTAATCAGTATACATATTTTCCAAACTAATTTTTTAAAGAAACAAGTAAAATGATTATTTTAGAAAATCATTGATATGAAGTCAAAAGAGGTCTAAATGTTCCGTTATATATATTTTAGGTCCATATAATAACATTCAAAAAATAATTTTAAAATAATTTACCTTGAAGAAAAAGAGGTGGAATGGAGACATTGAAATTATATTTTTATGAGAAACACTCTTACCATGAGTCTAATTAATAAAATATGTTTTTTTATTCCTAAAAAAAATTAATTATCTACATTATTAATAATATTTTTCATTATTATTATTCCTTTTATTTTATCTCTTACCATAATATACAGAAGTAGTTAATTTTTTTGATCATTTTTGATGTTTTGATGTAATTTGAATTATGGGTGAAAAATGACATCAGTATGTTGAATGTGGTAAAGGACTACATTATTACATAATATATATAATAATAATAATTAAGAATGGATTATTTTTTTATATAATTTATTCTTTTAGATGTAATCATTAATTATGGTGATGAATAATGAAGTAGGTTGGGATCATTGGGAAGGAAGGCCACACACACACATGAATAACGTTTCCATTTTTCAACAATAATTATGGAAATATGTTATGTATTATCATACAACATTATAATGATTATAATATCAAACCTATCATATTATTTTTTTAAAAAAATAATTATTTATATATTTATCATTAAGTATATATGGTAATGAAAAATAATAAAATCGCTTCATGGAGGCGGAATTCTAAACCTATGAATGAATGACATTATCTTTTTTTATTGATCATAAAGGATTGAAATAAAATAAAATATTTTATTGTGAGACTGATAAATATGTAATAAATATAATAATTATTTCATAAATATTAAATTTATTCATTAATTATATCCCTATTACATTATATATAAATTGTTAGTGAAAAAATAATAGCATCGCTTCACAATGCGGTCGTTTGTCATAAAAAAGATATATATTATTACATTCTCCATAGAATGGAATGTAAGAAGGTATATGTGATATCATATCCCAAAAATTATTATATTTCTAAAAACAAAATTTATATATATACTTCAAATATATAATTATAACAATATGAGAGAGGTGTTAAAGTAAAAGTAATTACATTAGTTTGTGAGGTGGTAGTCATCTCTAGACACAAATGAAAATTTTGTTTCCTATATGATGTAAGAGGAGATGGATTTAAGTTAAAAAATTAATATAATTACATATTATATAACTATTTTATTATATTATAATTATTTATCACTATTTTACGTAGGTGTAATAATACAAAATTTAAAAAGCTTGGTTAAGCATTCTAACATTTCTTTGGAAGATCTATTTTTCTTATAAAGAAACTAATTTTTAGGATGTAATTTTGACCAAAATAGGGATTCTAGTCCATTGGGAGGGAGATAATTAGTTCATTTACTTTGGAATTTCTTATCATAAAGTGTTTGATGGAGTAAAGTGCATAGAATTGGTGTGTCCTATTAAAAGATAAGTTAGTGGGAAAGTAGTAATATTTTTTAAAAAAATGATACCAACATTTTTAAAATACAAAAAAGTATCCAAAATGGTTCATTATAGAGCCTTAGATGAGTTAAAGTATAAATATGTCTAGAATTTTAAATTTTTATTATCTTTTATGTCATTTTTACTAATATCGTTTAACTTTAACCCCTGAAAATTTAAATTTACCATAACCACAATGAACGATTTTTTTTGGTTATTAGTATTCATTATTAGAAAAAAAATATGTTGAAATCATTTTATAATATATGTTATTTTGATTCAAAATATGGAATACATTTTAAAAAATTCTATATCCATAAGTGGAATAATTTATATTAAAACAAAACCAGTATACATGACAAAAAAATATTTACAAGAAATTTATTTTTAAACAATAAGTTGATTTTATATTAACACAATAAGTAGTAATAAAAATTATATGAATTAAAAGAATTTTTCAGATATATAATATATATAATTAATTTAATTTTTTCAACATTTTTGGTTGTTTAATTACTTAAATTAAGGATATATTATTCCCATTAAAATAGATTTTAGAAAACCCCATTTTAAACAAAAAAATAAACACATAGTAAAATAAATTAGAGTGATTATTAAAATTTAATTATGTGGAATAAAAATAACAATAAATAAATTTGTTACTATACATTATATTTATATAATACTTGGACTTTAATTTTTTGAAATTATATGTCATTTATAATTATCAGTATATTTAACTATTCATGGGAAAATCAATTTATTTTAAAAAAAATTGAATTTTAATCATAATTTAATATTTATATACAGAATTTAAAAAAAGAAATAAATTTCAAAAATTATTATTCTATAATTTAGAATATAACATTTAAAATAATAATTTTTAAGAAATATGTTTCATTTTATGTATTTTAATTTTGATTTAAAAATTAATTAATATTTTCATAAAGAACATAACTATATCTAAAACTATTTGATGATTTTTTTAAAATAGAATTTTTAATTTAGTTGGATCCCTCACAAGAACTAAAAAACCTCCAATAATAATAAAGAGAGAAAACAACAAAGATGAAAACCCCTACAACCACATCCAGTTAATGATCCTTATAAGACATTTCAACATTTACAAGAATAATAATCTAATTTTTTTCTTGAGGATTATTATAAGGTTGTATTCAATAATGAGGTTTATGAAATCCACAAACATAATATACTCATCCTGGTAGATGTTTCCATCTTCCAATTTTAGCACTATAAAATATAGTGGCAAGTCAAACCGTAGACTGATTTTGTCACTATGACCACAATTATAACTATCTCTCTTAAATTTTAGATCCTTCTATTGTGTCAAAAATATAGTCATTATCTATGGTCTGAGAATTTATCTGACATATGATCTACAAAAATAATCATATACTAAATTCTTTATCTAAAATAATTGTTCAGGGATGTTGAAGACTGCAAGAGTTTTACCATCCTTGTTGTTGCCCTTATATGTAGTCTGATGGCTATTAGTCTTTCCAACATGCACTATAACTTCATTTGGAGTTGGGAGACCTTGGTTATTTTTACACACATGTTCATTTATTGTTATACCATACCCCTTTCTTATATCTCCCTAATATTTAATCCTTCGGATAATTGGATTTGGAAAAATGAATAGTCATTCTCATGATATTCCTTCTTTAATTATGGCAATAAAAAATTCTCAGATTATGTTATTCCATTGTATTCCATTAACCGATTAAAATATAAAAAACACATATGTTTTTTACCCTTACAATCTAGTAGATTCCTATATAAATTCTCCCTCATCTATAATATAGTTTTTCCTTCCTTTGTAGCCCTATCTTAATGAGTATTTTGGAGATACCACATGTGAATATCTTACTCTCAAAGTGTTGTCCCATTTAAATTATTCATAGATCATTGTTAGGATACAAGATTATCTAGAGGAACCAGTTCGATTATATTCCACTAATCACCTCCACTAAATCTATTCTAAATCATGTTCTCAAAAACCATGTGATATTTTTGGTGGGGAAACTACAATAATTCATCCAGAAGCATCACTACGTAATCACACATGATATGTATTCAATAGAATTTTCTGAAAATATTCCCTTGAGAACATCACCAATTACTGTATCCAATATTCAATTAATAAAAAAAAAGTTTCCTATAATGATTTTCCCTAGAAATATAATTTTATATAATATTAGGGAGGTGATCAGATATATTTTTCTTAGGGAAAATCTGGGAAACAATTTGGTATTTCAACGTGCACATTCTAAAATTAGAATAGAAACAATTCAAAAAGTTGTTTCCAAGAATCATTGGTATGGTTGTATTCTATAATTATAATGGTATTATGGACAGCCTAAGACATACCATATATATTAGTGGTCTTTATAGGGAAAAATAAAACATTTAATTATTCATGAACACAACGAATGAAAAGAAAACATAAGATACTTGAGACCAGGACTAAAATCTACCTCATAAGACTGATTAATGAGAAACATCATTTCTTCTTGATGGCCCAAATAAAATCATCTTTACAAAAAAAAAATCATAGTTAACATGATAAATGAAATCTAGATAAAATGGGTGATGAAGAAGATACATAAACACAAGGAAAAGGGCACGAATTTTTGATGATTTTGAAAATTCAGATCGGTAGATCTCTAATTATTTTTCATAATAAAATGTGGTGTCTTAATTGAACACTCCATTAATCCTCTATCTCTCAGGGACTTCATATGGTTTGATGAATCTGGGAATTAACTTCCACTTTTAACAAAAACATATAATAATTTTCCAAAAAGATACATGAAAATACTTGATCACCTTTCTCAAATTGTAAGTCTTTCCAGTGGGTATATGAATAAAAATTTTTCCTCCTCTGAGAGGCTGTTATACGTTCTTAATTAATCAACATATTTTAATTTATTTCCACTATAGACACTAGGCCCATCATTTTTCATTAAAATTCATTTCAAAAACCATGCATCTTATTATAAAAATTATTTAATTACCCACATGGTACCATTTTTGTAATGTAACAAAAACTATTATTATATTAAATATCATCAAATGAAAAATATAGGTCACAAATTCCAATTTAATTCATTGAATATCAATAAATAAAAACATTAGTGGTTTTAAAAATTCACATAGATTGACCATATGATTTAAGATAAATGTTTTTATTGAAATTTAATTTACTTGTGGATGCCATTTAATATTTTTTCCACAAATTATAAGTAAAAATGGGATAACAGTAAGACATTTTTTATAGTGGATATCCATGAAACCTAACTATATTATTGAGATATAGCCAATAAAGATGATCCAATGACATATTATCATTAATGGGAAGGAAATTTTTGGATTTATTTTATCGATAAACAATAACATGAAATTTCATTATAACAAAACATTTATTGGGAAATACCAGCATGAAATCCATTTATATTTTTCCCCAATTTCACTCAGACAGTGGAAATGGTTGAAGAATTCGCTTTTATAATTTCCTTTCTTATTTAAAGTTATAAAATTTTAAATATTTCATTGTAATATAATAATATCTCATTACATACCATGCTACTATCAATAATGTCCAACATAATGATCCATATTAGTGTTTTTTAGATAAATATATTTATAACTATGAAAATCACTCAATAAAAATTTCTCTATTCGGATATCATAAGGAAAAAATAATATTTTCCAAAATTTTATAACAAATTCTTAATAAAAATTAATATTTAGTAACAATCCCTTCTTAATGTATTACAAAATTTCATGAAATCCAATATCAAACTTCTGATATTTCATAATTCATTATGAAAAATTAGTCTTCTCTTAATCCTATGAAACAGTGAATTTCTATGCATATATAAGTTCTAAAAAATCAACAAAAATTTACTAAATGGTCATCTTCAACACATAACATGGTTATTGTAGAATTATTTTTTTAAATCAAATTGATAAAAACTTTTTTATTTTTATATATGACAATGAATCGTGAAATCATAATATTTTATCAGCTCTATTCATCTTCCATTTTCAATGTTTGGTTCATTCTGAGTGAGTATGTACTTCACTATCTTACGATTAGTACATATTTCATAATTCACTGGATATAAATGATTCAACTAAATAATTAAATAAAAAACTATAGTAGTTAATTCTATAACATGTGATGAGAAATTTATATCATGAGGTTTCAACTGATGTGAAGAACATGAAATTACCTAATCAGACTACACTAGAACACAATAATAACCCTTCAATAAGGCACCACAATATATAAAGAATTCATAGTTTTTGGATGTTCTGTCCAAAAATACGGCATTCACAAATATTATTTTCTGTAACTAAGAGAATTGTCCAATTATTTTATCTAGTTTAATTTTAATCCATTAAATGTTAAATTATTCACTGGCCTACATCAATGTATATATTTTTTAAAAAAATAATAGTAGTAACTATATAATACAAATAAATTATTTATGATATTTTTTTTCTTTTCCCTTATTCAACATATTTTGAAGAGTTAATAATTATACAGTATTCAGAAAGAAAACATGTCCGGGGAAATAATTTCTTTTTAACAAAAATTAACACATACAAATTTTTTCATATGGTTCAATTTATTTTAATGTTGGTAAAACAGTATTGGGATTATTTCATGATCCTTAATAAATATATAATATAAAAATATATCATCAGTAAACACATTCAAAATTTACCTCAATAGTCAAGTACAACTCTATTCATAAGATCCATAAATACTACTAGTACATTAGACAACCAAATGGGAATAAATATAAACTCATAATGCTCATATTTAGTTGGAAACACTGTTTTCACAATGTCACCCTCTTTCAAAGTCATCCTATGGTACCGAAACCTTAGGCTACCCATAAAAAAATAATGGCCACTATTGAGATGATCACATGATTCTTTTTTTGATGAAAATGAGACTTGTTCAGCTTATTGATGTTGTTAAAGGCATAATAATAAAAAAAAATGATTACTTACCAATATTTTTTTTTATAAAATAAAACCAGATACACCATGATGATATTTTTGGTTAATGAAACCATTATCGAGAAAAGAATACAATTTATTTTTCAATATTATATGTTATAATTTATCCATTTCATATGGGGGGTTTGAAATAGGTTTAGTATGAGGAACTAATTAAATAGTACATTCATCCTCCTAGTATAATATATGAAAATTAAGTAGGAAATTAATAAATATGATATATATCCATAAACTCATTCAATAATTTCACATCACTAATATGAATAGTTTTCTTCAATTGAGCAATATGTTCTTGGTATCTATCACTTCCATCTATAATCTATTTTGGGATATGTTTCTACTATGAGTAGAAATTACGGAGCATCCGAGAGAGAGTTTGGTAAGCGAATGATGATTCCCTATCCTGTTCTAATCTTGTAGCTTCATAGATGAGGTTGCATGAAAAGCTGATAGCAAATCTGTTAAACCTATTGACTCCACGACAATGGCTGAATCAATTCATCTGAAGCAGTTTTGTCATAGAAGTCATGTGACCATTAACTTTTCAAATGAAGAGGATCTATTTATCTAATATAATATTATAATTTTTTCCCTTTGGTAAATTCTTTGATAATCTGCCCCACTAAACATCCTACAGAAATCTTTTGAAAACATTGGGTTTGTTGATTTCGAGATCGGTTTGCTCAACTCAATGAATTTTGTGATAAGTCATACCTCTAAGAATGAATATTATCAACTTTGATCAAGTGGATCTTCGAACTTTAGAGGATGCTCCATTAATGTTCTAAAATAGTACCATGTCAATGATTTTAATATTCAATCCCCTACTGCCCACGTTTGGATATGCATCTTAGGACTGTTGATGAATTTCTTCAAACAAATTGACCTATTAACTATTTATAAATCAATTGGTAATTCCATGAAAAATAGAATTTACCACTCAGAATCTCACAAGACCATATGTTTCGTGTGTTTCTGTGTTGTGGTAGACCTTATGCTACACCTTCCATCAGTTATCTGGATCCGAAATAGTGACACATGTTTTTTTTTCAAGAAGTGTTCTATGAATTCATACATATCTACTTCTCTAAATTAATACTTCTAGGACACTCCCTAGGGAATTTTATCTCTTTGAAATCCCCTTAATCATTATCACAATGAGATATCTCTGAAAAAGGGTAATCTTTTGGGATTGAGAATGATAGATGAATTCCAAATGAACAAGGAAAACATTTTAATGCTAGTATTCTAGTGATTTCTCCATCCATCCTGGATTCCTGTCCAGCATTGCCTCAGTGCACATAAGTTGAGGTTTTCCCTGGATCATTAGATGTGTTCCATAATGCACAACCTATTTTAGACACTTCAGAAGATATCCATACCACTCATGAGGTGGCACAAGAGTCTCATTAAATTTCTAGTAATTTCTATAATGATGATCACGACCGAATCCATCAAAATGGGGATGGATATCTAAAAGTGAGCACTGAAAAAGATAAGAAACCTATAAAAACAATGAATGATTTATAATTACCAATCCCAAGAATACTCTAAAACACATTTATTACTCTATGTTGGAGAGAACCCGTGTCTCTATATCTTCAGTTATTTGGTTGGAGGAGGACAACATTCCCCCACAGCTGGTTATTAATGAAAATCCATCTTCACCTGCAACCTTTGATGAAGAGGGTTCCTCCACACCCCTAGATGAAGATGACACCTCCATATATTTAGAGGAGAACAAGGCTAGATTTAAAGATAAAATTTGTAATTTTTTTTTAAGAAGGATACAAGGAGGACTTCTATCCCTGGACTGATGAACAAGAATGGATGTCTTTTGGAATATAATGTAACAATAAGATAACTGTTGATGAGTATCTGAGTATCAGAGAATTTATGTTATTTACAGTGGAATTTGAGAATGATAAAAATCATGATTTTGATTATCTTAAACTTCGGTGGGAATAACTCTAATGTATAGAATTTGAGTTTATTTATTCTCTTTTTTGTTGTTTTCAAATTGGATTCACGAGCATTCATTAATGTGATTGGTCTTCAGGGTGTTTGGATGTTTTGAGGCATCATGGATGGATTTATTTCAATGGGCAATGTAGATTTGAAAAATCATTTTTTATTAAGAGTTTAGGTTGTTCTCTATGAATCATTTCTTTGTGCCGTTGGGACAATTTATTATCTGCTAATCCATATGATACATTATGGGATGTGAGCTTTATTAGTGAAACATGATGTTTGGAGATGAATTTTTACGAGTGAGTTGGAAGAATTAGAGATAAAGGGCTTATGTTCTCGTGTATTATCAGCTTACACATATTGTTTTTAGTGATGACCTGGGCATTCGAGGTTCTTGTACTGATCATTACATACATGCTTGTATTTTTGAATATGAGCTACAAGATACAAAGATGTCATAGTAAGACAAGAGTACCATGGAGGCATTAGATATGGAAATTATATCCATGGTTAGTTCTCAATGATTAATTTTATGATGCACCCCAATTCTGATTGAAGACTATGTTTTTTCACATGAAGATTTCTGTGATTACTAGGGCCTCCGAGAAGATGCACTAATGAGATCTTTTTTTGATGGGATCTATCATGTCTTTCCAGTAAATTTTTTGAGATTTTTCTCATCACCCCCTTTCCTATAAAATTATTATCGTGCTACTAAAAACTCATTGTACCATGTGTAAACACCGGATCATTTTATTTTTGTTTAATAAATTTTCAGGAGTATGATTTTCATTCATTCTCTAAGAGATTCAAGGTATATTATATTTTTTAAGTTGTTGATAAGTTATAAAGGATTTTAATCATTTAATAAAACCTATTTAGATATTTAATGTATGTTATACTGATAAAATAAACTCCAATCCATATCAAAAATTATATAAAACTCTACTAGGGGATGTTGAACATGTTTTTTATGAAATTACATACAACTGATATTAATTGGAAGGCCATGGTAAAAAAACTATTTTATATTTACATTGGGATATTTCACCAAAATATCTACCTTATTTTCATGATATTATTTGAAAAAAATTCATTATACATTTTAGAAATGAATGAATGTGATTATCTAATGTAAAATAGAAAATTGTTGAAGATTGAATTATAATTTAACATATAATTCATCACTTCACAAGATGGATGAACATCAACTATGGGAGTATCAATTGATTATTGTACAACTTTCTGTTTCTTATCTTGATGTTTTCCACCTCTAGTAAGTAACTATGGACACACATTAACATAATTTCCCAATATATTATTGCTAAAACATCTCATCATTGATTTAATATATGTTGCCTCAATCATGGATTGTTTAGAACTCTTTTCTTTTTTATCATGAACCGTATGAAAAAACATATAACATATGTAACACTTCCCAGATCCCATCAAACAGTCCTTGATATTTATATTACTACACATGGAATGGGTTTTGGGTATACCATCATATTTCTTAATTTGAGTATCCCTATTATCATCCACCTTGATCATTTGAGATATTTTTCATCTCTAAGAACATTATTACTGGAAAACAATCCATCTCAACTTTATCAACAGAATAATAAAATTTCACATAATAGTTAAATTATTTGGTATCCCAATATATTTATAATATTTGTATCAACCCTGAGTAAACCTGATTATTCATTCTATCGTGATCCTAGAGGAAATATGGTATATATCGAGTGATTATTTAAAAATTTACTTCATCTCGATTCACTTAATATTCATCATTATTCTTCAATTCAACTCTATTGAAACCCTAACAACCTAATGGAAATATTTATCATGGAAATGATTCTTTATTGTTTTTAATTCTATGGCTGAAAGAATAATTTTATTATTCTTAAACAAATACAACCATAAATCATCTCGACTATTGAAATGAAAAATTTTAGGCGTTTTCTTTTGACCTTATGAACATCCCATGACATCAAATTTCTATTATTGAGCATTGATGTATCCATCATCTACCTCATGGTCAAATGTACCACTACATGATGGAGGAATTTATCTAATGAAAATTTAAAATATTGACATGGTCATCTATTTTAGATTTACATTCCCCCTAGAATTTATGAGACCCTAATTTTTCTCCTACTCCTACATATCTGTTACTAAAAAATTTCTCGGTTCTAATTCAATCAATATTGGGATGATGGTTTTGAAGTGTACTTTCCTCTCACTACAGTTTTATGATTGCTTCTCTATTACTTCTAATGAAAATCATTCTGGAAAGATATAGTTTAGATGAAGAAACATGGTATTATTAGAATTCAATACCATTTAAAATTAAAAATATATTTAAAAAATTAAAAGGAACACTGTTATCATTATCCTATCTTCTAAGGTTTTCTAGACATTTCTGTAATGACATATATAAGGAACTAAATATAAATATTACATATTCTAGTGAATTTCAAATTTAATTTTTATAATTAAACTCTGATTGATATTTTAGGTTTATATTTATAGATTTTTTATATATAAAGTTTTCCTAAAAGAAACACAAATATATATATATATATATTCTTGATAATTTTAATCACAATCAAAATTTTCCACAATATAAATCATTTAAAATGAATTATTTAAGCATATTCATTTTAGAAACCATTTAAGTAACACCCAAATTGAATAAAACTAACTTTATAAATATTATATATTCATCTAAAAATATTTATAAAACAATTTAAAAAACATGTACATGAAAGGGAAAGAGATGGAAATAAAAATGAAAAAGTAAGAATAAAAATTAAGATAATTTCCCATACCTTGAGTCCAAATCATCACGTATGTTGTTTTTAATACCATAAATTTAATTATATTAATTATTTAGTTTATTGTGAAATTTTTTTATGTTTTCTGTTACATTAAAATATTATCTCATCAATCATTAAAAAATTAAGTAATCAATTAAGATCAGTTCCGAGATTTTGATGGTATTCGGATTATATTTCAAAAATGAATTTTGTAGGTAGAGTAGGGTCAAAGATGTCGTTATTAAATCATATAAAAATAATAAAAATGAAATTATTATCATATTCATACATGATATGTACTTCAAAATAATTAACTATTTTTTTGAATAATGAACTAGGTTGCAATTATGGAGAAGCTAAATAATATATGTTCTTGAGTAACACTTCCTTTTTATAATGATAATTATAGAAACAAGGTAAGTATTATTTTATCGTTAAAAAATATTCATAATATAATAAATAAAGTATTATTTTATTAAAATATACCTATATATTTAATCTATGTGATATAGTGATGATATAATAATCATATCCTTTCATAGATTCATTATTCCATATGTGTGCCAGAAAAATGATATTATTTTTCAGCGAGCTGAGAATAATGTAATGAGATTATATATTATATTTTATGATGGTAAAATATTTAATGAATATAAAAAATATGTGATATACATGACATTTATTAATTAAATTTTTCCATAATATATTCAGTGCAATTAATTAATGAAAAACAAATTACATATCTTCATGAGGAGGTGGCCCGTTGTACACATGTGCGATGTTATTTTATCCCCAATGGAATAGAACCTAAGAAGGAATATGGGAAATAATAACAGAGAAATAATAATTAATTTATAATTATAATATCAATATTTTATATCCATCATTATAAATCTATATGATAGGCACTGATGAAAAAAAATAATATCAGCTCATTAGGTGGTAGTTCACTAAACATACTAATGATAGTTTCATTTACGATTACCTAGAAATGGAAATATATTTATGTGTTGAAATAAATGTAATAAAAAATAATTATATGTGAGATAATTTTTTATTATATGATAATAAATTAATAATATTATAATGATTTCAAAAAATAGATAATAAAAAATTACTAGGTTAAGCACTATACCTCATTTTTTTACAACCTCCTTAGGTTAACACAAAAATCATTCATATGATGTTTATATGATAAAAAGGAATCTAGGTAGTCTATAGAGATTTAAGAAATGTATTTGGGTGTTTTTTCTAATAATAAATTGTTTGAAATTTTTAAGAGGAGATTATAGGGGTGTGATTTTAATAGTGATGTGATATGTTGGAATGTAATTTTTAAAAAGAAAAGGTGATACTATAGTTTTTTCACATGAAAAAAGGGAAAAAATGATGCATTATATATAATTATAAGATAAATGATTGATATAATTACAAAAAATATAATTTATAAAAAGGTTTATGTTTATTTTACACCATATAAAATAATATGTTGTAGGTATGTATAAATGGTAAATAAGTACAGTAATGTGAATACCCATATACCTACATCATCGTGAACTTTTTGATGCACATGTTATTATTTATTAAATATTTTCCATTTTATAACAAGTTACTTTTGTGGACTAAGTTATGAAAAATGAATCTGATAATTATAATAGCATCTAAAGATCTATGTTAACTTCCAAGGAATCATTGATGATGAAAATACAGAAATGGGATCCAATATAATAACCAAGTAATACATGACCTAAGGGGTTGAACAAACCTAGCAATAAAATGAATCCTAGATATAGGGGTCTGTGTGTTTTCCAATGGTTATTGTGTAAGGTAATCCACTATTAATAATTATAAAATTTACCAAGGATCTATTCCATGTAAAAATGGGACAACCCTTATTGAAAATAATGGGGGTGAATCCATGCTTCAACATGTCTAAATTAATGTAGATAGATCCAATGAGTGTATCTAAGGAATCCTAACATATATAAGACAACTAATGGATTCTATGATTTCTTATAGTGAATCCACCAGTAGAAACAATCCAAGTTATATGGTGAGAATCTCCCTTGGAAACCGGGTCCTTGAATCTGAATGGTGTCGTATGATAGCTCTAGGAATTTCATCAGGAGTCTAATAATTGCTCATGTCTAGACCCTATAATAATGATGAAAAGTTCATATATAATAGGAACCAAATTTATATATACCATTATTTAATTAGGACATGTAATATTTATGAAATTTAACAGTTCAATAGGTTTTTTCCATTGGAATTCATACTATGGGATGTGAAAAAATTACATGCGACTATTTATTGTTTTAATTACATATTCAATTAATAAGATCAATCCTTTAACATTCATAATATGTGATACTGAAATATCAGAACCGGAAACCCATTTCCATTTATTTATGTCAATTTCAAATGAAATCTATAATACACATACCTTTCAATGATTCCATAATTAATTAATAATAGTTAACATAAGTGGGTCAAGTGAAATCACACATGAATGGTGTCATAGATAATATCAATAAGACATCTTATTCATATCTAATGATAACCCCATCATGGGTGGTGTCATTGCTGTACTTGTATAACATATATAGAAGGTGGTGTATAACTTGATCATGATGTTTGTAATCATTTCATGTGAATTTAATAGTGTACAACCAATGAAATCTTAATTTAAAACGTAACGATAGTTTATAAAATGGTGAGAATTGAGCGATGAGTAATATATCAGATCACTCATTCATATTAAAGACACCCATATATTATCAGCCTCTAGTATGACTTGTATTAGAATAAATATGCAGAACAGATCAAGGCCCAAAAAATAGTGCATATGATCATGAACCTCGAGAAAACATTCGAGATAAATCCAATCAATGAATGGTGTAGAATGATTGAATGATGTAATGATGTGTATCTTATAAAATGAATGATGATTGAATTAGACATTTGATGTTGGATTGAGATAAAATTATATGGAGGATAGAACATGGGATCACCTTCATGTAGAAATAAAATCCTATTTCTGTTTTGATGGAAAAAAGTTGTGATGGGTAATAATTATAAACATTTATAGGAAATTTTGAAAATATTCCCAAAATATAAACAATTTATGGTTTAGAAACTTGGATGGAAAATCCTGGTCCCAATAGTGTTCCTCCAACATCATATGGAGAGAACCCGCATAGATTAATTTTAATGGTTTGTATAATAATATGAAAACCATGAAATCCACCCTATTACATTTTCACGCGAATCATGCAATGGTATGTGGCTCTGGGTACTTGATTTTGGAATGTCATGGAACCTTATTGTCCCACTATCTAGACAACATGGTTATGAGTAACCATGCAGGTTGGGATATGAAATTTAAACTAATCATGTAGCCTCCTGAATTCTCCACCAGCTGGGTTTCTGAGATATGTGAATGCCCAAAAAACACTCTTTACCTCCATGAATTCTCTAGGAATCCAAATTTGGTTCAAGATAATGAATTATTTTGAAATTAAATTGATCCATTCATGATACTAAAATTAGTTATTACTATCTACACCATTAAATTAAATCATCCCTAAGTTAAATATTCAACAAATAGAAAACAAATTTGGAGAAAAACTCTTACCCCCGAGCATACACGTCATCCTTCCAATGCAATGAATTTTCATATACAAAGCTATACTGCCATAAATCTTATAGTAATAGGAAATATCGGCCTAATAGAGCCTCCATTCCTTGGAAAATTATTCTTATATGATACTCCACAAATGTAAATTTAAAAATAACTTGTCCTCCTTAGGATCCTATGTTATGAGTTAGGTTATCATGATAAAAGTGATGTTGTGAAACACTAAAAACATTGTGCATGGAATTGTACCATTGATGTGATAGAAACTGGTAGTCTACCATATTGACTCTCTACAAGTTCTTGAATTTCTCGATAAAGCATGAAGATATATTCTCTTTCATATTTATCCATCAATAACTATGCCTTGGTGATCCCCATAGGAAAAAATGTTTCCTGACCTCAAACTAAAGAGGTCATTAGCAGAAAAAAAAATTATATTTCAATCAATAATGAAAAGTATACCTATTATACCAGACCATGTTATCATACCCTAATGTCTCTAGAAAAATATGTCATCCTTGTATCACTACCTCACACTCCTCTAACCAATATAGGGGTGAACAACATGTCATACCATAAAGGCCTCATATTGATCCATCTGAATCAACACCAACATGATATTATTATTGGAGAACCTGACCAGAGCGATATGATTCAACCATGAACCTCATAAATCAAACACACATGCACCTAGAGAATGTCATTTAAAACCAGTATCATCTGTCCAAAGTCGGTCTGAAAACTTCATTCTCTTCACCATATCAAGGTGGAAAGAGGTAATTGTCAAGTATTTAATGAATCACTACATATAACTCCCATGAAACTCTAGATTTGTCTCAAAATTAAAGGTCATTAATATCTATTCATCAATATCTTACTATAAAAAAATTTCTTGAGTTTTATGTATCAATATATCTATTTACACATTTCATTTTATAATAATTCATATAATATATCAAAATTAATGGACTAAAAAATTTCAACCCATATTCATTTTCTCTGATTCAAGGAATTTTTTAAAGATATATATGTGGCTATTTTGTTCTGGATACCCTAGAAAGAGATCACCCATTATATCATGTCACCAATAGTGTACGCCCAGGACAACTATAGCTAGTTCAAGGTCATGCGTCGGGTATTTTTTCTCATGTGGACTCAACTATAAAGGTACATAAAAATATAACCACCTATATTATCAGTATACCCATTCTGATTTGTGATTAATCACTGAACACTATATTTCCTATGATAGGGTAAGGAATAAATGAAAACAAGTGCAAAAATAACTCCTCCTTTTAGCTTCAGAAAGTCCTATTTCACTATTGTAACAAATTAATCCACACACCCTTATTTATTAAACATGTATGATGTGAAGCAATTCATAAAATATCTAAATGAAATTCTATTAATATTTATTTTCCCCAATAGACTCCATATATCAAACACATTTTTGGGATACTTCTAGGAAACCACAACAATCACCATCTCTTGTTTAATAGATGCTCTTAATTAGATGATAATATGACCCATGAAGTTAACATTGTCAAACTATTTGTGGTAATTAGAAATATTTTAAATACTTGTGATTTGTTCTTTGGGTATTCAAAATTATATCCATGTTTCTAACATAGTTTCTACAACTATGAGAATACACTTAGATGTCATCCACAAAGACCACAACAAATGTCTAGATATATGTGGAAATACATTTTAATCAATTCCAAGAATATGGTGGCTGCATTCAAGAGACAGGTAGACATAACGATATTCACATATAGACAATATACTAGCCATGAAAATGTGTATGGCGTATGTCTGATGGTAGGACTCACACCTTATAATAGGCAAAAATCATTTCAATATCTATAAATAAAACATCTCCTCAATGTTTTTTAAAGCGATAATATATAGGAGGTAGTGGATACCATTTCATAATATTATGTGGTTATATCTATCTTTAATACACACAATAATGAATGTTCCCATACATCTTCGTGGAAAAATCATGGGGGAACCCCAAGAGGAAGTATTGGGAATGATTAATCCATTATAATCCATATCATCAAAGTACATATTCAACTTAAAGAGCTTAGATGGTTCCACCCTAAATCGTGGAATAGATATTGGATATGCCCTTGAACAATCTCAATGTTAATTTGTAACTCTATATTATGTTGTATGCTAGAGAAATCATTAGGAATTATATCACTAAAATACTCTACTACATGAAGAAATATATTTAAATGATTTGCAATATCCTTTATGAAAATAATAAAAATTTGGGGGGTCACTCAACTTACCCATGATGCTTCAGTATAACTCTACAAGTGATGACATTCCACTATCCCATGAGAAGAAAAATCCTACACTAGAGGGATGTAAATATAAAAAATGGTGATAGAAGTCCATGGTGGTGTGATATGTAACAATAGAATCCATCTTAAGAATGAAACTAAATCTCATCAAGTCAAGAACAATGATTTCACATATGATTGGGCAGCTACCGACCTCAACGGGGAAGTCCCTTCATTATCCAATTCCATATGACTTCACTCCCAACTATGTGTACACGGTGATGACACCCTAATAATACTAAATAACCAATCCATGACTTTCCACAACCGATAAGGATATAACGGAGTGAAAATCACTGAGTGAATGAAAATTTATTTTTATTATTATGCAAACACTTTTAAGGATAAAATGAGAAACCATACAAGATATCGCCACTTCACCAATTCAACACTTCATCACAAAAAATCATTCATGCACAATGTATGGAATCTAAACCATCCTTCAAATAGACAAACGACCATAACTAGAGACGAAGTCACCAATAAATTGCCAAGGTACAATGATCTAGGGGAAACAACCATCAAGAGAGCTGGACAAACCTTAGAACCAGTCTTCTCTAAAGCCCACCGATACGACCATCGACATAGACCCAAATCCACAAACACAGAGTGAAAATAACTAATATCAAATAAAAAAATAAATTAATAGATGATTCAAGAATAGTTCATATTATTATTTGTAGTTCTATACTCTTATCCGCAGGTATTGGTTGTAATGAATGAATTGATCATGATCCATATCCCTTTGACACTACTATACTACCCGGAGTAGCCACACTATCCTGGTGCTAATAATAATATCTATGGATACGACTTCAATGTATTCCACCTCTGTTCTTCCCACTAGTTATACTCCCAACTCCTCATATGATGTGGCATAAAATATCCTTCCCTTGAATGTGGAGTAAGAGTGGAACCTATTAAATCAGAATAAGATGTAACTCCCAGAAATAATATTTAATCCATCACCATACAACATAAATAATAATACTTCATAAGGTTTCTATTGCAATGTGGCTTCAGATCCCCCGATAATCCAAACCAATGGATTATAATGGAGTGTCCAATGAAATTAATCTGGGTAACATTGATATCATGAGAAAACTATTGGGAAAACATCCTAATATTGAAAAAACTACTAGCCTAACACATCATTAATCTTATGTTCATAGTACTATAACCTTCCCTTAGGTTGTTCTCAATGATAACATCATGATTGAAAATCTAAAAAAAGTAGGTATCACTCTTGACCATCCATATTGTGCGAATCTATGGATGCTCAAAGATAGATAATGTGGCCTCTATCCTAGACATAAGATCCTATTAACCTCCAGCTTCCAAAAGTGGTGGGATCATACTACTAATTGGACTCATATGTTAGATCAACCGTCATAGGTTCGGTTCATGGAACACACCGTAAAGACGATATTATAAATAGAAAAAATCCACTATGTCAAGCACTGGTTATTAGTTATACTAGTGAATTTGGTGACTTAGGTGGCACTAAAGGGGGAATCACTAGTTGCTCTGGACCACCACCTCCAGGTTATGGTCGTTTCCACCATCGTGACACATGAAATGAAGATTTAATTGTTGAATTTATCTAATAAGTATAACCACATGACTCAAAACTATTTTAATATTAACAATAGACAATAAAAAAAATTGACCTTAACAAGATGTTGTTACAATTTTATGTACAACTCCAAACACAGTCTTAGAATACAATGTGTTTATATGTGTTTATGTTTTATTTACATGGGTTTTATTATGTGAATGGGTCACTCACACCCTACCTATTCATTTTTTGGAAACCATTTATTTTTTAAAAATAAGATTTTCATTTTATGTTTTAATTTTATTATTTATATATAACTATATTTATTAAATCGATCTCCTTTCTCAGTGAATATAGGCCTTGAAACTCATTCAATTCATCTTTAACTCAAACTACTTTATGTCTTAAAATGTAATAGTTAATATACTATAGATCATCATAATAAATCACCCTTTGAAACCCACAAGGGACATTCATATCATTAATTAAAACTAGAAATAATTTAACCACAACCTAATAGTAGTTCATGTAACTAGAGGTACATAGTAAATATTGATAGAAAATAGATATTTTAAAGTACACCATCATCCTACATGGGAAAAAAAATTTACATGGATGTAAAAAATTCAAATGACCAACTATATGCCTTGTAAAACATGTTAGGATATCAAACTAAATATAGAAACCATGAACCACTCAATAATCATAGGCAACATAAGAAATGAAAGAAGTAAAATGGAAGTAAATGTAATAGAATTTTCATGGAATATAATTTTTAGGTTCCTATAATGATTCATGATTGAATCTTCCAATACCATATCTCCTCAGGTGAAGGTTATAATTAAATCCACCATAATAATAAAAATAATAACCATTACATAGAAATTACAATACATAGGTGTGAAAATATATCAACTATAATAGGGGAAATACATAACAAAAAATTTCTTTTCCAAGGAACTTGGTATCTCCCCCAAGCATGGGATAGATATTTCTAGGACTGACTGATAAAAAAGATCCATGTATTCATAATTACTTATCTATATTCCCAAATTATATGAAAAAGTAAAAGATAAATCTCTTTGATACCACTTTATGATGTCCCGACCCAAGTTCCACTCAATGTTTCCCCTCAGTTGATTGGCAACATAGCCTCTTGTGTGCATCCATGTTTTTTAGAGGATAACAATTAGTACTGAGGGGATAGGGTGTTTCCATGAGAAGATAATGGACTCATTTCCTATGTATAGAAGAGAAGATACATACACTATATCAACTGGACCGATAAACCACAATATCAAATGTTTGATATCACATGATAATGATAAAAAACCCAAATGAAAATAATAAAAAATTTGAAAATGTAGCAGAAAAATAAAGATGAAAATGGATGACATATGTCTACAAAAATAGAAAATAGGTAAACATGGTAGTAGGTAAAAAATTATATAAATAATAATTAAAAATAGAAAAAAACAACCCAAGAACTCTATTCTCTAATTGGTTCAACTGCTACAAAGCTGGATCCTAATGCAAGAAATCAAGATCATGCTTCCAAATTTGGATTCATCCCCTTATAAAAACAACTACACATATAATATCTAATGTATTATCTGCGTCCTGAATATGGTGTGGAATACATCTTAGTATGGACCACCAATGGAATTTATTTCATCTAGTATGAGAAGTATTAACTTACATTGTGAATGTATGCATAGATTTAATGGAGTGAAGTAATGTAAATACCTCGTTACCTGCTTTAGCCTTTGATATTTCAGAACATGTAATTATTTAATTAATTATTCTCCAGTTTATAATAAGTAAAGTAAGTAGATCCACAAAAAGACTAAGGCATCTGATAATGATACTATCATATGATTATATATTATAAGAACCAATAAATCCGTGATAATGAAAAATTTATAATGGGATCCAAGGTAATAACTATTAAATACTTTACCTCATGGGTCTATCCAAATCTATAATATATTACATCTTGGATAAAGGTTTCTGTGTGTAATATAAGAGGAATACCCAATGTAATTCCACTATAAATAATTCTAACCATGTCCATGTATCTCTTCCAAGGTAAAATAAAATAATCTTTAATTCTCCCAAAGAGGGAAAGTTCAATTCGTGACATTTCAAAAGACATCAAACTTAATCCATGGTTTGTATCCAAGGAATCATGATATTTGAAGAATGTTATGGGATCCTATGGATCTATATTTGGAATTCACTAGTATATAGGGACTATGTTCTTAGATGGGAATCTCCCTTGGAAAATGTGTCCTTGAATTACAATGTCATCATCTAGGTGGTGAAATTACTCCATTGAGAATCAAATAATGGATAATGTATGACCACTCCTATGGAGATTAAAAATCTCCATATAGAATATGCACATTATATATAAATCCCAATATTTAATTATTCCATGTAATAATAATTTAGTTTAATAATTCAAGTTGGTCATTCTTTTTACATTCATAGTATGTGGCATGTTAAATAAATGAATGAATCTATTTACTAGTTTAATTACATATTAAATTATTATGTTCATTTATTTACCTTTCATACAATGTGATAATGATAATGAGAACAAGTGACCCATTTAAATTTATATAATTCAAGGCAATGTGATATGTATAGTATTCTTGAATTTTAAAAATTAATGAATTAATTTATAACAATAACATTTGTAAGGAAAATAGGATGCACAAATGAACTATGTCACAAAGTATCAATGCAAGACACTATAGGAATTACTAATAAAAACAACATAATTTGGTTTTTGGTGTTGAGTTAATATTTTACAAGAATTCATAGATTATATTGTTGGGGAACTATAATATAATAAAGAATATTATAATCATGGAATGTGAATTTAATGGGCGAAACCCAAGGATATCATCATGTGAAAAATGATGATAGATTATAAAATGATGATACTTGAGGGTGAGTAATAGACCACCTATGTCGAGACTATAACACATTACGCTTCCAATATCAATCTATTGATTGTATTTGATCATTAAAAATTTAAATAATATATCAACAACCTAAAAATATGGAATTTCGTCTTGAAACTCGACAACTCATTCCAGAGAATAGTAAAAAAAGAAAAGGTGGAGATGATCGACTGACTTTACGATGTTTATCCCATGAGATAAATAAGGATTGAATTATAATACAAATGAAGTAATGTGATAAATAAACTGTATGAGTGAATACTAGAGCTATAATGTGAGAAAATATGGGGATATATATGCTGGAATGATAAAAAGAGGAGAGGGGTATGATCTATAAGAATTTAATGGAATTTTTTTAAATTTAAAAAAAAATATTTGGGATCACAGTTTGGATGCATGGTTGGATAAAATCATTTCCAAATGTATGACACACACTACATAAAGAGAGAAAATTCATCATTTCATATGCATAGTTTTAATAACCTGGTATAAACGACGAAATTCTCTCCACTGCAATTTTTTAGATACCTGCATGGGCATGGGGACCTGTTTACATGGTTTGTGAAAATTCATTCTCCCTATATAGCCCTCTATCCATCCCCACACTTTTAAGAGAGCCCATGTATTCTAGATTTCATGATGTCTACTAACCATAGAGCCTTGTGAGATCTCAATCGGTCATGATTCCATGTTCCAAGAAAACCCCAAACACCGCCGTAAACTCTATGAACTCATTAGAAATCCTAATTAGGTCATAATTAAGAAATAGACTAAATTTAAATAGAACCATAATATATTGAAACACGGGGTTCTTACCCCTATGAGATTTTTTTATAATTATTTTCTCAGGATACTACATCATTACCTACCTTCATAATTTTATAAGACTATGTTTGTAGTTGATCAAGAATCATGGCTCGATCTTCACCTAAGATTCTTATTACAGAAGAAATTTGTGACATTTTACTCTTATGTAAAATTTTTTAGATGAATTTAAATTAGAGGTGATATTGTTTGATTATTTTAGTTGATAATGAAAATTTATTTCAGTGTATCCCTCTCTTATGGACTAACATCTATGGGAATAATTCTTGTCTTGTTTTTTATTATCATACTATCTATTATGAACATTATCAATTTGTTGAAACTAGCATTACATAATGAAATTTAACGATGTGAACTTTGGTGAGAATTTCTAATTAGGGTGTGTGGTGAAATTAAACACTATATTTTGACCCCATCCTCTAATATGAATACTATATAAATAATTTACAATTAGTTGATGTATTTTATTTAATTCATTAATGCTTTCTGGGTAAAGGAATCATTTTTCCCAAGTATTGATGTCGTTTTACATGGTGATTTACCAAGGTAATTTGGTAGTGTATCACTTTTATTACCATTATAATTCTTTTTTAAACATCATATTCTAGTGATTACAATTTAAATGATGGAGTGTGTTCCATATATTGAGGGGGTGATCAAAATTCCACCTTATGACACTGCATCTAGAATTTTGAACTAAGGATTTGATAAAGGAAAGAAAATTACTTATTTTTATCTTTCTTCTATAGTTTTCTCATGATCAATGTGTCTTATTAACATTTCATCATAGGTGAATAAAACTAGTCAAAATGATGTGGATCTTTCCCAACTATGACATCATAAATAGAGAGATCAGCGGGTAAATCCTCTATCATATTGTAAGGTAGGATATCGAAGGGTGGTTAGAATAAAGACCATCAACATGGGTTGTCTTCATGATGAGAATGGATTTCGCATACCAAAGATAAGGCATTAGGCATGACTGGACTCATTTTCCAAAGGCTCATAGGGTAGAAGGGATCTCTCATCATTAAATAAGAATGTGGAGACTCTCATTACTGATTGGATATTCCATTTTGTGGAGGTATAACATCATGACCCAAAATACTATTTTAAGGAGACTTCCTTTAGTGTATACCCTTCAAGAACCTTCTAGGTGGATGATAACATTGGGATGATCAACTTATTTTTTTATCATCTGGCTATGTTTTGGGATTTCATGGTGCTCATTGTGAGATGGTTTCTCATTATTTATATGATTTTATTCTTGATGGAAGGCTTATAGGTTATGTGTTAGGGGAAATCATTCAAAATGAATTCAAATATTCCCACAATTTAGAAACAATATAGTAGGATCATGAGATTCCATATATACTAATGGAGGGATTTATGAACATCAATTGTATGCATAGTTTTACTGTATATCATCTCTTGATTTTATTAATATTTTGGGAGGTTTTTTTTGGATGTCCCTATGTCGATGGTTGGGGACACTTTTCGGGGAATGTGGGTTATCATATAAAATATATTTTTTTGTTAGCACCCATGTTTCTAATAAAATTTTCCAATAGTTTATTTTGTAATTTTGGAAGGGATATTTGAATCTCATATGGGGTCCATTGGAATAGTACTATTAAATATTGTCTAAATAAGGGTGTGGACCTGACTTGATTTTATATATATCATATGGAAATTTTTCCAATGACCCTCCTAGATAAGAGTAGTGGTGTGCATTGTCTCCGATGTGAGATGTTGATGTGTCACCACAATTAGGGGTATTTTTTTTTGAAGTCCCCATAGTTAAATTGTGATTTATCACCCTGAATTCAGTGAAAGATTTATGTGTCCACCCTATAGTGTCATATTTTCAAGTCACCCTAATTATGTGAGGGATTTGTGTGTCCACCCACTACCATTTATATTTATGTTATTCAGTCTTGGAAGGTTTTTATGATGATAGAAATAAATTTCATATACCCTAAAACCATTGTAACGATGTTCATGGTATCTTCAATGGCATAAAAAGGGATAATTACCCATTCAATGGCTGGATTTGGGGTTTCTGTATGATCTAACCCTCTAAGAAGGTGTTTGATCCTAAATGAAATTTTATTCCCAATTGGACTACTGTGATTTAAAGGGAACAATGGTTTGACCCATCATCCTATTTTCTGGTTGTTTCGTTCATTAGGATGTCATGTGTCACTATGTCTGATATACCCATGTTTAACTAATAGGAAAAAACACTCTCATCGTGTTGATGGTTTATCGTTGTGCGTCATTCGAGGTGGAGACAACATAATGGCCTTAATTTGAGATACCCCTATTTGTGTGGGTGAGATCATTGTTAGCGTTATGATCGACCAACCTTTGGTAATGGGGTATATAAATATTGAATTCTTGGGATATGTTCTATTGATGTTTGTATTTAGATATTGGTTTCATTTTCATCCAGGCCTCCAACCATCATGTAGTGGATGAATGGTAGGGATTCATAAACTCAATGGCTTATCGATCTACCTCTATGTATGTGAGGGTACTATTTTTGTCGTACTCAAGAACCAATGAATTTAAAACCAAACATTAAATATGTTGAGTGGGTGAATATGTCCAATTAATTTTTGAGGGTCTAAATTCAGTAGTTGATGATGCACACATATATGTGAACAGGTATGATTCTGTTTTGATCAGAGGTAGATCTGGTAGAATGTTCCTGAAATATATGTGAAAAAACAACAAACCCCTTTCAAATTAAAATATTAATAAACCTGAACATGAATAATTTATTTTATTTTTTGGAAAACATTCATTTCGATAGGGATAGGGGCGCGATAGGTAGGAGACACCATCATCATTGTTAAGGATTCATATCAGGTTCACAATTTTATTCCTGAAGAAAAAATTCATTTCTTTTTTTGATTCAAGATAGATGAATTAATCATGATGGGTTTAAATAGTTGAAATATTTTTCACATTGAATTCATCATTATTCTATGGATTTCATTGGGATTTTGTTCAAGGATCCATAAAAACTCATTTATTACCACATTTAAGAAGATTCATGAACATATATTCCAATGTTAGGTGGTTTTTTAGAGATGTCCCAAAATAATATTGAGAAACACATTTTTCAAGCGGGTAGCAGTTTTGGATCATCACTCACTTTAGGAGGGAGTTATTTCCTAGACTATGAAACTATTAATGATTTATGGACAAAATTAAATTCCATTAAAAATTCCCAATATTACCTGAGTTTCCCTTGAATTATAAATTAATTATTATTATGTTTCATAATTATAAATTTTTTAATGTATTTTATGTTCTTCATAAGAGGATAATTCCGTAGGAATATATTGATCTCGTTATATGGTATCATATGTCATATAGATTATATATTATTCTGTCACAAATAATTATTATACTGGTTTTAAGAAATACGATGGGGATCTCTGGATTTTATCATCATCCATGTAGAAAAACGTTTTTTCAATTTCAGTATAGGTGCAATAATATGGTTTTCCTAAATTTCCTCATGAAATTAATAAAAATCCACATAGTTCAATATCAAATAATGAAACAATTATATTTCTTAAGTTCATGTGATATGGGAAAAACCTGATTTTTTATTTTATTCATCATGAACATTTATGTGAACGATGCTTTGCCAAATTTTGGGGTCGGTCCTCTACTGAAGTATGTCATGTAACCTGGAAGGGATGTGATATCACGTATATAATATTAAATTAATGGGAATATGTACTAGATTAAATTATGGTAGATATGGGGGGTCTATGTTTCGAAATTATTGAGGCATCCTACATATCCCATTTGGATGCGAATCAATTCCCATGTAATTTAATACGTTTTGAGAACCCACACCTATGGAGGTCCTTCAAAGGATTCCTTTTAAAAAATGTGTCCCTTTGAGATGATAAAGAAATTATTATGTGGGATTACAATATATAAGAGTATTATTATGATGTTGGATACATGGATCTAATGACCTGCTCATACGGTAGACCTCTGAAGGAAGTAAAGTGGAAAATCTAAAAAGATATGGCATGATATATTGAAAACCGAACAATCTTTGTTCCCCTAGTGCAAGAGACCTGGTATTTGGTTGATAAAGAAATGGATTTGATTTTATTATCTACAATACCATTTTTTTTAAATTAGGATAGTAACATATAACTAATTTCCTTGATAAATCACAAAAGAAATGGATAGGGGATTACTCTTGAAGATATTTAAAGATTCTAGTTCAAGAGAGGAGAGTGTGATAAACCAGTAACCATCAATGAGAAAAAAATCATGATGTTATCCCTTCCAACAAGGAATGAGAATTCTATTGTCTTAGAGACTATGTGGAATGAATATAAAAATAGCCTTAATATATTAAATAGATATATATTTGACACTAACCCCATGGATAGAGCCCTCATGACCAAGGGGATTCATAACTGAATGCACCCCTAGGACCCTACCCATTAGATGGGACAATTGTGGGACACCTATATACAAAATAATGCAGAAATGAATGTGAGACATGATGGTTTGATTCCTACCAAATTTTTCAAATTAAATAGGATTTAATATAGGAATAAATATTATCTACCTCAGATAAGGGATCCAAAGTAAATGGATCCCTTATATTAGTGTCTTGAAAGAAGGAATGTATGGTGTCTCTCATAGGATATGGATTATTTAGAATAAGGTTTGTTCCACTAGGGATATCTAGGAGGAATTATATGTGTTCCATGGAGGGTAGGTATGTGTGAGTAGGATGTCCCTTGGGTGATGGGAAACCTATGAAGGAATACTTGGGAAAGGCCTTGATCTAGGCATGAAGGATATCCTAAGGTGTCCATGGATGGGTCTAATGTAGATCTTAGGAATTTGGAGGGGCCTTTGTGATAGTTTTATCAACTATGGGTAGGTGTCCTCATAATTAAGTCTTATGATTTAGAACCCGGATGGGAATTTGACCCTACCATACCTCTTAATTTAATATTTTCTCAGGTATTGAGGGATAATTGAAACATTTTTATCTCCTAGTTCAAGGGGCTACATGACCAAGGCTCAGAAGTCTATTCAATTTTTCTAGTGTCTCAAATGAGGAGCCTAGGGGATCTATTAATAAGAAAAAATGAGAACATGAACAAAGGAGGTCACCCACACAAGTAACTCAAAATGGTTCCCTATACTAGTTTCTCTTGTAACGGGTGGATAATGATAAAAATTAATGAATGTAGGTCCGGTTTGATCCTTCCAACATGCATGTTGGGGGAATGAAGTCCAATATAGATGAGATCACAATATCCTTAATGGGTATCTTAAACTATCTAATACGTGATAAAATTTTCATTAAATACTATCATCGATTTTATAATAGTTGAGTATTAACATTGATCATATGGTATTTAGCATTACATTTTACCTCATAGTAAATAATATTTAAATTTATCTTCTTTGTATGGGTTTTCATTCCCCCTTCACCATATTTTTTATTTTTAGAATATTTTTATAATTAATTATCATTACAATATGTGTTATTTAAAACTTTTAATGTGTATTTTTAGTTTATACACATAATTAAGTCATTTTATAATTCTCTATTCAATTTTATGATCATTTTAATGGTTTATTTCACAATATAATTGATGACTTGACTATTTATTATAGAATTTAAATAGAAGGAATCTACTTGATCATTTTCTAATAAACCAATTTCATTTACCTCTCCTTTTTTTATTTATGATATTTTTATGTAAAAGTACAATTGTTTCACAACTTGGTACTTAAAAAATTTTATAATGTGTTTTTATGAAAATTTTACTTAATTTCTCCCTCCATTAAAAAATATTTTTTCATCCCATCCCATGTTTAAAAAAATTAATAATGTTTTTAACCCTAAAAAACTATTTATTATATACATTTTTACCCTCATATTTCTTTATTTAAAAAAATTAATGGAATATTTGATTATTTCCAAAACAAAAAATGTTTTATATTTAAAAAAAGATAAATTAATATTGGTTTTGATGTGTATGGAATGAAATGAATTTATATCCTTCCGGACCAATCAAATGATTTAAAAATTAAATTTTAATTTTTAAATCATATATTCAAATAAAATTATTTTAAATAATTTTTTTGAACATTTATTTTTAAAAATTGATGTTCATAATAGAATATTTATTTTACTAAATAATTATATATAGATATCTTTTTATCATATTATTAATTATCAATAATAACAACCCATTATTATTACTTTATTATTTATATGTTGTACTGATACCATTGTTATTATTTTTATGTATTGTTTATGATAATTTTTACCAAAGAATGTATTCAAATTCACATTGTTATTTTTTTTCACTGACATTCCATTGAAATATCAGCTTCTATTTGAATATTTTATGTTAAATATCACTTAAATATTTATGTTACTAAATGATGAATATGACTATTCTCTAAACCATATTCCATTATTATATACATTTATAACATTTAAATTTATTAGATTATCTTTGGAAATGAAGATAAATCGAAATTATTTAATATATATAGATATTAGATGATAAGTAATAATTTTCATTGATTAAATCGATTATTTGATATTTGATGAATTCCTTCAACTTACTGTGATTAGTGGTTCAAAAACTTATATAGCCCCATGATGCATAAAACATTCAAGTGAGACAATTATATAAGATATAATTAATCATGTTAATACCAATTGTATAAACCTTATTGGAAATTTCTTGAATGTAGTGGTATCATGTATATGAGACATGACATAAAATAATTAAGAATTTATTTAATTTAGAGTAATTATTATCTATTAGATTTTCAAAATGATATTATCTATTGATTAATGTCGTTCTCATTTATTGACTAAATGGAATATGTTTTCAACTATTTAACATGGAATATTATTTATGAATTATATAGATATTATTGACAATTTAATGATTGAATTTCATGCATGTCCAGTAACATACCCTACAATATTTATTATTCGTTATTGATTCATCATATCTATCTCTTTACATAACCCTCTATATGAATTTTATCTACCCCACATTTTGTTTCGTTTTCAAAGGAATCCTTGATGTTTACTATGACTGTTAAGAAATAATATTCTAGGGGTTATAATGTTATTATTGAAAAAAATAATTTAGTATTTTTTTGTTTCCAAATGTAATGTAAGACTCAAGTATTTATCTAGTCTACCAAGTCTACTAAACTATTTGGTGCATCATAAATCAATTCCTTGTATCTTGTGTGAATGTAATAAAACATGAACACTCTCATGAATACTAGATTCAATGTAAAAAAATCAGTCTTTTAAAAAGTATATGAATAATTATCCAATAAATTTCTATAAATGGAAATGTAAATGATTCATTTGTGGGAAGTAAGGGAACCATGTGAGTGATTTCAAAAGGGTAATATCCACCAATTTGATATATCAATGGAATGATACTATCATACCTTAAATATTTTACAATTTTTCTATTACAATTAAAAAGAAATCTATGTGAATAAACTCTCTAAGATAATTTAATTCAATGAAAACTGATGACAATAACATTGATGGCCAAGATAAAAAGGGAGCATATACAATCCAAACTACTGAGGTGGTTCCAAAAAATAATGTCGTGATAGGTGTGCTTGTGATTCATTATTTAATAAAGAATTTATTTTTATATTATAGTAATATGAATAATTTTTTATCTTTAATGTTCAGTATAAGTATTCAAATCCCACCAAAGAACATGGATGTTGATTTATCAGTGATGAATATAATTGGGTATCATTTTTTAATTCCAATAATATAACTCATACCATATAAATATTTATGGGATTTTATTCCTAGGTAACCTCATTATACTCTCTTTATTGGAATATAATTTATTTATAGTCATGGATTGACTATGTTTAAAAATAGAAAATATAATTTTTTGAGAAAATAAAATCACCCTCCATATCCTGAATCATACCCAAATTCTATACACATGTAATGAACGGGTTGAATCTTTATTGGTACTGATATGTAAATTATAGATATTATTAAATTATAATAAATAATATCAAGGTCATGAAATTGGGATGAAGGAAAATACTATCTTTGATAAGTCTCCAATTAAAGGGGACTTTTTTATGTCTTTCTCGATGAATTAGATGTTCTTCATCCAAGCCATGATGATCAATTCTCAATCATGTTTGGGCCGAAATATTTTACAATGTCCATGAATCCATATATAATTTCAATTTTGAACATTATAATATAATAAAATAATTATATGATATTCTATAAAAAAGGATTATATATCCATGTACTTAACCATGCAATGTACCAATAATTTTTAATGAAGATTTAGGGGTCAATTCACCTCTACATTGACTACTTTGAGCTATATTAGAACATTATAAAAAACAATACTCCTCCATAGATTTAAAACTTTTTGAATAAATATATGGAAGCAACACTTCCCTATAGTATATTTCCGGTAATTATATTATCATATAATGTTGATGAATAAGGTTATGATCCAGACAATGTTTCATAAAAAGTAATTGAACTATGAGTTCATTCTGATTCCTTTTGGACTCAATAATTCCCAATAAATATACATGGAATTTAATAATTCTTTATAATAGGATTATTATGAGAAATTTTGGTGGTATTTGGATACAGTATTCTTATGCACTCTAAAACAATGGATGAACATGAGGAGTATTTGAATTATGTATTGATGTCTTTGTGAAAGGAAATTTTATTTGTAATGTTCTGTGAACTCATTTTATAAATATAGAATGTAACATTATTGAGAATTTTAATCACCATCAATGTGATTACTATGGATCATTACGAAACCTGAATAAATTTAAGGATTTATGAGGACAACCTCTATGAATAACATTAGATGATTCCATGGATTATCATGGTGTTATAGATTATTTATGAGATACTTATAAATATTACCAAACCCAATATCAATTTTAACTGATAGAGGTGAAATTATTTCATAGAATAATTAATATTATGTGAGATATAATTTACTACAATAATTTTCTAATCAATAAACATATTCTCACATTACCCCTGATCAGGGATAGATTTGGGATCTAAAATGAAGAATCTAAAAATGGATTGTGTTTTGTTGTTATGAAAAATGATAAAGTGATAGTATATTCGCCCACTAATAATTTATCAAATAGAAAAACCATCCAACAAATGATCATTAATTTGGTGCAGTGATCGTCTCATTGAATATTTTGTGAATATATTTTTAGGGATATAATTGTTAGATTTATAGGAGCCATTAAACCCATATGTATTTTTTCACACGAATTTATTTAAATAAAAACGAGTATAGGTGTTTAGATATGATCATGTATTAATATTTTTTAACTAATTTCCGTCATTGAATGTATGAATATATGCTGATGTTATGAGTATTATGGATGTCGTAACTCTTTCAATGATGGGGATTGTAAGGGATCCAATCCTCCTGGAGAGAAATTGATCGATATAGTAATAAGAAAAGGATAATCATCATATGTCTCTCAAACATATTTTCAATGACATATTCATGGGATAATGACAGCTTCTCAAAAGGATGATGAGGTTCTACTGAAAAATGTAAGAAATATTCCATCGTAAGTTGTTTTAAAAAATGATGTTATAAGGTTTGGAACTCAATTATATGTCCCATAAAAACCAAAACTAATGAGGGATATTATTGATGATGCTCATATTTCATCAATTAATATTCATTTTGAAATCAGTAAGTTGTATAGTTATTGGATGTAAAACTTATTGTGTGATAACAAAAAAAATGAGATTGCATAGTTTTTATCATGATTCTTGGTATGCCAACACATCTTTGTAGAATAAAAAAATATTATGTTTATGATGAAACGTTTTTCCATATTAGTATAGAAATGGGATAAACATTGATTTAATTTTAGGATTCCTCAGGACCCCAAAGGATATAAAATCATATAGTTCATATTCAATCACCTTACCATGTCATCACATTTCATATATTTCCAAGAAAGATTTTTTTCATAACCATGTAACAAGAATATACATAATTAAAGTGACATGAGTTCTTGAAGTTATACGCTTTATTTTATATGATCAAGATATATGATTTACCTTGAGGTTTTAGATAAGATTTCGATAAGAGATGGAAATAGGGAGAAACATAAACAATGCTTGTAAACAACATACAATTTTTTAGTTTTAATGGAAAACTCATAATTTAGAGAATATCCTATGGTCTTGTTTAATGGATGTACAATGATTTTGGGATTAACACACTTCGTTAGGAAATTTATCATATAAAATCATTTCCCATCATAATAATCAATTATAATATTATAGGGAATTTTGTGGAAGATATGTTATAATTTGATGTGTGTGGGAGATGTTTGAGAGAAAAACTGAATATGGCCAGATATTATCAAAGAATTAATATATATGTATAAAACAAATATGTGATAAATGAAATATCCATTATTTTGATTGGAAATATAGACAGATAGTTCTTGATGAGGGATATATTTTTATTTTATAGATAATTCTCCCTAAACATATCACATTGGAGGAAATTCATCAGGTTCAATAAAAAGGGAAATCTCAGTTCTATGTGAAAAAATCCCTTTGAGATCCATGATCACATCAATGTTATTTCCTATCGACTAGCACTCCAACCTAACCTATCACATGTACATGATGTGTTCTATAAATACCTATTGAGGATGTACATTCAAGAAATTCCACATGTACTAAATTCTAAGGTGAAACCATTTTATAATTCACATTCATTTGAAACAAATATGATAATGATCATAGATGGTAATGAAAATTTTATAAGAAATAATTAAATCACCTAGTCAATATGTTGTGGAGGAAACAAATTTTTTTGGAAGCGATATGGGATCTAGAAGTGTCAATGAAAGAGAAGTATCCTTAATTTTTATAATTAATGAAATAAAAATTTCAAGGGTGAAAATTATGAAGGATGAATAATGTAACGGACAAAAAATTTTAAAATTGAAATTATCATTTTGGATGAAAAAATTCCATATAAATTAATGTTTTTATAAAAAAAAAATACACTAAATAAATCATTTTAGACCATTATATGATTTTATCAATTAAAAGGTGTCTTAAGAATCATTATTGTTGATACTATAGCCATTTTTTAATGACCATTATAATGATTTTATCAAGGGTAATAAAAATGTGTATTTTAAATCGATAATTTTGGCGATGAACATGAATAGTATGATTATACCCTATGATTTCATTTTTTTGAAGCTTCCAGGGGATATAGAATCATTGGGATTTTCCAAACACTAAGCCTAACATCAGATTGAAAAAAAAAGCATGAGGAAAACCTTTTATGGGAGGAGGTAAAACTCATGAATATCATAATCCGAGATCTGTTTCCTGAAATGTTTCCAGAAAATCACACCATCACACACCCTACCAATAGTGAATTTTATTTTTATATAAATGAAAATATATTTACACTTTAACCCCTAACCCTAGAATCCCGGGGACAATCCATTACATTGTTACATTTTCATGATTATAAAGACAGAAAACCTAAATGATTGATCAGTTTATATATTTTTTAAATCTATATTACATACCTGAAACCCATTTTACACTTAGGTTAGAAATTATAGAATAATAAATGTAATGATCATATTCATTGAACCCCATTCAAATGATTCATCTTCATAAGAAAGGGAAATGAAACATTATAAGAGTGAGATTAAATTCTATCTATGGATAAGTACAATGGAAGAGATAAATAATTAATATGAATAATAAATATGGAAAGGTAAATGAAAATGTAAAAAAAAATTATTCAGTCAACTTGATAATGCATAAGAAATATAGAAATATAGGAAACTGAAACAAATCCCACTTAATTAATAATATGAGAATTAAATTTTACCATGGATATTATTAATAATTGAATAAAAAAATCAAGTAAAAAAAATTGAATCCATAATTTGGGAATGATAAATGATGGATATCTAAGAATTACCATCAAGGCTTCATGCCAGGATTATAATATTTTGAAGGATTCATGCAAAGAATCTTCTACAGTTGAGTCTTCATGAAATGAATCTATGAAATGGATAAGGCCTTGGTAAAAACCATATATTCTTTTATCCAAAACACAGAAAAAGAAATAGAGTAGATATATAGGGACCCTTCCATCACACATTAAATCGAATTTAGAAATTATTTGTATAATAATCTATTTAATTTATCAATATTTATTATAATCAACTATCCATATAATAAATATTTATCCAATTTTATATTTTAATTTAATGTGAACACCATATGTAAAAATTGTTTATTATTTAAGAAATAGCAATATCCATTGAACAATAATATGGATATTTAAGATAATATTAATTTAAAATAAAAAGTATCATCTGAATGTGAATGTTTCATGATATTGATAACAATCATAAAATAAATTGATATTATAATGATAACATTTATAACATGGAAATGATAAGGTACAGACTCCTTGGATGAGAAAATTCAAAGTAAAACCATGAATACCCTAAATATTAAAGGATTAATTATGAAGTATATCAAACATTTTATTAGATTCATTGGAAAAATAAATGCATTTGTGAATAATAAGTTTATCCCACATAAGTAAAAAATTTGGATCTAAATCTACAACATTGAGTCTGACATGACATGTGTATAAATATATTCTGAATTAAAAATATATATTAATTATTTGAATGATTCTTAAAGTTTTACATTTTTATCATTATTTTTAGTTCACTTATTATAATTTGGAAAAATACTATATAATCAATTATGTTTATGTCGAGTTTTTTAACATATTCGGTTTATGAATCAAAAATGACATTGTTAAGTAAACTATGGTCAAAGGGGTCATTATAATCACTAAATGAATAATAATAATGTTATTATTATCATAATAATAAATATATTATACTCTTAAACCTCACATTAAATATATTTATGAAAAATTAACCAACATAATAATAATGGATACGTTAAGCCATACATACACTTGAGTAATGTTCCCATTTAATCTATGATTGTTATGGAATGAAGGTCAGTACCATAAAATATTATAAGAATGATAATTATCTCATAAATTATATATTCCATAGTTTTAATAAATTATACATAAAATTATTAATAAGTAAAAGGAAACACATCTTATCAAGAAGGTTGTAGTATACACGTCCACGAATGATATTATCATGTTTTTAGTGCATGAAGGGGGTAATAATGAAAATGATATATTATATTTATATAACGTTTATTATGTCATTAATATCATAAATATATAAATATATATATTTCATTTAGGCAAAATATATTTTATTATAACCATCCTTAATACATCTTCTAATATGTGAATGTATTGCATCGCATTGAGGAGGCGGTATTCCGCAGGTCCACAAATGTTGTTATCGTATTTACACAAATTGGATCCCATAAAGGTATGTTTTATATAATTAATAAAAAACGATAAATACATATTAAATATCTGATATGTCATATATAAATAAATTTCCAATCATAATTTTCAATGATGGGTTTTGGTAAATGGGAAACAAACTACATCATGTTGCGAGGTGGTTGTTCTCCATAATGAAATAGTATGTTCGATACACATCTAGTTGACATATAGGTAGTTGTAGATAAAAACCATAAGAAATAAACATTTACATATATTTTGGATACTTATTATATTTTATAATAATGGTATAATATAGAATTTGGTTTTAGAAAAAACAACAAAATATAATTTCACATTGATGAATGTTTGCTCATTTTTAGGTATCACATTTTAGTTTACACCAAAATTATATCTTGGTTGTATTTATACCAATTTTAGGATTATAGTTTAATGGGAGTAATTTTTTGAAGAATATTATCATTTAGTATGGATTATTAAATCTGTCTTGAAAGGTGTGTGGAAAGGCAATATTGAATTATTATATTTTATAATGGATGGGGAATTATTTTAAACAAAAAAGGTATACACTATCGGATGATCTACCATACCACATGTGCATAAATATTAAAAAATAATTGAGTCACGTGAATGCATGGTGGTGAAAAATCACCACCACCAAAAATCTTATCTTATATATTTTGTTCCTTAGTCTATAAGTTTCCTTATATTTTTCCCTTTAGTTCTTCATTTTGTTAACTACGTGTACAATAGATGTAATTTATCCATTAAAAATAAATTATGGCGATATTATTTATATTATATATACAAATTAAATTTAATATATTATTTATGATTTGAAAAATATAGTTACCCTGTGTTTTGGAAATTATTTATAAAACAGGAGCACATAACACGCAATAACACTACTTTATCTTAGATCATCCTAACAATGTATTTACCATATATAGGTCAATAAGTGAATTATAAATAATATATTTGTCTATTAATGGACAATATTTTATATTTAGTAACACTTAAAATTCACTTTTTAGATGATATGGTTTTTATTAATATTATTTCTTTTAATAAAATTTAATTTATTCGAAAATAACATTAATGTCAATTATGGAATTATTTATTTAATATTAACTAAAAAAAGTATATTATTTGGATTAAAATATATTATGTCAACATAAATTTCAATTAATATATTAATGTTCAAATATAATTTAACATAATTTTTCATTGAATTTAACTTACATTTAATGTTTTTATTATCATTTATTTTTTTTAATTATAAATTAAATAATCAATGTGTTAGCATTTTTTAAGCATTTAATGTAACTATATAATCTGTAAAAATTATTTTTAAATTATCATGATAAGAAAAACAAATTTAAAATTTAAAATATTTTTTATAAAATAAACATTCTAGCTTCATCCAAAATCTTAATCATTATAAATGTTAATGGTATGGAAGGTTACTTTTTTTCATTTTCCATATAGAACTTACTATATGGGAAAACTTCATGAACATGTTACCCACTGAATAATATAATTAGAAAAAATAGGGGATATTGTCTAAATATTAGAATCTAATGTATATTGGACAATTGTATAAGTCATTTCGATCATTATGTTTATGCTCTAGTTCCTTGTAAATATTAATTATAACTTAATAACTCTTATTAATTTTATTTACTTCCTCTAAATTTTTTTGGGAAAAAGTAAATATAATCTTTTTAGACTATAAATATCATACTGATTGAAATCAATTTTATTTATTTATTTTTAATTCAATTTTCTTAAGTGAAAAAAATAAGATTAAGCCAAATCTGGTAGACATCTTGAGAAAATTAGATTTTAAAGTGAAAATTATCAAAAGTTAATTAAGTCCTTATATTTAAATAAAGAAAATTATTACAATGACAAAAAATGTATTAATAGATATATAATTCCTCTATTTTGATTTTAAAAAAAATAATAGAAGTAAATATTATTTATATGAAATTATAATTTTGAACTAAAGTGTTATATTTTTATACGATTTATAAAAAAAATTAAACTTCTCAAACAAATACAATAAAATAAACATGTGATAATTTTTAAATTCTGAATTCAAATGTGATTTTTAATTTGGAAAACAATTTAAAGTGTCAAAAAAATTATTTTAATATTAGGATCACCATTAACTGGCTGTAAAACATGGTCAAACATGTAACACAAACATGTTCAATGTTATGTGTACCATAAGATTAACATAGTGTTATGTATAAAACATTATATAATCAAAACTAAATTTGTTATAAAATAAATATATTGTTAAATCATTGGGTATTACAGACACCATAATGGTATAATATTTTCTAATTTAATTTTAATAAAATAAATATTACATTTATCATGTTTACTATAACTTTTTGGAATTAATATATAACGAATTTAATCAAAAAAATTAATATAAAAATATTCAAATTGTATTTTTAGAAAATATATAGTTTCTATCATGAAAATAAATATAAAAAATTTGTTTTTTATTGAAAAAATGATATTTTAAAACATTATTATTAGTAAATAATATCTATTTAATATAATGGATAATAAAATTTTAAAATATCTAAATTAAGCATTAAACGAGTGAAAAAACTATTATTTTCCGAAAAAATTATTTTTTTAATAAACATGGAGTTTTAATTTAAAAATATATATAATCATATTTAGAGATTTATATGAAATAAATAAATATTTATCATGAAATTATTATTTTAAAATTATGTAATTAGCATTTTTTAATAATTTTCAGAGATATTTTTTTTTTGGGTAATAATTAAAGATGATATAAATTTACTGTATTAATTATGACATCATTATTTCCCAAAAGTAATGTTATTTATGAAAAAAAATATATACACAACTGAATATAAATTTTACATTTAAAATATTATTTTTTTGTTAGTTTTATTAACATAATAATTCTTTATGGAGTCTTAAAAAACATGTATTATATTTTAAGGGTCTATAATAAATTCATTATATACAAGACTAAGTAGAAGAGCCTCATCCCAGTTTGTGAGTTGTTAGAAAGTGCATCCAAGTGACCAGAGTTTAAAACCAGGAGGAGACATAATTTAAGGGTATTGTAGTAGTTAATATAGAAGGTAATATAGGATGCACTGTTTAGTATTGTAGCAGCTATAAATATTCATACGTTGGGGATTTCGTGCCACCAGTTTTGTCCTTGGGACCTTTAAGTCCTTCAGGCCAGCTCATGACATTGGGCCAGTAAGGCTTTCAATCCACCTCAAGGACATTAGGCTAGCTCAAGGACATCTAGCCACCTAAAATTGTGCATAATATGACCAGATAGACTCTATAAAGAGTAGACTCCATATGTTTATTCATAGCTGGTTAATTCACTAGAGTATAATCTAAAAGGGTTTGTCAGAAATAAAGGGTATTTAATTTTCATTTGGACTAGCCAGTGCATGCATGGGAAGCCTAGATGAACAGTCCATGAAAAGGTGGATAGATTATATCACAATGAAGAATCTGGGGAGGAGAAGTTCCATGTATAGTCTATATATTTCATAATACCGAAGTTTCATTCAATCTCTAAGCCTTTATTCCATGTAATGGTTACCCCTCATCTCTTGAAAGTGGGGTAATCTAAAATCAATAAAAAAAATAATATCCTTTGGAAATTCATGTTTATATACATGCCTATCTTCCATATCACCCTACATATTATTTTAATTAGTTTTGAAATTTTGATTATAAAATATTTAAAACTACTCCTCTTGGATAAATTATTGGAAAAGACAAAAGAATGCTTTGCGGTTTATGTTACACTATCATATAGAGTCCAAAACATATGTTTCAATATTAAAAATGAATTATCCTCACTTTGGAAATATAAAACCACCAAAAACCCCATTAATATTCACTTAAAAGCATTTGATAATGAACTAACTCTTTAATTCTACCTTTAGGGTCATTCTAATGTTCACTATTATCTTAATAATTTCCTCCTTGGATTTTAGAAGCATCCACACAATATAAGTGATCCTCACCTTGTAAACATTATTTAAGAATCTTATTAATGTCATAACAATTAGATTCCAATCTATCAAGTTGTAATATTTTCTAACTCATCCCTCTTACCATAATTATTATTATAAAGTAAATTTATACCCCACCCACTCTCATTCACACTTTCTATAAAACTTCATGTATATATTTATTTTGTTGAATTTATCTTGTGATTTTATATGAAAATCATTTTTATAGAGGAAACCCATATCTATATCCACATAGGGTTATTTAAAAAATTTTATGTATACTTATATTGTTTGGTATATATATTCATGAAATATTCACTCCTTAATCATGATGATTAAATTGATAAATTCATCCTTATGTTGTTTGATCTATGTAGAATATTTATGCAAGAACACGATATGAATGTGATAAGTGGGCCTAACATTATAATGTTCTACAATTAATTGGGTATTTTCATTATATAATGTGATGTCATATATGTTTCATGTGATGTTATCCTAATCACAGTAGGATAAATTTTCCCTGTTTTTAGACATGACGTATAATTATGATGTCAGGTTATATGTTGATTCTACATTCCTTTGAGGCCTTTATATTACCATGATATATAATTCCTTTCTGTTTAGGATTATGATTCGAATCCCTCTTATGATACATTTTTATAAAAATTGAATCACATGTATTACTTTTCCTTATTCTATTTTTCTCCCTTACTAATATTTATAGGTAACCCCTTTCATATGTACATCCCTATGTTATCAAATGCATTTCTATATTTTTCAAGGTATTCTAATGGAATGTTATAGATTTTATGTTTAATCCAGAGTATTATATTTTGATGTTGTTATAATATGTAGCTAATTTGACAAATTCACTAGCCTTCATTATCTTTTGGGTTTTTGTTATGTGTACTTTTATGTAATAAATCTTGAATTAAGGTGTAATAAAATACTAGTTGTCATATTCCATGTGTATGTAAATTCAAAGAAATTGATAATAAATGGTTTTTATTAATGGTAATGATCACATATATTTGTTTTAAAAATATATTTAAATGGGATATAGGTAATAAAAACCAATGTGGATATTTTTTTACTATTTTTATACTCTTATTGTGGTATACTAAATGTATATTTATTGGAATTTAATTTTATAGAAACATTTTTTGTGGTGGATGATGAGTTTTATTCATGAGGTTGTGGTATTTTATCACACTTGTCTTAAAGATGTAATCACAATTGATAGATCCAACACAATTGGTCCATCTAAAAATTCATGATTGTCCACATCAATGTTTAGTGTAATTTGTTTCTATTGGGGTAATATATTGAGGTTGACCTATTTTGGGGGTTGGGGGTAAATTTTGATTTTCTTATCAAAAATTTCATTAATGAGTAGGGAAAAAATAATTGATTATTTTAGTCAATTGATATTACACCACTTTGAGATAATGGTTTGGTTGGAAGATTCTCATAGGTTGTTAAAAAAATTTAAAATGAAATAATATATTTTAATTATTATGTTAGATAGTGATATAGGTTTTTGATCCATTTGGTTTTGATATAATGGATAAAATTACTTCTCCCTAAAATATCTTTTGTATGAGAATCAATTTTTGAGCTAAATTATAATTTTCAAGACTATTGAGGGATGTGTTCAGTGTGTATGTGACAAACTCATTAAATTTATATCTCAAATTATCAAAATATGATTAAGGTGTATCATTCCAAAAGTTATAAATATGTAGATGGACTATTTTGATATGGTTGTTGATAGTTCATTGTTATTTATTAACCCATGTTGTGGAAATACTCATAGATGAAAATTATTTCACTTGTCGAGTCATGAAATGTCACATATAGACAATGAATTACATTCCACGATAGATTAGAAAAATTAAATTTTGTTGATAAATTTTTATGATAGCATCTTGTATGGTGGAGTATCATTCATTCTAATGGTCACATCCATTAAAATGAAGGAGGTGCTTGTGATTGTGTGTTGTTGTTGAGAACTATTATATTTTTATATATGTAAAATGTTTATATGAATTTTTCATTAATAGTGTAATGGATTAATGGTTATGTGTTTGTAGTTACCAATGTTTTTCTTAAAATTTACATCATTAATTTTTGGTTTTTGGTTCCTGAGACCTCGATGGTGGTAAAACTATGAATTTACTGTAAAAGTGAAATTCAGATAAATTATTCGATGACTCTATTTTATCGTTGGCATGGTTTTTTACTCATTTTTAGATTTTATATATTTTTTTATATGAAATGGAATAGGTAAAAATCTATTATGAATCGAAATATTATTTTTTACCGTGTATATTTATTATTAGGAATTTTAATTTTTATTTAAAACATGGTCTTCAATGAGTATTTTGAGACTAGAGTTGCATATACAATGGTAAGAAAGATGTAATTTTTATCTACATATTAAAATTTGGGATCTACCATTATGGTTGGATAAAGTTTTTAAATTATTCAAAATTAATTAATTATTTAATTAGTTTAAACCTCTGTTTATATCACTATTATATTAAATATCTTGATTTATACTTTTGGTTGATAAATTGTTCCATATAGAGAGGTATAGGGTAAAAAACATGAGCTATAGTGTCATATATTTTACATCCCATGTTATTATATAATTTTTTTTTCAATAAATTAAAATTTTCATCTATATTTTACAATGCACTAAGTAAAACAGTCCATTAAGAATAAATTGATTTGTTGTTTGTTACACACAACACCGAGTTGGATTATGATAGATACAACATTGAGTATAGATTTTATTTCAATTTATTAATGAAATATTCTTGGATTATATTAAATGCAACTCTAAATTAATCATTCATTATATGAAACACTGACTTGGATGGAATTACAAAAAAGAGAGACCTTCTTCAATAGCTTCTGTTGTATGCAATACCATGTTCCACTAAACAACTATATATTACTAAAATATAATAATTTTATGGGATATAAAATATCTATTATGCATATCATATACCACATTTTATATTTTACATATAAATAAAAAATCATCTTATTTATTTTCAAGATATTATATATTAAAACGTTCAATTTTTCTGAAATTTTTTTTTTCAAAAAAAAGCAATTTTTCCACCTTATAATTGTGTAACCCTTTTAAATATTGTTTATAACACTTTTATATATTATATTAGACAAAATAAACATCTGTTTGGAAGTGGGACATAAAAATTTAATTTGATTGAATTATTGGTAATTTTTCTAATAAAATTCACAAATTAATGAATCATGAAAATTAGAGCATTTTAATTCAATTCTACCTTTTCATAAAATTTAATTATATCGTTATATTATCTATTTAGTTGGTTATAAATTTCAATTATATTATGTTCTTATCATTTATGTAAATGTTGGTCATTGGAAATAATCTCACATACAAATTAGAAATAAATTCCCATCAATAATTTGATGGTTTTTACTTTTAGAAATCATGTGTTCTCATTTTGAAATTGATAATGAATATAAAATTATTTAGTTGACTAATGGGTTTTGAAATATTTAAAATTGGTTCCATATTTTGAATCAATTGGTATAAGTTATGTTAATAGGTTATTTTTAATATTTGGACATTATGATTAGCAATATGGTTATTTTTTTACCACACCTAATTGTAAATCAGGTAGATTAGGTTATAAAACAATATGATAATGATAATAAAATTTCTATAATGCCTATAAAATTTATTGTTACCATTTCACAAACTTAAAAAGTCATAACGTTGTTCGTGGATGTATGGATTGAAGTGCCCAGATCAGTGTGAATCACTCACTGGAGGGTGAATAAGTGATCCCTTTGAATATTTTTACTAATTGATTCATTTCAATTAAACATCTATGGCTGGTTAAATCCTCAATCTACTCTTCTTGTGTCTCTCAACCATACCACAAATGGTGAAGTAAATTTAAAGGAAGTGAACACAAGGATTTACATTGTTCGGTTCAAATACCTTCTCCATGCAATGTTGGTTATTCCCCCCAAAACTGATTCTCCACTATATTTTTTTATCAATTACAATGGTTGATAAAGAGTCCCATTGTATCTATCCTTATTCTAATAGGAGGGTCTTTATACTGCAACCAATAGTGTTACTAGAGTCCCAATGGCTTGCTTTAGAGTACCACTGAATAAATCTTCTCCTCTATGAATCTCATAGGGGACTTCTAGCTCACCAGTCACATGAGAAGATTCCTTCTTTATGCTTTCATGATTCAATGTAGTCAAAATTAATCTCTTTCCACATATACTTTCTAATTCACACATTCTTTTGTCTCTCTTCAAGAATCCTTAACATCCTTTGGTATGAAATTTTGGTCTTCCACAATATTTCTGATCACTTCTCTGATTAGTAATCAACTCTAAAATGCTCGGGAAATTCTTTTTTCATCTGATGAAGACCCGAACTAAAAAATGTGTGTGGAAATGGAACACAAAACCACATCAAGAATGCTAAAATAATTCTGAACAACATCATTACTTTTATCTTTCTAGGATTCTTAAATACTGTTAACTCATATATAAGATCTTCTTTAATTCAGTCTCGCTTTAGTCTCAATTCAAATCAACACCATTCATGGATTTAATGTTATATAAACATTTTATATTGTATATATCAGTTAATTGTACTTCATGAATAACTTTAATGGAATTGTTTTCTTCTTTTTTACCAATGTGAACTCACAATATTGATTGTACCCTTTATGTGTCTTCATGTGTGCAGGTTTATTCATGCATGCATGCATAATCTCATTTTTCACTATTTCTTGTTTGAAAACCCTACTCGGTATGAACTTTTTGGAACACACACTTTCTATTTCTTTTTCATGATTTATAACACCCACAATTCGAGTCTGTGGTTCTTTAAAAACACACAATTATTATTCAGTTTATGTTCAATATAAGTGTGTGTCAATTCAAGCCTGAATGGGTTTAGTTCATGTATGTCATCTTCTCATTTCTTCCTCCTTCTTCAAAAGTGAAAACGCATTGCTTTATTTATTTTTTCCCTTTCTTCAAATTCAAATGCGGGTATTCAATGTAGGGATTGTTCTTGCACAATTGAGTGTCTCAATTCATGCATATGAATTCATATGCCCTATGCATGTATTCACCTCACTTACCTATAAAAATATGAATCCTCGTGTTTCTTATTCTTCAAATAAAGAATATATAAACATCATCCTTCCCACAGTAACATTTTTTTTAAAAAAATCCCCTAAAAACAGTTCTAGTTAAATGTGTAATCAAGAGGGTGTTCTTCTTCATCATGAAAATCGGTGGGCGCACAGGGTATTCTTCTTCACGCAATTGGTATGGGTGGATCTCTTTCATAGAACCACTAATGTTTTGTGATTTTGAGTTCATAAAGGTTTAAAAAGGGTGTGTACCGCTGGTTATTTTCTTGTGGGAATACTTCCACTACGCTTGAAGAGGTTTTGTAAAAACTTTTACCATGTTATTGTTTTTCCTTCGCACATTGGGTGTGGATACCCACCATAGTAAACCAAGATGTTTCTTACTTATCTTTCATTCTATGGGATCATAAAACATTCTTCTTCACATATCTAGGATGTGTAGAAACCATTTTGTGTTGTGCATATTTTTTGGAATATGAGAGTATCTTTGAATGTTTTTAACACTCGTGCCTTCGTTGAGGTCTCTCTCTTAATAGGTGTGGAAAATTAGTATCTCCACATTCAAATCCATGTATGAATTCATAAATATTGGGGATTTCAACGACTGAGATATATGGATTCAAATTATGGAATCTACGAGGAATCAATAGATTGATAATCAAAGGATAATTTTTTGAACGCATAATTCTTTTCGGTGGTAAATTCCTCACATGCATGCCTTTAAGAACACATGAAGCGCTTCCTGATTTCCGAATGTGGCCTCGCAACTCTATTTTCTTTGTCCAACATATTTTATTTTTAAATTGATACCTGAATTAAAATTTTAATGCATGCATGTGTTTGGTTCATCTTCATGATCACCATGCAAGAGTTTTCATCATTAACACTAATCGAGGGCTCAATCACGGTGGATCGGCTTCGTCTGTGGCTAGTAGTGGTGTTAGAATGGATGGAAGTTTAAGATGAAATCTGGGAGGTTATTGGATGGCTCTTATTCAATTGGTGAGATGTGGGATGAGATGAGGGGTCTTGATTAGATTTCTTACTGCGGATTTGATGTACAGATGAGAGCATATATGATATTACATGGACAGATGTGATTTTTTCCATGTTTTTAAACTCTTATCCCACATTGAACATTATCATGATTTCACCAAAAATTCTAAACCTTATAGTCATGACATCGCATCAATTATGTCTCTTCTTGTCCCACTTGTAACACCCCATACCAGTTTCTATGGGCGCGCTTCTGCACCCTCCCATGCCACCGTGCCTCCCCAAACAGTGGCGCCGCCTCATTGCTCTGATGCGTCTAAAGTGCTCTTTGTGGACTAACCACACTAGCTGGATGGTCCAAAATACATAAGGCTCACAGCTTTGGGGTATGAGCTACCTCCCCTAATTTGAGGGATGACTCAATGGGTCACCAATTATTTTATATAAATTTATATAAAATTTACAACATAGTGTAAAACTTTATATTCAAAAATATAAAATGCCAAACCACCATTCCACTTTTCTTCTTATTCGGTATTTTGGAATGATAATTCCATTGATCTTCTACAAAACACCATCATTATTTTTTACATAGATAATGAATCCAAAATATTTTTAATATGTTGTTTTGATACAATCGTGGATGATGCTTTGATTATTTATTTGTTCCTCATGAATTAAGGCGTAATTTAAGGCTTCTCCTTGTTGGTAGGGATGTCTTCTCCATTAACATAGACCTTGGTTCTTGATGACCAGCTCAAGAAATCATCTGATATTATTCACAACCTTCATCCAATTGTCATAAATGTATGGATAATTAATCCTTTCCTCATGCAATTGATTATATCATGGACTACTTTAAGTGTTGTTATAATGTATCACCTTGATACAAGTCATGAAACTCATGACCAAATCTATAATCGGCATATTTATTTCTTCAATCATAATAACAAATCAAATTGGGATCTTTAATGATTTAATAACCTCTCTACATCAATAATAGGAACAACATCCATCATCATATTCCCTTTCCCATATTGAAATCCTATTGAAAAGTGACTCCTTATTGACTCCTTATTGACACCAAATGCAACACCATGATTTACAATCTCCCCCTTGGTATTTTGTTTCCAATATTACTTAAGAACACATTGAATGGGTCAATATGTGTAACAATATTTTCTCTACCTTATTGGAAAACAAATACAATGGTTTAGAGGTAGACTCTTAAAAAAACTTGTTCTCCTCCATTTGAATAAAAACTTCTTGATTATTTCTGAGAGAGGGATGATGTAACATGGTTTACATAGAAATTATCCTTTATTAAATAACCTCTTTTTATACCCGGGCTATCCCGGTGTAGAAAACAAGTGATATATGACCCATGTTTTCAATTCAGTTCATAAACAACCATATATGTATAATAATTCTCAAATTTTATCAACACGTATCCAAGGGGTTGGAAATACACATTTTTATCAATGAAATGATAAATCATGCACATACTTTAATGAAAATATTAAAAAATTCAGGTGAAAAGATAAAGATCCCCCTTTAATCACATCTTCCCATCAATAAAGACCCCCCCTTAATTTACATGATAAATACAATTATGAATAAATGAAGAATGTGTGATTGGAATACCTCATGTTTCAAATTAATGATATGTTATGAATTTCAAGTTTTTTCATGGCATAATCCTTGATATTGTTTTTTTCATGTTTTCTCCCGCTCAAGGGGTGCAAACCCTTTGATTTATAATGGTGTAGAATATCATTAAATAAGATTGAAGATATGTATGTTGATAATATTATACTGTGGATCACAACAGGTAGTTATCAAATAATGAATTATTAGTCCAAATTTTTGTTCACCAATTTGATATTCCAATTCTCTTATTGATAATGACCTTCCCCATCAATACCATTTAATGTAATAACACATATACAAAAAATAATATGTAAAAGATGGAACACATGTGACCTTCTTAATTGGAGAAACAAGTATGAGAATTTCCTCTCCATCCAAGAACTCCTTTCCTTGTAGCACTATTGTGTCTGGTACTCTTAATTCTAGTTTCTTCTCTCCATTTGAAATTCTAATATTTCATTTTTGGCATGGACCCTTTCTTTCCATTGTCCTTAGCTTGTGTCTGTTATTTGTATTTACTTTTTCTATTAGTGAAGTAGTTTTCCCTGGTGTATGTTTTTAATTATTAACATCTCTAGTTGTCCTAGTAAAATATCTATACACTTATTTGCATTATGTCTATCCATCTTGCACCTTCCACATATTTGTTTTGAGACACTTGGTTTATCTTGTGCTGACATCCTATCATGAAATTAAAAATCTCCTTCATGTGTAATGACTCACATTTTTTATAGATTTATCTAGTACTTCATTATCAGCTCTTTGTAGTTCTCTAGCAATTTTTAGTAGATTTTTATAGATAAATAAACACTCCATCATAACATTTTCTGATTTGGAGCTTCCACATTGCTTCTTCATTTTCTTGAAATTACCAATCTTATGAAACCTTTTAAGATTCTATTCAAAAGTGTCTTCAATAAATCCCTCCATATTCTGTAATTATTATTCTTTTATCTTTTGCTTGCTTCCATTCATTTCCATGTCTTTTTTTCACCTATCCATGATATGTACTTTATTTCCTTAATAGTATCATCTTTTCTTTTTTGAGATGACATTCTTGGAATCCTTCTTGAACATCTTAATGGGAACTATTTCATTCAAGGTTTTTTGACTTCATTGTATTGCATATTCCAAATGGAAGAAATTTCAAATCCTTTGGATTTCTCATACCATTTTTGTGATCTATTATACTTATAAACATATGAACAAGGAATCGTAGGAATAATCCACCATTCATCATTACTATGACCTCTTCTGTTGCAATTATCACGAAAGTCATCATGATAATCAAATCTACTATTGATAGACAAATTATTCTTCATTTTTATTTTATTTCCTTTTATTTTTCTGGATTATTCATTTATTCACATATACTTTCCATAAATATAGGCCATTCATAATTTTCATATGCTGAAGTATTATTCTAGAATTCATTGTCTTCATGCCCAAACATCCCACAATAGTAGAAGTAGACAATAAATCTACTTCTATTTCTTGTAGTGTTTGCCTTGCTAGATTTAGGGATTTGTTGTTTGAGAATTTTATTTCGTCTTTTGGAGAATCAACTTGGGAGTTTTTATTTTTAATTATCTCTACATACATACATGAAGTATTTATGGATGTATTAAAATTTTTATTAGCCATCATTTTCCCATGTTTTATCATTGAACCTATAAATGCAGATGGAACTACATTAGTGGAAAGAAAAATAACTGGGTTATGGGATACCTTCTTCTAGGTGGATTTTTCCATTGGATTAGAGTATAATATGATCTTATTTTTAAAATAATATTCCTCTATGAAAAATTGAGAGGCAACATCTATTCTTTAGGCGGGTTTGGAAGTTCCATATTCAAGTGATTGCTAATTATTCAATTTCACCTCAAAATCTTAAAACTTCTTGATGTGGGAGTTCATATCATCCCAAACTGGTCTCATATTTCTTTTCTAATTCTATTTCAGCTTTATCATTTTCTCATCATTTATATTTTTTAGTTTTTTCAAAGAGATTTCAATCTCATTTACAGTTTTGTCAATGTCTTTTAGTTAAGAATAATTGAAAATTGTGGAAACATTTTTCAATTTTTCAAATACATGTATATATTTTAAAAATACAATATCAATGAATTATTTCTCAAAAACACTTCCCTGCAATTTTTCAATAACATAATAATGTATTTCATTTCAAAGAGAAATTTTTTCTTCCTTTTCCTTCAATAGTATTTTATGAGTATTGGATATTCCAAGACTTTTATCAAATGCATATTCCATGGGATTATTTTCAAATTCTAGCTATAATTTTTCATCATGATGAGTTTTAATACTTGTAGCAATGTGCCATTCCACTACTCTAGGGACATTCATTATATGATCTTTGAGTGCAGTCTAAAGATCACCAAATGATCTATATTCATCAAATCTTGAGAAGGCTTCATCAAAAGGATAATAAGTATTATCAAATTCTATTCCATTCACATTTCCTTCATTAGATGGAGTCTCTACATTAGAAGTAGGCTTCTTCTTCATCTTACATGCATGTTTATTCTTTCTATTATTTTGAGTCACGGAAGAAATCCCCATTTGAGGTTGTACACATATTTCATAAAAAGTTCACTTTATAAGTAATCCCTTGGATATTTCATATGTAACCTTCCTTTGATAATAATTGAAGTGCTCAGATCATTTTGAATCACTGTGAGGGGGTGGTGAATCAATGATCCCTTAAAATATTTTTACTAATTAATTCATTTATATAAACCACTATGGATGATTAAATCTTTGATCGATTATTCTTGTGTCTTTTAGCCTTACCTAAAATTGTTCAGTTAATGTAAAGGTATTAAGCACAAGTATTTAAAATGTTGTGTTCAAATAACTACTCGTTGTTGTATTGGTAACCCCCCCCCCCCCCAACATGGTTATCTACTATATTTTTTTATCAATTACAATGGATGATACAGAGTCCCATTGTATCTCTCCTAACTCCCACATAAGGGTCTTTATACTACTTCCCAAAATTTTACTAGAGTCCATCTAGACTGATTTGGGGTCCTACTGAAGACTTCTTCTCCACCCTAAATCTCCTAGGGGTCTTATAGATCTCGAGTCACATGAGTATCCTCCTTTTTTGTGGTTTAATGATTCATTGTAAAAGATATTTTTATGTCTTCACATAGGCTTTTTGAATCACACTTTACTTTTTATCTCTTGAGGAATCTTCAACAACCTTTTTTAAGGTCTATTGTTCTTCTTCAATATCTATGATCACTTCTCTAAATAGTACTCAACTAAAAAATTCTTGGGCAATTATTTTTTTCTTCTGATGAATACTCCCCCTCAATCACATGTCTATAAATGGTGAAAAATACCTCCTCAATAATGATAGAATAATTATGAAAAATATCTTCTCTGTCTAGATTCTTGGATTCCTAAACACTATTAACTCATATTTAAGATATTATTTTATTCAGTCAATCATCAGTCTCAATTTAAATAATCTTCTTGAATGAATTTCTTAGCATCTGAACATCTTTTATCTGATATCATAGTTAATTATTCTTCATAGAAGAGTTGAATAGAATTGATTCTTATTTTTTACACATGTACACAGAAAATATTTATTCTTCCTTTTATGTGTCTTCATATGTGAATTTTCATGAATTCATGCATGAAAAATCTCATTCTTCTATCTTTCTTGTGTGACAAACCCACTCGGTATAATCTTCTGAGCAAACACACCTTCTCATTCTTTTTCTTTCTTTTATCACATACACTTCTTTTCTTTGGTTCTTTTCACACAAACCAATATTATTATCTTTATGTTCAATATATGTGTGACATTATTCAATCTCAAATGTTATTATTTCATGTTTTTGATATTCTTCTTTCTTTCTCCTTCTTCAAACATACACACATAATCCTTTCTTGATTTGTGCAATTTTTCACACTCGAATGGGTGTGTTCAATGTATGGATTCTTCATTCATACATGGGTTTATCAATTCATGAATATGCTTTAGTGTGAACTATACATGTACTCTCTTATTTTCCCAATCTAATCATGAGTGTTCAGGTTTCTTCTTCTTCAAATAAAGCATACATAAACTTCATCCTTTATGCAATCACCTTCTTCTTAAAAAAACCCTTAGAAATGTAAATATAAAAGGTGAAATAATGATGGTGTTCATTTTCTTCGTGAAAACTGGAGGGCGCATGAGGTATTATTCTTACGAAAAATGGTTCTAATGGATCTTCTTCACAGAACCAATAACAGTGTATGATTCTATCATCACGAATGTATAAAAATGGTATGTAGAACAAGTCTTTTACTCATAGGAACACCTCCACTATGCACAACATGGTTTTATATAAACCTATTTCCTCATAGTTTCTTTTATTTAAATAGATGGTGAAGATCTTATCTCTCTTGAACCAAGATAGTTCACAGTTCTCCTTCATGCTAGGGTTGAGTAGAACATTCTTCTTCATGTCGGAAGGCTGCATGGAAACCAAGTTGTGTGATGCTTTGTTTTTTTTTGAAAAGGAGATCCTCTCTCAATATTTGCAACACCAGAGCCTTAGTCGAGGTATATTTCTTTATAGGTGAGGAACTATATGTTTATTCACATTAAAATCCATGTTTCTAATCACCATGATCGGTGTGTTGAATTTATGAGATTTATGTCTTCAAAAATTATAATCTTCAGGTAAAGGATAGGCCAATAATCATGGAATATTATTTTGAATGTGGAATTCTTCTCTGTGGTATATTCCTCCTGTGCAGGAATTTAAGAATGCATGTAATGATTCATGGATACTTCATGTGGTCTTGCAACTCCATTTTCATAGGCCAGCATATAATCTTTTTATATTGATTCTTGGATGAATATTTGAATTCAAGCCTATGTTTGGTTCATCCAGATGATTATCCTGCAAGATTTCTCATCTTCAACAAAGATAGGTAGCTTGATCACATTGGATCGACTTCGTTTATGGTGTGTAGCGGTGTCAGGATGGATAGTGGTTGATGATTTCCTCGAGGGAGGATATTGGATGGCTCCAATTTTATCAGCGAGACTAAATATGAGATGATCGATCCCTATTAGATTGATTATCATAGATTGGATGTGTGGCCAAGTGAGTATGAGGGATTACATGGAAAAAAACGATTGTTTCTTCATTTTATACTCTTTTCCCACATCAAAAATTAGTGCAGTTTCACCGCGCTTTATAAAACATGGCATTGCGGCACCGCTTCAACTAGATCTTTCCTCCTCCCACGGGTACCACCCTATACCAGTTTTTGAGGGGGTGCTTCTACACCCATCCTTTCCATTATGTTGCCCCACATATTTTTCCCACTCTTTGCTCTGATGTGCCTAATGCTCTCATTGTGGCATGCCCATAATGGCTGGATGACTAGGGAGATGTAATGCTCGACCACAACATTTTTGTGCGCTCTGCATCCCCTGATTGGCTGGCTGCCTCGGTGGGTCAACAATTTTTTGGAATAAAGGTATATAAAAAATGAATAAAAAATGTAATAAAAATTATTCACAAATATAAAATTCAAGACCACTATTCCACTTTTCTTTTTTTATAATCTACTTGGAATAATAATTCCAAATATCTTCTTTAAAACATCATATTTCTTTTCTTAGTAGATCATGAATACAAAATAACATTAATATGTTGTTTTGATCCAATCATAGATGATGAACGGATAATTTCTTCTTTCGTAAAGAATTAAATCATAATTTATGGATTCCCCTTATTGTGAGGGATGTATTCTCCATTAACAAATATCATGGACTTTGAGGACCAGATCTAAAAATGATTAGATATTATTCACAAAAATAATCCAATTAGAATCAATGGATAGATCATTAATCCTTTCCTCATGTAATTGATTATTGTTTGGACTGCTTCATGTGTTGTAACAATGTATCACCTTGATTCAAATAAAGGGACATAAGAAAAGTTCTACAATCATTACATTTATTCCAATAATCTTATTCCATAATCGATGTGGGTTCATCAATGAATTAATAACCTCACATATTCAATAAATGGAACAATATCTATCATCACCATTTATTTCACATATTGAAAACCTGTTGACAATTGACAACTTATTGACTCCTTACTTACAACAAATACAATACCATGTACTACACATACTACAGACTCCTTGACAAAATGTGATTCCATTTACATATTAAGATATATATAATTATATATGAATAAATAAAATTTTATTTATGAGATAATGATCATTATATAAACATATCAAGTTAATTTCCATCATTTTATAAAGATATTTGAAAAATCATAACGTTACTCATGAATTAATATGACCTACCATCTCTAGGATTATAATGTTGTTTAATTTTTAATACCCATATTTAATTATATATTTTAAATATATAAATAAATTAAAATTTTAATAATTATTTCATTATTATTATTTTAGTGATTATATATATTGAACCCTTTGAAGATAGTTGACCTACAAAAGATATGTTTGACACATGACCTAAATTTGGTCAAAACAACTGACACAACATGGTAATAATTGAAAAAAATGATAAAATAATAATGAAAAAAGTTTTCATTTTATTTAATAATGAAAATAAGTTTTGTATTTGAGAATATAAAGACACATGATACAAATAATACTCAATGTAAGGGATTTTCATCTAACTTTATAACATTCATGAGTAAAATATCAAGTTCACCGCTTACTTATTTTGGGTGGTGTATATAATGCCCTAATTGATATATTATAGAATTATTAATTTTTTATTTACTATTATTTAAAACATTGATAATATATTATTTCTCCATGAGGAATGGGATTTGAAATTCATCTGTGTGGTATGAGACACATTGGATTGTTTAAATATTATTTTACTAATGAATAATTTTAATGATCTGTCATTTCTATTCATGTTAATTAAATGATACTTCTTTAATAAGACTTATAATTTTGAACTATTATTAATATTTATGGACTTTTACAAGTATTAATATGATTTTTCACTCTTTGGTTCTCATAATGTATTATAAAATGGTTTTTAGAAAACACAGATTCATTCGTCTCTTTAGTCATAGAACCTATTTTCTTCTAAAACCCATATATTAGAATTTTTTTCAAAAATGTTTTTATCTTTTTTAAAATGATTTATCAAAGAAATTTTCACTATTTACAATATTCTCAATTCAGTAAAATGTGATTTTTAATGAACTTCTTTTAAATGGTTTTTACACAAATAGTATAATTTCTTTAGGAATATTTTCAAAAATATAATTTTTATAGTTTTTATATTGAACAAAAACAATTAATTTTTACCCCACATAAGATATTTTTTTTATTCCATCCTTATTATACGAATAATGTTTTTATTTTTTACATGGCTTAGGATTGTATTCATATTCAATTCAATGATTAATTTTTTTTATCATTGAAATATTCAATTTATTGTGATTATTAAACAATGAATTTCATCGAATTATCCATAAAATTTATCGTGTATACATTCTTTTCCAAAACCATATTCTATTTTTCATATAGTTTTTAAATTGATTCTTATATGACTAGTAGGGTAAATAATGTAAAATTTGTACCTTCTACACTGTAAGGGTATTTGATGACACACATTGCTAAATCTATTATTTTATATATAATGAATTCTACGGTTTAGTACAACATGGGTGGGACTCTTTTATAGATAGACCCTTGATGCATCTGATATCTCATTGGATGTGTTAGTTGGATATCCACCTTAGATTGGATTTTACTTACTATGGTAAACATTCAGGTAAAAGTCCTTGATGGTAATGGTTCTATGTAACTAGGAATCATGAAATCTAATAATTATGTATTTCTCTCATTTAGTATTTGTTATTATTCATACATGATAATTCTTTGTCAAAATATCTATGAATAAATTTAATTTTAAACTCATTGATTAAATTTAATGTTTTTTGGATTATTAATATAGAGACCCAAAGTTTGACGTACATAGACATTACATTACTTTTGTGGAATACTTAGTACATAACAAAAAGAGACACACAAGGACTGTAATAGTTTATTGTCTTTGGACACTCGGAACGTAATCTTCTAATCATGGTGAAAGATCTTCAAAATCTTCCATAAAGATCTTCCCATTTTTTTCCTTACCTAAAATCTTTCATTTAATCCTGGGGGAAAAGAAAACACAAAAGGGGTGAGCTAAAATGCTTACTAAGGGTAAGCATGGATAAAATAAAACATACCATATACATTTGAACTTAAAAAAACATGAACATTAAAAATATTGAGCAACGACATAAAACATGGAAGTACATAAGGAATAGATCATAATAGAACATAAATCATGATAAATTAGCATGGGAATAAAACATGTAATTGTGGAATCCATTAATCACAAGTAAGGATTTCCATAGTAGCCAAGGCATTGCTACCAAGACCATCTTAGTGGACAAAGTCCCTTTCTGAATCGAGTTCACTCCTTGTTTCAGTCCTGTAACACTGAACCAGATTAACTTACCATTCCATCCATTTCTATATCCTTAGATATAAATCATTACCCAATGCATTTGAGGGAGATATAGGTCCCACCCATCTCATAATGAAATCATTCTTACTTGTGCCACAAAATAAACATACATCATTCATAATAACACAATAAATAAAATGGTTTTCATAAAAATCATCCCATCATCAAATAATACATATAAAAGAAATGGATATCATATCATAATAAGAAAATTGAAAACATATAAATCATAGAGACATTATACTTGAAACATACACATATGAAATAATGTCATCTGAGATGAAAAATGGTTTTGATGAAACACTTGAAATGAATTCTTGAGGAAAATATCCTTTCTTCTTCAAAATCGTTTTCTTTTCAAAATATGTCATGAAATTTAAAAAAACGATTTTGTTGAAAATAGTCATGAAATATTTTGGAGGAAGCATCATGAAAATAAGGCTTTATAAAACCATAAAAATCCTTTCATGTCGTATAAGTGAAAATAACATTCTTCTCGTACTTTTGCTGGAAAAGTCAAAAAGTAACTCGTAGGTTAAATAAAAGAAAGATTCCTTCTATAACATGCGGTAAAAGTCAAAATGGGTAAAAATGAATACAAATATACATGAATACACTTTTATAAAACATGGACGAGGATGATATAAATATCCCCAGTAAATACTTACGAATAAACAATCTCGGATAAGAATGAGATTGGAATATTTATCCCTTAAATTAGTTCTGATATGCTTCGTACGTATCTGAACCTCCTTTATAATGATTTTAATAATGTCATTGACTTATTACAGAATCATATTCATTTTTATGGTATCATATATGGTTCAATTATGACTTTATATTACCCGTTTTTTTTAAATTCCATGATAAAGAGCGTTTTGGGTAAAATCGTTTCATATATTGTCGGTGTTTTGATTCGTAATTATTCATATGATTACTTAGATAACGATTAATTAATTACATAATATAAAACATGATTTATATATAATATATATTCAGAATATACTTATATATAATAGATTGATAAATGGAAATAAATACACCATTCATGGAGACGTTAGGTCGTACGTACGCATGAACGTTGATTTCGTTTCTTCATTGAATTGAATGGAATTAATTAGTTGAAATACATATATATATATACATAAATCAAGTATCATTATTATCTCATATATTTCATGATTACTTTTTATATATTCTTTATAATCATTTATGAATGGTTAATCATTGAGAATGAATCGCATCGCGTCGTGGAGACGGTATTCTGTACGTACGCATGAGCGATGATATCATTACCATGATCGTGGAATTTCATTGGAGTGTATGTATTCTATTAAAGAATCAATAAAACTTTAAAATAATCATATATAGTTATTATTTACACCATTATACCCATCGATGTAATGTGGTGGTGGAAAATAGATTACACCACGGCGTGGAGACGTTATTCCGTACGTACGCACGTGCGGTGATTTCATTTTTCGTAGGATGGATAGATGGTGAAATAGGGTTGTTTAATACTTATAATAACATATCAGTATATGAGTGATAATTATTTTATTACTTCATAATGAAACAACCTAATAAGAATAAGTGGAAGAAGAAATAAAGTTGAAATAATCGGTAATGGACATTACCTCTTCGTTGAAGCCCCTCTTTAAGACCTCCTTTTAGGGCACTAAAATTTGTCTTTGAAGAATACCAGGACCTATAATATGTTTATAGATAAGTGGAGAGGATAAATTGTCAGTGGTTGGCCGATCTTGAAGGCCCAATGTGGTGTGAGGAAGAGAGGGATGAGGTTCCCTTTTATAAAGGAGGAGAGGGGCACCTTTGGAATAACTAAACATATTATTTTATTATAAAGTAAAATTCGGTTTTTAATAGCTCCAAATTTATATATTTCTAATATAAGGTGGGGATGGGTCTAAATCCTATCATCCAATAGAATTTAGACAAATTTATGTCATTATATTAACCTTATCATTTAGTTTTAACTCTTAGTTAATTAGATTGATATTTACCATGCCACTTTGTATTTTTATATTATATAGTTAATAAACATACAATATACATCCAAGGGACCTCCAAGTGGTCCATTAATGATACACCTATCATGATATAAGTATCTTGGCCGAACATTAGATTCTATAAATATAATAACAATTAATAATATAATATTTGTTTTAAAAACTATTTTATGTCAATTTTGACACTATTTGGTAATTGATTTTTTTGAAACTAATAAAAGAATGATTAGTTAGAAAAAAATTAATTAAATCAAAACTAATATGTCATATTAACATATAAAATTATTGGAATTCATAAAAAGTCTCAAATGACATTTATTTAGGTATTAATAACATCAATTATGTCAATATTTCATTAATAAGATAATTACCGCATCATCATTGTGTCATAAATAAATTAAATTACTTTAGGTCTAAAAATTACAAATAAAATACCATTATGTAGGAAATCTTTTTATCTTTCTAATTAATATTTATAGTTGAACTTATATTATTTATAATCCTATATTAAAAATTCTTTAGTTATTAAACATTGATTTTAACTATTTTAACCCTTCTTTAAATAAATTGATAATAAATGTCCTCATCTAATTCAAGTGGGCCTAAATGGTCATATTTTATTCCTAAGGTTGTTTTTTGTCGAATTACACTTATCCCATAGAATTTGGACATGTGTTAGGGTAATAATAATATCATATTTACCCTTAATTACCCTATTTAATTTTAACCGTGGGAAAAAAAGTAAAAAGTTACTATTCACCAAAAATTATTTTCATCTAATTGAACAACATTTTAGTCCTTGATATTAACTGTGCCTCTTATATTTTTGAAATTCCACTCACAGAAGCGTTAAAATTATGTTTTATAAAAAATTCAGTTTTTTTAACTACCACTTAGTGGTTTTACTATTAATCACAAAATGAAGGTTTCCAGAAAAATACTGAAAATTAGGCCTAAGATAAATTTGATTTTATGAATTGAAAAATGATGTCAATTTTACCAAATTCAAAACATATAAGTTGCATTGATTAATTTAAAAATTAATTCCTGTCGTCAAAACAAATAGCGTGTTCTTATGAGATAATAATTATCAAAATATTTACACTTGTTTATGTCTGGTTTAAATCTGAATTAAATCCAATAACCAACATTGTATTAAATTGTAAAAATATTTTCTAAATATACTTTAAAACCACTCAAATTAATAAATTATCACTATTAATTATTTCTATTTAAAATGTTGTTTTTAATTAAAATTTAGTAATTTTCACTATTCATCAGAATATGAAAGTTATCCGAAAAGTACCAAAATTTCACCATAAGCTAATTTCAATATTCCAAATCCAAAAATGAAGTCCATTTTAAAAGATAATATTTATAAAATTTTAAAAAGTAGGTATTACTATTCATAACGGCTAGTTCATAATAATATTATAATAATATATCGTGTAGTGAAACTCGGTATTGCGTACTACACACGCTATCGAGGAAGGTCGCGATTGCAAGTAATGGAAGGCATGTTAGGGATGTGTGTTGTTCAAGATCCTTTGATGTAGCGTATAACACAAGAAATTAATGAAATTAAAAAGAATATTTTTCATAAAATATTGGGGTGTTACATTCTACCCCCCTTAAAATGAATTTCGCCCTCGAAATTCGTCGGGGTTATAAATGGTTTACTACTCGAAAGCTTCTTTAATAGAAACCCACATCGTAAAACAAAATACCAAAACATGGCTTTAAAAAATAATGTATTAAACGTAACGATTACCCAAATTAACTCATCAATGGGTTTCCACGTAGTAGAACATAGGTGAAAATATGGATTTGGAAGAAAAATATTACCATAAAGTTCTGTTGGAGAGTGGTAGTGAACATGGTTATGGAAAAGCCATAAATTTGTGACGATCTAGGGTACCATCTGATTAATCGTATATAAGAGTACTAGGACAACATTTTTTTTTGTTTCTCAATATCATTTCCCTAATTTTGATGAAATTGGAATTAGAAGAAATACTTTCGTGATTTTGGTACATTCTCACTGTTGTTTGTTCATTAGACAATTTACACTTCATCTCTTAAATAAATGAAGTTGAATTTTTCATTCGTGAAGTGTTAGCAAATCATTTGATAGAATAATGGGTCATTCCATCTGTCTCAAACAAAATGTTATAAATGTTTTTAAAAATACATAAGCCCATATATAGTGAGATTAATCATATATAGTTCCTAAAATGGACTTATACTTCATATATCATACTGCTTAATTTAATAAAATGAGTTTCTACTAAACAGGGACTTCATGTAGGCCAGTGGTAGGCGATAAAGGCCAGTCACACTTCGGTTATGGGTTCGATTCCCACAACATTGTCCGACGCGATGGGTTGTCGCTCGTCCTGTAGGTTTTCCTTTTTCTAAAACTACATTACTATAACATCCCATCAATAATATCGAAAAAATTCTATCCTTATACAATAATAACTTATGTCCAACATAATCCATTGCAATATTTAGGCTTATCCATAATACTGCAGTCCACTCTCATATTATAGTGAAAATGATTACCAGAGATTTCATATAACAAGCATTTTAATAACATCGTTGATCCCCATATATCATAAGATATGTCTTGTTGGTCACATTCTAAACATTCGAAGGCCTTAATCATGTATTCTCTTGAAAAAATTAATACCCATTGAACCTTAGTGAAAACATGAATGCAGTTGTAAGTTAACATTTTCCACATACCAAAATCCTCAAAATTAAATATACTCAAACCATGATATTACTTAGTCCTTATATCAATCATGAGCTCATGAATACTTGCAAACATTTTATTTTCTCCTTATCCCTTCATTATGCTCATATCATCTGCTTTTCGAAATATTTGAATCACTTTTCATGGTTACCGGTACCATAAAATTATTGAAATCCACAATAGAGTAATACAAAAATATTTTAATACACCATAGAAGTAGCTCAACAACATTATTCTTGAATACCAATACATAAAAACTTCAATCCATCCTCTTCAATGATTGTCCTAGAATAATTACTTCCTTTATTTAGAAGTAACTTTTTAGGTCAGGGAATTGAGTTGGGTAATGGCCATGTTCTCCACAAATAATACATTGAACTCTATAATAGTCTATCACTCTATGACACTTTCCTCCACACAGATAAAATCTTCCCCTCCATTTGAGGTATTCCTCATGGTTCTTCTTCCCTTCTTTAGAAATCTCAATCTTCCTTTCTTTATGCTCCTCAACAAGCGAACATTCATAAAAGTCTACCTTCCTCTTATTTGATGAATTAGGCATACAACTAAATTTAACCTTGTTAGTCATATATCATGATGACTGATTCAGCATAATCAAAATATCTTTCTCTGTAGGTATTACGAAATTTTGTTGCTCATAGTCACCAACTTGTCCATTGGATTATATGTTAACCCAATTCTTTCTGGTTCCCTCCATTGACTAAAACACAAAATTGAATTTTGTGAGAGGCAAAAATCATACAAGGAAAATAAGATAATCAAGGGGAAGTAACTTCGACATGTAACATCTTAGGTTTAATTATAAGATCGTTACTATAATTCTAGCACTATAACCTATACTTATACTTAACCTTAGGGACATCCCTAGAAATACCTTAAAAATATCTCTAGGGATCTCACTAAAGTTCTCACATCCTAGTTTCCAAAGGTTTACTAAACCTTTTCTCTGATACCAACTATAGAGACCTGAAGCTTGACATACATACACATTACATTACTGTTTCGGAATACTTAGTACATAACAAAAACAGACACACAAGGATGGTAATAGTTTAGATTCTTTGGAAACTTGGAACGTAATCTTCTAATCGTTGTGAAAGATCTTCAACATCTCACATAAAGATCTTCCCATTTTTGTTTCCTTACCTAAAATATTTCTTTTAATCCGGTGGGAAAAGAAAACACAAAAAGGGGGAGCTCAAATTCTTAGTATGGGTAAGCATGGATAAAATAAAACATAACATATACATTTGAACATAAAAAACATGAACATTAAAAATCTTGAGCAACGATATAAAACATGGAAGTACATAAGGAATAGATCGTAATGGTTCATTAATCATGATAAAATAGCATGGGAATAAAACATGTAATTGTGGCATCCATTATCCACATGTATTTATTTCCATTGTAGCCAAGGAATTGCTTTCAAGACCATCTTAGTGGACAAAGTCCCTTTCTGAATCGAGTTCACTCCTCGTTTCAATCCTGTAACACTGAACCATATTAACTTACCATTCCAGCCATGTCTATCTCATGAGATATAAATCTTTACCCAATGCATTGGAGGTAGATATAGGCCCCACCCATCTCATAATGAAATCATTTTTACTTGTTCCACAAAATAAACATGCATCATTCATAATAACACAATAAATAAAATGGTTTTCGTAAACATCATCCCATCATCGAATAATATATATAAAAGAAATGGATATCATATCATAATATGAAAAATGAAACCATGTAAATCATAGAGACATTATACTTGAAACATACACATATGAAATAATGTCATCTTAGATAAAAAATGGTTTTGATAAAACACTTGAAATGGATTCTTGAGGAAAATATCTTTTATTCTTCAAAATCGTTTCTTTTCACAAAATGTCATGCAATTTAAAAAAATGGATTTTTTTTAAAATAGTCATAAAATCTTTTGGAGTAATATTCATTAAAATAAGACATTATAAAACTGTAAAAATCCTTTCATGTCGTATAAGTTAAAAAACATTCTTCTCGTACTTTTGCTGGAAATGTCAAAAAGTACCTTGTAGGATAAATAAAAGGAGGATTACTTCCATAACATGGGGTAAAAGTAAAAATTGGTAAAAAGGACTTTAAATATACATGAATACAATTTTATAAAACATGGACATGGATGATAGCAATAACCCCTGTAAATACTTACGAATAAACAATCTCGGATAAGAATGAGATTCGAATATTTATCCCTTACCTTAGGTCTGATATGCTTCGTACGTATCCAAACCTCCTGTATAATGATTTAAATAATTTCATTGACTTATTACAGAATCATATTCATTGTTATGATATCATATATGGTTCACTTATTACTTTATATTACCCGTTCTTTTGTAAATTCCATGTTAAAGGGCGTTTTGGGTAAAATTGTTTCATTTGTCGTCCGTGATTTGACTTGTAATTATTCATATGATTACTTAGATCATGATTACATAATTACAGAATATAAAAAATGATTTATATATAATATATATTCAAAATATACATATATATAATAGATCGATTAATGGAAAGAAATACACAATTCATGGAGATGGTAGGCCATACGTACGCATGAACGTTGTTTTCGTTTCATCATTGAATTGAATGGAATTAATTGGATGACAAACATATATATATACATAAACCCAGTATCATTATTATGTCATATATTTCATGATTACTTATTATATATACTTTATAATCATTTATGAATGGTTAATCATTGAGAATGAATCTCATCGCGTCGTGGAGACGGTATTCCGTACGTACGCACGAGCGATGATATCATTACCATGATCGTGGAATTTTATTGGAGTGTATGTATACTATTACAGAATCAATATCTATTTAAAATAATCATATATATTTATTATTTACACCATTATACCCATCCATGTATGGTGGTGGTGGAAAATAGATTACACCACGGCGTGGAGACGGTATTCCGTACATACACATGAGCGGTGATTTTGTTTTCCGTAGGATGTATAGATGGTGAAATAGGGTTGTTTCATACTTATAATAACATATAAGTATATTAGTGATACTGATGTTATTACTTCATAATGAAACAACCTAAGAATAATATGTGGAAGAAGAAATAAAGTTGAAAGAATCGGTAACGGACATTACCTCTTCTTTGAAGCACCCCTTTGAGACCTCCTCTTAGGGCCCTAAAATTGGCCTTTTAAGAAGAACATGACCTCTATGATGTTTCTATGAAAGTTTAGAGGAGAAATTGTCAGGGTTTGGCAGATCTTGAAGGCTAAAAGTGGTGTGATGAAGAGAGGGAGGAGGTGCCCTTTTATAAGGGAGGAGATGGCACCTTTGGAATAACGAAAAATATTATTTTATTATAAAGTCAAATTCAGTTTTTAATAGCTCCAAATTGATATATTTCGAATCTAAGGTGGGGATGGGTCGAAATAATCTCATAAAATAGAATTTAGAAAAGTTTAGGTCATTATATTAACCTTATCTTTTATTTTCAACTCATAGTTAATTAGATTGACATTTACCATGTCACTTTGTATTTTTATATTATATCATTAATAAACTTACCATATACATCCAAGCGACCCCCAAGTGGTCCATTAATGATACACCTATCGTGATATAAGTATCATGGCCGAACCATAGATTTTTTTAAATATAATAACAATTAATAATATAATATTTTTTTAAAAATTATTTTATGTCAATATTGACCCTATTTGGTAATTGGTTTTTGTGAAAATAATAACAGAATGATTATTTCGAAATAAAATTAATTAAATCAAAACTAACATGTCTTATTAACATATATAATTATTGAAATTCCTAAAAAGTCTCATATTACATTTATTTATGTATTTATAACATCAATTATGTCAATATTTCATTAATAAGATAATTACTGCATCATCATTGTGTCATAAATAAAATAAATTATTTTAAGTCTAAAAATTAAAAAAAAATACCATTATGTAGGAAATATTTTTATCTTTTTAATTAATATTTATAATCCAATTTATCTTATTTATAATCATATATTAAAAATTCATTAGTTATTAAACATTGATTTTAACTATTTTAACCCTTCTTTAAATAAATTGATAATAAATGTCCTCATCTAATACATGTGGGCCTAAATGGTCATATTTTATTCCTAAGGTTGTTTTTGGTCGAATTACACTTATCCCATAGAATTTGGACATGTGTTAGCGTAATAATAATATCATATTTACCCTTAATTAGCCTATTTAATTTTAACCGTGGAAAAAAAAGTAAAAAGTTACTATTGACCAAAAATTATTTGCATCTCATTGAACCAAATTTTAGACCTTGATATTAACCGTGTCTCTTATATTTTTAAAATTCCACTCACAGAAGCGGTAAAATTATGTTTTTTGAAAAATTCAGTTTTTTAACTACCACTTAGTGGTTTGACTATTAATCGCAAAATGACGGTTTCCAGAAAAATACCGAAAATTAGGCCTAAGCTATATTTGATATTATGAATTCAAAAATGATGTCAATTTTACCAAATTCAAAAAATATCAGTTGCATTGATTATTTTAAAAATTAATTCCCGGCGTCAAAACAAATAGCGTGTTCTTAAGAGATAATAATTTTCAAAAGATTTACACTTGTTTATGTCTGGTTTAAACCTGAAATTAAATCCAATGACCAACATTGTATTAAATTGTAAAAATATTTTCTAAATATACTTTAAAACCACTCAAATTAATAAATTATCACTATTAATTATTTATATAAAAAATTTTGTTTTTAATTAAAATTTAGTACTTTTCACTATTCATCAGAATATGAAAGTTATCCGAAAAGTACCAAAATTTTACCATAAGCTAATTTCGATATTCCGGATCCAAAAATGAAGTCCATTTTGAAAGATAAAATTTATAAAATTTCAAAAAGTGGGTATTACTATTCATAATGGCTAGTTCATAATAATATTATAATAATATCTCGTTTAGTGAAACTCGGTATTGCATACTACACACGCTATCGAGGAAGGTCGTGATTGCATGTAATTAAAGGAATTTCAGGGATGCATTTTGTTCAAGATCCTTTTGATGTACCATACAATACAAGACATTAATGAAATTAAAAAGAATATTTTTCATAAAATCTTGGGGTGTTACATTCTACCCCCCTTAAAATGAATTTCGCCCTCGAAATTCGTCGGGGATATAAATGGTTTACTACTCGAAAGTATCATTAATAGAAACCCACATCGTAAAACGGAATACCAAAACTTGGCTTTAAAAACTAATGTATGAAACGTAATGGTTACCCAAATTAACTCATCACTGGGTTTCCATGTAGGAGAACATAGGTGAAAATATGGATATGGAAGAAAAATCTAACCATAAAGTTCTGTTGAAGAGTGGTAGAGAACATGGCTATGGAAAATCCAACAATCACAAAGCCATAAGTTTGTGACGATCTAAGGTACCATCTGATTAATCAGATATAAGAGTACTAGGACAACATTTTTTTGGTTTTCAAGATCATTTCCCTAATATTGATGAAATTGTAATTAGAAGTAATACTTTCATGATTCTGTGACAGTCTCACTGTTGTTCATTCTTTGTAAAATTTCCACTTCATCTCTTAATGAAATGAAGTTGAATTTTTCATTCGTGAAGTGTTAGCAGATCATGTGATAGAATGATGAGTCATTCCATCTGTCTCAAACAAAAGGTTATAAAAGTTATCAAAAATAAATAAGTCCATATATAATGAGATTAATCATATATGGTTCCTAAAATGGACTTATACTTCATATATCATACTGCTTAATATAATAAAATGAGTTTATACTAAACAGGGACTTCATGTAGGCCAGTGGTAGGCGATAAAGGCCAGTCGCACTTTGGTTGTGGGTTCGATTCCCACAGCCTTGTCTGACGCGATGGGTTGTCGCCCGTCCTGCAGGTTGTCCTTTTTCTAAAACTACATTACTATAACATCCCAACAATAAAATCGAAAAAAGTTATATCCTTATACAATACTAACTTATGTCCAACATAATCCATTCCAATATTTAGGCTTATCCATAATACTGTAGTCCACTCTCATATTATAGTGAAAACGATTAAGAGATTTCATATAACAAGCATGTTAATGCCATCATTGATCCCCATATATCATAAGATATTTCTTGTTTGTCACATTATAAACATTCGATGGCCTTAATCATGTATTCTCTTGAAAAAATGAATACCCATTTAACCTTAGTGAAAACATGAATGCAGTTAAAAGTTAACATTTTCCACATACCAAAATCCTCAAAATTCAATATACTCAAACCATGATATTACTTAGTCCTTATATCAATCATGAGCTCATTAATACTTTCAAACATTTTATTTTCTCTTTATCCCTTCATTATACGCATATCATCTACTTTTCTAAATATTTGAATCACTTTTCATGGTTACCGGTACCATAAAATTATTGAAATCCACAATAGACTAATACAAAAATATTTTAATACACCATAAAAGTACCTCAACAAAATTATTCTTGAATACCAATACATAAACACGTCAATCCATCCTCTTCAATTATTGTCTTAGAATAAGTCCTTCATTTATTTAGAAGTAAATTTTTAGGTCAGGGCATTGAGTTAGGTAATGGCCATGTTCTCCACAAATAAGACATTGAACTCTATAACAGTATGTCACTCTATGACACTTTTCTCCACACATATAACATATTCCCCTCCATTTGAGGTATTCCTCAAGGTTCTTACTCCCTTCTTTAGAATTCTCAATCTTCCTTCCTTTATGCTCCTCAACAGGCGAGCATGCATAAAAGTATACCTTCCTCTTATTTGATGAATTAGGCATACCACTAAATTTCACCTTGTTAGTCATATATCGCGATGACTGATTCGGCATAATCACAATATCTTTCTCTGTAGGTATTACACAATTTTGTTGCTCATAGTCACTAATTTGTCCATTGGATTCAATGATAACCGAATTCCTTCTGGTTCCCTCCATTGACTAAAACAGAAAAAAGAATTCTGTGAGAGGCAAAAATCATACAAGGAAAATAACATAATCAAGTGGAAGTAACTTTGACATGTAACATATTAGGTTTAATTCTAAGATCGTTAAAGTAATTCTAGCACTATAACTTATACTTATACTTATCCTTAGGGAAATCCCTAGACATACCTTAAAAATATCTCTAGGGATCTCACTAATGTTCTCGCATCCTAGTTTCCAAAGGTTTACTAAAACTTTCCTATGATACCAACTGTAGAGACCCGAAGCTTGACATACATAGACATTACATTACTTTTGCGGAATACTTAGTACATAAAAAAAATAGACACACAAGGACAGTAATATTTTAGGGTCTTTGGATACTTGAAACGTAATCTTCTAATCGTTGTGAAAGATCTTCAACATCTCCCATAAAATATTCCCATTTTTGTTTCCTTACCTAAAATCATTCTTTTAATCCTGGGGGAAAAGAAAACACAAAAAGGGGGAGCTCAAATACTCAGTAAGGGTAAGCATGGATAAAATAAAACATACCATATACATTTGAACATAAAAAAACATGAACATTAAAGATCTTGAGAAACGACATAAAACATGAAAGTACATAAGGCATAGATCATAATGGATCATAAATCATGATAAAATAGCATGGGAATAAATCATGTAATTGTGGAATCCATTATGAACATGTAATTATTTCCATAGTATCCAACAAATTGCTTCCAAAATCATCTTATTGGACAAAGTCCCTTTCTGAATCGATTTCACTCCTCGTTTCATTCATGTGAAACTGAACCGGAATAACTTACCATTCCATCCATGTATATCTCATGTGATATAAATAATTACCCAATGCATTGGATGGAGATATAGGTCCCACCCATCTCATAATAAAATCATTCTTACTTGTGCCACAAAATAACATACATCATTCATAATAACACAATAAATAAAATGGTTTTCATAAACATCATCCCATCATCGAATAATACATATAAAAGAAATGGATATCATATCATAATATGAAAAATGAAAACATGTAAATCATAGAGACATTATACTTGAAACATACACATATGAAATAATGTCATCTTAGATGAAAAATGGTTTTGATAAAACACTTGAAATGGATTCTTGAGGAAAATATCTTTTCTTCTTCAAAATCATTTTTTTTTCACAAAATGTCATGCAATTTAAAAAATGGATTTTTTTGAAAATATTCATGAAATCTTTTGGATTAATCTTTATTAAAATAAAAAATTATAAAACCGTAAAAATCCATTCATGCCGCATATGTTAAAAAACATTCTTCTCGTACTTTTACTGGAAAAGTCAAAAAGTAACTCGTAGGGTAAATAAAAGGAAGATTCCTTCTATAACATGGGGTAAAAGTCAAAATTGGTAAAAAGGACATTAAATATACATGAATACACTTTTATAAAACATGGACATTGATGATAGCAATAACCCCAGTAAATACTTACGAATAAACAATCTCGGATAAGAATGAGATTCGAATATTTATCCCTTACCTTAGGTCTGATATGCTTCGTATATATTTGAACCTCCTATATAATGATTTATATAATTTCATTGACTTATTACAGAATCATATTCATTGTTATGATATCATATATGGTTCACTTATGACTTTATATTACCCTTTCTTTTGTAAATTCCATGTTAAAGAGAGTTTTGGGTAAAATCGTTTCATTTGTCGTCCGTGATTTGACTTGTAATTATTCATATGATTACTTAGATCATGATTACTTAATTACAGAATATAAAACCTGATTTATATATAATATATATTTAGAATATACATACATATAATAGATCGATAAATGGAAAGAAATACACCATTCATGGAGACGGTAGGCCGTACGTACGCATGAACGTTGTTTTCGTTTCATCATTGAATTGAATGGAATTAATTGGATGACATACATATATATATATATACATAAATCCAGAATAATTATTATGTCATATATTTCATTATTACTTATTATATATACTTTATAATCATTTATAAATGGTTAATCATTGAAAATAAATCTCATCGCGTCGTGGATACGGTATTCCGTACGTACGCATGAGCGATGATATCGTTCCCATGATCGTGGAATTTTATTGGAGTGTATGTATACTATTACAGAATCAATATCAATTTAAAATAAGAATATATATTTATTATTTACACCATTATACCCATCCATGTAAGGTGGTGGTGGAAAATAGATTACACCACGACGTGGAGACGGTATTCCGTACGTACGCACGTGCGGTGATTTCGTTTTCCGTAGGATGGATAAATGGTGAAATAGGGTTATTTCATACTTATAATAACAAATAAGTATATTAGTGATACTGATGTTATTACATCATAATGAAACAACCTATGAAGAATAATTGGAAGAAGAAATAAAGTTGAAAGAATCGGTAACGGACATTACCTCTTCTTTGAAGCGCCTCTTTGAGACCTCTTCTTAGGGCACTAAAATTGGTCTTTGAAGAATAAAATGACCTCTAGGATGTTTCTAGGGAAGTTTATAGGAGAAATTGGCAGGGTTGGCCGATCTTGAAGGCTCAAAGTGGTGTGAGGAAGAGAGGGAAGAGGTGCTCTTTTATAAGGGAGGAGAGGGGCCCCTTTGGAATAACTAAAAATATTATTTTATTAAAAAGTAAAATTCGGTTTTTAATAGCTCCAAATTGATATATTTCGAAGCTAAGGTGGGTATGGGTCAAAATAATCTCATCCAATTGATTTTAGACAAGTTTAGGTCATTATATTAACCTTATCTTTTAGTTTTAACTTTTAGTTAATTACATTGACATTTACCATGTCACTTTGTATTTTTACATTATATAGTTAATAATGTTACCATATACATCCAAGCGACCCCCAAGTGGTCCATTAATGATACACCTATCATGATATAAGTATATTGGCCGAACCTTAGATTTTTAGAAATATAATAACAATTAATAATATAATAATTGTTTTAAAAACTATTTATGTCAATTTTGACCCTATTTGGTAATTGATTTTTGTGAAAATAATAACAGAATGATTATTTCAAAAATAAATTAATTAAATCAAAACTAACATGTCTTATTAACATATATAATTATTGAAATTCCTAAAAAGTCTCAAATTACATTTATTTATGTATTTATAACATCAATTATGTCAATATATCATTAATAAGATAATTACTGCATCATCATTGTGTCATAAATAAAATAAATTATTTTTAGTCTAAAAATTACAAATAAACTACCATTTTTAGGAAATATTTTTAGCTTTATAATGAATATTTATAGTCGAATTTATATTATGTATTACCCTATATTAAAAATTATTTAGTTATTAAACTTTGATTTTAACTATTTTATCCCTTCTTTAAATAAATTGATAATAAATGTCCTAATCTAATCCAAGTGGGACTAAATGGACATATTTTATTCCTAAGGTTGTTTTTGGTAGAATTACACTTATCCAACAGAATTAGGACATGTGTTAGGATAATAATAATATCATATTTACCCTTAATTACCCTATTTACTTTTAACCGTGGTAAAAAAGTAAAAAGTTACTATTCACAAAAATTATTTTCAGCTCATTGAACAACATTTTAGTCCGTGATATTATCCATGTCTCTCGGATTTTCGAAATTCCATCATAGAAGCGGTAAAATTAAATTATATGAAATATTCATAATTTTTAACTACCACTTAGTGGTTTTACTATTCATCACAAAATGAAGGTTTCCAGAAAAATACCAAAAATTAGGCATAAGATATATCTGATATTATGAAATCAAAAATGATGTCTATTTTACCAAATTCAAAACATATCAGTTTCATTAATTAATTTCAAAATTAATTCCCGTCGTCAAAACAAATAGTGTGTTCTTAAGAGATAATAACTATCAAAAGATTGACACATGTTTATGTCTGGTTTAAATGTGAAATTACATCCAATGACCAACATTGTATTAAATTGTAAAAATATATTCTAAATATAATTTAAAACCACTCAAATTAATAATTTATCACAATTAATTATTTCTATTAAAAAAAAATTTAATTAAAATTTAGTAATTTTCACTATTCATCAGAATATTAAAGTTATCCGAAAAGTACCAAAATTTCACCCTTAGCTAATTTCGATATTCCTGAATCCAAAAATGAAGTCCATTTTGAAAGATAAAATTTATAAAATTTCAAAAAGTGTGTATTACTATTCATAATGGCTATTTCATAATAATATTATAATAATATCTCATTTAGTGAAACTCGGTATTGCGTACTACACACGCTATCGAGGAAGGTCGTGATTGCATGTAATGAAAGGAAAGTCAGGGATCTGTGTTGTGCAAGATCCTTTTGGGGTAGCGTAAAACAGAAGACATTAATGAAATTAAAAAGTATATTTTTCATAAAATCTCGAGGTGTTATATTCTACCCCCCTTAAAATGAATTTCGCCCTCGAAATTTGTCGGGGTTATAAATGGTTTACTACTCAGAAGTTTCTTAATAGAAACCAACATCGTAAAAAGGAATTCCAAAACTTGGCTTTAAAAACTAAAGTATGAAATGTAACTGTTACCCAAATTATCTCATCACTAGGTTTCCACATAGAATAACATAGGTGAAAATATGGATATGGAAGATACATCTAACCATAAAGTTCTGATGGAGAGTGGTAGAGAACATGGCTATGAAAAAGCCAACAATCACAGAGCCATAAATTTGTGACGATCTAATGTACCATCTGATTAATCAGATATAAGAGTACTAGGACAACATTTTTTTTGGATTTCAAGATCATTTCCCTAAAGTTGATGAAATTGGAATTAGAAGAAATACTTTCATGATTTTGGTACAGTCTCATCATTGTTCGTTATTTGGACAATTTCCACTTCATCTCTTAAAGAAAGGAAGTTGAATTTGTCATTCGTGAAGTGTTAGCTGATCATGTGATAGAATGATGGGTCATTCCATCTATCTCAAAAAAAGGTTGTATAAGTAATCAAAAATACATAAGTCCATCTATAGTGATATTAATCATATATGGTTCCTAAAATGGACTTATACTTCATATATCATACTGCTTAATATAATAAAACGAGTTTCTACTAAGCAAGGACTTCCTGTAGGCCAGTGGTAGGCGATAAAGGCCAGTCGCACTTCGGTTGTGGGTTCGATTCCCACAGCCTTGTCCGACGCGATAGGCTATCACCCATCCTACAAGTTGTCCTTTTTATAAAACTACATTACTATGAAATCTCATAAATAATATCGAAAATTTTTTATCCTTAAACAATACTAACTTATGTCCAACATAATCCATTCCAATCTTTAGGCTTATCCATAATACTGCAGTCCACTCTCATATTATAGTGAAAACGATTACCAGTGATTTAATATAACATGCATGTTAATACCATAATTAATCCCCATAAATCATAAGATATGTCTTGTTGGTCACATTCTACACATTTGAAGGCCTTAATCATGTATTCTCTTGAAAAAATGAATACCCATTGAACCTTAGTGAAAACATGAATGCAGTTAAAAGTTAGTATTTTCCACATACCAAAATCCTAAAAATTATATATACTCAAACCATGATATTACATAGTCCTTACATAAATCATGAGTTCATGAATACTGTCAAACATTTTATTTTCTCCTTATCCCTTCATTATGCGCATATCATCTGCTTTCCAAAATATTTGAATCACATTTCAGGGTTACCGGTACCATAAAATTATTGAAATCCACAATAGACTAATACAAAAATATTTTAATACACCATAAAAGTACCTCAACAACATTATTCTTGAATAACAATACATAAACACTTCAATCCATCCTCTTCAATGATTGTCCTGGAAGAAGTCCTTCCTTGATTTAGAAGTAACTTTTTAGGTCAGGGCATTGAGTTGGGTAATGCCCATGTTCTTCCCAAATAAGACAGTGAACTCCATAATATTCTATCACTCTATGACCCTTTTCTCCACATAGATAACATCATCCCCTCCATTTTAGGCATTCCACAAGGTTCTTCTTACCTTCATTAGAAATCTCAATCTTCCTTTCTTTATGCTCCTCAACATGCGAACATGCATAAAAGTCTACCTTCCTCTTATTTGATGAATTTGACATACCACTAAATTTCACCTTGTTAATCATATATCGTGATGACTAATTCAGCATAATCATAATACCTTTCTCTATAGGAATTACTCAATTTTGTTGCTCATAGTCACAAATTTTTCCATTGGATTCAATGTTAACCTAATTCCTTCTGGTTCCCTCCATTGACTAAAACAAAAAAAAGAATTCTGTTAGAGGCAAAAATCATACAAGGAAAATAACATAATCAAGGGGAATTACCTTCGACATCAAACATATGAGGTTTAATTCTATGATCGTTACTGCAATTCTAGGACTATAAACTATACTTATACTTAACCTTAGGGACATCCCTAGACATACCATAGAAATATCTCTAGGGATATTACTAAAGTTCTCGCATCCTAGTTTCCAAAGGTTGACTAATCCTTTCCTTTGATACCAACTGTAGATACCCGAAGCTTGACGTAAATATACATTACATTACTTTTTCGGAATACTTAGTACATAACAAAAACATACATAGAAGGATTGTAATAGTTTAGTGTCTTTGGAAACATGGAACGTAATCTTCTAATCGTGGTGAAAGATCTTCAACATCTCCCATAAAGATCTTCCCATTTTTGTTTCCTTACCTACAATCTTTCTTTTAATCCTGGGGGAAAATAAAACACAAAAATGGTGAGATCAAATTCTCATTAAGGGTAAGCATGGATAAAATAAAACATACCATATACATTTGAACATAAAAAAACATGAACATTAAAAATCCTGAGCAACGACATAAAACATAGAAGTATATAAGGAATTGATCATAATGGAACATAAATCATGATAAAATACCATGGGAATAAAACATGTAATTGTGGAATCCATTAAGCACATTTAATGATTTATATAGTAGCCATGACATTGCTTCTAAGACCATCTTAGTGGAAAAAGTCCCTTTCTAAATCGTGTTCACTCCTCGTTTCAGTCCTGTAACACTGAATCGGATTAACATACCGTTCCAGCCAAGTCTATCTCATGAGATATAAATCATTACCCGATGCATTGGAGGGAGATATAGGTCACACCCATCTCATAATGAAATCATTCTTACTTGTGCCACTAAATAAACATACATCATTCATAATAACACAATAAATAAAATGGTTTTCATAAACATCATCCCATCATCAAATAATCCATATAAAAGAAAGGGATATCACATCATCATAAGAAAAATGAAACCATGTAAATCTTATAGACATTATACTTGAAACATACACATATGAAATAATGTCATCTTAGATGAAAAATGGTTTTGATAAAACACTTGAAATGAATTATTGAGGAAAATATCCTTTCTTCTTCAAAATTGTTTTCTTTTCACAAAATTTCATGCAATTTAAAAATAGGATTTTGTTGAAAATAATCATGAAATATTTTTTAGGATGTTTAATGGAAATAATGCTTTATAAAACAGTAAAAATCTCTTCATGCCGTATATGTTAAAAAACATTTTTCTCGTACTTTCTCTTGAAAAGTCAAAAAGTACCTCGTAGGGTATATAAGAGAACGATTCTTTCCATAACATGGGGTAAAAGTAAAAATGGGTAAAAATGACTTTAAATATACACGAATAAACTTTTATAAAACATGGACATGGATGATAGCAATAACCCCAGTAATTAGTAACGAATAAACAATCTCGGATAAGAATGAGATTGGAATATTTATCCCTTACCATATGTCTGATATGCTTCGTAAGTATCCAAACCTCCTGTATAATGATTTAAATAATGTCATCGACTTATTATAGAATCATATTTATAGTTATGATATCATATATGGTTCACTTATGACTTTATATTACCCGTTCTTTTGTAAATTCCATGTTAAAGAGCGTTTTGGGTAAAATCGTTTCATTTTCCGTCCGTGTTTTGACTTGTAATTATTCATATGATTAATTAGATCATTATTACTTAATTACATAATATAAAACATGATTTATATATAATATATATTCAGAATAAACATAATATAATAGATCGATAAATGGAAAGAAATACACCGTTCATGGAGACGGTAGGTCGTACGTACGCATGAACGTTGTTTTCGTTTCTTCATTGAATTGAATGGAATTAATTGGATGACATACATATATGTATACATAAATCCAGTATCATTATTATGTCATATATTTCATGATTACTTATTATATATACTTTGTAATCATTTATGAATGGTTAATCATTGAGAATGGATCTCATCGCGTCGTGGAGACGGTATTCCGTACGTACGCATGACCGATGATATCATTCCCATGATCGTGGAATTTTATTGGAGTGTATGTATACTATTACAGAATAAATAAAACTTTAAAAATAATAATATATAGTTATTATTTACACCATTATACCCATCCATGTAAGGTGGTGGGGGAATATAGATTACACCACGGCGTGGAGACGTTATTCTGTACGTCTGCACGCGCGGTGATTTAGTTTCCGTAGGATGGATAGATGGTGATATTGGTTTTTTTAATACATATAATAACATATTAGTATATGAATTATACTGATTTTATTACTTCATAATGAAACAAATTAAGAAGAATAAGTGGAAGAAGAAATAAAGTTGAAAGAATCGGTAACGGACATTACCTCTTCTTTGAAGCACCTCTTTCAGACCTCCTCTTACGGCACTAAAATTGGTCTTTGAAGAAGTCCATGACATCTAGGATGTTTCTAGGGAAGTTGATATGAGAAATTGGCAGTGTATGGACGAGCTTGAAAGCTCAATGTGGTGTGAGGAAGAGAGGGAGGAGGTGCCCTTTTATAAGGGAGTAGAGGGGCACCTTTAGAATAACTAAAAATATTATTTTATTATATAGTCAAATTCGGTTTTTAATAGCTCCAAATTGATATATTTAGAAGCTAAGGTGGGGATGGGTCGAAATCCTCTCATCCAATAGAATTTAGACAAGTTTAGATCAATATATTAACCTTATCTTTTGGATTTAACTCATAGTTAATTAGATTGACAATTACCATGTCACTTTGTATTTTTATATTATATAGTTAATAAACATACCATATACATCTAAGAAACCCTCAAGTGGTCCATTAATAATACACCTATCAGGATATAAGTATCTTGGCCGAACATTAGATTTTATGAATATAATAACAATTAATAATATAATATTCGTTTTAAAACTATTTTATGTCAATTTTGACACTATTTGGTAATTGATTTATGTGACAATAATAACAGAATGATTAGTTCGAACAAAATTAATTAAATAAAAAATAACATGTCATGTTAATATATAAAATAATTGGAATTCATAAAATGTCTCAAATTACATTTATTTAGGTATTTATGACATCAATTATGTCAATATTTCATTAATAAGATAATTACTGCATCATCATTGTGTAATAAATAAATTAAATTATATTAAGTCTAAAAATTACAAATAAAATTCCATTATGTAGGAAATCTTTTTATCTTTTTAATGAATATTTATAGTCGAATTTATTCTATGTATAACCCTATATTAAAAATTCTTTAGTTATTAAACATTGATTTTAACTATTTTAACCCTTCTTTAAATAAATTGATAATAACTGTCCTAATCTAATCCACGTGGGCCTAAATGGTCATATTTTATTCCTAAGGTTTTTTTGGCCGAATTACACATATCCAATAGAATTAGGACATGTGTTAGGGTAAAAATAATATCATATTTACCCTTAATTACCCTATTGACTTGTAACCGTGGTAAAATAATAATAAAAAGTTACTACTCACCAAAAATTATTTTCATCTCACTGAACCACATTTTATTCCTTGATATTAACCATGTCTCTCGGATTTTCAAAATTCCACGCACAGAAGCGGTAAAATTATGTTTTCTGAAAAAATCAGTTTTTTTAACTACCACTTAGTGGTTTTACTATTCATCAAAAACATGAAGGTTTCCAGAAAAATACCAAAAATTTGGCCTAAGCTATATTTGATATTATGAATTAAAAAATGATGTCTATTTAACCAAATTCAAAACATATCAGTTGCTTTAATTAATTTAAAAAATAATTCCCGTCTTCAAAACAAATAGCCTGTTCTTAAGAGATAATAACTATCAAAAGATTGACACTTGTTTATGTTTGGTTTAAATGTGAAATTACATACAATGGCCAAAATTGTATTAAATTGTAAAAATCTATTCTAAATATAATTTAAAACCACTCAAATTAATAATTTATCACTATTAATTATTTCTATTAAAAAAGTTGTTTTTAATTAAAATTTAGTAATTTTCACTATTCATCAAAATATGAAATTTATCAGAAAAGTACCAAAATTTCACCCTAAGAAAATTTCGATATTCCGAATCCAAAAATGAATTCCATTTTGAAAGATAACATTTATAAAATATCAAAAAATGGATATTACTATTCATAACGGCTAGTTCATAATAATATTATAATAATACCTAGTTTAGTGAAACTCGGTATTGCGTACTACACACGCTATCGAGGAAGGTCGTGATTGCGTGTAAAGAAAGGAAAGTCAGGGAGGCGTGTTGTGCAAGCTCCATTTGGTGTAGCATATAACAAAAGACATTAATGAAATTAAAACGAATATTTTTCATAAAATCTTGGGGTGTTACAATTACCAATCCATGTTAACTTTTCATTTTATAGTTAATTTAATGACATGTGTTTCTAGTTATTTAATTTATATATTATTTATTCACTTATTTATTTATTTCGTTACTATATGGTATATGTGTTCAGTTATTTAGTATTCCATAATTATTATTCTCATTGATTCATTACTTCATCTACTATACTTTATCCTCACAGAGCATTTGATCTCATCAATATTAGGTTTCTATTCTCTAGGAATCCAAGAAGTGCACTATGAATGAAATGGAAGGATACACTAGAATAAATAATGTTATCATCAAAATATAAAATTTAGGTTCTAAATAAAGTATTCAATTGTAATACAAGACTCATGTTTGTATTTTGTTTTCCAAGACTACTAAAGTCATTGGAACATCGGGATTTGATTCCATGTAATCATTAAAATTTAATGGATCAATACATAGTATTCAAGATTTTTGGTGTGGGGGCACTACATTTGGTATGAGAGGACGTTTATTAGAAACCATGGGAACAAGATATAGGATTATAATGATTAAATAACATAATCCTGACGTATAATTTGATGATATGTATAGAAGAACACAATAGAATTTTGGTAATGTAGATATTACATGAGTCTTCCTATAAATACATCCATTTCTAGATACTACAATTGGACGGGGTTCTTTTACAGATGTACCTAGGAGTATCAAATCCAACAAGGTGTGTCAGGCTTGACATGTAATGACATAGTACATGGAAATGAGTCTTACTGTGCACATGTTCTGACACTCTTGTGGGATTCAATTAGTTTAATTCATATTTTCTATACAAACCACAGAGAGTTATTTGAATTGATAATTAAAATGAATGTCCTAGGATAATATATAGACATAGAAACCCCTATATAAAGATAAACGGATGTATTATTCATTTATTAAGGTTTTATAAAAAACCATAGATAAAAGGATATTATTGGATCAACCTTATTTGATGTTGGTAAATAAATTTTTTTATATTATATTTTAATTGGATTAAGAATGTAAATTATGTATGTTATGTGAAAACCAATTATTTCTAGAAAGCTAATGAGTAATGAACACATGAATGAATAATGATAAGGGTTTCATTCCTACCACCGACCTACAAAGTGTCCTAGATAAAATTTCATTTTTTAATTAACCAAATTGATGAATAAATATTAATGATTAACTGGTTTTGTAAATTTTTATGTTTATCTACTTATGTTTCAAAAATATTTGTTTTAGAGAATAGCTAGAGGAAACTATAATGAATTTTCACTCTTTTTTGGTTATTATTAACAATTATATTTTTTTTTCTTTAGGAATAAGTGTTAATCTTTGGACATCCATTTCATTATGTGAGGGATGAATAAGAATTTTATAAAAGAACATGAAAATGATGAATTTATTACATTAATATTTAAACCTATAAATTTATTATATTTTAGTATATTCTTAGTATGTATACTAATTAAAATAACTATGAAAATAACATAAAAATAAAACATTATCTTAATACCACAATATTTTCTAAACTAATGGTCTTCCAAATCATCACATATTAATAGATTTCGGTCGCTCAAATTTCTATTGTTCATTAAATTGATTTTGATTTATTACCACAATCATCCAATAAATATTTACAAATTTTCTAAAGGTATGTATCCTTACTTTCACCTTTTTTCTCCAACTTATATACCTTGTTACATGTCATTCTATGTGACCATATACTTCCCATTCTCTCATTTCTATAATATTTCTATGAACCCTTCTCAGGATGTGGGATTTAAAGCATAGGGAATATCTAATAATATATTACCATAATCTATTTTCAATTTTGAGGATGCAATTGAATTACGGTGTGGATAATGTAACAGCCTGAAAATTTAAAGTATTAAAATTCTATTCGATAGCATGTATGACACTCAACACCATGCATGTAGCGAAATAAAATATCCTTATAATTTACAATATATAAACTATTTTAAATTAATTTAATATATTTTAGCTATTTCAATGCATGTAAAACTGAGTTAGCGCACATGTACACCACAATTAGCTACTTCAATGACTCAAGTTACATGAAGACCTTATTTTACTGATAAATAATATATTATTAAAAAAATATTTTTAAAATAATAATTTATAACCATTCAGTTAAATTAATTGTTATGAATATAATTGAATAAATTATGAAAATATATGTTTTAAAAAAAACCTGAAAATATTTCATTCGTTACAAGTTAATTAGAAATTAATATAAGAAGAAATTGAATATAATGGGGATATTTTTATAAAAATAACTATTTTAATGCCCATAATGATGTTTTATCCTAAAACAATTATTTTAATTCCAATTATTGAATTATATTAATGATATATATATATATATAATATCTAAATAAATAATTTTTAAATATATTTAATATCTTTAACAAGCATAATATAATAACAAACCCACTTTTATTTGTAAAACATAATGTTTTTAATAATCCAATTTTAACACATTTTAATAGAGAACATATTTTAAATATAATTTTTAAATTAATTAAATATTATTTTTAAAAATAATAATACATGAAAAACTAATATTAAAATTAGGTCATGCTGCCATTTTTTATTTTTTGTAAATTTTTATTTTTAATGAATAATGAAAAATACTAATTTATATTTGAAAAGTTTTTTTCCATATAATTTTTTTAAATGGTTAAATTATATTTTTAATTTTTTATAGTTTATTTAAATAAATTTTAAATCATTTAATCCAATATATGTCATTAGAACCTATTTTTATGTGAAATTGAATACAAAAACATAGAAATATTTGAATCATTTTTTTAAATTGGCATGGTCATCTCATGTATGGTATTAAATTTAAGACAAATTCTACAAATTATATAATTTTAATTAAAAAACGGATTTAATATTTTTAATCATAATAATATATCATTTCTAATCATATCAACCTATTTTTTCAACAAAAATATTTGTTAATGCGATTAAAATTAACTACAATGATTAAGGTGAAATTAAGCATAAAAAAGGACCAATCGATAATATTCTCTCCCAAAATTACCTACATAACTTTTAAAATGTAAATGTCTAGTTATATTTCTAACCAATAATAAATTTTAATTTTTTTGACCATTATTGGATTTACTATAATTGGGAAAAACATTGGTGGACATCTCATTCATAAAATTATCAAGAGTGTCTCTCCTCCATTATAAAAAGTCATCCAATCATCCCACATCAGCATTCCACTGAAGATATTTTTGATCAACCAATACTTTCCCATAGGGACCCTAAAATTCCATCATCTAAAAAATAATCCTACTATATTTATGAAATTCATCCACAAATGCCTTTTGATGAAAAAAAAAGAGTTACCTAAAGAAGAGGTAACATATTTCCTCAATTTCTTTACATTTAATTTTTCTCCACTCCATAACATAATTTCATTCAGTTCTTATATAACATATTGAGTGTCAAATATATACTGATATTTTCTATGTCATGTTTTTACCTCAACATAAACACACATCTTTCTAATATGTAACAGACAATGTGTTTATGTGTATGGCGAATTACCACATCACGTAACAATTTTTTGATTATTCATTTAAAACATTAATGGGATTGAATTATTATGGTAATAATGTCTATATATTTATATTACTTATCTGGTATTTATTCTTCTGTAATTATTTCATTGATCGTATCCTTATACTTTCCATTTTGTGTTAATATTATAGAATCGTCTCTAGAAGTGTGGACTACCACCTCCTAAATGCATTGTGATTCGATCACATGATACATGGAATTTATAATTTTTTGTTTTAATTAAATATATCTGACATAATACATATATATCATTATCATTATTACTATTGCACACACATAAAAAGTGATATCATCATTTGTGGATGTGTGGACTACCACCTCCCCAACATGATGTGATTCTTTTTACATCACAAGGGTAACATATATAAGTATAAATGATTAAATAACATATTAATTATTATCTAAGAATAATTAGGTAATGATATAGTATTGATTACCTTCATCCATAACCTGTATTAAAAATTTGTGAACATTACTCATGAATATGTACAAAATACCATTCTCATGATTGTAACATTGGTTAATTTTTCAGAATCATATATAATAATATCTTATAAAAGTATAGCTGAGGTATAAATATGATAATTATGTCATTATTATTTTTTATATGTTATATAATGACCCCTTGACTATATGATACATGAAAATGTTGGTTTGACTCATAAACAGAATTCAGTCAAAGCCCCGAAAAAATCATAATTTATTAAGTTGATGTATCCAACAAGGTAATAAATAAAATAATATTTATTATAGAAATTAAAAAGTTTTCATGAATGAAAATATGTGTCAAACTTATTTTATTCCAAAATCTATATACATACAAGAAAAATCACACTCAATGTAATAGATTTTAATTTCACATTTTATGCTTGTGAGAAAAATTTCATGGTCACTACTTACTTATTTTGTGTGGGGTATCTAATCCCCATTTAGACATATAAAATCATTAATAATTTTATATTTCATGGAATTTAAAATATTTATTTGATTTTTTTTTCTTAATGATGCTTCTGATTGAAAACGTTTCATAGTAGTATAGGATAAAAAAGAATGTTTGAGAAATATTTTTATTTAAAATATTAGAAAAGATATGTCGTTTCCACCTAAGGAAATTATATGAAACATTTTTAAAAAAAATTAATATCACTCTCATATGGTTATTAATTTTATTTTTTACATATTAGTATTATTTTCCCACTATCTAGTACACAAAATGTTTTAGAAATTGTTTTTATGATAACCCAAAATCGTATACCTCATTAGTCAGAGTACCTATTTATTTCAACATTCATATAATATAAAATATTTTCAAATATTTTTTAACATTTTAAAAATTATTTATCAAATTAATTTTCACCGTTTAATAAATTTTCAATGTTTTTGAAAGTGATTTTCAATGAAAAAGTGTTTAATTTTTATTAAAAAGATTCTATTTATTAAGAATTTTTTTAATAGATTTTCTTTTTAGTATTTATATTCATAAACCAAAATTAACAATTATTTTTACTCCACATAGGATATGTTGTTTTCATAATATCATCATTTTACTTTGGAGTGTTTATGATTTATTTGGATAAGTATAGTATTCACATTATTAACCTTGATTCATTTCTCATTCCACTTGAAATTTTGAATTTCATTGGATCATTTTTTAATGAATTTACATTAAATATCCATATAATAAATCCATTGTGATCTCATTTCATATGACTTATACCATTTTTCATATGGTGTTAACATTTAAATTCATTTTATTATTTATGGGAATATTGATATATTCTTATCTTATACTCTACACATATATTTGAAAAGTAATATTGTTAAATCAATTATTCATTATGCAGGGAACACATTAGAAATTTAAGAAACGAGTGGGGAATGATTATAGATCTCCCCTAGATGAATCGGTATTCTAAAGGTAAATTTTAATGGATTTCCACCTTATATATATTGAAAATTTTTATTTTAATTTCATTGACTAATGGATTTTTTCATAAACATCTATATTAAATTTTTCCTCATCTAGTTATTCTAATGTCACGTGTTTCCAGTTTCTACAATTCCATATTTTTAGTTCACTTCCTTCTCAGTTTGATGATTACATGGTATGCTTGCTTGGTTATTTATAGTGCCACAATTATCCCTCTCTTAATTCATTATTACTTCTTCTATAATTTATTATTATAAAGAATTAGTGATCACACTTATTATTTTTATTTTATAAATTAATCCACAAAGAATAATAATAAATATATTCTAGGATACACTGGATGGAATAAATATAAACTAAAATGAAAAAAAATTATGATGTAGTTATATTGTTCATTTTTAATACAATACTCATGTATATGTCTTGTATACCATGATTATTAAACTCATTTCTACTTCATGGTTTTGATTCCATGTAATCATGAAACTATAGTGTTACCAAACATTGGATCATAGATTTCTATAGTTTGGGTGTAATATAAATTATTACCCATAACGGAATTGATTACACACCATTATTATATTGGTATTAAAAGGTTAAATATTTTAAAATAACATTTTAGAAAACCAACATTATGTAATGAAATAATAAAACATCATTTGAAAGATCAAGTGGAAAACATAATTCTTGCATCAAATAACATATAAATGGGCTCCAAAATATAGAGAACATTAGAGAGAAGGAAAATGTTTAAATCGAAGAGAATCATAATGTATAAATTATAATATATAGTGATATAGAACATAGTCACTATAACGTTAACTAGCACATTAATATAAATCTCTTAGGTCTATAAATTATTATTAATTAAAGAATGTAACTAAAAATAGGAAATATTTTTATTTTAACGGTCTCTTTAATAATTTTTTTAAATTATTTAATCATATAATATAAGAAAACATAATTACATTATATCATTAAATACTCAAAAGTAATTTCATAAATTTTTTTGTATTTCATTTAATTTCCCCTAAATTCAATCATATATCACAATGATGAATGAAAATCTATAACATTTCATTCATAATTCACTAAAATAAACTTATATTGGATCAGGAGATCTTTAATGAAATAAAAATGCATTCTTGTTTTCCATATTTAGTTATTGAAACCAAAGTGGTCAATATATTTTATGATATCTTATATAAAAAAACATTATCATGGAATCTAAATCTCAAATATCACCATACCACAAGATTTACTCAATTGATTGCACCTATAGATAAATTACATAACTCTTACAAGCTTGATTAACCAGTAATCATGATCAATAAATAATTAGAAAATATACCAAAAAATTTTAAAACTGACTTAAATTTATTAAATTAAAATATAATGTGTATCATAGTACCTTATTTCAATCATATGAATTCCTTTATTACATATAATCCAAAAGAATGGGAATTAACTAAATCAGCAAAAAACCACAATGAAATAACATATTCTTTCCAAAATATACCTCTATTGTAATGACCCGCCTAATCTCATTGGCATGATAGTTCCACGAGTCATTACTAGGCCTTAACCGACATCCCAAAGGCACCAAATCCTAGAAATAAATGCCAAAGGGTTTCAAGTAAAAGTTGGGGATGATTTAACCTTTAATAAATAAACCCACAAACAAACCATTACCAAACAGTCACTATATGGTGCATGAAAAAATGAAATACCAATAATACGTTATTCATATCAAACTATATCAAGGTACATAATAGAGGGAGACAAAAATAAACATCAATGTACACAACAGATGAAAAAGTCAAGAATCTCAAAAGTCACTAAAACTCCATGATCCACAAGCTCCAAGCTCCACAACATCTCCCAAGCATCACCATGAGCCACTAGAAATAGGATGCTTTACCTTTACCTATGTCCCGGAATACAACATCTGAAAAAGCACCAATGTTCCAAAACAGGGGTGAGTATAAAGCTCAGTAGGTTTCCCCAATGACTTCCCTACTCACGCCACTGGGATAGAAGAGTTAGCTAAAATTATATAAACACATTTTATATGAAACATTTCCTCAAAAGTAGTTTATGACTAATTATAAACATGTTTCCCAACCATTCATAACCAAAGGCATTCTGAGAGAAACTAAAACCAATTTTCCAGCAAGTTATTTTTCCAGAAAAATAACCAATCAAGATTTAGAACCATTTCACAAGATCCCGTTTCGGCACACCCAGACCATTCCACAAAACCATGCAACCAACCATGCATGATACCAAGGAGATGAGAGAAGCCCTATCCCTTATCCATCCTATAAGGCCCCAGCCTTAAACCTTACTTAATCTTGAGTTGGTACAGAATTACACCTTGAGGATCTTTTCAGGTTTAGAGTTTTAGAGAATTAGAACATAAAACATGCATTACATTCCAAATTTAAACAAAGTGGTTACATAAAAGATAGTATTCATTTTTCCCATCAATAGAAACATACTTAAAATAAAACATGGATTCTTTCTTGACACTTCCTTGACACTATCATCATATCATTTCCCTTTCCCATGACCTGTGAAAAACATTTCAAAAACATGGGATGAGCATAAAAAGCTCAGCAAGGGATATAAAAATATGGAAAGGAAACATGGGTACATATAAACATAAGAATGAAATCATACATTACCCATAAAACATAAGCACTTTAACATACCTCATAAAATCATGAATAAATCATAGAAATCATAAGACATAAAGGTAACTTGAGGCATTCATAACATTCTTACGTAGGGAGTAACCCTCTTGGTTACATTTGGAATACCCATCATAGTATATTCCCTAAATCTCTTCCGAGAAACCTTAATGTTTCACTCCTTCACATTACCCAATGCATTGGAGAGCTATATCAAGCTCACCCACCATTTGTTTATCACGAAACCACCCGTCTTCATAACAATGCCCAAGAACCATAACATAATCGTATCACATAAAACATACATAAAGGAAACATAACATTTCCACATTTCAATCACAAGATATCAATAAAACACATTGATATAATAAAAACGTTATGAAGACCACTTTCAATACCAAAATAAAAGAAAAGTAAAACAAGGTATTTCTTTTTCATTTAAAAAATTGGTATGGCTTGTAGAGGAAGCCGAAACTCAAATAATGGTCATAGCGGTGGAGAAGTCGTTGTCACCACATACGTACGACAAAAACATTCCCTTTTGTCATTTAGTAAATGCTTCCTATACAAAAATCCTTTTGAATAAATGTAAAAGTCAAAGGGGTTTATACACCATATAAAAGAAGGTTGTGTATAAAACAAAATATGCCTTAATGAAAGGAGATTGAGACGAAGTCCCATACCTTAGGTCCGAATTGACTCGATCGTTCTTTAATGTCCTGAATAGTAAACCTGAGTTAATTTCTACTTTCTTAAGAACCTTTTTCAAGTTCATTATTCCTTTTATATCACTTATTACCATGTCATGAACACTATGTAATTATTTAAGTTATTAACGGTCGTTTTAACGATCATTGGTACTTGAGTCAAAAATATGCTCTTTATAATTACAAGTTCTTCATGTACCCATTATATCCAGAGTTATAATCATGATTTATATATCAGATATATCTAGTATAAACAAGCATTTATAATATTACATACTCATTTAGAGGTAAAAATAAAGTTCACCGTTCATGGAGATGGTAAGTCGTACGTATGCATGAACGCTGCTTTCATATCTATTTCGTATTTTATGGAATGGAATCATAATGATATAATGGTATATTATAATCCCAGTATAATTTCATATATAAAATCATTATTTACATCCTTTATACATCCCACATATGGCATTAACGAATCAAATCACTTTGAGGCGGCGGTAGTCCGCACATCTTTAAATGAAGATATCGCGTTTACCCATAATGGAAACCATAAAGGTATGCACAAAATGAAAAATACATAAGTTTAAGGAAAAACTAAACATATTATATATCATATATAAATATAGTGTCATCTTAATGGCCACCTTTTAAGGTGTTAAATGAATGTTGAACAATCATCGTTTCGGGAGGCAGAAATTCGCCATCCACGGAAATAGTATGTTCTTTAACCATTAGATGTAGGTGTGTTTAAGTGTAGATTGAATACATGTTATAAAAAAATCCTATTATATTTAATATACTGGATTTGTTACAAAAGAAATGAATAAAAAGAGTTTAGGGGGTTGGCGAAGCAAACTAAAATAGAAGGACTCAAGTGAAGACATTACCTTAAAATCGGGTAACTCCCTTTGGTTTAAGCTCAAAGGCTTCCTTGGGAAGACTTCTGCACAAATTGAGGTTTCGAGGAGTAATAGAGGGATGTGGAGAGAGAAAATGGGTAGGGGTTTGTCGAGCCAAAGGCTTTTGAAGTGTGGGTAAAGATGTAGAGGTGTGGTCCTTTTATAAGAGGAGAGGAGGGGCACTCTTGGAAACTAAAGAAAAGTTACTTTATTTTAAAATGAGTTTCGGATTCAAGAGGTCCCACATTGATAGAAAAATCAAGGTTAAGGTTATAAGGGTTCTAAATCCACCCATCCAATAGGTTTTGGACATGTTTAGGTCATAGATATTACATTATCTTTTCATTTTATTTAAATCCTTTATTATTGAGGTAATCGCTACATCATCATGATGTCATAAATAATTTAATTTATATAATGTATAAAAATTATAAAAAAATGTCATGATGTAGGAAATCTTTTTATATTTCTAATGAATGTTTATATTCAAAATTATTCCTTGTATAACTTCATTTAAAAATTGTTTTATTAAAACATTTCATGTTTGTGTCATTTTTACTTTTACATTAAATAAAAAGCATTAACGTCTTTATCTTACCCAAGTGGCTTCATGGGGTCCCAAAAATCGACCCATGGGTTGTCTTGGTCGGCCATGACACATACAATAAGGTTAGGACATGTGTCTAGGTCATCTAATATTATTAAAACATTATTTTTACCTTAAACTACACTAATTACCTCTAATCGCGATTAAGATCTTAAAAGTTACTATTCACCAAAAAATTATTTTAATCTCATTGAACCACATTATACTTCTTAATGACAACCATGTATGTCGGATTTTTTAAAATCAAATCACAAAAGTGACAAAGTTTCATTTAAACGAAAAATCAGTTTCTTTAACTACCACTTAGTGGTTTCACTATTCATCAAAAATTGAAGTTTTTCAGAAAAATACCAAAACATCACCCTAAACTATATTTGATATTCTGAATTCAAAAATGACGTCTATTTTAAAAAATTAAAATCATATAAGTCACATTAATTAATTTAATAATTAATTCCCGCTGTCATGAAAAATAGCGTGTTTTTTTGAAACAATAAGTATCAAAAGATTGACACTAGTTTTAGTCAGATTTCAAACTGAAATTAATTCCAACAACCACTATTGGATTTAATGGTAAAAATATATTCTAATTTCACTTTAAAACCAATTCAAAAGATAATATAATCATATAAATAAATTATATTAAAAAGAGGTTTTGAATTAAAATACATCATTTTACACTATTCATTAATAAAATGAACTTTCACGGAAAAATTCCAAAAATTTACACAAAGTAAATTTCGATGTCCCGATTCTAAAGAAGAGTATTATTTGGTCCAATAGAATGAATAAGAGTAAACAAAACTATATTTAATGATGGTTCTCCATCAAAAGGCGATAAGTGAACCTTTAGTGAAAATTAGGGCATATATGCCTAAAATTGAATTGTTTTCGTATTTTAAGCCTTTATCATTTATTGGATAAATGTAAAAAAAATTAAAAACATATATAATCATATTTTAGTTATTTATATCCATTCTCACCAATACAACGACTATGTGTTAACTACCATTTAAAATAATATTATTTTATTACTAGTGTGCAACGTAAGATTTCAATGAAACTCTTTGTTTCGTATCGGGTACGCTATCGAACATAGAAACCCCTTTAAAGTAAAATTAATATTTAACTCATAAATATTAATAAATATTAAAAATCTTTATTCTTTATTTACCTGGGATGTCACATCCTTCCCCCCTTTTGGGAAATGCGTCCTCGCAATTTTATTCACTTATCAAAATAAGTGGGTGTATTTATCCCTCATAGCATTTTCATATTCCCACGTTGCCTCTTCAACAATATGGTTTTTTCCACAAAACCTTTACCTGGTGAATTACCTTATTTCTCAACACTTTCTCTCTTCAGTCAAGAATCTGGACCGGTTGTTCTTCATAAGATAGGTTCTCTTCCAGCTAAACTACCTCTGGACTCAAAACATGAGATGGATCTGGCATGTACTTCCTTAACATGGAAACATGAAAAACATTGTATAACTGAGATAAACTCAAAGGTAAAGCCACTCGGTAAGAAACTGATCCAACTTTCTCAAGAATTTCATATGGTTTAATGATCCTTGGAATCATATTTCCTTTCTTACCAAATCGCATCACACTTTTCCATGGTGAGGCTTTGAGAAAAATATGATCACCTACCATGAAAGATAGATCATTCCTCCGGTTATCCGCATATCTCTTCTGCCTTCCTTGAGCTGTTTTCATGTGTTTCTGAATCAACTAAACTTTTTCTGCCATCTCTTCTACCAATTCTGGTCCCATCAGCTTCCTTTCACCCACTTCATCCCAAAATGTTGGAGTTCGACACCGCTTCCCATATAATGTCTCAAATGGTGCCATCTGTATACTGGAGTGAAAACTGTTATTATAAGAAAACTCAACCAAAGAAATATGTTGGTCCCAACTTCCCTGATAATCCATCGAACAAGCTCATAGCATATCCTTCAAAGTCTAAATTGTTCATTCTGACTGCTCATCTGATTGATGATGAAAAGTTGTACTAAAATTTAATTCAGTACCCAACGACTTCTGAAGGCCTTTCGAAAAGTTAAAAGTAAACCTGGGATCACAATCAGACACAATGGAGAGAGGAAATCCATGTAACATGACTGTCTATTTAAGATAAAAATGGTAAAGTTGGTCTGGTGAAAAAGAATCTTGTATAGCAAGGAAATGAGCAGATTTAGTCAAATGATCAACAATAACCCAGATTGCATTATTACCTCGAGATATCCTCGGAAATCCCACAACGAAGTCCATGGATATATTTTCCCATTTCCACTCTGGCACTGGTAAAGGATGAAGCATCCCTTTCGGTAACTGGTGATCTGCTTTAACCTACTGACAAATCAAACAATTCAAAGTAAAATCAGAAATATCCCTTTTCATTCCATCCCACCAGTAATACTCCCACAGATCTCTGTACATCTTATTACTGCCAGGATGAACTGAAAATGGGGAACTATGAGCCTCACATAACTGTTCATTCTTCAACTATGAATCACAAGGCACACAAAATCTCTTCCCAAACCTCAAAACACAATCATTATCGATGTTGAATTCAGGAAACTTACCCTTCTGAACCAGCTCTACCTTTTTCTGCGACTCACTGTCTTCCCTCTGTGCTTGCTTAATTCTGTCTGATAGGGATGATCTCATTGATACCTGAAACAAAACAGAAGAACATCCTACACCAACAACTTCCATGTCAATGCTCATGAAATCCTTAACCAAATGGTCACATTCCAAACGCAAAATTTTTAAGGAAGCATTAATTTTTCGACTCAAGGCATCATCCACTTTATTTTCTTTTCCCGGATTGTAATGAATTGTATAATCATAATCCTTGATTAATTAAAGCCATCTTTTCTGTCTCATGATCAATTATTTCTGAGTTAATATATACTTTAAACTTTTGTGATCAGTATATATTTCACACTTTACTCCATACAAATGATGCCTCCAAATTTTTAAAGTGAAAACAACAGCAGCTAATTCCAAATCATGTGTAGTGTAATTTACATAATAAGTTTTCAACTTTCATGAAGCACTAGAAATTACCTGATCATTCTGCATTAGGACACAGCCAAGTACATTCAATGAAGCATCACTGTATATAACAAACTCACCATTCCTGGAAGGAAGTGCCAAAACTGGAGCATTCACCAACCTTCTTTTCAACTCATGAAAATAATTATCACATTATTTTGTCCAGATAAACTTAACACCCTTTCGAGTTAGCATAGTCATTGGACTAGATAACCGTGATAAATTTTCAACAAACCTTCAGTAGTAACCTGCCAAACCAAGAAAACTACGGATCTCGGTTACATTTGTGGGTCTTGGCCATTCTTTAAAAACTTATTTTTAGTAGGATCAATAGTTATTCCATCTTTTGAAACAATGTGACCTAGGAAAGAAATTTGTTGTAACCAAAACTCACACTTGCTGAATTTTCCATATAGTTTCTTTTCTTTTAAGGTTTGCAAGATAACCCTTAAATGACTTTCATGCTCCTATTTACTTTTAGAAAACACCAAAATATCATCGATGAAAACGACCAAAAACTTATCCAAGAACTCATGGAATATTCTATTCATAAGAACCATGAATATAGTAGGTCCATTGGTTATCCCAAAATGCATTACTACAAATTCATAATGGTCATATCTTTTACGAAATGCAGTCTTCGGAATGTCTGCTTCCTTTACCTTCAGCTGATGGTACCACTATCTCAATTCAATCTTGGAAAAATACTGAGCTCCCTGTAGTTGATCAAACAAATAATTGATATGAGGCAAATGATATTTGTTCTTAACAGTGATGTTATTCAAGGCTCTATAATCAATTCAAAGTCTAATTGAACCATCTTTCTTTTTAACAAATAAAACAGGGGCACCCCATGGTGATGTGCTAGGTCGAATGAAACCTTTCTCTAATAAATCTTGCAATTGCTCCTTCAACTCTAAATGTTCAATTTGAGCTATTCGATATGGAGGTTTTGAAATTGGATTAGAATCAGGAACTAAGTCGATAGTAAATTCAACTTCTTGTTCTGGTATTATTCCAGGAAACTAATCAGGAAAAACATCAGGATACTCATTTACCACTGGCACATCATTAATCTGAACAGTTCCCTTGTTTTCAACAATATGTGCAAGATAACATTAATATCCATCTTTTACAAGTTTCTCGACCTCTTTATAAGTTATCAATAGTGATGGTTCATTCTTGTACACAAACTGAAAGTCTTTCTGAAAATAAACTTCTTTAGCTCTACAGTAAATCTTAGCATGGTAAATAGAGAGCCAATCCATACCCAGGATAACATCAAACTCTACTAGATGTAAAACAATAAGGTTCGCAAGTAGGTTCTTTCCACAAATAAGGATAGGAAGATTCTTATAAATTCATTTTCTCTGAACATTTCCCCCAGGTGTTTTTACCAAAAGTTCAGGAGTCATTTCTTGAGATGGTATTCCAATTTTACTAGAAAAGTTTTCAGAGATGAAAGAATGTGTAGACCCCGAATCAAACAACACACTGGAATAATATGAAAAAACAACCGAAGTACCTGATACAACTTCATTTGATGTCTCGACATCTGCTGAAGTAGTTGCAAAGGATTTCACCACTCCTTTCTGCTTGTAGTCTAACTACTTCCCATCACTCAATCTCTTTGTCGGACACACATTTGCACAGTGGCCCATCTCATTGCACTTAAAACAATTCACTAAATGTAAATCAAATTTGGTCTTACCATCATCTTGATCATTTTCAGTGCAATCATGAGCCTTATGTCCCATCATAGTATTTTTAGTTATAATAATTCCTATTATTTTGTATTAAAAGTTGCCTTTATTTTAATTATATAGATATTTTATCTTTTTTTACTGTAACTAATACCTACAAATTCAATTGTGAGGATTTAACTTTCATATGTAATATTTATATTATAGATAATATATCATATTAATTAATTTCTATCACATAAAATTAGAGAGTAATATCTTCTTTTTTGTATATAAAAAAACAATTTATATAAAATATATGGGGTTCAATATAAATTAGAGATAAATGAAAATGTAATGGGTAATATTTATAAGGAATAATTTATATGATGTTGGGTAATTACTCTAATTGTATATATGATAAAAATTTACTTTTCCATCTTAATAAAAATATCCAAAAAGTGTCTTATATAGAAAATGTTACAATATTAAATTTTACAAAAATTTTGATGAGACTATATTTTTGTAAAATGTGACTATTGTAAATATTTGATCTCAGATATTATTATTCATGATGATGTTTAAATAAAAGAAGAAATATTGAAATATATTTCAATGAAATAAATTAAATCATGGTTCATAGGAAATATCTCATTACAGTTTAGTATCAATTATCTCTAATGAACATTATCAGATATTGAAAGAAAATAAAATTTGAATTTTTTTAATATAATTATTTAAAAATTAAAATACATTTATTTGGTAGTTTATAGATAACAAAAATTTAAAAATGTAGTGATAAAGGGAGACGTCTTAATGAACAGAAATTAATAGATGATATCTTTAACCTTAATTCATTTATAGATTCATATATTCTGAAAATTCTTCATAATGAAATTAGTTAGCTATTTATTTTTGTAATAATAATATTTATTCCAATTTTTTTAATGACCTGGAAATCCCGTAGATTTTTTTAAAAAACACATAATATTTTTATGAGTCTGCAAAAACTGACGGCGCTTGATTCCGAGCCCCAGTGTGCTAGGAATAAATTATTGACGTTTTGTTTAGGTACATTCAATAAACATAAAAGTGGGTTTTTATATCTTTTGAACCGATGCTCAGAATTTTAATCCGATAGCACCTTTGAACTCACAGCACCTGTATTCTCTTATGAAGACTTTCACTTCGACAATAGTGAGTCGAGGATAAAGGTTAGTTTTTGGCTTTTCGTGTAATGTAAAAAAATGATGTAGGATAAATTTTTTTAAACTCCATGTGGAGGTTGGGTGGTTAAAAACTCCTCATGAGAGTTGGAGGTGGGAACACCACACCTAAACCTCCATTGGGAGGTTATGGTGGTGGGTCCCACCTGATCATAACCTCTCTTGAATGGTTAAGACATGGGGACCACACGAGGATTAATATCCTATTAATATAGGATGGTAATGCCTCCTCAAATCCCCATTAAATGGGGAGAAACCCCTTGACCTTATCCACCACAATGGAGCTGACTCCCCTTTAATTTATTTTGTTCCACCTCTATGGAATTAATTAGATGAAGCCACTTAATTTAAATATCCAATTTGAATTGTTATGCCAACTCCAACCTATTAATTAAATTAGTTAACTCAATTAATTAAATCACTCAATTTGAATTTACCCCAAGGAACATAACAGATCCTATTTTATTATTTGGATATGATTTCATTTTGGTTGGAGTTGAGAGAAAGGAGGAACTTTGGAGAAATATGGGAAGAAGGATCCCAACGAAGGACCCCTTTCAAAACAAAGAAATATTTTCCTCAAATTTCTTCCTCAGAACCCCCTTTGACGTGGAACTTCTTCGACTAATCTTCAATCCTAGTAGTCGTCAACGAACTAACGCATGAGATTATGTTGGAAGTTCCTGGAAGGCATGATGAATGACAAAAACATCGTCTTTTTCCTGCGACTTCATTTTCGATCAATGATAAAAGGTATGTGGTTTACCTGGAGTATTATTCATCTCCTTCTTCTCATCATTGTTTAAAGGAATCTATCTGATGTATTGTAAAAAAAATTTGTTCAACATTCTTCCTCTTTGTTGAACCAATTGTTATCATCCCTAAAAGCGGGGGGTGCATGGAAAACTAACATGGCCCAACTCCCACTGTTGATCTCTTTCTGAAGTTTCTTTCGGAATGGCGACGAAGTGGCAATGAGGCGTCGAAGGAGCCATTGAAAAACATCATTCCCCTCGTGTCCTCCGTGAAATGATCCACCCCCATGGCGCCTAGGTGTTCCCCACTGAACATCGTCAGCCCGCATGCCCCGCCGCCTGCCCACACGCTGCCCGCGCTCCCCAACGTCATGCTGGCGCTCTGCCCATGTCTCGCCGGAATATCCACGCCCTCCTCGGCACCCTGGGGCCTTCCATACGCTGCTCGTATGCTCCACCGTCTTAACCAAGCGCTGCCCGCTCGCCCCGCGTCCTGCCTGTGTGCGGCCCTCGGGCCCCGCTGTCCTGCCTGCGTGCTCCACCCGCCCCTCCGGCCACACCTCCCCTTGCCAGGTGCCCCGTGCGGCATGCCCGAGCCCTTCCCAATGGTTCGCGTTGCAGTCTGCGCCCCGACTCTCAGTCGAACCGGACGGGCCGCGCCGAACTCCTGAGCTGGCCCACAACGTCCTTTATGGCATCACTGGCTGAATCGCCTCGGCTTTCTAGGCCAACCCGCTCGAGCTGCGCCCCACGTGGTGATTGCCAAACTGGCCGCGACCTACAGGCAGAGCCGCCTACGTGAAAAAAATTGAGGTGAACCACCCCTGTAGTCCTCTGGGCCAAGCCCAGTGGTCCCGGCCGAACCAAGCATGTTGACCCTCCCAGTGGGCTGGCTCAAACCAAGAATGGGTCTTCCTTGTCTGGGTTGGGCCGAGTCAGTCTGACCGGGTCAGACCGCGCCAAGACCCATTACCGACCCTGTTACTTAGCTTGGTCGTATCGTTCACACCAGACGACCATTTTCCGAACCATCAGTGGTGCTGGTTTTCCTGTAGCACAATAGTCCCTTTGACTGTAATGTTGACATACAATCAGGTTGGATCGTACACGAATCCAACCGGGGCATTGAGACTAAAAAGTTAATAACTCACAGAGCAGTCATCTGATTGACGCGTTGTCTGTTAAGATGAGACCCTTCTGATGAGATGGACCTTTGAGATACATCTTCATGGGAATTGGTGGCAGTTGACTTGTCGACACTTGGAATGAGGAGAAGACCCTCCCGGAATCAACTATGCATTGTGGAATCCCTACGGCTGGCTGTGCACTGACGACAATTCCTGGATCATGTGATGGTATGACCGTTATGAATTCTAATCCTGGATCATGTGTTGTTCCAACTGAATAACTGGTCCTGGTTCATGTGTTGGTCCGACAGCTCTGACAACTTTTCCTGGATCATTTGTTGGCCCGACAGTTCGGACTTCTGTTCCTGGAGCATGTGTTCGTCCGATAGAATAGCTAGTTCTGGATCATGTGTTGTTCTGAAGGATCTAATGATTCAGTGGATATATCTGATCATCTATATCTCTCTCTACATATTTTGTATACTTGTATGAGTTTAGTTAGTATTTCTTGTTTTCCTCTTGATTAAGATGGATTAATTGATAACTTCTGTATATGTTTGGACATATACCTAGGTGGTTTTATCTATGGATTTCAATCATTTTGGTTTTTCCTTGTTGGATTTTGTGAAACCTTGAGGGTCTCGGAATCCCTACTGAGTATTTTTATACTCACCCATATATGGGCAATGACAGCAGCACATTGTGTTGGATGCAGACGACAGAAAACGGTGACTGAGGCTGAGTAGCAGGACTGGATAGTACCCGGAGGTGGACCTTATGACGAGTCGGTGCATGGAGGATACTGAAGGATGTGGATTATTGATGAGTCCATCTGTACCTACCCTTATATAGGAACCCCGGAGGACGACCTTGTGGCTGCTTTAATTTTCTTTAGTTTTAGTTTCTTTTCTGATGTACTTGTACTTTCCTGTTGGGCTTGTATTTTCGGCCCCCTTTATTTATTCAGCACTATTTTGTATAAAACATTACATAGAATTTTCATTCATCTCATACACTATTGTGAGAGGTTACTCTACGTAAAGGTAATTCCTTCCTAGTTTTAGAGATTTATTCTTTTGGTGCTAGTTTCCAACCACTGGACTATGGAAGGTAGGCTTGGGGTAGTTACGGCATGGGCCCCGGGGGATGGGTCATAACAAATTGGAATCAAAGGGGTTAGTAATACCACAGAACTTAGGACTCTAATCTTCCATTTTTGTTAAGAAATAGTGTTAAGGGTTCTGAGTGTGGTTTCTACTTCAACGTGTCCAGTGTCGGTGCGGCGAGAGATGTATCCATACACCAGGACCCTAACTTCTGATTTCTGACTCAGTTAATGAAAACGCTGATTGTGTGTGTGCTTTCAATAGTTTTCCTTTTTATATCTTGAGTGAGCTTACCAGGTATAAAATATTGACCACGGAACACCTATTTCTTTTCATGATGCATCCACCTTGACATCCAGCTAGGGTTCCAAGATTTGTGCGTACAGATAGCCCACCGCGTGACTAGGCCTTGGTGAATGGCCCCAACATAGAAGAGGCACCTGCGATACCACTACCCTTTGGGACATCGATGCCACCACCCCTAGCATTAGAGAGTGCATGCTGCCTGATTGCATTGTACGAGTTCTAGTGCCATAAGCCCCTTAGGTTCAGGGGTGAGACGGACCCACAGGAAGTTGAGGATTGGATGGAGGCTGTGGTGAGAGGATTCAGACTGGTAGGGACACTAGCCAACCTTATTGTGATCCTTTTCATGAGTCTTCCTTGGTTAGTAGTAGGTAGATGGTGGAGCTAGATGATCTAGGTGCAGGATGAGGTGACACTAATCTGGTCAGACTTCGAGAGCCTGTTTCGGGCGTTGTTTGTCCCGGACACTATACATACGATGCAGATACATGAGATACTACATCTACAACAAGGTATCATGACAGTGACATAGTACTCAGCGTGGTTCACCGACCTCTCCCATTACTCCACATATATGGTTTGGGACCCATTATTTATGGCGCAGACCTTCGAGAAGGGGCTCGTGCGAGAGATTAGCGCTTCGATGATCTCCCTTAGCATCCCGACGTAGGAGGGGGTGTTAGAGAGATCCCTCTTAGTGGAGTGTTTCCTTATAGAGAAGTCACCAACAGTGAGACCCATCACTAGTCGACATGCAACATAGTCTTATGCAGTTGGTAGTAGACAGATGTCACAGAGGTTCATGCAGACCAGGCCATCCGGTGGATGACCATAGCACACAGATTCAGTTGTGTGGGGAAATCAAGAGAGAGCCAGTAATGCCATGAGAGGGAAATGGTACTCTTGTAGCGGGCAGCGTCACATGGTTTGTGTATATCAACCCACCGTACTGATGATCAGAATATAGTTGAGGGACATCCCAGGAAGAGGAAGAGGTTCGATCGATGTGGTCTACAGGGAGCAGGCAGACGTGGCAGAGGAGCTGCCCGTGCGACTGGGGGTGGACATCAATTAGAGGTGTCACTGGCACCACCATCAGGAGGTCCAACCCGACAGTATAGAGCTGGTGGACAGGGGATAGATTAGCTCCCAGCATGTGAGGCATATAAACATGGTGCTCCACAGATTATTCAATGTATGATCTATGTCTACTCCACCTTAGCTGCAATTCTTATAGACATAGGTACCAGTCACTCGTTCATTTCCACTGCCCTCGTTTGGAGCTCGGAGATTCCGACAGAGTCGTTGGATTGATCCTTAGTGGTAGAGACTCATACGGGAGAAGACTCGACGATTACACACTGGTGTTGGGTGTGTGATCTCACTCTAGGAGATGAGAGCTTCGGCTGGGATCTCCTCGTAGCAGCGTCGAGGCCCTACGACGTCATCTTGGTTATGGATGGGTTATCTACAGTCCATGCTCATATTGACTGTATTAGGTGCAAATTGTAGTGTTTCAACACATATGGGACTAGGTTCACATTCACCGGCAAGAAGGGAGCCTTTTCAGCATAGGACAAACTTACTCGGAGAAGGGTGCAGCCGATCACTCTTCAGTTGGCCTGCCTTACCCACAGAGTAGTTGATGTGGAGAGTTCGAGCTATCCTATAGTGGTGGAATAGTATGTATATTTTTTCCCTAATTATGTTCCAGGACTACCTCCTCACAGAGAGGTGCATTCCAAAATTGACCTATACCCCAGAATGACACCAATATGTACATGAGCATATCAGATGGTTCCCGCTGAGCTTCGTGAGCTAAGGTTATAGTTAGGGAACATTCAGGGGAAAGGATTCATCCAGCCCAGTGTTTCTCCCTGGGCAACCCCGATTCTATTCGCCCAGAAGGTAGACGGGAGCTTGAGGCGTAATGTTTACTATCGTCACCTGAATCAGGTGACCGTGAAGAACAAGTGCCCACTATCAATGATTGACGATATCTTTGATCAACTGAAGGGTGCATGATGGTTCAATAAGATAGACCTATTATCAGGATATCACCAGCTCATATTTTGAGAAGTGGAGGTGCAAGAGACAACCTCCAGGTGTCAGTACGACCACAATGAGTTATTTTTTATGCCCTTCAGCGTAACCAATTCTCGAGAAGTGTTCATGGGACTCATTATCATGATCTTCCTGCTATACCTCAATCGCATTTTCATAGTCTTCATCGATGGCATTCTTATCTACTCAACTACTGAGGAGGAGCATGCCTATCATTTTCGGGTAGTAATGAATACCATCCGAGAGCACCAGATTTATGGAAAGCATTTGAAGTGCCAGTTTTGGATATGAGAGGTTCACTTTTTGGGACATGTCATCTCAGAGGCTGGAGTCGCAGTGGATCCAGTGAAGATCGAGGTGATACTTTCTTGGGAGCCACCATGGAGTGTGTCGGAGGTACGAAGTTTCCTGGGTTTGGATTGTTACTACCGGAGGTTCATACCAGACTTCTCCAGAGTTGTACCACCACTATCTTCCTTGATGAATATGGGGAAACCCATCATGAGGTCGGAGAGATGCCAGCAGAGCTTTCATAAGTTGAGTAAGAGGCTGACTAGTCCCCCATATTGAGGCTTCTAGAGGAAGGAATAGGGTACGTACTCTAATGTGACGCATTAGGGACCAGACTCGGGTGTGTCCTATTACAGGAGAAAGCAGTGATCGCTTATGGTTCTCATCAGCTGAGACAACATTAGCAAAAATATGAAACCCATTACCTGGAGTTAGAAGCGATGGTCTTCACCTTAATGATGTGGTGACACTATCTTATGGGCGATCGTTTTACCATGTACTCTGATCACAAGTGTCATAGGTATATCTTCTCTCAGAATGACCCAAACCTGAGATAGAGACATTGGATCCAGTTCCTCCGGGACAATGACTTTGAGATAGGCTATACTCATTGGAAGGGGAACATTGTTTTGGATTCTCTCAGTAGTAGATCATGTATACAGCTTCTAGGAGAGTCGACATAGCATCTAGATGAATTATAGATAACCTTTGTGGATAAGGATGAAGTATCCTTTCTACAATCTCTTATAGTCACTCTCCCACTTGTTCAGCGAGTCAGGGTAGCATAGGGTGGAGATGCTGACTGCGAGACACGACGTGCCCAGATATGCACATGATAGGCAGCTGATGGATTTTCTGAAGGTGGGGAGCATGTCATTATCTTCAGAGGATGTACTATGGTACCAGTGTGACTTCTGGAGGAATTGTTGTGGGAGTACAACAAATCCCCTCTAGCGGTACATCTAGGTGTGGTGAAGATGTATCAAGACCTCAAACGACAGCACTGTTGGCCATGTATGAAGAAGGTGGAAGAAGATCTTGTCTCACGATTCCTCACTTGTCAGCAAGTGAAGGCGGAGCACCAAGTACTAGCAGGCTTGGTTCAGCCTTTAGAGGTCCCAGAGTGGAAGTGGGATGGGATATCCATGGACTTCGTGACGGGTCTTACACGTACATCTAGGGGTAACGACTCGATTTGGGTGATCGTCGACTGACTCACCATGTCGTCCAACTTCATACCGATAAGAGAGTAGGGTTCTATATAGAGCTTGGGATGTCTCTATGTGCAAGAGATTGTGAGTTTTCATGGTACACCTTCGACGATTGTCTCCAATCGTGATGCATAGTTTACATCCCGGCTATGGAAGGGGTTGTATGAGGCTTTCGGGACACAGCTTCGTCTAAGCACCACCTTCCATCCTCAGACAGATGGTCAGACAGACTGGACCATTAAGACCCTCGAGGACATGATATGTTCTTGTTTCATCAACTTCAGTTGCAGCTGGGAGGACCACTTACCTATGGTGGAGTTTTCATACACCAACAGCTATCACTCCACCATACGGATGGAAGCTTTTGAGGCATTGAACGGGAATCCTTGCAAATAACCCTTGTGTTGGACAGACCTTGGGGAGTTATCACTGGTGGGATCGATGATGGTATGAGGTACCACGAAGAAGGTGTAGATCATCCAGCAATATATGATGACTAAACAAAGAAGTAAGAAGTCGTATGATGATAGGAGACGAATACCTCTGGAGTTCGAGGATGGTGACCACATCATTCTATGGGTCTCACCCCGATGAGGTCTACGCAAGTTTTTCTAAGGAGTAATGTTATCTCTGGGATTAATTGGACCTTTCCAGGTCTACAGCAGACTAGGAGAGGTGTCTTACTGCTTGTCTCTTCCACCTCAGAAGAATAGGGTGCACGTTGTCTTCCACATATCCTATTGGAGGGGATAAGTGTACAGCTCTTCCCACATCATGGACCATAAGGATATTGACATCAATGATGGGGGGACATTCACAGAGGTTCCAGTAGAGATTTAGGATCAACAAGAGCGAGTCCTACATTGCTGGCCGATAACTCTGGTGCACATTCACTAGAAGCACATGAACATTCAGGAGAGAACATGGTAGCGGGAGGCTCAGATGTGTTCTCATTACCCCAATTTGTTCCCTTAGTTCGAGTTGTAGAATAAGGGGATGTAAAGACCTGAGGTGGGGGAATGTAAAGATCCAAAAATCCTATGGGATTGTTTTAAATAATACATGTAATTTTTTCAAGTTCACGAAAACTGACAGTACTTGATTCTGAGGCCTGGTGTGCCTAGAATCAATTTCTAATGTTTTTTTCAGGTACGTTCAGTAAACATATGAGAGAGTTTTTATAACTTTTGAACCGGTTCTCGGAATTTAAATATGAGAGAACCATTGAACTTGCAGTGCCGGTATTCCCTTAAAAATACTTTCACTTCGATGGAAGTGAGTCGAGGATGAATATTATTATTTTTTGGTATTCGTGTAAAGTTATAAAAACAAGTAAGCTCACATTATTTTATTTTTAATGTTCATGTGGAGGTTGGGTGGTTAAAACCTCCTCATGGGAGTTAGAGGTGGGACCACCTCACCTTAACCTCCCTTGAGAGGTTATAGTGGTGGGGCCCACCCGATCATAACCTCTTGTGAGATGTTATGACGTGGGGACCACAAGAGGCTTAACACCCTATTAATGGAGGAGGGTAATACCTCCTCAACACCCCATTAAATGGGGAGAAACCTCTTGAAGTTCTCTACCTTAATGGGGCCCACTCCCCTTTAATTTGATTTTTCCCACCTCTCAAGCATTAATTAGGTGGAGCCACTTAATTGAAATCTCCAATTTTAATTGTTATTCCAACTCCACCCCATAAATTAAATGAGTCAAAAAATTTAATTAAATAAGTCATTTTTAATTTACACCATCGAACATAATAGATCTTAATCTATTATTTTCCTATGAATTCATTTTGGTTGGAGTGGAGAGAAAGGAGGAACATTGGAGAAATATTGGTAGAAGGATCCCAAGGAATAACACAATTGAAAACGAAGAACGATCTTCATCAACTTTCTTCCATATAACCCCCTTCGACACGGGGCGTCTTCGACCGATCTTCCCTCCTCATTGTATTCAATGACCCAACGCAAGAGCTTAGATTGGAACTGCGTGACAGACACGACGAACGACGACAAAATCATCTTTTTTCAGCGATTCCATCATCGAGGAACGATCGCAGGTATGGGGTTCAACTTGAGTATTATTCCATTAATTCTACTCATATTCATTTAATGGAATTGATGTCATGTATTGTAAACAATATTTTTTCAACATTCATAATATTTGTTGAACCAATTGTTATCATCCCAAAACGTGGAGTGTGTGGTCCAACCTAACAGGGTCCGACTCCCTCCACCGATCTCTTTGTGAAGTTTCTTTCAGCATGGAGACGATGCGGCAATGAGGCGATGAAGGCACCAACGACAAAGGTTGCCCTACCCACGGCCTCCATGAACCGTGTGGCCCCTGCATTGCACCGGTGTTCCCGGCTGAACACCATCGGCCTGCACTGGCCCGAGTGGTGCCGAACCGACCGGCCCGACCACCGGGGAGCCCGCCCGTAGCTTGCCCAAGCACTTACTGGCACCACACAGGCCTCCCTACGTGCTGCCTGCACACCTCACCGGCATGAACCCGCACAACCCGCTAACCGCCAGCCTGACCGCGCCCTTCTAGGTGACACGCTGCTTGCCCGCGTGCCCAGATGAGCAACCTGCCTGCTGCCCGCGCACCCCACGGCCTGCCCGCGCCCTTCCTGTGCACCACGTCGGCATGCCCATGCGCTGCCCGTGACCCGCCGGCCTAACCGCTCCCTGTATGGAGCCCCCGCGACCTGCCCGTTCTCTGCATGCGCTTCCCGCCTGCCTACGCCCGTCCCGGTGCACTATCGGCCTGCCTGCACCCCACATGGCCTCCCTGTGCCCCACGTGGCTTGTCTGTGCCGCACGCGGCCTGCCTGCACCCTTCCGGGCGCCCCGCGCGGGTTGCCTGTGCCCCAGCTCCTGGATGAACCTTCCAGGCAGCACCAGCCTTCCGATCCACCCACGGTGTCCTTCTCGGCGTCGCTGGCCGAACCGGCTCGTCATTATGGGCTGAGCTGCCCAAGTCGAGCCCCATGTGGTGTGGGCCGAATCGGCCCCAGCCTCCGGGATGAGCCTCCTATATGGTGATCTTCGGGCTGGACCACCCATGCAGCCCGCTGGGCTGGGCAGAGTGGACCGGGCCGAACCTTGCAAGCTGTCTCGCCCAGCGGACCAGGTCTGACCAAGCGGGTCTGACCGGGTCGGCCCAGTCTGGGTTCGGCCGATTCAGTCCAACCGGGTCGGACCGGGCCCAGGCCCATTACTGACCCAGTTACGTCGTTTGGCTATATCTTTGGCACTAGATGACCATTTGATGAACCACTAGTGGCACTGATTTTTTTAGAGCATGAAGGTCCATTTGAGTATACCCTACTAGAGTTCAGGGTAATTTTGAGATATGGTCAGGTTGCATCGTACACGAATCTAACCGAGGCCCCGAGACTAAAATTATAATTACACACAGACTGGGTGTCTGATTGATGCAACATCTATTACGTTGAGACCCCTATGATGAGACAGAACTTTGAGATACATCTTGATGGGACTTGGTGGATGATGACGTGTTGAAACATGGATTGAGGAATGGACACTCCCAGAATCAAGCGTGCTTTGTGGAAACCCTGTTGCTGGATATGAATGGACAAATCTTCCTGGATCATGTGTTCTTCCGACATAATAGCGGGTTCTAGATCATGTGTTAGTCCGACAACTGTGATGACAGTTCCTGGATCATGTGTTGGTCCGACAGTTCTGAATTCTGTTCTTGGATCATGTGTTGGTCTACCAGAATAGCTAGTCCTGGATCATGTGTTTGTCTGACAACACTGATGATTCAGTGGCTATATCTAATCATTTATATCTCTCTACATAAGTTGTATACATGTGCGAGCTGTGTCAGTAACACTAGTGTTTTCTCATGATTAAGATGGATTACATGATATCATAGGTATATGTATGGGAATATACCTATTTGGGGTTATATGTTTATTTCATACTTTGTGGATTATCCTTTTTTGTTTTTGTGAGACCTTGAAGTTCTCAGGGTCCCTACTGAGTATTGATATACTCACCCTTACATGGGATACGCCCGCACCACATTGTGTTGGATGTAGACGACAGTCAATGCAGACTGAGGTTGAGTCGTATGACTGGACGGTACCTGGAGGTTCACCTTATGACGAGTTGGTGCACGGAGGAGACTGACAGACTTGGAGTGCTGAGGAGGTCATCTATACCTACCCTCCAGGTAAGAACCCCATAGGATGACCCTGTGACTACTTTACTTATATTCAGTTGTACTTTCTTTTCAGTTGTACTTATACTTTGCTATGGGGCCTGTATTTGTGTCACCATTACCTTTTTAGCACTCTTTTTTATAATGATTTACTTAGTGTTTTACTTTCGACTCATACTCTGTTGTGAGTGGTTATTCTACATTAAGGCAATGCCTTCCTAGTTTTAGAGATTTATTCCATTGGTGCTAGTTTCCAAACCATGTCCCGGGGAAGACGGGGTTGGGGTAGTCAAGGCACAAGCCCCAGGGGATGGATCTTGACAAATTTATTATAATTATTCAAATTTGTTAATTTATCACACTGTTTAATTTAGTTACTAAGAAATTAATGATCACATTGGATGATATAGAGTGATTAAATTTGTACCCTCTAAAAATGGTGAGGTGATTTAAGTCAAATGGGGTTTTCTTCAGTTACCAATATAATTTATAACAATTTTTAATGATAGTATTTATAAATTCACAATATTTTAAACCCAACCATGTATAGATATCATGTAAAATTAATGATGTTGTCTCATATATAAGGTAGTTCATATGAACGTGTAAATAACATTTTCATTTTCTTATATAGATAAAAAATAATGTATAAATTATTTTAATTATCAAGAATCATAAATATGTTATAAATTTATAGACATTCATTATTTACAGCAGTTAAAAAATATTTTCTATTATAAATGAAAAAATAACATTTCCTCTAGGTGGTGTTATTCCACATGTACGTACATGAGAAATTATCAATTTCCAAAAAAACATCGAGAGAATGTATGTAATTTCATATCCTTATGTAATTTTAATTATTCCAAAACAATATTTTATATTAATTTAATCCATAATTTTAACCGTTCATATGAGATGGTTTTGAAAAATGAAATAAATTTAATTGTAGAGGTGGTAGACCAAAAATACAGCTAGATGATGGATTGTTTTCTTATAGGATGTAAAAAATATGAGATAAGGTCTAACCATAATCATAATAATAGTTCATATTATGTAATATACTTATTTTATTATTTCACCATGTTTGAAAAACATTTCAATGATTTATAAATAAAAAAAGAAAATATTGGTCATGGATTATGTCACTTCTTTGGATAACCACTATTACCTTATACATTAATCTTTAATATGATGATAATTTTGTTAAGGTAGACCATTTAGGAAATGATTCCATGTTTGGGAAAGGGTTTTTTTGAGTATTATTGTTGATCAATTTGGATCAAGGGGTGTGACAGATAGAGAATAATAGATTTACTAACAAATGTAAGTCGGATGAAAATATTGTAAATAAATGAAATATTATTATATAATATGAGCAAAAATCATGTGAAATGGTTCCAATTTTTCATATAATCAAATATAAATAGGATACGGTCTATATATAAGTATAAAATTAATTTTAAAAAGAATTTATTTCATTTTAAAACATATATTTTTAAACACCTCATTGAACTGTTTTATCATTAACCAGTTTAAAAAGTTTTAATATCATAATCGTGCGTGAAATTATTTTAAATAATTTGATGATGATCTTTAATTGACCATTCATTATAATATATAAATATACAGACCCTATTTTTTAGTGATTGCATTTTTACAATTTTATAAAGATGTAATTTTAATATAAATAAATTAAATTCATTTTGAGTTATCTAATGGACAATCCAAAAAATGGTAGTTTTATGTAAACATAATAACAACATAATTTCAATTTTAGTAATATTTTAATAAATAATCTTTCATTAGTTTCTATAATATTCATGTAATACCATAACTAAATTATATAATTTCTAAATTTATATTTCTAAAATCATTTATTGAATTTTTTATAGGATTAAAGAAGTGTTGAATCAATGTTTCATATGTGTTTTAAAAAAATAATACTATATTAAATAGTAATTTATAAATTATTACCATGAAATTAAATTATTAATAAAAATTATGGTAACCTTGTTTCCTTTATAACATATAATAAATACAATATTAATCAAAATAATGAATTTATGATTATAAAATGTTGGAAAAATTAAATTTTATTAAATATAATACTATTTTCCAGTGTAAGAAAATAATATTTCAATGGAATACACATAAAACATCCATAGAACTGAAATAGAATAAGGCATAATTTATCATAAAAAATTAAAGGACACATTTAATTTTTTTAATTTGCTAACTTATTTCTTTAGAAAAATAATTGAACATATAACCATATTTAGACATGAGAGTTCATAATGTGAAACCTAATTTACAAAAATTCATATTATATGTTAGTAAAAAAAATTGTAATATAAGTTAAAATCACAATTAAAATATATTTTGTGAAAAAATGTTTTAGACATAAAATTAAACTTATACCATAAAAATTTACAGTAATAATTACTATGATATTAATTAAATTATGTATGATAAAACTTAATATATGTCACATTAAATATAAATCCACTATTCAATTGGAGTTTTAAATAATATAATTTCAATAAAAAAAGAAATGAATTTTTTTAAAAAATTGTATTCTTTCATTATTAAATCAAAAATCAATCATTTTAATAAAATAATAAAAATTAATTATAAATTTATTATGAAATGAATATTTCAATAATGATATAAAATTTTAAAAATACCATTTATAATTTACCTAGTCGTTAATTATAATATCCATGCATAAAATGCGATAAAACAGTTTTTGATGAAAATAATTTATTAAAACATAAAATTACATTATCCTCATTCCTTTCCTAATAACCATAATGAATTTATGTTTTTATTAATTAAGTTTTATATATAATATTAATATTTATTTTATAATAATTTCATATCATTTGGAAATAAAAATATTATTATTTTAAAATATATTATGCAAAATATTTCTACCAAAGTTAAAATATTTTTATTCATATTACTACCCATCTTAAAAATCACTAGATCATAAATATTTTATAAAAATAATATTTAAATTGTATTTCACATGTCATTTCAATCATAATATTTTTTATAGTACAAAAAATAAATGGTATTATTCATTAAAAATAAAATAAATATAATATAATGCTATTACACTCTAAAAACATGATGAAATAATGTACCTATATTTTTATTTTTATTTATAATGAATAAATTCTCCAAAACATAGTAATAAAATCGTATTTAAATTTTGAAATGAATGTTAATTTTTATATAAGGATTAATAAAACTATTCTTTATTAAATGTATACATCATTATATGAATCATAATTTCATATGAGTTTCCAAAATAATAACTTGATTTTTGAGTGCTATAATACATATAATGGCTGAAATATTATTGAATTTACATTACCATTAAGATAGATATATTTTCAAAATATGCATGCATTATATATTCTTACTGTATATGGGCAATATCATATAAATATATATATATTTATAAAATTAGTTTACACTTCTCGTTAGTCTCATTGTCCGTAAAATTAATATTTATATTAAAATTTTCCATCCAAAAAACTCTAAAATATAAATTTGATGGATAGTAAAAAACCTAAATGGTTGAAAATTTATTTATTCTATTATATAAATTTATAAAAAATAGTTGTCTCAGAGTTTCAAAAAATTTCTTATATGAATAAACCATCATATAATTTCATGATATATTAATCATAAAAAAATATATCACAACCAATGTAATTAAAATTAAATCTCTCCACAAATAACTAAACATAAATTTCATTAATATATTTATTATAATGCTAATATCCTAAAATATAAAATTCTTTAATAACATATATATTTTGATATAAATATAACATTTAATTCAAAATAAAATTAACCAATATTTTTTATATACATAAAATGAATATTACGTACTTTTTTAATCACTAAAATATGTTAATAATTTCTGGAAATATCTTAGATCACCATAATTCCTAAACATAAATAAATTATTCTTGAACTCAATGTACTATTTTAATAGAAATAGGGTTCTTATGTTATAAAATATTTTTCATTAATGAAATACATTCTTTCTTTATGGTAAGTAATATTTTTTAAAATATGTAATTGATAATAGTTTTTATTCTTCTATATGTCTTATATAAATTTTAAACACTTCATGATAATAAAAATACCATAATGGGACTAAAAAATATTATAAATAGATCATTATAGTGAAAATAAAAAATCAAATGAAATTTTTACATTCTTCACAAAAAATATATTTACTGCCCACATATTACATATCCACATGAAAAATAAAACAATAAAGAAGAAATAAATTTAACACTATTATTATGTTAAATATATGTTAACGTAGCATTGCTAATGTGAGATCACATGAATAAATTTTTAAAGGAAAACCCATTTATCTTTACATGTTTATTAAAATTTATTTCCACCTTAAATCAATATATTTAAATAGAAAAATTTCCCAAGTGTAAAATAGGTTTCTTGTGGAACCTTATTTATAACTCAAGTAAACATTTGATAAAAACCATTCATAATTTACAATGGAAAATTTATTTCTATATAAGTAAAATACCTAGTTATCTCCTTGAAATTTTTCAATTGAAATCTATTCATTACCAAAATCATTGTGGAGCTACATCAGCCTCACCCATCATCATAAGCCAATTCCTGATCACTCGTCATTATCTATAATTAAAATCTAATACATCAAGAAAATTGAATTTATAATCACGAATATTTTTTTAATATAAAAATATTTTTAAACTCATTTGAATCATTAATAAAAACACTATAATTTTTTTTCTAAAATTTCTGATAAATATCCCCACCATTTTAAATATCAAGTAAAAAATTTCCAAATATATTCCAATTAATAATTATTTATAATTAATAAAAATGGGGTGAAATATTGATAATTAATAGGAACATAATGGTGTTAAATTTCATTCATTCCACATAAGATAAAAGACATTAATTTTTCAAATTCCTTAAAAGTGTCAAAAGTGATCTGTATTGAAAAATTTACGACGATTAATTTACAAACCATTTAAATGAAAATTAATAATTAGATGAAAATTAAAAATAAAAAATTAGAGAAATTATTAATAAAAATCATTAAAACATTTAAAATTACATAGGTATAGAGTGAAATATTAGATATGAATTAATTATTAAAATATTATGAAGAAAAATAAAATATTTATATATTCTCTTTGGAATTAAAATTATGTTGAATAATCTAAAATTGAATATAATATTTAGAAATGTAAATACTATAAAATAAATAAATAAGAGAAGATTATATATTAATTTATACACTACACTAAGTAAAACATGTTTTCAAAATGGTATATTTATCTATAAGTTAAATGAGACCTCGAATATCTCACCATATGTCCATCCAATCCTCACAAAATCTATAAAATCTTAATATAAAAATAATATTAAAATTCATAATATTTAAAACCATATTTTGGTTAATTTAGTTATCACTATTTACCTAATTCAATTTACAGGAATGTTTTATTTGTAAATGAAAATGATAAACATTCTATTAGACATTTTAGGGTTATTTAATTTTTAACCTAAAAACATTGATTCCTTGACTATGTTCATATGAAATATGGTTTTAATAAATACATAACATTTAAAATGATAAGGATATACTATTTTTTCATTAAATATACTTCTAAAAACTATTATTTAAGGCAGTCATTTAAAATGAATCACAATGATTAATGGAGATGGTTTTTCTTATGTACTCATTAATGATGAATTGATTTTTCTATTGGGTATAAATGAAATAAAATATTTATTATTTTCCATTTAAAAAATGATAAATATGTTATATTTTTTATATTTATTCATTTTGTATATCCTTATAACAATCCATGTATTGTAAAAATGAATAATGAATAATAGTGCTTTTTAAATATGGTACTCCAGACTTACACATGTGTGGATTTATTGTTTTTCAGCAAATGGAAATGTAAAAATGTAAGCAATATCATGTATTTATAGAAACAAAATTATTTGATAAAAATATCATATATTTATTTAAAAAATTATTTCATCCGTTAATTGGTTCTTGTGATAAAAAAGGATACAAATATCTTCATTGAGTTGGAAGTCTACATGTATGAATGAGCCTTGTTTTTCATTTCAATTAGATAAATATAGATATGAAAAGGTAGTATAAAATGATAATATAAATTTTTAGGTAATTTGTCAATAATAATGGTATTATTTTATCCTAGTAAAAAAATAGTTTTTAGATTTCTAATAATAAATAAATTTGATACACTCAATTTAGTATTATAAATCTTTTAGTAATACCTCAATTGGGTTAGGCATTAAGAAATCATAGGTTAGTCTTTTGAAAAAAAGTATCTAATTTAAATTAATTATGAAGGATCCAAATAGAATTTTTTATATTTTGATTGAACAAAATGGCTCATGAAATCTGTGGAAGAGTGGATTATATATTTTCTTTAATATGTGTGGCGATCAGAAATCATGTAAATACATGAACTATAACACAAAATGTGTCTTTAACTATTGTAAAAATTATGAAAAGAGACATTTCCGTGATTATTATTAGTATAGTTATCATTATTTTTCCATACAATTAAATTTTAATACATTTATGTGTTATTTTAATAAATAAATTTCTGTTTAACCTAATCATTATCCATGTTTGACCATAACCGTTCAAAAAATCACTCTTTATAGGTCTTGAATTAAATTTAAAAATTATTAGTTGAAAATAAATGAAATAAAAATTATATAATTTATTATTTATCAATATATTGAGCTATGATATGTTATTTTTTTATAATTATTGGGAAATATTTTATAAACATTTAATACTCTTTATAGTAATTTTTTTGTGATTTTTCACAATAGTTTACATTAAAGAAATCAAGATAACAATGTAAATATAGTTATATCCATTAAAACCTCATTTATTAATCATATATGAATATAAAATTAATTTAATACCATTATATATCTAAATTTATTATATTTATATATTTTAAGACCATTTATTTTATTTTTCTTATACATGTAAAAGCGTTGCATCTATGATGGATAAGAATATTAAATAATTATAAAAAATATAAAAATTAAAAAAAATTAATAACATAAAATTATTTTATTATAGAACATTATTTTCATATTTTTACATTCATAATATTAATTGAATCACTTTTTATCATGGTATCATTTTCTCGATATTAATTAATTGAAAAATTACATTTTATTAAATATTATTATTCCCTCTTTCTCTGTAGACAATATTAAAAAAAATAAAAAATATATCTCCCATGAAGGATGATTTATGGATAAATATCTCATACAGAACTATAATTTATCATTTTTTTTGTATTTTATGGCATTTAATACTAAATTTAATGTTTTTTTCTAAAATTTACCTTCACACGATAAAACAAACATCACATAGAAAATTATTTTGAGACAAAAAATCAAATGTTACACATAAAAAATATGTATATAATGACTATAAATTTAAATATTAAAATTAATGAAATTTTATGAAAAATTAATTTAGATATAAGTGAATTAATAGTAATGAAAGTCAATTTGAAAAAGAACATTATGTAAAAAAAGAAATAATAAAAAATAAAATGGAATTTTAATTAATATATAAAAAGTTTTATTATTTTTACAATATATATCTTATAAAAATATATTAATAAAATAATTATAATGGATCATTTAAAATAAAATTTTTACTGGAAATAAATGAATGTTTTCAAGAAAAAAATTATATTTCATTTTGTAGTCATACATTAATATTTTGATAATAATCCAAAGAATTCATCATAACAGCATTTTTTACATAATTTTTTAAAATGAGTAATATTTTCTCAAACAAAATTTCTAAAATTCGTATTATGTTTTTACATTATTCACATATATAAAAAAATTTATGAAAAAGAAATTTTACATCTTAAAATTACTATATTCACTTTTGAACACAAAGAAACATAAATAAATGAATGTTAATTCATTAAAATTGAAATATAAAATATTTATTTAATTAAAATTTTGTAACAATAATTATTAATTTAGTATATGAAGATAAAAATAGATTTCACGTATAAAAACATTTTTATAGACTTTTAATATTTTCTTTAATAATATTTTATCAGTAATTCCAACCAATTGATAATAAAATATGATTTATGGTTTTATTTTTTAAAATCATTTTTTATATATTTCATAATATTTTTATTCTTTTTTATACCTTTTAAAAAATGAATAAGGTCACAATAATCATAATTTAATTATAATATTGTAATAGTCATCACTATATATTTTACGTTTGGAATTGTGAGAGGATGAAACTATCAAACATAGAATTAATTTAATTAAAAATAAATAAAATATAAAATTCTTACAATATAATCCTTCAATCATCCTGATAAGACAATCTATACTCATTATAATAGATTCCAATTATTACAACGGTTTAAAAATGTTATATCTTCCGAACAGAAGATGTCCATGATCACATGGCATTTGACACACCAATTGATTTTTTATTTTTTAAATACCTCAATTACAATGGTTTGAGAAAATGAAATTATATAAAAAATGTCTTTGATAATATTTAATTAAATATATCACAAAAATATTTGTGATGAAAAATATGTTTTAGAAAATAAAATCATATGTTTTCTTGGAATAATTTTGTTGTAAATATTCAAACACATCATATCCCTTTGGTAAAGATTTTATCAATCCTTGATAATAAATTTAATATTATTAGATAAATGTAATAGCCATGAAAAATAGTATAACTTGGAGTTCTTCAAGATATGATACTATAAAAATAAATACATTTTTCCCTCAACTGATGAATGTACATCTAGAAAAATTTTACTGACATGTTCAATGCAGCACTCCATCACAACATATCGTAATATATATAAAAAATTTATGTGATGTTTCATAATAACAATATTTTACATATTATATAACAATTTCACTCGATTATAAATATTAAAAAAATAAATCCACACTGAAATAAAACTAAAATACCAAATATGATATTCCAATAACAAAAAAATGAAGTGTAATGTGTATTATATATCCCAATGATCATTAAAGTCATTATGTCTATACTAATTATTTTTACACTATTGATATTCCATAATAATGATAATTTTCCCTATTATTCTCAAATTTTAGTCGCTAAAAATTTCCAATCCCTAAAAATATTATCCAATATTAATAATCCAATATCAATGTTGAGGCCAAAATCCTGACGTACAGGGAAATTACATTACTTTGACGGAATAATTAGTATATAACAAAAATAGACACACAAGGACTGTAATAGTTTAGTGTCTTTAGAAACTCAGAATATAATCTTATAATCGTGGTAAAAGATCTTCAACATCTCCCATAAAGATCATCCCCTTTTTTTCATACATAAAACATTTCTTTATATCCTGGGGAAAAGAAAACATAAAAGGGGTGATCTCAAATGCCCTGTAAGGGTAAACATAGAGAGCATTAAACAATCCATAAAAATTTGATTGCAAAAAGTTAAACATAAAATCTAAACATCAAAATCTTGAGCAAGGACATGAATCATGGAAGTATGTAAGGAATATATCATAAGAGAACATCAATATTGATAAAATATTATGGGAATAAAACATGTAATTGTGGAAACCATTAAGAACATGTTATGATTTCCATAGTTGCCATGGCATTGCTTCCAAGACCATCTTAGTGGACAAAGTCCATTTCTGAATCGAGTTCAATCCTCGTTTCAGTCCTGTAACACTGAACCGGATTAACTTACCGTTCCATTCATGTCTATATCCAGAGATATAAATCTTTACCCAATGCATTGGGTGAGATATAGGCCCCAACCATATTATAATGATACCATTCTTTTGAGTGACACAAAATCATAAACCATACATCATAGCATAACCCATGTAATAAAAATGGGAATCTTAAAACATCATGCCATCATAACATAATCCTTATAAGATAAAAGGACATCATAAAAATAATTACATAATAACATAATAAAATCAACGTAAAAAAGGGTTAGAAACAGAACCCTATATTATCTTAGATTGAAAATAATTTTTATAAAACATTTGAACTCCATTCTTGAGGAAAATATCATTTCTACTTCAAAAACATATTTCCTTTCTTAACCTGTCATGTATTTTTGAACTAAAAGAAGTTGATTAAAAATAAACATGAAAACTTTTAAAGTAAGCTTCATGGAAATAATCATCTAAAAATCCATTCATGCCGTATAAGTTTAAAAAAACATTATTCTCGTACTTTGGAAAGAAAAGTCAAAAAGATTCTCGTACGAAAAACGACAAAAGATTCCCTTCATATCATTTACAAAAAACTCACCGAAGGGTAAAATTGTAATTAAAAAATTGTAGGTTGATGGAAATAATATTACATATTGAGGAAACATGGATGTTGATGATAAATATTCCCCAGTAAATTCTGAAGTATAAACACTCTCGGATTAAAATGAGATTGTGAGATTTTCCCTTACCTTAGGTCTGATATGCTTCGTACGTATCCAATCCTTTTGTATATTGATTTAAATAATGTCGTTGACTTATTACAGAATCATATTCATTGTTATTATATCATATATGGCCCACTTATGACTTTATATTACCTGTTATTTGGAAAATTTCATGTCAAAGCTGCGTTTTGGGTAAAACATTTTATTTATCGTACGTGTTTGGACTTGTTATTCTTGATATTATTACAACTTATATCATGATTTAATTACATACAGAATTTAAATGATGATATATATATCATATATTCATTATACATAAATATATATAATATATGGATAAATGAAATGAAATACACCGTTCATGGAGACGTTGGTCGTACGTACGCATGAACGCTGTTTTCTTTTCCTTATTGACTTGAATGGAAGTAAGTAGATGAAATATATATATATATGTATATGTATACATAAATCCATTAGCTTAATTATTTCATATATTTCATTATTATTCATTATATATTCTTCATAATCATTCTTGAATGGTTAATCATGGAAAATAAATCTCATCGCGTTCGTGGAGACGGTATTTTGTACGTACGCACGAGCGATGATATCATTCCCATGATCATGGAATTGTATTGATGTGTATGAATAATATTACAGAATCAATATAAATTTACAATAACCATATATTGTTATTTATTTACATCATTATACCCATCCATGTAAGGTGGTGGTGGAAAACAGATTACACCACATCGTGGAGACGTTATTCCGTACGTACGCACGTGTGGTGATTTCATTTTCCATAGGATGGATAGAAGGTTAAATAGGGTTGTTTAATATTTATAATAACATAACAGTATATGATTGATATGGATGTTTTTACTTCATAATAAAATAACTATAGAAGAGGAAGTAGAAGAAGAAATAAATTTGAAAGAATTGGTAAGGGATATTACCTCTTCTTCGACACGCCTCTTTGAAACCTTCTCTTGGGGAAATAAATTGGTCTTTGAAGAAGGCCAGGACTGCTAGAATGTTACTAAAGAAGTGGAGAAGATAAATTGGCAGGTGTTGGACGAGCCTGAAGGATCAATTTTGTGTGAGGAGAATAGGGAAGAGGTGCCATTTTATAAGGGAGGAGAGGGGCACCTTTGGAAAAACTAAAAATATTATTTTATTATAAAGACATATTCGGTTATTAATAGCTCCAAATTGATTTATTTAGAAGCTAAGGGGGGTATGGGTCTAAATACTCTCATAAATTATAATTTATACATGTTTAGGTTTCTATTTTAACCTTATCATTTAGATTTATCTTTAAGTTAGATAATTTAACTTTTACCATGTCTTCTTATTTTCTTACACTATAAGGTTAATATACATACTATAACAAGCCAAACAAACCCCGAAGTTGTTTATTATTAATATATATAACCTTATATATGTCATTTGGCATATCCTAGGATTTTTATGATTAAAATAACAATTAATAATATAATATTTGTTTTAGAAACTATTTTACTTAAATTTTGACACTATTTGGTAATCGATTTTTGTGAAAATCATAACAGAAATATTATTTATAAAAAAGTTAATTAAATCTATTAAAACATGTCATATTAACATAAAAAATTATTTTAATTCATAAAAACTCTCACATTACATTTATTTGGGTATTTATAACATCAATTATGTCAATATTTCATTAATAATATAATTACTACATCATCATTGTGTCATAAATAAATTAAATTATTTAAAGTATCAAATTTAGAAATAAAACACGGTTATGTAAGAAATATTTTTACCTTTCTAATTAATATTTATAGTCGAATTTATCTTATGTAAAACCCTATATTAAAAATGATTTATTTATTAAACATTGAATTTAACTATTTTAACCCTTATTTAAATAAATTAATAACAATTGTCCTAATCTAATCCAAGTGGTCCTAAATGGTAATATTTTATTCCTAAGGTTGTTTTTGGTATAATTAAACTTATCCAATTGAATTATGATATGTGTTAGGGTAATAATAATATCATTTTTACCCTTAATTACAATATTTACTTTTAACCGTGGTAAAAAAAATAAAAAGTTACTATTCACCAAAAATTATTTTCATCTCATTAAACCACATTTTAGTCCTTGATATTAACTGTTTCTCTCGGATTTTTGAAATTTCACTCACAGAAGCGGTAAAATCATGTTTTATGTGAATTTGCAAATTCTTCTAGGAGGTGGGTAAAAGACGGTGAAAAGTTCAATAAAATATTTATATATCTAAAATTATTGTAAAATGACTCCAATGAATTAATTGTAACATATATAGGTATTATGAATAAATTTTGACCTTAAATAAATTTAAATAAAATAAATAATTATTTAAATAAAAATTCTGTTTTTAAATAGTAACACAATGTTTTCACTATTCATCAAGAATTGAATGTTTTAAGAAAAATACCAAAAATTCACCCTAGGTTAATTTCGATATTCTGAATCCAAAAATGAAGTCCATTTTGATAGATAAAATTTATAAAATTCCAAAAGTGGGTATTACTATTCATAACGACAAGTTCATAGTAATATTATAATAATATCTTGTTTAGTGAAACTCAATATTGCGTACTACACACGCTATCGAAGAAGGTCTTGCTTGTGTGTAATGAAATCCATGTTAGGGATGCGTGCAGTGTAAGCATATTTTGGTGTAGTGTACAACATAAGACTTCAATGAAATTAAAAAGAAATTTTTTCATAAAATCTCGGGGTGTTACATTCTACCCCCTTAAAATGAATTTCGCCCTCGAAATTCTTCGGGGTTATAAATGGTTTACTATTCGAAAGATTCTTTAATATAAACCCACATCGTAAAAAGGAATAACAAAACTTATCTTTAAAACATAAAGTATAAAACATAATGGTTACCCAAATTAACTAATCACTGGGTTTCCACAGAGGAGAACATAGGTGAAAATATGGATATGGAAGAGAAATATAACCATCTTGTTCTGATGGAGAGTGGTAGAGAACATTGATATGAAAAATAGAACAATCACAAAGCCATATATTTTTGATAATCTAAGGTACCATCTGATTCATCAGATATAAGGGCACTATGACAACATTTTTGGTTTTCAAGATCATTTCCTTAATGTTGATGAAATCAGAATTAGAAGAAATAATTTCATGATTTTGGTACAGTATCACCATTGGTCATTTCATGGAAAATTTCCTCTTTATATAATAAAGAGATGAAGTTGAATTTGTCATTCGTGATGTGTTAGAAGATCATGTGATAGAATGATGGGTCATTCCATCTATCTCAAATAAAAGGTTAAAAAAAGTTACAAAAAATACTTAAGTCCATTTTAGTGATATTAATCATATATGGTTCCTAAAATGGACTTATAATTCATATATCATACTTCTTAATATAATAAAACTAGTTTCTAGTAAATAGGGACTTCATGTAGGCCTTTCCTAGGCGATAAAGGCCTGTCGCACTTCAGTTGTGGGTTCGATTCCCACAGCCTTGTCCGACGCGACGGGTTGTCGCTCGTCCTGCAGGTTTTCCTTTTTATAAAACTACATTATTATAACAATCCACAATATAAAAAAATTATAGTCTTAAACAATTCTATCTGATGTCTAACTTAATCCATTCCAACCTTTAATCTTATCAAAAATACATTTGTCCAATCTCATGCGGTAATGAAAATGATTACTTGAGAGGTCACATAACAAGTATGTGAATACCATCATTTACCACCCATATAAGATATATCTTGTTGGTCACATTCCAAACATGTGAATACCTTAATCGTGTATTCTCTTGAAAAATGAATACCCATTGAATCTTATTGAAAACATGAATGGTGTCAAAAGTTAACTCATTCCACATACAAAAATCCAAAAATTCTATATAATCAAACCATGATATCACTTAGTCCTTATATCAATCATGAGCTCATTAATACTATCAAACATATTATTTTCTCCTTATCTTCATATCATCTTCCTTCTAAAAATATCTGAATAAACTTTCATGGTTACCGGTACCATTCAACATGTACTTTCAAATACTTTAGGAAAAACAATAGTGTAACAATAATTAGATGATTCTTTATTCCATAGTACCATTCACTATACAACGTAACTCTTAATAAACATACAATCATTCCACTGTCTTCTTAAACAACTGACTGAGCTTTAACACTTATTTCATCTCATATATCATTTGTAGTCTCCTCATCATAATCCACATAAATACTACCCATATAGCCATTCTGATTCTCTTCATCATATTTTCCATTAGGACATTGGTTTGGATAATTCCCATACATTCCACATTTAAAACATCTAATCATTGTTGATGTCGTAGAAATACCATTATCCTTCTCCATGGTGTTAACTAAACCATTTCCTTTACACTTATTGGATTTGTGTCCTTCTTTTCCGCACCCAAAGAATCTTCCAGTTCCTTTGAAACATTCTCCTTTATACCCCTTCCACATGATTTACATGAGGGGAATTGAACTTTGTGTCCTCTATGATCATCATGATACTCCATCATTCTCTTATTAGCTGAGTCAGGATAGTTACCAAAGATGAGACTATTGATCATATTACGAGATTTATGATGAGGCATAATAATGATGTTTGGACTTTCTGATCCAATTTCATTAGGCTGATCCTGATGAATATCATTCCATTGTCCACCATATCCTCCATTATCATGAATCTTCTGGTTTCCAACCATTTTCAAAAACCCAAAAAGAATAGTGTGAGAGGCCAAAATCATAATCAATGGGGATAAAATTCAATATCTAACATCTTAGGTAAAATTCTATGATCGTTACTATAATACTACGACTATAACCTATACTTATACTTAACCTTAGGGACATCCCTAGACATACCTTAGAAATATCTCTAGGGATTTCACAAAATTTTTCGCATCCTAGTTTCCAAAGGTTAACTAAACCTTTCCTCTGATACCAACTGTAGAGACCCAAATCCTGTGGTACATGGACATTACATTACTTTTTCAGAATACTTTGTACATAACAAAAACAGACAACAATGACAGTAATAGTTTAGTGTCTTTGGAAACTCGGAATATAATCTTCTAATCGTGGTGAAATATCTTCAACATCTCCCATAAAAATCTTCCCCTTTTTTTCATACCTAAAATCTTTCTTTATATCATGGGAACAAGAAAACATAAAAGTGGTGACCTCAAATAACTATTAAGGGTAACCACAGAGAACATAAAACAATCCATAAATATTTGAATGCAAAAACTTGAACATAAAATCTAAACAATAAAATCTTGAGCAAAGACAAGAATCTTGGAAGTTCATAAGGCATAAATCATATGGGAACATAAATCATGATAAAATAGCATGGGAATAAAACATATAATTGTGGAAACCATTAATCACATGTTATGATTTCCATAGTATCCAAGGAATTGCTGCCAAGACCATCTTAGTGGACAAAGTCCCTTTCTGAATCGAGTTCACTCCTCATTTCAGTCCTGTAACACTGAACCGGATTAACATACCATTCCAGCCATGTCTATATCATGAGATATAAATCTTTAAAAAATGCATTTGAGGGAGATATAGGTCCCACCCATATCATAATGATAACATTATTATGTGTGCCACAAAATCTTAAACAATACATCATAGCATAACCCATGTAATAAAAATGGGAATCTTAAAACATCATGTTATCGTAACATAATCCATATAAGATAAAAGGACATAATAAAAATAATTCCATCATAACATAATCAAATCAATGTAAAAATATGGATAGAAAGAAGACCCTATATTATCTTAGATGGAAAATAGTTTTTATAAAACATTTGAACTCTGTTATTGAGAGAAATATCCTTTCTACTTCAAAAACACTTTTCCCTTATTACCATGTCATATAATTTGGAACTAAAAGAAGTTGGTTAAAAATAAACTGGAAAACTTGTAAAGGATGCTTCATGGAAATAATGTTCTAGAAACCCATTCATGCCATATAAGTTAAAAAAACATTCTTCCCGTACTTTGGCCGAAAAGTCAAAATGTACCTCGTATGAAAAATGACAAAAGATTCCATTCATATCTTTTACTAAAAACTCACCGAAGGGTAAAATTGGATTTAAAAAATTTAAGGTGTATGGAAATAATATTACATATTGAGGAAACATGGATGTGGATGATAAATATTCCCCAATAAATTCTGAAGTATAAACAATATCAGATAAAATTGAGATTGTGAGATTTTCCCTTACCTTAGATCTGATATGCTACATACATATCTGAACCTCCTGTATAATGATTTAAATTATGTCATTGACTTATTAAAGAATCATATTCATTGTTATGATATCATATATGGTCCAATTTTGACTTTATATTACCCGATATTTTGTAAATTTCATGTCAAAACAACGTTTTGGGTAAAACGTATTATTTATCGTACGTGTTTGGACTTGTTATTCTTGATATTATTACTACTTATATCATGATTTAATTACTTCCAGAATGAAAATAATGATATATATATATATATATCATATATTCATTATAAATATATATATATATATAATATAGATAAATGAAAAGAAATACTCCGTTCATGGAGACGGTAGACCGTACATACGCATCAACGCTGTTTTTTTCCTTATTGACTTGAATGGAAGTAAGTAGATGAAATATATATATATATATATATATACACACACATAAATCCAGTAGCTTCATTGTGTCATATATTTCATTATTATTAAATATATATACTTTATAATCATTCTTGAATGGTTAATCATGGAAAATGAATCTCATCGCGTTCGTGGAGACTGTATTCCGTATGTACGCACGAGCGATGATATAATTTCCATGATCATGGAATTGTATTGAAGTGTTTGTATAATTTAATAGAATCAATATCACTTTACAATTTCTATATATAGTTATCTATTTACACCATTATACCCATCCATGTGAGGTGGTGGTCGAAAACATATTACACCACGACGTGGAGACTATATTCCGTACGTACGCACCTGCAGTGATTCCGTTTTCCGTAGGATGGATAGAAGGTGAAATAGGTTTTTTTATATTTATAATTACATAACAGTATATTATTGATACTGATGTTATTTGTTCATAATGAAACAACTAAATAAGAGTAAGTAGAAAAAAAAACAAATTTGAAAGAATCGGTAAGGGATATTACCTCTTCTTCGACACGCCTCTTTGAAACCTCCTCTTAGGGAACACAAATTGGTCTTTGAAGAAGACCAGGACCTCTAGAATATTACTATTTGAGTGGAGAAGAGAAATTTCCAGGGGTTTGTCGAGCTTGAAGGCTCAATGTGGTGTGAAGAGAAGTGGGAGGAGGTGCCCTTTTATAAGGGAGGAGAGGGGAACCTTTGGAAAACCCAAACATATTATTTTATTATAAAGTCATATTCGGTTTTTAATAGCTCTAAATTGATTCATTTAGAAGCTAAGGTTGGGATCGGTCGAAATCCTTTCATCTAATAGAATTTATACACGTTTAGATATCTATTTTAAACTTATCTTTTAGATTTAACTTTAGGTTAGATAATTTTACTTTTATCATGTCTTCTTGTTTTCTTACACTATAATGTTAATAAACTTACTATAACAAGCCAAAATAACTCCAAGTTGTTTATTATTAATATATATAACCTTATCTAAGTTATTTGGTAGAATATTAGATTTTTAGGAATAAAATAACAATTGATAATATAATATTTGTTTTAAAAACTATTTTATGTCAATTTTGACACTATTTGGTAATTGATTTTTTTGAAAATATAAATATAAATATTAGTTCGAAAAAAGTTAATTAAATCAATACTAACATGTCATAGTAACATAGGAAATTATTGGAATTCATAAAATTTCTCATATTATATTTATTTGGGTATTTATAACATCAATTATGTCAACTATTTATTAATAATATAATTATCGCATCATCATTGTGTCATAAATTAATTAAATTATTTAAAGGCTAAAAATTACATATAAAATACTATTATGTAGGAAATATTTTTATATTTCTAATGAATATTTATAGTCAAATTTATCTTATGTATAACACTATATTAAAAATGATTTAGTTATAAAACATTGATTCTAACTATTTTAACCCTTCTTTAAATAAATTAATAATAAATGTCCTAATCAAATTCAAGTGGGCATAAATGGTCATATTTTATTCCTAATGTTGTTTTTGGTCGAATTACACTTATTTAATAGAATTAGAACACGTGTTACGGTAATAATAATATCATTTTTACCTTTAATTACCCTATTTACTTTTTACCGTGGTAAAAAAAAAGCAAAAAGTTACTATTCACCAAAAAATATTTTCAACTCATTGAACCACATTTTAGTCTTTGATATTAACCATTTCTTTCAGATTTTTGAAATTCCATTCATAGAAGCGGTAAAATTAACTTTTCTGTGAATTTTCAAATTCTCCTAGGATGTGGGTAAAAGACGGTAAAAAGTTCAATAATATTTATCTATATCAAAAATTATTATAAAACGACTCCAATGAATTACTTTTAAATTATATAGGTATTATGTATCAATTTTGATCTAAAATAAATTTAAATAAAATAAATTATTATTTAAATAAAAATTCAGTTTTTAAATAGTAACCCAGTGTTTTCACTATTCATCAAAAATTGAATGTTTTCAGAAAAATACCAAAAATTCACCCTAGGCTACTTTTGATATTACGAATCCAAAAATGAAGTCCATTTTAAATTATAAAATTTATAAAATTCCAAAAAGTATGTATTACTATTCATAACGGCTACTTCATAGTAATATTATAATAATATCTCGTTTAGTGAAACTCGGTATTGCGTATTACACACGCTATCGAAGAAGGTTTTGATTGCGTGTAATGAAAGCAAAGTCAGGGATGCATGTAGTTCAAGCTCATTTTGGTGTAGCGTATAACACAAGACTTCAATGAAATTAAAAAGAATATTTTTCCTAAAATCTCGGGGTGTTACAATTAATACCACAACCCAAAAACAAGAAAAATGGAGTCATATTTCTCAAATTTCATCAATTATTATATTATGATTAAAATAATTGAACCCCAATTATGTGGGTTGTTATAAACAACCCACTATATGACATACCATTCCCATATGGAATCATAAAACATTTAAACCATCAATCTATCCTTCTAGATTTCATTTTTATTAATCACTTTTATAATTTAATCTAATATCTATTAGAACATCTACAAACCCAATCTATCCAAAATTTTATTTCAATAGAAAATCTTATATGACATCACAAAATTTAAATCCCGTCTATTTTATGTATCTGAAATAATTACACGAATATCATATCTATTGTTTAATAATTTACATTAACTAGTCCTCTATCATATATACTAAATCCATTATTCAGGTCAACCACATTTATTAAAACAAAATTCCTTGTCCCAATATATGTTTCTGTCACTCAAAAGTCATTAAAAAGACACCACCAAGACTACATCTATGTGTATTTTCTACATATTGTCTTAAAAAATAGAAAACATCCACGATAAAATACTCATAGAGTATAGTCCAATACAAAAAAATTTTCCATATTCAATGAATTCGTCAAACTATATCATGTATCATTAACAATGATTTCTAAAATTATAAAAAATAATAGTATAATTGAGATTCAAGCATCAATAAAGGTGTCAAATTGTATTCACTAGCATTAATGACTGTATCAGATTAGTTAAAGCATCTCCCAATATATAACCACTATCCCATTCTAGAATCAATTATTTGTTTTAAGAATTCCTTTCCTTACTTATAAAATGAAAAATTGATAAGGTGTTTCCAACGAATGAATTACGACTATCATCTTATTTAATATATCATCCCTTTTGAATAAAGACATGGCCCATTTATTTCATGTGTAAGTATATATCCTTAAAATCTATCAACCACACCCCTCAAACCATTATATAAGGTATAATGATGTTACGAAATTTTAAAAATACATTTCCTGATAGAGGGATATCCTTGAAAGAAACTTCATCTTTTGACATTCACATTTATAGATATTAATCCCAGAATTTCCCAATAGGTTGTTTTTTGAATCATCCTGATTACACCCAGTCTCTATTTGAATCTTATTATTTAATAATAATAATATAATCCACACATCACAATGATTTGAATTGTAAATCTACTTGAATAAAAGATATTTATCTAGTAATTAAATTCCTTTTTATCCCGTAAAAACAACAATAACATCATGAAACAAAATCCTCACAACCCTTTTATAAATTAATCATAAAGATATTATTCATTAACAAAACATTCTATTTTAGAAGGATTTACCAACCATCCTAATTTAGACATCACCAAATTCCTAAAATTCTAATTATAATTTTCATTTTATAATAAACATTTAAATTTTATTCTATATTAAATATTATCTCTTAGATGTGGAATTATATGATTCAAAACAAACTCATTTTATGTGTCATGAAACCATGTCATTTGAGATTATTGATAACACCTTACTGAAAAATCCATTTCAAGAGTGACATTATGTTAAACAACACGCAATGACACCAATCAAATGGTATTGAAAAAAATGAATTTTAAATATCTTATCCAATATAAAAATCAATTTTGGCCATTATGTTGATTTGATTAATATAGTTACAAATTTACTTTTTTGTTCAAAAACACTATTCATGATCATCACATATTATTAATCCACAATAAAATCATTCAATTTATCCATTTTGTTGCATTGAGGAATAAAAATATGCTTCATCCCAATCTAAGGAACAAGTATGGATTTAACCATGAACCATAATCCATACAATTACTTTACAGATATTGTTATTTTTAACACTTTCCTCTAAAAGAACCAAAATTCTTTTCATTTATAATGTAAATTTTTTAATAAATAAATAATTTTATATACTAAAACCTAAATTACTAATGAATCATTCAAACATATGAATAACCAACCATGGAATTTTTCAACCGTACTCAAGAAATAAAAAGAATGTCAGATAAGAAAATATACAATATCACATACTTATAATCTCTTTCAGGTTCTATAACCTAAAATAGACAAACAACTAAAATATGGATACTAGTAAAAACAATAAATTAGATATATGATATCATAGTGACTCATTCATTGAGTGTTTTATGTTTTAATCCAAATTCTATATCATACTCCACATGACCCCCCATGAAGGCCTATCATTAAAAAATTCCTATTATCCAAAAAAACCTAAAACCCATAGATATTTTCATATTATAAAATTCCATAACTATAGGACCTCATATTCATTCCTACCAAATATTTGGATGTCAACATTTTTATATAGAAAAAGTGTTACCATGGAAAAAAATATTCGAAATCCATCGAAATCACCTCAAGAAATTATTATTATACAAAAATAATAATTAAGGAACCAAATAGTATCATATTATTATCAATTATGTTTCTTTTCAATTTCCTAGAATATTTTCCATAAAAATTTCATTCAGTAACAAAAATCTCCATAACCATTTTTAATTTAATAAAACAATTCGACAATGAATAGAAATCATGATCATTTAATGTATACAAATGTTAAATATTTTATTTGTGAAGAAATATAAATTAACATAAAAGGAAATGTCTAATAAAATGAATAGAAAATCCAAAAGAATATATACTTAAATAAATATCTCAATAAAAAATAATGAACAAAAATATAATAAGAATGTTAACAAGGTTCCAAACACGTCTTCTTTTATGATTAACAAATACACATTCTTTCAAAGGTTGTAGATAATCATTAACCTAACTAAAAATATATAAATCTTAAAACAATAAAAAATACCTCAATATTAATTTATAACACTCGAGATTATTTTTTCCATAATAACGAACATTCATATCGCCCAAAATTACCTCGTCTTCAAACCCTGAAGGATTACATCTTCAAGCTAGAGCTTAAAACAATAATATGTCAGGATTTGTTCTATATATCAAAATTACTAAATGATAATTTATAATTTAATAATCCTATATCATAAAATTAGTGAATTAATTTCTTTATAAGAGTCAATAATATATAATAAATAATATAATAATGAAAAAGTCCAATGATAGAAATTAATGTATCTATCCAAATGATATCCTATTTAGAGGAATAAAGAAAATCAATAGAATGTAAAATATATTCATAGATGAACCATATCCCAACATATACTATGAATTACTATAATATCTCTTAGGCAACACTTTAGATGAATAAGAGATATAATGCTCTATACATGAATTATGGTGTCGGGGAAAGGTGTCAATATAAATCACAATATCTATCCACTAAATAATTTCTCGACATTTACCATAAAAATAATTTTCATATATACATGAAATAAAACTATCTATAAGATATATTATATAGGAAATCATGTTGGGTCATCATGAAATTATTAAGAAACCACTACACCATAACATATATGATTATGATGGTGCCGATAATCAACTCTATTATAGGAACAACATATTGAATATTATCTGGTAGAGGAATATTGTATGAATATTGTATTACTATAAAATTATATATTCAATGTTTTATTTTGAAAACACATCATGGAATGGTTTATCAAATCCAAATTTGTATATTAGAAACATGTAACATCATGATATTTTATAAAATTAATGTTCTTTTAATGTAATTTATATTATTTGATTTCTTGAGTTACATGAAATTTTGAGTTTATATTTCGTTATACGCAACCCCACGTTTATCTTTCACTATACGTAACATTGAGTTTCCTCTATAACATGTTTTATAAAAAAGACATTGTCTTACAAAACAACAATATATAATTAATATTACTATTTTATATTATATTTATCAACTACACCTTATAATTGAATGAATTTATAATATTAACCAAATTATCAAAATATGGTTTTCACATGTTTTTATAATTGTTTTTTTTCAATTAATTGATAATGAAAATAAAAACCAATTGAATATAAATAATTTGTTTTCATAAAATACTAATTTTGTCACCACAAAGGTATTTAATCTTAAAAAATTGTAATAATCACTATTAAATAATCATATTAATGATATTTCTATATATTATATTAATTTATTTATTTATCTAATATATTTTATAGTTATAAGACAAGAAAAAGTCCAATTTTAAGCATATAAAAGATTTATTATACTACAAGGTTTTTTCCCACCATTTAAGTGATGAATTGTTTAGAAAATAAAATTTGACACATATATAAATTTTATTTTACAAATAAACTTATTATATGAGTAATAAATGTCCACATTATCTTAGGGTGAATTTATGGTATTTTTCTGAGATGTTTAATTATTTAATGAATAGGGAAAAATATTGAATTTTGATTGAAAAATAAAATTTCAACTAGATAATTTATATTGTTATATTATATTTTTAATTGGGAATAATTTAAAAATATTTCAGTTATAGAGAAAAATATCCAATATACTTCATCATAATCAATTTTATATTGAAATTGGATATAAAAAATGAGTAATGTTTTGATGTTTTTCACTATAAAACCCCATTTTCTTGTCCAGTGTATGGGATTGAATTAAAATTAAATTATTCATCATCATTGATTATAATTTGGAAATATAGATTCCAAAATAATAATTATAACCATTTAGAATTTTATTAATGTCACCATACTTTTTTTACCAAAATGATTTGTGAAAGCGAATAAATCTAATTTCATCAATTAAGGTAAAAGTGAGTTCAAATAGTATTTAAACATTAATCATAAGTGGTAAAATGATTTATGCACATGTAAAACCACATTTGATGTCAATAAATATACCTTATAACCTATTGGTAGAAAAATGAATCATTATTTTGGGCACATGATGTATTTTAGACATACCAATAGTGATTAAATTTTTGTATTTACATGAATTACATTCTTCTTCTCTATAAAGTAATTTTCCCTCTACCAATAATTTATACATTTCAATCCATTTGAATTATCAAAACCCTACCAAAATAAACCCCCAAAATCTCTAACCCCATCCAAGAAGCCTCGTTTTTGGACGGATGTCATTTGTTCCTCCATTACCATCTCTCATGTTGGGAATAATGATACAAAAAAAATTTAAAATTTTATAAATTATATTTATTGTGTATTTATGGTCCTATGATTATATACATCATATAAACTCATGGTTTGAATTTAATGGTAATATGATAATATCTTTTGTGGATGTGTGGACAACCATTTTGTAAAAGCGATATGATTCGTTCATTCATTAAATTGAATTTATAAATAATTTTTTTAATAATAATATTTGATATAAATTCCGTCTATATTATATTAATTACATAATTATATTAATTAAAATATAATATTTCACATTCTTGATTAACGTTTTCACACATTTATAATGAGATAACTTCGACTGCGCAGCTGTGGACTACCACCTCATCAAAGAGCTGTGATTCCATTCACATCACTATAAATATTTATAGATCTATATATATTAAAATATCATGGAATTTATTATATAATTATAATTTTATAAATATCAAATATTTCATAATTTCATTCCATAATGATCATTGAATAATGGAAATGTTAATCATGTGTATGTATGGTCTATCAACATCATTATCATAACATTAGATAATTTTTTATTACCATATTTTAGGAATGGAGATAAAAGTATTATTTATATATAAATATTATATTTATGTCAAAATTATTAATCCGTATATGGAACAATAATTACCATTCGACCACAACAAACCTATAAAAGTCATTTTTGACACACAAACTGAATATTGTCAAAACATCCAACAAAAACTTATTCAAATAATATATTGTATATAGCTTGAATATAAGTGAAATAATAGTAATAATAAACATGAAAATTTTCACAATAAATAAAACAATTAACATCATATTATTATTTATGAATAAAAATAAAATTATTGATGAATCAAACTCATGGTAAGTGGATTTCTAGTCTCACATTTATTTCAATGAGACTTGGTCCATATTCATCACCCATTTCATTTTTGTGGTATATATTCTACTCTATATAATTATATATCTTGTTTTTTGTTTATTCCATGATATTAATAGGTCTAATTTATTTCATTTTTTAATGTATCTCATGATTCCATAATTACACAAATAGGTAGTTTTTTTCCCATCACACTTTCACATTTGTGTGATATATGAAATATAGAAAAATTGTTCCTTTTTTTTAAATAATTCAAAAGAAATTATTGTATGATTATTATCATGGAATTTATTGTTATTAAAATACCCACAATAGGATCACTCTTTAATAGGGATTACATTTCCATCTTTACCAAAATAATAATTTATTTCTATCAAAATTTCTCTTATTTGAGACAATTTTTAATTTTATACACCTCTCATATTTTACATTGTTTATATAATTATCCATTGGAATTTAATATCATTAATATGAAATTATATTATATTAAAATATTCATTTAATTTTATACTTTTTTGGGGATTATAAATGATGTTACCAAAAATTTTCGAGTTTTTTTGTAATCTCATCATTTTTAGGGATTGTGTATGAATGAGTCTTTAATGTTGGAATATTAAAATTTTTATAAATATTAATGTCCTTTGTTTTTTAATATTATATTCATGTAATATTACTATATATAAAAAATTATTATATTTAAAGTGGATTTTTTATTAAAATCGAAACTTATCTCTCTTTTCGGTATAATTTTTTTTTGAAAACAATCTTTTATAAAATAATTTTTAAATTATTTTCAATGATATTTTAAGATCTGTTTCAAGGGAATATATTCAAAATATGAGTTATGTTTTAATAATATTTTTAAAATTATTAAAATATTTCATTTTGTGTTTTCAATGTTATGTTTAATGAAAATGACTTTGAATATGTTTTATTCTTTAATTTTTTTTTCAAAATGAAAATGATTTTTTACGAAAATATGTTTATAAGGATCATTATTGGTATTTCAATTAATAAATTTCATAAAATAGTAGTTTTTTATATCCTCCACTGATTATATTTTTGATGATATAATACTCAATATTTCTGGGATGGATTAAGATTTTTTCAAATAGATCCTTATGGATCCCATTTCTTTTACACTGGTTAATCATGTTTGAAAAAGATTTTTATATTAGCCATTATTTAATTGGATACAAATATTTAAAAGATATTGTTATAGAAATCTTTTCTTTTCTAGTATTTAATCATTTTTGAATGATATTCTTCTGTAACCCATTTCTTTTTCATATGTTATCCATAATTTAAATATAATATTATTAAACACATTTATTTTCAACAATTTAACCATGTTTCAAAGAGACTGTTAACACAAAATTTCTTTTCCATAAGATAAATATGTTATAAAATGGAGTATTGTTATCCAAATATTATATTATAAAAAAACTTCTGTGTTATGCTTTGGTAATGTTAATTGAAAATTTGCCTACTCATTCCCTTACAAACTAATGATATGTTCATCTATGATACACAAATGGTGGTTGGTTCTGATATAAACCAATGATGGGTCATTACAATATAAACCAAGTATGGGTGGGTCTATGAATATATTCTAATTCATTGGGTATGGTAGTCGGTTGTATGGTTATTCTATTTTTAAGGGGGATTTTTTGTATTTAGTTAAAAATGAATGCCATGTTATGTACATGTTTTCTTTATGCTAGTTATCGGTTTATAATGATTATAATAATCGATATTGATTTAAAACATATCATGAATATTTATTTTGGAGAATCTTTATGTTTCCATGTTTTCCTATCTAATGATCTAGGTTTTGATGGGTACAATTTTATTTATGATTCACCCATTAAATTTTATAAAGTGTATAATTCAGAAATTAAAAAAAATCCTAAGTCAAAATATTGTAATATGGAACAAAAAAATGTCAAACACTTTCTATTATATTAAGAGTGAAAATAATGGGAAGAATATAACTTTTAATGTGACGTATCAGGGGTTATAAAAGAATTAAAGAAGAGTTTCAGAGAAACTTATTCCCAATTTCAACCAATATGGTTGTTTGAGATGGAAACACACTCATTATATGGATTTTTTTCTTATAATGGTTGATTAATAGATATGAAAAATATGTTTTTGTTTATCCAGCATCATTAATATTATTACATAGGTTATTAAAGGAAATTTTTTAGGTAGGATGAAACTCCATCAAAAGAATAACTCTAAGAGGGTGGTTTTGAATAAACCTAAGAATGGTGGAGTAAAAATTGGAAATATTTTACAACCATTGGGAATTTTTTTTGGAAGGTGTTAATAAATTAAAGACCATGAAAATAATTCCTTGTGTTGTATCCTACATTATATAAAATTCTTAACAATTATCTAAAGTTGGAGATAATGAATGAAAAGGAAGAATAAAAGCTCTTGTTATAGAAACTGAATTGAAAGCTACAAAAGGATAACGAACATTGATTCTTGATAGTGGGTTTTATTCTCATATGATATATTATTTCTAATTTTTGAAGAATTTGAATTATTTTTTTTTTGAAGGTATAGTGGCATAATTGAATAATGAATCCATGAGAATCAAAGGTGATTGATTAATCATCATTCTTAAAAATATTGAAATACATGAAAGCATTTTATATTGATTGGATGAAATAAAATTCCTATGTGTTTTAAAATTGGGTGATGAGTTTAAAAATTCCACTTAAAAAGGGATTATTTTAAAATTTGATGATGATGGAATGATTATTACAATAGGAAAAAAATACAAAAAACAATTAATTTAGATTGGTGTCAAACAAATTTCTTGGTATATGTGTCTAGGGGAAGATAATCAATTGAGTAAAAAGGGTTTGGACATATGAGAGAATGATAAATAAGCATGTTATCATCACAGGATTGTGTTAGAGGCATTTTACTTTTCTAATTATACTAGATTGGTGTTGTACTATTTTTTATAAAGTAATGATTAAAAAAAATTTAATTCATATATTACAATTTTTTTCCAAAAGAACCCAAAGAGGTGAATCATTCTGATATTTGTGAGATGATGAGAAAACCATAAAAATGGAGATAAATAATTCATCCCATTCATTGATTAGTTTACACTCATTATTTGTGTTATGTATATGAAACATGGATCATTTGATTTCAAAATGTTAAAAAATTTCGTAAGTAAGTATGAGAAATAATATGGGTATTCTATAAAGATTTTGAGATAATTTAATGGTAGTGAATACATATGTGAAGAATTCGAATCTTTTCATTAGAAGAATAGAATTAATCATGATTATACTTCCCCAAACACAGTTCAAAAAAATTGGGTCACTTAAATAATGAATATAAGTTAGGGAGAAATAGGAGAACCATGTTACATTAGTATGGCCTTTTTCATTAATTTTTTAGGTAATCCATGAATACATAGTTTTATTTCTAGAACCACATTTTCTACAGACCTCTTTTAGATAAGACAACATATTAATTTACTATGGGAAGTCAACAAGTTTGAATCATTTTTATGTGTTCGAGATTCCATCCATTATAATGAGGAACAGTGGAAGCTGTGGAATGTTTGAGAAGAAAGGTGATAATGGAATATTTCATTGCTATGATCCATTAATATGAGGATATAGATGCTTCAAAAAATAGACCAAATTAATTGTTTACTCTATTGATGTAAATTTTATTGAAAAGGAAGAGGATTATAATTATACTCAATAAAATGAGAATTATGAGTGATATTGTTTTGAAACCAATTATGATAAAGATATAGAAAATTTTATTCCTAATATTGATTAATAACTAGACTCATCTATTTGTTGTTATGGTGATGATTTTCTAAAATCTCATTCAAGAACAAGGAATAATGTAAAATAATTAAATATAATTGGGGATCAACATGAAAATGTTAAAAATGGAATGAAAAAACGATATTAAACAAACATCTTTGTATTCAGAAGGGGAAATAAATGTTGTGAAAGAATGGTTTGAGTATTTGGAATGGTTACATTCCATCAATAAATAGTTGAATCAGATTGAATAGGATGGTACATGAGAAATCCAAAAAATTCTTTAAATAAATAACATTATTGGAACCAAGTGGGTTTTCCAGAACAAGATGAATAAGGAAGGTGAAGTGATACGAAACAAAGAAAAATTGGTGTGACAAGGGTATGCAAAAATTGAAGGTCTTGATTTTGATGAAACCATTGCTCTGGGTGGTGTCCAATAAAATTAGAATATTTCATGACATTTTCATATAATGAGGTTATATAATATTTCCAATGAATGTTAAATTTGGATTCATGAATGTTGTAATTGAAGATTATGTATATATTGAACAAACTTGTGGATGAGTTCTTAGTAACGAAGAATGTTATTTTTGTAGAGGGAATACGTATTTTTATGTCTTAAAAAGTATTTTTTGGGAATTGTATTTAAATATAGATATATTCTAAAGGAATATGAATTTAATAAATGGAATAGTGGATAGAAATATCTATATCAGAGAATTTCATGTGTATTCCCTCATTTTAATTATTAATATCAATGAAATTTCCATTGTTTGGAATGATGAAATATGTTATTAAAGGATTACTATTTGAATAGAAAAGGTATTTTCAATTTCAATGCTACGGGAAATGAAATTGATTCTTGATATACAAATACAAAATAGGAATGAATATATTTTTATTTCAGGTGAAAATTATGCAAACTAACTTCATATTATGTTTGACATAGAGAATTGAAAAAAAATCCACAATGATACAAATGGGAAAAATGTATTCCAAATCTGATGAGGTTTTTCAATTTTTTTAATACTCATAAATAATCAGTAAGTGTTATAATATTTGATGAAATATTGATTAATGAATGGGGGATTAAAAGATATTTTCCCATTTTTTTATAAATATCATACCTAGAATGAATGGAAAAGATATCCCCCAAAATGTACCCATCATTATCATATCTGGGTTGATGAAAAAAGAAGATTCTACTAATTAGAGAGGAATCTTTCCATGAGTAATCGTAATAAGTAGGATGTGAATAAAAAGGTAGATGTAGGTCATACCCCTAAAATTTTACTCATCCAGACTGTATGTGGGGAAATTTTACATAAAAGTATTGTAACCAGACAATTATTATAATACCAAGATGGTTGGATGATTTTAATTTATTATTGAAGATATAGATGAATAAATATTTGTTTAAAAAAATTTCCTCAATTGGATCAAAAGATGAATAATTATTTTTTCTATTTAAATAAAATTTTTCAACTAGGTCAGGTGATAAAGTGTAGTAATAATGAATAGTATATGTCTTTTAGTTGGGTGATGAGACTTTTTATCCGTATTTAATTGTCCTGCATTTCGAACTAGGTAAATAAAATAGGAGAAGAAGAAGTATTATATCTCGATTTTGGATGTAGAAAAGGTGAAGAAATTCAAGAGCATAGGTTAAAGATGTTTCTGTATGTTTAATCAAGTGGGAGTTAAAAATTCAAAAGAATGATTATATACATCATTCAGAATTGATATCCATTTCTACATTCAATTTCATTCAATTGGTATAAAACATTTTGTGGATAAATTATTTTCATAAAATAAGACATATGAATTGAAACCGAACTGGAAATTGAATTGAATTGCTGAAGAAGTGAAGATTGTATAATAATATAGATGCTTCGAGAGTAGTTGACAAAGTCGTAATGCACAAAATATTTTAACATAAATTGAAATTTGGGTGAATTTTATTCGGTGGGAAAATTATTGTGATTCCCACCAAATCTACTGAAGGGTCACCTATAAAAGGAGAAAACTACATTGTACTTTTCTTTTGACCTGAGGATATATAAATAGAGATAATATTATAGTTTAAGAGATGGAAATATATTTCTATTCTTACTTGTGTTGAAGAAGATTTAATTGATTTCAATTAATGGAGAAAAGGCATGATTGTAACATTTTAGCCGGTTGATCATCATAAACAGTGGTTATCAAATTCCAATTATTACTGTACTATTTTTTAAATAATAATCAGCTGATCATAATATCAGGGTGGGTATTCGAATTTGGGTCTTTTAACTGATATTTTTGAATGGAGGAATAATCATACATAGAGAATCATATTGTGTTTTCATAAATCATAATTTTATTTGTGTTGATTCACCTTAACTATATTTTATCAAAGTAATATTCTATATAATTAGGAGAATCATATCATGATGAATCATAGAGATTGGAACTGTTCTCAGGGGAATCAGAATAAGAAAATCGGACTTTGAATATATGACATTGTTTTCTATAAAAAGCCTAGTATATTCTTAGCTTCTTATGTGTAAGATATTATTGATGTTTTTTTTCAATTAAATATATTTGGGGAATTGAAAATAATTATATTTAACATGATTTGTCACATAAATTTTTTGTTAACTTATTTGTGATTGGAAGGTGAACACGTTCTTTTTGGATTGAATTCCATGAAATATATTCGTGAATTTGTATATCATACTATTTATAATCAAAGGATTAATTTCTAGTTGATGGTATTGTATTAGATCAGTTCTATATCATCCCACTGATGATTGTATTCTTGTTGAATAGAAAACCTTGTATATCGATATGTTACTATGAATGTGTTTTGGAGTTTTTTTTCAGTATGGAATAGTATTTTTAACCAGTGGAAATGGTAGTTTCATTTGGAAATAAACACTAAACAAAACTATAATTGATCCACCCCAACCATCTTAATGATACATTCATTCTAACTGGGAACATACATATTCAATGATCCTAAAGGCTCTAATGTATTCCTATGGTATTTTATGAACCATTTTGTTAAACTAATTATAGTCACCACACCTATTCCAATTTGTCTTAAAAGACTCTTATACGAGGAATGTTATTCTCACTCACAGTGGTCACTGTCCCAAATTCTCTCATTGGTCATACGACATAATAATAATATTCACAACCTCGATGATCACTGGATAAGGAAATTATGCTCTTTCATAATTATCTTACATGGAAAATAGCTCTATTATTAGTCTAAAAACCTCATATACAATTAAAAATTAAAATTTTAAAAAATAATTCAAATGAACATAAATATAAAATTTTAAAAATGATTATTTTTCCTTAATGGTGAGGCGAAACAACCCCATGTACCATATTGTAAAAATAATTTCAATGTGAAAGAACTGGTTCTAAATACATTATAAAATCATACCACATGATTATGTTGTCTATAAGTAGCTAATAATTACCATAAACAATCACTCATTCATCAACCACAACCATGATTCCATATCTCATTCCACATTATCCAATTAATTATTCAAATTCAAATTAAAAATAATTTACTAATATAAATTATTTATCGATTATAAAAAATATAAACAATATTTGATCAACTCACTATCCACCGCCACTACAACACAATAAAGGATATATATCTATAGGTGGTTTACAACGTACTCTTAGTATAACCCTAAGATAAGAAATATCCCAGGAAAATGATACAATATTTAATTAAATTTATATTTAAGGAATAAAATATAAATAATAAGGGAATAAAATTAATAATAATGAAATGTAACATGCATTAAATGTTTCATTGATCAATGGTGTAATGATTTCATCCTATGATTCCCTCTTTATTAAAAATGAAAATTATATTATTTCAATGTGACACCACAACCTTCCATGGTACATTTCCCTTTGAATAATGTGGTATCATGCGTTGTATGCAACTTGTAGTTTTAACACACCATGACCATTCAAACTGGCCGTTATAAATAGTAATACCCACATTTTGAAATATTATAAATATTATTTTTCAAAATGGATTCTTTTTTTAATTCAAAATATCAAAATTAGAATAGGGTGAATATTTTTTCTGAAAACTTTCATTTTTTGATAAATAGTGAAAAACACTATGTACTTGTTAAAAACCGACTTTTTATTTAACTAATTAGTTATTTTATATTTATTTATTTTAAGTCAAAATAGATACTTAATAACTATATATGTTCAATTTAATTCATTGGTGTCATATTATAATGATCTTAGATAGATTCAATTTTATTGAACATTTTACCGTCTTTTACCTACCATTTTGGAGCATTTGAAAATTTGCATAAAACATATGTTTACCACTTCTGTGATTTGAATTTCAAAAAATTATAGAGACAAAGTTTTCATCCGTAAATAAAATTTGGTTCAATAAGATGAAAATAATTTTTGTTGAATTGTAACTTTTGACTTTTATTTACCATGGTTATAAGAAAATATAGTAATTAAGTATAAAAATGATATAATAATTATCTTAAAACAAGTCATGATTCTATTTTATAAGTGTAATTAGACCATAAGAACCATTGAAATAATATTTTATGCTTTTTTTTCCACTTGATTTAGATTTGGAAATTTATTATTATTTTATTTAAAGGTTATTTAAAAGGGTTAAATTCAATGTCTAATTAATAATCCATTTTTAATATAGGGTTACAAACAATATTAATTCTACTATAAATATTATTTATAAATATAAAAAGATTTAATACATAATTTTATTTTATTTATAATTTTTAGACATTAAATAATTTAATTTATTTATGATACAATGATAATGCAGTAATTATATTAATAATAAAATTTTAAAACATTTGATATGATAAAAAGCCAAATAAATGTAAATTGAGACATATTAGTAATTAATCTAATTGTCATGGTTAATATGACATGTTAGGGAAGATTAAATTAATTTTTATTATTTGTGATAATGTAATTATGGATTTCCAAATATTAAATACTAAATAGTTTCAAAATTGACCTAATTGAGTTCTTAAAATAAATTCTATATTATTAATTGATATAATATTTATAAAAATCTACAGTTCATCCAAAGGACATATAGAAGGCTATATATATTAATAATTTACCACTTGGGGTTCTTTTTTCTTGTTATAGAATATTTATTAACCATATAATATAAACATATAAAGGGACATGGTAAATGTCAAACTATATAACTAAGAGTTAAATCTAAAAGATAAGGTTAATATGGTGACCTAACCTGTCAAAAACCTATTGGTTGAGTGTTTTTGGACCCATACCCACTGTAGCTTCGAAATAAGTCATTTTGGATCAATTAGAATCCAATAAGTTTTTATTATAAAATTATAGTTCAGGCATTCCCTAATGTGACCTTCACCTCTCTTATAGAAGGGTACTCCCCCTTCTCTAATTTTCACACCTCCAAAGCTATTTTTCTCATCCAAACATTTTCCAAAAATATTCTTAATTATCCCCCCTTCATCCTAGAGTCCTTAAATTGATTATAAATTCAACCTATGGATCCCTTTTGATCAACTCAAAAGGAAACACCCGAAGACTAGGTAATAATTTCACCACCTCTTTCAAAGTTCTTTTATTCATCTAGATCTTCTTTATTTGTTGTTTCCATAACAAAATAACAAATCAATTATATTCTACATTATATTATGATTTTATAATCATGGGAAAACATTATTCATTATTCTATCCATCTTATGATTGAAAAATTCACCATACATGCGTACGTATTGCTTAACATCTACACATTGTGGGGTAGTTTGTTATTCAGACACATCATTATTTGGATGGGTATAATAATGATAATAAATAATCTAAATAATTAATATATAATTTTAATTATTCTGTAGATAATATATACAATCCAATTAAATATGATTTTCCCATTAATATAATCATATTTTCACTCGTGCGTACGTACAGATTACCGTCCCCATGAACGTGATGAGATTCATTTTCCCATTGTTACTATTCACGAATAATATTCATTTTATGATTTAAAACAATTTTTAAAAATATAATATCATTCCAGATATGAATCAAATATATCTAATCCATAAAAAACATGGCTTATGTAACAAAACATATAATGGAAAATGAATAAGTTAACACCTGGAATGATGATAATACTAAAATATTTTTAACAAATCTATATTAGAAGAACATATTGATATCAAATTTATGTATATGGATCTTGTATAATTTAATAACAATGATTTATATATTATATATTCGGTTAATGTACCCTCAACCAAGGAAAATTACAAGGTAAGGGTTAATTTCACAATATTAATTTTATCCGAGTTTGTTTTTACCTAAGTATATATGGGGACCTCATCATCATCCACATCCATGTTTTCTAAAAAAAGTATTTCAAAAAAAATTCCAATTTACTAGACTATTGGTTAAAGAAATACTTACCCTTATTTGATCTTATTTTTTTAAGGGAATTTTTCCGTCGTTTTCCATACAAGGTACTTTATGACATTTAAAGCAAAAATAAGGTAATAATGTTTTTTTAACTTATACGGAGAGTGCATCTATTTTCTGCCATAATAACATCATCGAAGCTTCCCTTTCAAGATTATGAGAATATTTTCAAAATAAAAATTTTCTTTTAAAATTATGTTAATCATAAATGATTTAGATATAGAATGAAAAATTTCTGTCAAAAAGTTTTGATTTCATCAATGTCAACTTCTAATGATAAAATTTTCACTTTTTTGGGGATGATCTATTATGATAAAAATATTTCATAGTGTATTTAATGTTTTGTGATATGTTCAAAAATGGATGTGAAATTTTTATACCATTCAAGGTTTATGGTAAACGTATTGAAATTTTGTATGCTAGTTTTAATATGAATGTTTATGTTATGTTTCAACCTTTTCATATGAGAAATTTATTGAACATAGTATGTGATGGGTGGATCCCGCTATAGATCATCGGTGCATCAATAGCTCTCAAGAGACAATTAGACATGGAAATGGATAAGGAATTTCCCAATTTTATATATCATTTTGTTTAAGGCCTCAATAATTTTCCGCCATCTTGGAGAAAGCATTGACCAGATGTTTTAGAAAGTCCAGAATTATACATTCCCTCTTTATAAAAATAATAATTATGGTCCATGTGGTTATTTGACTAGTAGAATACCCCTGACTATATTTTAATATGGAATTATTTACTCAACTCATATTCCAACCATAAACTGTTCATGTTTAATATTTCTAAAGGCAAGTTTTTTCAAATATTAACATGTCTAATGATTATGTCAACTTCTGTTGTACTTCATACTCATACTGAGCGTTTGAGATGAACCCTTTCTTATGATTCATTATCCCAAGTTATGACGATGTTAGTTATAAGTGACCATGAGGGATAATCTAGGTGGCTTGGATGTTTCTAATGGAATAAATTAGTGTCATATTTCTTCTAATGTTATAATGTTAAACTTATATATGTATATTTCTTCGAATTATACTAATCTTTTTGGACTTTCGAGACATGATTCCTTGTATCATGGAAATGTTGTGTAATAATGCACCGACTTTGGGTAACTGGTGTTGGGGTGTTATAGTTGGTATCATAGAATGTTTAATAAAAACCCTGGAAACATGATTTAGATAAAATATGATAAGATCACATTACCCTAAGATCGACTTCAAGTATTGGTATAGAAGAACATCCTAGAATTTTTGTAACAGAGAGATTTTGTGTATTTTCCTTGAAATACATCCCTGTATGGATACGAATAGGTCGAGGTCACTCTGGAATAGATGTACCTAGGGGTGAAAACTCCGACAAGGAGTTTCGGGCTTGACCTGGGGTATCCTGGTACATGACAACATGCCTTTATTCTCTCTTGGATATGACACTCCATGGGGATATGATTAAGATAATTCACATTTTCATTAAAACCCATCATGAAGGATTTATGAGTATATACCTCCTCAAAGAAAACACTTTTTTATGAATATGGATTATATACATAAATAGCTCTTTTAATGTTAAGGTTTTATATGTTTGGATGTTTTTATTTTGATTCATAAACTAATCTATTGTATTCCATTATTTATAAATAGAACCTAGTGGAATAAATGGAAACTGAATCAACACACATAATCCATGTTGGGATTTCTCTCCTACTCAAGGTAATTATAGTAGAACGGGTGATGGAACCTGTGCTGATCAACTTATTACCATAATAGGACAACTCACTTAGGTTATGAATAATAACCTTACCAGTATATAGCACTCCGATCTACAACATTGTGGATCTACATTAGAAACCTTCATGAGGAAACAACCACCAACATTCAATGGATGTTCAAATTAATTAGTAGCTGAGGAATAGATAAGTTCTGTAGATAAAATATTTCTAGCTTTGGGGAGTAGTGAAAGGGAAAACGTTTTCATGGTAGTTTATCGGCTCATTGGAGATGAAGATCAATGGTTGTAATTAATTTAAAACATAAATAAGGATGAAGAATTATCAAGTCTGAAATAGAGTGGGTTTAAAGAGATTTACGTAGAAAAATAAATTCCTCGTGACCATCGAGTGGATATTGAAATTTTATTTCTGAGTCTGAAACAAAAGGAGGATGAGAACGTCGCAATGTATGAAGATAACTATACACACCTATAAAGGCATTCTACAGATTGTATACGTAACCCATGAAGTAATATTGATCATTTAATTGAGTGGTTGAAACCATTTCTCCATCGATCATTATTCTTGAAATCCTTCTCATCGTATGAATATATTGTATCATGTGCTATCATGATAGAAAAGGAATCCTCTATGTCTTATGACTAATGAAAAGGAAGAGAATAAGAGATCTTCTAATCAATATGAGAAAGTAAATTAGGAATCACTGAAGAAGGGAAGAGTTTAATTTCCATCATGTGATAGTTGTACAAGGAAGCACCCTGGTGCGTGTCTAAAACAAAAAGGATTATGATACAAATGTGGACAGAAAGTCTATCTTGCTTGCTATGATAATGGGATGAAAGAAGAAACCAATGTTTAATGAAAAATTTATAAGGAGATGAAACATTTATTAAATTAATGTCCAAAGCATTTGAAAAACATACTTCATAAAAGGCCAAGGGGTCAAGGATAAGCTTATGTGATCACTACTGCGGAGGTTGATGATCCAAAAGATGTAGTGGTAGGTAATTTAATGGTTTCCTCAATTTTAGAAAATGATTTATTTGATTTAGGATCATCACATTATTTCATATCTTCCCAGTTTTCTCTAAAAAATCAATATTTTCAATTTGACTAAACAAGAGAGTTTTCAGTCAAAAATACTATGGGAAGTCTAATCACAAAAACGTTTTGTGAATCAGTTCACATTATGGAATTTAAACGTAATTTATCTACTGATTACATCATCATACCAAAGATTAAATTTTATATAATCCTAAGAGTATACTGAATTTCTGACCAAGATGTGAAAATTTATTGTCAGAAGAATGAGGTTACAATTTTCTATGATGATAAGAAGTACCTTATCGTGAGATCAGAAACAGCACCACATGATTCTTATCTAGATCTACCCCTAGTAGCTCTACTAAATTCAATTATTGGGGAGGAAGATAATTAAATAACAACGAGTGAGTAAAATAATGTTCTAATAGAGGAAGTACCTATTGTGAAATAATATGTTGATGTGTTTCAAGAGGATTTACCTAGACATCCTTCAGAACTAGAAATTGAGTTTTCCATTTATTTAATTCCTGGTTCAAGGCCCATATCGGAAACCACATATAGAATATCTACTATAGAATTAGTGTAACTAAAGAAACAACAATATGAGTTGAGTAGTGAAGGATTTATTTTCACTTGTGTTTCTCCATGGGGAGCCATTGTCCTTTTTGATTAGAAAAAAAAAAGATCTATGAGGTTGTGCATTTACTATAGGGAGATCAATACTATAACAATAAAAAACAAGTATCTCCTAACTCTCTTAGATTATTTATTCAACTAACTTCATGGAGGACAATATTTTTAGAAAGATGGATCTTCGATGTGGATATCATCAGTTGTGTGTGAAGAAGGGAGACATTCCTAAAATAGCATTTCGAACTAAGTAAGGGAATTGCATGTTTATAGTAATTCATTTTGGATAGACAAATTCACCCTCTATCATAATGGATTTAAGGAAGAGAGTTTTCACTGAATATCTTGATGAATTTTTAATTGGTATTTATTGATGATATCATGTTATACTCAAAAAGCATGAAACATCATGAAGGTCACTTGCACACTATTCTAAAAACCCTCATAAGAGTAGAATTTTATGGGATGTTTAGAAACTCTGAATTCAGGTTTCAAGAGATTTCTTTTCATGGACACATTGTCTCTAAGGATAGAATATCTATTTATCCATCAAAGACCAAGGCAGTCTAAGAATGGCTAGAACCGATGACTATAACTAAAGTATGCAGTTTTATTGGGTTAGTAGGTTATTATCGACATTTTGTCTAGAATTTTTACCGGTCGGCTAACCAATTAACCATGATCACATGTGAAGGTGTTAAATTTGTTTGGAAAAAAGCATGTAAATAATGTTTTGAAGAACTTATGAGAAGATTAGTTAAACCTATAATCATGAATCAACCATCAGGGAATGATGGGTTTGTTATTTATAGTGATGCTTCAAGTAAATGACATAGTTGTGTCCTTTTGCAGAATGATAGAGTAATTTAATATGCATCACCACAGCTAAATATTCATGAGAAATAATATCCAACTAATTATCTTGAGTTAGTGGTTGTAATCTATTCTCAAAACATATGGAGACACTATCTCTATGGTAAAAAATGTGATATTTATAAATATCACAAGAGTTTGACGTATATTTTATCACCAAAATAACTCAACATTTGGCAAAGGAGATGGCTTAATCTAATCAATGATTATTATTTCATAATACACTACCACCCGGGGATGGAAAATATGGTGGCAGATTCTTTGAGAAGAAAGGATTATGGTGTTTTGAACAAGATGAGGGTTGAAATGGATCTTATTTTCATGAATCTAGTAAAGATGGATATGGAAATAAAAAGGGAAGTTGAAACAACCATACTATTTTAAATGTTTTCCAATACATATTTACTAGAAGTGATAAAATGGTCTAAGAATAATGATGAGGAGTTTACAAAGAATTTCAAAGCTGTAAATAATGGGAGATTGACTGAATTCTTATATGAAGATTGAATTTTGAAATTTGGGAAGAGAAATTATGTTCAAGATATAACTAATCTAAAAAGGGAAATTATGGATAATTCTCATAGCTCCAATTTCTCTATACACCCTAGGAGCACCAAGATGTATAAGAATTTGAAAGAAAATTTTTTGTGGGACAACGTGAAGAGGGATATTGTTGATTTTGTGTCAAAATGTATAGTTTTTCAACAAGAGAAAGCTGGAAAGAAACAGTCTGGGGAAGTCATGAAACCTCTTACCATACCTGAGTAGAAAAGGGATAATATTATGATGTACTTTTTCATGGGGCTACCAAAGACTCCTAGATAGAATGATGCAATATGGTTCATTGTTGATCGTTTTACCAAGTTAGCACATTTTCATGATATAAGATATGATTTACCACTTGAACATCTAGAATGACTATATATTAATGATATTATAAGACTCCATGATGTACCTCTATCAATTGTTTCTGACCACAATCCCCGTTTTTCATTACAATTTTGGAAAAGTCTTCAAAATTCCCTAGATACTAAACTTATTTCGAGCATTGCCTACCACCCTCAAATTGATGGACAATCGGATTAAAATATTCAAACATTAGAAGACATGTTATGATCTGTCTTTCTTGACTTTTAATGTATGTGGGATCAATATTTACCCTGGGTAGAATATTCCAAAACAATTTCATTATTCAAGTATTCATATGGCACCATATGATGCATTATATTGAAGGAGATGTCGTACATCAATTTTTTTGGATGCTGTTGTTGATAGAAAACTCGTAGGCCTATAACTTGTAGAGGAAACAATGAAAAAGTAGATGATTACCCAAACACACATAAAAAAACTCAAATAAGGAAAAAGATATATGCCAACAATTGGGGGAACGATTTGGAATTTCAAATAAGATATCAAGATTTCATGAAGGTATCTTCATGGAAGGGTGTTGTATGATTCGGTAAAAAGTGTAAATTGGGTCTCAGGTACATCGGACCTTTCAAAATTCTAGAACAAATTGGAGTTGTGGCTTATCATTTGGCAATGCCTCCATGTCACTCCAAAGTTCATGATGTGTTTCAAGTGTCACTGTTGAGACAATATATATCTGAACAGAGGCATGTACTAACCTATGAGGAAATTGAACTGGAACCAGTTTTTTCTTATTGTGAAGAGCTTGTCAAAATTCTAGATACAAGTGAACAAGTGATGGGAACCAGAATGACTTGTCTGGTAAATTTTCTATGGATAAACAATAAGATGTAAGAAGCAATGTGGGAATCTGAGGTACACATGATGAAGAAACACCCAAATAATTTTATTCCGAAATATTCTATACATTCCGAGGATGAAATTATTTTAATTTGGGGAGAATGTAAAACCCCAAACATCCATAGTATGTTTCCCTTTGAATAATGTGATATCTTGCGGTGTATGCAACATGGAGTTTTAACACACCAAGACCTATCAAACCAGTGGTTATGAATCGTAATAACCACTTTTTTGAAATTTTATAAATTTTATTTTTCAATATAGACTTCATTTTATTATTCGGAATATCGAAATTGTCTTAGGGTGAATTTTTGGTATTTTTATGAAAACGTTCAATTTATTGATGAATAGTGAAAAAACAATTTGTTATTGTTTAAAACCGACTATTTATTTATGTAATTAGTTATTTTATTAATTTATTTTAGATCAAAATAGATACATAATACCTATACATGTTCAATGTAATTATTTGGAGTCAGTTTATAATATGGTTAGATATAAAAAAATTTATTGAACTTTTTATTGTCTTTTACCCACCTTCTAAGAGCATCTGAAAATATTCGTAAAACATAATTTTACCGCTGCTGTGAGTTGAATTTCAAAAATCCGAGAGACACAGTTGACATAAATATATAAAATTTGGTTAAATAAGATTATAATAATTTTTGGTGAATAGTTACTTTTGACTTTTATTTACCATAGTTAAAAGTAAATATGGTAATTAAGGGTAAAAATGATGTTATGATTACCCTACCAAATGTACTAATTCGATTAGATAAGTGTAATTAGACAAAAAAACCTTAGGAATAAAATATGATCCTTTTTGGTCCAATTGGATTAGTTTATGACATTTATTGTTATTTTATATAAAGAATAGTTAAAAGAGTTAAATTCAATGATTAATAACTAAACTATTTTTAATATAGGGATAAATCTAATATAAATTTCACTATAAATATTCAATAAAAATCTAAAAAAATTTATAACATATTGGTATTTTATTTATAATTTTTTGACATTAAATAATTTAATTTATTTATGACATAATGATGATTAATTAATTGCCCTAATAGGGAAATATTAAAATAATTGATTTTATAAATGTACGAATAAATGTAAATTGGTACTTCTGATGAATTAAAATAATTTTATAGTTTAATTTGAAATGATAGGGTTGATTAAATAAATTTTATTCTATGTTATTATTTTTTATGGCTTTAAAAAAATCAAAAACTAAACAGTGTCAAAATTGATGTAATTGAGTTTTTAAAACAAATATTATAGTATTTATAGATATAATACTTCTAGAAATATAATTATCTTAAAAAGGACTTATATATGGTAATATATATTAATAATGAACCACTAGGGGTTCACTTGGCTTCTTATAGTATGTTTATTAACCATATAATATAAAAATACAAAGAGTTATGCTAAATGTCAAACTATTTAACTAAGAGTTAAAAATAAAAGATAAGGTAAATATAGTGACCTAAACCTGTATAAAACCTATTTTATGAGAGGTTTTATAAGAATTCCTAACTTATCCCCTAAATAAATCATTTTGAATCCATTTGAAATCGAAAAGTATTTTATTATAAAATAATATTTCAAGCTTTTCCTAAAGCGACCCTAACCTCTCTCATAATTTTGTACATCCCCTTCTCTTAATTTCACACCTCCAAAGAAATTTGTATTATCCAAACCCTACCCGAATACACTGTCAACTATCCCCCCTTAAACCTAGAGGCCTTTGATAAAAAAATCTATCATAAGGAGCACTTTTGATCTACTCAAAAGGAAACACCAAAAGAAGATGTAATAATTTCACCACATCATTCAAAGTTCTTTTCTTCTTCCACATCCTCTTTATTTGATGTTTCCATACGAAAATATTAACTCCATTATCTTCTAAATACTACGATGTTATTATAAATATGGAATAAATATATGCATCATTCTATCCAATATATGAAAGACAAAGTCACCATATTTGATTACGTATGGCTTAGTGTCTCCATGTCGTGGTGTAGTTTGTTATTCAAACACTTCATTATATGGATGGGTATAATAATTACTATAACTAATTTAAATAATAAATATAACATGTCAATGATTCTCTATATATGATATACCATCTAAATACATACTATTTCACTATCAATATATTGATATTTTCCTTCGTCCGTACGTACGGATTACCATCTCCATGAACACGATGAGATTCATTTACCCATCATATCCATTCATGAATAATTTTCATTTAATGATTTATAATAATGTATAAAAACTTAATATCATTTTGGATATGAATCAAATATATCCTATACCTAACAAACATGGATTATGTAACAAAACATATAAAGTAAAACTAACCAATTAACATCTGAAACAAAGATAATACTAAAACATTATTAACACATCAATATTAGAAGATCATATATGATATCATATTTTTTTATATGGTTCTTGTATAATATAATTACAATGATTTTACTATTATACAGGAGGATAACGTACCATCATCAGAGAAAAAGTACTAGGTAATGGTTAATTTCACAATATCTTCATTATACGAGGATGTTTTTACGTATGTATCTACTGGGACCTCTTTATCATCCACATCCGTGTTTTATAAAAAATTTATTTGAATTTTTTTTACTATTTACTATACTATGGAATAATGTCATTTATACCCTTATATGACCTTATATGTTTTGAATGGAATCCTTCTGTCGTTTTCCAAATAAGGTACTTTATGACCTTTTCTTCAAAATTAATGTATGAATGATTTCTTAACTTACACAGTAGGAGACACTATTTTCAGACATTATAACATCGTCGAAGATTCCATTACAATATTATAAGAATATTTTTAAATTAAATGTTTTTTTATTTAATTATGTGAATCTTAAATGATTTTAAAATAGAAAGAGATATTTCCCTAAAAATAAATTTATTTCATCTATGTCAACATCTGTTGATAATATGTACACTTGTTTGATGTTGATATATTATGATACAAATCATCCATTTTTAATTTAAGGTTTTGTGATATGTTCGACTGTGGAAGTGTTATTTTTTTACCATTCATTGTTTATGGTTAAATTATTGACATTTTGTATGCTAGTTTTAATACAGAAGATTACGTTTTGTTTCAATATTTTAATATGAGGAATGTATTGGACATAGTATGTGACGGGTGGAGCCCACTATAGCTCTTAGGTGCATCGGTAGGTTTAAAGAGACAATTAAACGTGGAATTGGCAATGGCCATTCCCAATTTGATATATAGTTTTGGCTGAGACCTAAATAATTTTTAGATGTCTTGGCCAAGGCCTTGAAAAGATGTTTCAGAATGTTCGACATTATACATTCCCTCATTATGAAAATAATAATAATGGTTCATGTGGATATTCAACTAGTAGAATACCCCTGACTGTGTTTTATTATTCCATTATTTTGAAAGATCATATTCCAAGCATAAAGTGTTTATGATTATTATTTTTAATGGCATTATTTTTCATATATTCCACTTGGATAATGTCTATGTTATCTTCTATTTTACTTCATACTCTTATTTAGAATTTGAGCTCACCCCTTTATTATTTTTAATTTTCCTAGGATATGAATAAATTATTTATGAGTAATTTTCAAGTAGAATCTAGGAGGACTGGATGTTTCTAATGGACAAAATTAGTGTTTTATATATTCTCATGTTGTAATGTGAAACTTATGTATGTATTTTGATATAAATAATACTAAACTGTTAAGTCATTCGGGACATGAATCCTTGTATCATGTCAATGCTATGTAATAAAGAAACTACTCTGGGTAACTGGTGTTAGAGTGTTTCTTTCAAGATGAGTCTAGCATTATTTTGTGTAATCATCACAAAAAATCAATAAATTAAAGAACTAACATTATTGTATAAGGACATATGAAATGAATGGATAAAAATAGAGGTATATACTTACCTTTAATCCCCATAAATCAAAAGAAAAATCAAATTGAATCGAAAGAAGATGATGGTGAAATGGGGAGGAAGAGGATGGGGTGTGTGGGTCTGAAGAAAACACAAACAAGGGATTAGTAAAATTTTAACTCATTTTAATTACAATGGATATCTATTATTCCCAACGAACAAACTAGAATAATGGATTTCTCATTAGCTAATCGATGACTATAAGTTGTATCCCTAGTCGATTGGTTACACTGGGATTCTCTCCCACAACTCCAAGGTACTCTCTGATCCATATTCCAAATCAAAAAATACCTCCCATATTATGGTGATAAAATTGTAAGAAAGTAATGATATACAATAAACAAAAAAACCCATCTACAAAGTTGAAGGATATGATCCCTCGATATTATACACACTAAAGATAGATCTTTTTTTTACAAAATACCAACTGTAACTCTTGTCATCATTGATATATATTAGTGATTCAAAATTTCTAAAATGTTAAACAATGTTGGTTATAAATTAAAATAAATATGATTTATTTCATTAATGAGCACTACAATCATTTCAAGAGATTATCTCCTATTGGATTTTAGGATGAGAAGCATCACATGATCCATTTCACGTTATTATAATTAAAACACCATGACGATACTATAATGTGTCATTGAATCCTTAGAAACCCACATGTACTAATACATTCATGTGTATATAACTCCCTTATATAATTCACAACTCATAAATGAAATTTATTTTCCCAATAGATCCTTATATTATAACCAAATCCCAAAATAATAATACAAATTCTATTAACTTGTTATGTGAAGATAAAAAGTCATTATAAAAAATGACATGAATTTTTTTTCAAAATCATGTAACTAAGTTTCCAAAATAATTATAGACTAGTTAAATTTTGTCATATGACCCATACCCAAGGCCTCAATTACATTGACCCTCCTCAAAAATCCCCCGAGAAACTCTAAAGGACACTATTTGTACTCGACACAACATTCCAGAATTGGTTCTTAGGTCAATTTATCCATTTACATTAAAGAAGGTATGCCCAGCCACCCCTATCCTATACTTCTTGAAAATTCATAGCATCACCCATTAACAGATAATCAGACGAACATGATCATGATGAAATTAATCCACATGCTAACATGACTTCCAATTGACATAGTAAATAATGTCTCGTCATGACCTAAAATTTGATTCGACAATAGATTAATCATTCGAAGAAAAAAATATTCATTCTCTTAAAAGATCACCAATAAATTTAATAACCCAATTAAAAAATGAACTATCACTATTTCACACTACTAGTCGGATTGGGTATCTCTATCAGGGGAGAATTGAGTACAAAATAAAAATTAATGGTAAAAAAAATAAATAAAAATTTAATATTTAATTAAAACATCCCAGTTAATTGAAATAGTATTTCAATAAATGATCTATGATTTCAAATAATATCACAATGAGATATTATGTATTTGTACAAATAATATATTAAGTTAATTAACTTTTGAAATAAATTTCCATAATAAAAAATTATATAGAAACTATTTTATATTAACTATCAATATTGTTGATTTGTATGCATTTTAAAAAATATAGTTTAATGATTCATGAAGAAAACAACAAAAAACTCTTTCAAACTAAAATAAGGGGTTTCTTATCAAGCTAATAGCTAATCCCCTCCAACTACAAGTCACCCACTTCCTAGAATTTTTTAAAAACCCAACCTTGATCCACAACCTAGATTGGGTAAACATACAAAAGATAACAAGTTATCCCAACCTCACATGCTCTACTTATACAATTTCATGGGAATAAAATAAACACAATTTTCATATGGGACTTTTCCACACCACCATTAGTATACATATATAATGTGGGTGAAGTGGATATATTGAATCATCTTGGAATATCACAAGAATAGTGTGTGTTGAATAAACATGTTAATGCACACACTTATCAAGTGTAAATGAATCAAAATGAAATAGAATGTATAAAAATGATAAAAATAGAGTTTCTAGGTCTAATTTTTTATAAAGAATGAGACTCTTCATATTTTTTTTACAGAAGATCTCATGTCATTTCACTAATAAAATCAGTAAAATAGAGAGTTGTATGCTTTCATTTTTTTTAATGGTTTATGGGTATCATATGTATGATATGTTTCACTCATCAATCGTCAGTTACAAGTAAAATTATGTTTTTAAATCTCTTTAGTAAGTGGAACACTTGATTATTTGTTTTCACTCAACCAGCTTTCATGTTTCCTTCTATTCCAGAAAAATTATGATGTGGGTGACTTATTTAAATATATATCGACATAGGATGCAGAGTCTATTTGAGGAAAAATGATTCACTCATTATAAATCCTCTTACATAGCTGCAACATATTCTTTATTGTTCATGAAAATTGTTGGATAATAATCATTAAAATAATCATCAACCTTAAGTTTAATAATATAGCTATTAGAAATATTTAATTAAAATATAACAGAATTGTTATGGTGACTCATTCTGATGGTCACTCATGTCTTCCAGGGAATTATGAAAATGGTGAGATGGGCATGTGGTATATTATCTGACTGTAGGGAAGGTCTGGCGGTTAGTCGTTTTTTAGTAGTGACTTATCTCAATGGTGACTCATCTCAATGTTGAATCAATATGATGGTCACTTGTCTAAATTGTATGGAATGTATTGTATTGAATTATTTTTTATGATGACTCTTATATAGTGGTAGGTAATTCATGGGGGTGACTCATCACCAGTAGTGATACATTTCTTACAGTGAATCATCATCAAACATATACATTTTTTGTGATGAATCGTCCTCAATAATGATTATTTTATGTTGGGGACTCATCTTTACTGGTGATTATTTTCAATACTTATCTAAATTTCAAAAAATAACGTTATATTATAAAAATCGATCATTAAAACTAGAAACCATTATTAATATAATAAAAATTATTTATCAGAGTTAAAAAAAGGTTGTTTCAAAAATATCCCCCTGTAGATGATAAAAAATCATGGAATTTTATAATCCTTATTTAGATTAAAAATTTAATTTATATAAATTCATAACACATTAAATAAATGCTATCAAATATATTATGTAACCAATAGTTCAAAATGTATAAATAATGTTTGGTAATAAGATGTAACATTTATAATGGTATCAAAGGATAACATCATGATAAATACAGTAAATAAATGTCATATTCATTGTCCCTCATTATGTATTTCCAAAAAAATAAAATTAATAACATTATATTCAAATAAGATGAATATTAATAAATATATAATTTTTATTAAAGGATAATGTTAAGTGATTTGAATAGAAAAAGTGATAAAATGTTATATAAATTTACTTATCAAATACTTAAAGTCATATCTCAATGCTTCCCTAACTAGGAAATTTGAATAGAAGGTTCCTTTCAATTATCATAGGTAGACATAAAAATCGCACCTAATGAGGTAACAATGGATGTCTTTGTTGGGATATAGGTGGAAGCTAGAGGGATAGAGGTAGAGGGTGGAATATCCTAGATGTTCATTGCCTAATGAATGGTGAACTACTTCTATTTGAGATAAATTCAATGTTTGAAACCATTATGGAACAGGTTTATTGGGATCTCAAGTAATATCCTATCTAAAATACCAAGGATTAGTAATCAGAGGAGTCAAATGAAATGTACCTAGACTGGCCTCAAGTTCAATCACTATAGTCCCAAAAAAAGTAAGAAAAGTCTTCAGTATATTGATGTAATCATCAATGATTTATGTTCTATGCTCTATATAATAGAACAAATATTTATTCTCATCTATGAAGAAAAGAAGAACATGTTTCACTTATATCAAATAAGAGACATGAGCCATGAAACATTTTGTAACATGTGAATAGAAGAATCAAAATAGAAAAAATAAAGTGACTATTCATGTCTTTATATTTATTGATCCATGAAAAGTAATGCAAAACATCATTTCTGTTGGATTATCTATAATTTCTAATAACACTAATTCATTACCATAACATATAAAAGACATGATCACCATTGTTTGTTGTTTTCCACAGAATCTATAAAAGAAAAACTGGAAAATCCTTATAAAATTCCCGAATATCATTTCTAATAAATTTTTGATCAGTATAATGATCAATTAAAGAGGCAGGGCACTATAATTTGAGTGAAATGAAGACAATAACTCTAAAATCTATATAAATCATTCCACAACAACAGTAAAAGAACCATGCATCCACTCCATCACTGATTTCAAAGACACTATGTCACTAGAAACCCTTCATTTATTTCTAATCTTATTGAGTATGAGTATCATTTGGGGTTGAATGTCATAAGTCATAAGCTTTAAAAATGTATAGAATCATTATCCCTAATATTTTTAATTAGGGTAAGTTTATTCTTTTAAATACTGTAATAATCAGAAGAAATACATTACATGAAATACTCAAGGTCAGATCTGGTAACAAGAAAAATCGGTAAATTAGCATCAATAATAGATTGGATTGACAATATGTCAGTATAAGATTATACTGGTTTTAGTATAATTGGAACATCTAAAATAAATATCTATACCTTCCATGTAGCATCATTATTTTCAACCATTGTTCCTTTAAGAACTAATTCCCTTTAATAGGAACACTTTACCCATTATTCATTGGTGAAACTTATAAAAATTATCGTTTAAGAGCACAAAAAATGATCATTATCAATGTTAGAGAAGCGTTGACTACTTTAGCAAGATTAAAATCCTGATCCATTTATCAGTGTTTATAGTAGCTCTATTTAAGGTCCCATTTATCATCACTGGTAAATAGAAATACATTAGTGTGATGTAATAGAACACTACAACAATAGTACCATGGGATATAACAACAAATCACAGCAAAAAAAACAACACTAAATTAATAAAATCAATAATGAATACAGAATTTAATTGACGAGAAAACAAAATATGCTCATTTTCTTGGTTTTGGTGATTTGTTGCACATTTTAAAGTAAAACAGTACTAATATATTTAAATAACAAACATGGAGTCATACCTATCCCCCCTGCATAATATTTTGGTTCATATGATTCTTTCACCTCTCAAAGGACTTATCGATCATTTTCATAATGTGTCAAAACAATTATAGTGTGCTTTCTCATTTTTTTGTACGACAATAGATGTTTTTAATAAAAAGTCATTTTAAACTGGAAACACAAAATTTGAATCATACTAGTCTCATCATGCATCAATTTGAAATTATATCATTTCCTACACATCAAAAAAATACCTATGAATTCATTTTTTTCATTGGATTGAGGTGAAAATAATTATTATTCATCATAAAAGATATATGTATTTTTTTCAAATGTATCAAAACATTATGAATTAATTTTTTCATTTCTGAGTTGGAGAGTTATCCTTTTTAATAAAATTGATTTCATTTTTAAATAAAAAGAATCATATAGAGTCATATATTTCACACTGTTCATTGGATTGAGGTGAAACTAATTCCAACACATTCCAAATGTCATATGGATAATTTTTTCAAAGTATCAAAAAATTAAATTTTTTTACAAGATATTTATTACATAATAAATATTTTTTTTATGAAAATGTTATTTTAAATTGGAAAAATTTACTTCATCTCATACCACTCACATATATTATCAGTTTGAAAAGAGTCGAATTTATATACATAAAAAATTACTTATGAATTAATCTCTTAAATTATCCAAAATATATGAGAGTGTATTTTTTGGGAATCAACGTATGACATTTTTGAACTAAATCATCAGTTTTAGACGAATAACAGACACTTTGAGTCATAAGAGAAACATCATGTATCCAAATAAGGTGAGAGTAACTCATACACATCTAAAATAAATTATAGATCAATTCTAAAAAGTATCAACACAATAAAAATGTTTAATTTCAGTTTTCAGTTGGACAATTCTCATGCTAATTAAAATTGAATATATTTTTAAATAAAAATTCGCAATTGGAGTCATTTTGACCCCACCGTACATCAGATTAAGGTAAGGATGAATCCAACCCATATCAAATGACTTATAGACTGTTTTAATAAATAATAAAAAATAATATGAAAATGTTTTATATGTTTTGAGTACAAAAAATGTTTTTAATTAAAACTAATGTTATTTTAAAATAAAAATACACACTTGGATTCATACTGGTCATATTATGAGTCAGATTGAGGTATGGATGATTACTACACATCTCAAATGACTTATGGATAATTTTAATATTGAATCAAAATAAATAAAATGAGGGTGATCATTTTTTAGTATGTCACATTATTTTTACTAAAGTGCCATTTTAAACTAGGAACACACACATTGACCTATACTGATCACATCATGTATCAGTTTGACACGAGAGAGTCTCCTACGCATCAAAAATTACTTATTATTAAATTTCTACAATTATAAATAAAATATGAGCGTCTTATCTTTGTTTTCATTGTGTGATAATTATTTATCTTAACTGTTGATATTAAACTGAAAATAGACATATTGAGTCATAGTTGTCACATTGTGCGTTGAATTGAGGTCTGACTAAATCATACATGCTTAAAATGACATATGGATCATTTCCATAATGTATCAAAACTATAATTATAATTTTTCTCTATTTTAATTACCTCATTTGTCATTTTTCTAATTTTTATTTCAATTTTAAATAAAAAGAATCACTTAGACTCATAAAAGTCACACTGTGTATGGATTATGGTGTGGATGATTCATGTCGTAATGACTCAAAAAATCATCACTACCAATGTAACCATGTTTCCATTATCGTTTTATATCAAACATAAAAACCTTCAAAATAACTCAATATTCTTGGAAAAAATACTTTTCTTGTTGTTGAAAGATAGAAGTGTAGAGGCTATCAATAATGAAATTGTGTTTCCAGCTAAAAAATCGAATCACTTTATTATTTTTTCAGTTCTTTAGTGAAATAAATGTTATATGGATAACGTGGTTATATTGGTTGAAATAATCATTTAATCTCTATTGTGGGTTATTGAATATTTTTGAATGAAACATATGACATCCTAAAAGACATATGAAAAAATGTATTATATAAAAATGATTTGTAAATTAACATTCAATTAGTTGATAAAATGATAACATTATTAATTATATAATAATTAGGAATTTGCATATTCTTAATGGTTGTATACATTCTTCATGCACATTCTTATTGTTTTTATCTTTGTTCTATGATTTAAGTATAATCCCTCCCAAACAAGAGATACATAGAACAATCCCCCAACAAGAAAAAAATAATACCCTTTAATATAAAAAACTATTATCATATTTGTAATATAGAAAAGAAATAAATTTAATATAAATATGAAAAAATATATTTATTCTATGGATAATGATTTTATAGTGAATTTTTTTTACCATTGGGATACACTGATGGTTAAGAATGAATGATGACAAATAAATATGCCTTACTAAATAATCATCCAATGGGTGAGGAAGATTAAGATAAAATAAGAAACATTGGATTAATAATTTGAATCATTGGATAAAAAGTAAAGATATCCAATTGGGTACCTAAAATACTCATTTTTTATAGTAAATTAGTATATTCAGATATGATATTCATTATCAAAGGTGAAATCCTCCAAATTGTGAGAATTACAAGGATTATAATCAAAGATTCCAGAGGGTGGAACCAAAAGGCAGTGATAATGTATGTTTTTTTAAATGGATTGAAGATGAAAATACATCGTGTTTATCGGATGTGAGATAAATAAAATGAAGTAAATTTTAATCAAAGATTTCTATATTTTTATCAAATTTTAGAAATATATTCATGGATTAAATCGATAATTTTGAGAGGAAAACATATATGAAAATTATATCAAATCAATGCATGAAGAGTTTGATCTGAATAAGAATAATGTGACATGAGGAACATGATCCAATAAATAAAAATTAAATCTTCTTATATATCATGTTGATGCATTTATTTTTCCTAAAAATGTCCATTATTTAAAAATTACAATAGTATTTCAATTGACTATTTGTCCTAATTCTGTAAAACTCTTAACATAAATGGTCAGGGTAATGTATTTTGATGAAACATTTATTTATATCATGTAGTTGAGATGGTCACATTTTTTAGGAATCATATTCCCCAAGAAGAACATTTAAAATCGATCTATGTCCAGGTTATATACCCATAAAATTCATTAGAATTACGAATCTAGTGTACATAGCATGTCCTTAAATTAATAAATCCTAAAAAATAAAGTTGAATTATAGTGGGATTATAAATGTGTATTTATTTTATCCCTGAACCTTATTTTTTAATTCAAAAAAATTGATTCAATTAAAATTGGTTTATTTAATTTTAATCAATCAATGTTAATATTTAATTTCATCAAAATTAGTTAAATCTAGTTGTATAAGATTAATTACTGAATTGTTTGTTATATTTATTTTATTATAATAATAGGGAACTTTTATAATTAGATACATTAATTTTCAAATAAAATATCAAATGTAAAAAATTTTGATCAGTCCTTAATTATTGAGAACAAAAAATTCTATCAACAATGTAGTCTTCTTGTACACCATGTAATAAAACAGTTTTTTGTTTCTTAAAACACAATGATGCTTAGGGATTTCCTAGATAATTACTCATTCGAATTGTTTATTTTCATACCATATTTCAAAAATGAAAATCAATATTTCAGTTACATTTCATCTCTAAATAAGGTTTTCCATTATAATAATGTCTAAGAATTATAGTACCATAAACATATATGATTTTAATATTTATATCATTTAATTTATATTTTTAGAATTCAAATTGGAATATTTCAAAAAATTAAAACTGAAAGAACACTAATTTTTTAGGAAGTAATTAAATAAATAAGACAGAAATAAAATATATAAAACGTTTTTTTGTATCTGATTTATAAATTCATTGGAATAATTTGATTGTTACATTTCATAAGTGGACCATAAATCATTCCCAATACTCATTATATTTTTCCCATTTATCCTAAACAAATCAATTACTTTTACACAATATTTTAGTGCTCATTTTACATGGTAAATAAAATTTATAATAAAATTATATAGTTTTTCTAATGAGAATGATTTTTCATTATCCATATTTGAGAAACAACTTCTTGAATAACCCTCCAAATTGAAGTGGATAACCATATATTTTAGTTCTTCCTCAATCAACCCTATTTGTTCTAATTAGTGGATGACATAATCTAAAACCCCAACGTTGTGAAATATTTCTTTATCCAAGAAAATTGTAATGTGATACTCCATTGTAATGACAATATAAACCACCATATGGATGATTTCTTCAACATTTTTTGATTGAAAAGACGGATATTCCATGGAATATAGTTATTGGGAGAATATTATATCTCACAATAGCATGACTCATCTTTAGGTCTAATATATTTCAAGTTGCATATTACTAATGTTGTCCCAAGGAGACCCACATGATATCGGGAAAAGAGATACATCAATATATATATATATAATGACCTTTTGTTTTTTTTATTATAGGATACTGCAACTAAATTTTTTGGGATACAAAGATGTGTGAAGATATAGATCAATAGATAACCAACAAGAATTAAATATATCATAAAACATAGATTTTGTTCGAGACGTAATTTCGTTCGATCCATGATTTGCTTGATATTTGGATTTGAGCCTTGGAATAGTTGAAGCACTGATTCAATCCTAGATACAAGAATGGATTAGACAACGAGTACCACTAGAAGTAGGTATCTTCTGTAGAGAGCATTGGATATCGGTAAACTCGTTCACAATGGGTAGGGTTCTTAAAATAGGTTCGGACAATTTTAATATTGGTTTAAAAAAATCACAGATATTGATACCTTTTATCAGTGCTATGTTAATATGTGATGATAAAATAAATACTTATTAGTGGAAAAAATGTTCAAATATGATCCATCTTTATAAATGTTATTGTTTCAGCAATGATAAAGATTGGTTTTATATGTGTTTTTTAGCGCAGATAAATCTATATTTTTATCACCACTAAAAATGCACTGATAAATACTTATATTAAATTTAAAAGAAAATAATACTCTTTAAAATTTATAATATTAATATATATTTATAATACATATAATAATAATTTTTAGAAAAAATTATTTTTATAATTCTATTAATATATTATTAATTATTTTAAATTATACAAAATATTATTTAAAAAATAATATATAAATAACTATATATATTAATATAATTATATATATACATAAACATAGAAAATATAACCATTAGAAAAATAAATTTATTATGAAATTATGATATTTTTTTATAATTATATAATTTATATTTATTAAAATATTATTTAATTATTTATAACTATAGATGTATAAAACCAGAAAATACACATTTATAAATATATTTTCTTATAAATATTTTTTACATATGTATTTTGAACATTATTAATTATTATTTACTCATAAGTTCTTTAATGATAAAAATGATTAAATTGATTAATTAAAAATGAGTACAATATTGAATCGTTGGATATGTTTGACTAATATAAATCAGTTATTAATTGATATATATTGAAATAAAAATAAATAGATATTGAAATATAATAAAACATAGTAAATAAATAAAGAATTATATAATAAATAATATAAATTAATTAAATTACAAAAACAATGTCGGTGACTGTAAGTCAATTAAAATAAAATTATTACATAAATATGAAATCATAATAATACAATTGATCCTTGTTATAAAATGAAAAATCAAACGCCATTCAATTATGTCCATTAGTCAATGCTACTGGCCATTATTTTGAATTCATATTCTTTTTTTAATAATAAACTATTTTTCACAACATATATTAATATTTAATTTTAAGAATAAATTATATTTTTTTACACAAATATTATTCATATGCATTAATATATATATATCTATATATTTAATATATACTATCTATTAACATTATCATTAATCATATAATTAATAAAAGGATTAATATTTTTATCGATTTACATATTTTTAATTTTAATTCTACAATTTTTTACATCAATTATCTATATATTTAATACATACTATTTATTATTACTTATATTTTTGGTAGATTTTAATGTATTTATAATTTCAATCAATATTTATTTAATTGATAAAATTTTCAAAACTTTTGTGAATACACTCATTTATTTATTTATTTATTTATTTCATTTTTTTATTGAACCAGTATGAGTGCTAAAAATTTAGCTCTGATAGAAGGTAGGATTTATCGATTAAACAAATAAAGTGGTAACAAAGGGTTAAATTTGTCAGTGATTTTTTAGATCATATAAAGATGTCATTTATCAACACATTTTTCTAACATAGATAAATACCAACGTTGTTAAATTCATTTTTTAGTAGTCTGAAATTATCTCATCCTCAGATTCATTGTAATACAAACCATGTCTATCCTATCCAAGATACTTATCCTATTATTCAAAATCTAATACACACTTCAAAGAAAAATACTCAAACACAATCTCGAAAACAAAACGTTAAAATAGTGTATTCATAGAAAATAATTTAACATAAAGTAAATTCTCATCAATTGATTCCCCATCGTCATTAATGATATATATAGTACTAACTTTGTGGCTCAAAAAATTAGCATCTCCCTCCACCTCAACTGACGCTTCCTAATCATCTCAAAATTTTCTTTTAACATATTTAACTAAGATCTACCTCAACTATCATGTAGAATCAGCTGAGAATCGTGGAGAAGAAACATGTTCCTAAAGAATCTCAATATCCTCATCACCAATATAGTTATTAGGAGAGTCATGATCTGAACCTCCATCAGTACTATCAATTTCACTTCTAACATTATCTTCATCATCTCCTTCCATTTTATCAGCATCTCCATTTTCTTCTTTATTTCTTTTTTATTCTTCATTTTCCTCTTCAACTCCATTTTCTTCAATATTATATAATTAAATTTTAAAAAACCTTAGTCTCTTCTTCTTATATTTCGTCATATAATCGAGTGTCTAAAATAGGTAGATAATTGTATAGAATCGGTATACAGAAATTTACAGTAAGAGGTCTCTTTGGAAATTTAATATTACTACCCACACCAAATGAGAAACCCTTCTCCTCATTTACAAAGGAAATAACCTCATCCTATCTATTGATTGAGGACACAACAACATCATATAGCTCTAATCCACGATACACAATATTCATTGTCTTGATGTGTGACCAATATGATTGTAATCCTTGAAAATATGGTCAAAATAATTACCCTCTTACCTCTTTAAGGTATCCAATTAATTACCAATAATTTGAAAAATATTTTTTTTAACAAAAACCTCCATAGATCACATTGGATTATTCTTCCCTGTAAAATAAATATTTATCCTCCAGCATGCCTGAAATTAACATAGGGTAAAAATGGTAATTTTACATAGATGGTGTTTTGAACCTTTCTATAATATGTACAATTAAATACCTACTCAAATTAATTTTATATTCCACCCTTATAATGTATGGTATGTATACATATTGATATCAAATAGTACTGAAATCATGATTTATCAGAACAAAAATATGTGATGAATGAACATGAATAGAAAAATACACAATCAATCATGCTATGTTTCAACCGGTCTTCCCTATATATCATATATATTGACCTCATCTATGGAATCATTATATCTAAAATAATCACAATCACTTGGAATCAATCCCTAATAATGAATCCAAAATTCTTCAATAAGGAGCTTTAATGAATCTTACCCATTGAATTTAAGTGAAAAAGAATTTTATCTCATTTATCTAACATCATACACAGTAATTAACTTATCTAAGACTAAACTACACATTATTATTGAACTAGTTCACTAACCTAAGAGAAAATGGGATTTAAATACTTTACAACCATTATACCCATCCCTAGACATCTATTACCTTATGAACAAAATAATTTCTCTAAAAAAACCAATCAACATTGACTAACATTTTAGGTAACATTGTGATCATTTCAAGATGTGGGATGCACATCACTACAATTGGACTTCTTGATTCACCTATGCGTTTCTTTGAATGACGTGTCTCATTGAGTGATTATCTTACAACACAATTTACACTAACCATTTAAAACCATGGGTATTCATTAGATGAGGTCTAACGAAGGAATATAGATACATGTAAAACGTTTGAAGAAAATGTTCATGTGGACTGGAGAGAGTGTCAAAATTATAGTAATTTTCCAATTAAAATCATTTAATTATTCAATAAATAGAAATTACTGAAATATATATATAATTTAAATCATAAAGTAATTGAAATATTTATACCATAATTAAATATTCTAAATTAATAGTGATTGTTTCGGTGCGGATGTGCGTCGGGTTACGCTGTTCCGCCAGGACGCGTTCGCGCGTGCACCCGTCAACCCGAGGGGATGGGCGCGCGGCTTGTGGTCCCGCAGTCCCGCTTTCCAAGGGCGGGCGGCATCCGTCCCTTATTCAGGGGCGTCTGCTCCTTGATCGAAACCGGGATGATGGGATGTCGGCTCCTCCTTCCTTGGACGTCTCCTCGGAACTCGTCGCCTAATTCGGGTCTCCCTCATAGACTTAAGAATGTTCGTGAATCTCGTTCCCGGCGCCATATCTTCATGGACACCGGTTAATTACGCTGCTTCCGCCCGGACTCTCCAAGGAGTCTGGTCGGGGCAGCAACCTGTGGTGAGAAGGCCGGGTGGCTCTGGGTGCTGGGGGCGTGTCGTAACACTGCGGCTCTGCACGTCTGTCTTCCGTCCCTAATAGGGCTTCTCGAAGGCATGATGGCCTGAGGCATCCCGCACTGGGTGCGGGGAACCGTGTCACCTGAGGTTTTCCTCACCTTCCCATGTTTAACACAGGGTATGCCGCGAGTTTAACGTCCAGCGGGGACGGCATCGGACCGATCAACACGAAAAGTGGATCGGATGACAGAACCCCTTGCGGGGAACCTCCGACGCTGGGGCCAGCACATGGGCGGCTTCCCAAGTAACGTGGAGTGGAGTGAAGTGGCATGACCCCACCGGGATGTGGCGGCCCGGGTAAGGATCAGGATGGATGATGGAGTGAAGATCTTGGACCCCGTAGGGGCTTCCTACGTACCGCGCGTTAGCACGGATCAAAGTCAACGTAGTTCGGGTATACAGTTTAACGTCATGCTGGACGTCGGCAAGCCGACTCACGAAGAGGTCTAGGCCGCCGGGCGGAGGATTGAACCGGACCACCTCGCACAGAGGGGGGTGGAACGGCCGGGTGGATCACAGTTTCACGTCATGCTGGATGATGAAAGGAGAAATGGAAAAAGGGGCTGTGGGGAGGCACAGTGGAGATACACACGGGCAGTCTCCCACAGGGGCGGATTCATAGGTGAATCGACGCAAGCGTGAACCCTGGAGGGGTCCACTGATGGACGAACCGACGTAAATACGACCGGGACGACCAGGTGGCGGGCTTGGACCTCAGGGAGGCTTCCTACGTACCCTGTATAGAAGACATGGATCAAAGTCCACGTAGTTCATTCTGTCAGGACTTACGCACTTGAGGCAGCCCAGATGCGGCAAAACTCAGTTGGAAGGGACTTGGACCGAAAGCAGAAGACACCTCGATCCCAGTCACACCCTCTACTGGCTTCGGCAGTGGGGAGGCGCAATGGAGATACACATGTGCAGCCTCCCACGAGAAACTAGGGGTTTGTAATACCCTGCCCCCGCAGGGAAAAGCCACTCCCATTAAATCGTCCCAAAAGCGGGACAATCCCGACATCCCTGCAGAGACGAGCGGGTGGGGGCCACGTCCAAACCGGGGGGAGACCCTGCGTGCGAAGCACGGGATCGGGTGATGCGGACGGTTTAACGTCTTGCCGGACGAAGTACAGTTTAACGTCATGTGTTGAGGACGAAGCGGACGGTTTAACGTCTTGCCGGACGAAGTACAGTTTAACGTCGTGTGTTGAGGACGAAACACTTGGCAGTTTAACGTCTTGAAGCGCGGACGATGGGGGGCTAGGCAGTTTAGCGTCGTGCAGCTTGGACGAATGTGCAGTTTAACGTCATGCTGGACGTATGGGCAGTTTAACGTCATGCTGGACGAATGCGCAGTTTAACGTCATGCAGGACGTATATGCAGTTTAACGTCATGCTGGACATATGTGTAGTTTAACGTCATGCAGGACGAATATGCAGTTTAACGTCATGCTGGACGAATGCGCAGTTTAACGTCATGCAGGACGTATATGCAGTTTAACGTCATGCTGGACATATGTGCAGTTTAACGTCACGCAGGACGAATATGCAGTTTAACGTCATGCTGGACGAATGATTGCCGCCGACGGGTCTGTGTCACTTCGCACGAGCCTGGAAGGCTTCATGGGAAGACAGCGCACGGTGCGGGCACCCAGGATGAGGATCATCGAGCGCCACGCAGGCGGGTACCCGCAGGGGGTCAAGGGAGGCGACCCTGGCGGATTGCGCGCAAAAGAGGAGCTTTGCACGCAAAACCGCGGGTCGGCGCGCAAAATGGCGGGCTGGCGCGCAATTGGGCCAGCGCTTTGCGCGCGGATGATGGGGATTGCGCGCACCGGGCTTCGGGTAGCGCGCGGGGGCAACGGCTCATTCTCTAACGAATGGCCACTTTGAAGATGGGGGGTGCGCGCGATCGGGTTGGATTGCGCGTACCCGGGGGGCAATTGCGCGCAAGAGGCTTCTTTTGCGCGCAAAGGCCTTCGGGTTGAAATTTATTCAAAGGAAATGAGCCAAGGGGATTGCGCGCGAAGGCGGACCCCAAGGCTCTATTGCGCGAAAGAAAGGAGGTTACCTGAAGATCGGCATTGCGCGCGGAAGGGGTTGAATTGCGCGCGCGGGAGACCGTTCGACTTCCAGCAACCTTTGAAACGTTGGGGGTCGCGTAGTATTTATAGGCAACCCCGGGCGCGGAATCCAAGGCGCGAGCGCGGAATTCTCCTCGCGGGCGCGGAATCGGGCATGGCGCGCAAGGGAGTTGCGCGCATCCCGGGGGTTTTGCGCGCGGATCATCATCTTTGCGCGCAGACCTCTGAAATTCCGCGCAAGGCCTCCGGGCCCTCCGAAACATTCTTCCGACTCCAAATATGACCTCGCTTTCCGCATCCGGAGCTTCGTTTGGGAACAACGGACTTTTCCAGCGTCTACAAAAGCCCCCCCTTGGAATCTGATCGGCGAGAGGTCGCAACGATCGGGTTCCGAGGGAGACGCCGGAATGCCGAAGTCCTGGGCAGCGCGGGACTTAGGCGCGCAAAAAGGGGCGCCGGTCGCGAAAGTCGCCGCTGCGGTCGCGCAAAGCGCTTTCCGCGCAGCGCGGACCCCGACCTCGCCTATAAATAGGGGCACTGGGTCCCTCCGTGCCGTACACTGGCCTTCCGCGCGATAAGCATCTCTGCTCTCGTGCGCGAAATTGCCTTTTCCGGCGCGGAATTCGCCCGCTCGTCGCGCAAAACCGTCCGGATTTCGCCTGTCTTTGCGCGAAAACCCGGAACTTTGCGCGACAGTCTTCCCAATTGCGCTCCGCCCACTTGGATTGCGCGCCAACCTTCAATCTTCTCTACCAGCCTTGTCCGATCCCGCACGCTTCATCCCTTAACCCTCACGACTCCCGAAACTTCTGAGATGGCCGCGCACAGAAGAAATGAGGGGGATGCCGCCACTCGCAGGGCTGAGATGGCGACGAACGAGGAGGTTTACGGAGCCAAGGAGATTGTTTCCAACAATCAATCCTTGTTCGACTTGCTGACGCCGGCCCAGAAGACATATCCGTTGTCGGACAACCTGCCGCTCTGGAACTTCGGCATCCTAGATGAGGTCCTGGTGCCAGGGTTCGAGATTGATGCGCCGCGGACCTGGGTGACCCGGGAGGACGAGATTCTCCGCTATAACATCACCAACAATGGGCATCCTGCCAGGGAGACCAGACACTTGGATGCATATGTCTTGAACCCGAGGACGCGAACCATTGATGGGGGTGAGCCTACTGCGGAGAATTCTCCAGCCCTCTACTCGAGCATATATCGCCAGAGCGTCACGGACGACACCAAGGGCTGGCTGAAGGACTGGGACTTGCGGTCTGGGGGTAACTTCACCAGCGAGTGGGCCTGGGCGTTCTGGGTACGCCACACTTGCGATCACTTCGCAGAAGAGCTGCGGTACATCGGCCTGTTCGAGGCGGTGTGGACGTCGCAGTTCCACTTCTACCAGCAGTCCGAGCTCCGGCCGGAGCTGTTCACCCGATGGTCTCCAGATACCAACACCTTCCATCTTCACCATGGGGAGGTCGGCATCGGTCTCTGGGACATCCACTGCATCGGAGGTATCCCGCTGGAGGGCTACCAATACGATGAGTTCCTGCCACCGAAGAACACCTGGGATGACAGGTCACGGACTCCCATCCTGACCTGGCATCTGCTTGACCTGGCTACGCAGTGGCTCGGGATCAAAGACTTCCAAAAGGACATAGCCTACAAGGAATGGTTCGGCCATTTCTTGGAGCATGACCCGGCGGTCAAGATGCCAGGCAGGGGGAAGCGGTGCCCGACCGCAGCTCAGAGGAGCCGGAACGGGTCGTACTGGCGGGTCCTGGAGACGGGTGACTACCGCTCATGGGGGTACCGCGTCATCGAGGCCCGTGACCCAAATGTTCGGTACGCGGCGTTCCTGGCCGCCTTTCTGAGTGGGTGGCTCCTGCCAGTGCGGGACGCGAGAATGGGCGTTCGCCCGGCGACACTGGCGATGGCGGGCGCTATGGCCGCCAATAAGAGATACAACCTCGGGGTCCCAGTGCTGGAGAGGCTGTATGCCATCCTGGGACGCATCTCACGAGGGGGGTCGCCACGAAGGATCTGTGGGCCCTTTCAGTTCTTCCACGGCTGGGTGGCTGCTCACCTCGGTGGGTACACGTTTCCGAACGCCATCATTCCTCCGGGCAACGGTCTGCGACCCTCCCTGCTGAACATCGCGGGGGTCGCTCCGATGACCCTAAGTGAGGAGGGCGTGCGGATCCGGATTGGCAATCATGCCAACTTCAACTTCAGTCCGTTCCCCACTCCCGTCGGCCAGATGATCGACAACGGGCAGGGTTCGCTGGAGCAGCATGAATACTTCCTGAACAAGCGGGGCGGGGTGCTCGTGGCTCGGATCGACGGGAAGGTGAACTGCGAGCCTTACGTGCCGACCCGTTTCGCCAGGCAGTTCGGGTGCCTTCAACGGATGCCGAAGAGGGTATTCACTGCTGTCCGGGAGGAGACGAACCCTGGCGTCCTTCGCCAGATGTGGCTGATGTTTGCCGCTTTCGGCTCTGGCGACGTCATCACTCTCCCTCCTACCGGAGTTGACGCAGGCTTGGCAACCGAGTACGCCGAACACTGGGCCAACGCGTACCCTGAGGGGCTTTTTCGGAAGCTAGTTCGGCGGCTCGAGGTTACCCGTGCGGAGACCGGGCGTCAAGGAAGGAGGCGAGGCGCCGCCACACGGGGGAGAACGGAGGCGCGCCAAGCAGCGGAGCCGGCACGGGCAGGGACTTCGGCGGCGGGCACATCGCGAGCTGCCGCTACGACCTCGGCGCCCAGAGAGGGGGCACGCGTGGTGGTCGAAGAGCGGCCCGGGAAGCAGGTGAGACGTCTGCTCGAACCCTCCCACGATGCAGTCTTCCCGGCGCTGTGGTCGGCCTGGATGACCCTGCGGCAGTCACTGGGGACCGACGCCATCTGGCAAAAGATTCTCAGAGAAGGAATCCATCTGCCAGAGGTCGGGCGCCTCCACATTGCCGACAGGGTGGACTTCAACCGGCAGTATGCGTATCTGACGGCCATGGACGAGTACACGCGCCAACGTGGTCAGCGCGCGGAGCCATCCCTTCTGGTGAAGGTGATGCTCGGTCTCGAGCCCGCTCCGGAACAGATGCCGCCGGAAGAAGACGACAGTAGCAACGACTCCGAAGAAGAGGAGGAAATGGGGGAGGATGAAGGCTCCGAGGGAAGATCCCATCAGGGGAGCCCACGGGAGAGCGGCGAGGTGGCCGGCTCTGACAACGTTGATGTAACTGAGCTCCTCGAGGTCCGCTTCTATCCCTACTCAATCTGCTTCATCCACTCTCTTATGCAGCTTCTAACCCATTTCTCCATCTTTCTCAGGAGCGCACGGATGTTGGTCAGGCATCCTCAGCGGGAGTAGGAGGGGCACCATCAGGACAAGGCGGGGGCCAGGCACCCATTACCGAACTGACAAGCGCGGAAGGGCCCCCTGCTGCAACTGTTCCTGCGGCGGCCGGGATAGCGGAAGATGACGCTCTGACCTCCCGTAAGTCTCCTTACTTTACTGCTGGTGCCTGCCGTTGACGATCCGTGACTAACCATGGCATGCCCTGCGCAGTGATCTCAACACTGGAGGCTCATCGGGTTGCCGAACCCGGGCCATCCACGAGTGGACCGGTGGTGGACATGCCGCCTGCTCCGGAACAGACTTCCCAAACCGAGCCGGCCCCACCAACTGCTGATCAAGGGGCTCCGGACATCGGCGGTGCTGACATCGGAGAGAGGTTGGGGGCTGACGAGGGTGTCAGCGCCGCTGGGGAGAGAGAAGAAGGTTGCCCGGATGTTGGGGAACCTATCCCTCGTGAGGACCTCCCAGGGGCGGACCCTGCAGCAGACCTGCTGGCTGCCTTCCCTGCCTATCGGACTGCCGATCCCGAGGAGATGGACGACTCAGACACGGAGGCGGTCGAGGAGAGCCGGATAACGCGCCGCAGGGGGTGGAAGTGCATCCAGTGCTTCCTCAAGCGAGACCCGTCGGAGTGGCTGGGGCGCATGGGATCACTTCAAACCTGGCTGCGCTTCCTGTGTGCCGGGGGAGCTGATGCTCAACGCCTCCATCTAACGGTCCGTGATTTCATGGCCGAAAAGATGCGCGAGAGCTGCCGGCGTGCCGACGTCACACAAAGTCGGGACATGTCGGAGAGCACGCGGGCGCTCCTCGCGGCGGAGCAGGAAGTCCGGCGCCTCGAAGGGCAGGCGGCAGAGAAGGAGGCCTTCGTCGCAACGTGTACCGAGCTTGTGGAGCAACTAGCAGCCCAGCTGGTTGACACCCAGGTACAGCTGACGGAGGCGGTCCAAGAGATGGTGACAATTCAAGTCGAGCGGGAGCGTGCACAGGCCAGAATCGATGAACTGCGTGCTGCGACCGCCGACGAAGAGAGGGCACGCAGAGAGCGAGAAGCAGCTCTGGAGGCCACCAGCCAAAGGGTAGCGGCATTAGAAAGACTCATTCAGCACGCTAATCCCTAAGGGCTTTGTTTTGCCATTCCCAAAACATTTGCTTCCGCTACATTGATCCATCTGTATGAATCAATATATTTATCTGCATCTTTTGGTTTAATATGCTCAACCACAATTCACTGTCTTGCGGGAGTGTTAACCAAGCATCAGGCATCCATAATTGGGCCTGGATTTCTGGAGAAAAGAGGGAGGTCATTCCTAGGAAAGGAGACCTCAGACCTAATCAATGTACCATTCCCCCAACCTGTTCCAACACACGAGCGGGACAATGCTAGGGGCGTTGAGATTTTATCCGAACATAGGGAAATGAGAAAGGGTGAATCGCGTGTCCCGAATCCAGACATCCACAACGGTCGGCCTTCCAGGAAATGCCCAAGACGGTAGGCGGACAGTGGATCGACCATAACAACTGCAATAGACGGACCGAAAAAGGCCATCATTCATATTGCAGGAGGCGGACCACATGTCATCATGAATACCGCTTTGGGGTTCCTTCAGACACAAGGGTGGAAAATCCAGATCAACAGGGCATGCGAAGCGTGGGGCGAAGTGACGATTTGTTCGGACAGAATCCAACGCTCTCAAAATTGCGCCACCGTGGGGAAAACGTATTAGGCGGATGCACTAATCTGGCCGTGAGTCACCTCAATTCTCAGACAGCACCTCTCTGACGAGGAAACCGTCGCTTCCCATCCTTGCGATGGGGCATCCCGAGCTGAATCGGGGAGAATATCACAACTGCACCACTCTACCCGAAGTCAGGCCAGACGGCCAGTGACGAGGAGGGGCGGGACTTAACCATCCCTGAGGCTGGACCCGAGTCGGAATGCCCGGGCGTTCCTACGTACTCCATCAGGCTGGAGATCAAGCCACACGTAGTTCTGAGAGTGCAGTTTAACGTCATGCAGGACGTAGGACCCCATTTGGGGGAGATCCTAGTTTAAGGTCGTAGAGCTCGGACCATAAGGGTAGATCTTAGTTTAAGGTCTTAGAGCTCGGACCATAAGGGGAGATCTTAGTTTAAGGTCTTAGAGCTCGGACCATAAGGACTAGATCTTAGTTTAAGGTCTTAGAGCTCGGACCATAAGGAGAGATCTTAGTTTAAGGTCTTAGAGCTCGGACCATAAGGAGAGATCTTAGTTTAAGGTCTTAGAGCTCGGACCATAAAGAGAGATCTTAGTTTAAGGTCTTAGAGCTCGGACCATAAAGAGAGATCTTAGTTTAAGGTCTTAGAGCTCGGACCATAAAGAGAGATCTTAGTTTAAGGTCTTAGAGCTCGGACCATAAAGAGAGATCTTAGTTTAAGGTCTTAGAGCTCAGACCATAAGGACCTCAAAGTACGCCGCATCGTGGTCCCATCCCCCGGGTATGCAAAGATGCACTGAGGGATAGTGTCGAGCGTGCCGAGGTTTCGCCTGGTCAGAATGGGAGGTGGAAAATGTGAATCATGCGGCCATTCACTCAAGGACTGGGGGCACCGGAGTAACGATATGGGAGTACTGCCGACCGTGGCGGAAAAGCAGCATCAATATCGCACTAACCGTTGGTGGAATGAGGCAGCAAACGAGCATCGACCGCTCAATCGCAGGATTCATATCGATTTGCTGCCCAAGGCCATTGGGGGTACCGGCCCGAGTCGGTGGGAGAGCACTGAGGCATTGTGTCCGAACCGTTCACGGGGGCTCCACCCAGGGCGTAGACGATGGGTCCGAATGAAAGGGAGCACGAAGCCTGAAAAGCGGAGGAAACCTGACCAAGCGGATCCTGACCCTCCTGGCAATAAACCAGAGTACTCTTGACACCGGTGGACCACTGCAAGGGGTCGGGGAACGCGCCTTGAGGGTGACCTGAAGGCGGCGGATTCCCCAGAGAAGGGGGAATCTCTAAGAGGTGGGGGGCTGGACCCGAAGTTTCAAACATCCGGGCGTTCCTACGTATCCCATAAGGATGGGAATCAAGCCGCACATAGTTCTTGAAGCGCGGCGCAACACAATCGGGCACCAGCGCGGGGAAGAGTGCGGGTCTGACCCTCGCACACAAAAGGAGCGGCATTTGATATTTCTTGTTTGTCCTTAGAGATGAATGGTTTTTCGTGCGGCGACATGCCTGTGATTGAGAAATCTCTGGCGTCGCCACAATGATCAAGCCATGGAAGGCATTGATGAATGGCGTGGTTATTAACCAGCGCCCAACATGAGTGCCCCCTGAGGGGAACATCACGATGCAGTGCCGTTTCTCGTCGGGCGGCCAAGACGATCACAGTTTATGGTCGTGTGGTAGGACCAGACAACACAGTTTAAGGTCGTGTGGTTCGGACCATGGAGGAATCCGCTTATCGCGGTACGGCGGACACGGCGGAGGTGGGAACATACCCAGCCCTGCGGTCACGCACGATTCCAGGAAAAGAGTCTTGGGATAGGGGCCTGCGTATGTCCATCACCCGAGGGGCAGAGATGCTAGCCTCCAGGCATACTGGGCTCATAACGCGATTGTTCGAGCGACTCCTCCCTCCTTATGGGGACGAGGGTCCAGCTACGCATGGCCCTTGGGGAGAACATCCGCATATATCCTTGGTGCTCAGATCATGGGAGCCTCGAACGACATCATTACCTTGGTTGGTCTGCCTAACGTGTAAAGGTGTACTGAAGGTCAGTATGAAAAGAGTGTCCAGATTCCACTACAACGCATATAGGCGGAGTGTGATGAGGACTGCGCAACCAATGTTCAGAGCCTGAAGGAGCTGACATGGCGATCAAGGATGTTGCTGACGCATTCGCAACACAACATCCGATCGCGTCAGCCTAAGACGGGGCAAGCAAACGAGCATCGACCGCTCAATCGCAGGATTCATATCGATTTGCGGCCCAAGACCCGCCGGTAAATCGACCCGGAGCGGTAGGAGAGCACTGAGGCATCGTACCCAAACCGCTAACGAGGATCCCTTTGAGTGAAGGCTCGAACAAGAGGAAGCGCGAGGCCTGACAAGCACCACAGGACTTGTCGGGATTGAATCTGACACTACGAGTCATAGACCGAAGTACCCAAAACATGTTAACAGATCTCCGGAAAGGGTCGGAGGACTCACCCTGAGAGCAACCAAAAGAGGGCAGATTCCCGTGATCAACCAAGGGACGAGGCTGGACCTGAAACACAAGCGTTCAGGCGGTCCTACGTATCCCATAAGGATGGGAATCAAGCCATACGTAGTTCTTTGAGAGGCAGTTTAACGTCATGCAGGACGATGAGAGGTGTGAGGTGGTCCCACACACGGGGGAGGCGTACGGCGCGGCCAGTAGACCAACGTGAATGAGGACATAATCCCCCGCTCACGCGATACGCCTCGCACAAAAAGGAGGGGAACTGGGGCCAGAGGCCCAACGCGGGATAGAGATTCCTGAGAAATGGGGCTGGGCCTGAAACATGAATGTCCAGGCGGTCCTACGTATCCCATAAGGATGGGAATCAAGCCATACGTAGTTCTTGAAGTGCAGTTTAACGTCATGCAGGACGATGAGGGGAAAAGAAGGGGGGAGCAGAAGGCATCCCCAAACGTGGGGGGGCGTACAGCGTGACGAGCAAACCGACGTGAATGAGGGCATAGCCCCGCACTCACACCATACGCCGCACACCCAGGGGAAACTGGGCCAAGGGCCCGAGATGGGATGGAAATTCCCGAAGGATGGGGCTGGGCCTGAAACATGAAGGTTCAGGCGGTCCTACGTATCCCATAAGGATGGGAATCAAGCCGCACGTAGTTCTTGAGGGGCAGTTTTACGTCATGCAGGACGAATGCTGAACAGTTTAACGTCTTGTAGCTCGGACGTAGTGCAGTTTAGCGTCATGCAGGACGAAGCACTTGGCAGTTTAACGTCTTGCAGCGCGGACGGATGCTGAACAGTTTAACGTCTTGTAGCCTGGACGAAGTACAGTTTAACGTCATGTTGGACGAATGCTGAACAGTTTAACGTCTTGTAGCTTGGACAAATGCAGTTTAACGTCGTGCAGGACGTGGTGAAGTTTAACGTCATGCAGGACGAAGTGCAGTTTAGCGTCATGCGGGACGAATGTGCAGTTTAACGTCATGCTGGACAAATGTGCAGTTTAACGTCATGCTGGACGTCGGCACACTCAGACAAAGTACTGCTTGAGGAACCTAGCGGTTGTGGGAGGAGTGACACGCTCACCATCCATAGTCTGTAGGGAGTACGCGCCATTGGGATAGACCTTGTGGACAACAAACGGTCCCTCCCACTTGGGCTCCAACTTGGGCGGCTTCCTGCCAGGGATCATCGGCGCTCTTAGGGCTAGCACTAGATCACCCTGCAGGAAGGAGCGGAGGCGAACCTTCTTATTGAAAGCTCGAGTCATTCTGCTTTGATGCCTCTCCAAGTTGTGCAAAGCGCGAAGTCTATTCTCATCCAGTGCTTCCAACTCGACTAGACGGGCTTCAGCAACTCTGTCCAGCGCTTGCTGGTCGTAGACCGCAGTGCGCAAGGACGGTAACTGGATCTCGATGGGCAGGACGGCCTCAGCTCCATACACCAGGGAATAAGGGGTCATCTGGGTGGAATTGCGAGTCGTCGTCCGATAAGCCCAGAGGGCGTTGGGGAGCTTGTCCGGCCAACTCTTCTTGTTCTGACCAACCTTCTTTTGCAGAATGTTAGAGAGGGTTTTGTTGAACGCCTCGATCTGTCCATTCGCCTGCGCATGATAGCGAGATGTATGGTTCGAGCGAATGTTGTACTTGGCGTACAACTTCTTCAACTCGGCTGCTCGGAAATTGGTTCCGTTACCCGTGAGGATAGCGTGAGGCACTCCAAATCGATAGACGATGTTGGAGGTCACGAAGTCAGCGATCGAACAGGATTTGACCTCTCTGAGCGGAATCGCTTCTGCCCATTTGGAGAAGAAGTCCGTGGCGGTCAGAATGAACCGGCACTGGCGAGATGTCGCCGGCAGGTAAGGTCCCACAACGTCCAGTCCCCAGACTGCAAAGGGCCAGGAATACCTTGTGGTATGGAGAGGCTCCGGCGGCCGATGCACAAAGTTCGCATGAACCTGGCACGCATGGCACCTCCTAGCATACTCGATGCAGTCATGGATCATGGAGGGCCAGAAGTATCCTAACCTCCGAATCTGGTGGGACAGCTTCGGCCCAGTCTGGTGGGCGCCGCATGAACCAGCATGAACCTCTTGCATGACTCGTGGGATCTCAACTCCCTGAAGGCAACGGAGGAGAACACCATCAAATCTGCGTTTGTAGAGGATCTGCTCCAGGCCGGGACTGCTCTGGAGGACAAACTGCGATGCGCGGCGTCGAACTCACTCGCGCTCAGCCCGATCCGATGGAAGAATGCCATGTTGGAGGTACTCAACCAAAGGCGTCCTCCAATCAGGGGCTGATCCGACTGTCATATCTGGGGTACTCGGGGCTCTGGGCATAGGAGCAACCGTGGTGAGGTTACTTACCAACGGGCCGCGATCTTCTTCCGGGATAACGGGAGCGATGAGCCTGCGGCGCGTCACGCGGACGATCAGGTTGTCCTGTTCAGGCTCTGCAAGTGACGCAGCGAGGCTGGCCAAAGCATCTGACGACCGTTCTGCGACCGGGGAACATGGACAATTTCAGGCCGAGAAGGGAACCGGGCCATCAGAAGGAGGGTGCACTCCAACAATGGCAAAAGTTCCGGCTTCCTGACAACGTAGTCGCCATTGATCTGCTTAACGACCAGCTCGGAGTCCCCTTTCACGCACAGACGGGGCACGTCGATCTCGAGAGCCAACTCGAGGCCGGTGATGAGGGCATGGTATTCCGCCTCATTGTTGGTACAGCCCTCTGACAACAGGAAAGAGTATGGCAGCACGGCTCGCTCCGGGGTAATGAAGACGATACCCAAGCCCACTCTGTTGAGCTTAGGATTATCGAGTCTTCTACCGGTGGGGCTCCGAGAGGCACCGTCAAAGTGCATCTGCCAGCATGGATCGGCTCGATCAACCGAGAGAATGGTCTCATCAGGAAAGCCTAGATCCAGCGGCTGATCCGCGGAGGTCGGGTGAGCTGCCAGAATGTTTGCCAATGCTTGCCCTTTGATGGCCTTCTGAGACACATACCTGATGTCGAACTGCTGGAGAATCACAGCCCACCGCGCTAGGTGGCCAGTCAACATAGGTCGGCTCAGGATATATTTCAACGGGTCTACCCGAGAAACCAACTGTACCTCATGGTGCTGCAAGTAGTGCCGTAATTTCTGTACGGCAAATACGAGCGCCAGGCAGCTCTTCTCGATGGGGGAATACCTAACTTCCGCATCGAGGAGCATGCGACTGAGGTAATAGAGGCTATTCTTCGTTCCCTCGTTGTTCTTCTGGGCGAGAAGGGCACCCAGGGACCGTTCCAGGGCGGTCACATAGAGGACCAGCGGCTTCCCGGATACAGGCGGCATCAGAACCGGAGGTTGAAGCAGGTACTGCTTGATCTCCTCGAAAGCGGTCTGACACTCTTTATCCCATACATAGGTGGCACCTTTCTTCATGAGCCGAGAAAAGGGCTTACACTTGCCGGCCAGATTCGCGATGAATCGGCGTATATAGGCTAAGTGGCCTTGGAACCCTTGCAGTTCCCGGACGGTACCTGGGGGAGGCATCTGGCTAATCGCCCTGATTTTCTCTGGGTCGATCTCAATACCCCGGTATCTCACCACAAATCCAAGGAACTTTCCGGAGGTGACCCCAAAGGCACACTTCAACGGGTTCATCTTCAGGCAGCGAGACCGGAGGAAGCTGAACACTTTCTCAAGATCTTTGAGATGGTCCTGACGCTGGCCCGATTTGACCACCAAGTCGTCGACGTAGCATTCCACTAGTGTGCCGAGGATTGGCTTGAATATGCGGTGCATCGCCCGTTGATAGGTGGCACCTGCATTCTTCAGGCCGAAAGGCATGACCCGGTAGCAAAAGGTACCTTGGGGGGCCCTGAAGGCAGTGAACTCCTCATCCTCAGGGGCCATCCGAATTTGGTTGTATCCGGAGTATCCATCCATGAAGGAGAGGGCTTGGAACCATGCCGTGGCATCAATCAACAGCTCTGTCACTGGAAGGGGAAAATCATCCTTCGGACAGTGGCGGTTGAGATCGCGGAAGTCGATGCAGACTCTGATCTGCCCGTTCTTCTTCCTGACCGGCACAATGTTGGCCAGCCATTTGGGGTACTGAACTTCCCTCACGAAGTTGGCTTTGATAAGCTTGTCAACTTCGGCCTCAACCATGGCACCGTAGGACGGGTGCATCTTCCTGGGAGGCTGCTTGAACCCGCGATGGTTCGCCGGGAGACCAAGGCGGTGGACGGCTACCTGAGGATCTAGCCCCGGCATCTCGTCATAGCCCCAAGCGAACACATCACGGTGCTTCCTGAGAAAGTCCACGTACTGCTGCCGCTCCTCAGAGGGCATGGCGGCACTAACCAATGTGGGTCTTGGATCGGCCTCGGTTCCAAGGTTCACCTGTATTAACTCATCGACCGTGGCGGGGACGCCCTCCTCAAAGGCTGGGGGTGCGTCTTCCATATCCTCTCCACTCGGGGAGGGATCGTCCACGGGAGAGACTGCATTGGCAACTGCATTGGGGCTACCAGATCCTGCTGGGCCACTGGTGCTGGCACGGGCGGTTGCGGCCATCTCATCAGGAGACTCGCGGACCGTCAAGACCATGGCGACGTCCAACCGTTGAATCGGGAGGACGTAAGCGTCATCCAGACTTGCCCAGGGATCACTTGCAACAGCGACATGCTCAACCTCACCTGCCAGGATCTGCTTATCCTTTCTCTTGTAATAGTCCGCGTCCAGATAGCGGGCTTCACACGAGGCAAAAGGAGAGGCATCTCTTTGAAGCACGCCTACTCGACCATTAAGGGAGTATTTGAGGCACTGGTGGTATGACGAGGGAACCGCCGCGCGAAGATGGAGCCATGGCCTGCCCATCAATGCGTTATACGCAGTGTCCTGAGAGACTACCATGAATTCGGTGTTGACAACCAAGTCACCGAACTGGGTCTTCAAACGTATCTTGCCGACCGGGGTTTGCTCGGTGCGATCGTACCCCTGGATCCTGAGGTCGGAGGGAATCAAGTCATCCTCAGACAACCCCAATCTCCGGAGCGTCCGAGTTGGAATCAGGTTAATCCCGGACCCCGTGTCGACAAGACAGCGCCGGACTTCAAGGCCATTGAACTGGCCAGTGACATACAGTGGACGAATGTGTCCCTGTATAGGAGGGTCTTCATCCTTACCAGAGAACGAGATAACTGCCTGACATTCGGCGTCCTCGATCGTTTCGGCGTGAAAGGCCTCTGCAGCCGCAACCTCTGTCTCAAACTGGAGGGGGCTTTTCAGGGCTTCAGCGAGTGCCTCACGCATCTCAGATGACATGCGCAGAGCCTCTAGGATGGAGAGCCTTGCTGGGATGTCGGCCAAGTGCTTCAGGACATCATACTTTTTGGCCAAGCGCAAGCCCCTGGTTGCAGGAGGTTGCTCTGCGGTTGGTGGCATGACGGGCCTTGCCGGTTGGATCGGCGGCCGACTGGTACTTGGCGCATCTCGCTGTTCACTGGTCACAGTCCGGGAAATGGTCACCGTACTAGAGTCAGGAGGCCGGGATGGACTTGTGGCAGGGCGGAGCTGGTCGCGACGCGGCTGAGGCGGTTCTGCCTGGTCCCACACCACAAACAGTGGAGGAGGCGAATCCGTCATCCCCGGATGGGGGGGCTGCGCGCGCTGAGCTTGGCTTTGAGCCTGCTGCCTAGTCTCAGTGGCGTGAACGGCCTGGCTGGAGGCACCAGCGGCTGTGCCCCGGCGACTCCTGCTGCTGCGGTTCTTCCGACGGTGGCGACGACCGGGGACACTAGGGAGGTCCACCTGGTGTTCTTCAACGTCGGGAACCGAAAAGGGATTTACCAGCTCGACGGTATTAACCGAAGCGTACCCAACAAACGTGGGGGGGGAACCCAGGCCATCGACGTCGTGAGACGGAGTGCCCGATTTCCCTTCCCCAGCCCCTGGCGGGTAAGACTGAATGCTTGGCCGGGCAACACGCCGGTCTTCCAACACCTCTGAAAGCCATCGGTCTTCGTATCGAGGAGAAGAGATTCACGTCGGGTTCACCATTTTTTCTGTTTCGGTGCGGATGTGCGTCGGGTTACGCTGTTCCGCCAGGACGCGTTCGCGCGTGCACCCGTCAACCCGAGGGGATGGGCGCGCGGCTTGTGGTCCCGCAGTCCCGCTTTCCAAGGGCGAGCGACATCCGTCCCTTATTCAGGGGCGTCTGCTCCTTGATCGAAACCGGGATGATGGGATGTCGGCTCCTCCTTCCTTGGACGTCTCCTCGGAACTCGTCGCCTAATCCGGGTCTCCCTCATAGACTTAAGAATGTTCGTGAATCTCGTTCCCGGCGCCATATCTTCATGGACACCGGTTAATTACGCTGCTTCCGCCCAGACGCTCCAAGGAGTCTGGTCGGGGCAGCAACCTGCGGTGAGAAGGCCGGGTGGCTCTGGGTGCTGGGGGCGTGTCGTAACACTGCGGCTCTGCACGTCTGTCTTCCGTCCCTAATAGGGCTTCTCGAAGGCATGATGGCCTGAGGCATCCCGCACTGGGTGCGGGGAACCGTGTCACCTGAGGTTTTCCTCAGCTTCCCATGTTTAACACGGGGTATGCCGCGAGTTTAACGTCCAGCGGGGACGGCATCGGACCGATCAACACGAAAAGTGGATCGGATGACAGAACCCCTTGCGGGGAACCTCCGACGCTGGGAACAACACATGGGCGTCTTCCCAAGTAACGTGGAGTGGAGTGAAGTGGCATGACCCCACCGGGATGTGGCGGCCCGGGTAAGGATCAGGATGGATGATGGAGTGAAGAGCTTGGACCCCGTAGGGGCTTCCTACGTACTGCGCTTTAGCACGGATCAAAGTCAACGTAGTTCGGGTATACAGTTTAACGTCATGCTGGACGTCGGCAAGCCGACTCACGAAGAGGTCTAGGCCGCCGGGCGGAGGATTGAACCGGACCACCTCGCACAGAGGGGGGTGGAACGGCCGGGTGGATCATAGTTTCACGTCATGCTGGACGATGAAAGGAGAAATGGAAAAAGGGGCTGTGGGGAGGCACAGTGGAGATACACACGGGCAGTCTCCCACAGGGGCGGATTCATAGGTGAATCGACGCAAGCGTGAACCCTGGAGGGGTCCACTGATGGACGAACCGACATAAATACGACCGGGACGACCAGGTGGCGGTCTTGGACCTCAGGGAGGCTTCCTACATACCCTGTATAGAAGACAGGGATCAAAGTCCACGTAGTTCATTCTGTCAGGACTTACGCACTTGAGGCAGCCCGGATGCGGCAAAACTCAGTTGGAAGGGACTTGGACCGAAAGCAGAAGACACCACGATCCCAGTCACACCCTCTACTGGCTTCGGCAGTGGGGAGGCGCAATGGAGATACACATGTGCAGCCTCCCACGAGAAACTAGGGGTTTGTAATACCCTGCCCCCGCAGGGAAAAGCCACTCCCATTAAATCGTCCCAAAAGTGGGACAATCCCGACATCCCTGCAGAGACGAGCGGGTGGGGGCCACGTCCAAACCGGGGGGAGACCCTGCGTGCGAAGCATGGGATCGGGTGATGCGGACGGTTTAACGTCTTGCCGGACGAAGTACAGTTTAACGTCGTGTGTTGAGGACGAAGCGGACGGTTTAACGTCTTGCCGGACGAAGTACAGTTTAACGTCGTGTGTTGAGGACGAAACACTTGGCAGTTTAACGTCTTGCAGCGCGGACGATGGGGGGCTAGGCAGTTTAGCGTCGTGCAGCTTGGACGAATGTGCAGTTTAACGTCATGCTGGACGTATGGGCAGTTTAACGTCATGATGGACGAATGCGCAGTTTAACGTCATGCAGGACGTATATGCAGTTTAACGTCATGCTGGACATATGTGTAGTTTAACGTCATGCAGGACGAATATGCAGTTTAACGTCATGCTGGATGAATGCGCAGTTTAACGTCATGCAGGACGTATATGTAGTTTAACGTCATGCTGGACATATGTGCAGTTTAACGTCATGCAGGACGAATATGCAGTTTAACGTCATGCTGGACGAATGATTGCCGCCGACGGGTCTGTGTCACTTCGCACGAGCCTGGAAGGCTGCACGGGAAGACAGCGCACGGTGCGGGCACCCAGGATGAGGATCATCGAGCGCCACGTAGGCGGGTACCCGCAGAGGGTCAAGGGAGGCGACCCTGGCGAATTGCGCGCAAAAGAGGAGCTTTGCGCGCAAAACCGCGGGTCGGCGCGCAAAATGGAAGGCTGGCGCGCAATTGGGCCAGCGCTTTGCGCGCGGATGATGGGGATTGCGCGCACCGGGCTTCGGGTAGCGCGCGGGGGCAACGGCTCATTCTCTAACGAATGGCCACTTTGAAGATGGGGGGTGCACGCGATCGGGTTGGATTGCGCGCACCCGGGGGCAATTGCGCGCAAGAGGCTTCTTTTGCGCGCAAAGGCCTTCGGGTTGAAATTTATTCAAAGGAAATGAGCCAAGGGGATTGCGCGCGAAGGCGGACCCCAAGGCTCTATTGCGCGAAAGAAAGGAGGTTACCTGAAGATCGGCATTGCGCGCGGAAGGGGTTGAATTGCGCGCGCGGGAGACCGTTCGACTTCCAGCAACCTTTGAAACGTTGGCGGTCACCTAGTATTTATAGGCAACCCCGGGCGCGGAATCCAAGGCGCGAGCGCGGAATTCTCCCCGCGGGCGCGGAATCGGGCACGGCGCGCAAGGGAGTTGCGCACATCCCGGGGGTTTTGCGCGCGGATCATCATCTTTGCGCGCAGACCTCTGAAATTCCGCGCAAGGACTCCGGGACCTCCGAAACATTCTTCCGACTCCAAATATGACCTCGCTTTCCGTATCCGGAGCTTCGTTTGGGAACAACGGACTTTTCCGGCGTCTACAGTGATTTATTACATATCTTGATTTTTTTACATCCATATTACATATTTTTATATAAAAATTAATTTGATTTCACAAACACATTCCAATTGACCATATTAGTTTAACACCTTTGGAAACCTCGAACCCATTATTATGATTTTCTAAATGATATTAAAAATGTCCCATATAAATCTTTTATTTTATTAGTCCCACATAAAATCAATAATTATAAAATGGGGTAAGGAAACATAGGAGTGTGTGATCTCAAATGCATGATATGGGTAATAAAGGGATATATTAGTCATAACATAAACAAAAATGTACATGAATATCATCATAAAATTGGAAAATTATACCCTTGATAAAAAAGTTCTTAATATTGAGTCTTATAATAAATTATAGAAATTCATAAGACATTAATCACAAGTTAACCATGATTGTAAACCATGACGAAAAATATATTAAAAAGACATATCATTATGGTATATACATAAACATATAATATAATTCAATATAAATACAGGAGGATTTCCAAACAATATCTGGGAACTTCAGGGAGGCTAAACCTACTCTGAAGGACACAACAACATCCCCAGTAACAATCCTTTCTTTGTAAGGGATTTGGTTTCCCCATCATCTCATAGTGGATCAGGTTTCCCCATCTTCCCATACTGTATCAGGTGTGTCGACTAGTTTCATATTATTATCTCATGAGATATAAATATTACTCAATGCATTTAAGGGAGATATTGGTACCACCCATCTCTTAATTAAAATGATTCATAATATTCCTCCAGATAATAAATCTTTCATCATATCAAAACTCAAAAAAAATGGGATTCATAAATAAAAAATCAAAACATGACATGAGGAAAAGAAAAACATTTTATGAATAATGATCCATCATATAAATAAACTATTTATTGAAAAAAATAAGAATATTATCGTTGGATAATATCCCCTATAAAACATAAGTAGAATAACATAACATTATCAATGATGGAAAATAATATGGATAGATAATTCGAAAATAATTCTTCTGGATAATATACATTCTAATTTAGAAATGTTTTGTTTTGCTAAAATGCCACTCAATTTTTAAATAAAACACTACATGTGAAAATTAAGTTGTATGGTTGTAATAGAATAATCATAGAATTATGATGTTATAATGAATGATGATTCTTTTATTTCTATATAATTTAAATAATAATTCCTTTTGTAGATTTTTTTTTCGGTTAAGGCAGAAAGACCCTTGTTTAGAAAATGGTAGAATATAATTTTCAAATAGTTTTGTGAAAAGTAAAACATGGGTAGATATAACATTGAATATTATTAGGAGAATAATGATAAGTTTTTTTGAAAAATAAAATAGGAAGACATGGACTATAACGTCCAAATCCATATTACCCTCGAATTAGTATCTAGATCGTTCAATAAATGACCTCAAGCGTGTCTCCCCATACGACCAAAGCTGCTGACAGGAAGTGAGTGTCTATGAATAGTTAGAGGGGACACTATACCCTCATATTGAGATTATATAGTCCATATAGATAATTAACTCATCCAGCCACAAAAGAAGATATAAATAGATACTTAACTCGATAATGAAAATGGCAAACACAAGTATATACAATGAATGCATTTCATGGTGATACATATCTGAAAGAAGTAAAAAAATCATCATGCTTTATATCTCTGTATAGAAAAAATAGAAAAAACTCAAATCCCTAAGGGATATTTCCTGGGCCATTGTGAACACCTTCTCGTCCTTTTCTCATTATTCCAAAGTGCAATAAAATATCAATATTCAAGACCCAAGATCCTACTAACATTTAGATTCTACTCAGGTTCCCAAGTTAAATGGCGGCCCTAGTAGTGTGTGAGATATAATTATCAGTAGTCCAGTATAACTAATGCCTATCTTAATCTATAAAATTCAATATAATTAAACAATGTAATGGTTTAACAAAGTGATAAAACAATTAAATAAATTTTTTTTTACCCATATATGTTTGCGAAGGAGATGCATGCTTTGTCTCGTATCCATAAATAAGAGTCTGAACATGAACTATATATATAGAAGGCATATATAAACTGTTTAACACATTATATTACATTCTTTATTTAATCGCAAATATCCTTAAGTTCACCTAGACACTCATATTTCAATAGTTGTCTCATTTGCGCGGGAGTCTGATCCATTTCTCATATTCAATTCACAAATCATTACATCACATTGTCTTTTATTAATCATTTATTTTAATTCATATATGACCAATTGGACCTACACTCCCTTGTTAATTAATGTGGGTAAACACTTTTTCATCCACCCTGATGAGTATTTGGATCGTCAATCCTTGTGTTATAGCCCTTGGGTATATAGAGAATAGGTCCCAATACCATAAATGAATATTTTCATGCATGCCTGCTATAAAATAAAATGTTTAGCACCCCATGAGTATTTCGAGCATTAGTATCTATATCGCAACCCAATTATCAAGAATAAAAATATATATCATGGGTGTTTAATGTCTTGTCTAGGACCACAAGATCATGTCCATTACTTAATTCATTAAATAATTAATCGAGTTTGTTATATATTTCAGTAACTAATAACCAACATCACATTCAATAAATACTCAACAAATAGTTAAACACAAAAATTCTATTAGTTAACTGAATAATTAACTAATAATTATAATAACATTAATAAATTAAACCATTAACTTGTATCTTCAATTTCTCTAGTTAATTTAACAGTTAACTAATAAATAGGTTTCTTTCTCCATATTACATAATTAATTGAAAATATCATTGTCTATGAATAAACCATTTCAAAATAACATAATTATTTCAAAATTTAATTAACTTAAATTAGCCGAAGTCAATATCTCATATTTCACCCGCTGATTAATTATCTATATTATAATCTCATAAAACATAGTTAACTCACAATAAATTATCTCAACTTAACCATTTTACTATCTCATAATTAATCCACTATTAAATATTATCTCAATGCACATAATTAATTCATAATTAATTATATCAACATAACCTAATTAATATCTCATTATTAGTCCACCAATTAATGATCAACTCAGAGAACACAATTAATTCACAATTAATTGTTTTGACTTAACTAAATTAACTAGTCATATATAGGACATAAATTAATTATCATCTCAATGAATGCAACTTATTCATAATTAATTATATCAACTTAACAAAACTAATTATTCCAAATTAATCTACCTATTAAATATTTATTTTATAAACCTAAAGAACATGACTAATTAAAAATTAATTATCTTAACATAACAAAATTAATTACTAATAATTAATCCTCCAAATAATTATCATTTCTAAAAAAATAATTAACTCATAATTAATTATTTCAAATTAAATAAATTAATATCTCATAATTAATTCCCGGATTAATTATCCCCTTAAAGCACGTAATTATTTCATAATAAGTTATCTCAACATAACCAAATTAATTAATCGTAACTAATCTAATGATTAATTATCTATTTTATATCCTCAAATCACATAATTAATTCAATATTAATTATCTCAACATAACCAAATTTATTACGCTAAATTAATCCCCATATTAATTTTCATTTTTAGATCCTCAAATCGCATAATTAATTTATAATTAAATAAATGAAAATAACCCAATTAATTACTCATAATTAATCCCCTGCATCATTATCATTTAAAAGGACATAATTAATTTATAATTAATTAGTTTAACATAGAAAAATTAATATCTCATAATTAATTGTGTTTATTAATTAACATCTCAATGATCACAATTAATTTTCATAACATGACCAAATTAATTAAATATAATTAATAACCAGATTGATTATCTATTTTATAACCTCAAAGCATAAAATTAATTCATAATTAATCATCTCATTATTGAAATTAACAATTTAATCCAACATCTCAGTCAACATTCTCAAAATCATAAAATCAACAATAATTATTTTATTAATTAAGTAATGTTTTAAACCCTACATCAATAAATTTGGTTGAGCCAGTTATTCCTAACTGAAACCCCGACCTTCTCTAACATACACACTTCCACATTAATGCACTCACATAATTTTAATTGATTGTGACACCTAACAACAACAACCAAGACTCACGATTAGTGAGGTGGGGACTAATGCACAACAAATTTATCAAATTTAATCCAATTACACAATAAGAACCTTATTCAAGGGGTAAAAAACAATTATCAGGAACATAGGCTTACTTTACTATGATAGTGGTGAACCGAATCAAGCCGAATCATTTTAAATATAGTAGTGATCATCAGAATATGGACCAACGGGTCCCGACACATCTTCTACACCTCCTATTGTCAAATGAAATGATGATACCAAATTAATCTCAGACCTTATGGTTTCATCATAATGGATACCCGAAGACGAAGATCCAAAATAGATGATGTGAAGAATGAAACACATGGATAATTACATAGCTTTATACGACACAGAACATTCGTGAAGGAGTTGGAAGGGACTAGGAATGTGAAGAAGAGCCATAGGAGGGGTGGTGATGCGCCTCACCATGTGTGAGCCGTGGGGAGGGGGTCACACTTCACCTACTGTGCATCGCACCCTCTTTCATTTCACCCTCAAATAAACCCAATTAAAAAAGGATTAATATAATAATAATAATAATCCCCGTTATATTATTATTGTTATCAAATAATTTACAAACCACATAGATAAACCATTAACTCCCTTTTTAACAAATTATTTAATTCAATTTCATTCCAACCGAATTTAGTTAAATAAATTTTTAAACTCGTTATTATTTTAATAAATTATCTTAAAATAATATAATTTAAAATATCAATCACACTTTATTTGTCATTAGTTAATTAATTCCACCCCAACTGAATTTAATTAAATAATTTATCTAATACATTATATTTAAATAATTTTATTAAAATACAATTATTAAATTAAAAAACTATAAATCAAAAATATTATTTAAACAAATTATCTCTAACAAAATTTAATTAAATTATAAACACAATTTCTCAATAAAATTTTTATTCTTTTTAAACAAGTATTTAATTAATAAAAACCTCAATATCACCTTAATTAATTAAGTTCCATGCTGTATTGGGTTTAATTAAATGAATCCCCAACTCTTAATTTACTGATAATTTAATATTTCCCATTAATATTACCCTTCTTTGATAACCCTTAACTTCTCATTTACTAGTTATTTAAATAAATTCCTCTCATCTCAATTTAATTAAATAAAAACTCTAATCATCATAAATTTAATATGAATTTATTTATTTTCAGCGAAATTTAATTAAATAACTTCTATATCTCAAAGTTATGTCTTTAAATTCTCCTTACATTAATTAAATTAAAAGAAACCCCAAACAAATAATTTAATTAAATTCCATTCATCATGAATTTTATTAAATTAATTAAACCTAATAATAAAAACAAGGAAAGTTGTAGAGTTTAACTCACACAGTCTGATAGACCATGCACAGACCAAGTGCCTACTACCAGATACTTAGAGTATCTTTCATGGTTGACCTACACCATTTGACTAACCATGTAATGACTCTGTGAATTCCTCTTCCTTTCCAACATAAAACCGAGTTTCCTAGTTTGGTGGTCCCAAAACTCATTAAGCCACCTGGGAAACTCATAGATCCTTTACAGAAGCCCCATATTAACATATAAATTGATCCCAACTTGTGAAAAATCATCTAAATAATGGGTTTAATACAAACATGATAAGTAAATTAAAAAGATAAAAAAACATATTTTAACCTAGTTAAAAAAACAAAACAATCTACCAACCTTAATAAATTCTCATCCCCAAGAAGCAATTGGGAGTTACTATAACCCCGATCATCCCACCATGGTCAAGATGCCTCATTTTAACGACCTCATTGAATTCTCGAATTCCCAACAAACCATTAATCACATTAGAACATGATTTCATGACCCGTTCATTGAATGACATTATCAACCCATGGAACCCATAACTGTCGTTAAAGTAGCTATATTATTTTAAAACCATTTCAACACCAACTACATGTATGAAACAATCCTTAATCAACATCAAGTGACCTCTCCAAGTCAATACATCACAAGGGTTCTTTAAAACTATCATATCCCAACACAAATAAGGGGGTAACCCAAAAAACCACACATCTTACATTCTACCCAGATAAAAACAACTTTTAAAGACCAACATCTTTTAAAACTATATCACGATATAAGTCTGATGTGATCTTAATGCCTCTAGGTAGAGGTCATGGTATTGTTCACACTCGTCTCAATACAATGAGTTCATTACATGTAAACCCCGGTCCCCATGAATTTTAATTAAACCATCACCGATCAAATCATTATGAAAATCTCGACTTCACTTATCGATGAACCATCAACAAAAACATGATGTTTATTACACTCATTTCTTTTGTTTTAATTCTAATATTACCATTGAAACTCTTCTAAAAAATAACAAATTTTCTAAAACATTGCACACACTTCTAACCTTATCACATCAGGCTACCAAGAATGCACCAACACATTTACCGAAACAGATGCGACACTAACACCTTAGTAGTGTCCATGTCAGAGATGATATGACTAGATACTCACAAGCATGACATTTAAGACCCACCTTAAATACATGTATGATGTTCCAAGAATCATGATCACCAAATCAACATATCTCATGAAAGATGAAATTTTTAACCAACTGACATGCCAAAACATTCGAGTCCCAAAAATTCATACTGAGCAGTGGGATGATGTTACCATAATGCCCCAATCACTCTACATCAAAGTTAAATCGAGAAATCCATCAGTGGTTGACCATACCTGATGAATGTATGACCTACTTAACCAAGCACTCTTCAATACTTATTCCCAAACCAAGATTCAATGTACAAAATCCACCCCTCAAAGAAAAGGTGTAATTCTTTAAAACATATAAGTTAAACTAGGGACAACAACAATTAAACGATAACAACATCAAAAATATAAAAGTGGAAACAAAAAATACTCACAAATTAAATAATTAACATTCTATGAAATTTAATTTTTAAAAAAGAAATTTATTATCTAAATTCATATTTAACATACAGGAAACATCCAAGGTTTACATTTATTGTTACCCAAATTAATCAAAAAGCATCCCACAATAGTGCATTCATTCAAAAGTCAATATTTTTAACTTTTTAACCATTTCTAGACAAACTATGGTAATACAAGGCTCAAACACATGGCTGTCCATCTACTAATCGATAAGGCACCCATACACATTTTTTATTGAATTTGGTTCCCATTAATCACAATCAATTTTAATTTAACATTATAACTTCAGTATCCCTTTTCAGACAATCGAATACAAGAATTTCCCTTTTCCAGTTATAAGGCTCACACACACCTTACAAATGAAACTCGCTCCTATTGTAAATTCAACCAATAAATTTTCATCATTGCAAAAATTTACACATAAAACCATCTCTAGCATGTTATCACCAGAAATACCAATAAATTATGGTTTATCATAGATGCATGGAATACCATCAAAGTGTATTATCACATAGGAAACATTGTATATAAATACTCAAAAATGTCAAATATATCACCAAAACATTCTATCTAATGAGGCATACTGAGGATTATAAAAATATTGAATTACACCCAAGACACACAACCAATATTAGCAGGTATCTTACTAATGAAATTGCATGGCATGTCATATGTATGTCATGTGAATCTCTATGTACCAAAGACAAAGCATGCAATACAACTTCATTACCATGTCATGCCAAAGAAAATTTCCTAAATTATAAAAATCATTATGTATAGGAATATACACCAGTCACCCAGGACGAAATCATATAAACTTTAAAAGAAAATAGTATTAACATCAATTCCCAAACTTGGTCAGTAGATCATTTCCCGTATGGGGGGTGATCAGTTCGAGGCCTGACTACTAATGAAGCATCGAAAATTTCCTATTATATTGTTGGCCACCCAAATATGTAATGACAATGGTAAAAAAGAAAGAAAATTAAAAATATCTAATACCAATTTTTAACATCACGATCCGGCTTACCCTAAAATCATTAGCCGTACCAGTCACAACATAACCTAATGTTTTTCTCCCCATATGCCCAAGGTTGGTGACTATAAATGAGGTTGTATGGATAGTCTATGGGAAAACTATAAATTCATTACTAGAGTGAAATACAAATACAGTTAATAAACTCAGACAACCACAGAAGCCGATATAAATCAACAGTAAACTGAATAAAAAATGTCCATCACTAGTTTATACAATGTATTTATGTCATAGTAATACATATCTAAAATTTGTAAACACAACCAACAAAATTTAATCTCAGTACAGAAATAAATAAATGACTCAAATCCCCTAGGCTGATCTCCATGAGCATCCTGAGATCCATCTCGTTTCTTTTCTCATAACTTCCATGTATTAGAAAATAACAACAACCAATATCCAGGGTCCAACAAATAATTAGAGTCTACTTGGGTACCCTACTGCAACAGCGGCCTTAGTATAGCGTGAGATATAAATTTCAGTAGGCCAGGACTATAGTATCAGGCTCAATCTAGACAATTTAATATAATTTATCATTATGAAACAATAATAACATGATAAAAAAATTTAATAAACAAATTGCAACCAATCCATGTTCCAAAGGGACACCGGATGGTGATACATTCTTTGAATAAAAATTCATATAGTCCCCTGGAAACCCAATTATAAATTCAAGTGTCATTCTTTCTATAGTCTGAACCATTTCTCATATTTAATTTGAAAATCATTATATCACATCAGCTTCAATTAACCATATAATTTAATTCATGTATGGAACATTGGACAACCAGTCCAATGTCAATTAATTTTATTACAATGTCATGTTTAGAACCCTCATGAGTATTGGAAGCATAATTCATTGTCTCACAAGTCATGGGAATTTGGAGCATCAGTACATATACTATAAAATTAAATTGGCACGAATTATGGGTATTGAAATCCATTTCTAGGACTTTGTGAGTATTTGAAGCATCAATACCTATCTCACTACCCATTTATCAATCTTATATATATGTATATATAACATGGGTGTAGAATTTCCTGTCTTTCATCCCATGATCATGTCCATTAATTAATTTATATATTAATTAATCGAGAAACTTCTTTAATTAAATGTCTAATTAATGACATCGCATTCACTACAAACTATAAAAATAGATTTAACACACAATTTAAAAAAATTCTTTTCCATCCAAATTTAAATAAATAATATTTCCAACTCATTGTTATTTTGATAAATTTTATAAACATATTTTAATTAAAAAAACCCAACACCTAATTAATCAATATTTAATTAAACTTTCTCCAACTAACTTTAATTAAATAAATTAACTTGTTCATGTAATTTAATAAAATTATATGAACACTATTTAATGAAATAAAAAACTCCAATTCATCCACATTATTTAATTAAATTATATCAACCTCAATTTAATTAATTAATAACCCCTATTTCAGGACTACAAATTAAATTCTTCTAACCCATGAATTTAACTAAAAGAGTCCTCAATTTCACGTTAATTCATTTAATTCTTCTATATATTGAATTTTATTAAATGAAACCCCACCTCCTTAGTTACACATCATTTAATATTTCAATTTAATATTACCCTTCTTTGATAACCCCCCAAAATATTCATTTAGTTGTCATTTAATTAAATTTCAATCATGTCAATTTAATTAAATAAAGACTCCAACACTTTATCTTTTAAAAGAAATTCAATTTTTTCATATTATTTTATTTAAATAAGTTCTCCGTTTCAGTGTAATTTATTTAAATTCAATCAAAGTTTAGTTAATCAAATAAAAGTGCCAATAGATCATTCAAAAAAATTACATTCAACAGTGTTTTTAAATATATCAATTTAAACTGAAACTCCAAATTTGCTAAGCCACATGGTAGTACGTACAGAGTCTAATTGACTATGCATAGACCCAATACCTACTACTAGAAACCTGGGGTATCTTTCATAGATGACACACATGGTTTGAAAAACTGTGTATATCCCATGATAATGCATATTTATTTTCTTTTTAAAATGGATTTTTTGAGTCTCATGTACTTGAAACCCATCGTGCCACCCGTGAAGCTCCTTGATCATTTACTCAACCCCAATACCAACACTTAAATCCATCCCAACCATTGAAATATAACACGAAATCTCATTTTAAAAATTGACCTGACCATTAAACAAAAAAAATTCAAAAGATGTATTTTAAACATGTTAGAAAACACATGCCTTTATATGGACATAAAATATAACTATTTTTTAAGGGATATATAAAATAAGAAAATATGAAATATTTATGGGATATTGAAATAAATACACATCACGTTATATTAAGTAAAATAATATTTCCCATAGAAGAATGAAAAAAATATGTGTCTGAAAATAAAATATTTATTTGGATTAGAGTCATAAAAAAATTATTATGATGTATATAAACAACATTGAATATATATGTAGTATGTAAGGCTTGTGTCCCATAGAAATAAATGTGAGATATAAATCACTTTAATGACAGTTTATTATAAATCTAAATAAAAACGTATTCCTATATCTAATACCATATATGTTTTATTTTGATTATATTTTACATGTTTATTATCAATTTCATGTTAATGTGACATTGCAGGTAATATCTGCTTTGTTTTTCGCATGTGTTTTATTCTGTTAAACGTTTTTGTCATACATATATCATGATTTAAATTATATATGTAATGATAAAAATTATATGAATATCTTATATATTTTATATATATATATTTATAACAATATATATAAGATATAAATAGAAAACCAAATACATTATTCCTAGAGATGGAAGGATATACGTACTCTTGAATGATGTTAACAATTTTATATCATATTGAATGAAATAAGTTAAATTTGGAATATTATATTCAATTCAAGTATAATGTATATGTTATATATATCATGTAAATTTACTAAAAGTATCATTAATAATTCCTTTTAAGCTCAAAACAAATCACATTTTTTAAGTTGTTGTTGCCCACACATCCCAAGACAAAGAAATCTTATTTCAAAAAATAGATATAATGATGTAATGTGTAACATTATAATTCTAGAAATAAAAATATATTAAATCATATGGAAACATAAATTCCATCGTTATTTTTTTACCATTAAATGTATAAATGGATGAACAAATGCCATCGGTTCGCGAGGTGGTTGTCTACTGTAAACCCAAATGAAGATTGTGTATCCCACATTACAGAACCTTCGATTAGTGTATGGAAAAAAATTAATTAAAAAACAAATAATTATATTTTATACTACTTTTATTATATAAAAATGAAAAAAAACAATTTAAGGGGATTATGGAAGAAATAAAAAATATGGAAATCAATAAACATAACCACTTCTTTTGGAATCTCCTTTTTATTTTTACAAAAGAACATCATTAGTTGGATTTTAGGTAAAATAATTGATTATTTTATGCAGGTATATAATTTAGGAGGATAATATTATAGTATTTAGTTTAACCTAATTGGTTTTATAGTGTGATGAAAATGGATGATGATGTTCCATTTTATACTAAAGGTCGGGGGTAGTTTTGTAATTTCTCAATAGATTAATTTATAATAAATTCAATCTAAATCCAAATACCTAATAATGTAAATTTATTAAAATATAAGATGAATTATTATTTTAAAATAATAAAAAAATTTATTTTAATTATTTTTTGGTTTTAATTTTACCCTTATTGATTTGATTAAAACTTTGTTAAGCCATATTTATTTTACCTATGGTAACACAATTTTCAATATTAAGAGGACGTAATTTTTAGATATAATTTTTCAATTAGATAATAAATTTATATTTCGCATATTTAACACCATAAATCATCCCCTTGTCATAAATTTATTTTTTTATTATTTTCATATAATTTAACTAAATATTATATTGATAAAATATTAAAAGTGTCAATTTTGACACTATTAATACATTTAATATAAGAAACTCAATAAAATCCGAGATCAGCAAAACTTATTATTTAATAACCCATTTAGATGTCATATTCAACTATAAAATTTAAGGAGAACCTTAATTAATTCATGTAATATTAATTTTATTATTCATAATTCCAAATAAATAATTTTATCATTATATTAATTATTTCTACATCATCAATGTGTAATTATTTATGATACAAATTTATTCAATAAAAATTAAACATAAACATAGATGATATTGAAAAAAAAATAAATATTTAATAACAATATATTTAGTCTAGAATATATTCTATTTAACACCATATTTAAAATATTATTCTTATTAAATGTAAGAGCTACATGTTGTAACTCTCTATGATTTAAAAAATATCTATATAGTATCCATTCCTTAAAAAACAAAATTTAAAATCTTAAGTGATAAGAATGAATGATATTCATCCGATAAATATTGGAAAACTGTTATGGTTATTTTATAATTGTTATGATATTATTTTCACCATTAATTATCCGATTACCTTTAATTGTGCTAATAAAATTTAATAAATTTACTATTCATATTTACTAAAATAAAAAAATAATAATAAATTTAGACATTATGATTCTGGTTTTGGAATCCATTCTTTGAAATTCAAAACTTAGAAAGGAAAAAAAGTACAAATGATACATTGTTATGGTGAGAGGACGCCTATGTTTTTTATGGTCTGTTATTCAACATCATATCCTGACACCATATGGGTATACAAACTGGAATGTGGGAAGTGGTGATATTTAATTTTGGAAACATAACAGGGTCGGATCCAAACAATGGTTTCCAGGTTTCATGATTCCAACTATTTCCTTCAAGAGTTATTTCAACGTCAACTATATCAATTCCATCATGTATAGTCAACATTATAGTTTACATGATCTTATAGAGATCAATAATTAATTTTACATCTGTATCTTTATGGGATCTTCATCAATAACCCTCATTATAAATTATTTCAAAAGTGTGATGTGATACATGCTCTTGGGGAATGATGGGATGAGGTGATTTTCTGAAAGGATATTATATTGAAGTAAAACATTATACTAAATAGAATAAAAAATCATGCCCTATAAAATTATGAGAATATTAAGCATAAATGTATTAAAATTACATACATATGTCTTTATTAGGGACCCTAGGGATGAGAGAAAAATTAACTAATTCTTCGAAGGGTCGTAGGTATGCTCGGTGTGGTCTACATATGGGTATTTTACCAGAATATATTTCCAATGATTTTAGGGTAATAACACTCCAGATCACTAGTTCCAAGGTGTTGTAAGGAAGGGAATAGAGGGAAAGGCGTGTTAATTGATCTTATTGACTAGCTACTAGATACCTTTCTAGGCTCGAAACGCCGGTTGGGACAGTGGTACTTCATGAACAACAATGGATATTTATATTAGAGACATTAAAATACTAGTACATATGGACCACCTCATTTAAAACATAGAGGTGGTTCATACTCTAAGACTGATCCTTAGGTAGATTGTATGAACATTCATCCAAGGTTCATCAGGACTGATGAGTCTATTTCAATCCCCCCTCTCAAGTGGGGAACTCAACACAGATATCTCATTTCACATGGGCATTATGACTAGAGGATTATATTTTATGGATTATTGGGGGTTTATCATTCTTCTGTTCACTATGTATTTTTGAACTGTGGTCTCCCTCCAATTGGAGGAAATTTCAATGATCAATGGGAAACTTATATAAATACAAATCAATACCAGCTTAGAGAAGATTGAACTGGATTATTTCAAAACATTATACAACCCATTTTAGGGTCTAGTTAACATACCATGGTTACTTGAATAAATCATTAAAAAAATTCAGTGCTATTATTAGTAATCAGATGATGGTTCTACACACATAGAGAGTTGGAAACCATGTGGCGGGGTACATTTTATTAAAAGTACAATAAGGTGAAAGAATCTACTGAATCTATATCCTGGATTATCTATTAGTAGAGGGTGTAATCTAATGGGTACAGATTATCTTCAGGTTCACTGTTTTCAGCCTCCTAGAATCCTAGATGTCCTTGTCTCTTTGACGTTGTTTTTAATTTCTGTGCATAAAATCAGTTCATAGAAAATAAAAATATAATATTGAGTATGATTTAAATATTCAATTCAAAATTTATTATAATGACATTAATTAGATGAATTGAAAAATTGTTTTTCTAAATATAAATTAATCCCAATTAAAAATAAAATTTAACACTATAAATTATTTACTCGTAAAATTATTTTTCAATTAAAATTGAATATTTTCCACTATTAATCAAAACAAAAACCTTCTTATAAAAATACCAAAATATCCATGAAATTAATTTATTTATATCCACATTACTAAGATGACGTTTATATTTTCAAATTGTATTTATAAAATTTTAATTCCCTTTTAAATAATATATCATTTTTTTATAAATTGATTTTTTTTACATTATTCTTATAAAAAATATTGGTTGAGATTCCCAGAAATTTGACTCAATATTTCATATTTAAATTTTATTTAAAATATTCCTCAATAGTAGTTGGTTTAATTTATTGAGTTAAAATGGTATATCAAAATAGAGAAACTATTTTCTTAGAGAAAATATTTTGTAATTTTCAAATATTTATAACCTTAATTTATCTCTAATTGATAACACAATGATTCATTTTATATACATGATTAAATCTTGTATTCTTTATTTAGTTTACATTTTTTATAATTTCCATTCCAATGGATATTTGGTAAATATAATAATATTATAATTTAATTATTAATATAATATTGTAGTTTGGAAAAAATCGTTCTAGCATGTAACACAATATATTAATAGAACATGGAATTGTGTGTCGTATAAGTCAAATATAGTATTTTGGGTACACCAATATAAACTAACTGTTGCATGTAGTGAATCATTACATTATAGTATAAAAAAATAATTAAAAAAAGTCACTTTAAAATAACTATATATATTCGTTATTTTGTGAAATGAAAAATATAAAAAAGACTAAATTAATTGAAAAAATATATATTTCAAAACACTTTGGCTATTACAATCTACCACCATAACAAGAATTTATACCATGAAATTTATCTTTCTTTTCAATAGTCTTACACTAAAATATCAATTTCATATAATCCCAAATCATTTAAATGAATAATAAAACTCCCATTAAAAATGGACTGTTGGAAACATAATGGTTTTCCAATGTAACTGATTATTGGGTTTCCAAATAGGATAACATAGCTCAAAACTGAAAACATAGATATGGAAGAGAAATAAAACTATCATGTTATTATAGAGAGTGATGGAGAATAATTTCAGGAGAATGTTAACAATCATAACTCTATAACCGAATGTGGCCGGAAAAAAGGTATTTGATATAATAAAAAATATATATAATGTAAAAAAAATTTATTTAAGGTCCATCTTCCCATTGTTGAATATTTTACATGGGATGATATACATACTTTATTTTAAAAAATTACAACTCATTGTTGTTACTTTTTCAATATCCACTTCATCTCTTATTCTAGAAAATCGACGAATTTTACCATCATGATGTAATAGACGTTCATGAATTCCATAATTAGAAGGATTAGTCATTCTATCTGTCATTTTAAAAATAATGTTAGAATAAATTTTCCAATATTCATAAATCCTCATACAAAAAGATAATATATTAATATCTAAAACCTCATTCAATGTTTAACATAAAACATTTCATTAATGGTTTACCTTATAAACCTTCTAAAAGATGAAATTCCAAAATTTTATAAATAATGTATCAAAATTTTCCTAAAATATGCTTAACATTGATCCCAATATATTATATGTAAGCTATTGTCTATTACATTACCATCATGTGAATACATTTATCATGTATTTTCTTGAAACATGTTAACAACAGAAATTACAATAAATCTTTATTGAAAAAATGATTGATTTCAAAAATTATCACTTTCCTCAGACCACAGATCAAAAAAATTTATAAAAACAATCCATGATATCAAAGACCATTTTGTTAGCTTATTAGTCACAAGTTCATCAATATTATTCCATTTATTTTATCATTATCAAATAAATAGTTATTTATTTATCACAATAGTATTAAAATAATTAGAGGATTCCGTATCTAATTGTTATTTCATTAAATTTACCTTTTTATTTTGACTCATAGTTTGAAGATTTCAATCAACGTCAATAACCCTCAATATTTTAAACGGAATATCATAATTCACATTTTCCATTAAACATAATGCACTAATGTGTGGTAGCTCATTCTAATAATCATTATATCTATTCACATTATCATATATGTTGTTCACATTACATATAAATTAATTTTATTGATGATCATTCTTTCCACACTAGAAACACTTTATAGGCCTCATTATAAAATCTCTATCATGCTTCTTCCCATATTTTTGAATATAAAGGAAAAATAATTTTTTATGGCTTTATATTTTCTATTATACTCCATCTTCATTTTCTAATCAAAACCATGATGTTAATGTGAAACTCTAACATCAATTTTGACTTTAATAGCACATTGGATTATTTCTTCATACATACTATATTATCTTATGGAAAATTATATTTAGAGACTTGGTTTTAATCCAATTATGTGTTGGTAAACCTTCGATGAATGTTTCATGTTATGTCTATAAGTGTAACCATAATTATAGTTAAATTAAACTCAAAGGTTACAAAGGATTCATCATACATTTTATTATTCTCAGGGAATAATTTAATTATCTTCATATGAAGGATTAGAAGAATTTATTGATTGTAAAATAATTTCATGAACTCATACCATTCCATGAAGTAAATATCATCATGTAGCATTATATTATTGAAAATATTCTCCCATTTATCTACTCCACATTTTGAATGACATAAACCGAAATAGATTTATCATGTTCTGAATAATGGAGAAACTGAAAGAATGTGGTACCTACCTCATTATAGAATCAAAAAAAAACTGTTCCCACTATTCTTATTTGGTATTCCATCATGATTAATATCTTGGAAAAAAAATTTGATCATAGATACATGATTGTTCATTCCTCCCCACATAACATTAGTATTTTCATGTGGAAAATTGTTTCATTCGTTATTGTACTCAATAATAACATTGTTCCATCGGGTTATAGTGATAGATAAAAACAAAAATTATATTTAGGTTAATACAAATAAAAGTGGAAAACCACATTTCTATAAAAAATCACTTATAATATGTATAAATTATGAGAAATTTATTAATATATTACCCCTTAGTCTAATCCTCAGATACATCCGTATGAAAATCATAAGAAATATTTCTATGGATCTCAATAATGTTTTATTATCATATTTCTAAAGTATGAATAAACCTCCAATACAAACTATAATGAACCATCATTTTAAAATATCAATATTAAAGAATTTTAGATGAATATTAATTACATTTAAAAACCTCAGTCCAAGGACTATATTTTTCTTCTTATGTGGCTTGATGAAGAAAGTTGGTCCTTGGACCCGAAGTCATAGATCCCAAATACTTCCAGCTGTATAGGCCCATTTATATTTTCATCATCCCCTACAATGTACGTTCCTCCATTCTAAACAAAAATCATTCAATATACATTCTTTCCTGGACTGCGAAATATCTATATGGATTTATCAATGTATGCACCATTCAAGGGTGATTGTGATATCCAAAGAGATTATTGGTGATATTAATTAGAGGTATTTTTGGCACCAATATTGAAATAAATCTTGAGATGAACTATTCCTATGATATCTTGGAGTATTGTTTCATTATTATTTTTCTTTCTAGCATGGGTTTCTCAGTATGGGTGATTTATCAACTTTTCTACTGTTTCATGTACTCCTGGATAGCTTCTAAATTAATGGGAGAAAATATGGACTCATCAATGCGGATAGGGTCTTAGACAAGGTGATCCCATTTCCCCCCAAATTAATTATCCAAACCCAATATTACCTTAGACGAAACATTAATATAAAAATTACTCTTGGTATAATTCTATCCTACTGTATTGTGAACAATATCCAATGAATTTCTCATAGTATGTTTACTGATGTGACCATTAAATTTTCTAATAGAAGTAATAGGCATATCATGGGGTTTAATGAAATATTTGAATACAAAAATAAATGTACTTGGAAATAATTAAATTTGGATAATTGAAGAATAATTATTTCATACAATTGGTCAGTTATAAGGAAATGTTTCCATGAAAATAATGTTGGTTATGCGTAGAGATGTTTTCCAAATGGGGTACCTGGGTGACTCTATCCAACATTGAAAAATTTCCATCCACCATTTTCTCAAAATGTTTGACTAAATAAAAGGGAGAATATTTAATTTGGGGAACAAGATTTAGTCACTTCCATTCATAATAACAATACTAACCAATGTTGTCTCCACTATCCCCATGAACATATTATCCCAATATTGGTTCCAAAATGGGTTATTTCTTTGATGGAAAGTATCTTAGCCTCTATCATATATGATGTACAATCCAAAGGGAATCGCTATTTGGTGTCATGTAGTAGGATGACCAGGACCATGCCTGATGGGAGGATCAATGTCCGGAGTGTCTCAACAACAATATAGGGCTTTCAGACCATGATCTCTTGGGAGGTCCTCAATGGGAACACTTTTTTGGGAAAATTTACACAGGAAAAGTAGTGGAGTGACATGGATTATAAGAGAGTTAGTATATCTAATCATAAGTGATTGATTCATCATTATACGTCAACTCTACAACAAAATACTCCTTGGATTGTGGGAAAAGGGGATGATATAATTTGGCACCATAATTGAATCGGTGCTAATCTCAACATACCTGGATTCCCTGTCTCTGAAATTTATTATATAAAATCCAATTTTATCAATTATTTATACATGCTATACTTCTTGTGGAATATTGGATTACCTATGATAATGATGTGATCAATTTTGATCCGAATTGGGGTGATTTTATGGAATCCTCATCAGCTACCTTCTCATCCAAAAACAACCTCAGAGTGCTCTAAAAGAATATAGACCATGATGTATAGGAGAAGATCAATAGTGAATAGAGATTCCTTTGAAGTTAAATTTTCTAATTATAATAATCATGAACAAGGTTCTCTCTATAGATGATAACATTTAATGGATGGTAGTAAATTTATCAATTAAGTTCATTTTTTGTATGGTGGGAAAAGATAAATGTATTGCCCACCTATTCTTAGAATGTGACTTGGGAAACATTGTATGGAAAACATTGGAAGGATTCATGGAAAGGATATCCTACATGGACTTGTGGACCACCATTATCGAACATTGGTTCTAGGTGAGGGGTAATAGTTGGTTAGAGAGTGTTGCAATAATAACCATCATGTCATTTGTTTGTTGGGGGGATTTCGAAGAATTCGAATGAGGATTATCATAAAGGAGTCCCATGCGATAAAGCTACACTAATTTTTAAAACTAGGTATGTGCTTGGTGATCTGACTTTCTTATGCTATGTATTCTAGGATGCCCCCTCCTTCTAGACTCTACATGTGGGAACCTAAATACCCATAAGTTATTATAGTTTTATATTGTGATGATGGGTCTCATAGATTCCCAATCACATGGTCCTCAATTTGAAAAAGCATATCTCATGAATCCTGGATATCGTGAGATTAGGTGGGGTGATCTGTGAATCAAGGGGGTTAATGGTCCATGGTTTGTGAGCATCATTTTGACGATATGATTCTCTACAAGAAAATTCCTCTACTATTCTCACCAACTTGTTGTTATACATCCAAAATAATATTCACCTTATTGTAGTTGAAAATGATTCTCTTATTGTGTAAAAGGATTTTTGTGCAATTATATCTAACCATTGGACTATTATTTACCTAATTTTGGGGTGCAAGGAGCTTTTGAGTAACAACATGGATTTTTTTCAAACATGGTGTGTAGGGAACAAGGTGGCAGATTTTCTGGCATCCAAGGCAGACCATAGAGTAGTAATGTCATGTTTTTCTGTTCTTGGAACCTTTAGCCTGGAGGGTTTCAACTGTATTAGTAAAAATTACCTCAATCATCACTACTTTAGACCTCCATGATCTGATACATGTTTATTATTTCATTTTTACCTTTATTGATGTGTTGTTTTATATTTAATAAAATCAATAAAAAACATTGGTTGAAAATGTAAGGAACATTAAAAAATTTTATAGTGGAACATCATGGACATTACACCAACTAAGAAGGAAACACCACCATCCCATGCTCAATTACCTTCCCTATAAGGGATCAATTTTTTCTATCTTCGCATAGTGTACTAGGTTTCCATTTCTTCTCATAGTGAATCAAGCATGTCGACTTGCTTCCTACCTTTATCTCAAGAGATTTAAATATTTACCTAATGCATTGGAGGGAGATACTATTCCCATAGATCACATAATAAAAATCATACATATGTGTTCCTCGATAACATAAATTATGCACCATATCCATACCCTTAAAAATGACTTTCATAAAAAATTTATCATAACATAACTCAAGGAAAAGAAACATAATTAATAAAAATCAATCATTAATTAATAATAATGACTCATTGAAATAATAATAATAATATTATTGGATCATATACCGAGTAAAATATTAGTAACCACAAATAAAATTTTCCTAGATGGAAAATTATTTTGAAAGATCACCTAAAAATAATCCTTGAAGAAAATATCATTTTTACTTTTAAATTATGTTAATTTCATAAAGTGACACATAATATTTAAAGAATAACATTTTTATAAGTATAAATTAGATTGATTATAAGGGAATATTTCTAGAATAATATAATTATGAGGTAATAAGATTCAATTCATTCAATATAATTTAGAAAAATCATTCCTTCAATATAGTTTTTATGTAATTTCACAAAAATATTTGTTTAGAAATAAAAAAAATATTCTATTGAAAAGATTTTTTTAAAATGTAAAACATGGGTAAAAATAACATCATATATTAATATTATAATAGTAAAAATTGAAATAATGTTTAAATAACATGGATATATTTTATAAATATAACATGATGGAGACATAAAATGAATCATTCTCAAATATTGATGAGACTGTGAAATAAATACTCACCACAAGATAATAAGTAGAATTGTATGCCCCATTAATGATAGAAAATATATGGATATGAATATACCATACTATTCTGATAAGAATAATAAAATTCATTCGTGGGTACTATACAAAATTTTAGAAGAATCAAGTAGTGTATAAGGCATACGTCCCACCAAAATAAAAGTGACAAACAAGACCCTTACCTTAAATATTAATTGTCATTAGAATCATACAAACATATTGAAAAATAAATATAATTATATCATACATATATTAAAAAAATATTCTTATATTTAATACAACATGGGTTTTTTTTCTACATTATATTAACCTTTTATTAACAATTCTGTGTTAATGTGAATCTTCGAGAAATATTCACATTGTTTTTCTTATGTGTTTTGTTTTGTTGTACCTTTCTTCCTGTCATTTTTATCATGATTTAGTTATCCTCATAATAATAACTATTATATAAATAATATATATATATATATATATTTATTTATAATAATCTCTAAAAGATATTATTATAAAATGAAATACATCGTTCATGGATACAGTATGTTGTACGTACTAAATAAATATGATTCCATTTCATTATCGTACTAAAAGAAAGAAGAAAAATGAAAAATATATAATATCAATCATGTGTAATTATTATGTCATAATAATCATATATTTTTACTAATCCCATCCTAAATACATTTCATTTAAGGTGTGCACGAATCACATCACCTTGAGAAGTGGGTAGTCAGCTCATCTGCATAGGATGTAGCCGTATTTATAATAAATGGAAACAATGAAGGTGTTGGTTATTTTATAACTCCGTAATAAAAAATATCACATAAATAATTTAATAATATAGTCACCATAATTATTTTAAACCATTAAAGGAGGAAATGGAAGAACATACAACAGTAGTTTTCTTGGAGGTAGTCCAATGTACACATGAATGATGATTGGGTATCCCATTTGATGGATGTGTGTGAGAGTATATGTCAATTCATTAAAATAAAAACATATCAATAAATTCAGGAGGAAAATTTATTATATAAACAAGAAATCCATATTTTGTTTGGTTTGTAAAAGATATAAAACAAAAATGTTCGTTGATGAATATTGAATATTCTTTGGGTATCTTCTTTTGATTGTCACAAAAGTACTCTATTGGATTTCATTCTTCCCAAAGTATGAATTCGAGGATTACGTTAGGTACATTATAAGGCTATATGAATCGATTTTTTATAATCTAAATTTGTTATTAATTTTGAATGAAAATGAATAATAGGTTCTCTTTTATAAGAGAGGGGAGGGGACGTTTTGGAATTTTTTGAATGATTATGTTATAATAAGTTCAATCTCAATCCAAATTCCTCATAATGGTGATATATTATAATATAGGATTATATAATGTTTTATTGTCATATATATATAAATATATATTTAAAAAATTTAGTATATTTTATACCATATCATATTGATTAACACTTTGTTAGCTGGTTTTTTTTCTAACTATGCTAAAAAATATTTCAATGTTAAGATGATGTGATTTTTAAATATTAAGAGTTAATTAGTCCACGAATAGAAAATTTCCAATATTTTAGCAATATATCATTACATTATGCTTATTTACTACTTTTATGATTTTTTAATTATTTAATAATAAATTATTTTTATAATATATAATATGTGTAAATTTTGCCACTATTCATTACTATGAATTTTAGAAACACAATATAGAAAGGTAAATTCAAAACAAATAATTTTATAAACCTATAAAATGTCATATTCACCTGTAAAAATATTTTTTAAAAATAATTTATTTGATTTATATTTATTAATATTTTTAATATCAATTAATTAAATTTTTATTTAATTGAATAATTTATGCATCATATTTGGGTAATTATTTTTTATATTTATCACATAAAAAAATTTATAAATGAATTTAAATTATTTATATTAACCAAATTTATTTAATAATAATATATATAGTGGGTAATATCTTCTATTTATCACCATATTGAAAATAATAAAATTATTAAAAGTAAGAGTGTGGAAATTATTCAATTTCATTCATTTTACTAATATCAAAAACATATTCGTGAAAAACTGTCAATTTTAAACAAAAATTTCAACAATTAAGTGTTAATAGACTAACTTAATTCATTTAATAAAATTTGGGAATGTGTTACTGTAGTTATAAAATATTTAGAATATTATTTTAACACTTAATTACTCGATTTTCCATTTAACATTATAATAAAAATTACTAAATAAAATATTCATAATGTTCAAAAGTAAAAGGAATATTATTTTAAAATTTAGACCTTTTTATTCTAGTCATGGATTATATTTTTAAAAATTTATAAAATATAACAAAAAATATTAATTTTAATTTCATCCTGGAATCTTGGTCAGAAAAATAGGTTCTCATGTGGAAACATTAAAATGACTGAATGGTTACTACATCCAAATTCATTGTGAAATATGATCAAATGCCATAAATTGGACTAAATATATAACAATTTATCTAATTATTCCTTAAAACTAATTAAAAATATAATATATTAATTTATATTATTTATATGAAAAGGATGTTTGTAATTAAAATGAAACATTTATCAGTATTCATAAAAACTTGATTTTTTTATGAAAAATAAATATCATCTAACCAATGAATTTTTTTAAATCCAAATATAAATTTATAATTTTAATTTATGAAATAAAATTTTAAAATGTTTAAAAAATTAGATGTAAAATGGTTTCCCCATTAAAAGACTGTAAAATTACCCTTTGAAAAAATACAACATTTTATTCATAAAATTATATATATTATTATATTATTCCAAAAAATATACAAGATCATATTCCAAGACATTGGATTTATTATTTGAAATATATTATTTCAAATAAATTATCCTGTAGGGGTTTATTAATTTTTTTAGATAAAATGGTTCTTTGCATAGAAAAAAAATTTTCATGTAAAATGAAATTATTTATGATAAAGTAGTTCTTAAAATAATTTATAGCTAATTGATAACCAAAATATTTATTTTTTATACATGTAAAAATCATATTTTCATTATTTAGTTAACTTCATTTTTAATTTCCATTCCAACATCTACTTGGAAACAATATAAATATGTTAATTACAATATTAATTGAATATTGTAGTTTGGTAAAACATAGTCTTATATGTAAATCATGATGTCAAAATAATATGTAATATTTTGTAACACATGAAAAGAATTGGTATGTGTGTACATTAATATAATCAATGTGTTGATTGTAGAAAAATCATAACATGATGGTGCTTATAATGGAATCCAAACATAGTTCTTTAAATATTCATTGATGTATGAAATGAAAAATATTGAGAATATTAAACTAATTTTAAAAAATTTATTTCATATAATCTTAGGGTGTAAATTATTTCCATGAGTGAGTTATTGATAATAGTGGGTTATTATAATGGTGGATAAACACCAATGGTTGGTAACAATCAATTGTGAGTAAACAAAAATAGTTGGTTAACACCATAGTTGGGTAACCACCAATGGCGGGTAAATCCTGATTGTGGGAAATGTAAAACTATGGGTGAACTCTAATTATGGGTAAACACCAATGTTGGACGATTTCTCTTAAAATAATTTTAAAAAATTAGTCATATCCAAGTCATATTTTATGTAGTTTATTTTCTCAAAATTTAATTTCTTATTAAAAATATCATCAATCTAATGTTTAATTCTAATGTATTCAAGAGTTATACGTCTATTTTAAAAATTGTCTCACATAAAGTGATTTCTAAAATGAATGTGTTTTTTTTTTCTATATTAGGAAAATGTTTACTTAGAAATGTTAACATCAATTGTGATGTCATAATTTATAGGGACTTGTGATAATTGATATCTATAGTATAATAAAGTGTGTTTTTTCTAAAAAATTTGAGGACAACAGCTACCATCCCTTATGTATTCACCATTATTTGTAGACAGTGAAACTAAATTTTATTTTATTCAAAACTATGATACTAGAGACTTTCCATAAATATGAAATGATCCAGAAGATCGTTATTTTTATCTAACATAAAATCACCAAAATTAGTATTTTATTAACTCAATAAGTCACATGCTCTTCTTATAGGGTTGAAAAATCATAAATCTATTGTATAATTTAGGTATTTAAAAATAATTTTTACATTAATTAATTGTGTCTCTATTAGAGTTTTTGAAAACAAGAACAGATACACACAATATAAATATATGTAGCTCAGGTAGAATATAAAAATGAATACATCCAATAATAACTCTATAAATAGTTAGATCCATTGATTCCCCATCTTTACCATGATCCATCTTATAAATATACTCATAAAAGTTTCACTATTATTTGTGATATCCAAACAAAAACGTTTTAAAATTTTATTATTACAGTTTCATTTATTTAGAATAATTCCATATTTATTTTGAAAAATATGAATAGGGAATCTAATTTTAGTTAAACCATTAATAATTTTTTTATTCACAAGTTGAATAATATTTTTAACATTAGTCCATAAGTAATTTTTTTAACATCCAAAAATAATATCGTCTACGACGATTAAAATTTCTAGAACATCATTCAAAATTATCAATATATAAATTGTTAGGATTAGCTATATGTTAAAAAATTGAAATAAGAATATAGATAGGACTATTAGACTATGATCAGGAGATTTATTGAAATAATATAAATATATTATTTGTTTGAAAACATTATTAAAAAATTATGATGTTTAAAAATAGGGAATTTTTTTACAAAAAACAACCTCAATTATATAACTATTCAAGAATTAACCTTTGAAATCCATTTTATATTTTTTTTAAATATTTTTGTGTTGCATAGCCTATAAGTACTCTAACATCTTTATGTATGGATACAGGTGTAAAGGATTCCTCATAGTCGATATCCACACTTTGAATAATCCATTGTGCAACTATGTTTCTTATTTTTGTGCCTGATTAGTCAACTTTATTTATAAACATTCATTCAGTGCCAATTGTAAATGTTTCAAAATGTTTATCAACAAGTTCCAAAATTTTATTTCATTCAATATGATTAAGTTCTTCTTACATATCCAATATATATAAATCACCATTAATTTCATTAGTTATGTTCTTAGGTTCACGTTGTAAAAAAATTTATTGATCAATTATGTTTTTTAGAGAGGCTCTAGTAAATGTACCAATGTATATTTGTCCAATTACAATATAAAATTAGTTGTATTAATATTAAATAATAGATATAAAAAAATAATGGTTGGTCACCTAATTTTCTTTTACAGATTCTGTATTAGGCTCAATAATTTCTTCATAACTGTATAAATTTTCATCATTTTTTACAACATTATCATATGGTTTTTATTTTCTATTCTATGATGAAAAATCTTCCTTATGTTTTTACAATAGTGTTTTAAGATCAGGTGGATTTATATCATTATAAATAACTTGAAAAATATGCTTTTTCATTCTTGGTTTTCTTGTTTAACACTATATAGGGTTTAGTATATTTTTAATAATAACGAAAATTTCTTTCATCGCACTCAGTGGAAAGCATGTCAAGATTATCCTTAGTGTTAATAATAATACATTTGCATACAAAAAATACATTTTTATTAACCATTTATTCATTTATTCCCAATATAAAAAGGTATTTTGTTTGACGATATTACTAATTAATAATCTAATAAGTATAAAATCAGCAATATTTATAGACTCTTCCTGAAAGTAGACATGAATGTGGTATTCATTAATAATTGTTCGAGCTATCACATTATGGTTACCATTTTTCCATTCTAAAAATTCATTTTTTGAGGATTACTTGGTTGTAGAAAAGTTTTATCTAAAGATTTTTTGTTAGATAAATAACTTTTGTCTTGATTTTTAATCTCACAGCCATGTTCACTTCGTAAAGACATAATTGAAATTCCACATATTTTTTCTATATATTTTTCATTAATGGAAATCTAATTATACGAATCACTTTTGTGGGATAAATATAATAGACATGTATAATTATATAATTCATTTACAATTATATATACATAGTTCTTACCTTTATGAATTGAAACACTAAATGGTCAGAATAAAAATATTCGAAAAAACTCAGGTGGTTTTGATGTTGAAACTTATTTCATTGATTATATATATATATTGTGTTTTTCCTCTTTTATAGTGAATGTATAATTTATCATTTCCAAATTCACGTTTTGGTATATCAATAACTGACCCTTTTCATGTATGACTTAAATTTGAGTAAATGTTGTAGTAGAATAGTGTGTTATGAAAAATACAAGAATCCTTATCAATGGAACATAAAAAATAAACATTTTGTGAAATCAAAGGATCAATATTAATGGAATAAAACTCTCATTTCTCAGTGTAGTTAACACAGAATAATTTTTTTCATAAGGACATTATAATAATTTTTTTCAAATTTCACATGAAAATCATCATCACATAGTTGTGAATAATAAGTATATTTTATTTTAATCCAAAAAAAGTACTTATGAAATTAAAAATGAGTTATATATACTAATTTCGATGAGGCCAATTATTTCCCGTTAATCATTACAAATAATGTCTACATGACCGAAATCAAATTTTATCTTGATTTTGAAGCTTTATTAATCTCTACTAATAATTTTGGTATATTCACTATCCAGATACCATAGAAATCAACTAGATCTCTTCATTAAATCATCCTAAAATACAATTTCATATAAAAATACATTTTAGTACAAAAAATTTCTTCAGTCCTAAATTTTTTGTGATTAAAACATTTTGAACCCATATTTTCATGATAGGCTTCATACCATGTGATTGTAAACAGATTGAAATAATTATTTTTTTGTAATATTTTATAATAAATTTTTAGAAAAATTACTAGAATTGAATATAGGAAAAAAAATTCTTGATTACACTCTTCATTCCTCATTGTTAACATATAAGGGTAAAATAATTAGGCACAATTTGTTTTGTTGTATTTCAATGAGTGCTTCTCAAAAATTAGTAAACCTCTCTATGTATTTATTTAATTTTTATTTATACAAATTCATTTTAGTATTTTCATTCATCCATTTAGTGTTATTTTATTTTTCAATAGTGAAATCAGATTTGATATTAATATAAAAAGAGTTTTTTGTAAATACAATAATATTTACATTTAGCTTAATTGATGGTATCATCATTATTGTTTTCTTATTAGAAAATATCCTCTTTTGAAATACCATTTCATTTTTCACTTTATAAGTATCAATATTATATATAAGAGTTATTTTTGGTACCTTATATATGTTTTTCATGAAGCACATGTTTTCAATGTCATGATTTTCATCATGAGATGAGTCTGAGTCAATGGATATGTCATTAGAGGAACTAAATGTAAATTTCATTTATTTCTTGTAATTAATATCCGTATTATTGTACTTCTTTCTATTCTTTAACATGGGGATTATTTCATTAACATGTACATTCTTTTTCACTCATAACAAGTAATTTAATTTGAATATTCATTTCTTTTACATTCTTTCTTCCAATTTCCTTAATTAGAATACATTCCCTTGAAGCATAGTTTCTAGAATATTTTCTACTTTTTATTGAATTTCAAAAACCTCATTCCTACTTGGCCAATTCCTAGTCAATGTTAGTTTGTGATTCCTCATGACTAGAGGTTCGATCTTCTACTTATTACTTTTATTTCTTTTAATGTAGTAGTCTTAAATGAAACTGATTTACAATTATGTTATTCTTCCTCATCATGATTAACATTATACTCCTACTCATAAATTATCATCTTTCCTAGTAACTTATTAACATATAGTATAATGATTTTATAAGATTTTATTATTTACTTAGATGTTCCCATCCATCACTACGGAAGACATCTCAATTGTCAAATTAATTGATCCTTGTATGAAACTAGATTTCACAAGGGTGTCATCAATTTTTTTCTTGATGAACCTAAGATTCATATCCCAAATAATCTGATCATGTATCATCATGAATTTTTATATTAAATTTTATTACTACTTCATCTCACTCCATTAACATTAGTTGTTACTTCAAGAGAAATATGTAATGTCTCACTAATTTTAGAAGAATATTTACTAACAGATACCCGATTAAACTCTTCATCATATAAATAATGGTTAAGAAAATACATGGCATTGTAGTTGTAATTTTAAGAATTTTGAGTTTCATCATCTTGTGTATTAATATCAGTCATAGTTAGTTGTTATTTTTATTTTATATTAGACCATATTTCAAAACCAATTTATTTCAATGTGAATTATCATCATTATTTTTTCAATAATCATAATTATTTACATTAATAGATGGAGTTGTGTTGGTGGACATAACTTCATGTTAGTCTTCTATTTAAAGATCAATAATTTTAATTAATAGATATTTATGATGTTGAAAAGACAACTAAATTCACATATTAAATGATTTTGAATTCTTATAACAGAAAAAGATGGTCATACTATTTATCTCAAGGGGAAGATGAATAGAGTACCCAATAAAACGTTTTTAAAAAAAAATCATTAAAATCATCCAATTTAAACAATAAAACCAATTTAATCGATAAAGTAGATATATATATGGTTTGATGATTCTAAATATTTATATTCGAGTGATTATGTCCTATTTAAGAAAAATTATTGAAATTAAATTAATTTTTGAAATCAATTTAAATAATTAAAACATTATATAATCATTAGTTAAGACAAAATATCAATTTATATGTTTTTTTATTATTCGAAACAAATTTAGTTTTGTGCTTTGAATTTAATCAATACATTATAATAAATACAATTAAAAGAAGTGGTTCTGTATAATGACAATGCGTAATCCCATCATCTTGTAAATTGCCAAATTCCATGATGATTATATAAATATAATCATCATACGAAGGCTGGGTTGGGTAAACATACAATATCTAACCAGTTATCTAGGACACATTGTGTCATCTTTAAAAATTACCATTGTAATAAAATAAATATGGGATGTACATGGATCTCTTCCACAATAACATGGGTAAAAAGATATAATGATATTAAAGAATATATATTGTATCTTTATTTTATAGAGCATGAATAGTTTTGGTTGAATAAATATGGTTAACCACATATTTATGTAACAAAAATGAATCAAAATAAAAGATATAGAATAAAAATAAAGAAAATATAGAGATTCAATGTTATAAGTTCTCTAAAACATGAGTCTACCTGGTTGTTTCTTAGATTGGATATCTATTCATTTATATGAAAAATAAATTAAAAAATAATTTCATATGTTCTCTTGGTTTTATCATGATGAAGAAAATCATATTTTTATAAGATCCACTATTCCATAGTCATTTTCATGTAATAATTTTATTTGAAAATATCATTAAAAAATAGAACATGTGATTATATTTTTTCTCTCAGCTAGTAAGAATTCATCCATATATTACACACTTGAGTACATGTGGGAACATTATTTGAATATATATCACTTCAGTTTTGGGTGTCTTTATGAGGAAAAATCATCCGATTATTTTCCATCCACATACATTCCTCTGAAAGAATCATTAATTTTACCTAAAATATTTTATGAAAAAACATTACTATAATACTCAACATTAAATTTGATAATATATCCATTAGTGTTATTTAATAAAAATATCCCTAAATTATATATGGGGACATATTATAATGCTCACACTTGTTTGTATGTAGGTAATGTCAAATGTGTGTTAGGATTTCAGTTGGTCATCAATCATTAGGACATGTTTAGAAGTGAATCATGTTCAATAGTGATTAATGTCGACGTTGAATCATCTAAATGGTGACTCGTCTCAATGAGGAATCATCACAATGATGACATCACTCAATGATTGGTAATTTATATAGATGGAATATTTAAGATTGTGAACCATTTCCACTAGTGAGATATTTATTATATTGAATCATCATCAACTTTGAGTCTTTATGGTAGAGAATCATCCTCAATGGTGAGTCTTCTCTGTGGGTGACTCGTCTTCATTAGTTAGTATTTTCTGGTTCTGACTCATCCCCAATGGTGAGTCCTTTAAATAATTATTAAAAGGTTTTCTAAATTTCAATTTATTATAAAAATTCAGTTGTAAAAAATAAAAACAATTATAATAAAAAATAACATGATATGTGAGAATTAAAATAATGAGGTTAAAACACATACAATTTTGTAAGATAATGCTCCAACATTGTGCATAACGTACACATAATAATGTATGAATATATCATAGTCATTTAAATCCAATTTCCATTTCTACTATCTACTTTCTAGTTTCATGTGCACCATAAACCACCAATATGGTGTTGTATCACCCATGACTAATATAACCCTCACCCCACACGAGAAACCTCATCAACAATCCACTAGGTGAAAACTATAAACAATAAATTCCATGTTCCTTTTTGTACTCTCACATGATGACCAGAAATAGAAGAACAAATTTATATATGGGAAAAATTATGATATGAATTTAATTTTTCATTCCCATCCCATAGGTACAAATCCACTAAAAACATCTAAAATTAAGAGATTAATAGGTTCAACCCCCTCTATTATCCACCATCTAACTCCCTACTAAATGACCTAACCAATAATGACGTTCGATAATCACTACTATGTGACTAAAGATCTATCTCCTGTATTCTTTATCAACATCCACTTCCATTCTATTGATATTGTTCTCACAATCATTACGCATAATGACAACACACATATTTCACTTCCTAAGACATATTATCCATTCAATAACACTCTTATAAAATAAAGTAACATTTGTAACCATCATCCAACATTTTTAAAAAAATATTCATTGCACCACAACATATTTCATTAGTCATCATCTCACACACGACCATTCTAGGATCTATAATTCATAGGGAACCTCATGTAACCATGAATAATTTCTCAATCTATTAGAATCCTAGGGGTTTCACTCTCCCACTATGATAATTTATGAATCCATAATCAAGAATCTCTAGGTCTAGTGTCATAGATCCAAGGATCAAATTCCAAAAGAACTTAAAATTATCCATCTCATTTCTGAATAATTAAAGTAGCGAACTCAATGCTCTATCAACAAAAATATGGAGTAACTCATATAAAAAGTTTAAAATCAAACTAAAAAACTATTTTGAACTGTACTAAAACAAAATTCATCATCCCATACCTGCATCATGATTTTAATGTGTTGAAAAAACCAACCGGGTTGGATAGTTGATTGTTCCTTACCACAATAGGTTACAATGAGACATAGGTACTCAATGGGTCTCACTTTTATTATAATAACTCCATGGTTCATTTCATGAAAGTGGATTCTAAAGAATCACCATGATTACAAAATATATTCATTTACCCTTGATTTCATCAATCCCCAATGAAATATCATTAATTTCATTCTCACCCCTATGGAACAAATAATACATGTGTTAACCCACTGATGGGTCACCTAAGATCATCAAAAATCACATTATAAACACATTATTATTTCTTGTATCCTAGTCACTAGGATCCCCCAACTAGACTAAATAAAATGTATCTTTAATGTCACAAACTAATGAATGTAAAAAATAATCATGTATCAAACAATAAATGGTATGATTTTTTTCCTAATAACACACTCTAGGTTATGACAATACATATACAACATGGCATGCCAAAATCATCATACCATAGGTAACTGATTATCACGGGAATAACCCAACCAAATTGGTCCCTACAAAATTAAAATATTATTATTATTTTTAATCAAAATAAATGACATCATCGTTGATAAAATATTAACAAGGGTGGGATATCATGTGTTTTGATTAAATATAAATACAATAAATTTTATTTTTAAAATAATCATTTCAGTTGTTGTAAGAGCATTAATAGTTAATAATAAGTAAAAAAACAACATATACGGGTTCAAACGCATAGGCATCATGATCATACAGTAACCAATATGGGTTGATGTACCTTTTATATAGATGGACCAACATCATTTTCATCATCATGGAGCATCTCACCATATAATCACATGACCTTCCATCAAAAGAATATATTTATTTCAGTATAGATAAGTGTAATGAGAGAAGGTAAGTATATGTTCAATCCATATGTTATGTGTTGGTGAAACATTAAATAGAAGGTAGTTTACCTCTAATTATATAGGAAACTCATAGAATATAATATATATCATGAGAATTCTACCTGGTTTTTCTTAATACAACAGATTCCTCATAACTCTACATATGAGAAAAAATGGACAATAAATCATTATCAATAGACGTAATGTGGGTACATGAGTTGATATCATATAGTTGTAACATCAAAAACGATGATATTAAATCTCATTCCCCTAGAATCCTAGATATCATACTATAATATGTGATAATGATGCACTAACCCTATATCCATCATGGGATTTGAAAAATCCCTATATTTCATCAATATTACTTACCGAATATTAAAATATTAACTGAAATCTCTCATAATTATTTTTATCTATCTATTTGGTTCATAATGAGTTGTATATGATCTAGTGGAACTATAAGACTATAGACAAGCCTCATTGTACGCTTGAGGAATATGGCGTATAGAGGGGGTTTATGGTTGTATCATAAAGAGACGATGACATGTGTATCCTAGCATCGAAAAAAATTAAAAAATTAAAAAATTAACAATATTAAAAACAATTGAAAATATATTAAGTAAACATATCCATAACTAATAAATGAGATACAAAACACATACAACATTGATCATGCCAACTAGAAAACCAGATCACCCACTGGACCAATAAAATATTTATAATAAGAAATGAATGATAATAGTAACAATTTCACTCTCTCAATATAAATTATCAGATTTTCCCAATCTCTAGTTTTTGATCTATCTCACTCAAATAATATACTGTTGTCATCATCCCAACCTACAGACCCATCTATGTCATAGTCTTATTAGGTACCCATGTACAATGGTGGCCCACGAATGGTCTGATTCTAATGCTCTAAAGGGTGAAATCAATTTGGTTACATATGTATGATAATTTATTTATACGTATATGATATATTCTATAAATAAATAAATAACTAAAAAATAAACCAGTAAACTATTATTTTTTCCTATGTATGTGACCCTAGTTGACTATATCATAATCCACTAATTCTATAGTGCCTCTGAGAACTCTTTATTAACCATTCCATCCATAAAATGACATAGGGGCCTTTTGAATAATTATATATTAATAATTACATGGGTTAGTATACTAATATCAACATACATGAAAAATGGGAAAATGCTCCATATCATATTAATAACTTCATTAATGATGCATCAAAATATATAATGGTTCCCAATGACTAATTTATAGTAGTTTGAGAGACTTAATCATGCTTGCAAAATACCCCACAATCCTTAATAACATGAATGTGATATGACTTATCCTCAACCAAGAGAAAATATATTTTCTCCTCCAAATCCTTTTCATCCCCACTAGATGTATTACAAAACTCACAATTGTGGATTTTACTTTAGTTTCACATGCCACCATAAGTGTTTGTCTTCTATTTCATGTTTTGAACACCCTAATGGATGTTCACATTAGTATTCAAACCACCCTGATAGTACATTCAATATCACATAATAACAACCAATAATGTTTATTTTTATAGTTCCATGGACTTCTAATATAAAACAATACATAGAATTTATAAAAATAAAATTAATAAAGGGTTGGTTGAATGCATGGAACTACCATTTCCATCTATTACCCACTCGCTCGTGTAAAAATCATGGGTTTTAAGATGAGACCAATAACGTTCAATTCCCATGTCTCAAACACCTCATAGGTCATATAAGAGCGAAGAAGCCAACTATAATTTCCTAGATCAATATATATATAGAGTTATCCAATTTAGGATCATTATAATCAGTCTTGGGATAAGGGTCAACACCAAACATAATAAGGAATCAAATTACTATGTAGTTTCATATAGAGAATGGACATGTGATCCACACCAGTTATGTTATCATATAAATGGTTATGAGATATGTCTCATGGACTAATTCAATTTACAAGTTTGTTACAATCTTTTAAACACAGTAAACATATCAATAACCCAACCAATTTATACCCACACAGGTACAAACATCATAAGGTGGTGGGTCACTTTTTTATCTTAAAATTCATGGATCCGAATCACGCCAATGAATCATTTAGTTATTAAAAAAATGGGGAAAAATCCCAAAATTAATCCTAAATTATATACGAGGTCTTAATGGCTATCCAAATGAGGAACGTAAATCATCACTCTCACCAATCAGACACCACAATAGGGATTAGATTTCATAGTTCATTCCAAAAAAAATCATGTAATTGACCATCGAAAACCAAAGAAGGTAATCTAGTGTCCAACTGTAACTATTAGAATTTTTCTCTCTTGTCATCTAATAGAACATTATATATTTTTCTAAAAATAAATTTAATGTAATAAATTTAATTGATCCAAAAAGTAGATGTATAATAGATTGATCTCACATTGTGGCGAGACAAAACATTGACATTCTCAACAACGAAAACTGAATTTCATAGGGAAGCAAATATGACCACAAAAATAATTCATAAATTTCTCCATATATAAGACATAAAGTATTAGTAGTTACCCAACCAAAATATGACATATTATCTATCATAGACACCCGTGATGTTGTAACTAAGAACAGATGATCCGAATCATTAATCATATTTACAATATGAATAACTAAAAAAATTAAAATTAAATTGATAATTATCTATAATTGGATTCACTAATGATCAACCAATATTTTATCTCTACCTCACACCAACAAAGAAAATACACCTACCATAGGTCCACTATGGTATCTGAGAATCCATGTGAGAAATTACCTATCATGTAACAATGATATAGTGAATAAATAAATTTATATTTATGAAAATCTAGTAAATAAATTTTATAGATGTAATTACATTAAAAAAATTTAATGAAACAACATGTTGAAATTATATCAGGATACCATGATGATAAGAAGTTTGAATCCCTCCTTCCTGGGTGGATTCTAGCATGTTCTGGTGAAATTATCACCCAAATACAAAACAATAAGGCCCAAAATAATATGATAAATGAGTGGGACATAAAAACTGGAAAATATGTGTTTTGATGTACCATTATTTCATGAAATTTCAACTAAAAATATTCTTAAGAGAAGGGTGAATTGGGAAATAATGGAAGTGGAATGTGGGTTACTCCAAGCACAAAAACATAAGAGAAAGGGGATGACCAATCTAATATCATGAGGTGAGTGAAAGTGAAATATTCCTCCATTTAGGACCTCTATATTGCTAAGGTTATTATCCCACTATTAGGACTTGGGGATACAAAAATAGGTTATTGGTTAAAATACTAAATATCCCCATCAACCCAATATTCCTCTAATTCCCTCTCACTAGCCCCATAACCCCTTGAGCCATATTCCCTATCCCAAATACATCTATTTGGGGTTAAAACACTAAAAATACTATCCTCAATCCTAATACACATTATAAACCATCAACTAACATAAAATTTTAAATCCCCCTTGGATGTCCCACTCTTAATGTGGGTATGCGATTTTATATTGGTGTATATATGTAAAACACTAAAATAGAAAACATGTTATTCACTAATGAATAAAATTGGAATAAATATGTTTCCTATTCATGTTATAGAGTTTATGAAGAAAAGAACAATTATGTTTTTCCGTGAGTTATTTCCCTAAAATAGAATAATAAAATTTTAAAAACAATCAATGAAATATATAATCCATGAAGGCAATATAATTGTAATATAAATATAAAAATTTAATTCAATCGTATTTGTGATTTTTTAGAAATAATTTTGAACAATATCATCACATATGTTTTTAAAAATACATTAACAAGTAATTTTCTAAAAGGATATTGGAATTTGTTTTGGAAAATCATTACATTCATAATAACATTCAATAATGTATCATAGAAAAATTAATAAATTCTATCATTAATAAAATTAATTTATATTGTATAAAATTGAAACAAAAATGAAAAATATATTTTTGATATGTCAAAAGAACCTTTTAAAAAAGTCATAATAAAATTTGATAAAAACATTATTTTTAAAGAGGAAAAAGGAAATGTGATGGTCACCTAGAATGATAAATATTTTTTTGTTTAAATTAGATAACATTGTTTAGAAAATAAAATATAGGTAATTATGATAAACTATCATTATTGATGATAAGAATTATTCTCAACAATGGTATATTTATTTTCAATGAATGTAAACAGGGAGAAGAATTAGAAATAAAAATCCATTTTCCAAATAGATTATGATAAAATACCGTGAAATAAAAACATATGGTGAATGAAATTGAAAATTGATGTTAAATAGATAGTGTCATAACTCAAATAAATAATATTTGAGTTATTAAATAAACAAATGACTTTAGTAATGATTTAATTGATGATCAATTATAAGAGATCTGAATGTTAATATTTAAGTACCATATATATTATCATAAATTTTAAAAAGAATAATCATTTTACAGTATATATAAAATATGGAAATAAGTGATTAATAAGTGAAATTGAGATACAACAACTCTAGAAACATTTACATTCATTGAATTGAAATCCATTTAATGAATGAAAATAATCTGGATCTTTATACACTATTGATTACAGAAATGTTTTAAAATAATCCCATTTGATTGTAATAACACTAAATCAATGATATTATAGTTCATAATATAAAATATGTTTCAATGAACTAAATTTTAGGAAAATAACCCCATAAATTAAATTGAAATATCCAATAGAGAACATGAATGTATTTTATAAAAAAATATCTTAATCTCATTTTTATAAAGAATACAAATTTTTATTCACATTTAATAATATCATCTATAAATATTCTATGAAATAAATTAGATAGTTATTATCTATTTTCAATATTCTGTGTGTGTCATCATTAAAATAGATTGGTAAAAACAAAGTACTGTATCTTTTTTTATAATAGTATTCATCATTACATAATCAATAATGGTAATTTATTTCATGAATTATAATTACTTATAACATTATAACTTCATTATATGGGAGTATTTTTTATGAAATGTAATGATGAAATAAGTGGAGAGAATGTTTATATGATTTCTAATGAATTTTATTTCATAATTAATATAGTTTATATTAATGTTTATAATGGAAAAAATATTTTCTTATTTATGTAATATATTTTCATTAATTAATGTATCCTATTAATCCATGATATTAATTTATATCATTTTCATGATGGATGTTTTACTAATCCAATGACCAACATAACACTGTTAGCTGACGACTATGGTTTAAATTAAAATAATTTAATGTTTAAAAAATAATAACTATATAATTTAAATATTTTTGTGGTATAAAATCAAATTTAAAAACATTTTAATAAATAATAGTGAAACTATATAAAAAATTATATATTTAACATAATGGGTGTGTTTGTACACACAAACAAATGAATTTCATTTAAATTTTTTATATCTGATCAGATTGAATGATGTTTAATTATAATTTTATTCTAATTTGTCATAATTTTGTAATATATTTCACATTTAATCATCAATTAAATCCTTATAACCATCTATGAGAGGTTGGGGTGAAAAATAGAATTTTTTTCTTGGTTGAGGAGGTAAATCTCACAAATATATGACCACTATTTTCATTTTTTATTAGAATTGGGGGATTGTTGTAAATGATTTTTCCATCAAATAATAAAATTATTAATATATGAAATAATTATATCATTATACATGAATAATAATATTATATTAACAATGGTATTACATAAAATAAAATAAATATGGAGTTATTAGTACCCATGTTGAGATCATGAGTCTTCTCTTAGAAATATCCATGTAAATAGAGTGATTATGATAAAACAATTGACCATATGTCTATAAAAATGAGAGAGGGGTCTCATATGAGAATGGTGTTGGAGTTTCAATAAGAAAAATGATGTTATGTGGGACACATGATATGGTGGATCTAACCCCTATCATAAATAATGAGTATGGTAATTTTTGGAGTGCCCATTAGATTGTAATATTTGTATATCACTATTAATGGTTCAATGTCTCAAAAACATTACAAAATATAGGATATTATTTTGTTCCAATTAGACAAAAATACATATTCTTGGAGGCATGTTTTCATGTTATTTAGGTCATTTACACATAGTAAAAATCTATTTACCCTTTTTACTTTCATCGGAAAAACAAATGTTTTTCAGCATAGTAATTAATCTAAATTCCAAATATATAATATTCCCATTTTGAATAATTTTATATTGAATATATAATAAAAAAGTATAAATTTATAAAAAAAATATCTTTAGTAATGTAAATTTTGTCTTTAACTTTCATTATGTGTTATCATAGTTTTTTAAAATAATGTGGTCAATCATAAAATTTATGATAAGGTGAGAATTATAAATTTCTCTAATTTTTATGAAATAAATTAGATTATTATAAAAATTAATATTTCTGTTCATATTAATGAATTATAAAAATGATCTTTTTCATAATTTTTTTCATTCAACGAGGAGACTGAAATTTTTTTTTAAATTTGAATGAAATGTCCCTTTTGTTCTAAAATATTTTACAAAAGTTTCCTTGGATCAACATATTATTTTCTAATTCATAATTATACTCCTTAAAAATGTAAGTGATATATTAAAATTTATTATAATATTTTTGTACATACTTATATAATAATAATTTAATAAATGGTATAGCTCAAAAAAACTATTTCACTATTCACCAGAAAATAAATTATTGTAGTAATGAAAAAAAATTATCCAAGGAAAATTTTGGCCTAATTGATTCATAAATTATTTTCATTGTTTAAAATGATAATTGATAATAAAAAATAATATTTTAAATGGAAATTTATAGTATAAAAAACTACATTTTTTGAAAAATGATATATTTAATATTTAGTGTTCATAATTTGAACTCATGTCTATATCCATTATTAATATTGTGAATTTTTTTATATCATATTATTTAAAAAAATTTGAATTTAATTATTTAATATAAAAGTTATAACATTGATTTTATTTGAAAATAATTTTACTTTATATTAAGTAATTTTTAAAAATTAAATTAGAAAATAAATGTTTATATTTCGAAATATTAATTATACTTATCCATACATATTAATATATCTCCTTATATTTCTCAAACAAAATATATTATTCATTAACTATAACACTCTTATTAGATAATCAGTATATATATTTTTATTTTAATATTATAATTTTGTATCATTATATAGAATTTGGGAAGTATATATTTTTTAAAATATAATAATAAAAATGAATTTATTCTATATACCCATTATATATATATATATATATATATATATCCAATGACTATATTATAAATGACCCTATTTCTAAAAAAAATTATTAAGGCCATATTTTGTACCTTTATATATAATTAATAAAATATTTCATTTCATTCACTCTTCTCATTTCACAGTTGTAATTTATATCATTCTTATTTTTTGGACATCAAAATATTTGATCTCTTTTTATGATGGAATTCCTTGATATTTATTTTCCAAGACTATTTCTGTCTATTAAGGGTGAAAATGATCAAGTAGATATACTATTGTATAAGTTTTTATACATTTATTTTGTTTTTGATCTTTTATTTTAATTAATATTAAAATATGTAATAATACATTGTATGTAATTACCATTTGGGTATAGTAAATAGTTTTAAGTATATTTTCGCAATTTTTTTTATTCGAATGAATAAATTTTTGTTAGTTTAATTTATATATTATATAACACAGCAACCATTATTTTTAAACATAATGGATAAAATAGAAAAAAATTAGTTTAAATTATAATGATTTCGCTCATTTGAAGAATATGATTCCTAAAATAATATGTATGTCCCAAATATCATATTATCATTTCATAAAATTATCATATTTCATTCAATTAATTATATGGAATGTAATATTCCAAAATAAAGAAGAATTGGAATCTATTCATATTTAAAATAGTACATCCATTCCTGTTAATAATTAAAAAATCCGACAATATAATATTTTTCCTCCTATAAAAATACATTTCAAATTTATCCAATTAGGAATTAATTTATGAAATTTAATATCAATATAATCATTAATTAAAACATACCATTCCATTTAAAATTAAATGATCAAAATTTATCAATTATCAAACTCAGTTATCTGTAAAGGTAACTACTCTCCAACAATTGAGAAAATTATTAAACATCCTTTAAAAATTCATCTCTAATAATCAAAATTGGTTTAAAGATAGTGGAAGATCAAAGATAACACGTTTTCCATTTTATATCATTGATTTAAGTGTTTCATAAAACATTCATATAGTTATAACTAAATATATAGTTAAAAATAATTAAAAAACTGTCTAAAAATATAACACTATAAATTTTTATAATAACTATGTAATAATGATGTAATTTTTCACACAATTATAAAATTAATTTCTATCAAATGACACTAAAAACGTTATCCACTGACCAAAACATATTCCCCAGTTTATTTATCATGTATCATTTATTATAGATACATTATGGAATCTGCATCTGTCATGACCTGTCTCTCGGGGCCCGTATCGTGACTACCCCAAGCCCACCTTCCATCAGCCAGGGGCTGGCGAATAGTACCAAAGCCTCAAATCCCTAAACTATGAAGGAATTTCCTTTATAAACTGATCTCACACAACAGAGTATGCAACTGGATATAAAACACTAAGTAAAAAATGTATATAAAAGTGTGATGGAAAGTAAAAGGGGCTGGAAATACAAGCCCAACTGTAAAGAACAAGTACAACTAAAAAAAGGAAAAATAGCTAAAAAGGTAAACAACAGCTCCTGGATCACCATCTGGGGTTCCTACGTGAAGGGTAGGTACAGATGGCCTACTCAGCACTCCACGGAAGTCAGACTTTTCTTTGTACTGACTTGTCGTAAGGTCCACCTTTGGGTACCATCTAGTCCTATTGCTCACGGCCTTCGTCAGCGCTGTCCGTCGTCTGTATCCAACAACAACGAGGTGTGAGCATAGTCTGTGCATGGGTGAGTATAATGATACTCATTAGGGACTCGGAGAACTTCAAGGTCTCTCAATAACCAACAAGGATAAACCAAAAAGTATGAAATCACCAGATAACCATCACTTAGATATATGCCCATACATATACCAAAGTTACCTAGTAACCCATCTCAGTCATGAGGAAAATAGAAAAGTCATTGACTCAGCTCAAACAAGGATTTCATTCTTGGGGGTAGTATCAAGTAACAACCCCAGTCAAATTGTCGGAACCTCGGCTAATGGTGTACTCCTCCCCTATCGAGTATATTGGGCTTTCCGCATCATAGAGTGGTTCTTCCCACTATCCTTGAACAGCTGAGGTACTCTCTCTATCGAGTACTATGGGTCTACTACGTCACACAGAGGTTCTCCCCACCAGGGGTCTTTCGCGCTCACACAGAGGCACTCCTCCCCATAGCCTGCTGATGTAATCCTCCCGTCGAGTACCATGGGTCTGCCACGCCACACAGAGGCTCTCCCCATTGTGGTTATGTCGTGTCACACAGAGGCGCTTCCCACTGGGCTAGTGGAAACACTCCAAGTGGAAATGTCAGCACTCGTTAGGTCTCATCTAGCTACTAGGTCTTTAAACTCTACATGCTAGACTTACGGAGGATCCACTCCATGAGCTACTGGTCGATACTCAAACTTTCATGAAGACCCATGTATAAGTATCTCAATGGTCCGCCTCTTCAAATGGGTCTCAACGCAAAAGAAGGCCCATCAAACGGACGCCCGGTCTGTGAGTTATTGGAATATCCGTTCCAGGGGACCGGTTGGTTTTTAGGTTCAAACCAACCCATCTGTACTCCAAATGTGTCCAAATATCATGTGGGATATTCCAAGAGATCTGTCTCACTCTATTCTTTCCGTCACCGCAGACGGTTCATCGATCGGACACCTATAGCTCTAGATATGGGGTGAAAAGGTGAAAACATGGCAATGCAGGTCTGGGTTCGGACCGGGGTCTAACCAGGTCAACGAGTCTGACCTGGTCCATGGGGGCAGACCGGCCAAAGTGGGTGGCCCATCCCGATGGTGGCCCGGCCTGAGGGTCGGCCCAGCCTGAAAGTAGCCCTGTCTGATGGCAGCCCAGCCCGACGGCGGCCCGACCTATGGCCGGACATGAGGCACGTAGGTCCACCTCGCCGCACCCAGGGGGAATGAAACATTCCCTCTGGCTCCTGAATGGATTGGCCGTTCGGGTGTGAGCCAAAACCGACGCCAGGTGGCATTGGTTTAGCACACGCAGGACCCGATGGGGTCCCGTATGGAACAACAACACTGTGCCACCTCCCTCGCAGCCCGGCATAGACATAGATCTCCTTATTCACGGCACGATGGTGCCGCCCCATCTTGTCGACTCGATAGCCTTACGATTCCGATTTCTTCACAGCCGATCTGATGCCGGTCACGTTACTCGGCCTCAGTCGTCATCAAATGAGAACAATCAAAGGGGGTGGGTCGGGCCGTGTTTATGCAGTCTGATCCCTCCATTTTACATTGATATCAATCATCATATCTCAATAATTATTTCAAGAATTAAGAATGTGAATAAATTCCACTCAAACCCCTACTTCTTATGATGTTGATCGTTGACGAAGTCACGGAAAGGTAGCATCGGGAAGAATCCTGGAAGGAAACTAAGGATGAAGCATCATAGGCATTCTTCGTAGTCAGATCCTTCCCTTCTGGCTCGGTTTAAGATTAATGAATGATTTTGACAATCTTCAGTGAATGATGAAGAGGTGTTCTTCACGTTCTTCGTTGAGAGGATGAAGTCCTCCAAATTATTCCAAGCCCTCTCTCAAAGTCCCACCCAAATTAAAGTTTCCAACCAAAATTAAATAACAGATTAATCTATTATTTAATTATTGGAAATAATTAAAATGATTTCAAAAGGTGGTTTTTAATTTATTGGTGAAACGTAACCAAATAAATGATGTGGGTTGAATCAAATAAATGGTGGAGGAATGTGAAGAGGCTCTCCACATCATTGGTGGTTCCAAGGGGTTACAACCACCAGGTGGTCCCCACCATGGAATATCCTCCTATGGGAGGATGTGTGTGAGTGTGACCCACCTCCATAAACACTCATGGGAGGTTATGGTGTGGTGGCCCCACCACTAACCTCCTCTTGTATCTTTTAACCACCACAATTAAAAAAACGTTAACACTTTGTTTTTATTCAATTTAATTGAAAATACCAATATCTAAGTTCCATTCTTGTCAAAACGCTACTGCGGTGAAGGTCTCACTAAGAAATCACTGACGCAACAAGCTCAATTGTGCCCTCATATTTCAATTCCGAGCACCGGTTCAAAAGTTATAAAATCCTGCTCGTAAATTTACTGAACGTACCTGAACAAAACTTCAGAAAATGATTTCGGGCACACCGGGCCTCAGAATCAAGTGCCGTAAATTTTCACGGACTCGTAAAATTCCCATGTATTTATGAAAAAACGTTCCACAGAAATTCCGGATCATTACAGCATCGTAAAAAAATTTAGTATCCATAATATGTTTTATGAGACACTTGTATATAAATAATACATTCCATTTAAAAATTCATTTTATTCAAATGATATCTTGTAACTCATTCACATTATAGAATAATTTAAACATTGTATATCTATCCATTCTCCCATGAATAATTTAAATTTATAGGCTTATTACTACCTCATGTTTAAGCCTTAGGAAAAATTAATCATGAAATAGGCTTTCCATGATGATAATAATGTCACATTTTGAATTTGTCAAATCATAGTCATGTTGGTTATTATGTAATACTATTTTAAAAAATTCACCGCAATCTATCATTATATATATCAAACTATACATTAACATAAAAGTATTGGTATATATTACTTATGGTTCACCCCATGATATTATTCTAGTTATTTTGTCTTCAGTATTAGAAATATATTGAATATAATGTTATATTGTGATAGGGTTTTTTATATTAAAAACAATTTTTCCATCAATAATGTCTTCCAATATCATTAATAAATTATAAAATCATTAGGATCAAAAAACATTAGTAAATATTATCAATTTTTCAATTCTTCGAAAAGTGTCAACATATAATAAAAAAATATATCATATATTTCTACGAGATACCAACAATCAACCTTAAAAAATATTTAATGTTAAAAATATAATGAAAATTAACAAACCTCATTTTGTAATTAGGATCTATCATGATTCATTTGTATTTAAAAATTGTTTTATTTTCACAAGAACAAATATTATTCGAAATTTTATTATTATCTTGGAAATTTACAGTACACCATATAAAAAAAGTATCAAACCCATCACTCATGGGTCATTTAAATTATGGTAACTCAATCCTCATGTACATATAATGCAACCATAATCCTGAAATGTTTTTAGACCTCCACATTCCAAAAAACCAGACAAATAATGATTATATTTAAAATGTATTTCTAAATCTTTGAATGTTTTCTATTTATTATTTATTAAATTAAATGTAAATACTCATAAAGGGGGAATTTAAAATTATAAAATTAATCATTTTACATTATTATTATATTAAATTAAAACTTTAAAATATCATTTCTATACTATATATCAGGTCAAAAATTCCAAAAAAAGCGTTTTAAAATATAATTTTTACGTTAAAATAATATAAATAATCATATTTTTCCCTGTTGTCATAATTTTTATGATATCACTATAGAGGGTTACCATTAAAGTGCAATAAGGGATATCTTTGAATGATTTATTAAAAAACATACAATAATAAATTAAATTATACCATGTTTCCTATATTTAATTTTGTAAATAAACCCTGTGAAATTATTAATATCTCCACAGTTTTTTTCTATGGTATTAGTGTTAACAGACATTATGTTGTGCGGAAATTTAAATTAGGCTAGTCCAAGAGCTATTATAAAACATATACACAATGAATAGATGTTAATAATGGTTTATGATATATAGGTATTCTTAATAGATTAATTAATAAATATAAATAAAATAACATCAAATATTTTAGTTTTTTTCTATTTTATTAATTTTTGAAATAATTTAGAGATTACTAATGAAATCTAAATAATTAATATATTCATAATCACACTATAATTTGGAATAATTGTATATGATAGTATACAACAAATGGTTTCCAGTAAAAATTGGCTTATATAATTTAAATTGAAATATTTCTATCATGGTATAAAAATAATTAATCTATCTCACAATAAAAATATTAGTGAATATATGTTAGTATAATATTATTATATCACAAAACATTTGGAAAAAACCAAAACAGTTTTACAGTAATTTTGAATCAACTAATTTAAACCAACGTATTTATTATTATTAAATATTATATTTTCTAAATTAAATTTGATGAAAGTTATCATATATCTTATAATATCTCTTAAAAATGTAAGGGAACAAATTAATGTGTTGGTTTGAATATCCCTATCTAAAATATGTATATACATTATCCCTATTATTTATCAATGTTGTAAGTGATGTAAAAATAAATTTTTTAATATGATAAAAATAGATCCTAATGAATTTTAGTGATGTATGATTATTGTTCATATTTTATTTAGCACTTATTAATTCTGTTTGTATTGAAATATTTTTAATTTTCACTAAATTACTAATGTATTTCCTAGAGTAATTGTGATATTAATTTCTACAATAAAATATTATATTTTTTAAAATATATATATGAAAATATATTATATGAAATATTTATCATTTTATACATCGATGAAATGAAATAAAAATGTTGAATCCTTTAATCATATCTATTTTTTAATATCAGTGGAAAAAATGAAATGTTTTACTATCAATCATGAATGAAATACATATATGTGTAAAATTTCAGAAATAACATAATATATATAATATAAAATATTATTGGACAATTAGGACACCAAAGTGTGTCTATTACCATCCCCACTTTCCAACTTCTCACTCTCCTCCCAATGAACAGATGATAATGGGGGTACTATAATAATTAGTCCACTCTCGATAATAGCTCATTTTTCAAATTTCAATGTAAAGCACGCGTAATCTAGAAAATTATATTATATTTATAAAATGGAGTTATAATATATCATGTTTCACCCTTTTTATCAATATATATTTTATATATTAGATGTTGTATCTGGATTTGAATCCCTGGGATGTGGTGTTGGAAAAAAATGTTCAATAATAGGTGTAGTGACTAGATCGAATATAAGAGAAACATCTATTACCTAACCACCAACTGTATCAAAAAAATAATAGATGGATGGGATTTCCCTAAGTTAATGCCTCAAAATTTGATAACAATATAATTAAACTACATTTTGATAAGTAATTTCATTCTAATAAAATATCATTTTTTACTTGAGTAATTATTATTCTTGTATATTAAATATATTTTCATGAATTATTTATTGAGAGTTATAACTATAAAATTTTTCATTATTATCAAATTAGAAATAGAAAATGTATATTTTTTGTAAGAAATTTTCAAATTTTGATTAATTTAAATTTTAATATAATAACTGGATGAAATTTTGTTCTGCCAGTTCGATTATATGAAGATGTACAATAATATTGTTTTATTTTTATTATATATATATATATATTGATTCTAAATAATTAATTTAGGAATTATACATATTGTGATAATCTTATAATGTTAAATGTTAGATAGTATAAATAAAACATTTCTGAATTTTTTAATATTCAGTAATATATATTGGAAACCATATGTATGATTGGTTATAATAAATAATTTTTTTTAAACTTTTATGTAATGTGATATAACTATACATATTGATAATTTTCTAATATTTTTTTATGTGCAAATTTTAGTGGAAAATGATCAATGGGATATGAAATATTTTTGGATAATATATGTCCTTGAATTAAAGGATAATAGGATTCAATTAAAATGCAAACTAAATCCACAAAAAAAACAAATTGGACATGACAAGGTTGATACGGGCCCCTATAAGTTAGAATGACCTACAACGTTAATTTTCTTATCTCAAATACACATGATTCATGTGTATTGTTCTTCTACTATTACAGAAGTAATGATTTTATGGTTTTATTATTTATGGGAGATCATCTATATTCCTTAATTTTATAGATAAGAAATTTCAATAACACTAAATTTAATGGTTCCTTTATGATAACTTGATGTCATCATGGTTGAGGTATAAATCATGTTACTCAATGAATAGTACTATAATAAAATGAATTTTTTTTGTTAAATATATATATATTTTAAAGATTCACTATTTGATATATATATTTTACGAATGGGAAAAGTGAAAAAGAAATAATTATAGTCATAATTATTTACAGAAATGGATTTCTTTCTTCTGATAAATATATCTATTAGAATTAGTTAATTTAAAGATAATTTTTTATGGAATATAATACCATGGTAAAATTTCGTCATGACTATGTGAAACATGTGGAGGGTAATAGTTTTGTAAGGATTATGATATATTTCAATAAAAAATAATGCTTGTTATGTGATATATTAATAATGGAAATTGAATACCCATAATAATATATGAATCTTTTTATGTATAATTATTTTTTAACAATTATAATATGGATAGTGGGTAAAGTTTTGTAATAGACACAAAAATCCATCATAAATTAATTTTCAATTCTCACAAATAGTTTTAAGAGTGGGAACGACTCATAATGAATTTCTTTAAAAATAGTACAATTACTGAAATAATTTTTTCACAATTAGTCCATCCCAAAAATATTAATCTATAAAAATTAATACATGCATCCTCCATATAGCCCCCTCAATTTATTTGAATGTATTTTTTGAAAAAAAATTCAATTCAAAATTATTTTCAATGGTATTTAGGATGTAATTCAATTCATTTAGATTAATATTTAATTGTTATTTAATAATTTGAATTATTATTCAAATGTCACATTGGTTGAATTTTCTAAAATATTTTATGTAATATCTATTATTTTCACTAATATATTATCTTCTTAATATATAACTTATATGTAAATTGTATATAGATTTTCATTAGATTTATTTATATGTTACGAATATTATTCTAATTTTACCATGTTAATTATTAAATTAATATTCCATACAATTAATAATAACGTAATTAAACATTCCAATTTAAATACTTGAATTATTATAATATAAAAAAATTTAGAATAATTTTAACCCATGGAATAAGTTCTCAATTATTTATAACAAAAAATATATTCAAATATATAATTTTGACTAGCGTTATGAATGATTAATTATATTATAAATTATTAAATGAATAATGATATATAGTATATCATGGTTATAGTTAGGAAGAACTAATAAATTTATATATTTTTTAAAGAAAAAAAATTAATTGCTATTTATTTTTTAAAAAATTAAAATCATTTAAAATAGTTATTAGTATTTATATTTATTTGAAAAAGTTGATATAAAATATTTAATATTAAATCATAAATATTTGATAATTATAATAATTTTAAAGTAGATAAATATAATAATTTATGTAACTAATAATAAATAAATAAATTTATAATACTGAGAAATAGTTTCAAGATAAAAAAATAAAAATATTAAAACTATTACAAGAAATATGAAGTGAAATAAATAATAAAATATATTTAATTTTTGTTATAGTGTGAGAAAAAATTAAAATTAAAATTATTTATAAATAATGATCAATAAGTGAATATTTAATGTTTTTTTTATATTTTTTAAAATTAAATAAATTACTTAAAATTATATAATGTTTGTCAAAGTAAATAATAATAATAATAATATAAAATATTTATTTATAAAAATGTATATTTATTAATAATTTTACATTATAAATAAATTAATATAATTTAGTTTAATAAAAATATAAAAAAAGAAAATATTATAGCGTTAAAATAATTTATGATTTAATAATTTTTATTTTTAAATTTTACAAATAATGAGATATTGATGAAATAATAAATAATATTATATGTTTTCTATAGTTATGAATAACTAATAAGAATAGTTTTAATTATATATGATAAACAATATACATATTTATTATTAATATTATAAACTATTATAAATTAATAGAATTAATCTAAAAACTAATCGATTTTTATAATTATGAAAAATAGTAAAAATATAAATTATTTAATTTAAAAAATGATTAGTTTTTTATTTATGATTATTAATATGTTATTTTAATTAGTATAAATAAATAAAAAACAAAAAAACAAAAATTATAATACTTTTACTATAATTAGTTATTTAGAGAGTATCAATATACTTAGAAAATATTGAAAAAATATAATATTTTTTAAATATAAAATAATATTTATTAATTTTTTATAGATTTGATGAATTTATAAATTTATATATCATTATTAATAACAACTAATAAATAAATATTTACAAATTATTACATATTTATATAAATTATATATTTAATTCTAAAATTGTAATATTTTTTAATAATTTGTAAAAAATGATAATGATATAATGTATTTAATATTTAAAATTTAAAGTTATTAATTTTTATAAAATAGTCAAAAACCCTACAATGAATTGAATTAAAAATAATGAACAAACAGATTTACCAACGAGAGTGAATCATTGCCGTAAAGCCCATGAATCAGAAAATTTATTAATAAAAAGGATAGAGGTATGTGAGACAAGGATTAAAACAAAATGATGTTTGACATGTCCCACACTACCACAAAGCGTCCATTTCCTTAATTCTTACATATATTCCTTGCATTACCATGACATCATGGATGAAGACCTCTCCTCTATTTTGGGGTGACAGATTAACCACCATGATCATTCACTCTAGTATCCCCTTTAATATCCCTAGTCTATAATTTCACCACATTAGAATAATTCATTTTATCATCAAAGAAATTGACTTCCTCTTGTATAGAATCCTCTCATCCCTAAACATTCTGGGTACCTCCCTGGAAAGCACACAAGGGACCATAGACCTTGGTTGATAAATCAACACCCTCCTGAATTGCATCTTCCAGCACTTGCTCTTCCTGGACACCTAGAACATCTTATTGAACCATAAAATCATCCATAGATAGTAGTTAACTTCCATGTACAAATTGGGCAAACATAATCTCATGAAATGGGAGAATATTATCTCCCTTAACAACATCAGTAGATAAAATAACTCCTCGTCAATTCATTACACAATCAGTATGGAGGATACCAAAATTTGGTGTAATAATGGAGTCCAATAATTTAATGAAATTATGATGTTTCTTAGCTTCATCAACAAAAAATATCTTATTACAATAAGCCTCCAGATGATCAATATTGATGTACTCCTTGATATTTTTTCTCAAAAGATGGATCTTTACCCTTTCCTAATACCATCCTAGTATAAGACAGACGAATATGTACATCTCCAGTTGAATTAGAAAAATGTACAGCTTCTTCATTGTTGTATTTTTACATAGATTTCTCATTTCCCACATGGATTGTTCCTTTCTTATTTCTAATTTGAATGTATATACAACCTTTCCAGTAGATAAATATTGATCTTAAATGTCCTCAGCAAGATCTCCTACAACTTCACAATAATTCACAACATCCATAGTGTCCTCTCATCTATCTCCCTATTTAAGAGTAGTACAATCAACCTTTGGTATAATCCAAGTAGCATGGATGTAATTTAATGGGATAGAATTGTCATCCTAAAATAGAGAAACTACCCCAGAAAAGGAGAACATCTGAGATTATTCCACAATAGAGGTGTCTACTCCACCCTTTATAAGGGAGGGACCAATATCAAGACCTCTATTTTAATTTTTCCAAAAAATGGAATTATTAATTTTTTAAAGAAATTTTCATTTTTCAAAACATATATGGACTTCACTAATAATTTAGTACTTATTTATCAATGTGATTTATTTCTATTAAAATATTACAAAAAAATATAAATCTAGTTTATTCTTATTCATATGTCCATGTTTAATGTATAGGTTCTAATGGTCATGTTTTTGAAAGTTAGTTGTTTATGTTAATACACGGTGTTGCGTGTAAATAATGATATTAAATAAATTTAAATTATTTGAAAAAAAATCACAAAAATAGAAATTATATAATTATGTTATTAAAAATTATCAATATTTAGAAATTTTTATGTTTCTTCTAACTCAGAGAGTCACCTAACTTGGTCTTCATCCCTGGGAGGTAGTTAAGTGAGGGGTCAAAATCATTAATTACTTCAACTATCACCCTTGTAACATATTAATTAATTTATTTGTGAATAAAAAATTCAGAATATTATGATCTGTATATTTAACACATGTATAACCGTAATGGTAATAAATCTACATATTCTATAGGAAAATTTTTCCGAAAAATCTAAATCACGAGTTAGTAAATGTTGAAGGAGAATTTTAAAATGGAAAGAGACATAAGCTAATACTACATCATTATTTGTAAGGATTCTTCCAATACCTTAATTGGTGAATAAATATAGATAAATTTACTTAACCGTTATAGGATAGTTTGATAAAAGGTATAAATATAAATATTCTTTTCAACTCTAAAATATTCACTTTACATTCATCCTTCAAATGGATCAGGGATCCATTCTGAGTCAACATGTTTTTATGATTATATATCTTTTGTAAATCTCGGACCATGTCTCTGTTAGTATATAGGAAGAACTAGAAAATGAGGGATATTAGTCACCATAGTTGTTTAGATCCATTTTCAATAACTATAAGCATTAATAAATCCATATATATTTATCGTTTATTGATATTATGATACATATTATTGGATTATTATATTTTCGTAATTCACACTTAAGAATCTTTTCATTCTTCTTTTCCTACCTTATGGCCATTTTAAAAAATAATAATTTGATATTCATTCAATTATTTAGTCATTTAATATATTTATATATATAAATATAATATGTATATAATACCTGAAACATGTTGAGTTATTCTCTAATTAAGGATGGATGGTTTTTCTATCATCAATGGAGCAGTTATCTATTTTAAATTTATGGGGTTCTCAGGAAATCTATTGTTTCAAAGTTCAATAGTTGATGATGAAATCATTTGTAATTTTAAAATGTTTTCAGAATGTGGTGGTAGGGTTCAGGATGCTTATGAAATTGTGGAATTGGATTGAAGTGATCGTTCATGAAATTGATCGTCATTTTACGATCTGATAACAGATGAAAAGGTGTTTCCTCTTTCGAAGGGTAAAATTTATTATTATCATGTTAATCCCTTCTATGAATTTTTAGGTGGTGAAATAGTTGTTGGTTGATTATGGTACTCCATTCCAGCAATGATCGGTTCGATAGTTGATATTGTTTAAATGAGGAAAGGTGAGCCTTGGTTCAGTGCGTGGCTACCAGTAGAGGCTTTAGATCAAGTCACTAGGAGGGGTGGCGAGATTGGCTTGATTGTGGTGTATGGTTCTATGGTAGCATCCAATAAGGGAGTGGTGCATGTGGTTTACTAACATCCTTGGATCTATGAGACCCATACTGTGGATTTTGGGGTATTGAACATGGTGGCAGTGATCAAATTTTTCCCAGGATATGCAATTAGTCACGACATTACCTTGACTTCTATGGGGGTTGTGTTATTATTATAATGTTGTGAAATTAGTTCCCATATGGTGGAGATATATTTATGGTATTAATAAACTTATTTATGTGATGAAATATGGAATACCTCATTGCACTTACAAGACATTCCAATTAGGGTTTTACGGGATCCTGATGATGTGACCCTCAGAGGAGGCCTATGGTGTTTCTCATGATTGATTGAAATGATGATTGATCCTGGATGAAATTTTGGAATTGTCAATGATAAAATTAGTTGAAAGATGCAATTTCCTCTAGATTACATTGGTTTTTCCAGTGATAGGCTATTGAGGTTGTTGACCAGCATTTTGGGAGGAAGTTACTTTAGGACACACGTGATGGGGTGTCGGAAAGTTGGATCATTATAGAGTTGTGGCGGTAACATAATTATTCAAAGATGGGATTAGTTGGTACCCAATAATTGTTTCAGGTTGAATATAGGGTGTATGGATCTATTTGGATCGTGGCCTTTATGTTTTTGGGTTTTTGTTAAGTATTAATGTGGTTCTACGGGCACTCCATTGTGTGTTTTCATGTATGTAATTTTTTAATAATATTTTATTAGATCATATATTTGGGTTAAAAAATCTATGATCAATCCTAGATTCATATTCTATAATTTATTTAATAATTAATTCCATATTTATGGTTGGGGAGTTGGTATGTGCAAATAGAATCATTATAAATTAATAATTATCGTTGATCATATATAAGGATGAATTTTGTATATCCAACTTCATGACCAAAAATTGATCAAATATAGACTGAATTTCACTATTCAAAATGAATTGGGATCCATATAATATATGAAACAAATAAAAAATATGGGGTACAATATACAAGTTCTCGATATTGACCCTTTTTATTAATATTAAAATCAAAAAATATAATGATTTAAAAAAATATTTATTTATAAAAACAAATAGTGGAACACCTAGTTATGTACTTGAGAATATCAATATTATTTCTATATTCAAATTGATTATCTTCTACAATTCATGAAACTCAATCGAGCTAATTACATATATTGTTTCTAAAATAGGTGTAGCACCAGGAATGAGTTCAATTGATTACTCAACATCATGATTTGATGTAATTCTAGCTATCTCTCTATGAAATACATAAAAATAATTCAAATTTTTAGGCATACATTCAACATTGAGAATATACCAAACCATTTGAGATAAATATCCCACATGAATGAGTATTATGACCCATTGAAAGGTTGAAACTTTCATTCAAATTTTATACTCAACCTCACACCCCGTAGAGATCATAGTTGGATTTAGGGTTTCAAATTTGATTTCCATATTTATTAAATATTAATGTGATATCATTAGGTACATCTAATTGGTGATAAAAAAACTAAAATTACACAAATGAAATCATTATAATATTTTCCTCATGAACATTCACAAACATATTATTACAACATCCCCAATTATAGAGTGGATAATAAGACAACCATAATAATTATTAGTAGCTCCAAAGAATCACATTGTATAAAACAATCATGGGATAATCGTTAGCACTTAGATAATGACATTGAATTTGATAATGCCGAGGTTCCCCACACAAATGTCATTTAACTATTACTATTACATTTGGATTTAATTTATTTTCCCTATTGAACTTTTCATTTTTCCTCTGAAAATATTTTCATTATCCCATTCTTATAAAAATATAAAATATATTCTTATTCATTTGAATCATTTTTCTATGTGTTTATTCCCACATTAATAAAATGTTATAAATTGATGTGTTTCCCTCCATAGCCATTATCACATGAATAATCATAAAATTAAATTTATCCCAAATTAAATTATTTTTCTAACCTCCCATTGTTCTTGTTTTTTATAAAAGTATTAGATTGTGGTTAAGCATAATATTATTATTTTTTTACAGAATTAATTTTCCGGAATAATTCATCATTTATATAATCATTTTATGTTCATTAAAATTATTATTAACATTTTTCTTCATTGTTTAATCCATATACTAAATATTAAATTGTTTTGGTGAGTACAAAACTTCTATAGTCATAGTATCCAATTATATGATTATTAATATCACAATTTTGATGTCCTAAATTAAGTCACCTTATTTATAACAGTTAAAATATATGGTTATGTCAAATAAATATGGGTTATCATTGTTTTTTATAGAACGTGTTATCTATTTTATTACAATTTTTGATAAGGATAATATGAATTAACAAAACCATATCCTGAGGAATTGTCTACCCAAATATATAGTGTAAGGAAAGCTCATTTTTCATTGGCTTAAACCTAGATAAAACTAAAACAATTAGGGTTTATTACCCTTGGTGAACCTTTTTCATATATGAATCAACATGAATGTTTCTATTATAGGATTTCATTACATGTAAAATACCCAATTTCTACTTTTCAAATAAATAGAATGTTAAATTATAGATTGACATATCCCCAATGTTTACACAAATATTCATAAATCATAATCATTAAAAATACATTAATAATTCATTAATACAAAAAGAAGTATCAAAATCATTAAAAACATAAATTTTACATCATTCCGGTTGATTATTCAATACATCTCATTATTATACACCAACCCGAACAAAAATGTATTTGTTTTTTAGAAACTATACATAGAATCATCTAAATTAATGAAAAATACCCATAACCACCATAAATTACATCAATCATATTTTTTTTGTAAATAACATATATTAATCCTTTTATCATAACATTGGGAATAGAAATATTATAATTTCTAATCATAGATACACAACAAGGGTATGTTTATGAGATATCAACCAATGATCAGTTATTAGAATAACATAACAACATAGAAATGATAAAATTTATGGAACATAATAAATCATAAACCAATAATATTAAAAACATTAATCAATAATAATTCCATAAATTACTACAATAATGAAATAAACATGGCATATGAGTATGAAATCATTTTTCATAAAATAGGACCTATGATAAAATATGATATATATTAGGTATTTTTTTCCACACACATAAGATTATAAAATCATATTCATTCTTATGGTTCATTTCCATATTGATCACAGTAGATTGGGTTCACTCCCCATTCCATCATTTCCTTAGTGAATGTTCCCTCCCAATATTATCATAATTGTATGAGTAGAATTCTATGCATGTTTCACTCCTCATTATCATACATATTATCTCCTTATATATCTAAATTAACCCCTTGAATTAGTTTTCTATATAATTATGGTAAAAATATTCAAATAAATAAATATATATATATATTATATATGATAATAAATATATTCATTATTTATTAAAATAATATATCATGTTGAAAACATTTGTTTCATAGACATTTCAACATATTGTGTTATCATACCCAATAGAAAAGAAACTGTTGTAATAAATATTTTTTCCTTAATAAATTATTTCATGGGAAAAAACCCTGATTCATTGATTATCCTTAAACTGTCATCATCAAGATCCATCTATAGAATGAATGCAGTTGGTATAATAAAATAAATTCTATAATGAATCATAAAACGTTTTTAATTATGTTAATATAGTATAAAAATGTTGTTTGAAGAGAATTTTAGCATTGCATTAAAATCCCAAAGATGAAATGTTTCTTTTGGTATCATAAAAAAAATTGAGAATATTGAAAAAAATTATTCATTGAATAATAAAATGGAAACTTTTAGATATTATTAATCCAATTAACCATTCATTATGGTGGTAAAAAAACATTAATTCGATGTATATTAAAAGAAAAAATTATTTCACACTTTTGTGAAAGATAATAAAAAATAATAATGAGGAATTTTTTTAGAAATATTTTAAATTTCTAAATGGGGAGTGAAATTGAATTATTTTTTTAAAAAATAATGTATACATTGAAAAAATATAGTTTAGTTTGAAGAGATTGTACATGAATGAAAAATTCTATCAATGATATTCGATATTAGGTTAGTTTTTTTAAATAAATTTATTATACATTTTTTTAACAAATAGAATAAAATGTTATTAATATATGAAGATTCTATTAATAACCAAATAAGAATAAAATATATTTGGTTTAAAGGTTAATAACCATAATGTAAAACTAACATGGAAAATCTTGAAAAGAAATAAGACTAACAAAAACCCCTGCTATATTTCCAGTATTGATTCACATGTGTTCACTCTCGTTTACAATAAACATGTAATCATTATTTATATTTTCCAAAATTATATTATTATAAAAAATAATATGTGACATTTCATTATAGATTTAAAATAATAATGATGTAATAATTCGTCATTAAGATGGACATTTAGGGAAATTTTGTTTATTTTCCATGCATGTTAATATTTGAAGGTTCCAATACATACACCATAGTAATGGTGTCATCATATATGAAAAAATAAAAATTAAATAAGAACAATATTTCATTATATTAATAACTTTTATATATAGTCACATGAATATGTGGTGAACAATGAAATACATCAAATCATTGATGTGGTAGTCCACATTAATTTATCTTCAATATTTTCAATTTTTGAAGGATGGAAAGAAAGAAAAAAATTATAATATATCACATTAGAATAATTATATTTATATCTAAAATTAATATATAATTTCTGAATATATATTTATGACTATCCATGTAATGACGTTTGAAACACGAATCAGATCACTCAATTTTGTTGGCAGTCCACACATGCATATTAGTGACATTTTCATAATCAAATAGATGGGAATGTGATAATAACCATCAATGATATTGGCAATAAAACGTCTATTTATATTATAAATACATATTCAACCATGTTAGTATTATTATTGAGCATTTGTAAAATGTTTAATTGAAAACATGAAAAGGAAAAGTAATAACATAAACATGTTATTTGGGTATCCTATATTGAGAAGGACCTTAAGGATTTTGGGAGGGGTATTTTGAAAAAAAACATGGCCTCTAGGTAATATAGAAAATTTTGGGAGGAAAATAGGGTTGATATTTTTTAAAATATTCAGATAATGTGGTTTTGGGATTTTAGTAGAGGAGGTTCCAATTTGTGAGTAAGGGGGATGGAACTCCTATTGATACATAAAACATTAAAATTCAATACAGTTATTTTCGAATAAACTTTCCACAAAATAGACCAAATTAGAGGTAAATATATCAATGGGTTGAAAACCTGTTATCCAATAATATGTTGTGATTTATTTATTTTACAATATCACTCACTATATTATATTAACCCTATATTCCTTCTTTAAAACATTAACATATTAATTAATTTTTTGACATGGAAACTACTCATAATAATGAAAAAAATTAAAATAATTAAAAAACAAGTACAGTATGACAGTATATATTAAAAATATTTTATTAGATAAAATTTCTATAACTTGTTGAAATTAATTTTAATAAATGTTTACAAAACATAAATGAATCTATTTTTACAAATTTTTATTTTATCAAAAAAACTAACATAATTTTTAAAATTTACATGTTAAAATAATTAGGCAAAAATAAAAATGTTTTATTTAATATATATCTTACCATTTATGTAAATACATTATTAATAGTTAATAATGTTATTTATCAATTGAAACAAAATATACAAATAGAAAAATAGTTCTTCGAGAAAACATTTTTTATTTTAAATGTATTATATATTTATTTATAATAAATATATAAAAATTATTTAATTTTCTACATGTGTTTTTTTATAATATATATAGGCATATATAGACCCATCAATCAATTATTCAAGCGATAATTAGAATATTAAATAATAATTTGTTAGTAGTATATCCGAGTTTGTTTATATTTAGTGTTGTTTGTAAGCGACTAACCATGAACATTAGATAATCTTGAGTATTGGTCAATAATTTACTTTATTCTACATTTATGATCATTTTATGTTTATATTTTTATAAAATTAGTTGATAAATAACACATTATAAATCAATATAATTCAAAAGTAGAAACATCCAATTAGTATATATTTTTCTCATAATATAATACTTTTAATATAAAATAAGATTTCATTTTTATAAAATAATCAAGACATTAAATGTGACTTCCTAAATTCCCTTAACATTCTTTAAATACTATGAATAATATTTAATTTCCAGGGATGATTAAAAAAATATCAGTAAGGGAGTCACAATAAAGGAAAATCATTTTCATGATGAAAATTTGAAAACATATATTACATTTTCCTTTATCATTCTATTTATTTGATGATAACAAATAATAAAATTTTATATGTAAATTAAACAATAATTTTTTCTAAATGAAATTCATCTAAAACCAATAAAATTAAATTAGAAACCATTCCTATAAAATAGATCATAAAATTCATACAAAATATTAATCCTATGTCCAAAGTAACCAGAGCCCTATAATGTCAACAAGTGAATCCGTTTGTTAATTTACAAACTGATTCATATTTATACATGGAAAATTAACCAATTAAATGTATTGATATCTTGGTGCACCCATCGTTTAAGCTATAATAGGCACAATTGACTGGGCCACCTCATCGTATAAGTTATAATGGGCCCACCCAGAGATATTTGGATTGCTCAATCATATAATATACAACAGGCGTACCCTGTTCTATATGGGTTTACCCATCATAAAATTATCACCTTCCATTACATGATTAAGTTATTGTTATGCTTTCAATTTTAGAGACTCATTTTAATGCATAAACAAATAACTTTTTTATATTGAAATACCCTTTCTTTTTTAAACCCCATTTTCCATACCAAACTATTTATTTTTTGAAAACCATTTTTCTATACTAAAATACACAAATAATAGGGGTTTCATATAAGGAAATAGGTATCCTTGGAAAGGAATTTTAGAATTAAATAATAGTCACAACAATTTGAAAGTCATTGTTGTCATTACGTTTTAAAATGTAGAGATATTCCATTTAAAAAATATTTAAATAAATAAAATATTTATAAAATAAACATTATAATTAATTTTTTTCCTTAATAAACATTTAAAAAGTTATTTCAATCCATATTCATGGAGTAGATTATGATTTTAAATGGAAAAATAAAAATTTCATTTTAGTAATGGAAATCCCATTATCACCTGGGAAACACAAGAATCACATGCAATTAGGTACTCGGAGAGGCGGTGGAAGAGGATGTCCCAGAAAAAATAAAATATTTCCATCACCAAAGTGATGCAACAACATCAACTATAGTGATAATATCTATGTAATGTCTGAGAACTACATATGTATTTAACATTGCACAAAATAAAAATCAAACAATTACCTTGTTCGAATGGGACCTGTGCACGTCTGTTGCATGACGTCGGCGACTGTTGCATGAAGACCACAATGTCAAAGCCCTATATATCATCCACATATATCCCTTAATCCATCCCATTAATCGTTCCTCGGAACCGGGGTGCTATCGGGGTACACCGTCCACCACTTTCACACATCGATGATCCTTACAAGCAAGAATCTTCGGTCCAAGAAGTAGGAAGTTGATGATCTTGCTTGTTTGATAAAATCTCTCTGTAGAATTATAGAGGAGAGAGAGGCTCACAATTCCATCAAATGAATTGTTACATTGGATGATCCTCTCTATTTCTTATATAGGGAATATATAAAATACTTATTATGGGTTCCCAACTCTTGTGTAACAAAGATTCAAAATATAAGTATTATAAATATTTTTTTGTGACAAAATAAATTATGTTATAAGTAATAATTAAAATTTTATCATTCACTAAAATATAAATTAAATATATATTACATAATAAAATTAAGTTATTAAATTTACAGACATCTTCTATTAATATTAGACGGAACCATGATATTCAAATCTGTTTGAATAATATTTTATTCCCTTTATTTATGTAATCCCTTTTAAATACATGTTATAAATAAATTCAAATAATTATTCCAAAAATTAATTATTACTGAATTTATTTATTACGTGGTCATCCATAGAACATTTCTATGACGTTGACCTTATAGTGGAGCCCACCACGTTCTATATTCATATTCCACTGAATAGAGAAGATTCTTAAAGCCCTATTCTGTGTGACCCTCTAAGACTTTATCTCAATAAGGGTGATTAATATACTCTGACCAAAAGCGGGTTCTAGAAACCCATTGAGGACCCTATATAGATAAGGAAAAAATTTAAAGCAACAACTACCATCCTACGAACATTGTTTTTTAATGTAAAATCTTCACCATGGACATCTAAATAAATCATAATGCACACTAGTGTTATCATCCTTTATGTTGTTTTATTTTATTTGTTGATCTATCTGAATGGACTTACCTTTGAAAACCATGGACATTGATTATATGATGTTGATACCATCCTAATCAATTAGATTTGAGATGTATCTTCCTCATCTCAAAAGTTACAAATACAATCTTTATCATTCAATCAATATCTTCTCACTAATGATGTACCCATCAAAATAAAACATTCCATGACATCATTACCACTATTTTCTCCTTGCATGAAATTACACAATTAAATGGAATGAAAGGTAATGATCTCATGTCTAGCGATAAATACACATATTTGTATATAGTAATGACAAATTTCATTTAAAACAGGTGGTGTTCATATTTTCATGGTCAGTACTCATGATCTCAACTACTATAGATCAGCAAGTGCGAACATAATGAGAATAATTCTTGATTATCATGTGCCTCCAACACCTGATAGTCCCAAATCATCTATATCCTTTTTAGAATTATGTAACTATAAAATAATACGTTACTTGAGATGACAATCATTTCATCTCGAGGTTCATAGTACAGTCTGAATCTAATATAACCCTTTGATACAACATGTATCCTAAGGAAATTTATATAAACTAAGTGGATGAAAGAGGTATATAAACTATTATGGAAAGATAAACACATTTATAGATAGAAAACTAAAAACATGTAGTGGTAATCAAATTAAAACACATTTCATTTCTAGGGAACCCACATTCGACACTCACACTTGCACTAGAGCCAATTGCAGACTAGTGTCAATCTACTATTTGGCCCATAAGAATAATGCCTCAGCTGAGAAATGGATTTAGATAGGGGTATTCCATGTTATCCTAAATGGATACTCTACTAACTGTGACATATCCTTTCAAGGTAAAATACATCAATATATGAATCTTCTGATGTAAATTATATGTCATCCGGTGAGACCCGGGCTCCTTAGAAAGCACCACATCATTGGAATTATCATAATATACTATAAAATGTTTTTTTATACATGGAAAAACACCAATATCTCTGATAAAGCTATTTATCTAGGATGATTTCTTTTCTTGGAATCAACAATACATTCAAATTCTACTGTAGAATCATTATCCATAGCTTTCTTTGAGCATCTCCAGCTCAGTGAACCACCATTCAAGCAAAGGATATAGCCTGACTGTGATTTCAAATCATTATGATCTGTCTAGAAACTAGCATCAGTGTATTATCTCACTACTAGTTCCACATGTCCTCCATACACTATGAACATATCTTTGTATGCCTCAAGTACTTGTGGATAATTTTAATAGTAGCACAATGCAGATATCCTGGATTGGATTTATATATACCCACTATGATTAAAGAAAAAGAAACATTAAACCCATTACATGGCATGGAATACATGATAGAACCCTAATTCAAAGGCACAAGGAATTCTACTCATTCATTAAATATCCTCCTTATTTTGTAAACTGATTTTCTTGAGGTATTAATTCCATGTAACATAGGAAACAATGCTCTATTGGAATTATCTATAATATATTGTTTCAGTGCATTTTTAATATATGTACTTTGTCTTATCACAACAAGACTTTGAGATCTCTCCTATAGATCATTATCCATAAAATGTAGGCTGCTTTACCTAAGACTTTCAGGGAGAATCATTCTTTTAACCATTTATTACCGGTTTTTTGATGGCCATGACATTTCCAATAATTAATTTTTCATTAGCATATAACTCATAGAAAATTATCGAATTCCCTTTAACAATTTTATAGACTCAAGGATGTCTTTCATTTGAAAAAAAATCTCTTACGGCCTCATCTAAATGAATATTGTATGATAATGGTGCCTACATCAATATATAAATGTATCTCTTCATATTTCAATCGTTATTAGAATTCTTTGACTTGACGAACCATTCCAGTCGATTCATGTTGTAATCTTTATCCCACTACACATTTATAAATTCAGATTTTTCATCAATTTTCCAAATCACATAATCATGAATGCTTTCTATCGCAGGAAATATTATGATGGATTTATGAATTGCTACTGCCAAGAAGGATTCATAATATTCCATGAAACGACATTTCCTAAAACCATTTTCAATCAGTCTCACTGTAAATGTATTGAACATAACAACCACGTCCAACATCTTTTTGAATAACCATTTTCATCCAATGGTATTTACATCAGCTGGTGGGTCTACAAAAATTCAGACATGATTTGGGTATATGGACTCCATCTCATAATGTATGGATTAGTTCAATTTAGCATATTCATTTCCTTTTACTACTTCAATATAGGCTAGAGGTTCATCATCGTCAAGGAATAATGGGTCAGATGACTAGGTGATAAGAAAACCATAACGCTATGGTTCTATATCCTCTCACATCGACCTACACAGTATTGGTGTTTCAAAAAGAAATTCTTCTTCTAATTTCCCTGGTAGAAATTGTCCCAGAAACAAATCTTTTTCATTTGGAGCATTAACATCATAAAATTCAATCTATCTCTCACATTATCCAATAAAAATGTGTACCCATTCTAGAAATGCGGTGTTTCATTACACAATATCATTTTTATCTAATGTTTTATATAGGTAATACCATTTTGTCCCCATAGAATATCCTATAGATATGAAATTCATGTTTCTAGATGATAATATGTCAATTGGTAAACTATTGAATAATTACTTGAACCCCCATACACATATGTGTGTCAAAATAGGTTTCTTTCCCTTCCATAACACAAATTGAATCCCATCTACAACTTTAGATAGTACTTCATTATGTGTATATGTTTCGGCCTTCAAAGTGAATCCCCAAGAGGATAATGGATGAGTTTCATGAATCATAATTGATCTGACAATGAAAAGCAAGGTCATATTCCTCTTTTCAATATCACTACTTTTTTATGTTGTATAAGGAGCAGTGAGTTGGGATACTACCCCACACTCCTTCACGTAATCAATAAAATATTGGTTAAGAAATTATCTTCCTCAATCTGAGCAGAGTGATTTTATCTTTATACCATGTTGGGTTTCTACTTCAATTTTGTATTCATTAAATATCTAAAAGAACTAGACTTATACCGCATTATGTATATATATCCATACCTACTATAGTCATTAGTAATTTTAAAGATGTTTCAAAAACCACCCCTTTCCTCTACTGGAAAAGGACCACAAAAATTAGTGTGAATTAATTTCATTATGGTATTAGATAATTATCCCTTCCTTTAGAAAGGTGATTTCATCATTTTTCCTTGTAAACAAGATTGAGATCGATCCAATAGTTTTAATGGTACCGGGTCTAAATAACCTTCTTGATGCAATCTTTATAATCGATTCTTGTTTACAAGGAATAACCTGATGTACCATATGAGGGTGATATATGAGTTAGTTTGGATGGGTTTTTCATATATTTTAATTGTTTTGTTATTTAGTTCTTGCATATATAAAACTTTCTTATGATGTGTTATACCACAGTAGATGTCATCCATATAAAAGAGACAATATTTTCATCCAAACTTGAAATTAAATCCCATAGTTTCGAAAATCAACCCAAAGTCCATGTTTTGGGTTATAGAAGGTACATAATAACAATTATATAAAACTAGAACCTATCCACTTGGAAAGGATAAATGACACTCCCACTGCCAAGGCTTATAGACTTGCACCATTTGAAACGTTGTTATCCACTTCACCTTTCTCAATCTTCTCGAACATACATGGTTCATGTATATTAATACAAAATACCAATCGCATGTGCAATTTCATATCATATTTGATTACTTTTTTATCATTTAATAAGAGATTTTTGTTTATCATAGATAAGAAGAAACAATAATGTTGAATAAAATGTGGATGATAAGCAAATATAAGTTAGTGATTTTAGTAATAAAACTGAGAAATGTGAAAATTATTGAATTAAATATTCACACATATGAAAACCTAAAAATAAAAAACTAATGAAAACCATCAAAAAACATGAAATACGTCAAATAAATAAAAAAATATAGAGTAAAAAATGTCCATCATGAATAAGACAGGATAATCAATTTGTTGAAAAATGTCCAGTAGTAAAAACCTCTAGCGTAAACATCCTGCATCAATAAACTCTAGCATAATAAAAAACGTCCAACAATATCCTCCTCCAGCATGAGTAACATCCAACATGATGAAAAATGTCCAGAAAGAAGAATTTATATCAAAACATCCATGTAACACCCCGACCCTAGAAGCCCGGAGAGGGTGAATTATTTTAATACATTATCATGATTACAAGGAATCATGTCCCGAAGGACTGATCAGTTTAGTAGACTTGGAAAATAGGTTACATACATTTAATTTACATTACACATTCAAACATGAAACACAACATAACTAATCTGTTGAGAATGAAATTATTCCCCTATATTAAACCTTCATATCAAACATAATACACTTCTTGAAATCCTGGGAAAACAAAACCTATGAAAGGATGAGATCAAAAGATTAGTAATGGTAAATAATTTAGCAGAAGCTATAAACTTTTTAGGTAAGACACTAGTTTGTCTAATGAGACATACCGATGCATTTATGGGTTGTAGAGGGGCTCACCCATCACTTACTATGTCAAATTCATTTCTCATATGGAAATGTTGAAACATAACATAAACATTTGTATTAAATCTATCATACAAAATTTCAATACATCAACCATAAAACATGAAGGGTATAAAAATCAAACATCAAAAATCAATCATATCATAACTCATTCAATACAATATGGAAGATTTTATTAAAATAAATATCATTTAATCAAGAATAATATTTAGTAAGGGATATTGACATAGTTTAACATGATCAGTAAAACATTTTGAGAGAAATATCCCTTTTTGTGAAATCGTTTAAAAGTCACACATTTATAAAGGATGACATTTTAAATATATTTTTAAATTAAACATTCCCATTACAAATTGGAAATATTTAAGTAAATTTACATTTTAAGAAAATCATTTCTATATAAATAAATACATAAAAGCTGTTGAAAAACAAGGACATTAATGGAAAATGATTTAGAAAAATAAATATTTAAAACATTTAAAATTATGTTTTATATGAAGAGTATGTAAAAATAATCTTTTGGAAATTTATTTTATGAAACATGGACCTAGATAATAAATATTTCCAAAAAAATACTTACATATAAATAATCTCAGATAATAATGGGATTGAAGAATTAATCCTTACCTTGCACATTTCTTTCGTCGAGGGAACGATTAACCTCATGTATAAGGACCATAGTATATTATTAAATTATAGGAGAACCATATTATTATTTATTATAGAATATATGATTCATTTAGGACTGTATACTATCCATTTAATAATGATTTTTATGTTAAATTAACATTTCGGATAATAATCAATTTATTTATCGTATGTGTATTAACATTTTATTCATGATCATATCATTTAGATCATGATTTAAATAATTCTATAATATAAAACATGATATATATATATTATATATTTATAATATAAATATTTATAATATATAGATATATGATGTCAAGACCCATCCCCTGGGGCCCGTGCCGTGACTACCCCAAGCCTGCCTTCTATAGGCCTGGGGATGTCAACTAGTACCGAAGGTGTATTCCCTAAAATAGGGAATGAATTTCAATTATAACCTGTAAGCACACGTATCCAAGCCCATAGCAAGATAATAACACAAGTAAACTGAACTATATACAGAGTGAGTGCAGTATGTAAAAGGGGCCAGTATACAAGCCCAAATGGAAAAGTACAATTACAACTGAAGGAAAGTCAGATGTTGGGTTGTCTTCCAAGGTTCCTACCAGAAGGGTATGTACAGATCGCCTTATCAGCACTCCACATCCCCCCGTCTCCTCTATGTACTGACAGGCAGTATGTACCTCCTCTAGGTACCATCCAGTCCAGGTACTCACATCCTTAATCAGTGATGTCCTTCGTCTACATCCAACTCATCAAGGTGCAGCCGAAGCCCATGCTGGGGCGAGTATAATGATACTCAGTAAGGTCCCCGAGACCCTCTGGGTCTCACAAAATCCATCAATAATAAATCACAAAGCATGAAATCAATAGATAACCGTACTTAGGTATATGCCCATACATATACCAATGTAATTAGGTAATCCATCTCAACAATGAGGAAAAAACAAAGGTACAGACTCAGATCTCCCAAAGATTTATTATATGAGTATTATCAAGAACCATTCCCAGTAAAAACATCGGACACCTCATATGTGGGAGAAATCCTCCTCTATCTGTGATAGTGAGCCTGCTGAGTCAAAAAGAGGCACTTCCCACAAACCTTGGACTACTGAGGTACTCCTCCTCTCGAGTACCATGGGTCTTCCATGTCACCAAGATTCTCCCTACCATGGGTCTATTGTGTCACCAAGGTGCTCCCCCTCGTGTCTTGTTGAGGTAATTCTTCTCTGGATTACAGTGGGTCTGCCCATTCACAAAGGTGCTCTTCGCTGTGGGTCTGCCGTGTCACTAAGGTGCTCCCCAGTGGGCATGTCGAGTCACTCCAAGTCGAAATGGGAAGTAGTCATCATGTTTCAGCCAGCCACTGAGTTCTCGCATTATGCTCTCCCGCCTTGGGGAGGATCCGCTCCACAAGCTACTAGTCAATACTCCAACTGCCATGAAGTCCCACGAAGAAGTATCTCAATAGTCTGCCACATTATATGGATTTGAACTTAATAGACGGCTCGTCAATCGCACACCCGGTCTATGAGTTATTATCCTTTTCATCTAAGGTGTCTGGTTCGATTCATGCTTGACCCAACATGACCACACCCCATCTCAATCGAAAATTATAGTGGGGTAAACTCTAAGGGACAATCTCGCATCAATATTTCTAGTGCTATTGACGGTTCATCAAATATACTTCCATTGAAAAAGTTATGGCCAAAAAAAATTAAATGGGTCGTAGTGGGCCCTGGTCCGGTCTTCCAATGTCGGACCGACCTGGCCCGACCCATTCGGTCCGGCCTGGACCATAGTGCGGCGCAGCCCGTTGGGTTCTACCAGGCCATCTTGGTTAGGCCCGACATGTCGTGTGGTGTCGAGGAGAGGGCCACGAGGGTGAAAGGGAGCAGGGCGGCTCATCCGAGGATGTCGGTTCTATAGTGGGAAGGCAGTTTGGCTGCAGGTAGCGGTTCGGCCGCGGGCGGCGGTCTATCCGGGTGATGGAATTTTGTACGCGCGACAGCGTTCTAGCCGCAGGACGGTGGTCCGGTCGCGCGCGGGCGGGGGGGGGGGGGGTGTTCGACCACGGGGCGACGCCTCAACAATGGGGCAGTGCAGAGCCACGGACGGTATCGGTGGTCGAGGGTGGCATAGAGGCCACAAGATGACGTCGTGGTGTTATCACTGACGCCGCGGTCGGCATTGGTGTCGACCGACATTCTAGTGGTCCAACCATGGATGGTTTTTGTCCTCCTCCATCGCGAAGAACACCCCATGATTTGTGGAAGGGTCGTGCCATGTTGGTTAGGCTCGTACCCTCAACATTACGGTGGTAGCATATGGCTCATTAAGAAAATTAACATAAAAGTCAATTCATATACTCCCACAATGATTGTTCCCAACCCACAAATGAAATTGAAGCGGTGTACATGGGAAGTGATAAAAAAATATAAGTAAACCCCACCCATGTTTTCTTGATGACGTTGACAAGGATGCAATGAAGAAGATGACTCACTGGGAAAAGATGAATGTAAGCGTTGTCAGCATTTTCCTCGATTGTTGGTTCGTGGGTCTTCTTCTTTCTTGATTCCAAATAATGTCATATAATTGCGTTATTTGTTCAGATAAAAAAATATTCATTGAAGGGCATTCCTCTCGATTCTCAAAGATTCTCCCTTTTCCCCAAGAGTTTCCCCCAATTCCACCCAAATAAATTTTAGCCCACATAATAGATTATGCTGCCACAATTTCAAATTCGATTAATTAATTAATTTATGGGTGGCATAAACAATTATGGGTTGTTGGAACAATTAATTTGAAGGAAGCTTAAGAGGCTCCTCCACATTAAAAAAAGGAGTTCAGAGGTTTCTCCCTCATTAAGAGAGGTGTTCAAGAGATTTATAACCTTGGTGGACCCCACCACCATAAAATCTATAATAGAGGTTAGGCTTGGGTGGTCCCCACTACCGAGCATTCAATTTGGAGAATAAAAATATTGTGGTCCCCATCTCCACAATATCCAGAAGAGGTTGGTTACTAAAAAATAAATAAAATGTGTGTATTTGTTTTTACTATTTCATGAAAACCCCAAAAATTACCTTTCACCTTCAACCAACTACTGTAGAGGTTAAAGTCTCATTAAGAAAATACTGGCATTGCGAGATCAATGGTGCCCACATATTTCAATTCCAAGCACCGGTTCAAAAGATATAAAAACCCGCTCAAACGTTTACTGAACATACCTGAACAAATGTTTCGAAATTCATTCCAGGAACTCTGGGCCACAGAATCATGTGTCGTTAATATTTATGGACTCATAAAATTCCCATATATTTAAAAACATTCTTTAAAATTCTAGGTCTTTACATTATCCCCACATCAAGGCTTTACGTCCCTATAAGCCACAACTCAAACAAAGGGAACATGTGGGGGTACAGAGCATGAATCTGAGACTCTCGCTCCAATTTTTCCTCCTGGAGGATCCCATGCTGCCAGAGAATGTGCACCAAAGGTATCAACCATCCATGAAGGACCCACTCATGTCGATCCTCAATCTCTAATGGAACCTCCGTAAATTTCTCCCCATCATCGACGTCCAGCTCGCCATGGTCTATGATGTGGGAAGGTTCGTTAATGTATCTCCTCAGTTGGGTTACGTGGAGGATGTTATGTACCTGGTGCAACTGAGGTGGAAGAGCTAAGTGGTATTCCACCTCGCCAACTATTCTTGGGAACTGAAAAGAACCGAGGAACCTCGGAGATAACTTGTCTCCACGGCCAAATCTTCATAGACCTCGTTGGGGTGAGACTCATAAAAAGATGTGGCTTCTATCCTCAAACTCCAGAGGTCTCCATATCCTATATGAATGTGGCTTCTTCCTACTCTGTGCATTCTTCATCCACTCCTGGATGATCTGCACCTTCTCTGTGGTAGCCCGTACCATCTCTTGTCCCACTAGTGCTAACTCCCCTGGGTCAGTCCAGCAAAAAGGTGATCTGCAAGGTTGCCCGTACCACTCCTCAGAAGGTACCATCTTAATGGTGGAGTTATAGTTGTTTTTTTATGAAAACTCCACCAAAGATATGTGATCATCCCAGCTACAACTGAAGTCGAGGACACAAGAACACAACATGTCCTCGAGGGTCTGAATGGTCTGCTCTATCTTTCCATCTGGCATGCCGGTGACGATGGCGATGTGTGCTATCGATCCACATTGATCAGCTCACTGGGTTGGCGTGATTTGAAGTGATGATGGTTTGAATTTTGAAACTGGGTGTGTGACGACAGATAACCCAAAGAACTATTTCTGTTTTACTATTTTGATTTTGTAATTCTGTAATGTGGGTGACTTGATGTGAAGGAATGGTTCTGTAGTGGTTCCCACTTACCTGAAAGTGGGTTTTCAATAAAATAAAAAAATTGGATTGTGTGAGTCTGGCTATATGTCTGAGGATGGTAAGTGGTGCTCAAATGAAGTTGTGCCCCGAAAGCCTCCTACATCCCCTTATATATCTGGGAAGTAAAACATGCATCACGATCGGAGACAATCTTCGAGGGTAATCCATGGAGCCGCATAATCTCATGAACATATAGGCATCTCATTATCTCTACTGAACTGTGATCTCTTCTCAGAAGGAAGTGGAATGACTTGGTGAGTCGGTCAATGATCACCCAAATCGAGTTATGTTCATCGGATGTACATGGAAGTCATGTCATGATGCCCATGGATATCCCATAACACTTCCACTCTGGGACCTCTAAAGGATGATACAAGGCTGATGGTACCTGATGCACCGCCTTAACATTATAAAAAGTGAGGCATCGAGAGACAAAATCTGCTACAGCTTTCTTCATTCCCGGCCAGTAGTGCAATCATCAGAGATCCGGGTACATCGTTGCCACTCTTGGATATACCGCTAGAGGGGAAGTGGGGAACTCCCTCAACATTGCCTCCTGAAGGGACACTGGTACCATGGTATGTCCTCTAAAGTGGATGATATGCTCCCCACCTTTAGAAAATCCATTAGGTCTCTGCCCTATGGATACTTGAGCACATTGTTTCTCACAGTCAGCATCCCCACGATACGCCTTCCTAACTCATATAATATGTGGGGGAGTGACTGTAGAAAAACATATCCGTCTCTATCCACAAAGGGTATTTGTAAAGTGGCTAGCTGCTCTATCTCCTTACCTAGAAGATATATAACATACCTCCTTTTGAGTGAATATACTACAACGTTTCCCAGAACAAGATTATAGACTATCTCAAAGTCATTGTCCTGAGGGAACTCAAGCCAACATTCTTGTCTCAGTTTTAGGTCTTTTTGAGAGAAGAAATACAAGAGACTCTTGTGATCAGAGTACACTATAAAACACTCCCCAATCTGATAGTGTCACCACATAATCAATTAGAAGACCACTACTGGTAACTACAGGTCTTGTGTAGCATAGTTCTACTCATGTTGTCTCAACTGTTGAGAACCATATGTGATCACTGCTCCTTCCTCGATCTGGACACTTCTGAGTTTTGTTCCTGATGTGTCACTGTAGACTACGTACCCTATTCCCTCATCTGGTAGCCTCAAGATGGGGGTACTAGTCATCCCCTACCTCATCTCATGAACACTATACTGGAATCCCTCTGACCAAACAAAGGGTTTCCTATTCTTTATCAAGATTTATAGTGGTTCTGCATCTATGGAGAAGTTTGGCACAAACATTTGGTAATATCTAGCCAAAACCAAGAAACTCCGAACCTCCGTCACAGTCATGGGTATCTCCCAAGTAAGTACCGCCTCAATCATTGATTGATCCACTACAACTCTAGCCTCTGATATGAATGTCCTAGTAAGTGAAACTCTCGGATCCTGAACTGGAAATTCGAGAGATTACCATAAAGCTGGTGCTCTCTGGGTGTGTCCAGTACTGATCGCATATGATAAGCATGATCCTTCTTAGTAGTCGAGTAGATATGAATGTCGTTGAAGATGAATACTACAAATCGATCAAGGTATGGCTGAAAGATCCTATTCACGAGTTCCATGAACACTACTGGAGTGTTGGTCATGAAAAATGGAATAACCTAGAACTTGTATTGGATGTACCGACACCTAAATGTGGTATTCTGCACATCCTCATCTCATACACTAAGATGGTGATAGCATGATCTAAGGTCTATCTTTGAGAGCCATTGTTCTCCAGTTAGCTAATCAATGAGGTCGTCAATATTATAGAGTGGTTACTTATTCTTCACGGTCACCTAGTTCAGGCACTGATAGTCAACACAAAGCCTCAAGATCCAATCCACATTCATGGGGAATAGAATCAGAGCTTCCCAAGGAGAAACAATGGGTCATATTAATCCCTCCCATACAAGTCCTCTAACTATTCCCACTGCTCCGATGCACCATGGGAGCCATCCCATATGGTAGTGTAGATATCAGTGTCGTCACAGGGTACTAGTCAATGTAAAATTCCTCCTATCTATGAGGAGGTAGACCATGAACATCATTAGGGAAAACATCTGCGTAGTGGTCCACCACTACAGGATAACTCAGACTCTCCACATTAATAGCTCTGAGGGTAAGGCTAGCCAACTGATGAGTGATCGGTTGTACTTTCCATTGGGTAAGTCCATCATGCGCTACGAAGGCTCTCTTTTCTCGGGTGATGGTAAACCTGGTACCGTCCATCCGGACACACCGCACCATGTGCCTAATACATTCAATCTGAGCATGGACTGTAGATAACCATTCCATACCCAAGATAACATTTTTAGGCCTCGACGTTGTTACTAGTAGATCCCAGTCGAATCTCTTTCCTCCTAGAGTAATCTCACACTAACGACACCAGTGAGTAATCATTGAATCTGCTCCCATATGAGTATCTAGCTATAATGATCGATCCAATGGCTCCGTCAGATTCTCTGATCTCCGAACAAGGGAAGTGGAATAAAAATAATGAATGGAACCTGTGTTTTCATGAATTTTAGTTATGGTGTAGTAGACACAGATCATACCTCGTATCATCTCTAGAGTTCGGGGATCATACACCTTAGCTTCCTAGAGCTGAGATCTCCCCTTTCCACCTGCTCCATATGGTCAAGGAGGACCTCTGTCGCTGCCTGGGTAGTCCTTCGACTATCTTATGATCATCTGTATGGTGGGTCAGACAGTCACAATCCATGTGACCCTGCCCACTGCATGTGAAACAATACTCGCTCCTGGAATAACTGGATCCTCCTCGGTTACCCCGCACAACTGATACAGAGTCATGTGTTCATCCACATGTAGGTCTAGTCCTCTTGGAACTCTATGACATTTGTCTACTTCCAGCTATATAAGACTCTGTTACATTATGACTGGTAGTGGTTCTCATAGCTAGTGACAACTCGGCAAGGAAACTCTCCACCAAGAGGGCTCTCTCTAACAAACCTGCATACATCAGGATACTAAGTGAGATCATCAAAGCCATGATCTCCCACCTGAGCCCGTGTTGAATGGTCTATTCCATGAATAAAGGGTCCCACATGATATCTGTGGAGTAGTGTGAGAGGTCAGTGAACCTTGATAAGTACTGAGCTACTGTCATACTACCCTGCTGTAGATGAAGTAGCTCTTGTATACGCACAATGCAAAGAGTCACTAGAACATACTTTTCCCAAAATAGGCTCCCAAATTCTTAACAAAGAAGTGCCACCTCATCGTGATCGTGGAGCACCAAACTCCACCATCTTCCTGCCGCAGCTTATAGAAGGCTAGCCATAAGGATCCCCATGAGATTGGATGGTGTACCTACGAGTCGGAAGACTCTCACCATAGCCTCTAGCCAATACTCAGATGCGTGTGGGTGTGACTCTCCCTTAAAACTGGGTGGCCTCTAGTGATAGAACTCATGCAACATGCTCATGTGTCATGCCCTATCTGCTGCTGGGGCGGGTGGTATCGGTGGTCCAATAGGGAATGGTACCATTAGGGCCTCTGTTGGTGCCTTTACTAGAAGAGAGACCTATACTGAGGCCTCGTCGCTCGGGTGGATATTAGACCATACAACTCTTGGAACTCTAGATGGATATCTTCATGGTGGCATCCTGAAAAGAAACAAGTGCACCATGGTCAAAATATTATACCTGATGAGATAACTCAAAAAATATCACAATGAATGCTCTTGGAAACACACACGTAATCAGTGTTTTCATGTACTGAGTTAAAAAACAGAAGTCAGGGTCCTGGTGTATGTATACGTCAGTCACCACACCAACACTGGATTCCCTAAACTGATAACCATACTTACTAAACATAACACTATTTCTGTTAAAAAATATCAGACTCATATGTTTCCTAGTAGAACAAACTCTTCAGATACCAATTTGTCATGACCAGTCCCCTGGGGCCCATGCCATGAATACCCCTATCCTGCCTTCAATATGCCAGGGATTTTATACTAGCACTGAAGGCATATTCCCTAAAACTGGGAAGACATTTCCTTTATAACCTGTAAGAACATGTCACCATGCACACAATAAGATAAGAACACAAGTAAACTGAACTGTAAACAGAGTGAGTGAAGTAAGTAAAATGGGCCAAAATACACACCAAACTGGAAATAAAAAGTTCGACTAATGAAAAGGGAAAGTCAGTTGTTGGGTTGTCCTCCAAGGTTCTTACCTGGCGGGTAGGTACAGATATTCTCCTCACCACTCCACATCCACATGTCTCCTCTTCGTACCGACACGTTGTATAGTACAAATCCAGTTACCATCTAGTCTTGGTACTCTCAAAATTAGTTAGAATTTTCTGTCGTCTGCATCGAACACAACAAGATGCAGGCAAAGCCCGTGCAGGGGTGAGTATAATGATACTCAGCAGGCACCCTGAGACCCTCTAGGTCTCACTAAGTCCATCAAGGATAAAACCCAAGGTATAGAATAATCAGATAATCTTACTTAGGTATATAAATATACATATACTTATTTTATCAATAATAAATCTCAATCATGAGGAAAACACAGAGTTATAAACTCTTCCCACACCAGGATTTATTCATGGGTTAGTATCAAGTAACATTCTCAGTCAAAACGTCAAACACCTTGGTTATTGGATTAATCCTCCTCTATTGAGTACAGTGGGCCTATCATGTCATATAGAGGCATTTATTACTAACCGTGGACTGCTGAGGTACTTCTCTTGTCGAGTACCGTGGGTCTACCACATCACAAAGGTGATCCCCAATGTGCGTATGTCCCAACACCTTGGTGCTCCCACTAGTATCCTATTGAGGTACTTCTCCTATCGATTATTGTGGGTCTACCGCATCAACATGGGTCTCCACACCATGGGACTACCGCGTTACCAAGGCGCTCCCCACAGGTCTTGTCGAGTCACTCCGAGTCTAAATGGTCAGCAAACATCAAGTCTAAGCCATCCCCTAGGTTCCCACACTATGCTCACTCATCTCTAGGAGGATCTGCTCCACAAACTACTGGTCGATACTAAAACTGCAATGTAGTCCCTCGAAGATGTATCTCAAAGGTATTCCACGTCATAGGGATCTCAATGTAACAGACGACACGTCAATCGGTCATCCTGTCTGTCAGTTATTTTCCTTTCTGTCCCAGAGGCCCGGTTGGATTCATTCTCGATCTAAACTGATCATACACCATCACAATCCAAAACTCCAGTGGGGTATATTAAAAGAGACTATATCGATCCAATATTTCCAACGCCACTGAAGGTTTTTCAAATGAACGTTTGGTGCCAATGTTATCGCCAAAATAAAGAAAATGGGTCGTAGTGGGCCTTAGTTTGGTCCGACCATGTCGGACCGACCCCGCCCGACCCGTTGGGTCCAGCCCAGACAGTGGTTCTTCACGGCTTGTTGGTTTCATCCCGGTCTGTCGAGTCTGGATCGAAAGGCCGTGATGGGCCGCAGAGAGTGCCATTAGGGTGATGGTGAGGGGCGACCGCCGGGCGGGGATGGAGGTGCGGCTGTGGGGCGGCGGTGTGGCCACGTGGGGGCGGAGGTGTGGCTGCAGGGCGGTGGTCTTGCCATGTGGGGGGGGGGGAGCCACGGACGGCGGCAGACGACAGTGGGTGGTGACGGTGCACCCCGTCTGCATCGCATCCGGTGGTGCTGGAAACTGCCATTCTCATGCTCCAACCATGGATGGTTTCCATCCTCCTCCATCACGAAGAACACCATGAGATTTTTCGAAGGTTCGGACCATGTTGGTTTGGCCCGTACCCTCCATGTTAGGGTGGTAACATATGGATCATCAAGAACATGAACATGAATGTCAAATCCTATCCTCCCTAAATGATTGTTCCTAACCCACAAAAGAAATATAAGGGGTGTACATGGGAAGTGATAAAATAATATTATTAAACCCATACCTCATTCACTTGATGAAGTCGGAAAGGTCGTAAGGAAGAAGAATAATCTTTGGGAAGAGACAGACATCAGTGTTATCGGCATTTTCCATGATTATTGGTTCATTTTTCGTCCTCTTGCATGATTCTGAAGAACATTCTTTGATAGCATTCTTTGTTCGGAGAAGAAGTTCTTCGCTGGAGAGCATTTCTCCCAATTCACCAATCATCTCCCTTTTTGCTAAGAGTTTCCCCCAATTCCACCCAAATGAGGTTTGGCTGACTTAATAGATTATGTTGGCATAATTTCAAATTCCATTAATAAATTAATTTATGGGTTGCATAATAAATTAAGGAGGGTTGACACATTTATTGTGGAGGAAGCTCAAGAGGCTCCTCCAAATTAAAGAGGGAGTTGGGAGGTTTCTCCATCATTAAGAGGGGTTTTCAAGAAGATTATACCTCGGTTGGTCCCCACCAGCACATTATCCATAGTGGAGGTAAGGATCGGGTGGTCCCCACCAATGACCATTCAATTTGAACAAGAAAACTCTTGTGGTCCCCACCTCCACAATATCCACAAGAGGGTGGTTCCAGCAAAATAACTTAAATTTTTTGTTTATTTTATTTTATTATTTCCATGATAAACCACAAAATTAAATTTCACCCTCAACGAACTACCATCGAGCTAAAAGTATCTTTATGAAAATATTGTCATTGTTAGTTCAATGGTGCCCTCAGATTTTAATTCTAAGAATCGGTTCAAATGTAAGAAAAACCCCTCTCTCACATTTATTGAATGTTCCTGAACAAAAGATCAGAAATTCATTCTGGGAACAATGGGCCTCAAAATCATGTGCCTTCAATTTTGGTGGACTCACAAAATTCCCATATATATAAAAAAATTGCATGGAAATTATGGTTCATGAAATATGAAATGGAAAACAGATTTTTTGGAGTTGGAAGTTCATACGTATGCATAAACGATGTTTCCAATTTCATATCATATTAAACATAAGCAAGTGAATAAAGTATATGAAATTACACACACACACACACCCATACATACATATATATATATATATATATATCTAGTAGCATTATTATTTCATATATTATATACTTATTAATAATATATATTATTATAATCATCATTTAATGGTGAACCTGGAAATGAATCATATCGGGTTCTGGAGATGGTAAGCGGTATGTATGTATTAGTAATGAAATTATATCCTTGGTGATTAAAATGTGTTGAATTGGATGATATATTAATATTAGAGAGAAATTATCATGTAATTTTCAATATTTATGTACATATTATTCTTCATTATATCCATGCAAATCACAATGTCTTGAATAAAAAATTACACCACTGTGTGGAGACGGTATGTCGTACGTACGCATGTATAGTGACATTATCACTCATAGTATTGACAGAATAAAGAGTATGAATTTAAAATATTTATAATAATATCATAGTTTTTATAAGGTACTCAATTTATTACTTTGTATTGAAATAACAATGAAATAGAATGTGGAATAACATAATAAATTTGAAAGAGGGGATACGATAATTTCTCTTCTTTGGGTTTTTCCTTTTGATTTGAACAAAAGGGCGCCTTATGTTGGATTTATACTCAAGGTAATTTCTATAAGATAATGTGAGAGAAGTTATAAGGATATTTGGGTTGTGTTTGGTGGAGTCAATTGTCATTGGAGGTGTGATTTTGAGAGAAGGGGAATGAACCTTTTATAAGAGAGGTGAGGGTAACTTTAGAAAAAGTATAAAATAATATTTTATTATAAAATAAGTTTTGGTTTCTAATGCCTCCAAATTGATTTGTTTCGAATCTAAGGTACATATGTTTTTAAATCCTCTCAACCAATAGATTTTAGACAAGTTTAGGTCACCATATTAATCCTAACTTTTAAATATAACAATTAGTTGAATAGATTATCATTTACCATGTACACTAGTATTATTATAATAAATTGTTAATAAAAATACAATAAAAATCCATGTGAACTCCAAGTGGTTAATCATTGATATATCTAACCTTATATATGTACAGTGGATAAAACTTATAATTTTTGAAAATATATATCTATTAAAAATATAGTATAATTTGTAAAAACATATTTTTTTCAATTTTGAAACAATTTTGTATTTTTTTCATTAATGTCAAAAAAATGTATCACTTCAAACAATTTTTTTAATCAACCCTAAAATAACTTATTAAAATAGCAAATTCGTGGATGTCATAAAACTCCTCAATTTACATTTATTTTTATATTTATAATATAAATTATTTTAACCATTCATTGATAATGTTGTTACTGCATCATCATTATGTCATAAATAAATTTAATTATTTAATCTCTAAAAATTATAAATACAATACCATTATGTTGGAAATATTTTTATATTTCTTAGGAATGTTAATTTTAATGTATCAAATTTTCTATTTATGATTTTTACATATTATATGGAATTATTATGAGACCAGGCGTAGAGATGACACATCATTCTGAGGCCCGATGATCCCAAAATTGTGGTTTGAGCTTTTTTTATGTTAAGTGAGTTGTCATATGTGCGTAGTTGTGGAATTTTCCAAACAGATGCCCGGATTAAAAATTTTAGGGCTCCATTGCGTCTATAATGACAACTTTACATAAGAAAGAGTCTAAAATCAACTGGTGTGGGTCGAGGGAAAAGTTAATTATCAAACGTTTTTAGTAAAAAAAATAAAACAAATTTCCAAATATTATTTTATTTTTTTGGAAAAATCTACTGAAGCACTGGGATGTGTAGCTGTTTCATTAATTATTGTCATTCCATAATCACTCTAAAATAGTAATGAAGAATCATTAATAATACAGTGTGATAGTTTTGAAACATTTTTCCCCTTTTAATGGGTTAATAGTATGTTGCTCGTTGGGAAACGTTGAGAGAAAATAGTGGTGGAATCTCGGAACCTTGGAGAGATCTCACGACAACGATCGATGAAGAATCAATGATGTGAATCGTTGTGCCAACAATGTTGAAGGAACTCGATGAAGACAATAGCATAGACCCTTCGTTTGCGATAGATCCCTCCTTGATGGAGGGGTTGTTATTTTGATTCTCATTTCCTCATTTATAAATTTAAACTACGAACACGGATCAACAACGAACATGTTAATCCGCATATTCCTGTGTCCCTGGAGGAGGGTTTCATCAGGTTGATCTCGAGGAATTAATCCATGTTAAATTATTGTTTGATTCTTATCCATTTGATCCCACAAACGGGAGCAGATCAACGCCGTGAGAAATGATGGTATTGGTCTGTTCCTCAATTATCTATCAAGTTTCATTGACCTTTCTTTTCTCGTGTGTTTTTCACGCTCTTTTTTGAGAGATGAAAAACGGATCATTGCTCACCCGTATTGCAACATAATGATCCCAAACTAGAGATCTAAAATTTCAACGACCCTACGGAGGTGTGACATCCATGGAGGACGACAAATCAGCTCAGATCAGAAGAGACTGTTCTTCGAGAATTCTTTACGCGAGAGGGTTGAAAATCATTTTTAGGTCCGATCAGAGGCCCAAAAACAATGGTGACGACTTCAAGATGTCGGGGAAACCTATAATCTGGTCTTTCGTGGTGATTGGACCATTAGATCGAAGATCAAAGAATTACGGGAGTCACGCTAGTGAGAAGAATCGATTCTGGAAAATTTTGGAATACACCGCGTGTACTTTTGAAGAACAATATGTGTAGTACCTGTGGTGGCAGTTAGGGTTTTAGGGGTCAGATATTTATCACACGGCATGTGACCCTAGCCAAACGGTTTTTTGGACCATCCCTTAATATTGGTGTGTATCTATGGTGATTCACAGACATAGGTAGAATGAAAATGTTTCGCGACACGATGTGTACTCTCTATGCAGCATGGAAAATACAGCTGTGCAGGACTCAGAATATATCTTGGGCGATACACAGACACAAGATAGGGTACATGGTCATGTACTTCACCACACAACCAGGCGAGGATAGTGGTGCAAGACACCTCATGTACCAGTTACATGGGTTGGCATACAGGGGTTGAGACCTTGTACGGGGACATGGCCAGCATACATGGGGTGGACCACATATACCAAGGAATGACATATTATATATTACATTTCATGTAGTTTTTTTTCACGACTTGCATTTCGACACGGGCCGTTGTACACGGGCAGTACCTGGTGTCAGAGAACACAACATGTGACATTTCTACACATCGTTTAATTTTTGTACATGGCTTGATCTTTTTGTCCAATGTATCATGGACATTTTCTGATTTGGTTAGTGTCCCGTTATCTCATTCCCATAAAGGTCATGTATAATTTCTCTCTACAGGAATATGATCTCTTATACAGGAATTTCTGTGATAGGGTCAGGCATCCCTCTGAGAGACCTGAAGGGAGATCCTCTATCCATTCTTGACCCTAGGTATAGTCAGGTATCAACGTGACCAACTCTACCACACATTGGTCCTAAACCTAGCAGGTAAATCTGGATTATTTCCAATATCTTCCAAGGCTCCGACAGTGATCATCATCCGTGTATCATGATTCTTCCACTCATAAGTGTGATATATTGTAATGAGTGTTTCTATCTATCGTGACTTTTCTCAAAAAATAGTACTTCTCTGATGGATGTAATCATAGCTAAGAGACTACTAGAGTGAGTTCTCCCAGAACGAGTGCTTTGTGGGATCTTCAGACAAAATTCCCAATGGGGGTATGTTGTTGTGTGACTTGTCTCTAGACTACCAGTCTGGGTTTTGAGTATATCTGTATTGTTTACTCCTATTATATGTTTATAGACAGATAATTTGTAGAAATGATTGTTCCCTTATTCTGTGTATTGGCTTTGTGGTTTTTTGTGTCCTCTACTGAGTGCTATTATACTCACCCCTGCACAGGCTTTTCCTGCATGTGTCGTGTCGTGTGAAGATGACCAGCCTTTAGACGGTGTCCATTGAGGACCCGAGCATGACCGAGATTTCTGAGTTCCTCACCGGCAGAGGTCTTCCTACGACTATGAGCAGTCGTCCCAATACCTCTTTGTGTAATAGGTTGGAATTTTTAGATTTCAGACTATTGTATTGCTGGTCTTTTATTCTGGACTAGTTTACTTTTAGAACATTACTTTCTATCGTACTCTATTGGTTTTGTTAATTGTATGCATGAATTTTTTTCCTTAGAGGTTGTTACATTTCATCATTTTTGGGCTTGGATATGTGTACGTGTGTGCATGTTCTTATTCAATGCCTCCCATATTAGTAATATGTCCACTCGGTGCTAGTCACCAGCCTCTGGCCTATTATAGGCAGGAATAGGGAGTCGTGGCACGCGCCCCACTGGGACTGGTCATGAAAGAGTGGTATCAGAGATGGTCGGTTCTATCTTAGGTCCATGTGTCTATGAGATTAGTTTGGGGCAACAGTTTTAAGTGTTTCAAGTTCATATTTTTGGATAGGGACTACATTGTTGGTGCGGAAGACCGACGTATCGATACACCAGGACTTTCATAACCAACAGTTCGACTCAGTACATGAAAAAACCAGTTACGGGGAAAAAATGGTACACAAATCATATAGAAATGGGTTGTGTTTTCCATATCCTTTGTGTATTCTATTCAGATATACTCATTAACCAAGGTACATATTGTTTCCTTACCAGATGCCTCCATGATGCATACCTGCTAGGATTCAACCGCACGACCACGAGGATGACTCCCTCATTGACGAGGCTCCGATACAGGAACCAGTTCCCTACGCATTTCCTCCAGGTGGTGCACCTTCTATACCACCACCAGTTGAGAATCTCGTGGTACCTATAGTACCAACCGATGAGGGGTAGAGGAAGATAAGGCTCCCTGAGTTCCAGAGACAGAGACCCCTTAGGTTCTGCGGTGAGCCCAACCCTTAGGCAGCTGAGGACTGACATGAGGCAGTGATTAGAGTTTTCTGTCTAATGAGGACACTAGCACACTAGATGTTGATCCTAGGAGCGGTCCTTCTTCAGGGTTCGGTGCGATGATGGTGGATTCTTACCACATAGAATCACAATTAGGAGACTCTGTATGATTGAAATAACGATGTAGATGCTCAATATACAAGAGGGGTGGTGAATTTTACACTTTAATAATTTCCTTAAACAAGGAAAGATCTATGTTTAACAAAGTTACACTTAAGAAAATTCAGAACACCTCTAACACCAATGAAATATTGGGACAAAGAATAAAGTTACAAACTTCTAGTTCAATGAACTTGCTTAAATATGGGGAGCGATTCCAAAAAACAGGTTCCGGAAATATGGATCCAGAAATTGGAACTTAACCAATGTTTACAATATGAGATTCTACCTTTAAGTGTATAGAATCAAAATTAATTAGAGTACAAGTGTAAGGAGATATATGAAGGTTATACTTTCCTTACAATACAAAATGTAGTAGAAAAACAAGTTGTAAAACTACAAGTAACAAGATATAAGTCTTTTAACCCATAGATAAGGGCATCCAACAACATTGGATATAGGTCTAGTGATTTATACATTCATGCAAGTATGTCTTACCCACACCGGGGTAATCCCTCGATACAAAGATCAGATTCTCTATCATGCTATCCCCGAAAGCCCTCAACTTCATGGTATTTGGAAACTCTATCTTCCTCAAAAAGGAATCCCTCAACTTCAAGGTAGTGGGAACCTCTGTCTTCCTATCCCCAGAACCCTCGATTATAATCACCAACAATTGGAGTCCCACTAAGCATGTCTGCACAAGGAAAAGTTTGAACAAGTCGTCCAAGCTTTCTACATGAATCATGAGAGTTGATAATATCCTCTCTCTCTATAAATCACTACAACATCATGTAAGCACATGTTGTGTCAAAGTTGTCAAATTTGTGTTCTGAGCTCGTTCAAATGAGCTTTTATTTATAGGCAAATTTCCAACGATCGGCTCCCTCCTCCAACGGTCATATTTTCCTTAAATTATTGAGGGACATGTACATGTGTCACTAAACCAACGGTTAGTTAAAAAGAGAATGGATGAAATTTTTTTATAACAAAACATGTGAAACTGAAGTCACAACATCATTTTTTTATGGAACAAGCATAAGTATAAGAAAAACTGAAGATCAGAATGAAGGCAGATAAAAGTTAGGAGTCTAACCAAAATTAAATTCGGAGTCTACAATAAAGTGATATTCGGATTCTGTTTTATAGGAAATTAGAACCTGAATTATGTAGAAATCCAGAGTCTGAATTTTTAAGGAAATTTGAAGTCTGGTTTCACCAGAGTTTATATAATGAACTTATAGAGTTCGGAGTCAATGTTTTAGTAGTTTGCAGTCGAACTAGTAATATTTCGAAGTCGAACTCATAGAAGTTTGGAGTCTAACTCATAGATGTTAAGAGTCAAAGTAGTTAAAGTTCGAAGTTGAACTCATAAAATTTCGGAGTCGAACTAGTAAATGTTCGGATTCGAACTCATAAAAGTTCGGAGTCGAACTCATAGAAGTTTAGAGTCTAACTCATTGTTTTTTGGAGTCGAACTCATAGAAGTTTGGAGTTTAACTCATAGATATTCGGAGTCAAAGTCATAGATGTTCGGAGTCCAGAATTTAGAGTTGAACTTTGTTAGAGTTTGTATCTACAATTCGGAGTGGAACATTATTAGATTTTGTAACCCAAATTCAGAGTGGAACTTTATTAGTGTTCGAATCCAGAATTCGGAGTGGAACATTATTAGAGATTGTTTCTATAATTCATAGTGTAACATCATTACCATTCATATTCAGAATTCGGATCCTAAAACAGAATTCTTCATATCTTAGCATTATATGATTTCGAGGTTTTGGGTATGAATACGATTTTTATACATAAGAAAAATATTCTTATGTATAAGGATATCTAGGTTAGAGTAAATTTACATAAGGAAAAAAAATTTCCTTAGAGAAGTAAAATATTGATTTGTTTAAGTATAAGGTGATTGTTATTTTCAAGACAAGAAGGAATGGAAAATTCATAAGGAAGACCCCTTTTTGTAAAGCACAAAAAATACTTACGAAAAAGATTATAAAGACATGGAAAAATTTCGTTAGACTTTGAAATTAAAACTTATCTCCCTTTGTTCATGGATGATGATGAATACAACTTACTCCACCTTAGGCATTGAAACTCTAAGTATTGTATTCTAAATTTTCAAAGTGGAGTTTTCATTTTCATGGGAATGAAAAACGTCGTAATGAGAAACTCTCGCTAACATTAAGGATATCTTCACTTAGAAATTTTTCCTTCTCCATTTTAAATTTGTCCTTCTCCCCTTTTAAATAGTTCTTTTTTACTTCTCCCCCTTTGTGAATTTCAAAAAGAATTTAAGTGAATGGAAAATCAATAATGTACCTGAATCATTAGTATATAACAACACATGATACAAAAAACCAAAAAAATCATGAAAGTTGAAAAAAATTACAAGGAAAGACAAATACAAAAAAGAATCAGATTTGTCTATTTATCCTTATTTTCTTTCGGAATAAGCTTCTTCAACAAGATTTTCATATTTTTTAGGTATTATTGATCCTCCTCATCTTGATTCTCCATTGTTTTGATTCTTTCATCTTCAGCTTTTAAAACTTATACCTGAGCCTTCATGGCTTCTTCTTTCATTTTCACTAACTCATCTTTCTTTACAAGTATTTTTTCGAGCTCAATCCGGAGATATCTATCCCTTATAAAATTTTGAGCAAGATAGTTAACCTTATCAGTAAAATCCTTCACTTGTTGACTCTGTGAACTTTTATCAATGATTAACTCATCCTATAGATTCTTAATCTTGAAGTCCTCAGTGTTAAAGGAATCTTTAACATCATTCTGAAAACAATCAAATTCATCCATGTATTCTTCAACTTTATTATACCACAAAGTGATTTTGATACATGATTTAATGTGTACATCATAATTGATAATGAAATTTCTATTGTCTGCCTCAATTTTTACACACTTATCCATCACCATGGATAAGTATTCTAATTTCTAATTTAGACTATGTTGTAGCATCTGGAATCTGGAGTCTATAATGGGAAATATGTGAATGGTGTCCAGCAAATTTTTCAAACACATGACAACAAAGTCAAGACCGTGTGTCGATGACTCGGAATCAGAGACCTTGCTTGGAGATTTCTCTTCTTCAACCTCCATTAGCATTATTCTAGAAGAACCACCATATTCTCTCTTACTGATGATATCTTTTTATGATGTATCCATGAGAACATTCATAACATTATCAGTTTTCAGAATGAGTTGATCATCTGAAGATTCTTCCTCACATTCTGATAGTTGAACAATATGGTCTTCATTTAAATTATCTTTTTCTTATCCTTCCTCAAAAAAATTATTCTCATTGGATTCTTCCTCATCATACAAATAATTTTCTTTCTCTTACTCTTACTTATCATCATTATTTCTAGTTTCATTCTCAATTCCCTTTCCCAGAGTGACAAATTTTGCAGATTCATCCTTTTATTGATAATATTCCACATGTTTAATTAGATCATCTAAATCATAAGTTCCTTCTTCTTCTTCTTATTCTTCCCCTACTACTTCTTCTTCTCTTTCAGAAATTTCTTTTTCTTTAAGATTTTCCAGATTGATGTAGTTCTTTCCTGGAGTCTCAGGTAATGGTTTGGTAATGAATGATTCCGTAAATAGTATCTTCTCAGAAGCTATTTTAGTTTATTTAGAAAGAGATTGAACAATCTCTTCTTCTGAAATCTTTTTCTTTAATTTATTTTCTTTTTCTTGTTTTCCAAATTCATTCGAAACTTTTTATCTTATGGCCTTAGCCTCAGCAGGGTCAAATCCGAACTTTGGATCCCCTTCTTTTCTCTTCTCCTTGTCTTCTCTCCACATAGCAGCCACTTAATCTAGGTAGGCATTTTGTTTCATTGGAACGGGTGGTGCAGATTGAGTTTACATAGATTTCAGGGTCTTGTCTTCAGAAACTACTTCCTTAAGGTTCCTCTTTTCAGTAACTTTCTTCACTGGATCATCTTTTTACACATTTTCCTGAATGGACTCTTCCTCTTCCTCTGGTAAATGGTAGAATTATCTGTATTCATCAGAAAAACCCATTTTCATCCTCTTTAATGTATCATCACTAACCAGCAATACCTTGCAATTTCATTTCTTGGAAGTGAAAGAATCTATAAATGAATCAAGACATCTGATGATAAGTTTAGAAATCAAGGTCAGATACTTTATGATATGAGCTTTCGGATTCCCTTCATCAATATTCTTAAATGTAATCAAAACATGCCTCAACAAATTTGTCTTCCATAGATTTACCCAGAAATATAGGATTTAGATGTCACTCTTCTTGAGATTATCCTTGTCACCCCTTATTGGTATGATAAAACCTTGTACCCACAACTATAGAATTCGATTATTCGATGTGAGATGAGAAATCTTAGCAGTCTTTTCATATTTAAGTCCAAGGAATTTAAATGCCTTCACTTTGTTGAAACTTCCTTGATCATCTGGAAGCTTATGTGAACAAAACATTGATTCAACTTCATAATATAAACCCACCATGCTTACAACCTTGGTGTGAGATAATTTCTAAATCATCCCATATGACTTGAAAAAAAAGAACTCTTTGCCATCTTCTTCACTGAAGGAAACATACTCATAGAACTCAACAAGAAAATGTGTATAAACCGGATCTTGTTTCTCTGGCTTCGATAAGAAAACCTCTTCCCAGCCATTCCATGTGATATTCTTAGATTTAAGAGAATCATACTTGTAGAAACTCGGATTCACTAACATCTCCCTATAAACTAACCACTTTGAGATTGGCTTCATAGGTGACATATCCTAAGAGGTTCCTTCAGTAGTCATTCAGAATGAAGAGATTTATATGATTAGGAATGGGCATTATTATGGGAGGCAGAACTTCAACATGCAAGAGCTTGAAGATCGATGTGGGAAAATCAATGGGGGTGACCTTTATATAGGCGATGGAGTTGACCTTTGAGCTTCCAAAAACCGTCTAACGGTTGAAAACCCCATTGATATGATCTGACGATTGAAAACATACCCGGAAGGAAATCTTGAAACCAATATTTTGAGGTTTTTAAGAAAAACAATCTGATTTATGAAAACTAGAATCCGAGAAATGTTAAAACTCATAGGAAAATACTAGCATGAAAATTATGACTACGAGAACTTAAGTAGGGAAGTTATACACTTCAGATAGGCTTTGAAGTTTATTCGTAATAGGTGATATTATTATTGAAGAAAACATTTGACTATGAATAACTAACTACGAAAAACTTAAAGTTGAAAAAACATGAGTACCAAAACATCAGTACGAAATGTATGAGTACGAAAAATCCCAGTATGAAAAGTATGAGTATGAAAAAAAAATTCAGTTCAAAAATTTCAGTTCGGAAAATTTCCAATATGAAAATATCATTTCTGAAGATTTCCATTACGCAAACTGTAGTTCCGAAAAATTTAATACAAATATTTTAGTTCCGAGGATTTCCATTATGAAAATTTCCAGTCCTGAAATATTTTTTACAAAAAATTTAGTCACAAAAATTTGAAAAACTGACTACGAAAATTTTTATTACAAAAGCATAAAAAATGACTACCAAACTTTTGGTTAAAAAATCATTTTTATCAAAAAATAACTAAGAAAATTTTTGTTACGCTATCAAGAAAATGTACTCCCCATATGAAAATGAGTTTATTACCGTAAGGAGAATTTTTTAAAAAAAGTTAATGAAGAAGGATTACATTACGTTTATCATTCCTAAATTCTATTTAATGTAATCAAATCTATCAAAAGGTAAATATTTTTTTAAAATGTCAGCACATTGATCTTTCATTCCGATAAAATGAATAATGATATCTACTTTAAGTGTGTGATCCCTAAGAAAGTGATTCCTAATATCTATGTGCTTTTCAAGAGAGTGATGTGCATGGTCTTTACTAAGGGAAATGGAACTTGTGTTATCACATAGAATTTGAGTCTTAGTAAAACTCAATCCATAGTTTGTGAGTGTGTGTTGCATCAACAATACTTGAGCACAACAACTTCTAGCTACTATATATTCAGCATCAGTGGAGGAGAGTGCTACTGAGTGTTGATTTTTGAAGGACGAAGAAACTAATGAATCACCTAAGAAATGAAAAGTTCCGTATGTACTTTTTCTATCCATTCTACATCCACCAAACTCATCATATGAAATAATTTTCATGATAAAATCATTTCCAGAAGTATAAAATAATCCTAGATCCATGGGTCCCTTTATGTAGCGAAAAACTCTTGTCACCGTGTTTAAATGAGATTCCTTAGTATTGGATTGATATCTTGCACATAAGAATACTGAAAACATCAAGTCTGGCCGACTAGCTGCTAAGTGAAGTAGGCTTTCTATCATACCTCTAAAAGATGTTTGATCTATCGGTTTCTCAGCTTCATCAAGATCAAGTGTGTTTGAGGTAGTAGTGGGAGTACTTATACTCTTAGTGTTGTCATAACCATAATTTTTAAGAAGATCATTAATATATTTATTTGGGATATATAGATTCCTTCTGGTTTTTGTGATATTTGACAACCAAGGAAAAATGTTAACTCACCCATCATACTCATTTCAAACTCCGATTTTATTAGATCCGCAAATGAATCAGTTAAATATTGCTGAGTTGAACCAAATATAATCCCATCAAAATATATTTGAAAAATATAAACATTTTTATTATCTTTCTTTATAAAAATGGTTGGATCTAAATTTCCCTTAACATAGTTATTTTGAAGAAAATATCTTGTAAGTCTATCATACCAAGCTCGTGGGGCTTGTTTGAGGACATACAAAGCTTTGGTATGCCTAAAAACATGATCAGGATGTTTTGTATCTTCAATGCCATGAGGCTATTCAACAAAAACATTCTCTTATACATAACTGTTAAGAAAAACACATTTCAAATCCATTTGATAAAGTTTAAAATTGAAGAATGCTGCAAAGGAAAGTAGAATACAAATAGATTCAAGTCTAGCTACTGGAGCATAGGTTTCTTCATAGTCTATTCCCTCTTGCTGACTATAGACTTTAGCAACTATTATAGATTTATTTATAATGAGGACTCCATTTTCATCACACTTGTTTCTGAAGACCTATTTTACTAAAATAACAGAAGTTTCCTTAGGTATTTCAACCAAGGTCCAGACATTATTCCTTTTGAATTCATTTTTCTCATCTTGCATGGCTTTGATCCAATCATCATCACCTAAAGATTCATCAGTGCTTTTTGGTTGGGAATGGAATGAAATATGTTATACATCATTACTCAAGGAACTTTTAGTCCTTAAAGTTTGATTTACATCACCAATGATACTGTCACTGAGACGATTCTTAAGAAACACATGACTTGGGTTTGGTTAAACTTGTTCATCAACATAGGGTAGAAAGTCTTCTGGGTTAAATGTTTCAGAAATATATTCATGACCATTTCTATATCAGAATGATCATCTAACAAGGGTTGATAATCAGTTTTTGAAAACACATATGAAGATGTAGGTTTAGATGGTTTAAAAACAAAATGATCATACTCATCATATTTTACATGTACTGTTTCCTCAACAGTACAAGTGTTTTTATTGAAAACACTATAAGCCTTAGAAGTTATTTAGTATCCTATGAAAATTCCTTTATCATACTTTGGTGCGAATTTGTGTAGATTATCTTTAGTATTCAGGATAAATACCATGCAACCAAAAACCTTAAAGTTGGAAATTCTTGGTTTTATACTATTCCATAACTCATAATGAGTTCTATTATGAAAATCTCTAATCAAAACATAATTTATAGTTTAACAAGAAGTACTTACAGCTTCAGCCCAAAAATGTCTAGCTATAGAATATTCACTCAACATGGTTCTAGTTATCTTTTCAAAATTATATTTCTTCATTCAACTACACCATTTTTTTGAGGAGTTCTAGTTGCTCAAAAGTTGTGAGTAATACCTTTTCTACTAAAAAAAGATTTAAAATCCGAATTTTGAAATTCTCCTCCATGGTCAATATGAATAGTTTTCATTGGAAGTTTTTTCTCATTTTTAACATGAGCTCTAAAACTTTTTAAATAAGAAAAGCATCAAAATTCTTTGCTAGAAAATAGATCCATGTAAATCTAGTATAATCATCAACTAGAACAAAAACATAGTATTTTTCTCCAATGCTTGTAGTTTATGTTAGACCAAAAAGATCCATGTGCACCAAATGTAATGCATCAGTTGCTGAGTCTTCACCGATTTATTTAAAACTAGATTTATGTTTCTTTCCATATTGACAAGGATGAAAAACTTTAGAAGAATAAAATCTATGCTCCGGTAGATCCTTAACTAAACCTTTCTTAGATAGTTTTCATATGTTTTAAGGTTTCAATAACCTAGTCTTCTATGCCATAACCAAGAATGATCTTCCATTGAACTAAGGTAAGGTATGTATTGACTCCTAATGTCTTCTAAGTTCAAAGTGTAGACATTCTTTTGCCTATGGTCAAAAAGAATAAAATCTTCCTTGGAATTGTGTACTAAGCACTTATCATTCCTAAAATTCACAAGGTATCCTTCATCACATAATTGACTTCTGCTAATAAGGTTGTGCTTAATTCCTTTCACAAACAAAACATTTGAAATCAATGTTTTACCAAGAAGAACAACATTCTCTATAACAACAATTTCTCCATGAGAATTATATTTGAACGTTACTTTTCCTCCTTTCGTTTAGATAATATTTTCAAAATATTTTTTTTACAAGTCATATTCTAGGAACATTCACTATCCATGTACCAAGTATTGTTGTTGGTACTTCCTATATCTTCCTGAAAATAAGTGAAGCCTTAGACGTTCAGAATCCAAACTTGTTTGGATCTGATATTTTCAGATAACAAAAGTTTTGGTATCTACATTTTTTTAGAGAAATATGCTTTATGAAACCCATGATAGAGAACTTTATTCAAAGAACAATTTTTCTTCCAATGCCCACCACTTTGACAATTAGTGCAAAAAGGGGATCTTGAAGGAACAAAATAGTTGTTTTTGAAAACTGGTTTTTGGTGAGTATAACCTACTCCATTAGTGTTTCTATGAGGTTTAATTTGAGAATACATCTTGTCAAATTTTTTCCTCCCAAAGGTAAATTTTTCCAGGATCTTCTGAAGAGAAAATATTTCAGATTTTAGTCTAATGACCAAATACCTATCCTGAGGAATCATTTCCTTAGAGTTAGATTTTTCTTCAAATTTTATTTATGAAATTTCATTCTTAAGATCAGCATAAATTTCTTCCTTATCAGAATTTTATTTCTCAAGGTCTTTAGAATGTTTTTCTAAAAGCTCTTATTTATCCTTATGATCTGAAGAAAGATCTAAAATCTCTTTTGTAAGGGTTTCTTCCCTAGTATTTTTCTTATTTAATTTCTTAGAAATTTTACAATTTTTTGAAACAAGTAACTTGGAAAATCTAGATACTTATTCATATGAAGGTTCTTCATTTTATTAGGATTATGTATCTTCATTAGAAGTACTATTTTCAGAATATTAATTCTTATCAAGATATAGATTTTTAAAATCCTCGGTAGAGCATACCTTGTCCATAAGACATGTATGTGGAAAATAAGTATTAGAAATGAATCCCATATTCTTTTGAGCTGATGAATCATATTTTGATGATTTACTTTATGAAGAGTCTCCACATTTAGCACTCTATGTAGTATTAGCTTTCAGACTTTTCTTAGCTTTGGCATTGTAAAACAGCTTCTTGTACCATTCAAAATGCCTTTATTTTCTTTCTTTATTTTTAAGAATACGGAAAACACGTCGTATGTGTCCACTTCTCTTACATTCATAGCATCTGACCTCTGAATCTTTTTTATCTTTCCATTCCTTCTTCTTATACCTAGATTAGAAATTTTTTTGACCAGCTATCCTATTCATTTTTCTAGCAAGATTAGATAACTCATTCATTGAGACTTCACTCTCACTAGATTTAAATTGGATAGTAAATTTCTTAGACTTGGATCTAGTTACTCTCTTAGGAGTCTTAGCATTCATGTGATTTGAAGTTATAGTAAAATCAATAGTATCATTCCCATTATTCTTTTTGATGTTGTCAGTATCTCTCTTTATTCTTGATTCATGTTGGATTAGAGTTCCAAACATCTCATCTAAGGAAATTTGAATATCCTTCATGTTCTAATCAATAGTTGTTCTCTTTGATTCCCACTCATTAGGCATAATATCAATAATCTTATCCACAAGAGAATCATCATCTAGGCCTTTCTCTCCCACAGATTTTAAGATGTTTATGATAGTCATAAATCTTTGTTGTACCTTACAAACATGTTCTCCATAAGAAATGATAATACCATGATACTCAACTCTCAACATAGCTCTTCTAGTCTCAATCACTTGAGATGTACCAAAATGTGTAACTTCATGTTTCTTCCATATACAGTTAGCTATTTCACAAGATGAAATTTTTCTATATATGCTCCTAGTCATTGAACATAGTAGAGTATTGCATAACTTATAGTTTAATTGATAATCATGATTCTTGTGGTTTGTGAAATCACTAACTTCCTTATTAGGAATTTTATATCCACTGGTAAGCATAACAAAGTTATCTACCCCAATATTGATAACGAATGTCTTCATTCGATCTCTCCAGTATTCATAATCATTCCCATCAAAAAATGGTGGTCTTGTAGGATATAGGTTGTTGATGGAACCAACATTTAAACCTCCCATCTTTAAGAAAGTCTCTCTACACAAAAACTTGTTTAAAACACATGTTCGGATTCATGGAAAATATTCCTAAACAAGGAAAATATAGAACAAGGAAAAACTGAGCAAGGAAAAACTTATATGCGAGTATATGTATTTTGGAGACCTGTTCTGATACCAATTTTATGATTGGTATAGTGTATGAGGTTTCCAACATCTGATACCAATTGTAGGATCGAAATAATGATGTAGATTCTCAATATACATGAAGGGGTGAATTGTACACTTTAAAAATTTCCTTAAACAAGGAAAGATCAATGTTTAACAAAGTTAAACTTAAGAAAATTCACAACACCTCTTACACCAATGAAATATTGAGACTATGTATGAAGTTACAAACTTCTAGTTCTATGTACTTTCTTAAATTTGGAAAGTGATTCCGAAAAATAGGTTCAGGAAATATGGATCTAGAAATTGAAATTTAACCAATGTTTAAAATATGAGATCCTACCTTAAAACGCCTAGAATATAAATTAATCAAAGTATAAGTGTAAGGAAATATAAGAAGGTTATACTTTACAAACAATACGAAATGAAGTGAAAAAACAAGTAGTAAAACTACAAGTAAAAAGATATAATTCTTTTAACCCAAAGAGAAATGTATCCAACAACCTTGGATAAAGGTCCCTTGATTTATACTTTCCAGAATTTCTGTCTAACACACACCAGGGTAAGCCCTCGATACGAAGATCAGAGTATCTATCTTGTTATCCCCTCAAGACATCAACTTCATGGTAGATTGAAACTATGTCTTCCTCAGCAAGGAATCCCTCATCTTCAAGGTATTCGGCACCTCTATAATCTTATCACAGGATGCCCTCGATTGTAATCACCAACAATAGGAGTCTCACTATGCAAGTCTGCACAAGGTAAAGTCTGGACAAGTCGTTCAAACTTTCTTCACAAAGCATGAGAGTTGATAAGAGCCTCTCTCTCTCTCTACAAATCACTTCAACATCATGTAAGAACAAGTTGTGTCAAAGTTGTCAAAGTTGTGTTCTGAGATCATTCAAATGATCTCATATTTATAGGAAAATTTCAAATAGTCGGATCCCTACTCCAACGGTCATATTTTACATCAATTTTCGAGGGACCTGTACACATGTCACTAAACCAATAGTTAGTTAGAAACAGAATAGATGACATCGTTTTATAAAAAAACAAATGTAACTGAAAGCATGAAATCATTTTCAATGAAACAAGTATAAGTATAAGCAAAACTAAACTTCGTAATGTATGCCAATAAAATTTCGGAGTCTAACCAAAATTAAATTTAGAGTCTATAATAAACAGATATTTTGATATTGTTTTATAGGAATTCAGAATCTGAATTCTGTAGAAATCCGGAGTATGAATTTTTAATGAATTTGGAGTCTGGTTTCACAAGAGTTCAGAATCTAAATATATAGAGTTCGGAGTTGAACTTGTAGATGTTTGGAGTCGAACTAGTAATAGTTCGGATTATAACTCATAAAAGTTTGGAGTCGAACTCATAGAAGTTCAGTGTCAAACTAGTAAAATTTTGGAGATGAAATCATAAAAGTTTGGAGTCTAACTATTAAAAGTTCAGAGTCTAACTCATAAAAGTTCCGAGTAGAACTCATAGAAGTTAGGAGTCGAACTCATAGATGTTCGGAGTCCAACTCATAGAAGTTCAGAGTCGAACTCATAGAAGATCGGAGTCCAGAATTCAGAGTTGAACTTTGTTACAGTTCGTATCCAGAGTTCGGAGTGGAAAATTATTAGAGTTCGTATAAAAAATTTGGAGTGGAACTTTATTAGAGTTTGTATCTAGAATTCGTAGTGGAACATTATTAGAGGTCGTATCCAGAATTCATAGTGGAAATTCATTACAGTTCATATTCAGAATTCGGATCCTAAAACAGAATGCTTCATATCTTAGCATTATATGATTCCATGATTTTGGGTATGAATCAGATTTTTATAATTAAGAAAATTATTGATAAGTATAAGGAAATATAGGTTAAATTAAATTTCCTTAAGTAAGGAAATTTTCCTTAAAGAAGAAAAATATTGATTTTCTTAAGAATAAGGTGTTTGTGATTTTCAAAACAAGAAGTAATGGAAATGTTATAAGGAAAACCTTATTGACTAAACAATCTCTTTCATGGATGGAGTTTGAGAGACTCTCTAGGGAGGAGTTCTCTCCAGTAACATTAAGAGCAGTAAGCATCCTAGAGCTTCTTCAACTCTAGCAGGGCAGTATGACGGTGGGTGACAATTCATCGAGGTTCACCAACCTCTCTAGGTAATCAATGGATATGGTCATGGATCAATAATTCAGAGGTAAGATATTTGGGTTGGGTATACAACGAGACATATGATCTAGTGTCATGCCCCTATGCATTTCTACTTATGATGGAGTGCTCGAGCGGGACTTGGTGATCGAGAGCTTCTTGGGAGATTAGAGACGAATGACGACATTTAGCAACAGGCAGACAGGTCCGGAGACCTCAGTAGTAGGGAGCCTACATCATACATAGGTATTAGGGTGTGGGAGGCGTCAGAGGAGGAAACATGACAGCGAGTCGACAGTCCAGGGCTTTCTTGACGGATCCGATCATCCTAGGTAGAAGTGGTGCAACTCGTGCGATGGAAGAGGACATCTTGCTTGGGATTTTTTGACCCATCGATTTTCTAACCCTGAATTAGTGGGTGGACCACCGTTGAAGAGGCAGAGAGTGGATCAGATAGACCCTCCAAGTGGTGGATGTATCAGAAGAGCATGGATAACTTCAGGTGGTGGTAGACTCTTCGACTTACTTCCACCACCACCCACAGGAGGTCCGGACCAGGCTCAAGGATCAAGGGGTCAGGGGTGGGGATATCTGCATGCGGTCGAGGCATAAAACCTAGGGGATCCAGGGTTGATTCAAGATATGATCTGTGTCTTTGCTACCTTAGCTTCCATACTTATAGAAACATGAGATAGTCATTCCTTCATTGCCACATTTCTTTTGCAAATCTTTCAGATTCCTGTAGATCTGTTTACTCGATCCTTACACTTATAGACACCTAAGGGAGGAGACTCGATGATCACACCCCTTCTAGGTAGTTTGATCTTACCATTGGAGCAGAGATTTTAGGTTAGAACAACTTGGTTATAGTGTCGACGCCTTACGACGCCATTCTCGGTATGGATTGGTTATCTTTGGTCCATGATTAGATTGACTGTTTTAGGAAAAGAGTGCAGTGTGTTCGAATTTATGGGACAATGTTTTCTTTTGTCGGAGAAAAAGATACCTAGGCGGCACAGAATTAGCTCAAGCATAGGATGGTGCAAATTCCCACTAATGAGGTGGCTAGCCTTACCCTCGGAGAAGTCGATGTGATGATCTCCTAGTTCCCAACAATAGTTATGGAGTATGAGGACGTCTTTTCCGAAGATGGTCTAGGACTAACTCCCCACCAAGAAATTGACCTTTGCATCGACGTAGTCCCCATGATGGAATTGATTTCGTAATAAACATATCAGATGGCTCTGATAGAGCATAAAGAGCTGAGGGTGAAGTTAGAGGATTTTTAGAGTAAGGGATTCGTGAGACCCAGTGTTTCCCCCTTGGCGGCCCCAGTCTTGTTTTCCAAGTAGGTAGGAAGGATTTTGAGGTAGTGCGTGGATTAATTGGTCCTAAATATGGTAATAGTGAAGAACATGTATCCGCTGATGAGAATCGATGACCTCTTCGACCAGATAAGAGGGGAAATGTGTTTCTCGAAGGATGACCTTTGATCAGTTTATCACCAGTTACGAGTACATGGAGAGGATATACCGAAGACGGTTTTCAGATGCTTCTACAGTCATTATGAGTACTTAGTGATGCTTTTGTGTGTGATGAACTCCCCTGTATTGTTCATGGGACTGATGAATCATATCTTATATTTGTACATGGACTAGTTTATAGTGATCTTCATCGACGACATCCTTGTGTACTCGACATCAATAGTGTATCACACGAGACACTTGCGGATGGTTGTAGATGTACTCCGAGACCACTATCTGTATAGGTAGCTCCTGATGTGCTAGTTCTGGATTCAAGAGGTCTACATTCTGAGACATGTCATCTCAGAATATGGAGTATCTTTGGACCCATCCATGGTAGAGGCAGTGTTAGCATGGGGGCCACCTCGGAGCGTGACTGAGGTGCGATGCTTCCTTTGGGTTATCATGATATTACTGCAGATTCATTCCTGATTTCTCCTAAATATCAGCTGTGATGTCATCCTTAACCAGAAAGGGAAAACCCTTCATATGGATGGAGAAGTTCCATCAGACATTCGTGAAGTTGAGAAAGTGTTGGACGAGCGCCCCAATCTTGAGATCAACGGAGGAATGTTTTGAGTATGTAGTTTTCAATGAGGCATCAGGGAATTGTCATGGTTGTATCCTGATTTAGAGATAGGCAATAATTTTTTTTGGTTCGTTCTAGCTTAGGAAAAATGGGAAGAACTATGCAAACCATGATCTCGAGATGGAAGCGGTGGTCTTCACATTGACGATGTGGTGGCACTACCATAATTGTGAGCAGTTAATCGTCTACTCTGACCACAAGAGCCTCAAGTACATCATCTCGCAGAAGGATCTAAACCTGAGACAGTGGAATCAGCTAGAGTTCCTCTCAGATTATTATTACGTGATCATCTAAACTCATGGGAAGGAGAAAAAGGTGGTGGATGCTCTTAGGAAAAGGACATGTCGCCAGTCATAAGTAAAAGGACATGATTACGAGATCATATATACTCATGTGAAGGAGAACAAAGTGGTGGATGCTCAGATTATGATTACGAGATCATCAGTTTATATTGTTTTGTTTTATTTTTATGTTTTTATAGGTTAAAAATATAAAAGAACATGTCATCAGTCATAAGGAAAATCCATTCACCACTATCAAAGCCGGTGTGACTCAAATCCAGGATTGAAGGGAGACTATGGCATGCGCTATCATCATCAACCACCAGGTGACTTAATTCCATGATTATCATTTTAAATTTCTTCTTTGAACTCCTTTCCTACCCCATTCTAACTTTTCTTTTCTTTAAAAACTGGGGACAATGTTATTCTATGTCGGGGGGGATAAAAAATGATTTTTTCAACAAGAACATGCATGGAAATAAAAAATTCCATTAACTTTGAACATGATAACAAACATTTCAAACTCTGAAATTGGATATCGAAAAATTTTTATGCATTGATTCTTATTTTAATGCATGTTTAAGTTCATGAGCATAGTTTTTGGAAAGTGTGGTTGTCTAATGTGATTTTTCAAAGTTTACATTTTCATCCTCTTAATAAAAATGCCACAATGCACATCTACTGGATTGTGGGTGTATATTTGAGTTCTTGGGTCCCTTTTATTATAGCATAGGGTTCTGGGGTCACTTTTAGTTTAATTTGACTATCTAAAAAAACAAAAAAAATATAATGACCACATAGAGCAATGTTTTGTCCAAATGTGTGGTGTCTGGAACGTGGGGATCGTGACCCTATAGTTGTCTTGCCCAGAGTTAGGATTTATATCTCTATTGTAGAGAATGGAATTGACAATATGTGTGGCGTCCGTCACTTGGGGATCGTGACTCCATAGTTTTCTTTCCGAGAGTTAGTCTTTTCATATCTATTGTGGATAAAAAAATAATCAAAGAAATAGATACTCATATTATGGTTTAATGTGATTCCCACCTAGAACTTCCATTTTTTCCCCTTGAACAATAAAATGGGCACCATATCCTTTGTGATGCACAACACTTTATCATGCTTAATTGAAATTGGATGAAATGTGGAGATGAATTTGAACAATGGAATGGGCTTGGGCTTGGGATATTCTTATGGACCTAGCTTTTTTTAAATGATTTTTATGGGTTCAATAATTTTTTTTGGTATGAGATATTTGGGTGAGCAATGTGTAATAAAATGTTTTTGGAAAAGGTGATTTGAAATTCATATTTGTAATTTATTTTTCTTGGGACTAGCAAAACTCATGTTGGGGGGAGTGATTAGTCACTGAAATTGGATAATATTCATGATTAATATATTTAAATTAATTTTTCTAGAGTCCATAAACATTGTTTTTGGTGAATTACATAAATTGAACTTCATTTCTCATCTAAAATTCAATTCTTGATTAAAATGAAAATTTGGGCCAAATCATTCATTTTTTTGTGTACAACATTATATTCATTTTCTGAATTTTAAATTTTGGGATATGATTGATCACATTGTTTCAATCATTTTATCATGTAGGTCTAATGGATGAATCCTAAGCGAAGATAGAGAATTTTGCGCCCGAATGCAGAAATTTGCTGGAGAAAGCATAACAGGCCTAAGGCCCATCAAACAAATGGATCTGAAGCTGAGATTTAAATGGTGGACCCGACATTAATGCACATAAATTCGTCACACCATTTCGACCTCGACATCATAAAGGCTAAGCCAAATTCCCTGAAATTTTTACATCGGATAGAGTAGACATCGACAGAGATATTTGTCTTCTACGACCCCTCATGATTCGGCCTCCATCAATTAAAGATTCGAACGTCAAAATGGTGGACGAATCTTGACAGTTTTCCTGGTCAACATCAAAACGTCAATTTACTTTTGATTATTCACCCTCGTTTTGACTCTATTAATTGTAGGGGGTGAATTGATTGTGGGGGGTGGACCTAAGGCTCATAATATTCCTATATAAGGAGATGATGGTGAAGGTAATTATGATCTAACATTTTTCTTTGAATCTATGTTTTTCGTTCAACCATTGTATTTCTTTCAATTTTAATTTCCTACTTTCAATTTGTAATCACATCGTCAAGTTTTCCCATGTATTTTTTTCTTTCATGTTTATTATTTTAATAAAATCTCTTCTTCTTCTTCACTTTTTATTTTCCTTTTCTTCAAACATTGATACTGTTGATTCAAGGTGTGAAATTATTCACACCATCACTTGTGAATTTCTCACACAACGGTGGAGTATTCATTTTTATTAATGTTTTTCTTCTTCAATTCCACTTCTTTAAGTCGACTTCTCGCTTCCATTGATATAATAGAATCTATGGAGGGCTAAAAATTTATGGTTTGTTCCTAGAGAGTTGCATGTGATGGATTGGATGTTATTTCATGTACTTTAATTTTTAAATCTGTTTCTTATTTTAAGACTTCCATTGGATGAGTTATGTTCTTCTTCATATTTTCCATGTTTAAAGATGACACATTTTGAGTGCTAGTAAAATCTATTTCCTTTGAGTGCTCAGTAAAGTGATCCTCAAAGTGAATTGGTGATTGGCCTTGGAATTGTGTAGGGATTAAATTGGTGAATGATTTGAGAGAACTATCTTGTTTTTTGGATACGTCTTCAATTAGTGACATGAAATTTTTAAGAAAAGAAATGCATCCAATCCACCAAAAGCAACAACCTAGGAGCAACCCATATTAATAACTTGATTTAGATCAAGTAAATTTGTATTTTTAATTGTTCTTTAAATTAAATAATTAGTTATCCAATATATTCAAACCCATGTTCGCAACTTCACAGCCCAACCCCATTAAAAATTTGTTTCTATAGGTTACTTCTTAGGTCTCTGTGGATTTGACCCCTATATTTACTTCAACGACCGCTTATAACTGTAGGGTAAATTTGGGCTCAACCAAGGACACAAAGTCCCAAGGTGAGGAGAATGTTATGTCTCAGATTTTAAATGTTTTTATAATTATTATATGTAATTATTATAAGATCAGGCGCCGAGATGGAACATCATTCAGAGGACTGGTGATCCCAAAATGGTGGTTTGACATTTTTTTCAAGTTAAGTGAGTCGACATATGTGTGAGTTTGTGGAAGTTTTCAAACGGATGCCCATATTAAAAATATGATAGCATCATTGCATCTGAGACTAAAATTATATCTAAGAATGAGTATAACCTCGAACGCCATGGGTCGAGTGAAAATGTTAATTTTCGGATGGTTTTATTGAAAAAATAAAAAAATCGCAATGTTTATTTTATTTTATTTGGAATCATTTGCCGCAGCGCAATGACAGGGCAGTTGTTTCATGAATTAATACCATTCCATAATCACTCTGAAACAGCAATGCAGACACATTAATACCATAATGTGATGGATTCTAAAATGTGTTTCACCTTTTAATTGGTTAATTGTAAGTTGCTCGTTGGGAAATGTTGAGATAAATCTCAAGTGGAATTTTTGGAACCTTGGAGAGAACTCGCGTTTACGATCGAGGAAAAATCAAAGTTGTGAATCGATACGGCAGAAAAGCTGAAGGATCTTGAAGACGATGGCAGCACGACCCCTTCATCAGCGATGGATTCATCCTTGAGGTATTGGTTGTTATTTCGATTTTATTTTCCATGTTTCTAAATTTAAACGACAAACATGGATCAACATCGAACAAGTTGATCTGCAGATTTGTGCATTCTTGAGGGAGGGTTTCATCTGGTTGATCTCTAGAAGTTAATCCATGTAAAATTATTGTTTGATTCAGCTCCGTTTGGTCATACTAATGGGAGCAGATCAACGCCATGAAAAATAACGATGGAGGTTCATTCCTCGGTTCTCTATCGGGCTTCTTTCCATTTTCATTTATTACATGTTATTCGCGTTCATCGTGGGGCGACAAAAAACGGGTCATAGTACACCCATCTTGAAACGCAACCATCCCAAACTGGAGAATCGACATCGCAAAATCCTTATGGAGGTGTGATGACCATGGCAGACGAAGAGTCAAATAAAATCGGAAGAGACCGTTCTTCAAGCGTTCATCACGCGGGAGGATCAAAACACATTTTTGGTACTGATTGGAGGCCTGAAAACAATGGAGACGACATCGTGATGTCATGGAATCCAAGATTTCGGAGGTTTGTGGTGATCAGATTTCCAGAATGAAGATCAAATCATCATGGGAGGCGCGCCAGCAAGAAGCATTGATTTTCGAAAATTCCGGAATACATGGGGTGTACTACCAATGAACACTCCATGTAGTACCGGAAATAGTGGATCATGTTTCGGGGAAAGGATACGTATCACATGACATGTGACAATGATCACCTGGCATGTTGGACCTTCCCAAAACATGGTGTCTATCTCAGGCGATACACAGACATAAAGATAATGAAACGACTTCCGAATAAGACGTGTACTCTCATTGCTACATGGCAGAGGCAGATACGTGGGACTCGGTGTGTATCTCAGGAAATACATATACACAGAATAGGGTACATGTAAGTGTACACCACCACACGACCAGGCGAGGCCAGTGGCGCGAGTCACCCTGTGTACCAGTTACATAGGTTGGCATACAAGGGCTAGGATAGTGTACTAGAACATGGCCAACGTATACGTGGCAGACCCCAAATAATTTTACATGATGTTTTAACTTTTACATGCTGTGTAGTTTCATTTTTCATGACCAGACATGCGACACTGGCCACTGTAAACAGGCAGTACCCAGGGCTAGAGGACACAATGTGTGACCTTTCTACAAGTCTTGTTCTTTTCTATACATGGCTTGATCATTTTTCCACCATATCTTGGACATGTTTCATTTGGGTTAGTTCCTATTTTTCTTGTTCCATGGAAGTCCAGGTATCATTTTATTATACAATATTATGATCCTTTCACCACAAATTTCTTTGATAGAGTCAGGAATCCCTTCGAGAGGCCCAGAGCGAGATCCTCTATCCATTCGTGACCCTAGGTAGAGTCAGGAATCTACATAACCAACTCCACCGGGAATTGATCCTCTAGTAGAAGATGAATCATGATGATATGTGGTATCCCCCAAGGCCTTGGATGTGATCCTCATCCATGTATCATGATATTTCAACTCAGAAGTGTGTTCTCCCATAATGAGTGTATCTGTCTCTCGTGACTTTTCCCGATGAATAGTACTTCTCACGAGGACGTCATCAGAGCTACCAGACTAATGGGGTGAGTTCTCCCGAAACGAGTGCTTCGTGGGATCTTCAGACTGAATTCCCAATAGGGCTATGCAGTTATGTGACTTCTGTCTAGACTACGGGTCTGGTTTTGAGTATATCTGGATTGGGATCTACTATTTTATGTTCAATGGGCATATACTGTGTAGAGCTGACTGTGACTTTATTTTCTTGTATATTCTTTGTGGTTTTTTCAATCCTCTACTGAGTATTGTTATACTCACCCCTACACGGGCATTTCCCACACGTGTCATGTCTTGTGCTGATGAGCATCCTTTAGACATATTCTAGGGTGAACTAGGGTAAGACTGAACTTTTTTATTTCCTCACTGGCCGAGGTGTTCATATGGCTACGAGAAGCAGTCCTAGTACCTCTTTTTGTTATAGGTTGGACATTATTGATTTCACATTGTTGTATTGGTGGGCTTGTATTGTAGCCCAGTTTAATTTCAGTACATTACATTCCATCTTACACTAATGGATTGGTTTAGTTATATTCATGCATTTTGTTCCCTAGTGGTTTTCACATTTCATCATTTGTGTTCTTGTAGATATGAGTCTGTGTACATGTTGTTAGGAAATTCCTCCCTTGTTTGTAATATACCTACTCGGTGCAAGTCCCCAGTCCCTAGACTATTGGAGGCGAGCATGGGGAGTTGTGGCGCGGGCCCCACATTGATGGTTCGTGACATTAATAGTTGAATTTCCCATATGTATAATCCTATATTGAAAATGGTTTAGTTGTTAAATTTTGAATTTATCATATTTAACACTTCATTAAATAAAATAATAACGAATGACTTAATCTAATCCAAATGGACCAAAAGGATCATATAATATACTTATTTCTGGTTTTGGTTCTAATACACTATTCCAATAGCATTAGGACAATTGTTTGGATAATTATAATTTTATTTTTTCCATTAATTACACTATTTACATTTAACTGTGGTAAATAAATGTCAAAAGATACTATTCACTAAAAAATAATTTCATCTTATTGAACTACATTTTATTTACATATTTCTACTAGGTCTCACTAGTTTTTTAAATTAAAGTCAAATAAGTGTTAAAATTTCATTTTATGCAAATTTTCAACAATATATAGTAGTTGGGTAAAAGATGTCAAAAAGTTCAATATATTATTATACATATAATTTTATTATAAAATTACTCCAATGAATTACATTGAAATATATATAAGTATTATATATCTATATTGACTTAATATAAGATTAAATAAAATAAATAATTATTTATATAAAAAGTTGGTTTTAAACAAAAACGTAGTGTTTTTACCTATTAATCAAAAATTGATTGTTTACAGAAAAATAACAATAATTGAATCTAAGATAATTTTGATTTTATAAATTCAATATTTTTTCTATTTTACCTTATTAAAAACAAATAATTTGGATAAAATAATTTAAAATAAATTCTTGTTATCCAAAACTAAATGCATGTTTTTAAAACGTAAAAACTATCAAAATATTAACATGTGTTTATGTCCAATTTAAATATGAACTTACATATAATTACCTACATTGTAATAAATTATAAAAATATTATCTAATTATAATTTAAAACAATTCAAATTCATAATTTAACACTATTTATTATTTCGATTAAAAAATTTGGTTCAATTAAAATTTTTTATTTTCACAATTCCTCAAAATATGAAAGTTATCAGAAAAGTACAAAAAAATTATCCAAAATAAATTTTTTATGTCCTCTTTATAAAAAAGAATTTAATTTTATTAAATTTAATATATAAAAATGTCAAATATTTGTTTCAAAAAGGTCTCGCCTTTAAAAAGCTGTAAAATTAAATTTTTTATAAAAAATGTTATCTGAAAAAAATAAATTTGTTTTTATATTATCTATAATAAAAAAATTATATGGATTATAAAATAATATCATGTAAATATAAATCAAAATTTAGTAAATAGTAGTCATAAACACTTTTTAAACGGCTATTTTGGTATGTTTTGGTGTAATCGAAATCGATGTTGTGTGTAGTGCATGCTCTTTAAAGTGATCACGTACTATGAAATCAGGGGGTGTTACATTCTCCCATTCTATTAATAAGTTATGACCTCACAATTTGAAATTTATTTTTATAATAAAATGTTGAAAATAGAAAATACCTTTGTTGAAAAACCACATTAGAAATAGGGTTGATAAAATTTAGTCTTAATAAGCTAGAAAGGGAAATGAAAATGTCATCCCCAAATTAGGTTTTTGAATAGGATTACATTGGTGGAAATAATAATTGTTGGAAAACATAAATTTTTATAGTGTGTAATAGAGGTCATCAATCTTAAACAAGTGAATTGAAATTTGAGGGCCTCAAATCCATAAATCTATGATGATTTAAAATATCATGAGTTCAACAAAACATAAGGTATAAGGATAACACGTTTTGGTTTTGTGATCCTTTACCTATTGTTTAAGAATTAATTTAATCATAGAATAAGAAAAAAAGTATACTTGATGAATAAAGTCTGATCCTTTAACTAATTTCTATGAAAAGCTCATCTTTCATCCTAAAAGATAATAGAATTCAAAAATATTTTATTTATTCTAATCCTATAGGGTTCCAAAAATAATGAATTTATAATTCATTTTTGTGAATATTTAGAAAAACTACATTATAAAAACTAGGACATCATGTACGCCAATGTTAGGTGATTCACCCTTGTCACCCTTCGGTTGTGGGTTCAAGTCTCGCGGACTTGCCTGACCTGACGGGTTATTGTCTGACTTCTGGGATATCCTTTTTATAAAAATCGTTTAATAATTTTATGATATGCTTTAACCTTAACTATAGTATCGAATGTCAAACATAATAAATTATAACCTTTATAATTGTAAAAAATACTTTTGTCCAAACCCACTGTCCAAATTTTATAAGGAAGGTATACCCGATGATGATCTTTTTTCCACATAATAACACGTGAATACCATCATCATGTGTTATTTAAACACATGGAAACACCCTAAAATACCATAAAACCTTATTGATTACATTTAAGATCCCATTTTCATTATTAAATACTATATAACTCTTTATATCAAAAAATGTTAGAAACTCCATCAATAATGGAATAAAAAAAATAAATAGTTTAAAAGTATTCAATAATATCATATATAATTTATCCAAAGAAATCATATGTTGTTTCAAAATCAATATCTCATTATCAGAACCATATTAATGTTTATATTTCATTCAACAATGTATTTTCCAAAAAAAATGTTTAACTTTCTATCGAGTCACATTTCATAGAACCATATCATCTCAAATCCTAAACTAAATAGTACTACAGTACAGTCCTTATTTATTTCCATAATTCATATAACCAGTACATTGTGGATACAACAGTCATATGAAATAATTATTTAATAACAACATAAGATCATTAGACATTCCACTTTATCTGTGGTAGTATCATGCCTTCATTATTAACCAATATCATCATCTGGTGCATACTATGATGATTTGGACATTTATTTGCATAGTGTTCCAACCCCTTGTAGATGAAGCATTGTATATTTGAAACCTTTTTCCTACCATTTCAATCATGTACTTGATGTACTTTTTCTCCACACTTTTAAAAAACTCCCATTCCATTCATGCATTTACCATGTTGATACTTTCCACAGTTATCACATATGGAGAAATCCTTCATTCCCATTTCCCCTTCATCTATCATTCTCTCTACCATAATTTTATTCTCTTTCTTCCCTTCAAATCCATAGGACTCGGAGAATTCTTTACATATCTTATTAACACATGATACTATTTCTTCATCTGATAATAATACATGGGAGACTATTTCCTTTTAAATTTTGGGTTTATACCATGAAAGTTACGATCCATATAACTGTTTGGATCAAGAGTATTGTTGGAGTTATCATTCCTTCTACTAGGCTCTATTTTTAAAGGATGGAATACACTAGTTTTGTTTATAAATCTCAATGAATAATTCCAAACATTTAAAATACCAAATGTAAATTGAAACGATTATGAATATAATCTATAATAATAAAAATCGATTTCATTGAGGATCTATTTACTACTAAATAATTCATAATGGAATTTAAGGAAAATGTGAATTATCCTTACCATATCCCCCAGGAGTGTCATAACCAAAAGTGCAACAAGGCCGGTGGTCATGTACTAGGATACCATGGCTAAATCTTGAAACACCTTGTCAGAGTTTTCACTCCATGGTACATATGTACCAAAGTTGAATCAACCTTCTCGTTTCCATGCATGGATGTATTGCTTTGAAAACACAAAAAATCACTTCATTTCCATAATTATAGGTAGTTATTCTATAAAAATCCTCAAAACATATCACAGGGTAATGTTATCTAATGAGAGGTTTTCTAAATCTAGTTTACAAGGATTGTACTAAACTTCATCTGATACTAATTCTAATGCCCAAACCCAAAAATACCAAAGCCAGTGAATTATTTTAACACATTGGAATGATTACAAGGAATCAAATCCCAAAGGACCGATTAGTTTAGTAGTTTGGGAAGATATATTACATACATGAACGTTAAATTTCACATTAAAACTTAAAAGAAAACATAAATAATTCATTGAGAATTCCATTATTCCCATAGCTTTATATTGATGTATACACATCTACTAATAAAACAATTATAAAATTGTCAAATGAATCCGTTAGAATTTAATAATGAATGAAAGGTAAAAATTTAATTAATATGAGTAATGTCCAGCATGAAAACCATCCAAAAATATGAAAAAACGTCTAATACAATAAAACATCTAGCATGAATCGTTTTCTAGCCTGAAAAACCCTAGAAAATCAATCATTATGAAAACATCCAGCATCAAAAACCTCAATCACTCTCCCCTCCCGCATGAATATCGCCCATATTTATGAAACAAATCTTGCAATAAATTCTGATACAAAAATTTCCTCCATAAAAACCATCCCACATGAAATGAATATTGTCCAGCCTGGAAAATGACCGGCAAGAAAAATGTCCACCATGAATAACTCTTAATCGACATATATAAAAACCATACTAAACATTCCACCCTGAGAAATCCCAAATAAAAAAATCTACAGATACCAAACATCTAACATGTACAATCTGCAGATACAAAATATAAAAACATGAATTAATATTAATTACTTTTTCTATAGTCATTCATTTCGGTGGAATTGGTGTTTTTTCAGGGAATATCCAAGAAAATGTATAACTGTAGTATAAATTAAATGTCCTAGGTATATCTTTTAATAAACCATAAAACAGATAAGTATAATAGTTCTTGTAAGGTAATTTTACTGTGTAGACTACATAATAGTAAATCATGCACATAATATTTCCGAAAAAAGAAATAAAATCAAATTAAATAGCTAAATACTAATATTACCATGACATTGCAACAGAACATCTCAGTATGATTTCCCATTTATCCTATTCAAATTACCCTTAATTTTCCCCTCTAGTTGAGTAAATTGACTACATGTACCAAAACTATCTCAACATATCTAATGTTCATGTTGCACCTTTTCCTCTGTATCAAATTCATGTCATAGGGTTTTTACAAAGAAAATATAGTTAGAATATTTTGAAGGTACACATTGTAGTTGAAATAAATTATGCAAAAATTTGATAGTTTAAATTAGATAGTCATAGATTTAAAAAAGTGTACATCTAAAATACAAAAATCAGGGAAACTCTATCTTAATCATGCATGCATATTTACAGTAAATTAAATATGTTAGTAGTCACTGAAGATAACTATAACATATTAAGTGGATGAAATATCTAAGGTACAAGTAACAAATCTTGTGAAAATATTTTAACATGATGGAAAAAACCAACCATTTTGATTATCTAGTTATGAAAGGATCGAAGTAAAATTATAGTAAGATTATTTGTGTTTCTTATTAATGAAAATTGGTAAAAAATGAAGTAGATTGTACCTTGATATTTTCAATGACACTACTGAATTATGAAGACCCACTTTTTTGATATCCCAGTACATTAAAATAATAATAAATAGTACAATTTATTAATTTTATGTTATCGAAATAAAATTAGAATACCAAAATTTTAATACCATATTATGATTAAATTTATCAGTAAAGCTGGTGATGTATTTTTCATTATCACTGATAAATTGCACATTGAAGCAATTTTGGTAAAATGAACGATGAAAATTTTTAATATTATATTTTTTTTACATCAATTGATAATCGCACATTCATTGATTTGAAAATGTTCAATTGTGGAGGAAATCATACTCATCATCATCTTAATTTAAAAACAATAAGCTATGTTAGGATAAGTAATTCAAAAATATATTGAGGTGATTCAAAAATTTGGTTCTACCTAAATCAACAATACTCTCATATTTGTAGTTTTTTTATGTACGAATTAGAGGACCAAGTTTTCAATTAAAACAACTCAACATGAGTTTGTCCAATTACTATCCATAAGATTCACTCTATATCTGTTGGATTTAGTATTGTGGTCACACAGTGAGAGATATTCAGTATTTTTTTATTAGTTTTCAATTAACATAGTGAATGGAATTAATTTCAAAAAAAAATATGAAACATTATAGTAGTGGTGTTAGGAGAAAATTTTCTACAGTGGCAACAATTTTTGACATCTATCAATGTAATTTATTCATGCAGATGTTTCTTAAATGGAAAAACCATCTGTGGGTGCTTTGAAGTTTTAGTATTTTAACTACTATTAATCATCACTTAAGATACATTAGAGTGACTAGATAATAATATACTTAATAGTACCAGACATAGGTGAACGATTAATAATAAAACATATTTAATTTTTTAAATTAAGGATTTTTTAGTTACCTTGAGACATTATTTCACATTTGATATTGTTTTCTTTTTATTTCAATATAGTACCTCTATAGAGGGGTTAGAATTAATTGGTGGTGGTCTAGGTAACTATGATTTTATTTCGAAACCAATGTTTGTAAATATATAATGAAAGACATAAAAATAAAAAATAATAATATTTGTGTATTAGAATGGTGATGCACAGAGCATAAACTTGTAAAAACACGCAACTAAGAATTAGTAGAATGTTACATACTTAAAAAATTATCTACATAAGGAATATGAATATTGTAAAGATTTATCATTTTATTTTTAGAAGTTGTGACAATAATAGAGGCTAAAAGGTGTATGAAGTAACAGAAATCATAATTAGAGAGCAAGACGTTCCTTAAATATATTATATTACATAATTAAAAATAGCAAAATTATAAAGTATATATATGAACTATACTTTTCAACCAATTCACCCAAACGATTTCTAATATCATAGTTTTAGATGACTCCTTGGTATTTTCCAAGTAATTTTTAATTTAATTAAAAAATTCACCTAATAAACTATAGGTTATTTCTAAACATCTGTAATGAAAGAATGTAACAACATGAATAAATTTCATTTTTTTGTAGTCACATAATTTATCTTTACAAAAATAATGACCTTCCATCCTCTAGATTAATTCGCATCCTACAGTTGGAAGGACCCATAGATTTCACCAGTATTCTATATCGTTGAAGTCCAATTATTTTCATAACATATATTATAGAATGAGAATTAATTTCATGGAAATGAGGATGATATATAAAATACTAAATGTTTTAATTTATGAAACTCATCTTGACAGAAAAGTAACATGAAATTACTAGGGGAATGTACCAATTAAACCTTCCTCTGGAACCTTCATTGGAATAATATAATCATATAATGTAAAATAAAAACTAAAGAGGAATTTTTGCATCACATGGATGGAAAAACATTGTGGCTGTAAAAGTTATTATTCAGGATTATCTTATTCCTATTAAACTACCATGGTTTGATGCTATTCATATGTTTTGTGTCATATACCATAGTCCATCATAGAAGAGATATATATACTTGGAGATAAGATGAATAGTATTAATTGAACACTGGATTTTGATTCCCTTGAGATATCATGTTAAAACATTAGATACACTTTTAAAAAATTATATGAGAAATGATAAATACATAATATATATATTGACAGATATATACATCAGAACATGAAAATAAGGTGACAAAAAGAGACATTTGTCATTTAAAGTAAAATGAACTCTTTATCAGTAAGTATTAGATCAATATCAACAACTACATTAGACTAGTTGGGGGACGTATTGCACCACATTTTTAAAATTTGAACCTCAATCATGAGTGTTTCGTCGTCCTCTGGGGTAGTCGAATTCAATAGGGTAATTGACCTGGACATTTGGTTTTTTACTCTGTACAATTTTGATTAGTGTTGAAAAATACATAGTAAGTAGTTACACATATCCGGGAGTACACATTTCAAACAAAAACATCACTAACATATTGAAATTTTATTTGAAATAGAACCTAAGACATGTTATCTATTATTACCTAGTGCAAAATATATTGTAATTAATGATATAATGTGTTATTTTTATCATCAACATAAAATTTACACCACCTTCTGATGTGTCCCACGAATCCAAAACATATAATTGACCATGAGAAACCACAGGTTTGCAGAGATATAACCCAACCAAAGATAATGATTTTCCTTCACATATATTAATAGTCACTGCATGGGAAATTATCAAGGGATATTGTCTTTTTTGTAATTTGAAAGGCCACCTAACATCAGATTGTGTCATAGTTAGTCTTGGAATGAATGTAGAATACCCGGAATGATAGCCAATAATTTTTTTCTTTAATAACATCATCACCTAAACATTTAATGATCATATGGGTGACATTACATAATATAATATATAGATCTATATTTTTTAGTAACAAAATGTGGAAAACAAAAATTTTAGAAATGTTTTAGCCATCCAAACTAGAGACATTGAAACCATTTAACATCTCATAGGTGTATATGTTTTCGACCCTATCTACATAAAAATTGGCATTGCAGTCTGATCAAAGAACAAGTTTTCATTCTTTTATGATTTTTTGAGAGACAACATGTAATAATTGAAACCTCTAACAATAGCATGGGATAGATCTAAAATTAAACAAACATGTAGATATGATATTTCACTATTTTTCTCACTGAATTTAGTATATGTATGATCCAAAATTAAACCATTTAATTTGAAGAATTGGTAAGAAAATATGATAATGAAATTTGGATGAGCTCTTCACAATCATTAGGTTCTCCAACTCAACCTTCATCGATATCCAATGAACATTTAGAAAAATCATAAACCTCATTTGAATCATCGATGGGTGTAGATAATAATAATTTCTTGTTAATTTTTAGACTTAATACCTGATATTGAAGCCAAAGATATGATGAATTAATAATTTCAATGGCAATGTCATTTATATTACAAACAAGTATTACAAGTAGTATTTTCCGGAAATCTCCACCCAATACAGCTGTTAAACAATAAAATGTTAAATTCAGAGTAGTAACATTTTTTTACTGTCATGATACCCTAAGAGTATGATCTAGATCCTCAAGGATGTAATTATAAACTATAGAAGACTTATCCCAAATAATTTGGATTTTAGAGTGTAGAAGTTATTCTACATCACTCCCTTGTAGAATATTTAAAATAGACATCTCAGTAATGGAGATTGGAATATAGAATTTAGAATGCATAATTAATCTACCAGGAAGGTGTAATGATGCTATTCAACCCAAAAAAAAATGCAAGTACAATAAAGCCCTTAGAAGAAAACATTTATATAGGATTTTCCAAATGAATGTTTCACATATGCCTATATAGCCATAAAAGAAGATGAATTCCACATAATTTGTAGATAACAAAGACTAAATGGCATCCATCAACTCATTTTGTTCAATGTAATGAATAGTTTGTAATGTTGTAGAATCATTTAATAATATATATCTATTGTAATTTATTTATTCTACAACAAAATGACTTGAATGAGTATCAATTGCGGAATTTGGAATTGGCATAGGAGGATAAAATCGAAGATATTTTTCATGACTCTATTAAATTGGTTCTATTTCAACCAAAGCATAAATATGTATTGTATGTTCTATGAGTGTCAAATCCAGAAAATTAGGGAACATTGTTACAGAGTATTATAAAATAAATTTTATATTGTGATTCAATTATTTTACAATCGCTATAAGATAAATCCATATTGATGGTGAAATAACTGATTAGATAGAATCAAGTGTGTATTATAGATTTCAGAAGTATATTTGAGTGAAATTAACCTATGAACATCTCAATTGGATGTGAAGTATAAATTTATGGTAACTAGAAAAAAGATATTAGTTTAATGGTATATTTTACTGTAATCATAATAGATATACAACACTATTAAAATACCAGCAGTCATGTTTTGTTTTTGCATTTATGCTATCATATAAAAAACTATTGAGATCTTCCATTATAATGTAATATGTGAACAACTATAACCCAATTAGTATTTAAATAATAATACATTTTTTTATATAATTTAACCATGATTACTTTAAATGGTCGCAACTAAATTTAAGATAAGACTAATTATATTGAAAACCAATATATAGCCTATAATTAAGTAATAAATAAACCTTCGTCTTTTGATAAATTTATTATGTAATTATTATCTAAATCTATTTATAAACAACATAAGATATATGACATAAGAGAAATATGTTAACAATAACTTATTTTTAAATATAATCTTTGAAATATGTTTTCACTGTTCATATATAGCCTCTGTCTATTATCATAGAAAATATCATCAGCTAGAATGTAACTGGTTTATTTCCAAAATATTTCTCGATGAGAAATGTTTTTAGAAAATAATATGCATGTGAAGAGCATGCAAACATAATGTCCCATTCCCCATGTTGTACCTCCATTATAGCTTCAATAAATTTTGTTTCATCTGCAAGAATTCCTAAATCATTACCGGCCTCTCTAAATGCTCCATGAGTAATGTCGTTCACTATTTTGAGAAATTCATATGAAGTGTGACCTTTGATTTTTGATATAATTATGAACATGTAAATTATAATTCTAGTTGATGGAGGAACATATTATAGTATAACAATAGAAAAGTCATGCATTTGATGAGGCATAATGTTTTCATTTGTGAGGTAAAAAAATCTAGTTGGGAATTTTGAAAGTTTTAGAGATCTACAAACCAAGTACAATAGATTGGATTTAAACCAAAAGGTAACCATTTTTTCAGTTATGTTTCTGTTATTTAAGCCATATCTAATATTTTTGATGTCATTGTAGGTCATTAGATGTTTTCTTGGTTAATTGAAACCTAACCTTTCATCTGGTGGATATCTGTAATAGATATCATAATAAAATATCATGCCCGAGTCCTCACAAGGATATATGTACCAACAGTTATAATACATCATCATTTCATCTAAATTTTTTTCTAAGGACTCTATATTGTTGTTCTCATAAACTGATTGTGTTAAATGATCATTTCCATTACTAATATACTTAAAGAGATATTTGAGATAATACAAATAATTTCAAACATCATTATTTATATGTTTTTGATACATTAATAGGAAAAGAGGACTGTATGGAATGAAAAACCGAGTATCTAGAGGGAATCAATTTTTGAAAAAAATTATTCTATCATCCCTTATGAGATAGATGATGTAACCATCATCAATAATAGTTGTATGGCCCAAAATATTGGTGAAAACTATTGTAACATTTTCAATTTCACATACAGGGTGAAGAATGGTTAGCATCACTGAAGGGGTCGTGGATCATAAAATTATTAACAGGTTTGTGTAGTCTTGGGTTGGCACAATTATTTAGAATTTCGGCCCAAAAAAATATTTTTAACAACTGTTGGAGTGAGAACACAGTTTTTATGAAAGATAAATAGTAGGATCTGAACATGAGGAAAGCCACATATTTCAAACTCTACGGTTATAACAACGATATGGGAATAAAATAGTTTTAGACGATTAATTCATGATGAAAAAATATAATAAGGAACTCAACATACTATATAGTTAGTACAAAGAGAGTTATGTTCCTGTGACTTTCCAAAGAAACAACCTTATCTTAACTAATTATATGGACAATCAAACATAATATTGAAAACATGAGATAATATTTTCTATAAATCTAGTGGACAGAGATTGTGATTTCAATGAAATCGATTTATTTCGGGACAGATCAGGTTACTTGTAAACATTACAAACAGATCTCGATACCCTACCCAATTACGTATCGATATTGAATCTTGTTAATTCTATATCATGTACTTTGGAACCCCCATAAATGTAGAGGGTAATATTATTTTCTTCTCACATGATATCTCTTCAGGGTCTCCTCGATGCAATCCATATTGAAACACAATTTATAGATTAGCCCTCAATTTATTTTTATTGAAGAGAATGAATTATAGTATTTGAGGCTCAATCATTGTATATGAATTGAAAATAGATAATACCAGTAATATTATATATTTTATAATGATCAAATAATCATTTTAAAAAAAACTACAAGTGGAGTGAGAAGTACACTCTCATTGTTACCATCCATACTTTAGTACTCATTCTTAATTGAGTATCGTGAAGAAACACATTTTCATAATATCCATCCTAGAAACCTGTGAAAATAAAAGGACACTGAAACAAAAGATACAATGTGTAAAGATCATCAATTCATTGTAAATAACTGCTTTTGGATTTAATAGTGATGTCTCATTATTGGTTGAGATATTCAATATCATCGACAATATGAATTGCAATTTCAAAAGTATTTGGTAGGTTATATGTCATGGAATTTGTTTTTATTCTATTAAAAAGACTCATATTTAAAGTTGGAACCTCCTGACGGTTATTAATATCCCATATCCTTATAAATAATTGATCAAAGCTATTATTCCCATGAAGAAGCTGTTGTATGATCTCTATAATACTGTAGTTAATAATAGATTGTTGATTTTTGTCGTCATTGTTGCAGAACTCATTTATGTTAATATATGATTTTGAACATTTTTTCTACTTAAACCAAATCATTTAATATAAAATATGCCACATTCTATGAATTATACTATGAAAATAATGTGAAACATCATACACATGTAGTTTAATAAACTATCTACCTTCACACCCATTGACGTCACTGCAAACATCTAATTGTTAATATGAAAGTGTTCTTTAAATAACAGAGCATCGGATGAAGTTTTATCAAACACCAAAAACCATAGGTATTCCGGACATGATTTTAGTAAGTCCAATGAAACATTTCCCATCATGAAACATAGAGAAAAACATTAGCTTCGTCTGTTGAAAAATATCTTCTTTCTCCCATCAAACAGCAAAAAAGTAACAATATTGATTCACATTAGAAGCATCTCCAATATAATAATAACCTGATTGATTATAACAGTAATGTAGAATATGTTATTAATATACATTAGTCAATAGTTGAGATGATGATTTATTATTAAATAATAATTAATGCAGGTTTAGTAAATAAACTAACCCATTCTCTCAGCAGTACCATGTTCTAGTAACTCTCTTGTATGAGCAAGAGGTATATAACATTATAATTTCTTAAATAATAAAAATATTACTATTGTTTCATGTGAAAGTTGTACATATAAATTACCTCTATAAATTTCGGCACCATTTATGTCAATATTAATGTTTACATTAACCTCGAATGTATTATTTCTCATTACTTCCCACAGAAATGACTGTTTTTGTGAACCTAAAAGTAATTATAGAAAAAAATTATTACTATACAGAATGTAAACTCATATATATATTTGTGTGTACCAAATTATAGTGTACAACAGACATGCACATGATAACATATTGTAGTTCTGATCAGCACTGGGAGTTGTGGATCATCTATTTTTATAGGGAAGCATTAGAAATATAACACGAATAACAATATTGGTAATGTGAAGAAACAATAGTCGTTCTTACTGTGTCGAGGTAACATGTGATGAATATAATAGAGTATTTTTTAATTCATTAATATTATGAAAACTAATGACTAAAATTTTAACAAGGAATATAAATGTGGTATGACCTGCCATATGTGCATAGAATATAATAGTTTTGAAACTTATAGGATGGTAGAGGAGAATGTTTCCAACCCCTTGGTTATTTTTTTCATTTTTTATATCCAGCAGGAAATGTTGACTGATGTGCAGATGATTAAAGCACTATCAATAGTGAAGCAGTTAATTAGTAAAAATATGTGTTATTGAGAAATATATGGTGAAGTTCATTGGTATATATGTGTACATTTTAATGGAATTAACAGCTGCTTCAAATAAATGTTAATTACTTGAGATTGACTCCATTTGTGAATCTATTTGTTGGTAGAGGTGCAGTGTTTGGGGTTCCATACATAAAACCAGATACTAGAGAAAAAATTTCTCTAACAATTTTCACTAATATTGTGGCAATTTAAATTATTGTAGACAATAAAAGAATGAAAATAACATCAACACATTAAATTATAGGTATTAATAAACTCACTGTTTTTATGTCATTCATCTATCTGCAATATAGGTTGTAAACTTTCATATGTAAATTATGAAGGGAATTACGCGTTTGTATTTGACTGTGTAGACAATTTCTCAGGCACTGTCAGAATACTAGTTTACTGGGACAGATTTCGATTAGTCTGAAATAAATTGTGAAACATTATAAATATTCTACAGGTTAATGGAAAAAGACCTAACCCTTGATACATAGGAAATATAATGGAATGTGTGTGACATCAAGTGTGATGTAACCTATTTATAATGGTCACATGATGGAGTACCAGACTGATTGGTAGATAAAATTGAATATTTTCTTGTAGTTTTCAACAATGATGATGTGGCATGTGTAATTAATTAAACTACTAAATATATGATAGTATATAAAATTTTCCAGGTGTAGTCAATAGAGAACTCACAAACTGTCTGTCATTCCTTCATAAGTATCCTTCATTGCAACCTTTAACGTCTATAGTTTGACGAGAAATTTATGTTTGATATTTTGTATAGCTTATTGTCAAGGTGTTCTATGACACCATATAATTCATAGGGATTATTAAAGTGAATGAAATTTAATTTATGTATTAAAACACCTAATAGTCAATAACATACCATAATAGTGGATTATTTTTTTCATTCTAGAAAAGTAAACTAAAAAAAAAAATCTACATTAGAATATCAACATGATTAACCAAAATGATGATGAAATAAGTTTGAATACACATCCAACAGAAGACCACATTATAGGATTTTTATTTCCAAAAAGGTAATATATATATATAGAAAACTAAATATTTAGTTGGATGTCATCATGCTAAACCAAAATGAAATATAAATAAGATTCAAATAAAATCGTACAACAAACCATAAGAAAATTCTATTTTGATCAAATGGTAAAAGAAAATTCAGAAAACAGTAAATGAACATGAATGTTGTAGATCTGAAATGATACAATAAATGTAGTTGCAAGGATTTAGGTTTTCTAGTATTCATTTAAGGTCATAACAAACGTGATAAGTTGATATGTGTGGTAATAGTTGTTGCAGGAAGCATGCTTAGAATGGAAGGTGGATTCAGTTGAAATTGCAATTCCAAAAATACATGGAATAGCCATTTGAAATTTAAATCTCTTGGGGATCCAAGGGAATTAATAATAGTTTATGGAAGTATTTATGAATGGATTTACTATGATATGATGTAAGGGAAGGAGGCGTCTAGAGAAACAACCTTACGTTGTGGGGTCGGGTATTAAAAGATTTGTGAGGTGAAGAAATTGTGAAAGGAAATGTTTGTAGCATACAAAACATGGTGGAGATAAATGCAGAAACAAGGATAATGAGGAAGATGAATTATGAGAACATCAGTCTACATCAAAACCTAGAGGATCACAGAGACATTTGGAATTTTTGGGAACCCTAGGTCCCGAAAATATAAATCCCAACTACGGCCATATGAATGAAAAATTCAGATCGTATACATAAAACCCAGAGAATGTGGAGGTCGAAGATGGAGGGCTACAAACAGCGGTTTGACTGGGAAAGGGAGGATGATGGTGGCCAGGGTCGAGAGTAATCTAGGTAGCGACTCGAGATAACCTTCATGAGAGCGGGAGATTAAGGCACATGGAAATTGAGATAGAACATGGTGGGGTAACCTAAAAAACTGGTGGATTACCATGTTAGGGAGAAATTATGTGGATGAACGTTATATGGACATGTGGAAAGTGGAAATCTATTATTAGTACATATTGTAGATGATTTAACAACATGTTGTATCCAATAACCAACATGTAATTAATGATTGATTGCATTCAATGAAAACATTACCTGAAATCGAAGGATTAGTTTTTTTATCTTCCCAGCTCTACAGTTCTTCATCTAGTTGCCTTTATTGCAACATCCAAAGAAGATATCCTCCTACTAATTACACTTATGATGAATCTTTTGGCTTCTTTTTATGATGATTATTCAGTTTATTCATCTGTGACTTGGCCTTATACAACATTGAATTTCCATTATTTAATTTTAGCACTATAAGGACATATTAGTTGGTATTTTCTATATCCTTGTCAGCTTGGAACATTAAATCCAAACGTATTGGGAGAGACTTTGTCATATCATCATGTTATAATTGGAAATGACAGTTGAGAATCTTGGAGGTAATGTGGAAATAATGAGATCCAGTTCTATTTATTAGTTTAATTTAAACCCAAGGGCTTCAAGTCTCTCAATATACCTAACCATAATGAGTACATGGGGACCATCGTAGTTCCCTTCTACAAGCAGTCACATATATTGGGCACCTGAAATATCATATATTTCCTACCTGGAACTCTCTTGATATAATTATTGGAAATGTGAAAGCATCTTGTAGGTATCATAATCCTCATTCATTTATTGCAGTTGGTAGGACATGGATGACATCATGACGCATTGAACATCAAGTTCATCCTCTACATGCTTTTCCATTAATATTTTTACTCCTTACATTCTCTCTAATGTGGCTCATAAGGAATAGAGGATTCCAGCACTTATAACTTCTTTTCATGGTGGAAGAGAATGTACCACTCATGTATGTTATTGCTGATCAAGATATTTACTTTATTCTGAATTGATCATAGTGATAATATACTTGTGGTATTGGTGATTACCATTTTAAATCTAAATCAAACAGACATTAGAAGTTAGTACATTATGTTGATAACTCTTTACATTTATGTTAAATTAATTATTATATCATTGTAATGTATCCCACTATTTTATCTAATGTTAATTTCCTTGTCTATTCAATTCAGAATAATATATTGCTTGAATACTCTAGTGGAACTGATCCTTAAAACCTCCCTCATAGTATACAATCTATGGTTATACCACTACACGGTGGGTTTTACCAAAGGCACTATTCTGGAAAACTAATTAACTCATGGTTACATGTACTTGTTGAGTAAACTGCCATCTTTTTAATCCGAACCTAATTCCCTCAAAATCATGCCTATAAATTTATATCATTCTCTATATGGATAATATTTTCCTTCTAAATTTATTTAATATGAACCAACCCTATCATGAAAATTCCCTGGTAGTAAGAGGCACCCTCAACTATGGCTGACGAGAACCCCAAAAACTATATTTTGTTCAAATGTGATCAATGGAAGGAATTTATTACTTAAAATATATTTTATGGATTTTTATATTTATTATTGAATATAATGATTTTATATTTATATGTTCTAACTAGATTTTTTCCCACACAAATGAACATGAAATAAAAATATGTTCTCCACATATTTATGCATTTTTATCTTTTTTACGATTATATGGGACTAATAAATAATCATACACTCACATAAAACAAAAAACCCTGCATAAATGTAAATCATGGTATTTTTTGGTCTTGAGAATTAAACTATGATCGGTCAATAACATAACAATCTTGACATAGGGGCTTTCATACCTTTGTAAAAACATGACTCGTATCACTGCTTTCCCTCAGTGCGTAGTGCTCGACTCCTGAATGGATTTCCATCTCAACATGTTTGGGTCTACATATGGAATGTGATATTATTTTTACAAATATACTAACACGAATGAGAGGGGGTATATGGGAAAAAAGAGAATAGTTTAATTGGATGTGTAGGCCCTTATACATATTTGAATTAAAAGTTGATTCAGAAACAATAATTTATATAATTAATTATTAAAATCATCAATAAAACAATGTAGTTTCTGGGAAGGGGCAGTTCCTTGTAGTATTGATGTCGGTAATTTATTGTATCGAGTTTCCCACTTCTTCCTCAAAAGTTGTTTTATAAAAAAAATTTAATTTTCAGTTGATTATTATAATCATCTCATGCATTGATTAAAAAATAAAATAAATAAAACTAGACATGCATGGGTCGGTCACAAGCTCTTGACCATTCGAAATATATAATGAACAATTAAATTTAACATCATTAAAATGAAATATTATGGTGGTGTTCAAATAAAATAATTAAATTTAAATAAATTCAATTAAAATATTTATTGGTTCTAATAGTTTAATATAATTTTATTTCCAAAAATTAAATAAAACAATAAATCTAATTTAATCTTAATTAAAATAATTTTAAGAGGCTACATAATCATAAACACAAAAATTATTTCAAATTTATTTATTATAAAAAACAAAAATAATTACATTAAATTAAATGGGTTACCTTCAGCTGTTGAAGGAGTCCAACAAGACTGTGAATTCCCATGTGGGTGTTTCACTAGTGTAGGGCCGCACCATGGCATGACAGTGGGGAGACCATGTTGTGAAAATAATGTAGCGCACCCAGTCCAACAAAACATTGTGAATCATCTTGTGGGAAAAGGGAGGTAGGTCCCGGTACTATCTGGCTAGTGTTCGGGAGGAACGATATGAGAAGATGGGAACTGACCATGGTGGATCTCGGGCAGTAGATGTTCGATAAACCGGAGTGGTGGGAGAGTGGTGCAGATCATGACAGCCTAGTTAGGGGCAGAGAGGGCTCCTGTAGCAGCCACATTTGAGGGCGGCATGGGCTCTGAATAGCCTAGAAAGAGCTGGTGCATGATGCCTTATGGATATGCTGGGGCAACAACACAAATGTCTGGTGTGATGGCGATCTCATCTGACGTGGGGATGCCCCCAGTGGTTGAGATGAGGAAATATTATACTGGGTAGGTGTGATGGCTGCAAGCTCAGAGGGAGGATGGGAGCAAGTGCGCTAGTCTAGCCGCATCCAAGAGAGTAGCATGTTAGGGCTGGGGTTGGCGCTCTGTCTTGAAGAAGACCAAATTTTATCTATCCTTTTCCTTTTTTAATAAGTTTTTTCTTTTTACCACACACAACAACCAATTTTTTTAAAATTAATAAATTATATGAAGAAAAATTAAAAGTGATAAAATGAATTTTTTTTATAATTGAGAAAAATAATATATTTTATATAAAACCAAATAATTCATGTCCATCAAAAAATTTCCGATGATCAGATTCTGGCTGAAACAAGGCCCAATTTCGGTAAATTTCATGAACACAAATGAAAATTTTAAATTTTTGTTCATTTAAATTAAAACATAACTAACTTAAATTTGATGACTTCAATCTAATTAGAAATTTTCAAATGACCATACCATGGATATTCAAAAACGGAAAGATGCGTGGTTGGCTCGGATGGATCTTTTTTAATAACCCGTACATAAATTTAATTCAATTTATAATTACTTTGATAATGTAAAACTATGTTCATGATTTGATAACATTTTTAGGTACTAAGATATGAAGCGGAAAATGATGGTCTAGGAAAATCAAATTTTTTTTCATCACCAGAGAGATGTAACAATGTTGACTTTGGTGATCTTATCACAGTATGGTATGAGGACCACCCATGGATTTAACATAGAACAGAATGAAATTAGAACATTTACCATGTTTGAATTTTATGTGTTCATTTACATCATAAGATTCTAGTGATAGTCACTCAAATAGTCAGATTTTGAATCCCTATTGATCATCCCCACAAAAGTCTTAAATTTTCTCACACTTCATTCTTCGTATTCTGGGTGATAGGATAGTAAATCGATGACCACTTCGACGTAGTGATGATCACTAAAAGAAAGCTTCCTTGATCCAAGAATAATTATCAAGAAGATCTAAATTTCTTGAAAGAATAAATCTCTAGAATTCAGGAGGATAGAGAGGATCTCAATTTCAATAATGAATAGTTACATGGGGCGTTCCTCGCTCTTACTAATATAGGGAATATATAAAATACCGAGTACGGTTTCCCAACCCCCGTGTAATAAATATTCACAATATAACTATTATCTAAATATATTTAAAAAACATTATATTATTCTATAGAAAATATTTATTATTTTATCACTAAATTCAATACATATTAATTATATATTTCATGACGAACTTAAGTCTTTAACTAGACTCACATCTCCTAATAATATTAAATGAACCTGAGATATTAAAATCTATTCAAATAATATTTTATCTTTTTATTTCCTTAATCACTTGTAAATATATATTATAAAAAATGCATTGAATTATTCCAAGCATGAATAATTAAATAAATTATTTATTACTTGGTGATCCATAGAAGTTGGATAATACTCAGACCGAGTGGTGGGGCCCACAAAGTTCTATATTCCTATTCCTCAGAGTAGGGTAGCTTCAAAAAGTGCTATTGTGTATTAACATCTAGGACCATATCTCAACAGTAGTGATTAATACACATCGACTCTGATTGGGGACCAACAACGTATCGAGGAACCTATAGAGATAAGTAAAAAACTCATTGTAATGACTACCTTCCTTTGAACACAGTATTTGTAATATATTCTCTTTGACATCAATATATCAATCAAATAGAATCCACAACAGTGTAATCATCCTCTATATTGATTTATTTTATTTTTTCAACTACCCAGATGGCAATACCATTGACTACCACAGACATTGATTTAATGAAGGTACTGCCTCGGAAGAAACACATCCTATCATGATAATTCAATCAATGTCATGTTAGAAATTATGTAACCAATAGAATATATACCTCGTCCTGACTGAATTTACATGGTTTTTATCATGCATCAAAGCACACTATTAAATTACATACATTGATTATGATCACAATTATGGAGGTTATTACACATGTTTTTAGATTAGAATGACTAGTGACACCTAAAACATGTGGTGTTCATAATTTTCAGTCGGTTCTCTTTATCTCAATTATTAGAGATCATCAAGTGAACACTTCTTGATAATAAATATAAATCCTTATGAGCCCCCAACACCTGATATAAAAATATCCTCTATTTCGTTTCAAACTAATATAACTAGACCATAGGAAATTAAATAAATATTATTGTCATAGGATATTGTGGTTCTTATTATAGAATGATATCTGCTATAACACTTTGATACAAAATGCAAAAAAAAGAAAATTCCATAAACAATGTGGATAAAGATATATCATCACTATTAAGTCTAGATAATCACATGTATATATAACAAACTACATTCACGTAGTGATAATCAATGTACAACACATGTTGGGTCCAGGGAACCCACATTCAATAAAATCCCCATTACTGATTAAGATTAGAAAACACTAAATATCATTATAATTAAAAAAATTCATGATATAAAATGTATTAGTTGATGTATAAAGTGATTATAAAAAATAAAAGGTGTATAAAATCATGATATTCCTCAACAAAAAGACATTGAGATGAAGTCTGTAACCTTCAGTCTGACTAGACTAGCGTGTCATTATATTTTTGAGTAATAAATTAATTTTATATGTTTATATTCATTGGATATTTTTTCATGTTTCTTATTAATTTTATTTAAAATATTAATGAATTAAATAAAATTTTGTATTTAATTATGTTTACGTAGGATATTTAGACCATATTCAGCTAATGTGTCCAAAATTAACTTTGGTAAGTCAACAATGGTCAAAGAGGTCATTAGTTAAAAATATACAGACTAATAATAATGTCATAATTATCTTAATTAATGAAAAAATATACTTTCTCAAATATTTCATGTAATATAGTTACAAAAATGAACTATTGTTACAATAATAAAGGCAATAGGTCATTCATACGCATGAGAAACATTTCTGTTTTTAATGACCATTATAGAAATATGGTGAGTTATATTGGATATTTATAGAATAATAATTATATAATAAATAATATATTATTTAAATATATATATTAATATTGCAACACCCCGACCCCACTAGACTGGAGCCAGTGCAGTAATTATTATATTGGCATGGTTTGATGGAATGAAAATACCCAAGTAATGATAAGTTTAGATGTCTTGAAAAACTTGATACAAAGATGTTTCTGATATTACATTTGAAAAGTTTAAAAAATAAAATACATAACGAAAACTTAAAGCTATATCCATATGAACTCAATAAATGATCCTCTCGTTGTCATATATTAAAAGTAAAAAATGAAAGGGGTGATCTCAAATGATAAGTAATGGTTATAAATGGAAGAATCATAAATCAATAATATCTTAATTGTTAACAATTTCACATAATCAATATGACTTGGTGAATAAATGAAAAACTCACACCATTAATAAACTGAGAATGAAACTGCATCCATAGATTTTGTCATAGTGAAATATACATGGAAATTAATAAATGAAAATGAATAAAGTTAATTTCTATTAATTGGACCCCATTATCTGGCACATAATACCATAATATTGTAAAAACAGTTTAGTTTTGTCAGTAGAAAGCTATATTATTATTTTTGAGTCAAACTCGAATGGTTTATTGCCAACTAATTTATCTCATGAGACCTACCGATGCATCGATGGGAAATAGTGGGCCCCACCTACCACTTCATGTCCATAGAATTATTTATAAATTTATTCAATACAAAATTAATATGCCTTTTCAATATCCATATAGAGTATATTATACAGATTCATCAACATTTCCATAATTAAAATAACTTTCCAAATAATCACCGTATGTAAAATGTTAAATGGTTTATACAGAAAACTTTTCCATGATATGATATTATTCATATTTAATATAAATATAATATAAAATGAAAATTTATTTCAAATGGTTTGTAGGTACACCACATACGGATTATTAGGTTGAAAATACAAAGTTAGTCACAACAAAATAGTAGTTGAGACAATATCCCTTACCAAAATGTAATAGGTCGAATCATAAGACCAGAACATAATAACACTCAAATGAGTCATTTAATACAATTAATATAAATAGAATAATATTATTTTATATCAAATATAATTAAACATATACCACATACAATAAATAATTTGTGAACAATAAAAATCTCACGGAAATTAACGTGAGAAGAGAAAACCCTTACCTTTTGCTCAACTGTGTTCTTCAGTTTTCTAAATGACCAGAATAATCAAATTTAGATTAATTAACTAATAATTCTTGAACCTCATATAAATTTTATTGATTTATTATATATTTATTAGGTTCATTCATGGCCCTTATAATGGGTTTAACAGGTACAATTTTATTTTTTTAAGCATTTTCTTCCCTGGTATTCATGATTAATTTAAATCATTTCATGAATAGATGATCTTTTGAAATGTGGATAAACATTAAGAATTTTTAATATATATAATTTGTGAATTTAAAGAGATATCTATTTTCTTATAATGATTCTAGGTGATATTCTTGAGGATGAATCATTAGTTAAAAGTTTTGGTTAAACACTTGGATTTAGCATGTCAGTTTTGTATACAATGAACTTGTTTTGTGTTATTATTCCATATTATGAGTGTGTAGGGATTCTAGATCATTAATGAGATTAAATAAATATATTCTGATCTATTTCATCCATAAAAATAGTTTCATGGCCAGAATTCGACATGGTAATGAAAATTGATAACTCGTCGTCCTTGAGTGTGATAAGTTAACACATCTTGTACGGTGTTTTAATTTTTTATTATAAGAGGAGGGGGATGGAGAGATGATGATGAAATATTACATTAGCATAATATAATTAAATTAAATGTAAGGTTATATAATTATCATTTCATTTTTATGAAGTGAGGTTAAAAAAATAAAAGAGATGAGCTTGAAAATAAAAGAAAAGTTGAGAGATCCCTTATGAAAATTCGGCAGCCTAATGGTGTCGCTTAAAATTTCATAAAATAATGTGATGAGAATAAAAGGGTATCTAGTCATATTTAATTAAAAACTAATGTAAAAATAATACATGAAATGAAACCCCAACATATGGGAATGGAAATTCAAATACATAAAATAAAGGAAGTATCGACTAAAAGAAGAAAATAAAGGATTCCCTTACCTAGTAGAGTTACTCCCAAAACATGAAGGTTGCGACCTTGGGGGTTTGAGGACACCTTGGGATGACTTATAAGGAGGTAATACCATAATATCATATAGGATATTGAGTTTTTAATGAATTAAAAAGTGGGTGAGTGGGTATTTATTTTAATTAAGAGAGTGTTTTTTATTAATTAAATGGAACACCTTATTAGTGGTTTTTGCAAAACCATGGGATTTCCTATGGTATTTTCCCTTGTTTTAGCCACATGGGACACCTAATGTCATAATTTATTATTCAAATGTATAAAATACATTTATATTTAATTATTACATCATTATGATGTCATTAAAACACCGAAAACTCATTACTGTATTTTTACTATTCACGAAAAATTCAACTATTTTGGAAAAATCCCATAAATTCACCCGAACCATTTTTCATCATTTAGAATTAAAAATTGAACTGAATTTTTAGAAAATAATTTTAAATATATTTTTATTTTATTTTTAAATAAAATTATTGTTAATTACAGAAAATAATTCTTGAAGGTATAATTAGTTCTATATCACATTAAAAAATCCATTATGATTTCATTATCTTATTATCTTAAAAAAATAAAATATAATCATTATTTACTATTTATAAGGGTCATATAACTATTCATATTAATATTCATAAGGTAATGTTAACATTCATCAAAAAATCAGGTTGGGTCTATCTGACATCAAATGACTTAGTGGTCATAACTCTAGATGTCAGTTTTTCGAAATTCAAAACACATAAGTGAAACATTTATGTTTAATGGATAGCTTATAAATTTCTCCTATAATGTTTTGATTCACTAAGACATAGTTTTTCAAGCAATAGAGGATATATAATGGATAGAAAGAATTTAAGAGAATCATACCATAAAATTTTTTGGGTGTTACAAATATTTATCATTATTCTGATGTGTTGATGAAAAAATAATCACATTGCCCCCAAAGAGGCGGTTGTCCATATGTTCCCGAACGATGTTATGAATTTTTCAATGATTGAAATATTATGAATTAATATGTTATATTATATATAAAAAATTAAAAATATGTTACTAATATCATATGAAATAATTTATATTAAAAGTATTCATTATCATTACCCATACAACCTTCTATGTAATGCATTAGTGAAAACAAATGTCATAGTTTTGTGAGGCCTTAGTCCACCGTACACACGAAGGATGGTTTCCTATCCCATTTTATAGAAGTGTGTTTGGGTTATGATATTAAAATTATCATTAAAATATATTAATACAAAATATAATTTGGGTATTATATTAGACCTATATAAGAAAATTTCAATTGGTGGAGAAGGAAATAAAATAAAAACACGTGCTGATGAAATTTACCTCTTCTTCAGGTATCTCATTTTGGTTTTCACTAAAATCCATACATAGTATGATTTCTAATAAAATTATTAATAAAATATATATATGAGGGATTTTAGGGTCCTATTATGGTGGCTCATGCTGGAACCAATTTTTTTTAAGGTGTGATTAGAGGAGAATATGTGGTTTCCATTTATAAATAATGTGATTTTCACACATGTAATTTATTGAAAGAATGAAATCCACCTACAATCTAATCATGTGAAAATGATCAAATAAGTCACAAAATATATTATGTAAGGTATACGGTGATAATATATTCATCCAATGGTTATTGAATAATATTATATGTCATTGGACGCCTTATGTTTAATGTTGAACAACAAAGAAAACTCATTTTTAAGAAAATCATTGTAATTAATTTTAATTGAATTCACTAATATTTGTAGTTAAAACAATTATTTGAAGAGATTATAAAATATGATTAATGATTATTATAAATACGGAATCCAATTTTTCAAACATTGTTCATAAATGTGGAAAATTATTATTAAATTTTAACCATGCAGATGTCGTGAGACAATAGGTTTTTAAGAAAAATAGAATTTAAAAAAAGATGTTTGCATGTTAATTACAACAAAAATAATAATCATAAAATGGAGATATAGTAAAATGTAATGATATATATATTATAAATTCCATTTAAAAAATTTCCCAAAAGATATTATTTAAATTTATATTAAAGGAGAAACATTAGGTATTTTAGAATAATATTTAATAAAATTAAGATAGTAAAAGAAAAATAAAGTACTAAAAACAATAAACTGTTTATTGAAAAATAGTTAATTATATTAAATACAGCTAAATAATAACTATTTTAATTGAAATATAATTTGGAAAATATTAGGACAATTAAATTATTTAACTTATTAAAAAATAATTTTTATACAAATTAGTATTTTTCAATATTTAATAAAAAATATATATTTTCCTAAAAATCAAAATATACAACAGAAAGTATATGTTGAAAATATGATTTCGAAAATCATACTCAGTTTATCAAATTCAAATTTTAGAACTTAGAAATTAATATTTTATTTAAAACAATATAAGAAATAATTTTAAATAAACAATATCATATTTGACTTAAAAATTACATAATAAATAATAACGAATATAAAAATCTAATTTATGTTAATAAATATTAAAATTATTTATCTATCATTAATTTGGTTTTTATATACATCCCTCCATTTTTAAATTATGTCCTTACAATATTATTCAGTTACTAAAAATGTGTGGATATCTCTCTGTCATTGATTTTTTAGAGTACATGTTTCCTCTTCATACATATGGCCAAAATTAATTTTCCCTATGGCCAAAAAAAATCCCCATTTAAAATATTCTGTTCCATCTAATCTATTTTAAGGATTAATACATGACATGAATCCGACATATATTTCTTCAACATTGAAGCAAAAATTACATTTTCTACCTAAGATAAAATTACTGGAAAATCCACTTGGTTGGAAAATGATCCCATATTTTCAAAGACTTCATATTGTTTAATGAACTATATAATTAACATTCCCAGTTTATAGATAAAAACCCACTAGTTCATTGAGAGAATTTAAAAAATACATGATCACCTACAAAAAATAAAATATCGATCCTCAGGTTATTCACATTATATTTTCTACATACTATGGACTATCCTCATTTATCAGTAAATCAACATAAGCTTCTTGGACATTTCCAATACCAACTCTTGTCCCATCAACAAAATTTCTCATACATTTTCTTAATAATATGGTTTCAGACACATCGTTCCATATAATTCCTCAAAGGGTTCAATCTATATACTTGAAAAAAACTCTTCTTATAAGAAATATCAAAAAAATAAAAGATATAATCCTGACTTCTATATTAATCAATTGGATAATAATGTATAATATACTCCATGTTCTAAGTCACCTGATAATACTATTTATCAAAATAGGAAAGAAACGTTGTTTATATATTTATTTTGAAACCCAATTAGTAATTATGTAATTATGAAAAAATGTATGAGAACCTTGGATCATGGTATGATACAATAGAGAGAGGAAATCCATGTAACTTAACTATCTACATTAGATATATAAATTAAATATTTTCTAAATTAATTAAATATATAACTGAATGAAAATGATAAAATATAGTTATTCAATGGAAAATAATCCAATTAACTTTGTTACCATCTAATGTACTTGGATATCCCACCATGAAATCCATGAATTTATATTCAAATTTCTACTCAATAACTATAAAAAGTGTAAAATGCCCCTCGATGACTTTTTATCTAATATAAACTACTAAAATGTCAACACTTCATGGTGAATTCAGCAACATCTTTTATCATTCCACCCATGTGGTGAAACTTTAGAAGGAACCAATACATATTATTAATTATTGAATTAATAGGAAATAGAGATTTATGAGAATTAGTCATCAATTATTTCTTCAAATTTTAATTACAAGGAAGATATAGTTTTTTTACAAATCATAAAAAACATTCTAATAAATATTTAAATTAGAAAATGGTCACTTCTTAATTTATTATACATTTTCATACACTGATTGATCGTCCTTATTATTTGTCAATTTTATTTATGAAAAAGAAAAATTCAGTAAAACATGAATTAAAATATAAGATGTCCCCACATCCAAAACATGTAGGATACAAAGTCAAAAAATAATTTATCTAATGATCACATTCAAAAAAATAGATTTTAATGTAGCAATACGTTTTGATATAAAATATTGGACCCATTATTTTATCAACCAACTTAATTATGAATTGGGAAATAATAATGGTTTATCATTTGTATCCATATTCTGATACTAATGTTAAATTCCATATGAGTGAATATATTCTTCAAAAAATTATAATATGTAAATATTTCACACATTAATACATATAAACTTTTCTTGTAAATTTTTAAGGAATATACAATATAATCTAATTGAAAATCAGTTCTAGTGTTATCTAACTCATGAGGTTTAAAATTATTTGAATCATAATAAATAACTATACCATTCTATATTAATAAACAATATTGTCCTTTCAATGAACCATAAATATAGATGAATAATTCATCATTTCGAGAAGGCAGATCTAAAAATGGATCATTCACCAATATTATTTTTAATTCATGAAATCAATAATCACATTATTTTTTCCATATTAAGAATACTCCTATTCAGGTGAACTTAATTAATTAGATGGAAATCCAAGAAATATTTTCAGAAACCATCCAGTAGTAACCCTCTAATCAATGAAATCTAATAATATCTATGAATTTTTTGGGAACTGGAAATTATTCCAGTAATTTTTTAGTGGGTTTAACAATTATTCCATCATTATAAACAATAGTCCTTGGAATGCATTTTTTTATCAAAAATTTAAACCTTCTAAATTCAACCTAGAGTTTCTTCTCCTTAATGATTCAAAAAAATATTCTTTATCATCCAATATGTTTCTCCTGACATATAGAATAGACCCAAAATTAATAAATATATAAAACTAAATATCAATCCAATAACTTATCAAATATTCTATTTAGAATGTCCATAAATATAGTAGGTGTATTAGATAACCCAAATTACATAACTACAAACTCATAGTTCCCCTATTTATTCCTAATAATAATAATTAGAATGTATGATTACCTCACATTAAACTGATGATACCCTTCCATTAAGTCAATATTAAAAAATTATGACCTCCCTGGTGATGATAAAATAAAATTTAATATATGAACAAGAAAATATGTTCCTAATAGTGCTATTTTTTGGGATCTACAATTTAATGAAAATATCAATGAACTTTATTTCATTAAAAAATAGGATCACCCCATGGTGAAGATCTAGGTCAAATGAATTTTTTTCCAATAAATACTTCAATTTGATTTTCAATTCCAGAAGTTCCATTTAAGCCTTTCGAGAATTGGATTTATAAATAACCATATCATCTTCAACTAATGCAGTAGTAAGAAAAACATCACGATTAGGAATAACACCCGTTAGATCATCTATAAAAATATCTCTGTATTCATTTACGAATGTGACCTCACTAATCTTAAAAGTTTCATTCTATTCAATAATTTGATCTAGTTAACTATAACTACCATAACTAATAAATTTCATAACATCTTTCTTCGTTCCCAATGTCATGAAAAACTATACAAAACATTCTTTTCTCTACCATTTATTATAACATGATAAAATGAAATCAAATCCATATAAAGAATGATATCAAAAAATTCTATGTCCAGTTCCAATAAAATTTCAAGAAAGAATATACCTTTGATAATAATTTTATTATTCATATAAATATTGAATTATTTTTTACATCACCAAAAAGGTTACAAAAAATGTTTTAGCATACATTCATTATGTGAATTTAAAAATTAATAAGAAAATTTCTCAAAAATGATAGAATTTAAAAATCCAAATTCAAACACAGTATTTTAATTATTTGAATTAAAAATTTACACACTTATAAAAACATTATTTGATGTACCAAAATTAAAAATTGTAGCAGTACATGACTTCAGTGCACATTTCCTTTTCTTGTCATGAATATTTCCATATTATGCAAATAACTTTAAACATAAACTATAATAGTGACCTAACCTGTTGAAACTAATACTCCTCACCATTTTATTGTTATTATTTTACTCACTCATTAATACATCAATATTATTTCCTTGAATTCATTTCTTATACAACCAAACATTCTACATCATAAAAACTTCTATGATTCAAAAAAATATTAAAAGAAATTTCTTTTTTCCAATCCGTGAAAATTTTGGTTTATTATCTTCATAATTATTATTTTTTGTTTCCATATTTCTAAACATATTTACATTTTATTAATGTTTTCATCTCAAGGAACATACTTTTTACAAAATACCATTTCAACGTTCTCCACTCAACGTACCAATTTTTCGTAACATTAAAATTTTCATTGTGCTAATTTTATTTTTTACTTGATTTCAACCCAAAGTAAAATATTTTAATGTTACTATCACTATCCCTAATAATATTCAGCATAGTCCTAGACATGATTTTTATGTATTCTTCATAAAACTCTATAGAATATTCAAATTTTTTCTCAAATATATGAATTTTTTTCAATCGAATGTAAAAAATGTTTAAAAAAATATTTCTTAGGTAAATAATCCTGAAATATTATCCATTCCTTGGAATCAGTATCATCTTTATGCCTGCTATTCATAAAAAATCAACATTGGCCTACATGATCTTTAAAATGAATAATTTAATGATTTTTCCCTTGATGTTCCAAACAACCTATTAACATAAATATATTTTATAGAGAATTAAACCATCCCTCACATTCCATTGGGTTAGATGATCTAATAAAAGAATGGGGAATTTTTTATCATGACATGATTCATAGAATATATCTTCCATTATGTTATACCAGGTTTCTCATTATGATGGATACCAGTAAAATTTATAGATTGTTTCAACTATGACATCCCTACAAAAAAATTCTATTATGATTCCAACAATAATAGGTTACTGATTTGGAATGATATTATCCTCTTAGTTTCTTCCGACCAATGCATCACAATTTCAGCTATAGAATACCATTATGAATAGAAATATTTTATTCTAGGATTCATCTTGATAATTAAATAAAATATTAATTTATCATAAACGAAAGATTAAATATTCCAAGGGAATGGTTTTACATTATCATAACCTCAAAAGTTATTTAAAACATTCCATTAATATCAACTACAAGACCATGACCATAAACATTAATTAATATATATTTTTTACCAATAATTTACATTATTTAAATTTTAATATATTTTTGGTTTTTTAATTTTAGTGAATTATGTCATAGATCATATATTAAAAACCATATAATACAGAGTGGAAACTATTTATTACTACCAGTATTCCAAATTATATGAAACGTTAAAATAGATGATTTCATTCCAGGATAATATGCATAACACAACCTTGAATTCATCCACACACATTCCAATCATTAAATCGAATGAAAAACATTTAATAATATGGGATGAACATACAAAGCTGAATAAGGGATACAAATAGAAGGAATTATTTTTTTCTAGTTAAATAATTATAACTCATATAACATTAATATTTACCTCCGAAGTACATTAAAAATATGAAATAAATGAAATTAACAGAAAAATCACACAGAAAAGTTTTTTCTAATGGAAAATCGTTTTAACCCACAACACACAATTAATAACCCTTTTGGAAACATAGAGCATAATTTTCAAAACCCTTTTTAAACACATGTCATAAGAAATTGTTGCTATATTAAATCAATAAGAGAAACCCTTTGATTAGAACCCTCTATATTTCTAAATAAGAAAATGAATACTACCTAGTTCACTAGTGTACTATATGTGCACACCAATGCTTTAAGGTATAATATTCTCACCTGATGTTATATTGGCCACATCATCTTATAAGTTGTAACATTATCACCTGATAATTTCTGGGCCACCCAATCATATAAGATATTATGGGATCACCCAATACAATTTGGGCCTCCCCATCATATAATCATAATATTCTATTGCATTAATAAAAAATATTTATACTTTCAATTTTTAAATACTCAATTAAAATCGTAAAACAATCAATTTCAGATATCTAAAAAAATTATATTTCGGAAAATCATTTCATTACCAAAATACACAAATATTATGAGATACCATTTCCATTTCCAAAATTTCAAATAATAAATAAAATGATCTTTTCATTTATTAGAACATATTTGTCTAAAATGTAATCTAGTAAAGAAATAAAAGTCACAATGGTATAAAAAGTACTTGTCACATGTCCGTTTATATCATGTTAATATATTTTCTAAAAAACACTAATATAAAATTAAAATTCCTAAAATAATCTTTATACTTAATTTATTAAAATATGAAATATTTAATAAATAATTTTATTATGTGGACACCAAATATAAATAGTGTTTGAAGGAAAACACTAAAAAGGGATTTATTAAAGGAAAATTCCACTATCACACTAGAACCTCTTGAATCACAAGACCCCTAAAAATATTAAATTCAAAAAACATGAAATACAATTATATTAATATAATAACTGACAATACATGTAAAATTTATTTTATATTAGTATCATAGGAAAATATAGATGTATATAAATCAAGATATTTTTTAATTAATTGAGATTGAGATGAAATAGTTTACCTTGTGTCTGACATGTGAGTTGTATTTTTTTAATTATAAATAATAATTTTATATTAATTATTTAGTTTTGAGAACCTTATTTATGTTTTATTTTTACTATCTATTCACATATTATCAAGTAATATAAAATTTCATTATCAATTAGATTTTCGGCAGATGTGTCAACCGTATTTGGATTTTGTGTAAAAAAACATTGTTATGTCACATATAATCAAATTGGTAATTATTCAAAATAGATATAATAAAAAAATTAAATAATTATCGTATTTATATATGAAATATAGTGAAAAAAACATTAATCGATTTATTTTATAAAAAATGAACTAAAGTTATGATCTTGGATATGGTAGGTCGTTTGTATGTGTGAGTTACGTTTAATCTTTAAAATGGAACTTATAGAAAGAAATTAGATGAAAATATATCTTCATAAAATGAATAATATATTAAAATAGATATATTATTTATTTATATATACTTATTTATAACATTTTTGTGACAAGGTGATGAAAAAATTGTATTACATCACTTCGAGGAGGCAGCAGTCCCTCACGTCCATAAACGATGTTATATCAATTTCAGTTAGTGAAAAGGTAATAATGAATATATTGTAATATAATTCTGGAATAAAAAATATTTCATCAATATAATGATATTTCCTTTAAATAAAATATATTACTTATATTTTACTTTATTATCTTACATGTACTATGTTAGTGAAAACGAATCACAATGCTTTGTGATGTGGTAGTCTACCATACAAACAAACGATATTATCATATTCGTTAAGTAATGAAATTAGAAAATATTTAATATTATATAATGACTACATTTTTATAAAGATATTATAAATATCATATATGATCTTTAGATTCATCATCATACCAAACCGTGAGAGGTGGTATTGGAAATATCAAATAAATAGTTTCTCAAGGAGGAAAACTTCTATGCCAATAAACGACCGTTTCATAACTATTTTGATGAATTTTTTTGTGCATGTAGATCATAAAAATATCATAAAAATTATATTTTATATAATTTAATTATTTAATTAAACAAAAATGGTATGTTATAAATTTTAGGGTGGATAAGGAAATAAAATATAAGTTCTTGTTGGTGAATGTTACCTCCTCTTCATGTACCTTTTTTTGGATTTCACCAAAATCTATTCCTCTTTAGATTTCATAAAATTTATGGATTCTAGTTTGTAAATTATAGAATTTATTTATTTAGTGATTTGATGAATAATATTATTTTAAAGTGTGAATATAGAAAGAGAGTTTGTGGCCTCTTATAAGGGAGGTGGGTGGAACAATTGTAAACATTGAAAGAGAAAATTGTATCCATGTTATTTTCAAGCCAACATGCCTCAATAATGCATTAAAATAGATCATAGACAAGATAATTTTAAAATATTTCTATAAAATGGGAGTTGGATAAAAGACTAGGTCATTTTCCCCATATATTTAAATTTTTTTCTAGTATGTAAACTCATTTTTTACATAATAATAGTATTAAAAAATTTTATTAGATTCCATAGTAGTATTTTTCTAAAACTATGTCAAACATTCTATATATTAAAATTTATAATTATTCAAAATATGGAATAAAGTTTTCTAAATTCAATTCATATATATGGAATATTTTAATTTAACATTAATACTAACGATTCTTGTGGGAAAGGTAGTTTATAAGAATAGTATTTTTAAAAATGATTCGATGTTAACTCCATGACTAATAATAATAAATCAATAAATTTTTTTAGATATAATCGTATATAATATATAAATTTTCTTTAACTGATAAAAAAAATTTTATATGAAAAAAAAATATTAGGGACCAATATATATTATTTTTTATTTTCCCTTATTTCCAAATATCATTTCTTTTATCTAGGGAGACATTATAATGAATAATGTTTTAATATAATAAAAATATGATCACACTAATGATATTTTGGATAAATTTTATTTTTTCTATTTACCTCCTTTATTTGTTTCTAAATGGATCTCATCTTCTCATCCATTTCCACAAGGTGATTTGGTCTAAATATCCTTGGTTCTCAAACTTTTCCCCATAACAGTTTAATTATTCACATCATACTATAAATCAAGTAAAAAGGATCCATATTAATCCTTGAGTGAAATATATTTATTTTTCAAATCTCATGTAAAAAAGGTTTTTTTTAAAAAAAACGAACATTTAAATACATTAAATGGCCTCTGAAAATATCACATTTGATTTTAATTGTACTCTCACGATGACTATCTATATGAGGATGATATAATGTGATAAACATTAAACCTATATCTATATATTACTAAATAATTCTCTAGAACGTCGCGGTAAACCATCAATCCCAATAAGATAAAATTGAATATTTTAATCTATGATATAATATGACTTACATAATGCATACCACTAAAATATAATCAAAGGAAAAATATTTTTTACTATAATAGAATATCATGAATTTTTAAATAAATCAACGATGGTCTATATATCATTACTAAAATTTAATGTTTTTTTGGACTACGATAATGAAATTAGTTATTACTTTTCCCCATTTAAATTCTAGTTTGGGTAATTTTTATTTTATTACCTATTTCTTATATATCCACACATTAATTTCATGACATTCAATGTATTAAAATGAAAAATAAGAAATATCCATATTCATGATGTCCCGCAAAAAAATATTTCTAATCTCTAGACATGTGATTAATTATATGATAAATGATTAATTATTAATAATTAAATTTATATTATATCTACTCTATTAATTATGTTATTTCATGGAAACAAAAAAGTTTCGTAAAGAATATTATTTTTTCATAATTATGGTTGAACTCAATAAAATTTCATGCATTATTTTTTAATTTTAATCCTTAATCATGGTCCTCTATAATCACCACATAGATGGAATTTTGATAAATAATATGATTAAAATATGATATTTCCCCAATATTTATGTATTAAAGGTCTATATTTTAAAAATCTCAATGAATTCTATATCATTATATTATAGTTATTGAAATTGTTAGATGGTCTTTTTGTCTTAGATCATCAATCCTATAATTTTCCTTCTTAGGGTTGTAATGTATATTTATACATAATAAATAATTATCTCTAAAAATATTATATAGAAAATACATATATAAATATATATGTGTGAATATTTTCATCAAATTATTTTGATCTATATAAACGTTATGTCAATCAAAATTATGATAGTGGCTCCAAATTTTCAGTTCATAATTTTGTAAAACCAACTCCATGACCAATGTTGGCTAATGTTTCTCATGAACATTGAATTTCGCTTCCATAGAGTATATTTTCATAAATTTTTTCATTATTATGAATCTCATTCCCTTCATTAATTATTCACTATATATCGAAACCAATTCTCTATTTTTATGTACTATGAGAACAAGTTTAATAATCATCCTTCTCATCAAATCATTAATATTCTATCAACATCTATACATCCTATGTAAGATGGCTATTGTATGAGTAACCGTGTTATTGGATTTTATATGAAGGCTAAATCTATTTATAATTATTTTTATTATCCTTATATTTCTAAAAAATAAGGATCATTATCATTATGTTTTGTCTGGGCCATTTTTAGAATGATTTTTTGTTAGATACATTCATAGACCCTCAATTTCTTTTATATGACCCAAAATTGAGACATTTAAAACCTAAAATTTACCATTTATATATTTTTCATAAAATAACTCCTTCCATAAGGAATATAACACAATCCATAAATGATATTAATGTTAATTACATATCTTTGGATATATAAGAATATCATATGTTATGACTACCATCAAAAAATCAAGGTAATCACCAAACAATATTTTCATTAAATTCATTATGATACTAATGTAATTTGTATGTTTAAATAGAATAAATATAAATTCATTATCAAAATAACATTTAAGGAATAATTTATATTGAATATCCCCATTTTTTACATTTAAATGGTGATATATAGAACAATGATGAATATTTAAAAGGTATTCCACTGTGTTTTGTTTTTAAACAAGTAATAAAATTTCATGGTTGCACATAATTTTAGTTGAAATTAATTTTTTATATCCTGATTAATAAATTAAAATGTTCACGAACCCATATATATTAATAATAATTATAATAGGTACACTCCATGCGAAAAAAATAAGCATATACATACTTTTTTGGTTTTAGCAGGATATTTTTTCAATTCATATAACGAAATTTGCGCTATTATATATGTATTCATTAAAATTGGTGTAACAATATGCATGATTAATTTAAAAAATAACATCATTATATTAGTAAAGAATATGAAATTTCCTAGAAAATACATTATCATTTTATTAATATGAATATCCTTTATTCATAGTATATTTCAAACAATTTATACTAAATACCAATCCTGATTAGTTTGTCAGACCCATCCAATTGATGTAATTTCCTTTGGATTATTTTTCCTCACACCAGATTAGGATCATATTTTTATTTATAATATAAACTGTTATTATTTTATAACATAAATTAAATTTTTATCTCTTTAGTGAGATCTTATCAATTCATAAAATCACATCAAATACCACTAAATAAATAATTATAAAATTTTATAGTTATTATTATTAAAAACATCAATATGAAATCCTCAACTATAAAGTTGATGATTTGTGGGCCATTATAGTCGTAATTCACTTAATGTTTGAAAATATAATAGATTATTCTTTAGACAATGATTCAGACCATATATTCGAGCGTTGACATTTATATTTCCTTAGTTCCCCACATAAAATTCATTATATAATTTTTCTTAGTTTAGTATTAATATTTCTTCCCTCTATAGAACCATTCATTTTTTCTGAAAAATTAGTATATTTATGGAATTAATTTCACAAAAATAAAATATTCTCATTCCATTGAAACCTTCCACTAGATGCTTCTTGCATAATTTCTAACTTATGGTAAGATAACAATTATTCTATATAAGGTTTTTATCACATATCCTTTTCAAAAATTCCTTATTTATTTTATTTAGTGAATTTTGAAAATCCCATTTCTTTAGGTTGTTAATCAAAATTTTATATATTTATTTACACATAATCACTAGTTTTTTAAATAATATTTTTTCTCTATGGGATAATTTTTTTAATTAAAACCTCATTAGATGATGAATCCATTGAGATATTTGGGTTTTAATTTTTTTTCTATTTATTAAAACAAATAACAAGGGGTGAGTAGGAGAAATTAATAATCTTTGAAAAAATAAACATGATTATTAAAATTAATAATATGATTCCATAAATTATAACACTATCTATCAACCCATGAGACGATATGTTCTTTTTCATATTACTGTTTATTAACACCAGTTTTCAATTGTTTTATTCTCTAATTCAATAGAAGGATTTATAAAATTAATATGATTTTACAAATTATTATCCACTAGTGGAGTCTTTACATGGGTTATGTATTTTTTCCTCTCATCCTGAAATGAGTGATGACTGAGTTTATTCTCAATCAAAAAATTTCAAGTATTTTACCCATTGGTTTAATTTTTCAACAACAAAATCCAAATTCTTGTATCTAGATAGAGATTACATTTATAGGAATCCACATAATCTCTATATTAAATAAATATCATGATGTTATCATAAAAATATATTAATACCTAGAGTTTTTGTAACCAATGTTTAAAATTATTAATCTTAAAAATTAATTAAACCATTATAGGTCCCACATATTTATAGTATGTGACCTAGGTCAATGTTACAAGAGTTTAAAATATCTAAAACATTGTAGCAAGGTGGAATTTTAGAACAACATTGAATTGATTCTGATATTAGGGAGTTCAACGGTTGGGAAATGATATATAATTCGCATGAGTTCCCATCACTATTACAAAGTATTTTCTATATGGGTGAGAGCCTCAGCAAATTCACCCTTTTAAAATCAAAATCATGTTAACGGAATACTAATGTTGAAAATATTTTAATTTTAGGTGCACTATTGGGATACTAAAACATTATAATCACATAGGAAAAACCACTTTACCTAGTGAAAGTAATTTGGTGTAAAAATTTGGGTCACGTATGTATGAAACACAGTCCAGATCTGAACATAACATTGATTTATTAACAATACTACATGGCAGTTAGTTTTCATGACATGGATAGTAAATGTATCACCCTAAAATCATTGGCTAGATACCCATAACATAGTATAGAGGGTTTGTGGAATTAAATATAAGACCTTTTTCATTTTTCTTTCCATATGTGAAATTACCCTTGTTAGTGATCTATAGTAAAAAACTCTTTTTGGGAGGAATTTAAAGGTAGATAATATTGTGATGGTAGGAGTTTCTACTACCATCCTACAACTCATCTCTAATAACAACTAAGGTAACCGATTAATTGAATACAATATTATTATATTATTAAAGAATAAAATTCAATACATATAAGAAAATAAAATTCCTACCACTATAATGGATTTGTTTCATAAGATACAACAAACATATTTATATTAATTTAGGAAAAAACATTATCTTCTCCCATGGTGAACATTATATACAACATAATTTGTAAACATACCCTACTTAAAAACAAATTTCATAGCATGGGGAAAGTAAAAAATAATAAGGGGTTTTCATGGATTCATTGTGAGGATAAATATATGTTATATAGATCATTTTTCATAATTTATAATACAGATATAATTTGGGTATAATATTATTATCATAAATTGTGAAAGGTATACTCAATCAGTAGATTATATATAGTCATGAATAATGGTATAATTTTTTATAACAATATGAACAATAAATAAGAATATAGAATTATTTACAACCATTCATGATCTGTATGTTAATTCCAATGGAATAATAAATATGTTTTTTCCATTCAAACAAGAATATTAAAATATTTCCTTAATCATGGATAACTACGGAGATTATCATGGTGGACTTGGTTATTTCCATATTCTATAATTTATATTGGAATGTTTGAACCAAAAAATATTATTATTTATAGAGTATATTACTAATATGGCTTCACTACCAATTAGGGTTTATATTATTTCATAAGATATCAATCTATACTTGGTCCATATGATAACAATATAATTCTCTGACCACTCATCACATAATTAAAAATAGATACTTATATGTAATTTTATTCCAAAATATCATAAACCCATTCACCATATATTCATATCCAAACACATGGAAATGAAAATTTTTGTATATAAATTTTATCATTTAATCATATATTAACTTAGATAAAATATATGTGCTTCTTAATGATTTCTTCATAACATTATTAACCAATGGGATTGAAATGGGGTTCCTATATGCATCATCAAATAATCATTATCATATGAAATATATAGGAACTATGATTGAGGAATTATATGATCATATCCATAGTTAGTTATAATATTCCATAAAGGGTGTTGACAAGGATGAAAATTTTCTTCTTAAGATCATTTTATCATTTCATTGCAAATATGGAATACACCATTTTCTATCAATACCATAAAAACTAATACCTACAAATATATATTGATAATTGGTTTGAGAAAAAACATTGATCAAATAAATAAATTATAATATAATATAATGGTCTTTATAGTGGTAAAATTCATTCATTTTATATATTCCATAAGAGAATCTTCATTTTACACATTTTTCAAATTTTAAAAAAAAAATTTTGAAAAATTTTATATATGAAGCATAATTAAACATTTGTCTAAAATAATTGAAAGTGAAAATAGAAATTATTAAAATCCTTAAATAAATATATATTAATAGACAAAAAAACATTTCTGATCATTAATGTGTAATAATTTATTATTATACTAAATATGAAATAAGGTAGGATTTTTTTAATACAATTTCTAGTACATTATATGTGGTAAAGTGGGTATAATTTTACTATTAATTATAAATAATAATAATTACTATAGGATAATAAAATAAATTGTTATTAAAGGATAATAGGTTCATATTTTCATTCAATTAATATTTATCATATACAATAATAAAAATGTGTTTTTTACATAAACTCTTACCACATGTGTCATATTTATTCATATGCATTAAAAAATTACAATAAATTTATATTAATATCAATTTTATTTCAGAAAACTATTACATCCTGACATACTATAATTCATTACAATATAATTTCTAATTATCATTTTTTTTAAATCATTCATTAAGTTGATCATTCAAGAGATAAATTGTATGTTTACCATATATGTATTTGTTTCAGGGTTCATGTTAGTTATACTAGGATAGGGATTCATAATATCTAGAATCATAGAATTTAAATTAGTGTCAAATTTTTTCTTTATATAAAAAGTAAAACCATTAATATATATAGGTTATGATAATATTATTACATCACTTCATGGGGGTTGTATTCCACACATACCCATAGGTAATGCATTGACGTGCTGATAGAAAAAATGAAAGATTGGTAGATATGATACATGACCTATAAATAATCATAAATATTTAAAAAAGGAAAATTATATAGTCATTAAATATATCATATTTATAATCCATTTAATATGGAAATTAAATATGGCCTCTAATAATTTCTCATGGCGATAGTCCACACATTCACACAAGTGATACAACCATTATAAATAAAATGTAATTCCGAATGAAAATGGATATTAAATTAAAATAAAAATGTAACTATATTAATTATAATTATTTCATAATGATAAAATGTTAATATAAAATTTTTAATATATGTAAAAAAATAAAACATTATGGCAATAATTAAAAACAAATACCTCTTCTTAGTGTATCCTACATTGAGAAGAATGAAGTGGATTATTATATAATTATTTCTGAAAAAACAACATGGTAATGTATATTTAGTTTTAATGGCATTTATGGAGATATGGGATAACAGAGGTGAATAATGTGATGTGTAAAGGATATGATAATATATTCCATATTACGGTGGATGAGAGTGGTAGCCTTTTAAATACTTATATCATTAAGTTATTATAATGTCATATTCAAGTTATTGTTGAAACATAACTATAAAAAATATATGATATTTGTTTTGTTGTAATACTCGTATCCCAAGGTATTTATATATTTCATAGGTTATTATAACCCATATAACATTATATTAACCCATATTACCCATCTATTCATTTACTGTGGCAATGAATTAATTAACATGGTTACCAATATTAAAGGAAATGAAATGAAACTTAATTTTTCTATTATTAGAATAATGATTCCAAATATTAAAAATATTATTTCAGTTAATATTTTTTTTATTTTTTTTAGTTAATTTAAAAAATAACTTCACAATACACAATAAATACGATTTCTTGAGAAGATAATTTTAATCATAAAATTGAATATATTATTATTTTGTACATTTTAAATTTAATCAGATGGCTATTATAATAATTTATTGAATGTATTTGATATAAATTTGACTAAAATCAGTAATAATTTATTATTACATACATATTTTAAGATATGAACACATTGTAAGTGTAGAAATTGATTTTTTGGAAATCAAAATATCAATATCTAAAATTAGTTTAAATTAATTAAGAAAAACATGATAAACCATATGTTAATTTATCACATATGAAAACATTAGTTTTTAAAAATTTAATTAGACATATTCGTACCCACTGATCCGAACATCTATGTGATAATAATCACATTTATAAATATTTTTTTAATATTATACGATGGTTATTTTTCATGTAAATAATGATATCTTTGTAAATAAAAAAATTTAAATAGAAATATATCAAATGATTTTAACGTGTTAGGGAAATATTGGAAATGGGTAAAAAATTTCATCAATTTTTTACATCATTTTAATTTTTGACAAATAAAAATTCAAAAAAAATTTACTAGATTTAGGAGAGATCACAATTGGATAGAACATAGTATTTTTAAGACACACATATTGTTTAGACATGATGGTATATTAAAAGATATATATAATGAATATTTTTTATAAATATTGTGTAACATCTCTCAAATTGTTCACTAATGTGTATTAAAGTCATTAGGTCACATGGGCCCAAGCACACCACCATGCATGCAAGAGGATGATTATAATACCTATTTGATCAGAGTACCGCAATGGGATTATAAATGAATAAATAGTAAACTCATAATAATTAATTCATACAAGTGAGATTAAGTCATCTCGAAAACAATTGTAATTAATCCAAAAGTGGAGTCACAGAAGAAATCATGAGTATGTTATTGATCCATACAAAAGGAAATAAATCATGGTTGAAGTAACACATACATACATGTAATATACATAACCCAAAATAATAAAATGAAATATATATATATATATATATATATATTAATCAAAAGACCTGGATTTTTTAGGAGCTCTGAAGCTCCCATTATATGTTAAAATCAAAAATCCATGATTAGGAGATTTCCTTTCTTCTTACATGCATAAATAATGTGTATCTGGGTACTAGTGGGTAGCATGAAATAGGTGTGAGATATACCGATTAGGCCACTACATACATAATGTATCATACCAACATGGCCTAGGATCCAAGGTGTAAGACGATGGAAACATTTTCAAGACTGATGAACTCGTCCAAGGGAAATCAAAATAGTATAGACCATCTTGGGCCAGGTACCCATTGTCCATGGGTGAGGCATGTAAATTTATTCTTATATATGTGAATATGATGGTCATATCTTCCGTAGATCATTTCCACTGATTGATTCCATATTTTTATCAACATTCATACCATACCGAAATTATGATATGATCCATATAATTAATAAACCTTGGTGCCATACCATAATATCCAAAATTATGAATTTACTATTATGTAATCCTAAATAATAATATTTATACCCAAATTTAATCAACTATAACAAGGAACGATCAACAAAAATATTCATTTCATTACTGTATCCAAATTTAACCAATTCATTAACTCATTTAATTTACTTTCGACTTCCATTACTAGGTGGAATACTCACACACAAAATTGTGGTTTAAATATAGGTATATGAATGAATCCACCTATAAGGTGGTTTGGTTTGAGGATGAAATAGTCTAACTAGGACAATGTGCTCAATGTGCCTTAAATTAAAGATTCAAACTATTAATTTAATGAATTTAATGATTTTAGTGGAAAATTTTGGAAATTATAACATGTGAATAAATAATTATAATTTAATAAGTAAAAAACTTGTTAGGGAAAAAGAATAATCCAACTACATAACTGCTGATTATGATAACTCATATATTATAGAATTATAATTGGTAGATGAATGAGAGAAAATAGGCATATAGATAATATATCTAAATACTAGCTTAAATAGCTCTCACATATTTATCATTCATTATTAATTGATAAGATATAGAATAAAAAAGAAGATTAGATATCTTGTTGTGATTCTTCCAATATATAAAAAAATGGAAACATGCTCTTTTTGAGTATGATAGATCAATTTATTTCATAGGTGTAAAAGAAGATCATTATGTTGGATCATTGAAGAGAAATAATAATAAATTAGGGTTTCAGATTTATGATAGAAGGAGGGTATAATTGTAATTTTACCCAATAAATATGGTTTTCATTGATTGAACACTTTGTTTTCTAAACCGTGCATGAACCATATTCCAAATATTGTCCAATGAAGTCCCTCGCATGGTCCAGGGGCACAATTATACTAACCATGAACATCGCATGAAAACTATATTTTCAATATTTTCCACATTTGATTACACCTATGTAGCCTTAGATGTATGGTTAAAAACCGAAGTAACCCATAACTATTCCCTGGAGCACCAAGTGTGGGTCAAAAAAATTAAGTGAACAAGGATTCATGGTATAAACTAATTGTGTAATCCATTTGTTTTCTCCAAAACCCAAGGTACTGGTCTTTGAAATATTCCCTAACACCATTAAAAACTCTACATCCACATTATAAATAATCCTTTTAAAAAATTAATTAAAATTGAATTAATTGTGTATATACCTCTATGAAAAAATAGGTTGTCACATCCCCTACACATAAGACATATCATCCCCATGTTTCCCTTCCAATCATAGTAAAAATATATTGGGGAAATGACAAGGCCACTAGTCATGGTTTTCATCCACTATATCCCTTGTATCATCATTATAAGGACATTCTGACATATCAACTACATAAAATAAGTGAAATTAATTATAGAGCCATCATTATCCGGTCCATAATGTGTATAAAATGTGTCTCAAAATCTGAATCTACTCCTAACTCATCCTCACAAGGATGAATGATTTGAGAATTGTCAGAATTAGTGATATAATTGACAAATGATGAACGTGTCATACATATATCTATATATATGAGGGAGTGATATATGATATTCCATTAATTCACCCCCACTACAAATTTTCAAAAGTTATATAATAATATGGAAACAACTAACAATTCATTATAAATTGTCTATTCCCTAGTCTATTAAATGAAAGAATGAATAACTTATTCATGAATTTAAATTCTAGAGGTCCTAGATATTTTTCGGTATATTATATATACCTAGTGTGGGCCATATTTTGTTGCTTCAAAATTTTCTGGACCATCTCGTAATATTCCTAAATTAAATGGGGTCGAAATAGCTTATCCCCCTTTCTCTAACCAGTATAGTTGTTATTATAATTTCCTACCATTTACGGGTTAGAATGGATCAATATGTATTATTTCATGATCCGTTAAATTGAATTAATATTTAGATAGATGTATATTTTTTACACAAAACTACCAAATTAAAAAGACATGATCTAATTATTTCTTCAAATAATTGTATTACCCGATAGGATAACTCATCGATCCAAGGGTGGTATACTTTATTCATAAGTAAAAATATAAATAACACCTAATACAACTCATACGAAAACCAATAGGTAAAATGATCAGATATTTTTGATAAAAAAAATCTATAGGTCTTTATTAATTAAGATAATATATTTTATATACTATATTCCAAGATCATCCAATGTAATATGCTAGATGAGAAGTAAAAAGTGATTATCCTTCATGATATTTTTTTGATCACCAATAGTACATCACTACCTCAAGGGGATCTTCTCAATCAAATCACAATGGCTATGGTGATGACTTATAAATTGAACTAGGGAATGGGGAATGAATGTAAATAAACTACTGGTCAATGGTGTTCCACCTTTTATAGTTGATAGGTCGGACACATAGTAACTACCCTTTCTATATCACTTTTCATAACATATCAATTGCATTTACAGTTTATATAATGATCATTATTTGTATGCCTAGTGGGAATAACCCAAGTAGATGCAATGAGACCATCACATCAATTCCATTTAGATTTAATATGAAAAAGAATTCATTTCCAGGATTTTGAAAGACTTAATGATTTTCAATGACCCAGCCTCAAGGATGGTCCTCTCCTAAAACACTCCCATTATGAATAGTCCCACATGATAAGATAACTATCACATCATGACTCTTGGTAAGAGTGAAGATTTCCCTACCAATGTAGTAAATATCAAATACCTGTGATGTCCATGTACCACAATGTGAATCTTAGAAAATTGATGACTTATATACTAATCAATAATGTACTCTTAAACTACTTATGTTTGAGTTATTCATCTCATGTATTCAGCCAAACCCATTATCATATGTGGTGTATTTTCATGATCAAAATTAATGGATTGTAGGTATTCAACACACTGACTATTTTTGTGATTTAGTTCATGCTACATTAATATATATTTAATGGATTATTGATCTATAAATACAACCATCTATACTCCAAGCCAGTAATTCCAATAACAGTTCATGGTGTGAACCAAAAATACTAGGTTGATATTGTTAGTTGGGTAATTCCTCCCACATGTCCTCTCCTGATGGGAACCATATGCCACATCTCTATCTCCATGCATCATAACTAATCCTCTCATGATTTATGTTGAATCATAATTGATTGTATCGATTTTTCCCAACTTTTATTGAATCATGATTGTAGATTTATTGAGTCTCAATATAATGAAATCCATATAATCTATAGTGGATAATGTTCCCTACTCTAGGTGTATACACTCTCAGGCTTGGTCATCCCTTAAGGTCTCAGGGAAATGAAATACATAAATTAATTAGTGAAAATACCTATAATCCCATTCTTGGAGATAATATTATTAATTCAGGATATTCCACTAATACATGGAGTACCCACAAATAATAAACATTTTAAGATTGAAGAATATTTCTAGATATATTTTAGTATGAATAAAATATTAATAAGATATTCTGAAGCCATAACTTCACATCATGGGGGTCACCAACCCCCATGATTTTTGGGGAATGTTTATGAAAAAATGTTGCATCAAATCAACCATATAGGGGTATGGGTTCAGAGCTTTCTATATGGTCTAAATAATTCACATAAATACCTCATGAAACCTAGATTTATTTCAAATTTCGGGAATAACATATAGAGTTATATGTAGTCATACTTGTTGTATCAAAGGTATCATATGGTCCACTTCCTCCAAATCATGATCTTCTCCAGCCTCTTAGTGTATGTATCGATGAATTTGTGGATGAAAATCTCTTAAAATGACACACATGTTCCATATATTGGATTTGATATCGGTGGCCTTAGATATAAAAATATGATTTGTAAAATCATTCATAATCAAATGTCACAACACTCATACATCTCCTAAACTATGATTGGGTTGATGTATTAAACCACATGGATATTAAAGGGATAATATGTACTACTGATTGGTATGTTTATGTTGGAGAAAATTATTTTGATTAAATAATTGGACAATGTACCTGATGATTGATTTTTATATTATAGAGTAAAACATAATTTAAAATGAAATTGTCTTATCCACATATAAGTGACTTTTTTAACTAAGATTCATTACTTGTTCAATTTATAATATAGACAAGTCAAATGAAATAACATTCCAAAGTAATTGAAGTACGTTCTTCATAAATTACAATTTATAATTCATATTACTGTATCCAAACCATTACATTTAATAATACAATGTAATATGTAATGTAAGTTTATTTGACTCGATGAAATGTCATTCCAAATTTATTGAGGTAAATACTCTATTTAAATTAAAAATTAATTTCATTTATATAAAAGAAACTAGAACATTAGTTTATAAAAACAGACTTACATAACTCAAAATTTAATAATTTATTACTTAAGGTTGAATCAACAATTTATTTGGGAAAAACTATTAATGTAGATATTGGGAAATTAATAGCCAATTTATTATTCATATTTTCTATAAAAACCCCAATGTTTCATCAATGGAATTCATTTCATATAATTATTTTTAATAGTATAATCACATTATATTACATATATAAAACAATAGAAACAATATAAATAAATAACAAGGGAAATAGAATTACATCTTGATGTGAAGGGACATATACCAATTAAATAGTAACATATCCTCTCAAATAGTAATTTGACTTTTAGAAATTAAAAACTGGCCAATTGAAGAGTATCCTCACAAATGAAAGTTTAAATAAAAGTTATCTCTCTTAAAAGTGAAAATATGATATAATTATATCCTAGTATAAGTAAATAGATGTTTAAAAAATTAATAATTACGTATTTATATTTTGGTAAGTCATGTATATTTAATTACAATTTTACGATTAACTAAATAATTGAAAGGAATATTTATTTTCATAAAATATATTAAAAAAATTATTTTTTATGATTTCTGATTATATGTCAACATTATGAGGCCTTAATTAAATTATCAAATTGTTAGAAAAGCAGTTTTAATTTTTTAAGTTGTATTTTCAAGTAAATTATGGTTATAAGTAAAAATTAAATTTATCATTTTAGAAAACAATTTCATGAAAATGGTGTAAATTTTTATATTATACATGATGAAAAATAGTTGTGGTGAATATGTGGGTTCTTTTATAAAATAAATGAATTGTTGTTCAATAGTAAAATACAATAATTTACGATAAATGCTAAATAAATGCATTTGTACATCTTGCTAAAGTCATGGATGATGTAAGAGACCATTGGTTCAAAATAACAAGCTTTATATTCGATATTTGGTAACCAAAATCATGACTATTCATATTCTTGATCTAAAATATTAAACTATTGATTCAAATAATATGAATCCCCTCCTCTCATCTAGTATAAATACGCCCCCTCTTTACCTCTTATGTTCACTCCTCTCATGATTTCTGGCTAGGAGAAATTATTCTCAAATCTCAACAGAATCCCATATACCATTTATATAGTCATTTCATATCTTCAAAATACCAAATCCAATCCCTTAATGATGTTCTCCAGGTGGATATATTCAAGAGTTAAATTCATCTTTTCATTTAATTGATTTTCTTTTATGTTCTTTTCTATCCATTTCATTCCTCACATTCTTTCTTCCAAATGTTATGATAACTCTAGTACATTCCAAGATCTAATTTTTTTTGAGATAATGGAATATTTCATCATAACATCTCTATTCCCCTCCTTTAATACTAGAAAAAATTACATCATCCAAGGTGTGGCAATTTATCACATTCAAGGACAACGGGTATTCAATTTCTTTTATATCTTTCAATTATGGTCATGGAACTATCTTTAAGGGTTAACATGATTATAATATATGTATTATTTATTATTTATGGATCTAGAATAACTTTTTCACTTGATATTAATTTATAAAGAAAAATGTGTTTGTGGTGATTAAAAAGCGCAAATTAACAAAAACAGTTATCATTACAGTTTTATATAATGATTTATCATAACTCCAAATAACCTAATGAATTATATAAACACATAATTATATGGATGTTCTATAATAAAATATAATTCCAATTTGGTATAACCATTATCATATTACAATATTATCCATACATATATATATGAAATTCAATCATGAAAACCAAGGAAACAAATGCTCCCAAACAATGAAATTATTCTTCATAGACCACCAAAAATGTCATGAATTAAATTAATAAGGTCATAAAAAATAAATTAAATAAATAAAGGGTTATATAATTACTAATTATTTAATGCAATTTTGTTGTCCAGGACACTAATATCAATCTATGGACACCATCAGACTTAAGGTAAGATATTCTACCTGAACCTCCTTTATTGCTTAGGGGTTCTCTATCATTATTTCTACCAAACTGAAGTAATATTTTTATTTTTATGTAAATATTCTAAATAATTATTATAAAATTAAAAATAATGTATCCTGATCCTTTAATCATTCTCTTTTAGAGTTATACATATTTTTAAATGAATCCATCCTCAATACATCCCGATTAGCAAACACATTTTAAGGGATCTTCGCAAATTCATACCAAATTTCGAGTGCACACAATAATTTATTTTCAGAAAAAAAAAATTTCTTATAAATTAATCCTTTTAATTATTAAAACTTCTTTCTCACATCTATTTTTATATAAATCACTATCCCCTTTTCTATTTTTAATTATCTTTATTATTTTCCTTAAAATCGCACTACAATGTATTAATGCTAAAATTTCAGAAATACTCTTATTATATGTTGTCACATCTATTTGGAATCATATTCCATTATATATTTTTATTTTACCTTTATAATTTCTAATTGTGTTTTAATTCTTTAATTTATGGACACTTGGATGATACACCCACGTATTATTCTTTATGACCTGATTGTGTTACCAATTTCATTCCATAGGTACCCTTTTGTTTATGTGTGATCCATTATGTGTGATTCATTATGGGTAAAAAAAATCATTTATATGTTAAAATGGATGAACCTAGAGAGGACTATAATTAATTGGGTAATGTTTAGTCTCCTGATAAGTTATGTGTAATGGTTTGGGCTGTTATCCCTGACTCGTGCTACCGTATGGAACAATCATCATGTTTAACCTTGACATGTGATTCTCTATGTAAAATGATTCTTGACTTGTGCTAACTTCTAATTTTATGTTCTTGAAACATTACTACGATTCGATGTTTATCATATCCTATATTTATATGTTTTTAATACACATGTTCAATTACTTTTTATATAATTATTTATGGCTATCTAAACCATGTGATAATTCTTTATTCTTATATTTATTCCATTACTGGGAATTTTAGCCCATCCCTTTGCCCATGTTATCCTTAGGTTATCATATGATGATGTATGGTCATACTAAAAGTTGCGATGTCATTTTGAATATTAAATCAATTTGTTTTTATGATGTTCAATTAAGTACATAATCTTTCAATATACATGACTTTACAATCCTTGGATTGTAATGTGTGGTTTTATTATGGATAAAATGATGTAATGATATGTGTAAAATGATAGGGTCACTATAGGTGTTATTAGTGGTAGGTAAAGTACTTTTTCGGTGATTTGAAATAGAGGAATATAGTATGAAGCTTAGGGATGAGACTAAGTATAAATAAAAATAAACTTTTTTTAAGTATAGTGTAATTGGTTTGTCACAAAAATACATCACTGTCTATATAAAAAAAAGAGGATGTGGCTTTAGCATAGATGTATCTATGGAAAAAAACAGAAAATGCCACATTGAGCTAGAATTGAACATTAAATAGTGCATGATTACGGGCCTTACATCACTCTTTGTTTGATAATCCCGGGGGATATGATTTGGTATGCTCATAAGAATATTAAAAACATTATTAATGGATAAAAAAAGAATCCAATAAGAATATATTTTAGTAAATATATCATGGATTAAATAGATTGGATCCTTGGGAATCACATGTTAGGATATAATTTTCTTTTAATAGTTTATCCTTTTAGGTAAATTTTTACTTTTTTATTCTTATTATATATGTATTTAATCCCCCTAATATTATATTATTTTTCATAACAATTGGTTTAAAATAGATGAAAATTTGACAACAATCCATGGGATTAGCATTGTGATGATTTCACTAATTATATGTCTGATATGACGGAAATTGGTACTCAAAACATTATGATAGTATTTTCATAGAGGGATCAAGTTATAAATAATAACATGAATCATGTGTAACACCATCTTCATCTATGTAATGATCATGTTATCATATAATCCTTCATCTGGAAAAAGGCTCCCCACATTTTGTGGATATTTCGATCCCCTCCTCATGGAACAATGGATTAAATCCATATAGAAGATATTCTCTATCCGAGAGTGCTCAAAAGAAGAAAAAGTTGTGTTGGAAGTATATCATTCGGATGGGGATGTAGATTAGTGGTAATAGTAATCAAGAATATGAAATCCCATAATGAAATTGATTCCATTTATTGAGAGGAATTCATGAAAATGTTTTTCTATAAATACATTCCCTAAAACCTATGTCCCAAGATGGAAAAATATTTCCTCAGACTTATGCATACGGAAGATGAGTCTACAGGGGTTTATGAAGAAAACATCACCAGGCATGCATGATACGCCACAGTCTTTTACATGAACAATTAATGCATGTTGGATCCCTTTGTTATCAAAATAATTCCATGTATAAGAAAATGTGTTGGGGAATTGAGACTTAGATAATTATGAGGATATTTTACATTGTTCCATCAATGTTGAAATGGTGTTCAAACACTCTCAATGTTCTTGTCAGCCTAGTGAAAAAAAATCATAATATAGAGTCTAACATGGGTGGTTCATAAATTGGATACCAAGATATAATTATATCGAACATCTCCCATGACAAAATTGTGGGAAAGATTAGCCTTGGAAATGTATAAATGTATCAACAAATAAATTCAAATGTTGAATAATGGGACATCTGGAGAAAAACTACAGAAGGGGTATGAAGAATCCAACTAATGTTAATGAAAATTGGAATGTCCATATCAACACTCATCCTTTAGTGTAGTATTAAAACTGCAAGTATCATGGTCATTATTAAATTAATTGGCCTATGCCTTGGGCTGTCAGAGGAAATCAAAAAAATCAATAGGAAAACAAGGAAGGGCTTGTGAAATCACTAATGTGCAGGTGGACCTAGAAAATTATGTTGTGATAAGTATTGTAGTTATTCATTCATGAATAGAAAACATACTATTTGATTATGGTTTTATGCATTAGTTTATATCATGCAACATTTGTATTCTTATTCAAACACCACCTCAAACATTAGAGAATGAGTTCTCTGTGAGAACAATGAATGGGGAAATTATATCATCCATTGTTTAGAAATCCTCCCTTATAAATGATTATGGGATGATCCTCATAAAAAATTAGGTTATAATTCCACTGTTGGAGTTCAATGGTATTTTGGGAATGGAATTTTTATCTTTATACAATGACAATATTATCTACCAGGAAAAGGAAAATCACTATTCACATCCTTGAGTATCCTCCACTCTGTTAAAAGTGTAAGGGGGAAGATGAATCTCCTTCCCAATCATCATATCAGGTGTTTTTAATTTTGCCTTTTGAGGAAGTATATTAATATAATATGATTGAGACAAAAAAGATGATACCTCTAGAGGATATGTCAATCGTAAGGTATTTCACTAATATATTCCCTAAAAAATATCCTGCTATTCATCTGAATCGAGAGGTTGAGTTATCAATTGACGTTATTCCTAGATCCATACCAATATCATAGAAACATTATAGAGTGTACATAATAGAGATGGAAGAGCTAAAGAAGAAGTTATAGGATAATCACGATAATGGTTTTATACACCCGAGTTCTTCACCTCGGGGAGCACTTGTCCACTATGTCAATAAAAAGGAATGTTAAACATTCATATACATTGATTATATCAAGCTCAAGAAATTGAAAATAAAGTTCATGTTCCCCCTTCCTTGGATAGATTATTAGTTTGATCAGCTTAGTGGGTACAGTTATGTATCTAAGGTTGACCTTTGGTAGGGATTTCACAAATTAAATGTGAGGAAAGAAGATATTTCCAAGACTGCCTTTCGACTGATATATGAACACTATGAGTTCATAGTGAGGCCCTTTGGACTCACGGATGCTCCTGAAATTTTTATGGATCTAATGATTGATGACTTTATAGATCACCATGTAAATTATTTGGTAGACATTCTTGAGGATATTTTGATATATTCCGAGAGAAAGGAGGAACATGATGAGCATTTGAATATTGTGTTGAATATTGTTCAATGGGGGAAACGATATGAAATCTATAGTAAAATTGTGTTTTGGATGGAGTAATTATCATTATTGGTGATTGTTATAACCAGAAATGGGATATCTGAATAATCTTCCAAGACAAATCCATTCGAAAAATGTCCTTGTCCAACATCTACAATGAAGATCTATAACATCCATGATCTAGTTGGGTACTACCAATGATTTCTGAATAACTTTTCTTGATTATAAAACCCAATGAACAAGTTGAGACAATAGGGGTGGATATTTTTCAGGACTCTATAATGTGAGGAAATCTCTATGGATCTCAAAAAGAGGCTTATCGCTACATTAGTAATTACACTCCCAACAAGTGGGGAACACATTGTGGTTTTCACTAATGCTTCAAAGAAAGGATTAGGTTGTTTACTAATTCTAACTGATAAATAGATATGTTAAACCTCATGAAAGTTGAAAATCCATTTACAAAATTATGTCACACAGTAAATAGAGGTGGAATCTGTGATATATTATTTTAAAATATGGTTTCATTATCTATATTTGGAGTAGTGTGAGATAAATGATGATCACAATAGTCTCAAATATATATTCATGCATAAACAGATTAATTTGTGCTAGTGATGATGGTTACATCTCATCAAAGATTATAATTTCTCAATCCACTCTCGTCTGGGCATGAAAAAGTATTTGGAAGATACTCTATGTAGAAAGGATCATGCTTGTTTATCGATTATGAGAGTTGATAGGGATCCAATATTCATAGATTTGTATGGTATGGCCTTGGGAATCATTTTTAGAGGAACAGAATCAATCCTTTATCAACTGTTTTTTCAACCATCTCTCATGGAGAAAATAAATGATCCTCAATGAAAAGATGTGGAATTTATAAAATGGTGGGAAGCTATTGGATATGGGAAATAATATGAGTTCTAGATCGAAGAAGACATATTCATGAGATTTGTGTCATAAATATCTATACCTTCTGATCCAGAGATATAGAATGATGTTCGGAATGATGCACATAGATCAACCTTCTCAATTTACACAATTCAGACACAGATGTATTGAGATATATGATAATACGTTCAGTGGGGCAATATGAAGAATCATATTACTGAATATAAATCGAAGTTCCGGGTATGTCAACAAGTGAGGGATTATGGACACAAGTATAAGTGGATTTTGAAACCACTATCTATACCACCTTTAAAGTGGGATTTCATTTCAATTTACTTTTTCACTGGACTTCTAAGAACATACGTAGGAAACAATGCTATATGTGTTATTGTGGATCGTCATACAAAGACATATCACATTATCTAAATTTGAGTGGACATACCATTGGATGAAATTGAAATCATATATATGAAGGAGGTGGTAAGGTTTCATGGAGTACAACTATCTAATGTATCTAATAGTGATCCGAGAATCACCTAAAAGATCTGGAGAAGTCCCTTACATGATCAAAGCATTGAACTAAACATCCATACAGAATGTGATCCTAAATCTGATGGCCAATATAATAATAATATTCTATCATTGGAAGACATATTGATAGAATGTTCTATGAAAATGAAATAATGATGGGACCAACATCTCACACTGGATGAATTCTCCTACAACAACATTTTCCACTCCAGCATTTTAATAACAACATATAAAGCCCTTTTTGGGAAATTCTTCATAAAAAATTGAAATTTGGGAAGATGTCAATGAGAATATGCAATTATGACCTAGAATATTCATTGAAATGTCATAAAAGGTGAATCCAAGTCAGCATCTCATCAAGGAAACCCAATAATGGAAAAAGAGTTATGAGACTATAATCGAAGAGTTAATTTGATCAAAGCTTGAGACATGGTATTTCTCCTCATATCTTCTTGGAATATGTTCATGAGGTTTTGGATGAAATGAAATAAACATCATAGGCACATCATCCCCTTTGATATTATTGATCATGTAGGTGTTGTGACACATCTCCAAGAACTTTTATCAAATATGTCTAATATTCAAGATTTGTTATACATATCCCTCACAAGGAAGAACATAACAGACTATTCACATGAAATGACGTTATGGGAGGTATAATTAGAGAATGATCATTCCTACAAGGATCATCCTGCAGAGATAATTGATCATAGAGAAAATTTTTTACACAAAAATAATACTCACCGAGTCAATGTACATTAGTGGAATAATATGTATGAAGAGGACGAATGGGATTTAGAGGTTGAAATGAATTAAAAGTACCCACACATGTTTATAGATTATAATGAAAAAAAATTTGAGGTAGAAATTTCATATTGGGGGATGAATGTGATGACCTAATATTTTTTCAATGGAATTCCATTCATATAATTATTTCATATAGTATAATAACATTATACTAATTATTGAACAAAATTCAGACCTTATACATTAATATTTATTGAAATAAAATGTATCTTTTAATGATAAAGAATATATACCAACACTATAGGAAAATGCCCTTTGTAATAGTAATTTGAACCTTATTAATAGAAAATCGGCCAATTGAATTGTATCCACATTAATGAATGTATAATTAAAATTTATCCATCTTATAATTGACAATATGATATAATTTTATAATTTTATAATAATTAAATATTTTAAAAATTATTAATTATGTGTTTTTATTTTTGTAAGTCATATATATTTAATTAAATTTGTATGACTAATTTAATAATTTAAATGATATTTTGTTTTCATAAAATGTATTCCTAAACAATTATTTTGATGACTTATGATTATAAGATTATTTTAAGAGACATTAATTAATTTTCAAAAGTGTTAGAAATGATGTTTCAATATTAAAATTTTATTTTTTCAAGTAAATTATGATTTTAATTTAAAATTATAATTATCATTTTTAGAAAACTATAGTCATAAATTAGAGTAATGTTTTTACTTATACATATTAAAATATTTGAGGGGTGAAATAATTGGGTTTTTTATAAAATACCTGAATTTTTGGTGAATAGTAAAATAAGATAATTTACTATAAATGTTGAATAAATGAATCTCTACATCTTGATTGTGCCAATGATGATGAAAATGGCCATTGGTTCGAACTCACATTCCATCTTGACTATTTTTCACAATAATAAAGACTCTACTTAGTCTTGAGAAAAAATATTAAACTAATGATTTAAATAATGGAAAATACCTCATCTCTTCCACTATAAATACCACCCCTCTTTACATCAAGTCTTCAGCCCTCTGATGCATTTTTCATAGTCCAAATTCTGATCAAATATCAATATAAGACCCTATACCATGTCCATATTCCCTTGGTCACTTTGAAATACCAAATCCTCTGCCCTAAATTTGTTCTCAAGGAATTTATATTGAGGAGTTAAATTCATCATTTCATTTCTTTTATTTTCTTTCAACTTCCATTCTTTCTTTTTCTTTCCTCAACTCATTTCATCCAAATTCTATGATAACACAAATAACTTAATTTTACTATAATGTTATTTATAATGTAATAATTCATCATCATCTCTTATTTTCCAAACTTTTATACTTGAAATGAAAACACCATTCGAGATGTGTTAATTTATTAAATTCAATGATGATAAGTTTTCAATTTATATTACCATCAATAATTATTTTCATGAATACATTTTTATGGTTGAAACAGAATATATTAAATGTATTATATCCTATTTTAGGTTATAGAATATTTTTTACAAATGATATTAATTTATTTCAAAAAATCTGAGCATCGTTATTAAAAAATTGTCAATTAATCAAAATGGTTATCAATAATGTTTTATATAATGATTCATCTTAACTCAAAATAAAATAGAATAATTTTTTAAACATGTAATATTTTTTATTTTCACAATAAAAAGGTAATTAAATTTCTAGGAAACCATTTCCATCTTAAATTTTTATTCCTACTTGTATATACGTAAACCAATCATGAAAACCAAGTGAAAAAATGCTCCAAAACAATGAAATTTAATCTATTAACCCACCAAAAAGGTCATAAATGAAACTAATTTGATAATATTAAAAAAATGAAATGAATAAGAGGATTTGTACATACTAATTAATTAATTTAGTTTGTTTATATAGGTCATTAATATCAACTGAATTACATCATCAGACATAATTTAAGGGATTCAACCTGAACATCCTTTATTCAATCGAGTTACACTATATTTGTTTCTTCCTAAATGAAGTTATCATTTAGTTTTATGTAAATAATATAAATCCTGTATATATTCTCCCAAAACATTTATAATGATCCATTCATCATTCTCTTTTGGGGATATACATGTTTTTATTTTATTACATCCTCAATACTTCACGGTTAGTAAACCAGTTTTAAGGGAACATCCAAATTCATTCCCAATATAAATGCACAAAATAATATATATTCAGACACCATTATTTTTTATAAAATTATTATTTTTATTATTAAAACCTACTTAGTTTACTTTTTGTTCTATATAAAATATTCACCATTTTCCATTTTAATTGTTAATTATTATATTCCTTAAAACTGTACTATGTCATCTTATTGATAAAATTTATTAAATACTCTTCTACATTTTTTCAATTTTTTTGAATAAATAAACATCATAAATGCTTATTTTACCTTATTAATTTACTTGTATGTTTTAATTCCTTATTTCATGGAAAATATTATGATACACCAACTTATTGTGCTTTCTGAAAGGATTATGATACCCATTCCTTTACATGGGTTCACTACTATTTATGTACGTTTTATTATGTATGTTACATTTCATGGAAAGAATAATCATAAAAATTTAATGGTAGGTCTTCTCAGATTGGTATCTAATGAATTGTGTAATGATGAGTCTCATGAGACATTATGTTTAGTGGTCTTAACAGTTAGTCATCACTCGTGATACAATGTACAGCTATCTTGGTTGTTATTCTTTACATTTTCACCTCTTTTTTTCATGAGAATTGACTCATATAAAATTAATGTTTTATGTTACATACACATGAATATGAATCCATGTTTATATGATCCCATGATTACATATTATGAATCAATATGTTCAATTACTTTTTATATCATTCTGTCATTCCTTTTGTCCCATGTGTTAATGCTTTATTCTTATATTTACTCCCTTACTAGGATTTTTAGTTCACTTATCAATTGATGTTATCAATATTTTATCCAATTAAGATATATGAGAAAATTATATGTTATAATGACATTATAGAGGTTGAATAGTTTTTTATGATGTTTAATTATGTATATAATCTTCGAAGACACTAGATTGAAGGATCCTTGGCTTGTAATGTGTTGTTTTATAATACATGAAATCATGTAATGATAACTATAAAAGGCTTACATCACTATATGTTCCCCATAAAAATTTTATTTTCATAATGTATATATATATCAATCTATACAAAACAATTATCATGCAGAAAATTAATGAAACCAACTTTGAATTCCATATTTAATTACACATTAAAACACTATAATGACTAAAATGGTGCATGATAAATGATTCCTTTCCATACGTATACAATGATAAGGTAGATTCCAAAATTATAATAAATATCCTCACACACCAACTGTATCCTCTAATAGTGAAATAAGTATAAATGATCCTATAATAATCATGAATTTGAATTCAGAACCAAGTAAACTTAGATTTTCCCATACATGGGTTTCTTACTCCTTAGAACATACACAGTATAGAATCTTGACATAACCTTGTCTCATGTAGACCAACATTATAATATTAAAAAAATTAATTGAATATATCTAATATCCAATTATTAAATCCCTTACCGTTTCAATCATGTGTTACCAAACCTGATTTGTCACATGACTTAGAGTGTTCCTCCCCATATGATATATGATATCGACTTGGATTTAGGGTTTTATGTTGGTACATGGGTGATTCTATACCCTCAAGACCAAACTATCTTTATGGTGATAGTAAATGAATAAATATATGAATCATAATAATGAAAAAACAATTATAATTTAATCATCTAGGAAAAAGTAATAATCAATCCAAAAGAGACCCCACATACAAAATAATGAGTATCCCATAGATCTATTCAAAAGTAAGGCATAAAATGTAAGATTCTCACATACATACATGTAATAAAATGAACATAAAGGAAAAATGACATTCCCAACAACATAATTTTCCAAATCTTAGTCTTCTGTTCCCAATCTCCCATGATAAAATAAAATAATGCATCCGTGATTGGGTGATTTCCCATTTCCATACAAAGATCTGATAAGTTTTTATGAGTACTATACGATGTCTTGAATAGGATTTGAGATATTCATAGTAATACACAACCAATTTTGTATATATAAAGTCCATCATGTTTATAAAAATGGTATCCTAGTGATTTTATAATAGGTAAATTTATAAAATTAATGATAGATATAAAGAAGTCCATAAACATGTATATAAAGGTGAAAAGTCTACATATATGAGAATCAATATATATAAAATTAGAGTATGAAGGTAACTATGTTATTTATAATAGACCACATACTTATAATGTTTGAGACTTATATAGGCTATGTCCCAATGTGTAAGGCCAAGGTGACCTCTATAAGACAATAGAAATCATCATTGGAACTCAAAATAGTGTTGAACTATAAGGGATAGAAACTCAGTTGCATGTATAAGGAATCCTATTATTTAATGACATATTATATATTGATGTTTTACCATTCATTCCTCAATCCCACTCTTTTTTTCCACACAATAATGAAGATGGATGTCTACCATAATAAGTATCAATTTTAGACCAATAATCCACATTGGTGTAATACGATATCATCCAAAATTAAAAAAGTAATATGTATATATGGGTTATGTTAGTGCCCATTCATAACATTAGTCATCCATAACCTAGAAAAATCTAATAATTCATTAATTTCAATACTATATCCATATATAAATTTTCCATTAACTCATTCAATTTAATCATGGAATCCACATTTGGGTGAAAAAAAACAACCCCATAAGGGTGGTTCTAAAAATTGGTAATTGAACAAACAATAGATGGAGGTGGTTCAGGTTGAGGTTGATAATATTTGACAAAACCTATAATATATCTGGAAATACCTTTTATGATTCAATCAATGAATTTACAACATTTATTTATTTTATGATAAATTCACGAAAAGTATGGGGTGTGGGACACTAGTGATAATTTAATAGGGGAAAAAACATAGGTTAAGGCTATAATCTACCTACATTATATGATAATATTACCATAATACACATTAGATAAATTATATTATACACACTTAATGATTTTTAATATTTTAATTTTGAATATTAGATTCAATTATTGGTTAGATAAATTCATTATTTGAAACAATATGATATTAATTCATTATTTTATATATTATGTGGTTGAATAATTTTTACTAGTATAGCAACATTGAAATAAAATTATAATTATATTATAGGAAATATTTATAAATTATCCCATATTAGTAAAATAATTTAATTCATATGCAGATAATGGATAATAATTTCATACTGTCATATATTGTTAATTAAAAATTCAATGAATAGTGACATTTGATTATTTTTCACTCATCACAATGAATGAGAAGATGTGTTTATGTAATGAGGGATTAAGTAAATAAGTTATTATTTCATGGATATTATTATGATTTAATTAATAAATTTCATTGGATTAGTAGTAATCGAGGTGTGTGTATTAATCCAGTACAAGAAATCATTAACATTACATATAAATTTATTAAAGTAAAAATGTACCATTTATTATAGTACATCAAAGAAATTATATTTATTATAAAAATTTATATACTTAATTAATAAATTTAAATGAGTTATGGAGTATAATTAATATAAAATATCATGAAAATATGTTTTCTGAAGATGAATGTAGTTTGTGGGAGTAAGAAATATTTATAATTTCACAAATATCTCTCAAAAATAGTTATTTGTTGACCTTTGGTTTGTGATTTTGGTATTATAAAGAAACCATTTCAATATTTATGATGTCAAATAATTTAGTTTATTTATGTATATAGTTAGATTCATCCAACAAAACATGAGAAGGTACAAATGAATTACACATAAATGAAAATAGATTGATTAATTAATTATGTAATGTCTACTTCATATTTTGGTTATAGATGTTGTTGGATATTATTTTAAATGATAAAACACATATAATAGTCAATTTAATGTGTTGTTACCCATGTGACAGTCTTGTACTAAAACATATAGATCTTAAAATATCTTTTAATAGAAGTTAAAAAGTATATCAACATTGTATATATTTGATAGCTATTATAAATATTGTTTAAAGATTGATGATTTGTGAAAATGAAGACCCATTGTACTATAGTAACTGTGATATTATTACTAAGCATGAATAATAATAACATTAATGTGAATAAATAGTTGAATGAATGTTTTAAATTTAGTTTATTAATTCCTAACTTGATGGAAAATTACTTTTTTAAAAATACTATAACTTGAGTATTAATTTATTAAAAAATTTCTAATGAATTATAATAAATAGATTTAGGGGTTACTAAAATATTTAAAAAGTTTTAAGTATTAGATATGTATGGTTTGATTTGATCTAAATTTTCTCTGATGTTATACTATGGAAATATGTATTTCAATAATTTGGAGTAGATATAATTATTGATCGGTAATTATTTTTAACAATAAAATTATAGTCCATGTACTTATTTTTGGGTGATATAGTGTCATTGAAAAACAATTTTATCTAATATAAGTAGTTTTTAATCAACATTAGGCAAGATCATAAGAATCGTCCAACAGAGTTGTAATAATTATCCACTAACATTAAAAGAATCATCTCTTGAAATGTAAATCTTCATAAACATAAATACTTCTTGTTTAAATTTAATATACATAATTGAAAGAATAATATATTAATTCAATTATTCAACTTACTAAGGAATCAATTATAAATAACTATCTTTTATATATTAATCTACCAATATAATAAAGACAACATAGATAAATTCAATTTATTTTTCTTAACATTGAATGATGTTTACATATTATTTTTTAAATAAAAAATTTGTTGGGAAGATTCATGGACTATTCTTAATGAATCAAAACAACCAAATTAATATGACATGTTCTATGATTTTAAGGTAATATGATGATTGAGTTATTAAATGTATGATTAATTTATCATAAAATTAGTGAAATTTTAAATTCTGATTAAGAGGGATAATCCTATAAATCAGTGAAAAAGAATTATATGTTTCTTGAGTCAAATGATATTGCACTAATCATAATGAAACACATAGATTTATTATTGCTATTTATAAATGGGAATGGTGATAAGAAAAATTATTTTTGAGAAATATATTAAGTATAAATCAAAAACATCAGATTATTCTAATAAATATTTGAATTAAAATTTAATTTTCATAAACAATTTTTTATTCTTTAAATACCATAGGGAAAATCATAATTCATTATGTGACTTTGTATGCTTTTTTATATATGTGTTATTGATTACCAAATTTTGTTCCTCTATGTTTTTATATGTCATTACCCTACTTCTTCATGATCATGGAAGGGATAAAAATATGTTGAGACCTTTCTTACTCATGATAAAGGAGAGATAATAACCCCTGAGTCCTACCTTCAATAGGACCTGGGGTGGCGACCATCAACAAGGGTATATAAGTATCACAAAAATGGGTGGAATTACCCTTTTTATAGTAACAATGAGCAGTATATAAGATGTATCTACCTCAAAAATCTCCATTATATATATATAATGAAACCAGAATCCATCCAAAATGCATATTTAAAGTATAACAGATGAAAATTTAATGAGAACTCCAAGAAAGTTAAAAAAATAAAACTAAGGAATGACAAAAAAATCATCGCCAATGTATGATCTATTAAGGTCCGGCATTGTTCGTGTAATCTCTTGGGAAACATGAAATCTATTTTTATATATATTTCAATACCATACAAGTATACTCAGTGGGAAAATCCAAATTCACCTTTTCACAAGTTGGAGAATCATACTAATTCCCCTATGAGAAAATAGTAGAATAACAAAATAATTGAACAAGGTATACCACCCACCCCATCCTAACCAAGGCATGATCACCAAGTAATGTAAGTTGATTAATGTTTTAGAATAATATCATTGATATTCTGGCACCCCTCACTACATCCCACTTGTAAATTGGATCATCATGATGCATCTACCATTTCTAAAATCCCCACTATCACAACCTGCCCACACACTCCTTGGCCCGAACACACACACATCATGCCAGCAGAAACCTTGGCCAATACCATACCATAATCATACCTACAAACTATTATGGCTCATACATACCACACACTTCCGGAAAACACATGGGCCTCATCCATAAGACACCTAAGAAACAAACCATCTATCACAAAACATGAATCGTATATCTGGTAACAATCCTCAATCCATTACAGCCTACTTGATGTGTCTTGGGTGGTAAATCCATAGAAGAGGGAGCTGAGAAGATCCAATAACTATCGATACATCCTCCCATTAGGATGTTGGGAAAGACATCATTCCTAATAGTAAGGGTGGTGTTCGTAAAAAAGTTCTCAACATGGGTGGGGTGAGTATACAAAACACAATGAACAAAAATTACAAATATAGTTACCAAACACTATGCCCAAACTATAGGTTTTCAAGTAAAACATCCATAAAACAAAATAACATACCGTGCTTCAACATCTAAATGCACATATGACCACATACAAAAATTTCTTCCATAAATGAAATTTTACCCCCAACCACTTCATTTACACAATTTTTATATTTTACTTATCAATTTATTAACATATTTATTCAATCCCTACCCAGGAAACTAACAATCAACCCATATTCAACCATTCATAGAATGATAAAGTCCACTAAACATACCCCTCAACAAAACAAATAGTAGACAACATACTTCATTATTTCTCCCCTTTAAACACTCATACTTACTCAGAAACTACCAACATCATTTGTCAAATCCATGCATCCATATCATTCCTCTCCAGAGGTAAAAGCCCGTCACACCACATTACAATCATAGTTGGTAGACCCACAACAAAACACCACACTTATCACACTCATAATATGAACAAAACAAAACCCAGCCCTGTAGCCCCACCACCAAACAACTTCTCAATGTCATCCCACTATACAGAATGTCCAACCATTCCACAATAAATAAATCTCTCAAACACAAAATTTATCTACCATCTAGTGATACCCTTTACACACAAGCAAACACCATGCTGTAGGACCAAAATACCAAAACCCTGACAAGGAAAAAAACTCAACAACACAGAACTCACAACCCCACCAAACAAAAATTGTGTAATATAATTTGGGGAAATTTGTTCTTTAGATATTTTTGATAAATCTGGTTGATCACACAAGGGTTTCCATTTGAGAGAATCTATTTAATTTATCTAGGTATATGTGATTAATTAGATTTATATTTACATCAATTACACACTTGGAAATAATAAATATTATAAAACATCACCCACGAGTAAGAAAAGACAACACATGAACAAGTTTTTTATAAGGCACATGACCACAATAGATCACTTCATCAACCTGGATAAAATAATAAAATAGTTAATAAAAATTATTCCACACCTAGTCTATTATCTTGTTTTTATTATCATTTATCATCCTTAAAATTTAGAATCAACAGTTTCAAAAAATAATATTACTACTCCCACCCTTTATGATAGAAAATTTTAGGAGATATAAAGGGAATCCCTACTTGGAAATGATGATGATCAACAATACTTCCTTGTGTCAGAAACAGAGGGTTGTGATAGCGGTATGATGGAATCCACAGGAAACATGATTGATTGATTTGACACAATACACAACATCACAAAGAGGAAATACTCTAGCAATTCTATATGAAAATGAAAACATTTGAGAAAAAATATTTCTATTTAGAAGGGCCAGATACTATATTAAGGGGATGAGAAATAGTTTCATTAACATGGAATCATGGTCATGGTTATGTTCTGGACTATCCAAATATCCCTGACGTTTTAGGATTTCAATGGTATAATTGATATCATTTACAATTATATTAAAAATGTTTAAACATGGATTGAAAGTATATTTTAAAAAAAAAACTAAGAGTGGTGAAACTGGAAAAACGGGGAAAAACATGAAATGAGTCACTTATGGGTTAGTCATTGACACCAACAAAAAGTCACATATGGTTGAGTCACCAATAATAATCCCACAATATGGAATGTGATTCATTGATAATGAGCCACTAATGCAACATACAGAAAATTGATTCACTGGCGCCCAATGTAACTGGCAGCCGGACTCACTGACACCAACACCCTGGGTCACTGACAATGAAACCCAGACCCATCGAGGTTGATTCCCTAACTCACCAGCCCTGATGCCCTGAGTCACTGGCAAAAACATCCTGACTCACTGATTGTAACACCACAACCCCAGTTACCTAGAGTCGGTGCATTATTACATAACATTGGCATGATCACAAGAAAGATCAAATCTTGAAATACCGATCGGTTTTGTAGCCTTGTAAACACTAGATATATTCATAATGTTTTACATTACACCATAAAGTGAAAAACTACTACAACAACATATTTTCTTTATAGACCACACTCATATCCCCACATACTATCCCTGCAGGGCATTCATAAATTATTTCTTCACATCATGGGAAAAATAAAATATTGAAAGGGGTGAGCTCAAATGCCCAATAAGGATATCAATATAGTGGAAACTTTGATAAATAAGAATAAACATTTAAGGCAATGTATAACTTAAAACAAAATCCTTTTAAAGTTGAACTTCAACATATTATGGAAAAGATAAAATGATATAATTCCATTTACTCATTCACATGGATATTCTACTAATTGGATAATCACATGAAATATCAATAACCACTTTCATAATGATGGAATGCATAATGCCAGACTATCATAACCACATAGCCAAGGCCTCGTGCCAAGACTAAAAATGAAATTTTTCCAAGGCCTTATGCCAAGACACTAGTTTTTCTCATGAGACCTACCGATTCATCGAGGAGATATAGTGGGCTCCACCCATCACATATTAAGTCCAATGCATTCCCATATGAAAAGGTTTAAACATAACATACACATTCCTATTAAAACTAGCATACGAAATGTCAATAATTTCACCAAAAACTATGAATAGTATAAAAATAGCACATCCACAGTCAAACATATCACAAAACCTTCAATACAATATAGAAGTTCTGTATCTTAATAAATCAACTTCAAATAACCGTAAAATCCATGAAAGGATGTTGACATAGTCGAAATCAAAACTCTTTTTAGAGAAATATTTATTTCTATTTTGAAATCATTTAAGAGTCATATATTTATAAAACATTTTCTTTGAAAATATTCTTATAAACTTGTAAAGGAAGCTTTGATGATTTTATAACGGTGGTAAATAGCTGTACCCGCCGTATAAGTTAAAAAAACATTCTTACCTTATTTTTTTTGAAAAGGTTAAAAGAACAATGTTTGGAAAACCACAGAAAGATTCCTTTATAAACCACTTATTAAATGTCAAAAAAGGGTATAAATGACTTTAACCCATATTCTTGTAAATAGTAAAAATGTTTTGAAATACATTTTTAAGAAACATGGATGTGGATGATAAAGAGATCCCAGTAGATTATTACGTATAAACAACCTCGGATAATGAAGAGATTGCGAAATAAACCCTTACCTTATACTTTTCCTTGGCTGAGGATAGGTTAACCTCCTGTATAATGGTGAAATAATTGTTATTAAAATATAAAATAATCATATATATTAATATTATATCATATATTATCTTTTAACATTTCTTTGTTAATAATATCTTAGTATTATCGTCGTTTTGTGTGTTAACTTACTCGTTTTCTTTTATATGTTTTGTTACGTAAGACATGTTTTTCAAGGATAGGATTTATCTTATTCATATACAGAATGATATCAAGTCATTAAACATTATTTTTAAATCATCAAATGATAATTATACTTGAATGGATATGATGGATAATGAATCTCATCGCGTTCGTGGAGACGGTAGTCCGTACGTACGCACATGCGACAATATCATTCTCTGGATATTAAAATAATATATAATTGGATATTATATCATATATACAGAATCCTTATAATTTTATATTTATTATTTAAATGAGTTACACATCATTATTATACCCATCCATATAATAATATATTGAATAACAATTACACCACAACGTGGAGACGATAAGCTGTACGTACGCACGTATGGTAACATGTTATTCAATGGGTGGATAGAATACTGAATATGGTTGTACCATATTTATAATAACATCACAATATATATATGATACTGGAGTTATTATTATATAATGGTAATAACAAATGAAGAAGAAGTGGAAGAAGAAAGGAACTTGGAAAAGGGTGGTGAAATCATTACCTCTTCATCGGGTTCTTCCTTTTGATTTGATCAAAAGGGCTCCATAGGTTGGCTTTATGACCTAAATAATGCCTCTAGGTTTTACTGAGGGAAGTTGGGAGAGTATTTGGGCAGAGTTTGGCCGAACCAAACGGCTTTGAAGGTGTGATGAAATGAGAAGGAGGAGTGCCCTTTTATAAGAGGGGTGAGGGGCACCTTTGGAAAACCTAGAAATAATAATTTATAATAAATTCATATTCGGTTTCTAATGGATCCAAAGTTGGTTATTTAAAGGTTAAGGTGGGGATTGGTCGAAAACCACTTAACCAATAGAATTTAGATAGGTTTGGGTTACTATATTAACCTTATCTTTAAGTATTAACTCTATGTTAATTAGTTTCACTTTTACAATGTCTCTTTTTATTTTTATATTATATGGTTAATAAACATACCATATACATCCAAAAGACACCCAAGTGGTCCATTAATGATACAAATATCATGATATAAGTCTATTGGCTGAACCTTAGATTTTTATGAATTTAATATAATATATGTTTTAAAAACTCTTTTATGTCAATTTTGACACTATTCAATAGTATATTTTTGTGAAACTCATAACAGAATGATTACTTAGAAAAAATTTAATTAAATAAATCCTAATATGTTATATTATCCTATAAAATTAGTTTAATTCATTAAAAGTCTCTAATTATATTTATTTTGGTATTTATAATATCAATTATTTTAAATTTTCACTATTATTTTTATTACTGCATCATCATTGTGTCATAAATAAATTAAATTATGAAATTTCTAAAAATTATAAATAAAATATTATTATGTAGGATATAGTTTTATCTTTCTAATTAATATTTATAGTAGAAAATCCAACATATATAACCCTATGTAAATTTTTTTTTTCTAAAAGATATATGCTTGTGTCATTTTTTTATTCATTTTAACTTAATTAAATTAAAGTGTCTCTATCACCTACAAGTGGCTCCATGGGGACCCAAAATCGACCCAAAGATTCCTATGGTCGAACATGTATCAACCAATAAGGCTAGGACACGTTTTAGGGTAATTTAGTATTATTATAATATTATTTTTTAACCCTTATTTACAGGATTTACCCTTAACCATGGTAAATAAAATATTTACCACAATAATTATTCAAAATTTCTAACAATAAAAGTTACCTATTCACACAATATGAACATCCTGATTCGAAATATGGAATCCATTTTTCCAAATTCAAAACACTGATGTGGAAGAAATTAATTTAAAATTAATTCCCGTTGTTAAAACAAAAAGCATGTTTTTAAGAGATAATAATTATCAAAAGATTGACACTTGTTTATCTACGGTTTAATTGTAAAATTATGTCAAACGACCAACATTGTATTAAATGGTAAAAATATATTTTAAATATACTTTAAATCCACAAAAATTCATAATTTATCACTATTAATTATTTTGACTAAAAAAGTTGTTTTTAATTAAAATTTAGTAATTTTCACTATTCATCAAAATATAAGTGTTATCCAAAAAGTTCCAAAATTTCACTCTAGACTAAATTTGATATTCCAAATCCAAAAATTATGTCCATTTTGACATATAAAATATATATAATTTGAAAAAGTAGGTATTACTATTCATAACGGCTAGTTTGATTGGTTATGGTGTGTTAGAACTCAGTGTTGCGTACAACACACGCTACCACATTATTCAAAGAGAAGCGTACTGTAGAAGCTTGGGGTGTTACATTCTCCCCTTCTTCAAATACTTTCGTCCTCAAAATTTCTAGAATATTATCCCATGAAAAGACTTGGGTGGTTCTTCATCATAAGTTCCTCTGGTTCCCACGTTGCCTCTTCCATCTTATGGTTTCTCCACAAGAATTTTACCAGACGAGTCGTCCGGTTTCTCAGTACTTGTTCTCTCGTATCAAGAATCCTGACGGGATCTTCACAATAAGACAGATCAGGTACTAGTTCTAACTCCTCATAAGTGAGTACATGCATTGGGTCAGGAATGTATTTCCTCAACAGAGATACGTGGAACACATCGTGAACTTTGGAGAGACTTGGCGGCATTGCCAATCGGTAAGATACAGCCCCAATTCGTTCTAGAATTTCAAAAGGTCCAATCTACCTGGGACTCAATTTACCTTTCTTACCAAAACGTTTGACTCCCTTCCATGGAGATACCTTCAGGAAAACATGATCACCGACTTGAAATTCCAAATCCTTCCTTCGATTATCAGCATAGCTCTTCTACCTACTTTGAGCTGCTTTGATGTGACTTTGGATTATCTTCACCTTTTCTATTGTTTCCTCCACTAGTTCTAGACCTAAAAGTCTTCTTTCACCAACGTCATTCCAACAGGTTGGTGTGCGGCATCTCTTTCTATATAACGCTTCATATGGTGCCATCTGAATACTCGAATGGAAGCTATTGTTATAGGAAAATTCTACCAGAGGTCAATACTGATCCCACATACCCTGAAAGTCAAGTGAGAAGGATCTCAACATGTCTTCTAAAGTTTGAATAGTCTGTTTTGATTGTCCGGCTATCTGAGGGTGGTATGCAGTGCTCAAATGAAGTTCAGTATCTAGGGATTTCTGAAGAATCTTCCAGAATCTTGAAGTAAAACAGGGATCACGATCAGAAACAATCGATAGAGGTACTCCATGAAGTCTCACAATTTCATTAATATATAGTATTTCTAGAAGTTCCGGTGGTAGATCTTCTTTTATAGAAAGAAAATGTGCTGACTTGGTAAGATGATCAACAATAACCCATATTGCGTCATTCCTTCTAGGAGTCTTTGGTAGCCCCATGACAAATTCCATTGTAATATTGTCACATCTCCACTCCGGTATGGGAAGAGGTTGCATGACTCCTCCAGGGTGTTTCTTTCCAACTTTCACTTGTTGACAAACCATATATCTTGACACAAAATCAGCAATCTCCCTCTTCATATTGTCCCACCAAAAATGTTCCTTCAAATCTCTATACATTTTGGTGCTGCTGGGGTGTATAGAGAAATTGGAACTATGAGAATCATCCAACAATTCCCTTTTTATATCAGGTATATCGGGAACACAAAGCCTCTTCCCGAATTTTAAAATTTCATTTTCATAGACAAAATCTCTCAATCTCCCTTAATTCACAACTTTAATCATCTTTTTAAATTCTCCATCATTAGTCTGAGAACTCTTTATCCTTTCTAGTAAAGATATTTTGTCAACCATTTGAAAAAGCATTGAGGATTATCCTTCCCTGGTTATTCCCATGTCCATCTTCACTAGATCCATGAAAATTGGATCCCTTTCAATTCTCATATTGTTCAAAACTCCATGATCTTTTCTGCTCAAAGCATCTTCCACCTTGTTTTCCTTCACCAGGTGGTAGTGTATTATGCAATCATAATCCATGAGTAATTCAAGCCATATCCTTTTCCTCATGTTGAGTTCTTTTTGGGAGAAAATATATTTCAAACTTTTGTGATCGGAATAAATCTCACATTTTTTCACCATAGAGGTAGTGCCTCCATATCATCAATGCAAAGATCACAGCTTCTAACTCGAGATCATGAGTAGGATAGTTTTGTTCATTAATTTTCAACTGCAGTGATGCATAGGCAATAACTCTATCATTCTGCATAAGGACACAACCAAGTCCTTTCATCGATGCATCACTATAAATAACGAACCCATCATTCCCCGATGGTAGAGTCAATATAGGAGCATTGACTAATATTCTCTTCAGTTCTTCAAAACATTCTTAACACTCTTTTTTTCAAACAAATTTAACCCCTTTACGTGTGAGCTTCGTTAATGGGTTAGCCAATCGGGAAAAATTATGGATGAAACGTCGATAATAACCTCCTAAACCAATAAAACTACGTACCTCAGTTATACTCGTCGGTGCTGGCCATTCTTGGATTGCCTTGGTCTTAGAAGGATCAACAGAGATTCCATCTTTAGAGAAAATATGGCCAAGAAAAGAAATCTCATGAAGCCAGAATTCACACTTGCTAAACTTCCCATATAATTCATGTCTCCTCAGAGTCTTCAGGATAATGCACAAGTGATTTTCATGATCTTTGTAGATTTTTTAGTATACCAAGATATCATCAATAAATACCACCAAAAATTCATCGAGATATTCCTCGAAAACTCTATTCATCAGATCCATGAATATAGAGGGTTCATTAGTCAATCCAAAAGGCATTACTGTAAGCTCATAATGCCCGTACCCGGTTTGAAATTCTATGTTCGAAATGTCTTCCTTGTTCACACACAACTGATGGTATCCATATCGATGTTCAATCTTTGAAAAGTATTGATCTCCATGCAGTTGGTCAAATAAATCATTAATGTGAGGTAGGGGATACTTTTTCTTTATCGTTATGGCATTGATCTCCCTATAGTCGATAAATAACCTTATAGATCCATCTTTCTTTTTAACAAAAATAATAGGGGCTCCCCATGGAGAAACACTGGGGCGAATAAATCCCTTATTACACAATTCCTCTAGTTTTTTCTTTAGTTCGACTAATTCTACAATGGCCATTATATAAGGGGTCTTCAATATAGGCCTTGATTCAGGAATTAAATCAATGGAAAACTCAACTTCTCATTCTGGAGGATGTCCAGGTAAATCTTCTAGAAATACATCTACAAATTCTTTAACAACAGGTACATCCTCTATTTGAACATTCCTTTCCTCACCCACAGTTATTTCATTCTCTTCCTCCACAATAATTGAATTTAGTTGAGCTACTGGGGGTGGATCTAGATAAAAATTAGGTGGTGATGATTCTTCTCTAAAGATAAGGTGTTCCTTATCATCATCATTAAGAATCGTAACCTCTTTCTTCTTACAATAAATCTTCGCATCATAGTCTGAACGCCAGTCCATACCGAGGATTATATCAAACTCAATCATAGGTATGGCGACGAGATCAGTAGGTAAAGAACATTTATGTGCTCTAATGGGGACTGATTCACAAAACATTGTTGCAATGATACTTCCCTTAATAGTTTTAACTGAAAACTCCCTTGTTAAATAAAATTGGATATATCTAATTTTCTAAGCAAACTGGGAAGATATGAAACAATGAGATGATCCAGAATCAAATAATTCATTTGCTAAAATTGAGGAAACCATTAAATTACCCGCCACCACCTCTTTCTGAGCTTCTACCTCAGCAGTAGTGATAGCATAAGCATGACCTTGATCCCTTGGCCTTTTCTTTGGTAAGTTCTCCTGACGCTTAGGACATTCATTTTCATAATGCCCCATCTCCCTGCAATTGTAGCACTGAACATTGGTATCTTCCTTCCTCCCCTTGCAATCACGAGCTTGATGGCCTTTTTCACCACACTTGTAATAGACACATGTTCCCTTCAAGATGTATCGGGGTGTTTCTTACCACATTTACAACAGAACGGATATTCAACCTTTCCCTTCTTCCCCTTATTTCCATATCCAGATTGATCAAGAGTTCACTTCTTCTCTTTCATTGCTTTAAAGTAATAAGACTTAGAGAATTCATTTCCGGTCTTGATAGCACATGAGACAATGTCTTCGTACGACGAGAAGGATTGTGATACTAATGCTCGACGGAGAAATGGTATTAACCCAACAAAGAAACGATCAATCTTAATTCTTGGGTTAAATATATAATCTCCAGCAAACCATGCTATCCTTGTAATGTTAGCCTCATACTTTGCGACATTCTCATCCTCCTTTTGTCTCAGACTCAGAAATTGCCTTTCCATATCTGCTCGATGGTCGTAAGGAAAGTATTTTTCTAAAAACAGATCTTTGAACTCCCACCATTCTATATTTGATACTTCATCATCTTTCTTCGTGTTTTGAATCAATGACCACCATTGATCAGCATCTCCAATGAGTCGGTAAACTATCATGATAACTTTTTCCCTTTCACTACTCCCAAAAGCCTGAAATATTTTCTCTAGGGAATTTATCCATTGCTCAACTACTAAGGGATATTTACTCCCATTGAACATTGGTGTTTTTTTCCTCCTCAATCGATCTAACATTGATCCTCCACGCTGCGGATCAGGCTGCTCCATACTGGTACGGTTATTAGTCATAACCTGAGTGAGTTGTCCTAGTATGGTGATTAGCTGTTCGGCACCAGTTGCATCACCATCTCCACTATAATTATCTTGAGCAGGAGGGCAATCCCTACATGGAGTGTGTGCATTGATACGGTTCCCATTTCTTCCACTAGGCACCATTTCAAAACAATGGCATAAACTAGATCAGTTTATGAATCTAAATACATAATCCCATACATATAAAACACATAACATAAATTGAAATATTTATCGATATAATCCATAATCATAATAATGTATTATTTGAGAAATTATATACTCATAAACCCTTCATAATGATTTGTAAACAAAACGAGAGTTATCCTAAGCATATCCCCTGGGAGTGTCGTAACCAAGAGTGCAGCAAGGCCCGTTGTCGTGCACCAATTCCCGTCCGAGTCTAGCTCAAAGCGGTGTTTTCGGGTTTTACCCCTAGGTATATCTGTGCCAGAGCCGCCTCTACCTTCTCGTATCCAGATAGGGATGTATTTCTCGGAAAACTCACAATATCTCTACAATACCAAAATTCTAGGAAGTTCTTCTATACTAATCCTCAATGTGCATCTTAGGTCTATGTGATCTAATCAGAGTTTATCCAAATCTAGCTTCCATGGTTTGTACTAAACCTCCTCTGATACCAACTATAACGCCACAACCCCAGTTACCTAGAGTCAGTTCATTATTACATAACATTGGAATGATCACAAGAAAGATCAAATCTCGAATGACTGATTGGTTTAGTAGCCGTGGAAACACTAGATAAATTCATAAAGTTTTACATTACACCATAAAGTGAAAAACTACTACAAAACATATTTTCTTCATAGAACACAGTCATATCCCCACATACTATCCCTGCAGGTCATTCATAAATTACTTCCTCACATCCTGGTAAAAATAAAACATTGAAAGGGGTGAGCTCAAATGCCCAGTAAGGATAACAATATAGTAGAAACATTCATAAATAAGAATAAACATTTAAGGCAATGTATAACTTAAAACAAAAGCCTTTTAAACTTGAACTTCAACATAGTATGGAAAAAAATGAAATAATGCCACTTACTCATTCACATGGATATTCTACTAATCGAATAATCACATGAAATTTCAATAACCACTTTCATAATTATGGAATGCATAATGCCAGAATATCATAACCACATAGCCAAGGCCTCGTGCCAAGACTACAAATAAGATTTTGTCAAGGAATTGTGTCAAGACACTAGTTTGTCTCATGAGACCTTCCGATGCATCAAGGAGATATAGAAGGCTCCTCTGATCACATATTAAGTCCAATGCATTCCCATATGAAAAGGTTTAAACATAACATACACATTCGTATTAAAACTAGCATATGAAATGTCAATAGTTTCACTGTAAACTATGAATGGTATAAAAATAGCACATCCACAGTCAAACATATCACAAAACCTTCAATACAATATAGAAGTTTTGTATCACAATAAATCAACTTCAAATAAGCGTAAAATCCATCAAAGGATGTTGACATAGATGAAATCAACTCTTTTTAGAGAAATATCTCTTTCTATTTTGAAATCATTTAAGAGTCATATATTTATAAAACATTTTCTTTGAAAATTTTCTTATAAGCTTTAATGGAATCTTTGACAATTTTATAATGGTGGTAAATAGCCGCACCCGCCGTATAAGTTTAAAAAATCATTCTTACCTTAATTCTGTCAAAATGGTTAAAAGCACCATGTTTGGAAAACGACAGAAATATTCTTTTATAAACCACTTATAAAAAGTCAAACAAGGGTATAAATGAATTTAACCTATATTCATGTAAATAGTAAAAATGTTTTGAAATACATTTTTAAAAAACATGTATGTGGAAGATAAAGAGATCCCAGTAGATTATTACGTATAAACAACCTCAGATAATGAAGAGATTGCGAAATTAACCCTTACCTTGTACTTGTCCTTGGTTTAGGGTAGGTTAACCTCCTGTATAATGGATAAATAATTTTTATTAAATTATACATGAATATTATATATTAATATGATATCATATATGATCTTTAAACATTTCTTTGTTAATAATATCTTAGTATTATCGTCGTTTCGGGTGTTAACTTACTCATTTTCTTTTATATGTTTTGTTACGTAAGCCATGTTTGTCAAGGATAGGTTTTATCTTATTCATATCCAGAATGATATCATGTCCTTAAACATTATTTTTAAATCATCAAATAACAATTATACTTGAATGGATACGATGGAGAATGAATCTAATCGCGTTCGTGGAGACGGTAGTCCGTACGTACGCACGAGCGACAATATCATTATTTTGATATTAAAATAATATATAATTGGATAGTATATCATATATACAGAATCCTCATCATGTTATATTTATTATTTACATTATTTACACATCATTATTATACCCATCCATATAATAATATATTGAATAACAATTACACCACGACGTGGAGACGGTAAGCTGTACGTACGCATGTATGGTGACATGTTATTCAAAGGGTGGATAGAATACTGAATATGGTTGTACCATATTTATAATAACATCATATTATGTATATGATACTGGTGTTATTATTTTAGAATGGTAATAGCAAAGGAAGAAGAAGTGGAAGAAGAAATAAACATGGAAAAGGTTGGTGAAATCATTACCTATTCTTCATGTTCTTCCTTTTGATTTGATCAAAAAGGAACTTTAGGATGGATTTCTGATCAAACTAATGCCTCTATGTTGTATTGAGGGAAGTTGGGAGAGTATTTGGGAAGATTTTGGCCGATCAAAAAGGCTTTGAAGGTGTGATGAAATGAGAAGGAGGAGATCCCTTTTATAAGAGGGGTGAGAGGCACCTTTGGAATAGCTAGAAATATTAATTTATAATAAATTCATATTCGTTTTATAATGGATCCAAAGTTGATTATTTAAAGTTTAATGTGGTTATGGGTCGAAAACCACTTAACAAATATAATTTAGACAGGTTTGGGTTACTATATTAACCTTATCTTTAAGTATTAACTCTAAGTTAATTAGTTTCACTTTTACAATGTCTCTTTGTATTTTTATATTATATTGCTAATAAACATACCATATACATCCAAGCGACCCCCAAGTGGTCCATTAATGATACAAATATCATTATATAAGTCTCTTGGCCGAACCATAGATTTTTAGGAATTTAATATAATATTTGTTTTAAAAACTCTTTTATGTCAATTTTGACACAATTCAATAGTTGATTTTTGTGAAACTCATAACAGAATGATTATTTCGATAAAAGTTAATTAAATAAATCCTAATATGTAATATTATCCTATAAAATTAGTTTAATTCATTAAAATTATCAAATTATAATTATTTGGGTATTTATAATATCAATTATTTTAAATTTTCACTATTACGTTAATTACTGCATCTTCATTGTGTCATAAATAAATTAAATTATGTAATCTCTAAAAATTATAAGTAAAATATCATTATGAAGGAAATTGTTTTATATTTCTAATTAATATTTATAGTCAAAAATCCAACATATATAACCCTATGTAAAAATTGTTTTTCTAAAAGATATATGCTTGTGTCATTTTTGTATTCATTTTAACTTAATTAAAATAAAGTGTCCCTATCAACTACAAGTGGCTGCATGGGGTCCCAAAATCGACCCAAAGATGCCTATGGTCGAACATGTATCATCCAATAAGTCTAGGACATGTTTTAGGGTAATTTAGTATTATTATAATATTATTTTTTAACCCTTATTTACCGGATTTACCCTTAACCATGGTAAATAAAATATTTACCGCAGTAATTATTCAAAATGTCTAAAAATAAATGTTACACATTCACACAATATGAAAATCCTGATTCCAAATATGGAATCCATTTTTCCAAATTCAAAACGATGTAGTGGCAGAAATTAATTTAAAATTAATTCCCGTTGTTAAAACAAAAAACGCGTTTTTAAGAGATAATAACTATCAAAAGATTGACACTTGTTTATGTTCGGTTTAATTGTAAAATTATGTCCAATGACCAACATTGAATTAAATGGTAAAAATATATTCTAAATATAATTTAAAACCACTAAAATTCATAATTTATCACTATTAATTATTTTGATTAAAAAAGTTGTTTTTAATTAAAATTTAGTAATTTTCACTATTCATCAAAATATAAATGTTATTCGAAAAGTTCCAAAATTTCACCCTAGACTAAATTCCATATTCTGAATCCAAAAATGAAGTCCATTTTGAAATATAAAATATATAAAATTTGAAAAAGTAGGTATTACTATTCATAACGGCTAGTTTGATTGGTTATGGTGTGTTAGAACTCGGTGTTGCGTATAACACACACTATCACATTATTCAAGGAGAAGTGTACCGTAGGAGCTTGGGGTGTTACACTGATGCTGACCCCTAGACTCACCGACACCGAAACCCTAACTCAATGATAACGACACCTTGAATCATCGATAAAAAAACAAGAAATTTGGAAAACATATTAAATGAGCCAATGTTTCCTCCCAAGACACCACAACTACTGTATTTTGACAATGTAATATACTATTGAGGTTGATAACCATACATTAGTTACCTCTCAAATGATTATCACCCTTAATTATTCAAAACAAAACCCACAAGAAAGAGGGGCCCAAAGAACCACACTGTAAGATAACTCTTAAGGTTAATCCACCATGGGTTGTTTGAATAGTGGAGTGAAACCTCACCATCCAAGAAGACCACCTCAGACATATTCTATCCCAAAAATTCATAAGAAACACCAAAAAAAGCAAAAAATGTCACACGTACCAAACATTTTAATTAGTGTACTCCTTCCCCCTTGTCAATATACTATCCACATTGGAAGGCACTGACCTGCCTAAATGGGATTACTCACATTCAAATTAATGCGTCTCGATTATAGATCAGGTCCAACCATCCTCATACACTAGGAATTTATCATATATCACATAGTATGAAGACAATTCATCCCATAGAAAAAATGGTTCATGGATTACAACCTAATACAAAAAAATCATGAAAAACTCAAAATAGCTTCATATATTGGGCACACATCTACGTCTCCCGCTCCCAAGTACTCTTTTCCAAACAACCATTCCTCCACAACACATGAACCAAGGGATTGTTCCGTTCATGAAACACTCTCTCCTCACAACCTAGATCTGCACTGGTCGTCCCAAAAATGTTCTTTGGTCCTCGGTATCCAACACTCCCCAATCAATGACATGGGGGTCATCATGAAGATACTAACGAAGATGGGAGACATGAATGATGTCATGTATCCTACCCAATTATGGGGGAAATTCCAGCTGATATGCCACCTTTCAAAGTCATCCCTACACCTCAAAGGGACAAACTAACCTAGGAGAAATCTTACTCTATATTCCAAACCTGTACCTCCCACGTTGAGGGTAATCCTTCAATAATATGTTGTCCCCATCCTCAAACTCCTAAGACATTGTCCTCCGGTTGACATATGACTTTTTCCGATCCTGTGCTGCAATCATCATCTCATTAAAAATTTTCACCATATCTATCATACTCTAAACCATTTCCACACCAATAATAGTTTCCTCCCCAAATTTTATCGATCATAAGGTTGAATGGATCAACCTTCAGTACTAGGCCACAAATGGAGACCTTCCAATGGATGATTGTAACGACCCAAAAAAATGAACTGTTTTTATTTATGGATCTCTTTCCTTATAATAGCTTTTTATTATATTTTAGAATATAATCACATCAAATCACTTCGAACCCAAATTTTAGTTTTTAAAAATGATATAATTATTATAAAAAATTATGTTATATAGAATAATGATTATTTTAATTAAATAGTATGATTAAAATATCCATTTTTAAATGAAATTGATAAAAATAATTTTAATTTTATTATGTTTCCTAAATTTCACTATAGAGTTTTACAATTTATTTTCTATCCAATATTATTTTTATTAACTACGGATTTTTATATTTAATAGATAAATTTTTAATACTTAGATAATTTTTGTGGTTAAACAAACTTCATTTTTGAATTTCGAATATCTATATTACCCTAGGATGAATATTTATAAATTTTCTATGAAGCTTCTATTTGATGAATAGATTTTTATGAATAGTGTTTTTATGAATAGTATTTAATGAAGAATGTTTTTTGATGAATATTATATAAATATTTTATTATTAATTAACATTTTTTGGATATTATTTTCGAAAACGGACACTAACAATTGTGTTTAGTACGATATTTAGAGGTAGATAAGACACACATAATTTTTTTATGAACAGTAATAGAACCTTATGTATAGAAATGTATAGAAATGAATTTTAAATTTCTCAAAAAAATAAAAACATCACCCATGAATATATACATATAATTTAGACATCTTAAAAGTGAAAAAATGATCATAGTTTAAGTATTGTTATTTTTTATGTCATAAAAAAATTACTCAAAATTTTATAATTAATTTATTATTTTAAAATGGAATGGTATTTTCCTAAAATTTAATCATTACATTATTTTCTTGTGGGTATATAATATTTTTATGAGACCTTGATTACTTTTAAATGTTGTTACAAAACATGTTATAGTTTCCGAGTTGTTTTTTTGAATAAATAATGATTTTATTTAAAAAAAATAAATTAAAATCATTTATAAAATAATTTTTATAAAATGGAGTTCATTTTGTAATTAAAATAATAGATAATAGGTTTGGGTAGATTTTTGGGATTTATTTGAAACAGTTGAATTTTTGTGGAATACTAAAAATACAGTTTTGAGTATCTGGTGTTCAATGAAATCATTAATGATTTAATCAATTTGGATGACTTGTGAATAGTAATATATTCGATAAGGTTTCACATGTGGCCAATACTATGGAAAATACCATGGGAAAGCCCATTTTCTTTCAAATACCTCCGACGAGGTGTCCCTTGGAAATTAATTAAATATTTCCTCAGTTTTCCTATAAATACAAATAAATTGCCTAAACAATTTCATTCAAAAAATCAACTCAACGATTTTCTATACTTTTTACCACCTAAGGATTCCTACCAAAGTTCCCTCAAGAACCCCAAAGTCCCAACATTCAATATTTTGAAGTTACTCTTCAAGGTAAGGTAACCTTTCACCCTCCTCTTTTAAATCATTATTTTCTTTATGATTTGTCTTTTAGTTTCAATATTATTATGTTTTTGTATGTTATTGTATATATTTATTACTATCTTTGTAATTTTCAATTAATTCAAGACCCTTTTCGATCTTATCAACATATTTCCGGATTTTTTTAATTGACGTTGTTAGGCTACCGAATGTTCCTAAAAGAAATCACATCTTCTCTTTTATTTCGAGTTTCATTTTCATATGATATTTCCATCAAATATCCATAACATGATCTTATTTCATTTTATTTTTTACCCATACTATATTAAATTATTTTTGTGACTGGTTGACGCTTGTCACCTCTTTTTTGAAAAATATATAAAACCATGTTTTATAGCCATTATACTGCAGAATTTCTGTCTCAAAACATCTCTCTCTTTTTCTAAAAACATTCTCTTGTTTTATTTACCTGAATACAATAATATATTTTCATTTCAAGAGGAATTCATCAAGAAATGAAATTGATCTATTTGATTCCAGAGTTTACATTCATACAACCCTCACTCTCTTTCCAAGGGTTATAAATGACATAATGGTCTTATTGATAAGCACTTTTATTTCGTCACGATTTTGACGTGAAACCCATTTATATTAATCTATTTGTGGTATTTATTAAATGTTGGATTATTATCTAATTGGATCACATTAAAATAAAGACATATATTGGGTTCTCCCTGATAGTGATTCAATGCATTGGTTAATGAATTTAATCTCTAGAGATGACAGGTAAAACAATACATTGGTGAATAATCATTGTAATTTTGATGACACCTTGGGAATGAAACGTGGTGGTATGTTCCTGAATTTATAAATTTAATGTTGAAGCCACATATTAAAGGTATGATTCATGCAATTTTTATTATGAAATTATTTTACTTTCAATTCTAATGTCTTTATGTTTTTTCATCATGTTCTTAATCATATCACAAGTAAACCGATTCCCCTACTTTCTTTACTGGGATTTCTAGTAACCCTTTCCTTAGATGTATGTCTCAAGGTTATGAGATGCAATAGTTTTACAAAGGATGGACATTTTAAAGTGGCTTTTCATGTGGACTGAAAAGTGTGTTTTTATGTTTTCATGTATTTTGTTTTGGATTTCAAAGACACTAGACTTTAAAGGTCCTCTATTTGTAAAATGTCATGAAAAGTTATGTAATAAAAAGGCAGTATGTCATAGTTGGTATCAGGGGATAAGAACTGAGGGGATAGGATGTTAGTACTTCCCAGAGGGTTGCCTATTTTTTTCCTACTTACTTGATATGTGGTATCAATATTCATTGAAACTGTGAATTTTTTCCCTTGGGTACTTCCTTATATACTGCATTTATTTCCTTAATGACTGCCATATATTCACTGACTATTAGGAAAAGATATCGTGGTGGTTACCTACTAGGATTTTGTCTCAAAGCATGATTGATCCATGTTTTTTGGCCAAAAATGATTTTATTTCTGCAGGTATATATATGGGAAAGCGCTCTTAACACTTCAGTTACTAGACATGCGGTGGAGTTGAAGTAAATGGGACCAAGATATGGATTGCGCTGTTCAGGAGTTTTTTACATGATTTATTTTGTACTTGGGTTTAGTTCTGTTGTATTCTTGATTTGTGATTTGTTTTCCTGGTTTCCTAGAAATAAGTATTATGCATCATTTATATATAAATATATATATCTATGTGTGTGTGTTATCGAGTTATTTATTATCTAGTCTTCTGTTGTTTACTTTTGTATGGATTATTACTTCCTCCATTTTTTCATTTGTTTACTTCCACTGGGATACTCATCCAATGAGTGAATTGTTTCCCCACTATCACTCCCATGGCCCTCGCTGCTAGTCAGATGCCTCCGACATTAGGGGAAAGTCACATGAGGCCATGTGACCAACCAGGTACAGGGAACCTCTAGGTGGATTCTGGAACCGGGACGTTACAAAGTTGTATCAGAGGGTTTATTTTTCTTCTAAACATAAGGTTTGGAGCCTATTTAGGGATAAGACAAAATAGGTACTTGGTAATAAGCTGTTCTCAAGTGTTTCTAACATGTGTAAAGGGAAAAGCCAATTTACCATGTTCGTTGCAATTTATCTACTTTTTTCATGTTTACGGTTGATCCGATTTTCACCATTGGGTGACTCGAATGTTCTGTGCTGTTATTGTTGACATTATTGAGGTTATATTTCTGTTGCAACCCGATGAGATGAGGGTATCCCGTCTAATGCATCATATAGGCACTTTCTAGGGTCACATGTCATGCATTCATTCCATTCTATATAGAGGGCATTATTGATAGCATGTTGTTGTGATAGGTGTTGTGCTAGATATTCCAGCATTTTTGATAGATACCATGATAAAAATACCTTCTGATTGATAGGGTGTTGTTTTTGTAAGGTTTTTCTTGAATGAACACCAAACATTTGTTCCTGAGGTGTTATGGGCCCTCATTGACAGGAATTTGGTTGATCATTGACTTGTTTACCTTATTATAACATTTATAAGATGCCAAGATTTGATTCGTGGGGAGTATGGGCCCTCAGAGAACCGAATTTGGAACATTGGTGTTTGTTTCTATGTTCTTCTAGGCTCCAGAGGTGTTTCTAAGTCTACTATAAGGTAAAACCCAAAAATACACGACGTGTAGTTTTGACTACATGCCATGTGTTCTTCTGTTTTGTAAGAAACTGTTTTTCTTAAGTACACATCGTGTACCTTATGTACATTCCATATAGTATCTATCTGTGTCATAAGCCGTGTGGGAATAGACATGGGATAGAGAAACCCTTGTGGGAACACACCGTGTACCTATTGTACACGCCGAGTTGTGTCGACCCTATGTCTACCCGTGTGGATAACAACGCCGATGGAGAAATCATAGGTAAAACACTTCGTGCTAGTTCTAACCATGCAGTGTACTATAATCTTGTACACCGTCTGTGTAACAAACAACACGTGTCAGTGTTATCTTTCCTAGTACACATTGTGCCCGTATGGAACACACTGTGTAGTGTAATCCGAGTATCTGGTTGTGTCACGAACAACAAGGGTCGGTAACTCTCTTCTAGTACATGTCGTGTCTAGCACTAACATGTCGTGTATAGTCAGCCATGTGTTCACTTATGTGACTAACAACACGGGCAGTTTAAACCTAAGCGGTACACGTCGTGTCAACCTAGAACACACTGTGTAGTGTAACCCAATTTTCTGGCCATTTAAGGAACAACACGGGTCAGTGAGGTTCATCTAGTACATTCCATGTTTGGAAATAACACACTATGTACTTTATTCTTAAGGAAAACTATGTAGCTTAGCTTTGTAGAAGGACTCAAGTAGTAGGAGAAAATTTAAGTACATTCCATGTGTAAAGAAAACATGCAGAGTTTTTGGGTTGTTACACAACCAGCTCTAGAAGGAGTTCACTCCCATGTGAATGGATGAAAGGAACACTACGTGTTAGTTTTATTCATGTCGTGTAGTCATATTTTGTAAAAAATGAAGGTTTTAAATCTCCTTTTCCCATCTTACGCTTCATGTGTTCAGTCCTTGATATTTTTTTTCTAAGGTGTGTGTTCGAACATGCAACGTCATGGCACCAAGAAATCCTCCAGTTGCGCAGAAGATGCAATGCGGTTATTAGACATCAAACACAAATGATCTGGGACTACTCGTTGATCGTCCTACTGTAACAGTCTTGGAACCAGCCTTCATTCTGAACACAGGCGCTAATGTACAGTTCCGATATTGTTTTATGAGGATCGTGCAGACCTTATGAAGAGGCGAGGGATATCCTCTCGTAGCCAGGTGGTGTGCTACCAGTGTGGGAAGAGTGGGCATATGAGGAAACATTTTCCAGGAGACCCAGTGGAGTGTCAATCATGCTGCAAGATGGGTAACCTTTATCGCTTTTGTCAAATGTTATCTCCAGTAGCTTGTGACAAGGGTACTTCTATGACTATTCATTTAGGAGCAGCACCACCAGTTTCTCACTAGTCTAGTAACTGCAGTTTATCAGGTCGTTTAGGCCAAGCTTGAGGTCGTGGCTATTGTAGCCAGTCACCGGTTTTTCAAAGACATCCGGGATGATCAGCTCAGAGTGGCCAGGTAGGGCCACAAGGCTATGGTACATGCATGAAATTTATAGTGGAGTAGACCTGGCAGAATACGGATCCTGGAATGTCTACAGTTTGAGGTACATTATTAGTTGACTCAGTTTTAGATTCATCAGTTTTTGATACAGGGTATTCCAAGAGCATTATATCTATTGTGTTTGTGCAGAGTATTGGGCTCTTAACCATTTCATCTGATAATATCAAGTCACTGGACACTCCGTTGGGGACTATAACAACTAATGTGCATTAGTTTAATGAGTTCCCTCTAGTGGTTGGTGGGTGTCACTTCTTTTGGGACCTCTATGTCCTTGAGATGACAGGATATTATGTCATTCCTTGAATGGATAGGTTGGTTCCCTTATAGGTATTCATTGATTGATATCGCCTTAGGGAGAGTTTCACATCACCAAAGGAAATATATTTTATTCATAAGAGTGAGTGGGATGTAAAGGAGAGCAGATCGGGACTTGAGAATCATGGGTTAGGAGGAGTTACAACCAGGATTTGTAGTCTATATCTGGCTGACCATGGGATTTCACAGATGTACTTTCATCCAGTGGTGGATCATTCTAGAGATTTCTTTCTAGAAGACCTTTAGGATTGCCTCCATCCATAGGGTAGACTTTTATGCTGAGATTGTGCTAGGGGCAGCATTGGTGTCCATTCCTCCTTATATAATGGTTTCAACAGAGTTACAGGAGCTCAAGAAGTAGTTTGAGGAGTTTCATGCAAAGGGTTTCATTTGACCGAGTACTTCTCATGGGGGTTCGCCTATCTAGTTTTACAAGAAGGAGGACAGTACCCTCAGTCTTCTTTTGGATTATTAGAAGCTGAAAAAGTTTAAGGACATAAACTGATATCCCATGCCGAGGATTTATGATCTCATTGATCATCTTTGAGTAGACCAGGTGTTCTTCATGATAGACTTGAGATCCGGTTATCATCAGTTTCGTGTTAGACCATCTGATATAACACTTACATCCTTCAAAAGAAGGTATGGTCTATACAAGTATATGGTCAAGTCATTCAGTCTCATTAAAACACCTTCAATTTTCATGGAACTAATGAACCATTTGTTTGATCAATACATGTATTCATTTGTGGTGGTATTTGTGGATGGTATCTTGTTGTACTCTCACACTCGACACGACCATGACACAAATCTTGAGATCATATTGAGTACACTGAGAGAGCATCAGTTATATGCTATGCTATCAAAATGTCACTTTTGGATGGACCAGATTCATATTTTAGGTCATGTTATCTCAGATACATGTTTATTAGTCGACACATAAAAATTCAGAATAGTTGTTTTCTAGGAGCATCAGAATAAATCCATTGACATACATATTTATCTAGGGCTTGATGGATACTACATGTGTTTCATTCAGGAAATTTCACTCTTAGCAGTACCACTGACTGGTCTAACTAAGAAGTGTGCAATGTTCATGTGGTCATATTATTGTGAGTCATAATTTTAGGTGCTCAAAGGGAGGTTGACTTCAGTAGTGAAACTAGTTGTTCCAGTGCCAGGAATGAGCTATACTGTGTAATGTGATTCTTCAGTTATTGGTTTGGGAGTTGTGCTTATGCAGGGAGAAGGAGTCGCTGCATACGGGTCTTGGAAGTTGAGATCACATGAGAGGAATTACCTGAGGCATGATCTCAAGTTGGATATTATTGTTCATGCCTTATGGTGTTTGGGAAATTATTTTTAGGGAGAGAAATTTTTGTTTTAACTGACCACAAGAGTCTCAAGTACATATTAACTTTACATGATTTGAATTTGAGACAATGAAGGTGGGTTTGAGTAACATCAGTATTTTGACATTGAGCTTGGCTATATTCCTAGGAATGACAAAATAGTGGCTGATGCATTGAGCAGGAGGACTCAAATATAGGCTGTTCAAGAGGCCAGCAGTGAGTGGAAGCTTATTTCTCTATTCTATGAGATGCATTTGGAGGTGAAAGATAGGTAGGGGAAGGTGTTTCTTTATTTTATAGTTGTTACCACTACTCTTTATGATCGAGTGAGAATGAGGCAGCTATCAGATTCATAAGGCCCAGTCCTACATGACTGTGTGTCCAGAGATGACCCTATTCTGGGATGTACCATAGGCGAGGATGAGATCTTGGGTTTTATGGGGCGCATATGGGTACCATAAGACATACACGAGGAGTTAATGTGGTACTTTTATTCCCCAGATTGGGATGTTCATCCTGGTGTCACCAAGATGTATCGTGATCTACACCATCAGTATTGGTGGCCACATATGATGAAAAATTTTTCTGCTTTCGTCATGAGGTGTTCCACCTGTTAGCAGGTGAAATCAGAGCATCAGTGACCAGAATGGATTTTACAATTGTTACCCATTCTTGAGTAGAAGTGGAATTATGTCGCTATAGATTTCATACAAGTTTACCATGGTCACCGTGAGGGAATGTTGTAGATTAGGTTGTCATTGACATACCCACAATGGTTTCACACTTCTTGCTGATCAACGATACCTTTAGTGTTGATGAGCGGGGACGGTTTTACATCCGAGAGATCATACATATACATGGGGTTCCACACTCCATCATTTTAGACAGGGATACCCATTTTACTTCTTGGGTCTGGCAGGGATTCTAGAAGGCCATGGGTACACCGGTATTTCTGAGTATAGCATACCAACCCCAGATAAATGGCCAGTCTGAGCGTATGATTCTGGTGCCTAGAATTATGCTTCGTGCATGCATCCTAGATTTTGTAGGATCTTGGGGGAAGTATATACCTCTTGTGGAGTTTTCCTACGTCAATAGTTTTCAAGAAACTCATCAGATGGCACCATATGAGGTTTGGTATGGTAGACCATGTCGATCACCCTTATGTTGGATGGAGGACGTAGAGGCAGTAGGTTGGAAGTCATCTTGTCCAAGAGACCACATAGCATATAGAGGTGATTTGAAAGAGGATGGCTACTGCACAGTATCAACAGAAGCCTTATGTTGATTAGTGGACGTGGCCTCTAGTGTTCGAGGTCGGAGATCAGGTTTTCCTGTGTGTCACACCGAGGTTGTAACACAAGAGGATTAGGAGACAGGGTAAGCTTTCATAGAGGTACATCGGGCCATTGGAGGTGTTGGAGAGACTTGGTTTGGTTTCCTATCGGTTATAGTTACCTCAGAGGTATCGGGCTATGCAGGATGTCTTCCACGTTTCTCACCTTCAGTGTTACTTCTCAGACTCGTATCATGTCTTCCAACCTGAATAGGATGAGTTAGAAGTTGATGAATCTGTTTAGAATCATCATATATGAATCTTTCAACAACGTACGAAGGTTCTACGAGGCAAGTATGTCCCTCTAGTTCGAGTGCAATGGTAGCACGAGCGAGTAAAGGAGAAGACATTGGAGAGGGATGTCGATGTACGAGCACAATGGCCAGATCTACTTGGGGTTTCTTCTTCTACACCGCCTTTCTAGTTAAATTAAAGGATGAATTTCATTAAGGGGGGATGTTTTTTGGAAACTGGATATTTTTTCTGGAATGTTTTCCATTTATGGTCGTTTTTGGGAAAAAGAGGATGTTATGGAAATTTTTGATGTTCACACGGTGTACATTCTGAGTACATTCTGTGTACTCAGTTACATTAAGTAGTTGTGTGCGGGCCATGTAGTTTCCATGCACATGACCATGTGGGGGTGACTTGGAGACCACCTAATGCGGAGTACGGAATGTGAAAGTACAAGACTTGTACATCATAAGTACACAACGTGTATTTTTTTCATTAAACATACCTAGGTCGTGTCTAATCCCCAAAAACACATTATTCTTGGTTTCGTTCTGCCGAGAGCTCCAATAGGACCATGATCTTCGTCCGACCCCTAACCGAGCATCCGATCTTTGATTCGACCGTCGTCGATTGCGTTGGGATCAACTCAGTATGATCTATTTTCTTATAGATATTTGATTCCTAGTTACTCCTCCTTCTCATGATATCCTATATTGAACGTTTCAGACATTTCGGTAGATCATCATCATTCTAAGGCGATTCATGACCTGGGACTCATTTATATCGATCTCCCAGTACCGAGGTAGGTGGTTTGTGCCATTTTATAAAAATTCATTGAGTTTTATTTGCAAAATCGCCAATAGCCATTTACGGGGTATTGCACGTTTACCATTTTATCCATATTTTTTTTCCTTCTATGCTCTTATGCTTGAGTTTATGATAATTGAATGTGAATAGGGTAAATTTCTATGATTTGAAAGTTTGTTCCCCTTCAGGATTGCCTGTTTTGACCATAGGGTCTAGTTTTCTTGTAAGGATGGTGTTTCTTTTCCCATGCCTAGTTGTCTGATGGTGTGATTATTCTGAAATGATGATATTTTGTAGAATACTATAAAAATATTTCTTAATGATTACATTGGATGATATGTGATGCTATACTTGCTTGACTTACACAGGGCTGTGAGAACCGGGTGTATAGACCATAGGGAGAATGAAGGTAAGGGCTTCGAGATAGTGACTTTATATCATTAGATGTGAGACCACATGGGGAATTGATGTTGAGTGCTTCCTAAGAGTTCATAGAGATCCTCAACGTGCGCCACAAGGAGAAAAGACATTTAGTGATTTCCCAAAGCGCGTTTAGTTACCGATACGAGACTATAGGAGGAATTGCCTGTGAGTGCTCCCTCAGAGAGATAATTGCTTAAGCTAAACTATAGCGGTTAGACTAAGTGTTCTTCATAGAGGGTGGACTGTGTTTCTAGGTAGGACTATAATGGATATGATGTGAGTAATTACTAGTGGGTTACATTTTGTGTTACTTTCTTGCTTATTGCTAGGTAGGACTAGAGGGGATAGGTTGTGAGTACTTCACAAAGGGTTACTTGTTGTGTTTTCCTACTTACTTGATATGTGGTATCTGAATGCATTGAAAATGTGAATTTTTTACCTTGGGTACATCCTTGTTTACTGAATTGGTTTTCTTACTACCTGTCAAATATTCCCTGACTGTTGGGCAGAGATATTGTGGTGGCTGCCTACTACGATTTAGTCTCACACCCTGTTTGGGCCATGTTTTTGGGCCAAACTGATTCCATTAATACAAGTATATGTAAGGGAAATCACCGTTCTACATTAGGTACTATAATTGTAGTGGATCTGGAGAGCATGGGACAAAACTATGGCTAGCAGTGTTGATGAGTTGTATAATTTCATTCTTCTGTATTTGGGTTTAATACTATTGGGTACTAGCTTTGTGATTTGTTTGGTTGCTTTCCTAGACATATTTATTATGCATCATTCATATATATATGTGTGTGTTACAGTTAATTATTTTCTAGTGTTTTACTATTTACTTTTATATGGATTATTACTATTCCCATTTTTTCCAATGGTTTACTTTCGTTGTCTTACTCTGCCAACGAGGGCATTGTTTCCGCACTATCACACACAAGGCCCTCGTTGGTAGTCAGCAGCCTCTGGCGTTAGAGAAATGCGCTTGAGGCCATGTGACCAACCGGGTAACGATGCCTCTAGGTGGCTTCTGGAACTAGGACGTTACACCTCAATCCCCCAAGGTCCCAACCTTCATGATTTCAAATTTAATCAACAATGTAAGGGAACCTTTCACCCTCCTCTTTTATGTCATGAATTCCTTTATGTTATGTCATATAGATTCCATCTTATTATGTTGGGGTATGTTATTATATATCCTTATTACTATCAATTTAATTTCCAATTTATGAGAGACCCTTTCCTCTATCAGAAACTAATTTTTGGATTTTTGAACTGATGCCATTAGGATGCCGAATATTCGTAAAAGAAACCGCATTTTCTCTATTCATTTGAGTTTCATTTCCAAATGGTATTTCCTTCAAATATCTGTACCATGGACTTATTTATTTATTTTTTATGACCCGTATATTATTATGAGTTTTTTATGCGTGGGTGACTCATGTCCCCTCTATTTTCAACATTTTCTAAAACCATGTTATATAGAAGTTATGCTGCAGAATTTCCATCTCAAAACCTCTCTCTTCTTTTATTTATCTGAATACCCAAATATATTTTAATTTTCTGATGTATCAATCAAGAAATAAAATTGATCTATGTGATTCTATAATTGAAATACATATAACCCTCACTCCCTTTTCATGGGTTATAATTTTCTTAATTGTCTTATTTTTAATCACTTTTAAAACATCACGATTTTGAAGTGAAACACATTTCTTTTACAATATTTGGGTTATTTTTGAAATGTATGATTAATATCAATATGGATCAGATGAAAATAAATAAATATCAGTGATGCGCCCAGTCAGCGCTTCAATACATTGGTTAATTAATTTAATCTCTAGAGATGATATGTTACACGATACTTTAGTGAATAACCTTGGTAATTTTTATGACACCATGTGGATGAACCCTGGTGATATGGTCATGAATGCATAGATTAAATTTTTTTGTTACATATTAAAGTTATTATTAATGTTATTTTCCTTACGAAATTCATCTAATTCCATATCTAATGCCTTTATGTATTTATGAAGTTCTTATTGATATCACAAGTAAACCGATTCCCAATCTCTCCTTAATAGGCTTTCTTCTCACCCTTTCCTTTGATTTATTTCACAAGGTTATTAGTAGCAGTAGTTGTACATAGGATGATATATTAATGAGGATTTTCAAGGGGATTTAAAATAGTGTTTTATGTTTTCATGTATTTTGTTCATTATTTAGAAGACATTCGACCTTAATAGTCCGCGGTTTGTAAAATGTAAAGAAACGTTATGTTATAAAAAGGAAGGATGTCATAATGATTTATAGTTGTTATTGAATGTGAGATCTTTCATGGGAAAATGTCGCAACCAAGACCCACTAATGTCCGAAACACATGCACATAACATGTCCTCCAACATCTGGATTGTCATCAATGTTTGTCCATCCATATAATAGTGGAAAGTAGTGTTGAGGCATAACTGGGTTCCAATGGCATGAAACACTCCCCTCCAAACCCACGAAGTAAAACATGTATCATGATATGTGATTATAGATCTAGTAACTTTGTGCATCCCAACACCTCATCCACATACCTCCATGCTAATGCATCCACTTCGGTCTACTCCTTGATCTCTGAGAAGTGAGCAGATTTCATCAAATTATCCTTTACTAACCAAATATATGGGAACATTGTGATCAACCTTTACTTGATGGTATACTAAACATCATTCCACGTAATCTGAGACTGGCCACTTCATCTCATGCTAGCAGAACAGCTACCTCAATCCTTAGTACATATTGGAAACTTCTGGGTGTACCAATAGTGGTGAACAATTATACTCATGGAGAATTTCATTTCACATTTCTAATAGAACAATCTACCTCCCACAAAACAACATTTGATTCCCACCATCCTATGACCATCCCTCCAGATCATCACCCTGATCAAAGCGATCATGTGTCTCCTCCTCCTCTAATTCATCCCACTAAGACTCCTCCAACTATCAAATCATTGAAGACTACACTTTCCTATGAAATAGGATGATTCTTTCTTCATCCATTATTGTATCTATGTGAAACAAAGAAAACTCTTCCCTCACCATCAAAGAATATATAGATTTTAAACAACCTCATTATATGAATTCCTACTCAAATAATCATACATAAAATCTCCCTTCCCTATGTTGTAAGAGAACTCAAAATCGTAGTCTTAGAGAAACACCATCATCCTCAGCTGCTGCAGGATCATATCTCATAGATAAAAGAAGTCCCTTAAGCACTTTTGATCCTTAAAGGCCACAAAGTGATCCCCAATGAGGTAGTATCACTATAGATTTAACAAAAACACGACATCAGTTAACTTCAATACTATGGTGGAATGTTTACATTCGTGGGGACACAATTTTCTGGACCAAAAAGAGATCGCTCCCCATTGCTACATCAGTACATAGCCCAAACCTCGACAAGAAGCATCAAAAAACACTTTTAACATATCCTCTTATTATGGTAGCTTGAGTATGAGAGAACTGAACAATATCCCTTTCATATATATGAAATCTATCTTAAATTTCACACCCCATTGAAAAACAATGCCCCTTCAGGTTAGTTCCATCAACAGATCTACTACTTAGGAGAAATATGGAAGAAATATATTGTAGTAGCATGCCTAACCAAGAAAACATTGAACATATATGATATTATTGGAGTCTTCCAAGAATAGTTTTCCTTGACCATCAATGTTTCCACCACTAAAACCTGTATAGACACCACATTCCCATTTAAGTGGACCTACAATTTCCAAAACAAGAACATGGCTAGATTTATGTAGAGCTTGTGGTGTCAAAGGACCTCTAGGACAATTCTGAGATGCTTGGTTTGATACTCCATTTACTTCAAGTAGATTATGATGTAATTGATAAATAAAATGAATATCTTCTCCAGGAACTCATTAAAAACATTATTCTTGATCCCCATGAATACAAATGGTGTGTTATTAAAACCATTGACATAAATAAGAACAATAAATTCCCATACCAACACCTGAAAGTAGTCTTCGGGATATTTCCCTCCTTCAACCAAATAATTGTGATATCGAGACCAAAGATCAAACATGGAAAACAATCTCACTACCCTAAATAGGTGTAAAAGATCATTTATCCTTGGGAGACGGTAACAGTTCTTGACTGTTACCTAATTCAGTATTTGGTAGTCTATGCATAACCTCCGATGATTGTATTCCCTCTTTGCAGATAAGACGGGAGAATCCCATTGAGACACACTAGAATGGATAATTCCCTTCATCATGGGATAATAAATCTGAAAATTAAACTCCCATAACACAGAAGGAACTATCCGATAAGGATCTTTCAAAATTTCATTAGCACTGGGTTGTTTTTCTATTCCCAAAACAACAACATGTTGTGGGGTGTAGAGTCAAAAACTTATTTAGGAATACAACCAAAAACTCTCCAACATATTCTATAACCTCCACCATAACATCATCCATTGATCCAACTAACAGATCGACTAATAAGGAAAATGACGATCCACACACTAGCTGCCCACCTGACAGCTCTTCTCACCATGGAAATCTTCATGATAGACATTCGCATAAAAACACGTCTCTTCTATGGAAGTAGTCGATAACAGCATGTACGGAGTACAAAACTTCAATGCCCATTATTAAATATCATGGTTTTATCTATAGTACAATGAGTTCTCCTCTAGACATATGTAGCCCCATCATCAGTCTACATCCTCGAGAAACAACAAACAAGCCAGTATATCCTCTGACTGTTGTTCTCAACACATAGGGCATGGAAAGTCTCTCAATGTCTACACCAAAAGGCAATCCATAATAAAAAATCATCATGCATTCATACTAAAAATATTGTACATACCATGACCTTTGTTCTTACTAGATCTACTGCCTCTATGACATGAAAATACCCACAATTGTCCCCTCTTAAACTCAGCTACTAGCTACATACCCAACCGAAAATTGGTCAAATTCCTTAAAGAGCACTGTGATGTCGACCTCCTCCAGCACCATCCGACCATAATGCTAGCCTTGCGGCCACCTCAAAATGTACATATAGGCACAAATTATGGACACTTCACTAATTTAATGTATTCCGCCGTCAAATTCAATTAACAAATTTTCATTCTGTATTTAGAAATTTATTCATTTATTTATTCCGTGAATACCCATGAAACTATCCGGAAGAACATCTAAAATTTTCATTAAAAGGATACAAGACACTAATCACACCCAAAAAAATAGAAAACAACCCACTTTGTTCTTCCAACCCATTTAACACCCTTAATATTTCGACACTAGTAAAATCATTCATCAAATCCACGCAGCCATGTCCTCTCTCTCAAAAGGTAAAAACCCATTACACCACATTAAAACCACAGATAGCTGCCATGATACACAACACAAAATCTCTCACACCCATAACATGAACTTGACACAATTGAGCCCTCAAATCCCATATCCCAAACACTCTCCAGAAGTAGTCTCTCTTCACAAAAGTCTCTCCATTCCACAATCAATCAATATCTCAATCTGAGATACCATCACACCACATGTACCACATCGTACATAAATTCACACCCCCATCCATAGAACCACACTACCGAAAACCAAATTAGGTAAAAACCAAATAGAATACAACACCAAACCACACGAAACAAACATGGAATATTTAAATTTGGGGAGAAATTTTTTTTAAATACACATTATAAACGTTGGTGATCAGGGATGGGTTTCTATCCTAGGGCATCCACTATATTTAAACTGGTATATGTGATTTATCAGATTGATATATACAACAATTATTGACAAAGAAAAACAATTATGAATCCCCACCCATGTGAAATAAAAAGACCACCAACAACCATGATTTTCAATATCTACATGACGACAATTGATAACATAATCTACAATGATGAAAAATACTACAGGAATTCAACATCTATCCGTACCTATCCCATTATAATTTTTGTATCGAATTTTATCTTTTCTATAAGTTGGATTCATTAGTTTTAGAAAATAAAATTACTACTCCCACACCACATGATACACAATTAGAGGAGAGACAAAGGAAATCTGTATATTGAAAAGTAGAAGATCAACAATTCTTTATTTTAGAAAAAATATAGGGTAGTGCTAGCAGCTAGAAGAAATAAATGGGAAACTCTATCAATGGCTATGACATAACCCAGAACTCCACGGGAAAGAATAGCTATAGGAATTCCTAGAGAAAATATAAACACAAGGGATAAATGTTATTAGTTCAGATGAGACATACCCTATATTAACATGATGGGAAATCATTTAATTAGCATGGGATCCTAGTCATGATTATGCATTTAGAATATATCATTGTCCCCAGAGAATTAGATTATTGAAAATATAATTAATATCCTTTAAACCCCTATAGAAATGCTTAAAAAATGTTTTAAACAAGATTTTCATCAAATAAAACGTAAGAGGGGTGAAGATGGAAAAAATGGAAATGAGCAACCTATGGATTAGTCACCAACAATGAAAGTGAGTCACTGATGGGTGAGTCAACGACAATAAGCCCCTCATACAGACATCGAGCCACCAACATTAAGGCACCGATGTTGAGCCTCAAATGTGACCTACTGATGCCTGGCACTCATGTTCCAGGACTCACCGACTCCCTAAGTCACCGACATCGATACCATGAGTCACCGACCCCAACACCCTGACTCATTGACACCGACACGCTAACCCATAGAAAATGATGCACTGACTCACCGACACAGACACACAAGATCACCAACACCAATGCCATGACTCATCGACACTGATTCCATAACACACTAAAACTGACTCACAGACTCACCAACACTGATTCCCCAAGTCACTGATGAATATATGGAAATTTTGAATCCTGAAATGTGCAACTATTTTCTTTTAGAACACCATAATCACTGGATTTTGACAAATTAATGGTCCATGGACATCCAAGACATTACATTATATGACATGTATATTTGATTATCATGTATATTAATGAATATTATTCCGAACTAAATTGCGTACTCATTCAAAATTATTATGTTTCCATGAGGGAATATGGTCCATCTAAGTAGAGAAATCATTCGAATACGATAAATAATATCAGAACAATATATAATTTTGAAGAATAATTTCATGGATTAGATTTGGTGAATGAATATAAATATTCAAGAGTACACAATAAAATAAATAAGATAAAATTAGTGAGTATAAAATAATCCTATAGCATTCAAAATACACTTCCATAAGTACATAATTCATGAAATAATGATTAATTATTAAAATCAATAAATTTTAAGGTCTTTTAGACACTCTACATATATAAAATAATATTTTAATTAACTACTCTATATAAATAAAAAGTAGATAACCATACTGTGTTATTAAAGTGGAGCCTTAGATAAATATCTGAAAAAGATATACCATAGAAAAATAAATGTATAAATACATTACATCTGTTAGTAATTTTAAGAGAATATTTTATTTCTATAAAGAATGATGGAAAATGAAGTAGCTGACCATCATTTTATGATATGATTAGTTTTCAAATTTAGTGAGAAAATAGGTAATATGTAGTGAGGGGAGACCATGCTACTATTAATATTATTTGGATATATTTTTTTGACCATCAGTTATTGAGATATCTATTAATAAGTATAGGTGAGTAGTTTCTATTAACGAACTAAGAAGAAATGATAGAGTAGATACCACATTTTATGTATTTTTACTTAATAGAATTATAACATCCATTACTTCAATTATTGTAATAATGTAATCCATTATTTTATATATTTGGATCTGTATATTATTCAATGGTATTCGTTGTAAAAGATATTGATGAAAAACCTTCATAAACTAGGTGATAAGGAATATAACAAGTATAAAATTAATTATTAGGGGTTATCATAGTGATAATTTCATTCTACAGTGAGAAAATTTTATATGATCTATATTTTAAAGATAGAAAAAGTATTCTTATGGGAATAAAGAATTAATATATAAAGTTATACTATATCTATGTGTGAGAAGAAACAAACATCATCACTAGAAAATGATTATTTTATAGAATTATTGACTATGGTAAATAACCAAATTATTGAATAGAGTATAACCTCGATACGATCCTCATAAAAGTTATACATTTTCATTAAATTCATTGCATGTGGATTGATTTCATGTTTGTTATTAAAATTTATTATAATTTTATATCCTGTAAGAGAATTTCATAAACCACTAGGGTTAAATATTCTTGATGATTTATTAATTATTAAATTTTAGAAATAAATAAATTCAAATTCCAAATTAGAATGACTACATACATCTGTATTTGAATTTAAAATATTATTGAAGAATATGTTACCTCCTTTCAAATATATTTTATTTAAAGGATATTTTTATTTATGATATTATATTGTATATTAGATGAGTTGTTTAATGATGTAACCACAATATAAGATAATTATTTTTCTTTTGTAAAAAATGTTTAATTATATTTAAATACTATAAAATATTATACGGTTCAACTCACCATGTATCTGAGTGAAATATGAATATAGAAAGAAGATCCACAACTAGCTAAAGTTAGTCATACATTTTATTGTATTTCAAGAAATTATAGTTCTAATGGAATTAATTAAACTGATTTTATGTTCCTATATGCTCATAACTATGGAAATAATGTTCTTATAATGATTTGGAATTATGTATTTTGTTTTATAATGGATCTATATGATAAAAAATATTCCATGATAGGAAAAGCTATATAAATTCAAAAGATGTTATCAAAAATGCTTCAATAAAGAAAATATATCACAAAATATATAAAGGGTTAAGAGAAATCGTTATATAATAGTAGATACAGATTCAAAATGGGTTAATAAAACATAAATTATTTCATTTATGAAAAATAATATGTATGAATAATCAGTGGAAACATATAACATGTTTAGGAAAAATATAACAAGGTTACCCTCAATGTGAGAGATATTTTGTTTGATGTGAAATAAAAATGAATCAATGAATTTGAAAACTAACTAAAAAATATAGGGAAATTGTTTAAATATAATTTTTATATGGTAAAAATATATATTTCAAGGTTTTATTAAAAATATTTGGGTTGTAAATACTCCCACTATGTGAATTACATAAATCCATTAGAAATATTGAGTGATCTAGAATGAATACATGTTGGAAATTAACAATAAATTGAAGATATGGATACTAATTAAAAGATTTAATGTGGTGTTTTACATAAAAATTTAAAATAATATTTTGTTATGTGAGTGTGAGAACATTTGGAGATGTATGAACCACATGCTCATGGATAGTGGAATTTCATAATCCAAACAAATCTATTTGACTAAATCTGATTTGAAGAAGAGTTCAGTAAAAAAATAAAAATATAAAACAATTTTGGTAAGTAAAAATGATAGTAAACCTACTTATGTATCGATGGTTGATGGGTTTTTTTCGTGAAAATAATATGTGAATTTTTTTCCCAACAACATGGTATTTCAAAAATATAACAGATTTTCCAAAATCTAGAATATATTTACATTATGAAACTCAACATAAAAAATATGATTTCATTGTAGATGTTATTATTACTTTGGGAATATGTAATTTGATAGGTTAAATAATTTATAATCTCATTAAACATGTATACGACCATATTAAATGAAAATTAAAAATTAGGTATGAAAATTAGTTTTGTTAAAAATATTTCTTCATATTTTGAGATTAATATTTCATTGAACAATAGGTACACAAACATTGAAATATTTTGTGATTATTTCCATATTTATACCCACATTCATAATGAATTTAATAATGTGTAAATACAAAATGAATCATAGAGTGATATGTATAAATTTACACAATAACCAATGAAATTAATTGCTAATGAGAAATCTATATTGGGGAGCAGTCAAGTAATTGATTTTACTGATAATCATTTTCCCAAGATTCTAGTATATAATTATGAGTAATATATTACTCTCAAATATATAATATTATTCTAAATTCGTAGGGATATAAATAACATATAATGTTTATATAATAACTTTAGTTTTCAATTTTATACCCTTTGAAAATTATTAATGAATTCAGATGAATTTTTTTTTGAGATGGATTAATTATTTTTAGTCATTTGACCCCCAAAAAATTGTAAATTAAATTAGTAAAATACTTGTTTTACTAAAAAATTCATTATGATGTAGCATATAATGAGGTACTTTTATAGCGAATTACATTTCACAATTTAATCTAACATTTGGGATTTACCTCGGGAGCATCAAAAGTTTCGCAACATGTTATTTAGTGGTGTATAAATTATTTTGGATTGTAACAACCAATTATTTTGTGAAATTTTATTAAATAATTTTTGTCTAAAGTATTTTACATTATAGGAAAAAATGGTTTATATTTTCATACCGGAAAAAGCCAAATTTATGTTGCGTTACCTGCAACACTAAGTATAGGTTTCTCTTCTCCCATGACAGAGCATAAAGGAAAGCTGACATACAGTTAAATTATTATCATATAATTTTACAATGATCAAATACCCATTTAAATGTTATTTATGAACAAAATTTAATGAACTTTGAAAATATATTTTTTACACATATATTCAATATTAATTATATGTGTACCAATTAATTATTAATTAATATCAAAACGATTCGAAATCAATATAAATAATTTTCCATGAATATAATTATTTGTAAAAAATATAATATTACCAAAAAAACAATAAATAACTTACGATGAGTTATTTTAATTAAATTAATATATTATATATGAAATAAAAAATTTAGAATGTCGCTGATATTTTTTCTACGTGAAAAAAATTAACAATGTTTTTCAAAAAGAAAATTATTTTATAAAAACATGTTCTATTTCCTTTTAACATTTATTTTTAAATTTAATATTTACCACATAAGAAACTTATTTTGAAAAAATTAAATTAAATTTTTAAAGCACAATGTGAAAATTATATTTGTTTGAATGTTTTAGAATTTTCTAAAATGCTAAATTTTTATGTGTAAAGTTAATAATATATGTTTTTATTTAAATACCTAAATTTTATTCAATGAATTCACATGATTTATTTTATTTAAATAGGTAGTTGAAGGAAAAATTAATTCAATAATATATATATATATATTTAAATATATATAATTTTGTAAAATTTTATCAATCTCATATGAATATTTTGTAATTTGATTTTATATTTTGAATCTTGTCTCTTTATAAAAGTGACATTTTATCACATCTATAGGATTAAATTTAAATTATAATTTCAAAATTCTATGAATGAGATTTTAAAAAATTGATTTTATAGTTTTAATAAGAAAATTTTATATTTTATAATTGGGTCAAAATATTTTTTTTCACAACTAATAGTAAAAGAAGTAAAATTGTTATACAATAGTGAAGGTAAAAAAAATTTTTATAGAAGATAAAATAGAAAATTTAAAGTGTTAAATAAAAAAATAATCATTTCCAAAAAATAATTAATCTCATATTTGGACCTTATAACAACTAAGGATCAATAATTTACCATTTTAGAGTGTTTGGAGTGTTTAAAATGTGGGTACACATTTTTCATTGAAAAAATTATATGCATAACACTCTCCTCACTTATAAAAAGACACCCATATTCTATTATCATGATATATCAAAAACCCATTGGTTAATAAAAAAAACTAGAAAAATATGCACTGTTTTATCTCCCCTAATTTAAAATTATTTTCATATTTTATTAAAAATATCCTAGGAATCGATTTGGTGAAAACCTAAAAAAGATTCCTAAATATGTGTTAAAATCCATAACCGAGAATTTTATTTTATTTATTCCTCAACATGATTAAATTATTCTGAAAAAATTATTATATTATTAACCTAAATATATTACTTTTTTTTATTTTTTTATGATCCTTATGTACAATAATTTACACAAAAAACAAATGAGATAAAGATTCACATTCTTATGTGCGGTGAACTATTTCCTTGACAAATAATGTTATTAAATTTTCACCACTATGACTCAAGGATGGAATTTATTATGGATTTAATTATTATATTTTAAAATTATGACATTATTATACCTCTTTAATTATAATACTACATATACCTTCTTATCTCCAATACTTTGGTTAAATAATATCATCACTCATGTGCAAGGGAGGCTACCACCTCATGAACCTATGTGATTTGTTTTTGAATATTAATATACATAGATAGTTACGAGGTTAAATTATATTAATATATATTATATTGTTCACATTATTATTTATATTTATAAAATATATCCCATATACCATCATTATTTCCATTATGTGGTAGATACGATAACATTATTCTTGTGTACGATAGACTACTGACTCATGAAATGATGTGATTGGTCTTTCACTAACACCATTCATTGTTGGTGGTAATGGTAAATTCAATGAAAATATTTTATATATTTGAAATAAAAATTATTATTTAAATGTTAAATATTATTTACCTTTCATTCATTTCATCCATTGATATGGGAAAGAAATTATGTGTATGTACGACCCACCATCTCCATAAAATTATGTAGATGTTTTCAATTTTCTACAATTAATGGATTACTATAAATAAAATAATTTATATATATGATATATATATATATATATGTATATATATAATTTTTAACAATCAATATATGACGAATATATGATTAATGTAAGAGGATGAAAATAAAAAAGCAAAACATTTCTGAAAAAAAAATATATTATTCACCCAAAATGTGATTTTAATATGTAATTATTAATAAAATGGTAATAAAAGGTCATAAGTAGATAATATATTGTATGATATATCTAATTATAGTTTTTAAATGGATTAATAATAATAAATGTTTTTTTTAAATTGGATTTGATCTTGTAAAAATGAAATATATACATAAAGTAAGAGATCCCCATCCAAGATTTATCGTTTTTGAGACACCTTCTATATAACCAACTATTTATTTTTGGTGGTGTTTATACTAACCAAGTAAATATTGTATGATAATTTTAATTCAAATTAGGTTCATTAAAATATCCTTTTATGATCTTTATTTCTTATGTTTTAATTTTTATATGTTAACAATGCATTATTGGATTTCTGTCTGAAATTGTATTATTTAATACATAAGTAATATTATATACCTTTCTTCTTATATGATGTGTATATAATTCCCCTTTAAAAATTAAAATCATTAATTTCATTAATTTCATGATAATAAAATTATATTTAAATCTTATTCATTAATAAGGAATATGATTATATGTTACCAAATGGTAATGGTATTATAATACAGTATCATCGTTTATTATGTTTATTTATGAACATTTTTATGACGATGAAAGATTAAGACCAAACTGTGATGAAACTCATAAATATTATTCTCTTCTTTTTACTTCAATGGAATACATTTTTTACCATCATTTTTCTATATTTATATACACAAATGTAAAATAATAATTTTAATGGAAAATCAATATAATTTCTCTATTCGATAGAAACCCCCCTTTTCGTCCAAATCCATGTTTTCTAAAAAAAATTGAGAAAATGTTTTTAAATTTATTAAAATGATTTATTAATTATTTTTTAAATTTTTTTATTTTTTTAATTTTTTTTATTGTTTGAATATTTTTTTTTTCAAAACAAAGCCCCTGTGAATTTTACAAATATATGATTTGAATTATTTTTGTAATGTGTAATGAATGAAGAGTAATTTATACACCCATGAACCACTAAATATATAAAAGATTAAATTAAAATAATCATTGTTAATTTTCAAAGCGAATTGTTTTGAAAAAAAATATGATTAATAATGATTTTCAAAGTGGAAACGAAATTTTCCTCGAGAAATGTTGATAGTGAACATATAAATTAATTTTCCTTCTAAGATGAAATGATTTTCTATTAGTTATTCTTTACTAGGGATATGATTTAATTATATTTTCCTTATTCATTTTATGGATTCTAAAAATATTTATAGATGAAATGTTCATGAAATCCATTTATACTTCCTGGGGTTTTTATTAATGAAATGATGAAATACAAATAAAACCTATTTTCATTAGAAGGGTCAGGATGTGATGATACGATGAAATTTTATTTACATAGTTATAGATCAGTGTATACATTAATTGATGTGTTGGACCTCTATCTCCCTCTAATTACTTGGGTAATGATAGATGGACCATGATTAAGTATGTTATGTGAAAACATGATTACATGATCATGTTCTTACCAATGAACCAGATGAATTGTTCACAATGTTACATGTGAAACTGAATAACTGTTCACAGTGTTATGAATAGACCAGTTTTTAAATTTCTTAGGTTCATGTGTGTACATTGTTTTATTTCAATAACTTTATTTCAAAGTCCTCATTTAATTTCCATAACATAATGAGTGAACCTATTTATATTTAAACATTTTCACAATGTTATAATCTTCTATGTATTCTGCAAATCAATACGTTTTATGAATTTTATACGTTAATTGATTTTTTTCATTAATAAACAATTCATCCATTACATTTAAAATTCCACGATTTTTAAAATTGCTCATGTTTCTGATATATGATATGATGGTCATTGTTTTCCAATTTAATTATCATGTTAACATACCATACCCATAATTTTTATCAATATCTCCCTTATTTAGCCATACTGAGAGTTTAATGTCACCCTTTATTAATTTTCATTTCCCTATGATTTAATTAATTGTATTATGTTTGATATGTCTCTGAGGGTTTATAGTTATGATAAACATAGTTGATATTATATTGTTCACTTATGGACCAGTTTTGGATGTGTCATTGTTACCAAAGGCACTATAGAAAATTTACTTTATAATTACTCATTATTTTATGAAATGAATATTTTTATACTAAGATGTACTATTCACATTATATAATTTTTGTAATTCATAGTTGGCATCAAAAGAAATTTTTAATTAACCTTCGAATTTTTTAGTGCTAAATTGTTGTTCAAATCTGTATTGATATATCCATTGGTATGATTAGATATATATCCATATATAAGTATAAGGATGTGTAAAATTATTGGAAATGTTCCTAAAATGTTGTTAAAGGAACCAAATTGTGGTTTACAAACAAATTAATCCCATTCTAGATACTAAAAAAGGATGTGGATCTATATCATAAGTATATATGGCTAATAACTCCAAAAGGGGAGAATTTTGCTGGACTCGATCATCTACTACTACATGAAAAAATGCCTTACTACACTCCTAGTTTGACCCTCCTCTGCTATATGTTTTTAAAATTCAATAAATATTTATAAACCATCATGAAGTATATGAATAATGACCAATAATGACATAGGATAATCTAAATTTTTCATATATGAAAACATTTATCATGATTTAGTCATCCAAATAATTATTTTTGTGGAATCATGTGGATATCCTCTATAATTATTGCTACTCCCAATATTTTTTTTAGTTTTTGTAAATATATAGAACCTAAAATAACCATGATAATATTATGTTAAATTGAAAATGTAAATATTTTCCCCCATATTAGTCAAATGTTTTGGGATTTATATAGAAAAATAAAATTATTATGGTTAATCAATTTTATCAAGATATGAATCCAAAAGAGCATAGCAATGATCAATGAAGGGAATAAAATTTGGTTGAGTATTTTAGGAGGTAAGATACCCATTATTTTTAATGATATGCATATTTTTTATTTTTTTAATAAATGGAAAAATACCACTAAAATTATATTTTCCATTTTTTAGTGTTCCATGCATGAAAAAGAAATTTTTTCATGTTATCATTTGAAAGTGGAAACAGATCAATGGTGTATTATTACAATTATTATGATTAAACATGTTGAAATTGAACAAAATAAATGGGGAGAGTTAATTATGTTCTTTTTCGATACATATATTCCTTTTATTTATCATATAAAATATAGAACACATACTTTGTGATTATGAAAAAATATGATAAATCAACATGCACCATGATGTAGATATTACAAGACCTGTGAGGTACACTTATAGTATTATCATTCAACAAGAAAGTGAGGTTGAATAATTCTTGAGTCTCTTGATATAAACCCTCTTAATGTAGTTACCTTGGAGGTACAATTTTATTCATGATGAAATTGTTAGATGGGAACTAAAAGTGCTTATGAAATCTAGAAACTCTATAAATGATTGTGATAAGAAATGAATGATGGGGTAACCAAAAATTTCCAATTATGTTTCACATAAAAGAAATGAAATTTTTAAATATCTTACATGGAAAAAATATGGTACTGATAGAATACGTGTGTTTTTAATGGAAATTTTTTTTAAGTGTTGGAGGCTTCTCCATCAAGAAAAATAATGTTGTATGTGTATAAAGCAGATATACACTAAAATGAATGGAGTGGGAGCTCAATAGAATGCACCACCCACACCTAGTTCTTATAGTGCAAGATGTTTGTGAATTTTAGAACCAATTCCCAAATCCAAGGGATAATGATAATGATAATCCACAAAAACTTATCAATGAAGAGGACAAAGTGAATTATTATGAAATAACAATGGATGAAGTGAATTATAAAAATTACTAAACATTTTCTATCCCCAATTTTGTATAGAAAATTAGGTAATATATCTTTTCAATGATCGATAATAAAATAATATTGTTTATAATTTAGTGAAATTTCATTTTGTTATCTCGCTATATAGGGATTCTAGAATATTGATTTCACATATAATATTATATTTTTATTGGAATGAAACCAATATTCCAATGAAAATATTTTCATATAACATAAGACAGTATATAATGAATAATGTGAATATTGTTTCATGTTAATATTAACTTATCAATTATGGATACAATCCTAGGATTATGAGTTTATGGATTTCTATAAGGTTAATTTCATTGACATTCCAATTTATGTATTTTGTGGTCAGAATTTATCACGAGTAAAAATATTTTAAGAAACATTTATTGCAATAGAACCCTATTATTATTTTTATTATAAAAGTGTTGTTTTAGGATCAATGCCTGAAAAATATGTGCAAATTAAATTCCTGGAAATCATATCCTCTAGAGATAAAGTTTCATTTATCTTCATGAAATTATGGGTTATAGTCGATTACCATTAATTGTCAGAACACCTCATTACTATCAAATAATATTTGACTCTATATCTACATTAGGGAATATAAATTAATAATTTAGCATGGTTTCATGGTGTAACTCATTCCATTGTATCAAATTATGAAAAAAATTTACATTTATGTCTCATATAATACTTCCGCATGGTCTTGATACAAAGATTAGTTTCATTATTAAATATATTCCAGAGACAAATGATCTGTCTAAGAGAATAATTAAAACACTTTAAAATTTAAAAATATACTGTTATACTGATTAAATGATAGTTGGGATAAAAATATTCCTCTTATTTAGTTGTTTTACAACAACTACAATCACTCATGAATTTCAATGGCCCCTTAGGATTCCTTTTATAGGTATCTATATAAAAAATCAATTTATAGAATGATGTTTCACAAAAAACTATTAGGACCATTACTGGATGATGAAATTAAGGATTAAGATCGATCCATTTATCACCACAGAATGGAAATAATTAATGAAATGTTATGTTGATATTCATTGATGTGATCTAGAATTTGAATTTAATATGAAAGAATTTCCAAAAAAAAATCATGAATGAAATAAATGAAATCTAAGAGCTATATATATTAAACTATTTGAAAAAATTAATCTTATCAAGACCCTACATTATCCTCTAAAACATACATAAATCCTCACTTATGTTCATGATGTGTTCCAAGGATCTCTTCCGAGGAAGCACATAATTTATCCATCAAATATATTAATCTACATGGTCATACCATTATAACATGATCTTTCATTTTAGGAACTACTAGTAGATAATTTAGATCATATATAAAATGTTTAATGAATAATACCACTAATCTAGTTACTTTTTTATGGTCAATAATCTATCTTAAAGAGGTTACATGGAAATTGTACGAGTAATGAAGGTAAATATATCATCAGTTATAGGTACCGCTGTGAAAAAATTCTCAGTTTAAATTAATTTTAAAGGGGTATAATTCAATACCCCAACATTTGTGGCATATTATTTTCCAAATTAAATTTCATAATTTCAATATTTTACATTACACACATCATCTTGTGTGGATTTAATTATAAGAACTAATTATTTTAGCTTACAATGATCATAATGGCGATCATATCTTTTGTTACATGAATCATTGTGCATTAACAAAATGTGCTTAACATGAAAATATTAAAATGTAGTGCGATACTTATCACCAACCATTGGAATTGAGGGTATGAGTAATATTATCTGAAATCAATAAATATAATGTTTATAAATGTATATTTAATGATTTATTTTGGGTCCAAATAATTTCAAATTAAAATAAAAACCATTTGGAGACAAAGAAAAAAATATGAAAAAATTTATTATGCGCAGTAATGTTTTTTCTCTCAATTAATTAAATAAATTATTTTTTATTGATTATTTAAATAAAAGCTATATATTATATATTCATTCAAATGTTTAACATCTATATTTTGTGTTTTCAAGATATTTTTTAAGAATAGATAAAAATTTACTTTTAAATTTATTTTTTTAAAAAATAAGTTATGTCACCATTTGCACGTTTATTTTTAAAATTTATTTTTACCAATTTTATAAAATTTATATAAAAAAATGGAAAATATAATTTTAAATAAAAATCCAAAAATTATTTTGTATTTTGTTTGTTTATAATATTCTAAAGAGTTAAATTTATCATTAAATAGTGAAAAATATAGGATTTAATCAAAACAATATCAATTCATTATAGATATTTACAAAGATAATTTAATTTTAATATTTTTTAAACAAAAACATAATAAAATTATATTTAAATATAAATAAAATTTAGGTAATTTTTATCAATTTATTATTGATATTTTATATATAGTTTTTAATAATTTAAAAACACTCTTTTTGTAAAACTACCTTTTCATTACGCCTCCTATATTAAGTATAATTTTAAAACCTATAATTTTATAATTTTAATTCAAAAAATGGAATCTATAATTGTAATAATAATAATTGATATTATTTATAATGATATAACTAATTATTGATAAATATTAATCGTAAAATCATAAAAAATTAATTATCATTGTCATAGTTAAAATAGTTTTTTGGGTGGTTAATCTAAATTGATAAAACATAAAATGAGAATAAAATTGAAACATATTCCATTTAATGGGATTATATAAATATTATTACCTATAATGATCACAAATTTAATATTTTGGATCCTTTATGAATGTTTTAAATGATGGTTTACATGTTTGTTTTAAAAAATCACAAGTTTGACACTCACATCACTTATAAAAGGAAATTCATTTTTCTATTCACATAACAAATAAAAATCACATTGGAGATGAAAATAACATCTCAAATATATTAATTACTTCTCTACTATCATCTTATAACTCTAATTTGTTAATAAATCGTCTATATGATGGATTTTGGTGCAAACCAAATGATATTTTTTAACTAATGGGTAACTTCCATAATCGATCATTTAATTATAATTATTTTACCCCCACATCAAATTTATATTAAACAATGATAATATAATATTATTAAAATATTTAATATACTGTGTTTTTTATGATATGTTAATTACCTATATGCATCCCCAGTTCCATCAATTATGAAATTAAATCAACATTCATGTGCACGGAGGACTACCGTATACTAAACCGATGTAATTCATTTTCCATCACCACCTATCACGGATGGATATAATGATGGAATTATTGTTTATAAATTTTATAAATGAAGTTATAATACCTATATAATTATAATACCACATATAACTTAAAAAATTCCTTCTTTTGGGAAGATAATAATGTCACCCATGTGAAAAGTTGGATACCAACTCCCCAATGGATGTATTGTATTTTTCATTTTAATTTGATCTACTGTAAATAAGGTAATATTAAATAAATATATATTATATTTATAACAAAATTATAACAATTTAATATATATATCACATATACCTTCTAATTTTCCATTCTGAGGGCGTATAACAACATTGTTCATGTGTACGTTGGACTTCCGCATTGTGAAGCTAGGTGATTCGATTTTCACTTAAACATTTGATGAAAGGTGATATAGGTAAATTTATGAAATATATTTATATATAAAGAATAAAAATTATTCTATAGTATAATATATTATTTTCCTTTATTTTTTATAATCATTTGATAAATAGGAGACATAGTTCATTGATACATACAAGCTACCATGTCCATGGATGAGGAATTTAATTTTCTATCTACAAAATTTATAGATTAATATATATTACTATATATTAAAAATATATGTTATTTTTAAAAATTTTAACATTATGGGGATGATTAAAACATTATCAATGAATGTTGACCGAAAATAACAACTCAAAATGTACACAAAAACAAAGTAGTTAACAATGAAAATTTGATTTTGACCTGGAATTATTGATAAAAGGGTAATAAATAGTCATAAGTAAATAAAATATGACATTATAAATATAATTATTTATCTTTAATATATTAAAATTCTACTTATATTTCTTATATATTTTTATTGAATGTGAATTAATAAAATTGAGACTTAAGGTGAGGGTTTTATGTGACACATTTTATACTTCAGGGATACACATTACATATTTACAACCTATTTTTTTAATTTACTGGGTATATAACCCATGAATTTATTTATTTTATTATTATAATTCATATTATTTTTATTTACATATGCATTTTATTATCTCTCTTTCATGGTGTTTATGGTTTAGAATATAAAAAAATGACATCCAATGTTTTCCTCAAATTTCTTTCTTTGGGACACTAGATATTTTATGAACCTATATTAACATATGAAGCATATGTAATTCCACATTTACAGATTATATCATAAATTTAATTATTTTCATTATATTAAATGTTTCTTTTATTTTATTCTTTAATGGTGCACACAATTCATTCAATCCATTGTTGTAATGGTTTTATGATACAATCTAATCATTTAATGATATTGTTTATAAATATATTTTTGAGGATGAAATATTGTGATACATATCTCAATAAACACGTTAATGTTATTCTTATATAGCTATTTCATTAGAATACATGTTTTCTTTTCATTTTCCATTCCTTATGAACTCATGTTGAAAAAATGTTTTGAAGAAGAAATCATCTTTAATCCTCCCTTCACTGAAAATCAATTTTTATTGTAAAACCATGTTATCTAAAAGTGTTCTTATATTTTTGTAACATTTAAAAAATTATTTAATATAATAATGTTTACCCTTTTGACTTTTTTACATACATATTTAAATGTAATATTTATTTGGTTTTATAAAACAAGGTTTATTTGAATTTCATTGAAAATTTGAAAAGAATCATATTTAAGATATATACCCTGAGAAGTATTTCCTACTATAAAAAAGAACTAATTTTTTAAAATATTAATTTTTTTCAATTAATATATTAAATGAATTGTATTTCCCAAATAAGTTGTTATTTATCACTCGCTTTCAATTTGGAAATGATACATTTCTTCAAGAAATGTTCTATTTGATCTTTCAAACTCAATTTTTATATAAGATGAAATTCGGATATGTAACATATTATTAATAGGGATAATATATAATGATATGTTTTTTATTATTCTACATTATTCAAAAAATCTATGTTTTTTAAATTTTTATGAAACCATCATTTATCATGTGTTATGTTATGGTGAATTGGTGGAATTTTTAAGAACATGGTTTATTACATGGGTTATGATGAAATAAAATTATGATTCTTTTATGATAATGTTGAACATATTTTTAAGGACTATGTGATGTATGGGACCTATATATATACTTCCAATTTATTCATAAAATATGAAAACCCCCTGAGTGAATTTGTTATACATGAACCTGAGTATATGCTCAAAATGTTATAAATGGTCTTGATTACATGTTCATAGTGTTATGTGTAGAGAAATATTCCATCTTCATAAGGATATGTGTAGATTTTTTTAGGTATATAATTTTAATCCAAGGCCAGATTTTGAGTCAATAACTTAATGAGTTATCTTTTTTTATTTGTAGAGATGTTCAGAATGTTATAATATTTTTTGTATTCCTCAAATCTATGTCATATTCCAATTTTATAATCTCATGGATCATTATCTTTCATTATATCTTGATTCATGTCTTATTAAAATCCATTATTTATTCCACTACTATTTTTTATGGTCGATGATATACATGTTATGGTTTTCAACATTTATTATAATGTTATCATACACATATAAAAATGTTACATTGGTCTCCATATTATTTAACATTATTGGGTATCTCATCTCACCTTTTCATATTTTTTCACTCCATAGGACCAAAAATAATGTTATTTTATATGTTATTTCAATCAATGGTGCATGTTGTTATGAAATTAGTGGAGGTGATGTAGATCTCTTATGTAGGTGTTGTTTGTCTCGATGTTACCAATAGAACTAAACCTAAACTATTGAAGAATTGATCATTATTTTTTGTATTGAATATCTGTTTACTATGATGTAAAATTTTAAATATTTATTTTGGGTCATTATAATGATTATAATGAATAAATTGATTTTTTTTTAATTTTTATTCGTTGTTATCCTATAACATACTAATATAAAAATTTCTATGTTGAATCATTATAATGATTCCTCGAACCCTTTATTTTTTAAGACGGGGAATGAGAAACCTCGGTCGGTTTTAGGTTTATCAATTACTTGTGATCAATGAATAATCAATTATGATAATACATGATTCTATTATTCGTCTATCTATCATTTATCTTAATGGATTGAAAAATACAACCACATATTTGTAAATGATATAATAAGTGGATTTTTCCTTGATAAATTTATTCCCATTAACATATGGGAATTGTATTTATTATTTTAGAAGTTTTTTTAAAATCAATATGATTATGGATTATCCAAAAAAACTATTCCCTAATCGACGAATTCCAATTTATGAATATAATATTTTGTTATTTATGATGTTTATATTTACTATTACCATTTTACATCAATTAGTAGTCAATGTCCATGAGAACACATCAAATTTTTATATTCAATGGTTTTAAATGGATTTCTTCTTCCATTAAATGTATATTAATAATATCTATTATTTTTACAGGTTGTTTGAACTAAACTAGGAATCCATTTAATTGAACATCCAGTTTAGTCTTGGCTAGAATGATGAAGGTTTTATGACTAGAAGTTTATTGTATTTTAATATAAAATGAATAATGAAAAAAATATGACATCAACCCATCCATTTATGATGATATACATGATTTTATAATGATATGGGAATGACTTACAATGGAATCAATCCACGTGACATTAAAATATATAGTGAAATCACATGTGAATCTTCTTGGACAATTCACAACTACAATCAGATTAGTTTTGGATGAATACCTTAATTTTTCACTTTGATGTAGTGGATAGTGTTTCAATGAATATTATATATCACACAACTGAATACAAATTTCCTAGAACTTATGACTGCAACTCATATATATAATCATTTACTAGTAGTACACGTCCATGAATTAGTATGGCCTTCCATTCCATGTATACTAGGAAAAAACATTTGTACCCACATAGGGACACAACTCGTGAAGATGGGGTACATGATGAGTGCCATAGATAAAATGTAACACCATGTGATCCATCTATACACTATTTAGTGGGGATGAGACACCATCATGAATGACATAAAATGGTGAAGTGACTAGTTTTTAGTGACATGATATGTACTTCATCCATAGCATAGATTATTTGATTAGACATTGATTTTTCTCTATTAATTTATTGGTGGAGAAGGTATCATACATGTTGGGACATGGATTTCCTATAGAGGGGCATTTCAACCATGTAAGCACTTTCCTGGGATATTATACTTATAGGATCTGATAGGGTTAGGTATTTGACCCACATATATTGGGTAGAGATCTAATATACATTTATATAATATTTTTCAAATCCATTTTTATCTGAATAGTTATAAATCCCCATCTAGAGTTATTCTTTCATATAGAGAAATGAATATGAGATCCTCTAACATCATATGAGGTAATAAAATTTTGTTTCTAAATCCATCATGATTTGAAGCTACAAATATTGATTTGTTTGGATGGTTGTGAACATGATAATGTACATTGGGGTGGGTTTCCTCATATGAGTATATTTTGGTGTTCCCCCATTTCTTTTTTTCTTGGTTACGAGTTTCTACTAACTTAATCATTGATGATATATTTCTTCATTATTTTTTGAGGTAACTGGTAAATATGTATATAATCAACCATATTATACATTCCCCCACATGTGTCATGTATTATAAGAATAATTGGATATGTGATTTTTATCTATAACGACATGTTTTTATTGGTTATAAATATCCTATAGCACCTGTAGTATGATGATTAATGGATAATATGGTGGTTTTGTTTAGAGGAAATTTTCATCTTATTGTAAAATGAGTCCTTTATTTTTCTTTTGGGTGTGTAATTTTAAATTTTTTCATATTAATTTTTTTATATAATATTTTGGGGATTTTATGAGTATTGAATGCATTTATTATTCGTATTATACTTGTTATCATTATTTTGGTTTGCATGGAGATTTTAATGTGTGTTTGTGTATATGTTTATAGGTGAATTAATATTATGTATCCCATGTGTGTTTTATAACTATTATGTATTATTCACCATACCATAGCCTTTTGAAGTAGGGGTTTTGGTGTTGGTTTCTTTATTCCACTCATTATCATGGGGATCAAGAGATCCAGATGTGATATGGTAGTATCAATGATGTTATATCATAGGGATGATAATGGGAGTTATTATACATGTTAGGATTGGTATGGGATTTAGTGAAATGGTGATTATTTTTTTGGATTCCAGCTCTCATACTGGGGACCCCATGGGATTTTTTAAATTTACCCTAGATATTCCCATCATTATTGTATATTCATGTTAGATTTTGGATCCCTCTTACTAGATAGTCAACCAATATCCCATGATAATTTTTTTAATGGGATCTATCTAGTTATGCGCCGTTAATCCTAGAAAACATTTAAGACATGCTCCCTCCAGTTTGAATGTGATGTAAACTTCCTCACAATGACAAATGTAAAATCATAACCTCCAAAGTTCTCACTGATAAGTTACATCATGGAATACATTATCACATGTTTCATTATTAGTAAGAGGATGTGAAAATATTATGAAAACATCATGAGTATTAATGTACAATATTGTAGATATTCAGTGGAGATACATAGCTCAAAGAAGATGGAAACAAGTTAGAGTCAATAGTTCAAGTATTGTAAATTATCTGGACCCATATATATGTAATGGTGGTTCATAGGGAATGTATTCTTCATGACATGGTTATAGAAGGGAATAATTTTATAATAAATACCTATGATGGGGATATATTCCCCTAGATTGTATTTGAGATCTTATTCAAGTAGAAGTACATATTTGGGACATTGAGATCATTATGTATCTTTTTGTCTCTATAATATTATGGGGTTTATTTTAGTGGATAAATATGAATCATTGTCTTTTAACATTGTTCCAAATTATCCATTTATTGTCTTTGATGAATATATTAATTCAAGTATATTTTATTCAGACCTATGATGTGATATTTTATGGATATTTATAACCCATTACAAACCCACATAATTCATTATGTTGGAGTGAGCCTTTCTAATCGATAAATTTTTGGTGGATGCATCAAAATGGTATGATATTGAAGTAGTCACATTGGATATGGTACAGAAAATGTACCTTGATGAATTTAGTCTTTCGGACCAAAACTCTATAATAATTGACATATGCAATCTAATAACAAAGGGTCCATATACAATGATTCACAAATATATTCCATTTAAATGAGGTATAATCAATTTAATTGTTATGACAGGGAAATTGATATTTCAATAGATTACTTGACCATCCATGTGGTAGAGGATAGGTAAGATAACGATTAGTCGATGTGGTAGAGTCAAAAAACCAAAAATGAAGAACCATGGGGTGGTGTTTTTGGTAAAAACTCTAGAAATGATTTTGGGGGAGGTCGATTATATGGTTCAATACCTTGTTTGTCCCCTATATGATTCCATATCAATGTTAGTGAGTAGCAGGTCTACGATATAGGTTGTTTCAAGTAGAAAAAACATATGACCTTGAAGAATAATTAATATTTACACATACAATCTATTAATTGTCTTTAATAGAAATAGTTCTTTTAGATATTTTTACTGAAAATTATTTCTTTTTCCTTATCCATTAAAAATGAACTAGACATACTAGAATATACTCTATCTTAACTCTTATAGATGGAGTCTCCTAATAAAGTGGATTAATTTATCACAATATTATATAATTATTCTATGATAGCACTCTGTAGATATTTTTTATTATTGGACATTTTCATGTAAATTATGATACTATATGATGTTATTCATAATATGGACTACTTTTCTATTGTCCAATCCTAGATTTATTTCTTTTGAAGGAGAATTCATTTTAAGATTGTATACATGTGAAGATATTCTTTTAATAAAAAAATTAATTAATATTAAACATGTATATACTCTATTTTTAGAGATTTTAGTTGATCTAACTTTTTTTAACCAACCTATATTTATAATATCCATTTCCGGGGTTTAGTTCATTATGTTGGTTGAAAAGAACCTAGAACTCATTCATGAATATGTAATGAGTTTTCCACTTATTTTTGAGGTCTAATTCTATATTTATTTTATTCTAGATCAAAATAATATATATATATAGTCCTATATAATATATTTTTTACTATGCTTTGATATAATGGGAAACATTAAGATAACCTTATTAGGAAATGATTTATTAAACCTATTGTGTCCTATTGGGAATCTATGATATTAATCACTATGAATATTGATTGTATAAAGTGGTTTTATATATATTATCGTCCTAATAATATTTTGATAACTAAGAATATATATCTACCAATGAAGATCTATCACCTCTCTGATTAGCTTCATGGTATGATGTGGTTCTCAAAGACAAATATAAGGTTAGGTTAATAACAATTATGATTTTATTTCAAAAATATAATGAATCCATTATTATTATTTTTTACTGATAATTAAATGTGAAAAATTATTCCATTTAGAATGAAGAACAACCAGAATGTGTATATGGGACTCCAAAATTAGATCATGCATATTCCATGGACATGTTCATGGTATTCTATTTTTAATGACATTTACATTTACACAATACTGGAGTCTAATTATGCAGTGTATATGAGAAAGGTCATAAACATACTTCTAGTGTATCAGTTTTCTGAAATAATCATAAATTATTAGTTCTAGATTATATAGGTCCACGTTCAAGGATACATCATCATAGATGAGCGTGTAACAATGGAACAATCAAAAAATTGAGGAAGTGTTTTCTTGGGATCAATCTAATTAAAAGTAAAAGGTATAAGTATTTATTACATTTGGTGTATATAACAATTTTTTTCTTTCGATGTATATCTATGATTAAAAAACATTCAATTAATTTGACCAAAAGAATAAAGTCATTTATCTAGTTAGATATGTTCTAAGGGGCCTTTGAAGAGTTGGGTAAGAGATTGAAAATTGGTCCCATTATAAGGTTTTTCGAATAGATGATAGATTATGTAGTTTTTTCATATTTATATAGACTATCCCTCATGATTTTTTTGAGGGATATATATGTCGTTATAACTTACAGGTCCTAAAAGATTAGCACACATTTGCCGAACTGTGAAACCCATGACCTGGATCACATAGATGTGTTGTTTTCCCTAGAATTGTGGTGAAACAAGGTGAGTGGGTTTTAGTTTATTCAGAGTGAGTAACATGACTCACATTCATTCTCAAGGGATATAGATTTATATTGAAATACTGGGTTACTAATATATATAGAAGAGTATATTATATAACAGAGTACCAAATTTGGTATTCTCTTACCATGGTGTTTTATTTTCATCCAGATTTTAGGGAGTTTTTTTTAATATTAGGTTTATATTGAATATGGGCATATAATTTCACCAACTGAAAAATTGCATTACCTATTGAATCAATCATTTTTTTGAGGATATATATATGGATTGTGTTTTGAATTTTTAATAGTGGATGGATGACCTTTTCTGCAAGTGGAGTTTTACAATAGAAATACATATCACTCCACGATTTATTAGTGTTTTTTAATGTCATCAATTAATTGATATTTTGGTAACCATTTCTCTCATATGAGTTGGGAGAGACAGAACTCTTAGGGAAATATTTATTGTAAATGATGATTGATAATTTATTGATCAATTTATGTAGGATATGGAAATAATAATCTATAAAAATTCATTTGAAGATGTTCATAAGTGACCCTTTGATTTAAGGGATGGTAACCATGTATTCATAATTACCTCACCTTGATGTGACATACATAGATTTTGATGAGGTGGAAATCTATATCCAATTTAAATAAATTTTTTTATAATGGGTTGTTCTAATTGGATTGTTCTGAAAATTAGTATATTCGTTACCCCTACAACAAGACCATGTATATGACATTTTCATTGTTTTCTATATTATAAGATACATGATTGATATGAAATATTTTAATGACAGGGGTAAAAATAAAACTCATGATAGAGGAACCATTGTTTGTTACCCGAATGAAATCATGAATCTATATAGGATGATCATATTAGGGTGAGTGAATCCCATAGATTATGCATTTTTTATAAAAAACAAATATCCGTGAAATATCAAAAGAGGATAAGAACTACATGGAAACTCACTATATAATGTTAGTGAGGGAGTGAGATTATGAATTCCAAAATTAATTTTATAATTTAGTGTAATTTATTAATTTTTTCCCACATTTTTTATCCAATATAGTATTATTAATATAAATTCCCAACTAAAAAATATTTTTTCAATTAGGGTTAATGATAAATAAGAAAGGTTGAGATTATATTCGTAGTACGACTCGATATGGGAAAATAAATCCACATAACGTGATCATAACGGTATGAGGATGATAGCCAAATATATAAAATTCATTCCCTTGACATCAAAGATAAAAATATTGATTCATCACATAATGATTTTATGTTAATTGGACATTAATCACAGGGAAATTAAAGAGCATGGTCCATAAAATCATAACATTGACAAAAGGCGTGGTATTATGGAATACTGATAATCCAAGAAAACAATTTCAATTGTAGTGAAGACTGACTATCAAGTCTACCATATTATAATGGGTTCAATACCTAAACCATCATAGTAGTCAAGGATCACATCCAAGACAATTATAGAGGGAATATTCACATGTTTAACTATGTTCTATCCACATTCAGGTCATCTCTATATAATGAAATATAAATATTTACCCCATGAATAAAAGAGAGGTATAGTTAACATTACTCAAATAATTAAAATCATACATATATGTAGAAAAAGATCAAAAAAATACATCATATTATAACCCATTAAATAAAATGGGCTTCATAAAAATTTCAACATATCCTATCAATTTCAAAGGATACATGTTTTATGATCATTTCATATTAATGTAAATAATGAAAAGAAGTGTGTTCCATAATAATTTGGTCCTGGTATGACCTGTTGAAGATAAATTGGTCACATAAACATCTTTTCATCATAATAATAATTTTACAGTGAAAGAATAAAAATTAAATACTTATATCATATCCCCTAGTAAAGCATTAGTAGCATCAATGGATGTTATCATAGAAGGAAAATGAATATGAAAAATCCCTTGTATCATTCCTCATGGAATGAAACATCAGACTCAAAATAACTTTTAAAACTATAAATTCATAAACTATTTTAAAAATAATTTTCATTGAAAATAACATTGAAAACATATAATTGTGACGTGTGGAACCATGTTCCCCAAAAACATTCCTCAAATTCTGTTGTCCATGTATCCTCAATATCTCCATCATTAACAGGTTATAGTATAGATGATATATACTATCACGTAATGAGAGGATGAACTATAATAATTGAATAGACATTAGAATACATTAATAAACATACAAACACTAAATAATTATCAAATACCTAAAAATGAATCATATTAAAAGAGATGATGAAACATTAAATATCTATACATCCTCTAGAAAATATATATACATGGAAATGGAAAATCATGATATACAAAAGAATGAAAAAGATTATTAAAACTATCCAATAATCCTGACCACATTCCTAGTAATCTAATATCAATATCCAATATAATTTAAGTAATCAATATCTTTTGTCAGAATCCGGGGGCATACCTTTACCAAAACATTCATTTGTATAATCATCATGGGTAATAATGTTGGCCCAGATAGGGTGAGAGACAAATATTAGTACGCCCCATTTTATGATTTCTATAAAATCTATTTGGATAAAAATGAACTTACAATGTTCAATAATATATATATATATGTATGAAACATAGTAATGTAGATAACCCTATACCTTTTTTATCTTTAGATTGTATATGAACATTTCATTAATTAGTTAATTTTTTTATATTTTATATTATGTGATCTAAGATGATCTATGGTATGACCAAGGCATCCTATTGTAATTATTTTAATAGAGGATCCATGTAACAACCAAATCATCCTTAATTATGAAAATAATGAAAGAGGAACTAAGGTGGTAACAATGACATCCTTACAACATGGATCGAGACAACTTAGTAACAACGTGTTGCCGGACTAAAGGTGTATGATTGTAATCCTAGTGGAACAACCCATGAAATTCTTCTATAAATTATTATATCCATGTCTGAGGATTTGGTTCTAGGTAATCAAATGATAAGCATGGATGGGGTCAGTCGAGTGAATAAATGGATCCACATGTCCTAAAACATCATGCTGGATCAAATAAGATTATAAAAGGTATCCCAATATGTGAAAATTAGTGAAGGAATCTGTTGATGTCATGTTATAAATCTAATTATTGATAAGAAACTTGTTCTATTGTGAGAGTCCCCCATGGAAACTGGCTCCATTACATAGAATGGATACTTATTAGTTCCGAATAAATTACCTTGGGAATCCAATTCTAGATCATGTAGGACCAATCCAAAAAAGATAATAATATCCATATTAAATAGAAAATTTATACATAATTAACTTTTTAATAATGTACATTTAATACTCATACATCATAATAAATCATACAGTTTTTTTATTTCTATTAGTAATAATTAAAACGTCGAAAATTACATGCATCCATCCCTTATATTAATTACATATCCATTATTAGGTTCATTCCTTTACATTCCACAAGTATGACATGGAAATATAATGACACATAACCTTATACAATTCATTTTTAAATAAATATTAAATGTTATATATATTAATATAAATTCAATATAACATTTAAATCATCTATTAATTAATTGGAACACTTACCATAGATGTTTCAATGGATTATATGATATAATAGTCATTAAACATTCATTCACTTAATTATGACATGTACTTTTAGGAATTCCAATTCATGTTTCTGTGAATTATGGTATAAACATCAATAATAAATATTAAGATGAATAAATAAAGAAAAACAATACTTGTGGTTTTTTACATAGACGTTATAACCTAAATGATTAAGGACCCACCTATAACATGATCTAGAATATGTGTTTGATGACAATAATCGTGGAATATGAATGTTTTAAGAAACACATGATGAAATCATCCTTCTAAAAACTACAAAGGTATACAAAATAGCGATACGTGAGAGATGATTCATAGAAAACCTACCTTATATGAGTGCCACTTTCCAAATCCAATATCATCCCTTCATTTGTCCTAGTTCGAGAGAAAATGGAATGAAACATGATCACCATGAAAATGTGGCATTAAGGCTTGCATCCAAGAAACTTCATCAAGTGAATGAAACATGATAAAGGGAAAACGATGAATAGATTAAAAATAGGTGTGAATTTAATGTAATGAATTTATATTGAATTAGATATTAGATTAATGAACAATATTAAATACTACGAAAGAGGTCTTTGGGTGATAAAAATGGGAGACGAAGAGTTATCATGTCAAATTTAATGATAGAAGAGAAATATAAGATACATTCATAAATCATTTTGATCTTTTTGACAATTTTTCCTAAGAAAAAAGTGGTCCACCTTTTGGCTACATGGTTGGCCAAACCATACACCAAACATTCATGGATCACAATCTGCAGAGTGTATCCACACCATTAGGAATAATGTTGAGATAAACTATGTGTCAATCTTGAAATTCATCCATGAATTAATTTTTATTGTATACAATATAGTTTTTAATACATATGTGCATCGGTTAAGAAATATTTTAACCCTATATGTCCCTATTTAAAACTCTATATGTATAAGAGAGACCATGTGGGTTGGGTGGCATGGTGTCCACTATTCGTGTTGCCCAATGATTTTCTCCACCTATTGGGGTTCTGTGATAACTAAAACTCCTAATAAACCATGAAAAAAATTAAATCATTAGGAATCCATACAAGATATAAACTGAATAACTATATCAAATTGAAAAGGTTATGTACCTTATTTGAAAAACCATGTGCGTAAATTCTTCCCCCTTTAAGGCACTCATACCCAACATTACCTTTCAAGGTTAGTAAATCACATTCTAAGAACAACTATGTTTATTGGGAATGTATTTCAACCTTCCACTACCATGTCTCATCATGGACATGGTCAGGCTTCCATTGAGACCATAAAAAGGGAAAAATGGCCTCATAGTGTCTTCGTTCTCTGTGAAATTGTGCATAAAGGATACTCCATAAAAAAATCATCATCAAATTCAACATCATCGAGATAAAATGTATGACATGAGTCGGCCAAATAAATGTGAATCTATCAATCATATAATTCCTCATATATGTTACGGAACCCCTATTTTATTATAAATTGATAAGATACTAGCCCATATCTATCCAGCATCTCAAATGCCGGATTAAAATTAGGGGAAAACAACCATTTCCCTTATATCATTCTATGCCCATTCTTAGGTGATACCAACTAGAAAACATGATACATCACCTCATACTCTAGATTTCAACGGTGGTGAAAAAAATAAACCTTCAGTTTAGAATGATTAATATAAATACACTTCATTAATACCTAAACCTTCTCAGAGGTTTTTTATGAGATGAGGACTTAATATCATTGCCCATCCTACCTAAAACTAAAAGAGGGGTGATTGACATGGCCTACCATACGAGGCTTTAAAAGATTCAATCTGAATCATTTCATAATAGATATTATTATATAGGAAAACAAAGAGAGAGAGAGATATATTATCCATCTATAATCCTTGTAAAATTGCTTAAGTATTCCCGTAACATGTCCTCAAAAACGAGAATTGTCTATTCCGACTGGATATCATTTTGAGGGTGAAAAGTTGTTTTCATGGTCACATGTGTACCCATAGCTCTATGTATCCCCTACCATAATCTAGATAAAAAATTAGTATAGATATATTAAATAATAATATTACGTACATCATGTGGTCTTATGATCCAATGGACATAAAATCTTACCATTTCACCAATATATAAGTCTCTTAAATTGAATGGATGTGGGATAAAATCATCAGCTGATCCCAAAATACACAATATTTGAAGGTACCTCAACGTGAACTATGTATGTTGACTATAAATGTTATATCAACATCATCAAATTTCTATTCAAGGACTAGAAGTGGGTTTCAAAAGCCAGCAGATCACTGGTGCTCCTACTTCACCTGTTGAATGGTTGAACACATAGTGACAATACTTGCTATCTAATATTTAATCCTATAGAACCAATAATGGTTTCATATATCCCCAAAATTCATTGATATTACTAGATGAATTACCCAATAATATTTTTTGGAATATTGCATTAGTTCCTCTTTCATTAGTGTAGTATCCCATATACACCCATGTATATAGAGGATTTAGTCTATATCTAATGGCTAATTCAGAGGTGGGTCCTTAGGAAAAACACCCTCCCAGTTAACCAATCTATCTTGATATGAAAAATGTCTGATATTTACTCTTTCCATTAGGGAATTGGTAAATGTAAATGATATAATAGAATACAAATTTTTTCTCTCATAAAACATCTGATTCTATTCAGAAAAGTTTTCTATCGTTTTCCATTAATCATCAGCTTACTATATGAACTATGCATAATTATATCGACTACGTGCATCTGATACATCATTTTAAATTCTAAATGTATTGGGAATATCAATTTAAAAAATACAAAGGATATTAATCACATATTCATAGTAATATGTTCAATTATAAATATAATAATATATATATGAGGATTATGTTATTCATATACACCACAAATCTCTCAACAATTGAATAGTGTATCCAACAAAGTATTGTATGTACAATAACTATTATCTCAAGGTAATGAATCAGGTAATATATATCATGAGGCAAAAATATAAAATATATGTATACAAAAACTCTATCATCTTGAATCATCACTACTCCTAGGCTGATGTAAGATGCATCACATATTAACATAAATCCTCATCTCGGCATAGATAGAATATGAAATGGAATAGAAAAAATACATCCTATTCTCTCTAGAACGGTTTTTGTCATGATAATGACCCCAAAACATCACATATTTATTTTTAAGTATAGTAAAAGGTATATTATGAAATGATTTGTCTTTGTGAATTGAATGTAATATCTGGCCAACCCCAAGAAACACGTTATAATCATCAGGTTATTGGGATTATCCTTGGAAACCATAAGACTAACCATTTTTTGGTCAACCATTGATACTATTTCCTAGATAATATGAAAAAATAATTGACCTTTATCCAACCAGAACATTCACATAAAAAGAATAGTGTTTAATAGATACATTCACAAAGTATTCATAATGATCTCAATTTGTTTAGAATAATTTATATGATCATGCATGTACACCAAGTTTTCATCTACAAAGACCACAATAAAAGTATATATATAGTTTTAAAAACCCTATTAATCATCACCATGAAAATGATTGGAAAATTCATATTACTATATGACATAATTAGATATTCATAAATACCATATATATACTTTGAAAAGTTTAGCGAGGTATGTTTGACGGCCTTAATCACAACTAATTATAGAATGATCATAGGTTGATCTTTGAGGAATCAATATATCCATAGATAAATACATCGAGATCATCTATTTGATGTATTAGATACTAGTTAATAAATTTATTGAGGTTCCTCTATCAGTAATCTAGACATATAAAATGGTCAATCCACCATTTTAGAGTAAATCATGGGTGAACCCAATGATAGTGTACTAAGTGTGATAAATTCAATAGGATCCAGATACTCCAACTATATTTTTAGCTCCTAGTTCTTAGTATGGTCCATACTATATAAAGGAATATAGAATTGAACTACTATATGAACAATATCGATAATAATCTAAACATCTTGCTCTGGATCTATTTGAGAATAATAATCCAAATTGAAATCAATGAAACAATCCACTGCGGGTGGAAAGCCATCACGATGTATTCCCTGATCCTACATGAAAATAATACTATTATGATTGGTAAATACACCTCTACCTTGATTTTCTAGTATATATAAACTATTATAGACATACATATCACCCTTTTGGAGATAAATATTTCCTACTATTTATTTATAGGACACCCTGTAGTGATAACATTACACATCATACCAGTTCATCCAAATAATGAAATCGAATCCATTCATCTTGATAATAGATAGGTCCCATGAGAGGGGGTAACTACTAACCACGATGGGGATGTCTTGAAATTGGAATATATCCTCAAACCAAAATTGTATTGGTGTCTGCAGTGTCATCACCAAAAAGAAGTTCTAAATGTCCATCCCAAAACTTTTTATGGATTATACGGAGATAATGGAGTGTGAAGCACCTATTTAGAACAATGAGGAAGAATATGTTGACGATACTAGTATAATACCTATTACTTTTGATGGTCATGAACTCTATTACTTTGGTATCAGTTATAAATCATGAAACTAACCTTTTCCATCGCTCTGTGATAAATCTATACTAACCTGAGTAGGTCCTCTCTACTGAAGCTGATAAAAAGAATTATCACTACCATGTCCATGTCGTCCTCCTCTTCTAGGAATTTTAGTGATACTCCCACTCCATTCATGATTTTTCCAACTGATTAATCTTCTGAAGGTGGTGTTGATGAAGATCCTATTTAGTGAGATGAAAATTGAATGGTCTGACATAATATTTGATGATTCCTCATTTGGCCACATTAACAAAAATCAAAAGGAACTATATCAAACTGAGGATTCAAATTCCCCTATCATCCATATTGATGGAATAAAGAAAAGATTATAATTTATTCAATGACTATCAATAATATAATGGGAAATATCAAGGGAAAACTTTTTATGACCATAATAACAACTTCCCTATGTTAATAGAGACCCTCAGTGCCCATAACTAACTCTATAAATTAGATTGTTCTCAATGATAATATTCTACATCATTATCTAGAAAATTGTGGGTAGGAATAAGATATTCACATTACTGTGGTAGTAATAATCAATCCCATCCTCATAACATCTATCATGGGACAACTAGTCACGAACTATAAGTGGTGAAAAGAAAAATAACTCTATAAAACATGATGAATTTTCCATAATAGACATTACACCCTCTTCCAAATGATAAAATTCTCTGGATATTTCATCTTTCAGTGTCTGAGAAAAAATACACATAGATGATAATTAGGATGTCATCCCAAATAATACCATGATGATTATCAACATGGGTAATGAAATTGCATTAGTACATAGCAGATCATGTAGCATATAGGTTCTCATGTATACACTATTCGCTTGAAGTGTCTCCAAAATCTATATGATACAGAGGGTGGCCGCTATCCAAGACATAAAATCATGTGCACTACCATGCCGAAAGAATATGGGAGGATCTTTATATTGGATCTGATGTTTTAGTTGATACATCAAAGGTGAAGGTTAGGGATCACCCCTCATAGAATGCATAAGATGTTGGAAAACCATTATAATGTTGAGATTCAATTCATCTTTTGGTTATAGCATGAGGTTCCTCGAGTGGAAATATTAGATGAATCACTGTTGGATGAGGTCAAACCACATATATATGGTAGGTATGACAAAACTCATTATACACGACACGAGGACGTCACAGAGAGATAGCTCTAAATATTTCAAGGGCATACATCCATATAAGATTTAGGATAATATATATGTACTTGTGGATGAAATTCTTAAGAATAGGTGCTTAATACAAACATTACTACAATAAAAACCCTATTAAATGTCCATGTTATTGGCAATCTTTCTATATTGAATTACATGGGTTCTAGTAAGTGAGAAGGTCAATCACACATTCATCTTAATGTTTTAGGAAACCGTTTGTTTTATTAAACAATATTTACATATACATTATCTATTTTCCAATTTATATATGAAAATGCTGATTCAATATATATCCATTTTTATTGAATAAGGACCCATAACCCTTATCACTAAAATCAACACTATTAAAATTTTATTTAACCCCTTATAAATTCAATCTCATTATTTAATGGGTAATAGATGATGTAGCAACATAGTTAATTAAAAATTCCAATCCATGGGGGCACATACATCTCATGAATTGTTAAAGGAAATCACCCAATCATAGACAAGGAGTATCTCATTTATAAAGTGGTACATAGATTACAGTGCTAGAAATAATCTATTTAAGATTCCACCAACAAACTATAGTGGAAAACATTATATATGTTGATGTTGAAACAATAAATAATCAAATTGATACCATATATAAGATGGTATCATCACATGACATTATGTCAACCATGGCTCGGTAGACAACCATTGGAAACCCAGTAAAAAAATCACTTATATTTCCTTGAATATATATGGATTTTGAATAATAGGTTCCTATAAATATGCATTTATAGACAATTATTTTCCATTACATGATCCATAAAATAATAAATATCAATATGTTATACCAAATACCACAACTCATGTACATCACCCAATGGTGAATGCATATATTCTATAATAAAAAAATACAAGAAAAGAAACCCACTATTATGAAACTTATTATTCTACCTAAATATGGGTTAGATAATCCCAATTATGGCATATAAAAAAGTTTCACGTGTCCTTATCTCTTATATATATATTCCCAAATGATTAGGAAAAATACAATAACAACCATTCTATTTAAACATCATTAAAAAATAACATGAGTCTCTACACATGTTCCCCAAAGCCGGTGGCTACATGGCATCATCCCCCCTCCCACATGTCAGAGGTTGATGCATAGAATTGAGGGACTATGGTGTGTCTATGGGAAGACTGTGGCCACATTCCAATAGTGTATTGTAATAGATAAGTAATATGAGGTATATATATGGACCAATAAAATTAATGAATAAAAAACTAATACATGAATGAACATCCAAGAATTAAATAATAACTATAATATATAAACTAAACTGTATAAAAATAGGTGATGCTAAATGTCATATCCCTACAAAATAGTATAAAATAGGTATACATGGAACAATGAAAAACATGATATAAATAATAAGAAAAAATATTCAAAAAACAATATAAGAGACTCCTGTATAAGTCATGTCATATTCTATCATGCTCCATACTAATGTGTGAAATCAATTTTATGAGACCACAATGAGATGATACCCCTTCAAAACACCTACATACATATAATATTAGAAGGTACCAAGGGTGGATCATGTAGTGTGTGAGATAAATTTCATTATCCCCCCACTAAAAATATCTATACTCTCATGTTTTTGAAATATAGGATGTCTTTGTGTAGGAATATATATTAAATTAAGATACACAGTAATATAGATACCCTGATACCGGAATTAGTCTCACCTGGTGTCTGAACATGTAATTATCTATTTAATTATGTGACAACTTAACATAATTATGTAATAATATTGATAGTATGAACAAGTTATCATATAATAATAGTAGAAATAGGGGATACAAGGTAAAAACAATTAATCCTTAATGATGATAATAGAGAATGACGATCCAATGTAATAACTAAGGAATCCATGAACTCAAGGTTCAATGCAACTCAATAATAACATGTTGTATACCTAAAAGGGATGAGTGTAATCCAACAGGAATAACCCAAGGTATTCCATAATAAATGATTATAATCAGGTATAATGATCACATACATGTTTATAATGGGATAAGAATCACTAGGACCATGGGTTGATTCCACAATGCCACATGTCAAAATAGTTCATGCTAGATCTAAGGATTATTTCCATGTAATCCTAACATGTAGAATCCCTTGAAGGGTTCCTATAGAATAATGACCAAAATAAAGTAATAGAAAAAGACCATGTTACACGGTGGGTATCTCCAATTGAAATAAACTTCATGAATTTGAATGTTTTCATATGAGTTCTCCATGAATTACCTTGGGAATCCAATGATGTATCTTATTTGATTGCTCCTAGAATGATAAAATTGTCCATATGCAATAGGAACCCAACACATAATTTATTTCTCTATTAAGTCCATATAATACAGAATCCTCTTAATATATCATTTGGTTTATTCCATTTCCCATCATAATTTTTGACAAGGCCAAAAATACATGTATCCATTTATTAATTTAATTACATCTATGTTGTTAGGGACATTCCTGTACATTTCATAAACATGAAAGGTCATGCTAAGTAAACAAAATAATATTTAATTAAATAATAAATAACTTGTCCAGAGTGATAAGAATTAATATAATTTCCATTTAACATTTAAAAGGATAAATAAATAGGTGTGACACATTCTATAGATGGGAAAAGTGATAATATGATGTAGTATCCAATTAACATTCATTAATTTAATTATAAAATTTACCATTATGAAGACTAATCCTAGATCATATGAACTGTGCTGTAAATAGTGATAACAAAGGCATAATTGGAATAAACATGGAAATCACCCTACAAGTGGTTGTCGTTGTTATGGTCATAAACAGCAATGATGAAGGACACACATATGATGATCTCTAGAATACAAAAGGATTACTCTAAGGATGGAATGTGAATTCTATTAGCAATGCTAATTGAAATCTATGTGTTTACAAAAACATCATTTCATAAAATGTAATGACTTGAGCGATAAGTCATACACTGCCTACATTAGCCCTATAGCACTCTCTTTTTCCAGTATCCACCCTTCACTTTTCTTAGATGAAAAGGTAAGAAAATAAAATATGATCACCCTAAAAATCCGGCATATGATTCTACATAAAAATAACATCATCAAGGGTAAGACGAATGATGAATGAGTCAACATGAATAAAGTTATTACCAATGAATATTCAACATAAGGAATGGTAATCAAATCAAACTTCAAATTATATAATAATATCAATTACTATGGTAGGGGTATTTAGGAGTACAAAAATGAGATATGAAGTGCTCTCTAATTTTCTGGAATATGCAATGTAGATAGGTTAATCTTATATATAAGGAAGTTATCTTTTTTAATTAAAAATTAGAAAAATATTTTCCCATGATTAGGTTACATGATTAGATTATCCGTGAACCAACCTGTATTGGATAAATATATAAGGAGGCTACCCAAACTATTATAGTGAATGGTAAGTGAAACCATGTGCCAACCATGAAATTATTCTATGGTACATTTTCAAGAGAAACATGTATGTCCATGTGACACTAGGTGCACTATTTTTACAAGCCATGATCCCTTCATGGAACTCTATCTAGCCTTGAATTGGTTGGGGAGATTGTGGGGGATGGGACTCATGATTTCTATAAACCATGTGGCTCAATGTGTTTCTCTACTAATTATGTTTCTGATCTCTAAACTCTAAACAAGCCTCTAACACCAATAAAACAAAAATAAACACATTAGGCAGCTATATTCATTCCAAAATGAGGAATAAGACAAAATTTAACGATACATACCTGATATAATAGCCTTTATTTTACAATAATGTAATAATTAAAAACCCTTTAAAAATTTTCATGAGGAAAAAATCCACTCTCTTTTAAAAACACTTTTAAAAACACATAAAATTTTTAATATCCATTTCATTGAAAAATATGAAAATTAAATAAATAATCCTTGTTAATAATTAAAAAAATTTCTTGAATAATATATTATTTTCACTTTTGAAAATAATTTTTACAACGTAAAACATTTTTGAAATCAATTATTTTTAAAATAACCATGAAAAATATAATTGAATATTTAAAAATCATTTCAAAAATTTATTTTAAAAAATATATATTTTAATATTCAAAAAAACATCTAAAAAATAATTTTAATGAATATCATATCCTTTTAAAATAACTTGGAAAAATTACCACGTATGTTTTAAAAATTAGATCAATCACTACTTTAATAAAATTTACATTACCCATTTAATAAAAAGTTAAATATATAGTTTTTTATGGAAAATCCTTTTATTTTAAAATAACCATTAACAATTATAAATGAAAATTACATAAATCATTGTCCATGATGGTGGATAACTCCATCCATTCCGTACATGTCAAAAAAAATTTCCATTCATAATTTCGGTAAAAGAAAAACAAGTATTGTTTTGAATATGAAAAGAATATTCATCCCAAACATTTAAAATATACTCAATCATTGGTGAAAACATATTTAATAATTAATATTTTTCAATTTAAAAAGATTTTTATTTTTTTTTAATTTATTTATTTGGATGAAAAAATAGGTTTTGAAAATAGATTGTAATAAAATTCATTTTTCATAAAAACATTTTACTGAACTAATGATTACATTAATTGATGAAATTTTTCAGAAGACGTCTATATTCATAGAAGAACCATATTATATTAAAATTAATGTTCTTATTAAGAGATATATCATAATATTTCATCATTGGAAACATAAATATAGTCAATATCAATAAACGATGAGATAATATTGTTAAACCATTATCACATTGTTAACCGTGAATCCTAATTCCCATTAAAAAATATATCTGTTGTAATATATCATGAAAATAATTAAATTATTGATATTTCAGGTTATTGGGGTTTTATATGCATATCAAAAAATAAAATAGGTATTTTGTATAACGTGTATCCTAATGAAGACAGTTTGAGATAAAAATCCCTTATCACTTTTGTAACTATATAACCATAAAGACTAAGAATGTAATATTCTCAAATAGATAAGTAAAAACCCAAAATTATCAGATTAATAACTATAATATACATCCATGGGTTGAATTTATGTCACGTAAATAAAAATTATAGAGAATATGTCATGTGTCTCATAGAACAAAAAAAGATAAAAAATAACTTATCGTAACTATCAACTTCTTCATTCACATTTAAAGCTACATTATAAAAATTAAATGATTACATTAATCTTAATAAATATTAATAATTATATAAATCATATGATATATTATATACAAATGACATATTGTTACTCTTTTATTACCAATTTCTAGTTGAAATAATGTTTTTGGTAATAAGTGCATTATTTTTCATGCATGTTTTGATTTGTAATTTTTTCTAATCCCATTTTTCAGGGTAAAATTATGTATATAATGATAATAATTATATTAAAATTATATTATATTAGTATATATTTTTTGATATAAAAAAATATAATTTAGAGACTCGAAATGAAAAAAAAATCATTAATTGAGATGATTGGTCATGAATACACCTGAACGATGTTCCCATTTTTTGATGCATGAAATTAAAGAAAGGTTAATAATATATTAGAATTATTAAATATTGTTTATCTAATATATATATAATTATTTAATACAATCCTTATTAAATTTCATATAAATAGTATTGAAAAACGAATCACATTGCTTTAGAAGGTGTTAATCGACCATTCACTTGAATGTTGGTTCCATATTCCAATGGAATGTAAATTAAGAATTAATTTGTGATATAATAATTCCATAATAATTATAATATCATAAATATAATATATATTTTATAACTACCTAGCCTAAAAAAATTACATAATCATGCTTTTTAGTAATAAAATTACATTTAGTCATATTGATGATATTATTAGGTTTAAAGCATTAGAGAACTAGTACATAATACATACCTCACATCATATATTTAAATAGAGTGGATACTAATAAAATATTATCCATATCATCCAAAATAATATACATAAAAAAATAAAACATGTTTTCGTGACCAAATATTCATAACATTACACATGACATCCATATTTCTCTTATACATCCTTATAACAAGTGAATAACATTAAAAAACATGGGATGAGCACAAAAATATCTGTATGGGGAAAAAGGAGTGAAATTTTTAATCATGTGATAACAAAAAATCATTTAATCCCATTTTCTAAAAACACATTTCCACACATCAAGAAGTTTCCTTGGGACATATTTACCATGTCACTATTGCATTCTCCGTTAAAAATAGGATGACCATTATGTTGAAATCCATATATGGATCACCTAATGAGTTGTTGAGATATAATGGGGATCACCCAACATATCTTGATCTATAATGGGCTCAACCCAATATATCTTAATCTAAAATGGGGATCGATATATCATATCTTGGGCTATAATGGGCTCAAACCATCATATATTAAGCTATAATGGGTACAAATCAACCAAAAAAATGTCCATGAAACATATCATGAATTAAACACTATATAAATCATTTAAACCATTTAAAAAACACATTCAAATATCAAAATATCCTTTTCCATAAGGAATGGTTCTAATAATATAAAAAATTACAAAATAATTATAAAATCATATGAATAAAAAATAATTCTTAAAAACATTTTATTGAAACATTACAGTAATAAAAAATCTTGAAATAATTAAAAACCACTCATTCCACACATTAATAGAACAACCCTGTTGAATTTTTTATAAGAGACATTTAAGAAGATTTTAAGTAGGAAGACCCTTGAAAATACCATATCACTGAAGGAATAATTAATCAAATGATAGAAATATGTATATTCACTATAAATCCACTTAAAAAAACATAATATAATTGAAATTTATTTTACAATTAACTATGTCCTGGAAAAATAAATGATGTATAAGGTTAACCCCATGAATAGAAATTGGGTTAAGAAATCATTTACCTCATGATTGTCTTAATTGAAATGCGTCTAAACAACTTGTATAATGGATAAATGAGTTTTATTAATATATTATAGAACAATATTCCTATTTAAAATACAATATATGATCTTTTATAAATTTTTTAAATCAATTTATTATGAATATTTGGATATTTTAATTGTTTTGGGTGATTTCATTACATGGTTTCCATGGTCGGATCATTATGGAATTTATTTTCAAATGGAAGAGAAACTCAAGAAGTAGGAATAAATTTTATTTATATTTATTCATTAAATTAAATTATTCTAGATACATTATTTTTATATATGAGGATGATTATTTATATAAAACATCACCGATATTCATATAAATAATTTTGGTGGTTCATTTATGATCATCATCTAGTTTCTCTATATAAATAAATATTTTTCATATATGTCAATTCAAGAACAAAATTTGGTTATATAATAAAAGTTAATATCTATTTAACCCCTTAATTTTTTATGACCAGCCATTATGTTAGTAATGAAAACTGAAAACACGTTGTCTACAATGTTTGTAAATCGACACATTATTGACAATGTTTTTATTTTTAGAATAAAAGAGAAAGGACAAAACCTATGATGAATTATTTTCACATAAACATGAAAAAATAAAAGAATATATAAGATACTAGATTCTTCATGCCTCTTGGATTAATGTTGATGAAGAGAGTATAAGAAAAGAAAAAAATTGAAATGAATAAAAAATAAAAATGAAAGAGGCATTTAACCTCTTGAATTCTCATCCTTGAGAAGAAAATTAAAGACCATGGTTTTAGAATATTGGTAAGAATAGAAGATCCTAGATGTGTGGAGTATGTATAGGAGGATTATTGGTTAGATATTTGAAATGTATAAATGTTTTAATTGTGTGAAGAGAATATGGTATGGGGGTAGTATTTCTAATGGAGGAGATGCGTGTTTTCCATTATTTTAACCATTTTTATATTATTTTTATAAAGTCAAGAAATTATATTGGATATTGTAACAAAAAAATGTAATTAGTTTATATGAGATTGAAATAAGGGTGAATACCTCATCATAACATCATCTAGGACCCAATTAATCATGTATTTAGCTTATTTTGTAAATTTTCATATTTAAATTTTTAGAAGAAAAAACATGGATTTTAGAAAAACATCAAAAATTAAACATATATTTTTTTGAATGTGTATAATTCAAGAAATAAATATAATTTTTAAAAATAATTTTCTTAATATGATTCATTTATTTTTTTTGTGAAATCAATTTTTTTTTTTGAAAAATTCGAGTTTTAAAATAATAACTGATTTTAAAACACTGTAAATAATTAATTAAGATCTCAAAAAATTATCTTATTATCATAAGACAATATAATATTAATCAATGAATTTATTTTTTGAAATTATATTTTCATATAAAGAATAATATTAATCATAATATTGAAAATAAATATTTATTATTTATAAAAAACAGACACTGAATCTACCATTTTCAAAACATTTATTTAATCATTAAATGATATAAATTTATCATATTTTCTCATATAAGATACAAAAATTTTATTTATAACATTATGGGTTTGGTTACTATTCTCTTATAAAATTTACAATTCATAATAGTAATATTACAATTTATCATTTCAAGTTATTATTACATTAGAATAGAATTCCTAAAATACCACTGGTTTCTATAATCATTTATATTTAATTTTAATATTTAATTTAAAAAATAAAATAATTCATTTTATATGTATATAGGTAGTAAAATTAACCCCATATTTTGGAAACTATATACTTGTAATTTTAATAACTCGTTGAACAAGTGAAAATTATGTAAAGTTATTGCATCTTCAGATTCCTCTTTTGCTTCTTTAACCATGATGTTTCTCCAAAAAACCATAAAATTGTTAACTAAGGTATTCCACAATACATTCTATATGTTCTCAAGAATTAGAACATGTTTTTCTATATTATAATGGATGCCTTCTATGTGAACTAATTTAGGTCTCAAAACATGAGATGGATCTGAATCATACATTCTTAACATCAAATCATAAAAGTATTATGTATCTGAGATAAAATAGAAGGCCACGATACTCAGTATTCATCTGGTCAAACGTTATCCATGTTTTCAAAATGTATAATGACCCATGTAAATAATATTCCATTCTTAACTAAATGTATAAATATTTTCCAAGGTTATATTCTATATTAAACATGGTCTTCTACCTCAAAAGGTAGTTATTTCCTCATGTTATCTGCATTACTTTTTGTACAACTCTACGGTGTCCCCATGTGCTGATGAATCAATGATAGATTTCCAACTAATTTGTATATTAATTCTGTTCCCATCAATATATATTCCCTAATGTAATCACAGAATGTAGGGGTTTGGCACTTCATTCTATATAATGCCTCAAAAGGTTTCTTCTAGATGTTTGAATGAAAACTGTTATTATATGAAATATCAGCTAATGAATGATTTTAATCCCTAATTCCATGGTAATTAATTGAAAATGCTCATAGTATGTCCTCCAATGCCCAAATATTTCATTCACACTACCTATCTGATTGATATTGAAATGATTTACTATAATTTAATTCTATTTACAATTACTTATGTATTCCATTCAAAAATTTAGATGTTATCACTGGATAATGATATGATAAAAAGGATACAGGAACTCAATGATGTTAGAAAATTTCATTAGGTTATAGTTGATAAAGATGATCTAAAGAAATAGATTCTTGAAAATGAATGAAATGAGTATATTTAGTCAAATGATCACTAATAACCAAGATTTTATTGTTGCCCTCATATTTCTTTGGTAGTCCTACCAAGAAGTACATAAATATATTATCCCATTTCAACTCTTGAAATTGACAAGTCTGAAGCATCACCTTCAGTAATTTTCACTCTTCTTTAACATGTTTACATGTCAAACATTTAATGGTAAAATCTGAAATATCTATTTTCATTACATCCCACAATTAATACTCATGATGATTCGTATACATCTTAGTGCTACTAGTATTCATTGATAATAGGGAACAATAATAATCACACAACAACTCTCTCTTAAAAGTTGAATCTCAAGGAACACATAATCACTTCCCAAACCATTAAACAAAATCATTATGAAATATTAAATTCATTCAATTTACCTTTCATAAACAGTTCAACCATTTTCAATAACTCGTAGTATTAATTTTGATCCATCATTATGTTGTTTAAAAAAGATGATTACACTAATACTAGAAAATATAGAGTTATTTCATTCAAAAAAACTTCCAAGAAATAATTTATCAAATAATTCAGCAAGGTGTTATTTTACAAATGTTTTTTGCTTAATGTAGTATTATTTTTCTGACTCAACTATTTGACCAATTTTTTTTCTTTTATGGGTTGGTGGTGGATCGTGAAATCTTAATATTTGATTAGTTTCATCCATACTCTATGTCTCATGTTCAATTACATATGAGTAAATACATACATAAAAATTAAATGGTCAATATATACTTCACATTTTACTGTATAAAAATAATGCCTCCAAAATATTATTTCAAAAACCTCATGACCCTATTATAAATAATTTTTAGCGTAATTTAAATCATGAGGTTTCAACTGATGTGAAGAATATGTAATTTTATGATCATTCAACTATAGAACACATCCATTTCCCTTCCCAAAACAATCACAATAGATGAAAAATTCAACTCTTCTAGAATGTAGGGTCATTACTAAAGCATTAACAAATATTTATTTCAATTCCTAAAATCAATCATCGCATTCATTTGTCTATATGAATTTAACTTTGTTTATATTTATCCTAGTTATTGGGCTAGATAACTAAGGAAATATTTCAAAAAACCTATTTTAAAAGCATGATAATTCATGAAAACAGTGAATATAAGTTAATTTTTGGGACTTGGAATTCTTAAACAACTCATGTTTTAGTATGATTAATATTTATTTCATTATTATAAACATTATGACCAAGGAAAGAAATTTATTGCATCCAAAATCCATTCATACTGAATTTTCCTTACCATTTCATTTAAATTAATGTTTTCAAAGAAACTCGTTTAGGTCTTTCATGGTCATCTTTAAATTTATAAGGTACATGAATGTAATAAATAATCAAAACCAAAAACATCTCCATGAGCACATTAAATTTTTTAAACATAATCTCCATGAATTAGGAATTTGAATTAGTTAACCCAAACGACATAACAAACTATTTTGTAATTTCCATATCTAGTATGGAATGTAGAATTTTGGATGTTTTCTTCTTATAATTTCAAATGATGGTACCCCAACCTCAGGTCAACCTTCTAAAAAAACTATACACCACGGTTCTTATCAAAAAAAATATCGATATGAGGTAATGATAATTTTTTCATAGCATTGATTGTATTCAATGATCTATAATAAATTTAATGTGTCATTATACAGTCTTTCTTCTTAGGGAACAAGAATGGGGAAACCTATGGTGAATTGCATGGTCGGATGCAGACATTATCAAATAACATCCATAACAGTATTTGAAATAATAAAATTTCTATTTCAGCCATTAGGTAAGGGGGTTTAAAAATTATCATAGAACGAGGAACTAATTAATTGATAATCTCAAAAAATTTATCAAGAAAAAAAATAATAATATCATCAGGAAAAAACTGAGATACACATTTATAATTTCTACAACATTAATCTAAACATTTCCTTTATTTTGAAAAATATTAGCATGATAACATTAAAATCTTTATTTTAAAATTTTCATGGATTCCTGTTATTTTTTCAATAGTATGAGTTCATTATTTTACAAATAATGAAACTATTTCTTAAAAAAACATATTTTCTCAAAAATATATCCTAGCATGATAAAAGGAAATCAACTTCATTCCCGAAATTAAATGAAAATTTATATGGGTAATACAAGAAGAATTTTAGGTAATATCATTCTAGATAAAATGATATGTAGATTATTATGATTTATTTTTTCTTAATTATTTCCCCCATGAGTTATGGATTCATTTTTTGGGGTGCAATTTCTAATTAATCATAATGTTTAATAGTTTTGGAGAAATGTGTAATCCCTACATTAAATAGAACACTTGAAATATCAATAAAATTTTTATATCTACCATATAACACCTCATTTGGTGTCTCAAATCATTTAAGTGGTTAAAATTGATTTTTCTACACCCTAATGAATCCAGTCATTATAATTTAATACCACATTAACCAGCTTTACACACACCATTTAAAAATGAACCAATTACCAATAGTAAAATAATCCCACCCTCAGTTTTTTATAAATTTCCAAATCGTTTTCCTTCCACTTACTAGACATGTTCCCAAAATTTCCGAACCAGTTGCATATACCAAAATTTAAAGGACATTATCCTAGATTATTTTTAGCACACTGATCAAAATAATAGAAATTTTTCTTATTAGCTCTATAATTCCTAGAATAATTCATCCCCAATTCTTTCCAACCTGAAATAAGTCTTATTATTTTATTCATGAGTGGCATATGTTTCAAAAAACTTCATCTCAACATTTTAATTACAATTAATAAGATTCTCATAGATTTTAAACTCTTGTTTATGCAAATCCCTTATTAAAAATGGAATCAAATTAGAGTAAAATATATTAATTTTACAATAATAATATTAAAAAATATCTAATATATAAATAGTCTATATTGTAAAATTGGATTCATATTTTTCAGTAGAACCACATAATTCTACTTCATTCCCACAAATTGTTTCTCCATTCAACATCAAATATATTATTTAAAATATTTTTCTAGAAAAAGATTCTTAAAATCATCTCATTGCAGACTATCTAGATCATCTCTTTCCCTCAAATTCTTACAATAGACACCATAGTTCGACTTCGTGAGAAAAATGATAAATGGATAGCATGTCCTTTAATCATTTTTTATATCTGATTACATTACATATATCTTCTAGAGAGTTGATTTGTCCATCACATATTATTGGATCAGTGGTTCCACTAAATTCATGATGATGTTTCCTCCTAAAATGATCCATAAAGAACCTTTTTTTCTTCATGGAATATCAGGTTCCTCTATTGCAAGGATTCCACCGATTTCCATCACCTAATTCAACTAATCTATTACTATCACAAACATCTTGGTTTCAATTCCCACTATTTCAATCTACAAATTTAGAAGGATGTCCTTATATCAATTCCTTCCAATATCAGCTTCCCGTTTCTTCTGCTAAAAAACATTCTGAATAGAAATATTTTAGTCTAAGAAACATTGTAATCTACAAATTATATATCATTTTAAATTAAAAATAATGTAAAAATAATTTATGTTAATCAATTATAATCATCATAACCTCAAGGGTTTTCTAAACCATCCTTTGATACGAATTATACACACACATTATAAAAATATATCATAATAATATATTTTAGTAAAAATATTTAATTTATCTCACATGGTTGATCATTTATGATTTTGAGATATTTATAATCAGGACATGTTACACACATAAAATCCTATATTTATACAGATTTAAAACCACGAAAACAGAATAAGTGTTTTCCAAAAATATAAAATATTATAAAAATAAAACATGTTTTCAATGACAATGCATGATAACATTTAAATTTATTTCATTCATTATATTACACATCCTAATAACCTATAAAAACCATTTTAAAACATTGAATGATTACTAAATGAATAATAATGTATATAAATTTAGAAATCGTTAATGAACTGATAACTCAAAAATCATTTATTAAAAACTCATTAACATCCATAGAATCATCATGATGTTTCAGTAGGAAATATTTACCTTTTCAAATAGGAATTCAAAATTGATAATATAATATCTATCTGGTTTCCTTCTATATCAGAAGTACCAAATGCATTGGAGAGCCATAATGTGGTTCCACAGTTATATCTTGAGCTATAATGGGCTCAAGAGAACATATCTTGACCTAAAATCGATCCCAACCCATCATACCATGAGCTATCATGGGATGAAACCAACATATATTGTGCTATAATGTTATCAATACAATATAATAAATTTATAATGATTGTATTAGGAATAAAACTCTTCATAACCTATTTAATCTAATGATTAAACACATTCACAAATCAAAATATCTTTTTCATACAAATAATTTTTAAAATATTAAAATCATGCCCAAAATAATGAAATAATATGATTCAAAAATAACAATGAAAAAATATTATTTAAAAATTATAGAAAAAATGAATCATGAAATTAGTAGAAACTGCTCCATCTATTAATCCAAAGAACAATCCTTTTGAATTTTTTAAAAGAGGCATTAAGAAGGATTTTAAAAGGAAATACCCTTAAAAACACCAAATTATTGAAGAAAAAAAGAATGAAATGATAGTAATATGTATATTCACTCTAAATCCACATTATACAGAATAATTTAATGAAAATTAATTTTTAAAATAACCAAAGAATTAAAAAATTAGTAATGTAGAAGGTATCCCAATGAATGGATGTTGGGTTATGAATTCCCTTACCTAGGATTTGATATGCTTTAAACGTGTACAAATATTATGTATAATGGTTCAAATAGATTTATTAATATATTACTGAATTATATTATTATTTATCTTACTATATATGATCTTTTATAAATAATTTACACAAATTTATTAGTATTATTCTGTTTTTCTATTGTTTTGGATGAGTTTTTTATATGGTTGCTATGGTAATTTCAACATGTAACTTCTTGTCTAAAGGTAGAGAATCTCAAAATTTGGAATGAAATGGTACCTAAATATTTCATTAACTATATATTATACCATATATAATTTTTCTAATATGAATATGATTCATTAGATAAAACATTAATGATATTTATTTAAAACATATTTGTGTTCCTTTGATCATCACGAACTTGTTTTTTATATAATTCAATATTACGAATTCATGTTTTTTTGAGAATATAATGATGTTCTATAATAAAAATTAAAAACATGTTAAACAATTAAAATAGATTCATTATCATCCACGAAGGACGTAATTAAAATTGAAAACACATCATCCACAATGTCTGTGAATCGACACATCACATATGATGTTTTTATTAATATAATAAACAAGATAGGAGATGATGTAAGATGATAAATTTTTAAATAAACATAAAAACATTAATTTATAAATAAGATACGGGTTTATTCATTAAACTTGGATATGTGTAGGTGAATAGTGTATAATATAAGAAAAATAATTGAATAGAAAATAAATAAAAAATGAAAGAGTTTTTTTTCTCATGAATTATCTTCTTTGAGAACCTCCTTATACCTAATAGAATTGGCTATTTGGTGAAACCATAAGGTCATGGACATGGGGATGAAACATTTAATAAAACATCAGAAGATATTGGACATGTATTGATGATTTAGAGTTGTGATCCGAATTGGGGGTAAAGGGTGGTACTTATATTTGTAGAGAAGCGGGGTTTTCCATTATTTTAATCACTGTGTTATTATTTTTCTAGAGATAAGAAATGGTATTTGGTTTTTTTATCCAAAAACATTAATAAGTTCATGTGATTTATAACCATTGGTTCTTACCTCAAAATAACACAACACAAGACTAAATAATTCAAGTATTTAGCTTATTTTGTAAATTAACGTATTTCACTCCTCACAAAAAAATCTTGTATTTCAGAAAAATATAAAAAATTTACCTTATCCATTTATATATATATAGAATTAAAAAAAGAACCCCATTTTTTAAAATAATTTTCTGATGATGTGAAATTTTATTTTAATAAAAATCCTAATTTCTTGAAAAGTATTAGTTTTAAAACAATAACTGATTTTACAGCACATTCAAGAATTAATTAATGTCTTATAAAAATATATGCTAAAAATAAGACAATAAATTATTAATTAATGAATCTATGTTATTAAATTATAATTACTTTTAAATCATGATATTAATTATAATATTGTAAATAAATATTTTTACTTGACATAAAACCAAATTGTAATATATCATTTTCCAAAAAAAATATTTACACATTACAAGATATAAAAATATCGTAAGTTCACTTATAAGATAAATATATTTTATATATACATTAATTTGTGTGGTTTCTATTATATTGTCCAATTTTTTATCCTTAAGAGTCACATTACTATTTCTAGGGTTAAGTTAATATATTATTAGAATATAATCCTTAAAATACCACTAATTTAATAATTTATTTATATTGAATTTAACTTTTTATGTTCAGAAATAATAAAATTTATTTTATAACCAACTAGGTTGTCAAATTAATATTAACCACTTCATTATAGACATTCATTTAAAGTGGTGATTGAAAACAAATAACATCAATTGATGAGGCATTACTTCATAATACGCATGAATAATGATTTAATATCCCATTTAATTGAAGAGGATAAATATTTTGGTTATCAAATCAAATAATTTACATCAATGTATTTTCAATATAATGATGATATAATACAATCATGGTTTAATAATAAAATTCTATATTTGGATGAATAAATAAAATAAAATACTCTATTTGAAATGTTAAATCTTATTTCAGCAAAATATTATAGATTTTACAAAATGTCATCAAATGTTGTATTTATGAATTATCTAAGGATTCAAGGATAATATTAGATAATTAAGTATATTATTATATATTTTCATGTGTTAACCAATGTTTTTTTGGATAATTGAATAGGAGTGGAGAGTCGGTGAACTTTTATATATGGGTTTAGTGGCACACAATTAATTTTCTAGAGGAAAATGTTGTAGCTATATATTTGTCAATCTATAATTATCCAAAATGATAAATTATAGAAACTAAAATAAATAATATATTAATATTCTTATAAAATGGATGATTCATATGATTTGATTCATTTTAGACCTCATATTTGTTATTTTAACCCTGGTAAACCCATTTTAACCGATACCCTAGTAATTATTTTTTGTTCTTTATACTATTAAATTAGGTAAAAAATTATGTTCATATTATTATATTTTATAATGAATAATTAATCAAAATATGGAATCCATTTTTTGAAATTAAATTCACATATATGAAAATATTTATTTTAAAATCAACCACTTAGATGCAATGTGAAATTAGTTTTCCATCGATAAAACAATTAAATGTTAAATTTTTTTTTAACAAAATTCATTATGAGATTATTTCTAATGAACTATATTGGGTTAATAGATATAATAATTTGAAAAATATAATTTTCTAAATATATTAAAATAATTTTTATGTCTTGATATTATTTAATGGAAATGATTATTCTATATATAATCAATTACTTTTCAATAATAATTGGAAAATTTAACTTCGGTGAAAATTAAATAAAAATCACACAATGGTAAATCTTAAATGATAATTTAAAAATTGAATAATTTTTTTTAAAAAAAAGTCTGTAAGTGACAGTCTATTTTAAAATTACGTTTATGGAAGGAGATAAAATTGATATTAGAAATGGATATCTTTTAAGCTTAACATTATGTTTATTTTATCATGTTTAAAAAACACAAGATAAGTTTAAAATTTAATTTTATATATTTAATATAAATATCATTAAAATAATTCACCTAATGTTATTTTATAATTTATTATGGTCATATGAATTTATTTCATTAAAATAGATTATCAAAAATGATTCCCAATATTTGAAGATAATTTTATATTTTTACTTACAATTAAATTTTCACCGAATAATTCATTTTTTATGAATATATATACCTTTTAATTTAATAGTTAAATATCTTCAATTCATACCCATTATTCAAATGTCCAGGCTATAAATATCATATTAAATAATAATATTTTTTAAAATTTGTAACATTTCATTTGAAGACTATTTTTCATGAAATGAAAAATATTAAAAATGATTACATTTATGTGAACTAAATTTAAAAATATATTGGTATGGTATATTAAACCCCTCTTAAAATGATTTTACCGTTAAATACATTGTTTTTCAAAAAAAAATAAAAAAGGATACATCTACCAAATTAAATCCACATGTAACACATAGCTTTCCCAAGATGGTGGCTTGCCCATAATAAATTTACCAATTGAGTGGTCTTGTTTCATCAAATTTTGACTATTTGATCCATAATTTCAAATAGTTGTTCTATAAAATAAAGAACTCATGTTAGTGTTATGACCAACAAATTCATTCTATAGGATATATCTTGTACGTAATTACTTAGGAGATATAAATGAAACACATTGTAACCATGATAGAGGTTTTTTGTAAGCATTAAGAGATAAGCCATGATCTCTATAGGATCATGAATGTCAAAGATACTAATATTCCTAAAAATTAGTTTACATTTATTTCATTGATTGAATAAATTTTCAGAAACACCTTCTCACTAAATTAAATTACATTATCGCTATGATGATAAATAATACAATATTTTTTGGAACATCTTATTTATATGATGCTTAATGGATATCTCCTTCACTACCATTACATCAATTAACTCAGGTCCTAATATCATTATTTTTATAGCTTCATTATTTTTCGATGGGGTTCTACACCTCTGTTCATAATGTGATTCATAAAGAACCATATGAATTTATAATTTAAATTTATTACTTTATGAAAACTCAAATATTTAAAGGTGTTAATTATAACTACCTTTTTGGTACACAAGAAAAAAAACATTTCCTATCCTCTAGGGTTTGAATTTCTATGACACACTGACCATATATATGTGGTTGACTGAGAATAGTAAAACATATCTTTATAATGAGGACCTATAGAATACGTCTCCAAAACATCAATGTAAAACTATGATCCCGATGAGAAACATTTAAATGTGTTAATACATGAATATTTACCACATCATTAACCTATATTCTTGGAAGTTGATACAATTAGAAATTGTCTCTAATAGATAATTAATTTTGATGATTTCATATGGTGATCGATTAAAAAAAATTACTGCACCATGAAGGAAAACATAAAAAACAAAGGATACTACTACATTTATCGAATGTCCCAAAAGTGTAAAGGGAATGCTCCTCAAATAAATTTTTCATTAAAACAAATAAAAAACCAAAGGGTTCATTTTCAATAAATATTTCCTTAAATATCATAGAACATAAAAAATTACCAAAAAATAAATCATCAGAAGGAATTTAAATGACTTTGAACTTATGATCAACCATAAACCCATAATAGTATCCATAAGACTTATATTAGTCCTATATAAAATAATTTAATTTTTCCCGAATTAAATCAATCCATAATTTTTCATGATTCTTACATACCAAAGACCATTAGAAAAATCAATATTTTATATAATCTTTAAAAACCTAATAAATTAATAAAGAAATCCTTCCACATCTATGATAACCATTCAATAGTTTCTTATTTGTTCTATAAGATAACTATTGGGTCATATAATTGTCTTTTCTAGACACATTTTCCCCACAAATATCACATTGATCTCATTGAAAATTTCTCACTCTATGAAAGTATTCTCCACATTAATAATATCATACCCTCAATTTGACATATTCTCCTATGCCATTATTACCAAATTCATGACATGTTGGAAGCCAAATCATTTATTATTTCTATATTTATTTTGATATAAACATTCATAAAATATAACAATTCACTCATATGACTCTTCATGAATCTTACCAATATTTACATTGTTAATAATATTTCTCTATATTTGATTGGGAATAATAAAAATAACATTCTATTTTATCATCATCCTATTGGGTTTAATATAGTCATCATATATTCCACTATATTTAATTTTAATATGAATGCTTATGTTTCAAACCATTGACTGTAAAAAAATCATAGTTTGAGAAATAATAATCATAGTATAAAACCAAAAAATAATAATGAATAAATTAAAAGTTTTATAAATCATAAAAAATATTTTCAATTTATTATCTGATAGTTTTATCCTAGGTCATTCATATTCTTTCAAAATTTAAATCATTCATAATGATTTATGATGTGTTTGTTAATTTCAAAAGAATATCCCTTGAGAGAATCCAACTATGTGTGAAAAGGAACATTTTCATGCATCAGGTGACGATTTGGTGTATATAAATGACCTATTTATTGAGTTATGTCAACTAGGTACCTCTTTTCTATATCCACATCCACTTGTAAAATCCATATTGGAATATAATTTCTCAAAAACCACACTTTATATCCTTTACCAAAATTTAATGAAAATTTCTAATACAATGACCCATTATAATATATATACATGTAAATGTATATAATGATGACACTAATATTTTTCAACCTTCATACAAAAGGTTAGCTGACATATCACCTGATACCAATTTTAGTGACCTCATCTTTTCAAACATCGATGTTACAAATTTTAGACAAATATTAAATACATTACACAATAACATGCATGAGGATCGTAATAGTTTAGTTCCATCAGGTAATAGGTTCAAAATATTCTTAATTATTGAATTATCATAATATTTTCTCAACAAATACATTCCCATATAGAAATCTCAATCAAAATACACTATATCAAATCATTGTACAAAATATGGATAATCAAAACATAATACTGGGTGAGCTCTGATAATCAGTATGATTGAAAAAGGGAAAATACATGAACATAACATGATCATAGGGGTATGAGAACACATGAATAATATATTAAAACCACACCATTACAGTAACTGATTCAAATCAGGTGTTATATCATACAAATAGTTTATTAATAGGACATGAATCATAGTTAAATCAGATAACATGATCCATGTCGACATAACACTGACACCAGCAATAGAATTCTGAAATATACATAATTATAGAAATTAATTTCCATATCAATAAATGATTTCTTCTAAGGTTATAATTTTTGAATTGTATTACTCCCCAAAACCATCATTTTAGTCACAGTTCAGTCCAAAGGTAATCATAGTAGTCAAATTCCAAAATAAAATCGATTTCACTCCTTGTTCAAGTACTATTTATCCAATAAGATATAAATATTTACCCAATAAATTGTTGTGATATATTAGTCCCACCCATCACATAATGAAAATAATATATATGTGGGCCATAATATCAATAAAAATTAATCATATCATAACTAAGAAATTGAAATGGGTTCTATAAACCTTTCATTATATCCAATTATATAGAAATAATTCAGGTTTCACAATCATTTCATCATTGAATCATAGTATAAATACCAAAAATATGTTTTTTTAATAAATGTTTTGTCATTGTATTACCCATTGAAGAGAAATGGGATTCATAAAAATATTCTCATAATAAACATAAACAATATAGGGAAACAATATGACTGATATTTTTAGATTGTATCCCCAGTATTGGATAAGAGGTATCAAACAATTCCATCTTACATTGATTTTGTTTAATGATTACATGGACCATTTCATGAGTAAACTCACATTAAATAAGAAATCACAAATTAAATCAAGAAATTCAAAAATATTTTGGAATCAATTTTATTTGAAAATAACCTTGAAATATATAAATGTGGGTATAAAAATAATTTCAACTATTTTTTGGGAAAAATTTATTCTCCACATTGAAAATAAATTTAAAAATTAAAATATTTTGAATATATTTTTCATTGAAATTTTCATTCAAAAGATATATTTTAAAATTTAGAAAAAATTTAATATTTCTCTGAAGGAAAATAATTCTTCACTTTAGAAAAAAAAAGTTTTAGAACAGAGTCATCTGGAAAATAATTTTCATTTAAAATAATATGGAAAATAAATGTATGGAATAATTTAAAATAATTTAAATAATTCCTAGAGGAATATATTATTTTCTATAATAAAAAATAATTTTCAAAAATAAAACATATTAAATATAATTTTATCTTATAATATCCTCAAAAAAATAAAAATTAAGCTCTAAAAATCATATAAGACATTTCATGATGAAAATATACTTTCATATTCGTAAATAATATTTACATAATAATCATTAAGGAAAATAATAATATTTAATAGTAACATCAGAATATTATAAATTAATATTTTATGAATTTATTGGCCATTAAGGTGGAGTGTTATACTGATTTCAAATAGGTTAATGAAGGGTTTCCTTCAACTTTTTTGTGAAAAGCCAAACATGAATTGTTTGGAAATAAACAAGAAATGCATTGTGTAATTATTTTTTCAAAAACATAACATGGGTAATATTGTACACATGAAATCATTTATTTTATGTTAATTTTTTTTGAATACATTTTCTGAAGTCATTATTCTTGTTGAAAAAGTGGGGTTATAAATGAAGAGAGAAATAATGATGAATTTTCTAAAAATAGTATTTCGGAAAAGTGATTACATAAATGGGAGGAAAACAAAGGTAGAAAACATATAATCTTGAAATAACTAGAGTAGATTAAAATTCATGAGTTTATTTAGTGATAAAAAATGATATTTTATCATCGAAGCTAAACAAATAATCAATCTCGATAAAATATGATATTGTATCGTAAAACCCATATCACATTTGTAATAATGAATCATAAGACCCATGAAGGAATAACAATAAATGGAATGTAAAATATAAAATTAATAAATAAATTCAATATATTATATGTTAATGGGATTGTATATACTCCTTATAAATGAAAATAATTTTATAATACAATATATGTCCTGATGCAGAAAAATTGTTACAAAATTACTATACAAAATTGGTAATGTTTTAATTATAAGACACCTAAAATATAGATATTATAATTTATAATTAATTTAAATTAAAATTTCAGACTACAATCTTAAAATACATTCCAGGACAGTGTATAGACCACATAAATAAAACATGTTTTGAATATGGAATGTGACTCACTATAAATAAAATTGAGCCAGAATTCACACACTGTATGTATCAAATTCATTCAAACATGTTTTAAACATAGGAATAATAAATTTTTGTTTATTATAAATACATTAAATAATAATAATTAATGATATAATATAATATATTTCTTACATAAATATTTTATTAAATGTTTAGTATCAATTCATTATTAAATTCGTGTTTTCAGTAATGAAACCATTATTTGTCATGCATGTTTTAATTTTATAATTATTATTCCCCAAGAATTGATAACTGAAAAATAATCTATAAAATATTAACAAGGATATAAATATAATATATTTTATTTCATATTGTTTTATTACAATCCTTAAATGTTAGAGATAGAAAATGAAATACATTTTTCATTAAAGAAGTATTTTGTACGTATTCATGAATGATGTTTCAATTTTTTCGATGGGTGAAATGAAAAAAATTTAGAAAAAATACTACCATTACATAATGATTTTATTTGAAATATATATTTTATGTTTTAATTTAGAGCTATCAATATTACCTTCCATGTAAAGTGTATGTAAGAAATGAATCACATCACATTGTGAGGCAGCGGTCTACTGTAAACATAAACGAAACTGTCATATTACCAAAAAATAGGAATAAATACAATATATGTTTTATAATTATATAATAATCATATTAATATAATAAATACAATATATATAAAATAGATACATCATTATAACTAGCGAATATCGGTGGTGATGGAAAATGAATAACATTAGTTCATGAGGTAGTAGTCTATAATACACATTAAATATGGTCTCATAAAATATTTGATCGATGTAGAAAGGGGAATAAATTATGAAATTTTAATAATTATATTTGTGTATATGGATGGTACTGATATTTTTATATGATCATAGTATAATAAAAATTAATGGATGTTGAGGAATAAATAAAATGAAACACTCGGTTAGTGATGTTACCTATATTTTGATCTTTTTTTTTGGTTTGCAGAGAAATACTTATTCAGTTGCATTTATGACCAATATAAAAATTCTATAATGATTATATGGAATTAATTAAATACATTTTTTATGTATTGGCTGATCTAAAGTGTTCTGTAAAGGCGAAGAGGAGATGAAGGGGGTGTCCATTTATAATTTAGGTAAGTGGGATGCTTTTAATTTTTGAAATGAAAATTTTATATCCATATATTTCTCATGAAAGAAGAATCCAAAATGTGCTACTATATAACCAAGAAGATATGTGATTGAAATATTTTTTAATAATATGTGTTCAAAAGGAATGCCGTCATTTTAACCCTTATCTTTATAGTATAACCTCACTAATTAACCAATTGTTATCTTCACAATAATAATTAATTTTATTAAAAACATTAATTACAATAGTAGATAAGGTATATTTTTTTAATCCTAATTAAGGAATATATTTTTCAAAATTTCATTCACTGAATTTAAAAAATATTCTTTAAAATTGATCTCGTAAACATGATGAGAAGGAGGGTTTCCAAGTAGATTATTTTCAAAAGTTTGAAATGTTTTCATTTATAAATTTAATACATAATTGATTACAATGAAATAAATTAGTCTAATTGATATATATAAAATAAAATATAAATTTTATATCCATATTAATACAAATTCTAATATTATAAATTCCTTAAATGAAAAGATAATTCTTAACAAAACCCAATCATTTTCAATATTCAATGAAAATTTTATCTTTTTATAAATCATTAAAAAAATTAACCACAACATAATTTTAACAATTTGATTTCAAAATTAAATTTCCATTTTTTCAATTAATATTTCTAATATAAAAAACCGTACATTTATAATAATTGTGCTGAATGTGAAGAAACAACTTTTTTATAAAAATAAATTTTTCAGTTTAAAATTGGGTTTATTATTATATCATTTTTAGAAAAAACCAATGATCGAATATAAAATTTATATTTAATATATAATATATTGTTTATTGAATTATTTCCCAAAAATTTTATTTTTATGTTTATTTTGTTAAAACACATTTTTTTACAAATGAACAGATTTTTATAGAAAATATTTCTTTTATTTTTAGATAGTTTTTACTTTCACTTCTGAATAATTGGGGACCAGTGATTTGATTTTATATAAATATATTTTTCCTAGATTTTTAAAATTTATTTAATCATAATAATAACAAGAATTTTATTGGTTTGGAGATAACTATCAGGTTATATAAATATATTTTCAATAGTATGCCACGTTTAATTTAAACGTGGTGTATCATGTAACACAAGCTGAAGAAAGTGTAATATGAAATTAAAGGTAAACTAATTGTTGTTTGTAACAAAAAATATAAAAAATTCTTTATTAATTTATTTAAAACATAATCAAATATTAGGCGGTTAGAGGTAGGAAATTTTATTTTTCATTTTTATCTATTAATAAAATTAAGTCAATTAATAATTACCCCAAAAAAGTAATCCTGAAGCAACACATTCCCGAAAATGTAATAAATAATTATTTATCTGTGATTTATATTTGAAACATTTATATTAATATTTCATTAAAAAATAAAATCCAACCAAATAGGGATAAATTTCATCACCACTTTTTTTTCCTGAATATCACCTTCCATTCTACGCACATTTCATCAATGATATTAATTTGTCTACTGATTTGAAAAGAACTAATAAACCATTCCATTATGGAAGAAATTTTTAGTTTCACGGATCTTAAATAAATGTTTAAAATCTTGTATTATAGTGGTGTGGATCATATATTTATTAATTTTCTTTGATAATCGGTAGGTAGAAATTTGTATCACACGTTGTGGGGTGTGTGATGATTAAATTCTGATAATATGGGGATTCATTTTGATTATATAAAGAACAATGACCTGAGTTTGGAATATTGATGGAGAATTATGAAATTTAAATAAATTTTATAAATTTATAAGTGTAAATCAAGGTATAACCAAAAATAGAGGAAATAAAATAGAATGTCATATCATGTCTATGAATATCTAGAAAAATCAGGATTACATGGATTTTATTATTGAATAATAGATTCAATTTGACTCATTGATGTTGTGGATTTGGTTTTTCGAGGAGTTATTTTTTACATATCCATTTGAAACTTACCATTATTTATATTTTTTACTACGAGTATATTACCATATATCACTATGACCATGCTCACCATGTGTTCTAGGAAACACCCAATGTTCCATATAGGGATGTCACTCAGGGAGATGAAATATATGTTGATCATTATCAATGGATGTGACACACCATATGACCTTATAAATGTCATTTGGTGATGCAGATACATGGCTTGTGGAATGACAGACTGTGACCAAGTGTCCAATTTTTTGTGACTAATTGTATACACCTACAAAAAATTGTACAATTACTCTTATGTAAGGAATCCTTTATTAAATTTTTTTCCCACTCCTAATTACCTGGATAAGTTTTAATTATTTCATTTGAGACTATGATACTCCAATGGGGTAATTATTTCATTCCATTATCGGGTTTGGATCCTCTATATCTAGAATCAGATAGTTTTATGTATCGACAGACATATATAGAGAAGGGATCATTTTTCTATATAGTTATAATTTCAACTATCAATTAATATATGTAGAAATAGGGATCCTCTAAATTGGTTTCAATTTCTCCCATAACCATGGGAAATTAATCCATCAGCATTATTTATGGGAATTACCATATGATATTAGAAACAAATGGATCAAAATTTGTGGTTCTAGATTTGTTTGGATATCTTGGATATTTAGACTGTACATTGGGATGAGCATCCTCTTATAAGGTTATCTTATTTATTTCTTATTTAAACCCCATTAGTGATATGTTTTATCTATATTTTTCATTGAAATGTTACTTCATCATTATTTTAGGAGTACTAAAACTGTGTATGTATATACACACCTTTATATGTGGCCTATCTACACATTTCATATCATATTATGATATCATGATATATGTCATAGCTCATTGTGGATTTTTTAAGGGTGGTGTTTAGTTAAACCTGATGTATTGGTATAAAGACTATTATATATGTATGTGTTTGTATTTTGAACCTATTTACCATATTATATTCAATGTGGTCACTGTTAGTTATTGATTGTACTTTGTATTTCATATTTAGTATTGGATAAGTGGTACTCATCAAGTGATTATAATGGTTGGGAATGAATTTATTATTTAATTTGTTATTATTACCTTGTACTAAGTCATGTTTAGAGGTTTGTGTGTGTGTGTGTGTCTTTTTTATAGGTATGTTTGGATAACACCGCCCATATATGTATTTTTCTTACTCTATGTTAGTTAGTATCCCCTAGACTACTAGAAGTATGCATTGTGTGTCAATTCCTTTATTTTAACGTCTCAATAGGGGCCATGGTAGATTAGGATGTGACGATTGAATCTTTTCTATAATGTTATACATTCAATGGAGAAATATGAAACTAAATGTGACTCAGTCAAAGCCATGTACATATAGGATGTAATTTTTGAAGGAATCACCAATGAAAATATTAAAAGTATTCCTACAATAAATAACATAAAAGATAATGAGGTGGTGTTTAGATGTTTAAATGTAGTTGAACATATTCTTATCAAAAGTATAACATGGTTTTGTTGTCAAAAATTGGTTTTACCAGTTAATGGGAATGCACCAATATCTCATAACACCAAAATTATGATTAGTAATTGGACCCACACCAATATATAAAATTGAGAATATTCTTAATTATTTGATATTATTTTTCCTGGATCAATTAGAATAAGCATGAATTTTAACAATACCCAGTAATAATATGTTTTCATTGAATACACAATAAAAAAATCTATTATATTAAATAAGTGATCAAAAAATTAATTGAAATCCATGATTCCCCAATGGAAAAAAATTATTGAAAAGCGGGATGGCCTAAATAAAGATGTAGAGTATTCCCATTATAGATTGGTGGAAAATTGATACATGGTTAATGAAAAATTATCATCCATTGTAAAAATGTATATGAACATGGGATGAATCGCATTATTCCAACATTAAAATTGTTGCATTTACAATAGGAAAGTGTTAGTGAATTTAAGAAAAAATATTATTATTATAGGGATTATATTAATAATTATTCATTATTAATTAGTGTTAGAAAACAAATTTTATCATGAATTAAATACTCATATATATATATATATATACTTTTTAAATAAATATTGAATCTAGATAGTCTAAAAATAACAGAATATAGAGTTTTGGTTTTTAATCTCTGAACATTATTAAATAACATATTAGAAATATTTGTATGGTGGTTGATATTTTTATAGTAATGAGGATAAAAAATATTTCACATTATTTTTTTGAGGTTCTTTTTTATTTATGTGAATTTTTATATTCATTATTAAATGTAAATATAAATAAAAATAATGAGATATATTCATGAGTATGTTATACATGGATAGTTTCATGTGGATAGATCTAAAAATATAGAAAAATATATTTTTTAGAGAATTAGTTATTTTGTATTGTCATATATGTGCATAACATTTAGATAATTTACAAAAAAAAATATTTGTTTCTAGTAATATATCTTGCAATTATCTATGGTAAATTGAAATGGATAAATAACATTAGAGATTATGGTTCTTTAATTTAGAAGATCATTGGAGAGAAAAAATATCCCATGGAAGAACCCCTATATCATAATAAAATATTGAACATATAATGGGATTCAAAAATAATTACGTCCTTTGTATTTTTCTAATTAGTATGTAGGGGAAAACTAAACATGTTATAGATAATTGACATGAAAATATTTTTTTATGAATTAAAATTTATTGACAACAATTACAAAGTGGGTATATTGATGTTTCCTTTAGTTTTTGATTGTTTTTATTTCTCTATGAACATACTAATATATCTATATTGATTATAATGGTGGCATTTTATGATTTTAGGAGAGTCTACCCTAGTAACAGTTGAGTATTCCCATGTATTATCGGTAAGAAAAATGTTATGGCTACCATTTTAGTTATAAAATGAGTATTAAATTTTGGAAATTCTTTTTGGATGAGTTGGATTCTTGGTGAGAATTCAAAAACATTAGTTAATTTAATATGTCATTAACATGTGAATGAAATTTACTGAATCATATTGATCAGTCTAATACATTTATAATAAGTATGAATTCTTTGTAATTAATTAAATTTAATATATATAAAGTTACAATCTTATTGATTTTGTTGAATTAATACACAAGGTGTTGGATAAAAAATCTTAGTGTGAGAGTGCATAAACAATACGTGGTTAATTATTAACATACACATGAATGGAGGTTCTAATTGATTTAATGTATAGTTAGATTAACCTACTGTGAAACTAATAAAAATACTCTAAAGATTCTATTAATTTACTCTAAATGTTATTCGAAATAGTTTTGAATTGTTTTATAGGATTTATACATATATAGAGGTATCTTGTAGACATATTGAATGTTGTATCTACATTTTATTTTAATATAAAATTATATTAAATAAATAATTATTTTTGAGAATAATATTAAAATATTCATATGTCTAGATTTCAATATAAACAATATCTCATAGACTAAGTACATATGCATGGATGATCTCATGGTTTATAAACTTCATTTGAGCCAAAATGAGATATGTGTAGGCATATTTCTGATTATATGTAATAATAACCTAATATCATTGTGAATAACATCATTTTTTTATATAAACATCATCTAATAAAGGATTACATGATGTATTCATACATCCTTCTTGATCAGAAATAATTCAAATCCATATATTCATCATCTATCAATGTGATTTTTCATTCAATGCCTAAAATTAGTCTACCTAAGAATCATATGGTGAATAAAACTTGTTTTGGTCATTAACATGTAAATAAATTTTATAATTTATATAGTATGTAAAATAATTATCTATTATAAATTTTTTGAACATTAAACCGGTTATGATTATTTTGACATTTCACAGTAGAAAAAATCACCAAATAAATGTGAAAAAATATGAAAATATTATATATATTGATATTCATGTTCTTAAAATTGTAATCCATGATAAAAGAATATCATAAGGATGTATCTTTTGATTAAGTGGGGGGGGGGGTTATTGAATTTTTTTAAAAAATTTAATCATTTTTATTGAGTCTGTGGTTTTTTATTTGATCCTAAAATAATTATATTCATTATTCATCATTCTTAAATTAAAATTATTATATAAGGGGAGAGAAATATATTAACCATGAAACTGAATTTCATAATTAATGAAATGTTGAAATTAATTAAACATGTTTATTATTTATATATTTTTAAAATTTCTAAATATTAAAAGTAATATATGATTCACTGTTGGATTCATTTATATACAATGTTATTATGTTCAAGAGTGACTAACATTCTTTATGTTATGTTTAAAAGTAAAGTAAAAAAATTCATCAATTATCTATGAGAATATGATTCAGGATGAAAATATAAATGATAAAATTTTTCTCATATATATATGAAAGATGATTGTGTATTTTGGTTGATATATTTTAGATGAATATGAAGAATAATTTTGATTTATTTCTTTTTCCATAAATCATATTGTAAATAGATTTCATTAAGAAAAATTAAAATCCAAAGATCTCTAATAAATAAATTTTCAATGATAGCTATATAGAAAATGGTATTGAAATTATAGAGAACTCCATTTTATAAAAATGGAGTTCTAATGTGATTGGAGATCAATTGCATTGAACTGTTATGTTATTTCTTATATTCAAAATATAGACTGTAAAATTTCATATGATATATTTATTAAAAATAAAAGAGTTAATGTATTCTAAATGTAAATAATGATTTATGGAGATGTAAAATAAGAGACAAATAACTCATAATATACAAAGTAATAGAATCATATAATATGATAAAGAGAATTTATGTTGGGTATTATTTAGAAAGAATGATTAATATATTGTTTACTATTATAGTATCTACACATTGTATCATTTCAGTATGATGAAAAAAAATGAAAACAGGGGACACTGACTGACTTCTATAATTGAAACTTTTTTCTAGAAATTTAGTGATTAAAAATTAGGTCAATGATTCCATGTGTGTTTTTACTGTTGAAGAGTAATGATGTTGTGCTAGTTTAGAGACTCAGTTTCACGTATAATTATTAATTAATATACATAAATTATAACTAACTATTGTGATATGAAACATATATATTCATAGATAAAGATATATCCAATTTTTTCTTGGTCAACTACATTATAATGAAGAGAATTAAATCTAATTCATATATTTGTGGTAAAGATGATGAATTAGAGTGACTATAGGTATGCACAATGTTTCATTATGACTCTATGATATAAATGAGATGTTTTTTGAAAATGTATTTTTGGGAATCTTGAAAGAGATTCCATATGAGAAGACAACATTTGTATGTGTAGTTAGGATCTATGCTAGAGTGAAAAGTTACATCAAATGTAGTTAGTGACTAAATATAGTAATGAATATGTTATTAAAAATAATATCAAACCAATGAATCAAGTAATACATTGATGTGAACCATTAAAAACCCATATTATCTCTTTATTTTTGTTACATGAATGACATGTTATTTGATTTTTTGGTGATGTACAAAAATATATAAAACTATGATAACTAAAACCAAAAGCTCATTACTTTTTTTATACATTAATGAAATTTTATAATTTGTAATGATTAGTAAAAACATAATTAAAAACCATTTATTTGGGTTCTTTATCCATTAATCAAAATTTTCATCCACTTTTTTGAGGAGATAAAATATTGAAGATGATACCCCATATTTATTGCATGATGGAATTGAAAATTTCAATAATGAATCTAATAATTTAAAAAACAATGGGTGATGAAATTATCCCTTTCATGTTAATTCATGATTCTATGGAGGAATATAATGATATTTTAAACATGGAATACAATATCAAATGTATTATGGACATTATCGTTATAATGCTAATAACAAAATATTAATTTGTAGTTGAAATAATTTTTTTATTTTAGGTATTTGGTGATGATTATAATGAACTATTTCATTCCACAATACATATTGTGGCTTATTTATATTAGGCTAATGATGATACTTTTGATGAATTATAACACCTATAAGATTAACCATCGATTAAGAAGGGTCATGGAATTGCATGATTTATGATTTTAGAACAAATTCTAGAGTACATTTAACATCCCAATTAAAATCCATTCCATTAGAGAGATGGTAAATTGTATAATTATAATATTCTTATGGATTATATATATTTATATTTTATATATCTATTTTTGATTTTAATTTTGTTCCAGTATTTATTTTTGGAAGGATTTTGTTATTTTTTAGAGTTATTTTTTGTGCTATAGTTTTCAGGGGATTATATTTATTTCAGTATCCAACAAATGAAGATTGATCAATAGATTTAAAATCAATTAAAAAATACATATTTTAAAATTATTTAGTTTCAAATATAAATTAACAAATTATTTTCAATTTTTTGGTCTCTGATTTATTATTTTATGAATTTATTTGTAACATCCCAAAATGACAAAGGGTTAAATGACTAAATTATATGACTCATACGAACTACGTGTACCTTCCTTTTTGGGAGCCTGACTAATTAGAACACCGTAGTTAAGAATTCAAGGCCTGATGTAGTGATCATGATGAGTGAACTTCTGGGATATTTCCCAGGTTGTGTGTGAGTGAGGAAAAAGAACAATAGATAGGACATGATTTGGCCCGTGGGGAAGTCATTATTCAGATGACTCGTTCTATCATGAGGTTGGGCCCCAAGGTGGGGACCACGTGTCTGCAGGGTAATTGATGGTACCTGGTGGGTCATGACCTGATTTCCATGTTAAGGCAGGTTGTTTGTGCTGTCACAGGGCTAAATTGTTACATTTGGTATCATAGGTGGTACCCGGCCTTATGTGTGGTACACTGCCTGGGTTGAGATATAGGGACCGCAATGAGGAAATTGTGCTCCAGGGGGGGTGTTATTGTAACACCCCCAAATGACAAAGGGTTAAATGATTAAATTATATGACACATGTCATCAAGTTGCACTATCCTTTTCATGCTACTGCTTGATTTGAACTCTACAGTTAATCGTCCATGGCTTGGAGTAGTGATCAGGATGGATGAAATTTTAGGATGTTTCATAGGGTCTGTTTGAGTGATGAAAAAGAACACTATAGTGTACATTTGTTGGCCTCTAGGGATAGTAATTTTTTAGATGACCCGTTCGGGCACGTGGGTGGGCCATAGGGTGGGGACCATGTGTCTGCAGGGAAACTAGTGGTACCTGGCGGGCCAGGACCCGATAACAATGTTAAGGAGGGGTGTTTGTGCTATCACCAAGTCTTAGTTGTTACATTTTCTATTTAGGATCCATGAGTTATTTGTATATATGAGACCATTCACTGACATTTACATAACCTTTTTTAGTGTAGAATCGAGAGATATCCCAAACTATTTTTGATCACTCGTTGTTCTATAATTGACCAGACTATATCACATTCATGGATTCATTTTATTTTCCTTTTATTATATAAGGAATAAGATATATAATAGATAATCATTTTGCCGATATAACTATGGGACAGTAGTGGTAAAAGAAATTGATAGGAGCCATGCATTAAAATCAACAATAAAGTATGATAAGTAACAATATTTAGTAATTAATAAATTAAATTTTGTGTAGGAATTCATATATTATATTTATATAAATTTCAACATAATTGGATATTATAATGTTTTATTTTTAATATTTATTATAAATTGATTATGTTTTAGGAGAGTCTTATAGTGATATACTATATAAAATTAGTGTTACTATATAATTTTTTTAAAAATAATATAAATTCCATTTCAAAAACTAGAAATGTCTAATTAATATTGTTGAAGAATTATGAGGACATTAAGTCACACATAATATAGTTTTATGCATATACTGATGATAAAATATTATTCATGTCCAGTTTTAAAGAGTAAATTTAGGTATTGGAGATCATGGATGGTATCAATAATGGTTTAGTGGTAAAATAATTTCATTATTTATATAATCTAGTTGTGAGGTATTGTGGAGATTTCATTGGTCAGATAAAATGTATACCATAGTGAGATACCATTTTTTGAGTATTTTAATAATATATTATCTAAATATATGATAATCAAAATCATTTAAAGATAGAAATCAAACTAGAATGTACACTAGGTGAAGAAATGGTCACATCCCGTATAGACGTTGGAGTAAATGTGATGATTTTTCTTTGTTTTTGGATGGTTTTTATAATGACATATGCATTTCATTTATAAATATTAAATCTTATTTTATAAATATTTGAAACATTTCACAATGTCTCACCCAATCACCATAATGTTTTAGATTCATTGGTGACTAGTTACATAATATTAATATTTTAGGAAGGATATTCAAAATCTACATCAATTAATTTCCCATTTAGTACTATTAATCAACATACAAAACATAAAAACTTTCATAAAACCCTATGAAATGATAATAGAAGGAAGAGTGAGGTAAGATTCGTTGTAAGGTCAATCATGGAAGATATCATTCGATGACATATGATAGAATAATAAAACAGTAAAGATATTATATAATTAAAAGAACATAATAGTTTAATTCCCAATATATCATGAATCATAAATATATTTCATGGCATAAAACAATAACACTTATAAATAAATGAATCAAAAGAGTAAAAAATTACACTAAACCAATCATATACCATATATACATTCATTTATGTTTGAATACATCGTATGAATTGAAATAATATAATATTTCATGTTTATCTTAAGAGCCCATAAAATTATAAATAATTAGGATTCAACATGTGTTTCCTAAAGTGTATCAAGAACATAAACTTGTTTCTCATTAAAAATCGCCACATCATATTCCATTTCATTGATCATAAAGCACATCAAATAATTCCTCTTAATTATCTAATGAAGTATAATTATTTACCAAATTCATTCTCGGGAGATATAATTTTGGGCCCATATATCAAATAATTAAAAATAAATATATTAATGTTATATAATTATTGAACATTTATAATATTATTCTATCACAACTCATGGAATGAAATCAGGATTCACAAAATTTTCTTAAATCCATCCTTGTATAACATGTAAAAAAAATGGTTCTCAGAAACATCTAATCAATATAATAATAAAATATATATTGAATGTGTAAAGATGATAATGTTAAATCATATCCCGAAATATATATGATCACTATCAATGGTTATTTTTTGATGAGTATATATTTCTTAAAAGGACCATTAAAAGATTTTGATAAAAATATCATTTCCACTATTAAAAATTAAATCCATAAAACTAAAAAATCATAAAATATTGTCAAATTTAGTTTCCATTAAAATAACCATGAAAAATTATAATTAAGGCATTATATAATTGAAAATTTTCTTGATTGTGGTAAATTTAATTATTTTTATACAAGTTGAATGAATACATTCTTTTAAAATAATTTTTAAAAAATATCAAAAGTACATTTTTTGGAAAATAATATGAAGATTACTTTTTAACATTTTTCATAAACTCAAATAATGGTAAACATGATTATCAAAAATTATTTAAAAACAATTTAGTCAACATGGAATTGTATGAGAATTAAGTTTCAATCAAATAGTGAAATATTGTTTATTTTCTTTAAAAAACATTCTTATGTCATATTTATTTCATAAAATGAAAAATATAAAAATATAATAATTATAATATTGAAATAAAACAAGATAACAATTTTAATGAGGTTTTTTAGAGTTAGATCCATAAATTTAATCATCTAAGACAAAATATAATATAATTCCATTAAATAATGTGATTGCAACACACTTCTCTTACATCTTTGATTAGATTTGAATCATAATCCCCAATAAGAAAATAAAAATATATAAATATATAAATAGACATTAATTTCCATAAGAAGCTCATAGTATCATTAAATAGGTAATATATACTACACAAAAAAAGAAATTCTTGGTGAATATTTCATGTGTCTCACATATGGAAATTGTGATGAAGATCCCCTACATAAGCGCTGACTTCCTTAATTCATGTTCAGTCCTCATGAATAATAAAATATACATTTATTATGTATGTATTTTAAATATATACTAATATCTATCAGAAAAAAAAATTTACATATAAATTTTAAGCATTCATTTATTAAAAATTATTAATTAAAATAACTATGCTGAGTTATGGTATCTTAAGTTTTCATGTACTTTTTCATTGGTTGTTCTTCCCATTAATTTGATCATGGTAACAACATCTATATAATTTTAGTCATCATTTATATCATATAAATTTATTATATAATTATTTATTCTGATCCATAAATCTTAATGATATAAACATTAATTTCCACTTTCCAATAGAGTGTATGCCTAATTTGTTCACGAACACTTATTCTTTTTCTCTTTAGGTGAAAATAAATAAATATATATAGTCATTTACCCTTCAAGAATAAATTTTGTATATTGGATTTAAATTATATATTAATAAAATTTATCCTTACCACCATCCATGTAAAAATAAAATTATAAAACACATCACATCTCATTTTAGATACTGTATTCCATGTGTTCATGCAAGAAAAGTTATATTTTATCAATGAATTGGAATTTAAGATTTTATAAGTAATATTATAATTAATTAATTATATTAATTTCATGAATAAAAACAAAAATAGAAATACATATTCCACCCACCATTATATCTATCCCTAAAAGGTAATGAAAGAAAACTAATTGCATTTGGTCAGGAGGCAATAGTCTTCCATTCAAACAATTGATGGTTTCATCAATCGTTTGATGTAAGAAGGATAAGTGTAGTTTATTGAATTAAAATAAGAATGTAAATTAATATTGGATATAATTTGTTGAACTCTTCATGGTTGATGAAAATTTTAATGATGTGGAAGAATAAATCAAACAAAAAATGTCAGTTATGAATGATGAATATCCTTTGGAAAACCTCATAAGATTATCTCAAAAATCCAGTTCATAATTTTTTAATAATAAAAAAATTATTATAGGATGTGATAATGGAATTAAAGAATATATTTTTATACATACATGTCCATAATAATGGGTCTATAAGTGTTTAGAGGAGAGGAGATGAGGTTTTCATTTATATGTGGGGGAGAGGCCCCACCTCAAAACCACATAGAAATTTTCTAATAGAATAGAAAATGATAAATAAATTCATAATAAAACATATAAAAATGAACATAGATTCAATATTGGGTGATTCTATGGTCAACAAATTGACATCCAGTAGGTTTTAGAAGTTTTTATTTCAATAACATACCTGATCTATTGTTATACCACACCTCCAGGTAAGCTCATTAAACAACAAATGCAGTAAATAATTATTTCTATTTTTAATATTCATTATGAAAGAGGATATGTTTATATACAAAATAATTATTATTTTTATTGAAGATATTATTTCAATTTTAACAATTTAAATTCAGATAAATGAAATAATTTATTTTGAAATCAATCATGAAAACATGACAAAAATGCAGTTATCCAAAATGAAAAAATTTATGTATAATTATTTAATAAAAGTATTAACTATAAAATTATTATAATTACTTATAATGAATTATAAATAATAGTACATAAATAATTGTACATTTAAAACAATTTTAAATTTTTTTTTCTTTATAAATGGCATATTGATATGATAATTTGAAAAACATTATATTTATTATTCATTGAAATATTAATCTTTTTAGAAATTTTAAAAAAATCCATCAAAAAATATTTTGAAATATTTACTTTAAAAATGAAATTCATTTATTTATTTAAATTCTTTAATAGGGGATAAATTAATATTAAAAAACTGTTGAAAACATGATGTAACCTCTATTAAGAAAAATTAATTTTTAAGGATCAAAATGAATATATTCATTTTTCTCTCCTAGAATTAGTATAACATGATTGTAAAAAATATTGAATATAAAAAATAAAATAAGATTTTATTAATTTAGAAATTATGACTAATTTGTTTTACTAAGATAAATCCACATCATCAATATAAAAACTTCTTTTCAAAAAAACAATTTCTTTCACATTCAATTTATAACTAATGAATGTATTTTCTACATTTATAAACCATATAATTATCATAATTTATTTGTAATATCAATTCCTAAAAATTTTGTTTCTAGGTTATAAAAATCATATAAGGTAACATTATTTTAATGGTATAATTAGATTCTTTTAAACATAGTTTGGTGTGTGACCCAAGCTATCTAAGAAATTGAATTTCATTGAAAACAAATTCCTAAAATAACGTGGTGTTAAATATTACTACCATTAAAAATAATTTCACCCAAAAAATTTATTTATATAATCCTAAATATTTAATATAAATTTTAATCATCATATCCAAATGACCCCATGTATTTTATGTATATTTTTCATTTATCTATTAAAATTTGACCAGGGAGTGCTTTTAGTTCATAAAACTAATGTTTTTTGATCTAGAATATCTACAAGTAATTCCCCATAAAAGTGATATTGGTCTAGTGGTATTTTCTCTAAGTTTAACACATGTGAATTATTTGGTATGTACTTCCTCAAGAGATATACGTTAAAAAAAATATGAACATTCGAAAGATTTTTCGGATGCACCAAATGATAAAACACTATCCCGAATTGATCCAGAATCACGAAGGGGAAAAATATCTGGGATTATTTTCACCATTTTTCAAAATCACATAACCTTTTTTTGTTAGAGAAATTCACAAAAAAAACATTTTCACCCACATTGAAAACTTTATCCTGCAAATGATTGTTAATATAATTTTTTTATTGAATTTGTGCCACCCTTATGGGTTGTTGAATAGATCATATCTTATCTGCAATTTCATAATCTAGATTTGGTCATAATAGGTTTAATTCTATATGTTTGATCTTGAACATTAGGGTTATACACTTGTTTTTATATGGGGATTCATAAGGATTCATATTAATTCTTGAGATAAATCTGATGATGATAGAAAATTTTACTACATGAAATTATAGAGCCTAACCAACTAGGAATTATATTGATAAATATCTCATCCAATCATCCTAGGTGTGAATATATATATATATTACAAACAATATATCTGATGACGATAAGTAGTGCTAAAAATTATCATCATCTAGTGCATGTTGGTTCCTTCTACAAAGAATCGCGGAAAACCTCATATCCCAGTTAGACATAATATAATATGGTAATGCATGTAGCTCTTAAAATTCAGTATTTCATATTCGAGAATAATTGTCATGATATAAATCATCTCGTCATGTTATTATGTTTTCTAACAATGTAAGGTAATAGACTACATCCAAAATATCATTATGACCTTTAGATTTCTAGGGGAATCTAACAATAAAATCAATTATGATGTTTTCCCATTTCCATTCTGGTATGGTTAATTATAATAACACCCTTTTAGACATTTTCATCTTATTATTAGCATGTTGACATACAAGTCACCAAGATATGATATTTTCAATATAACTCTTCATTTTTTCTCACATCAAATACTCTTTCAAACCCCAATTAATATCTGTAAATACAAGAATAATTGATAATTATAAACTATAATCATCCTATAATAGACCATTAATCCAATATGGATTGGATGAAAATGATACATTATTCCAAAAACATATTAGTCCACTATAATAAGGCATAAGATCATGAATATTTTTCATCTTCTTTTATATAACTACATCTTCATTCAATGCATCATTAATATTCACTTAGATAGATGGTAGAAAATTCATTTGAGAAATATAATATTTTCCCCCATCCATATTTATTTTTCGATCCATCCTTTATGAATCCATACTTATTGGAACATTTATGATTGTCATCATAGATACGATATAATAAACATTTCAAATCATAGAATCATACATCATGTTCTCTTTTTCTTCAAATTAATGTATTGAGAAGTAATAAACATTAATTAATTCCAAACATCTATTTTTGTATGTATTTTACTCATTTTTTGTGAATATGTTGTAATATTTTATGATTAGTAAACATGTCGCACATATGTCATTAAATATATTTCATCCAAATAATGTATGAAAAAACCATATCTTTCTCCAAATCATGAATAGGGTAAATTCTATCATGAACCATAAATTATGATGAGATATGTGGAATGGACATATCATTATAAATGAAAATTTATCATTTCCGATCATTTATAGGTAAATATAAATTTCAAATTGATCTCTACTTCAGTTTAATTTAAGAATAGGTGCATCAACTGACCTTTAAATTAATTTTAGGAAATTTTATTCACATTCCATTTTCCAAAGTAAAATGGATCCCTTAAAAGTAAAGATAGTTATTATAGTAAATTATTATGAGGAAATTTTCAAAAAATATCTAGAATATTATCCCAAACAAATAAAAAATTTGAACTGAGTCCTAGTGGTCATTCAAGGAAATTGTTGAACAACATCATCCTTTTATGGATCCACAAATATACCCACTCTTGTGATTGTATAACAAAAAATGAATCCAAATGTATCTGAAATTAAAATGATGTAATTTTCCCACAAAAATATTCATTCATCAATGTATTAAATAAAATTACCATGTGATCTTCTGGCTCTTACATTTTCATTGAATGTATAATAATATCATCTATAAATAAAACCATAAACTGACCAATGTAATATCTAAATAATAAATTCATTAAAACCATGAAAATAATTTTGTAATTAATATGACCAAATAGTATCACTGTATATTTTTATTGGATAAACATTTCATGGAATTTTATATTGTGAATATCATCCTTTATGACCCTCAATATATGATATCTAGAACGAAGATAAATCTTGTAAATGTATACATATCTATGTAGTTGAATAATAAAGTCATAAATATGGGGTAGATGATTTAGGAACCAGACACTGTGGAAGCACAACAATTTTTGGGGCCCACAATTTCCTTTTATATAATTTATGTGCAATCTGTGATCAATAATATTGCGAATTATTTTATCCACGGATTAAAATCAACATTTCTGAAAAAACAATCGCATGATCCAAGAGATAAATGATCATTAAAATCATGTTTATAGTAAATTTATTTAATTTCACAAATAAAAGAATACTTAGATCTTTGGTACATTCTTTATTGGTGACATTGATCGTATAAAATTACCCACCCGCATTGTTTCATGGTTTTTGGGATGATCTAAACTAGAATCCATATAACGGTGATCCACACGTGCTCTAATGGCCTCTGATGGACACATAATTTTCTCTAGATTATGGAATGGAAATATGAGTGTCATTTATCGTTAATTATTGATCACTTATTCTTTGGTCGCAAAGAACATATTCCATTCTTGGCATGGGTGGGAAGTGGATTCTAGGTAAAAATTGTTTGGCTCAACAATTATCAATTCACAGGGTGTTCATTTCGGTACATGGAACAATTGGTGTACTAGTCTATATACCATAATGTGGATTTTGTTAAATTATTTAATTGAATAATAACAATTAAATACATTAATAATCATAGATAAAACTCATTCTTTTAAAAATTATACCACATCATTATTTATGGTGTGCTAATATGCGCAAAAAGGAATTATAAATGAAATTCCACATCCTAAAATAATAGCACCATTATTATTTTGTAAATTGTACCAACTAGAAAAATAATTATATAAAATATTGAGAATAATTGTATTACTAATGGACCAACCTTGTCCCACTTGAACCCCATTTCCATTTCTTTAACACTCAAAAAAATAAATAAATAAATTATTCACTTAAATAAACAAATTTAATATCTAATAAGATCATATTTATTAAATGGTCAATAAAATAAATAAATAAATAAATATTATTTAATTTATTCTATTATTTTAATTTGAAAAAAAATTATTTCACAATGTTTAGAAATATAATTATTCCAGTAAATAAATTCGAATCGAATTTAATCGAGACCACAAAAAACATGTCGTTTGTGACCCTCTTGTATTATTTCTCATTGGCATTCAACTGGCTTGCATAATGTCCAAGTGTACTATATAGTAAAAGGTCAAGGTACTAATGAGAAATATCTTGAAGTCATAAAAATGAAATCCACATATGAAGATATACTATTTAATATAATTCATTTGGATCAATATCTCATCAAGTAGGTTTCATGATAGTGTCATCAAGGTTTATTCTTTATTTTCTGTTCCTTGACTACTGAAAATAAACTCATAATTACATCATGGCCATGGAATTTAACATGAGGGTTCTATTTAAATCAAAGGGACTATATAACAACCTTAATAAATGGGAGGTACAATGAATTCCTTGACATATTCATTAGTAACATGCCACTCGTGACACACCCAACATACACTAATTCACAACGACAGACAGCTTGAATGTTTTCATAATTAAGTCAAAGGGTGTGATTCATGACACATATTAATGATAATAATAATTTCTCAGTACCATTACACATTATCATATATAGGAATATCTTATAATACCCAAATATGTGTCATCCCTAATGTTGGGTCATTTCACATAAACATATGTCTTGGGTATTACCAAGTGAAAACATTCTGAGAGGAAGTCTCATTTGATTACGAGTAATCTCACATCATGGTATGTATAAAATTTGTCCCATAAAAGTTTTACATCCTTCCATAGAATGATATTTATGAATATTTTTATATCATTTCATTATTCTTTCCATAACAGGATACTGTCATGACCTTATCAATGTAATATATACTCTAGGAAATTATTACATTATATTCATCTAGAACAATGAAAATTATCTAATAATATGTTTATTATTTAAATTCAATAATTATTAATTTTACCAAAGTAAAAAAGTTTGTATTAGGACACTAACTCTTAAAAACACCATCTTGGACTAGAGCCAACTACATATGACTTTTAGTTCACTAGACCTCACATAATGATCATGTTTATTTTGAGTCAATGCTCTAGTGAAGGGGTCTTCCACATGGTCCTCCAAGGAAATAATTCTTATGGAAATGTCACCACTCTATGAAAAATATATCAATATATTATACTTAATATGTACGTACTTTATCTGTTGATGTAACCTTTGATCTTTTGTAAGATCCACCAATATAGTATTACCACAATAATGTGTGATCGGATCTTTACTTCTAGGTACCACATATAGCTCATTGATGAATCGTTGCATCCAAACAACTTCATTAGATGACTCAGAATCTTTGACATACTCAAACACTACTATATAATCTATGAATAGAATCTACCTTGAGCTCATCCAATTCACAACACCTCCATTCAAAGTGAATATGTATCCCGTTTGCGACTTCATTTCATCTAGAGAAGTCATGAAAATATCATATTCATCTCCTATAATGACTAGTTACTCATAAACACTATAAACTAATAACATATCCTTTGTATGCCTTATATAATTATGGATAGGAATGAATAAAATCCAATGGTAGCCACCATGGTCACCTTGTTATATTCATAATGAACTCAATGTGTAGCAAACATCTTAACTAGTACATATCATGGTATACATGACTAACCCAATCAATGATGCATATAGAGTCCATTCCATTCCCTCTCTATCATCATGCATACAAGGACACATCTTCTTGGAAAGGTGAATTCCATGAGACAGTGGAAATAATCCTCTATTGGACTATCCCATACTAAATCTCTTCATTATATTGTGAATATATGTACTTTATCATAAGCCTAGTAATCTCTTAGATCAATCTTGATGGTTCCTTATCCTATAAAAATATGTTTCCCCACCCAAGTCCTTTATTGAGAACCAATGATTCATCCATGCCTTAACAGAATGAAAGACTGGTATCTTTTTTTCAATAAGTAATATGGCTAAAACATTTATTCTTAGGAAAATGACAACACTCCCCCAAAACCATTTGTAGACCTAAGGCTCACATTCATTATTAATAAAATAAAACTCTTTTATAGAATCATTAAAACGAATGGTCCGTTAAATGGATGGTTTATTTAGTCCACAATTGGATTTAGGAAACATTCATATCTTATTATCATACGTTGGAATCAAAAAACCTTTAGGTTGTGTCATATAAATGTCTTCTTGAAAGTTACTGTTAAGGAAGGCAGTTTTGACATCTATTTTCCAAATCTCCTAGTCATGGTAAATAGTAATGTACAATATAATATTGAAGGATTTACTCAATGAAATTATTAAAAATATTTCATCATATTGAATTCCTTGACACTATTAAACCCTTTTACAACTAGTCATGCCATATAGGTACTCATTTGTCCTTTCGTGCCCAGTTTATTCTTGAATACCCATTTTCATCCAACATGCATTACATCAACTATTGGATCTAAAAAAATCCTGACGTGGATATGGTACATGGAATCCATTTTGGAATTCATTTCATCATTCCACTAGGCAATGTGTATGCCACTTACTACGTACTTGTAGGTTCGAGGATCATTATTATCATGAAATAATGGGTCAAAATCCTTGGTAACTAGAAAACCATATAATTCCACTTCTCTAACCATTCTTGTACACCTATGTTGTACATGTGTCTCTGGAACATATTTAACTTCCACTGGGTTTTTGTAATCATATTTTCTACAAAATCATTTTTACATTGAGCATCACCTTCATCAAAATCTATCTAGCTATGACTATCTCTTTTTGAGATGTTCTCCCTTTACCGAAATATGGGGTCTCTTGTCACTATAACTTTTTTATGAGGGGAATTATATGAAATATCACCTTGTTTACATGGGTTAAACTATTATGTTACAATGTTTTCCTCTAGGGTTATGTTTGATACCTAAAAAGGCCTTAAAATGCTCCTCTACCCCATACACGTAAGTTCAATAACATGCCTTTTCTCTCACTACAATAATCACATGGAATACCATTTATTGATTTAGTTTGTACCTAGTTTAGTATGTGTTCTTTTGTTTGTAACAAATTTCTCCAAAAGGATAATGTAATAATGAAATGATTCATCATTGATCTCACCATGTACAATAATGTTTGGTTCCTCCTTTTTCTAAAACCATTCCACTAATGCATGTACGAAGGATTGAATTGGTATAAGATCCCAAAATCATATATGTAATAAATGATGTCTTGATTAAGATACTCTCCACCTTGATTGAGTAGAGTTCCTTAATATTAATTCCTTTATGGTTCTCCACATCATTCTTGTATTATTTGATCATTTCCGAAGAAACCGACATATACGTCATTATGTAGATATATCCCTATCTACAATAATCATAAGTAAAATTTATGATGTTTGAGTACCCACCACTTTCTTAAATTTGAAATAGACCACACACATCTGTATGAACCAATTTGAGAAGCTCTATTTCCCCTTCACCATTCCAACTAAATGGATCTTTGGTCATTTTTCCTTGTAATCACGCATTACATATACTTATAGGTTTTAGTTCGAAATAATCAAAATATCCTTTTTGATTTAACCTTTTCTGGAATTCCTCATTTACATGATGAAGCCAGTGATGCCAATTTTGGGTTTGGTATGACTCATGAATGGAATATTTATTATCAATTTCCATTACATTATTTTTGTAGTCCAACAAATAAATACCATTTTCTAAATGATCCCTACCAAAAAAAATTCTATATTTATAAAAAAAGTAACATTCATTTCTAAACATAAAAAAAATCAGTTTTATCTATTATGGATACATAAATTTTGTTTTTGGTTATAGAAGGAACATAGAAACAACTCTTTATCACAATGATCATCCAAGTTGTCAACGTTAGGAGGTAGTCCCCGACAGCTACAACAACATGAATGGATCTATTGGATGCTCAAATATCTAACTCCCCTTAGTCAATTTCCTTTAATATACTTGTTTTTTCTATTTTAAAACATATTTTATAACCGTAAGGTCTATCCAATACTAAAATTTTAGAAATAGATAAATTGAACTTGATAACAAACACAACTGATGCTTCCCCTTGCTTTTTTGACTAGGTGCAGTTTTTCTTCGAATGGCACTTCTTGCGACATGTGAATAAACATCTTCATATTACTGTGTCTCCCCTTTGACCATAATATTGTTGGATGGTCATGAATATTCTTTGGGATAAAATATCTTCACCATTCTTTACCTTTTATTCACCATAAGAACAGAAGTCTTTTTTCACAATATATCTTTTTCCACATGGTAAATGAGGATAAGAATATCAGATACAGACTTCTCAATGTTGTTCATATTTAAAATAACAAAAACTATGGAGTATATATGATTTACTGAAGCAATAATGACATTTTTTTTCCGTTTCTTCTAGGATTTTAAATCCTCTAACCTCTAGGAGATAAATATATGGAATGAGTTTCACAATATGTGGACCTACTGAGGCACCCTCTCGAAGAATACTCTAAAAGAGTACATTGAGTATCTAAAAAAATTATTATATTTCTCTCTAATGGTAAATAACCCGTAGGTTCTTAAGCATGATATAATCATCCATTTTTCTTGAGACTATTGAGTACCCTTGATATTTATGATTGCATTAAACATTGATCATCGACCATTTCATTCAAATGTTTCTCATAGACCAGGAAATCCTCATCACATCCCTCTTTTTTAGGTAAAGGCCCCATCCATAAACCTTACTTAATCTTGAGTTATTAAAAGATTACACATTTAGGATCTTTTCATGTTTAGAGTTTTAGAGAATTAGATCATAAAACTTGCATTACATTCCACATTTAAACAAAGTGGTTACACAAAAGACAGTATTCATTTTTTCCCATCAATTGAAACATATTTAAAAAACTAAATCACGGATTCTTTCTTGACACATACTTAACACTTTCATCATATCTTATACCTTTCCCTTGACCTGTGAAAAACATTTAAAAAAACTTGAGATGAGCATAAAAAGCTCAGTAAAGGTTATAAAAAATATGGAAAGGAAACATGAGTTCATATATACATAAGAATGAAATCATACATTACCCATAAAACATAGGCACTTTAATATACCTCATCAAATCATGAATAAATCATAGAAATCATAATACATAAAAGGTAACTTGGGGAATTCATAACAATCTTACGTAGGGAGTAACCCTCTTGGTTACATTTGGAATACCCACTACAGTATATTCCCTAAATCTCTTCAGATAAACCTTAACGTTTCACTTCTTCACGTTAACCAATTCATTGGAGAGCTATATCAGGCTCACCTGACCTTAGTTTATCACGGAACCACCCATCTTCATAACAATGACCATGAACCATAACTTAATCGTATCACATAAATCATGTATAAAGGAAACATAACATTTCCACCTTTCAATCACAAGATATCAATACAACACATTGATATAAATACATTATGAAAACCATTTTGAATACCAAAATAAATGAAATTTCAAACATGGTATTTATTTTTCTTTTAAAAATAAGGTTTGGCTTGTAGAGGAAGCCGAAACACAAATAATGGTCATGGCGGCGGAGAAGTCATTGTCGCCGCATATGTATGACAAAACATTCCCTTTTTTTGTTTAGTAAACACTTCTTATAAAAAATATTCCTTTTGAACAACGTAAAAGTCAAAGGGGTTTATACACTGTATAAAAGAATGTTGTGTATAAAACAAAATATGCCTCAATGAATGGAGATTGAGATGAAGTCCCATACAAAGAAGATATCCATGGATTAAGGATAAATCAATTACATAATTATGTGTGACAAATGAATACATGAAATATAAGTGGATATTAAGTGTCAAAAATCATAGTTTATTCACACATATTCATAGAACGACATATTCAAGGAGTACAGGTTTATCCCAAATAATCAAATTTGGGTTAAGAAGTCCCCTTGCAAAAATTTGACAGCCTAACGGCGTCACTAAATAATTCAGAAAATGAGTTGATGAGAGATAAAAAGGGTATCTCATTACATTTAAATAAAATTTAAATCAATAAGGATATAGAAGAACATATCCCAACATAATAGTATGTGAATTAAAAGACATAACAAAATAAGTCTTTTAAAAAGAGGAGGGTGAAAGGTTCCCTTACCGACATGGGTATCTTTCGAGACATGCACCCTGTGAAAGAAGGAAAATACAAAACTGATGTAAATACTCATGAATGAAATTATACTACACAATGAGTAAAATAATTGGTAGTACATACACCACTCAAAGGAAATTGTGGCATATGTAGCATAAATCTCACGATAATATAAGTGAGATTAAAAATCCCTTACGAAAACTCGACAGCCTAACGACTCCACTTAAGACATCCAAAATGGATTGATGAGAGAGAATAGGGTCTCTCATCATAATAACATAAAAATTACAGTACGATTAATATAAAAGAACAACCCAATAACATGAAATATTAGCTTTAAATGGAATGACATAAAAGAGTGTACTTAAAAATAAAGAGAGGAGTAGGATCCCTTACCTCAGGTCCGACTTGACTCGATCTTTCTTTAATCTCCTGAATAATAAACTTGAGTTAATTTCTAATTCCTTAAGAACCTTTTTCAAGTTCATTATTCCTTTTATATCACTTATTACAATGTCATGAACACTACGTAATAATTTTAGTTAATAATGGTCATTTAAATGATCATTGGTACTTGAGTCAAAATATGCTCTTTATAATTACAAGTTGTTCATGTATCCATTATTTCCCGAGTTATAATAATGATTTATATATCATATATATCATATATATCTAGTATATAAATGCATTTATAATATAACATAATCATTTACAGGTAAGAAATGAAATGCACTGTTCATGGAGACGGTAAGCTGTACGTAAGCATGAACGCTACTTTCATTTCTATTTCATATTTTATAGAACGGAATCATAATGAAAAAAAGTTATATAATAATTCCAGTATAATATAATATATAATACCATTAATTACATCCTTTATACATCCCACATATGGCATTAACGAATCAAATCACTTTGAGGGGGTGGTAGTCCGCACTTCCTAAAATGAAAATATCGCGTTTACTCATAATGGTAACCATAAAGGATATTCCATAAATTAAAAATACAGAATCTTAAGTAAAACATAAACATATTATATATAATATATAAATATATTTACATCTTAATGTCCACATTTGAAGGTGATATATGAGTGTTTAACAATTATCGTTTCGTGAGGTAGAAATTCGCCATCCACGGAAACAGTATGTTCTTTAACAATTAGATGTAGGTGTGTGTAAGTGTTGATCGAATCCTTCTTATAAAATCATCATAGTATATTTAAGATAAAATATTTGTTACAAAATAAATGAATATAAAGATTTTAGGGGGTTGGAGAAGCAAAATAAAACAAAAGGACTCAAGTGAAGACATTACCTTAAAATCGGGTAACTCCCTTTGGTTTGAGATAAAAGGCTTCCTTGGGAAGACTTCTGCCCAAATTGAGGCTTCAAGGAGTTATAGAGAAATTTGGAGAGACAAAATGGGTAGAGGTTGGCCGAGCAAAAGGCTTTGGAAGTGTGGGTAAGGAGGTAGAGGTGGGGGCCCTTTTATAAGAGGAGAGGAGGGGCACTCTTGGAATGTAAATAAATGTTACTTTATTTTAGAATGAGTTTCGGATTTTAATGGTCCCACATTGAGGTGTTTCGAGGATAAGGTTATAAGGGTTCGAAATCCACCCATAAAATTGGTTTTGTACATTTTTAGGTCTTAGATTTTACATTATCTTTCCATTTTATTAAAATCGTTAAATAATGAGGTCATCGCTGCGTCATGATGATGTCATAAGTAATTTAATTCATATAATGTCTAAATATTATAAAAAAACTATGATTTTGGAAAGCTTTATATATTTACAATGAGTATTTATTGTCAAAAATTAGACTTTTATAACCCCATGTAAAAATTGTTTTAGTAAAACATGCCATCTTTGTGTCATTTTTTACTTTAACATTAAATAAAAAGGTATTTATGTCATTTTCCAACCAAAGTGGCTCAATGGGGTCCCCAAGTTGACCCATGGACATTCTTGTCCGGCCATGACACATAAAATGAGGGTAGGACATCTGTCTAGGTCATTTTATTTTATTAAAACATTATTCTTACCTTAAACTACACTAATTACCTCTAATCGCGATTAAAAACTTATGAAGTTACTATTCACCAAAAAAATATTCTAATCCCATTGAACCACATTTTAATTCTTAATGAAAAAAATTTATGTCGGATTTTTGAAATTCAACACTCAAATATTTCAAAATTTCATTTAAACGGAAAATCAGTTTTTATAAGTACCACTTAGTGGTTTGACTATTCATCAAAAATTGAAGTTCTTTAGAAAATTACCAAAAATTCACCCTAAGTTATATTTGATATTCTGAATTCAAAAATTATTTCTATTTTAAAAAATTCAAAACATATAAGTTTCATTAATTAATTTTCTAATTAATTCTCATTGTCAAAACAAATAGCTTGTTTTTATGAAAGAAACATTATCAAAAGATTGACACTAGTTTAAGTCTGTTTTCAAAGTGACATTAATTCCAAAGACCACTATTGGATTAAATGGTAAAAATATATTCTAGTTTAACTTTAAAACCAATTAATAAGATAATCTAATCATATAAATAAATTATATTAAAAAGAGATTTTGAATTAAAATACAACATTTTTCACTATTCATTAAAAATTGAACTTTTTCAGAAAAATACCAAATATTTACACAAAGTAAATTTTGATGTCACGATTCTAAAGAAGAATTTTATTTTGTCAAATATAACACATAAAATTGTCACAATGCTGATTTAAAAGAGGTTCGCCATCAAAAGGCGGTTAATCGACTTTTTAAAGAATATTAGAATGTTTACGCTTAAAATTGAATTCATTCTCATTTTTAATCCTATAAATTTTATTGTAAAAAGTAAAAATATTTGACAAACATATATAATCATTTATTATTTTGTTCTATTCATTCCCTCCATCACAACAGCTAGGCGTTAACTACCATTTAAAATAATATTATTTTTTTATTAGAGTGCAACGTAAGATTCCCAAGAAACTTGTCGTTGCGTGTTGGGTACGCCATTGAGCATAGCGTCCCCTTTGAAGTTATATTAAAATTTTATTCAAAAATATGGATAAATATAAAAATTCCATATTCTTTATTTATCTGGGGTGTTACAACCTTCCCCCCTTTTAGGGAATTGCTTCCTCGCAATTCTAAAATTGAGCTTGGAAACATCCTTGAAAGTCCCACATCGGAATAAGAGTCGGTAAAACAATCACTTTAAAATAAAGAAAGATAAGTATTGAGGTATCCCGTGTTAACCCATACTAGAATTCCATGTAGGAAAACATGGACATGGAAGAAAAAAACAAAGGGTCATGTTCTGATGGAGAGTGATAGTAAACATGTCTAGGAGAAAGTTAACAATAAGAAAATCACAAACTTGTGATGGGTTAAACTGTATTCGATTCCCCAGTAGGAAGAGTTAATAGACAACATCTTTGTTTAAAGTTACTTTTTATTGAGGAATTTATTCATAAGGAAACATAATCACTTATCATGTTGACTTTTATATTTTACTAGATTCCTTAATCAAACTCATATTTTCACCGAAAGACGAGTATTTAGGAAGACTTGATTGCATTAAGAGTACTATAATCAACATCTAGAGAATCACCTAATCCACAAAATCGAACTATATAATTCCCATGTCTTTAGACTTTAACCAAAACCAAAACCAAAAAGGTTATTACAAGATCAGATAATCCAGAAAAGGATAACCCTTTATAAAAAGAAAATCTATTCTTAATCTCCAAAATTTTTCCAACAAAACCCAAAGTTCAAAGAGTACCATTCGATAAACAATTTGTCAATAAAATTAATCAAAGTAAACCAAACTAAGATTGAAACCCAAATATTTGAAGGATTTATTCACATAGTCTTCCAAGTTAAATCGTAACATTTATCCCCAAACAAAATTAGTTGCCCTTAATGTATCGTATTGAAAAGTAATTAACCTAATCACATATCCTCCGTGATAGGTTAATAAATTTCCATAGATAACCCAAAATCAACTTACTCTTAATTCATAAAATCATCTAACTAAAAATAATTAGTCAAAATTACCAGGGACTTCACGTAGTCCAGTGGTAGGCGATAAATACCAGTTTCACTTTGGTTGTGGGTTCGATTCTCGCAGCTTTGTCCGACGCGACGGGTTGTCACACGGTCTGCATGTTGACCTTTTTCCAAAACTATATAATTCTCAAATCATTCCCAAAAAGAGATAAAATCATCAAAAATAACCATAACATAATTTAACCTCAATTTAATCTCATGCCATTCACTTCCATCATAACATATAGTAACCCATAATTACCTCAAAAGTAAAGATCATATAAACCCAAATGGTTCTCTATAACTATGTTTACAAAAGAACAGATAAATATTCCTTGAATAAAATTTTCATATATTAAACATCAGGGTTACACATACTATAAAAATTTTTCTAATGTAACCCCATCATCAAAAGTGACTTAATACTCTGATGAATTTCACCATAACTCTTGAAGCCCTTATATGTTGACCTCTTACTCATTCAACATTATTAATGATACATTAACCATTCCTTCCAAACTTATTATGAAATACTTCTTTCCTACAAACAAAATCATGAATCGTATCCTAAGATTCCAAAATAGGAAGAAAAAAAAGTTATGAAATAATCCATACCTTTGACTTGCCATTGTCAGTTTCTTCATCCTCAATCGGAATGGAATTAGGTATTGGTAAACGAATATTTGTACGATCTTGGTGATCCCATTCATGGAACATCTTCATAGTACATGTGTTTGCATAATGACCATGCACACCACATTTAAAACATTCAATTGATCCCTCAGAAAGCACTTCTTTCCCTTTCCTCGAGTCAACTGGATGCTTCCTTTTTCCATGGCAGGTTCATGCTTTTTGATCGTCATTTACACATCTATAGCATATTTCTGTCCTTTTGAAACATTTTCCTAGGTGTTTCTTTCCACATCTTTGACACATAGGTTTTTGAACATACATACCTTTTTTATTACTACCCATAGTTCCGTAGGGATTTGTATCTCGCATATAGGATTCCTTATAGAAATCACCAAGGTTCAGGTGGTCAATCATGACTCCAGATAGTTGGTTGAGGATAAACACAAGAGTTTTCATTGCAGCTCCCATATCATTCATTTGCTTCCTCAAAAAACTGTCACCGTTTTCTTCACATCCACTGTTACTTTGGTGCCTGTTAGATCCAGCCATTTACAAAAACCAAAATGGTCAATGTGAGTATATCAACAAAACCATCATGTACTAATTAGGAATATAAACACTAAGATATACTTACTCATTAACTTTATCTAAAACTAGGACTCTTTCTGAATTCCTAACCATTATGGTAATGTCAATTATGCTTAAATAATACCCTAACCTCTAAAGTTATGTAAACCGACCATTGATACCAACTATAAGGACCCAGCCTTAATCCTTACTTAATCTTGAGTTATTACAAAATTACACATTATGGATCTTTTCTAGTTTAGATTTTTAGAGAATTAGATCATAAAACTTGCAATACATTCCACATTAAAACAAAGTGGTTACATAAATGATAGAATTCATATTTTTCCCATCAAAGGAAACATATTTGAAAAAATAAATCATGGATTCTTTCTTGAAACTTCCTTGACACTATCATCATATCATGTACCTTTCCCTTGACCTATGAAAAACACTTATAAAACTTGGGATGAGTATAAGAAGCTCAGTAAGGGTTATAAAAAATATGGAAAGGAAACATGAGTTCATGTATACATAAGAATGAAATCATACTTTACCCATAAAACATAGGCACTATAACATACCTCATCAAATCATGAATAAATCAAAGAAATCATAAGACATAAATGGTAACTTCGGGCATTCATCACATTCTTACGTAGGGAGTAACCCTCTTGGTTACGTTTGGAATACCCACCGCAGTATATTCCCTAAATGTCTTTGTAGAAACCTTAACGTTTCACTCCTTCACGTTACCCAATGTATTGGAGAGCTATATCAGGCTCACCCGCCCTTAGTTTATCACAGAACCACCCATCTTCATATGAATTCCCAAGAACCATAACATAATAGTATCATATAAAACATGCATAAAGGAAACATAACATTTCCACCTTTCAATCAAAAGATATCAATACAAAACATTGATATAAAAACATTATGAAAACCATTTTAAATACCAAAATAAATGAAATGTAAAACATGGTATTTATTTTTATTTTAAAAAGAAGGTATAGCTTGTAGAGGAAGCCGAATCTCAAATAATGGTCACGACGGCGGAGAAGTCGTTGTCACCGCATACGTATGACAAAACATTCCCTTTTATCGTTTAGTAAACTCTTCGTATAAAAAAGATTCCTTTTGAATAACATAAAAGTCAAAGTGGTTTAAACACCATATAAAAGAATGTTGTGTATAAAAAAAATATGCCTCAGTGAATGGAGATTGAGACGATGTCCCATACAGAGACAGTATCCTTGGATTAAGGATAAATCAATTACATAATTATTTGTGACAAATGGAAACATGAAATATAAGTGGATATTAAGTGTAAAAAAATCAGAGGTTATTCACACATATTCATAGAATGTCATATTCAAGGAGTATAGGTTTATCCCAAAGAATCAAATTCGGGTTAAGAAGTCCCCTTGCAAAAATTTGACAGCCTAACGGCGTCACTAAAAAATTCAGAAAATGAGTTGATGAGAGATAAAAAGGGTATCTCATCACATTGACATAAAATTTAAATCAATAAGGATATATATGAACATATCCCAACATAATAGTATGTGAATTAAAAGACATAACTAAAGAAGTCTTTTAAAAAGTAGAGGGTGAAAGGTTCCCTTATCGACATGGGTATCTTTCGAGACATGCACCCCGTGAAAGAAGGACAATACAACACTGATGTAAATAATCATGAATGAAATTATATTACACAATGAGTAAAATAATTGGTATTACATACACCACTCAAAGAAAATTGTGGAAAATGTAGCATAAATCTCACAGGAATAAAAGTGAGATGAAAAATCCCTTACGAAAACTCGGCAGCCTAACGGTGCCACTTAAGACTTCCAAAATGGATTGATGAGAGAGAATAGGGTCTATCATCATATTAAAATAAAAATTATAGTATTATTAACATAAAAGAACATCCCAATAACAAGAAAGATTATATTTAAAAGGAATGACATAAAAGAGTGTACTTAAAAAGAAAGAGAGGAGTATGATCCCTTACCTCAGGTCTGACTTGACTCGATCATTCTTTAATCTCCTGAATAATAAACTTGAGTTAATTTATACATCCTTAAGAACCTTTTTCAAGTTCATTATACCTTTTATATCACTTATTACCATGTCATGAACACTATGTAATTATTTTAGTTAATAACGGTCGTTTAAACGATCATTGGTACTTGAGTCAAAATATGCTCTTTATAATTACAAGTTGATCATGTATCCATTATATCCAGAGTTATAATCATGATGTATATATCATATATATCATATATATCCAGTATATAAATGCTTTTATAGTATTACATAATCATTTAGAGGTAAGAAATGAAATGCACCGTTCATGGAGATGGTAAGTCGTACGTACACATGAACGCTACATTCATTTCTATTTTGTATTTTATAGAATGGAATAATAATGATATAAAGGCATATTATAATTCCAGTATAATATAATATATAATACCACTAATTACATCCTTTATACGTCCCACATATGGCATTAACGAATCAAATCACTTTGAGGGGGCGGTAGTCCGCACTTCCTAAAATGAAGATATCGTGTTTAATCATAATGGTAACCATAAAGGATATTCCATAAATGAAAAATACAGAACCTTAAGTAAAAAATAAACATATTTTATATAATATATAAATACATTTACATCTTAATGGCCACATTTGAAGGTGATATATGAGTGTTTAACAATCATCGTTTCGTGAGGCAGAAATTCGCCATCCACGGAAACAGTATGTTCTTTAACCATTATATGTAGGTGTGTGTAAGTGTAGCTCAAATCCTTCTTATAACAACATCCTAATATATATAATATACTATATTTGTTACAAAAGATATGAATAAAAAGAGTTTAGGGGGTTGGAGAAGAAAAATAAAACAAAAGGACTCAAGTGAATACATTACCTTAAAATCGGGTAACTCCCTTTGGTTTGAGCTAAAAGGCTTCCTTGGGAAGACATATGCACAAAGTGAGGTTTCAAGGAGATAAAGAGGGATTTGGAGAGACAAAATGGGAAGAGGGTGGCCGAGCCAATGGCTTTAGAAGTGTGGTTAAGGAGGTAGAGGTGGGGGCCCTTTTATAAGACGAGAGGAGAGGCACTCTTGGAAAGTAAATAAATGTTACTTTATTTTAGAATGAGTTTCAGATTTTAATGGTCCCACATTGATGTTTTTAGAGGATAAGGTGATAAGGGTTCTAAATCCACCCATATAATAGGTATTTTACATGTTTTGGTCTTGGATTTTACATTATCTTTCCATTTTATTTAAATCGTAAAATAATGAGGTCATCGCTGCATAATCATTTTGTCATAAGTAATTTAATTTATTTAATATCTAAAAATTATAAAAAAAAATTACTATGATGTAGGAAATATTTTGAGATTTCCAATGACTACTTATAGTCAAATATCTGACTTGTATAACCCCATGTAAAAATTGTTTTAATAAAACATCTCATGTTTTTGTCATTATTACTTTAACATTAAATAAAAAGGTATTTATGTCATTTTCCAACCAAAGTGGCTTCATTGGGTCCCCAAGTTGACCCATGGATTGTCTTGGTCGGCCATGACACATCCAATTAGGTTATTACATGTTTCTAGGTCATTTCATTTTATTAAAACATTATTCTTACCTTAAACTACACTAATTACCTATAATCGTGATTAAAAACATAATAAGTTACTATTCACCAAAAAATTATTCTAATCCAATTGAACCACATTTTACTTCTTAATGACATCCATGTATGTATTATTTTTGAAATTCAAAACACAAAGATGGAAAAATTTCATTTAAACGGAAAATCAGTTTTTATAAGTACCACTTAGTGGTTTCACTATTCATCAAAAAATGATATTTTCAGAAAATTACCAAAAATTAAACCTAAGATATATTTGATATTATGAATTCAAAAATGATGTCTATTTTAAAAAATTCAAAACATATAATTTTCATTAATTAAGTTAATAATTAATTCCCACTGTCAAAACAAATAGCGTGTTTTTATGAAACAAAAAGTATCAAAAGATTGACATTATTTTAAGTCCGATTTCAATGTGACATTAATTCCAATGACCAATATTGGATTAAATGGTATAAATATATTCTAATTTAACTTTAAAACCAATTAATAAGATAATCTAATCATATAAATAATTTAGATTAAAAATAGGGTTTGAATTAAAATACAACATTTTTCACTAATCATTAAAAATTGAACTTTTTCGGAAAAATACCAAAAATTTACACAAAGTAAATTTTGATGTCCCGATTCTAAATAAGAATTTTATTTTTTCAAATATAACACATAAAATTGTCACAAAGTGGATTTAAAAGAGGTTCACCATCAAAAGGCGGTTAATCGACCTTTTAAAGAATATTAGAATGTTTACGCTTAAAATTAGATTCATTCGAATTTTTAATCCTCTAACATTTATTGTAAAATGTAAAAATATTTGACAAACATATATAATCATTTTTTATTTAGTTCTATTAATTACCGCCATCACAACAGCTAGGCGTTAACTACCATTTAAAATAATATTATTTTATTATTAGAGTGCAACGTAAGATTCCCAAGAAACTCGTCATTGCGTGTTGGGTACGCCATCGAGCATAGCATCCCTTTTAAAGTTATATTAATATTTTATTCACAAATATGGATAAATATAAAAATGTCATATTCTTTATTTACCTGGGGTGTTACAATAGGAGAGTTAGGTAATGATGATTATATCTTGTAAGACTTCTCTTCATGGCATAAGAGAACCCAAATGTGCCTAATCTATTCCTGGAATTTACTTTTGGTGACGATGTTATCATTTTCCAGAACTGATTGTAGGGATAGTGTGGTAGAAGATCATGTAATTTTTATTATAAAATTAAAATATAATAAAAGTATCAGTTTATTGATTACATTTTATGAGAAAAAATAAATCAACTTTATTAAACCTCCCCAAATTTTATCAACTCCCAAAGACTCTCACTACTGAACATGGAATGTCCATTTTCCCTGGAATTTTAGTAGAAATGATCCTTATTCCCCTTTTAATAACCCCATGAAGGGTTTGTAAATATATTGGATGTAATTTTTTTTGGAACGATCCTTTACAACTGTGGCCTTCTATCACGACCCGACCCTACCCGGGCTCGAGCCGCAACTACCTCAAGCCCGCCTCCATAGGCCAGGGGCTGGCGACCAGCGCCGAAGGCACAAAAACTCGGGGAGGCCTTTGCCTAAGCACCTATACACACACACACATGCAGCACACTCAATACAAAAGTGCAGAGTAAAAGAAAAGGCAAGCAAAGTAAAGGGAAACTGCTATATATAGACCACAATGTGCATTGACCTCTAACAGTACAAAGTACAAACTGAAAAGAAAAGGGGAAAAACATGTGCCCAACCAAAAAGTTCCACAACCCGACAAAAGGTAAACGAAAAGAAACAACTGACGGGTCTCTCACCGGGAACCCGGCCATGACCACTGCACGCGGTCCATGCACCCGAGCTCCTATGCTCCACTGAAGTCACGCTCCACCTGTCCGTCATCTGCAAGGGCACACCAAGTGCGGGCAAAGCCCAGGCAGGGGTGAGTATAAAAATACTCAGTAGGATACCCCGAAGGCTCGAGGGAGAAACAAAGGAGGAACCGGAGGGTGAGCGGTAGAGCGAACAGAAAAGTAGAGGAGTACAACTGAGGGTACAGTAAAGAGTCCAGCTCAACCCAACAAGAGAGAGGAAGGTAGACTCGTCCAGGCACAAGATGCTGGAAACGGTGAGGAGAAGAACTTCCCGTCAATTCATCGCTACATATAGCAGGAGAGTAGACTCATCCAACCACGAGAAGCTAGACATGGAAAGCATGTGGCATACCCCGCGCGTCTTCGCCTCTCCTGGAAGGAGAGTAACCAAACCCAAGAAGTGTGTACTGGAACAATGTATATACAAGTCTATATGCTCAAAAAGAAGCCCGAACAACCTTGTAAGGGGATCTTTGTTACGTAGCTCTGCCCAAGAAAGAGTAGCCAACAGTCCCAAAAAAACACCATCGATGCCCAGCATCCCACACGTCTGCCCCGAATCGCAAGCCAAGGGGATCAATAACCACACCTCAACACTATCCGCTTTGGGCGGCATTGACTCGCCCACACGGTTTTAGATCTCGTCACAAGAACGCGTCTCGGTGGGGAAAGTGCCCCTCGCACTTGAGAGTTGTTGGGAGAGTCAAACCACACCTCGTCACTGCCTTGCAGTCGAGAGGTCTCCTCAAAGCTAAAGTCGTTCCATCACCAACCCGTACAACCAAGGGTCCCGCTCTGGTAAACACGGAGGAAAAGCCACAGACTAGCCTAGTAGAAAGGACTGAGTCTGGAATTCCAGCAAAAGACCCACTACCCAGCCCCGCTGGAGGGTAATTCATAACCAGATATCAGGTGACCCACTGCCCAGCCCTACCGGAGGGTAGACCCTAATACATAAACCGGCAACCCACTGCCTAGCCCCGCTGGAGGGTAAACCATAATAAGATAATGGGTGACCCATTGCCCAGCCCTGCTGGACGGTAAACCATAACACATCATCCGGTGACCCACTGCCCAGCCCCGCTGGAGGGTAAACGAGGAATAAGTCAACAGGCGACCCACTGCCCAGCCTTGCTGGAGGGTAGACCTGGAACTAGACGACGGGTGACCCACTGGCCAGCCCTGCTGGAGGGTAGACCCTAAGAGGTTGTCGGGTGACCCACTGCCTAGTCTCTACTGGAGGGTAGACCCTAATAGCGTCGGGTGACCCACTGCCCAGTCCCTATTAGAGGGTAGACCCTAAAAGTCAGTGAGCAACCCACTGCCAAGCCCTACTGGAGGGTAAGCCCGAGGAAGTCAATGAGTAACCCACTGCCCAGCCCCGCTGGATGGTAAAACTCAAAACCGCTCTGGCCATCTCCACTGGAGGGTACAACACTGGCCAACCGAACACGGAGTGGGTACCGCGCAACCACCCAACTCTAGCACAACTCATCCAAATGGGTTCAGCACCTGTCCCCTCACTAGGTTTCACTAACACCGCTACCGGCCAATCCATCGAGAACGAAACCAGGGGGATACCACTCAACCCTGTTGGTAAAACAGACGATCACAGAGGGACCCTCTATGTCGCGAGAGGTCAAAGTACGCAAAGGAGAACACGACACACACATGGGTCCCACACGACATGCGGCCCCACGTCAACCCCAACTGGGCACACAAACGTCTCAGGTACAAACCACATGTACCTCCAAGCGTTCTCGTATACTCCCAGAGTATACCTCATCTCCAGCCCAAGGCTATCGTGTGCACGACACCCAACGTCAACGCAAAGGCGTGACGTAACAAATCCACCTCAAAGGCCCAGGCACGGCCAACCACATCTCGTGAACCATTTATATCACTCTCCCAAGAGTGCGCGATCACACGCCAAGGGTCCGCTACAAACAAGGTAGGGCGAACCACCACTGGAGCACATTTCATGCTTCCACATTTAAAAAGATCGCGTATAAGGCTCCGCACAACCAAACAGATCGCACTGTTGTAAACCTCGCGAAAAAACACGCGAGATAGACTACTCACTCGCCTGAAACGGTCAACCGGTGAAAAAGGTACTATTCACTGTAATCAAACTCGTGTGGGCCCACCCCAAGATCCCTAAACTGAACCAACGGATCACGCCACTACGATACCCTTGGAAAAACACAGGGGATTGAATACTCAATCGCCCAAAACAAACACCCGGTGAAAAGGGCACTATTCACCGTAGCCGGGTCGGGTGGGACCCACACCACGTCTCCGAAAAAGGTCGGGCGGACTGCGCCATCGCAAAGCTCTCGGAAAAGCACGCCATATTGACTTCTTACTTGCGTGGAACGGGTACCTGGAGAAAAAGATGCATTCCGACACACCGCAGACGAGCGGTGCCACGTGGGACCGACATCCCGGTCCCGAAACTCAATGAACGGATCGCGCCGTTGCGATCCTCTCGAAAAAGTACACAAGATGGACTATCCACTTGTCCAAAACGGTAGCCCGGTGATTAAGATAGAAAAATCACCGTCGACACCGAAACGGCCCTCGTGGGCCCTGCCCCATCGTGCCGAATTTGAGCGGGCGGATTGCACCATTGCAATCCCCTCAGAAAAACATCCAAAAACGACTCCGCACACGCCCCGAACGAACGTCCGATGGAAAACTCATGAAACGGTGCGCGCAGCTCAAGAGACGGCACGTGGGCCCCATGCCTCAACTCCGGCTTCAACGCCCGGAACCACCCTGGAAACCTCCGCCGCGACGCTAGGTTCCCAACGCCACTGACGACGCTCAAAACGGACGTCGGACGCATCTGCGCCGTCCAAAACAAGAAACTCGGGGAAAACGCTCGCCCACTTAAAGATGTGTCGTGCCTCCGCGGCCCCTCGTTTCAAGAATTAAAAATTCCCAAAATCATCTCAAAAGATCCGCCTTGTCAATACAGATCTACTGCCGCAGACGGAGCGTCAAACGGACGCGCCGTTTTGAAGTTACAGACTCCCGAAAACAAGGGGCCAACCAGGCCGGTCCACCCCGGCAGGCCCGGTCCGAACCGTCGCGGCCGGCTGGCCGCGGCCCACTCCAACAGAACCGGACCCGCCTCGGGTCCAGTTTTATTCCCAGAAGACCGGCCAAAGCCGGTCTCCGCATCACGCCCATAGAACCCGCAAGATGCGGGTCCTTGCTCCCCCCGCGTCGTCGCTGATGGCCGACGACCCCGCTTGCCGACCGCGTGCCCCGGCCGGCCACCGCTGCCCTCCATCGCGCTCGCCCGACCGAGCCACTGTGCCACTCTGTGTCGACGCCGCTGCCGCCGCCTCATCCTCGGGCCGCCACCGCCTAAGTTGCCGGATCGCCGGAACCCGCCGGAAACACCCAGAACCTCCTGAATTTCCCGCAACCTTCGGCGAACGATTGCGGATGCCTCCGACCTCCGATTTCAAATCCGAAAAATGATTCGGAAAGAGAAAATTTTATACTACGCGTCCATGGGACTCATTTGAAGATTAAATGAAGAACCGATGCTAAAATTCGGGTTCAAATGGGGGCTCGGGATTTAAAACTCAAACAACACCACCTACCTCGCTGGGCTTCGCCCGGAGCTTCGCGTCGATCCGCCGGCACCACCACACCTTGCCTGAGTCACCTCGCCGGAGGTGAAGGAGGGGGAGGAGGGTTTGAGGAATAAGAGGAGGAAGAATAGGGGGTGTTTAAGTACAAATCACTTAAACGCCCGCCTGACAGCCCCAAACCCGAACTCCCGACGGGGTCGGGATTTAGCCTCCCCTAGGCTAAGAACCGCGAACTGAGCACAACGGTGGTCTCCGAATTTTATTCCAAGACCCCGTTCAAAAGTTACTAAACATAGTGCCTGAGGCCGCCAAATTACGAAAATTCCCCTAGGGCCATTTTTCACAGACGGGCCTCTCCCGCGAAACTTATACCCCTCCTAGGGTAAACAGAACGCTCCGAACTCAACGGTGCCCTCGGTTGTCCAATCCGAGCCACAGTTTAAGAGATACTAGCATTTCGAAATTAAACAAATAAATAAATTAATTAATTTATCCCTTTAACCTTCTGAAAGCAAGGGAGGGGTCCAAACATCCCGCGCCGACAAGTTTCATGTCATTATTAGGGTAAACACCCCATTCCGGACCCATCCGTACACTCGGATCCTGGATCCGAAACTCCGTTTAGGAGTTATCTCATTTATTTATCATTTCCAGTGTGAACGCACTGAAAATTTAATTCCGTCCACTTTGGGGCTCGGAATCGCACGCCGTCTGAAGGCACTGCTCTGGAATATGATCAAAAATATTACAAAGTCTTTCGTAGCAAAAACCGGGTTCTTACATCATTCCCTCCTTTAAGATTTTCGTCCCCGAAAAGCAAAACTAGGGAGCAACACAGGGTTCTAAGCCCACACCTGGCTTTCCCATACCCTGAAGAACCCACGCACAGCTCTGTGTCACCTTACACAGACCAAAGGATTGATCTGTTCACACGAGGTCGGCCCTTGCTGATGTCGTGCACCCACTCCAGACGTCGGGGTTAGGTCAAGGCGGTAGGGCATCTCGCGATCCCTTTTCACGGTCTCAAATGGCCCGAAGGACCTCGGGGGTAGCTCACCTCCCCGGTCCAACCTCTACATCACACGCCGCGACTGGAATCACCACCCGCATCTGGAACAGGGCCCGGTGATTCCCTCCTTCAGAATATCCTTATGGTGAAACACCCAATGATATCTGGTCACGCAAGGTACCACAAGCGAGGCTCTCTTACACGCTCGGAAGCGAAGGAGCCAACACCATCGACTAAAGGAACAAAGTATCACGACTTTTTCCTTACCAACACAGGGTTACAACCGACGCCCTGCGTCACCCTGGTAACACCTCAAACAATGAGCAGGGAGAAAAGCCTTTCCCACACAGAGCATAACAATTCTACTGCAAAAGGTAGAAGAGATGTAGAGCGTACTTCTTATCACCTCATGCCCTGCAGGATAATAGACATCCAAAGATCGCGGCTGCCCGCGGTCCCAACAGTCAGCTCCCGGAGCCTGACGTGGACGGCCTAGTGGTGATGGGGAGATCTCGTAACGTCATCCCCCACCTCCAGCTCCTCCCGCTCCTCCGCTAGAACCACCTCTCTGGACACTACTCCGATCACGGCGCTGCCTCTCCCATGGTGGTGCGCCTGCTGCCTACCCGAAGCTCTCATAAACTCGGGTCGGGCAGTCTCGTGCCAAGTGACCTCGCCCGTTATAAGAATAGAATCGGCGCTCTCTGGGCTCCCCTGGTGCCCTCTGGTGCCACTGTGGTGAACGACCACGGCCCGAGATCCACTCAAGGAAGGGCATCCTCGGCTGAGGACCTGCACCATTTCGACATAGTGGTATAAGACCACGTCTCCCAAACTTGCAGTGGGAAGGCCACCTGAATCGAGGTCCTGTCCCCCGGCACCTGCTAGCTACGACAGACGTCCCGGCTCCATCGCGCCCACTGCCACTACCAACCACAAAACATGACAGAAAGCCCTCTGTCACCAGCATCTGCTCTAGAACCCCGACATATGTGGAATTTCCCAAGGGTACTATGACAGCACAAATCTATCAGCGGAGACCCTACTCAAAATTCCATGCTCGGATGTCATCGTCACGGACCAAGTCCGGGTAAAAGTGTGCACGGTCTGCAAAACTAGCCGCGTACTCAGCCACCGTCATCCCTCCCTGCTAAAACTGCAGGAGCTCTTGAATCCGAACAGAGTAAAAGCAAGAGGGGAAAAACTCCTCACAGAGCAACAACTGAAAGTCTCCCCACAAAAGCGACGACTCGCCAAGAACTGAGTCACCGAACACCACCAACGCCAAGCTGATCCACAAAAATGGGTGGCTGCCCAAGCCGCTCTCTGATCTGTTGGCGTCTGCACAAGCCTGAAAAGGCGAACCACTGGCTCGAGCCAAACCTCTGCTGCCTGAGGGTCTGGCTCACCACTAAACATCAGCGGTCTCTACCGCTAGAACTCACGGAGCGCGCTGAACCTGCGCTCAAGCTCAGCCTGCTCTACTGAATCTTCCTGCTGCTCAACAGGTGGGGGTGCTGCTACCGGCCCTCCTGGAGAAAGGGGCTCGCATGATGGGTCCTAGACTGTGGCCTCGTTGCTCACAAGGTCTTCGTCACGAACCAAAGCTGGTATCCTGGCTGGCTGTCCTCACGGAGACATCCAGAATATTATCAAGGAGTGTCGCGGTCAGATGAGCATATGTGTATATACCAACAACAACAACTATGGGGAGCTGACTCAAGAAGGACAGTCAAAGACTCGGTCCTATGTGATGCACAAACCAATTTTCCCTGCAACAAGTGTCTCAGCATGCTGAGTCGACAAACGGGTTATCAAGGTCCTGGTGAATTGATACGTCGGCCGCCGCACCATCACTGGACTCCCTGGCTTGAGAGCTGCTCTCGAGACACGTTAACATTGTTGCCCTATATCCCAACCAATTCTTCTTTTAGGGACGTCCGCACAACGTCCCAAGTAACAAATCACCTTTGATACCACTTTTTCATGACCCGACCCTACCCGGGCTCGAGCCGTAACTACCCCAAGCCCGCCTCTATAGGCCAGGGGCTGGCGACCAGTGCCGAAGGCACCACAACTCAGGGAGGCCTTTGCCTAAGCACATGTACACACACACACACACGCAGCACACTCAATGAAAAAGTGCAGAGTAAAATGAAAGGCAAGCAAGGTAAAGGGAACTGCTATATATAGACCACAATGTGCATTGACCTCTAACAGTACAAAGTAAAAACTGAAAAGAAAAGGGGAAAAACACGCGCCCAACCAAAAAGTGCCACAACCCGGCAACAGGTAAACGAAAAGAAACAGATGACGGGTCTCCCGCCTAGAACCCGACCACGACCACCACACGCGGTCCAAGCTCCTGAGCTCCTACGCTCCACCTGTCCGTCGTCTGTAAGGGAACACCATGTGCGGGCAAAGCCCAAGCAGGGGTGAGTATAAAAATACTCAGTAGGATACCCTGAAGGCTCTAAGGTGCAACAAAGGAGGTACCGAAGGGTGAGAGTTAGAGCCAACAGAAAATTAGAGGAGTACAACCGAGGGTGAAATAAAGAGTCAAGCTCAACCCAACAAGAGAAAGGAAGGTAGACTCGTCCAGGCACAAGGAGCTGGAAACAGTGAGAAGGCGAACTTCCCGTGGAGTCTTCGCTACCTATAGCAGGAGAGTAGACTCATCCAACCATGAGAAGCTAGACACGGAAAGCACGTGGCATACCCCGCGCGTCTTTGCCTCTCGTAGAAGGAGAGTAACCAAACCCAAGAAGTGGGTACCAGAACAATGTATATACAAGCCTATATGCTCAACAAGAAGCCCGGGCAACGTCGTAAGGGGATCTCCGTTACGTAGCTCAGCCCAAGAAAGAGTAGCCAACAGTCCCAAAAGAAACACCATCGATGCCCAGCATCCCGCACGTTTTCCCCGAACCGCAAGACAAGGTGCTCAATCACCACACCTCGACACTATCCGCTTTGGGCGGCACTGACTCGCCTGCACAGTTTTAGATCGTGTCACAAGAACGCGTCTCGGTGGGGAAAGTGCCCCTCGCACTTGAGAGTTCTAGGGAGTGTCAAACCACACCTCGTCACTGCCTTGCAGTCGAGAGGTATCCACAAAGCTAAAGTCGTTCCATCACCGAACCGTACAACCAAGGGTCCCGCTCCGGTAAACACGGAGGAAAAGCCACAGACTAGCCTAGTAGAAAGGACTGAGTCTAGAATGCCAGCAAAAGACCCACTGCCCAGCCCCGCTGGAGGGTAATTAATAACCAGATATCAGGTGTCCGACTTCCTAGCCCTACCGGAGGGTAGACCCTAATAAATCAACCGGCGACCCACTTCCCAGCCCCGCTGGAGGGTAAACCATAATAAGATACTGGGTGACCCACTGCCCAGCCCCGCTGGAGGGTAAACCATAACACATCATCCGACGACCCACTGCCCAGCTCTACTGGAGGGTAAACAAGGAATAAGTCGACAGGCGACCCACTGCCCAGCCTTGCTGGAGGGTAGACCTGGAACTAGATGACAGGTGACCCACTGCCCAGCCCTGCTGGAGGGTAAACCCTAAGAGGTCGTCGGGTGACCCACTATCCAGTCTCTGCTGGAGGGTAGACCCTAATAGCATAGGGTGACCCACTGCCCAGTCTCTGCAGGAGGGTAGACCCTAAAATCCATTGAGCAACCCACTGCCCAGCCCTGCAGGAGGGTAAGCCCAAGGAAGTCAATGAGTAACCCACTGCCCAGCCCCGCTGGAGGGTAAAACTCAGAACCGCTCTGGCCATCTCCACTGGAGGGTACAACACTGGCCAACTGAACACAGAGTGGGTACCGCGCAACAACCCAACTCCAGCACAACTCATCCAATGGGGTTCATCACCTGTCCCCTCACTAGGTGTCACTAACACCACTATCGGCCGATACATCGAGAACGAAACCATGGGGGAGACCACTCAACCCTGCTGGTCCAACAAACGAGCACAGAGGGACCCTCTATGTCGCGAGAGATCAAAGTACGCAAAGCAGAACATGACACGCACATGGGGCCCACACGACATGCGGCCCCACGTCAACACCAACTGAGTGCACAAACGTCTCAGGTACAAACCACACGTACCTCCAAGCGTTCTCGTATACTGCCAGAGTATACCTCGTCTCCAGCCCAAGGATATCGTGCGCACGACACCCAAGGTCAACGTGAAGGCGTGACGTAACAAATACACCTCAAAGGCCTAGGCACGGCCAACCACATCTTGTGAACCATTTATATCACTCTCCCAAGAGTGCATGATCACACGCCAAGGGTCCGCTACAAACAAGGTAGGGTGAACCACCACTAGAGCACCATTCATGCTTCCACATTTAATAAGATCGCGTATAAGGCTCCGCACAACCAAACGGATATCACCGTTGTAAACCTCATGAAAAAACATGCGAGATAGACTACTCACTTGCCTCAAACGGTCAACCGGTGAAAAAGGCACTATTCCCCATAATCAAACTCGTGTGGGGCCCACCCCAAGATCCCGAAACTGAACCAACGGATCACGCCACTGCGATCCCCTTGGAAAAACGCATGGGATGGAATACTCAATCGCCCAAAACGGACACCTGGTGAAAACAACACTATTCACCGTAGCCGGGTCGGGTGGGACCCACACCACGTCCCCGAAAAAGGTCAGGCGGACTGCACCATCAAAAAGCTCTTGGAAAAGCACGTCAAATTGACTGCTTACTTGCGTGGAATGGGTACCCGGATAAAATAATATGTTCCGGCACACCGCACACGAGCGGCACCACGTGGGACCCGCATCCCGGTCCTGAAACTCAACGAACAGATCGTGCCGTTGTGATCCTCTCGAAAAATTACACAAGATGGACTATTCACTTGTCCAAAATGGTCGCTCAGTGATTAAGATAGAAAAATCACCGTCGACGCTGAAACGTCCCTCGTGGGCCGCGCACCATCGTGCTGAATTTGAGCAGGCGGATTGCACCATTGCAATCCCCTCAGAAAAACATCCAAAAACGACTACTCGCACGCCCTGAACGGACATCCGATGGAAAACTCGTGAAACGCAGCATGCAGCTCAAGAGACGGCATGTGGGCCCCACGCCTCAACTCCGGTTTCAACGCCCGGAACCACCCTGGAAACCTTCGCCACGTCGCCAGGGTCCCAACGCCACTGACGGCGCTCAAAACGGACGTCAGATGCATCTGCGCCATCCAAAAAAAGAAACTTGGGGAAAACGCTCACCCACTTAAAGATGTGTCGCGCCTCCGTGGTCCCTCGTTTCGGGAATTAAAAATTCCCAAAACCATCTCAAAAGATCCGCCTTGTCAATACGGATCTATTGCCGCAGACGGCGCATCAAACGGACACGCCGTTTGGAAGTTACGGCCTCCCGAAAACACGGGGGCCAACCGGGCCGGTCCACCCCGGCCGGCCCGGTCCGAACCGCAGCGACCGGCTGGCCGCAGCCCACTCCAACTGAACCAGACACGCCTAGGGTCTGGTTTTATTCCCAGAAGACCGGCCAGAGCCGGTCTCCACGTCGCGCCAACAGGACCCTCAAGATGCGGGTCCTTGCTCCCCCCGCGTCGTCGTCGATGGTCGACGACCCCGCTCGACGACCGCGCGCCTCGGCCAGCCGCCGCTGCACTCCGTCGCGCTCTCCCAACCGAGCCACCACGCCACCCTGCGTCAACGCCGCCGCCGCCGCCTCAACCTCGGACCGCCGCCGCCTAAGCCGCCAGAACCCGCCGGAAACACCCATAACCTCCCGAATTTCCCGCAAACTTCGGCGAACAATTGCAGATGCCTCCGACCTCCGATTTCAAATTCGAAACAAGCGTCGGAAAGAAAAAATTTTATACTACGCGTCCATGGGATTTTTTTGATGATTAAATGAAGAAACGATGCTAAAATTGGGGTTCAAAGGGGGGCTTGGGATTTAAAACTCAAACAACACCACCTACCTCGCTGGGCTTCGCCCGGAGCTTCGCGTCGATCCGCCGGCACCATCGCACCTTGCCGGAGTAGCCTCACTGGAACTCGCCTCGCCGGAGCTCTCCTCGTCGGAGGTGAAGGCGGGGGAGGAGGGTTTGAGGAAGAAGAGGAGGAAGAAGAAGGGGGGTGTGTTTAAGTATAAATCACTTAAACGCCCGCCCGACAGCCCCAAACCCGAATTCCTGACGGGGTCGGGATTTAGCCTCCCCTAGGCTAAGAACCACGCTCTAATCACAATGGCGGTCTCGAAATTTTATTCCAAGACCCCTTTCACAAGTTACTAAACTTCGAGCCCGAGGCCACCAAATTACGAAAACGCCCCTAGGGCCATTTTTCACAGACGGTCCGCGCCCGCGAAACTTATACCCCTCCTAGGGTAAACGGCACGCTCCGAACTCAACGGTGCCCTCGGTTTTCCAATTTGAGTCACCTTTTAAGAGATACTAGCGTTTCGCCATTAAACGAATAAATAAATTAATTAATTTATCCGTTTAACCTTCTGAAAGCGAGCGAGGGGTCCAAACATCCCGCGCCGACTAGTTTCATGTCGTTCATAGGGTAAAAACCCCATTCCGGACCCATACGTACACTCGGATCCCTGATCCGGAACTCCGTTTAGGAGTTATCTGATTTATTTAGCATTTCTAGTGTGAACGCACTGAAAATTTAATTCCGGCCACTCTGGGGCTCGGAATCGCACGCCGTCTGAAGGCGCTGCTCTGGAATATCATCAAGAATATTCCAAAGTATTTCGTAGAAAAAACCGGGTTCTTACATCTTCCATCTCCTTGATCTCTTTGGTGGACTCAAAATCCTGAGATCCTGACTTGGATTTCCTCAACACATGCCTCCAATATTATACAAAGTCTAGCAAGGGTTACTCCTCATGAGTAAATATGGTTAATTAAACTTGAAACCATTCATAATATATTTCAATATAATATTATGTGTCTAGACATGGGTTGGTCAAACACATAGTTTTATTGAGGCTTTTCCATAGTTAAGTAATAGAAGGAATCATATCACATAATATTTTATTAAGGGAATTTTTATATCTTGTGAGTATATTTATTATTATATTTATCACTTGGTTGTTAATATTATGTGGAACTTTCATAATTGATTAAAAATTTCTTGATAATATTTACGAATATATCTGTTTTATTTTAGTTTCTTCTTGAAAGCGTTTTAATACATTAATTTCTTAATCGTGACAACACATCCATAATGAAAAACCATGAAACACACAAAAGTAAAATTAAGTAAAGGGAATGATCATGATATTTTATAATTGTTAGTTTATCTAGTGGTTGATAAACTAATTTTGACCTAGTAGTGAAAAACATTGAGACTTTTGGTATCATGTTTATAACATTCCACATGTCAACCTCTCTATCTCTTGGTATTGGTTTCATCCCGTGTTCTGCATAAACCTCCTCTACTAGCTTGGGAGATCCATCCATTACATATGCTTTTTAAATCAAACATAAGTGAGAGGTAAAAAGGTGGGTTTACACAATAGAAACCATGGGAATTCATGCCTTACATAGTTAATGAGGAGGGATGACTCATAGGAAAATAATTTAATTAACAATAAATTTAATGGAAACCAATCACATACAAGGTCTGGTCTAGTACATGATCATCCACATACCTGTAACGAGTAACATATTTAAATAAACTATAATTCAATTCACCAATCATTATTATTATTATAAATCATGCTCTAATCTATTAATATTTAACTTTAATTAACATATTCTTTTATATAATTCATTTTATTACTTTTCATGAGATTATCATCCTTGTACATAAATGAAACTTGGTGGTTACCAGGTTGTTACCTTTTCAAATTTTCCCAACATGTATTAAATTGGTATAATATTTTACTCTACTTACATATGTTATACACTATGCTTCAATGCATAGATTAACAACCTACAAAACCATTTATACATGATTAGTAGTTATGAACAATACAAAAACAATAATGTTTTATCATTGTGTAATTTGAAAACCTACACAGCATGTAGTTTGGACTACACCATGTATACTACATTCACTGTCATTCTTGAAGTACATGCCCAGGGACTCTATGTTTGAGGAGTAATTCAAAAATATCGACGTACCTGATGTGTATAGTGGGATACACGATGTGTTGTCTCCTCTATACATGGTTACAGGTATGCTCAAACCATGTATGAGATACATATATTTTCCCTTCACTAAAATGTACTACATGTTATGTACATTGGGCCACATGAAATGCAATATAGTAAGTTTGTTCCTATATGTTCGAGTCAACATGTGGTGTAAAATTAATTACACCGCATTTAATAAATGCACATTGCTTGAGTAATTAATGAATTACTCATAGTGTGAAGTAATCGACTACCCGGAGTGTATTACAGATTAAATGGCATGTTTGGTATATAACAAGATGTGTAAGTCTGAACACATAGAAATTAATTTCGTGTAACCTGGACAAAATTTTTTGTTCCTCTTGATGAGTTCTTAATTTTAATTTCACTAAAAAAATTATTTGTTTCCTTGAAATATGTGAGAAACAAAAGAGAGATATTTGATTTTGAAATTATTATTAGTTGAATGATTAAAACATTTATTGACATACTAAATTAATAATTTTTAAATCAACCATGATAATAAAATAATTGTAAATGATGATGACCTCCCACTGATGTCACTTGAAGGAACCAAACGACATGGAATAAATGCAATGGTTGGGGATAAACATTGCCTTTTACGTGATCGATAACCAGTCCAAGATCAATATGATGGTGAATGCCAGTATCCACTGACTAAACTCAATGATTAAAAAAATAAATGCACTAGATCCAATAGTGAAAGGATCATTTCAATAATGTCTATAGCAAATTTAATTAATTTCATAATGGAATGAATACCTTGATATTCAATTATATTTTCATAGAGGATATTAAACAACCTGAATGACCCTTCAAGATTATCTTGTTTCACTTTCAAGGACCCAAACATGAATCCCTATATCATTGATCCACATGTTCTTTGATGGCCTCCGAGGACACCACTCATTCTCTACATGCTAGAGAAATAAAGTGAGTGTCATGCATCAGATGTTCTAGATCGCTTGTTTTTAGGAAATGAAAAATATCTCTCTTTCTTAATAGGGGAGAGAAGATGATATTAGATTGATGTTGATTTGATAAAAAAATATCAATCCACTAGGATTGTAGTTCTATAAATCACAAAATTGGCATAATTGTCTATTTATCATCATGGGGATTCACATACAATACTTAATTACATAACAGAAATTAAATACATAAATATCCTTTGAGAAAACCCATGCTCTTAATAATAATATCGCGTCATTATTTATGTTCATCATACTTGTGAAAATGGAAATCATAAACAAAACTCTTTGTCAAAATATAATTGTAGAGTTATTAATATTTTAACATGTGCCAACTTGAGAAATAATTATTTAACATCATGCAGATTGTTATTTTACTACTGGACAGACCATAGTCCACTCAAACACCACTATATTTAATTGAACACAGAAATAAATAAATAAATAAATTTCTCTTAAATATATATTATATTCACAAACTAGAAAATAAATATTTATTTTATGTTTAATAAAATAAAAATAAAAATATTATTTAATTTATGTAATCATTTTAACATGAATACTAATATTCCACGGTCTTGAGAATTATATTTATTCCATTAATTAAATTAAAATAAAATTTAATCGAGACGAAAAAAACTCCTAGTGTGTGACCCTATATCATTATTTCATATTAGAATTATGAGATAAAACCTAAAGTCCATGAGTAATTTCTCATAATGGGTTATGGCGCCCAAGTGAAAGAACTTATTTCCACAAAATGGCTTCCACATTCGAATTCTCACTATGCAATTTATTCCTTTTACCTAATTATCTCTTCAAGATGGATTCATGATTGTGTCATCATCCTTTATGATTGACACGACATTCTTGGCATACCTAAAATAATTTCATCATTACACCATGGCCCTAGAATTTCACATGATGGTTATTTTTCAGTAAAAGGGATGAGATATCAACTTTCATAAATGGAAGGGGAAATCTATAATAGACTTATCCACTAATAGTAATCCAGTCGTGACACACCCAACATACCCTACATCCCTCCAACATATGGCATGACTATTTTCATTAGTAAATCAAAGTGTGCGAGTCATGACATGTATCAATGATAATATTAATGTCAATAGACCATTATACAAGATCCTAGATAATAATATCTGATGACACAAAAATGTGAAGATTTTTTACAGGAGAGTATGTTCTCATAATCTCCCATCTTGGAGATTCCCAAGTGTGAACATCTTGAGAGGAAGTCTAATCTTCTTATGATTACTCACACCGGTTTCCCTGTATACAATGTGTTCTACCATATTATGGCATCTAATCATATAACAATATTTAGGAATATTGTAATATCATTTCAATGTTATCATCGTAGTGGGGAACAACCATGACCTTATGAATGAAATAAATACTCTAGGAAATTATTACAACACAGTCATTCAAAATAATAAACATTATGTAATAATATGATTAATATTTGAAAACAATAAATATCCATGTTATCAAAGTACAAAATGATGATTCTAGGACACCAACATGAAAACACGATACTAGTTTTTGATTATTATTATTTTTACTTGATTATAATCATTTTAGAGACTCCTAGATCCATCAATTTTCTTAAAAAGAATAGGATCACCATAACACGATATATATTTAAAAATAAGTCCCTAGTATATTTTTTCATAGATTTTATTCCTCAATTCCAAAAACTAATTAGGGGATATCATTTAGGGATCCCTTAATATTAGTGTATCAGTAGCCACGAGTTCTATAAATAACTCAATTCTATAATTTGGTAAAAAATAAGAATATCTGCTGGATTGAAATTATCAAACTACCACATAATGGGAATACCATCGATGTTAGGTTTCTAGCCAAACATATGAGATATAAATTTTTTTTGAATATGAACCAATTCCAATACATTGAATTTAGTTAAAATTGGATGTTTTGTTTTCATCCTTCCACTAATTAATGTTCATGGGTTCATTTATAAAACAAAATGATACCTCACTATGAATGGAATTGATATGGCCTCTATATAAAGAAAACCAATTCATGTCTATAATTGAATCAAATTAAACTAAATAAACAATCACAATATTTTAAATAATATCTTTATCACCATCATAAATTAGAGATGAACTATAGAAATAAGATGTATTCATCATACAATTAGTATTTTTGATTTCAAAAATTGATATATAATTGTTTTTATAGTAACTAAATACCATTAACAAATTAAATAGATATAAATTAGTGGTCATATCATTAATCAAATAATGAATTAACATATCTATAGTGGATAAAAAAATTACCAATCACTATGCCATTATTATAACCAACTTAGGCAGTAGTCATCGCATGTAATTTAGCATAGAATTTGATATCAAGATGTTTTTAAGGATGATCATCACTATATATGTTTAGATTCATTAACTGATTTTCATAATTCCCATAATATATGTATTTAATGAATATATGCATTGTTGGTGAATTTTAAGGTGACTTCTTCTATTATATTTCACAAACCGTACAATTCAACTCATATTAACATTCATGTGATTTATGACTTTCACATCAATATTTAAACCACAAACCAGCTACATTCATGTTGTTTCCTTGATTTTTTTTCCTTCATTTCTGGCATGTAGATGGACATAATTTAATTACACTATGTGATTTAGTAACTTTTATATGAGACGCACTATTTATATTCTTATCCAAACAATCGTAATAGTGAGAATATCTAATATCAATTTCATCATTGATTTCACATCTTATTTTTTATTTGCAGCTACATAACAATCTTATAGTAAACTCATATAAAAAACATAGTCACCTAAATAATAAATAATCCTTAAATTTTGTTGGGGTGAAAATACCCAAATAATACCTCAAATGTATTACAAAACATTCCTCACCAGTACCAACCATTTCATCATACTTTTTCTTTATCTCCATTAGTATTTCCCCATTTTCATATAAACAATATAATTTAGGGTTTTATGTATATAATAAGCTACCAATCTTATCCCACTAGATGGATTAAATTTCATCACTATTCATAATATCAAAAATAGAATTCAACCACCTGTCATCTTTAAATTCCCAATGATTGATCGACAAAATAACATTTTCATTCACTAAAAACTAGAGAACAAAAAAAATCATTTAAATGGAAATATTCCTATACTAGGAAACTAATGGATCAATGATCCCACTAAATCAAGGTGAATGTTTCCTTATTAATGACTCAGTATAATGTTTCACCCTCTGTTCCTCATATGTATTTTTATCATATTTAATATAAATTTATATATATCAAATAATGGAAACAACATTTAATATTATAATTCAAATAGAATATTGGATTTCATGTATAAAATCATTGATTTTTTATCCTATTCGTTGTTAGAAAAATGTCTTATTATTCTAACCAATGAGTAAAAACAAAAATAAAAGTGTATTAAAATGTTTCATTTTCATGAACCACATTACCATGAAATATTTATAGGATTACTAATCCATAAACCGTATTTTCATAATATGACAGTATAGGTTTGACCTAGTTTATTGATAGTTAACACCTAATGAAATCCATCATGATTGTTCATATAGTCATTGTGAATTTTAAAATCTAATCTGTCAGAAGTGTCAAACTAGATATGATACATGAAATGTTTTAGTATAGTTGGGAAAGAAAGATTTAAAACTGAATTCACCCTTTTCATATTTATTACCCCAATGTAAAATAGTTCTAAAGCCACATCTACTTATAGTAATCATACCTGGATGTATTCCTGGCATAACAACATAATTTATTTCTTAATTAAACATTTTGATGTTATCTTATACTAAATCATGTAACTAAGGCATTCACTAAATTATTCTAACTGTAATCTCTAAATAATGAATAATCCATTATCTAATACCAAATATAATTTCCCCATATTTTAATACATAAATATTCTATAATTTTCAACGAATATTAAAATAATTTATAAATACAGGCATAATGACTATAATGGAATAGTGTATATAAAATGTAGATACACAATATTATTATTCACAGAAGGATGATAATTTTTTTTAAAAAATACATCCCATTAAATAATATTTATAAGATTTTCCTATATAATATTGTTCTTCATAACCTATAGAATAATATAATAAGATTGGGTGTGTGTATATGTTTATTAAGGGTAAAAAAGAAAGATTTAAAATGATTATAATATGCTAGAGTATGAAATTAATAATTGTATGAGATCTTTAACATAAATATAAATTTCCCTATGTAATATATCATGTAATTTGATTTTTTTTGAAATAAAATATTATAATTTCAAAATAAATGTATCAAAAAACTAAAGAATCGTCATAAATAAATCATGAAACATATATTTATTTTTTATATGTGTGGAACCACTATAATAATGGAATATAATTCATATTAAATATTTATCTAATGATTCCTTGAAATCATAATGAATCAATATCAACACATTTTCTTCATAATAGATCAAGAACGTTAAATTTTCTTCTATATGGATCTATCCAATCATCTTGTCTCATATATGGGATCACACAAATTTACTTGTTTCACTTATTTTCCTCATGAGATATAAATATTTAGCTAGCTAATTATAGGGATATATAATTTTAGAACCACACAAAACATAATTAAAACTATACATATTTTGTCCATAAAATAATTAAATGTTGATAAAATCATTATATCATAACTCATATTAAGAAATCAGGTTTCATTAACATTTCATCAATCCATCAATGAATTACGCATGGAAAAATAGGTTTTATAAAAATCTAATCATTATAATCATAAAACATGTGTAATAAATATAAGGATGTTATTATTTCATCATATCGAAAATAAAACATAAAAAATAGAAAGGGTTATTATCATTAGTGAATAAAAATTCCCTAAAATATAATTATGAAATTACTGAGGAAAACAACCTCATCTGATTGAAAATATACATTATTAAATAAATAATCCAATAAAAATTGAAAATAATTTTGGTTTAAAAATAAAAATGGTTACATATAATATTACATTCGAATAATTTAGTTATAATGAATGTGATAATTACTATTCAAGACATACAAGTTGAAATAGAACATAACATTCACATTATTATAAAAATAATAAAAAATTACCTCATTTATAAAATGATAAGAAGATTCATTTCATCTATTTTATAAATTGTATAAAAAGTGTGAAAATTTATTTAATAAATCATTTTATTGTAAAAATAATTCTTCCGATGTTTTATAAAACACAAAAATGAAATGTGACACATTTTATTCAGATGTGAGAAATAAAATAGATTTTTTATTAAAACAAAAAAAATTTCCTATTTTAATTTTTAAATAGATGACACTTCATGAAAAAAATGTATCCTAAATATAACTATAGGGGAATAGAAATTATTGGACTATATAGAGGTAGAAAAATAAATTTTTTCATCATAAAAATAATTAAAGAAAATCTAGATAAAAATGGGATTATATGATATGTCTCTTACCATAGTTGTTACATTTTAATCTGAAGTCCCACAAATGAAAAAAACGAAATATGGATATATAATTCCATATAATATTCATAAAAATAATCATAAAATTGTTTAATTGGAAGAATTAACACCAAATATAAGAAATCAGTTATTAATATTGAATGTGTCTCAGAGAAATAAATGTGGTAAAAAACCCTTACCTCATCTAAAATATCCTTATACGTGTTCAAAGCTCAGGTGTACTAAATATTAATTTTTTATAATTATAATATAGAACTACAAACATATATATGATACAAAATATTATTATGTATGACCTTTTACTACCCATTTATTATTGACTTTGTATTAAATTCATTGTTCCGTGTGATAACTAATTTTTTGTTCACGTATATTTTGGTTCTATAGTTTATAACATTATTAAATGATTATTGTTATATTATATTAGGAATTTAAATAATGATATTGATAAAAAAATATACATATTTTATATCATCGATAAATTTTTGATAAATTATAATTAATTACATATATGCTGGATATAATAGGTCATACGTACACATGAAAATCGTTTCCATTTTTCTGGTTAATGGAACTAAATAAATGAATATGCTAATTTAAGCATACATAATAATTTTTATATGATTGATATCATATATATACACATATATATATATATACATATTCAAAAAATCAATCCTTAATACCATATATTGAAAAATAATATAAAAATTGTATCTCATCACTTCATAGTTTTGGAAATCCACACGAACAAATGTGTGATGTTATCATACTAAAATGGGTTGAAAGGTAAAGAGGTAGATCAGCTATTATTATATAAAAAGTAAAATTATTTTATAAATAATATATATATATATATGTTTTTTTTTTGTGTATGAAATACATCATTATATCATGTCATGAAACACATGGATTTAAAATGAATTAATCTGCTCGTGAGGTAGTAGTCCTCAAAACACACTATCTATGTTTTTTTTCATTTTAAAAAATAGTGGTTTAGGGTTGGTTATGAAATTAACATAACAAAATATAATTATACAAAATGTAATTTCTTTTTTACATAACCAAGGTTGAAAAATATTTGAAGGGTGTGGAATTATAAACAAAACAAAATGACTCAGGTAAAAATGATACCTCCTCTTTAGGTTTTCCAATAGTAGCCCTATAATATGGGGTTCATAATAAACAATGTACACTACGAAATTTTATGGTAATTTTTTATAAATTAGGTTTGGTAATGTATGATCCAATTTTGGCATGAAGTGTATAAAACAAGTATAGGATTTTTCTTTTATAAAGAGACAACCCACATGGAAACCAATAGAAATTTCTCAATAGAATACAAAATACATGTTATCCCACTAGAAAATACTTAAAAATGAAAATATATTTAATGTGGGATAGTATTATTTTTAATTATTGATAAAAAATAGGATATATATTATTTTAATTGGTAAAATTACATATATATTTCGGTTTAACCCCTAGTATACCCGTTTTGACCATAAATAAGAAAATTAACATTTATTATTTTTACTATTAACTATAACCTGAAAATAAGTTCAACATAATAACTATTATTAATTAATTAGTCACATAATTTTAAGAGTTTAATTTAAAATCAATACCACAAGCACAATAAAAATGTGTGTTTTCAAATTAAAATATAATTCCAGGTATAAAAATATTATATATTAATGTTTACCAAAAATATTATCCCTATACGGTAATTTATATTCATAATATTAAAATTTAAATAATAATTCGTCAAACTATTTTTAAAAAGTGAGTCTTTTTAAATGCTTTAATTAAAATACAATTTTTTCTATAATCTGTATTTTTCACTATTTCTTGAAAAAATTATTTTTTCATTAATCTAAAAAAATACAATATATGATACATTTTAAACATTTATTTAGAAAAATAAATTCAATTTTAATATAAATTAACTATTATAGGAAACTATCGATTTGAAAATAGTTTTATAAAACATGATAAATACACTTTTTTGATAAATATTGTTGTTGATAATAAAAAATTATTTATTTTTTCCCCATACCAATATTAAGTATTATATGAATGGTAGAAAATTTATAGAATATATTATATATAAATTTTATTAAAATAATTCATAGATAGTTATTTATTTAATTTATTATTATAACTATCCATTTCAAATATATAAAATATTTTTAGAAAATTAATTCTCTTAATTTCAATTGATAAAAAATGAATTTGTTTTATACATGGAAAAACCATATAATTTTCATAATTTAGTAACACTTATTCATAAATAGTAATTTTATTGATTGATGAAAACTATCTAATTAAATAATAAAATTCTATTAGAATAAAATAGTTCATTTAGACATCATTTTTTAACACAATCTCTTTATGAAATTAATTTAAATTTAAAAAAAAACTTAATTAAATACTTTTTTTTCTAGAGTTACCTCTGATCGATAATTTAGTTGATTCACCTACTATATCATGTCACCTAATTTAATTTATAATAAAACAATTTTTAAAATTTATACTACAATTTATAGGATTGATTTATATCATATTTTTGGAATCTGACTTAATTTAGTGATGATTTTTATGACCTTTATAAATATTAATAAAAATTCATTGTTAATTTTTATGAAAATAATTTTTTGTTATAATTTATATGAATAATAAATAGAATTATTGTCATTTATATCAATAATTATTAGTTATATTCTATTTTCCATAATCGTTTAATTTGACACATTTTTTTCCTTAAAATCTGATTTCAATGGGATTCAATTTGAATTGATATATTTAAAATACTGTGATTTTTTTTGTTTTTCTTTTATATCTTAATGAGAATGATTTACCATTTAAATTTATTATTTAGTTATCTATGTTGATATGATAATTTTTTATTAGTGTTTCTAATGGGATGTGCTTCATGCACTATTTGACTTGAGTATCATATATGAATTCATAGCCTAGTTTCAGAGATAAATTTATATAAATAGTAGTTGGGTTATATGTATTTTTCATAAAATAATATTAAAAATATTAGGGAAAAAAGAATGGTGATGGTTTATTTTCCAATATCACAAAATATTGGTGGTTCCGCTTTAATAGTTCATTTATTGGATGAATAATCTAGATGATGGTTTATGGACAAAACTTTTGGATTTGGATCGAAAGATTTATTTAGTAATCTATATGATGTATGGTTGTCACTACATTGGTTTCTCAATATGGAAATCTGGAAGAACAGTTTCATTCAATATGTCTTATGGGTTTGATGATTCATTCAATATAATCAGAGGACCATTATATTACCACATCAAAAGTAGATCAGTGGTCACTCATCATGGTGTGATATTTAGTAGAATGATGATTATGATAATATATTGTGGTTTGTGCAGTTTACATGTTCATAGTAATAATTTTTGTTTACTATAATATATATTTTGAGTTAGAAGTATTGTTCTAGAGAATAATTTATTTACAATGAAAAACTACATGAAATATTTTTAATCAGACATATAATAAATTTTATGTGTAATTGATGACCAATACTAGTGAATAAAAACATAAAGATTCATTCAAAATAAAAGGAACAAATAGGACCCATGTCAGATAGAAGTTTATGATTGATTAATAGTGGGTATGTAGAAATTGTAAAAAATTCTATTTCTATTAGGATGTATGCTATCATTATAAAGACCCAGTCTTAAACCTTATATTATATTTAATTAAATGAATAAATCACGTTGAGGATATTTTCAGGTTTACAGTTTTAGAGAATTAAGACATAACTATTACATATCAAAATATTACAAAGTAGACACTTCTACTCAGTATTCATATTTTTCATAAAATAAAAACTCTTAAAAAGAAAAATTTATAATTCCATATTTTAGACAGCTTGAATTTTACTTGATCCCATCATTGACCCTATTCCACATTATGTCCTATGAAAAACATTTCAAACAAACAAGGGATGATCATAAAAAACTCAGTAATGGATACACAAAGAAAGAAAACTGTTAGTTTTTCAAAACAACAAGTAAACCATGAATAATTTAACAGAGGTAATACTTTTAACCTTGATGAAGTATTAAATAATCTTCAATGAATAAAATATCATTACTTACCCTTTTGTAACCAAAATATTACCATAAACCCCATATAAAGAACACATAAATTATAAAGGTAACTTGGGACATAAACATACATATATGGAATAACCATTCAGTCGATTTCCACACATATCACTAAATGGAATACCCATATGAAAAACTTACATACCCAATGCATTGGAGGTTATATCATAACAACCCATCCTGGTATTCACGGAACCACCCGTCATTTGGTTTATCACGTAACCATCCGTCAAATGTCCAAGTACCAATATAAAATCCTAACACATACAAAAAATAAAAAGGAAAGAAAAACATTTCCACATTTCAATATCAATATATCTCTTAAATATATTAACATAACAAATACATTTTCAATACCATTTTCAATACCAAAAATACGTAAAAGAGTATAAGGTATTTTTTTTTCGAAAAACATTACGGCTTGTTTAGGAAGCCAAAGATCAAATAATACTCGCGTCGGTTGAAAAGATCATTGTCATCGTGTACGTTAAAAGAAACATTCTTTTTTGTCTTTTAGTAAAATTCTTCGTAGAAAAATATTACCGTTGAATGAAATGAAAATTAAGAGGAGTTTATTAAGCGTATAAAAGAACATCTTGTATTAGAACACAATATGACTCAGTGAAAGTATATTGAGACGAAGTCCCTTACAAAGATGGTATCCTTAAATTAAGGATAAATCAATCTCATAATTATGTTTGAAAAAATATAAATACACCCAATATATGTGGATATTAATTTTAAAAAAATTAGAGTTCATTCACACATATTCATAGGATGACATATTCACTAAGTACAAGTTGAACCCAAAGAATTGAAATTGGGTTAAGATGTTCCCCAGTAAAAATTCGACAGCCAAACGTCATCTCTTTAAAATTCAGAAAATTAGTTGATGAGATAAAAAGGGTATATCATCACTTGGACATAAAGTTGAAATCAATAAAGATATATTAGAATATATCCCAATATAATAAGATATAAATTATAAGACATAACAAAAATAAGTCTTTTAAAAAGAGGAGGGTGAATGGTACCCTTATTGATTTGGTAACATACAAAACATATGCCACATGGAAGAAGGATCATAAAATGAAGATGTATATACTCATAAATTAAAGTATATCACAGAAAGATTGAAATCATGGGCAGTACATACACCACACAAAAGAAAGTAGTGGAAAATAGAGCATGTATCTCATGGGGATAAAAAGTGAGATGATGATCCCTTACCACATTGTAATCAATCGAGTTGTATGAAACAAAGTTAATAACCACAAAATGAATCACATAATTTCATGAATATAATGAGAATCATGATAATATACATCAAAAGTAAGTAAAAAATACACCATATGAAATAAATAAGTGGCGAACAATGGAAATCTCACAGAATTAATAGTGAGATATGAAATCCCTTACAAAACTTCGGCAACCTAACGGTGCCAAATAAAAATTCGTAAAATGAATTGTTGAGAGTAAGAGGGGGTATCTCATAATATGAAAATACAAATTAAAATTTTGTGAATATAAAATAACATCCTCCAATATAATAATGTGGATCATAAAAGAAATGACATAAAAGAGAGTACTTGAAAAGAAAGAGAGAGGTCAGATCCCTTACCTCGTGTCCTACTTGACTTGATCATTCAATAATCTCCATAATAATAAACTAATGTTAATTTCTACTTTCTTATGAACCTTTTTCAAGTTTATTATTCCTCTTATATAACTTATTACCATGTTATAAACACTATGTAATCATTTAAGTTAATAACGTTAATTTTGTCAATATTTGGCACTTGAGTCAAAAATGAACACCTTATATTTATAAGTTGTCCTTGTGGTCAATAGTCCATTATATACAGAATTATATTCATGATTGAAATATCATATTTTTCATATATATTCAGTATATACATGTATTTATAATAGTACATAACATTTGGAGGTATGAAATGAAATGCACCGTTCATGGAGACGGTAAGCCGTACGAACGCATGAACACTACTTTCATTTCTATTTCATATTTTAATGGAATTAAAACATAATTATACATAGTTATATTATAATTCTAGTATAATATTATATATAATATCATTAACTCTATCATTTATACATCCGACATAAGGCATTAACGAGTCACATCACTTTAAGGGGACGGTAGTCCGCACTTCCTCAAATGCGATTATAGTATTTAACCACTATGGAAACCATAAAGTATTGATATAATTGGGAATTATAGAAGCATAATAATATAATAAACATAATATATATCATATATAAATACAATTCCATCATAATGTCCACCATGAGAGGCGGTAAGATGTAATTTAACAATAATCGGATCGTGAGGCGTTAGTTTTCCACCCACATAAACATTATGTTCTTCATCCATTAGATGGAGTTGTGTGTCAGTGTAGTTAGAATACATATCATAAAAACATAATAGTATATTTAAGATGTTTTTTCTGTTACAAAATAAAGGAAATAAAAAGGTGTTGGGGTTGGATAAGTAAAATAAAAGAAAACAATTTAAGAGAAACTGTTACCTTTAATTATGGTATCTCTCTTTGGTTTGAACCAATGGACTTATTGAAGTCCCTTATGCCTATGGTAAGGCTTCTTGGAAGAGTATAGGGATGTATGGAGTTTAATTGGGCAGAGTTTGGGTGAGCCAAATGGCTTGATATGTGTAAATAATTGGTTATAAGTGGTCTCCTTATATAAGGGAGAGGAGGGGCTCTTTAGGAAAGTGTGAAAATATTATTTTATAATATAATGATATTCGGTTTATAATGGTCCAAAAATCTTTAAGGTCATACATAAGATAACTCATATTCGAAATGAAATCATCCAATCAGAATTGGACATGTCTTTGGATAATAATTTAATCATTATAATATTTTTTATTTAAAACATTTATTTATGTGGAAAATATTACATCATTATTGTGTCATAAATAATTTAATTTATATGATGTCTAAAAATTATAAATAAAATATCATGATGTAGGATATCTTTTTGGATTTCCAAATAATATTTTTAGTCGAAAATAAGGCTTCTATAAAACCATATAAAAATTTATTACTAAAGGATTTTTGTCAATGTCAATTTTGTCTTCACATTAAATTAATTAATCTAGATTGTAATATTTACTCCCATGTGGTTCAATGGGGTCCCAAAACCGACCCCAAGATGACCATGGTCGTTAATGACTCAAAAAATATGTTTTGGACAATTGTTAAGGTATTTTTGAATTATTATAATATTCTTTTTACCTTGAATTACCCTATTTACCTTTAACGGTGGTAAATAAAATTCAAAAGTTACTATTCACCAAAAATTATTTACATTTTAATGAACCACATTTTACTTTTTGATAACAACCATGTATGTCAGATTTTTTAAATTCAATTCACAGAAGTGGTAAAATTTCATTGAAATGAAAAAGTCTGTTTTTTAACTACCAATAAGTGGTTTCACTATTCATCAAAAATTGAAGTTTTTCAGAAAAATACAAAAAATTCAGCCTAAGCTATATTTGATATTATGAATTCAAAATTGATGTCTATTTTTACAGATTAAAAACATAGAAGTGGCATTAATTAATTTTAAAATTAATTCCCGTTATCAAAACAAATAGCGTGTTTTTAAGAAATAATAACAATCAAAAGATTGATACTTGTTTATGTCCAATTTCAAAGTGAAATTTATTCCAATGACAAAAATTGTATTAAATGGTAAAAATATATTTTAATTTCACTTTAAAACCAATTAAAAAGATAATATATCTATATAAATAATTTAGATTAAAAGGCACTTTGGAATTAAAATACAATATTTTTCACTATTCATTAAAAATTGAACTTTATCTGAAAAATTCCAAAAATTTACACAATGTAAATTTTGATTTCCCCATTCTATAGAAGGATTTTATTTGTTCATATAGAATTTATTAATGTTACCAAAACTATATTTAGAAAGGGGTTACCATTAAAAGGCAGTAAATCGGCCTTTTAATGTAAATTTTGCTTAAAATTTGATTCATTCACATTTTAAGCCTCTAACATTTATTGGATAAAAGTAATTAAATTTAACAAAAATGTATAATCATATTTTATTTAGTTTTTTTCATTCCCACCAATAAAACTACTAGGATTTAACGACCATTTAAAATAATAATATTATATTATTAGTGTGCAATGTATGATTTCCAAGAAACATGTTGTTGTGTATTGGGTACGCTCTCGATCATAGCATCCCCTTTAATATAAAATTAATATTTAATTAACAAATATTAATAAATATGAAAAGTATTTTAATACTTATTTATCTGGGATGTTACATCCTTCACCCCTTTTTGGAATTGCGTCCTCACAATTTTAAAACCGGTCATGGAAACTTCATTAAAATCCCCACATTGGAAAAAAGAGTCAATAAAACTATCACTTTAAAATAAAGGAAGAGAAGTAGAAAAGGATACCCAAGACAAACGATACTAGGATTCCATGAGAACATTGATATGGAGGAGAAAACATACCATCATGTTCTGATGAAGAGTGATAGAAAACATGTTTAGGAGAAATTTAACCACCAGAAAATCACAAACTTGTGATGGGTTAAATAGTATTTGATTTCCCACTAGGAAAAGTTAACAGACAAGGTTTTTATTTTATGTTAATTTTCATTGAAGAATTTATTTATAAGCTTATCTAAAAACATAAGGAAACACAATTACTTTTCATTTATACTTTTATCCTTCACTAGAATTCTAAGAAAAAATCATATTTCCTTCATACTATGAGTATTCAGGATAACTGGTTTATATTAAAAGTGCTATATCAAATTTTATATAATCAAATAAATGATAAAATATATATTAACCTTGTCATTAGATATTAACTAAAACCAATACGTTTAGTACAAGATCAGATAATCCCCAAAAAACGTTTACATAAAGAGAAACTAATCTTAATCTCCAAAATTTGTCTTAACAAAACCCAATGACCATTCAATAAAATTTTTCCCCTAAAATTAGTCAAAAGTAATACAAACTTTGATTTTAACCCAAATCACATAAGGATTTAATTACATAGCCTTACAAGATACATCTTAACATTTATCTCCAAGTAACAGCAGTTAATCGTAAAGTCTTATATTGAAAAGTAAATAACCTAATGACACATTCTCCATGATAGGTTAATCATTTTCATAAATAAATAAAATCATCATGTGTCTATAATAAAAACATAGATTCTTCCAAACTAAAATTTCAACCATTATTCCACAATTCAAATCCCATATTATTCTATCTTCCTTAGGCATATAGTGTTTCCTCAAAAGAGAGAACATCTTCCACATCAACCATTTTATCACGTAATCACTAAATCAATTTTCAATACTAAGTATATCCAATTGATAAAACATAAGTTCCAAAAATAAACTTATTCTTATTCCATAAAAAAAATTTACTAAAATTATAAGTCATTCTAACCAGGGACTTCAAGTAGGATAGTGGTAGGTGATGCGCCCTTGTCTCCCTTCGATTGTGGGTTCGATTCATGCAGCCTTGCCGGATGCGACGAGTTGTCCCCCATCCTATGGTTTGTCATTTTTATAAAACTCAAAAATTACCCTAACATGTTTTAACCTCAAAGGTCTTCATATACATATCATCTTCATTCAAATTCATTATGATCGCAACATCTTAATTCTTGAAGTCTTATTTCACAACAATATGATAAAATAAAACAATCCCCAAAATGAATAACATCATACCATGACCATGGTGTCCATTTGGTTTCATTCTCATCATGTTCACTTAGTTAGAAGGTCCATGCATTAGAAAAATGATTTAGAGATCCTTCAAAATCAATTTCTTCCTCCATCCAAATACACCTTGTACAACATGGGTAATATGGGTGTTCACAGAAAAATAGTTTTTGAAAATAATCATGTATGACATATAATTTCAAAACATCTGATAAAACATGATTTCTAAGAAACAGTCAAACCGAATTTGAGTTGAAACATTCAATTGACGGTCCTTTCAAAATACTATAAGTATGTGCTAAGATACTATATTTTAAAATAAAACATAAATAGGTCTCACAAGGGTCTCCTTCTTCAGATCCTTTTTTAAAATCATAATATTCTTCAAAATATTTTGATAAGGTAAAATATTTGAAAATGCCTTTATAATATTTACCTTTCTTGAAAATATGAGAATTTTGTGAAAATAAGTTTTTTTCAAAACCCAACCCATGACCCATGATGATAACGAGGTATAGTGGAGGTGTTTGATATCTCAAAGAACTGCTTGCAAGTGAGTTGTATGCTAGAAAACGTTTCAAAATCACCCGAACATGACTTTGAAATAATTATTGCAAGCATTTCATCAGGAAGAGATAGAAATTTCGTTTGAGATCCTACTCCTTCTATTTGTAACTGACTTTCCTTGATCTGAAAAAGTTATATATCAAGGATTTAACTTAAATAATAGATAGGGACTAACCATATGTCTAACGAAAATTCATAATCCCTAAAGTTCTCTAAACCGACCTCTGATACCAACTATAAAGACCCAGCCTTAAACCGTTCATAATACTGAATTAAATGAATAATTCACGATGAGGATATTTTTTGTAATAGAGTTTTAGAGAATTAGGCCATAAAGATTACATATGAAATGATTACAAATTAGAAACTACTACTCAGTAACAATATTTTTCATAAAATAAAAACTCTTAAAAAGAAAAATGTCTACTTCCTTATTTTAGACAGCATAAATTTCCCTTGATCCCATCCTTGACCCTATACCACATTATGTCCTATGAAAAAAATTTCAAAAAAAACACGGGATGAGCATAAAAATCTCAGAAAGGGATACACAATGAATGAAAACTGTTAGTTTTTCAAAAAAACAAGTAAACCATGAATACATTAACATAAGTAATACTTTTCACCTTTATGAAATAGTAAATACTCTTCACTAAATAAAATATCACTACTTACGCTTTTGTAACCAAAATTTTACCATTAAACCCATATAAAGAACACATAACTTATAAAAGTAACTTGGGACATAAGAATACAAAAATTGAATAACCATACGGTCGACATCCACACATATCACTAAATGGAATATCCATACGGACGAATTCCATACCCAATGGATTGGAGGTTATAACATAACCACACTTCTTGGTATTCACGGAACCACCAGTCATTTGGTTTATCCCGTAACCACCAGTCAAATGTCCCAGTACCAATATAAAATCATAACACAAAAAAAAATATAAAGGAACGAAAAAATTTCCACATTTCGATCACATTATATCACATAAATATATTGACAAAACAAATCCATTTTCAAAATATTTTTCAATAACAAAAATATTTAATATAGTATAAGTTATTTATTTTCTTTTAAATACATTACGACTTGTTGAGGAAGCCAAATATCAAATAATACCTACGGTGGCGGAAAAGGTGGTTGTCAGCGCGTACGTTAAAAGGAACATTCTTTTTTGTTGTTTAGTAAAATGCTTTGTAGAAAAAGATTCCACTTGAATGAAATAAAAAGTCAAAGGAGTTTATATAGTGTATAAAGGAAAGTCTATTATTAGAACAAAATATGCCTCAATGAAAGGAGATTGAGACGAAGTCCCATACAAAGATGGTATCCTTAAATTAAGGATAAATCAATCTCATAATCATGTGTGAAAAAATATAAATACACCCAATATAAGTGGATATTAAGTGTAAAACAATCATAGTTTATTCACATATATTCATAGGATGACATATTTAATAAATACATGCTGAACCCAAAGAATCGAAATTGGGTGAAGAAGTTCCCCTTAAAAATCGACATCCTAAAGGTGTCTCTTTAAAATTCAGAAAACGAGTTGATGAGATAAAATGGGTATCTGATCACTTGGAAATAAATATTACATCAATAAGGATATATAACAATATATCCCAAACTAATAATATGTAAATTAAAAGACATAACAAAAGGAAGTCTTTTTAAAAGAGGAGGGTGAAATGATTCATTACCGATTTGGTAACATACAACACATATGTCACATGAAAGAAGTATCATAAAATGAAGATGTATATACTAATAAATGAAAGTATATTACACAAAGACTAAATTCATGGCCAGTAAATACACCACACAAAATAAAGTAGTGGAAAATATAGCATGTATCTCATGCGGATAAAAAGTGAGATAAAAACCCCTTACCATGTTGTAATCAATCGAGTCGTATGACCCGAAGTTTATAACCACCAAATTAATCACATAATACCATGAATATAATGAAAATAATCATAATATACATTAAAAGGAAGTAAAAAATTCACCACATGTAATAAATAAGGGGCAAACAATAGAAATCTCATATAATTAATAGTGAGATATGAAATCCCTTACAAATATTCGGCAGCCTAACGACCCCACTAAAAAACACTTAAAACGAATTGATTAGAGTAATAGTGGGTCCTTAATCATATGAAAATAAAAATTAATTATGGTGAATATAAAATAACATCCTCCATCAAAAGAACGTGGAGCATAAAAGAAATGACATAAAAGAAAGTACTTGAAAAGAAAGAGAGAGGTCAGATCCCTTACCTCGTGTCCGACTTGACTTGGTTGTTCTTTAATCTCCTGAATAATAAACTAAAGTTAATTTATACTTGCTTAAGAACATTTTTCAATTTTATTATTCCTTTTATATAACTTATTACCATTTTATAAACATTATGTAATCATTTAAGTTAATAACATTAATTTTGTCGATATTTGGTACTTGAGTCAAAAATGAACACCTTATATTTACAAGTTGTTCATGTGGTCAATAGTCCATTATATCCATAATTATATTCATGATTTAAATATCATATATATCATATATATTCAGTATATACATGTATTTATAGTAGTACAAAACATTTGGAGGTAAAAAATGAAATGCACCATTCATGGAGACGGTAAGCTGTACGTACGCATGAACGCTGCTTTAATTTCAATTTATTATTTTGATGGAATTAAAACATAATGATAAATAGGTATTTTATAATTACATTAAAATATCATATATAATATCATTAATTCTATCTTTTATATATCCCACATAAGGCATTAACTAGTCACATCACTTTAAGGGGGCGGTAGTCCACACTTCCCCAAATTAGATTATCGTATATACCAACTATTGAAACCATAAAGGCATGATATAATTGGGAATACAGAAGCATAAGAAAACAATAAACATAATTTATATCATATACAAATATATTTCCATCATAATGGCCCCCATGAGAGGTGGTCAGATTTAATTGAACAATCATCGTTTCGTGAGGCGTTAGTTTGCCACCCACAGAAACATTATGTTCTTCAATCATTAGATGGAGTTCTGTGTAAGTTTAGTTATAATACATATCATAACAACATACTAGTATATTGAGGATACTTTTTTTGTTACAAAATAAAGGATATAAAATGGTTTTTGGGGTTGTATAAGTAAAATAAAAGAAAAACAATTTAAGAGAAACACTTACCTTTAATTTGGGTAACTCTCTTTGGTTTGAACCAAAGGACTTATTGAAGTGCCATATGCATAAGTTAAGGCTTCTAGGAGGAGTAGAGGGATTTAGGGAGTGTAATGGGGCAGAGTTTGGATGATCCAAATGTCTTGGGATGTGTGAGTAATTGGTTATAAGTGGTCTTTTTACATAAGGAAGAGGAGGGGCTCTTTAGGAGAGTGTGAAAATATTATTTTATAATATAATGATATTTGGATTATAATGGTCCAAAAATATTTATGTTCGAAGATAAGATGACTAATACTATAAATAAAATCATCCAATCATAATTGGACATGTTTTAGATAATAATGTAATCATTATAATCTTATTTATTTAAATCATTTATTAATGAGGTAAATAATTTATCGTTATTGTGTCATAAATACATTAATTTATGTTATGTATAAAAATTATAAAAAGAACCATGATATAGGATATCGTTTTATCTTTCCAAATAATATTTTTAGTCGAAAATATAATTTATATAACACCATATAAAAATTAGTTACTAAATGATCTTTGTTAATGTCAATTTTGTCTTCACATTAAATTAATTAATCTAGATTGTCATTTTCACTCCCAAGTGTCTCAATAGGGTCCCAAAATAGATCCAAATATTCCCATGGTCGTTAATGACTCAACCAATAAGTTTTGGACAAGTGTTAAGGTAATTTTGAATTATTATAATATTCTTTTTACCTTCAATTACCATATTTACCTTTAACCGCGGTAAATAAAATTCAAAAGTTTCTGTTCACAAAAAATTATACTCATCTTAATGAACCACATTTTTCTTCTTGATAACAACCATGTATGTTGGATTATTGAAACTCAACTCACAGAAGTGGTAAAATTGCATTCAAATGAAAAAGTCAGTTTTTTTTAACTATCACTAAGTGGTTTCACTATTCATAAAAAATTGATGTTTTTTAGAAAAATACAAATAATTCAGCCTAATATATATTTGATATTCTGAATTCAAAAATTATGTATATATTTAAAAATTAAAAATATTGGAGTGGCATTAATTATTTTTGAAATTAATTCCTGTTATCAAAATAAATAGCATGTTTTTAAGAAACAATAACTATCAAAAGATTGATACTTGTTTATGTCCAATTTCAAAGTGAAATTTATTCCAATGACCAACATTGGACTAAATGGTAAAAATATTTTTTAATTTCACTTTTAAACCAATTAGAATGATAATCTTACAATATAAATAAATTATATTAAAAGGAACTTTTGAATTAAAATACAATATTTTTCAATATTCAATAAAACAATAACATCATTCGAATGATTCCAAAAATTTACACAAAGTAAATTTTGATATCCCCATTATAAAGAAGGATTTTATATGGTCATATAGAATGTATTAAAGTGAAAAAAACAATATATAAAATAGTTTTTCCATTAAAAGGCGGTAAATCTACCTTTTAATATAAATTGTGCTTAAAATTAGATTCATTCACATTTTATGCCTATAACATTTATTGGAAAAAAGTAATTAAATTTAACAAAAATGTATAATCATATTGTATTTAGTTTTGTTCAATCCCACTAATACAACAGCTAGAAGTTAACGATCATTTAAAATAATAATATTATATTATTAGTGTGCAATATAAGATTTCCAAGAAACATGTTGTTGTGTATCAGGTATGATGTCGAACATAGCATCCCCTTTAATATAAAATTAATATTTAATTCAAAAATATTAATAAATATGAAAAGTGTTTTATTCCTTATTTATCTGGGATGTTATAATTGTTTTCAAAATTAAATGTATTCACAATACCATCTATTAAATTTTTTTGGGTGAGTTTATCTCAACATCTTTTATTCCCTCACAAAATTTTGAACATCTAAATAATATCAAATAATTTTGGCATTTCTCTTAAATTAAGGTCATATTTTTGTGGATATGGAAATACTATGTAAAAGTTTCCTAACTAGTTTCTATTGTGGATAAAAAATTTTAAAACGTTTTGGTAGATCACTCTCAATATATATTACCTTTATCTATTGAATTATCAAAAATTATAATGATTAATTTTATTTTATATTATTCAATATTTATTGATAGGTATATTTTATTTAAAAGTTTTTATATAGAAACTTGATTAAATAAATTTTAAAAATGGAATTACTATTGATAATCAGGTCTGGAAAGATAATTATTCTCTAATGATATTAAAATATTGTATGAACTATTATATAAACATATTTTGTATATAATAAGAAATAATTTAATAATAAATTCATTATGCACTCTCTAAATAAAATTATAATATGATTTTGAAATAAAAAATCCTAACATAAATATGAATCACTAATATTTTATTATATGATTGATGAAATTTTATCAGTTTCTTGTGAACATCTTATAATAAAAGAATTTAGGAATATGGATCACACGAACTAGATATTGAGATAATAATGATATAATTGAATATAATTCAAAACATGGAAAATGAGATATTCTCAGATCATCTTGTAAGTTTTTATATAGTTTTCATCAATTATGATAACTCCTATTGTTTTATATTTTATATATAGTTATGAAGAAAAATATTTCGAAAAAATAAGTTAAATAAAAAATTTTAAAAAGATAAAAAATATCTAGGAAACACCTCTAATGAAAAATACAAGGTATGTTACTTTATGGTTCATAATGGATAAATAATGATATATTTTATTTCAATAAAAATAATTAAATTTTATTGTATATCACAAAGGATCACAAAAATAAAAAAATATAGAAAAATTAAAACATTAATTGGAAAAAATGTAAATATTATTGTTACTATATTTTGAATGTCATATATTCTTTTTCCAAAAATCACTAAAAATAAACATTATTTGGAGAGGGGATATAAATTTTACCTTAAAATTATTTTTTTCTAAAAGTTATAAATTTTTTAATATACAAACTGATAAGAAGCTAAATTAATATAATAATGGGACCTATTTTTATTGAATTATAATTAATATTAATTTTTTACTACATTTTGAATGAATATTATAGTTTCTAATATTGATAAATATAATATTTGTTGAGTAATCGTATTATTTTATTCTAAAAAAATATTTTAGACCACATAGATAAGTAAATTTTGATAAAATTATAGATAGTATTGAATGTATGAATTAAAAATCAAATACACTTTTTTAATTATTATAAAACTACTTTTTGTAATGTTTTGTTGTTAAATTGTACATGAAATGATCATAGAACATCTTCAAATTGTTGGTATTACTACCTAATATCTAGTTATTAATATTTTGTCCATTTTATTGATTAAATGTACCATTTACTTGAATGTAAATCTGAAAAAAAGTATTAAAATATGTTTTTTTAGATCATTTTTAGATAATCTTTATACCCAATTCAATCATATTCAGTTAATATTCAAATAAAAAATCCATTAAAAAGTTTTTTCATATCTACAACATAGTTTTTAGGGAGTATAAACAGTAATAGTAATTACCTTTTTATATGTAAAAAACCCTAAAATGATATACTAACACAACTCATAGATTATAATATAGATGAGTGTTGATCAATCATTTACAAAGGTTTTATTGACATTAAAGTATAATATCAAAATATGGGTTTTTTATGTTGTTTATATTGACTTTTCATTGATAGAATCCCCAATTGTTTTTAAGGATTAATTCAAGATAAGATCCCTCCGTTTTAAAAATTGATGGAGTTTGAGAGGTGTGGTGATAGGAATTTTAATTAGCATTATTAGAACATGGAATGAATAAAATAAAATGTTTGTAGAAAGATTATACACATCCTCAAGGATTTATTACTTGAGGAATGGAATTTTTTAGATTAGAGAATCTGAGGGGAACAGTCTACATGGGTGATAATAATATTTTAAAAAAAATTCAAGATATTCATATCCTTAAATAAGGGGATAGTTATTACTTCAAAAAATTTATATGGTTTTGGATATTGTATAGAGGATTATTAATGATAAAATTATAGAATTTTAATTAGCCAGTAAGACTAAAATGAAATCATGGAACATGGTATAAAATATTTCTTAAAGTGATAAATATCTTCGTACGTGTGGGATAGTTTAGGTCAAAAAATCCCTATATATATACAATTTCAATTTTGAAATTATTTTGAAAGTAATAAAATTTATTCATGTTATCATAATGTTATAATATTGATTTATTCTATCGCACACAATGTATAAACTCCACTATACCCCAATAATCATATTTAATGACATTATAATATTTATTAGACACAAGGATACATAAATTAGTAATGTAACTAATGGTATGATTCATCAGAATCAATAATAAATATAATTATTGGAATGATAATTTAGAAAAACATCTAATATTGGCCTTTCCAAAACAATTATGGTTATAATCAATGAAAGATCACCTATAACAATCGTAGGGGTAGTTTAAAGAAATAAACATAGTTGTTTTTTGAAAAAGAACATAATAACAAAAAACATAGACATAATAAAGTGTATGATGGTTCTCATTCATCAATTTTTATTATATTCTAACAGAAACCACTAAATAGTTATGTATATGTAATGAACTAGAAATTATCATTGTCCTCAATGTACAATGAGTCATTATTAGGCCTTAAGCGACCACCCCAAGACGCCAAAGGATGGAAATAAATTCAGAAGGGTTTCAAATACATGTGGGGCATGATTTACCCTTTATAAAAAACCCAATAAATCACCCAACTATAACCAAAACATTCACTATATTATGAACGAATGAATCAAAGGAAACTCAACAACGTCATGTATCTAAAAATGACATCAAAGTAAGAACCATCTGAAGAATAACCAAGTATCAAAGTTCACAGGAGATAAACATCACAAGACTGTCCAAAGACCTCAAGACTCCATGGTCCACATGCTCCAAGTTCCACAATCTCCAAATAGCCAAAACAACTAGAGGTTGTGCTAAACACATGTGAAACATTAACTTTTACCTTGTCCCATAAGATAGCATCTGAAAAATAACCAATGTTCCAAAGCATTGGTTAGTATAAAACTCATTAGGTTTTCCCCCAATGACATCCCTACTTACAGCAATATGAATGAATAGTAAGAAAAAATTATATAAAACAGTTTATATAAAAAAAATTATCAAATAAAATTTATAACCAAATATAAAAAATTTTCCAAACCATTAAATACTAGAAGCTGACATCTGCAATTGAACCCAATTTTCCCAGCATGATATTTTTTAATAAAAATATCAAAACAAGATTTAAAATCATTTCAAAATATCCCTTTCTTGGCATAACCATACATTCCATAATCCCATGAAAACAACCATGAATCATATGTTATGAAATTTCCATACTAATGTTTGGTTTCTCGTTGATCTACCATATCATCAAAAGGTAATTATTTACCCTATGACATTAACACTTTGGTACCAAGAACATGGTTATATTTCATTATTTCCCCATATATGAAATATGAAATTTATATCTTATGTTCCATTTCACCACTAGAACTAAGAAAAAATTCATATTTCATCAAAGCCCCAGTCATTCATTATGAACTCACACATCGATATTCTTTAGGATCATACCAAAACGCCTTTTCAATAAAAACACAATTTTTATTTTAACCCAATTCTACCAAGGAAATTTCAATACCAAACCATTTCAATAAAACACCCTTTTTATTGAAAAAAAAATTTCATCAAACCATCCAACAATTTTATCAAATCAATAATTTAAAATCATTATTTTATATTCAAGAGGCTAAATAAAGTTTCACAACAATTTACCCCGATTTCACATATTCACTAAAACCATAAATCATCACCGAAGAAGATGTTTTACATTTATTCCAAAATAAAACTCATCAAAATAATACAATTTTAAATTAATCAAATAAATTATAGTATGTTCATATAAGAGTGAAGCCACCTACCACAATAGTTTTGAAAAAATAGAACAACAGAAGAAAAACACACAATAAGATGGGTCAATTCTCAAAGAATGACCTTAGTTCTCTTATAATAAAAAAATCACGAATCAACATTGAATTAATTGGAATAAAAAACATAAATATACCCACTATATGTTCAGATATATTAAATAATTGAGATCATAAAAATAGATCTATGAATATCTAAGAAAATGTGACAAATCCTAAAATAATTGTGACATACCTCAAGAATCTGATCCAGATTCCAAGAAAGTAGCTTATATCTCTTCATATATCGTAAAAAACACTATATATAGCCTTAAATGACGTTAAAAACATATATCTACCCACATGAGGTGTAGATATATGAAAACGAGAAGTAGAGATGGAGGAGTTTGCCAAAAACGGAAAAGAACGAAGAATATTGGAACTTACCCCACGAATTGGGAGTAAAATAACCCTGGGAAGGCCCTAAGTTGGAATGAACTTGTGTCGGGAGGTTTATACATCCTTCTTGGTATAATTATCTTGAAATTGGGGAGTTTTGAATTAAAAATGTAATATATTGGGAAAAAATGAGTAAGCTACTCGAAAATATGATCGAGATTTGACCTATGTGAAAGGATTGAGCACATGGTTTGGGGAAACTATGTATGGATCATGAAACATTCCTTTTGGTCACAACACTCCTTATAAAATTTCCAAACTCTCTCATCCATTAAATTTAACATTTTTATTGGAAAACATTTTTATGGAAACATCCCACTTTATGGAACCAACCCACATTATAGAAACTCTCTATTTTATGGTAACCCAATCAAACACACACAATTTAAAAGACATGAGGAAATGAATTATGAACCCAATAACGGTGATACTACATTCCCCCCACCACTTTTGTTTCAGTCCTTAGAATGTAGAAATCCCTAGATAGACAAAAATAGTTCCATCCACTACAATTTAATTTCATTCTAACATACCCAAGTCTCTTCCGAAATCTAACCATGATTCCATAAAATCCACGCTACGCCGATGATTTCCCAAAACAAGACATTCCCAGGTCTATCCATGATCCAAACTAGTATTTGTACTAATGACGCATCTAGTTCCAGGTAAACGTGAGACTATTTGATCACTTGGTTGAGATTAGGGTGATATATTTTCAATTGGGATACATGGAACCCATAGTGAATTAATATAAAAAAATTTGGGGACACCAAACGATATGCCACATCTCTAAGTCATTTACTATCTCTAATGGGAAATTTTTTCTACGAGATAACTTTCTCTACATCCTCAAAAATCGATTTCCAAGCCATGTAGTGATCCTAAAAATGACATGATCACCCAGAGTGAATGACAATGGTCTTCGATGGTGATATTCATATGTTTTCTAACGACTCCCAAACATCTCAATCCTTTTTCTAATCAACACGATATTTTCCTTTAATTCCTCAACAAGGCTTATCGCTACTATTCATGTTTCACCTATTTCTACCTAGCATAGTGGATAAAGAAAGGTATGCCCATACAATGTAAAACTAGGATTTTCCAATTCATATTTTTAATTACATAGAATTATAACGAGTTTGTAAAAATTTAAAGTGCCTTAATTCAAGGCCCGATGTGCCCAGAATAAATTTCTGATCATTTTTTATAATACATTCAACAAACACATGTGTGAATTTTTCTTAAATTTGAACCGGTGATCAGAATAAAAATTCGATGGCGTCGTTGAATCCGCAGCACCGTGATTTCCTTATGGGAGGATTCACTTCAACCAATGTAGGTCTGGAGAAAAAGTTATTTTTTGTACTTTTTTAAAAGAATAAATAAAATAACTTTGTTATTTTACTTTATTTCTTTTTCCTACAAAGGAAATGCAAAAACATTGGACCAATTATGTGTTAAGACAATAAATGTCTTGAACCTTCAATCCTAAGAAACATCAACATTGGGTTATTAAGAAGATTACTAATTAATGATCCCCCATTAATTTCCAACATTGTTACTTACCCTCCCCAAATCCTATTTATAGGGTGCTTGGGGAGGGATGTCAGCACAACATCACCAAGAAAAATTGGGCTCGAAAATTGTCGATACACCAAACCCTTGGACAATAGCGCCGATTCATGCGAGCAGTGAAGAGCAACCCTGAAACGCCGAACTGATGATCGAAAATCGAGCGATGTAATTGGAGGATAGTTGCAAGGGACGACAAACACCGACCAACATTTTCAATTGAGTGAGTTCTCCATCCTTCTTGAGGTAGGGGTTTGTTTTTTGTTTATTGCAATGGACTTTAATGAAAAATTTAATCCTCACTCATGATTACAAGCTAACACAGAGGGAGGGACCCAAACAAACCCACCCTAGACTCTCTACTACATTGCTGCCATTGTGCCTCCATGGATGATCGTCAGTGTGGCAGCACTGACCAGCATCGATGGACGTAGTGTGACATCATGTGTCTCAAGGGGAGGTTATAGAACTAGGCCACAATGATCATCGTAGCGACTAGCACTAGCCATCTATGGAGTATGTGTGAGGTGTCATCGCGCGCTTCCATTGATCAAGGGGTCGCGGCTCATCTTCCTTGGAGTGTGTTGGAGTCGATAGACATAGAGGCTGAGCATGGAATGGTATGGAGGAATAACCAGTGTTCCACTGGTGAGTAGAAGGCAGTAGTAGAATCCATGGTGGTGGGGGGACCCACACCTCTAGCAGGTTCTGTGGTAACTGGGTTATGACCACGTGATGCCTCTGTTTCACAAGCCGAATGACCTGTGATCCATTCAGAAGACTAGGGGACTCACACACCTGAGTTGGCTAGGGAAAACCGCACCACTGGATAGACCGGTGGGTCGCACCCCCTAGAGGGATGGGCCGCCCATTTCATGCCACACCTAGTTTGAATGACCCCCCCCCCCTTGCGAGACTGGACTTCCTCTTGTGAGCGAGGTGGACCTCAGCCTAAGAGGGAAGGTCCGCCATGGCCCAGCCTAGCCGAGATGGACCCAAATAGATTTGGTCTATGTCAGACTGGTCTTGGCCCCACCGGACCCACAAACACTTAAAGGTCCATACCATGGGAACCAAACATCTATTTGATGAACTTCCTATGGTGTTGTGATCCTTTGATCGAGATATTCATTTTTCTATACTCCAATTGAGTTTTGGAGAAAGATGGATTATGTTTAAGTTTGATCGAACCCGAATCCAACTAGGCCATCAGAACATAAACACTTATAACTCATAGACTGGGCGTCTGATTGTTGCAATTTCTATCGTGTTGGAACCCTTACAACATGGAGGTACTCAAGTTTACTCCTTGGTAGAGATTAGTGATGGTCGATGTATAATCTATATCTCAAGTGATAGATTCTATGGAACTCGAGTGCACTGGGTGTGAAGAATCCTTTGGCAGGTTGTAACGTGAAGAAAGAACAACGATCATGTATAGGTCTGCATCTATTGAACCAATATTTTCAGCTTCAATTAGATCATATGTGGTTCAACACTCAATGATTCTGTGTGGGTTAGTGCATACCAATATTTTTTGGGAAAGCAAGGGTGAGATAACTATTGATCATCTATCGGTCCTTAGTAGTGCCTCTTAACAGAATAATATGATCTAGCTTAGGACTAATCGTTTGTAATTCTATACATAAGTTATACCAGATGTGGTATGAGTCATAAATCTTCATGGTGTTACCTATGTGGTACTTCTAGCTTTGTGGTGTTACCTATGTGGTACATTTAACTTCGTGGTGTTGTCTTTGTGGGTTACCTATGTGGTAATTCTACCCTCTTTGTGTTTTCTTCATGGTGTTACATGTGTCATTATTATATCTTCGTGGTGTTATAGGTGTGGTATTACTACCTTCGTGGTGTTACCTGTGTTGTATGTCTACCTTATTAGTGTTACCTTTGTGGTATTCTATTCACATGTGTGAGATAAGTATATTTGTATAACTTTGGTATATTTATGGAATATACCTAAGTAGTGTTGATGTATATCACTTCGTTCATGAGATGGGGATCTTGATTTGTGGTATTTTATTTTTGGATCTCTAGGAGGCCAATTGGGTCTATGTATTGAAATGTAATATTGTAATTCTCAACCCTGTTCGGGCTTCGCCCGCAACTTGTTGTGTCTTGTGAAGAGGACAAGCAACATTTAGAGAGACTGATGGAGCCAAGGATGGATGGTACTCGGAGGTGGACCAGTTAGCTTTAGATGAAGCATGGATTACAGATCATGAGCTATATCAACCCTTCAGGTTGGATCATCAATGGATGATCAAGGCGATATTTTATCTTTTCATTTTTATTTGTACTTTTAATTGTACTATTACTTTTTATTAGGATTGTATTTCGGCCCCTTCACATTCAGGACATTTTTACAACAACAGTTTATTTCGTTGTTTCTTCTTGTGGTGTTTCTGGATTGTGTGTTTGTACAGGTAAAAAAGTAAATGCCTTCTAATATTTGGGACACAAATTTTTGGATCTAGTCACCATCGCCTGGACTATGGAAGGTGGGTTTGGGGTAGTGACTACATAGGCCCTAAGGGATGGTTCGTGACAATGTGGTATTAGAGGAGCCAGTTCTTCTAAAAAACTACAATTTAGATCTTTTCATTGTGGCAATAGTGATTAGTGTTTTGAGTGTGGTTTTTAGTTTTGGGAATCTTGTTCTGGTGTGGTGGCTAACGTATCCATACACTAGGACCCATACATCTGATTTCCAACTCAATGCATGAAAATACTAATTGTTTGTGTTTTGAAAAGTTTTTCTTATGATCTCTTTGAGTCAGCTCACTATGTATAAATTATTGACTGTGGAACACCAATATTCTTTTAGGATTACACTACATTGGCATCCAGTTATAGTTCCCAAGATAGTAGGAGATGAAATCCCACCGAGTGGTGAGGCCTCACTGCATGACCCTCTTATAGAAGTATCAGCTTCGGGTGGTGTACCAGCAACACCACTAACCATTGGGAAGTTGTTTCCACCAGCCCCACTAGTATAGGATGCACACCAACTGAACGTGTTGAATGAGTTCCAGCAGAATAAGACTATTACGTTTTGATGTGTGACAGATCCGCTGGCTGTTGAGAATTGGATAGAGGATGGGGCCGTAGTTTTTCATTTAGTGGGGATACTAGAAAATCTAATGATGATCATAGTTTCCATTCTCATTCAGTGAGTAGTAAAAAAATGGTGGATTTTGACACTCTCCATACACGACGATGATACCATCATCTAGGTAGACATCGAGATCCTTTTCCAGGAAGAGTTTTTCCCAATGACCATACACTAAGTGCGTATATTAGAGCTACTGCACATACATCAGGGAAACATCACGGTGGCCCTGTACTCGGCGAGGATCACTTATCTCTCATGTTACTCCAATGACATTTTATGAGACCCTTTCTTCATGGACAAGACCATTGACAAGGGTCTCTGATGGGATTCATAGTTATGATGATATAGCTCATCATTCTGACGCATGCTGGGGTGCTAAGGTGAACACTTTTCATGGAGAGATTCCTAGCTGAGCATGTGCTAATAACGAGAGACACCATCAGATGTTATGTAGTAAAGCCATCTACACAAGGCAGTATATGGATGACGTAGGGGCCCAAGAAGGCGAGGCCTTCTGGTGGGTGACATCAGGATATATGGTTTGTGGTTTTGGGATCATAGGACATAGGATGACAGTGGAGGATTTGGCAGTGCTCCTCATGCGGTGTGAATGTCACAAGGCATGTGACTGCGCGACCTTCCATATGGAAGACCATCATATGGTCGAGCGACCACTGAGGCAGATGAAGATATTCGATCTGGGAGGTCCGTAGGTAGCCGGAGGATGTGGTAGAGGAGATGGTCATGTAGTAGGTCGCAGGCGGCGATTCGAGGTTCTACAGCCACCACCTCAATGTGGTACACCCCGACACCATGGAGCAGGTGGACATGGACAATCTCAGCTCTAAGTAGTGGAGGCCTATGGCCACGACGCACTAGTGAGGATTAGAGGTATGATATGTGTCCTTTCCACCTTAGTTGTAGTACTTATAGACATACGTGTGAGTCACTCTTTTATTCACATATCCCTCGTTCGGAGATTGGAGATTCTGGTGGAGCCGTTGGTTCGATCCATACGGGTACAGAGGGGATTGGATGATTATACACTGGTTACGGCAGAGCGGGGTTACTCTAGGATGTGATATCATTGTGTGAGATCTTTTTGTAGTGGCATCAAGGCCTTATGACATCATATTGGGAATGGACCGGTTATCCATAGTCCATGCTAAGATTGAATGTATTAGGCACAATGTGCGTTGTGTCCAAGAGGATGGGACCAGGTATTCCATCACCAGCAAGAAGGGAACCATTAAATTAAATGATGGACTTACTTAGAGGAGGGTGAATCCAATAACACACTAGATGGCTAGCCATACACTAGGAGCATTAGATGCTGAGAGTCAAAGCTATCCTATAGTGGTGGACCAGTATGTTGTTGTCTTTCTTTATGATGTGTTGGGACTACCTCTATGTTGATAGGTATAATATTAAATTGACATGTACCTTGGGATGGCACAGATATCTAATCCAGCATATTAAATGGCTCCCGTTGAGCATCATGAGTTAATGGTATAGTAAGAGGAATTTAATAGAAATTTGTTCATAAGGCCAAGTGATTCTCCATGAGTTGACCCGATTTTGTTCTCCAAGAAGACAGATTGGAGTTTCAGACTCTGTGTGGATTATCTGCGCCTAAACCAGGTGACATAGAAGAACATGTATCCCAATCCATTGATTGATGATCTTTTCGATCAACTGAAAGGCGATTGTAGGTTTTTTAAGATAGACCTCAGATCAGGATATCATCAGCTCTGGTAATGAGATGAAAATGTGCATAAGATTACCTTCTGATGTCAGTATGGCCAATATGAGTTCATGGTTATACCATTTGGCGTCACTAACACCCTTGCAGTTTTCATGGGACTCATGAATAGGATCTTCCCACCATACCATGATCCATTATTTGTGGTCTTAATTGACGACATCATGATATACTCAGCATTAGAGGAGGAGAATGCCAATCATCAACATGTATTTCTGGATTCACTCCAAGAGCAGCATATTTAGGGTAAGCTATAAAAATGGTAGTTTGGATATGAGAGGTCCACATTCAATGACACGTTATCACTGAGGCTGGAGTTGTAGTGGATCTAGTGAAGATAGAGGTTGTAGGTTCTTGGGAGACACCGATGGGTGTGACTGAGGAGCGGAGTTTCCTGTTGTTGGCTTGGAAACAACAAGAGATTCATTCCTGACTTTTCTAGAGTTGAAGAACCCTTTTCAGCATTGATGAAGAATGAAAAACCATTCATATGGATGGAGAGATACTAGAAGAGTTTTAGGAGTTGAGGTAGAGACTGAAAAGTACCCCCATCTTGAGGCTACAAGAAGAGGGAGTTGGGAATTTATTTTACTGCGACACAATAGGGACCATAATTGGATGTTTCATGATGTAGGTTCCAACAATGATCGCTTTTGGTTCACGACATCTGAGAAAACATGTGTAGAACTACACTACCCATGTCCTTGAGTTAGCAGTAGTGGTATTCACTTTGAAGATGTGGAATCATTACTTGATTGGAGATCATTTTTGATACTCATACTTGTCCATTAAAGGAGGATTGTTCATGAGAAAATCCTCAACCTTGTCCATAATAGGACCGAGTTTGGCTTCTCTGACTGAAGTATGACCGACACCCACTCCCTATCCCAAATCCTAAATAGCTCCAAAAAAATCCTCCACTAGTCTCTTATGATGTTGTGATGTTGAAATCTCTCCTTCTAGATCCCACGGTTGCATTGGAATTATCAAGGTATAAATGTTTCAACCAAAAATAAACCACCATAAGAAAACTCAATCAATACATTATGTATGGATATTCTCTTAAATAAGAATAAATTAAATGAAATAAAACATGTAATGACAATAAAATGACCAAAACCTTTCACCCCATGAAATTTCCATGTACTGGATACAACCTATACGCCCGAGATAGAGGATAAATCAAACAAAATCCCAACATCCCATGGAAACATGAGGTATTTAATATGGTTTGTGGGCTAGGAACCCTTATCCCAACTAGAATTTTCATCCCCGATTTTCCTAGATATAATCTATCAAGAAACATCCCCAATTACATGACTTAATGACCTACAATCATCTGATACCATTTTTTACTGTAACAAGCCGTTCCATCATCTAAATCCATTCCAAACTCAGTCTATTATATGTTTCGTTGGGTGTTCTATATCAAAAAAGGATGGAAATAAGTGCCCGAGTATCATGATTTCAACATGGGAATAATACACCTGAATTTATAAACATTAAGGAACCAAAAATATAATCAAATCAAAAAAGGAAATCCAAATAAAAAAAGGTCTTAATAATTTTATATATTTGAGTTCTAATGTTTACCCACAAACCCAAAAGTCTAAAACCAAGATAGAAACAAGAATTTTATAGAACTATGATGTGATAAGATGAATATTTACCTTAAGATCCCTCTAATAACATCACACCAAGGAAGACCTCTAAAATACTGAACCACCATCTCCATGTTCCTTTCCCTTACCTTTGTCTAACATACCCATGTATACTTAAACAAAATGTTGTATGTAGGGTGTGATCCATGTCCCAGTATGATGTCACACAATAAAATATTCCACTCCATAAACATTATAAGTTACCTAAGCTTTCATGTTTTATAACATAACTGATAGAGACGTTTTAATGGAATTATTTTTAAGTAAAATGATTATGTAATTTGAAATATCCACAAAACATATCGTATGTCGATTCTAAGTGAGATATCACCATATATATCCAAGTCATGGGAGATCCCTATGGGAACTATCATTCTGTGGCACCCTAGAGACATTGTATATCACTTAAAAGTGGAATAAAAATGACAACAATCCAATTCATTGTGCATGATCCACTAGAGAAGAGAAACAACCATGATTATAGAGATCTCCAATTTGTATAAGTATATAGTTAGTGTTGTCATCGTCAATCTTATGATGTGAAACTATGAAAAATCAACTTCCATATCCCTAGCATAAAAGTACTTGTCTCTAAACTATTATCTTATGATTCCCATTGAATCAAAATATGTTCCATGTTTGACATAATACACCATCCTCACATTATTCAAGACATACATGCAACATACACAACATGCCATATCATAATCTCCTGAAATACCATTTTAAAATTAAATGCACATCAAGACCATTTAAAAATATGATTCAAATCACATTCATAATTTTATAAATCATTTTAAGATATTAAAAAGTATCCACAAGTGGCATAACAAGTATTTCAATAATAATTTATCAAGATTTAATATAGAAAAAACCATTTTTAGACAAAATACACAATAAATAATTTCAAAATAAAAATTATCCCCACACACATATATCATATAAAATCTAGAAATACTCATTAATGAAATATAAATTTATAAAATAATGTTTAAGAACAATTTTACATACATGGGATTTTGAATTACTTTAAAACATGTATCTATCCACATCTCAACCACACCCCAAAAAAGAAATGTTGAACCAAAATCATGATGAGTGTTCCCCTAATGTCATGGTAAACCACCCAAAAATAAATCCCTAAGAAATGGTGATACTGGGCCCTACTAAATTCGGGGCGAAATCATAAAATAGAGATAAGAAATGAGAATGTGGAAACTTAATTTATGAATTGAGGAAGAACAATCCAAATATGGTAAAAAATTGTGGGCCCAATTGAAGAGGATGGAGGGACATGATTTCATAGGGTCTAAAATCATGAGTGGGGGATGGATGTGATGATTTATGGTTAAATACATAGAGGGGAGAAGAGTAAAATCCACAATTTTAATGACATGGACATACCGCATGGTTTTCTAAATCATGTAGTTGCCACTCTCTATCCAAGATATTCCACAAGGTTAGATAGAATGTTTTATTAATGGAGCTCTAACTGTTTGATAATCCTCTATCCAAAAACCTATTTTGGTTTCATGGTTACCTAGGCGGGGCGCACAGTTACTACTAACCATGTTCCAACTATACATGAGGGACTTTCCACCTATAGATTTAAATTTTACCCAAAAACCGAAAATGAATTCTCAGGGAAAAAATGTAGAAAAAAAATAAATGAATAATGCCTCATAAAAAATTAATGTTGTGATAATTATTCCCACTATAGAAACTTTTCATCCCTAAAAATTCATCATGATTCTTAATCCAAAAAAAAGAACGAGATCTCTTTATCAACCAGTTTCATCCACTCACAAGTCTCATGAATTTGATTACCATGTTTCCAAATGATATTGACCAACGCAAAGACTTCAAAAGATGCACATTTTCTTAGGAAATGAATATATATACATTCCATTCATACATAGGTTAATTTTGTTGAAACTCCAATTTATTCAAATTCAACACATGAGATGTGTCCCAATTCAACTTCATTAAATTGGTGACATGAAAGAAATTAGGAATTTACATAAACGGAGATGGAAATGATATCTTGTATCCAACCTTTCCTATCCTCTCTATAATTTAAAATATTCTGATATACCTTGTCAATTTTTTTCTCTACATTCATAAATGAAGATGGAAAAAACATGGTGAAAATTTCATGAACACTACATTATCCACCAAAAAAACCCAAGATCACAGTGCCATTATTTGGAATAATATTTGTGATTAATATGAGATGTCAATAATCCCTTCCAAATTAACTTGAATTTTTCATATGAAAATTTCATATGACTCGGTCCAAATAGTGAGCTCTCGCCTACCTCATACCAGCACAAAGGAGTCTGAAAAGGAAGACCATAGAGTTCCTCAAAAAGAGACATTTGAATAGAAGTTTGGTAAATAGTATTATAAAAAATATACCAATTACATATTCATATCATAAGATTCTCTATTAAAAAATGGATTTTCCATGAATTATGTCATCCAAAATATAATTTTACTTCTCTATTTGACTATCTGTTTTGGGATGTTTTTCCAGAATCATCACGAACTATGACCCCAATGCCTTTTGAAGGCCATCCTAGAATAGTGAGGTAATCCATGTTTCTCTAATAGAAAAAACATTTCACGCCAAACCATGGATCCTTAACACCTATTGAACATATAATCATCCTATCTCATCCACCTTGGCTGAAAATTTTATTAGAATGAAATGGACTGAGATAATCAAACAATAGATTACCACATTGATGGGTTTCCTTCCACAAGGTGTATGAACAAAGACAATAATGAAATCTAGGGAGACCTCATACCAATTTATTTTAGGAATGTGTAATTATTGAAGTAAAAAAGAGTTAAAATGATGTTCTACATTAACCTACTGACACATATAGATCCTCAATATGAAGTCATATATAGCTCTCCTCATGCATGGACACCTGAAATATTTATGAACATCATAATATGTTGCGGAAGATTGGGGATGATAATACTAATATCACTGGTTTCTATCTTGCATCACCCCCTTCCGAAGAAATAACAAGACCACAAAATAGACATTTATGCACATGATTCCATTAGAAGACGATGACTCACTACAAGATGTATCCATATCATGAAGAAACATCATAGACTACATAAAAACACATCACCAATATTATGTCATAGAACCATCTACAAAAGTGATGGAACCGACTAGACTCTAGCCCAACACAAACCTCTATAGTGGAACTTGGTATCTATGTGCATCTTGGAAAATATCCCCATCAAGGTCCACTCATTAGTGGTCTTCCCCAATTCCTATAGTATATCTTTTTCCCTCAATGATTCAAAAACCACTTTACCCATGAATATGGTATAAATGATATCAAAGTCAAACCCCTGTAGATATTCAATCCAACAATGATTCCTCAAATTTATATCAAATTGGGACAAGATGTTGTTTAAGCATATATGTTCAGAGTAGACCACAAAATTTCCCCCAAAAATATAATGATTCCACATAAAAAATGTATGAATTACCACTAATAAATGAAAATAATGGGTCGGTTAGTTATTTTCATGTGGTCGTGGTAAGAAATAACCATATACCACAACATTATCATCTTGCATGAGAACCCACATGAGTCCCATACCTGAATCATCGCATTAAACCATGTACCCATTTATAAATTCCGGAAAGATCATCACTAGTATAGTAGTGAACCACCGCATCATCAACCCAATAGACACATGAAATTATAGGATCCACTCAAACATCACCCCTTTATGATTCACAGTATTCAAGGGTGAAGCATGCCATTAGAAATACAGAATAAATCACTTGTAATTACCAGATAGGTCAAGGAAACATGTGATCTAGGACAAATTAGTTAGCTTCTACTACAACATAACAACACAGATCATTGTAGGGTCCACCAAATCCCATTATTCTGAGATGATATATCCATGAAAATTCACTACACTGATGAATAAAATACTCGTTGAAAACATCTCTTAATGATGATGATCCCTCAATGTAACTAGCACGATTTTCAAATGAGGCTCAACCTCTTCCTTAGATCTAGAATAAATATTCATATCTTCAACCAATATCACAATGAATGATTCTAGATACTTCTGGAAAAACTTATTCATGAGCTCCATAAATACCATTGGATAATTTGTCTATTTTAATGGAAGGACCAAATAATCAAAGTTGTTGTTCCTACAACGAAAATACTTTTTGGGAATATCCACCTATTTCACTCTGAATTGGTGGTATCTCAAAGACATGTCTATCATGGTTTACAATATTTATACTTTCAACAGATCAAACAAGTAATCAATTTTGTGTTAGGGATACTTATTCTTTATGTTTTCATTAATCATCATCCAGTAATTGAAAAACAAACGAATAGATCTATTGGGATTCATATTGAACAAGACTAGGTGGCCCAAGGATAGACGCATGGGTGAATGAACTCTTTGGATTATATATCTTCCAACTATATCATTAATTCCATCTACTTAGTGGGGGCCATACGATATGATGGAAGAGATGTAGTATGTGTCCTTGCCACTAAATCAATTTAAAACACCACATCCCCCATTATGGGTAAACCGTATAAGTCATGTGAGAATACATATAAGAACTCATCCAATACATTTGGTAATACACACTTAATAGAACCATCATCATCCTCTAGATTGAATATTGATAAATGATAAGAAATATTTCCAAACTCTGGAAGTGGATGTCCCACCCAACCTGACTGAGTATCCCATACATGATGAAAAAACACGAGCACTCCCATCCAGTTCCATGAAACTCACCTGCCACCTTAAAAAACCATGATGCACCTGGAAGTGAACCATCAAATCAATATAATGAATAATATCAAAATATTCCATATCCATTTCCATGAGATCCCACTCCAACATGACCCCTAACATCTATAGTGTACAAGACATGAACTTGTAAATCATTTCCTTCTTCTCACCTAATGGTTCTACCTACTCGATTGTAAAATACATAAGATCAGTTGGAAAATTGAACTAGTTAACAAAGTGGGATTATATAAAAATAAAAATTTCTCTAGTATCAGACAAAAGAGAAGATATTGAAGATGGAATATGAATAGAACTTCAAAATATTGGGGGTCGTGCATCCATTCCCACTGGTGCATGATCCAATTTGTGAATATTACTGGTCTCTACATGTGTCACAACACTACAACTAGCTTACTGCACTAACCAAAACTGACACTAACAAGAAGATGATCTAGTCCTACAATAATAACCATCCAAATGAGATCACCCCATCATAGAAGTTTGTGACTGGGCCTACATCCCACTAGAATCCACAATTCCTTCTACACTCTGATATGAATGTATAGACCGATAGAATAACTAAAAGTTCCCCATTACTAAACATTTATGAGATTATATTGTAAATGTTGTAAACTTAATTTTTATTTTCAATACCTTCCTAAACATTTCGCTTGAAACAGACCATTCATCCTACGCCATAGAGAAGTCTACCTTAGAGGATGTCCTGAACTAAAACCTCACTTCCTCTCATGTCTGTTCTTCTTTTTCATTTCATAGAAATTAATCCACTTCCCATAGGAGACACCGATCCAGGGAGCCTATAAATTCCATTTTTTATTCATGAACATTCATGCATGTTCATAATATTTAACATAGGTACATATCTGAAATAGAATGAACTATTAATAAATCATTAGCTGAATCCCCATCTCGAACCTCAGATCATTCAATTTCTCATGGGGTACAATCTCAAGAGTGTATTGCACTAGAACAACAAAGCAATTGTAATTTTCTATCACCTAATGGTCTCTACGGGAAATATCCAAGACCTCCAATGATATGGAATAATCCATGACTTGAGTAAAATACTACTCACTGAGGATGATCTATAAATACTTCAAAAGCATTTGTTCGGTCACCTTAGTTGGAGCTAATAAGTCCCACCACCTCCAACTAGGACCCTCTAGAATAGAAGAGGAATATTTCACCTTAACATCATCATGAGTATCAATAAATTACAATATCATATCGTTATACCCATGCAACTCCTTTTCTTCATGAGGAATTGCATTTGCCTGAATGGAATGAGAACACTTCATGAATCAATCATGCACCTTTTCCTATATAGGGCATGGTTCATATTCTATTACTGGTGGAGGACCTTTAGCCTCTCCCAATCACAAAGCCTAAACATACCTAACTATAGCATCCACTATTCGTGGATCAATTAGTGAGGGATAAACCTCTCTGAATTCTTCCTGTAGTTGAAATAGAATTTTCTAGGGACGCATGTTTTGGGAAAAAGGAACATCCATAAAAAACACAATCAATAAAATATGTCTAAAAATAATCATCAATAAGATAATATGAAAATAAATCTAACTTTTTATGTTCATGTAATGACAAAACCATTTCACTCACACCAAATTTCAACATAAAGAATGCAGCTTGTACCTCTTAGAAAGAGGATATGTGAAACAAAAATTAAAGTATCCCAGGGTTACTCAAGATTTGTCATGAGATTTGATGACTAGTAACCCTACTAGAATCTAAAATTCCAATACAAAATAGTCTAATATACAGTCTATCCAAAATCATCCCAAATTACATGACACAACGATATAACTAGATCTATTACCATTTTTTCACAAACCATGTTGGGGAATCATCCAAACTGTAGGCCAACCGTGTACATGTCATTGATCAAAGGGATTTCTTGATCCCCATGAGCTAGAAACAATTCTCCAGGTAACATTATTTCAAGATGGGAATAATATATTTAATTTTGTAAACATAAAACATCTAGCAATATAAGAAAACCATAACTAAAAAAATTATTGTCCATATCCTAAATTATATTTACAAATTTTCACCAAAATAAAAAATCCAATAACCATAATGGAAACAATAACTAACTAAAGAAAACCTTGTGAGAGGATGTATTTCTCCCACAAGCTACATATAATAAAACCACACCATGGAGACCCACTAGTAACCCAACCCACTGTCTCTATGTGTCATACAATTAAGTGTGTCGAACATAAAAAAATATACTTAAACCCAATTAGTATGATTCAAATATGATATTGAGAGATTAAATTATAAGATTAGTTTGAATTATATGATTATTCACATTATTTTTTAATCATTATGGAAATATTGTTTAACAATGTTAAACATTACAATTTCACTAAACAATGAACTTTAAAAAAAGAGATCAGAAGGGCCCAAGGCCTAATTACAAAGATATTAAAAGAAAATATACACATAGAAATGCTTAGATGAGATTCAACCATAAATAATATATAATATTGAATCAATGATAATATAATATATAATGTGTAAAAAAGTTATACTTTTTATCTTTAACAAAAATGCAGCAGAATCAAATAACTAATTAAAACAAGTGTAATGAAATATTTTAACCCAAATATAAGGGTATCCAATAATTGTGGATAAAGGTACCTTGATTTATACATTTAATATTTTTGGTCTTACCTATACAAGGGTGATCCCACAATACAATGATTAGAATCAGTTGTGCTACCCCAAAATCTTTCACTCTATAAGTTGATCAGAACCACTATCTTACTTGAGCATAGAGTCCCTAAATAAAGAAGGCAATGAGAACCTCTATCTCCCTTCAGTTAAGAATCACTCAATTTTATGTAGCAACAATATAAATAAAAAAGGAATACAAATATTTTATTGATTTAGGTATGTGGAATAATATCTTCCTAACATAAATTATTCAAGTCATTGTCACAAAGAAATACTAGAATATATCTCATGGAGTATTAATTATCCAAAAATTAATAACCCTCAAAATGTTCAAAATATTGGGCATTAATAAGAGAGATATCCATCATTCTAAATCTCATCCATTGGTCATATTTTTCCTAAAATTTCCGAGCGACCTAGACAAGTGGAATTTGTAATGGAAATATTGTATCTAAAACAATGAGACTATTTTGAAAAAAAAAATTGTCACAAGTAAAATTTGCATTCCCGTAATGTAAACGAATATGAATGTAAGAAACATTACATTAAAGTAATATAATATATTTATGAACGTTAATAAATCGTAATAATAATTAAAAATAGAATCCGTAATATTGTTATGAAATCACAACATTTAAAAATATAGATTCTTTAAGAAGGTAATAAAATCAGAATATTAAATAAAAATAAAATCATTAAGAATGATAAAAACCCTAAAAATAATGAATTTTTCTAACTTTATGAAGGTTCGAAATAAAATACAAAAGGAAAATACATTAACTTTAAGAAAATTTAAAATTAGATTCTATCAAATAATTTGATTCAGAATAGATTTTTTGAGTGATTTTGAATCTGTAAATCATCATTATTTGAAATCTTTTTTTTAGAAATTCTAAATCTAAGAAATAGTTTGATATGGAATTGGCTTTTCTGGGTGATTCAGAATATATGAAATGAAAGGATTTGGAATTAAAAATTTGGGTTAATCAAATAAAATAAATTATATGATTTTGAAAAAGTGTATGATTTTGAGAAATTATAAAATCATTATGAATGTTTATGTTCTTGAGAAAGTATAATATATTTAAGAAAGCCAGAGGCTATTTGATATTAAGGAAACGATTGTTAGAGTAAGCTAGAAAAAATCATGAAAGTATTTATAAATCATCAGTAAGGCTTTAGAAGTTCTTTCATATATAGTTACATAAAGACACAAGGTATTATTAAGTAAATTTTTTTTTGATTTCCAAAATAAAAAGGAATGGAAAAAGTCATATGTAAATGTTTTATTCAAAAATCTCCCACTTTTTTAAAAGCATAAGAAACTATTTACGAAATTATTATTAAGGTTTAAATATTTCATATTTGTATTTTAAAATAAATTCTTATATCCCCCTTCATTTATGATGTTGATTGAAAACAACTAAAGACCCCTTAGGTTATGAAACCTCCTCGTGAACATATTCTTGGATTTATGAAATTGTCATCTTTTCATATCAAAACAACTACACCTTACTTGAGGATGTCTTATTTATGTAATATCTCCATACATATAAATCATTTTTTTAGATTTATATTATTTTTATAACATCTTGTTCCTTCACCACTATTGTTATTTTCAAATTGAAATTGAAGGAAATACAACATACATGAAAAAGATTGGATACATACAATACGAAATAATAGATTTCAACGTTTAAATATTGAGATGGTTTTTGTATAATGAAATATCAGAATTGACCTAAATTATTCATCCTCTTTTGGAATTAATTTTTTTGAGCATAGCCTTCAACTTTTTCAGCTCCTTGTGATAATATTGTAACTTTGTGATATGACCTTCTTGATCATTAAAATTCTTTTCAAGAAACAAAATCCTTTCTTTCTAATATTGAATATTCTCATCATGTGACTTATGATTTTAATCCATTTCATTTCTGTAAGTTATTATTATTTTATCATTAAGAGAAAAATTGTTGAGTCTCTCATTTATTTGTATGAAACTAGATATCTTTACCCTCATCTATCTTTTATAAGAAAATCCTTGAATGATCATTAAATTTTCTTCAGATTCGTGGAATACTCACTTGACTGTCGCAATACAGTCATAAAAAACTATAAGATCATCATTAACTTGTATATACCACTTTGTGATTTATTTTCCTAACATCCAATTTAAATCATAGTTCAGAACTGTGGTATTAGAATCACCTTTATGCTTTACTTTTTTCACTATGAAAAGAGTTATAATGTCTAACATCTTTATTACTAATAATTGATTATGATCAATTAGATTCTCACGGTTCGGAAATTAATAAATTCATTTCACCAAAATCATCAACTATTGAACATTAATGAATTATCATAAAGGGGAGGAATAATATTCAATTTTCGATGAAAATTATATATATTTCTCAACATCTAATTTGTTATCGTTACATCTCAAAGGGATTGTCTTCTCTTGGTTCTAAACTACTTACCCTTCTATATAAATTTGAACTATCATATCACGATCATCATCATCATCATTATCTTTAGTACCATCATTGTCTTGACCAACATAATATCTTTTATCAATACTATCTCCCTTAAAATTATTATCATTGAATTTGATTTTATTCACATCAGTTTTAAAAATCATTCTCTTAGGTTGAATTGATTTTGGAACAATTTTCCTTCTAATTGAAGCATAGAATAGAAGGATTAAGAAATTCATATAGATAAATTTTATAACTACCATTTACTTTTATTTTAATAAATTTTTCTATTACTGAAATCACATTTATTCTCTTCACTATTCACATATTATTCTTTATCTTCATAATTCATAATTGATTTTGAATAAAAGCATTCGATTTTAGTATATAAATAGTTAATAAAATAATTTCTTATGATTATTGATGTGGTTTTATTTCCTGGATAAATTATAATTGGACATGAATCTATTATAAAGTACTTTCTATATCTCTTATCACATCTTGAATTATCAAATCATCTAGAATATTTTTCTTATGATTCGTTTCATTAACATTCCTTTAATGATCTACAGTAGCTAGCGTTATTAAAGCCATAACTTCTGTCAGGTTTATCTGAAACACTAGAACTTTTTTTCTTTTCTCTATATATTTTCTTCACATAGATTCCACTTCTTCAGGGTATTATTATTGTTTCTTAGACTTTGTAGGTTCAGAAAAATGAGCTTTCAACAAATTTTACACTTGATATTTTCATTTCTTCTGTTCTGATTTGGAACATTCTGCAACATAGTTTGTTTTTTCCAAAAGATCAAAAAACTCATTTGTCTCATCATAGATGTGGTATTTCATTAATTTCAAAGATTCATCAATTAAACAGAGAATATTACACTTAATGGTATGTGAGATTCAAGAAAATTGATTAAATATAAATAACTCATGATGAGATACAGAATTTTTTGTGAACACAAGAATTTGTTACATAATAGTCTAATATTTATCGTATTAATATTATTAATGATAAACATAACTAGGTTAATCATAGATAAATTAATCATAAAATCCAATATTATGATATCTGAAATTTTTAATGCATTTTTATCTCTATTCATTTGTATTTAGAAGCCTCAAAACTCTATGTAAACAATCAAGAAGTTAGGTAGAATATAATAATTTTTGGAGTTCCAAATTCCCTTAAAGCCAAAGGATTCAGAAGATTTACCTATGTTAAATGTGCCTCCAAAATCTAGAAACAAATGAGAAGGATAGTACACTTCTCTATCATAAGGCATAGGATTATTTCATGAATGTTTATAGTAAGGAATTGAATTAGTCCATCCATAACTCATAAAATTATGTTTCTCTTTGCACCTTCATGATAAAAAAAGTCTATTGATTGATATAACTTGATAACCATGTTCTCATACCCTAGATCCTATTATTTATTATTTTTTAAGATGGAAATATTTTCCCATACTTGAAACATAATGATTTTTTCAAACAATGAATCATATATGTGAAAAAAAATATTGATCTACTATCCTTGGTCTGAATATCTCCCAATTTTAAAGTTCCTTATGATTAGGAATTGATTTCTCAGAAGATATGACTGGAGGTAATCAGAACATTAATGAAGATGAGCTAAAAATAGGAATTTAGGCATTGAAGGGTGGAAGAGATTCGATGTGGAAACAATAGAAACTAATGGGTGATGCATAAAAAGGGTTCCCTCTATATAGAACTTGATGTGAAGATTCATATTCTAGACAAGATCAAATGTTTTACATTTAGCTGATATGATATAACAATTGAAATTTTTCCAAAGAAGGTTTATTGGTTATAATATTTTTAGGTTTATTGAAAAAAAATTGGATTCCTTGAATGTTTGAATCCATAAAGTCTTTCTTATAACAAATTTGACATACCATCAAATAGAGGTTTTAGATAAAAAATGTGTAAGAAAAATATCCTTTCATAGTTGTCGGAATATATTTAGAATTAGATAAAATTAATAATATAAATAATTGGTTCAGAGTGTTTTGTTAGTGTTCTAAATATTTATTAGGTTCCTAATTTATTTTAAGGTTAATAATTTTTTTTAAGTCTAGGAAAATATCTGTTAAGGTTACGAAACCTTTTCTTATGGTTTTACTATTTTGAAAACATTTTATATGGATACGAAAACATTTGTTAAGGTATAATAAGAAGAATATTTTTATTGAAAACAAATGTACTCCCTCCCTATGAAAACTTGTATCTCAATGGTAGGATATGATTTTATAAAAAGTGGATATAAATTATTAACTTTTAGTTATAATTAAAAACTTTTGATTCATACATTCTACTCTACCATATGGTAATGATTTTGTCCAAATATTAGTATATTTATCTCGTGTTTTGATGAATTATAAACTTATATATCCTTTTTGTGTGTGATCCCTATTAAAGTGAATCCTATTATCTATGTGAATTGAATGATAGTGTTGTGCATGGTATTATCTTAAGTATATAGAACTAGTTCATTAGAATAGTATCTGTGTTTTATTAAAACTCATGCAATACTCTATCTGTGTGGGTTTCATCCACATAATAGGAGCACAATAGCATCCATCTATCACATATTCAGCTACAGTAGTGGAAAGTGCCACCATGTTTTATTTCTTACAAAACAAATAAAAAAATGAATCTATTAAGAAATTATATGTTCCGTATGTAATTTTCCTATCAATTATACAACCAAAAAATTCATCATCACAAGAACATTATAAAACAAATTTATTTCCAAAATTATATAAAATTACTATGTCCATATTTTCCTTTAAGTAGTATAAAATTCTATTCATACCTTTTAAATGAGATTACATTAGATTAGATTGATATCATTCACATAAGGATAGTAAAAACATTAATTCTAGATGAATAGATATTAAGTATTGTAAAAATCATATAATACCTCCAAATATATTTCAATCAAATGGATTCCTAGATTCATCATGATCAAGTGTGTTTGGGGAATTTATTACAGTATTTGTACTTTTATATTTGTAATATCCATGTTTTTTAAGAAAAACATTAATATAAATATGTTGAGATATATAAGTTCCTTCTAGTTTTGGATTATTTTGAATATGATGGAAGAATCATAACTCACCCATCATACTCTTTTAAAACTCATATTTCATAAGATTTGAAAATGAATTAGTTATGTAATTAGGATTTGATTCGAATATAATGTAATCAACATAAATATAATCAATTAAATCATTTTTTGTATCTTTATTAATAAAAAGGGATGGAACAGAATTTCCCTTAACATAGTAATTGTGTAACCAAAATCCTATAACTCTAAAATACTAGGCTCAAGGGGCATGTTTAAGACAATATAATGATATGCTACATTTAAAAACATGATCATGATGTTTTTTGTCTTCAAAATAAGAATTTTGTTGAACAAAAAAATCATATTAAACATATCTGTAAGGGAAAACACACTTCACATCCATTTGAAAAAGATTAAAGTTAACGAATGTGGTAAAGTCTAATACAATTTAAATAGATTCATGTCTAGTAACCATATAATAGGTATCTTCATTTAATATTCATTCTTTTTGATTATATCATTTAGTAACTACTCCTGCTTTATTTGATTCTATGATTCCATTTTCATCACATTTATTTCTCAAAAACCCACTTTTCACCAATTATTAATGTTTATTACATCATTAATCAAATTTATAGACATTGTTCCATTTGAAATCATTTAGTTAAAATATTATAACATTAATTAATATTTCATCATAAAAATCATAATCATTAAATTTAGGTTCTAATTGGGAATAAATTTCCATATGCTCTAATTCATTCCTTAAGGAACATCATGTCATTATAAGTTGATGTACACTACTAATGATAATATGATAAAAATGATTCCTAAGAAACAACTAACTTGGGTTTTGGAAAAAAATGTCATCATCATATGATTGAAAAATGTCTGTAGTGAATACTTCTAAAACATTTTCTGAAGTATTCTCATGAATAGAAGAATCTTCTAAAAAATGTTGATAATCAGTTTTGGAAACACATTTGAATATGTATGTTGAGGTTGTTTTAGAACTTAAGGGATCAGTTTTATCAAATTTAACAAATATTATTAAACAAAAAATACAATAATTTTTATTAAAAACAATATAACATTATGAAGTAGTAGATTAGTCGGAAAAAACTCCTTTATAAGATTAGGGATTTAATTTATGTGTGTTATCTTTTTTATTCAGTATAAGTAGTTTCCATCCAAATACTCTAAAGTATGAAACTTGTGCCTTTTGGTCCATCCACAATTAATATGGTATTTTATTATGTAATAGACTTATTAAAACTCGATTTATAGAATAACAAGGAGTACTTATAGTTTCATCCAAAAAAAATTTAGCAACTGAGTATTAACTCAACATGATCCTTTTTATCTCTTGAAAAAATTAGTTTCATCTTTCAACCACTCCATTTTGTTGAGGATTTCTTGTAACTGAGAAGTTATGAGTGATACCTTGCTTGCAAGAAAAAGTTTTAAAATTTGAATTTTTAAATTCTCCACCATGATCAGAATGAATATTTATCAGTGGATGATTTTTCTACTTTTTATCATTCTCTAAATATATTTAAAATAAGAAAAGGATTCAGATTACATTACCAGAAAATAGACCAATGTAAATCTAGTGCAATCATAAACTACCAAAAATACATAGTACTTCCCACTAATATATTAAGTTATTTTTGTACCAATCAACTCTATGAGAACTATCTATAATCCGTCAAAAGTTAACACTTATCTAATATATTTAATGCTCGACATATGTTGATTTCCATAATGACATGGATCACATTCATTTGAAGAATAAAATATAATATCAAGAATATCATAAACTATTATTTCATAGATATTTTACATAAGATCCCATTATTACAGTGTCCTAGTCTTTTATTCCATAACCATGATTGGTCTTCCATTTACTTATGGCATGGTAGGTCTTGTATTTTAAGGTCTTCTATGTTAAGTGTATAAACGTTTTCATGTAAATGGGTTGATAGAATGATCCCATCCATGGAATTGTATAATATACATATATTATTACTAATGTTCACATGGTAACCTCCATCACATTCATGGATAATTCTTATAAGGTTGTGATTAATAAATTTAACCAATAATACATTTTAAATTGAGGAATTTTCAAGAAGAACAATGTAAAGATATAACAATAATTTCTCCTTGAACATTTTCTCTAGAAGTGAATCTTCCACCTTACATATTAATAGTATTTTCATATAATTTTCCATTACCATTATTGAGTTGGGAATATACACTATCTATGTCACATTTATTATTGTCGGTACTTTTGTTACTTTCATAAAAATAAAAATGTTAACCATTCATATTCCAAACATTCTTGGATCCATAAATTTTAGAGAATAAAATGTCAATAATCCACATTTAGATAGAAATGTGGGACTTATGAATACATAAATATTTATTTTTGTACAATGAATTATTTTTCTCTAAATGTCCACCACTTTGAAACTTATTACAAATAGGGGCACTTTGAGGAACAAAATAGTAATGATTAAAACCATATTTGAGTGAGAATAACTAAATCCATGCACTATTTCTATGAGGATGATGTATTGAATACATTTCATCAAACCATTCATTACCAGAAGTAATGTCTGATAAAAGTTTTTATAAAGAAAATATTTCTTATTTTAGTCTAATGACTAAATTTTGACCCTCATAGTTATTATTTTTATTACATGAGTGAATCTATAAATAAATATTCATAGAAATAACATTTTAAATATCCCTAGAAATATTATCCTTCTCAGAGTAAAAATCCTCATGTATAAAAAACAATTTCAAAATATTTTGAATCAACATATTTAGAATGATCTGATACTTCTTTTTTGAAAATATAAATTCAGGAATTTTACATATCATTTATCTTATTTATCATTTTAATTTCATTTTTAGGAAACCTGAAAAAATAAGATACTTCTTCAATAAAACATAATGAATTATCTTATAATGAGTTAGATTCTTTATCTAATGATTTATAATATTCTTTATCAGGATAATTAAAACTTAATAAAATATTTTAAAATGATTGTCCAATGTTTAACATATCCCTAAGTGAAATATTCTCAAATTTAATTATCAAAATAAGAATAATATAGTTCTATAAAAAATGATTCAATATCTGACTATTCATATGATAAGTCTACACCAAATGCACTACATGAATAATTTTACTTTATTTCATTATTTATGGTTGACTTATAGTATCTTCTCTAATTCCTTTCAAAGTGACGGTGTTTATTTTCCATTAATTTATGCCTAGGATAATCAATTATAATTTTTCAAGTTTTCATGCATTCATAACAAGTGACTTTATAATATTTCTGATCATTCCTATCCTTTTTTGTATATCTTTACTAATGTTGCTTCTTTCCAATAATCTTGTTCATCCTTGGATAAATATTGGATAGTCCATTGGCTGAAATTTAGATTCACTTGATTAGAATTGGATAAAAAAACATTCCTAGACTTTGTTATCTTAGAAACATTCCCAGGAGTCATAGACTTTGTATGATTTGATGTATTATAAAAATCAACAATCCCATTGTTTTCTTAATATTAGTAGCATATCACTTCATGGTTTTCTTATGTTTCAAGAGTGTTCTAAAATGATCATCATGAGTAACTATTTTAATAATCCAATACTCATCAATAGAAGTTCTCATTGATTTCCAAACATTCGACATTATTTCAATAATATTATCATCAAGAATTTCATCATCTATGATTTTTTATCCAATTGATTGTAAGCTATTCACAATATTCGTGAATATCTATTTTATATAAACATTCGATTCTCCATAATGTAAATGAAAACCATGATAGTCAGATGTATGCATAACTCTTCTGGTTTCAATAACTTTTGAGGTTCCAAAATGTGTAACTTCATGTTTCATCGAAATAAAATATGATATATAACAAGATGATATTTGGATATATATATATAAATATATATACTCTTAGTTATAGAACACAAAAATGTATTTTTTTACTTATAATTAAGAGATTATTTTTTATCTTCCTAATTGGTAATGGTTCTAACATCCATTTAAGAAATCTTATAATCTTCATATATCATTAAGAAATTACTACTCATGTGTTAATAAAAAACGACTTTAGTCAAGCTCTCAAATACATGTTATAATTTCCAGAATAAATTGTTGGTCTTGTTGGATTTAAGTTTTTAGTAGATCCAATATTGATTGCTTCCATCATTCTAAACAACACTTTTCCAATCCACACATTTTTGTAGTATTTATTTGTAATCAGTTAGTTCAAATAAAGAATCTACATAAATAAACAATGTGTAAGTAGAGTAATAAGTGAAAATCATTCTTATGATAATAATTATAAGTATATGTATCTTAGAGATTGGATTTTATACAAATTATAGGATCAAAATATGAGACATAGATACTCAATTACAAGAGGGGGGTTTAATTTTATGTTTTAAAACATTATTTTTAAACTTTAATGAAACTTTGTTAAAAAGGTTATATATAAAAATTCAAAAAACCAACTAGAATATTTAACAAAGAATGTATAAGGGTCCAACGATAGTTTATAATGATATTAAAAAAATCCCACATGTATTATTATGTATGATTCTACTATAAATCATAGATAATCTTGAATCAGTGTTAATATAACAAAGAAAGTGTAACAAAGTTAAACATTATATCTTTAACAAAAATGTAGTGGAATTTAAATATCCATGATAGAAATGTTTAATGAAATATTTTAACCAAAATAAAATTCTATCAAACAACATTTTATAATGGTCCCTTGTTTATTCCATTCAAAAAAGTATGACTAACCTAGACCAGGGTATGTACAAAATAAAAAGATCAGAATATATATTTATATCACCACAAGCCCTCGATCTGTAAGGTGAACAACACATTTGACTTCCATAAACATGGAATAAGTCTATTAAGTAGGTAATCAACATATCTATCTTCCTTCATCATGTAATCCATCGATTATATACTAAACAAATCAGAATCACACATCATGATGATGCAGCGATGACCTCATTATTTAACGATTTAAATAAAATGGAAAGATAATGTAATATCTAAGATCTACACACGTCCAAAACCTATTGCATGAGTTGATTTCGAACCCTTATCACCTTATCCTAGAAATACATCAATGTGGGACCTCTTAAATCCGAATACCATTTTAAAATAAAGTGACTTTTCTTTACCTTCCAAGAGTGCCCCTCCTCTCCTCTTATAAAAGGCCCCCACCTCTACCTCCTTACCCACACTCCCAAAGCCTTTGTCTCGGCCAACCCCTGCCCATTTTGCCTCTCCAAATCCCTATATTACTCCTTGAATCCTCACTTTGGGCATAAGTCATCCCAAGGAAGCCTTTGAGATCAAACCAAGGGGAGTTGCCCGATTTTAAGGTAATGTCTTCACTTGAGTCCTTTTGTTTTATTTTGCTTCTCCAACCCCCTAAACTATTTTTAATCATTTATTTTGTAACATATCCAGTATATTAAATATACTAGTATGATGTTATAAGATGGATTCTAGCTACACTTACACACACCTACATCTAATGGTTAAAGAACATACTATTTCTGTGGATGGCGAATTTATGCCTCCCGAAATGATGATTCTTCAACATTCTTTTAACACCTTAAAAGGTGGCCATTAAGATGTAATTATATTTATATATGATATATTATATGTTTATGTTTTACTTAAGCTTATTTATTTTTCTTTTTGGGCATAAATTTATGGTTTCCATTATGGGTAAACACGATATCTTCATTTAAGGAAGTGCAGACTACCGCCCCTTCAAAGTGATGTGATTCGTTAATTCCATATGTGGGATGTATAAAGGATGGATTTAAAGTTATTATATATGATTTTATACTAGAATTATAATATACCTATATATAATTATTATTATATTCCATAAAAATATGAAATAGAAATGAATGTAGCGTTCATGCGTACGTACAGCTTACCGTCTCCCTGAACGGTGCATTTCATTTCTTACCTCTAAATGATTATGTAATATTATAAATACATGTATATTATGGATGTATATGATATATATTATATCCAAATCATGAATATAATTCTGGATATAATGAACATTTGACCACACGAACAACATGTAATTGTAAGAAGTCCACTTTCGACTTAAGAACCAAATATCGATAAAACAAACATTATAAACTTAAATGATTACATAATGTTTATAACATGGAAATAAGTGATCTAAAAGGAATAATTAACTAGAAAAAGGTTCTTAATAATGTTGAAATTAACTCAAGTTTATTATTCAGAATGTCAAAGAATGATCGAGTCCAGTCGGACCCGAGGTAAGGGATCCTACTCCTCTCTTCCTTTTTAAGTACACTCTTTTATGTCATTCCTTCTAAGATCATATCTCTTGTTATTGGGATGTTATTTTATATTACACATACTGTAATTTTTATGTTCATGTGATTAGAGACCCTATTCTCTCTCATCAATCCATTTTGGATGTTTTGAGTGGCGCCGTTAGGCTGCCGAATTTTCGTAAGAGATCTAACCTCTCTCTTTCTTTTTAAGTACTCTCCTTTATGCCACTTCTTTTAAGATCCTATTTTTTATATTGGGGGATGTTCTTTTATATTACTCTTTCTATAAATGTTAATTTAATATGATGATATACTATATTTTCTCTCATCAATCCATTTTTGTAAGTTTTATGTGGCGTTGTTAGGCTGCCGAGTTTTCGTAAGGGATTTTTCATCTCACTTTTATTCCCGTGAGATTTATGCTACATTTGCCACAATTTCCTTTGAGTGGTGTATGTACTGCCCATTATTCTAATCTTTGTGTAATATACTTTCGTTTATGAGTATTTACATCAATGATTTATTTTCCTTCTTTCATGGGGTGTATGTTTTGAAAGATACCCAAGTCGGTAAGGGAACCTTTCACCCTCCTCTTTTTTAAAAGACTTCTTTTGTTGGGTCTTTTAATTTACATATTTTTATGTTGGGATATGTTATAATATATCCTTATTGATGTAAATTTTATGTCCAAGTTATGTGATACACTTTTTATCTCTCATCAACTCATTTTGATGTGACGCCGTTAGGCTGTCAAGGGAACTTCTTAACCCAATTTCGATTTCTTTGGGTTCAACATGTAGTTATTGAGTATGTCATCTTTCGAATATGTGTGAATGACCTTTTATTGTTTTACACATAATATCCACTTATATTGGGTGTATTTATATTTGTCACACATAATTTTGAGATTTATTTATCCTTAATTTAAGGATACCTTCTTTATAAGGGATTTCATCACATTTGACATTTCTATTGAGACTTCGTTGTTGTTATGCACCAATTCGATCTTATATGGTGTATATACTGTCCTTTGGAATAATATATCATGAATCCATTTATTCTCATGATATATATAGTTCTGACTAAATGTTATTCCTCAATTATTGTATTCAAGTGTCTCTAATTTTGGTAAAACCCCTTTAACCAAAATTTCGCTTTAAATGTTTTAATTATTTGTTCTTATTAATATCCATGTTTTGAAAATGGTTTTAAGGATTTATTTATATGGATATTAATGGTTTAAAATTTTAAAATCTTCATGGTGTTATGGGACACTTTTATTCAGAAATATCTTTATTAAATGTTTTAAATGGTTTTGGAAATGGTTTCTTTTTGAATGGATTCATTATTTCAATATACTAAAATGTTCTATTGTGATTGAAGTGTGGAAATGTTATGTTTCCTTTATTCATGATTTATGTGATACGTTTATGTTATGGTTTTTGGGAATTGTTATGAAAAAGGGTGGTTCCGTGATAAACTAACGGCAGGTGAGCCCAATATAGCTCTCCTATGCATTGGGTAACGCGAAAGAGTGAAACGTTAAGGTTTCTCCGAAAAGATTTAGGGAATATACTGTGATGGGTATTCCAAACATAACCAAGAGGGTTACTCCCTACGTAAGAAAGTTCTGAATGCCTCAAGTTACCATTTATGTCTTATGATTTCTACGATTTATTCATGATTTGATGAGGTATGTTAATGTGACTATGTTTTATGGGTAAATTATGATTTCATTCTTATGTATATATGAACTCATGTTTCCTTTCCATATTTTTATAACCCTTACTGAGCTTTTTTATGCTCATCCCATGTTTTTGAAATGTTTTTCATAGGTCAAGGGAAAGGTACATGATGTGATGATAGTGTCAAGGATGTGTCAAGAAAGAACCCATGTTTTATTTTCAATATGTTTCTGTTGATGGGAATAATGAATACTGTCTTTTATGTAACCACTTTGTTTAAATGTGGAATGTAATGCAAGATTCATGATCTAATTCTCTAAAACTCTAAACCTGAAAAGATCTTCAATGTTTAATCTTGTAATAACTCAAGATTAAGTAAGGTTTAAGGTTGGGGCCTTATAGTTGGTATCAAAGGTCGGTTTAGATAACTTTAGAGGTTAGGGTATTCATTAAGAATAAGTGACATTACCATAATGGTTATGATTTTAGAAAGAGTCCTAATTTTAGATAAATTGAATGAGTAAGTATATCTTAGTGTTTACCTTCCTCATTAGTACATGATGGTTTTGTTGATATACTCACACTGACATTTCTATTTTTAGTGAATTGATAGATCTAGCAGGCACCAAAGAGACAATAGGTTTGAAGTAAATTGTGGTGGTTCTCGGATTAAGATACTAGATAAAATGGAGGATTCAATGAGGAAACTCGTGATTTTTTTAAACCAAATATCAAGGAGTCATGATCAACCACTTGAACCTTTGTATGTTCTCTAATTCATCATGTACGAGATGACCAATCGATGTGGAAGTTCAGGTAATAATTATAAAGGTAACCATTAAGTTTATATGATCCTTACTTTTGAGGTAATTATGTGTTATTATATGACATGCTGGAAAATGAAAGGCATGAGATAAACTTGAAGTTAAAATATGTTATGATAATTTTTGATGATTTTATCTCTTCTTGGGGAATGATTTAATAATTATATAGTTTTGGAAAAAGGACAACACGCAGACCGTGTGACAACCCGTCGCGTCGGAAAAAGCTGCGGGAATCGAACCCACAACCAAAGTGTGACTGGTATTTATCACCTACCACTAGACTACATGAAGTCCCTGGTTAGTTTGACTGATTCTTTTTAGTTATATGATTTTATGAATTAAGAGTAAGTTGATTTTGGGTTATTTATGAAAATTATTAACCTATCATGGAGGATATGTGATTAGGTTAATTACTTTTCAAGACGAGACTTTAGGAGAAACAAATGTTGTTTGGAGATAAATGTTACGATTTAACTTGGAAGACTATGTGACTAAATCCTTCAAATATTTGGGTTTTGTTGGACAAATTTTGGTGGTTAAGAATTGATTTTCTTTTTATAAAGTGTTACCCTTTTCTGGATTATCTGATCTTGTAATAACCTTTTGGGTTTTGGTTTCAGTTAAAGTCTAAAGATATGGGAAGTATATAGTTCTCTTTTTTTTGGTTAGGTGATTCTCTAGAAGTTGATTATAGTACTCTTAATGTGAACAAGTCTTCTTAAATACATGTATTTTGGAGAAAATATGAGTTTGTGTAAGGAATCTAATAAAAGTTGAAAGTAAACATGATAAGTGATTATGTGTCCTTTTGAATAAATTCCTCAATAAAAAGTAACTTAAAACAAAAATGTTGTCTATTAACTTTTCCTACTGGGGAATCGAATACCGTTTAACCCATCACAAGTTTGTGATTTTCTCATGGTTAACATTCTCCTAAACATGTTTTCTATCAATCTCCATCAGAACATGACCCTTTTATTTTTCTTCCATGTCCATGTTTTCCTACACGGAATCCATTTATGGGTTAACTTGGGTGACCTTTGTACTTATATTTCTATATTTTAAAGTGATTGTTTTACCGCCTCCTATTCCGATGTGGGACTTTCAAGGATGTTTCCAAGCTCAATTTTAAAAATTGTGAGGACGCAATTCCCAAACGGGGGGAAGGATGTCACATCCCAGGTAAATAAAGAATAAAGAATTTTCATATTTATTAATATTTACGAATTAAATATTAATTTTAATTAAAATGGGTTTCTACGTTCGATAGCATACTCGATATGCAATGATGAGTTTCTTTGAAAAGGTACGTTGCACACTAGTAATAAAATAATATTATTTTAAATTTTTGTTAACACGTAGCCGTTGTACTGGCGGGAATGGATAGAAATAACTAAAATATGATTATATATGTTTTTAAATGATTTTACATTTATCCAAAAAAATATTATGGCTTAAAATACGGAGAGAATTCAATTTTAGGCATTTATACCCTAATTTTCACTAAGGGCTCACTTATCACCTTTTGACGGTGAACCATCATTAAATATAGTTTTGATCAATATTATAAATTCTATTGGACCAAATATAACTCTTCTTCAGAATCGGGACATCAAAATTTACTTTGTGTAAATTTTTGGTATCATTCCGATAAAGTTCATTTTTTAATGAATAGTGTAAAATGTTGTATTTTAATTCAAAACCTCTTTTTAATATAATTTATTTATATGATTAGATTATCATTTGAATTGGGTTTAAATTTAAATTAGAATATATTTTTACCATTAAATCCAATAGTGGATGTTGGAATTAATTTCACTTTGAAAACAGACTTAAACTAGTGTCAATCTTTTTATACTTATTATTTCATAAAAACACTATATTTTCTCTGACAGAGGAAATTAATTATTAAATTAATTAATATAACTTATATCTTTTGAATTTTTTAAAATAGACTTCATTTTTGAATTCGGAATATCAAATATAGCTTAGGGTGAATTTTTGGGATTTTTATGAAAAACTTCAATTTTTGATGAATAGTGAAACCACTAAGTGGTACTTATAAAAACTGATTTTTCCATTTAAATGAAAATTTTCCATATTTTTATTTTTAATTTCAAAATTCTGACATACATGGTTGTAATTAAGAAGTAAAATGTGCTTCAATGGGATAAAAATAATTTTTTGGTGAATAGTAACTTATAAAGTTTGTAATCGCGATTAGAGGAAATTAATGCAATTTAAGGAAAAAATGATATTATAATAAAATTAAAATACCGTGACACATGTACTACCCTTATTGGATGTGTCATGGATGACCATGAAAAGCCATGGGTCAACTTGGGGACCCCATGAAGCCACTTTGGTTGGAAAATGACATTAATATCTTTTTATTTAAAGTTAAAGTAAAAATGAGACAAACATGAGATGTTTTACTAAAACAATTTTTACATGGGGTTATACAAGTCATATTTTCGACTATAAATATCCATTGGAAATCTAAAAATATTTCCTACATTATAGTATTTGTTTTATAATTTTTAGACATTAGATAAATTAAATTAATTATGACATCATGATGATGCAGCGATGACCTCATTATTTAACGATTTAAATAAAATGGAAAGATGATGTAATATATAAGACCTAAACATGTACAAAACCTATTGTATGAGTGGATTTCGAACCTTTATCACCTTATCCTATAAATAAATCAATTTGGGACCTCTTTAATCTGAATAACGTTCTAAACTAAAGTGACTTTTCTTTACCTTCCAAGAGTGCCCCTCCTCTCCTCTTATAAAAGGCCCCCACCTCTACCTCCTTACCCACACTCACAAAGCCTTTGTCTCGGCCAAACCCTGCCCATTTGGTCTCTCCACATCCCTATCTTATTCCTTGAAGCCTCACATTGTGCAGAAGTCTTCCCAAGGAAGTCTTTGAGCTCAAACCAAGGGGAGTTACCCGATTTTAAGGTAATGTCTTCACATGAGTCCTTTTTTTTATTTTGCTCCTCCAACCCCCTCAAATATTTTTATTAATTTCTTTTGTAAAAACTCTAGTATATTAAATATACTAGGATGTTTTTATAAAATGGATTCGAGCTACACTTACACACACCTACATCTAATGTTTAAAGAACATACTGTTTCCGTGGATGGCGAATTTATGCCTCCCGAAACAATGATTGTTCAACATTATTTTAACTCCTTAAAAGGTGGACATTAAGATGTCACTATATTTATATATGATATATAATATGTTTATGTTTTACTTAAGCTTCTGTATTTTTCTTTTTGGGCATACCGTTATGGTTTCCATTATGGGTAAACACGATATCTTCATTTAAGGAAGTGCGGACTACCGCCCCCTCAAAGTGATGTGATTCGTTAATGCCATATGTGGGATGTATAAAGGATGGATTTAAAGTTATTATATATGATGTTATACTAGAATTATAATATACCTCTATATCATTATTATTCCATTCCATAAAAATATGAAATATAAATGAAAGTAGCGTTCATGCGTACGTACGGCTTACCGTCTCCATGAACGGTGCATTTCATTTCTTACCTCTAAATGATTATGTAATATTATAAATACATGTATATTCTGGATGTATATGATATATATGATATCCAAATCATGAATATAATTCTGGATATAATGAACATTTGACCACACAAACAACATGTAATTGTAAGAAGTCCACTTTCAACTTAAGTACCAAATATCGACAAAACAAATATTATTAACTTAAATGATTACATAATGTTTATAACATGGAAATAAGTGATATAAAAGGAATAATTAACTAGAAAAAGGTTCTTAATAAAGTGGAAATTAACTAAAGTTTATTATTCAAGACATTAAAGAACGATCGAGTCAATTTGGACCTGAGGTATGGGATCATACTCCTCTCTTTCTTTTTAAGTACACTCTTTTATGTCATTCCTTCTAAGCTCGTCTCTCTTGTTATTGGGATGTTACTTTATATTACACTTACTGTAATTTTTATTTTCATGTGATGAGAGACCCTATTCTCTCTCATAAATCCATTTTGGAAGTTTTGAGTGGCGCTGTTTGGCTGCCGAATTTTCGTAAGAGATCAAACCTCTCTCTTTCTTTTTAAGTACTCTCCTTTATGTAACTTCTGTTAAGCTCCTCTTTGTTATATTGGGGGACGTTATTTTATATTTCTCTTTATATAAACTTTAAGTTAATATGATGAGATACCCTATTTGATCTCATCAATCCATTTTTGTATGTTTTATGTGGCGTCGTTAGGCTACCGTGTTTTCGTAAGGGATTCTTTATCTCACATTTATTCCCGTGAGATTTATGCAACATTTGCCACAATTTCCTTTGCTTTGTATATGTACTTCCCATTATTCTACTCTTTGTTTAATATAATTTCGTTTATGAGTATTTAAATCAATTATTTATTGTCCTTCTTTCATGGAGTGTATGGTTTGAAAGATACCCAAGTCGGTAAGGGAACCTTTCACCCTCCTCTTTTTTAAAAGACTTCTTTTGTTGGGTCTTTTAATTTACATATTGTTATGTTGGGAGATGTTCTCATATATCCTTATTGATGTAAATTTTATGTCCAAGTTATGCGATACACTTTTTATCTCTCATCGACTCATTTTGATGTGACGCCGTTAGGCTGTCAAGGGAAATTCTTAACCCAATTTCGATTTCTTTGGGTTCAACATGTAGTTATTGAGTATGTCATCTTTCGAATATGTGTGAATGACCTTTTATTGTTTTAAACATAATATCCACTCAATTGGGTGTATTTATATTTGTCACACATAATTTTGAGATTGATTTATCCTTAATTTAAGGATACCTTCTTTATAAGGGATTTCATCACATTTGACATTTCTATTGAGACTTCGTTGTTGTTATGCACCAATTCTCACTTATATGGTGTATATACTGTCCTTTGGAATATTATATCATGAATCCATTTATTCTCATGATATTATAAAGTTCTGACTAAATGTTATTCTTCAATTATTGTATTCAAGTGTCTCTAATTTTGGTAAAACCCCTTTAACCAAAATATTGCATTAAATGTTTTAATTATTTGTTCTTATTAATATCCATGTTTTGAAAATGGTTTTAAGGATTTATTTATATGGATATTAATGGTTTAAAATTTTAAAATATTCAAGGTGTTATGGGACACTTTTATTCAGAAATCTCTTTATTAAATGTTTTAAATGGTTTTGGAAATGGTTTCTTTTTGAATGGATTCATTATTTCAATATACTAAAATGTTATATTGTGATTAAAGTGTGGAAGTGTTATGTTTCCTTTATTCATGTTTTATGTGATACGTTTATGTTATGTTTCTTGGGCATTGTTATGAAAAAGGGAGGTTCTGTGATAAACTAAGGGCGGGTGAGCCCGATATAGCTCTCCAATGCATTGGGTAACGCGAATGAGTGAAACGTTAAGGTTTCTCTGAAGAGATTTAGGAAATATACTGTGATGGGTATTCCAAACGTAACAAAGAGGGTTACTCCCTGCGTAAGAAAGTTATGAATGCCTCAAGTTACCTTTTATGTCTTATGATTTCTACAATTTATTCATGATTTGATGAGGTCTGTTAAAGTGACTATGTTTTATGGGTAAAGTATGATTTCATTCTTATGTATATATGAACTCATGTTTCCTTTCCATATTTTTATAACCCTTACTGAGATTTTTATTCTCATACCATGTTTTTGAAATGTTTTTATCAGGTCAAGGGAAAGGTACATGATGTGATGATAGTGTCAAGGATGTGTCAAGAAAGAATCCATGTTTTATTTTCAATATGTTTCCGTTGATGGGATGAATGAATATTGTCTTTTATGTAACCACTTTTTTTAAATGTGGGATGTAATGCAAGTTTCATGATCTAATTCTCTAAAAATCTAAACCTGAAAAGATCCTCAATGTGTAATCTTGTAATAACTCAAGATTAAGTATGGTTTAAGGTTGGGGCCTTATAATAACATTAAGGAAATATAAAATATTTAAAAAATTTATGAAATCCTAAAATTAAAAAAAAAATATAGAAAAATTTAGAGAGATATAAAATAATGAATTCAATGAAATGTAGAATCATTAATAAAGATAAAAATTGTATCATTAAGAAAATATTTTATCTTTATAATAGTTGATAATAGTTTTCTTAAGAAAAATATAGTAACATTTTGAAATTTTAAAATTTGATTCTAAGGAACAATGTGATTCAAATTCCATTTTTCTATGCAATTTGGAATCTATAAAACAATGTGATTCAGAATCGGTTTTTCTGAGAGATTTGAAATCTGAGAAACAGTTTGAATCATATATAGGTTTTCAGAGTGATTTAGAATATATAAAATAGTGTAATTTTTAATCAATTTTTTTTAACAATTTGGAATCTAAGAAATGATATTATTCAGAATTAATAATAAGGGTGAATCAGAATGTTGGAAAGTTTTTGGGTTTGTGAAATTGTACGATATTTATAATGTTTTTGATATGTAAGAAAGAGTAATATCATGATAATGAGTATGATATTAAAGAAAGCCAACAAATATTCAATGTTATGGAAACGATGGTTAGATTCTCTAGGAAACGACATGAAAGATGTTAGAAATCGTGAGTAAGAGTTTGAGTGTTCTTAAATATAAATAAATTTAATGATATAAGGTAATATTAAGTATATGATTTTGTGATTTCCAAAAAGTAATGGAATGTTAAAATTAATAAGGAAACTTTTGACTCAACAAAAGGGTGTTTTTAAGATTTAATCCAATATCTAGTAAGATGCCACTAAATAAAAGATAATATTCTATAAATAATCATAGTTAAATAAACCTAAATTTTTTATAAATGAAATGATAGAGACCATTTTATTTAATTTTTTTTAACAAAACGATCATTTCATTAGAAACAATCACAATAAATGTTGTATGTCGATGGTAAGTGAGATATCACCATAGATCACCAAAACATGAGAGATCCCTATAGGCACTCGCTATGAGTGGATTCCCTGGGACATCATATCATGGTAAAACATGTAATAGAATCCCCAACCATAAACATTCACATGAATGAACTGCTTGAGAGAATAGAAATCCTAGATTTTAGTGGTATCCAATCATCATAAGTTTTTAGTTAGTTTTCTCAACATCAAACCCAATATGTGAATCTTGGATGAATCCAATAATGAATCACTAGATTACTAGTCCTATTCCACTCACCTAGACGCCTAGGATTCCATTAGAACTCAAATATGTTCTATGATTCAAATAATACATCATCCTCACTGTATTCATGCCAAACATTCAACACAGACAACATGAAATGACATTCACACCAAAAATTTTATTTTAATATCAAACTCACACCAATAATATTAAAGATTATTATTTACATTACTTTTATAAGTAAATAAAAAATATTCACAAAATTTAAAGAATCCACTAGCGGAACAACATGGATTCACATAATAATTAATCCTAATTTAATATAAAAAAATTTAAATCCTATTATCATTAAAGCCTATAAAAAACCCGTTTCTCACCACACACCTAAATCATATAACATAGAAATATAATCCTAAAAGAAATATAAATTCATTAAAAATGATATCCTTTAAAATAATTTTGAATCACTAATTTCACATCAAATGCACCATAAGCATGTGATATCAAACCCTAATCTAAACCATCAAACCATGAAATACAAGATTGAATCCCAAAAATAAAACTATAGCAATTGGGGATGAAAAACCCCATTAAATGAGGGTAGAAACCATAAAATTGAGAGAATAAATGTGATAGATTACACTTACATGTTGATTCATTGAAGAACCACCCAAATCTAGCATGAAATTGAAGTTACAAGGGAGGAGGATGGAATGCAAGGCTTTATAATGATATGAAATAACGAGTAGGGGATAGATGGGGTCTTTGGGGAATAATTGGGAGATGGTAAAGGGGTAAAATCCATATTTTATATTACCTTGACAAGCCATATGGTTAGAACAAACTATTTTTCAAAATTTGTGTAGATAGTTCAATTTCCAATGCCTACCCAGAATATATTGCATGATTAACCTATTGGGTTTGTTAACCATGCTCTAACGTTGCGATATGCCTATATCCAAAAATCCCACTTGGATGGCCAATTACATAAATAGGGTGAATGGTTACTACTAATCAGGAACCATCAATGTGATGGAGTCTATCCACCAAAAATTATTTATTTTAACCATAAATAAAATACATGTGGGAAATGATGACAATAAGTGAATGAAAAATACCTAAAATGAAAAAAAAAATATTTTACATTTTCAATACCCAAGAATAAATCCATAGTGTTGTTCTACCATTTTTTTGGGTATGGATAATCATTTCATTGTCCCCATTGAATTTGTCCTTTCATCAACCACCTACATATCTGTTAGAGACATTGATATGTATTTATTGATATCTATTTTTTACATTGTCCAAACAGTATTACACTTAGATATCATAATTCATATTTATGATAAATGGGTGGATTAAGATCTCCAATAAATGTTAACCATTCAATAATTCATTATTTATCTCATTATTTGTTTGCAATAATTATCTGGACACAAATCATGCCAATCATTATTTGTTAATTTTCAACATAGTGAATTTTAACCTTCATATTGATTCGACTTTTCAAAAAAATTACACATCAGTTATTAGAGAATCATTTATCATAACTATATGGGATGGTAGAACATTCAATTGAAAAATAAATGATGATGTTTCTTCCATTATGATTACGATGTCTACCATTTTCACATTTATGATAATTTAATCAATTTAAAAATCTCATCAGTGATATTTTCACAATATTATTTATATCTAGAGGATGTTACAATTTATTTCTATTCAATGGATGGTTGTGGATTGAGAAATCATGGTCCTCAATTAAATATAACCTTATTTACTTGTATGTATTATGTAATTTTTTGTGAATATATATTCGAGGTTGTTATGAGGCATATATATATCAAACCTCTAACAAAATGGATATTGCTTCCCAATCATCAATATGAATATTATTATATCCAACAATAGATCAATAATTAAATTGTTCATGTCATGATCATTAAACATTTAAAAAGGTTAGGCTCTCACAATATTAGTATGAATCAATAAATATCGTAATTACATCTTTGAACAATCATGTATTCTACTAAAACTTCCGGCTTGTTGGTAGTGTATTTACTAGTGCGACGATAAGCCTCCTTTTCAATTTAAGGATGTTCTATTCAGAACCATTAGTCCGTAAAAACATCCCTCATATAAAAACCAATGAATTCATAAAATCAATTTTATAAATGAACATATAATAAAAACATTTTTATTAATAAAATATAATAAAAAACCACTAAGTAAAAAACAATTCTTTTTAATTATAAAAATTTATTCATTAAATTTAAGGAACAATTATATCCATTAAAACTGAAATTATTAAAATATAAAAATAATAAAAAATAACACAATAATTATATGAAAATTTTGATATGCTCAATCACCATGATTAATTTCATTATAAAAAAATCTTTAAATAAAGTAGAATAGAAATAATAAAACATGAATTATGAAAATGAAAAAATATATATATAAAAATATAAATGTTGAGTGAGAGAATATTGATTAAAATATTAGGTACTTATTGAATGTATTTAACCAAAGTATACTTTAGAAATATGAATTTTGGAATAGTAGTATGGATGTTGGAATAATAACCTGAACCATGGAATTGTAATTTGACTATTAAAAATAGAAACCTGACTATTAGAATAGTATCATTACCTATAAAATTGTAAACTAAAATCAATTTATCCAAACAGTGAAACTATTATGTAATATATAATGGTAAATGTAAATAAATTATTTAAATATCATAAATTGTGTGTTTTTATTTTTTTAAAATATAATATTTCTAGGTGAAAACTCATAAATAATATAATTAAAAAAAATTAATTTCCAAAAAATTATTAATAATTTTATATTATATTTTTTATAATGATTAATAATATTCATAAAACTTAATAAATTTTTAAAGGGTTAGAAAATATACCTTAATATTATCATTTTTGGATTTCAAAAAATTTGATGATTTTAGTTAAAAAATAAATTTATCATATTTGTAAAATTGTTATCATAAAATGGAATATATTTTGGGAATATAAATTTCTAATAAAATTTTTGGGCTATATTTGGTTTTTTCCAAAAATATTTTATCTTTATGTATTCAATTGAATATTGTATTTCATATTATACACTAAACTCATTATTTAATGAGTTATAGATGATATAACCACCGATTAGTTTTACATATGACTCAACATTTACTTTATATATACAAAATAATCAGTAATATTCATATTCTTGAGACAAAATAATACACCAAGGAATATAATATTCAAATTCACCTCTCTCATCCCCTTATAAATACCACCGATCACCACACATTCTCATAACAAACCATTAAGCTATAGTGTTTTCCAACTTTTTTCCCAAACAATTTTCCAACTTCTCCACTAAGTCCTAATGATACTTTCATCTGTAGAAGACCCATGACATGTTCTTTAAAATGTATTTCAGGGCAGAGACATTAAGAATGTGGAATTCTAATGATACCTAATCTAAATTCATTTATTATTCTATGTTATCAAAACCTCCAACATCCAACATGAAATAATAACTCTGTTATAATATATATCGATAAATATTATATTTATAGTGTAATTTCAACAACATACCCTTTTCATATCTCCTTTTATTCAAAAAAAAAGTAATGCATTGTCCATTATATGTTGGTTCCTCCAAGGTGTATAATGTGTTTCTGTTTTCCACATCTACAATCCTGTAATATTTATATTCACATATAATGTTTTTAAATGAAAAATTTATATATAGTAAACATTTTTTTGAACATTATGGAATTAATATAGGTCCATGAAATTAAATTAAGAGATACTATTTCATAATGGTTGGTAAAATATCCTAAAACAACTAAATGTATAATGACAATGTGTTTATTAAAGAATGGTCACTATGTTATAACATGTATGGTTATTTAATACAATTTCAATATTTGGAGGTACATTAGTACCATATGTCATCATTATTTTATTTTTATTCTCATATTAAATGAATATCAATAATTATTCACAAGTAAACCGACAATGGAAATGTGATATGAACACTCTTGAAAAAAATAAACATTATATCACATTGGGTTTATTATAAATGATAATACCAATAACATTATATATAAACTATATATATAAATGTTTAATAATAATTAATTAATCAATCTATGTTTATTATCAAGGATGTTATGTGATATTCTAGAACAATTCTAGGACAAATGTTATTGGATCTATCTAAACGACCCTCTATGTTTTCATTATGATCATTATAAATTTAACTTATACCCTATTCCACATTTATGATATTAATATATGTAAAATTGTAAGAACATTCCTCCTGTATACATACCTATATTATTACCCACCCATCTAAGGGGTTAATACATTCCTTAAGTTCATTTTAATAGTCCTTTGATTAAAATAACGTGTGATTTCCTTTTGTTTAACAAATAAGAATATACATTTTATTAGGGTTTATCCCATATTGTGATTCAATGAATTGGGTTTTCACATGGGAAATCATGTTTGGAATTAGTTATTAAAACTATTCCACGATAGATCATTTTTCATCATGTGATTTTGTAATCAAAATTATCCTCGATATATGCTTATGCCATGATATATGATGCCGTATATTTTCAATATTTCCATGTTTTTATGATACCATATTATAAATTTTATGTTTTTAGTGATTAACCATAATACTACTATTCTATGGTATCATGTTATGTTACATTACTATAATGGTATTCTTAATTTTTAGGTGACATAATGTAATGTGATTTATAATACACCCCATTATTTTATGTATTTCCATAGGTTATTCTATAAAATGTTAGGATCATAAATAGATTAGGATATCATTATAGATTTTGAACCCTCTGGAGAATTAGTTGAACTCAAATTTTGATAATCCCAATTATGCTCAATTATAGTGATAATCCCTATATTGATTAATGCTTAATTACTTATTTCAGTCTTTCTGTACACCATGCACATATTCATAAATTATAATATTTACATTATCTTTAGAGAATTCGGTTACTGGAAGAATATATATTCTAACATAACCCATTCTTCCAATAGAATACTTAAACAGTCAAGTGTTCACCGTTATAGAACAATGCTACCGATTTGTAGAGTCCACAGTTATGTGTAAGGTCACTACTACATCATGTCCACCGGTACAGAAAAGTCACCGATATCCAAGCCTACCATTACAGACAAGTTACCTAAGCAAGTCTACCGATAAACCAAGGAAGCTACCTGTACATGATGGTTACCGTTACACGAAAGGTCAATGGTACATTAATTCTACCGCTACTGATCATGTATATCGACAGATATGAAGTATACCAATAGAAAGGCTACCTTTACACAAGATGTTACCGATACAAGAGGTTACCGATACAAAGACCTACCATGACACAAGGCTACCGATATCCAAAGCTACTGTTCCAGAGAATCCAACACTGCCTTAATTTATTTATCTTTATTTAATCTAACCAACGGTCATATTAGGTATATTATAATGCTCTATCATTTATTTAATTAAGGTTTTTGGATGTCAGGGAACCGTACCTCGTACCTGAAAAAATAAATCATTTCTATTGCCAGAGATCGTTCCATAAATATAAGGAGTCCATGTTGATGCAACAATATACAAAGAAAATACAAAAGTGATCTACAAGTGAAATACCCATGAAGAGCTCATACATATATAAATGCACGACCAAGAAGACACAGAAGCTCATAACGCACTCATGCATACTCAAGATGATCTCTATACATTCACGAGGATTTTGAAGAACTTCATCAACTACATTTTCAATGTCTCTGAACCTAGATGTCAAGAAGACAACACTCTGTTTTCCATAAAAAACTAGAACATGACTCAGAACCATTTCTGATCAATCCGAAGGAGTCCATAGCTACACTAGAATCACTAGATCCATTCTAAACTCTATATCATGCTCAGTGATTTATTATTTACATTACGAGCAGTGTGTGTCATCAGTTTTCATTTACACACACACTCTCTCCTAAACCATAACTAGAGGATCTGTAAATCCTCATTCAAACTCCTTAAATTTTCTATTTCCCACTGTGGAGAGTGGTAGAGGTCATGTGTGACCTTGACCGCTGTATTTGCTGTTGTTTTTGTTTCCCACATAGAACTGTGGTAGAGGTCTTTGACCTGGACAGTTGTAAACTACTGTGAACCTCGATCCAGGGTGTGGAACCAATTTATATAAATTGTTGAGAGGACTAAGTCTAATCTTGAGACTAACCCTCTTGGTTATATCTGTTTTTCTTTTTTAGTTTTATCTAAAACCTTTTTATTCTACTGCTAAGTGCATTAAAATTTAAACTGTTTTTCAAAGTTAATCTGATAATTGAATTAGCAAGTGTTTGCATTATTTGTAAATCATTAGGTTAGTTTCAAAAGCTAATATTATCTTCTGATTAGATTAACTGGGAATTAATCAATCCCTTGAGAACCTACCTGAAAGTTTGTTTTAGTTCAAATTCACTACAATTCAATTAGTATGTTAAATTGGGTGATTTTAGTAAAGGATTTTCAACTGAAATTTTAATTGGAACTCAATTCACCCCCCCTCTTGAGTGTCCACTCTGACCAACATTTTTTATTAGAGGATTAAAATATTTTCTAAAAAACTATGTTTTTCAACTGTGATTTTAGTTGTATTTTAAAGTTCTTAAACTTTCTGTTATTTCTAAATTTTTATCCTTTTAATTTTTTTTGTTTTAACCTAGTTATCATGGATAACAGACATGATGTTGTTGCTACTAATAGACCACCATTTTTCAATGGAAACACTGATGATCAATGGAAGATTAAGATGAAAATTCATTTAGAAAGCATGGGTTTTGATATTTGGACTGCCATAGAATCAGAATATAAAATTCCCACTACTGTTAGATCTACTTGGAATGAAGCTACTAATACAACTTAAAATAATAATTCCAAAGCTATGAATGCTCTGTATTGTGCTTTAGGAGATGAGGAATTTAATATAATATCTTCTTATAAGACTGCATATGAAATTTGGGATACTTTAGGTGTTTCTCATGAAGGAACAACTAATGTTAAGGAAATTAGATTGAACACCTATACTATTGAATATGATAATTTTAAGATGAAGCCTGATGAACCCATTTTTAATATGTATCTCAGGTTTAACAAAATTTTCAATACAATGACCTCACTAGGAAAGGATGTTCAATCAAAGGAGCAGATCATGAGAATTTTGAGATGCCTACCTGAAAGATGGAGGGGAAATTCTGTTTCAATCGTAAAATTGTGTGATATTGGTGAACTTCCAGTCAAGGAACTTATTGGTAATTTGATGATGTATGAAGAAGAACTTAAGGTAAACAAAGCAGAAGATGATGAACCAAAAAGGAAGCCAGTTTCCTTCAAGACATCTACTTCAAAAAATAAGGATAGGGAGAAACTTCAAGCTATAAGTGATAGCTCAAGCTGTGAGGAAAGTGAAAGTGCATCTGATAGTGATGCAGAAATGGCTCACATAGCTAGAAGATTTAAGAAGTTTTACAGGAAGAAGAAGTTTTTCAGAAAATCAAATTACAAAGGTATGTATGACAACAAGGGACACTAGAAAATGGACTGGAAGAAATCTGACAAATCTGATGAAGTTGCCTGCTATGAATGGAAAAGAAAAGGACATATAAAATCAGACTGTCCAAAGCTGAAATACAAGAAGAAATATGAGTATAAGGATAATAAGTATAAGAAAGCCATGAAGGCTACGTGGAGTGCATCTGAGGATAGATCCATTGAATCTGAAGCTTCTGAGACTGAAAATGGAAATAAGGGAAACATGTGTTTTATGACAAACACTTATGAGGTAACATCGGAAACTCCTACTTTAAATTCATATTATTCTGGATATGATTCTGATTCTAAAAATATGTCAAAATATGAACTGTTTGAATACTGTTATATGTTGGAAGAAACATGTAATGAGATGAAAGACAAATACAATGGTTTAAAGAAACAATATGCTTTAACTGCTAAACATAAATATGATCATGAAATAGAAATGGAAAATAATGCTCAATTGCTTAAATAAAACACTGAACTGAAATTGTCAAATGAGAAACTTAGGAAGGATTTAGAAAATTTCACAACTGGAAAAGATACTTTTACTCAAATTCTAGGTAAGATGATTAGACCTAGATTTAATACTGGTATAGGACACCAACCTGGACAATGAAAAATTACCAAAAATTGATTTATTCCTAAATCTGGAAAGAAGGTGGATAGTTCTAGTTCTGGAAGTTCATATGCTTCAATAAGTAATATTTATAGTTACATATCTAATATGGTTTATCTGTCTAAATCTGTTGATTCTGCAAAGCATATGAGACCCATAAGACAAATTTGGGTACCTAAAGTTTTATTGGATAATCTGTCTGGACCTAATAAAATCTGGGTACCAAAATAATTTCCAATCTAAATATATTTTGTAGAGAACCTACTTAAAGAGAACCTGTAGAACGACCTGGTACTTGGATAGTGTATGTTCAAGACATATGTTAGAAGAATTCTCATGCTTTAAAAGCTTAGTCAGACATGATGGAGGTTTTTTCACCTTTGGTGATAATTCTACAGGGAAAATCATCGTCTTAGGCCAGATTGGTAACACTGACTCAGTATTAATTTCTAAAGTTATATTTGTTGATGGACATATGTATAATTTACTAAGTTTTTCTCAGTTATGTGATGATGGTTTTAATGTTAAATTTGAAAATGATTGTTGCAATTTTTTTAATTCTAAAAATGCTTTATTATTTTCAACCTTGCAAAATGAAAATGTCTATGCTGTTGATTTAAATTCTTTAGCTATGAAAAATATTACTTGTTGGAATTATTTTCATAAAGAGTCTTGGCTTTGGCACAAAAGATTAGGACACTACACAGTACATTCACATAGAAAACTTACTAGGAAGAACTTAGTTAAAGACATACCAAAACGTGAATTCCCAGCAGATAAAGTTTGTAATCCTTGTCAAAAGGGAAAGCAACATAAAGTTTCTTTTAAATCAATGAATGAAGTGTAAACTTCTCAACCTCTCGCGTTGGTTCACATGGATTTGTTTGGACCTTCTAGAGTTTCTAGTGTGAATGGGAAGCACTATGTCTATGTTCTAGTAGATGATTATTCTAGTTATACTCGGGTATATTTTCTAGCTCACAAAATTGAATCTTGTTCTTAATTTGTTAAATAATCCTTGTCTGTAGAGAACCTTAGTGGACTTAAGATTAAAACCTTGAGAAGTGATCATGGTCGTGAGTTTGAAAAAAATGAGTTTAAATCATACTGCTCAAACAGTAGCTATAGTCACAATTTCTCTGCCCCTAGGACACCTCAGCAAAATGGGGTAGTAAAAAGGAGGAATAACAGCCTTCAGGAAATTTCCAAAAACATGCTCAATGAGTATGACCTACCTGTTTATTTTTGGGCTGAAGCTGTCAATACAACTTGTTGTATTAACAATAGAGTCTTGATTAGACCTGTTCTAAAGAAGACCCCTCATGAGTTGTGGAACCATAGGAAACCTAATGTTAACTACTTCAGAGTTTTTGGTATCAAAGTCTTTATTCTTAATACCAAAGATATTCTTGACAAGTTTGCATCCAAGAGTGATGAAGGAATTTTCCTAGGTTACTCTATTTCTAGTAAATCCTATAGAGTTTTCAATAAGAGAACCAAATGTGTAGAGGAATATGTTCACATAAAATTTAATGAAACTAATCCACATGAACCTCTGGCATCTCTTGAAAATGATCAAGATGATCTATCTATTTTGAACCTTAATGATAAAGATAGTGGACCTGTAGTTAAAACATCCAGTTCTGGAAATTTTCCAGAACTTACATCTGTTGATTCCCAACCCGTTGATGAACCTGAAATCTCTAGCCCTACCTTTTCAAAATCAGCTAGGACTCTAAAGAACCATCCTTTAGATGTTGATGTAGGTAATATAGATAGAGGAACACAGAATAGAGCTTCTCTATGAAATTATGTTGAACATAATGCCTTTCTTTCATAGTTAAAACCTAAAAATATCAATGATGCTATCAATGATGAATTTTGGGTAATGGCTATGCAAGAAGAACTAAATCAATTTGAAAGAAATAAAGTCTGGGGATTAGTAGAAAGACCTAAAGACACATTAACCATAGGCACAAAGTGGGTGTTTAGAAACAATGTTGCTGAATCTGGAAAAATCATTAGAAACAAAGATAGACTATTTGCATAAGGTTACAATCAAGAAGAAGGAATTGACTATGAGGAAACCTTTTCACTTTTAGCTAGATTACAGGAAATTAGGATTTTACATGCCTTTGCATCACACCTGTATTTCATGTTATATCAAATGGATGTGAAAAGAACATTTATAAATGGTTTTATTGTTGAATATGTTTTTGTAGAACAACCACCTGGTTTCTGAAATCCTCACTTTAAAAATAATGTTTTTAAACATTCTAAAGCTTTATATGTTTTAAAACAAGATCTAAGAGCTTGCTATGAAAGACTTACAAATTTTCTTATTTCAAAAGGAATTACAAAAGGAATTTCTGATCCCATTATTTTTATAAAAATAATTTCAAAATATGTTTTAATAATACAAATATATGTTGATGATATAATTTTTGGATCTTCTAAAAATACTCAATGTACTAAATTTTCAAATGGTTATGCAAAATGAGATTGAAATGTGCTTAATGGGAGAGCTTAAGTACTTTCATGGATTTCAAATCTTTCAAAATTAAGATGGTATTATTTTAAACCAATGTAATTATACTAAGGATTTATTAAAACGTTTTGGTTTGAATAGTATTACAAAGAGTTATACACCTTTGAGTACCACCTGTAAATTAGATATTGATTAAACTGGGAAACCAGTAGATCAAACTCATTATAGAGTTATGATTGGGAGTTTACATTATCTTACTACTAGTCGACCTGATATTATGTTTAGTGTATGTATGTGTGCTAGAGTTCAAGCTAACCCTAAAGAGTCACACTTACTTGTTGTTAAAAGGAATTTCAAATATCTTAAATATACTGCTAATTTGGGACAGTTTTATCAAAAAGGACAATCAGTTGATTTAATAAGTTTTTCAGATGTTGACTTTGATGGATGCAAGTTAGATAGAAAGAGCACATCTGGAACATGTCTTTTACTTGGAAAGTCCCTAGTATCATGGTGTATTATTAAATAGATCTTGGTTGCATTATCTACTACTGATGTAGAGTATATAGATGCAGGTAGTTGTTGGGCACAAATTCTGTGGATGAAACACACTTTATTGGACTATGGATTTGATTTTAAACACGTTTCAATTAGCTGTGATAACAATAGTTCGGTCAACATCTCAAAAACCCTGTGTTTCACTCTAGAACCAAACACATTGATGTTAGACACCACTTTCTTAGTTATCATTATCAAAGAGGTGGTATAACTCTTCAATTTATAGGAACTGAACTCCAATTAGATGATATTTTCACTATGACATTAGGTTCATAAAGATTATGTTTTATTAGACATGAAATAGGAATGATAACTTACTCTTAAAACATTTACATAAACCTCAATGTTAGGATAAACCTATCTGTTAGGATAAACCACACCGTTAGATAAACCTCACCATTAGGATATACCTCACAGTTTAAGGACACCTCACTAGTACATCTCTAGCACTATTTTAAAATTTGTGTATTAAGGCCGAGGCTTTGAACCGTTTTTAATATGAGATTTCTTTTATATATGAATCCTAAATGATATTAAACCCGACTCTAGACATCACTCAATCGCCGCAAACCCGTCTGGTCGAATGCCTCCTACCTAATCCTCTCAAGATCACAAAACCCTAAGCCTCAGAGTCTGAAATGGCATGTGTGAAGCGCCCCTCTATGGATGAAGGGAGTGATGCGCCGCAAGCTAAGAAGCAGAAAGTAACCAAAGCTGGTGCTATTGTAAGTAGTAGAGGTGTTGTTCAAAGGAATCCTATGAATCCGCATTTATCGAAGTGAGAAATTGTAGTGGAAAAGTAGTTATGTGCGGAATGGCTGTTGGAAAGTAAGTCCTTGATTCTGAAGATTTTACAAGAGCAAGGATGGATCGAATGCTTCATGGACAATAATGGACCATATTATCCAGTACTGGTAAAGGATTTCTATGAGTTTGTCTGTATTGAGACTTCAGAATAGGAGAATAAGATGATTTCCTTTGTGAATGGTCAAAAGTTTTCGTTTTAATCTGTTGAATGGGCTGAGAACCTTAGACTTCCTCATAGAGGTGATTATAGATTTTATTCAAAATCCATACCTACATCAAGTGACTTTTTCAAATATGAGGATGCCTTGTTTGAATTGACACGAAATGGAACTCTTAGAAAGACCATTGCTGCAGAGATGGCAGGGGAGGAAAAACTACTTTTTATGTTCATTCAGCATCTGATTAGTCCAAGGAGAGGAGATTTTGCTACCTTCAGATTTCAGGATATTTATTTGCTGTATCTGTTAATGCATGGAGTAAAGGTGAATTTGTGCAGATTGATAATGATTCAGATTGAGGATATGACTAGACCGATGTCTAAGTCCAATGAACTATTCTTTTGTAAGTTGATTTATATTATATTGAAGGCAAAGGAGGTAGTTGGACCTTAGGATGAAACTGTTGTGGTTAAGGATAATTTTTGCATCACCAGGACTATTTGTATGTATATGAAAGTTATATGGAAGCCTTGGAAGAAGTCATGGGTTAATTATGAAGGTAATGTCTATGAGAATTACACTCATGTGGACCATCCTTATAGACCAATGGATGTGAGGGATCCTGGTCTTGGACCAGATGAGCCAGAACCGGTCTACAATGATAATGAGGCTGAAACTGAGGAGGAAGAGACATCAGTTGAGGATGGAGGAGACCCATATTTACCTCTTAGTCCTGTGCATCAAAATATTTCCTATAGAGAAGCTAGCCCTCCAAAAGAACTGCCAAGGAGAGAAACTGTTCTGAAGGACAGTGATACTGAGTCCACTGAAAAAGAAGAAGAAGAAGCATATCAAAATGTTTTCAAGGACACATCTGAAGAGGATGAGGAAACCGAATCCAATCATTTTTTTCATAGAGAAAATGAGACTGCTGCTGAAGAAGATGATGAGGAAAATGAAGAAGAAGAGCTTAGTTTGAGCCCTCTTATTGATAATACAGACAAGATTGTTCCTGTTCAGGTAGCAGAAGTGGAATCTACTTCTATTGGTGAGAGAGTCATTGATGACTTAGAAAAGGATAGCACTAACCCTACTGGTGAACTATCAGAGAAAATGGTTGTTGAATCTGCTGACGTTTCAGAGGAGGTTGTAGATTTACATCGAGCAGAACAGTTAGAGGAGATTCCTCGGGATAATGCTCTAAGTGAGGGGGTGAATCTTGGTCCAGTTTCTGTGTTGTATGGCATCGAAGGTTGGTCATCAGATCCAGGATAAAGGGTAATTGGTCTCAGTTATGGAGATTTTGATGAGGAAGACCAGCCCCAAAGGGATTCAGTTATCCTACCTATTGTGGCTGAAAATTTGGCAACCATGGAGGACCTTGAGTCCTTAAAGGCTAAAATGAAATAAGCAATGAGAGAATCAGTGGAAGATTTGAAGAAAAGCTTGGTTGAAGAAATGAGGAGTGTGGAGAAATCCTTGGAGCTGTCTCTGGGATGTGTTGTGTTGAGTCCAGTGATGAAAATGATGGATGAAGTTAAAGTATTCCATACTCAAATTGAGAGTTGTACAGGAGATGTGGTTTCTCTAAGACAATCAATTGCTTCATTGACTGCCATGAACAGTTCTCAAACCCATGTTAATACTAATATCACATATATCAAAGAATTAGTCAAGAAATTTGTGGAAGTATTTGAGGCTTTTAAGACATATGTGAAAGAACATTTGAACAGTCAAGATTCACTTGTTCAGAAGGTGGTTAGTAATTTGACACAGTCTTTCAAAGAGACATTAGCTTTCTCGGTAAAAACCCTTCTCTCATCTAGCTCCACTGTGAACATTGACCATATCAAAACTATGATCCAGGAAGAGTTGTCTAAGGAAAGTACCAGTGGCACCTCGGATACTCAGATCCTTGCTACCACAAGGGAAGTTATCAGTTTTGTTTGTGATCACCTACTGGAAGCTACTACTTCTCAATAGGCCATTAAGAATAAGGTGTATGATTACATTGAGAAGGTATATACCAAGCATCAAATGACCAACCATTTCAAGCTCTTGATAGAGAATATGATGTTGCCTCCAGTGAATTAAGATTTCATCGAATAGGTTAGTAAGATCAGGGATCTTACTCCTACCTTGGAAAAATTCATTGAAAATTGAGATGATTTTGTGTCATCAATGGAGAGATGAGGTAGTATTATTATGGATTTCAGGAACTTATTGCTACCATTCTTGCATGTGGATGCCATACCTGTGATTGTACTTCCTGCTCTTCCTGCCTTTGCCTCTGAGAGTACACCTCAGTTGACTCCAGTTCAAGCTATTCAAAGCTTAACACCTATGATCCCACAGAGGAGCAAAAATTTCAGATCCGGTACAGTTTCAGTGGATGAATCTCCAGTTGTTCTTTCGGCTATTCCCAAGCTATCTACTCAATCTGAACTAGCACCCTCTTCTGATCCTAAGGGAAAGACTATTGTTCAAGAGGAAGATTGAGTGATTCTGGATGTTTTTGATAGGATTCACTTGTATTTTTGTAATAATGACATTATCAGTTTGTACCTTTTGTGATTTAATGGAAATTTACTCTTCCATTCTGCATTTTACTATGTTTCTGCTTCTTTGTAATCTGTTCTCTTTTAGTCTCTCAATTTATCAGATTCTACCCTTCTTTTTGTTAATCAAAAAGGGTGAGAAAATGAAACTAATGAGAACTGGGAGTGCAATTTAAAGGGGGAGAAAAATGAGTACTTTAGTTTAAAGTTCTTTTTAGGAAATTATTCCTCTAACACCTTTTATTTTTCTTAATACTTTGGCATATGTTGTGATTATCAAAAAGGGGGAGATTGTTGAACCCTCTAGAGAATTAGTTGAACTCATATTTTGATAATCCCAATTATGCTTAATTATAGTGATAATACCTATATTGGTTAATTCTTAATTACTTATTTCAGTATTTCTTTACACCATGAACATATTCATGTATTATAATATTTACATTATCTTCAGAGAATTCGGTTACTGGATGAATATATATTCTAACTTAACCCATTCTGCCAATAGAATGCTTAAACAGACAACTGGTCACCATTACAGAACAAAGCTACCGATTTGTAAAGTCCACTATTATGTGTAAGGTCACCGATACATCATGTCCACCGTTACAGACAAGTCACCATTATGCATGCCTACAGTCACAGACAAGTTACCGAAGGAAGTCTACCGATACACCAAGGAAACTACCTGTACATGAAGGCTACCATTACACGAAATGTCACCAGTACATTAAGTCTACCGCTACCGATCAAGTCTACCGATAGACATGAAGTTGACAGATAGAAAGGCAACCATTACACAAGAGGATACCAATACAAGAGGTTATCGATACAAAGACCTACCGTGACACAAGGCTACCGATATCCAAAGCTACAGTTCCAGAGAATCCGACGCTGCCTTAATTTCATTATATTTATTTAATCTACCTAATGGTCATATTAGGTATATTTTAGTGCACTGTCATTTATTTAACGATGGTTGTTGGATGCAAGGGAACCGTACCTCGTACCTGCAAAAAGAAATCATTTCTTTTTCCAGAGCTCATGCCATAAATATACGGAGTCCCTGTTGCTTCAAAAATATAAAAATGAAATACAGAAGTGATCTACAGGTGACATTTACAAGAAGAGCTTACACAGATATACTTGCATGACCATGAAGTCACAGAAGCTAATAACACACTCACAATTACTCAAGAAGATCTCTGTACATTCACGAGGATTTTGAAGAACTTCATCGACTAAATTTTCACTGCCTCTGAACCTGTATGTCATGCAGACGACACTCTTTTTTCCTGACAAAAACCATAAGAGGACTCAGAACCATTTATTATCAATCCGAAGGATTCCAGAGCTACACTGCAATCACTAGTTCCATTATAAACTATATATCTTGCTCAGTGATTTATTATTTACAATACAAGCAGTGTGTGTCCTCAGTTTTAATTTACACACACACAGTCTCCTAAACTGTAAATGGAGGATCTGTAAATCCTCATTCAAACTCCTTAAATCTTCTAATTCCCACTCTAGTTAGTGGTAGAGGTCATGTGGGACCGGGACAGCTGTATTTACTGTTGTTTTTGTGTCCCACGTAGACCTGTTGTAGAGGTCTTTGACCCGGACAGTTGTAAACTGTTATGAACCCCGATCCAGGGTGTGGATCAAATTTATATAAATTTTTGAGAGGACTAAGTCTAATCTTGATGAAGAACCTCTTGGTTTCTGCTGTGATTTGTTTATTTTTATCTAAAACCATTTTATTCCGCTGCTAAGTGCTTTAAAATTTAAAATGTTTTTCAAGTTTACTATGATAATTGAATTAGAAAGTGTTTGCATTATTTGTAAATCATTAGGTTATTTTCAAAAGCTAATCTGATCTTCTGATTAGATTAAATAAAAATTAATCAATCCCTTCATAACCTAACTGAAAGTTTTCTTTAGTTAAAATTCACTACAATTCAATTAGTATGTTAAATTGGGGGATTTTTGTAAATTAATTTAAACAGAAATTTTAATTGGAACTCAATTCACCCCCCTTCTTGAGTGTCCACTCTGACCCAAAATGGAGATTAAATTATATATGTTATATTTTAATTTATGTTTTATTATTATGAAACTATTTATCCAAATACGTTATTCCCCACAATAGTATGTTGTTCTTACTTGATATATATGTTTGAAATACTGCAATAATATATATACCCGTATTGTTCCTTTGAAGTGGGTTTCCAAAAAATATCTAGTTATTTTTTGGGTTTAAAAATAAAATAAATTAATGAGAACCATAGAAATAAGTCAATGGATAGGAAAATATAATGGAATTTTTATGATTTATAAAGATACTGGTTTACAATTAATTACAACTATGTCATTAGACTACCATTGAATATGTGTATTGAATAGTAGTACTTATGTTAAATAACCCCTGAAAGGGAACATCAGTATTCGAGTCGATCATCAGATGGTTCATGAAAAAATTTGTATTATTTCACATCTATATTAAAACTCCCAGGGGATATTCTTTTTAATTTATTGAACCCATTATGAAAAATTATTATGGATTTGAACAAAATTTTATGTCATAAAAACTCATAAGGATATTACTAAGGATAACCAATATTTCAAACTATATATGCACTACTTATTATTTATATTTCATTTATAAACTATTCCTTTGCTGTTTTTAGTTTCCTTTTTATTTAAATTTTATTTTGATTATTATGAACTATTTTTATTACATTTTATGTAATGGATGGTAATAGGATGAACCATTCCCAAAAAAATGGTAGGCTGTGTGATGATTTACATTTTCATATGTCAAGCATTATGAGACTCTAAACATAAAACATTAGGACCGAACTAGCACAATTGAATCTGTACATGTTTGAAGACATGAAATTTTTGAAACTATATCCATAAAATAATAAAATATAATTTGTGTTGGATTACTTTATGTGACAAAGTCCTCCAATGTTTTGTGGATCTTTTGATCCCCTTATCATGAAATATTGGACTACATATCTTGATAAGATATTTTATATCATTTAGATCATAGAGTAAAAGAATGTCTTGTTGGTTTGGTATCATATTGATGAATAAGGAGAATGGTGTTTGACATTCATCAAAAACAAAAATTCAAATAAGAAATTGAATTTATTGAAGAGAATGAATTAAATAAAATTTAATTAAAAAATATTTTACCTAAACTCTCATTTTGAATATAGATAGAAAGTTTTTTAGACTAAGGAAAACTAATGATTAATCTATTAGGTAAATTAAAAAAACTACACAATAAATGAATTATAAAACTCAGACTTCATTATGAAAAACGAAAAAATATAGGTCCACTTATGAATTTTTATAATGTTGGTACTACACAGTCTTTTTTTAAATTTTTGACATTGAATGTACTGATTTGTTTTCAGTCCCTTAAGGTGCAGATGAGTATTAAAGACTGTCAATGGCCTCATGCAGTTGGATAAAAAATGTAAAAAATATAGTTTCATACTATAATATCTAGATATAAATCCCAGTAGATAATGAAAACCCAATATCACATGTGTCAGAAGTATTGGAATAAAAATACAATAATCAATCTAATGGGAAATGGGATATTTTCCCAACAACGAAAATGGAAGAATCATTTACATCATTTCCGAAGGTAAATGATTACTCCCACTAATGAAAATGAAAAAATTACAGTTTAGATCCATAATATTAGTATAATAAATTGATTCAACTACAAGAAACTAGTTCATTATACAATACAATTCCATAAACCATGGGTTTTTAAAAAAATAATTGAAAAAACACTCAAATTCCAAGAGATAATGGAATGGAATAATTTATCACTACTAATGTGTTGTAACCTAACAATGATGCAGTTATATGTATACTAATAATTAATAAAATATTAGTAAACATATTTTTTTTATATTTGAACTCATTATTTTAATATCTGGAATTTTGTTTATAACAATTTGAAGACTACTTAAAAATATTGGGATTGATATATCCGTGAATCCATAAAGAATAGTCATCTTTCCTTCCTAATTATATAATTATTCCTCATTTAATTTTTGGAAATAACCCTCTTTGAAAACCATTTTATTCATTATTTATTATAATTTAGTGTTGTATTTGGAATGGATTGTGTATCATTATTTATAGAAAATATAATATATTTTGAGATGGGTAATAATGATGTATTCCCTAGGAAATTGTACAGTATTCCTCCAATATAAGAGGTAGATATCTCAATTAAACATATAGAAAGAACTATTAAAATATAAAATAATCCATATTGACTGTACACAATTGAGATGGGGGTACTAAAAATTAGGTTAAAAGAGATTCCATATTTTTTTTATATTTCTGAGTTCTTCAATAGTGGGCACACCTTTCTTATTCATCAATATGATTAATGGTTTGATAGACCTCTTCCATGATTATAGTGAAACAAAAAAACCATGAAAAAAACAAGTATCTTCTTCCATAGATTGATGACATGTTGGATCAATTATGTTTATCCTTTTATTTAATGATGGTAGAATATTGGTTCTCATATCCCTAATTAAATGAGAAGAATGAATATATTCTCAAGACTTTCATTTTAGTATTGTACAAGGGAAATTGGACCAAAGTGAATCCATTTAGACTCATTAATTCTCTAAACATGATCATCAAAATAATAAATATTTTTTTAGAAATTACCTTGAATAATATTTTATATTTATTATAATCAAAATTATGATATACTATATAAACAAGGAGTGTAATGAATATCATTTGAATACAATTGAAAAATGATAAGCAATATGATATGTATAGTAAATGTGAGTTCTAGATAAAGAAACCATCACTATTGGGGCTTGTTATCACATGAAAAGGTATAAATATCTATCCCTCGAAGAGAGTTACTATTTAAAGGTTTCATAGACTAGAATATAAAATACAAACCCTTAGTTTCCAAAGTTTAAATGAGTACTACTTGTTATTTTTATGAAATATCACCTAATTTTCATACCCATTACCTAGGCATACACGGAAGGGGTAATGTTATTATAGACTATTAAATGTCAATATTGCTTCATGAAATTAATTAATATGTTTATTACTATACTATTCCACATTCCAACCTCAAGTGGGTATCTTTTCCTGGTATAATGTCCTACAATAAAATAATATTAGAAAGTGTAGTAATGTGGAACTATAACGTTATATATTATGCTTCAATGTAATTGTAGGTTCATTATTAGAAACCAATTCTTTATTTGGATTTATTTATAGTTACCTTCATTTTTAAAATAGTTTGAAGTTATCTCTATTTGTAAAATTATGAATTATATACCTATCATAAGAGCAATAGATTAATATTTAAAAATAATTGGATTAATATATTCCAATGAAAATGGTTAGAGATCATAAAAGAAATTGATTTCTCAGTCCACTATAATATTATGGTTTCACATAAAGTGGAATACTATCAATTTATAATGGATCCAATCATCAAATAGATAAAAAATGATGGACATTGGGATCACAAAAGAAGTGACTACATCATTATTTTCACTAATGTTTGCTCAAACAAAACTTATATAGATGATAAAGGATTTTTGGAGTGATTTTGAGGAAATTGAGAAGAAGGATAAAGATGTATTATAATGGAAACAATCATAGTTATAAATTGAGGAAGAAGGAGTTGTATGATTTTGGTCACCTCAATGTATACCATCAAATCAATAATTAAAGAATTTCAAATTCAACGATACATATAGCATTACCATTTTAATTATCACTTGTTTTATCAAGATGTATTATGATATCTGAGAGAATTACTGGTGTGATACCATGATGAAAGAGATCATATATTATAAATCAATATGCTTTGTCTATTATAAATTGAATTATGGATGGAAAAAATCAAAGGGGTTGATGAAATGATTTTACATACCAACATGGAAATGGTAAAACATAACCTTGGACTTGTTCAATGGTCTTAAAAATAAATCAAGATGTGTAATGTTATTTGGATTTTGTTATATAGTCATAGAAAGACATAATACATCATTCCAATTTTTGTGGATAGCCCACTAAATAAATTTATAAAGTTTTACATCAATGATCTCATGAGTATGCATTAAAATCCAACATTATTTTTATCTAGTTGGGATATAATTATTCACTCAATTATTTGGAATAGTATCTAATATTAAATAAACACATTGATTAGATTCATTAAAACCTATCACCCCCAAAAATAAGGAAAATATAAGAACCCTATATAGTCATTGGAAGGAATATTGAGTGCATGTTCCATAGAAATCTAGGGTTAATGGAATCATAATATTTATCCATTTGATTTCTCATAAAATAGTATTTTCCACTCAGGTATACAAATGGACCCATATAAACCCATTTTTAGGAATAACTGTAGAAGAATTATGTACTGGGATTAAGATAGTTGAAACAAGTTGTTTCTACGTAAATTGGACAAGTAAACTCGGGAACATGTTAAAACCATTCTATATAACATTAGAGTTTCTGAATATTGAAAGATGATTTATGACGATAATCATTAGTGATACTTTTTTAGAGGTTAGACATAAATTGTTCATCTACATATCTCCATGGAATATATTAATGATAGTTTGGAACAAGGGATTGTTATGTACAATGTACATAGACCCCATTAGAGATCAATGATCATATTTGAGTTTTTCCATAGCAGCTAACACTCTAAACAACCATCTTCCAATTAGAAACTATATCTATTTTCCTATTTTAAGGAAGTTCATACTGGTTCCCCCAATTGTAAAAAATTAATAGTTTGTAAAAATAAAAAATGATCTCTCTTATGAGTGGAAACTGGTGAAAATATTGGTCTATATATATAATGCTAATCTCAACAAGACTAATCACATAGTCTATGTACATTGGTGAAACCATAGGTATTAGTAGGTGAAATGAAAATTGAGGCAATTTTTAAAGCATAAGTATCCAAAATTGTTTTCACCATAGTATATTAAAAAAATATTAGGATGAAATTAAATAATTCAGGACTTATTTAATGATCTTGTATTTCATCAATGTAATTTTCATTCAATATATATACTTAACCCATATTTTTAAATATAATATTATATAATGCATCAGATACACATGATAAAATAAAAAAAAAATATTAAAATTTAAACATGAAATTTTTAGAAAAAAATGGGAATAAATAATTGAATGTATTACAACGGGAAATCAAATATAATACATAACTACATGAATATTAAAATTTAGAGCTTATCTATCCCAAAGAATAAATTCACTCATGAACATAACAATAGAAATAAAGAAGATTAATATTAAAAAAATGTGTGTTTATAATATTAAATTCAAATAAAATTTAAATAAAATGTTGGTCAACGATAAATTAAAGATATATGAGGATTATATAATGTTTTGGCGACCCTTTTTACCTTATAAAATTTTACCATTTGAATATAAATTTAACTATTGGAATAATAACCACACCATTATAATAGTAATATAAATATTATGAATAGTAACCTATCCATTAGAATAATATCCCCATATGTTGAGATTTATAATATTATTTAGGTATCATATAAAATTATAAGATTATCTGTATTATATCATTTTATAAGTAAATTAATGTTTAGAAATGGTAAATAATGATATTTTATTTTTTATTAGGATAAATTTTTTAATTTTTCTTTTATAATTAATATAAATATATATGAAATTTTATTTAAATAAAATTTATTAATAATTTAATATTAACTTGTATTGTAATAACAATATAATGTTAGATGATATTAAAAGTGTTACATTACAAATAGACAACAATTTAATTTTAAAATTAAAGTATTCATATTGTTGAAATTATTGTCATAAAATTGATTCTATTTTATGAATATACTAATTAAAAATGGTTGGGGTGAAATATTCTAATCACTTTAATCTGGTTGAATTTTTTGTCAACCATGAAATATGGTAAAATATGGTATTAAACAATATATCCAAAATATATGAAATTTTGTGTCTAGGATGATGTTAGAACTAATTACTTTGAATAATACTTCACTATTTGTTGTATATAGTAACAATAATCAATATTATATATGGCCATCATCCCAAAAAGCATTCCAATATTTATATTATTCAAAAACACCCCTCACCACTCCTTTTCCTAACAAATACTGATTCATGTAATTTCAAAATTTCATCTTAACTATCTTCTTAATCCTATTCCCCATGTACTAGTTAATTTCCACTCTCCCAAAGACTAATAATATATTCCATAAGAAGTATTTATAGGAGGTGACAATTAAAATATGATATTCTCAATTTATCTTGTCTAAATTAATTTCTTCCTATACATTCATCTCACATCCGGAATTTAACAATATATATTATCTATATATCATTTGTATAATATAATTTTATATTCCATATGGAATATCTACTATGTAGTACATTTTCATCTTTTTTTCTTTTAATACATGAAACCAATTTAAATATCACATCGGTTTATCACCATCATGTATGATGAGTTTTTTCCACTACATCCTTTATCAATGGTTTAATTTTTCCTATAATAGTATAAAAATTAAAATTTTTATACTTATATATATATATTACACTAAGGAATGAATGTTATTCCATGTTATTTAATAGAAAAACCACTTCTTGGTGGTGGATATAACTGCCTAAAATAAATATTTTTATAAATCTATCATTTTTAATAATAGAATCACCCTTATTTTAAAACATTCTTGAAAATTTGGGACCATTTAAATTTATATGCACAATAGTACCATATTATTTCACTTCTACAGATTTATTACCATTGGTCATTAATTTCAATAATTATAAAAAATTTATCAACCAATAGAAATAGCAAACTAACACTCTTGAAAAAAATTAATCATTATTGCTCTATAAAATGGTTATAAATGTTAATAATAATGTTTAGAGGAATAATTTTCTAAAATAAGAAATTAATGAATCTAATTTAATTATTCATGATGTAAATGATAATTGTATAATAATTCTATAACAAAGTGTAGGGGATCTCTATAAATAACCTTTTCTATTTGGGGATATGAAAATTATCTCTCAAACCCAATTTCTATGTCCCATTGATGTTACAAAATAACTCTTTAGTTTTCATATACGAAACCGATATATATACCTATATTTTTTTTTAATAATTAATACATTCATTAAGTTCATTTCACAAATTCCTCATGATTATGACTTATTATTTATTTTCTTTTGTGGCAAAAATAAGTATGAATATGTTATAAATGGTGTGCCTAGATATTATTCACATGAATTTAGTAATGTATTTGTCCCATCATATGTTATGTTTCAGATTAGAGAGTAGACCTAATCAATGATAACTTTTTCGATCATGTGATATTGACTTTGAATTTATCGTTGAGTTATACATATTACATGTTATATTTTTTTACCACATTCATATTTTCACATGGTATTATGATATAATGCCTTTTATGTTAAGATTATATGTGATAACTAATTAGAATACTCATTTATGATATCATGTAATACCAATTACCTCTCATTTTATCCTCATTTTCATGTTCATTAAAATATTGTTCCTTTGTATGATCTGAACATTTTCATGGTTTTTTCTTCATTGATTTTTTCACTAATCTGACGTGTTTACGTCTTGTTTGAAGATAATTAACCATCTATGGGAAAAATTTCTTAATATTCATCAATGTATGATTATTTAAATTAACAGAGTTCATGTATAAATTTGGTAAATGGGTTTAGGATTATTTTATCATCTTTATAAGGATTTCAAGGTGGATTATATCATCATCAAGAATTTAATATGAAAATAATATGATGAAAATTTTCATTCCATGTAATGGTTCAACGATATGTTTTTTCCCCGACGAACAATTCATGAACTCATAGAACATGTATAGAAGTTACACATCATGTAACTTTTTCAATCATGTAAAATTAAACCGTGGTTATATAATACCCAGAAGAAATAATGTTTTCAACACAACCCTTTAAAATAAATACACAACATTTAAATGGATTTCATTATATGTCTTTATCAAGAGTAGTGACTTTATTGAGGAAATACAGATTATTATTTTGTAGTTACTTTTTTGAAGCCCCTCTACTTAAGTATTAGGTGAGTCCATACAAATTATAGGTGATTTGGTCACCAATAGACTTCATGGATTGGTTTTTGATCTTTGTCAAGTCACCATGATATTTTCTTCTATAACTTCCATTTTTTCATTAATGAAGCATTTTCCCTTCATCAATAATGTTGAAACATGTTTATCTTATTCCTGTTTGATGTAGGATACTTATAAAGATCTTCATGAACTTCATATACATCAGCTATACCCATTATTGGTGTTTTGTAATCATCAGATTAGGTTTGGGCGCTAGTGCAGAAAATGTTTTTTACGTCGGTTTCTAGCCGACGTTAATACGGGCGACGTTATAAATAACATTTTTGACGCCGGTTATTTAAAAACCGACGTCAAAAACAAAGAATCGCGATGTTTATGACATCGGTTATATTAGAACCAACGTGATAAATATGATGGGAAGGGTTTATCACGTCGGTTTTTTAATAACCGACATGATAAAATGCCTTTAAAATGGTTTATCACGTCGGTTATTAAAAAAACGACATGATAAAAGGATGGGGAAATGGTCTATCATGTCAGTTATTAAATAACTGATGTGATAAACCGGGGGGCGGGGGGTTTATCATATCAGTTATTATAGAACCGCCGTGATAAACCGGGGGGGGGGGGGGGGTTTATCACGTCGGTTATTATGGAACCGCCATGATAAACTGGGGGGGGGGGGTTTATCACGTCGGTTATTAAACAACCGACGTGATAAACCAGGGGCGGGGTGTTTATCAAGACGGTTCTTTAATAACTGACGTGATAAACCGGGGGGAGGGGGGTTTATCACGTCGGTTATTATATAACCACCGTGATAAACTGTAACACCCCAGGTAAATAAAGAATATGACATTTTAATATTTATCCATATTTTTGAATAAAATATTAATATGACTTTAAAGGGGACACTATGCTTGATGGCGTACCCAACACGCACCAACGAGTTTCTTGGGAATCTTACGTTGCACTCTAATAATAAAATAATATTATTTTAAATGGTAGATAACATGTAGCCGTTGTATTGGCGGGAATGGAAATAAATAACTAAAATATGATTATATATGTTTTTAAAAGTTTTTACATTTTTCGAATAAAATATAAAGGCTTAAAATACGGAAAGAATTCAATTTTAGGCGTATATGCCCTAGCTTTCACTAAAGGTTCACTTATCGTCTTTTGATGGAGAACCATCATTAAATATAGTTTAGTTCACTCTTATACATTCTATTGGACCAAATAAAACTCTTATTATGAATCGGGACATCAAAATTTACTTTGTGTAAATTTTTGGTTTCTTTCCGATAAAGTTCATTTTTTTAATGAATAGTGTAAAATGTTGTATTTTAATTCAAAAAATCATTTTAATATAATTAATTTATATGATTAGATTATCTTTTAAATTGGTTTTAAAGTGAAATTAGAATATATTTTTACCATTAAATCCAATAGTGGTCGTTGGAATTAATTTCACTTTGAAATCAGACTAAAACTAGTGTCAATCATTTCATACTAATTGTTTCACAAAAACACGCTATTTGCTCTTACAGCGGGAATTAATTATTAAATTAATAAATGTGACTTATATGCTTTTAATTTTGTAAAATAGGCTTCATTTTTTAATTCGGAATATCAAATATAGCTTAGGGTGAATTTTTGGGATTTTTTTGAAAAACATCAATTTTTGATGAATAGTGAAACCACTAAGTGGTACTTATAAAAACTGATTTTTCTGTTTAAATGAAAATTTTCCATCTTTGTGTTTTGAATTTCAAAAATCCGATATACATTGTGGTCATTAAGAAGTAAAATGTGGTTCAATGGGATAAAAATAATTTTTTGGTGAATAGTAACTTATTAAGTTTTTAATCGCGATTAGAGGTAATTAGTGTAGTTTACGGTAAGAATAATGTTTTAATAAAATGAAATGACCAAGACACATTTCCTACCCTCATTTGATGTCTCATGGCCGACAAAGACAATCCATGGGTCAACTTGGGGACCCCATGGAGCCACTTTGGTTGGAAAATGACATAAATATCTTTTTATTAAATGTTAAAGTAAAAATGACACAAACATGAGATGTTTTAATAAAACAATTTTTACATGGGGTTATACAAGTCATATTTTTAACTATAAATAGTCATTGGAAATATAAAAAGTTTCATACATCATAGTATTTTTTTTATAATTTTTAGACATTAAATAAATTAAATTATTTATGACATCATGATGATCCAGTGATAACCTCATTATTTAACGATTTAAATAAAAAAGAAAGATAATGTAATATATAAGATCAAAACATTTCCAAAACCTATTGGATGAGTGGATTTCAAACCCTTATCACCTTATCCTCGAAATACATCAATGTGGGACCTTTAAAATCCGAAACGCTTTTGAAAATAAAGTAACATTTTGTAACTTTACAAGAGTGCCCCTCCTCTTCTCTTACAAAAGGCCCCCACCTCTATCTCCTTACCCACACTCCCAAAGCCTTTTGCTCGGCCAAACCCTGCCCATTTTGTCTCTCCACTTCCCTCTATTACTCCTTCAAGCCTTATTATGGGCAGAATTCTTCCCAAGGAATCCTTTGAGCTCAAACCAAAGGGTGTTACCCGATTTTATGGTAATGTCTTCACTTGTGTCCTTTTGTTTTATTTTGCTTCTCAAACCACCTAAACTCTTTATATTCGTTTATTTTGTAACACATACATTATCTTAAATATACTAGGATGTTTTTATAAGAATTATTCGAGCTACACTTACACACACCTACATCTAATGGTTAAAGAACATACTGTTTTCGTGGATGGCGAATTTTTGCCTCCCGAAACGATGATTGTTCAACATTCTTCTAACACCTTCAAAGGTGGACATTAAGATGAAAATATATTTATATATGATATATAATATTCTTATGTTTTACTTAATATTCAGTATTTTTCATTTATGGCATACCTTTATGGTTTCCATTATGGGTAAACGCGATATCTTCATTTAAGGAAGTGCGGACAACCGCACCCTCAAAGTGATTTGATTCGTTAAAACCATATGTGGTACGTATAAAGGATATATTTAATGATATTATATATGATACCATACTGTAATTAAAATACTATTATATATCATTATGTTTTAATTCCATTAAATTTGAGATAGAAATAGAAGTAGCGTTCATGCGTACGTACGGCTTACCGTCTCCATGAACGGTACATTTCATTTCTTATCTCAAAATGTTATGTACTATTATAAGTACATATATATAATGGATATATATGTAATATATTACATCTAAACAATGGATATCATTATTTAATTATAACATATATATATATCTATTATTTTGTTTTAATTCCATTGATATGACAAAAAATGAAAGTAGCGTTCATGCGTACGTACGGCCTACCGTCTCCATGAACGGTGCTTTTAGTTTTTATCTCCAAATGCTATGGAATAGTATTAAATGAATATATACTGGATATATATGATATTTAAAACATCAATACTATTCTGGATATGATGTATCTATAACTAAATGGAAAATTATTTTCCAACAAGTTCAATTTTTGACTCAAGTACCAATGATCGTTTAAACGACCGTTATTAACTAAAATAATTACATAGTGTTCATGACATGGTAATAAGTGATATAAAAGGAATAATGAAATTGAAAATGGTTCTTATGGAAGTAGAAATTAACTCAAGTTTATTATTCAGGAATATAAAGAAACGAACAAGACAAGTTGGACTTGAGGTAAGGGATCCTACTCCACTCTTTCTTTTTAAGTAAACACTTTTATGTCATTCCTTTTAAAGCTCATATTTCCTGTTATTGGGATATTCTTTTATATTACTATTACTGTAATTTTTATTTTCATGTGATGAGAGACCCTATTCTCTCTCATCAATCCATTTTTGATGTTTTGAGTGGCGCCGTTAGGCTACCGAATTTTCGTAAGAGATCTATCCCCTCTCTTTCTTTTTAAGTACTCTCCTTTATGACACTTATTTTAAGCTCCTATTTGTTATGTTGGGGGATGTTCATTTATATTACTCTTTCTATAAACATTAAGTTAATATGATGAGATACCCTATTTGATCTCATCAATCCATTTTTTATGTTTTATGTGGCGTCGTTAGGCTGCCGAGTTTTCGTAAAGGATTTTTCATCTCACTTTTATTCCTGTGAGATTTATGCTACATTTGCCATTATTTCCTTTGAGTGGTGTATCTACAGCCCATTATTTTACTCATTGTGTAATATACTTTCTTTTATGAGTATTTACATCAATTTTGTATTGTCCTTCTTTCATGAGATGTATGTTTCAAAAGATACCCAAGTCGGTAAGGGAACCTTTCACCCTCCTCTTTTTAAAAGACTTCTTTTGTTGGGTATTTTAATTTACATATTGTTATGTTGGGATATGTTCTCATATATCCTTATTGATGTAAATTTTATGTCCAAGTGATGATATACCCTTTTTTTATCTCTCATCAACTCATTTTGATGTGACGCCGTTAGGATGTCAAGGGAACTTCTTAACCCAATTTTGATTTCATTGTGTTCAACATGTAGTTATTGAATATGTCATCCGTTGAATATGTGTGAATGACCATTGATTATTTTACACTTAATATCCACTTATATTTGGTGTATTAATTTGTCACACATAACTATGTAATTGATTTATCCTTAAACCAAGGATATCGTCTTTGTAAGGGACTTCGTGTCAATCTCCTTTCATTGAGGCATATTCTGTTTTATACACAATCTTCTTTTATACGGTCTATAAACCCCTTTGAATTTTACGTTTATTCAAAATGAATCTTTTTTATAAAAGTGTTTATTAAATGAAAAAGGGGAATGTTTTTGTTGTACGTATGCGGTGACAACGACTTCTCCGCCGTCGTGACCATTATTTGAGTTTCGGCTTCCTCTACATGCCATACCTTCTTTTTAAAAGAAAAATAAATACCATGTTTTACTTTTCATTTATTTTGGTATTGAAAATAGGTTTTCATAATATTTTTATTTCAATGTGTTGTATTGATATATTGTTATTGAGAGGTGGAAATGTTATGTTTCCTTTATGCATGTTTTATGTGATACGATTATGTTGAGGTTCTTGGGCATTATTATGAAGACGAGTGGTTCCGTGATAAACTAAGGGCGGGTGAGCCCGATATAGCTCTCCCATGAATTGGGTAACATGAAGGAGTGAAATGTTAAGGTTTCTATGAATATTTTTAGGTAATATACTATGGTGGGTATTCCAAACGTAATCAAGAGGGTTACTCCCTACATAAGAATGTTATGAATGCCTCAAGTTACCTTTTATGTATTATGATTTCTATGATTTATTCATGATTTTATGAGGTATGTTAAAGTGCCTATTTTTTATGGGTAAAGTATGATTTCATTTTTATGTATATATGAACTCATGTTTCCGTTCCATATTTTGATAACCCTTACTAAGATTTTTATGCTCATCCCATGTTTTTGAAATTTTTTTCACAGGTCAAGGGAAAGGTACATGATGTGATGATAGTGTTATGGATGTGTCAAGAAAGAATCCATGTTTTATTTTAAAAATGTTTCCGTTGATGGAAAGAATGAATACTGTCTTTTATGTAACCACTTTCTTTAAATGTGGAATGTAATTCAAGTTTCATGATCTAATTCTCTAAAACTATAAACCTGAAAAGATCCTCAATGTGTAATCTTGTAATAACTCAAGATTAAGTACGGTTTAAGGCTGGGGCCTTATAGTTGGTATCAAAGGTCGGTTTAGATAATTTTAGAGGTTAGGGTATTCTCCAAGCATACGTGACAGTACCATAATGGATAAGATTTCATAAAGAGTCCTAGTTTTAGATAATGTGAATGAGTAAGTATATCTTAGTGGTTATCTCCCTCATTAGTACATGATGGTTTTGTTGATATACTCACACTGACATTCCTGTTTTTAGTGAATGGATGGATCTAGCAGGCACCAAAGTGACAATAGGTTTGAAGGAAACTATGGTGGTTCTCTGATTAAGAGACTAGATAAAATGGGGGATTCAATGAGGAAACTCGTGGATGTTCTAAACCAACTATCAAGGAGTCATGATCAACCACTTGAACCTTGGTATGATCTTTAATTCATCATGTACGAGATGACCAATCGATGTGGAAGTTCAGGTAATAATAATAAAGGTAACCATTAGAGTTTATATGATCCTTACTTTTGAGGTAATTATGGGTTACTATATGTTATGATGGAAGTGAAAGTCATGAGATAAAATAGAGGTTAAATTATGTTATGGTTATTTTTGATGATTTTATCTATTTTTTGGGAATGATTTGAGAATTATATTGTTTTGGAAAAAGGAAAACACGCAGACCGTGTGACTACCCGTCGCGTCGAACCAAGCTGCGGGAATCGAACCCACAACCAAAGTGCGACTGGTATTTATCTCCTACCACTGGACTACGTGATGTCCCTCGTGAATTTGACTGATTTTTTTTATTTATATGATTTTATGAATTAAAAGTAAGTTTATTTTGGGTTATTTATGAAAATGATTAACCTATCATGGAGGATATGTGATTAGGTTAATAATTTTGAATACGAGACTGTAGGAGCAACTGATGTTGTTTGGAGATAAATGTTACCATTTAACATGGAAGACTATGTGACTAAATCCTTCAAATATTTGGGTTTCAATCTTAGATTGGTTCACATTGAAGAATTATATGGAAAAATTGTTTATCAGATGGTCCTCGTTGAACTTTGGGTTTTGTTGGACAGATTTTGGAGATTAAGCATAGATTTTCTTTTTAAAGGGTTATCCTTTTCTGGATTATCTGACCTTGTACTAACCTTTTTGGTTTTGGTTTTGGTTAAGGTATAAAGATATGTGAAGTATATAGTTCTCTTACGTGGATTAGGTTATTCTCTATTAGTTTATTATAGTACTCTCAATGCGAAAAAGTCTCCCTAAATACTCGTCTTTTGGAAACAAATATGAGTTTGATTAAGGAATCTAGTAAAAGTTGAAAGTCTACATGATAAGTGATTATGTTTTCTTATGAATAAATTCCTCAATAAAAAGTAACTTAAAAGAAAAATGTTGTCTATTAACTTTTCCTACTGGGGAATCGAATACCATTTAACCCATCACAAGTTTGTGATTTTCTTATGGTTAACTTTCTCCTAGACATGTTTACTATCACTCTCCCTCAAGAACATGACCCTTTGATTTTTCTTCCCTGTCCATGTTTTTATAAATGGAATCCTAGTATGGGTTAACTCGGGTGACCTCTGTACTTATCATCCTTTATTTTAAAGTGATTGTTTTACCGACTCTTGTTCTGATGTGGGACTTTCAAGGATGTTTCCAAGCTAAATTTTAAAAATTGCGAGGATGCAATTCCCAAAAGGGGGGAAGGATGTAACACCCCAGGTAAATAAAGAATATGAAATTTTCATATTTATCCATATTTGTGAATAAAATATTAATATGAATTTAAAGGCGACGATATGCTCGATGGCGTACCCAACACGCAACGAGTTTCTTTGGAATTTTACGTTGCACTCTAATAATAAAATAATATTATTTTAAATGGTAGTTAACATGTAGCCGTTGTATTGGCCGGAATGGATAGAAATAACTAAAATATGATTATATAAGTTTTTAAATGTGTTTAAATTTATCCAATAAAAGATAAAGGCTTAAAATACGGAAAGAATTTAATTTTAGGCATATATGCCCTAGTTTTCACTAAAGGATCACTTATCGCCTTTTGATGGCGAACCGTCATAAAATATAGTTTTCATCACTCTTATACATTCTATTGGACAAAATAAAAATCTTTTTAAGAATCGGGACATCAAAATTTACTTTGTGTAAATTTTTGGTATCATTCGGATAAAGTTAATTTTTTTAATGAATAGTGTAATAAGTTGTATTTTAATTCAAAACCTCTTTTTAATATAACTTATTTATATGATTAGATTATCTTTTGAATTTGTTTTAAAGTGAAATTAGAATATATTTTTACCATTAAATCCAATAGCGGTCGTTGGAATTAATTTCACTTTGAAATCAGACTTAAACTAGTGTCAATCTTTTGATACTTATTGTTTCATAAAAACATGCTATTTGCTCTGACAGTGGGAATTAATTATTAAATTAATTAATGTGACTTATATGTTTTGAATTTTTTAAAATATACTTCATTTTTGAATTTGGAATATCAAATTTAGCTTAGGGTTAATTTTTTGGATTTTTCTGAAAAACTTCAATTTTTGATGAATAGTGAATCCACTAAGTGGTACTTATAAAAACTGATGTTTCCGTTTAAATGAAGTTTTTCCATCTTTGTGTTTTGAATTTCAAAAATCTGACATACATGGTTGTCATTAAGAATTAAAATGTGGTTCAATGGGATAAAAATAATTTTCTGGTGAATAGTAACTTATTAAGTTTTTAATCGCGATTAGAGGTAATTAGTGTAGTTTATGGTAAGAATAATGTTTTAATAAAATTAAATGACCTAGACACATGTCCTACCCTCATTGGATGTGTCATGGCCGACCAAGACAATCCATGGGTCAACTTGGGGACCCCATGGAGCCACTTTGGTTGGAAAATGACATAAATATCTTTTTATTTAATGTTAAAGTAAAAATGACACAAACATGAGATTTTTTACTATAACAATTTTTACATGGGGTTATACAAGTAATATTTTTAAATATAAATAGTCATTGGAAAGATAAAAATATTTCCTACATCATAGTATTTTTTTTATAATTTTTAGACATTAAATAAATTAAATTATTTATGACATCATTATGATGCAGTGATGACCTCATTATTTAACGATTTAAATAAAAAGGAAAAATAATGTAATTTCTAAGACCTACACATGTACAAAACATATTGGATGAGTGGATTTAAAAGCCTTATCACCTTATCCTAGAAATACATCAATGTGGGACCTTTAAAATCCGAAACTCTTTTGAAAGTAATGTAACATTTTGTAACTTTACAAGAGTGTCCCTCCTCTACTCTTATAAAAGGCTCCCACCTCTACCTACATACCCACACTTCCGAAGCCTTTGGATCGGCAAACCCCTGCCCATTTTGTCTCTCCACTTCCCTATAATACTCCTTTAATCCTCACTTTGGGCAGAAAACTTCCCAAGGAATCCTTTGAGCTCAAACCAAAGGGAGTTACCCGATTTTAAGGTAATGTCTTCACTTGTGTCCTTTTGTTTAATTTTGCTTCTCCAACCACCTAAACTCTTTTTATTCATTTATTTTGTAACAAATATAGTATCATAAATATACTAGGATGTTGTTATAAGAAGTATTCGAGCGACACTTACAAAAACCTACACCTAATGGTTAATGAACATACTGTTTCTGTGGATGGCGATTTTCTGCCTCCCGAAACGATGATTGTTCAACATTATTCTAACACCTTAAAAGGTGGCCATTAAGATGACACTATATTTATATATGATATATGATATTTTTATGTTTTACTTATGCTTCTGTATTTTTCATTTATGTCATACCTTTATAGTTTCCATTATGGGTAAACACGATTTCTTAATTTAAGGAAGTGCGGACTACCGCCCCCTCAAAGTAATTTGATTCGTTAATACCATATGAGGTACGTATAAAGGATATATTTAATGATATTATATATGATACCATACTGGAATTAAAATACTATTATTTATCATTATGTTTTAATTCCATTAAATATGAGATAGAAATAGAAGTAGCGTTCATGCGTACGTACGGCTTACCGTCTCCATGAACGGTACATTTCATTTCTTATCTCAAAATGTTATGTACTGTTATAAGTACATATAAATAATGGATATATATGTAATATATTACATATAAACTATGGATATCATTATGTAATTATAACATATATATATATCTATCATTTTGTTTTAATTCCATTGACTTGACAAAAAATGAAAGTAGCGTTCATGTGTACGTACGGCCTACCGTCTCCATGAACGGTGCTTTTAATTTTTATCTCCAAATGATATGGAATAGTATAAAATGAATATATACTGGATATATATGATATTTAAAACATCAATACTATTCTGGATATGATGTACCTATAACTACATGGAAAATTATTTTCCAACAAGTTCAATTTTTGACTCAAGTACCAATGATCGTTTAAATGACCGTTATTAACTAAAATAATTAAATAGTGTTCATGAGATGGTAATAAGTGATATAAAAGTAATAATGAACTTGAAAAAGGTTCTTAAGGAAGTAGAAATTAACTCAAGTTTATTATTTAGGAATATAAAGAAACGAACAAGACAAGTTGGACTTGAGGTAAGGGATCCTACTCCACTCTTTCTTTTTAAGTACACTCTTTTATGTCATTCCTTTTAAAGGTCATATTTCTTGTTATTGGGATATTATTTTATATTACTCTTTCTGTAATTTTTATGTTCATGTGATGAGAGACCCTATTCTCTCTCATCAATCCATTTTGGAAGTTTTGAGTGGCGCCGTTAGGCTGCCGAATTTTTGTAAGAGATCTAACCTCTCTCTTTCTTTTTAAGTAATCTCCTTTATGTCACTTCCTTTAAGCTCCTCTTTGTTATGTTGGGGGATGTTATTTTATATTAAACATTCTATAAACTATAAGTTAATATGATCAGATACCCTATTTGATCTCATCAATCCATTTTTGTAAGTTTTATTTGGCGTCGTTAGGCTGCCGAGTTTTCGTAAGGGATTTTTCATCTCACTTTTATTCCCATGAGATTTATGCTACATTTGCCATAATTTCCATTGAGTGATGTATGTACTGCCCATTATTTTACTCATTGTGTAATATTCTTTGTTTTATGAGTATTTACATCAATGTTGTATTGTCCTTCTTTCACGCGGTGTATGTTTCGAAAGATACCCATGTCGGTAAGGGAACCTTTCACCCTCCTCTTTTTAAAAGACTTCTTTTGTTGGGTCTTTTAATATACATATTGTTATGTTGGGATATGTTTCTCATATATACTTATTGATGTAAATTTTATGTCCAAGTGATGAGATACCCTTTTTTATCTCTCATCAACTCATTTTGATGTGACGCCATTAGGCTGTCAGGGGAACTTCTTAACCCAGTTTCGATTTCATTGGGTAAAACATGTAGTTATTGATTATGTCATCCTTTGTATATGTGTGAATGACCTTTGATTATTTTACACTTAATATCCACTTATATTTGGTGTATTCGTTTGTCACACATAATTATGAAATTGATTTATCCTTAAACCAAGGATACCTTCTTTGTAAGGGACCTCGTCTCAATCTCTTTTCATTGAGGCATATTCTGTTTTATACACAACCTTCTTTTATACGGTGTATAAACCCCTTTGACTTTTACGTTTATTCAAATGGAATCTTTCTTATACGAAGTGTTTATTAAACGACAAAAGGGAATGTTTTTGTCGTACGTATGCGGCGACAACGACTTTTTCGCCGTCGTGACCATTATTTGAGTTTTGGCTTCTTCTACATGCCATACCTTCTTTTTAAAAGAAAAATAAATACCATGTTTTACTTTTCATTTATTTTGGTATTGAAAATGGTTTTCATAATGTTTTTATATCAATGTGTTGTATTGATATCTTGTGATTGAAAGGTAGAAATGTTATGTTTCCATTTTGCATGTTTTATGTGATACGATTATGTTGAGGTTCTTGGCATTATTATGAAGACGGCTGGTTCCGTGATAAACTAAGGGTGGGTGAGCCCGATGTAGCTCTCCAATGCATTGGGTAATGCGAAGGAGTGAAACGTTATGGTTTCTCCGAAGATATTTAGGGAATATACTGTTGTGGGTATTCCAAATGTAACAAAGAGGGTTACTCCCTACATAAGAAGGTTATGAATGACTCAAGTTACCTTTTATGTCTTATGATTTCTATGATTTATTCATGATTTTATGAGGTATGTTAAAGTGCCTATGTTTTATGGGTAAAGTATGATTTCATTCTTATGTATATATGAACTCATGTTTCCTTTCCATATTTTAATAACCCTTACTGAGCTTTTTATGCTCATCCCATGTTTTTGAAATGATTTTCACAGGTCAAGGGAAAGGTACTTGATGTGATGATAGTGTCAAGGATGTGTCAAGAAAGAATCCATGTTTTATTTTAAAATTTTTTCCATTGATGGAAAGAATGAATATTGTCTTTTATGTAACCACTTTGTTTAAATGTAGAATGTAATGCAAGTTTCATGATCTAATTCTCTAAAACTCTAAACCTGAAAAGATCCTCATTTTGTAATCTTGTAATAACTCAAGATTAAGTAAGGTTTAAGGCTGGGGCCTTATATAAACTGGGGTTAGGGGGGTTTATCATGTCGGTTATTATATAAACGCCATGATAAACTAGGGGGAGGGGGTTTATCAGGTCGGTTATTAAATAACCGATGTGATAAACTATTTTCCAGGCCTTTTATCACGTCTCTTATTAAATAACCAACGTGATAAACCATATTCCAGGACTTTTATCACGTCGGTTATTAAAAACGACGTGATAAAACATTTCCCAGGCCTTTAGTCAAGTCGGTTAATAAATATCCGACGTGATAAACCCAATTTTTTTTTAAAATTGAATGCAGTCATCTACTCTACACCAGAATCAACCAAAAAACAAATCAAGAAATCGTACCACAAAAAAAGAAGTAGATCAAAATTAAGCATGTACATTGATAACATATAAAACATACCTCCTAGACAGCCACCACCCTCATGTATACCCCATGGACAGCCATCCCCCACCCCGTTGGAGCCCTCACCCTCATGTATACCCCCTGGACAACCCTCCCCCACCCCATTGGAGCTCCCACCCTCATGTATACCCCTTGGGCAGCCCTCCCCCACCCCATTGGAGCCCCCACCACACTCCTGGACTGCCCCCCAACCCCCGGACAGCCCCAAACACCCCACGACAACCCCCCCACCCGCCTGAAGCGCACCCCCTTACCCGCTCACCCCACTTGACAGCCCCCACCACACCTCTGGACAGCCCCAAACACCCCTGGAAAACCCCCCCACCCTCATGTATACCCCCACCCCTGGACATCACTCCCACACCCCTGGACCGCCTTCCCACACACCTGGACAACCCTGCCACCCCCCTGGACTGTCCCCTCACCCCACCGGACTGCCCTCCTAGACAGCTGGACACACCCCAACTCCACTGAACACACCCCCACACCCTTGGAACCCCTCCCCCATAGACCCAAATCCATACACGAAAAACCACCATAAGTTAACCAAAACAAGAAGCAGAGAAAAATTAAACATTCACTTATATAACATTCAAAACATACACTGTCAACTTCAAATAAAACTAAATCCAACCTAAACAACTTCCAAATACACAATTACAATGACAATATTCAAAATTACATTTTACATTACAAACAAATAAAATTAAATCAAACCTGTAAAATAATTTGACCACTCCACTTGTATGTGTTTGATGTATTCACCAGTATAGGGTTTAGGGTCATCAAAAAGATAAAAATTAAAAAGAAATTAGTTAACGTGTATAATGAATAAATCAAATTGAAATATTATGGCATAGTTTAATAGGAAATCATACCAGGTCAAAATTCACAACTGTCCCAGTTGTTCTTATTTCATACAAAAATCATAACATATAATATCTGCATTCAATGAGTCCTTGTTGTACATGAAAATTCTGTTTGAATGATTGTAAATTCAATATATTATTTTTATGTAATAAATCAGAAAGTAAAAATTATAAATGGATATGTACCTTCGCATTTACATATTTGATCTTTGCACTTATTTTCATTGTGTTTTATCGAAAGTATGCCCATGCACTGTTAGAAAATAATACGAAATGGGTAAATTTATAATTCATTATAATATATAAAACTATTGAGAAATTGAAACTTAATTTTCCAATATATTCTTAAAACATTCCCGCACATCACCAGGGATAGAGCATATCCAATAAAGGGTTTTCTCCCTTGGGCAAAAAACCCCTAACATCCAATGATCACTGATAAAAGGAAATTTGACGTTAGTGGTTTTTTATGTTAAAAGATAATTAACGCTTTGAGAGAAATGTGTTTCATACCTCTCACAAAAAGGAATCATCCAACATTGTGTGATTATATTCTTTTCAAATCTTTCAGCAATATAAACCATTCTTTGTTCCTCATTCAATGCACATGCTTCAGGGGAAATCAATTACGGGTCCATGAATCCATAAACTTCTGTTAGCTCATTCCTCTCACAAATTTTATAAAGATACCTAATACAAAACATACATAAATATAAATTTTTAATAAATATAACATAGGGAAAATGTGTTAAGATATACATGGAAAACATTTGCACCACGTTGATTCCCAACTTATCTCCAGTAACAAGATCCATGATATCAGTCTTTATAATCCCCACTCTTATTTCACCTCCACAAACATGATATTCCATAGGAAACTCATAATAACCCGACAAAAAATGTGAATATCTTGAAAATCATTCAAGACCATTTGAATCTATATCTGATGTCATAGCCATTTGTCTTTGTTGTTGTATATACAACATTTCATTACCTTTGAAGTATTCCTGTACAAAAATTGAAATTTATAGTACTTTTCAAATGATAAAACATCTTCAATAAGAAAATAAAATAAAAGATATAACATTGATACCTCTATGGAAATGAGTTGAAGAAGTCTGGATGGACACATTAAAAAATGGCTGATACTATGTCCAACTATCGCCACCTCATCTGTAGGTTTTGGTACCCTAGCTGATCTATCTATAATATCCTGTACAGTGACCCTCTGATTCTCTACCTCTAATTGTTGATGATGAACTGTATCTCCTATACAATTTACCAACCCATATGCTACTATATGATGTTGAGAATCATCAACATGCAACTCACAATAAGTAGGAAGTTGTGGCAGAGGCGTAGGATGAAAAATGGGGTCTGCAGGCTGAGGTGGGCGAGTGGGAGCTACTGGAAGAGGTGGAGGACAAATAATGGGGTCTCCAGGGGGAGGTGGAGGAGTGGGAGTTGTAGTCTGAAATTGTCTTTGAATTTCTGCAAACATAGACTATACCGACTCTCTAATCTTGTCCTCCATCGTCGCATTAATATTATGAACTTTAGCCTCCAAAGATTCTTTTTTTTATAAACCCCCTCAATGTTAGAAGTTGAAGAATGTGTCAACACTTTTCTTACCGATACACTGGCCGGATATCCTCTTACATGACCAGGATGTTTGGGCCTTCCCAACGCTGCAACTAAAATATCTTCCCTCCCAGTAGCTATTAATGTCCCCTCTGAACTCTGCTCCTCAAGAGAGTCCTGTATTAATTAATTGAACATTTCTGTAATGATTGAAATTATATGAAGAAAATAGTTAACTTAAATAAATAAAATAGATATCTTACAATACTCTTAGATACAATTCTCGATTCTTCCAAAAGATATTTCCCTTTTATTCCATTCCGAGCTCTCTTCCATTTTTCATGTCGAGAGGGAGGGGATGGAGGGGCCACCTCTCCAGAGCTTGAAGACTCAGCTCTTAGTTGTTAACATTTTTCCGCCATCATTTGTTCTTCCAATAATGCATACCCTCCCCGAGATAAACTATGAGGGTATACATTTTTAGATTGGATCTCCTGATGATCTTTCCTTGTTTTCTGTAATTTAAGAATAAGAAATCATTAACAAAACATTAATAAAATCATTTATATAAGAATGTTTATAAAAGTTTATAAAAGTTTACATTGCCCTTACCAGAAATGACTCTTTTCTTCTACTTTCAAAAAACTGTCTTCATGTGTCTTCATCTATAAAAGGATATATACGACATGGATTTGACTCCTATGACCATAAATGAAATTAGATGAGAGGGTCGATTTGAAATCCATCCATCTCCTGGCAGCCAACGATAAGCATTTCTTCCTGACTCCTCCAGTGTTGGGAATATCAAATTTCATCTGATAAAGAAGAGGTTAAACATATTATATATACTAGAATCATTAAAATAATATTCAAACAATGAGAAAAGATCTTATCAAAATCATCTCCCACAACTGAGATATAATCTCTTTATCCACACTTCTCCAATCATCATACAGAATGCTTACTCTGCTCTTAGCCTGAGTTGCTAAAAAACTCTTAAAATATTTTGCATTCGGACCTCTAGGAATATCATCATCATCAAACTCAATGACTATCCTCTGATCCTGCGTACGGGCAAGTGATAATTTTGGTAAACGTCTGCACCCACGTTTACAAGCCTTTGAACTCTTTGTCATAATAGGAGCATGTGAATGTTCATCCCCAGAGGTATGACCAGCAATATGCTCCTCTCCAGAATCATGTGGTTGATCATCTGAATGATCTGTCCATATCCTTCAAATCAAAAAAACAAACGTCAGTTCACAAATATACAAATTCAAATATTTTAATACTACTGTAATCAGAAAATAGAAAAGTGTACTAAGTTACATAATAGTAAACATTGGTAATATGGTAAGCATGTTAAACAATGGTAAAGATGGTAAATATGGTTATCTTTTGGAAGAATGTCTTTCATCAATTGTAGCAGCTCTGTAAATATTCTGTTACTCCTTCCATGTTTTTCCATCAGGTTAATCTATCTTAACACCACCGACAAAACCATAAAATCTATACAACCAAGATATAATGGTTTTTCAGAATCACCATATAGACGTGCAACTGTCGGTTCTATCTCAATTTGTTCAGCTACAATATCATGAGTCCTTTCTTCAATTCCATCGGAGTTACCATCTTACGAATCATCATCATCAGTGAAATTCCATCCAGTTTCACCATGCCAAATCGAAGGGTTGTAACTTGGATTAAAACCATGACAAATCAGATGATCTTTTATCTCTCTACTTTTCAACTTCTTCATATTCAAACATTTCAGCCATGTATAGATAAAAAATGTCACTACATGGAAGATTTTGTTTAGAAAATTCCAAAAAGGAATCAACACCTTCCTAATATTCATTTCTCATTCGATGTTCCATAATCCAAATTCGACTCATTATTACCAATAACAAATATCAACAACAAATATATATTTTTAAGATAAGTCAAATATATGTTTATATGAAAAAAATCATAATTTGAATGTAAAACAATTTAAAATATAAAACAAATCTATGGGCATTTAAGAAAATATACTTGAATATTATTTTTAAAACAAAACATAGTTAGATATAATAGTTTTAAATTTCATTGAATCAAAGAAAACCATGCCCCCAATATAGTTGATAGAAAATTATAGAAAATGGAGTAAACCTGAGAATCACCCCCCACCCCCCAGACAACCCCCAAAAGCCTCTGGACAGTCCCCCACCCCCTTGGACAGCCCCCCACACCCACAGACCCCCTTGGACAACCCCTGGACACCCCCAACCCTCTGGACAGCCCCCCACCCCTCTAGACAGCACCCCCACCCCTCCTGGACACCACCACCCACCCCTACCCCTTGAACACCCCCTGGACACCCCCAACCCCCTGGACAGCCCCCCACCCCCCATACAACCCCCAAAGCCCTTTGGCTAGGCCCCCACCCCCGTGGACAACCACTCACACCCACCCACCCCCTTGGACACCCCCCCGGACAGCACCCGATTCCACATTTTTTATAAAACATAATTTTTTTTTTCAAAATGTGACATAATTAAAAATGTTTCAAGAAATATGATGAAGAGTCCAATAGTATTTCTTATGAATTTTTTCTTATAGAAAGGGTCTTAGTATTGGATTAAATAGTAAATAACGTGGCATAAAACAGCAATATAATCCTAAAAAATGCAAATAATCCAGCTTAAATATTTGTATAAATATGTTTGTAATCAACCATCAATTCCAAAAGGTGTATGAGAGAACAATTAGAGAAAAACTGGCAATGAGAGATTATAGTCATTGAGGGGGGATGGTGTCAAAGGAAACCCAAAATCATGTGAACCGGGAGCACTTTATGATGTAATCCATGAAAAAGAAAAACCTACATCTAATAAAATCATGAAACATCAAAAAACAAACAAATACCCATTTTAAATAGAATCTAATATCGTGATTCAGAAACTCTAAAAAAGAAATAAATCACAATCTCATTGGTTGAATCCTGAATTTCTAAAATAGAACAATACAATTGATTCACATTGGTTGGAGGTGCAATTATTTTTTGTATTCGATCATCAATTAGTTTTGTGACATAAAATCAAAAAATCTTGTGAAATACATATAAGTAACATTCATTATTCAAGTTAACATTCTTTTTGTAAAATTACCCATGTCTATATTATCATTAATAAAAAACATTATCATTATTCTCAACTAAAATCATGAGAATTTTGATATTCCTATTTTTATAAACATATATAAATGACGTTATGATAGAGTTTATAATAACTAATAATATTAAAAATGGTATACTTATCTATAGAAGAGTCCTATAAGACAAAATGGATGCACGATATTTCTATGACATTTAGATTTTTTAAAGGGATATAATGATGTTTAATACTTCCCAGAAGGGTGAAATTATAAGGGAGTTTAGTGTCTTCTAAAAATAAAAAGTGGGTAAAAGTGAATTTGTTTCCATTAAAGAAAACAAATGGTTTATCATATATTTATTAGACTCTATGAGGATGAATGATATATATTTATTTTATTATGTTCCATTAAAACTCATGTGTAAATATTTATTTTAGTTCAATTAATAAATGATAAATGGTTTACATAAATGGTTTTTGTTTTCTAAAAAAACGGCATCTTCAATATGGATGATTGATTCCTATTCTATGATAAGACACTCAACAAGGATGATTCACTATATATGATGATAATTTCTTCTAATTATCTAATCACATTAACATTATTGGTTATCCAACTACAAAATTTTTTGATGAACCTGACCGTTAAGTAAATTATAGGATAAAAGGAATGGATGAATCAACCATACCTCAAATTTCATTTTGATAATGAAATTCAAATGGGTCAAATGAGGAAATATTCCAAATCATTCCTTAATCGTGCCGTAGTCCTTCAATAAATAACCCCAAAAATGTTTCCAACATAGGAGGATTTTGAGTCATTAAATGTAACGACCTAAATTTTTTCAATGGAAAATTTCCTTCTTATATCTATGTCATAAAAACACAAAATAATGAACTACTAAGTGATAAGTGACCTTTAAACATAATTTTGTCACCCCTATGTTTGGAATTTTAAAAATCCAACATTCACAGTTGTGTTCAAGATAGTTTTTGGAGTCCAATGAAATAAAAATAATTTTGGTGAATAGTAACCTAGCCTTATGAATAGTAACCTACCCTTATGAATAGTAATATGACCATTATAAATAGTAAATAAGAGTAACATTACCTATTAATAATAAAATAAAATTTAGACATCTTAGAAAGTGACAATTTGACCTTAGTAAACTTTTTTGGTATTTTATAAGTCACAAATAAATAATTATAATTAATTAATTAATTTAAAAGAATATTTATTCTCCTTAAATATATTCATAAATTATTGAATCAATGTCTAATAGTTTTTAGATAATTTTGTAAGACCCTATGTAATTTTTGAAAGAACTGCAAAATCAGTTTTAAATTTAAAAACTGTTTTTTTAAGTAAATTTTGATTTTAATTAAATATTAAATTAATAATATTTATAAAATTATTTTGGAAAAATGGAATTCATTTTTGGATTCTACACGTCGAAAAATTTTTGGGTTAAAATTTTGGGATTTTTCTAAGATACTTGAATTTTTGATGAATAGTGGAATCCGATAATTCACAATAAAAGCTAAATAATGCATTAATTGAGTCATTTCTGATCTTATGCTGATATAAGCCCACTTGGTTCGGGATTACATTATAAAATTAATATTAATGGTCATCCAAGACTCAATATTCCTTGTCTTTGGTGAAATTAATAAACTAATCAATTTTATATTAAGGAAACCCCTCTCCCCTCCACTATAAAAGCCACCCTTCACTCCCTCTTTTTTTCACACCTCTCAAGCTCCAAGCCTTCCCTAAATTCTGCCCAAAAACCTTCCCTAGATCATCCCCCATGTCCAAAAGATTCTGGTCTCATCAAAAGACCAATCCTAACTTCCTTAAGGAGGTTCTCAAGAGGAGGATTCTAAAGGTAATTTCTCTCTCTCTTCTCCTTTAATTTCCTTTCAAGTTCAAGTTCCTTCTTGATCTCTCTCTATCTATCTTCATCCAAATTGTTCTGTAAATCCAGTATTATATATATACTGTAATATTATGATTCTAATGTTATATTATATCACCCCTCACCCTTTCCCCCTTCTTTTTATTTTATTAAAGAGAACGTTGTTCATGTGGTGATAATTTATCACCTTAAAAAACAACATGCTCTCTTCTTCCATTTATACCATCAATCTGGTCATTAAACAATTTTTTTGGTTGAAACAGAATTTTTTATATATATATTATGTTCTATTCGAAGTTCTGGAAATAACCTATGGCCATACTACTAAGTGAAATGTTATAATGAGTTGGTTGTGATCCAAAAACCGCTCAAATTAGCCCAAATAATCATCATTTAATTCTTATCTAATAATTCGGCCACATGGATCTAATATAACTCATTATAAAATCATTCAAGCTTCTGTAATATCATTAATTACATGTAATATCAGTTCTGGATGTTTACCCATGATCTACCCCAACATAAAATTAATAATACAAGTGGACCACTCAAGAAAATCATGAAAAAGAACATCCCCGATCAATGTTTTTAAACTCTTTAAGTCATCCAAAGGAACATAATATGAAATAATAAAACCAGAATGAACCCAATTAATGTATAAAATGATCTGGAATTTCTAATTAATGAATATAATTTCATTATACATGACATTAAAGAGAAGGAGGCATTCGAGTACAAGGTAAGGGGAAATCTCGAACCCAATTTTCTTCCTTCGGGTTCTCCCTCTTTCAGTCCATTTTTGATATGGTTACTCCTCAAATATCATTTGTTCATCATTTCCTTTACTTTTCTGGGATATACATGTTTGACACTGGTTTTTATGTCCATAAAAATGTATTCCAAAAGAACTCTTCTTTCAAGATCTCCCATTTTACCTCTCATTCAAGGTTAATGGTTCTAATATCAAGTATGTTGTTCCCTCTTTCTTTTGGGAACCCAAAGCTTATGGATGTGTTATTATGAGATGAAGCCAATTCCTTTCCATGGGTTATTTATGTACATGTTTGATATGTGTTCTATGTGGAAATCATGATAATGATAATGTTATGATGTGACGGGTGCGCCCGGAATTATATAGCGTAATTTTAATGTTTAAATGTGACGGGTGCGCCGGGAATTATATAGCACTGCAATGCATTGGGTAACGTGATGAATCTAATGAGTAAATGTGAAATGATTTGTGAACATGATTCTATCTTTGTTCACAAGTATGTGTGGTAGTTAACCACTAAGACATGATGTTTCATTTTTATGCTTTGCCACATTTCAAGTTTATTGTTTATTCTCCTCTCATGTTCAAGATCATCTTCCTATGTCATGATTATGCTCACCCCAATCTATATTGTTCTTATCTACCATATTACTGGGCTTTTAGCTCACCCCTTTTGATGTATATCCTCAGGTGGCTACATGTACTAAGTAGAGGACAAGTGCTAATAAGAAGCTATAGAAGAAGAGATTAAATGAATTTTTATGCTTGATGTTGTACTAGTTATGTGTAGTCCTAGTTTTCCCAAGACCCTAAACCTCTGGATCCTCCATGTGTAATACTATTATGTTGTTTATGTTTGAAATTATGTAATAGTAATGTAAGAAATGGTCGGGTCTCTATAGTTGGTATCAAAGGAAAGGTTTAGTTAATTTGGGAATTAGGATTAGTGAACCCTAAAGAAAACCTCTAGAATGAGACTAAGAACAAATATGCACAGAAGGATAATTACCTAGGGATCCCATATGTTATGTTTTTGGTATAATTTTTTAAAAGGATAAGTTATTCATGACTTGTTTACTTATGTTTTGTTCTACCCTTTTCTACTTTAGAAAATGGTGGGAACTAGGAGAAATCAGGCCAACAACTCTTGTGAAGGCCAATGCAACGATTGCCCGAACGACATCCCCAATGATTGTGGAGGTGGAGTTCAAAACATCATGGCGATGCTTACCCAATTATCCCGTGTTATGAATAATAACCATAATAATGGGGAACATCCTCCTTCACCAAAGAGGGAGCAACTAGCTATCGAATGTTTTATGCGGCAACGACCACCGGCGTTTTGTGGATCTTCCGATCCACTAGTTGCGGAACAGTGGGTCAACTCCATGGAGAAGTTCTTTTCTATTCTTCACTATTCCGAGATGGATAAGGTTACTCTAGCCATTTATCATCTAGATGGAGAAGCTGATCAATGGTGGGCTTTGATTAAGAACACCAAGACAAGGGAGGAAATTGAAGAGATGGAATGGGAAGACTTTAAGATAATGATTCTTAATAAGTACTTCCCAAGAACTCTTCGCACGAAGATGGAGAGAGAATTCATAGAGCTCAAGCAAAAAGAAGGAGAATCTGTAACCACCTATGAAGAAAATTTCACATGTCTCGCAAGGTATGCTTTGGGTTTTGTTATCAACAATGATAGAAAAATTGATAGATTCTTTAGTGGATTAAAACCACATCTTCGAAAAGCTCTTGCAATTCGAGACTTTGGGAGTTATGAAGAAGTTGTTCGGTGTGCTCTCAAAGTGGAGATGGAGTTTGGAGAATGGTCCCATGGCTATGGTGATAAGAAAAGAAATATGGATTTTCAAGCTGGTGGATCTAGTGATAAAGATGGGAAGAAAACACAACGAACCAATTGCCAAAAATGTGGGAAGTTGCACAATGGGAACTGCCTCAATGGGACGGGGAAATGCTTCAAGTGTGGGAAAGAAGGACACCTAGCTCACGAGTGTCAAAGAGACATGAAAAGGAAGGATAATGTAGCCGTTGAAAGGAGAGAACCACTCGTGGTTCAATGCTACAACTATAAGGAGCTAGGGCAATATTCAAACTAGTGCACTAAACCTCGAGCTTTCGAGGGTAATTAGCACCAACAACCACCAAAGCCAAAGGAACAAGGGAAGGCTTATGCCATCACTACTGTGGAGGTGGAACATAATAATGAAGTCGTACAAGTTACACTTCCTATTCACTCAAGAATGGAAAAAGTCTTATTTGATTCTGGTTCTACGCATTCCTTTATATCTTGCAAGTTTGCTTGAACTATAGAATCGAAGCCCCTAAACATTGAAGTAGAGATATCTATAAAATCACCAAGTGGTGCAATCATTGAAACCCAAGTGTTTGATTCTTCTCCTATTGACATATGTGGGAATATTCTTCCGGCAAATCTCGTAATACTTCCCATGGTGGAATTCGGCGCTATAATGGGAATGGATTGGCTCTCGTTATATAGAGCACATATCAACTGTCGGGAAAAGGAAATATATTTTCATATTCCGAACCATCCCATGCTCCTCTACAAATGCAAGGAAGATCATGAATCTCCTCTGAGAAATCCTTCAATGGTGTGGGTGATGATTCCCTATGAAGAAGCATACCTCTCCCAAATGATTGAGTCAAAGGAAAGTTCCAACCTTGAGGAAATGCCCATCATAAGGGAATACGATGATGTATTTCCCGAAGAGTTACCCGGAATTCCCCCGGATCGTGAGGTAGAGTTCTCAATTGAACTCATACCCGGAGCTACTCTTATCTCAAAGTGCCCCTATATTATGGCTCGTATCGAACTGGAGGAGTTAAAGAAGCAGCTGCAAGAGCATCTGGACAAAGGGTTCATACACCCTAGTGCATCACCTTGGGGTGCGCCAGTGCTCTTTGTGAAGAATAAGGATGGAACCATGCGGTTGTGTATCGATTATCGGGAACTCAACAAGATCACCATAAAGAACAAGTATCCTCTCCCAAGGATTGATGACTTGTTCGATCAGTTGATAGGAGCTCAATACTTCTCAAAGGTGGATCTTCGTTATGGATATCATCAAGTAAAAATGAAGAAGGAAGATATTTAGAAGACTGCCTTCCGTACAAGGAATGGGCACTATGAGTTTTTGGTGATGCCCTTCGGACTTACTAATTCCCCTGCAATCTTCATGGATTTGATGAATATAGTCTTTAGACATTACCTCGACAAATTTGTGGTAGTGTTTATTGATGATATTCTCATTTACTCCAAGAGTAAGGAGGAACATGAAGAACATCTAAAACTTGTGTTGGCGACATTGAGAAAGGAGAAGTTGTACGCCAAGTTCAGAAAGTGTGACTTTTGGATGAATCAAGTCACATTCTTGGGACATGTGATCACAAGCGAGGGAATTTCTGTGGACCCTTCAAAGAAAAAGGCGATTGAAGAATGGCCCAGGCCCTCTAGTGTCACAGAAAACCGTAGTTTTCTTGGATTAGCTGGGTACTACCGACGGTTTGTGAGAAACATCTCACGATTGTCAAGCCCGCTAACTAAGTTAACAAGGAAAGGGGTAAAGTATGTCTGGACGGATGAATGTGAGGGGAGCTTCAAGGAGCTAAAGAGAAGGCTAATCACTTCACCTGTACTCACACTACCGAAAAGTGGAGAATGTTTTGTGATATACAGTTATGCTTCAAAGAAAGGCTTGGGTTGTGTACTCATGCAAAATGATAATGTGATAGCCTACGCCTCACGACAGTTGAAGATCCATGAGCAGAACTACCCGACGCATGATCTAGAGCTGGCAGCCGTGATTTTTGCCTTTAAAATCTGGCGGCACTACCCGTATGGTGAGAAGTGTGACATATAAACCGACCACAAGAGCCTAAAGTATATATTCACACAAAAGGAGCTCAACATGCGTCAAAGGAGTTGGTTAGAGCTAATCAAGGATTACGATTGCACTATTCACTATCATCCTGGAAAGGCGAACAAGGTAGCTGATGCTCTAAGTAGGAAAGAACCTGCTACTCAATCCATGTTGAGGATTGAGAAAGACCCTATCTTCTTGGATATGCAAAGGATGGATTTGGGAATCGTAAGGGCAAGGGATACATCCTACCTTGCCCAAATGATTGCGCAACCATCCATCCAACAGAAGATTAAGGAAGCACAAAGGGATGATATGGAGATACAAAAGAGGGTGAATGCAGTAAAGGAAGGGAAGCTGCAAGAGTTCCATATCGACGATGATGGTGTGATTCGGTATGGAACGCGGCTTTGTGTTCCTTCATCACCCGGAATAAAGAAGGAACTATTGTATAATTCACATAGCTCAACTTTCTCTATTTATCTTGGAAGTACCAAGATGTATCGTGATCTCCGATAACACTTCTGGTGGGCTAACATGAAGAATGAGATTGCGAAATATATATCAAGGTGCTTGGTATGTCAGCAAGTTAAAGATGAGCGACAAAAGTCCAAAGGTATGATGCAGCCATTGCCTATACCCATGTGGAAATGGGAAAATGTCACTATGGACTTTGTCATGGGTCTCCCGAAAACGTCAAGAAGAAATAATGCGATATGGGTTGTGGTTGACCGACTCACCAAGACTGTCCATTTTATCGCCATTCGGGAAGACCTCTCACTTGAACAACTTTCAAGGATATATGTGAAGGAAGTAGTGAGGTTGCACGGTGTTCCACTCTCGATTGTCTCTGACCGTGATCCAAGGTTCACTTCTAAATTCTGAAGGAGCCTTCAACATGCTTTGAGTACTGAATTAAATTTCAGCACGGCCTATCACCCCCAAGCTGATGTCCAGTCTGAAAGGACTATTCAGACACTTGAAGAAATGATAAGATCATGCTCTCTTGAATTCAAAGGTGGATGGGATCAACACCTTCCATTGGTTGAGTTCTCATACAACAATAGCTTCCACTCGAGTATTCAGATGGCTCCGTATGAAGCTCTTTATGGGAAGCGATGTAGAACTCCAACCTATTGGGATGAAGTTGGAGAACGAAAACTACTTGGTTCTGATCCTGTTCAAGAGATGACAGAGAAGGTTCAAGTCATCCAGAAACATATCAAAGCTTCTCAAAGTCGGCAAAAGAGCTATGCTGACAATCGTCGAAGGGACTTGGAGTTCGACGTTGGAGATAAAGTATTCCTTTGAATATCTACATGGAAGAGAGTCATGCGATTCGGGAAGAAAGGGAAGCTAAGCCCATGGTACATTGGCCCCTTTGAGATCCTTGATCGTATAGGAGCCGTGGCCTATCGTCTGGAACTTCTACCGAATATGGCTCAAGTCCATGATGTGTTTCACGTATCACTACTGAGGAAGTACATACCAGACCCCTCACATGTACTAAACTCAGAGGTGGTACAGTTGGAAGATGATCTCTCATATCAGGAGAAGCCGGTAAAAATTTTGGACTGAAGTGATAAGGTTCTACACAACAAGACAACCCGCCTTGTCAAAGTGTTGTGGAGGAACCAAATGTTTGAGGAAGCAACTTGGGAACCAGAAGATCAATGAAGGAGAGGTACCCTCACCTGTTTGTGTAAAGTGAAATTTCGGGGGCGAAATTTCTTAAGGGGGGAAGAATGTAACGACCCAATGTTTTTCAATGGAAAATTTCCTTCTTATATCTATGTCATAAAAACACAAAATAATGAACTACTAAGTTATAAGTGACCTTTAAACATAATTTTGTCACCCCTATGTTTGGAATTTTAAAAATCCAACATTCACGGTTGTGTCCAAGATAATTTTTGGAGTCCAATGAAATAAAAATAATTTTGGTGAATAGTAACCTACCCTTATGAATAGTAACCTACCCATATGAATAGAAATATGACCCTTATAAATAGTAAATAAGAGTAAAATTACCTATGAATAATAAAATAAAATTTAGACATCTTAGAAGGTGATAATTTGACCTTAGTAAACATTTTTGGTATTTTATAAGTCATAAATAAATAATTATAATTAATTAATTAATTTAAAAGAATATTTATTCTCATGAAATATATTCATAAATTATTGAATCAATTTCTAATAGTTTTTAGATAATTTTATAAGACCCTATGTAATTTTTGAAAGAACTGCAAAATCAGTTTTAATTTTAAAAACTGTTTTTTTAAGTAAATTATGATTTTAATTAAACATTAAATTAATAATATTTAGAAAATTATTTTTGAAAAATGGACTTCATTTTTGGATTCTACACGTCGAAAAATGGTTGGGGTAAAATTTTGGGCTTTTTCTAAGATACTTGAATTTTTTATGAATAGTGGAATCCGATAATTCACAATAAAAGCTAAATAATGCATTAATTGAGTCATTGCTGATGTTCTGCTGATGTAAGCCCACTTGGTTCGGGATTACATTATAAAATTACTATTAATGGTCATCCAAGACTCACTATTCCTTTTCTTTGGTGAAATTAATAAACTAATCAATTTTATATTAAGGAAACCCCTCTCCCCTCCACTATAAAAGCCACCCTTCACTCCCTCTTTTCCTCACACCTATCAAGCTCCAAGACATCTCAAAATTCTGCCCAAACACCTTCCCTAGCTCATCCCCCACGTCCAAAAGCTTCTGGTCTCATCAAAATACCAATCCTAACTTCCTTAAGGAGGTTCTCATGAGGAGGATTCTAAAGGTAATTTATCTCTCTCTTCTCCTTTAATTTCCTTTCAAGTTCAATTTCCTTCTTGATATATCTCTATCTATCTTCATCCAAATTGTTCTGTAAATCCAGTATTATTTATATAATGTAATATTATGATTCTAATGTTATATTATATCACCCCTCACCCTTTCCCCCTTCCTTTTATTTTATTAAAGAGAACGTTGTTCATGTGGTGATAATTTATCACCTTCAAAAACAACATGCTCTCTTCTTCCATTTGTACCTTCAATCTGGTCATGAAACCATTTTTATGGTTGAACCAGAATGTTTTATATGTATTATGTTCTATTTTAAGTTCTGGAAATAACCTATGGCCATACTACTATGTGAAAAGTTAAAATGAGTTGGTTGTGATCCAAAAACCGCTCAAATTAGCCCAAATAATCTTCATTTAATTCTTATCTAATAATTAGGCCACACGGATCTAATATAACTCATTCTAAAATCCTTCAAGCTTCTGTAATGGCATTAATTACATGTAATATCAGTTCTGGATGTTTACCCATGATCTACCCAAACATAAAATTAAGAATACAAGTGGACTGCTCAAGAAAACCATGAAAAAGAACATCCCCGATCAATGTTTTTAAACTCTATAAGTCATCCAAAGGAACATAATATGAAATAATAAAACCAGAATGAACCCTATTAATGTATAAAAGGTTATGGAATTTCTAATTAATTAATATAATGTCATTATACAGGACATTAAAGAGAAGGAGGCATTCGAGTACAAGGTAAGGGGAAATCTCGAACCCAATTTTCTTCCTTCGGGTTCTCCCTCTTTCACTCCATTTTTGATATGGTTACTCCTCAAAGATCATTTGTTCATAATTTACTTTACTTTTCTGGGATATAAATGTTTGACACTTGTATTTATGTCCATCAAAATGTTTTCCAAAAGAACTCTTCTTTCAAGATCTCACATTTTACCTCTCATTCAAGGTTGATGGTTCTTATATCAAGTATGTTGTTCCCTCTTTCTTTTGGGAACCCAAAGCTTATGGATGTGTTATTATGAGATGAAACCCATTCCTTTACATGGGTTATTTATGTACATGTTTGATATTTGTTCTATGTGGCACGCATGATAATGATAATGTTATGATGTGACAGGTGCGCCCAGAATTATATAGCGCAATATGAATGTTTAAATGTGACGGGTGCGCCCTGAATTATATAGCGCTCCAATGCATTGGGTAAAGTGATGAATCTCATGAGTAAAAGTTAAATGATGCGTGAACATGATTATATCTTTTTTCACAAGTATGTGTGGTAGTTAACCACTAAGACATGATGTTTCATTTTTATGCTTTGCCACATTTCAAGTTTATTGTTTATGCTCCTCTCATGTTCAAGATCTTCTTCCTATGTCATGATTATGCTCACCCCATGCTATATTGTTCTTATCTATCCTCTTACTGGGCTTTTAGCTCACCCCTTTTGATGTATATCCTCAGGTGGCTACATGTACTAAGGAGAGGACAAGTGCTACTAAGAAACTATCGAAGATGAGATTAAATGAATTTTTATGCTTAATGTTGTACATGTTATGTGTAGTACTAGTTTTCCCAAGACACTAAACCTCTGGATCCTCCATGTGTAATACTATTATGTTGTTTATGTTTGAAATGATGTAATATTAATGTAAGAAAAGGTCGAGTCACTATATTAAATGCATGGTAATATATCAAAATTTACTTATAAAGAAATAAAAAAACAAGAAAGTCAAGATAAAAACTAATGTCTCGTGCCAAAGATAATCAAAAAGATGTAATAGGGTTCGAAATGAAAGAATATAACCTAGTTTAAACAAAAAAAACGCAAAACCTAAATACAGACTATCCAGGAAAAAAAAGAACGAAATAAATTTGTGGAAGGCTTACTTGAGTGTTGCGAGTTGAGATGATAGATTCAAGGAGAGTAAAGATTATAAATGATGAAGCCAAAATGAGATTAACGCAGGTCGATCAACAAGCCGATTAGGGTTTACCATGTGAGAGAGACGAGCCGGCGGACTGTCGATCGAAAAAACATAAATGACAATCCATGGGGAATTAATTTTTTAAATATTTTATAATTTCATTTATTATATAATCGACGTTATGAACTATTTTTTAAATTTATAACATCGGTTATTTTAAAACCGACGTAAAAAGTCCCCCGTTCTTTGGTTTTTTACGTCGGTTATTTTATAACCGACGTAAAAAACATGTAGATATCTCATTTTTTATGTCGGTTATTTTATAACTAATGTAAAAAACCCATATATATCTTGTTTTTTATGTCGGTTGTAAAATAAACGATGTAAAAAACCAAAGCGCGGGGGGTTTTTTACGTCTGTTATTTTATAACAAACGTAAAAACCCCATAGATAACTCATTTTTTACGTCGTTTATTTTATAACCGACGTAAATAATTCATAGATATCTCGTTTTTATGTCGTTTATTTTATAACCAACGTAAAAAACTCATACATATCTCGTTTTTTACGTCGGTTATAAAATAACTGACGTAAAAAACCAAAGCGTGGCGGGTTTTTTACGTCTATTATTTTATAACCGATGTAAAAAACCCGTACATAACTAGTTTTTTACGTCGGTTATTTTATAACCTATGTAAAAAACCCCCTGCACTTTGGTTTTTTATGTCGCTTATAAAATAACCGACGTAAAAAAAACCTACATATCTCATTTTTTACGTCGTTTATCAAATAACCGACGTAATAAACCCTCGCACTTTGATTTTTAACGTCGGTTAATTTATAACCGACTTAAAAACTGAACATGCGCGATTTGTAACGTCGACTATTAAAATAACCGACCTTAAAAAGCTACTCAATTCATTTGTTACGCCTGTTATAAAATAACTGATGTAAAAAACCACGTTTCACAGATTCTTACGTCGGTTATATATAACCGACGTAAAAAATGGTGACGTAAATAACGTTTTCTGCACTAGTGGAGGTTCTAAACATTAACCTTAGGGTTTGATAAATGTCAATTTTGTGGAATATTTTGATCACACCAATTTATCATGTTCTATAATTAAAATAATAATATTTTTATAGAATATAGGTTGGATTTAATTAATGATTTAACGAGGATTATGGGTGCATATTGGGAAATATATCACTTTATTAAAATTCAATTTGGTAATGGGTTAATATATGTTTAGAATGATATGACATTTTAGGTGATTTCTAGATATAAATCAACATTTGATTAAATAGTATGGGATATTGAAATCGATTATGATAATATGATATAAAACTATATGTGTAACTGAATGAAATATAGTAATTTTAATAATTAATCACTAAGGCTCATGAGATGATATTCTGATATCCATTCTGTAATGACCTTTTTAGTAAATATTGTAATTATTATACATTCAAATTTGCGTTGACTAATGTTGTAATGAATATATACTAGGATCTGACCTAAATCATGCTATAATTCACATATAATGGCATATTCCCTAACATAATCTATATTTCATATATATCATGTTTTTCTCTAACTCATGTTATAATTATTATATTTTGGGATATGCCCAAGATAACATGTTGAAATGCTAATATATAGGGATATTACCTAAAAAATATTGTAATTCGTACATAATGAGGATGGCATAGATTTATGTGATTGATAGTGGATATATTGTTATGGTTAGAATTGTTTTTAAAATCTTTAGATAAAAACTTACAAGGTGTCGAAGAATGTCATTTCGATATATAGATATGGATATCACGGTTCAATTATATGTACAAATCCATTTGGGTAAAATATATTAACAGTTTTTCTGATTAATTAAAATAATTGATTAATTATTAAAAAATTATATCACCTTATTACAATCAATTATTATCAAATTGGTTTCTTTTAGTCATCGTGGTGTCAACCAACTATGTTTTACTCACTCAATACTCGAACCACCATTTGGTACCTGATCATATTATTTGAATACATTTTTTTTACAAGGGAAGGGGAAATGGTTGATAATTTTTGTCTTTATTGGAAGTTTTGGAGATTGGATATGGGACCGGCATGGGGTCCTGGACATGGTTCTTTAATTTTTTTTGTCAATTGATTCTTCAAATTATATAGTTTTCTGTTGATATTTAGATACATATCATCATGTTATTATATGGTTTACTATTATTTTATTATTTTATTATTCCTATTTTACCCAGTTGTAGGTATTTGTTTCTTATATATTTTAATCACAATGATATTTGATTATATATGATTTTTACAATGGATTGTAACTATATACTAGGAGGTATAGTTTCACCCCTATAATAATCACACCCTTATTGCTAGTTGACAGCCTCAAGAATTCGAATATGCATTCTTGATGTATCATAACATTCCTTTTGAAGATATGTGAGAGAGTTTTGGATCATGGGACATTACAATGTGGTTTTGAAGCCATTCATTTTTTATTTTTGTTTCTTTACTATTTCAAAAATGCAGAAAAGGGTCATGGATATGTCTGGATTTGTAATGAGTTTTTTTTCATGTGAGTAACTATCCATTATATGGAAAAAAATAAGAGTTTATAGGGATATGAATTTATGTTTATGTTGTTATATTTTTATAGTAGATGTTATTTCACCTTTGGCTATTCACATGTTGTGTGATGTTATAATTCATTGAGATTTTATCTCATAGCCCAGAATGGAACAATATGGGCATCTATCCATCATGATAGGCACTTGGTATATATATTTAGATGAATATTTCATGATTGGGACATATTTTTTATTTGTGTTATATACTATCCAATGTGATCTTTATTATAAGATACATGTTACATCTTATACATGAAACATAATAATTTATACGACATTATAAAACACATGTGATCCATAATTTGATAGAACATGATCCAATAGATCTCTGTTGTTTTCACATATTTAGGTTGACACTGTCATTTAGATAGTGTTCTAAATAGTTTGTTTTCCTTGTAGAGAAAATTCAATCACATCATCTGTGAGTTGAGAATCAGGAATGTGGAAATCAATTATCCCATAATGCAGTTGATCTAGAGATTATTGTGTCTCCTATGGATAATATGGATGTTTAAATTTGTGAAAACATCATTATGGTCATAAGATCTATGTAATGGGATAATGTTTTCAATGTTACATTTTTTTAGTTCTAACAAGATACTTTTTGTAGCATCATCCACCTTCTTTAACTATGGAGTGAGGCCCCTGATGTATTAGATTTCAAGAATGATCTAGTAAATATTTCCATTAAAAATCTTGAGACACTCACTGATACGAGGGTTGAGATTTTTTTATCTATGTTCCATGGACTTGATTTTATCGGTGGGATATTCTTGGGAAGGATAAGAATTATGATGATTTATCCTACAAGTAATTCAAGGAGAATATTCTGATACACACCTATAAATTTATTTTGAGATATTATAAAAGTCTTGATTTTATGAAATTGACATAGGAGGACATGTTATTGATAGACTACAACTGATGCTTCACCTACCTACAGTGGTTTTCACCATCTTAAGAATCCAATGATATATGTAGTGTGAGGTGTTTTTTGGATGGACATTAATATGATATCAGATAACTAATGAATATTTTCAATCATAATATTATTTTGGAGGTCATTAATCTGGTATACATCACATAAGGGTATATGATTTAGGGGTCGAGCATCGACTAGGGTATTTTAGTAGGGTGAACTAGGAAATCATATTCAGTGGAAATTAAAATCATTATGGAAGTTCTATAAAATTTAATAATATATGGATTAGTTTAGACATTGGTAATCCACCTCATCGCATGTAATTTTCCAGTGCTATGAGTTTGTCCAGTTGTTCCATAGGTATCCTCGGTTTATATACCACATATTGGAGTGTCCTAATTATCGCGGTATGTGCCACCTAAAATTGTTTATAAGTGTTAAAAACATTATATTAGTGTTCGTGGATATGGTCAATTACTAATGTCTAGTATGGATATAGTTACACTTCAATAAAAAGTTATATTGAGCTACACATGATGTTTATGTTATAATATGTGATGTGGAACCCTAGTGCATGGATGAAAATATCCATCAGAGGGAATATGTATGGGTAGTAACATATTATCCCATGGAATATGGGATATCTAGAATCATGTTATTCAGACTACTTTATATATTAGTGTACAATATGGACTAATATTAGTTGCACAATTATTTTATCATCAACATTTTTTTGTTTTCTATTGATACAGGGGAATCAAATTCCATTTTATTCAATATTATTCAAAATTATTTGGAATTTTATTTGGGAATTCACTATTGTATATTTATCAATCAACACAATGTCTGGAGTGTAGTCAGAGAATATCAAATGCTTCAAGGCTTGTTCATTGGAGATCGATGGTTATAATTTCCAATGAGAAATTTTTATACTAGTAATGATATGTTCTTATTTGATTCTTGGAATGTATAGATTAGAAATACAATTGGATCATATTGACTATTACGGAATGATATTTTAATTATTATCTCAATAAAATGTAGCTATTTTAATAGTGTGAGTGGGATCTTTAGGATTTTCGTGTAGGACCAATGCATTATAGATTGGATTGTCTTAGGGATATGATAGAAAGCCTTGTTTGAGATGATGATTTAATGTCTTATGATTATATTCGTTAGGTGGTAGACTATTTTTTGGTTGTATTTCTCTAATTATATATGTGTATTATTTCACGAATGAAAGATCATGTTCACTAAAGAGTCAATTCCATGAGTTGATGCATTTTCTATTTTGTTTTATAAATTTAATTTAGAAAAGATTCATGATGTGACTGTTTTGTTAGATTATCATTAATCTAAATATTTCATATATCCTATTACATCTCTATGAGTTTCTCTTATTATTTTCAATAAGAACGATGAGGGTACATATAGAGTATTTTTGAATTATTTTATATTGAATGAAATTACAGTCAAGAACCAATATCTTATTGCATGCATTGAAGAAATCTTTGATCAGTACAGAGGTGCTATGATATTCTAAAAGATTGATTTCTAGATCTGAATATCACATTTTTGAGGGTGATTCATTTGGAAATACCTAATGTTTATTTTAGGATTAGGTATGGATTGTATGCGTTCATAGTTAACTTATTTTATTTCATGAACGGACCAACTGTATTCTTGTCCTTGATGAATCATACCTTCCATCAATTTATGGACTGGTTTATGGTGGTTTCAAGAGATTAAATCTTAGTTTAATCACAATATATAGAAAAACATTCCAAACATATGGGAATCATGTATATTATGTTGAGATATAATCATATTACATCAAGATAACAACATTTAGTTATTGGATTGATAACATGCACTTATCGGTCCATGTTATCACAGATAAATGAGTGTTAGTATTCCCGGATAAGGTTACATCAATATTATCTTGGGAAATCCCATAAAATTAATTAAAATTTTCTGTTTTTTCGTTTATTAGGTTATTATTGGTTCTTTACCCCTTATTTCTCCAATTTCAGAGCTCTGATATTTCGGATGACCAAAAAGGGAGTGATGTTTTTTGTCATATGATTATGAAGGGGGTTTTGTGGATTGGGAAGATAGGATAACCTAAAAAACTATCCTCACAATACATGTTATAGATAAAACATTTACCATGTACTATGAAGAATCTATAGTAAGACTCAGAGAAGTTATTGTGCATTAAGACTGAGTGGTTTCTTATGGATCAAGCTAGATGAGATCACACAAGAAGAATTAACCAATTCATTATCCAGAGCAAGTAGATTTAGTACATTTACTGAGAAGATGAGGTAATTATCTCATGGTATATATATTTTTTGTATACATTTACCACAATAGCTTCAAGTATATGTTTTCTTAGTGGCACCTAAATTATTCAAAGACGGTGTGTCTTGAGTATCTATTGAATTTTGACTTCAAGTAGGAATATTCATTGGGGAAAGGAAAAATAATTTTTTTATGATTTCAGATAAATGATGAAGAGAAAGGTTGTTCATGAGTCTTATGATGTATTATGGATGATGAAACACTTTGTATACATGCATCTAATAGTTCATGGGTATCAAGGCTGAGTAGCTCTGACTTCAAAAAATTTTATATAAATTCTATTGGACCATATCATGACTATTTAGTTCATTAATCCAAATTGAAGAGTTATAAGGTACATCATATACGGTGGGGATATTCCATCAAGACAATCAATTGGAAGTGAAAAAATATTTTTTTTAATGACGTATTATGGGTTCCTATTAGAAGGCATGTTGAGATGATGAGATAGTTCCATAATTATAGAGGGGATTTACAAACTAGTTTTAAATATATATATATATATATAATGATACCTATTGAAATCTGTAGTTGTTATTAATGAATTAGGAGGTAGTCTGATTTGTGGTGAGATGTTTCAATTGTCATCAGGTGAAATCTGATCACTAAAAGAAAGCTGCTATTTTGAAGTATTTTCCCCATCCAGAATAGAAATGAAATTATATAAATATGAATTTTGGTGATATTATTACCCATGAAAACCCATGATAGATATGAAATGTGGGTGTTCATGGATCAAAAAATGATGGTAACCCTCTTTTTCCAATGATGGAAACATTCAATGTTGATTATATTCATATTAGTTATGTGAAAGAGTGATATTAGATAAGATATGTTCCCAGGAGTATCATTTAGGATAGAGATCCTTGTTTTACATAAAGGTTTTAGAAGGTAATCCATAATGATCTTCGATTGCAAGTTCATTTAAGAATGAACAGTAATCCTATAATGGATGGTGACTGTTGGTTGACTATTCTTATGTTAGAGGATATTTTATGTTCATGTATTTTAGATTTTGGAGGATCATTGGATAATCATATGATCATCATGGATTTTTAATATAATAACATCATCCTAGAATTTATCTACATAGAAAATATTGAGGTTTTATAAGGAATAGAAATTTGTTCTCCTATTATTATGGAAAGTGGCCAAATAATAAGATCTTTTTGGGACTAGTCTCATATAATAAACATGTAATAAGGTAAATTTTATTAATAGGTTGTTGGTGATCATTTATTATATATAGAAATCATATAATGATTATCTGTGATTGTTTCGGATCGATTTCGAAATTCCCAACGGTTCCGTATCCGACGATATGTGGACCTGCTTTCCAAAGGCAGGCGTTCGATGGGTGGTTTGGCCACTGATGCTTAAGAAATCACATTGGCCGAAGGAATGGGAAGTTGGGAACATCACACCCTTTTGGGGGTTATTATTTCATGTTCTGATACTCTCTTATAGATTTAAGATGTATTCATATGTTCGTGAATCTTTGGTTTATACCCAAGCATAGTATCCATGGATTTCTCCTGGGGAGAAATGGTCAGCTGGACACAGGGGATCAGAATCATTTACGCCCAAGTTTTACCATCCCTCGTAGGATTAATGACCCTGAGGAGTCTGGAATCATTGAGGCGGCACTAGGAGTGGTGTGGTGAACTGACGTGAAAATAGTCGGATCGACCGATTGTTGGTCTTTAACCTCAGGGAGGCTTCATATGTACCCTGCCTAGGAGATAGGGATCAATGTCCACGTAGTTCAAATAGGAGTTTTGGAGATCTGACGTGTATGTAGACAGATAGGTCCTATAGTGATCATGCTTGAACCTCATGGAGGCTTCCTACGTATCCCTATGGCAGGGAATAAATGTCCTCATAGTTCACATTAGCTTGGGGCGTACACATTGAGGTATCTCAGAGTAATGGATTGGGGCTTACACTCTAAGGATTCCCACAATGATATATATGGGGCTTATGCTCTGAGGCAGCCCATAAGAGGATGTCATGGTCGATGGTTTTACTATACGCCCACGTGAGTCATACTCGGTGTGAGAAACAAGAGGCAGCAGGGACCAGATGTTCACGTGGCGAATGGTGCGTTCGTGGTAAGTGGAGTAGGGCTTACGCATAGAGGTGGCCCATAAGTTCGGGGCGTACTCTGAAGTTGATTCCCAGGGCGACAAATCACATCGGGAGAGGGACATGGCCCCTTTGAAGGACATAGCAACACCCTTTCCCACTACGACCTTCCTTGGGCATGGACGTGGGGAAGTACGGAGGTTCATAGGGGCTCCTTTCATATGGGTATCCCGCCATTCCCCAGGGTGAGGAGAGGTGACCTAGCCCTAACAAGTGGAGGGGTATAAAGGGGACTCCTAGGCTCGGACTTCGCATTACCGTGGGAATGTGAGCTTAGGAATGCTTAGGGAATCAGCGCAAGGGTTGGAGAAACCCCTTCTCCCCATCTTACCGTGGGTATGTGAACTCATAATGGGGTGCTAATGTGCTGAAGGTTACATCACATGGGTTCGGTGGCTATGGTGGAGGCCTCGGCTCAGGGAAGGTGAATGGGCCAATGAGGGAGTTGCGGAGGATCAGGCCGGATCAGGAGGATTTTATCCGGCTTGGGTAATGGGAACTTTGAAGGATTTGGAGGGCCAGATGAGTGTATGAGGAGTGGAACCCTTCGTGTAGGGTGGTGCTACGTGGCTAGACAGGTCGTCCGCAAACCAGGGTGGTCTGCAGACTGATGGGCATCCCGCGAACCAGTGTGGTTTACAACTTGGTGATAATTCTGTGAACCAGGGTGGTTCGTGGCTTCGGGTCTGGCCCGTGTACCAGGGTGGTACATGGAGGGATCCATGCAAGCAGCGGAGGCCAAGGGCGGTGCCTGTTTTGGGTTTGTTGGTCGGGGCCTCAACCGCATAGGAGAGTGATACACAGTGCGACGGATCGGAAAAGGCGCATAAACTCCCTGGTCTGTGGGGAGTGCATCCGCAGAGGGGCCATGGTTTGTGATCGTCTATTGTTATTTATTTTAAGTTCTGGTTAACCAAGTTATTATGCGTTTCTGGTTCCTTATTAATTCGCTTCCAGCTTTATACCTATTCTGGTTCGTGAACTGGAACATCGCTGCTTGTGAAACCCTATGATCTTCCCATTGAAATAATTTCACCTGAATCTGGTCAATCTATCTGAAATCCCCCTTTTTCACTTCCCCTCGATCTCCTTTTATAGAGTGGGAAAGGAGATGCATATATGGTCATGCGTCACCTTTTGAGGAGGCCCATGACCAAAAACCCAGTTTATGGATGACTTTGTCAATCCGCAGCTCACGGGGGCATTGAACGCATCTCCCCTGCGAACCAAACGAGCTCGGGGAGTGCTTTGTTGCCGCGTAGGGTTACACCTCCATTCCGCGGATGACCACAGATGCGGTCCGGGCCAGTCGACGTAGTCCTCGGCTTGGGCGGTTTGTGACGGTGGATCGGTCTGGTGCCCTTCCTACTTCTCACCCGTGGAGGATCTCCGCTTCCATTCAATGAACGATAGCGGTCCACGGATGGGGTTCTTTACGGAACCGGCCGCGTAGCGTTTTCATGAGACCGGTCTGCGGACCAGTTCGGATTGTGCCATCCTTTGAGTATTTCCCCACCTTTACAAATTCTTTTGGGGGGAAATTGGGTGGAATCTCCATTGGATTAAATGGGATTGTCATTCTCCTTTGCATATTTTTCAAGACCCTACAAATGCCCCCCATCAGATTGGGGTTCGATTGGAACGAAGAGGAGGCCATTCCGATGCAGAGTGGTCCTAAAACATGGATGGTTTACGACAGAAGAGTGGACCTGGTAGGGGACCACACCTTTAAATATGGGGTCTCTTCTTTTGCCTTTAACTAGATTCTTCACGAAACTAGAGACCTCTCGCTTTTTGTCTTCGTGCACTCGTTCCACCGCGAAACACCTCATCTGCTGACCAGCTACGATTTCCGCAAAACATTCCTCCTTTGCGGTCACCTTCATCCGCGGACCAATACTCTTAATTTATTATAAAGTAAGTCAGCACGGGCCACGGAGGAACTAGATCTACCGTTTTGACAGTCCACGAACTAAAATCATTCAAACATTGAAATTTTCTTAAGTCTTCTGAATATAATTATTTAAATCTGGGATTACTATTTCACAGAGCAACCTGGTTTGCGGTTTTCTAGCCAACGCTCTATGGGCAAGGGTATCGCGGACTGCATCTGCATAGGGTTGGTTCGCGGGATGTAGTCATCACGAACCTCCTTTTGAGGCCTGCTCAGGGTCCTCATCATGATGGATTCTTGACTCCTTTGATTAATCATTTTCCTGGTTTTTATAATGCAGGGAGAAAACATGGTTCCCCCTCACCCTACAGCCAGTCCTACAGCCTAGCCTCTCCTGATTGGTTCAGGGAGACATCTGGATATGATTTGTAGAGTGGAGAGAATCAAAGTGAACACTATTAAGTCTATCATTCCCGACTATGGTGTCTTGAAGGACTTCCTCTCTCCTGAGGTCTTGGGTTATCCACTATCAAATCGTATTCCTCTTTACAACTTCGGTCTTTAAGACAACGTCTCTATCCCTCCTACTTTCTCAGGTCTTCTGTCTCCTTTCATTAAATAGTTACCAAAGTACATTAATGTGAACCTTACCCCATTGGGGATGAAAACCTCTGATTCTGATTAGAAAGATACTTTAATTTTGAGAGGCTCTGTTTGGACACAAAGTGATCAGTGCACTCAAGACATCTCTCAAGAAGGTGTCTTCAAGAATTATCACTCTAATGTTAAACATGCTCGAGTGCACCCTTACGCATGGTGTATTTATAGGTGGGATCTTCATTTGGGTGGGATTTTATTAAATGACTAGGCCTGGGCCTTTTGGTTCCATCATCATTGTCGTGAGTCTCCCATGTCGCTAGAAGCAGTTAATTTGTACTCCGCAATGTGGGCCTCCCAATTTGTTGTCTACCCACCATCTCTGATCTTGACGGACCTGCTTAGTCACTGGTGTTTAAGCACTAATACATTCCACCTCACCCATGGTGAAGTTGGAATTAGCTTGTGGGACATCTGCCAATTGGGATGGCTTCTAATCATCGGTGAATTGTATGACGAGTTTCTGCCCCCTCCTGACATATGTGACGACGTCAAACAAGTGCCTTCGTTGGCGATGGATCATCTGGTTATGGAGGAGTGGTCACTGGGTCAAGCCTTGCGTGTCCACTCTCTTATTCCCTATAGCACCTAGAAAGGGTTATTTCTAAACATCATTGGTCCCGTGCCGAAGATCAAACGCCCCAGGACTCTTCCTTCTCAACAGTCACGAACCATCCCAGGTTCCTACAGGGCGGTTCTGGAAGCGGGCGACTTCCTCTAATGGGGTTACGAGGTGCGCCCTGGTGTGCTGCCTATGCTCAGGATAGAAGGTCTGTTTGCTATGTTCTTGAGCGGGTGGCAATTCCATTTTCAAGATATCAACCCAAGCGTCAGGGAATGCACTTTGATGATGGAAGTTGAGATGGCAGGGGGCCGCCAGGTGAGTTTGTTCATGCCCACTTTGGCTCGTATTTATGATCTACTGAGCCAAATGCAAGAGTCATCTGAGTGGGCCATTCCAATTCTTATACGTCTTGATAGCGAATCACTGCCGTTGTTATGAGTATTTTCATAACATAGTTATCTCGCATCCGAACTTTCAGCCTACCCTCCTTGATATAGGTGGGGTTCGTCTAAAGTCTCTCAGTTCCAATGAAATCATCGAACTTTTGAGTGATTTCAACCAGTTTTCATTCGCTCCCTACCATTCCCCTTCTGGCGTCGTGGTTGAAAACTGTCGGGGGAGCCTGGAGGACTGCTCTAACATGATTTCACTCTGGGACTGATTTTCAGTCTGCGTGGATTGATGGGTTCTCTCTATGCAAGTTGTATGTCCCCCATCATTTCTCATGCCAGTTTGGATGTGTGCAACTCAATGTTTCCCTACCCCCTCCACGTACTCAAGGACTACACCTAGCCACTCTCTGTCAACGATGGTTGATGCTGATGCGGGAGGGATCTGACACAAGCATTCTCTTTCCTGGCATAGGAGCGGCTGCCAGCCTATCCTTGGAGTACGCATGAACGTGGATAAAATATTTTCCTGATAGAATCTTGGGGAAGCTTGTATGGAAGGTTCCCAAATCAGGAGTCATCACAGCGGATGTGCCTACCGCACCCTAATCATCGACTCTGAGGGAGGACCGACTGATGGCTCATCAGTCAAAGCGAGTTAGGGGATTTCCCTCTCCCAGCCACTCTACAGCTGAAGTTCAGATGGACCCAACCTTCTTAGACGCAGATTAGGATGACCCTATGGATTCTAGTCCTAACAAGACAATTCCTGAAGTTTTATCGGCCAATACCAGACTCATAAACTTGATTCCTAATCTCGAACTAGGGTTAGAAGCTTCAGACCATACAGCTTTAGAAACATATTCTAGCGTGCACGTGTCTGTGCTGATATCAATTCCAGAACTCATTCCCATGATATCTACTGAGGAGTCCAAAGATCCTCATTTCATGGCGGACCACCGAGCAGTGCGCAGGTGGGCCTGGCACCAGATTTGTGAGATAGTTGCCGAAAGTCCTCTAGCTGAGATGGAAACAAAAACTGATGCTCTCCGACAACTCTTCCTGGGTTTGGGGTCAGGTGCCTTTGACTATTGGCAGTCCCATTCCCTCGTGATCGAGGTTTTCATGGCCCGTGAGGATGTTTCTACTAATGAATTCAAACATTCAAACCTCGCTGCCTCTAATTACGGGACCCGAGTCCTGGAGGAATCCATGGTAATTCTCAATCAGCTGATAATGTAGAACACAAGCTCTCGAGATCAGGCCGTCGTCCTATCCTCCGAGTTGCATGGATGTGATGAACGAGAAGCGATGCTGAGGGATAAATTGTCAACTACGACTGGTCGCCTTGAAGTTTCCAGGAAAGAGATTAAAAATCTCTAACTAATAGTGGAGCATACTCGTACGGTGGCAGAGGTTGAGGCCAGGGAGTAGGCCGTGCTGGAGCAGACTTGCTACAACATTCTCCACACAATTGTCGATCTTGTGGAAAGAGTGAGCCAGGCTCCTTTATGACTGTCAGAGCCATTCTTGTACACTCTGTTTTGCTTACCCCTCTTCTTCGTTTTTCTGAGGGAGAGACCACAGCTTGTGAACATCATCCCTTTTTGTTCAAACAGAATACAATCTCTATCAATTTGTTGTTGCTGTAAATTTTGATTATTACTAGAACAATTGTTGTATAAATAACAACTCACTGAATTGGAATTAATCATAACTCAGGAAAAACATCTGTAACTTTTGCCCGAACCATGGGATCCAGCGAGCATAGTTTGACAATTACTAGGGTTTTGAATAAAAACCCCATAAACATTTTGTCTTTTCATTTAATACCTTAATTTTGATAGGGCCCGTTTAGTGTGGAACCAGAGGGTATGTACCGACTTTTTCTTAGGTTTCCCTTTTCGGGTTTTCGGCCTAACAAGCTTTGTGCCACTTTTTGTGAGCGGTTTAAAGTCCCACCATCAGGACTATCATTGCTGATGTTTTAGTTCGAACAGGATTGACCAGATACGGTGGGGTGAGGGCCCAAATGAGGTTCTCTTGATCAAAAGCTGTCTCGATACCCTTCAGACGCATGTGGGAGGAGTACCTTTAGATTCAAACGACATGAAGAGCATGTTTTAAGGCATGAGAGCCACGTCAGCATACAGAGGTAGGAGGAGAATCGCCTATGGAAATCATGCCTTTGGTAGATAGGCCAGGGGTGATAAATATGCATAGCCACTGAGGGCATGGTATGCATAGTCATGCAAAGGTGTCCTTAAGTCAATGAATCAACATTTCTGGTGGCCTGAGGACTTCATGGGAGATCAGATTATGGAAACCACCATGGGTGTCTTGGCGAACCACGAAAACCACCAGGGGTGTATTAGAAATGGTTTGTGACATCTGATAGGGTTTGAGAACATATGTATCAATCGGGATTGTGGACTCATGGTCTTTGTCCTACGGATTTATCAATCGTAAAATAGGGATGGAGCTTGGAAAAATTTAAAGTCATGGAGGTGGGACATTATCTAGAATGGAACGGATTCTCCTAGTTCATGGTAATCTCGCTAGAGACGTTCCACCATATTAAGGCAAGATCATGAAATAGGCTGGTAAACTGTATCTTAGAGGGTTTCCGAATCTCAGGATGGACATGAGGGCTCAGGGTCCAAGAGGCATACGGAGAGAAGCATTGCCTAAAGAAAGCTTTCCATTGGTTAACGGACCAGGGGCTATCAATATGTTTTTCCGCTAAGGGAATGGTATGAATAGTCACGCAAAGGTGTTCTTGGGTCAATGATTTCATTCTCCTAATAGCCATGAAACATTCGGGAAGTTGAAATTTGGGACCACTAGGGGTGGTTTATGAGGGTTTACTTATTTCTGAATACAGAGTATGGTTTATGAGGAGAGGGTGCCAGGATACGGGAGAAAAATCTATGCTAAATTACCCGAGAATGGGTGAATTCATCCCTTCACACACTAGTGTGAGACTGTGGTTTGTGTAGGACTGACCTGTGCACCGAGGGACAGTGAAAATCCTTTGTTACTTACTGAACTCTTGATAGGTTTGACCATGCTATTTAATTTCATGCATTAAGGAAAACTTCTATGCAGTTTAACGTCATGTTGTCAACATGAGGAGGATTATTAAATGATGTTGTGAAGTTTATCATCATGTAGTGTGGACATGGGCATTTTTAAACCAGTGAAAATGCTTGTAATTGGAGGCATTTCCCTAAATATTTAATTCTTGGTCTTTTCATCATTATACCAGGCAGCCAATATGTTCTGTGCAGTTTAACGTCATACAGTAAGGACGTAGTAGCAAAGGCCTCTCTTGATCAGAATGTAACTGTCATGAACATATCGTCATGCCCAAGACGTGGAGAGGGGTTGATTGGTGTAAATCGTGGTTTCATGGATTCTTGAATCAGGATAAATGATATGAGATCTCTGAGGCCGGTAAGCCTATGGAGTTAGGAAGAGTGCCACCTGAGGAAATATTTCCTTTGGTAGATGGTCCAGGGGATATCAATATGCAGAGCCGCTGAGGGTATGATATGAATAGTCATGCAATGGTGTCCATGGGTCGATAACATTCCACTTATGATGGCCTTGAATGGTTATGAGGATCCGTAATTGTCTGGTCCACAATATCTGTTATCTGGTAAGAAAATATCTAGGCTTGTCAGGCATATTCGTCCCTAGTTGCTGTTAATGCTTAGAGAGCTCCCTACGCTGAATTATCTTGCGCTCGAGGGTTCACCTTCACTCCATGATGTTTAACGTCGTGCTGCAAGGATGAAGTAATCCTCGTTTAGATTTCATAGATCTCAGACCATTGGGTGACTATTGCTTCAATCAATCGAAGGATACTCGAGTTAACATGCTCTGATATACTATGAACAGGGTGGGGGATGAAGGTTGTAAACTTAATCTATGACGTTTCCCGGATCAGGAGATGTGATGTGGGGGCTCTGAGGCTGGTAATCATACGGATCTAGGAAGTATACCGCCTGAGGAAATATTGCCTTTGGTAGATGATCCAAGGGCTATCAATATGCAGATCTGCTGAGGGCATGGTATGAATAGTCATGCAAAGGATTCCCCAGGTCGATGACTTTCCACTTCTGATGGCCATGAATAATTAAGAAAACCCGATATTTCTCAAAGTACAGAGTTCGACATGTGGGGATAATGGTGTCCGAGAATACAAGAAACATCTTCACTACAATTGTTTGTTGAGTCAAAGTATCCTAGCCTTGGCTTGACATTCACTAATGCAAATCATCATGTGAACCACAGGCAGATACATAGGCTAACCGGGTAGGGATACCCTGGAAATATTTGGATGTGAAAAGGGGGACAAACATGTAAACAACTATGCCATAATTTTCATGATCGGGAGATATGATATGGGGACTCTGAGGCCGGTAAGCGTACGGAGCTAGGAAGAGTATCAGATGAGGGAATATTTCCTCTGGTAGACGCGTCAGGGGCTATCAATATGCAGAGCCGTTGAGGTCATGGTATTCATAGTCATGCAACGGTGTCCATGGGTCAATGACTTTCCACTTCTGATGGCCATAAATGGTTATGAAGATCCATAATTTTCTGGGTCATGGAGTCTGAGGTATGGAGGGGATGAATCCAAATGTGAAAGGAGTATTTCCACCACATTGTTTCATATATCTTATGTGGTTTGAGATGAAATTTGTGTAGTTTAATGTCATGCTGTGAGGACGAGGTCCATGCAGATTAACATCGTGCAGTGAGAACAAAAAATACATCCCGTACAGATCTGGTCCATACATGTGGGAACAGGGCATTTTTAACTTTCATTACCCATACAGTTTAATGTTGTGCGGTGAGGACGCAAGATACACCTTGTGCAGGTCTGGTCTGTACATGGGGAAAAGGGTAATTTTTAAACTTCTTATCCTTGCAGTTTAATGTCGTGCAGTAAGGACGAGGAGTACACCCCATGCTGGTCTGGTCCGCACATTGGAGAAAAGTGTATTTTTATCTTTTTATACTTGCAGTTAACGTCGTTCGGTGAGGACGCAAGATACACCCTTTGATGGTCAGGTTCGTACGAGGGAAGGGGTATTTTTTGCTTCAATTGAGGTGGCTTGGCCATGGTGTGGAACTCTGGCTTCACTACGTATCCTGCGAGTGTAGGAGTCAAGACTTACGTAGTTCTCTGAAAGACAATACACCCCATTCAGGCTAGTTTAGTACACGGTGGGAGAGGGTATTTTAACATTTATTTAGGGATGGAAGGACCGGGGTGGGGACCTTGGCGTTTCTATGTATCCTACAAGGGCATGAATCAGATCGCATGTAGTTATCTGAAAGCAGTACACCCTGGGTAGGTCTGGTCCATACACAAGAGAAAGGGTGCATTTTTAACATTTATTTGAGTGTGGCTGGGCTGGGGTGGGGAACCTTAATTTCACTATGTATCTTACAAGGTAAGGAATCAATCCGTATGTAGATCTCTGAATGGAGTACACCCTGTGCATGGTTGGTCCATACACGGGGGAAGGGGACCTTTTTTTAAATTTTATTTCATTTGGGAGTGGTTGGGCCTGGGTATGGGATCCCGACATTGCTACGTATCCTGCGAAGGTATGAATCAAGCCATATGTAGTTCTCTTAAAGACAATACAGCTCGTGCAGGTCTGTTCCATACACGAGGGAAGATGAAATTTTTAAAACTATTTTGTCCATGCAGTTTATCGTCGTGCGATAAGGATGAGGAACACACCCAGTGCAGGATCAGTCTCTACACGGGAGAAAAGAGAATTTTTAAATATATTTTGGGGATGGCTAGGCCAGGATTGGGATCCCTGGCATCACTATGTATCCTATACAGGGTGGGAATCAAGCCGTACGTAGTTCTCTAAGATCCATGCAGTTTAACGTCATGCAGTGAGGACGAGATACTCATTGTTTAGTTTCATAGAGCATGGACTGTTGAGTTCATGGTAGTTTAACATCCTATAGCTCAGACGATAACTTCATTTAGTTATTATGCGATATACTTCGTAAAAAATATCGCATTTGTAGGAGCAGTGGTGAAATTCTCGTCCATGGAGATCAGGGCATATGCTTCGTTAGAGGAGACCTTGTGTATAACATATGGTCCCTATCACTTGGGCTCTAGCTTTGGTGGTTTCATCCCAGGTATCATCGGGGTCCAGAGGAAAAACACAAATTATTTTTCCAAGAAGGACCGAAGAAGGAACTTTTATTGAAGGCTCGTGCAATCATGTTCTGGTATACTTCTAGATGGTGAAAAGTGTGAAACGTCTTCTCATCCAGCTGCTCCAATTCGCCTATCTGCTATTGTGATTTCTCATCGTTAGATAATTTTTCCCAAAAGGAAACGTATATAGAGGTAAATCAGAGACCAATGGGCATAACTTCTTCTATTGCATATGCTAATGAGTATGGAGTATCCCAAGTAGCAGTGCAGATTGAGTTTCGTTAAGCCCACAATGCATAGAGGATCTTATCCGGTGATGACTTCATCGCATTGTCCACACTTTTCTAGAGAATGTTGGACAAGGTCTTGTTGAAAGCCTCTATCTGTCTATTGGCCGATGCATGGTAGAGGGATGAGTGGTTAGCCTTGATATCGTACTATTGGTATAATTTCTCTGATTCAGTAGAGAAAAAGTTGGTTCCGTTATTTGTCAGTATGTATGACGGACACCAAATCTGGTGATGATATTGGTTTTTACAAAGCTTACAATTCTTCATTCTCCAACTTTCTTAAGGGGTACAACTTCTCCCCATTTGTAAAAGAAGTCATTTTCTATGAAGATATATTTCAGTTGTTTGGTTGTGGAGGGAGGATATGGTCCCATGATGTCCATTCCCTAGACGGAAAATTGCTAGGAGTACTTAGCCATATGAAGTAACTCTGGAGGTTGGTGTATGAAGTTGGCATTAATTTGGAATTAGTGGAATTTTTTGGTAAAGTGCTCGCAATCTCGTGCCACGATGGGATAATAGTACCCAAGCCATCGAACCTGATGGGAAAGCTTGGACCCTGGCTAATGTGCTACACATACTTCGACCTGCACTTCAGTCATGACGGTGGTGATTTCTTCTCCATCAATTCATATGAGGAGGATTCCATCAGGGCATCATTTCTAGAGGACCTCTTGTTGACTCACACCGATATATAGGACAAAGTTGATTTCCCTTCTCTGTATTTTCTCTCGTTAAGCCCTATCAGATGGATGTTCTCCCCGTTGAAGTTAGTTTTATATGGGGGTCATCCAGCCGGTGGCAGGAGCATATGGCTCTGGGACAGGACTGAAATCATTGATTTCTTCCACCTTGGCCTGAACAAATGGCAGTACTATTCGACGATGGGAAATATTGATGACTATTTCATCCTTCTCTGGGTCGGCTAGGGTTGTGGACACATTAGCTAATGCATCAGCCTGTGCATTCTGAGACCATGGAATATAGGCCAATGTCAGTTCTATGGAAAATTACTCCATTATCCCTCATACATTGTCAAATAGGGGAATCAACTCCACTTTTTTAATAGCATAATCACTATTGACTTTCTTAATGACCAGTTCCGAGTCACCTTTTACCTTATGGTGAGGTACTTGTGCCTGGAGTTCGAGTTCCATGCATACAATGAGGGCTTGATATTCCACTTCATTTTTCGTACATCCCTCTGACATGAGGAAGGAATATGGGAAGACATCCTTTTCTGGAGACATGAGTACTATCCCCAAACCCACCTTGTTAAATATGGGGTCTTCCATCCTCTTCCCGATTGGGCTTCGGGATGCTCCATCCAAGTACATTTCCAATGTTGGGGGATCTTCCTGAAGCGCGAAGATGTATTCATCGGGTAGCTCGACGTCCGATGTGGTGGTCCCTACTGAAGGTTTCTCAGCCAGAAAATCTGATAATTCTTGGCCTTTGATGTGCTTCTAAGGCACTAAATGGATGTAAATCTGTTGCAAGATGACTGCCCATCAGGATAGGCGCCCAGTCAGAATCGGGCGGCTAAGGATATACATTAGCGGGTTATTGTGCGAGACCAAATGAACTTCATGATGCTGTAGATAATGTCACAACTTTTGAATTGCAATGACCAAGGACAAACAACTCTTATCGTTGTTTGAGTATCGAGTCTCAGCATCAATCATTGTTCAGATGAGGTAATAAAGACTCTTTTCACTGCATGCATCGTTCTTCTGCACGAGGAAGGTTCCTAGTTACCGCTCTAGGGTTGTCACATATAGGATTAGAGGTCATCCTTCAACCGAAGGCATGAGCACTGGTGGGCTTAATATGTACCTCTTTAGGCTATCGAACCCCTCTTTTCAGTCATCTGTCCATTGGTACGTGAATCCCTTCTTCATTAACCTGGTAAAGGGAAAACGTTTTCCAGCCAGGTTGTCTATGAACTGCCTAATATAGGCCAGGTTTCCTTGGAATCCCCTCAATTCGGTGAGATTGCGGGGAGGTGGTAGGCCGGGGATAGCCTTGGTATTTTCAGGGTCAACTTCGATGACATGATGGCGTACAATGAAGCCAAAGAATTTCCTTTAGGTAACCCCAAAGGCGCACTTCTAGGGGTTCATTATTAGACTATGTTGTCGAAGTTTGTTGAAGACTATCTCAAGGTCTAACATGTGATATGAGCACTGTCTGGACATAACCACCAAGTCATCCACGTAGCACTCGACATACTACCCAAAAATGATTAGAAGATAGGATTCATGTCACGTTGATATGTGGCGCCAGCGTTCCTGAGACCAAAGGGCGTGACCCTGTAGAAGAATACCCATTAGGGTGACCTAAAGGCATTGGCTACATCATCATCTCGGTCAATCCTTATTTTATTATAGCTAGAGTATTTTTATATGAATGATAGATCCTCATACCCTGACGCTGCATCTATTAATAACTCGGTGATCGGGACTGGGAAATCATCTTTCGGGAAATGCCGATTGAGGTCCCTAAAGACAATGCATATGCGGATTTGACCATTCCTTTTCTTGAGAGGGATGGTGTTGGAAAACCAGATGGGGTATTGGACCTCCCAAATGAATCCTGCTCTGATGAGATTATCGACTTCAGCTTCTATTTTGGAAGCATGTGAGGGGTGTGTTCTTCTGGCGGCATGTTTATAGCCCCGGTGGTCTTCTGACAGACCTAGGCGGTGCATTGCCACTTCGGGATCGATTCTCGGCATTTTAGCGTAATTATAGACAAAGAAATCCCGATGTTGCCTAAAAAAAAGGTATATACCTCATGCTCCTTGGGGGACGTGGATACACTAATGAGAGTAGGCCTCAGATATCCCTATGTACCCACATTTATTTCCCTAATCTTTCCCACCGTGGTGGAGATACCTTCATCAATTGAGGGAGGTGCATCCTTGAGTTATTCCTCCTCTTCATCTTGGAAATCCTCATCTTCTTGATCTGACAGGGGGAGAGTTTCTAGCCAGAGCTCTTGAGGGTTTGAGGGTGAGGCATCGTGGGATCCCCGCTCGAGTATTCGACCTAAGTTTGTGGGTTGGAAGACATTCCCACATTGTCACACTCAGCTGTTATAGCTGATGTCATGAAGACAGGTGAGTGTGTGTCCGAACATGAATCCCTTCTCTCAATGGGGTTGATGGCCAGTACGTAGTGTCTCCCAAGCTGTCTGAGGGGGTCATCAGGAACCATTTCTAGACCATTTGGAGCGGGGATCCAGTCGACACCATCGTTCAAAGGTTTCTTCCACTTTTTCTCATTAAAACCCGGCGTGAATGTATTGTGACTTGGAGAGCTCGAATGAGGACTTGTCAGCGTGAAATGTCCCAGTTTTCCCATTGACGCGCTACTTAATAAACTGGTGGTAGGATGAAGGATCGACCATGTGCTTATGGAGCCACATCCTTCCTAGCAGGGAATTGAATGATATGTTCTATCAGACCACCAGGAATTCCGAGTAGGCCAAGAGGTCTCCAAAATGGGACATTAGCTTAATTTTTCCCATTGTCTTCTGCTCGCTCATTTCATTACCTAACCAAGTTATGGCTGAGGGTATTAAATCATCCTCACTGTGGCCTAGCATACAGAGTTTCTGTAGGGGAAGGAGGATATCTCCAGAGCTGTTGTCAATACAGAATTTATGGATCTCAACATCATTTAGTGCAGTAGACACATATAGTGGCTTGATGTGTCCTTGCATGACGGCATCTTAATCCCGGTCTGTGAAGGAAATCCCCACATTGCATTCAGCATGTCCAGTCTTCATCCTATAAATTTCGATGGTAGATACCTCATCTTAAAACTCCTTGGGGCTGAGAGGGGCTTCTATAAAAACCTCTCTAAGGTCTGCTGAAAAACTCAAGGAATCATGGATCGATCGTTTGGCAAGAACCAATGCCAGCTGCTTATGGATATCGTATTTCAGTTCAAAGTTCGACACTTCTCCATTGGTAGGAGAGTTTCAGCATGCATCTTAGGAGTTGAAATATGTGACGTGGAGGTACCGGATGCAGGGTCAGATTTCAATGATTTCCCCAAGTTTTGGGGACTCGGCCCGGTTAGTCTGTTCGTGCGCACCAGGAAACTAGACACTTTTTCCTCCTCTGATGGGTACCAGATAATGACGAGGGCAGAGTGGCCGCTTATGGAGGTGGAGGAATTCTTTTTCTCCCAGTGAGTCCATTGAAGGGATCTCCCATGGGTTTCCATGGTATTGACAGTTTGGACCAAGGCCCAACCGTAGGTTTGGTTTCCGCCGCGACTGCGACTCCCCTAATATCCCATGCCTCTGCGATTCCTCATCCCAGTTTATCATGTAGGGATCTCGTGTTCATAACCATAACATTCGTCATGGAATGATTCCATAATATGGATGACGTTGATGGTACCAAGGATTGGCTCTTCATCCTCTGACAGGTCAACCTAGCCGGTTGTCCCATATGGTGCAGTTTGGTGGGTTGATGCCCATGGCACCAAATTCGAGGGCATGAAATCTGACAGTTTTGGGGCTAATTTTGACCTCGTCGTAGAATTATCTTCTTGTTCTTGTCTCCTCCCTCTCTGTTTACTCCTGGATTACCGGCTCGTAGAGGGTTGTGAGGTTGATATTGTCGATTGTGCGGTGTTAGGGGCTGTTAGCGGCAACACCGACTACTGTTGTTGAGCTCGGAGAATGACCTGGGCTCGATTGATAGTCTTCCGAGTCATCCAGTTATCAAACTTCAGCCCCTTCTTGCGGGTCACTTCCTACTACCCCTCCTCTTCATTGGAACTTGTGGTAGAAATATATGTCACATGTGCTGGTGGTGGTCCCATCTCTATCTACCTAGAGTCTACCATCCATTGCAGAAGGTCCATGAAAATGAATCATTCCCGAATATTGTGCCCCAACATTCGATGGTAGGGACAGTAATCTGGACTGTCATCGCCGCATACATCATCAGGTTTCCTTGGCTTTGGGAGGTGGAGCATGTTTCAATTCATGGCAGCGATGAAGTAGCTGCAGACTTGGTTCTCTCGGAATGAATATACATTATGTATTCGTTCCTCAAAATGGTTCTGCTTCGACCCTTTATGATCATACCACCTGGGAGGAGGCGACCGCTGATATACAGGGGGCCCTTGATGATTTGGTGGAGGCTTGAGCAGTGGAGAAGGCTCAGGGGCTGGCATGAGCATGACAGAAGACACTTAATATCTAACATTTCGCTTTGCAGGAGCCTACGAGGCCATTCGGGACTTCTAATTGGTCCACTAAAGGGAGTCCTCGATTCATTGGGAAATGACCGAGAGATGGAGGAAGCCAGTGGTGTACTCCACTGGTATGAGCGGAGTTCGCAACTCATATCTAAGATTGTCGATGCATATGGAGAGCAACTCATCTTGAGGCAACATAATGTTCAGAGAGTAGGTCAGACCTTTCCATCAAGCGGTGAAATCTTAAACCCTCTCATTCTCCCTCAGCTTGCAGTTCATGAAGTCATTGACTGTGGTTCTGGGAAACGTCGAGCTGAAGTGGAACATGAAATGCTGCTGATGGTCTTCCCATATTTTTATGGATTGGGCTGGCAGGCTCGTATACCATACGAAGGCAGATCCATGCATGTTCTGTACGAAGAATATGAGTTTCACTACTTCTTTTTGTTACGGAGTTCCCATCATAGGGACACAATAATATTCATAGTTCATCAAATGCAATTCCAGATCACCTGATCCATTGACGATAGGGAATACAGGGCTCCCAAAATTGGGTGAATGTAGCGTGTTGCTCACCCAATCCGGGTAGGGCTTATACTCTCTCTGTATCAGAGTGAGCTGACCTTCCACTACTTCCAATCGAGGTGTGAGTTCCTCGATGGTGTTAGTGATACCCTAGTTTATATCATGTTGGTCCCAGTCCTGGGAAGGTGTAGCCTGAGGCATTTCTTGATGATCCTGCTCGGTTGGCACCAGGGGTGCATGTGCCGTCTGTGACACCTTCGGAGGGTTAGAACACAATCTCTCTGATTGCTTTCTAAGTGGAGGGAAGTCTTGGTATTCATTCGGATCCACAATTAGGTAGTTGGATGGGCCGAGCGCCTCGTTGGGCAGGAGCCCTGACCATGCTTCATTTGTCGGGGCAATCCTCGGCCTTTGAGGTGCACTCCCTGGGAGCATATGATGTGGCTCCACTTGGGATGCGCTTTCAATATGATGGTTCCTCTGAAGTATCTCAGTGTTAAGACACCTCAATTATTTCATTTCCTCTTCCTGTCGAGTGAATCTCTCTTCGAGTGTGAGCGGCTCATTTTTATTGAGAGAAGGAGGCAGGTTAAGGGTAACCGGTCCTTTATTCTTATTCTTGTTGGAAGCTTGCTGGGTGATCATAGGAAGGTTAGATGATGGGGAATCCATGTTTACAGTGGCCCTATGGTTCCAAGTGTGCAAACCTGGTGGTTCTTTGTGAGTCACAGCCTGACCGGAACCATCATCTATCGATCCATCCGGATTTGCATCATATTCGGTGTTACCCATGGGGTTAGCCTCTATGGCATTAATGGATGAATATCACTGGTCAGAGAAGATTTCATCTACGAAATAGGAATATGATCTTCCGTGTATCTTACTTTCCTTCTTTTTCATGTCCGGGGATGGCCTTTGGACACCTTGATGAAGGGTGACGCTGATATTTCTTTGATGCGCCCTTATGATACGCATCCCTCTTGGAGGGGATGATGATTCAAACGAAATGATAGGGTAGGAACCCCCTCTTCTGACTATCCTCCATATATGAGGGAATACTGATTCTCGTAGGGGGGTTGTTGTTGAGGAGGTAATAATTCCCCCATCCCTGAGGGCTGAGGTTGGATCTGTTCCTTGGATATTGAGTCTCTTCCCATTTTTATTGGTCTTATGGGGGAATTTGTTGCTAAGTATTCCCCCAGCCCTGTAGGAAGGAATTGACCCTGGATTTCAGTAGGCAATGACAACATATTGGACTCTCTTAGGTTATAGGAATGTTGTATGCTCTCGGTGTCCTGATTCAAATGTTCTTGAATGGATTGTTCATATCGGACCTGACGCTTCTGGGACTTACTCAAGGCCTGAATCTATTGGGTGTGTTGCCTTTCGGGAACTGGGTGACCACTCCATTGTCGTCTTGACACGATTACATTTCAAGATATCATTCCAAACAGGTTATTCTGAGCGGGGAGTGGAGTGAAATGTAGAGCTCCATGTTCCCCCCATCCCCTGATATGGACTCCCGCCGGAGTGTCACCGATGAGGCGACGTAACTGTTGCAGCGCACAGAGGCAGCCTATATCCATGTTTCCTTTATGCCTCTCGGGACGCTGTTGTCGTGATGACGGAAGAGCTTCTAGGTCAATGTGACACATGAGGTATCGTATCTTCTTGACATAGTCTATATACTCGTCATAGGCCAGGAATCTTGATTTCACCCGGTGGAGGGTTGTCCATATATTTTGGCGGATGCCGTGCACGCATTCATTCGACAAATATCTGGGTATGTAGAACTGAGAGGTGGACTTGGGACAAAACATAAATGGTATATCATCCCTGGCCAGTCGTTTCAGCAGGTGCAACATGTCGGCATACTCCTCCACTAGTGATTCCTCTACCTAGTCAGCCCAACTGAGACGCTCACTGATAGTGTGGTCGGAGGTAGTGGGAATGGTAGGTGATGAATTGTTACGTGGGAAATTTCGAGGTGATTCGGATGATGAATGTGGCCTTGGAATGTCTCCTCATTGAAGAAGGGTGTTGTTTGCAATTGACTGGGAATCTGACATGCTTGATCCCGTCCTTCTGAGTGCCTCATCATACGAGGGATTTTCTGTGCGTGATTCGGCAGGTGGAGAAAATTCCTGTCGATATGATATGTCATCAAGGGGAGGGACTTCACAATGGAGACCATAATGGAGAGGAATATCATTATTGATTGACGCATCACTACATATATGAATTTTTCTTGCATACCCTGTGGAGGACCTCTATGGCGTGTCGCAGAAAGGGGAGGGCCTTCTGGCTGCGTAGCGTTGTTACGGGGAGGGCCTTCGCAACAACCGCCATCATGGTGAGGATGACCATCGTGGTTTGAATTTTGATGTGCATCTTGGGGAGGACCTTCAAAACACATTGCGACAAGGGGAGGACCTTCTTGTTGCATGGGGACACTTTGGGGAGGACCTTTGTAATGGTGGTCGTGGTGTCGAGGACTACCAACACAACTGCTGCAATGACGAGGACTACCATTATAGCTACCACATGGAGAATTTCTATGGGGTACACCCTGGGGAGGGCCTTTAGAATGTATCGCAATGAGGGGGGGGGGGCTTTCTCGTTGCATGACCTCTCTACAGGGAGGACCTCCGTTATCAGGGTGGTGAGGACTACCACCATGATCTGATGCTTGGCTACGCAGAGTGTATTTGCAATGTAACCCCTGGGGAGGAACTTCGAGGTAGGCCACGAAAAGTGGATGGCCTTCTTGTCGTGATGAGACGTCACTTCGGGGAGGGTCTCCGTAGTTTCGAATATGATAGCGAGGACTGCTATCATAATCTGTGGTCCCACTGCATGGAGATTGTTTGCAGCGTATACCCTGGGGAGAACCTTCAGGGTGGACCGCTGCAAGTGGAGGGCCATCTTGCTGCACGATTTTCTGGTCATGTAGAGAGTTTCCGTGACTCAAATCAAAAGAGGATATCTCGTGATTGATCATTATATGCCTATGGTGGAGGCCCCCACGGGTGCTCTGGGGAGGACCTTCAGAGCTGCTGTTAGCGACATTACGGGGAGGACCATCACAACTGCTACTGCCGCTCCCACAATATTGTAATGGGTGGGCAGGGTTCTTTTCCTTTGATATACGTTTAGTGGAATTAGGAACCCTAGCTTCCAGCAGAGCGGAGTCATGAACCTAATCATTATTTTCTGGCTGCCTTCAGCACGTTCGGAGTGCTTTCTTACGGGCAGCAGGTACGGTCTGCTGTTGACAACGACCATCACCTTTGTGTCCCTGTCTAATTGGGCCCCGTGATGTTGCTTGGATTTGGCGACGAGCATCTTGACTTTTATCAGGGAGATATGCCTAATCCGGAGCATCCACCGTGATGGACGGGTGTCCCCCAGTTGGAACGAGTGAAGCTGCTCGATCTGGTTTCCCTTGCATCGCGGAATATAGCCGACAACCCTTCTGGGCAGATGTAGGGATGTAGATCTACTCTGAGGTGGCTAGCTTGTCTCGTAGATGAGTCGCCTCAGTTGGGGAGATAGGCTCAGTGGCCCGAGTCATTGCTATAGTTGCTGATGCAATTACATTCTTGCATGTCTACAAGATATGATCTGGGATCGATACCACGTCCTCCATCATTGCCAAGATATGCAGAGAGACATATTTGGATAGAATAGGTATAAAGGCCAATTTCAGTATTGGAGGAGGAATATCCTACTCCTGTCCTCCGGTGGTCAGTGGGTACTGAAAATTCTCCTCTGTCGGAGAAAGTGAATGAATCTACCCCTAGGCTGGGATATGCCAGTTTATCTCTCTGTTTTCCGCCACATCGGGATGGAGGACATTACTTGCATCCATAGGGAATTGGCCCTACATATGTTGGTTTCCCACCATATCGAGTCTGTGGCCTTTATTGGTGGGGAGACATGCCCACATATGAGTTGCTACCACATCTGGATGGTGGGCTCTGTTGATCTCCACCACATCAGGATGGTAGGCATTATAAGAATCTTCTAGGAGGTGGTCCTGCAGGTGCTCGGTCGCGACCACGTCTAGTTGGTAGGCTTCACGACCCTGTGCCAGGAGAGGTGCCTGCCTGATATGTGCTGTCCTGCGTGAGGGATGGGCGTAGCGGAGCTCGTTGGGGATGCCTGCATGCTCGTATGAGGCCTCTATGTATGGATGGCGGGATTTGGAGGAGCGAACAGAAATATGTGCCTATTCGTGACGCAATCCATGACTGGGCAGCAGAGATCTTTCTCAGGGAAAAGGGTAATGACTAGTCCCCGGATGTATGTTTTCCGCCCTCGTTGGGAAGTCTAAGGGGCCGGAGCTCGGGGAGTGTGGGCCTGGATCCTCAGGGCGACATCCTCCTTAGCGTGTGGATGCTGGGTTGCGGCGTAACCGCGATAACGTCTGCCAGCGGGGGCCTTGGGGCGTAACCCCCATTCGGCGGGGATGAAGTACTCAACGTTGACCTCATTTTCCTCCCTAAGATAGGGGATGTAGGCAGTGTCCCGTTCCAAGGATAGACTCCTGAAACAGTTGGAGACAGAAATATGGGCCCTTTGGATCTACCTTTGCGACCGTTGCTGGGCAGGAGACCAAAGAGTCCTGGAAGATTGGAGGGCGTGCATGGCCACCTCAACCGTCGGGAGTGTACCGTTCACGTGGTACTCTCGGATAAGCGCATCCAAAACCCAGCATTGGACACGCTGGGAAGGTGACATGATCCTTCATTGGTGAGGAAGTCTGGTCATTACAGAGTTGGAAGCACACGCCTGTGAGTTCCTTTGTGATGCCATTGGATCGAAGGGAGTTCTGTGTTGTACCTGTAGAACATTTTAACAATTACAAACAGCAAACCCATCAGTGCAGCATCTCATGACCCCATGTGTAATTAATGACCATGCTTTTCCCACCTTGTGAGTACAAGGGGGAAGAGGGTGGGATTAGGCTAAATCCTTCATTTTTGGTTAAAGATTCACGTCAGGTTCACCATTTTTTTAGATTAGTTTCGAAACACCCAATGGTTCTGTATCTGACGATACGTGAATCTTCTTTCCAAAGGTAGGTGTTCGCTGGGTGGTTTCTCTAGCGACTCTTAAGATGTCACATTGGTTGAGAGAATGGGAATTCGGGCTCATCGCACCCTTTTTGGAAGAATTAATGCATGTTTTGGGACTCTCTTATAAATTTAAGACGTATTCATATGTTTGAAAAAATTTGTATTATACCCAGGCATAGTATCCATGGATTTCTCTGGGTGAGCAATGGTCAGCTGGACACAGGGGTTCAGAAACATTTACGCCTGAGGTTTACCATCCTTAGTTAGATTAATGACCCCGATGAGTCTGGACTCATTAAGGTGACACTAGGAGTGGTGCGGTGAACAAACATGAAGATAGTCGAACTGACCGGTTGTTGGGCTGGAACCTTAGGGAGGATTCCTACGTACCCTGCCAAGGAGACAGGGATCAATGTCTATGTATTTCATATACGAGTTCCGGAGAGACGACGTGGATTTGGACACAGATGTCCAATGGTGATCGGGCTTGAACCTCATGGAGGCTTCCTATGTATCCATGTGCTAGGGAATCAAAGTCCTTGTTGTTTGAATTAGCTTGGGGATTATGCTCTAAAGCAGCTCAGAGTAATGGATTGGGGTATACACTATTAGGAGGCCCATAATGTTGGATATGGGGCTTACGCTCTGAGGCGGCCTATAAGATGATGTCATGGTCGATGTTATTACTCCAACCCCACGTGAGTCATTCATGGTGTGAGAAACAAGAGGTAGCAGGGACTAGACCATAACATCGTGAAAGGTGTTTCCTGGGGATATTGAGTGGGGCTTATGCATAGAGGCGGCCCATAAAGTCAGGGCTTACTCCGAGGTGGATTCCAAGGGCGACAAAGTGTAGCAGGAGATGGATTGGTCCTTAAGAAGGATGGAGTATCACCCTTTCCCACTATGCCATTCATTAAGCATGGTCGTGGGGAAGTACATAGGTCCATGGGGGCTCCAATTAGTTGGGTATCCCACCACGCCCCGGGGAGGGGAGAAGTGCCCCAGCCCCAACAACTGGAGGGAAAATGGGGGACTTCCAGGCTTAGACTCCGCATTACCGTGGGAAAGTGAACCCAGGAATGTTTTGTGAATCCTCTCAAGGGTCTGAGAAACCCCTTCTCCCCTATTTACCATGTGTATGTGAACTCAAAACGGTGCACTGATGCGCCTGAAGGTTACATCACATGGGTCCGGTGGCTCCGGTGTAGGCCTCGGCTCGGGGATGATGAATGGACCAATGAGGGGGTTGTGGAGGATCAGGCCAGATTGGGAGGATTTTATCCGGCTCAGGTAATGGGAAATCTGAAGGATTTGGAGGGCCATATGAGTGTTTGAGGAGTGTTTCCCTTCAGGTAGAGAGGTTATATGTGGCTAGAGAGGTCGTCCGCGAACCAGGGTGGTCCGCCGACTTATGGGAATCCCGCGAACCAGGGTGGTTCGCAGTTTGGTGAGCATCCCACGAACCAGGGTGGTTCACGGTGTCATGTTCGGCCTGCATACTAGGGTGGTAGGCGGAGGGATCCATGGGAGCAGTAGTGGCCAAGTGCAGCGCCGGTTGGGGGTTCGTTAGTTGGGGCATCGAAAGCGTAGGATAGTGCTACGTGGTGCGACGGATCGGAAAACAGGCATAAACACCCTGGTATGTGGGGAGTTCATCCGCGGAGGGGCCATGGTTCGAAGAATTATTTTCATTGTTATTTTAAGATCACTATTCACCATGTTATTATGCGTTTCTTGTTCCTTATTAATTCACTTATAGCTTCATACCTGTTCTGTTCATGAATTGGAATTTCACAGTTTGCGAAATCCTAATATCTTTGCTTTGAAAACCTTCCACACGAATCTGGTCGATCTCTCCAAAATCCCAATTTTCACTTCCCCTCGGTCTCCTATTATAGAGTGGGTAAATAGATTAATTTGTGGTCATGTGGCACCTTTTGTAGAGGCCCATGACAGAAAACACATTTTATGGATGACTTGGTCAATCGGCACCTCGCGAGAGCATTGAACACATCTCCCCCATGAACCAAAAAATCCTTGGGAGTGCTTCACGGACGCGAAGGGTTCCTCCTCCATTTCGGGAATGATAGTGGATGCGGTCCGGGACGGTCGACGTGGTCCGTGGATGGGGCGGTTCGTGATGGTGGACTGGTCTGGCGCCCTTCATGCCTCGCACCCGCGGAGGATCTTTTCTTCCATTCCGCAAATGACACCGGTCCGCGGAGGGGGTTCTTCACGGAACAGGCCACATAGTTCTTTCATTAGACCAGTCAGCGGACCGGTTCAGCTGGTTCCATCCTTTGAGTATTTCCCCACCTTTGCCAATTCTTTTGGTGGGAAATTGGATGGAATATCCCTTGGATTAAAGGGGATTCTGATTCTCCTTTGCGGATTTTTCTGGACCCTACAGTGATGACATATATAATTTGTGTTTGGGGATAATGATTTTATTTGGGTGTGACCAAGGGTGAGTAAATGAAGTATCAAAGAACAGGAAAATAAAGAACCGTGGTTTCACTGTCCATTTATGATAGTGTATTGGGTATGTCCAATTCCATATAATCAATCCTTCTATATCGTTACAATTCCATCAACAACATGTTTCACATGATACATATTGTAATTCATTATACTGGGCCATCTCATATGGTAGATGTTAATCCAGGTGAGACATGTGTTGGTGAATAATTTCAGGAGCATCCAATGTAGACTGTGAACCGTATTGATAAGTATATCCATTGTAGAATTATTACTCAGGTCCAAGTATAGTGGTATCATGGTCGTGTTCTGGTGGAGTCATTGGAGAGGGATTTTGATATGATTGAATATTGAACAATCATGTTCATAGATACACCTCTTTTATTCTTGGAGTTAATCAGGAATGATCTGTTATGTGGTTGGGAGGATTTAGGATCTCTTAATTTTCCAGGATAGTACCTCATTGTTTTTTTCATTGAACTATTGTGGCAGAGACTTGTTCAGTGATGGATATCCTTTATTTGTACAAATGACCTATTCTTCAAGAATATATGTTAATTTTAATTAATTAATTACTTTTATAATAATGTTAATTGGGTTTATGAGGGTCTTCCATGCTTTTTAAGGCTTCAGGGGTGGTTTATGACTTTTTAAAAAAACATATCTAGATATTTTATTCCAACAATGAACACCCGATGTACTTGCTACATGACATGTAAATGCTACCAGACACATGTTATGAACCCATCCAGTGGGTGATGATGTTACACATCATATAACCCATTCACATTGTGTATGTGTGAAATAATGATATATATTAACCTGAGATAAAGTCTTTTTTATTTATCCCTTTTTAAAAAAATCGTAATCTTTAAATAGATTATATGTTGGGTATCTACCAAAAGCTGTGGATAATATTGGTTGTGTTGAAGATTAATTTCCATTCATTTATTACATCCCCTCATCTCAATCCCAAGAAAATTCATTGATATTTTGATGCAATTTCATTATCTCTGAACTTCGTGTTTTGGTTTTTGATCCATTGTAGGTCACAATTGATTAGTATTCTACAACTAAATAGTTCTTCACTATTGTGCCTTTTTTTGGTTTATGTCCACTCTAAAATCATTATGATCTTGTTTGAATTTGAACTAGGATCCTTTAATAGATATTCCATTCTTTTGTTTCCATGTAGGCTACCGTTTGTTGGATTTTCTTAATTATCAAATTAAGGTATGGATTCTAAACCTTAACACTATGGTTTGATAATTTTCATTTATAAGACATATTTTGATTGTGCGAAAATATCATGCACTCTAATTAAATTATTCATGATAAAACAGAATAATAGATGGATTCAAATTTTAAGGTGACATGGATTATATCAACCAATTTGGTGAGCAACCACTAGATAAAAAATGAATTGGCTAATAGACTAAATTTTGATTTGCAAGATATGACATTTTATGTTATTTCTTGATATAGAGTCACTTTGGATTATATTTAATCGGAAAATGATATGGATGTAGATAATTTGATATATAAATGAGTGTGTTACTGAATGAATAATAGTAATATTCATAATTTACTATTTCATCTCATTAGTTGATAATATGATATCCTTACTATTATGACTCAATGGGAATATGAAATAATGCATGTATACATGGTTATTCTTTAAGTCGTAATTTCATTCTTATATATTGGGTTACGCCTTAATGAAATATTTAATGCTTATATACATGGGTCTGCCCAAAATATTGTTATAATTCATTATGATGTGTTATTGTATTACTCATATTTTAATGCTTATATAGTGGCTATGTCAAATGGCCACATGATGAAATAATCATTTACAAGGATACACACTAATACATTTTATATGATTATATAGAAGGGTTGGGTCATATTTATTTTATTTTATTCACGATATCTGTTTATGGTTTGCAAGGTTTTGTTACATGATCAGAGTCATATCGACATTGCCTCAAAGTAGTTTATTTGGTTATATCGATATGGTTGGAATGGTTGTTGTTTATGATTTTGGAAATTCCGCCACAGTGACGGTGTTTGTTGATTGATGTATTTTATTAATTGATTAATTATTACAACTTTTTATTACATTATTGTATTCACTTATTATCAGATAGGTTTTTTTTTCAACATGGTGCTGGAGATCTAGAGTGATTCACTCAAGGCTATATGGGTTCTTGATTGATACATGTGAAGATTATTTGGATAGAATTTTTGACAAGGGAAAGCATCATTGTTGTTGATTTTTGTTTCATGTTGGATAGGCTAGAGTTTTGAGATTGGGATGACATGTGATTATGGGACCAGGGACCTTGAGTATATTTGTTTCATCTAATTATTTTATTTTTATGTGTTATGATTAAATATAGATATATATCTGTATTTCTTTGCATGGTTCACTATTAATTAATTTTATTATTTTTCCTTTATTTATATGGTGTATGATAATTTGTCTCTTCTATGAATATGTTACATTGATATTCGATTTTATTTTATATTTCAATTGTATTATAGATCAATATCATGGTATATAATATCCCCATTATATAGATCACACAGAAACTTACATTCATCATTCTCATGCATACAGGGAGGCTAGAATAAGGTCTCACATCAAACCCTTTATAACCAAATGATAGTGTGTTGTGTCAGGGATGTGGCATCGTTATATCTCACCAATCTATTTTATATATTTTCAAAACCAACAAAATCCTTATTTACAATATTAAATGAATCTAAGATATTATAATGGATAATAAATTAAGGGTTTTTTATTTTAGTTTCCTTTTGGTGTATTATTAAATTATTCTTCATCAAATTTTAGACCTCATGAGGTTATATTTTTTATATGTTGGATATTTATTTTTAAAATCTAATAGCTATATATGATAATATTTTATGTTCCTATCACTCGCTTATGATTCATCTTTGATAGCATCATTGACAATTTTTTATACATTATAAAAATTAATTGGAAATATTTAGATACTCCATGGAAACTAAATATATTCATTATAGTTGTTGATTTAGGCCAAGAAATAATTTTATTTATCATCAATGGGTCGGTCAATATCCTTATTCTATTGATAGAATACCAAAAGAATTAGACATTTTCTATATAAAACTCACACTTACAATAAATTTCTTATTACATTACCATTCAATAATTTATTAGAATATTATTTAAATTTTAACAATGTTCATATTTTATTATATTTTATTTTAGAAATTATTTTATAAATACAAGAAATTTTTTTCAAGGTAACTTATATAGATATTATTTACCATGTCAAGGAATATTTTTTGTTATTATTGAGTTTGACTGGAATCACCATGAACTCATAATGTTCGTACCTCATTCAAATGGATGTATATTCAATATATTACTACTTTACATTTAATTGGAGATATCCATATTGATGTTCCATCATAGAGAAGTGTCAATCCTCAAATTGTTGATTAAACTAGACATCAATATGTGGTAGGAGATACTTGTTAATTACCTTGAATTTGTGGCATTCATTATAATCCATGAATAAGTGAAATTAATAATCCTTGATTTTGATGAAGATTACAATCACACTCAATTGTGAGGAAAAATTGTAACGACCCAAAATTTCATTAATGGAAAATCCCTCTTGATCCCGTTAAATGTTTCTTTATGTTTTTATATGATGTCAACTTCTTTAGTTTAACGTTAAGATTTGTGACCGTTACTTTTATAGCCGTTGAACAGTGATCATCTGGGTAGTTTAAATATAAGGCTTTAACGAACCAATTTTCTACTCAGACAAAGGAAGCGATGGCCTCATCCAGTAGAATTGCCCCTTACGAAGCCCATTTGTCGGAGCTCGGAAAGGAGGTGGCGTCTTTGGGATTTGCCCTTGACCAAGCCCAAGCTGAGCTTCATCAAGTTAAGCTCGAACGTGATCGTCTACGGGAAAAATGGAAGTTGATAGAGATTACCACTCGAGCGATGTTATCCGAGCAACCCCAAGAGTCTGTCACCATCGCACACCTTACCCTTAGGTCTTATGCGGCTATTTTAAGGGGTTATGTAACAAATAAGTAGCACCATGTTCATGTACATTATTTTTGTATATAATAACGAATTTAATTTCTAGTCATTTTTGATGCATTGTAATTAGTTTTTAAAGTACAAATGATGTTTTTAGTTATTATTTAATTAAGAATTATATTTTATTAAATTAAAGGATTTTTGAATTAAATAATATTTTAATAAAATATTATTATTAATATTAAATTAATTTTTAATAAATATAAATGAACTTATAATTTTATGAATGCAATTAAAATTTTTATTAAGGTTTGAAAGCCATTTCTGTCAAAACCCGTGAATTTTTATAAATGTCGGTTTTTATTTTAAAAGTGAAAATTCACATATTTAGAAAATTATTTAGATAAAATAAATATTATTTTTGGAATCAGGACGTCGAAATTATCCAACGGTGAATTTTTCATAATTTTCTGAGACAGTCAAATTTTTGGGTAAAAATTAAATACCATTTAAATATATAATGTGTTTTATGACATCATAATGACCCAATGGTGAGGTAATAAAATACCATAATCCTTATGTTCGGCCAATATGTGTTTTATCAATAAAATAATGAGGTTTTGGGTTTGTTTGACTCACTTTTCAAAGCATTAATGGAGCCCCCAAGACTTATTCAACACTTTGCCTTTTTAAATTAATTTCCATGGGAGTGTGACTCACCTCCACATAACCAACCCTAATTTTTTAATAAGTTCGGACCTTGGCCTTGTAAAATATTGTTTTCCTCTTCCATTTTCCAGAAACCATGGGCAAATACCATGGGATGGTTTGTGGTTTGGATTATTTTAATATAAGGGGTCCCAAACCTAAATAATAAAGAATTCTCTCACCTTTCCTATATAAACCCACCCAAGCTCCCACTTCCTCCTCACCCAAAGCCCTCGAAGTTCGTCCAAACTCTGCCCTACTCTCTCTAGAATCCTCTCAAGGTGCCCCAAGCTCCCAAGAATCCTCTCACAAGCCTCTCTCTAGCCTTTGGAAGCACACTTCCAAGTAAGGGTTTTTTCTTCCTTTCTCATTTTTGTCAATTTTCTTTAAGTTGTATTGCCTTTTTAATTTCAATTATGAATGTTGGGGTATGGTTTCGCACCTCCCCCATACTGCCCTCTTATTGTTTGAATGATGGGAGACCCCTTTCTCTCTCATTAAATGCCTCCCATGTACACCCGTTACTATGCCGAAATTCCGAAAGGAGCTTCTCTCTCTTCTTTTATATTCAAGCAATACTTTTGTATCATGAATCTAAATTCCATTTCTATTGTTGGGACATGTATATATATGATCTCCTTACTGTCCATTACATTTAAATATGATGAGGAACCCCTTTCTCTCTCATCAACCTTTTTATGAATTCTTATGTCACGCCGTTACGCCGCCGAAATCGCACCGATTTTCTAAGCCAAAGTCTTTGTGTAGTGAATACCATGCCCATTTCTCCATCAAGGGTATTCACCTTTATGCACATTTACTTATTGATTGTAAAGCTTCATGTATGAATTCCACATTCCTTTATCGTGGAATAAATGATTATGTTTTATGAATCCATGTTTTATGATCCATGTGGCACACTTATGCATGAAATGAAATGTTTAAGAAGGGTGCACCCTGATAGCGCTCCAATGCATTGGGTAAAGTATAGTATCATGATACGTCATGTGCAATGAGTGTTGACTCATGCTAAATCAAGTGCAACGAGGGTTTACTCGTGCTTCAAGTGCAATGAGGGTTTACTCATGCTCCATGTGCAATGAGCCTTGGCTCATGCTAATTCAATGTTAAGTGTTGTTGCCACATTTCCATATTATGATTATCATGCTTTATCATGCCTTTATGTTCATGTCTCTCTTATGATCTATTGATATGCCTATTGCCTAACATGTATTGTACTCCTCATGTTATTCATTATGTACTCCCTTACTGGGCTTTATAGCTCACCCTTTTCTTATGCTTGTCCTCAGGTTATCCCATGCAATGCTAAATACGAAGGAATGTAGTGTTCATGTAAAGGAAGTTTTCAATAAGGATGTTGTATTTCAAGTTTAAAGTTTTTATGTAATGATCCTAAGCCCCAAAGACACTAAACCTCTCGATCTTCTTTGTTGTATCAAGTGAAGTTTTATGTAATAAAGCATGTTTAAGTTGTAATAAAAAGCAGGGTTGTCATAGTTGGTATCAGAGGATAGGTTTAGTTATTTTTGGGGATTATGAAACCCTAGTAAAGCCTTAGATACAAGACTAAGCATAATAAAAACATCCCTAAGTTTTGGTAAATACTAAGTAAGTGGTTTATCAAACAAATACATCCCTGTCTGGATACGAGCAGGTAGAGGCGGCTCTGGCACAGATGTATCCTAGGGGTAAAACCCGAAAACACCGCTTTGAGCTAGACTCGAACGGGAACTGGTGCACGACAACGGGCCTTGCTGCACTCTTGGTTACGACACTCCCGGGGGATATGTTTTGATAAATTTACAATCTTAGTATGAACCCTTATTAAGGGAAAAATGCCTCTAAGAATATATGTTAGAAGGAAGATCATGAAAAGCCTGGATTGAATCCTATAGACTCATGAGTTGAAGAGATTAAAGTTTATTTATAAGTCATCAACTTTTGTCTTTGGATTACCCTTTATGTGTTACCCCTAACTTTCCTTTTATTCCAGCCAATGGCCGGTAATAGGAGAACTCGGGCTAACAACCGTTGTGAAGATCAGTGTGATGATTGTACCAATGAGATGCCCAATCCAATGGGAGCGGGAATCGCGAACTTTGTCACGCTTCTCTCTCAGCTAACTCAAGTTTTGAATAGAAACACTGGTCAAGAGGAACGTTCAACCCCCCCTAAGAAAGAACAAGTCGCTATTGAAAGCTTCATGAGACAAAGGCCTCCTACTTTTAGTGGATCATCCGATCCCACGATTGCTGAACAATGGATCAACTCCATTGAAAAGATATTCTCCATCCTCCAATGCTCTGAAAAAGAGAAGGTTCTCCTGGCGGCTTATCGTATGGAGGGTGAAGCTGATCAATGGTGGACGTTGATCAAAAATACGAAGCCTGAGGAGGAGATCGAGGCTTTGGAATGGAAGGTATTCCGGAAGATGTTTTTCGATAAATATTTTCCACGCACCCTCCGTCTTAAGATGGAAAGGGACTTCCTTTCCCTCAAGTAGAAAGATGAGGAATCTGTGGGAGCGTACGAGGCAAACTTCACAAGGCTTGCACGATACGCTTCCGGCTTTGTCGTTACCCCCGAATGCAAGGTTGACCGCTTCTTTGGTGGGCTGAAGCCTAGCTTGCGGAAAGCATTAGCGATCCGTGACTTCGACAGCTATGAGGAAATTGTCCGATGTGCCCTCAAGGTTGAAATGGAGATCGGAGAATCACAGGGGTATCATGGGGACAAGAAGCGGAAGGTGGACTTCAATGCTGGTGGTCCGATGGATAAATCCAACGGCGCTAAGAAATTCCAGCACCCCACTTGCCAAAAGTGTGGAAAGAAGCACCCTGGAAATTGCCTTAGGGGGACAAGAAAATGCTTCAAGTGTGGAAGAGAAGGGCACCTAGCTGTTAACTGTCAGCAAGAAGGACCCGCGGCTGCGACGGAGGGGAGGAACGCTCCGTTCGAACCTCAACGCGTTGTTCAATGCTTCAAATGCAAAGAACCGGGTCATTTTGCGAATCAGTGCCCTAATCCAAGGGTTATCGGAGGCAATCAACAACCTCCAAGACAGCAAGGAAGAGATTTTGCCATCACTTCTGCCGAAGTGAACCCCGACAACGAAGTGGTGACAGGTACGCTAGTTATTCATTCAAGAATAGCGAATGTACTTTTTGATTCAGGTTCTACGCATTCTTTTATATCTCAAAAGTTTAGTAGAATAATCCCTGCACCACCACAAGTCATGGAAGTAAAGATGTCGGTGAGTACGGCAAATGGGGCAATCATTGCATCCCATGAGTATAAGTCCTCCCCTGTTATAATCTGTGGATTGAATTTCCCGGCGAACCTCGTCATACTCCCTTTGGTGGAATTTGATGCAATTCTTGGCATGGATTGGCTTTCCTTATATAGAGCCAACCTAAATTGTCGGGAGAGGGAAATCACACTCCATATGGAGAATCGACCCCCGATTCTTTACAAGTGTCAGGAGGAAGATGAATCTCCTTTAGCTCCATCATCTCAAGCATGGATATTACTGCCTTATGAGCACGCATATCTGGCTCAGATGATTGAGTCCAAGGAAGAAACCACCCTTGAAGAAATGCCTATTGTGAGGGAATTCGCTGAAGTATTTCCCAAGGAACTTCCTGGTCTTCCTCCAAGAAGAGATGTTGAGTTCTCAATTGAACTTATAGCTGGGGAGCTACCAATATCCAAGACTCCATATAGAATGGCTGTTGTTGAGCTTGAAGAGCTGAAGAAACAACTACAGGAGAATCTGGATAAAGGGTTTATACGCCCAAGTGCATCACCATGGGGTGCACCAGTCCTCTTCGTCAAGAAGAAGGATGGGTCAATGCGGCTTTGCATCGATTATCGTGAACTTAACAAAATCACGATAAAGAACAAGTATCCTCTCCCAAGAATCGATGACTTGTTTGATCAGCTGCGTGGAGCTCAATACTTCTCCAAGGTCGACTTGCGTTCGGGATATTATCAAGTAAGGGTGAAGAAGGAAGATATCCCCAAGACTGCTTTTCGTACAAGGTACGGGCACTATGAATTCATAGTAATGCCTTTTGGACTCACCAATACTCCAGCAATATTCATGGACTTGATGAATAGAGTCTTTAGAGATTACCTGGATAAATTTGTGGTAGTCTTTATAGATGATATTCTGATATACTCCAAAACCAAGGAGGACCATGAGGAGCATTTAAGAACTGTACTGGAGACTTTGCGCAAGGAGAAGCTCTATGCCAAGTACAGCAAGTGTGAGTTCTGGTTGAAGGAGGTCTCATTCTTGGGCCATATCATCACAAGCAATGGGATATCTGTGGACCCCTCCAAAACAGATGCAATTGAGGGATGGCCGAGGCCAACATCGGTAACTGATATCCGTAGCTTCTTGGGGTTAGCTGGATATTATCGACGATTTGTGAGAAACTTCTCACGATTGTCCAACCCTCTTACCAAGCTAACTCGAAAGGGAGTAAAGTTTGCTTGGAATGATGAATGCGAAGAAAAGCTTCAAGGAGTTGAAAAGGAGGCTTATCACTGCACCTGTGCTCACTTTACCCACAAGTGGGGAGCTTTTTGTGGTATTCAGTGATGCTTCGAAGAAGGGCTTAGGATGTGTGCTGATGCAGAATGATAAAGTGATATCCTATGCCTCAAGACAGTTGAAAATCCATGAGCGAAACTATCCAACGCATGATCTGGAGTTGGCGGCGGTGATCTTTGCCTTGAAAATCTGGCGGCATTATCTCTATGGAGAGAAATGTGAGATATATACTGACCACAAGAGTCTTAAATATATATTCACACAGAAAGAGCTTAATATGCGCCAGAGAAGATGGATAGAGCTCATAAAGGATTATGACTGTTCAATACATTACCACCCTGGGAAGGCGAACAAGGTGGCGGATGCCCTAAGTAGAAAGGATCCAGCAATTCTATCAATGATGAGAATTGAGAAGGATCCAATCTTCTTAGACTTGATGAAGATGGACGTGGGAATCATAAAGAAGGGAACATCATCAATCCTTTCACAAATGATTGCTCAACCATCTCTTTTGGAATGGTTAAAGGATGCTCAAAGGGATGATGCGAGAATCCAAGAAAAAGTGGAAGCTATCAAAAAGGGAAAATCCTCAGAGTTTAATGTTAATGAAGAAGGAATTGTGCGGTTTGGGAAAAGACTATGTGTCCCATCATGTTCGGAGCTGAAGAAGGAACTTTTGGATGATGCACATAGTTCAAATTTCTCTATTCACCCAGGGAGCACAAAGATGTATCGAGATCTCCGAGAAAACTTTTGGTGGGATAATATGAAGAAGGAGATCGCCGAATATACATCAAAGTGCCTGGTGTGTCAGCAAGTGAAGGCAGAGAGGCAGAAGTCTAAGGGGATGATGCAACCATTGCCCATACCAGAATGGAAATGGGAGAACATCACCATGGACTTCATCACTGGACTTCCAAGGACATCCAAAAGCAACAATGCAATCTGGGTTATTGTGGATCGTCTTACAAAGACTGCACACTTCATTGCTATTCGAGAGGATTTCTCTTTGGATCAACTGTCACGGATATATATCAGGGAAGTGGTATGGTTGCATGGATTACCACTATCTATTGTGTCGGACCGAGATCCAAGATTTACCTCTAAGTTTTGGAAGAGTCTTCAACATGCTCTGAATACTGAACTGAACTTTAGTACGGCCTATCATCCTCAAACTGATGGCCAATCCGAGCGGACTATCCAAACACTTGAGGATATGTTGAGAGCGTGCTCAATGGACTTTAAAGGAGGATGGGATCAACATCTTCCCTTAGTTGAGTTCTCTTATAATAATAGTTTCCACTCGAGCATCCAAATGGCACCATATGAAGCCCTGTATGGGAAAAGGTGTAGAACACCGGCATGTTGGGATGAGGTCGGTGAACGTAAGCTGCTTGGACCAGAAATGGTCGAAGAAATGGTGGAGAAGGTGAAAACCATTCAGAATCATATCAAGGCAGCCCAAAGTCGACAGAAGAGTTATGCAGATAATCGTCGACGAGACCTTGAGTTTAAAGTCGGAGACATGGTGTTTTTACGCATATCTCCGTGGAAGAAGGTCATGAGGTTTGGAAAGAAAGGGAAGTTAAGTCCAAGGTACATCGGCCCATTCGAGATTCTTGATCGTGTTGGGGCTGTGGCCTATCGACTAGCACTTCCACCTACTATGGCCAAGGTGCATGATGTCTTCCATGTATCCCTCCTAAGGAAGTACATACCAGACCCTTCACATGTACTCTCTTCCGAGGTGGTACAATTAGAAGACGATCTTTCTTATGAGGAGCAACCAGTGAAGATCTTAGATCGTAGAGAAAAAGTTCTACGAAATAAGACAATGCCCCTCGTCAAGGTGTTGTGGAGAAACCACAAGTTTGAAGAAGAAACTTGGGAGTCGGAGGATATGATGAAGCTAAGTTACCCACATTTGTTTTAGTGTGGGAAAAGGAAAATTTCGAGGGCGAAATTTCTTAAGGGGGGAATGTTGTAAAGACCCAAAATTTCATTAATGGAAAATCCCTCTTGATCCAGTTAAATGTTTCTTTATGTTTTTATATGATGTCAACTTCTTTAGTTTAACGTTAAGATTTGTGACCGTTACTTTTATAGCCGTTGAACAGTGATCATCTGGGTAGTTTAAATATAAGGCTTTAACGAACCAATTTTCTACTCAGACAAAGGAAGCGATGGCCTCATCCAGTAGAATTGCCCCTTACGAAGCCCATTTGTCGGAGCTCGGAAAGGAGGTGGCGTCTTTGGGCTTTGCCCTTGACCAAGCCCAAGCTGAGCTTCATCAAGTTAAGCTCGAACGTGATCGTCTACGGGAAAAATGGAAGTTGATAGAGATTACCACTCGAGCGATGTTATCCGAGCAACCCCAAGAGTCTGTCACCATCGCACACCTTACCCTTAGGTCTTATGCGGCTATTTTAAGGGGTTATGTAACAAATAAGTAGCACCATGTTCATGTACATTATTTTTGTATATAATAACGAATATAATTTCTAGTCATTTTTGATGCATTGTAATTAGTTTTTAAAGTACAAATGATGTTTTTAGTTATTATTTAATTAAGAATTATATTTTATTAAATTAAAGGATTTTTGAATTAAATAATATTTTAATAAAATATTATTATTAATATTAAATTAATTTTTATTAAATATAAATGATCTTATAATTTTATGAATGCAATTAAAATTTTTATTAAGGTTTGAAAGCCATTTCTGTCAAAACCCGTGAATTTTTATAAATGTCGGTTTTTATTTTAAAAGTGAAAATTCACATATTTAGAAAATTATTTAGATAAAATAAATATTATTTTTGGAATCAGGACGTCGAAATTATCCAACGATGAATTTTTCATAATTTTCTGAGACAGTCAAATTTTTGGGTAAAAATTAAATACCATTTAAATATATAATGTGTTTTATGACATCATAATGACCCAATGGTGATGTAATAAAATACCATAATCCTTATGTTCGGCCAATATGTGTTTTATCAATAAAATAATGATGTTTTGGGTTTGTTTGACTCACTTTTCAAAGCATTAATGGAGCCCCCAAGACTTATTCAACACTTTGCCTTTTTAAATTAATTTCCATGGGAGTGTGACTCACCTCCACATAACCAACCCTAATTTTTTAATAAGTTCGGACCTTGGCCTTGTAAAATATTGTTTTCCTCTTCCATTTTCCAGAAACCATGGGCAAATACCATGGGATGGTTTGTGGTTTGGATTATTTTAATATAAGGGGTCCCAAACCTAAATAATAAAGAATTCTCTCACCTTTCCTATATAAACCCACCCAAGCTCCCACTTCCTCCTCACCCAAAGCCCTTGAAGTTCGTCCAAACTCTGCCCTACTCTCTCTAGAATCCTCTCAAGGTGACCCAAGCTCCCAAGAAGCCTCTCACAAGCCTCTCTCTAGCCTTTGGAAGCACACTTCCAAGTAAGGGTTTTTTCTTCCTTTCTCATTTTTGTCAATTTTCTTTAAGTTGTATTGCCTTTTTAATTTCAATTATGAATGTTGGGGTATGGTTTCGCACCTCCCCCATACTGCCCTCTTATTGTTTGAATGATGGGAGACCCCTTTCTCTCTCATTAAATTCCTCCCATGTACACCCGTTACTATGCCGAAATTCCGAAAGGAGCTTCTCTCTCTTCTTTTATATTCAAGCAATACTTTTGTATCATGAATCTAAATTCCATTTCTATTGTTGGGACATGTATATATATGATCTCATTACTGTCCATTACATGTAAATATGATGAGGAACCCCTTTCTCTCTCATCAACCTTTTTATGAATTCTTATGTCACGCCGTTACGCCGCCGAAATCGCACCGATTTTCTAAGCCAAAGTCTTTGTGTAGTGAATACCATGCCCATTTCTCCATCAAGGGTATTCACCTTTATGAACATTTACTTATTGATTGTAAAGCTTCATGTATGAATTCCACATTCCTTTATCGTGGAATAAATGATTATGTTTTATGAATCCATGTTTTATGATCCATGTGGCACACTTATGCATGAAATGAAATGTTTAAGAAGGGTGCGCCCTGATAGCGCTCCAATGCATTGGGTAAAGTATAGTATCATGATACGTCATGTGCAATGAGTGTTGACTCATGCTAAATCAAGTGCAACGAGGGTTTACTCGTGCTTCAAGTGCAATGAGGGTTTACTCATGCTCCATGTGCAATGAGCCTTGGCTCATGCTAATTCAATGTTAAGTGTTGTTGCCACATTTCCATATTATGATTATCATGCTTTATCATGACTTTATGTTCATGTCTCTCTTATGATCTATTGATATGCCTATTGCCTAACATGTATTGTACTCCTCATGTTATTCATTATGTACTCCCTTACTGGGCTTTATAGCTCACCCTTTTCTTATGCTTGTCCTCAGGTTATCCCATGCAATGCTAAATACGAAGGAATGTAGTGTTCATGTAAAGGAAGTTTTCAATAAGGATGTTGTATTTCAAGTTTAAAGTTTTTATGTAATGATCCTAAGCCCCAAAGACACTAAACCTCTCGATCTTCTTTGTTGTATCAAGTGAAGTTTTATGTAATAAAGCATGTTTAAGTTGTAATAAAAAGCAGGGTTGTCATAAAAATAGTGTATAAAATTATTTTCAATATTCTATTGTAACTGCTGATTCTATTCTAACCACATAATTTTAGACAATAATTAGGGATTTTTCATGAAGGGGAATTGTTCTAGGAATATTTTTAATATAAAAATCTACCTATATATCTACAGTAAGTCCAAGAAAATATTTAGAAAATATATAAGTACATTCCCTCACAATGGAAATGTATTTAGTAAGGATTCACTCATTTTTTCAAATCATTTTACAAATATTTTCGTTCTTATAAGGTAATAATATCCATGCTTGATAATAAGAATAAAAATGAAATTCATCTTCCTCCTTACACTTGTATAAGGTTGGGGGATTGATCGAGATGTAAAGAGTGATCTCTTAGTCCTAAGAGTTGATGTTAGTTTTATATAATGAAATTTAGTTTATTCAAAATATATATAAAAATTAACCTAAAGGAAAAAATGAAAATATTTTTAGTAATTTCATTTCCATAAACAGAAGATTGGGATACAATAATATTATATGTTTTCCATTGATATAATATTATCATTTGTGGTGGTGACTTCATTCTCCGAATATTAATCCCATACATTCTACTCCATCATGAATTGAAATATAACAATACATGAATATATATGGATTTATTAATATATATACTCTTATTATAACGGGATATTTCAATAAATAGGAGAATATGAACATTCATAGTTCTCTTATATTTGAGACTACTAATGTTTATCATCCTTATTAGTCCTTTTTTAGGAAATTCACATGGATATTTCTAAATAAACCATTATAAATAATATTTAATTATTAGTGGCTCCTTAGATTGAACATTTATTTCTTTTATATTCTTTACCAATATCATCATTTATCTTTAAAAATTATCTTCTCTTTTCCATATTTTTCTATGCATAAATCATATTACATGACCTTTAAGAAAGATTCCATTGTGTATCTTCGACATTTATTTTTGACATTTATGATATTGAATCATCTTCAAAATATCATAGCCATATCCTAATTTCGTTGATATTACTTTTGTCCCATATTTTTCATGTTTGGAAACCCAACTCAGTTCTATTTTTTAATCTAGATTCATAATAATAAGTTTCAAATAATCACAAGAATCGTTATACATGCTTCCCTTATGTTAGGAATATCATTAGTGAAATCATCACGTTTTCCATCACATTGTTCTTCAACACTATTCCTCATATTTCCCATCAATATTTATATGAAAGGAAATAAAATGTTGGGTGAGAATACTCAAAATATAAATCAAATTAAACTTTATTCTTTGATTAAAGAAGGAACACCATATATATGACATTTAAATCATAACATAAGAGACATTAGGATAAAATCTTGGTAATATATCGTATTATCCCTTCCATTTTTAACATAAAAATATATTGAAGGCCTTCTGAACAAACCATAATTTTTTTTATTACGAAATTACATTGTTTCAAAGATTCAAATGACGTGTGTAGTAAGGCATTTTGACTTTTCACTAGATGAAGACAATGTTAATTATAAATAATATAATTTTATAGATATTACACAAGGTTAAATTATTCAAGAGATACATCCACTTATAGTAAAAAAACCCTTGGATGTAATTACATGGAAACCAATTCCTCTATACTTAAAAAAATGAGGATATTATTTCATACTTACACATATACCTGTGGTTATCACTGACTTATCCATGTCCTAATTTGAAATAAACTGAAACCTCCATATGATACCAACTAAAATGTTTAAATCCATAAAAATATATTATTATAGGGTTTTAACATAAATATCAAATATATAAAAACCCCGGATGAGGAGGATTATAATCGATGGGATAATAACTACAAAAAACAACAAAATATAGAAAAAATAAATATTATTTTTAAACTACAAAATGGGCACCTTATTAAATTTTGTTCTTTTAAAACATTATAGGATATATTGGGTAATATATGATCAAAATGGGTTAGATACACAACCTTGAAATGAAATAAACATGATAGATTGGAGAATATATGATTAAAAATGCATTAAATGATCTCATGAATGAAAATTTCCCAGACTAATAATATGGGTGTATAAAATAGAGAAAAGGCATTCAGAAGACTATTTAAGCATAATAATGTTACAACAAAATAAAACATATTATATTCATAGGTCAATTATAACTACCGTATCAGCTTCACATTGTGGAAAGAGTTCTATGATAGACTTGGTTTATTCCATAATTAAACACATATCATCTCTGGAGAAAAAATAATACACCAATGTATTGGGGAACTATATGTGATCACCAATCATAACATGTACATGAATATGTATTATGTATAAGGACTTAAATATAACATATAAACAAAAATATTATATATGGAATGAAATGGGATTCATATACATTCTGTATAATATAACCTAATGCAATATCATAATGGCCTACATGAAATCTGGGATTAAGACATTTTTTGATATTAATATATAAAAACTAATCATGGATGAGGAAAATTTATTTCAATTTGAAGTGAATATTTAATAAATTAATGGTTAATAACATTGGAAATATGTATCTTATTTTTTCTTTTAGGGAATAGGATAAATAAAGTTTTAAAATATTAATAGAATATTAATCTCAATAAAATAAAAAATAAAAAATAAACCATCTTCCAAAAATATATAAGATATTTTATACACCATGTATTCCTTAAAAAAATACATGTATTGTTACATGTAATGGGGTAAGAGAAATATATTTTCCATATAATCAGGTTTTCATAAGAAACAAAATAGAGAAAGGACACTTTAAATGATGTTTTACACATAAAATAATTTTTAATTTGACTAAGTATATATTATGGGTATTTTATAAAAAAATTTCCCAAGTAATAAGATAAATAATGATATAAATTTATGACAATAGATAAAAAGTTTAACAAAATAAAAATATGGTGGTTCTCAGATATCCATTACCCTATGTTACATAATAATGTTACATTTATAATTAATATTTCAATTAAGAAAATTAACATCATTATTTATTAACTTCACAACCATATACATCTATATTTTATATAAAATAATTAATTTGTTTTCATTAATAAACATTTCACTCAGATTTATAGTTTAATTTCACTATTTTAGGGTGTTTGTTTCTTTGTTCCCTTATCAGACCAAATGAGGATATCTATAGATATTCGTACAAAATAAAACTAAAACACATGATGTGAAATTAAATAATATTATTTTCCTTATAAAAGATGAAAATTATCCTATTTCCCATATCTATTCCACTATTTTCAAAATTCATTTTGTAAAATGTTAATGTTATATAGTTTGTACATTTTTTCAGTTTTACATACAATCATAAAATAATTTAATTTTATATATTACTAAGCACATATATTCATTATAGTATATGAAAAATATATAATAAATATTTTAATGTCATTTAATTCCTTTAAATTTTAATTTAAACCATTCAATAATGATATAATATAAAATTAAACATTATTACTCACAAAGGCATTGAACGGAAAAAATAAGTACAATGGTTTATTTTTTAGAATTAGAGTATGTGAGAAAAGGATGGGTGGGAGTAATTACATTAATAATTTGACACTCCAAGCTTCCATGGTATGTTTTCCATTGAATAATGCAGTAGCTTGTGTTGTACGCAACTAGGAGTTTTAACACACCACGACCAATCAAACAAGTCGTTATGAATAGTAATTCCCACTTTTTGAAATTTTATAAATTTATTTTTTCAAAATGGACTTCATTATTTAATTTGGAATATCCAAATTTTCTTAGGTTGAATTTTTGGTATATATCGGAAAACATTCATTTTTTTATGAATAGTGAAAAATTCAGTGTTATTATTTAAAACCAACTTTTTATTTAAGTAATTAGTTATTTTATTTTAAATTATTTTAGGTCATAATAGATAAATTATTCCTATATTGGTTCTATTTAATTCATTGGATTCATATTATAATATGATTGGGTATATACAATATTATTGAAATTTTTACAATATTTTACCCACCTTCTAGGAACTTTTTTAAATTTGAATAAAACATAATCATTCCATTTTTGTGAGATAAATCTCAAAAATCCAAGAGATATAGATTAAATAAGTAAGTAAATTGTTTTCAATAAAATGAACGTTTATTGGGTGAATAGTAACTTTTAACATTTATTTACCACTGTTAAAACTAAATAGGGTAATTAAGGGTAAAATTATATTATAATTATACTAACACATATCCTAATTCTATTGGATATGTGTAATTCTACCAAAAAAACCCTAGGAAAAAATTATGATCCTATTTGGTCTACTAGGATTAGATTAGGAAATATATTATTATTTTATTTAATGAATAGTTAAAATAGTTAATTTCAATGTTTTATAACTGAACCATTTTTAATATAGAGTTATAAACAATATAAATTCGACTATAAATATTCATTAGTATGATAAAGAGAATTTATACATAATATTTGTTTATTTATAATTTTTAGACCTAAATTAATTTAATTTATTTTTGACACAATTATGATGCATTAATTACCTTAATAATGAAATATTCAAATAATGGATATTATAAATATAAAAATAAAAGTAAATTGAGACTTATGATGAATTCGAATAATATTACAGGTTAATATTTGATTTTAGGGTTAATTAAATAAAATTTATTTGAAGTGATAATGTTTTTATGGGTTTCAAAAAAATAAAATACTAAATAGTGTAAAAATTGACACAATTGAGTTTTTAAAACAAATACTATATTATTATTTGATATAATATTCCAAATAATCTATTTTTCGGACAGAATACTTATATAAGGTTATATATAGTAATAATGAACCATTTGGGGTTCTATTAGTAGTTTATAGAATGTTTATTAACCATATAATATATAAATACAAAGATACATGGTAAATGTCAAACTATTTAACTAAGAGTTAAATCTAATAGATACGGTTAATATAGTGTCCTCAACATGTCTAATCCAAATTCTTTAAGAATTTTTTCACCCATACGAACCTTATACTCGAAATAAATCATTTTTGATCCATATTAAACCGAAAATGATGTTATTATAAAATAATATATCAAGAATTTCCAAAAGGGACCCTCACCTCTCTTATAAAAAGGTACATCACATTCTCATAATTTACCACCTCCAAATCCATTTGGATCAGCCAACACCTACCCTTATATCCTCTAAACTATACCCCATTAATTTTATAGGCCTTATATTGATCATAAATCCAACATAAGGATCCATTTTGATAAACTAAAAAGGAAACACCAGAAGAAGAGGTAATAATTTCACAACCCTCTTTAATGTTATTTTTTTCTTCCAAAATACTCTTTCTTTGTTGTTTAAATACAAAAATAATAACTCCAGTTACTTAAACATAATTTTATGTTAATATAAATATGGTACAATAATATTTTTTATTCTATCCATCCTATAATTTACAAAGTCACCATACATGCGTATATAAAACTTACCGTCTCCACACTGTGGTGTAGTTTTTTATTCAAACAGTTATTTATTTGGATGGGTATAATAATTAGTATTACTAATGTAAATAAGAAATATAAAATTATAATGATTCTGTATATGTGATATACCATCCAATTACATACTATTTCAACATCAATATAAGGATATTGTTGCTCGTGTGTACATACTGATTACTATCTCCACGAACGTGTTTAGATTATTTTTACATCATAATCATACATGAATAATTTTCAATAAATGATTAAAAATAATTAATTTGAAGATAATATAATTATTTATATTAATCAGATACATACTATCCATAACAAACATGGTATACGTAACCAATCATATAGAAGAAAACGAATCAGTTAACTCCTGAAATGATGATACTACTGAAATATTATTAACAAAGAAATATTATAGGATCATATATGATATCATATTTATGTATATAGTTCTTGTAAAATTTAATAACAATTTTTTAACTATTATACAGTAGTTTAATATACCATTGACTAAGGAAAACTATACGGTAAGGGTTATTTCTACAATCTCATTACATATCTATGGTTGTTAATACGTAAGTATCTAATATGATCTATTTATAATCCACATAATTGTTTTCATAAAAATGTAACTGAAAACATTTTTAATATTTAAAAGAATATGAGTTAAATTAATTTATACACTTATTTTACCACAAATGATTTGAAAATAATCTTTCCGTCATTTTCCAAACAAGGTACTTTATAACCTTCTAGACAAAATTAATGTAAGAATGTATTTTTTTACTTATATGGAGGGTGCGCCTATTTTCCCATGTTATTAAATTGTCAAATCCTCCCATAAAATCTAATAATAATATTTTCAAAATAAATGTTTTATTTTATAATTATATGACTTTTAAATTATTTCAAATTAGAAAGTGATATTTATATACAATAAGTTTTTATTTAATCAATGTCAATAACCTTTCATGGATTTTAAGCTTGGATGAAGTTGATTTATTTTGATACAAATATTCCATATTGTATTGAAGGGTCTGTGATATGATTGACTATAGAAGTTTTATTTTTACACCATTCATGGAATATGGATAATGTATTGACATTTCGTATGCTAGGTTTAATATAAATGTTTATGTTATTCTTAAAACATTTCATGTGTGGAATGCATTGGACTTATTATGTGACAGGTGGAGCCCATTATAGCTCATTAATGAATCGGTAGGTCTCATGATACAATCTAGTGTCTTGGAAGAAGGCCTTGAAAAAATTTTATTCGTATCCTTGGAACAAGGCCTTGACTATGTGGTTATAATGTCTGGCATTATGCATTTCAACAATATGAAATTTACTATTTATATTACATGTGATTATTCGTTTATAAGAATATCCATGTGAATAAGTAAATGGAATAATTTGATTATCATTTCCATATACTGATGATGTTTAATTTTTTAAGTCTTGTGTTTTATTCTTATACATTTCCTTAAAAGTTTATTCTTATTCTTCAATGTTCCGCTATATTTTTATCCCTATTTAGAATCTGAGATCACCACATTCTATGTTATATTTTTCCTAGAATGTGAAGAAGTATATTATAACTAACCTACATGGACAATATAACAGTTGAATGTAGTCAATGGATACAATGTTGTTGTTGGTTTTCATTTTATAATTTAATGTAATTATGTTGAATGTATCTAGTACTTCCAGGGCTAATAAAATGATATGTATTTTAGGATTTTGATTCATTGTGATCATGAATAGGTTATGTAATAATGCACCAACTCTTGGTAACTATGGTCAGGGTGTTATAGTTAGTATCAAAGGATGCGTAGTTCAACCATGGAAACTAGATTTAGATAAACTCTTATTTGAGAACATTACCCAAAGATAGACTTTGAGAATTGTTATAGATGAACTTACTAGAATTTTGGTTATATAGAGATTTTGTTTATTTTCCAACCAATACATCCCTGTCTAGAAATGAGGAGGTTGGGGCAGCTATGGAACATATTTACCTAGGATTGAAAACTATGATAAGGATTTTCAGGCATGACCTGGGTGTCCTGGTACACAACAATGGTCCTTTTATGACACTCCTGGGGGTTATTCTAAGGATAATTCACATTTTATTTACAAACCATTATGAAGGATTTATGAGTATATTACTCCACAATGAAAACTTTTTTTATTATGGATTATATTCATAAATAGTTCAATTTATGTTAAGTGTTTTAAAAGTTTATAATTATGTATAGTGATTCATAAAATAATCTAGAGAATGCCATTGTTTAGAAATGTCTCCTAGTAGAAGAAATGGAAACTCTATCGAAGCACGTAATCCATGCTGGGTTATCCCTCATACTCAAGAAAATTATATTGGAGCTGGTGATTTAACTGGGGCTGATCATCTTATAACCATACTGGGACATCTCACATATGTTCGGAAAAATAACCTTACCTGTATAGATCACCCTAATCCACAACGTGAAGGATCATCATTAGACCACTTCATGAGGCAAAAACCACAAACATTAAAGGGGAGTAAAAATACATTTGTATATGAGTAATGGATATGTTCCATAGAGAAAATATTGCATGCTTTGGGGAGTATCGAAAGTGGAAAAAGTTGTCATAGAAGATTATTGCCTCACAGGAGATGTAGATCAATAGTGGTCATTAATCCAAAACCCAAATAAAAATGAAGATTTTTCAAACATGTAATGGATGGAGTCTAAAGTGAGTTTAATAGAAAATTACTTTCCTCATGACCTTCGAGTAGATATGGAAAAAAATTCTGATTCTGAGGCTAAAGGAGGATGGGACTATCGAAAAGTATGATGCTATGTTTACAAGGATACCACTACATGCGAAAGATCATATACGTAAGCCAAGGAGTATGATTGATCGATTATTTAATAATTTAATAGCATTTCACCATCGAGCATTATTCTCATAATCCTTCACATCGTATGGAGATATTGTATAACGATCTATCAAGATAGAAAAGGAATTCTCTAAGTCTTATGATTATAAGAAAAGAAAAAGAAGAAGAGATTTTCTAATCACTCTGGAAATTAAAATAAGGGGAAGAAGGGAAAATTTGAATATCCATCCTACAGTAAATGTGAGATAAAACAGCCCAGTACATTCCTGAAGGGAATGGGAGTCTATTATAAGTGTGGTGGAAAAGTCCACCAAACTCGTGATAGAAATGGAAATAATGGGGATATCAATGATGAATTCCCAATTTTTTTAGTAAAGGGACATTATTCAAATTAATGTCATAATATACAAGTGAAAAAACCTCATAAAATGAAAAGGGTGCAAGTCCAAGAATATTTGATTAGTACAGACAAATTTGATGCTCCAAAAGACATGGTGGAAGGTAATTTAATGGTTTACTCAAGTTTATCCAATGATTTATTTTATTCTGGATCATCGTATTATTCCATATCTTCCTAGTTTGCTATGAAAATTAGATATTTTTAATTTGACATAACAAGGGAGTTGTTAGTCAAAACTCTTAAGGGAGGAATCATTGTAATAGGGTTTTGTGAATTAGTTCCAATTAGGGAATATAAATGTTCTTTATCTATAGATAAAATTATCAATCCCATGATTTAATTTTATATAATCCTTGGAATGGATTGGATTTCGACCCATGATGCAAAAATTTATTGTAAGAAGAAGGTGGTTACATTTTTTTATGATGATAAAAAGTACCTTGTCTTTAGAGCAAGAATATCACCATAGGATTCTTATCTAGATCCACCCCCAGTAGCTCTACTAAAATCAATTATAGTGGAGGAAGATAAATAAATAATTATTAGTTATGAAAATAATGTTTGAATAGAGGAAGTACATATTCTACAAGAAATTGTTGATGTGTTTCCATGGGATTTACTAGGACATCCTCTAGAATGATAAATTGAGTTTTTTATTGATATAATTCATAGTTCTAGGCCCATATGAAAAACCCCTGATATAATGGACACTATAGAATTAGTTGAAATAAATAATCAACAAGAGGAATTGAGTAATAAGGTATTTATTCTCCCTTGTGTTTCTCCATGGGGAGCCCATGTCCTTTTGGTTTGGAAGAAAGAAAGATATATGAGGTTGTGCACTGAATACATGGAGAACAATGCTATAATAATAATGAACATGTATCCCCTACCTCGCACTGATAATTTATTCAACCAACTTCATGGAGATCAATATTTTTCAAATATTTTCCTTCGATATGGATATCATCAGTTGTGTGTGATGAAGGAAAACATTCTGAAAACAAAATTTTGAAATAGATACAGGCATTGCAAGTTTACAGTAATTCTTTTTGGATTTACTAATGCACCAACTGTCTTCATGGATTTAATTAATAGAGTTTTCAAGGAATATGTTGATGACATTTTAGTGGTATATATTGATGATAACTAGGTATGCTCAAAAAGGTAAAATGGTCATGAAAATCACATGCACACTCTTTTAAATACCCTCAGAAGAAATGAATTATATGGGAAGTTTAGCCAGTATGAATTCTGGCTTCAATAGATTTATTTTCTTTGCCATATTGTCTCTATGGATGGAATCTATGTTGATCTTTCAAAGACCTGGGAAATCTATGAATGGCTAGGACTGATGATTAGAAATGAGGTATGTAGTTTTATTGGTTAGCAGGTAATTATCGACGTTTCTTCATGAAATTTTACTAGTTGGATAACCCATTAACCAAGATCAAACATAAAGGGTTAAATTTCTTTGGACATAAGATTATGAAGAATGTTTGGAAGAACTGACAATAAGATTAATTGACGATACTATCTTGACTCTACCTTTAGGGAACTATGGATTTTTTATTTATTTTGATGTTTCAAAGAAAGGACTTGGTTTTTTACTTATGAAGAATGATAGAGTTATTGCTTATGCACCATGATATATAAATATTTATGATAAAAACTATCCCACACATGATATTGAGTTAGCAGCGGTAATATTTTCTCTACTAATATGAAGACACAATCTCTATGGTGAATAATGTGAGATTTATAATGATCACAAGAGTTTGGAATATATTTTATCAAAAAATGATCTCAATATGATGAAAAAGTTATTTCTTAAACTACTCAAGGATTATGATTTCATAATACACAAATACCTGGTGAATAAAAATATGGTGGCTTATGCATTGTATAGAAAGGATCATGGAGTTTTGAAAATGTTGAGAGTTGAAATGGATCATATTTTCATGGATCTAGTAAAGATGGATATGGGAATAACCATGGAAGGTGAAACATCAATACTTTTTCAAATGGTTGCCAATCCATCATTACTAGAAAGGATAAAAAGGTATCAGACTAATGATGAGGTGTTTTAAAAGAAGATTAAAGCTATAAATGATGGGAAATTGAGTGACTTCATATATGATGATGGAATATTATAATTTGGGAAGAGACTTTGTGTTCTCGATATAACTGATCTAAAAAGGGAATTTGTTGGATGATTATCATATCACTAATTTCTCTATTCACCCTTAGAGCACCAAGATGTATAGGTATTTGAAGGAACATTTTTTTTGGGACAACATAAAGACAGAGTTTTCTAAATTTGTGTCAACATGTATGGATTTTCATCAAGTGAATGCTGGAAGGCTATAGCCTAGAGGAGTCAGGAAACATCTTCCCATACCTGAGCAGAAATTGGATAATATTACTTTGGAAATTGTCGTGGGGCTACCAAAGACTCTTAGAAGGAATTATGTAATATGGGTTATTGTTGATCTTCTAACAAAGGCATGATATTTTATTGCTATAAGAGAAAATTTACCAATTTAACGTCTAAAAAGACTCTATATTAATGAATTTTTAAGACTATATGGTGTACCCATATGGATTGATTCCCATCCTGATTTCCATTTTAAATCAAGATTTTGGAAATTCCATCACAAGGCCTTGGATACTGAAAATCATTTCGGTAGTGCCTACCACCTTCAAACTGATGGAAAATCAGAACAGACTATTCATACCTTAGAAGACATGTTGAGATCTTTATCAATCGACAGTAATTGTATGTGGGATCAATATTTACCTATGGTAGAATATTCCTATACCAATAGCTTCTATTCAAGTATTCAGATGGCCCCAAATAATGTGTTATATAGAAAGAGATGTCACACACCAACTTATTGGAATGATGTTGGTGAACGAAAACTCATAGGCCTAGAACATGTTGAGGAAACAATTAAAAAGTGAATATTATTCAAGACCACATCAAAGCAGATCAGAGTAGCCAAAGTACTACTCCGATAATCAGAGGAAGGATTTGGAATTTCACCTAGGAGATGGTTTTTTCTTGAAGGTATCTCCATTGTAGGGTGTTATATGATTCTGTCAGAATGGTAAATTGATTTCCATGTACATTGGACATTTAAAAATTCTATAATGAATTGGAGTTGTGGAATATCGTTTGGAAATGTCTCTATGAGATTCCAAAGATCATGATGTGTTCCACTTAATAGTGTTGTGAAAATATATGCCTGACCAAACACATGTACCCACTTATGAGGAAATTGAACTAGTACATAATCTATCATATTTTGAAGATCCTTTCATGATTCTCGATACTAGAGAACAAGTGCTGAAAAACTAGATGACTCATCTGGTTAAATTTCTAGGGAGAAATCATATGATGGAAGAGGCAACATGAGAACCCAAGGATCTTATGATGATGAACCACCCGAATATTTTTATGTAATACTATTCTAGAAATTTTTAGGATGAAATTATTTTAAGGAGGGGAGAATGTAACACCCAAAACATTAACAATATGTTCCCATTGAATAAGGCAGTATCTTGCATTTTACACGACATGGAGTTTTAACACACCATGTCCAATCAATCTAGCTGTTATGAATAGTAATACCAACTTTTTGAAATTTTATAAATTTTATTTTTCAAACTCAACTTCATTTTTTAATTCTTAATATCAAAATTATCTCATGGTGAATTTTTGGTATGTTTCTGAAAACATTCAATTATTATGAATAGTTAAAAACACTGCGTTATTGTTTCAAACAAAATTTTTTATTTATGTAATTCGTTATTTTATATTAATATATTTTAGGTCAAAATAGATACAGAACACATATATATGATCAATTTAATTCATTGGAGTCATTTTATAATATGTTTAAATATAAAAACATTTATTGAACTTTTTACCATCTTTAATCCACCTTCTAGGAGCATTTTCAAATTTGAATAAAACAGAATTTAACCACTTCAGTGAATTGAATTTCAAAAAAATTAGATAGATGGTTGAAATCAGTAAGTAAAATTTCTTTCAATAAGATAAAAATATATATTTTTTCAAATTTTAGCATTTGACTTTTATTTTCCACGGTTAAAAGTAAATAGGGTAGTTAAAGGTAAAAGTGAAATTATAATTACCATAACACATATCTTAATTCTATTGGTTAAGAGTAATTCTACTAAAAACAACTAATGAATTTAATATGATCCTCTTTGACCACATAGATTATATTAGGACATTTATTTTTATTCTATTTAAAGAATAATTAAAATTGTTAAAATAAATGTTTTCTTAACTAATCCATCTTTAATATAGGGTTACACACATTAAAAATTCATATATAAATATTCCTTAGAAATATAAAATGATTTTATAAATTTTAGACATTATGTAATTTTATTTATTTATGACAAAATGATTATGCAATAATTACCTTAATTATGAAATATTAAAATAATTAATATTATAAATATAAAAAAAACTAAATTTATTATTATGATGGATTCCACTAATTTTATAAGTTAATATGAAATTTTAGTGTTTATTAAATAAATTTTATTTGAAGTGATATTGATTTTATGGCTTTCAAAAAAAAAACAAATACTAAATAGTTTCAAAATTTACATAATTTTGTTTTTAAAATAAATTTTATATTATTAATTGATATAATTTTCCAAAAAATCTATGGTTCATCAATAGGACATATACATGGTAATATGTATTAATAATTAACCACTAGGGGTTATCTTGTTAGTATATAGTATGTTTATTAACCTTATAATATAAAAATACGAAGAGACTTGTTTAATATCAAACTATTTTACTAATAGTTAAATATAATATATAAGGTTAATACGGTGACATAAGACTGTATAAAACCAATTGGTGGATTGGTTTTTATCCCATACCAACAATCTCCATGAACTCAATCATTTAGGGGACATTTTAATCCTAAAATGATTTTATTATAAAATAAAATATCAAACTTTTCCTGAAGTGACCCTCACCTCTCTTATAAAAGGGTACTTCCCCTTATCATAATTTCACACATCCAAAGCCATTTGGATCGGGCAACCCATGACCAAGTATCCTCTCAACTATCCCCCCTTCAAACTATATGTCTTACATTTTTCTGAAAGGAAACCTATGGAGCCCTTTTGGTCAACTCAAAAAGAAACACCCGAAGAAGAGGTAATAATTTAACCACCCTCTTTCAAGTTCTTTTCTTCGTCCACTTCCACATTCATTGTTTTTTACATAAAATAATTATAACTCCAATACCTTATACATTCTGTTATGTTATTATAAATTTGGTACAACCATATTAATTATTCTTTCTATCCTATAAATGACAAATTCACCATACGTGTGTATGTACGGCTTACTGCTTCCACGTCCTAGTGTAGTTTGTTATTCAAGCACTTAATTAATTGGATGGGTATAATAATGAGTATAACTAATGTAAATTATAAATATAAAATGTTAATTGTTATTTATATATGATATACCATCCAATTACATATGATTTCCCCATCATTATATTGATATTTTTTCTTGAGCATAAGTACAGATTACCGTCTCCGCAAACGTGATGAGATCCATTCCCAGTCATAATCATTCAAGAATAATATTAATTTTATGATTAAAAATATTTTTTATTAACATAATATCATTCTTTATATCAATAAAATACAAATTATCCATAAGAAACATGGATTATGTAACCAAACATAGAGAGGAAAATGAATTAGTTAACACCAGAAACGATGATACTACTGAAATATTATTAACAAAGTAATATTATTAACAAAGAAACATTATAGGATCATATATTATATGATATTTATGTATATAGTTATTTTATTATTTAATAACAATGTTTTACCTATTATAAAAGAGGTTAACATACCATCGACTTAGGAAAAGTACAAGGTAAGGGTTAATTCTGCAACCTCTTTACAATCTGAGGTTGTTAATACATAAGAATCTACTGGGATCTCTTTATCATCCACATCAGTGTTTTCATAAAAATGTAAACCAAAACATTTTTACTATTTACTAGACTATGGGTTAAATTGATTTCTACACTTATTGGACCACATGCGTTTTGAAAAAAAATCTTTCCGTCGTTTTCCATACTAGGTATTTTATGACATTCTAGGAATGGCGAGCGCTCGGGAAGATGGGGTATGGGAATGGCTTCCATAGGTGGTGAAGGCCTCCTAGATGATCCCTCCTCCCTTAGTGGAGGATGGATTTCTACAGTCCTCTAGTTATCGACGATTTCTCCCCATATCAAAACCTAATCACTTTCCTTCTTTCCCATAAATGATTATCTCCCCCAATGTTCCCGAGTTACATGGAGGGATTCTGCAGCTCTCGGTCATTGCTCATATGTTCAATGATGATTCTTCCCAGCTGAGTTTGATGTTTATAGCAAGCTTTATGAAACTATGTTTGCCTGTGGATTTCTTTGATCAATTTATCTTCGGTTCGTGGAATCTACAAAGGTGCACCACTGTGGGTCTTCTTGATTTGAAACATATAATGGTTCACATTGAATCAGAGGAGGATTTAATCCTGGCTTGGTCCTATGCCCAGCGTATCTGTGATGGTTGTCGTTTCCTACTCTTCTGATGGTCCTATGAACATTATATGAAGCGTGATTCCCTGACTACAGAAATCTGGGTAAGATTTTCAGAACTACCGCTTCCATTTCAGAATCCTTCCATTATCCACATGCTGGGAAAACTTGTTGGTCATTATTTATGCACATATAGTAGAACTAGGGTGGATTTCCACCTAATATGACCGATAATTTGTGTTGAGGTTGACCTATTGAAACCGTCATTCAATTCGATCTTTATTGTTATGAGTGAGGAATATAGATGTAAACAGTCTGTTGTTTTGAGTCCTGGTTTGACTACTTCTCTCGGTTTCATAAAGTCAGGCACTTGAGGGAGGATTTTAGAGGTAGGAGGGAAGTTCTGCGGGTGGATCTGGCATCATAAGTTGTAGAGGTGGTGTCCTTAAAAACTCAGTAAGGGCATCCGGACATGGGTAAGTGAATTGGGACAGAACCTTGTCCTGTGAGTACTAGTACAACAGATGGATGGAAAATGGGGGATGTGAATGCGTCTCTGAACCTAATGGTCGATGAGGTGTCTTCAAGACTCCAGAATGATCTTGGGGTGTCTCATGCAGGGGGTTTGAAGACTGCTATGAAGTATGAAGTCCAATATATTGGGGTGACTAGTGGCCCTGAAATAGTGCTAGGGGGGTAGAAAGGCTGTGGACAGATTTGTTATTACCCTACAATGAGGGGATTCTGCAGAGGATGATGGTGGTTGGGTGGGGGCCTCTCCTGGGATGAAGACACATCATGTGCAGGAGGTGGAGTGTGTTGAAATCAAAAATTTCTTCTCTGGTCTGGTGAATGAAGAACTGGAAGCGGGTCAGGATCATATTGCTGCTGATTTGTCTGCTGGTCTGTTCACTGTTGAGGCTAATGAGTTGCAGGATAGTATGGTGATGGGTCTAGGACTGGTTTGTGATCAGAATGACAACAAGAATGAATAGGTTCATGATCAAAGATATTACCCTTTTTCTAAGTAATTGGATCATGGAAAAATCTCTCATAGTGGTGGGGTTTCTCCAAGGATTGATGGCATTAATTTGCAGGTTGGTTTGATTTCTCAAGATGCTACTTCTGGAGAAGGTTTTTTGCAGACTGGGGTGCTTGTTGGTCATGAGAATGTGATGCAACAACAGTGTTTAGCACTGATTGAAATTAACAGGCATGTTGAGTAGGAGCAGGGTGTGAATAGAGGCTACCTGATGGGGGTTATCCTTGGGAAATGGGGGGACATATAAGACAGTGAGAAGGAGAATGATGGTTGAGGCTGTACTTCATTTAGTGATGTTGTGTAGTATGGAAAGAAGGTTGTGGCAGGGAATGAGGGAGTTGTGACCACCCAACCAAGAAGAAGGTAGCGGAAAGATTACTCTTCTATGCCAAAGCCGATGTCTACTAGATTTTCTATTAGAAAAGGTAAAGGGATGAATACTTCTTAGAAGTTTTTGTATTTGGAAAAATTAAATCTCAGAAGAATGTATGTGAAGATTCTGAAGTAGTATGAAAGTTCGGAATGGGATTCATCTACTGCAGATGAGGCAATTTATTATGGAGATGGTGATGGATTTGGCGATGGTTATGGCTTCTAAGATGTAACTATATGATCTTGGTTGTAATGCATGCCTGTTGAAATTTTTCTTTATTTTAATAAACAGTTCGAGGCTTTGTCTTTGGATGATCTTTTCTGGTACATTATGAACTTCAAGGAAAATTAAGGTAAAAATGTATTTTTTAACTTTTACGGTGGGTGTGGCTATTTTCCACCATTATAACATCATCAAATATTCCCATACAAGCTTATAAGATTATTTTAAAAATAAATGTTATCTTTTATAATTATTTGACTTTAAAATTATTTCAAAATAGGAAGAGATATTTCTCTACTAAATTATTTGATTTCATCTATTTGAACATCCTTTTATGGATTTTATGTTTTACTGGCATTGATTAATAATGATAAAAATATTCCATATTGTATTGATGGTTTTGGGATATGTTGGACTATGAATGTGTTATTTTTACACCATTCATGGTTTCTGGACAATGTGTTGACATTTCATATGCATGTTTTTATACGAAATGTCTTGGAACAAGGCCTTGAAAAATCTTATTTGCAGACTTGGAACAAGGCCTTCACCATGTGGTTAAAGAGTCCGGAATTATGCATTACTACATTATGAAATTGACTATTGATATTACATGTGATTATTATACTAGTAGAATATCCATGTGAATAAGTAAATGGAATTATTTGATTTATCTTTCCTATATTTTTATGATGATTATTTTTAAAAGGCTAGTGTTTTAATCATATACATTGCCTTAAATGTATATGCTTATTTTGAATGTTTCCACTATATTGTTATCCTTACTGAGTATCTAAGATCACCCCTTTCTATGTTTTATTCTTCCTAGGATGCATGGAAGTATAATATGACTGACCTATAGGGATAATATAAGGGATTAATGCGGTCAATGGAGACATTTTTGTTGTTTATAATGTTATAATTTAATGTAAATATTTTGAATGTATCTAGGACATACAAAGCTACTAAACTGATCGGTCTTTGGGATTTTGATCCCTTGTGATCAACCTAATGTAATTTCAAAATGCACCGACTTTGGATAACTAGGGTCTGGGCGTTAAAAATAATATAAAATTAAATTATATATATTATACGATAGTTATTATACCATATTGGATATAAAATGTAATTATAAAGAAGAAGAGGAAAATAATTTAGAACTGGTAGTTCGAGAATAATACCCCCTTAATTTCATTTCCTTGCAAAACACCTTATGTAACTTGTAATTGATCTACTAGTAAATATATTACTACTAGGGAACATGAGATAGTTGAAAATAATTGTGGAGAAATTTATAAAAACTCCAAGGATTATAATATGTGAGAAGAAGGGCTTGTGGGTGGATAAATTTAAAATTGGATGATATGTCTATTTTTTATTCTTATAAACAATATTTTCTTATTATTCTCACAAAATTTAAAAAAAAAATTGATTCATGATACTATAATTTCATTAATTTTTTTCATGAGTATGAGAAACCAGTTCTTCCATCATCTCTTTCCCAATTAATCATGTATTACACATATAATGGTACATAAATTATTTTATTTTATTTTAATATTCAATAACAGTTCCCTATTTTTTGAATGAAATAAAAAAATCCCATTAATTTTTTTCTTTTTTTTGGAGAAATTAAATCAATTTAAATAAAATTTCTTCATAAACATGAAAATTTTAATTTTTAAATTATCTCTAAATTTACATGAACTAAATAAAAATTATAATATTATAAAAATTATAAAACCCTATAAAACATTAATTATGAATTCATAAAATTATGTAATTATTATAATATATTAAATAGAAATTTAGGAAAAAATAACGAAAAAAATATATATTTAAATAGATAAAATGTTTTTATAAAAACTCAAATAAATCATTTATGGCATTAAAATTTTTTAATTAATTTTAGAAAATATATTTAGTTGCATGATGATATAAATATCTAATATATATATTTTATAGGAAATAAAAATATTACACTTATACAAGTCACTATAATATTATAATTTCCCTCATACTCTTTCTAACAGTTGGATTTATATTTTAATTGCGATATTAAAATTATAATGATATGTTTTTTAACATCCAAAGTAGTTCAGTATGACCTATATTTAAATAAATTTAAATTAATTATTCATCCAATTATTTTTTTATGTTTGTATATACTTTGATTGTAAAATTTAATATTAGATTAGTAATATTTGGATTCATTTTTACAGTTTTGTTCATTAGTGTGACTATGCTAGTTGATCATGAAAATACAAATTTTGATATTTTATTTATCTAATATTTTTTATCCCACAATAATAATTTAAATTTATTTGGAAATATTTGTTAATTATATGTAATTATTAAATTCATATAATAAAATGTTATTTGATTCATTATTTGGTGTGTGTGCATTATAAAATTATACATTACAAAATATGAAACAATTAAATGAAAATGGAAATTAAATTGATAAAATTATAGTCCCTTACACATCCGTTTTCATGTTATGAATTCAGTTTATGAAACATTTCATCATTAAGAGTGGTGTTACCAATGCATAATCCTCTAAATTGTTCACAAAACAATACAAATTTTTTGTGGAAAAATTACATAAGTGACAGGACTATAATAAATGATTCATGATTGGGGGTATTGATACAACTTTGACAGAATTTAGATCCCACTATTTTTTATAGTCATTTTAAATGAGTTTCTCAATAGCTTCAACCTCAGGGAGTAAATCTTATATATGAACTAGGTGGCTCTAAAAAAATAAAACATTTCAAGATTTCCGACCTCATAGAACATCAATATTCAGAAAATAATCAATCTATACCCTTGAAACATGTCCTAAAAAACTACCTAATGAATTTATTCATTTTTATAAATTTTCAATATAACTAAACATAACATCACAATAATTCTTCATGTCAGAACCCATCATAGAGTGGCATGTGTCGTGACTCTCCATGTCTTCCTCCAATAGGTTGGGGTCTACTCTCTTGCACTAAGTAAGAATGTCACTAACATAAGTGGTATAAACCAAATTAACTATACACCTTCACACATCTCCATGAATCAAAAATGAATAATAATAAAAAAATATTGCATGGATACAACCATATATCACAACTATAGAATGTAAAGAATTAATATAATGTTAATAGGATGAAATAAAATCCCACCACAAATAGTTAGGAAGAAATTCCATACTAAAATTAATTAATGGGGACTACTACAAAAAATTCATAGGAACACACCTTGGTTCGCCCGGACTCACTACTCACTATCTTTTCCTATTCCATACATGAGTCTTTCAAAAATAAGATCATCTGCACAAGAAATGAGACATGCAAGAAAATCTAGTGTAGTGTTGAGTATTACAATACTCATTAAGATGCCCTCAAAACAAAAAATCATATAATATTTAAAATAGAGGAACCTCTAAATAGGTATATGTCTAAAATACATATAATAAGAACATCCATATATACTCCATATATACATATATCCTATAGGTATGTCACAACCATAATATAACTACCCATGATTCTAGATATTTGATTAAACAAATTAATTCATCTAAGAAAACACTATCTAGAATCTAATAGAACTGATTATGTCTATATGATAGGTAGTTCTCAGTGGGTCTCATCCTTAGTTTTATACACCAAATTTCTGATAATATATTATACATAAATGACGATCAATTCCCACAAAGTCATGGCCACAAAGATACCAATAACACCACATAGGGTGCGAAGATGAATAGAGGATCACATTATAGGCATCACGGAGGGATTCTAATGTCTCTATCCAAGAAGTAATGTTGAAGAGATGATTTTCCTAGGAGTTGGAGAACATACAATATTGACCATCTTGGAATTTATAATGGTATTTTATACTAAAAAATGTCTATGATATAAATTAATATTTCCCCAATCCATGTATACATTAGTACAAACCGTGTACAAGGGTCCACATGCCATGTTCCATGACCCTATTTTCTTCTATTAAATGGGTGCATGTCATCATGTCATGTCTCCGTATGGGAGTAAATGGCATACTCTCACTGATGTAATCCACCCCATGTCTGTGTTTCTCTGAGGAACATGCTAACTCTAGGGAGATGGGTCACAACACATTGATAGGTTCACACATTATGTGATCCTTAACTCCAATATTAAACCCTATCCACTTCCTGGGGATCCCCACACACCCTGTAATCATGGATTACCCACCGTGTGTTTTTAAATTTTCCATATCACTAGTTTTTTCTATATTCAACTTCTCCTCTATTCAATCATATGGATCAACTATGCCTTGCTGGATAACATAAGGAAACTCCTCATTTGAGCATTTCCATTTAAAATAGTCAAGATCCAACCATCAAATCTGTTGGTATGAAAGATAGTAGAATGATTCATCACTGCATGCAGATGAACATCAACGAAAATGAAATATATTTTCCACCATAATCCAATTTTTCATTGTATCCATAGTTTCACCACTTTTATGTTGTAAGGATCCTAGATCTACGATATCAAATATTTTCATCAAGAAACAAATGCATAATGATCAATTGATTAAGATATGTAGAACTTTGATCCAAATGAATAAGTCCTTATTTGAATGAAAAATATGAGGATAAATTCACAAGAATAAAGGAGAGGAATAGACCTCAATAAATATTATTATCAATATGGAATTTTTTCTATAAGGATAATATTCCAGAAATCGTTAAATAAATGTAAATATCCCAAAATCGCCATTCCCTTAACCTATCTGGAAAATATGAAAGATCCATGGATGGATCCATTTGTCAATTGATCCATTTTGTTAACAGAAATATATAACATGGAATTAAATCAAAAAAAAATCTACTTCACCATGATTCAGATAGATCTCTAATGAAGAACTCTTTAGTGTGTCAATGATTAGTGAGAAAATTTGATTCAGTCATGTTTTAGTCATTGACCTCTATTCTGGTAATCATCCACCAATAGGTTCTCCGCCAACAGATCCAATGGATCTTATCAAATCATAGGGTCTTGTAGTTAACCTTTTGAATTATTAATAACTACTTATTGATAGGGGATATTAGTCCAAAATATAACTACATTAATAAAATAAATAAAAATATTTAATTGAAATCCATTATTCATTTTACGCATCTTATGGAGCATTCAAAAGAGACCAGAATCCAGTATGGTTATATCATTTCTCGAGTAAAACTATAATTTTTAACTCTATAGTGCAATCTTATTTCTGATCACGACTCACCTATATATGTTATTCCTCTTTTTCAATAAAACTGTTTGTACATACTATTTAATATATTTAATTTTTTTGTCAATTTTTTTTCTAGGAACACATGTCCACTATTTTACATGTTGTCTTAGTCCCTAATCTCAAAAATAATAAATACACTATCCAAAATAACACAATGAATATAATACATTATATTATTTAAACCTACAGATATTAATTAAAAAAAACAGATATAAGGGCTACTCAAAAATGAAGTGGCTATTGAAAAAGAATTTGATCCTCCTTCCCACATTTTATCTCCTCAAAATTCCAATGATGCAATTGGGAAATAACTAAAGGAATATCTCTCACATTAAGGATACATTCTATTAGATCCTCCATATTTACTGAGTACTTTTCAATGGTCACTCCATCATCAATGTCCAGCTCGACCCAACCAATAACCTTTCATGGGTCATGCACGTACCTCCGTAGCAATGAAACATGGAAGAATTTTGGTATCTAGTATAAATGATATGTTAGAGCTATGTATTACACCAACTCCCTGACTCTATGAAATATCTAAAAAGGACCAATGAATCTTACAAATACATTATCACCCTATCCAAATATTCATAATCCATGTTGAGATTAAACTTGTAGGAATACATGGTCTCTTTTTATGAAATAAAAGGCCTCCTTAATCTACCAGTATAATAATTATAATGTCCATGTAAAACCTTCTTCAAATCCTAGATGATATACACCTTCAATGTAGTTTCTTACAGCATCTCTAGGCCCGTGGGTATTAACTCTCCTTTGTTAGTCCAGAAAATGGATGACCTACATGGTATCCCATACAAAGAGAAATAATTTCATACCAATGGTGGAAGGATAGCTATTTTTCTAGGAAATATCCATTAGAAGTATGTGATCTTCTTAACTATTTCCATATCCCATCACAAAATCATTAATCATGTCCTACATAACCCGAATGGTCCACTCAGTATGGCTATCATTTTTGGAGGGAAATGTTATGATGTAGCAATACTATGTCCTGAAAACACCATGTAATACCTTCAATAATCTGGAAATTAAATGAAAATAATGATCAGAATCATTCATCAACAGAATCACATGTACTCTGACAATATTCTTCTTATATAGGAATTATAAGCACCATAATAAACTACCCTACTAAATTTCAGTGAACTAGGATGACTTAGTGAGTAATTATAGTATCACCCAGATGGTATTTTGTCCTATATAATTATGTGGTAAACCCAATAAGATTTATATGTATATACTATCACACGGAAACTCTGGAACCTCTAGAGTAGGAGATAGGGTCAGTAGAACTATGTTCTCATCCTTCAATTACTAAAAATGTAAACATCGAGAGACAAATTCTGAAACTCTTTTATCTATCTTTTGACACCATAACCGTCATTGGAGTTAGAGGTACATATTTTACACAACTATTTATATCTACAATGTAGGAGTATGAAACACTCTGAGAATATCTTCCTATAACAAGAGGGGTACCATTATACATCCTCAAAAAAATGACATCCTCCCCACCTTTACAAAATCCATCAGGAGCATGTCTAGTGAACATATGAGAATATAGGGTCCCATATTTAGTATCCCCATGCTATTCTATGAAAACATTTTTCATGAGGAGTGGTCTTATAATAATTTATTAAATTTTGATTTCATATATCCATCTATTATGGTAAACAATAATGGGGCCAACTACTCGGATTCATCCTTTAGAAACTATGAAAAAGACCACCTAATAAGATAATGTACTACCACATTACCCTACACAAGAGTATAGAAAATTCCAATGTAATAATCTAGGAAGAATTATAGCCTTCACCTATATCTCAGGATAAGATCCTTCTGAGAGAATATATAATTGGTAATCATCTAATCGGAACTGACAAAAAAACTTATCATAAATCAGGTATTGTCACCACATCATTAGTCTGATGAATACCACTACTAATTGTACATCATGGGTTGTGTAGTTCGTCTCATGTGGTATTAACTGAAGTTAACCATACGAATTCACCACCTTACCATATATAAATACAAAACAATTCCCATTCATTGATAAATAACTAAAAACAATACAATCTACACCATACATTTGAAATCTCAAGATGGAAGCAATCATCAAACTGCATCTCAACTAATGGAAATATAATTTCAACTTTTCCACACTCACCAAATGAATCCCCTTTAGAGTCAAATATTTGGTGGGTGTTGGTACCCTGGATAAATCTACATTGAATCTTTGATAATATCCTACAAACCATTGTATTCTTCACAACTCATTCTGTAAAATGGGCTAATCTAAATATAACACATCCTTGACCATCACTTAATCAAATACCACTCCAAATACTAAGATAAAATTTCAATGAATGTGGATCACCTAGATCAAAATTTGGAACTTCGAGAGGTTTAAATTATCCTAGTTATACAGATGTATGTAAAGAACAATCCTTATGTTTATCGTGTGCTCCTCCCCGGATTTCTAGTACCCAAAGATAACATCGATGGAGACTATCACCAAATGGTAAAATAAAGGATGGTAAATGCAGTTCATGAGTCTAATGGACATCTCTGGGGAGTTTACCATTCCAATGATTATCACTAATTACTCATAGTGACCATAGAGGCAACAAAAAATTGTATTATGAATATCCTCATCCAAAACGTGTTACTGGTGATATGTTGGCCAGTGTACTACCTTTAAGAACCATCATACCCCTATAAAATTATAATTTAGGTAATTAATAATTAGTTACATATATTTCGTCTTCATAGACAACTGGTTCATGCTCTGGTAGTACACACATACCCTTAATCCCCCATTATTATTCTTAAAAAAATAAAACACGGGCTTCCAAGGGTGAGATGCTAGGTATAATGAATATCTTCCTCAAAAGACCTCCAATTGAAAAATCAACAAACAATGCTTTGTGGGAGTCAACTGAAATTCTGGCACATATATTATAGTCATTGCTAAGATTAAATCAATGAATATGTATATATCACGGAGGAGAGGTAAACAAGGAACATTGTTGTGGAATATTTAACCATAATCCATCACCACATTAGTGTTCTGAGAAATCATAACATCCACCATAGAAAGTGAAATACAATCCAACTAATTAGTAATCGGTATCACCCTCCACAAATGGATTCCATACTTCATTGCATGTGTTTTATTTTCATAGAAAAATGAAAACCTGGTTTTCTCACTACAAACAACACACATACTTATCCTAAAACATTCTATATGTGCATTAACTATAGATAACCAGTCAATACAATGAATTAAATCATAAGGCCATGACACTACTACCAAGATAATCCAATAAAAATCCTCACATCTATGATTCAGGTCACATTATAAGTGGATGTGTGTGATCACTGAGTCATCTCTTGTAGCACTCTCCAAGCGCAATAGTCGAGCCAAGGGATCATCTGAAATTTCTATGTATCGTAAATGTTATGTGTAAATAATGGAATTTATATTAAATGATTCTATCAGTAATGCATCATATGTAGAAAAGACGTATATTATACATTGAATCATTCCAGTAACCATAATGTAATCACCTTCAACCACCTAAAGCTTCCACCCACATGTGTCCTCAAGCACCATAATCCTAGGGTGGACAACATATGGGTGGTGGTTTTAATAAGTAAATGTTCTTACCACAACCTTATTCTCTCACTACTCCTCATAATTTTTTCATACATAAAAAAATCATGAATCTTCCATTGACTCATAATCTACAACCCATTTCTAGGCACTCTGTCTTTTGTATAGTGTGTCAGAAAATCTCATGGGTGATGCCATTTGTCATCACATGAGTAGAACCACCACTCCCATGGATAACTAGACCTAACATATAATCCTTGAACCATATACCTTCTATCTTGAGCCCTCATCCTGAAACTTATGGCACGTCTATGACCTTAATATTTACATCGGATTCCTCCTATCAAATTCTCAACCCCTGATTTCACATCACCAGCAACCACTGCTTTTACCCTCCCTTCACTGAATCTCTCAACACCAAAATATATATATGGAACAAAAACATTTGTAGGAATGAAAATATGGATAAAAAATATAAAATGTCTCTAATTAGACCCCATTAGAATGTTCGGGGCCTTATGGAATAATCATGAACAATTTTCATTGAGTTCCTGAAGAGGTTGGTAATCTTTTATGAAAAATATGTTACTATCATGAATCACTTCAAGCGATTGGGAATCTCCTAGAAATATAAAACCATCATCTTAGTAGGTGAGAAATCCTCTATGAGACTTTGTTCATAATCAGTCCACAAAGAGTAACTCCATCATATGACTCGGTCACTAAACCCCACCATCAGCCTGCTGAGGCATGTAGAATGCTCACTACTAGGATCACCATCAGATCTTCTAATGACCTAAATTGATGGAAAACTCATGTTATGACCTCATTCTAGTCTTTGTACATATGTGTGTCTAGCGCAATCAGATCCCAAGGTGTCTCTATCACTAAAACATGGGAAGCATGCTCAGCCTCTGTACCTCATACCCTGGTACTACATGTTCCATGTAGTAATATAAGGTTGGTGGTCTGGATACTAATGCCCCTAGAGGTAACATCTTGGTAAATGGTCATTGTATTTATGACTCATCAAAAATGGTATTATACTCATGATCCTGATGTCTAATCCTAGCTACATTAATCTCTAAGGCATCCTAAAAGTAAACAAGATTTACCACAATCAAGTAGTACATCCAGATAGATGACTCTCGAAGAACATGGAAAATCGCAAAACATTATTATATAATCCATTAACCATTTTCCCTAAAAAACGTTTTCTACAATACTATTTTTAAAATTATGTGATTAGAGTCATTGTGTATGGATACATAAGCTTCCACACTAAAATTGGATTCCAGACTCAGAAAATAGAACCCAAAACACTTTACATTATTTCCAAAAACAATTTTATATATTATATGTCTTATATTAGAACTAACCACTATGATACCACTTTCTCATGATCTGTTCCATAGGGGAAAATTCCCCTACTCCCAAATCCAACCTCCAATAGTACAATGGAAGAGGTCTATCACCAAGTTTTCAAATCACTGTCATGGGATGCATTATCCAAAGTAAATGTACACATGCACACATCTCTAAACCTAACAAATAATTAAATATAGAAATAACTAAACAATCATGCGTGAATACATTCAAATCGAACAACTAGAGTTTAGAAGAAGGGAAAAAAGTGAACAAGGGAAAATAAAATCCCGTCACATTGTCGGAATCATATGTCCAACATTAAAATAATACATTGGGATGGATTATAAAAGTCATAGTGACACACCTTAGATTGACCAATTTCAATAATCATCATTCGGTCTTGGTTTTTCTAGGACTCTATGAAAAGGATGATTGTCTTTACAACACAAGACATGTATATGTAAATCCCATATACAGGTGAGTATAAAAAAACTCAGTTAGACACCCCAATACCACAAAGCATACGAACATGGAAATAAAGTCAGCCTTAAATATGTATATGTATAAAACACATATATAAAGAATATCCAGATATACTCCATAGACACACACATTATAATGGTAAGTCAAAAACATAGTAACATGTAAAGGATTCTAGTTCAAAGACTCCATAATGTACAAATTCGGTAGAACCGCCTTCTGAGACTAATAGAAATGATGACATCATTCTAAGAGGAATTTCTCATTGTGGCTCGTTATTAGAAATTTATGTTGATTGTTTTAAGAGATATGACACATATATGAGGATAATATTAAATTCCATGGGGTGGCACCAATAATACAATATGGATTAACCATCTATATAGAGGATCGACTCATATGTAGTGTTCATCATGAGAATAATAATATGTCCACATTGGGCATAAATATATATATATATGATCTCTCTAAAGGCCTCAAGGAGGGATTCTGATGACTATATCCAAAATCCCTAGTGAAGGGATCATTTTACTTGAAGTAAGTGATGATAACAAACTAACCGTCATGGAAATGATTATAAAAAAACACCCTAAGAAATTTATTCCCTAATATAGAGTAAAATTGCTCTACATCATGTATAAAAGAGTACTGATTATGTAGTATGGGTCACATTCCATATTCTTTGACCATGGTTCTTACCTATATAATTGGAAAGTGACATCATGTATTGTCTATATTGGAGATTACAAAATTTTCTCTAAACCATGTACTGTAACCTGTGTCTGTTTAGCTATGAGGTACATGTTGAGTCTCGGAGAAGGTTCACAAGGCGCGTGATAAGGTTTAATGTCGTTTGGTCCATAAATCATAACTGAAAACTAGATAATTCTTAGTGTGACCCATGATTTTTGTAAACCTTGATTATATTCCATAAGGTTCACAATTTTACAGAATCTTTATTGCTTCAACCATACACCATCTCCACTAATGCGACCTCTAATTTGGCCATGCCTTACCAAATAACTCAATGAAAAACCTCATATGAGGGTTGGAATCAATAAACATCATGTTTCATCAATTTAATCTTCTTAGAAAATTGATATGATGATCATTATTCATAGCACACTAGATAACATTGAATAAGATGAAATTGGGTATCCACCATCATTAGATTCATCTATCCTACCATTATGACACCACCATCATATCATATTGATTCTATAACATTAACATCATGTTATTTCACTATGAAATATATAATAATGATTGATTGATTTTGATTTGTAAAACTAAGTTCAAAAATTAAGAACAACCAAAATGAATGTAGAATTGTGGGAGAAAAACATTAGAATAGAAAATTTTGATAATCCTTGATCAATGTTTATGTAGATCACTAAATTATTCCACAAGAATTAAAATTTAAAAATAATCAAATTAAAGTAATTATCCCAAAATCAACCATTAACAAACCCATCAGGAAAATATTCACAATCCGTAGAGTGATCTGTTAGTCGATTGATCTATGTTAACCATCAAAATCAAAAATAATAAACAAATAAATCTAACAACCTCCCAACATCATTTTAGATCAATAAATGACCATGAACAAAGTTGTGTTGCTTTCATTAATGATATCCTTCCTTTCCATCTTGTTCTGGTCATTGTTATACAATATGTTAATTTTCCAACATGGGGTTATCCCCCAACATATTAGATGACAGTCATCATTTCGTAGGGTTATGTGGCTACACGGGATAATTCACTTTAAAAACATATTTATAGGGGTATTTAGGTCACTATGTTGATGTATAAAATTAAAGAGTAAGAAATTAAATTAATTTATTTATTTTATTTTATGCCCATGATTAACTTTCCACAAATGACCCAAGATGATTAATGTTAAATCGGGCCTTGGAAAACCATATTTTCTGAACTCAATAGTGAACTCGATTTTTTTATTTGGTTAGCCATTTAAGAGTTATTATAATTTTTTTTAATAAACTATGTATCATTTCAATTTAATATATTTATTATATTGTAAAATTTTATTTTGGGCACATCGGTCTTTGGAATCACATTTAGTCTCAGGGATTGGTCTTGAAAATAATTTACACAATATCAAAAACTAATACTTCGAAAATCAAGGACATGACACTAGTTAAAAAACTAATTATATATGCTCGATAATATATTATATCCATATTAATTTATTACTATAGGATAAAATGGTTCTAATTTTTCTTTTTTAGTTGTTTGGTTTCCTCAAATGTCTTTGTTATCTATTCAATTATTTCATACTGCCATAACATTATGGACTACATCATTTTTATTTTTCATCTTTTTTGTCTACTAAACATAAAACATTAATAGGTGAATTAATTCAATGAATTAATTCATTTATAAAAAAATATTTGATATCTTATATACATTGTTAATTCTAGACATAGAAATGCATTATATAATACTCATATTGGTTTGACATGATATAATTTTTTGACACATAAATCATTAAAATAATATCCTCATTAAATTTTTATTTAGTTTAAACACAGATAAATAAGGTAATAATTTATTCTTATCCCACACTATTTTTTTTCAAAATAGAATATAAAAAATCGTTACACCAAATCATCCATTTCTACAAAGATCATATAGTAGATCTGGATCACGATTACATGTGGGACATTTCTTTTTTCTGTGAGGTCGGATCAAGGAAACATGTTAAGAACAGTATATGAACACATAAAAATAGTAGCATCTAAATACTCATTATTATATGTGATTTTATATATATTAAATTATAAAACATCCATAACTATTCTTCTTGATCCAAACTCATACATTCTAAGATCAAAAATATGATGGATTTCACATACCACATCGTATTCAGTAATGCAATATCACCATTATTATTTATTGAAAATATTGATAAATTCATTTACATTTTTGTGAAATACACATTGAGGAACTCATATATCATGTTACAATGAAAATATAATTATATCATCACTTTATTGTGAATTGTTACATATTCATAAATTATGAATTGTACTTTTATAATTAATATTTTATTTCCATTGAGTTTAAAAATTCACGAAACACATAATTTCTTCTTCTATTTATCTCATCATTCCAATTTTGTTGAGAAAATTATATTCTATCAAATTTTCAGATTAATCACAATTATATGGGTTTATGATGTTAATAAGATTATTGAAATACTCTTGTATCACCCCATTTCAATTTATCACCTTCATATTTAAAATCTATAATCCTAATATATATTTCAAATGAAAATAAATTTATTCTTTGTAGTGAATCATTACATTAGAATCATCATATAATAACATTAAAAAAATGTGTATGATGAAGATGTACATTTTTATTTATGTAATTCATTATCATCCATTGTATTTTGAAAGAAAATTATATGCGATGACACTTCATCCATATAAAATTCTTAAAATAGTTGACATCAAAGAGATGTGTTCGAAAATCGATAATATGGGGACTAATGATCTAATATTATATCATCATATTTATCAAGTATATTTTTTAAAATTTAACTATGTGTTTAAGATTTATTTAAATTGAAATATTTTTTACTACTGCATCAATGTATGTTTCATGGTAGAATATTTCTTATGGTCATCTCCAAAAGAATATGTCCTTTTAATTTATTAATTTTTAAGATATATTATAACCTTATATTTAAGAATTATATTATAAAAATAAATAAAAATATAACATAAATAAATATGTTTGAATTAAATTCATATTCATTAGTAGGAAACAACTTATAATTAATACCATTCCCTTTTTAGGGATGCTATAATATAGATATTTGGTTCAAGAATTGAATAGAACTCTGATTTCACCATGGATAGCCAAACCATCATCCAATAAAATATTGAAATCATGAAATTATTATTGTAATAACTTAATTATTCTATATTCCCTTAATTTAACTTACATGTCCTTATATAATATAGATCACACGAATTAGATTATTACATGAAGCTCATCATCTAGTGATGGTGAATCATTCATCAATCCATCTAGAGTTATCTTTAATAAATATAAAAATTAAACTTAGTGTTCATAAGAACTAGTAGTAATATCCAACATATATTATATTAATTATATTGGATATCCTCTTTTGAATATCTTTCACCCTTCTTTGAACATTTTATTCAATTGATATTCATACACTGTGAAGGTTCTCTATATATTAGTTTAGTACCTCGAATCCCTTTCATTAACTCTATTATTTTATCTATTATTGGAAAGGATATTCACTTTTAGAAATTTAAATTTTCTTGAAAACTATATCATTAAAATCTCTATTGTGAATGGAAATACCAATAAGATTATTATAAATCATCATATGATATAGTATATTCTTCTTCCTTTTGGAATGTGCTTTATTCATCACTCAATATATAACCATTTAATTACTAAATATTCTATAGAAACTATTTTAAAAAAATTAAATCAAATATATTTAGACACTTTATTACCATATAACTTTTTCTACCACAATATATTTTTCAAAAAGACCAAAAATTATTTATATGTCATTCTTCTTCTTTCTCTCCCCATTATTATTAATGAATATAATGGTGAAAAAACTATTCTACCACTTTTTGATGCAGTTGCGTTCAATATATCAAATTATTCTCCCCTATAAATGTTTGAAAAAAATCATTATTGTATCATTGTAAAATAGAAATTGATATTTGAATCCATAAAATTGAAATATAAGGGTCGTAACTGCGTCAAATTCAACTCTGTTTTTTGAAACCAGTAGAAATAATTAATTATTAAATCAATGTATAATAGTATCTTGTTATTATATAGAATATATAATATATGGATACCATGTTAAATTCATTGGGAAATATATTTTTTATATAAAATTTTCATTATGAAATCAAATCTATATATCCACTAGATAATATCATGTATAAATCAATAGTGATTTCATTAGCCAATAAGGTTTTCTATATTTTCTCATGTAATATTAGTTTTTTCTCCCTGAATTTGGCTGAAGAATGTTCATATTTTCCATAATTATTCTAGAAACACTGCTCAATTGATAAATGTAACAAAACATCTAATGTGATAGTTCCTTCAAAAAAATTAAATAAACAACCATTAATAAAAAAATAAATTTATGTTTAATATGTTTTTAGATAATTAAATCAATTATTATTCATCATATTATGATGTGAAAATCCAAATTTTTTGATTCAAGAAAAAATATATTAAATAAATTTCATCCTCACCATATTTTTATATCTCCTCAAAGGGATATAGTCCATCCTTTACCATCTTATCCACCCAATTTTGAAAAAACATAAAAAATATGAACTCAAGGTGGATCATCCAATATCTTTTCATTTCGAGTGATAGGGTTGAGTTGGGTTCAATAATCCTAAATACATTTGGTTATTCTATAGTTTCTGGAACTATTTATTATTTCATTATCATTTATATTCTAGCATTTTCATCATTGGGAAACATGGGATTCTTGTCTTTTACATCATTCACCATAGTTGAAAAAGATTTATTGACCAGAGAAGATAAATTATAATCTTTATTTTATCATGCTCATACAATTTGTATGAATCATACTAAGATTTAAATTTGTTTATAATATCATTAAGACCTTATTTATACCTATTTTCAATCGTGTGTCTATTCCATATATTAAATTTTTTAGAACATTATCTCACATGGGATTTACCTTTAGATTTCATCATCTATTGTCATTGAGGAATCCATTTCTAAAAACTGAAGGACCTAAAGTATCATTTTTACCTTCCATACAACACATCCCCATCATTTTTTATTCATTCCTTGTGACATCAGTCAAATTTTTTGAAAAGAATTTTAATTTACTATAAAATCCTTGAATATCTACATTTTATGGATTCTCATATGGACATTATAATTATTTGATTATCATTGAAATTCAATGACATATTTCTTGGTTCATGATGTTGTAATACCCAATGATTTTAAAATTGGAATCTATACTTAATAGCATTAAATTCTTTCAAGACAGAAATTAAATAAAAAATAAATTATATTTTTTCTAATTTAAATAGTATAACAAAATTATTATATTTGGAGGGTATGAATAGTATTATTAAAATAAAAAATATATACATAAATTTCCAAAATGAAATTATTTATATCAATAAAATCATTTTTAATTATCAATAAAATTTTAATAGACTAATTTGATTCATTAATAATAATATATATTTATATTTTTTTTATTGGCTTGTTATATTTAATATTATAATTTTTATGGAAATTTTTTAGAATTAATTTGAAAAAAATAACCATAAATTTTCAACTCAAACTGTAAAAATTTACTTAGGTTTAAATATTCATGCTATTTTGAAAAAAATTATTATTTGGTGAATTGTTACTAGAAATATTCTTTATACAAGAATACTCTGTCCAGAAAATTTATTAATGAAAATAAACGTACGGAAAGAAGAAAATAATTTGAAACACAACAAAAACGAAACGTGAAGTAGAAAAAATGATGCCACCCAAAACAATGACACCCCATCAAGATAATAGTGGTCGTAAGACCTAAAAAAGTAGGCCCAAAATTAAAACTGTAATATACCATCACCAATCCACTCACCACCACATGTCATCATATAAAATCCCATAACGAGAATTTTACATCATAAAGAATACCACATATATTTCCCACATACCAAGGTAATTTTCATCCTACTACAGGATCCATACGTTGACAATAACACCAACATATCACCTTAAATACATATTATCATGTCACAACCCCATGTAATGTGGACTAGCTTCCACCTGCTTTGCTTGTCGATGTCAACAACCCCATGCTAGGACAACGAGGTTACCTGTGGATGCCGAAAAACAATCCCTCCATCAGGAAACATCCACTCACACCACCGATTGACCAAGGTCATCGATAATCTCTTAAATCACCATTGTTTCCATCCTATAACATGCCTAGGACTCCTCATACATCCCTACCGTTGAATTTTTGGGTGAATAGGGAAACTAATGTTCTAATTTAAAATCTAATAAACATTCAATATGTTAAATGGTAAAAAGTAAAAGTAAAATTCGAATATGATTTAATGAAACATATGTGTTATTTATTTATATATAATACACATACTGAATTTAAAATCATCTATATATTAGATTTTATTATTAATCTTTTTCGTTTTAACAAATAGTTTTTTGTTGAAAACAATTTTAATGAGAATAATGTTTCACCATTAAAATTAATTCATTTAATATATAATTAATAACGATATAAATATTATTTATATATTATATAACTATAAATATAAATATAAATTTCTGTAATTATTTTCATTTGTCATTTAGATAAACTATTTTAATCTTTTCAATGAAAAATACACTTCATGAAAACAAATGTTTTCATCACGTATAAGGGTAATATATTAATTAAAATATTCCAATTTAAAGAATTTAATTTGGTAAAATTGATTCCCAAAATTTAATATTCAGGATATATTTTATTCAATAAGGTGAACATAAATTTTGACCATAATGAGTTGTGAAAATAGTAATAATATTTTACTACAGAAAATGAAAAAAAATAGATTAATTGGGGTTATACTTAAGATATATGGATTAAAATTATATATAACATTACTAAAATCTATTTAATGACCAAATTTAATCAATATATGTCTTTATTATAGGGAATTGACTATTTTGGAGCATTTTAGAATATTTTAAATGTGTGTATCATGTTTTCTTTTAAAAAATTAAAAGCATTCCACTAACCTAAACTATAAAAATCCACACACTATCCCCAATAATTCACACCATAAAATAAATTTCAATAATCCAAGACCTAAAAAAACTACATTATTACTTTATTCCATATAACCTATAGTCCATTTTATTAACTGCAAAGAAATCCTATTATTTATCTTATTCTAACCTAAGGAGGTAGACTGAAGAGGATATTAGATTATTAACCAATCATTTTATTATTATTTAATCATCCACCACTTCTGAAAATTATTAAACAATGAAGACATAATAAATACATTATTATTCATATTTTTATGTTTTTATGGAAATAACATAAATCCATATCATCTTCAATGAAATGGTAATGAAATCCATCATTTTCGTATATTGTGTACTACTACCTCACGAATCGATGTGAGTCATTATTCATCATCATCTATAATAAATTGGAAAATTATATATTTAATATATATATATATATATATATATGATATTTTAACATAACTATTATTCCTTAATTATTATTTTTCACATACCTGCTGACTTTACATTCCATTGGGGATATTGTAGTGTCTCTCTTGTGTATGGTTGAGTACCTCCACATGAGGTAATGTGATTTGTTTTCCCTTAACACATATCATGAATGTTAATATTAATAATGTTAATTAATATATTTGATATATATGTCATTCTGGAATAATAATATATCATCTTCTTTCTAATGTTATCTGTTACTGAAAAGTGATAACATTGTTCTTGTGTTTGTGAGGGCTACTGGCAGTTCAAAGTGATTTAATTATTTTTTTATGATCCTATCATAAAGTTAATATATATATATATATATATATAATAATTTTTTATGATAATATTATAATTTTCAAATGATAAAATAATAATTACATTATTTACATAATGATCATTGAAAAATGGAAACATTACTTAATCATATGTATGACGAACTGTTAAAATTTTTGTAACATTATTTATTTTTTAATACCATATTTCATTAGTTTTGAAAAATATATTTTAGGAATAAAAAATATAATTGTTTCATTATTATTTATTATTGATGATGGAATAATGACCACTCTGAACATGGTCATCTTACATAATACATTTTTGACACATATATTAAATATCACAAAAACATATGAAATAAACATAATTGGTTAATTAATGATATATTAAAAGGTAGTAAGTGATATTAAATTATTAATTGAATTTAATAAATTTCTAAAATATGTAAATAATTAAAAAGAGTTTATTATATAGGAAAATAATTAATGCATTATTGGACTCAAACTCAATGAAATAGTATTCTTTATAATATCCTTTTGTTGATATATATTTTTATATTTTAAACATATATTATTTTATTAGGTGTATATAAATCCCATATTATATGTAATTTAAATAATTTATCTATTATAATCACAATTAATCTTTTTTCATGTATTCAGTCATTTTGACTTTGAGTCAAGTGTTTCCAATGTTGAATGTGTAATTCATTTTAAAAATTACTATTCTAATGTTTTACTTTTAACAATATCTTAATTCTAGGTAGATGGTTATAAAGAAGGTTTATGAATGTAATTATATGGAAATGATATTTATATAAAATACATTAATGTCTTTCCTAATTTTTTTTTCAAAAATTGATTTTTTTTCTAGGATTCATAAATTTCATTACACATGACAAATGGGATGTTTTACTTCCAATTAAACAGTGAAAATGACTTTACCAACTCATTAAATTATTTTATGTCTGGATAACACTAATGTCAATTATTATTTAATCAATGAAAAACAGACCATTTGTATTTTTATGTATTGAAACTGGGTTTTAACATGTAAAGGTTATTTTAATATTAAAATGTGATTTATATTAGAGTTTAAAAGTATAATCCTTGAGTTATCTGATGATAATGTTCAAGGATAAATCATTTTATTCATGAAAAATTATTCTAGAATTATACATGATAAACATGTAATCAAGACATGGTTTATATAAAGGGTTGATTCCCACTATAGCTCTTGAGTGATCTTGTTATAAATTATTGGATGGGTGAACCACATATCATTGGGGAGCCAAATATAAATTATATGATGTGTGCCTGTCAATTGTGCTATAATGAATAGTGTAATTGCATATTCAATAATAGGAAATAAGGGGAAATTTTAAAGAGTTTTTATACTATGTATCTAACAAGTATTACTTAATTCTAACACATGTTTAAAACGGGTTAACAATGTAATTGTGAATGTTATCAAAAATGGGTTTTCAAAATGAAATAGATATTAATGGTTCTTTATGAGAAAATATTGTTTTTTTTCATGTGGAAATAATTTATTTTCATATGATTAAATAAGAATTAATCTAATCGTAAATGTCATATGTTTTTTCATGTATTTAACTAGACTTTTAGATTCGCTCATTTTATGTCCCTTATTGTGCTTTTTTATGCTCATTATAAATATTAGAATGTTATTATTCAGGTTTGTATATGTTTTTAACGTAATAATATGTAATGTTAAATGATATTGTTATTTTTCATGAAATTAAAATGTGATTTTATAAGGCGTTATGTTGTTGAAAAAATGTAAACTAATTAAAAGTGTCCAATATTTAAAATATGGTTTCTAATGTAGGTGTTAGGTAATAATATTATAAAAATATTATCCTAAATGATATTTGTGTATGAAATAATGTGAATTATAGTTTATAGTGAGTATAATATGTATTTTTTATGGATATTTAAATACTTTTTGTATCAGAGAATTAATGAAGATAACATTATTGCTGGGAATTTTATTTTATCTTATATTAGATATCCCTTATAACCACAACTTATAGTATTGTAATAATTATTAAAATTATTTTGTAAAAATAGAATGTGATAAATTATGGATTTCTTGGTGATTTATATTTCATTATTTATCCAACACCTAACATGGTTTATTGCTGTTTATTTTATATATTCAGAAAAACATTGTATTTTAAATGGATGGATCCAGAAGGAAGAAAATTAAAAACTTTTTTGAAAGTTGTTTTCATGGTTTCATGAATAAGAAATAATATATTTTGATAGGTATTTAAAACTATTTTGGTTTTTTATAATAGTCAACAATGTTTAACGATTGAAATTATTGATGTAGATGAGTTTCTCATATAATAAAATAAGATAAAAAAGACCTCTATAGAAACTGATATGATAAATAACCTAATGGAAAAATAATTTAATGACCTATAAGTCATGAATTTTTTAGAAACACACAAAGATGCATCTTAATATAATTGGTAGATGTTTTTTATTATTTAAATTCAATTATAAGTTACTTATACTCAATGGGAAAATGAAGAGTTCATTTAACATTAAAAAATGTAATACAATTCTTTCTATTTTATCATATTATTTATTTAATGTGGTGTTTTTATGCATTATATAAATATTTTTCTTAGGATTAATGAAAAATAATGGGATCAATAGTAGTGTATAGATAAATTCTCATTTATTATAAATTCTATTATAGTTTAAGATGAGAATGTTCTAGATGGATTTTTAATGGAATGAATTATATCTTAGATTATGTTTTAAAATTTAAATATTAGGAAATTAATGATATTTTTTCTTTTATTATGGTTGTATTAAGGAATAATATGGAAAATATGGTTAATGTAATTTTAATAACATTGAGTGATTAATGTATCTACATCAAGGGATTCAAGAATTATGTTGTAGTGGTAAATTTAACGATGGGAATAAGTTTAAATTTATTCATAATAATTGTATTTTTATGTGATGGGATTAATTTTAGATGAAATTACTGACCTTTCAGATATTTTTATACTATATTTAGCCATATTTTTTACATGTGAAAATTCAATTTTAGGGAGAATTATCTTATAATTTTATGGATATATGTTAATTGGTATTGATAAAATTTATTGTTTATATGATATTTTAAGATTGTGATTCTTTTTTTTTGATGTTTTTAATATTTTTGTGAATTTTTTAAGAATTTAGTGGATTTGGAAAAAAGGGAAACATATGCACTGTCTAACAAACCATCATATAATGCATAGCCATATCGCTTGATCCTATAACAGATGGTGACAAGGGGCCGCAACTACCATTGTCCTATCTAATTTAATTGTTAGTATGAAATATGATTTTATTAAAATGGTATGATAGATATTATTAGGATGACCATTACATGAAATTTTTTAATAAATAATTGAGCATGATATTAAATAGTGATTTGTGAATTTTTTATTATTGTTATTTTGGGACAATTTCATGATTATGGGAAACAAAAATGATTATTGTAAACAGAATATTATGGTATTTTAATTGAATAGTAAATAATGAATTATATTTTTTAAATTCATATGTAATACAAAAATTAATAGTATAAATTCTTGATTATATTATTATGGAATACACATTATTCATAGAATCCCATAAAAATTCATTGTTGTAATTTGGGGATAAATATTAAATCAATATGCTAAAAATATTATATCAAACACATCTGATTTTAAGATTCTAATTGTAGTTTGTTTTTTTAAAATTAAATGATATATATTTATCAAATTATCTATGAATAAATTTGGTGTTTTTTGAGGCCTTAGATATTAATATTATATTTCATTACATAACAATTTTTTTTATTTTTGGAATTATCATAACATGTGATGACGATTTAGGTTTTTTAAATGTTTAATTAAAGGTAGAATATCTTTTGATCCTTGAGGGTAATGTGATCCTTTGAATTTGTATGTTTGTTTTATATGAATGGAAAATTCATCATAAATAATCATCATTTTAGAAAATTATGAGAATGGGTTATAAAATGGTTTAAGGATTAAAATAATGTTCTAATGAAATATATTTCTATATATAATTAGACTATAAGTAATGGAATTCAGGAAGCCTAAGTCAATGTAATTCAAAATGAACTACACATTATTGTTAGTGTCCCTTAAAAATTCATTTTTATTCTTTGGGGGTAAATATTAAATCAATATATTAAAAATATGTGATCAAACACATTTTATTTTTGTATTTTAATTATAGTTTGTTTATAAAATTTTTAATGATATATATTTATCAAAATTATCTATGAAAAAAATGATGTTATTTTTAAGGAATTAGATATTGATATTATACTTCATTATATAACAATTTATTCTATTTTAGAATTATCTATACATGAGATAACTATTTTAGTTTTTTAAATGTTTAATGATAGGTGGAATATCTATTGATCCTTTATGGTAATATGATCCCTTAAAAGTTTGTTTTAGTTTTATATGAATTGAAAAGTCATCTCAAATTATCATCATTAGAGAAAATTATGAGATTCTTGATGGAAATTGATTAAAAGATAAAATTAATATTATAATGTAGGTATATTTCCATATTTTATTAGTCTATATGTTATGCAATTCCGGATGGCTAAGTCAATGTTCTTCAAAAAAATTCTATCATTTTTCATTCATTAATAGTGAAATGATGGTATTTCACACCACTTGGGTTTATGGTTTCATGGTTGTTGAATTCATTATTTCAATTCACATTATTGGGATCAATGATATATGGTAGTATCCAAAATTATATGAGCATTGAACTTTACGTATGTTTATAAATAATCACTTCCCACTAATATTATTTCATGTGGAAACCTAAGTTGTGTTATTCCAGATAATATCCACACATCATTTTCTATTTTTCCAAGAGGACGACCTATTAAACTTTTTAAGATGAGGGTTTCTAAATAATGTCATTTAAACTATAAACACATTAATTTAATAGATAAAGTTCTAATTCATTGTAATAAATTTATTAAATGAAGGAGAATTTAACACCCCATGACAAAAAATGGTTCATCTATGATTTGTTTAATATTATACATCAAACTCTAAGCATAAACAAACCATGATATAATATAATTTTAAATTTGACAGTTACAAAAAAACAATAAATTAAAGTGTATTTCTTTTATTAATTATTTTATAAAATATATATATATCTTACATGATATAAATTTTATAAATTCTTAGTAAATAATCAAATATGTTTTAGTAATGTAATTTTATTAATAAAAATTACATTTTGATGAAAAATAATTTTGAATGAAATTTAAGAGAAAAATTTATAATGAATTTATATAAATTTTAGAAATTAATTTTTCTGTAAAAATTATATGCATATTTTAAATGATAATATCAATATTAATGTAGGGAGAAATTGTATTATTTTTTGGAAAATAATAATTTTTCATTGAATAGTAAAAAATTATTATATTTTAATTAATTTCATTCTTTTAAATAAGTTCATTAATTTGAAATCCCAATTATTATTAATATAAATTAATTTAAAATATGTATTATTTATTTTTATTTAATCTAAATAATAAAATAAATATAATCATTATATTTAATTTTAGTATAATTTTTTATTGGGTTTTAAAATTGGTGTTTTTTAAAATTTGATATAAAGTGATTAATTATTCTCCATTTTAATTAATTTAAATAAAACTAAATGTGTTAATAATGAAATCAGATATATTTTATAAAATGTAAAATATTAAATCAAAATCATATAAATATTATTTTTATCAATTGTGTAAATATATAATTATGTTTTTCATGAAAAATATTCTAAAGTAAAACCCAATTTTCCATCACATATTTTATTTTGAAGTGTTGTAAAATTTTGAAACACATTTGAAATGAATTTTGTCAAATGGATAATATTTTTTGAATAAAAATAATTTATATAAACTAATAAGGTCATCAAAAATTCTGATAAAAATAATTAATGGAAAAACAAAAAAATTACGTTATTTATGGTAAAAATATTTTCCAGGAAGTTTATAAAAAGGATGAAAACAATTTAAATGACATATAAACATATATGTAATCTATTTTGAGAAACTGTACAGATGGTATCATATATAATGTTTGAAAATTTAATTTTATTGAGCATTATTTCATTTGAAAAATGTGGATATCACTTTTTCTTTTCATAATTTATAAGTGTTCCACTCTCCTCAATTATAAAAGGACAAAGTCACTTCTCCCCTATAAATTCAATAATTTAATGTTATCTTTTAGAATTGTTATAAAAATAATAAAATTACACCCCTAACCACACAGTAGAGTCCTTTTTTGATGATGATTAAAATCTCGGTATTCTTTTTGTTCCAACATAAGGAGGTTGTACAAAGAAGAGGTATCGTTCCTAACAATGCGTTATAATTTTATTTATTCTTCTATCTCCTCTAATTATTTATTCAATTATATTGAAAAAATTAAAAAAATTCATTCTTGTAAGATGATATTTTATATTATTATTTCTATAACCTATAACAATATACTCTTTATTGAAATGGTAAATGAAACCATCATTCATGTGTACAATTGACTACTACCCCATGAATCGTTGTGATTGGTTTTTAATCATTATATACCTTTTATTATTATAAATAATTATTTAATGTATATATACATGATATATATCAAATTATTTTAAATATTTAATTACTATTTCACATATACCTTCAAACATTCCATTCTGAGGGGGACAGAATAATGTCTCTCATGCATACTATAAAATAAATCCCCATGAAGAAATGTTATAAATTTTTCACTAATTCATTTAATGGAAGGTAAAAAGGATATTATAAAAGAATATATGTACTATATATATAATAATTATATTAATCAGGAAATTTTTATCATTTAGAAATAATAATATACAATTTTAAAACATATATTTCTCTCTAACTGAAAAATATTTATTTCCTTCTTGTGCGAATGTAGACTATAGTCTCTACGAAGAGAATTGATTCATTTTTTATAAACACGTCACATGGATGATATATATAATATAAAGTAATATTAAAAATATGTTATTTATGAAATGATTATAATTTTTAAAATATAATATAATATATAACATTTTTCTATAATGATCATTGAACAATGGAAATGATACTCATGCATATTTAAGGCCTATCATTCCCATGAATATAACATGGTTAGTTTTAAATTACTGTATTTCATGGTATTTTAAAGTATAATTTATTTAAAAAATGAGTTTTATTTCTTGATTATGATTCTGTATATTTTGGAAGAGTGGCCTTAATGACCATAGCCATCCTATCAATGACATTTTTGACACATAAGCTAAATGACATGAAAACATCCGATGTAAACATAATTAATTAAATAATTATATATTTTATATTAAAATAAAAAATAAAATTATAAAAAACAAGACAATTGATATTAAGAAATTGAATAATTAATGTAATTTTATTGTTGAGGATGATAGATATCATTCGTGATGTGTTAGACTTAAGGTAAATGAAATCTATTCAATAGTCATTCATTAGGAAATATTTTTTTGTTATACATCAATATTCATTTATGACATGTGTATACATACCCATTGAAATTTTATATAATGAATTTCTCTATCACAAGGTAATTTAACATTATGTTTAATTTTATTCATTCCTGGAGATAAGGATTCTAATGGTTCCAAAGTAATAAGGGAATTTTATTTTAAAAACATTTATTTTTTTTCATTCTAAATCCTCTTCTATTCCATATCGATGTCTTAAAAATTATTTTATGAATGTACATATATGAAAATGAGTGTTATATAATAGATATATTTTTCATTCATTCTAATTTATTCAAAAAATTATTATTTTTTATAGAATGTTTAGATTTATTTATAATTTTTTTAAATCAATTATGATTATTTTGTGTAGGACACACAGGTGGTGGCGAATATAGTTCCTAAAAAATTTCGTTCTGAAAAAATTATTTAATATTTATTTATAAATTTTTAAAAAGTGCCCAAATTTAACACAAAATATCCCAGCTAACCTAAGTAGATTATTTAGAGAAATTTTTTTGTCAGACTTATTTCTCTAATATTGATTTGATCTCAGTTAAAACAATATAAATTAATATTTGAACATTTGAAATCAGTTTACTAAAACAAATTATGATATAAACACTATCTATTATTCACTATCAAAGTGAAGTTACATTTTTTGATATAGAAAAAATGATTGAGAAAAAAAATTATAATTCACAAAAATGAAGTAAAAAAGTGTTACAAACTCAATCCAAGAATTAATCCTGTTAACGTGGTGATCACCAACCCTATGATGTTTTTGTTAAATAAACATGATCCACACACTGGATCCTGGTAACCACAATACATAAAATATCAAGGTCACTATATCTATTATATGGTTTTTGTGGGAGTTTAAAAACAAAAAAAATAGACAGGCGACATAGAGACCTCTTTAAAATTATTTTGTGGGAATGTAACCTATATAAATATGTTTTAGTGAAGATATCTTTTTATCTTCTAGTATAACACCTTAGTTACTATGTGTTTAAAAACAGATACACAAACTTCTAAAAATGTAAAATAATGTACAGAGGATGAGAAAAGATATGATGAATTTATAATTATCTATGTGATGTTTTTTAAGGATCCTGGACTCCTTCAGGCTAGTATAAGTGAAGTTGGAGTCACCTTATAGAAATAGATAGAAAATCATAGAGTCATGGTTGCTTCAATGTTATGTTCTTAGTGAGGTAAAATATTCTTAGAATTGTTCTTTTCCCTCTATGTTGTCACTATAGAGATTATTGGACTTTTAGTTGATAGTAGTGTCTTTGTGTATTCACAGTAAGTAGCTCTTTTATTTCTCTCCATGGTGCCCGAACAACTATATGTGTTTCTTCCAGGTCTCTTATTTTTCAAAAAATGTCTCTTTTTGATCAAGAGATTCCATTAATATAGACATGAATCATGTTATATGGTACCTCATACCATGTACTAGTCTATGAAAACATTAAATGTAGTTTACAAAAGATTGAAATGATCATTAATATAATAATAAATACCGAATTTCTTAAATATGACTTTTACAAGTTTGTTTGAATTTAATAGACCTATTAATCGGTGAATCAGATGTCAGTAGGTGATGAATATGTAGCTCAGATGTTGGTAGGTATTGCGGAAGTAGCTCATATGTCAGTAGGATATGCTTAGATTAATTCTAATGTGTCATCCAACCACTCTATTAGTAGTTCAAACATTGTTAGGTCAGACTATTGGTAGGTCAGATTATCAGTAAGATATACTTTGAGAAATGTTTGTGTATATATGTTGACGATATAGCTCATTAGTTGCTTAAGACGTCGGTAGCTCATGTATTAGTGAGTTGTCTATAAATAGTACAAGTATCAGTAGCTTATTCGTAACCAAAATCAATAATTATTTTTTGTGATGTAAACACAAAAATTTGAGGTTATGATAATATTTAACATGATTAGCATAATTAAGAATGATTTTTGAATGTTCAAACAAGAGGAGTCCAACAATATATAATAAAAAATTCATGGAATTATATAGAACAATAAATTAATGGATTTATAATAATCGGATAATAATTATTATTAAATTATTAAATAGATTATTGATATAAAATATATAGAAGAAACACAAGAACATAAGACTTATTAAATGACCTGTTTAAATTACATCTTCCATTTTAATATTATGTGTAACCTTAAGCGCCATCTGAGAGTGATTCAATATATTTTCTCCACCTTTTGGAATTATTAAAAAGGAAACATTAAATTGAAATAATAAATATATAATTAAATAACACTGAGTTTATATCATAAAGTGTATTTCATTTATCATGTTCTAAAAAGAAGAACACAAATAGAACTAAAAAAATTTATTTTTATCAAATACCTGCAAAATAAGTGATCCAACTACTTCTTGGTAATAACAGAATCAATCATTTACATCAACATATCATAAGTAGAGGATTCAAGAGAATACAGGTCTGTAGTAGTAGTGTTGGAAGTCCCAAACCCAATAGAGAGGGAAATAAGAGGATCTCCAGTAATGACAGGAGGATAAATAATATGTCTAGTTAATAAAGCATATCTTGTGAGTTCCTATTGGATAATAGGGAAAATTTGACTGATATCTTATGAAGGAGTCATGGTCAAAGGTACCAAGGTTAGAGATGATGATGTATAAGAAGACATAACTGGTCTGATAGTACCAATAGGAGGAGAAACAATAGTTGTGTTATGATGGTGAAGGTACAGTTTGAGAAAATTGATGATGTCCCAAATGTATTCACCACAATAATTCATTGCCACATAAAAATAATCATTATATTCTATGAAATTCTCAAGGTTAGGAGTAAACAATTTAAAATACCTATATGTCTCTTTGAATTCCTATGTCACTAGAAGCATCCAAAAATTATCCACCAAATACATGAAGTGAATGGTCAACTGGTTTTTGGTGTATATTCTCTTGAAATAGAAATCAACATTCATGGTTGTATCATTTATAGTAGTAGGAGCACCTGTGGAATAAAACCTAACCATGCCATAAATATGATCCTAATGAGTTTTTATTTTGGAAATACAGTTTGGTTAGTGCTACCCATCATAGTGTTAAGTTACTCTTAATAACATATATGTCAATCTCAACATCTATAGAGTGAACAATAGGAGAATCCAAGTTGGAGGAACCTTACACGATATTTCAAATATCTAATATCAAGTAAACAAGATAAAGAGTGGGAGTTTGAGATGTAGATGATTAATTATATGATTTAGATGTGGTGTCTCAAAGACATCTCAGAACCTTGTCTAAAGAAGATCTATGTTCATGTGCCAGACCGTTAATTGTAGAAACCGTATTAGTCAACTCATTTATCATTTTCTAATTATCCCAAACAAAATCATTAGAAAAAACTATCAATTAATTCTTAACATAAGATTAAATTCTTTTATTAATCAACACAACACCTCTTACACTAATTTTGGAATATGGTGAAGACAGTTGTGAAGGTGTTTATCAAATAGCCGCTAGTTATTCATCCATGAAGGCATTAAAATCTTCTCTAGTGAAATACTCCATAGATTCTGAATGATTAAAATAATTATTAGTAATATTATCTTCTATATCCAGATAATCTAATAAAAGTGTCACATACCTTGGGTCCCTTTGGTTTATAGGTACGACAATATCATCCAAGGGAGAAAGTATATAAATGATTTCTCTTATAGATTATCTCACCTATCAGTTGATGAACTTTTTCATGAATCAACCCACTTCCCCACTAGAGTCACATGCACATATCCTAAAAATGAATTTACTCCTAAAAATGAAGAACATGAGCTTTATCTAAATGTACAACTCTCTTGATTGAAGTATCATGATTCATTCCCTTAATAATAATTTTTTTAGTAGCCTCATGGGATCCAATTGTAGATTCTTGTTCTACTAAGGTATAATCTATATTATTCTTTGGTTAATCATGATATTGGGATAGATAAATAATATCTCCACGGGTCCCTTGGTTATTAACAACATTGTATGATAAAGTATCTCAGTCCTCACTTTCTAAAACCTCCATTTCATTTTCATCTTCTCTATTATACTCTCTAGATTCTCTCTCATCTTCCACATCTTCAATTCAATTTTATTCTCCAAATACACGAATTCCATTTTCTTTGTCACCAGTTCCTTCTACATAACCACAATATTTTCCCTCATACTCATCATTATTAGAATATTCTATATCATCACTATCATTCTCAGGAGGAATTAGTTCTTTTGAAGGGTATGGTTTTAGAGGACATTTCAGATCATAAGAAATCATTATTGGAATGTCACAAATTTAGGGATCACTCTTTTCAACTATAGGAGACTCATTTCTTTGACCATCCTCATAAACATTCTTGTCATAATACATACTTGCATCATTTGGTCATTGACAGGGATCAACCATATTCCTCGACCATGAGGGATGATTTACCAAATAAAACCTCCATACATATTTTCATTATATATAACCCACATCGTCTTCCAAGGATTCCAATTTATTTTCTTCCTACATTGTTATGGTAAAAATCTTCACAAGAATAGATTGTATCTAAGTATTCATTAAAAATTACTTTATCCTACCACATTGTAGAGATAATTCTAGGATAGATGAAAGATATTGTATTGCAATAAGTCATGAACATTTCACTGATACGAGCTATCATATATTTTCACAGATTTAACATACATTCTATAATCAATAGATATATTAAGTAATCATCCTGAATCATAATATATGAAAAGTCCCCTTTGATGGGACATAACTGATTTGGATGAATTGAATAAACAAATAATGCACTATGCATTGAAGACTATAGTAATAGGCCTCCCATTTTCTACATTTCATGTCAAATCAATGAAAGATACCTCATAACTAAAAAGGATACCTATTTGAGTGGAACATCCCAAATTGTAATCACAATCACCTTCAACGGGTACTTTCATGCATTCCAACGAATGCTTAGATGAAAACGAAACTCTCCTGCCATCCACAATTGACATTATCCAAAACACTTCAAACACATCCAACATAAAATCACCATCTAAGTAGAAATAATGTTCCAGCCTTGGATAATACTACCTCTCATTTTTCTAGAACCACTCCAACCACATTTTTTTACTACAATCAGAAAATGATTCTTAATAGAAAACAACCTCATTGAATTCACTTCTTTCTCTGAGGTTGTGATATAGTTTTCATGTTTGGGATGAACAGGTTCAGTCATAGGAATATTCTAACTAGATTATCCTATTTTCATTTCGGACAAATGTGACACATCCTCATATATTTTATAAATGTTTTTGAGACGATCCACTAAGTTAAGTTTTCAAGGATTGGTTCAAGAGAGAAAGGTAACTTCTCAGGAGATAAAGGATAAGAGTAAGTGATTGAGAGTTCGAGTTGGGGTAAAAATTATTAGATCTACCATAAATTTTATCACATAGGGATTTGAAAAAATAAAATTATAAATGTGGGTTAAAATATGAAATCAAATCATGACATTTAAATTTCTAGATAGAGAAATAAAATAATAAAATATAGATCAGTGCGATCCATCATCAAGATTACATTGGTGAGTCCAATCAATGAGACATCATTATTGAGTCATGTCGGTGAGAAATAATCGGTGAGTCAAGTAGGTGAGACATCATCGAATAGTCATGTCGGTGAGACATCATTGATGAGTCCACAAAAAGTGATCATTCCTCACCCATGTATGATGTAATTCATCTCTAAAAATTTAAAGGCTTTATATAAATATCATCTCGATGATGTTCTATTCTAATAAAATTAATAGTTATAAATAATTTTTGTTAATTATCTCTCAAAATTTGATGTCTTACCTCAATATTTTTTTTCTAGATAGAGAAAATGGATTCATAGAAATGTTGATAGTGGTTGTATTGTAATAACATATAGTTACTTCCCTTAACTAATATCCATAATATAGTAATATGTTATTCATCCCAAAAATATGTGCACAAAAATTACTTCCATCTATGTACTCATCTTCGGTAGTAGATAATTCAACTAAATTTTATTTTTATTACACCATAATACTTGGGAATTTCACAAAAAGTGACATATTCCAGAGGTGATTATTATATCTGACTTTCATCCCCCAAAATCCATAATATAATAACGAACTAAATCAAATGGATTTATACTATGATATAATAATACTATGTTGGTAGTATATATATTATTATTGATAATTCCTTTAACATCATATAAATGATATTATTTAGGATTTTCTTGAAAATTTCCTCATATACACACAATGAACATAATAACAGGCCGTCTAGCAGTCAAATATATTAGACATCCAATCATCCCTCTAAAATTGGTTTCATCAATAGACTTTAAACTCTCATCAAGATCCAATTGATGTATGTTCTTTATTAGAGTATCACTGTTTTTATACTTTCAAATATAAACCATTTTCAATGATATTTAGTATACATATATTAATTTAAAATAATACCATTATTATTTTGAAAAATTTAATATCCAATAAGTATTTTACTTCACCAATTAAAATAATTTCAAATTAATTTTTCATAATTATTGAAAAATATACACATAATGAATTTTTATAAGATACAAAAATAATTTAATAAAAATATATTTTGACAAAAAAATATATTTTTAAATTATTTTTATAAAAATAGTAGGATCAAATATTCCTTTTTAAAAACATTTGAAATTTGAAATGTGCTGAGCATATCATACCAATATCTTATAGAATATTTTAATCCATATATAGCTATTTCAAATTTGAAATTATGATTTATAAAATGATAGTTTGTAAAATAGGGGGGTTGTTCAACATTATACCATTAACTATATACCCATTGAGGAATTAACTTTTAACATCCATTTGATATAGTTTGATCTATAGATGAGATATATATTCTATCATACTAATAAGGGATTAAAATATAGAAACTAGTGAAAAGGTTCCTTCATATTAAATTCAATTTTCTTGATTATGTCCTTGTAAAACTAGTTTGGACATAATATCACACTATGATAGCATCTTCACCAACATTATTTCTAAAAACCCATTTAGTAACAATACTAAAGATTCCTTTGGTTATATCGACACATTTCTAGAATTTACTTCTATCAAATTGATTATATATTTCATGGACATCCATTATCAAAAATCAATCATTGATAGAATAATTGATATTTTTATGTTCAATATCTGAAAAAAAGCGTGGTGTACAACAGAGTTCAAAGGAGTAGCCCTAGTCTATGTTCCCTTATCTATGACTCCAAATATAACATCTAAGGGATGGTTCCTAAGAGTTCAAAAATATATTGAAAAAGGAGTTCTAGTTATTTCGGGATCGTCTATAGGTTCGGGTTCACTATGATCAATGTCTAGTGATTTTCTTGAACATGTGGTTTTTTCTGCTTTATTAACATCAGAGTTAGATGGTTTACCATTTATGTTTAGATTTGACTGATCAAACTCAATATTTTATATGGATGTTTTAGGTTCATTTGTATATGCTTTTTAAATTTTGATATGTACAGATTCATCCACATACTTAGTTGTTTTATAGAGGAACCTATAGGCTTTTCTAGTGGTTGAATAACCTTGGATAATTCTTTTATCCCTTTTGGAAGAAACTAGTGAGTATTATCATTTTTATTAAGGATAATGACTTTGCAACCCAGAAATTTAATGAAATTAAAAATAGGAATCATATTGGTTCACAAATCATAGAGATTTTCCTTAAGTATAGGTCCAAATAAAACTCTATTAGTAATATAAAAATATGTATTGATAGATTTTTTCCAAAATTATTCATGTAAATCATACACATTGATCATAGATTGGGAAATTTATATTATTTTTCAATTAATTCATTCAACAACCCCATTCTGTTTGGGGGGGGGTAGTAGGAGTAGAAAAGATTTGACTATAACTATATTCTGAGAAAAAGATTAAAACTCATGGTTTTAAAACTCACATCAATGGAATCATCATAATGATTTAATTCTAAGACCACATAGGTTCTCTATAGTTCTTTCATACATGGTGAAGTAAGAACACAATTCTTTATTGTGAGTTAAAATGAAATTCCTGGTATATCAATAAAAGTCATCTACTAGAACATTGAAATAATGCTTCCCATTTAAGAAATAAAATCTAAGAGGTCCAAACAAATCCAAGGGAACCAACTTAATATATTGATATGATGAATCATCTTTCATCGGTTTGAAATATATTTTATGTTGTTTTCACTTTTTACAAGGATTGCATACATTATAATTTGGAAACTCATGTTAAGGTTGGTCTATATATAGTCCAATCCTTGCTAGATTTCTAAGGGAGTAAATATTGCAGTTGGCTAATCTCCTTTTCCAAATCCAATAAAATTTGTGAAAATATTTCAATAAAATAACTTTTAATAAGCTAATGATTCTAAATTCACAAAATAAACATTTTCATTTCTAAAGGCAGTAAATACTAAATCATCATTATAATTAAAAACTTTACGTAAATCACATTAAAAATTAACATGAAATAAATCTTCTCCTAATAGTGACATTCTAATTTTATTATACATAAGTCCATATAAAATATTAACTTTAGATAGTAAAATTGAGTTAATTATACCGATTTGGACAAGACCAATAATTTTTTCTTTTAACATTGTCCCCAAAAGTGTAATGCCTACTTATAATATTGATATGGTTTTTGATTTTTGAATAGTACCCTATCATATGCTTTTAACAATCACTATCCAAGTACCATAATCTATTACAGGATCACCTCAAATAGAATTCCTACACAAATAGATCAAGCAAGGAATGATTTTGGAACCCAGACATTCTTGGATCTAGTGGAATTAGTATTTATAGCTTTTAGAACCCACAAAGGCTTCATAGATTTCCTATCAGTATCATATAGAGTATTAGAAAAATAAATTATAGTTTTTCCTAAAAATAGAATTAGTAAACGTTTTCATAGTGATAAAACATGCATCTATTTTTTTTATTTTGGGTAAACAAAATTTATACATTTTGATAAAAATAAATATTAAATGAAATTTCTTTTTCGATGTCGGTAACAAATACTAGTAAAATATTTAAGAAAAACCATTTTTCCATGAATTTGAACTATATTATCATTATAATTTGTAAAATTTTGTAAATATTTTTTAATTTATTATTATAAAAATAACATCATTGTTCTCGTGAAGTAGTGGAGCATTCTTTTCCTTTTCATTATTATGTTGATATTTAACCCGAACATTAAGATCATGTTGTTTCTTGAGAGATTTTGTTTCAATTCACTAAATGTGTCCTCATGAATTTTAAAACATTCAAACATTTATTAATTTTTTATATTTTTATAATCATATTCATCTCCATAATAATAAAAATCTCAATACATGAGGCTTTAGGGTTACCATTTATGTGTTTGTCATGAAACTCATTATCACTTTGTTAGCCTTCTTATCATGTGAAGATTCAATGTCATTGGATCTATCCTTAGAAGAACTATGGAAGGAAATAGATTCATATTTTTAAATTATATCCTTATAATCATATTTCATTTTGAACATTAATTTCGGAGAATTAGCATTTATATTTCCTCTTCTCTTACACTCACAGCAGACTATTTCATTAGTATTTTAATTTTCCTTCCAATCCTTTTATCCAATTCCCCTATTATCATATTATACATGGTAATAGGGAATCTTAGTGAACATATTTCAAATTTAAAACTTATTAAATATATTTTCCATCTATACCATATTTTCATTATTTTCAGTTGGTGATTCTTTATTTCTAGAACTCGGAACACAAGCTTTTACTTTCTCTTTTGTTTTTGAAGAATAAGTTCTGAAATCCACTAACTTTCTTTTTTGTTCATCATGACTTTCTCCATTGACCTCCAGTTATTATTCATACATTATTAGTATACCTATCATATGCACTATAGGTATCATATTTACGTAACACGATTCAAATAGCGATACGTAGGATCCTCTCTACCTTTTTGGTAAGTATCTAATATATTTCATTACTTGTTCCATGGATGTGATCGACTTTCCAAGATATACAATCGTATTTACAATTTCATTGAACATGAGATACATGTTTGAAATAGGTTCATACGGATTAATCATAGTATTATTATAATTAATATTATACATATTAAGACTCATTTCATTGACATTAGTAGTTCCTTTATGTGATACAACCCATGTATCCCAAATTGCATGTGTTGTATTACATGTAGAAAAATTATTAAATTATTCATCCCCTATTATTAAGTATAGATCATTCATACATTTATAGTAATTATTCTAGGATACCTTATTTTCATCATCCCAATTTTTCCTCAAAGTAGTAGGAATCTTATATTCCTCAACTATTGAAGACCAGATATCAAAACACATGCATTCAAAATACATTTTCAATTATATTTTCCACTAAGAATAAATTTTTACATTAATATATGAAGTTATGTTAGATGAAACAAAATCTTATATATTTTCTATTTAACAAATATTTTTAAGAGAAATAAATTTTCAATTATTTTAATTTTTGAGATCTTTGAAATACAACAAAAATCACATTTAAAAAATGAAATTTTATTAAAAGCATTTAAATATCCTATCATTAATATTGTTAGTTAGAGTAGGACCCTTATGATGGGGTGAATTTAGTTCCCATATAAATTTATATAAAAAACCCCTTTTTTAAAATTATTTAAAATTTAGCCAATTTAAAAAATTATCCCATTTAAACAAATTATTATAATTATAAAAAATTTATTTGTCTAAATTATTTCTCAAAGATTTATTAGTTCTCATTTAAAAAATATAACTTATTATCTAAAATAATGATATTATTTTAATAAAAAAATTATATTAAAACTATCTATGATTAGATATCAATGATAAGTTAATTTCTCTAAAATAGTAGAAAGGATAGTTAAAACAAAACATGAAATTACACAGTATATGTAAAAAGTGTTTCTGTATTAAGGGGAGACGATATACTATTTACTTGATGATCACATTCCTCAAAGAAGTTAATGTTAAATAAATTTTATCCACACCCTATATTGGGTGAAAATAGTATAAAATAGTTCAGGTCACAATACCTCTTCATGAATTTTTATGGGAGTGTAAAAAAACAAATAGGCCACATAGAAACTTCTAACCCTATTATCTATGAGAAATTATATTTAAATTGATAAGTTGGTGAAGATATCTATATATCTTATATTTTATCACATTACTCGGTATGATTTTAAAAAAAGAGATACACTGTACCCTAATAGTAATATAAAATACACGGATGGAGAAAAATTTATGGAGAGTTTAGAATAATCTATTTCAATTTATATGAAACTATGAGACTTCATTTGGATATTATATGTGAATATGGAGTCGTCTTATAGAAAAATAATGAAAAATAGTGAGTTCTAGTTCCTTCTGTGTTTAGTTCCTTATGAGGTAAATAATTACTTTATGTTCTCTTATTCTTCTATGTTTTTCTACAGTGACATTCAGAAAATTTTATCTTAGTAGTGTCTTCATGTATTCCTAGGAGGTAGCTCCTTTATATTTATCTATGGTGCATGAAAAAAATTGTGTTTCCTTCCATTTCACCCCATTCTCACACACCATCTCTTTTTGATCATGATATTCCATTTATAATGATTAGAGGAATGTTTTCTGGTACCTTGTACCTCATACTAGTCTCTATAACCATTATATAGTTTTAAGAAAAATAAAAACATGATCATTAATATAATAATTAGAAATAAATTAAATAAATATGACCATTATTGGTAAGATTTAATTTAATATACAAATCATCGGTGACTCAGTCTATCAGTAGCTCAGACTATTCGTGCTTCATACAGATGGTAGTTCATTTCTATCGGTAGGTTATTCTTTCAGAAGATTATTTATATTGGTATATAATATGTTAGTAGCTATTATGTATGTATGTGACGTGTTGGTAGCTAATATGTCAGTAGGTTATGCATTAGTAACTCAGTTATAGGATAGTGATGTGTTGGTAGCTCGGTTGTTGATAGGTGACTCATAGAGAAATTCTATGTTTTAGACAGTCACTCTATTGATGGGTTGAATATTGATATGTCAGAAAATCGGTAGGTAAATCAGTTGGTTACTAATACATAGAATAAACTATCAGTCCTTATGTTTGTGACTGACTCCTCGATAACTCATTTCATCAGTAGCTTATTTTTAATATGTGTATAAGTAGAGCATACTTAACCAAAATAAGTAATGTTGTTTTAGGAAATATACAATAACAGTAGAGGTTACTATTATAATTGAACATTATTATCATAGTTAACCATGATTAGTGAGCATTGAAACTTGGGGAGGAAAAAGTTTCTATTTTAACATATACAATTACAATTAATTTCCCCTCAAAAATAATAATTATTTAATGTTTCACATCATTTATAATATTTCTTGTTTCATTCAATGAATCAACATCTTTCTTGGTATTATATAAATCAAATTGGGGTTTTATAAAAAAATGGTATTTTAATATCTGAATATGATTTTAATATGAGTTTAAAACCATTTTTTGTAGTTTTATGATAATAATGTGAAACAATGAAATGTTTTATTCTTGAAATGGTACTTCAATATTATAAATTCGAAATTTTGGGACACAATATATCATTAAAAATGGTTTATTCCTATTATATATCATGAGTGAATAAAATATTTCTTATATGATGGGTTCTCCAAGGTACCACTAAGAGATGTGGATATAGATTATATGATGGGTGAAGCCATGTTTTTATCTAATGAATTGTGTAATGTTACTTATCATAATAAGAATGAAGGTGGGAGTTATTAGAGGGTTTATCCATCTAATATTAATGAGATATATTTGTTTTATACATGAGTTTACAACATGTTATGAATGAGACTATTTATGTTTCCAAATATTCATATTTATTTTCATGATATGGTTTTTAAATGTTTTCCTAAAACAAATGTGTTTTTATTGTGAAAATAATATATTTCTTACCCTCATTGAATATTGATGAAATAGGTAACTGTTACATGGGTTTTAATATTTTCCTTCGCACAGAAATATTTTGTTTTTTATGTCCCTTGATATGATTTTTGGTCATATCCCAAATTATAAAATGTTATCAAATGGTTTAAGGATTGGTAAAAATAAGGAAGAATAAAAGATTAAGGTTGTTCATATTTTTCATTAAAAGAAAAATGTTTTATTAAATTTTTCATATTTTAGAAGAATTAATAATAATTAGAAGTGTAAGATTTTTTAAAATATTGTTTTCTTATGTATGAGTTATGACATAATTCTCCAGAACTCTAACACTATAATATTATTTTGAATGATATAAGGTGGATTTTAGTTTACTATCACTATAATATGAAATTTTTTATTTCAGGTCAGTGACGATGTTGCCTCTATGGAAATAATATGATCATTTAATTCATGGGGGTTTCACACCCTTCTTGTTAGTATTCACATATTTTCTTCACATTAGATGAATTATATTTCATCTTTATAAAATTTTCTCCCACGATGGATTCAAATTTTTTTAGTCTCTTTATTTAATAAAATATATTAGTTCTATGTTTTAATTAGTATGTGGATTATATCATGTATGATTTTATCTTAATTCATAATATAAATAACCAAAACAACAAACAAAGTCACATTTGAACTTATTCATATAAAATATATTATTTATGGGAATATTCATCTATATATGTGGTATCATATTGAATATAGTCGGTTGTCTCCAATATTCAATTTCTCTCCCATTGATTTATGAATTCCTTTATTATAAATTTCTAATATTTTATGAAAAAAACAAAAATCCATGTTATTTAAATAGAAATAGAAATATAATATCGCAATGTACTTCATGACCTTTTATGTGATTCCAATCTATTTATATTTTCATTGTTGTGGATTCGGGGCATTATCCCCAACTTTTTGGCCAATTTTTTAGAATGATCTCACATTTAAATACTCGAATTCCTCATTGAAATAAATATGTACATCTCATAATTTTTCAACATCGATATTTTAATATTATTTTTAATTTTTCAACTCTTCTAGAACTGACTTATTTAGTGCATGAAACATTATCTACATTTTGGGTTAACACTTTCCTAGAGTTGGAGTTGGATGCTTCACAAATTGATATCATAATATCATTTCAACGATTTATATAATTAATATATCTATTTAAAAAATCTAATGTTTTATATGATAATTTTTCATCAATTTTTTTTATTTTTTCAATTTTTTATTGATAACATATTATTCAGTTTTAATTCTTAATTTAAATACATAATATTGAAATTATTATTATGATAGGTCACTGAGATCATTCATTCCAGTTATTATTTATTTATATTTTTATATTTATCTTCTTGAATTATCTTTATTTATACATGATATAATTATATATATTTCATTATTTATGTTTTATCTTTGGGAATGGGTGTTTTGAAATCTATGTAGAATTTATTAACTTTCTAAAATGCATGATTGACTTCCTTTACAACATTTTTAAACAAATAATCATCATGTTGTGTTATTTTTTAATTCTATATCATATTGAGTAAATAATTAATTACAAGGTATGATTGTTTCTTTTATATTTTCAGATGATTTTAATGGGTGTTATTGGTTCTCATATTTTTATTTTTGCTTTTTTAATTACATCATCCTTTTTCAGCATTTATATTTCATAAATATGTCTCTAAATGTATGTAAAAAAACTAATAAAACATAATCTAATTTTTTAATGAAAATCCATAACATAAAAATAAATTTTACTATGAGGATCATAAAACTCATATTAATCAAATATTATGCATAAATCATTAGAGGAATGATAATCAACTGATTTCTAAAGTTGGTTTAAACCTTTATAACTATATTTGACTAATATAATTTCATATTACTTCACCATATGTTTTCATTTTTTCTATTATATGAAATATATTTAATTATTATGGTACTTTTCGAGAAGTCAAAATATATTTGTGAATTCATAAAATATAATTCTTCCATAAAAGAACAGTTATAAAAAAATTTATATTTACTCTTTATTTGTATTAGAAAAAAAAATCGTGGGTAACTACTGTCTGAATAAGAGTTACAAATTGGATCTAAAATAAAATTTCGATAGTTCAATTGTTCCAATAAGTGGGAAACTATGCACTAAAATAAAAAATAATACATAATTTCCATCCCTTATATATATCCTATTAAAAGTAAATCTTTATTCAACAAATATGAATCTCAAACTCTGAACTATCAAAATATTTTTTTTCATCATAAAATATATTGCCATAAAATCGAATCACTTTCATACATTTTCTGTGTATCCCAATATTTTTTGAAACTATGATACACTATCATGTTAATCATAAGTTCACTACAATTTATATTATATTTTCATTATTTTTATTCAATGAATGTTACAGTTATCTTAGACCGTATCTTTCTTAGATCACAAACATCATTATACCTAAAAAAGACATATCATATTTTATTCATTCCTCTTCATAATTTAGTTTAAAACTCGGATTGATATGATAGTTCATTAAATGTGTAACATCTTTTAAAAATATAACAAATGGAAATTTTTTTTAAATATAAATTTATATAGCAAAAAATTTATTATAGAATTCTGTTTTTTTACAAAATAATTTCATAGTCGTAGTTAATATTTCTTGATTTTCATATCAAATTCTTCTAATTTTTATACATAAAAGAATAAAATATTCTATATGCTTCATCATTAGAGGAAACATATTCTCTAATTAATCAAAATAACTGATACTAAATATCATCCTGGAACATGATGATCACAAAACATATCAAGATATAATATCTAGAAAATCATTTTCATTTTGAAAACATTGATATAGAATCCTATAAAATCTATTTTTTCAAAAAAAAAATAAAGAAACTCTAAACTCTTTATTAATCATTTAGTCATGGAAAATTAATATTTTTATATAACAGTTCCACATAAAACCTTCTTAAATAATCATTAATCAAAATAATGTTGTATTTAATAGAAACTATCTCATTTTGCTTATAATTTCATCTATTATAATTTTCAGAATAGGATAAACTAATTTTTTATCATTAAAAAATGCGTTGAGTCGATATAAACCTTAATTATTTTTCAAAAAAAACTTATTTTCAGGTCTTAAATAATATCATTGATTGTTTGATCAATTATGAATTTTGTTCTTATCATAAAAACTTCCCCTCATTAGGTAGTTTTAAAAAACACTTTTTAATTTTTGTTTTATTTTCCAACTCATTGAATTATTATCAGATTCTAATTCATCAAAATCAAGGATAAAAATTCATTCATGAGTTTTTTATGTTAATATTATGATTTAAAAACTATTTCATATTCCAATTAATTTATAATTCATATGATTTAAAAACGTGAAACATGTTTTCATCCTATAGTACTTTGATAATTTTTATTATTATTGTATTATTAAAGTCATATCATGAATGGTCTATGTTATGAAATTATTATGATGAATACTTAAATTATGATCAGGGTTCTTCTTTTTTATATACAATCATTATAAAAACTTCAATATGTTATGAAAAATTATACTTTGTAAATGGACAATATTGTGGACTTCTAAATCATATTATTAGTAGCATAAGTCCTACGATAAAAACTAGAAAATATAAAATAATAACATTGGCACATTTTAGTGTTATTAAATGCAAGAAAATACATTAATAAAATAAAAAAATAAGATAAATCATTGCATAATGGCTTAAATTCCATGTGAGCTCCTTAGTTTAGTAGGAAATGCTTATTACCAATGAATTTTACAATTGTTAGTGAACTAAAAAATAACAATTTTAGAGGTATCCTTCAAATTATCTTATGATTGGTCTATAGATATCAAATACATATTCAAAACATCAAAAAAGCATCAAATGATTATTGAAATTGATCATATTATTATAGTATGAATTAAATTTATATTCATGATCATGTAGGACACTATAACTTCATTATATTAGTGAACTCTTCATCCATATTATGTGAATGATTTTTCAATAAATCCAAATACATCTCTAAAAAACTTAGACATTAAACTCAATGAGTAAAAACAATTATTTTGTTACAGAATATGAATTTTATACTTGCATTATTTCTCAACACACACAGACATATATATATATATATATATATTATCATTTTTTAAATGCTATATTCACTCAATATATAAGAATGTAATGTATGTTAAACCATAGGATAAAAAATCATCTTCTATTTTAACATCTCCTTTAATACGAATGTTTACAAATACATTTATTCAAATTCATCACCTTTTATAGAGTTAATATCCATCCCTACCAATATTATGATTTGATAGAAACTTCATAGATGTTCTCCGGATATATCATCCAAGGTATTATCAGATATGTAATTTTTTGGGTAGATCATTTATTAATATACCATGATATTACCTCTATATTTTTATATTATAATTAAATAATAATTAAAAAAATTTCATTAAACACTATAATGAACATTAATGTTATAATATTCAATATCCATATTATTTTTTATTTAAAACTTTTTCCATTTATCAAACTATGTTGCCTCCCAAAAAATAACAAAGAATATAATAAATTATGATTATAATATTATTTATAGTGTGGAAGAGTATATTTTTTTTCAATTTTTATCACACATAGACTATCATAGAAAATAATTCAGGTATCCTAAATTTTTTTATGGGCCTTTAACAATATTATTAACTAGAGCATTTCATTCCTAGACTATAAAAACATATTTATCTATATTTTATTGTTTTCACATTAATAGGAAAGTATAGTATTGACATCATGTAAACTATTATTTCCATAGAACTAAACAAAAAATCATTCATGGATATCCAAGTATCTGAATATTCAATGAAATATGAATCAATGAATCCCCTTACTAGATATTTCTCTTCGTAGTAAAGTGTTGTATCACATATTCTATTCATATATTGAAGGATCCTTTTTGGGGCTTCCTAACATGATTTCCTAGTATATTACATGAATCAATATAAAAATTCCACTCCATAAGCTAAAATTAGCCCAATAGAAATTATTATATACATCAAACTTTTAACCAAATAATACATATAAAACATATTCATGTACTAATATTCATCATCCATTACAAGAAAATTTTAAATATAAAACAAATATTATCAAAGATGTAGTTTTGAGATAGGATTAAATATAATAATATCGTATCTTTAAATGATTTTCATGATTTAATACATTTGGAATGGAATTAAATTTCCATCATTCATATTTATCTTATTCTTTATTCCCAAAATATATATAGTCTCTATTTGGGTGTTCGTCTCAAAATTCACCCCACATCATACTTTATCTTTTGAATTCATCATCTATCTTATTGGGAGAATACATTTTAATGCATAAATAAAAATAATTTGGTGAATATCACAATATTAAATTTCATTAAGTAACTACAGTGATCATTATTTTAATTATTCAAACATTCATGTAATAAAAACAAATTTCACTTTATATTCCAATTCTATTTATACGTTTTCACCTATTAATGATTATTAATTAATTTGGAAATAAAATTTTATGTTACTTATTCTATGAAAACCAATTCACTCTTCAGGTAAATTTTATCCACCAATTATCATCGAAGGAAGGAATAAATTAAATACATCTATATGACATAAATATCATTTAATGATTCTAGAATCATCACAGTCAATAGAGTTTTTTATCCACAATTTATAATATTTCAATGAAATAAATATAATTTATTTATTGAATCCTAATATCCAACTATTACACTTCATAGACAATATTTTGACACTATTATCTTTTTATATAATGCGCCCACTTATTATTAGTTTACATTTTCTTATTAAGTATGTGACTGAGCTCCAATATTATTTAGTTATTCAATGAACTCATCCCTCCAAACATCGTTGACATACATTATATGGAATCACATTATGTGGTGAACTATTCTTGTAATTTTATCTCTCCAACAACCCACAGGAGAATATTTTCCATGTTTTGATTCAAATATCTATAATATATTATTTACTCTAGTATATCTCTTATAATATTTTTTTGGAAATGTATTATATGGATAGAATAACATCTTCCTATAAGTACATAAAATTATGTCACTCTATCATGTTTTCCACTAAAATATAGAACTCTTTCTCTAATTTTCTTATCTATTGAACATTCTAATAAAATGACAATTTTTTAATCCAATGTTCTTATTATTTTTTTATTATTTCACTAAAAATGATCACCTTAATGTACTCCCGGATAGATTAACACATATTATGAAAGTGGATAATCCACAAATATTTCAATGTAACGTTTTGGTCTTTTTACTGGATCCCTTTATTGTGGTGAAAATCATAATTTCTAAATAGTTTTCTATTTTCATCATCCCCTAGTCTATAATATATGTTATAATAAACATAACAAACAAAAAATGGTTATATCTTGAAGATTTTCCTTTTATAATGAATCAATATTAATAAACACCATGATTAGGAATAATTTTAGGTGGATAACATCCTCCCATTTATAATAACCTAAATCTACTAAAATTTCATTCCACACTTATTATAATAGACTTATATTTATGAAATCTATAGATCTGCTGATTTTTTCCACACTAATGTCGTTACTTATTCAACAGGGAAGTCCCAAACTCCCAACCTGATCAATTATCACCAAATTCTATTCCAAACCAAATTTATTCCTCTATAGAGTCTCTATATTTGTTTTCTCAGGGCTATTCCATTCCATATTTTAAATGATTAAAGTGTTATATTCCATGTAAAAAATAATAATTTCTTAAAGATATTCTCATCATCGTGAAAAAAAACTATATTTCAACCATTTTCTTCCATTTAATGAACACTTAAAAAACATTGAAATTATCTTCAAAATGTAATACCATATATTTTGTAGCATTTTCAAAAAGCAATATACTATTAAGTGAAAAACTATGGTACATAACTTGGGAATTTAGACAACATATGTACAGGTGTGTTCCCTCTTTTTGAATGTATAATCCATCAATATAAATTCAATGATATTAATTTTGGATTTCCTTTAATAATACATTAATATAGTCACAAATTATATATTTTATTTTCATGTATTAGTATTTATTTATTTTCTAGAACCACCATGTTTCTCTAACTGAGATTACCAATACAATAGTTCTGATCCTCTATCAATATTGTACATTTGAATTAATTAATTAATTATGAGATTATAATGTAATAAATATTCAAATCCTTTACTACATTTGAAACCCCAATAAAAACCCTATGTTTAATTAAAATATTCTTTTGAAATATTTGTTACATGCTATATTTTTCCCATTTACTACATGAATTTGTGTTCTTCCAAAGCCATAATATATCTCAAATGTTCTTTAGATTGAAGGCTCCCCCATTCATCCAAATGATTTTTATATATCCTATTCAAAAAATCATCAGGGAATCAAGATAATATAAAGAACATAATTTACCAATTAATCATTATATATATTTTTGTTGCATCTCTTCTCTCTAGTTTAATATTGTAACCCACATTAGTGAACCACTATGGAAAATAATATAATATTAAAACATGGATAAAATCAACATTCCCCTATTACTATACTAGAAATATTTTAAATTTTTTATGTTTGTATTCTTCATGATAATTAAATATTAAACATAATTTTTTTATTTTCCATTTCCCCCACACATCCAACATAATGTTCCTTGGGAAAATACATTCATCAAATATTTTTTTAGGATTATATTATATGACATAATCTGATGGTCATTCTTTTTTGGTGAAATTAACTATAACTCGTCATTAATAAAATTATCATATGGTTATTCAACTTCCCTACACCAGTTATCCCCATCATGATATGGTTCTAGATGTAAAATATTACTAGTTCTCTATTTTTGGAAAAATTAATCACTACGGAGATCATCACATCATAGCTCCCAAGTAGAAATTAATTCAGAAAGCGTTTCCATATGTAATTCACTAATAAAACCGCAATAAAATTCAATAAACCCTTGAAAAATATATAAATCACTCCTGAGATATATATCTATAAACCCTTTAGAATATGTTATATTTATGAGCCACTATATCATGAACAATTTATTAAATGTTATATATTCATAATAAATTTTTTTAACTCTATTATTACTAATTTTATGTATTCTATACTAAAATATTATAGAGAAATTTTCGTTATTCTATTATCCATGATGAAATTTTTTTAAATAATGGTTTTGACTAAGAATATGTGTGGTTTTATCAGTTAATGAATGTTTTAACAATTTATTTTCAATTTTCATTGTATTATATGATTTTATAGAATATGATGTAGTAAATAAACTCATCATCACATTATCTGGTATAAAATAAATAAATTTTAAATAAAAAACATTCACCGGGAATAGATCTAATGTGGAATTATACTCAATAATAGGTCTCGTTATCCACCTAATAATAGATTATCATCACAGTATGAAGATCTACCTCTCAATTACAAATAGTCATTTGGTTTCCCACATTATATGTCAGGAGTTACACAAATCATGAAATATTCACACAATAGAATAAAACAACAGGATTATAAGATGAATAAGATAACCAACTAATCAAGGTTTCTTTTACTACAAAGGAAAATTATACACTACCATGAACATACAGAATATGCAAGACACGTTTTTTTAAAATGCGCAATTACATTTCATTGCACCGTTATTTTATAAAAAAAATAAAAATCAATGAAATAAGGAGATTCATCATACATGTATAAAATAATATCCAACCTTGGAATCTAACGCATATTCTTCTTCATATACCTCATGCATCATGAAAACCCCATGAATTTTTCTCATAATATAGCACAACTCGTCGCTTTATAAAATCTACTGCCTTGAATAAAACACATATTTATAATTCACCCATGATCTATATAATTGATGTAAACAATTGTAACTAATTCATATCCAATCATTCCCTTTTCGAAATAAAATATATAACAATTTACATGTCCTAATGAACTACGACATAAACCTTCAAAAACATGTTGAATCCATGACATAAAAAACCCAAGCCTATGATTATTGAAGAATTAAATCCAATTAGAGTATCCTAATAATAATTTTACCATATATTATTTAAATTAACGAAACCTTTAGAGATATAATCCATAAATATCCAAATATCTAAATTCTCAAAGTGATTACCCAAATCACCAACATCACACAATCAATTATGTGAGTCAATTTGTATATATCACATAATTTCTTATGTGAATCAATTTTTTTATATCACATATTCAACTATGAAATCAGTTTAGCAACATCGCACAATCGACTAAAAGTATTGAATAAGCTACATCTTATAATAAGATATGTGAATAAATTCAACAAATAAACAATATATATGAATAAAATAGTATTATTTACTAAAAATAGTTACATATATCTTTTGGATATGTGTATAATTTGGCTATGAAGAAACATTTAGTTATTTAATGAAATAATTCTATAAGAATCAATTCTATTATGTTACAGAAAAGCATCCTTCGACAATTAATATACGGAGAATAATTCAACTATATAGATTTATAAATAGGGATAAATCAACTAAATGATTCACTTATGTTACATAATCATCTATGTGAATGAATTATCAATGTGATCTTCTTATTTAGTAGAATCAACTACCTGAATTTTCATTTCTATATATTTACAAAACCTATAACTCACAAAACCTATATCTCTTCTAAAAAAATAATTAAATATAAAAAATTCTAGCTTGATTTATATAGAATGATAATTAGGTCACGAATTTCTTGAATTAATGAAAACATAATGTTTTTTTGTAAATAATTATAAAAAAACAAACACACCCAGAACCTTTAGATATTCAATATTTCACAAACCAAGAAATAAATATATGGGTTTATTCTATCTCCCCTTTGGATTTGTTGAAAAATATTTGAAACCACATGACTCAAAATGTGGCAACACATAAATCATAAAATGACATAAAATTAAAATTATATGTATACTAATATAACACTATATAATAATTTAATGTGTTTTTGGACATTTCCAACTATTTGATGAAATTCATTTTTAGTCCAAGTGACTAAAAAAATATTATTTTCAGACTCATAATCCCCTATTTTCTAGTAAACATACATCATCATATCCATCTCTCCCCATTTGGAAATATAATACAATGGACTAGGGTTGATCTCAAATCAACATATACTCATGTAATTTGAGAAGTATGAACATGTAATTTCAGCCTCAACTCCATGAATCTCTCAAATGGAATAAATTTTGTAATGGTATCTTCATGTTTTTATTTTGTATCAATATATTAATTTTTTAATTCACCTAATGATGTATTATCATATATAATATGATATTTAATGCCTATATCTATTGAATGAGAGTGTTTATCATGATTTTTTGGATCATTGACTGCACTATAATTATAAAAAATTATCTTCACCAGCCTCTAAATGTCATCCTGCAAATATACAAGATGAAAAATATTCATAATGACCATGTAATGTCATGGAAATATTCCATATACAATGAATAATATTTAATCATGTTCATTAAAATATTATTATTAAATTACTAACTAGCATTACTAGAACTAATAAAAAACAAAAAAACCTTCTGTTGATAAATCATCTTTATATTCACACAAACAATCTTTATCCATGTAACCATGTCTGTTTAGAATCCCACAAAATCTATCGAGAAATAAGTAAATAAATATTCCATTCACAAAACCCATTATTATATATAATTTATTAATTTATGACACCATAATATCAGGTTAACACATCAAACAATGATTCACTATATATGAAATATAAATTATGTATGATATGAGATACACAATAATGAAAATAATATATTCATATTAAATCGTATGAATATTTCTCCCTTATTTATCTATTTTAAACTTTCTTCCATTTAATATTGTCATATTAAAATATTATAAATCATATATTCCAAACAATCTAAATATTTCATCTTTATACTTATTTTAGTAATACATACTTTTAATTACTCTAAATTTTAAACTCAAAAAATATATTACTTAACGAATCCAAGACATGTAAAATTGATTCCCAATATTTATAGATAGTTCCCTCATAAGAATATTTTTTATTTAAAAAGATATTTCATCCACATATAAATTCAGCATAAATGTGTCTCTGTAGTTCTTAATCAAGTGTACATTTTTATACACATTTCTATTGAAATGCCCCATTTATCTCAAACATTTAAAAAGATTATTATTCTGGGACCTCAGTTTTTATTCAAATAATCACTAAACATTCATCAATATATAACCCATTATTACTTTATTATTGATAATGAATCATTATTGTTGTGAAAAAAATAAATCATCAACCATGTAGTATTCCAAAATAGAGAATTTACATCCTCTTAGTAGAACATCAAATAATTGTGAGTTTCTAACTCAAATAAAATTCTTATTGTATCTAGTGTAGATAACAGAGAAAAATTAATTCAAATTTCATTCCATAAATATTATAATAGCCTTTAAAAACAATCCCATCCTTTTCCCTTTTTACATATCCATTATCATTCATTTTTTTGAATACCAATTTTTCCGAATCCCAATATAGTTTTCTGTATAGTTACATGTCTCTTGAGGGAATTATTCTTAGTTTAATTGATTTATTCATTCATATATTTCAAAAATTAAACATGTTTGATAGCCTATTCCATTAATGTTTCATAGAATTGTTATATACTATTTTTTTGGTTCCAAAATTAAAGCCTCCATCAACTTTGAATGGTTGAATTCTGATAACCTATAAAATTCTGTTTTACTAAATGTCTTTTAACTTTTGAAAATGATTTCCATCACCATTATCACCTTATGTATCATCTATAGAATAATTTTATTTAGAAGAAGTAGTTTCTAGTATGATTATAGATTCTTTTTAAACCATATTTCTATAATTTTGCCTTTTTTATGTTTGATACTGAAAATGATCTTGAATTTATTGACTTCTTTTCTCCATACTTTCATCAATATATAAATGATAAAAGTTAAAAATATTATTCAATATTTTATTTAAATATATTTATTTATTTATATTAGATAAATAGACCATTAAGTAAAAATCAAAATATTTTTATTCAAAATATAATAGCCTTATGTTTTTATAACAATGAATTCCAAATTACTCAAAATATCTTTCTATATTTTTCATTTGGATTCACATATAATAGGTAATTGATTGTTTAATGGGTCTCAAAAGAAATAAATTGTGAATATTAATTATTTTAAACATTTCTTACTCTATAATTACTTTCAAACATTACACTATGATATGATAGTTCTACTTATTTCCTTAGTTCTCCCATTTTTCCTTCATAAAATACCATTTATCGGTTCTATATAAAGTATTCTATTTAAATTTTTTTTCTATTTTTATGATAATTGTTTTCAATTAATCAATCATAAATTAATTACCATTATCAAATCACATATTTTGTAAACAAAAGATCTTTTTTTAAATTATTTTATACAATTGGAATGAAATAAAAACCATAGATTTTTTCTTTAAGAAGTGGACATTGGTCATACATCTAAATTCCTCTATAAATGTTTTGAAATAAATATCACTGTGATGTAATTTATATATCATATTACTAAAATGATCAGTGTGGACTAATTAAAATGTTCTTGTGGATGTAATATACAACTTCTTGGGAGTATTATTTGTGTTGAATCCTTTTTGATAGGATCCTCATATTCTATCTTTATATTTTTTGAACATGATTAATTATCATAAAAAATAATTTTTTTGAAAATAATTATTAGGCTTATTTTGAACATATTCTAATTATTTTACAAAAAATCATATTATTTTATATAATTTTTATGTAAAATTTAATTAAAGGGTCACCAATAGAGAATAAAATTACATTTTTTCTTCCTCAATGGGGAATTTTTTAAATAACTTTTTTTTAATTGTAAATGTATATTTGTTGAATGTTACCACATTTCCATCCTAAAAAATATGACTACCAATATGAATTTTGTGTTATTTATCTCCAATATAATGAACATCATATGATTTTAAAATGATATTATAAATTTTAGTTGGGAAATTTATTTTGGTTTTCCTGGTAGAGTCATTACCAAATGATAATAATCCTCCATCATTACTCTCAATGATATCTAAAATTTTTTAATCGCTTGTCATGAGGGAACAACAATCACTATCAAGTATCAAAAAAAATTCCCCTTATATTCTATAAAATACAATTCTACATTGAATGTATTTCCTTCATTATAAACATAATCATATATCACTTTTTATATTATATGGAATATGCTAGGAATGATTATAATGCATTTTATTCCATTTATTCCCCTTTTGATCACAACAGTGTCATATATCATTTAGAAAATCAACCATTTTCTTTTTTGATTTCGACATGTATCCAGGTTCAATATTTTTCTTCTTTCATCACCAATATTTTTCCATCTTATTAGAATTATACACCCTATATTTTTGTCTTCACCAAGGTATAGACATGTAATACCAACATTAATATAGTTTTTTTGAAACATACCAAAACACAAGGAATAAATCTGAAATATAAATCCTCATTAAAAAAATATAGTTTTATATATTATTTTTATTCATATTATTTTACATTAGAAGAATATTTTGTGTCTTTATTCCTATCCCATTCAGAATAAAATTATAATTTAATGTTTCTATATCATATAGTACTCTTAAAGGAAATTTTACATAATTTTTGTATTATTATAAAGAACATTATAACATTAAACTACATTGGTATTGTAAAAAGTTTTGAAAACCTATTTTTAGAAGATAAATTTACAAAAAAAAATACCATCTACAGGGGAATATCTATTGATATTAATAATGGGATTGAATTCCAGTTTAATTAAGGTTAATTTTATCTAATCATTATGGATTTTTTCTGTTTAAATTGATTTGTTTCATCCATAAAAATGATATTTTATTCAAGATCAATTATTATATTTCCATATGAATGTGCTTTTAATGAATTATTTTTTTATCATTTACCTGAGGTGTCTCCCCTTTTGGTTTCTCATCACTTTCATTAACCAATTTCATAATAAAATTAACTGAAATTTATTCACTATTTATAAAAAAGATTTTTTCCTCTAGAAATACATCAGGTTCATAAATGAAGATGTATGTAATATCTCATAATTTCAATTAATTTTTTAAATTATATTTAATTATTTCAAGACGGAAAAATTATACATCTCATTATTTAGTGGTTTGGTGATCCATGAAAAGATTTTCAAACTTTTTTAAGGTAATTTAATTAAACGTGAGATCATGATTTTCTATCATTTGAATAGTTTCTCAGATCGAACATCTGATGACACATTTTAATTTTGAATGTTGGGATTAACCTATAAAAGACGTAACATTGGCCAGAAATGGGTGATCAGAAAAGTTATTTTTAGTAATTTTCGAGGAAAATAATAAATGAATTGAAAAAAATTATATTATTTTAATTGTCAATTTTTAGTGGTGGATGATGATGCCACGGGACAATGATGAGGAGGTGACGATGTGGATCAATATGGTTCATTAATGGCTTGCTGAACTTGCAATGTAACGATGCTTTAAGTATGTGTAACAGTGATAGTTCTTCTTTTATAATATAGTGTAACAACGCAACGTCACATCATAATGGGAACTTGGTGACATGATGATATTTATTGTTCGATGTGATAGAGAAATATGAATTAATATTTTGGAGTATTCTCTAGAGAACCTCTGATGAACATCCACCCTATAGAAGAATTATGAACATTGTCAGAACATTATCATCTTTGACTGCTTTCGATGATCGTAGCCAAGAAGCGATGTTGACGTCTTAAATTCCTATAGGACGAATGTTGCAGAATCATATGTCATAAAATATAGGGGTTATTTGATTTCAAATTTATACCCATCCTTATTTCAATAAGACGAATGCAGATTAAACCATGAGTAGGTTAATCTACGGACCTTGCGTTCTTGCGGGAGAGTGACTACTTTGGGGTTTCTTTATCTAGGATTGAATTATCATTAGTTTTGGATTCAAAATACCTTGACCAACCTTATATTGTAAAATTTTTAAGGTGAGGGAACGAGCTGAAATTAACATGGCCCGAGCTCCTTTTGTATGGGCATTCTTCGTGAAAAAACTCTTGAATTGTTGTCAAGACTAATATGGGACATTCCTGGTGAACACAGGCGCAAGCGGTACAAAGAAAAGACCACAGGTGAGGACCTTGTGGTCGGATGAATAATCTTCTAGTAGTGGCCTATGGTGATGACTGATGGTGTGAGGGGTCGCTTTACGATGGTGCGCCTGTGTAAGGGTCATGGTCACAGGGCTGCGACATAGTGGAAAAAGACACAGGAAAGTCCGTTGGCTAGAAGAGGCAGACATGATTTCTCGACTACGTCTGAGGGATGTATATGTATCACTAAGCCATGCCCCACATGATGGGCAGCGGTGTCTCCACTACGACTGATGAGGCACCCCTTGATGACACGTGGGACGATGGAGAAAAATGGAGGTGACGACCAGCCATGTCCATTGAGGTGGACCCATCCCCATCTTGCTTACTGGGTGGGGTGTGAACCGCCCAATGGGTCTGTCCCAAAACCAGCGGGATAGACTATGTCATTAAAGCTGTACCCACACCCTCTTTGGATTGGGAAAAACTGTACTAGTTCACTGGGCGACTGAATGAGATGGGCCCTTGTCCAACCGTGCTGGGTCTAGCGAGGCCTATTGGGCCTTTCCCTCTGGACAGGTTGAACCATACCGACCTCAAACTACCCCAGGTTAAGTCGAGTCAGTAATAAGGACCTACGGTATGTGGGATCCCTGGTCCGAGTTGGTCAATCTGGTTTGACCGGGCCAGACCTAACCCTGTCACAACTAGCCCACTTGTCACTAAAATGCTCGTATCAAGAAAACTATGCATCTGATTGATGAGAAGTTTGTGGCGTTAGGTCCCTATAGATGAGTTCTATATTTTTGAAGTATTCATGGTGACTTTAGTAGAATTTTATATTCAATTATTTGATGAATAAGTGGTTCCTCCATGCGCACTACGTACAAAACAATGCGACTAGCTTAGACCTGATGACTGCTGGCTTTTGTCCTAGTTGGAAGCACCTATCTATGACATGTAAGGACCATAGTGGGAATTACCTCATTGTGACATTAATAGACCTTGTTATGTGATTATAATGAGTGCCTTAGTTGTCCATTACTAGTGGGAAGCACCTCATTGTGACATTGTTGGCTTATAATACATGATAAGGGAGGGGGTACCAAAGTAGACAAAGGTTAGTGTTAATCACCTCTTCGTGACTTGGTAGCCCTAATATATGCCCTAGAGGAGGATTTCTCCATCAACTGTGGTGTTTTCTGATGTTACTAATGATGATACTATTCCTATGTAAGAATATTCTTGGTGCGAGCTATGTTGTGTTCCATGCATTACATTAAAGAACTGTTATGTGGTTTTCCATTTTGAATTCGTGTCGCTACTGAGTATTTTGTTACTCACCCATGCCCGATCTTCACATTCACATGTTGGGTCTACTGAAAATGACTAACATTACAACATGAGTTCTCAAGGAGATGAGACTAATGGATACTATGACAGTGGACATTATTGGCCTAGTACCATGAAAGACCCAGTAGGACTAGGAGGACATGACGTATACTTCATCTTCATGTAGCCTCACTACTCTCAAGATCATGTGGGGTTTCCTGTGAATGACCATCATAGTTTCCTTTTTTTAAAACTATTTTCAGTTCATGGTTGGTTTTGTATTCTTTCCCACTTCATTTTAGTTTTACATGCACTCAATGTTGTTTTATAGGTACTTGTTTCCCCATATTCAGTGTGTTAGGATGTATTTGGGCATGTTTGTTCATACATGTACTCAAAAAAGACTCCCACATGCATGTTTATGCATTCAGCACTAGTCGTCTCCCCTGGCCTTTCGGAGGCGTTCTCAGGTTAGTCATGACCCAGGCCCTGGTGGATGGTTCATGAAAAAAGTCGTATCAGAGGGTTCTTAGTTCTCCCTTAAAGACTGTGAGTCTGATGTTTTTATTGGGGAAATAGTGTCACGTTTTACTAGTATAAATTTCAGATTTTGGGAGTCCAGTGTTGGTGAGAAGACTGGCGTATCCATACACCTGGAACGTGAATTATAGTTTATACAAAATATATGAAAACAAAATTTTCATAACTGTCTCCTTATTTTGTAAAATAGTCTGTTCAGTAGGTGCTTCCTTCTATCCATGGTACATATTGATCTATAGTAGGATGCCTCCATATAGAAGACCAGTCAGGATCCTGATATGAGGTCGTGAGGACAACCCTCCTAGCGATGAGGTGTCCATACATAGACCAGTTCTAGTGATGATCCCTCCGGATGGTGCACCATTGCAACCACCACCTAATGGTAAGAATCTACATCCTAAGGATCCTAGAAAGGATGTTCATAGGCTTAGTGCCCTACATGAGTTTCAGAGATAGAGATATTCTAGGATTAGGGGAGAGACAGATCCTTAAGACATTGAAGACTTGATGGAGGATATGACATGAGTCTTCGGCTTAGTGATTTCAACACCTGACCAATTTATGATCCTGGAAGTGAGCCTTCAACTGGGATCAGTAGAGATATTTTGGAGTTTTACCGTCTAGACTCATGATGTGGAGACCCTAACTCTAGTATATTTCTAGAGGCTTTTCCAGGAAGGATTTTTTTTCCAATATATAGTTCTATGTGTGCATCCAGGAGATGCTCCACTGACTATAGGAAAACATGATGGCGGTTGATTACTTGGAATGGTTGAAGGATCTTTCCTACTACTCCATAGATATGGTGTGAGACACTTTATTCAGGGCTCAAACCTTGGATCAAGGACTCAATCCTAGTATTAGGTCTTCAGTGGTGTCTCTCATCATCTCTACCCCGGACGGGCTGCTAGAGTGATCCCCTCTGATGGAGATATTCTTTGTGGGGATGGTTCCCACAACAAGAGCAACCAGTAGCCCCCAGGTGGTGGATTCTTCGGCAGGAATCAGACAATAGATGTGTGGGCCCAAGCAGGACATGTATTTTAGATGATGACCCTAGGACTCAGTGCTAGCAAGGTGAAGCTCCCAGGCTATAGGGAGTCAGACAATGGCCATGATATGCTACTCGTGCAGCGGGTAGGGAAATATGGAATGTTATTACCAGAACTATCGTACAGTTGGCCAGCCGATATTCGAGGGTCTGCTCAGGAAGAATCATTGGTTCGAGTGAGGAGGTATGTAGGTTGGTGGACGTGGCATGGGAGCAGGCTGAGCGGCAGGTAGTATGAGATGGTTTAAGGTGTTACCAAACACACCCCCAGGTGGTCCACCCCAACCTCAAGGAGCAGGAAGATGGGGGAGAGCTTAGCTCTAGTAAATAGGGGCTTATGACAACATTTATTCAGAGATGATATGAGGTATGATCTATGTACTCTCTACCATAGTTTTTTTATTTATAGACATAGGTTATAGTTACTCTTTCCTTACCACGTCTCTTGTTTGGAGATTAGATATTCTAGTGGAGCTATTGGCTTGATATCTATGGCTAGATACTCCTACGAGAGAGGATTAGATTATTACACTTTGGTTTTAACAGCGTGATATTTCTCTTGTAAGTGATATCTTCTGCTTGGATCTCCTAGTAGATGTGTTGAGGCATTATGACTCCATCTAGGTATGGAATGGTAATCCATAATAACTGATCAGATCTATTTTTTTAGGTATACATTGTCATGTGACCGTGGAGATGGAACCAGGTTTTCCTTCACTGGTGAGAAAGAAACCCTTGCAGCCAAGAAAAACTCTCTATGAGGAGGGTATCACAGATCACTCACTAGTGAGGTACCCACACCATAGGGGAAATGGATGCGAAGAGTCCATGAATCCCTATAATGGTGGAAGAGTATGAGGATATACCGAAGACATCCTTCAGGTTGTGATATGGACACTATGAGTTCATGGTGATTCTGTTTGGCATGAATAAGGCCCTAGTACTGTTCATGGGCCCCATGAATAAGATCTACTAGCCCTACCTTGATCGGTTCATTTTTTTCTTCATCGATGCTATCTTGGTGTACTCAGCGTCAGAGGAGGAGCACCTTGTACAATAGTAGATATTCCTGGATACACTTCAAGAGCACAAACATTATGGTAAGCTCTCGAACTATTAATTTAGGCTTTGGGAAGTCCATTTCTTAAGACACATAATCTAAGAGTTTGGAGCTATAGTAGTTCCAGAACATATTTAGGTGGTTCTTTCATGGGATCCACCAAAAAGAGTGACAAATGTATGGAGATTCCTTAGGTTTCCTGGTAACTGTTAGAGGTTTGTCAAAAACATTTTTAGGGTATCAACACATTTATCAGCACTGACTCCGAAGTGAAATCCCTTTTTGTGGACATTGAAATTCAAAAAACGTTTCTAAGAGATGTTGTGGAGACAAAACATTTCCCCTATCTTGAGAATACCAGGGGAGGGCATTGGGTAATTTGTTTATTACAACACATCAGTGACTGGGATCGGTTTTCCTAATGCAGGATCATGGAGTGATCGCTTACGGCTCACAGTAGTTTCATAATTATGAATAGAACTATGCAACCCACTACATGGAGTTAGACGCGGTGGCATTTTCCCTAATGACATGTCGGTACTATTTGATGGAAGAACCATTTTGAATTTACTCCGAACACAAGATTCTAAGTTATATATCCCCCCAGAAGGATTGGAACAAGATATAGAAGTGGTGGATAGGGTTCCTCCAGGACTATGATTTTGAGATAGTCTATACTACTCAAAAAGAAAATGTGGTGGAAGACACACTCAACTAGAGGTCAAGTCTGTAGCTACTGAGTGGGGAAACAGAGTAGTTACTCACGATGTGGATATCCTTCATTGATTATGGTCACAATTCTTACCTCTAGTTGATTTATGCTACTCCTCCACTCATATAGCATTTCTGGGAGGCACAACTGGGGGATGTTTACTGAAATACAAGATGTTCATAGATATCCTCAAGATGGGTTCTTGACGGATTTTCAATTGGTTGGGAGCATGAAAACCCTTTCAGAGGATGAACCATAATAATAATGGAGTTTCAGGGAGAGGTGTTGAGGGGGTTTCATACATCTCCCTTGAAGTAAATAATCGAGGGGAGAAGATGTACTCGGACCTCCGAAGCCTGTACTGGTGGACATCGATGAATAAAACAGCAGTCGAGTTTGTTTCACGATGCCTCATTTTCCAACAAGTGAATGTTGAAAACCAGGTAACCCCAGGATTGACTCATACACATGAGGTACTAGTGTATAAATGGGAAAAAATATCGATAGACATCATGCCGGGGTTACCATGTATGTCTCGATGTCACATCTCGATTTGGGCGAATATTGACCAACATTCCAATTCGGATCACTTTTTACCCATAAAGGAGAAGGGATATGTAGTGGTATTAGTATGCCTCTACATCCATGAGATAGTTCGGCTTCAAATTCTTCCATCAACAATCATCTCAAATCAAGATGCCCATATTACATTATAGTCGTGGAAGGGATTATAAGAGTTGTTCAAGATGAATATTCATTTGAGAAAAAATTTGTTTCCCCAGATGGATGGTCAAACAGAGCATACCATACAGGACATTCAAGAAATTCTTCATGCTTACGTCTAGTATTTTTTCATTGTTGGGAGAACCAAATTCCACTTGTTATGTTTTCATATAACCCAACCTATCACTCCACCATTGGCATGGAACTATTTAAGGCTTTGTACGAGAAACCTTGTAGATCACTCATATGCTAGACATACCTAGGGGAGTCGAAACTCATGAGTCCAAAGTTGGTATTGGCTACCAAATTGAAATATTAGATCGTCGGGGAGTGAATGAGAACTACATAATGTATTAGGAAGACTTGTGCCAATAGGAGAAGAAGATCCTTGGAATTAGAGGAGGGAGATCATGTTTTCTATTTGGCCTCACCCTGATGAGGATTGCGGAGATTTGGATGGGGAAGAAATCTATCAATGAGGATCGTTAGACCTTTTTAGATCCTAAGTGGAGGTGGTGATTTGGCTTACCACCTAACTCTTACCCCACAGATGCACTGAGTGAATTATGTTTTCCTTGTGTCTCAACTGAGGATGAACATTCATGATCAATCACATTTAATCGACTGGGGTGATATGGATGCAGATGATTGGGTGACATTGTTGGATATTCATATGGAGATAGAAAATAAATAAGAGAGGCTCCTATGCTGGTAGTGGATTACTATATTGTGCATCTAAAGGAAACATAAGAATCATAAGGAGAGAAATTGGAGATGGAGGCTCAGATTTGTTCTTAGTACCCCTATCTTGTGTTTAATTATTGTTTTGGATTTTTGGGATTTAAATCCCATAGGTGGGGAAAATTTAATGTCTTGGAATTTGAATGTAATTTTTTTATTTATATGGAATTGTTTCGAGATTTAGAAATTTGAAAAAATGTGATTCAGAAGTCTAGAGAGCCCCTAACAGATTTTTGATCATTTTTAAGGTACATTTAGTAAACTTGCAATTGAGATTTTATATCATTTAAGCCATTACTTGGATAAAAAATCTATTGAAATAATTGAATTCAATATTCTAGGATTCATTTAGAAATGATTTATCATCATCCTGAATGGGCTGAGTAGAAAAGTTATTTTTTGGAATTTTTGAGAAACACAAAAAAAAATTTAAATAGAATAATTTAATTTTCTTTCTCACTTATGAGTGGAGTATGACTACACTACAGAGCAACAATGAGGCAATGATGATTCACATAAATGATTATCATTAATATCTTATTAAACATGCAGCGTAACGATTTGTTAATGATGTGTAACAGTGACACTATTTCGTAAATAAAACAGTGTAATGACAAGACATCACATCATAATGGGAACACTGCAACGTGCTTCTATTTATATTTAGACTCGCTGGGGAAATATGTATTAAAAATTTGGATTGTTTTCTAGTGAAATTCTGATGTAATTCCACCCCATAGAAGAATGAAGAACACCATCAGAACATCATCATCTTCAATGCCTTTCTAAGAACGAAGTCAGGAAGTGACAACGAGGTCCTAGATTTCTTGAGGATTAAAGTCATTTAATCACATGTCTTAAGAGGTAAGGGTTATTTTATTTTAATTTTTTTCACTATCCATTTTTCAAAATGACCATCATAGATTAACGCACGAATAGTTCGATTGGTGGTCCATGCATTCTTGCTGGAGGGTGACATCATTGAGGTTTATTTATCAAGGATTGAATTATAATTGTTGTTCGAATTAAAAAACCTAGACCTCCCTTGTGTTGTTAACATCTATCACAGAGCTCACTGGCTGCCATGAATAGGTCCTAATCCCCTCTACCATGGGTCTTCTTCGTGAGCATTCTCTTGAATTGTTGAGAAGACGTATTTGAGACCATCGTGGTGGAGAGGACGTTCCCTAGAGAAAGTAGTCCCAAGCGGCAATAATAACAGACCACATGTGTGAACATGGTGGTCCAAGGAAGAATCTGATGCCATGCCAGCATCGGCAGAGGCTCTGGAGACATCCAGAGGTGGCCCAAAGCAGTGGTCGTGGGTGGGAGGTGGCACATGATGATTGTCTTCCAAAGGAAGATCCTGGACTCACTGGTCCTTAGTGTAATGGAATAAGCCTATGTTTGGGCCTACGGTTGGACACAGTTTACATGACAACCCATCCGTGTATGAGGTCCACAGAAGTAGACCAAGCCATGTCTTATATGATGGGTCATGGTTTCATGACTTCCATAGAGGAGGCGCCCCACGGAGACCCTCGGGGAGATGGCAGTGGACGGCCAAGTGTTGGGTCGCATCCAGCGAGGCAGACCGGTCCGACTCTTGTGGACTGCATGGGGTGCAAACTACCATATCGGCCATACCCACTCCTCACCACGTTGTACCCACATCTCACTGGGATTGAATTGTGCTAGAGGCCTGGATTCGCACCCATCAGGCTGTACCTATGCCCTATGGGACTGAACGACAAAGGCAGGCCAAACCCACGACATATTCAGGCCGGGCCGGACTACATTATATCACCGGGTGACTCGGTGGGCTGGACCCTCAGCCAATCAGGCCAGGTTTAGCAAGGCCTTTCGGTCATGGCCCTATGTCCATTCCAGAACAGATAGACCTCGACCCGCACTAGGCTAGGTCGAATACATCTTAATGAACTGGGGTATGATGGATCCATGTTCCTGGATGGTTGGGTCGGTCTGACCGTGTCGAAGCGGGCCCCTCGCAATAGGCCCTTAAGTCAGTAAAACGACTGTATTTTTCAAACCACACATATTTATGATGATCCGTATTAGGTATTTGGAAACTATCGACAAGGAAAATCTTTTAGAAGGAACTATGATGACTTTTATAGAAGTTCATATGACAATAAGGGCTTGAGGATTATATTTTCCTAGCGAACTATGTACAGAACTCTGCGATATACATAAACCTAAAAGAATCTATCTTTTGACCCAGTGGGAAGCACCACTCTATGAATTAGAAGTCCCATGGTGGGAAGTAACTCTATGTGATTTTTTTAGGCCTATGGTACACAATTACAACGAGTACCATATTTGGCCTTGACTAGTGGGAAGCACATCTCTGTGACTTTGTAGCACCATGATATACGATCGGTGAGGAGTAACTAAGCAGTAAACAGTAATTTGGAAGCACCTCTTTCTGACATGGTAGGCCCATTGTACTCCCTAGAAGAGGATTCCTCTAGCTACCCTAGTGATCAATGATGTGACTGATGATTCAGCTATTACAACCATAGAATATATCTAGTGTGAGATGTCTTGAATTTCTTTCTTTTCATTGAGGAATTGATTTGTAGTTTTTACTATTTTTTTTGGATCCCTACTGAATACTATGTTACTCACCCCTACACTGGCTTCACCTACACGTGTTGTGTCTAGTGAGGATGACTAAATTTACGACAGGGGTGCTTAGGGAGATGGGACTGATGGATGGTATTATTTTGGACGTCGTTCCCTAAGACCAGGAGAGTCATAATAGGATCTGGTAGACATGACATACTTCGTTGGCATCATATTAGCTTCACTACTCTCATGATCGTGTGGGGTTTTCTACAGATGGAAATCAGAGTTTCCCTTTTATACATTCTATTTTTAGTTCATTGTTTTGTTTGTATTCTATCCCACATACTTTCAGTTGTACATTCAGTCAACATTGTTTTAGTGGTACTTGTTTCCCCCTTTTCTGTTTTTTGGGATGTGGTTGGGAGTGTGTGTGAATAATGGTACTCCTGGAAATGCCTCCCACATGTAGGTTGACACCTCCGGTGCTAGTCTCCACCCGTTGGCCTTCGGGAGACGGGCCTCGAGTAGTCATGACATATGCCCAGGGGGATTGGTTGGGATAATTTATTCATTGTCCATTTATTATTTATCTTTATCACGTGTAATGGAATCATATGTTTTATGGGATCAAGCCATAAAATTTTAAAATATTTAAATTGATTATACATACAATTCATTGTGTGATATCAAACTCATTACCTCTTATTTTTTCATCATATTGATTCTTTTCATACATGAGAATGAGTTGATTCATCTACATTATTTTGACAAATAATTATAAATTTTCCTCTACTTTATTCCTTGAGTATTTTTTTAATTTTTATATTCAAAATTAAATAATTTCTTATTTGGACAATAAATTCCATTTTTTACTATGTCCATTACTTTTACAAAATATAGCTAATAAATAAACACTATTCATACTTTTCCCCTTTGAAAAAAATAGTATTGAATGAGACAACTCTTTGATGATATTATTCATTATAAATATCACCATAGTTTACATCCTCTACATAATAAATCATATTACTCCTGGATTCTAAAACCATTCCACATTTGACATTCTCCTTGAATACTAATAGATTTTTCATTTCATAATTGATGATAACATCAAGGAACTCATAATGAAACATATATTCGCTATTTTAAGAGTTGAAGTTATAGGATTAAATATATCTAGAAAAGTTTTCATTATCATTTTCATAATATTGGAATCATCATGCTATCTAAAAAACCCTAAAATATAACTCAAAGGCTCATTTTTATTAAGTAATGAAATCATCAACACATTTATCCTCTTTCATTTTATGTTTTTTTGTTTTATTATCTTGATATATTGCAATATCTCCATTACTTTGATATTACTATTAGAAATAAAAAACATTTTATCCTAGATTTCATGTGTAATTTTTTCTATTATAATGGTGTATAACTTCTATAATAATGACCTAAGATTTTGAATTTATAATTATCAATCTACATATATAAATTCATCATTGAAGAAAAAATCATATTATAATCATTTATAAATAGTTTAATTCCCATTGTAACTTTTAAATGAACATTCATTTTATGATGAATGACATTTGGCAATATTTGATTCTTCAAAATATGATAATTTTAGTCATCATATCAAAGTAGACCTCTAAAATTAAATAATTTAATATAATTCATTCATAGATAATAATTTCGTAGATCCTAAAGTGATAACATTATCTGATTACAATTAACGTTCCTAGTATGGTTGATATCCACCACATATAAGGAGGTTGAATTGGGGAGAAATTTTTTATAATTTCATTTAGTAGAAATAAATTTATATAAATTGTTAGAGTATGTTTTACAAAAAATTGAAATTACAGAGCCTCACAAGATCATGAATTAAATAAAAGAAAATGTAAGACATTTTTTCTTGTTTTTGGACTATTGTGGAATCCTACTCCTTTTCATGGTGGATTATCTCCCCCAAATTGTGGATCATACTTATGATATGAACATGTGAGGTTCCGTTACAAGAATTCATGTGACATATGAAATACATATTAGCACTCAATCCAAAAATTTGAATATCACATTATAGTATAAAATATTAGTACATGATGATGATGATGATCACCAAATAAATCAGGTTTCATTAGATAAAAATTATATTGATCCACTTCCATAAGACTCTATAATTTTAGATTATGAATTTCTCATAGTGTCGACATGAATTAAATAGAACACATTTTCTCTTAATTAAATATAATTTCTATAAAGCGTTAGATTTATAATATTTTAATGGATAAATATCCATCATCAAATTTAAACATCTATTATTGTTATATTCTATAATAGAGTAGAAAAAAATATTGACACCCTAATTCATAACCATACAATCTTCCTCACTATCTCATCTTCTGAAATGATGAAAACATGAGACCCTAAATACTACATGATCTCTATAACAAAAATATATATATTTAACGGTATCATGGGTTTTAATTTCTATTTTACATTGTAATTATTTCTCAATTTATTTATCCTAATGAACCACTACATAATACTTAAAATAATTCTATAATAATATTTTTAACCGCAATCTTATGATTACAAAATTATTAAAAATTATCCAAGAATCATCGTAATATTTTCTCTTAATAATATTTAAATTCAATAAAACTAGATAATTTCAATCCATATATAGAAAAATGAATTGGATATCTGATTTCGTAAATATGTAAAATCAAACACTTGACTTTGTGAATCAATTTCCCTATGTTACAAAATTGCCTATGTGAAACATTTAAGATTGTTGAACAATAATATATGAAAAAAATTCATTTAGAACACACAATTAACATTATGAATGAAATTTTCTATGTCCCACAACTGGAACATTAATCAATTTGTATAAATAAATCCATTGAATACATGATCCAAATCATCTATGCCACTGAAGAAAATTTCATGGATAATTCGGATAAATATATCATTTTCATTGTAAAATATTTTAGATACATTTTTTTAGTTATTTAGCTAAATAAAAATTGTTAGTTTCCTATAATATTAGGTTTTATAATGGATGAAATGGATATGAGATTTACCAGCACAGTATAAATTTCAATGTTAATTGGCCATGCGAATTTTCAATTCATCAATTTATCTAAAATAATGTTATATATTTTAAAATTTACCCAAACTCAGTGAGAAAAACATTATTTTACCACCATCACTTCTAAAAAACTAGCTATAATCTGGAGACATTCTTCCATTGATATATTATTTGAAAACTCATATGAAATAACATTAGAATTAATGATCTCCCCAAGAGTTTTTTTATCAAATCAGATATCCCAAAATCACAAAGTGCCATTTTATATTCATTCTTTCCCAAACTAGGTAAAACAACTATGGGGTTATTCAGATAATATCCCATATAGGTTTATATCCATGTACTAAAATTATTATTTCACCATTAGAACTAACATCATTATGGGAAATAAAACATCAGTTTCCTTATGAGTAAAATGTTCTTAAATCTAAAACCTGCATATTTTAAAATCAATTACATCATACATATGAGTTGTAAAATAACAATCAAATGATTAAATCACACTAATTAATCATTTCCAATAATTTCAATGTCATTAATCATCTAAAATTGAACACATTATTTTATATTAATTTTCTTTGTGAAAAATTGATAATTGTTTCTAATAATAGTTTTCAAATTACAAATAATGTTTAACAAGATGTTAACATAGAAATATGTACTGTAAAAAATAGATCATCTTACAAATCCCCCATGATAATATGTATCGAGAGTATTTAGACATATCATCCTTGACACACTGAAATTTACATTAGTTGATTTTAAAAATACCAGAATTCCAAAATATATAGGGAAATAAAGGGGAAATGAAACACTGACTTGGAAAAATGATTAACCTACTCTAATTATTGATTCCTATGTGAATTATAGAAACTTTTATTCATTACTTATATTTACTAGATGATATAATTTATTAGAAAAAATATATCTCTATGTATAACTAATATATAAAATTTTTATATTTAATCACAATATATATTTTTCAGCATTATCCATATAAATGTTGTGCATTTCCAAGTGATCCCTATCACTTATATATTTTGTGTCATTCAATGAACATTAAATACCTACTCCCATAAAAACACGTGTCATTATGAATTGTTAAATAATATTTATTAATTACCCAATGAACCTATTCATTACTATACAACCAATACAATGATGATCTATTTTAAAATCACGATATGATAGAAATTCTAGAGATCCTTATGTAACTGTAGAGGATCCATGATCACTTTCCAAACACCACAGTTCTTTAACATCCAAAGAATAAAAATTTGGGACATTAATTTATGGAATGAGTTACAGGTACACTGAAAAATTAATCTCCTCAAAAAATATAGACCATGTATTTCTTATCCTCAACATAAGAAAATAATAATTTCATAAAAAATTAAAATTACCAACATTTTGGAGTATAAATAACCAAAAAAATTGGTAAGAATTTTTTTATATATAATTACCTGAGTGAAATTAAATATCAAATGATTTCAAGAGCTTTATCAAAAAATTAATTATTTTTCTCCATGACTGTTTCATTCAAATAGTTTTATAGATTGATATATTATTGTAATTTTTTATAAAAATTGTTAATCAAAATTTGTATAATTAAAACCTATTCCATAAAACCCCCCACACAACCAGAAAATTATTATATTTTTACCCATGAATGGTGTTAATAAGTGAGATCATTTTCAATGTTATATTTTTTTATGGCATGTAAAATGATGGGGATCAATTTGAATTTCATATTCCAATAAAAATAAACAATTTTGTACTATATTGTATTATATGGTATACTATTATAATCTAAATTATTTTGATTGATAATAAGTACCATATAAACTATATATGACATTATACTTATGGAAACTATGTTATTTACTTTGTTCTTAAAACATGATTTATTACATAAACATCACATGATACAAAATATATGATGGATATTCCTAGTGTAGATGGGGCTTAGGATCATTACATAACATCTTAAAACATTAAATACAACATCTTTATTGAAAAATTCCTTTATATGACCATTATATTCCCTCGTACATAGCATTGAATGGGATAACCTGTGGACATGAATATGAAAAGGGGGTGCTATAAAGCCCTGTATAGGAATTAACATTGAATAAAATGAGGGATAAAATACAAGTTATAAAATAGGAATATCAATGGATATCAAGATAAATATGAACCTAAAGTCATGATAAAGCATGATAATCATAACATAGAAATGTGGAAACAACACCTACATGGAATTATCATAAGTCAAGGCTCGTTGCACATAGAGCATGAGTAAACCCTCATAGCACATAAAGCACGATTAATCTCTCGTTTCACTTGAATTATCATGATTCAAAACTCATTTAACATTATTTATCATGATACTATAATTTTCCCAATTCATTGGAGCGCAGTCAAGGCACACCCTTTCTGAACATTTCTTTTCATGCATAAGTGTGCCACGTGGATCATACCACATGAAAACAATCATCATTATTTACTAGACGATAAAGGGATATGTAATAAATACATGAATCATAATAATAAATATTTAAATGTTCATAAAATTGAATACCCTTGATAGATAAATGGACATGGTATTCACTACACAATTACATTGTCTTGGAATATTGTGGTGTAATTTCTCCAGCATAACGACATGAAATAAGAAATCTAAAAAAATGGTTGATGAGGAAGAAATGGGTTAATCATCCTATTTAAATGAAATAGACAGTAAGGGGGCCATATAGATAAATTTCATAACAAACATAATAGAATTTAGATGCATAATAAAAAATAATTACTTGGATGAAAAAGAGGAGAGAGAAATCCCTCAGGGAATTCCGTCTTTGTAACGGGTGTATATGGGAGGAATTAATGAAAGATAAATGGGTATCCCATCGTCCAAAAATAAATATGGATGTATGGGGGAGGGGATAAATCATACCCCAACATTTTTAATTCATCAAATTGGGCATAACAACTTATTGAAAATGGGACATAAAAGAGAAAAGAAGAAATCCCTTACAGGGATGTGTGATCTGAAAGGCTTGGGAGAGGCTTAAGAGAGGCTTCCTAGGAGATTGGGGAAACTTTGGAGGATTCTAGACAATGGAGGGAAGTGGTTGGACTAACTTAAAAGACTTATAGTCAATAGTTGGTTGGAAATTTTGACGGTTTATATATGAAAGGAGAGGGAATTCTTTATTATTTAGGTTTGGGACACCTCCCATTATACTAATAAAAACTGAAAACCAGAACATGGTTTTTGCCCATGTATTTTTTACAAAGGGGAGTGGAAAAAATATTTTATATGTAAAATGTACTAACCTTTAAAAATCATAGGGTTTCTTATATGGAGGTGAGTCAAACTCTCAAGGAGAACAATTAAAACAGACAAAATGTTTTATAAGCCATGAAGGGTCCACTTAGGCTTTCAAAAAAATAAAAACAACCAAATTCACAATATTTTAATTGTAAAACATATATATGACTAACATAATTTTTATATTATTTTATTATATCACTATTGGGTCATTATGATGTCATAAAACACATTATATATTTAAACGATATTTAATTTTTACCGAAAAATTCGACTGTCTCAAAAAATATTGAAAAATTAACCATTGGATAATTTCGATATCCTGACTCCAAAAATTAAATTCATTTTATCTAAATAGTATTATAAATATGTGAGTTTTTACTTTTAAAATAAATGCTGAAATTTATCGAAAATTCCTGGGTGTTGACAAAAACAGCATTCAAACTTTAATAAAAATTACAATTGAATTCATAAAATTATATAATAATTTATATTTAATATAAATTAATATATATAATAATAATATTTTATTATGATATTATTTCATTCTAAAATCCATTCATTCATCAAAATATATTTCTTAGTTGAATATTAACTAAAAATACTATTTTCATTTTAAAAACTATTTACGAAGTTACAATAATAAAATGAATGTGTATTCCTTATTTTATTAAAAAATAATGCACATAATCATAGTGCTAAGGTCTTGTTACATAACCCCTTATAAGAACCACATAAGACCAAAGGGTATGGTGTGAGATGGGGACAGACTCTAAGGGTGGCTTAGATAATGTCACTTAAGTGCTAATATCTATTAACATCCACTTCTCCCGTTGTGGGTTCCGCTCAAACTTAACGTGTTCATCACATCCTTTTCCTAGGTAAATTGGATTTGTTAATGACCTATATTTATACTAATGAGAAGATCACTGTTCGACAACTATATTAGTAATAGTCACAATTAATAACAGTATTTTGAAATCTTGAAATATAAAACCAAATAAGATCACATTATATAGAACCATAATATGACATTTAATTAGATCAATAGGAATTTTTATTAATGAATGATTGGGTCATTACAATCTTTACCCCTTTAGAAATTTCACCCTCAAAATTCCTTTTTCCCAAACTAAAACAGATGTGTGTAACTCTGCTTCATCACTTCCTTAGATTCCTACATCTATTCTTCAAACTTGTGGTTTTACCACATCACCTTGATGAGGGGAATTATCTTATTTTGTAGAACATTTTCTCTACTATCTAATATCATCACTAGTTTATCCTCATAAGAAATATCATCCTCTAGCTATACTACCTCTGAAGAGATTACATGTGAAGGGTCTGGTATGTAATTATTTAAGTGGTATACAAAAAATATATAATGTACTTTGGAAATGGTGGGTGGAAGTGCTATTTGATAGGCCACAACCCCATAACGATCCAAAATCTTGAAAGGGCCTATGTACCTGGGACTTAACATTCCTTTTTTTCCAAACCTCATGACCTTCTACCATATAGATATAAGTATAAGAGTCATGTATCCATCATTAAACTCATGGTCTCATCGATGATTATCTGCATAACTCATATGTCGACTCTGGGATGCCTTGAAATGTTATTGAATTATTTTCAATGTCTCCACCATTTAGTCGACCATATCTTGTCCTAGAAGCTTACGCTCACAAACTTTATCCCTACATGCCAGTTTTCTACACCTTTTCCCATAATGGTCTCTATATGGTGCCATTTGGATTCTCTAGTGGAAACCATTTTTATAGGAGAATTCAACAAGAGGAAGATATGGATCCCATCATCCATTAATGTCCATTTTTCATGCTATCAACATATCCCCAGGTGTTTGGATAGTCCACATAGATTTTCCATTATTATAATGATGATAAGCTGTAATGATGTTCAGCTCAGTATCCAGAGCATGTTGATGACTCTGCCAAAACATAGAAGTGATTCTTGAAACTCGATTGGATACAATAGATATTGGTACTTCATGAAGCCTTGAGCTTCCCTGTTATATATCTATCCTAGTTGATTCAACAAGAAATATTCCATAATTCTAATAAAGTCTGTAGACATTGTAAGATAATCCACAACATCCCAGATCGCATTGTTGTCTTTGGTTTTCTTCGGATGTCTTGTGAAAAAGTCCATGGTGAATTTCTACCATTTCCATGCTGGTATGGTTAATGGTTGAATAAACTCCTTAGACCTTTGACTCTCATACTTCACTTGATGACACACAAGGAACATTGATTTAAATTCATCAATCTCCTTCTTCAAATTATCCTAGTAGTAATGCTCTCAGAGATCTTGATACATCTTTGTGTTTTCTGGGTGAATATGGAAATTTTAACTATGTGCATCATCCAAAAGATCTTTCTTTAGCTCTAAACATGATGGAACACAAAGTCTTTTCCCAAATCTCAAAATTCTATCCTCATTAAAATTCAACTCCGAGGATTTCTCTCTTCTGATAGCTTCCAATTTCTTCTGAATTACTACATCATCCCTTCGAGCATCCTTTAACCTATCCTACCGAGACAGATGAGAAATCATTTGTTAAAGGATTGATGATGTTCTTTTCATTATAATTCCCATGTCAATCTTCATCAATTCTAAAATGATTGAATCCTTCTCAATACTCATCAATGATATAATCATTGAGTCTTATCTACATAGATCATCCACCACCTTGTTCGCTTTCCATGGGTGGTAATTAATTATGTAGTCATAGTCTTTGATCAGCTCTAACTATCTTCGTTGGATCATGTTATACTCTTTCTGTGTGAATATATACTTGAGGATTTTGTGGGCAGTATATATTTCACACTTCTCCCCAAAGATATAATGCCACCAAATTTTTAATGTGAAAAACACTACAGAAAACACTAAATCATGTGTTGGATAATTCGACTCATGAAAATTTGATTGCGTTGAAGCATAGGTAATGAATTTTTTATTTTTCATATACACACTGCCCATGATGATCTTTGATGAAACATTGAAAATCACAAAAAGTTCACCACTTGTGGGTGCAGTGAGCACGGGCAAAGAGATAAGCATCCATTTTAACTCCTTGAAGCATTCTTCACATTCATCACTCCAAGAAACCATTACTCCATTCTGAGATATCTTGGTAAGAGGGTTGGAAAATCATGAGAAATTTCTCTCAAATTTTCGATAATATTCAGATAACCCCATATTGATATGGATATCTGTTACTGTTGTTGGCCTCATCCATCCCTCTATTATATATTTATTGGAGGGATCCATAGATATCCCATTTCCTGTGATGATCTGGCCCAAGAATGAGACTTATTTCAACCATAACTCACCCATGATGTACTTATCATAGAGATTATTCATCTGAAATGTCTCTAGTAAAGTTCCTAGATGCTCCTCATGATCCTACTTGGTTTCGGAGTATATCATAATGTCATCTATATATAATACCAGAAATTTGTTAAGGTAATCCCTAAATACCGTATTAATCAAGATGAAGAATATTTATGGTGCATTAGAGAGTCTAAAACGAATTACTATGAAATCATAGTTCCCCTATCTTGTACGAAAAGTTTCCTTTGGGATATCATCCTTCTTCTACATTACTAGATAATATCCCGACCGCAATTCCACCTTGGAGTACTATTGTGCTCCATGCAGCTGATTGAACAATTCATTGATTCATGGGAGATGATACTTGTTCTTTATCGTGATTTTTTAATCTCACGATAATCGATGAAAATGCTCATTGACCCATATTTCTTATTGATAAAGAGGACAGGTGCACCCCTTTGTGAAGCACATGGGCATATAAACACGTTATCCATATTGTCCTATAGTTTTTTCTTATGCTCCTCTAGCTCCACAGAAGCCATTCTATATAGAGTCTTGGATATTAGAAACACCCTAGGTATAATATCAATTGAGATTTCAACATCTCTTCTAGGAGGAAGGCCAAGCAATTCCTCAGGAAACACTTCAGTGAATTCCCTCACAATTGGCATGTCTTCAAGGATGGTTTCCTCCTTAGAGTTAACCATATAAGCCAGATACAAGTGCCCTTAGGGCAGTAATATCCACGCTTGAGAAGATGGAGCTAAATAAGATTCATATTCCTTCTAAAACATGTATAGAATCTGGGGTCGATTCTCTACATGGAGAGTGATTTCTCATTCACGAAAATTTATGTTGTCTCTATATAAGGATATCCAATCCCTGTCAATAATTTCATCAAATTCCACTATAGGGAGTATGATGAGGTTCCCCAAGAAGTTAAATCCACATATTATAACATGGGAGGAGTTATATTCCTTGGATGAAATGCTTTCCCCATTTTTGGACTCAACGATATCATCACATCCATGATTTTTGGTAGTTCTAGGATTGTTCTTCTACACATTTGGGATATAAAAGAATGTGTAGAACATGAATCAAAAAGTACGTTCACTATAATTGAATGAATAAAATTTGTACTAGTCGCCACATTATTTTCGGGGTTCACATCAGCAGTAATGATGGAAAAATCTCACCCTTGCTGCCTTGGAGTTTGTTGGTTGCCTCTAGATACCCGAGGCTTAAGGAACTGATTTTCAAGATGCCCGAGTTCTTTGAAGTTGAAGCAATGAACAACTCATTGATGTTTGAATAGAGTGTTCCTCTCTTCTATTGCAGAAGCGGGTATTTCATGCCAATAGTTAATAGCTAGGTTTCCCTTATCTTCCAAACCTAACAAATTTTATCACCCCCTTCAGTCAATTTTTGTGGTGCTTCTTTTCCACACCATTGGCAAGTGGGGTTTTGGATCTTCTTATCACTGTGGGATTTTGTAAGAACCCGGATCTTATCTTTGATTTACAGGTTTCTTCTTTTATCCTTTCCATAAGTGTTTTTAAAAAAATATGGAAAATGGGGATAAAATCTAATTTGGGAAAGTACATGCCATGTACTTTTCCACACACCGTGTACTTTTGGCCATGTGGGATGAGTACATAGGGTGTGTGTCAATGTCGGCGATGAAGGGTGTATGAAACAAATACACACCGTGTAATGGTCCCTTACATGCCATGTAGTCAGTCATAATGTGAATAGTAAGAGGGTGTCTAGTTGTGCGACAGAACACGCTGTGTACTCAAGGAGACACGCCGTGTGGTCATGTCGGAAGGTGAGTAGTGACACACTGGCGGGAAACCTCCAGAGGAACAATTAAAAAATGGGAAGTACACGCCATGTACTCAGAATTACACGCCGTGTATATTGTTTTTTTCACATAAAATGGGTAGTAGCCTCTCTTGTCCAAAGGGAATGCTTAGAACGGGTGGAAGGAGTAGAAGAGTGTGGCCAGAGCATTGGTGATTAGCCGAGCCCCCGTCGGGAAACCGTTTTCTGCACTGTTGATCTCCCTGGAACCGGACAGGTAAGCTCTCTATTCTCCTAGAGTAGTTCAAACCAATTATTTCTCATAGGGATGTTATTTAAGTTTAATAAAGTTTTCTTCTACGTCAGATCTATGTCGTTCATGGACGTTTCTAGAATCGACGTCCACATATATCGTTCGTTGGCATTAAAGGTAGTTGGCATGGTATTTATTTTCCAACTGTTGTGTGTTTTGTGCATTTTTGAGCTACGAACCAATAATTTGGGTGTCGTGTGGCTGAGGTCATGGCTATTTTAAATACCTAGAATTGAACAGGTAATTGAATGTGATATAAAAATTATGTTTGGGGATTAGTGCATGGATCCAGTACCACCCTAAGGCTACGTTCCTCTGTTTAGCCATTTGGACAGGATACCCGAGGGTATTCCTTGTTTATAATATGCATTAATGTAATGATTGTATAGTTTCCTTGAGAGGAATTGCTTGTTAACATCTTGTTTACATGTTGGTCATGGCCCTGTTACTTGCTTAGCCTGAGGGAAGTTTTGTGATTAGCTTGTGGGCACTGTACTATTAGCCTGTGGGAAACATATTCCATGCTTCTCGGTGATAGACACTGTGCCTAAGGGCGACACTACCTACACCTGAGGGAAAAATCTGTTATGCCTGTGGGAAATACCTGTGGGTTGGTTTCTGATTACGTGAGGGTGAGATTTTGTTTTTCTGAGGACATTGTCTGTTTATATAGATATTCACTATGGTGTTTTCTTATATTAAATGGATTAAATGAATAATTAAATGGAAATATAAATTGTAAGATGGTTACTTTTGAGTACTGCTTAGTTTATTTCAATTTACTTTTTCACATTGTTGTTCCATGTTTACACCCAATTGGGCATGATCCTTTAGTGGGTGCCTACTGAGATATATTACTCACACCCTGATTGGGTCATGATTTTTGGCCCAAAAAGATTATGTTTCTGCAAGTATAGATAAGTGAAAGAGTACTTATACAGGTAATTGAGTGCTTCTGAGGAGTAGGGGAGCATGTAACTGGGCGTAGGCTCACGATGCTACCGACTATTTCGTTTCTTTTTCTTTTTTTTACTCTGTATTGTATGGAACTGCTATGTAACATGTTCTGGATGATTTTTTCGAACATGAGACATGTTTCATTATATCTATATAACTGGTTGGTTATCTTTTATTATAGTTGTTATATAAAATGTGTATGGGTTATTGCTTCTGTTGTTGTTGTTTTATGTTTATATTATAATCCTCTACGCTACACTTTGAGAAATGGTGGCATAGTTTCCCCATTATAAGACATGGGCCCTCACTGCTAGTTTGCAGCCTTAGGCATTTCGGGAAATGCGCTTGAGGTCATGTGACGAACTGGGTTCGGGGCACCCGTTGAGTGGCACCCAGAACCGGGACGTTACAATGTGGTATCAGAGAAGTTCTTTTCTTTGACTTACTATTTGGATCCTTAGTCCGGGATAGGATGGAAGAAATAGTTGGTAATAAGCGTTGCATGGGCTTAGCTAAACCGTGTACATGGATAATCCAATTTAGCTCGTATTGCAATTTTACTGATTTTGTAATTTACAGTTGATTTGATTTCACCATTGGGCGATGCACTTGTGATTGTGCTGTTTATATTTTATCCTTGGGTTCTATTTAGTTGCAACCCTATGAGATGAGGGTATGCCATCTCATGCATCATTTAGGAACATGCTATAAATCACATGCCATTCATAGTTCCATGCCATGTAGGTGAATTGGAAATTTCATGTTGTTGTGATAGTTATTGTGCTAATAAATCATGTTGTTTTGATAGCTACTTGAAAAATACCTGCTATGTTATAGGGTATTATTGTCTGAGCCTCTTTATAGAATGGATGCCAAACATTGGTTTTTGGGGAGTATGGGACCCATTTACCAGAATTTTGTGGATCATTGACTATTTATTTTGTTAAAACACAGATAAGAACTCACACATTGATTCATGGGGTGTATGGGCCCTCATGGGTCGAAATTTGACACTTAGGTGTTGTTTTGCAGTGTTTTCTGGGCACCAGAATAGTTTCTAAGGCATACTATCAGGAATTCCCAGTATACACACAGTGTAGTACCTTCTACATGCCATGAATGGTCTTCTATTTGGGAATAAAATTAAACTTTTTGAGCACACTCTTTGTACCCATAGTACATGCCGTGTAGTCTCTTCCCATGTAACAAACCGTGTTGGTGGCGACACAGGGAAAGGAAGATCTTGGGGTGAACACACCGTGTAGATAATATACATATCATGTTGTGTTGACCCAAAGTCTTGGTTGTGTGTCTAACAAACACGGGACGATGTAGTTGTTTCTTGAACACATCGTGTCAATGAAGAACGCGCCGTGTAGTGCGACCTGGGGACCTAGCCGTGTAACTAACAACATGGATCAGGGAAATCCCTTCATGTACACGCTGTGTGTATATAGACCATGCCGTGTAGGTTTATCCGTGTATCCGGTCATGTAACTTACAACACTGGTCGACAGAGCTCGTCTAGTACATGCCGTGTACCGGTGGGACACACTGTGTAGTCTTTTCCGGGGACATACCTTGTGGAGTAATCCATGTGGCTAAGAAACAGGGTGGTGTACATGCCGTGTGTGTGTGTAACACGCCGTGTAGTGTCAAGATGAGTAGTCAACCATGTCACAAACGACACAGGCAGTTGTAAATTTCACCAGACATGTCGTGTAGATGTTATACATGATGTGTAGTTTGTGTTCAATGGGAAACGTGAGGAATATCCATGTAGAAGGACCAAGGAAGGGGAAAGGAAGTCAAGAACATTCCGTTTAGTCAGTATACACTCCGTTTAGTCTTTCTTTTCAATCATGAAATGCCTTCTTCCTTTTGATTTCTTTTGGGTTTCTTCATTTTCGGTCGTTGATAATCATTAATCTAAGGTGTGTTTTTTTACCTTGGAGTTTCATGCTGCCTAGTCGACCACACGTTCTTCACCAGGAGAGAGGCAATGATTATACTCTTGAGATGGTGGGCGATGGGCAACCATTTTATCCTCCAGCAGAACCAGATGTGACACCAGCCATTATACCGGACACGGGCGCGGATGCGTAGTTCTCTGAAGGCTTTATGAGGTTCATCCAGACCTTTTAGGGAGCACCGCAGACTGCCACATCTATGCCCGAGCTGACACGTATCTTCCTGCAGCTACACCCCCCTACGTTTTCAGGGGATGGCAGACCATAGGCTGCGATGTCATGGCTAGGGTCGATGCAGACTATTTTCGAGTATCTAGAGACGCCTCCATGGAAGAGGGTCATGCTCACGACCTATATGTTGTGTGATTCCACCAATAGGTGGTGGGATGTTACGACCCATTCATAGCATCACAGAGACATGGCGTGGGAATATTTTTAGGAATTATTATATGACTTCTTATTTCCAGAGACGCTGAGGGATGATCGAGCTCGAGAGTTCATGAATCTACAGCAGGGTGCTATGTCGGTGATGAATTATTCTTCTCGCTTCACCGAGCTTCTGCAGTTTGCACCAGTGCTGGTGGGTGATGAGATGTTGAGAGCCAGACATTTTGATGATGGTCTTTGGTATGACATCTGAGCACTGGTGAATGTTTTCAGGTTTCCTTTAGTACATGATATTGTGAACCAGGCTCTTATTACAGAGAGGATCCTCCGGGAAGCTGGTGGTGTGGGCCAGGGCAGTTCAGCACCAGTTAGTGGTACTATTTCTACTGGAAAGAGGAAGATACATATGGATTTCTCTAAATGTGGAAGTACCAGCCATGAGGTTTCATTAGGTGGCCCGATCAAGTGCTACCAGTGTTGCAGAGAGGGGAACAAGAGGCCACAGTGTCCATGAGACCCAGTGGAGTGTCGATCTTACGGCAGGATGGGTCATCTGCATCGCTTTTCCATGGCGTTTACATTGTTGGCTAGTGAGAGGGGTTCTGTGCAGACTCCGCATGCGGGAGCAGCACTAGTGTCTTCTTACCATTAAGGGAACTGGAATACGTCAGGGCGAGTAGGAAGGGATGGTGGTCATGGACGTGGTAGCTGGACACTAGGATCTCAGAGGCAGCCTGGCAGGATAGCTTAGGGTAGCTAGGCTTTGTCGCAGGGCCATGGCACTGGGCAGGCATATGTAGTGCAACTGACCCAGCATGAGCAGGATCTCGGACCTTTTACAGTGAGAGGTACTATTCTTGTATCTTCTGTTTTATCTTCATTACTTTTTGATACGGGTGCTACACATAGTTTCATATTTGTGCCCGTTGTGGCTATTCTTGGGCCTTGTGTTTATATTTCTTCTGCTATCATGACACTAGACACTCTGTTGGGGACTAGAACAGCTGGTGTGCGTCAGTTCAAGGAGTTCCCCTAATGGTTGATGGGTTTCACTTTCTTTGGGACCTCTATGCCTTAGAGATAACAGCTTATGACGTCATTCTCGGGATGGACTGGTTGGTTCCCATTGGAGCCTTTGAAGACTGTTATCGTCGCATTGTGAGTTTCACATTACCAGAGGGTGGAGAGTTTCTATACAAGGGTGAATGGGATGTTCAGGTGAGTCGAGCTGGACCAAAGAATCATGGGACAGGTGGAGTCACAGCCCAGATTGTCAGTTTATATCTGGATGACCAGGGGACTTGTTAGATTGATTTTTCCCCAGTGGTTGATCATTTCAGGGATGTCTTCCTAGACAACTTTTCAGGTCCACCTCTAGATCTTGAGGTGTATTTCTCTATTGATCTTGTGCCAGGAGCAACACCGATGTCCATTCCTCCTTATATGATGGAGACCCATGAGCTACAGGAGCTCAAGAGGCAGTTAGAGGAGTTACAGGAAAAGGGTCTTATCCGACCCAGTGCTTCTCTATGGGGTTCTCCGGTTCTATTTGAAAATAAGGAGGACAATACCCTCATACTCTGTGTGGATCATCGGAATCCGATCCAGTTAATGGTTAAGAATTGATATCCCTTATCGAGGATTGATGATCCTTTTGATCATCTTCTTGGAGCACGAGTGTTCTTGAAGAATATATTGAGGTCTGGATATCATCACCTGTGCATGAGACCATCAAAAATACCGCTTACAGCTTTTCGGAGCATAAATGGTCTGTACGAGTACTTGGTTATTCCGTTCGGACTCACGAACGCGCCAACAGTTTTCATAGATCTGACGAATCGTGTATTCCATCATTATTTGGAATCTTTTGTGATAGTATTCAGGGATAACATCTTGGTGTACTCTCAAACTCAACATGACCATTCCTCCCAACATCAGATCATATTGAGTAAACTGAGAGAGAATCGGCTATATGCTATGCTCTCAAAGTGCCACTTTTGGATGGACTAGATTCACTTCCTGGGTCATAGCATCTTAGAAGTAGGAGTTGCAGCAGACCTAGAGAAGGTGAGAGTAGTAGTTTCCTGGGAGCAGCCTAAGAACATGTTTGAGATACAGAGTTTCTTAGGGATGGCTGGTTACTACAGATGCTTCATACAGAACTTATCCTGCTTTACAGCGCATTGATGGGTTTGACTAAGAATGGTGTGAAGTTCTATTGGTCATAAGATTGTGAGACAGCCTTTCAGTACATGAAAGGACGGTTGACATCATCACTGATCGTGAAACTCCCAGATCAGGGGAAGACCTATACAGTTTACTATGATGGATTAGGGATTGGGTTGGGAGAAGTGTTGATGCAGGGTGATCGAGTTGTTGCGTACTTGTGTCGGAATTTGAGGCCACATGAGAGGAATTACCCGATGCATGATCTCAATTTGGCTGCAGTTGTGCATGCTATGTTCTATTGGTGACATTGCCTATTAAGAGAGAATTTTTTGGTTTTCACCGACCACAAAATCATCAAGTATATTTTTACTCAGCGTTACTTGAATCTAAGGCAGTGAAGGTGGGTCGAATACCTTCATTCCTTCTATTTTGGGCTCACCTATACACCGGGTAAAGGTAATTCAGTAGCTGATGCACTGAGCAAGAAGACTCAGATACATGCTGTGCAGGAGGCCAGCAGTGAGTGGTAGCTTATGGCTTTGTTCTCTGAGATGCATATGGTGGTGCACGATAGTCAGGGACAGAATTATCATTCCACTTTAGCTATGACTTCTACCCACATTTATATAGTGAGGATGAGACAACTATATGATTCAGAAGACCTAGTTCTACGGGAGTCGGTGGCAAGTGAGGACCCTCCTCTTGGTTGGACGATAGGCGATGATGAGGTATCGTGTTTCCATGGACAAGTTTGGGTTCCATTGGATATACACGAGGAGCTGATGCAGGAGTTTTTTGCTTCATCTTGGGAAGTTCATCCCAGGGTTACCAAGATGTACCAATACTTGAGACGTTATTTCTGGTGGTTGGGCATGAAGAGAGATGTAGCTTGTTTTGTTACAAGGTGTTCCACCTGTCCGCAGGTGAAGGAAGAGCATTAGAGGCCAGCTGGAATGTTACAATAGTTACCCATTCGGGAGTGTAAATGGGATGATGACGCGATAGAATTCGTGACTGGTTTGCAGAGGTCACCTCGAGGAAATGATGTCGTGTGGGTTGTTGTGGACAGACTCATGAAGGTATCTCACTTTTTTCTGATCAAGGAGACCATCGGTGCTGACAATCTCGGGAATGTTTTTTATTTGAGAAATTGTATGTCATCAGGGGGTCCCTCGTTCTATCGTTTCAGATAGGGATGATCGTTTTACATCTCGTTTCTGGAAGAGTTTTTAGAGGAAACTGGGTACACAGGTGCTTCTGAGCACGGCTTACCACCCTCAGACCGATGGCCAGTCAGAGCATACGATATAGGTGCTTGAGAACATGCTGCGTGCATGTGTCACAGACTTTGGGGGCTCTTGGTAGAAGGACATACCCCTAGTCGAGTTTGCATATAATAATAGTTTTCAGGAAACTATTGATATGGAACCATACGCAACTTTATATGGCAGGTCGTGCCGATCACCATTGTGCTAGTCAGAGGTAGGTGAGGCAGCTTTACTGGGACCACGTCTCGTGCAGGAGACTTTTGAGTAGGTCCAGTTGATTCAGAAGTGTATGGCTACCAAGTAATCTCGTCAAAAGTCATATGATGATCGCCGCAGACGACCTTTGGATTTCATGGGCGGGGATCAGGTTTTCATGAGTGTTTCACCGAGGTTGGAAAACAAGTGGATCAGGAGACAAGGTAAACATTCACTGAGGTGTGTAGGGTCATTTGAGATTCTGGTGATAGTTAGTCCGGTTGCTTATCGGTTGCATTACCTTAGAGGTACCGATCCATGCACGACGTCTTCAATGTATCTCAGTTGCGCCGCTATCGTTCAGACCTGTATCATGTTTTTCAGCATGAGGAGGTTGAGCTTGGGTGAGATGCATCCTTTCAAGAGCATCTGATACAAATCCTTGACATGAGTATGATGGTTCTCTGAGGCCGGTCAGTTTCTCTCGTGCGGGTTCTACGACAGCAAGGATGAGTGCAGGACGAAACCTCGGAGAAAGACACCAATGTACGTGCTCAGTGGCCAGAGTTATTCTCAGTGTTATCTTTTTCACCCTTGGAAGGGAAATTTGGGGATGAATTGCTTTAAGGGGGAAGTTTGTAAGAACTCGGTTCTTATCTTTGAGGTACGAGTTTCTTCTTTTCTCCATTCCTTAAATGTTTTTAAGAAAATACAGAAAATGGGGGAAAATCCTAATTTTAGAAAGTACACACCGTGTACTTTTCCACACACCGTGTACTTTTGGCCGTGTGGGATGAGTAACAGGGCGTGTGGCCATGTCGGTGATGAAGGGTGTAGGAACCAAATACACGTCGTGTAGTGGTCCCTTACACGCCGTGTAGTTAGTCGGCATGTGAATAGTATGAGGGTGGCCATCTCTGTGACAAAACATGTCATGTACTCAAGGAGACATGCCGTGTGGTCATGTCGGCAGGTGAACAGTGCCACGCTGGCGGGAAACCACCAGAGGAACAGTTAAAATAATAAGAAGTACACACCCAGTACTCGGAAGTACACGCCTTGTATTTTTATTTACATAAAATGGGTTGTAGCATCCCCTGTTTACAGGGAAGGCATAGAACGGGTGGAAGTTGCGAAAGAGGGTGGCTGATTCTTTGGAGATCCACTGAGCACCCATCGAGAATTTGTTTTCTGCACCATTTATCTCCCTAGAACCGCACGAGTGAGCTCTCTCTTCTCCTATAGTAGTTCATACCAATTCTTTCTCGTAGGGATGTTAGTTATGTTTAAACGAGTTTTCTTCTACGCCAGATCTATGTCGTTCATGGGTTTTTCTGGAATCAACGTTCACGTATATCATTTGTTGGCATTAATGGTAGGTGTCTTGGTGTTTATTTTTCAACTTCTGTGTGTTTTGTTCATTTTTGAGGTATGAACCCATAATTGGGGTGGCTAAGTTCTTAGATAATTTAAATACCTAGAATTGTATAGGTAATTGAATGTGATATAAAAATGATGTTTGGGGATCACTGCATGGATCCAGGACCACCCCGGGGGTGCGTTCCTCTGTTTATCCATTTTTCCAGGTTACCTGAGGGTATGACTTGTTTATAATATGCTTTAATGTAATGATTTTAGAATTTCCTTGAGAGGAATTTCTTTTTTACTTATTGTTTACATGTTGGAAATTGCCCGATTACCTGTTTAGCCTGAGGGAAGTGTTGTGATTAGCCTGTGGGCACTGTATTATTAGCCTGTGGGTAACTTATTATGTGCCTGTGGGCGATAGACTCTCTGCCTGAGGGCGACACTACTTATGCCTAAGGGAAAAATCTGTTATTCTTGTGGGAAATTCCTGTGTGATGGGTTCTGATTACCTGATGGTGAGATTTTGTTTTTCTGGGGATTCTTTTTGTTTACTTAGTTATTCGCTGTTGTGTTTTATTATATTAAATGGATTAAATGAATAATTAAATGGAAATACAACACGTATGTTGGTTACTTTTGAGTACTACTTAGTTTATTGCATTTTACTTTTGCACACTATTGTTGCATGTTTACACCCAGTTGGGCACTGGCCTTTGGTCGGTGCCTACTAAGATATATTTATTACACCCTGTTTGGGTCATGATTTTTGGCCCAAACATATTACATTTATGTAGAGATAGATAAGGTAAAGAGTCATTATACAGGTACTTGAGTGCTGCTGAGGAGGAGGGGAGCATGGGACCTGGCATAGCCTCGCGATGCTACCGTATGTTTGGTTTTTTTTTGCTTTGTTGTACTCTATATTGTATTGTACTACTATGTAACATGTTTAGGATGTTTTTCATAGAACATGAGAAATGTTGCATCGTATATATATAACTAGTTGGTTATCTTTTACTGCAGTTGTTATATTAAATTTGTATGGTTTATTTCTTCCACTATTGTTGTTGTATGTTTATATTATAATATATTGTGCTACACTTTGAAAAATGAAGGCATAGTTTCCCCACAATCAAACCTTGGCCCTTGCTGCAAGTCGGCAACCTCTGGAGTTAGGGAAAATGCGCTTGAGGTCATGGAGCGAACCGGGTTCGGGCCACCCGTTGAGTGGCACCAAAAACCGGGACGTTACAGATTTATCCATCAGAGTTACAGCATTGAAGTCCACCTAACACATCTTATCCCCATGATACCCTTGAGATTCACTGATCCTTATATCGACCTGGAGGGGACATCATACAATTTCCTCATAGCTTTCGATGTCACGGATCACCAGTTCTTTCCATAAGGAAGGTTTCATACCACCATATAAGCGGTCAACCATGCATTCAGGGTTAATGACAAAGACAGAGGTGTATCTTTCATTCCATGTGATTTTTATCTCATATGATCTGATAGATTTTTTGTCTTGTTGATTGAGGAAAAGGAAGTCCCTTTCCGACATAATTTGGAGGGTGCACAAAAAATATTTATCGAAAAACATCTTTTGGAAATTCGTCAATCCCAATGCCTTGATCTCCTCCTTAGGATTGGTATTTTTGATCAACGTCCACCATTAAACATCTTCACCCTCCGTATGATAAGAATCCAAGATAAAGTTATCTTATATAGAACATTTGAGGATGGATAAGATCTATTCAATTGAGTTGATACATGGTTTGATAATTGAGGGATCAGATGATCTATTAATAGTAGGAGGCCTTTGTTTCATGAAGCCCTCGATAACAGCTTTTTCATTCTGGGGGGAGTTGAATGTTCCTCTCTACCCAAGTTTCTAATCAAATCTAGAGTTAAATGAGAGAGAAGCGTTAAAAAGTTTATGATTTCTGCTCCCATGAAATTGGGCATATCATTAGCATAGTCATCACATTGATCTTCATATTGATGGTTAGGCTGAGTCATGCTATTACCGGCCATTGGATAGAATAAAAGGAAAGATAGGGGTAACACATAATGTTTAATCCAAGGACAAAACTGATGACTTATAAATAACTTTTATTTCCTTAACTATCCATAGGCTTCAATCTATTATATTCATGATCTACTTTCTATCATATCTTTATAAGGGAATTTTTTTTAATTCCCTTAAAAATGGTCCATACTATGATTTTGAATTTCCTGATGCATATCCCCCGGTATTGTCGTAACAAAGAGTGAATCAAGGCCAATTTTCGTGTACTAGGATACCTCAGTTCAAACCCCAAACCCCTAGTCGGGGATTTCACCCTTATGTAAATTTGTGCTAGAGTTGCCTCTATATGCTCATATCCATAAAGGGATGTATTTTATTGATCAACCACTTACTCAAAACCCCCCCAAAACATAGTGATGCTATCATTATACTTAGTCTTGAATATAAGGATTCACTGGGGTATTCTAATCCTAATCCCAAAAAAACTAAACCAATCCTCTGATTCCATCTATGACAACCCTTCTCTTTATTTCATACAGAAACATAATTTATTACATAAACATCACTTGATAAAACATAGATGATCAAGAGGCCTAGTATCATTGGGGCTTCAGATCATTACATAAAAACTTAAAACATGAAATACAATATCTATATTGTAAACATCCTTTACATGACCACTACATTCCCTCGTACTTAGCATTGAATGGGATAACATGAGGACATGCATAAGAAAATGGTGAGCGATAAATCCCTATAAAGAAATATACAAGGAATAACATAAGGAATAAAATAAATTTTAGAAAATAGGCATTCAATAGAGCCCAAAAGAAACATGAATATAAAGGCATGGTAAATAATGATAATCATAACAAGGAAGTGTGGCAACAACACATTACATGGAATTTTCATGAGCCAAGGATCATTCATAATAAGGCATGAGTAAACCCTAATTGAACATGAAGCATTGGTAAACCATCATTGCACTTTAATTTTCATGAATCAACACTCATTTCACAGGATGTATCATGATACTATACTTTTCTCAATGCTTTAGAGCGCTATCAGGGAACACCTTTTTTTTACATTTCATTTCATGAATATGTTTTCCACATAGATCATACACCATGAAATCAATAATCATCATTTATTACATGATAATGTTATGAAGAATACATAAATTAATAATTATAATAAATAAATAAATGTTCATAAAATTGAATTCCCTTGATAGATAAATGGGCATGGTATTCACTACACAATGACATTGGCTAGAAAATCGTAGTGCAATTTCAACAGAATAACGACATGAAATAAGAACACTAAAAAATGGTCTATGAGAGAGAAAGGAGTGTCTAATCATATTTAGATTAAATTGATAGTAATGGGGTAATATAGATACATTTACCAACAAAATTAATTTAATTTAGATGCATAATACTAAATAATTACTTGGTTGAAAAAGAGGAGAGATAAATCCCTCATGGAATTTCGGCTTGGTAACGGGTGTACATGGTAGGAATTTATGATAGAGAACTGGGTCTCCAATCATCAAAAAATAAAGAGGGGGGTATGGAGGAGGTGATAAATAATAGCACAAAATTTTTAATTGATAAAAAAATGTCATAACAACTTAAATAAAATTCGACAAAAAAAGGAAGAAATCCCTTACATGGAAGTGTGATGCCAAAGGCTTGGGAGAGGCCTAAGAGAGGATTCATGGGCGATTGGGGTACCTTGAAAGGATAATATAGTGAGGAGGTAATAGGTTGTACTAACTACAATGGCATTTAGTGACAAGGAAGTGCGAAATTGAGGGGGTTTATATTTGAAAAGAGAGGGAATTCTTTTTTATTTAGGTTTGGGACACCCCACATTAAACTAAAATAAACCAAAAGCCAGCCCATGGTTATTGCAAATGTTTTCTGCCCAAGGGGAGTGTAAAACAATATTTTATAAGTCCAATATACGAAATTATTAAAATAATAGGGTTGCTTATGTGGAGGTGAGTCACACTCTCAAGGAAAACAATATAAAATGATAAAATGTATTATTATACATGAAGGGTCCACTAAGGCATTCTATAATAATTCAAAAATAACAAAATTCACATTATTTCGATTTTAAAACATATATTGGACGACTATAATGTTAATATTATTTTATTAAATCAATATTTGGTCATTATGATGTCATAAAACACATTTTATATTTAAATGGTATTTAATTTTTTACAAAAAATTCGACTGTCTAAGAAAATTATGAAAAATTAACCATTGGATAATTTGGACATCCTAATTCAAAAAATAATATTCCTTTTATAAAAATATGTTTCCAAATATGTGAATTTTGTACTTTTAAAATTAAAACCGACATTTATCGAAAATTCATTAGTTTTGACAAAAACAACATTCAAACCTTAATAAAAATAACAATTGCATTTATAAAATTAAACGATTATTAATATTTAAAAAAATTAATATAATAATAATATATTATTCTTAAAATATTATTTATTTCAATGTCCATTAATTTATAAAAATGTATTTTTTTGAATATTATCTAAAAATACTATTTAATATATAAAAACTATTTACGAGTTAACAATAATAAAAGGAATGTATATTCATTACTATAAAAAAATAACTAACATAATCAAAGTGTTTTGGTCACATTATATAACCCCTTATAACACCCACATAAGTCCGAAGGGTAATGTGTGCAATTGTGATAACCTCTTAGGGTGGCTCGGATAACATCGCTCGGGTGGTAATCTCTATTAGCTTCCACTTCTCCCATAGTCTGTTCCGCTCAAGCATAACGTGTTGAAGCTCGGTTTGGGCTTGATCAAGTGAGAAGACCAATGACGCCACCTCCTTTCTGAGCTTCAAAAATGGGCTTTGTATGGGGAAAGTCTATAAGAAGAGGACATCACTTCCTTTTTCTGAGTAAATTGGATTTGTTAAATCCATATATTTATACTAATTAGGTTATCACTATTCAACAACTATATTAGCAATTGTCACAATTATTAATAGTACATTAAAATCCAAAAACATAAAATCAAATAATTTCACAATATATATAACCATAATATGGAATTATATTAGATCAAGTGGAATTTACATTAATGAAATATTGGGTCATTACAATACTCACATAAAATAAAAAATTCATTCTTGTGATGATAATGGAAAATAACTTTATATCTCCATAATGTAATGTATACATAAACTATAAATATTAATCTATTGTTATTAGAGTATTTTTGATGTTAACAGTTATTACATTGTAATATACTCTTTTAATTCGATGAAATGAATTAGTAAATTATAAAATTAATATGCTTCCAATTATTTTAAATATTATAATTCCTAAATATGAAATTTAGTTTATAAATATTTTTTGAAATGTGGGTTGGCTTATTCTACATCATATTATTTTGGAAAAATTTCATATATTACAGCACATTTTTACCATATTCTATGGGTGTCATATTTTTTAGTGAACATATTAGAAAATGTAATTGAGTAAATATAGTTTTAAAAATAACATAAAATTAATTATAAAGATTACATATAATAGGTTATCATCACCTTTATAAATGTATAATGAAATGGTACTATACTTATTGTATTATATGTTAATAATTTTATATGATCATAATCTTTTTATTAGTAATAAGAACTTTTTGTATCCCATATTTGGAAAAATAAATTCACTATCATCAATTAGAACATATTATTATCTTCCAAGAATTACCTAGTATACATATATATGGATCAAAAAAGTATTTTTATTTATTTTTTAATATTTTTAATGAAATATTTGGTATAAAAACTTAATACCCTAAATAAATATTCTAATATAGTTTTTATTAGAGTACACTATAGAAATATCCTAAGGTAATCTATATTTCTCTATTATATTTTTGATTAATTTATTTATATAGGATTATCTAAATGTGGATTTTGAATTTCTTTATTATTTATTAAATATGCAGTAGTTATGAGATGATTGGAATAATGTGTGTATAATGAAACATATACTAATTATATTTAAATCATTTTATTATCATACATTAAGTAATTAATATCAATTTTGTTTATATTAATTTTATACTATGCATATGGTAGATGAAACACCCCATGTTATTGTTAACAATTTTTTATGAATCAATTAATTTTCATTGATGTATTCAGTGAAAGATTCACTATGTTAAATTCCACTTAAATTCAATAAAAAGATAAGTTTATGCTATCTGAAACATGGACCTTACCTATGTTACGCACAATTCTAATTTTCTATGAAACATCATTTTGTTGTTATAATTATTTAAATTAGGACGTTATAACATTGTTGTTTAACATAGTATTATGAATATTAATAACTAACTTTAAAATATTATTCAATTTTTCTAATCAAAATAATAAATACATATAATAAAAAATATTTTTTTTTGTAAAGTCAGGACATGTTTTAAAATAATATTTTCTCAATTGAACATCTTTTTATATCCTTACGTAAATGGTAATAAATTAAGTTTATACACTTTTAAAAATTCCAATTGATATAATAAAAATCACTATTGAATTCATAATGTCAATATTATCATTCGGTTATTTTTTAATTTTTTCTAAAAAACTTCATTTTTGGATTAATTGTAAGAAATACAGATTTTGAAATCAAAATTGAATATCCAGAAAATATACTTATATTATTGAATTATATTTTAATTTTTTTTAAAGTTTAATTAGTTAATTTTTTCATCATTATTCCATTTTAGTTCATTGGAACTAATTTCACATTGAAATTAGATATTAAAATATTTAAATCAATTTATCATTTTCAATGAAAAAACTAGTTGTCACGACACGTATTTGGATCAATTTTAAATCAATTTATTACGTTTTTATTATATAAATTTTGAAAAATGAATTCAAAATTTATAACCATAACAATTTTTAACTCATAATATTTTCAATTTTTTTTAAAAAAATTAATTGATGTAATTAAATTTAAATTGATCGATTTTGGTTGTAGTTACACATTAATTTAAGGGTCCAAATAACCTAGAGACATGTAAAAAACCATTTTATAGAAATATTTCTACCTTGTAAAATATTTTATATAAAATAAAAAATTATTTGTAAAACATGATGTAAGGAATGACTATAATTAATGATTACCTTATTACCAGAATATTGAAAGTCACTCCACCATTACTATAAAAAGGGAACTTAGCACCCTAAATTTATAATAGTTATAAATCCATTTGGCTCAAAAAAATACTACCCATTTATCACAATAAAATCCATCGCTTAATCCTTTAATCCTATCTTTTATTAATAAATTCAACTTCAGATGGTGGTTGGTGAAAACTAATTTTAGTTACCCAATGAAGAGGTAACATCCTCCCACAATCTCATTTGTTTTATTTTCATTCATCACCACAAACATTAATCATATTCCATTAACATATAATAACCTTTGTATCATAAAAAACTATGTTTTTTATCTTGATTGCTTTACCTACACTTAAACAGACATATATCAAATGGGATACTCAATCAATGTTTATTTGTACGGATGACTACCACCATACAAACTGATGATGTTATTACTTCAATTGCCACCTATCATGGTTAAAAATAATGATGTAATTGAATCTTTTATAGTATATTTATGATTTATTAATTCTTTCATAATTATTATATAACAAATATCTTCATGAATTCTATTTTTTAAAAGACAATAACATCGTTTGGGGATGTATGGACTATCACCTCCTCAAATAGATGTGATTCATTCAATCATTACATGGAATGTATTAAGGATGGGTTTTGTAAAAATATTTTTTAAATATAAAATAATAATTATATTATAATGATATTATATATATATATACATATATTAAATTTTATTTTATATTTCAATGCAAAAATAAAATGGAAAAAATGATTGTGTATACATACGACCTACCATATCCATGAGTATTGTATTTTGATTAATATTAATAATTTTTAATGACTATAATAAATAACTATATACATAATATATATGATTTTTATATCATGGATTACATTATCGGGGTCATGATATAACTACATGGAAAAAATAACAAATCAAGACACATTTGTTAAATTAAGTATTTATTAATTGAAACATAATGTAAACATGAAATTGTTAACAAATGGGTAATAGAAGGTCATATGTAAGTAAAATATGGTACTATATATATGATTCTAGTTAAAAAAATTATGTATAGGAAAATTATATTCATTATAAAAGTGGATTGAATGAGTATAAATAGTGTTAAGGCATAAGGTAAATATATAATATTTATACTTAATATATATGATATTTATATCAAGGATTTCATTATAGAGATCATGATTTGATTTTGGAGAAGAAAAATAAAACAAACCAAAACACATACGTATATCTAAGTAGTTATTACCTGAAACATAACAATACCATGGAGTTTTTTATAAATGGGTAATAGAAAGTCATAAGTAGATAATATATAGTACGATATATATTAACTTTGGTATAAAATTCATGCACAATATGCATATAGTCATTATAAAAGAGGATGAATGATCCTGTAAAGGGCATCGCGATCAAGGTTTCTCATCCCGTCGTCGTCATCACCTTCTTCCCTCTCGAACTTGCACGATGCTCCCCTTCATTCTCAGTTATTTCATTGAGGTGGTCCCCTGTCATGGTGGGGTTTTTTTGGGGCTTGGATGTCTTGACTCTCTAGCACCATTGATGGAATTTTCTCACTCGATTTCCTCTTCTATAGATTTGGATACCTCGGCATCATGGTGATGGTTCACATCTGGGATCATTCTTCTGTGACCTTCGGGACACCAACGTGACTTAGGTGGTTGCGTAGGGCAGTTCGTCGGGATCTCTACAACCATCCCAGTTAGCGGCGGCGAGTCTTGGTTGAATTGGGACTTCTGCTCGACATGCTGTTGATGTTCTATTAACTTTCGTTTTTCTCATTCATTTTTGGATTTCGATACTAGGTGATGGTTTTTTCTTTCGAGATGGAATCAGTGTGGCTCTGCCAGTGAAAATTGGAGACAACGTTGAGTTGACCCATTTGGGATATCCGAGCTTTTTTGCGAAATCAGTGCATAGTTTTTGGTTGTTTTGTTTGCTAAATCTATGATCTAGGAAACTTGAGTGTTTTTTGGCTCTTCCATGATTTTTAATTGTTTATTTCACTAATTTTAGAGGGATGGATAATGGTGGTGGTTGTTTGATGCCTCATTGTGATGTTTTTCTATTTGTTTTCGACAATGGAAATGAGTCCTTCCCAAGGGCTTCGGGTTAACAGGATGCGATGGCGATGTGGGGTGGAATGCGATTCCTAGAACGTGCCTTGAGGAGGAGAAATTGAAATCTGAATTTGTGTATTGATGTTTTCGGGTGGATTATAGAGGTTGTTTGTGATGTCTGAAATTTGGCCTTTTGGTGTTTGAAATTTTTCTATTGTATTTGGAGGCTCACACTAACCCTTATTGTTTTTTATTCAGAAAATGGAAACAAGGGAATTGAATATTATAAAAGATGATTAAATGATTATCAATAGAGTTGAGACATATGGTAAGGTGATATATAGTCTCACATTTATTTCTGTGATACTTTTTCTTTATTCACCACTCATTTATTTTGTGTGGTGTATGTACTACCCATGAATATTTTCTATGAATCCAACATTTAAAATTATTTTTATTTTCTAACACAATTTTTTTATGTTCTTCATGGGGTTCTATTGTTCAAACAGTCCAAAATCATTAAAGTGTTTTTGTCTCAATTTTTGTTCTTTCAGATGTGTATTTTTTACGAACATATATTCTTTTATGAGGTGAATATAAATAAATTTGATATATTATATCTTGAATATATATATTTTAACAATATTCTGTGTTTCATTTAATGTAATTTTCTAAGTTTGGGAGTTCAATTCAATGAAATAAAAGTGTTAAGAGTTTACTGCAACAGTATCACCATTTACTAGGATTATTTTATTATTATGCATCCATTATTTAAATAAAATTATGCTTCTGAGAAAAAAACTTCAGAATCTTATTATCCAATTGTCACTCAGGAAATATTCATGTATTATTACCATTTTCATATTCTTTGGTAATTAAAATAATTATGAAAAATCTTTTAAAAAAATATGTCTTTATTTATTTCTTTAATTATAAATTTTATTTATTCATAAAATGTTGATTGATATATTAAGATAATTTTAAATAAAATGGTTTTAAAAAATGTTTTATTTTTTTCAAAGATATGTATATAAACATTCAAATATAATTTCAATGAAAAATATTTTCAAAAAAGATTTATGTTTTAAAAAGTATTTTTCAATGAATAAAATATATTCTCATAAAAATTGATATCAAAATAACATTACAAAATATTTTCCATATAAAATTAGATATATTAGTGTTACTTAATAATTCTTGGTGAATGTACCCAATGGTTATATTAATATTTTTTATCATAACAATTTATTTTCTATTATCATTATAATTGTTACACTCATTTCTCTATCATGGATTAAATTATTGTCAAATACACATCAATTAACAAGGTATGCAATGATGAAATGATTATAAAACCTTTCTCTTATACAATGGTTGGGGGATTATTACATTTTGATGATACCGATTTAATTTAATGGGTTATGAAATGATGAATTTTTATGATCTAGTGGAACAAATATTTATGATTTCAGTATTTGATTGATGGAACATATATCTCCCACAAATTAATTGGGTAATGATTCATATCTCATGATATTAATATGAATCGAATGGAGAGTGAAATCATTTTTTAATGGACTATGTCTAATAAGATTGTCTTGGGATTGAACCTCAACTAATAAAGTAGTTTTGGGAATGAGGTTATTCCAATATAATGTAATTAGAATAAATGCATTGACTACTATAGAAATCATATTAATTTATCATATATCAAACACAATTTCATGTGTAATTCATATTTTTTCATTCATGTATTATGTTATTGAGTATCTTGTTTTTCATGTCTTATGAAAATCGAATGTCTAAGACCCGATTAATGTGTTCGATCATTGATATGCATGTTATGTTCTTATAATATTGGGATCATATTCTCAAATTATTAAACTCATTTTTATGCTTGAAAATAATCATTGTTCACACTTATTGAGAATCAATCATCACCCTATTTTATGTTTCCTTTTCCCTTGTTATGAAGTTATGTATTATTTATAATGTGTCTAAAAATGATGAGAGTCATGAAGAACCTATTGGGATATAATTTTTCTCACCTATGTACCATTTTTTATGTTTCAAGGATTCTAAATACACTAAACTAATACAGTATTTGTGACAATATTCGAGTAATGTATTATTTATTACATAAAAATGATAAAATTTCTATGTATTTTTTGATATGGTAGCTATAAATTGTATCTGATTGAATTTTTAGTTATCCATTGGAAAGAATAATGTGAAAAAAATAATAAGATTCATATGAACATTTTTCTATGGTTATGTATAATGTTTTTTCAAAGTATAAGGAAATTTCATGGAATTCTGCTAAATGATAGAGTGAGTGTTTTCAAAGAAATGTGGTCGTATCTGGATACTACAAGTGGAGGGGTATCTGGATCAGATGTACATAGAGGTATGAACCCTAAAAATCATAATGAGCAAGAATTTAATAGTAACTAGTGGACTAGAATTTGTATTGAAAGACACATGTTTTGAAACTCCTATGGGTTTTTCTTTGGAAATTCTCTAAAATTACATGAACCACCATAAAAAATTTAAATATATTAGGTCTATCAATAAGCTATGATAAACCAAAAATGTAATGGATTAAATAACGATTATTAATTTAGACATTATATAATTGATTATTCATGTTTATGTGGCTCCCCACTATGATAATTGTTTCTTACTCTATTATTTTTTGTTTTAGTAAATGGATGAAACATAGAGGATCCATATGAACTATCAGTGCCATGATAAATTAAATGATTGTTCTCTTAAGAATCCAAAAGAACTAGGAAATAGAATTAAAAATAGAATTTCTATTATCACCAATCATTTTCATCATATGAATCTTGTTGGGATTCAAAATAATGAATGAATGGAATTGAATTATACTAAGTCCTTCATAATGAAACATCCAGCTTCTTTCAATGGGTCTTCTATTCCAATTATTACATAAAAATGGGTTATTAGCACTAAAAAGATATTCTCTATTCTCGAGTGTTAAAATCATGAGAAATTCATTTTGGTTATTTATCAGTTAAAATCGAAGAGGACTAATAGTGGACTGTAATAAAGAATACAAGGTAGAAATATTAAATTGAATCCATTGATTGGGAAGATTTCAGGAACCTCTTTTCCAATAATTACAATCCTTATATTCTTCATAGAATGATTCATTAATAGTTTTATGAGATAAGTAAAAGTAATGATGAATTATTTGGTACATATGATCTTAATTTCCCAAGACGTTTGAGGTACACAGTCATTATTTTTATCTAACCTGAATATTAAAATAATGGTTCGTCAATGGATTAAAGCCATGTCTGAAAAAGACATTGTACATGAGAAAAATTAACAATTTTAAGATATTTTTCAATGTCATATCATGTTTAAAAAAGGGTTTTTCAAAATGTATCAATACCATGGTATTGAAAGGAACAGGTAGGTGGAGATACACATAAAATATAAAAACCCAGGACCAAATAAGATGATATTAACATTATTCTCAATATATTGTAATAAGCTTTGAGGAAATAGGGTTCTATAAAAAATTTAATTGCCGAAGGGATGTCATTAAAAATATGATTGATGATATTATATGATGAAGTTATGTAACAATATGAATGGAGATAAATTTTTATACAATTCTATAACCCCATTATGGTTTTAAATGATTGTGGGGAATATGAATTATGCTAAAAATTTCTCAAACTAGAGGGATGATAATGATGATTAGTATCAGAATCCTCTTAATCTAAGAGATAAGGGCGTTCCTCATATGATAGCTTTTTTTAACAAGGGATACTATAATGACATGTTCAAAGGAACACCTACCATCCACTATAGTAGTAAAAAATCCTTATTTGATTCTAGATCAACCCGCACATTCATATTTACATATTTTTCTACGGGAATTAGTATTCTTCCAAAATGACTAGATATTGAATTTGTAGTGAAAACACATAGTGGTACAATGATTAAATATTTTTTTTTGTTTCTTCTATTTTTTCAATTTCATGGAGGGTTCTTATATAACATGTTTTCATTCATCCCCTCATTGAATTTTATAACATCGTATGCATGGATTGGATTTATCTCCATAATTCCAACATTTTTATATAGATTGGGAAATTACACTTGTTATTTCAAACAAAACTATGATCATCTTTAAATGTGACTACAACTATGTTATTCCTATAGAGATTAAATTAAATTTATTTTACATGATTCCCATTTAGATGGGATGATAATTTCAAAAGGCTGGGGAGAAAATTAAAAGCAATGATATAACTATTTTCATGAATTTGTGGGTTTCTTTCGAAAATGTATTAAAAGGATTCCACCAAAATGGGACTTTGAGTTATCAATATAACTCATATCTTGTTCCACACAAAGTTTTGATAATCCCTATATAATGACCCAATTTGAGTGGCATGGTTTATAGAAAAATCTCTATGAAAACCAGGATTATCGATTCATTCATATAAGTGTTCCACCTTGGGAGGAACCTATTAATTTTGTAAAAAATGGATGGATATGTGTTACTCTATATTTATTATTTGGACTTAAATTATTTCAAAATCATGAAACAGTATATTTTACATTTTATTGATGACTTTTTTGATCATATGTCGTGATTTCAATACCATTATGACATTGAACATTGTACAAGATATCATCAATTGGGGGTCAAGAGGGATTAAATACCCATGATGAATTTTTGTACATGGTATAGACAATATGAATATATAGTAATGCCAATTTTTCAGACTAATAATACTACTAACATCATGAAATTTTTTAAATAGATGTGTTATAGATTACATCAATCAGTTTGTGGTAGACTTTATAGATGCTATTTTTATTTATTCAAAAATAATTTAATATCATGAAGACAACATGATACTTGTAATAAATATAAACATGAAGTAAATCTGTATAAAAATATAAAAATAGTGAAATTTTACTACAATAAATTCCATTTTTGGTTAATACAATCTCATGATAGAGTATAATAATAGATCCATCAAGGATAGAAGATATGGAATGTTTTCCTATATAAACCATAGTGACCAAGATCTATAAATTTCATGGTTTCGCTATTTATTATCAATAGTTTTTAGAGAATTTACCAAAACCTTCTAATCCACTAACCACGTTATGTTGGAACATATTGATTTTCATCTAGATAGATTGGGGTAAAGAAACATTCAAGGATCTATAGAGAAGTATAGTAATCAAGACTATATTTACATTACCATATAGTTGAGAATGGTTTCTAATCTATATTAATTCAAAAATGATTTTATCAGGAAATTGTCTTGTGAATAATTTCATTGACATAATGTATGATACAATAAGAATTGGAGATTGATATGAAAATTATCATATTCATAATTTGGAGTTAACTGTACTTATTTTTAGCAATAAATATACGAAGTAATTATCATTATGTAGAAAAGTGAGAAATATATTCAAATTATAGTATTCTAAGATATATATTCACACATAACGAGTTTAACATGAGGTAGATAAGATTATTAGATATGATATTAAATTATGAATTATTAATACATTAACACAATGGGAGGAGATCAAGGTGGTTAATACAATTATTTTAGAGGATTTTGATCACTTATCAACGATGAGGATTTCAAGAGATCTTATATTTCTGTATGTGCAATGGATGGATCTAGATATATTTAGAAATGGGTAAAATAATATCTTTCTAAATTGGATATTATAACATATATCTATGTGAATATTAGGAAGGATTAAAAGGAATATGTAGAGATATAAAAGAAGGAATAAAATGTTAAGGTTTTTAACGATGATAAGGATGGTAGGATAAGTTTTAGGAACCAAAGACATGTTTTGTATATACTAAATATTTCGAATGAAATAATAGAAAATTCATGTAGTTCTTAGTTTTTTATTCATTATTGAAGTAATAATATGTATAGATAATTGAAATAATTCTTATTGTGGGATATAATAAATAGATATACCATAGAGTTTGTATCATTGTGCATGGAATTCTAGCTAATCAGGAAAGAAAGTAAAATATCTAAGCTGATGTTGCATCGATTACCCATACTATAATGGAAATGAGAGAACATCACTATGTAATTTTTCCTTCGAATCCCTGAAACCACTAAAGGGCTTAATTCTATATGGGTGTTACTCAATCTCCATACAATTAATCACACATCATTGATATCAGAAATGAATTATTTCTAGGTTATCTTATTGAGATATATATTTAAGATGTTGTAAGGTTACCTGGAATAAAATATTCTATTGTATAATATTTAGATATAAGGATTACCAATAATTTTCAAATAATTATTTAGTAATCACTTTATATAGAATTGTGAAAATGATTTACTTCTAATCCTCATTTTATGTTTATTTAGAAAGAATATTTCAATTCATAGAGGATATGTTGAGATATCATTCATTGGATTTGAAATGTTGTTGGGATAAACTAATTATTATAGTTGATATTTCATGAAATAATAATTTAATAAATAAAAAATATGTGTCATCATTAATCCTTATAGGGGTTGATGTTTAAGCTCTAATATGTTGTGATGAAGCTGAAAAATGAATGGTATTAAGTCCATAGATCTTTGAAGAAATGGTAAAGTTGTGAGCAATTCAGTAGTATATCATAGATGCTCAAAGTTGGATGAATATTTATGATGATAATCATAAACATGATATTATATGTAAATTTGGAGAGAAGTTGTTTCTAAAAATCTCTCTTGTATGAACCTTCAAGATGCATGTCTAAAGGGAAACTAACCCTAAGTATATCAATCCCTTTGAAATTTTTATTTTATAAGGTCAGTAGCCAATTTCATAGAACATCTAAAAAATCTATCTAAATTCCATGTTGTGTTTATTGTACCTATCCTATAGATTTAAATACTATACCCTTCACATGTACAAGAATATGATGTCACTTGACTGGAGAACGATATTTAATATGAAAAAAACTAGTAGAATTTATGGTTTATAAAGAGACAGTTTTACAAAACATGACAACTCACATAGAAAATATTTTTAATAGAAATAACTATATAGAGTGTGAAACATGTGAACATTAGGATATGATGACGAAGAAGTATCATCATTTGGTGATATTATAATGATTATTTTTTTTGGACAAACTCATTTTCAGCCTGGTAGAATGTAACACCCTATTTGTTTATGGAAAATATTTTTGTATATATTAGTTTTATTTCAGGTCTTACCTAAAATATATAGTAATATTAACATTCATTATATTATTAAAAATTATTAGATATCAGTAAAAATAACTAAAATTTGGATTCTAGTACCAGCAATAAATATTTTGCACGAAACAACATTTTAATGTTATAATTATTTAAATGAAGTAGTTATAAAATCAATGTTAAAGATGTAGATATGATTATCAATTTATAATTATTAAATATAAATAAAAAAATTTATTAAAATAAAAAACACTTTACAGAAAACATAAATTGTTTGGTAAAGTCGTTATAAGATTGAAAATAATAATTTCTCAAATGAATATATTTTTATGACATTATTTGGACACTAAGAAAATTTAATTAGAATAATTTGAAAATTGAATTTAAAATAATTAAATTTATTTATTTTAATTTAGAATATAAAAATTATCTTTGACTATATTTTTGACCTTTTTCTGTAAAAACGTCATTTTTTAATCAATAGTGAATAATACTGAATTTAATTTCATAATTGAATTTTTATCTTATTTATTATATTGTTAAATAATATTTTAAACAAGTTATAATTTGTAAATATATAATATTTACAAAAATAATCTAATTTATTAAATTTTAATATAATTATCTATGAAATTAGATATAGAATCATTTTTTATATTTAAACATTTTACCATGAAACCTAGTTATCGAGACATGTATGCAGGAATGATTTTTTCTACATTTATTATTATAATTAGAAAAAATATTTCATATTGAGAATAATAATATCTTATAATTTATATTAAGGAAAATGTAGTTTTTTAACAAAATAATTTGAAATTATAATTAAAATTAATTTTAGTGATTAAGGTAAAAACATCATTACATAGTAGTTAAACATTAATTTATGAGGTCAAATAACATAGAAAAATGTATAAAATCCCTATCATGGACATATTTATACCAATTATCCACATGGACAAAAAATGGAAAATTATTTGTGATACACGTTGTATGGGAGAGCTCTCAATAGTATCGACCGTATGTTATTTTCAATATTTCCAATACCCATCCAATATAAAAGGCCAATGAACCCCCCACCCCCACATCATCACACCCATAACGCCCATTGGTTTTAACCATATATACCAAAATATCGTCTTAAATTCCTTCGATTAATCCTATAATCCTCACATTGGGAATTAATCCAAATTTGGAATATCATTGGTGAAAACCAAACGGAGTTACCCAAAGAAAAGGTTACATCATTACTAGAAAGTCCGATCCAAGCAAGCTTGGACCACCAAATTTATTAATAAAATAAAAGTGCAGAAACGGGAGAAGGAAGAGAGAGAGATTACAAGTCAAAGCATTCATAGTCACCACCCCCATACCCGATCATGTCATCAACATCAGCTGATTCCCATTATGATTGGGTCTCGTATTGTTTAAGAAGCTTCTTATAGAACTTCTGTTTGTCCATCTGCTCCTTCGATAGCTTCTCAATCTCCTTCTTGGCAGATGCCCTAGTGGTCACGGTCCTCGGAACTGCAGAGTAGTCCTTCCTTTGTTTCCTTGAAACAGGGGCAGATCTGACACCCTCATTGTCAGAGCCTCTTTTATTTTCTCCTCGGACAATATCACTATATGATATCGTAGTTGCATCCATACCTCTTCCCTTGGTCTCAACATGAGAGGCACCCCCTTTGCAGAGGTTTAGGTCCCCAACTCCAGGAGTGGATTCCTCCGCCCTTCCTTTCTCAGTAGTCTTTGACTTGTCACCATTGCCCGAGACCCTGATCGGTGTACACACCCTCCCCTGTTCATCTTCAGAAATGTTCCCCCATTTTTCAGGTAACTCAGATATCTGGTGAGAGTCAGGGATCAAATTATCAGAAGTTATAACCTCCTGATCTCAAGAAGGGCCGCTATAAGATCATGTCGGAGTAGAATCAACAATCAAATCTTTTCTCTTTGAAGGAGTCGTCACAGCAGGGACTGCCTTCATAGGAGGGTCGCTGTCCTTGATGACATGCTTTGGAGAGGACGATTCCTTCAAAGTATCCTTTTTTCGACAGAGATTGGAGGGGTGTCCTCGCATCCCACACTCTTTACAAGAGTTGTTTTTACGACACAACTCCAAAGAGTGACCCACAGTAATGCATTTAGTGTAGAAAAGAGGCATCTTTTCATATTCAACATCAATTTGAATTTGATCAGACAGAATAGAAAGAGTTACCGTATCAATGATCGTTGATCTGAGATCAACTTCCACCAGCATTCTAGTGAAGTGCCCAAATCTGACATCAGTGGTTTCCTTGTCATGGCGGATGGGAGTTCCAATTGTCGTTCCAATATCATGCAGGATCTCTGGATGCCAAATAACCCATTTAAGAGCATGAAGACGCACCCATACCTGAGCGAAGACATTTTTTGCATTCGAGACATTAAAGTCAAGTGACCATTCGTGCAGATGAAGCCACACCGGTTTTAGAAACATGGAACCAGAACTCCATGCCCTAATCTTGAGATCCGCTGATGGAAACAAACAGTGAAAGAATCCCCGCCCAAGGGAGACACATTTCCAGCTAGCAAAGCCCCACAACATCGAAATTCTACAGAATAAATCTTCACATTTCCAGGGTTGCGCACCTTTAGGAAGAACAATGAGAGCAATCAGTGAATTCTCACCCAATGCCAACCTTTCAGCAATCACACCGGGGTTCGCCTCAACGTGAGCCAAAGATCCCTTTTGGAGAATCCTTCTAAAGCAGGAATTCTCAATCTTTTTCTGATCCGATAAAGAATCCTTCATCAAATCAACATATGAACATTTACCACATGATGCGGCACCAGAAGGAACCCTCACAGATTCCTGAAACTGACCAATATTGACATCGGAAGAGGCAATCTTCAAAACATCCTTTACCTTGGACCTCAAAGAATCCCAAGCACACTGGTTAAGGGATTTGCAGGGCGGAGGTTTCGCAGCGCCGTGATTCAACCGGCCCACCCTCGCCGCACCATCCTCCGATCGCAGCAAAGAAGTCTCACAAGAGGAGACCTTCGTGCCACCGGCCGATGCGACATCAGTAGAGGAAGCTTCCAGTTTTTTGAAGCTGCTCGGGTCCGCATCCTTCCCAGAAGGCCGTTGCTCGCCGGAGGAGACCACACCACCAACCGACGCGAGCAAATCATGAGAGGAAGCCGCTGGCTTTCTGAAATCAGAACTCCGCGCAGAGGAAATACCGCTCAGAACCGGATCCTTCCCCACCGTTCGCATGTCGAGGCGATTGAATCCAAGGAAGTGCGGAATCACCATCTCGGTAGAAAACCCTAGAAGACGCCATCACTCTGCGCCGTCGCTCGGTTCGCCTCCCGTATCGCCTCCCGTCTCTCCATCTAAAACATCAATATATAAACCAAAAGGTTACATCATTCAACAATCTACTTTCATTAATTTTCCTTTTTCACCACCTCAACCAATATTATTAAATTCTTATATAATAACATGTCTATTCTAAAAATAATAATATGTTTTTAGGTTAAGGTATCTACATACACTCTCACACACATCCATCAAATGGGATACCAAATCGTCATTTATTTGTCTTGTGGACTACCACCTCATGAACTGATGTTATCCATTATTACATTACCACCACTCAAGGATGAAAAAAAAAGATTTAATTTCTATTTTTTTAAGATAAATATAATTTTTATGAGGTATTTATTATTTATTTGTTGATATAATACACATACCTTCTTACTTAGTAATTTTTGTAAAATCAACCACTTCCTTTGGGTATGTGTGGACTACCACCAGCTCATATCGATATTGTTCATTCATATTTTACGTGGAATGTATTATGGACTGGTTTATTAAAAATTTATGAGATATATTAAATAATAATTAAACATTAGTAATATTATATTCACATATACATAAATGTCAAATGCATTAATTCATAAATACGATAAGAAAACAGAATCTATGTTTATGCATATTATCCATGACTCAATAACACTCATGATTATTCTTATCATATGGTTATTAATGATATATTCATGTATTATAACCATTATTCAACTCAATTATACTAATGATAAATATAATTTTGTTTATAGAAAATCACACCTTATTTCTATCTATATATGGTAAATGTTTTTATTCAGAACACAACATTTTTAATTAATTTATAAAAAATGATTTTAAAATGATATCTTTATAAAATTTTCCAGGAAAATTGGTATTAAATTGTTTATATGGTTAGAAAGGATTATATTATATTATTTAAAATATATTTTAAAATAGAAATGTTTTTTAAATATTTAATGTTTGAAAAACACTTTTTCAATAGAGAAATTAAATTTTCCTCAAGAAGTGTATTTAAATAATCATTAAAAATTAAATCCCGTATAAGATGATCATTATTAAAAATACGATTTGGGTATTTAACCCATTACAAAAATATGAACTAGGTAGTGATTCCTAACTACTATGGAAATGATATTATATGAATATGTGCCTACCATAATTCCATGTCATATTCATATGTTATTCATTCATAGATTAAAAAATTGATTACTGTATGATTCACATTATATTAAAAAGAAATATTTCTTCCATGAATCATGTTTATGATATTTGATATGTAAGGTAATATCTAATAAGGTTATTATCACCCTATCATAAACTTATACTCTAGTTTACTCTTATATATCATCTTTGTTTAATAATACTCATCATCTGAAGTCCCCCCTTTTTAATTTTATCTTTCCCAATGTTATAATGATATGCATTATTTATTATTTTTTAGGTTTGGTTTAATACCTGAAGAACCTAGTGGGATAAAATTTAACATAAATTTATATTAGTTTTTATGTTTCAAATTTTCCAAAGGCCCTAAATTAAATAGTTCACTGGGAATTATTTAGAGTAATTTATTAAGCATTCATCAAAAACAAAATAATTTTTATGTCTGTTATGAGAAGGTAAATATAATATATAAATTAAAAACTAATATTATACCATTGAATTCTAATGAGAAATCCCACTGGGTTGATTTTTTCCATTATTATGTTCATTTTTAACACTAAAATTTTTTATATAAAAAATCATTATATAATGAAATAAATAATGTTGATTGAGAAATAATTAAAAAACATAATATTATTCTTCCATTGAGAGTTATTTTCTCAAATGTGATAGTATTATATTCATTTTCTGTATTGTTTTCATTCAATAACATTTATCAGTAATTCAAATAATATATTTTTTAATTAAATATGAATATATATATATATATATATATATTACACAATATCATGATGTAACATCCATATTCATCCATTTTTATAGTAGATGTGTGGAATAACATAAATTAGTTTTTTTATTTATAATTAATTGGAAATATTATATCATTAATAAAATATATCCAATTAATTTTTATATATTGGTTATTTATCATGTTTTTGTGGAAGATTATTTTTTAATTTTTTGTTGGTATTTTATTTTATGTTTTTATATTTGATATTTTAACATATAAAATTATTATGTTAATATATTGAAATGGGGGATTCTAGTGACTCTTATCATGAATGTGAACATGGTGTACCTTGAATATTTTAAATAATGTGAACAAATACATGATAGTGGAATAATGGGGGGCACTGATTTTTTTTATGAAATTGGTTATTCAATACATTCTGATGGTATTTTCATAAAAATATAAATTATAAATATATTTTTTTTTGTGATTAAAAAAATATTTTACATTGTTGTAACATCCTATAAAATAAAAACATATATAAAGTAGTTATATTTCTGTAATTTTATCAAATAAAATGGTTCATTCTTGATCAAATAGCATAGTATTTATATAATACTAGTTAAATAATTAAATTAAATTTTATGAAATAATGTAAAAAATGATCATATAGAAATGATATTATTATACCTTCTATCACATCCTTTAAAATTTCACATTTTTATTTTCTATGTTTCTTGAGGAGAGGAAAATAATAAGGATGATCACTGATGCACATTTAGGATTAGTATAATGTGGAGGGTTATAGATTATAAAAAGTATATAAGTGAAATTGGATGAATAAATGAGTAATATGTAGAAATTATAAATAAAATATTAGGAAAAAATATCCCAATAAACAAAAATAATACATGGATAATAATCTTTGAGCCGTAGTTGATGGAATGTATTATATCAATGATCATGGATTTCATTCAAGGAATTTTTTAAACACACTTACCCTATTATAGTAATATAAATATACCAAATCCCAAACTATTTTCTCTCATGGATCCTAACTAGGAAAAATGGGGTATATGATTTCCCCCACACCCAACCTAATTAGTTGCAATGCTTTCAAAATAATTTATAAAAAGTCATTACATACTATTTATTGATGAAAATCTTCATCAACAAATATAACTATATGTATAATGAGAAATATGAAGGGAAAATAGTTCCAATTAAATATAATGTATATTATATCTTTGAAAAAATCACCTTATTGACATGGATACTACGAGGTAACATTAATATGATATTTAATAGTCTTAGAAATTATATATATGGGTGATGGTCCCACCAATGAGTAGTTTTATAAATAAATTATAGTATTTTTTGTCAACATTATTTTTATAAGTAAATAAAGGAAATTTTGGAAAATAATATTTCATCATGGTTCATTAATAAAAGAAAAATATAGAAAATAATATCCCCCTACAGTGTCTCCTCATTTGTGAAGTACATGCACAACTATTAATGAATTAGGTTTATGATTGAGTTAATTAACATCAAATATTTTTCAAGATGATTAGTCCTATATGAATAAGAGATAATGAAAAATATAATTTCTAGTATCTAGACAATGTTTTTTATTTCTATGAAATTATACACATATTTGTTTCACATTAAAAATGTAATGTGTCTTCTATCTTTGAAAATATTGAGTTCTTTAACAGTTTTTTAACTATATTATTAATGTAATATGATAAAGGGTTTAAAATATATGGTTCAAATTCAATAAAATTACATAATAATTTTATAAAAATAGTATTTCAATTAATTTTATGTACCATAAAATAATCACAGTTTGCAATTAGGACATGATTTGAAAAGAATGAAAATTGAAACAGAAATATCATACATATAGATTAGAAATAAATTCCATCATAACCCCTTGAAAGTGAAAGATCATATATTACATGAGATTAAATCATATTATTTGAAAATTATATTTTAATAAATATATAAAAAATATACATTTTAAAAATTTATGGTAAAAAAATCAATTTGATCGGATTAATATTGATTTTGAACTTACTATGTTAAAATAAAACTATAATGATTATTTGATATTTTACATATTAATAATATTTTATGAGTAATTTAAAATGTATAATTTAAATGTAATTATTTTATTTATAATTTTTTTATATAATTTTATTAATATAGGTATTTATTATCAGTTTTTTTGAAATAATGAAAAGTCACTTGGAGGTAAAATGGATATTTCTCCTAAAACTGTTTGGAAATGCATACTATTTTTCGTTTTTAATTAGTTAGAAAACATATTATAATGAGTAAATTAAACAAAATTATATTAGATATATCAAAAAATAATAATTTTAAACCACACAATTTTTATATCTATTCATAATGATAATGTAAAATCAACTTATTCTTAAAAGTCAATTTTTTTTAAAAAAAACTTTAAATAATGTTTTCTGTGATTATTTTTTATATAAATTATTTAAATTATGTGAATTTAATTTGGAAACATTGATTCCATATTTCAATTTAAAATAATTAATATTTGGTGATATTTTAAACTTAATTTGATTCATAATCAATAAAAAAATTAAAATTGGGTACGGAGGTTATGGTTAAAATGACTTTACCATAAATGATATTGTTAAATCGATTTTTTTTAAAATCATTTTATTTATTTTATCATTAAATTGATTAGTATTTTATATGATTAATTGTTATTCAATTTTTTCAGTATGGTGAACTAAATCAATTTTAAAACATTTTAAAATTTCAAATCGGTCAAAAACCCGAATTATAAATGATAACATCTTACACTTACACCCTCAAACACCATAAACCCTTCATAAAACAATTCTCATAAATATTTTCCCAATGTTATTTTAAATATTATATTATTTTTTCCCTCTGGAAAGACCAACTCAAATTTTCTCGAGAAGATATCAAAATGTTGATTCTTTTAGAGAAATTAATCATATTAACAAAGGTATTTGTTTTTTCTCATACTTGTAAAACCACAAATTATTTCCTAAAAATAAAAAAATTAAAAAAATAGATTACATTCAATATAATTTTTTTTATTATTTTTCTATAAAAATTTTTAGGCACCTCTTTACCTATAAAATGAGAAACAAAACCATCACTCATTTGTACAACGGATTGCCACGTCACTAATTAAAGTAATTTTTTTTCTATAACTGCATCATATGTCTGATCAAAATATTTTTAATGTAATATTATTTTAATGTTTTAAATATGATTTTTTCTATAAAATATATATAATTTTTACCTGTAAAATAACATTTAAATAAATTATAGTCATCATTTATCTTCTATTGATTATTAATTCCATAAATTTCTATAGAAATTTTTATTTTTTTTGACCATATTTTGTTTCTAAACTCATTTCACATAAATATTCATATTCATTTTATCATGGACATTTTTTATTAAAAAAAAAGATATTGAATTTAATAATATATTGGATTATAGTGATTGTTATTTTACTAGTTTGGGGAATCTGTATATTTCATATCCTCTCACCAATATTAATATTTTTATACATAATATTGTATACGAATTTAATTTATAACTAAATATATAAATAATTAATTGGATATCGAGTGATGGACATGAAATTGAATTATATTTAACCTGGATTCATAGAAATGTTTCCAGTGTCAATTTAATTAGAAAAACATATTTAATGAATTTTTACTGTATACTAACCCATTAATTAAACTATCAAAGAACAATACAATAGTTGTAATGATAATAATATGTCCTTGATCAAAAAATCATATATTATATATTTTCATAATTCAGAATTATGTTATTATTTTTCAACATATTATTTTACTAACATTATCTATTTTTAAATTTTGTGTAATATTAATTGATTAATTGGAATTATTTTTTAGTTACATAAAACTGTATAATGATGTGTCCTTACATTCACATGATAAAATAAGATGTATGTATTCCTTATGTATAGTTTTAGCGACACATTATTTTTTCCCTTCACATGGGATATGAAGAAGGAAATATTGTTTGAGTTAAAGGATGAAAATGCAGAGATTCACTACATTTTATATATTATTTACATTATATAATGGGAAGAATGATTATATCTGGTACATCAAGACAACTAAACTGAGAAATCCTTAATGATATTATACATTATATCTTATTACAAAGTACAATATTTAATAATGACTCTGGTTATATAGTGTTTTGTTTTTTATAGTTAGTATCTTACAAGGCGTAGTAGAATACTGGGGTTCTAAATCATATAAGGCATAAATTAAAGAACATAAACCTATAAAAGACATTGAGGATATTTCCAATTATCGGATAATATCCTAATTTTTTTAATAAGTTATATATTATGTGGAATTCCTAAAAAACCCATCCCTATATAGATACTACAAGTAGATATGGTTTTGGAATAGTTGCATATACGGGTTACAAGACTGAAAAGTTTTTCTCAATTATTTGGCAGCGATCATTATTTTCCACGATTAATGGACCCTTACTATGACCCTAGTTTGAATTTACCCGGAGATAAGAATTGGTTAATTGAAATTATTATTATAATCAATGTTGAATTATATTAAAATATTTTCATGATATAACGATATTACAAAATATATCAACAATATGTTCATGAGATTCACATTTTATAAATATTCAATTTATATGAACTGTTACTCAAGAATGATATTTAAATATTAAGATATAATATTAAAAAATTTTGTGCCAATAAAATATATGAAATTGTTTATAAATGGTCTATAATAGAATCAATTTTACTAATACTGATGGACAATGTAGAATTCTTCTTACTCACCATTATAATAAAAAAACTGTTAGAGCCATGTAACTTATGATCATATTAAAAAATATGACCAAGAATATAGAAAATTACCTTTTAAATATTGAGAAACATGATTTCTAATGTCATGATACACCTATAATTTATAAATTAATTTCATATAATCCTCTATCATTTAATTGAATAAACAATCTAGTGGTTACTGAATCATATCCCCCTGAAAATGTATTTCTAGAATTTAGGTGAGATTAAATGAAAAAAGGATACAATGGATGAATATTATCATAATGTTGATTTCATTTAATTATTTTAATTGATAAAAAAATATTTCAAGTAATAACAAATAAAACATGCTGATTGATGATATAATAATGTAATATTCTCTAATAAAAATTTCAATCATGCTTAATGATTTGAAATGACTAGAAACTTCTATAGACTTGTGAGAAATGAATAATAAATTGTTAAAATGTGTGAGGTAACCTTTATTTTACTATCATGGTATTGATATATTAAATAATAAAATTTGAGATATATATAGACCATTAAATTTATGATCTTATTTCAAGCCTTCTAATGTCACTAATTTCTCATACTTTTTAAAATTAGATGACAAAGTATTATTTGTCATCAATAAAAAGAATAATTTTTTGAAATTTTATGTCATAAATAGAAAAAATGATATGAATATATTGACTAAGAATCTTGAAATAATAAATTCATTAATTAATAATAACAGGATGACGAAATTTCCATCATGTGAATGTTATAGAAAGAGACATTCCTGAAAATGATTGAACAGAATGGGTGTTTGTTAATAGTTAGAAAATAAAGAAAATATGTCTAATGTATGAATGTTGAAGAATTAAACCACTAAAATAAAGTGCTTAAATGTTTTATAAAATGGATATTATAAACACCAATTTCCCAAAAGGCATGTTAACGAACTATGGAAGAGGGTGAGAGGATTAATTACAACTTATAAGATCATTACATCTATGGTTAATGTTTTTCAATATGTGTTGGTAGGTACTTTACAAATTTAAACAAATTAAATAATTCATTATTTTAGTGTGGATCATTTAAGTAGTTTTTGACTTCCATGATTTATAGCTGAATTTTTTGTTCTATAACAACATAAGAAGGGAGTTTTTTTGGTAAAAATCATAGAGGATATCTCATTATAACAAGGAGGTGTCATTGAGTTCCAAATATGATACTTAAATGTGTCCTATCTAATAGAATTATTATTATAATTATGGATGACTATGATAAAAACTATGGTAGGTAATATATTTATAAATATAATATTAATATATTTCTTAAGGTGAGAGATATTACGATTTACGATAAATATTTATGTGTCGTTGTCTTTGGAGGGGAGAATTATTCATCTCGGTCACGATTATATGCACCCCACTTTCTCTTATAAATGTTACCTTTTTGGATGATTAGAACAAAAAATATATAGAGAGAATATTAAATCAGTAAATTGAAAATATTACTCTTCTACATTAATACATTGATATATTTATTGATTAATTAACTAGATATCCCCAATATAATGATGGATAACTCTCCATTTATTTAATATCAAATTCCATAACATTATTAATGAATCCCTTTTATTATGGAAACTGTGGAATTATTGGATAAAAATAAAAAAACAATATTATTTTTGTGATAAATGTTTCATATTGATAAGTTTTTCGACATAATGAACCCATATTCTACTCATTGTGAAAAAATGGGATATCTAATAATGTACCTAGATTATAGGTAAATAATCCTATTATCCCATTAAATATTTATATTATCAGCTTTATAATGATAAATAATTTTAAAACACCAAACATCATTCAGGCTATCATCAATTATGAATAAAAATAGAAAATTTTCCAAATTCGTTATTTCATACAAGGAATGAAAATTATGAATTTACGTAAACGGATTTAGTTTTGACTATAGATAACTATATTTGTAAGGATCTAATAAATATATAATTAATGTAATATCTAGTTATTATATGGGGATATTAATTGATGATATCATGGTGTATTATATATTCCGTGAGAACTATGCGAAATAAAATGAAGATCATTTAAGACACTCATCAAGGAAAAGTTTTTTATATGATATTTAGTGTGAGTGAATTTATGATTAAAAAAATATATTAAAGAGAATATTGACTCAATGTATGTTATATCTATTGATCATGTGATGAAAATGATGTTAATGAATAACCCTTACTAATGAAATTAATCAAGGTAAACATAATTATTTTTTAGGCATGTCACTATTAGTTATTTGTTCAAATATATTCCAGAACGGCTAACCGATTTAATTAGATTACACATAAAGTAAATAAGATCAAATAGACAATGGAATATTAATTTAGATTTGTACAACTGAATAGGGGATTGTTGAATTATTGTATGTTGAATCTATGATAATTAAATAATTCATTTGTGAAATCTAATAATGCATGAAAATTTTTACTTTATTCTAACATTATGCATAAAAAAATTACATATAATTCTGCGTACTTATGGAAAAATGATTTTAAATACCATACTTAGGGTCTTGATTTTTTATCCATAATATATTCGATGAAGATATAGTGACATAATCTCTATTGTGAACAATATGTGATATGCACAGAGTGTAAGTTTATAAAAGACAACATTTCACTAGTAGTGCTCAATAAGAAGAATAAATGATTCTATGAGACACTGAAGGAAATTGATTTCTACATTCACAACCACACATGGATTGAAAATATGGTAGATGATGCATTGGTAATGAACAACCATGTGGTTAAAAATTTAGAACTAATTAGGATAAATTTTTCTCTAATTTAATGTAGATGGATATAGTAATTATTATTGAAGTGGAAACATGATAAATTTTTCTTCTAACTGTAAAACATTATTTATTGGAATAGTTAAAAAATTTACTACCTAATGAAGAGTGTTTTAAAAATAAAATTCATGTTATCACTAATGGGTAATTGAAAGGGTTTGTATATAACCACATACAATATAATATATAGAAAGGTGTTATGTGTTCAATTAATACCTATGTTGAAATACGAAATATTATTAGATTATCATATCATGAATTTCTCTATACAACCCAGTATGACAAATGGGCATAATGATTTTCATAATCATTGTTGGTGGGATAATATGAACTTGGAAATTGATGATATTGTCTCAATATGATTGATATTTTAATTGGTGATGGTTTAGAGATATAATCCATGAGGAATCATGAGACTTCTTATAATTAATATGTGAAAATGGGATGAAATAATTAGGTATGTTTTCATTAGATTAATAATGTATCCTATAATGAATGTTGAAATATAGTACATTTTTCATCACCTCACAGAAGTTACTCATTTTTTATGTATAAAATAATACACACTCTTGAGCACATTTCAGGTCTATATATTAACAAACAATTAATACATCTCAGAAAAACTCATTTTTTTCAATCTGATCACATTCAATGATTGAAATAACAATTATGGAAATTACATCAAAAGGATCATGATAGAGAGTATAATTTGAGCACTGCATATCATCTTATAACGGATAGATATTCAAAAAATGACTAGTAAATCATTAAAAGGCAAGTTGATATCATTTTTTATTTTATTAAAAGGTATGGGGGATCCTTATTTACCTTTGTTAATGTTATAGTAAAATAAATTTTCCATTAATTTGTTAAAGTGTTATTGTATCAAGCGTTATAAGGAAGATATTTTGTACTCTAACTTTTTTTTGTAATGTTTTTGAAGGGATTAATATAGGCCTAGAACATGTTAAGGATATATTGAAAAGGTTAAGTCATATTTATACTCTTATTTAAGATTCCCAATGTTGGAATAAAATTAATGTCGATAAAAGAATGGATGATTTTGAATTTCATGATATCTGTAACATAATCTAGATATTATATCCATCAACGGGACCTATAATGATCAGTACGAAAGGATAACTGATCCATAGATACATATGAATGTTATAATCTAAATAAAAAAATATATCTATGGATTAGAATTTTTCCAATCCACAAAACCATTCCAAAGTAAAAAACATACACCATATCTCATTTTTAGGGAATTAAATTCCATACCCAACACTGGTAATGCTATTTTTTCTTGACATTGTAGTTATTAAAAGGTAAAACATTAAAAATATATAATACCATATACCTAGTTATTTTAATGGGCGTCTGACGAAAGTAACCCCTATGTGATCACCCCAGTAAAAAAACAAAAAGGAGGAACATGATGACCATTATTATTTGAATATGTAAACTAATTCTTCTTTTTTAATGATATTCATGAGGAATCTGTTTACTTTCCTATATGGGATATGTGGTGGGGTTGTTGAGATCACATGGTAGAACTAGTTTTGGAATAAAACATACTACTGAGATGTTGATTGATTGTGGATAATATGATTTTTTATGATATTCAATCACCTATGGTTGTGTTATGGCCGCAATCTAGTTGGGATATGGTTTGAGGCATCTCCGTTTGTTTTTTTTCTTACAAGAAAAACCAAAAGTGAACTATTAGATCACTGCTTTGTTGTTTCTGTTTGGTAGTTGTTCCATCTTATTGATGGGGCTATTATTTCTCCAGTATTGAAGTAATATTTGAACTATAAACATTCAAACATAATAACTTAAATAGGGAGTTTTTGGATTGTTTTTCTTTGAATGCCATAGGTGTATTAGTGTTGTGGCACATTCTTAGATATTTTTTAGAAGCCATAGGAAGAAAAGATTGCGTGTTCAGTATTAATAATGTATTTCCATCATGTTTAGAGATCACCCCAACCATTCTGATCACTTAGTGTCGACCACCCCTATCTCTTGGGGGATGGTGTTTTCTGTGGTCATTATCTCTTTATGCTCCCTCTCCCAAAAGGTTGTGATGGCCTAAGGTGGTTACTTTATCCCAAGACTGTTTGGGAATGGTGTGTTGTTTTAGCCTAGAAACTTCAGGCAGTTTCCTATTACGGATATGAGGACTAGGTTTTTTCATGCAGAATGTTCCCAAGTGTCTTCAGGATGAGGCCTCAGTGACATCAGGGGATAGGTGTTGTTGTAGTTTCCCATGTGTCTTTAAGATGAGGTATGGGTGTCTTTGGGTGAGATGAGTTACTGTAGTGGACCCCTGGTGTGTGTTGGAATAATAGTATTGGATGTGGTTTTGATTAGGCTCAGGTGTCTATAGGTAGGTTGTGTTGTTGGGACCCAAGTGTTTTCCTGCAGGATATGTAGATAGTTGTGGACCAGGTGAGTGCGGGTGGGATCTATCATTGGAACTAGAGTGGGAGGTTTGAGGTATAGGATATCTATATGACCAGTGGGAGGGTTGAGCTAGGTACCCTGTAACAATGTGCTTTACTACTATATAAATGGATTGTAAAGTTATGGGAGTGTGGCTTATGAGGCTAGGAGGTTTGTTTCCTTTCTCGGCATCTAGTTACATATAGTTTACTTGGATAATTATAATGTATCCACACTTGTTCATCTTATATTTAATGTTACTTACTGTGTATACTTGTATTCTCACCATATATTTACTTTCACATTTTCTAGAGGGATTTGAGGACCGTGTGTGACCATACTAGTATAGATGTTGGGAGTTGTTTCTGGAAGGTTCTCATTTTTCTTGTTATAGATCAGTTTTCCATTTTTCCATTATGGTTTAGCACTTTAGATATTATTGTACTTTTGTTTCAGTTTTTCTAAAACAAATCATGTTGGTTTCTCTTTGGTTTTATTTTTATACATATTATACTTTGTTTTTGGTGTATGAATTCTCTTATCTCCCGATATTGTTAAAATAAAAAAAGGGTAATACCTCCCATATTGTGGAAACATATACCCGTGGTGTGACTCGCCAATCTGGGGCATACTATATGCAAGACATGGGGGTTATTATCTCATCTTCTTCTTGAGGACATAAGGGTGAGGAACTTTTCTTCCCCTTCCCTCATCTTGACAATGGTGGGTCGTGCCAAATAGACCATACACTAATAGTTTTCTCCTCTACAAGTTCAGAGAAGAAAACATTACATAATCCAACTTCATCCAAATACAATAGAGTATAACACATCTTCATATATAATTCCTCATTTTGTATAATCTTGATTCTAATATATAATCTATTGTTGTATGAAAATTCTAGTACAGGAAGACATTCATTCCACATACAATGGATATAAAATAAACCTGATATTTTCCTATTATCCATTTAATTGATAATTCTCTAATAATATCCTCATTTTTTTGGTAATAGGGGTTCTTAAATGTATCTCAATATTCATATCCATTGGATAACTCTTCCATAATTTTGCAGTAAACTATTTATCACAATCAAATACAATCATTAGTGGTTCCCCCTAAATCCATACAATTTCATTAATATAGATTCAAGAAGAGTGCTCAACAGTTAGATCTGTTTTTATTTTTATAAAATTAGTTGACATAAATATATGACCAATGATGACATATATATCAAAATTCATATATAGTGTCTTCTTTATCTAAGTGATAATGTTCAATGTATAATTCTCCCTATTTTACATAGTTATTGGGGGGTTCAGGAATATATTAGGATTTTGTCATTTAGACATCTACTGTGAGAATATTTAGAATATAAATATAAAGTCTTCAATATCCAACATCATAAAATTCGTCAATAAAATAATTCTAAATCATTATTCATCAATATTATATCATAGTTTATAAATGAATTTTATATGTTTTCTTAATCAAATAGTTTACCCTTCAATTGTGTTATGGATAGAACATATAATCATTTTATAACCATCAATACTTTATCACTATTGATGTAGAATTTCAATTTCCCATTATTCACTAATTTAGTTTTAAATTTTTTATGTTCTCAAAATCCTATAGGGTCATCAAGATATTTAATAAGTAATATGGTTGATAAATTTATTAGAAAATGAAGAATGTCACCACTTGATTAGATATAACCACATCCACCATTAGTATATAATTTCATATAGAAACCTTGTTAATCCAAATCCTGGTAAGAACTCTATTATCCCTCCTACCCAATATATTATCAACCATCATTTCTACCACATGGAGGTACTGTATCCCAATTTTAATATCCTTTAGTAGATTCAAATAATTTTTACCAACAATTTCTGATCATTCTAGGAGAATGAATAGTAAAAACTCCTATAGTTTATTTATATATCTCTTCATACACCATAGATGTAGTGCGCCCATATTATCTAATAAAATATTGCATCATCCGTCTCAAGATCAAAAGTTGGTTATTTTATGCAGTTAATTTTAACAGCCTTGATGCAAATACCACAACATAATCATTCTTCATAAATAAATAAGTATATACTTTCATCAAATCATCACTATATATTTCAAATTATCCTTAGCTACTGATTATGTAAATTCAAGATCATTTATTAATGATCAATTTATCTCAAAAAAATTCCTACAATTCACTTGACTATGAGAATTTATCTAATCTACATGTTTTCATCATCCATGGGTGGGACAATCAGATTAAATCACGCAAAAGTAGAATGTAGTTACATATTAATGTAACTTCCCATCCCCATATCAAATTATATTATGCCTCAAGCTATTGGGTGACATGGCCTCAAGATCACATCACTGTAAAACATAATATTCCAACTTGTATCGATAGTGTAATTGTGGTATAGAGGGGACACTATTTCCTTTTATTAGAGATGAACATTACAGAAAACCATAAACATACTAAAGTAGAAGGGTATCTATTCAAATATACGGAGAGGAAGTATAGACTGATAAATTGAATAATATTAAAAATTCACTAAATTAGTTTCATATAAAAGGATGCAAGCCATGATGATATAAAAATGTGGAACATGGGATATGCATATAAAAATATTAAAATTAAATAAAAAAATATCTCCACAATAATATCAAGAAAATGATAGGACACCTACTCCTATGATTCGACAGTATGAAAAATCCTATCGAAAACTTATAATTTATCCCCTTACCATATTTGAACCTATAGTCATATAAACTACTTCTGTAACAATGTTATACCGAGATGTGTGTGAGATAAAAACTCAGTAGGACACCACCAACAATGTCGAGAAGTAATCAAAGTAGTTCTTGTAACTAAATAGTGTGAAGGAATAAAAAGAACAAGAACCATGTGTTAAAATAAATAAGCCAGCTACTCTAGATTCGAGAGTATATATCTGGGATTTACCTGCATCAACTATTTCCTAAAATTTCATTCTGAGGACTAACTATATATATATTAATAATATATATTTTATAGATAAATTTATTTTATCCATATATATAAAAAATATACTGGAAGATGTTTTTACACATATACCATGAGTACAAGTTAATGGATGGGATAGCGTGTATGGTAGTAAACCATAGCAGTGTATTTAGCCAATAAGCTCATGAATGAGGGAACATTCCCTACATATAATAGTGAGTGTAAGGAATAATATTTTCTACATGCGATGGTGAATGTTCCATCCCACCAACACTCATTGCAAAGGATGTGATTTTTCATGCTCACCATCCAAAATAATGTCAGTTGTGTGAGACATCAGGCTCATCACACGATGTAAGGGAGTGTGACAACATCATTCTAAATAGACACCATACCACCTCATTGATATCCATATCAAGAAATAATCATATTTATAAATAAAATTAAGAGGAATTACCAACCATATACTAAATATATTAACTATCATTCAATATGATAAACTCATTACAATTCACAATAAGAATCTGATATAACATAATCAATAGGTGTGGACTCATAACCATTTAAAAGACATTAAACATAAACCATTCATTACAAATAATTCATTTGTGTTATTGAAACAATCATTTATAATACATTCTATATAACCTTTCTATTTATGTCATTTAATAATATAATTCTAATCATAATGAACAAGGGGTCATTTGTAAAGGTTTATTAGTCAATAATGCAACTTACAACATGGGAAATTCTAAATTACCATCATTAAAAACACCTTGATGTTTCATTGGATACTATTATTTATTAATAAATGAAGAAAATTATATTTTAAAACATTAATGAATAATGGGGAGGTAATCTGTGCATATTTACATTTTACCAAAAATGGAAAATTAAATATGGTAGACCCAAGGGGTTTCCATAAATGATATAACAAACCAATATAAAACAAAAAAAAGTTAAATAGTTGAATATCAAGGTTAATTGATCGACTTGATAATAATAATTCAATATAAGAGTGAATATTGGAAAAAGGAATCGTGTGGCACACCGTAATAGCTACAAAGCATAAAAAAGTCATTGTCAAAATAAAGGGACCACCTAACTCAAGGATCTTGATAATTCCTCACTCTATATAATCCTTATAATCATAGTAGGTCATAATAAATCAATGAATCATTTCAACTCCCTTAAGGAATATAATTCCTTCAACGAATCATGAATCAGACACTAGATCTGAATGTTATCCCAATAACTCGATTAAAGGTGGTGTAAGATCACAGGGGGAAGAAACCTATTGCACCAGCTGGAGAAATGAAGAAAGAATAAAAAATAGGACAAAAAAAGTCCTTAAGGGAGATTTTTTTCAATTCACCCTCAATATATTAGGTACACGATTTAGCCACACATTTTAGCCAAATCAGGCTCAAACCATGCTCAAGGACACTACATTAAGAATCGATTGCATCGATAAGGTGAAATATTTTACAACCTATGAACAAACCATGTGAAATTACACTATTAAAAAAAATTAGTTCCCCACATATTCATTCTACATGAGGTGCAATATTTTGAAAAAAAATTGTGGCTCCTACAGCACTCTTGCTTTCCCTACACAGTGAGATTAGAAAAAACAAGTTTGGATGCAAAGTTTCTTCTTATAATATGGACCAATAGTATATCCCAAACCTGGGGTTCCGAGCTCCTAAAATTCAATATGAACCCTTTTCAAAATATTGACACAAATTCGGTAAAATTGTACATGATGTTTATGTGAATATAAACCTAAATCAAATGATCCATTCCTTCTTGAAAAAATGGGGCTTTAAAACCTACCCTCCTAAAAGAGAATTCTCCTTGGTTTGTCTTTATGATGGTAAAGATGTATCATCATAAATTATTTCAGGCTACAATGATAGTATATGAACTTCATATCCTTAATTCTCATCTTGTACTCATCTATCAATCCATTTCACCCATACTGATGGTACTGTCCAACATCAGTGTATATTTATTCTCTGACCAATAATTAGAATAGGGTCATCCATGGAGGAAGCATCCCCATATAGCTCAACCTCATTATGATGAAATACATGTTATGGGTCTGGATAATATTTTAGACACTGTGATAAATTGATTTCATCATGCATACATAATTAACTTTGATAAATTTATAACTGGTAAGCCACAAGATTGTCCCGTTTAGAACCTTAATGAATCTAATGGAATTTTATGAGACTATACAATTATTATAAAAAAATTTATGTCCCAATATATGAAAGACTCAAATGAATACCTTGTATCTGACCTCGAATTCGAGAGATCATTAATGTCTATTGAATATGAATATTGTATTAATTGAGATCTCATCATTCACTTTTAGATCATATGGTAAATCTCTACTGTTTCATGCACAATACGTGGTCCAATAAGATCTACATCCCCTCCCTCTATAAATCGTAGTGGTAAATTATGAGGCCTATTATATAATGATTCCTAAGGACATATATTAATGGTATCATGAAATATATTTTTAAAAGAAAACATAAGAAAAGAATGATTTTCCTCCCAGGAACTGGAAAAGTCAGATACGAATTAAAGAAGAATTTCCATTAAAACATAAATTTTATACTCTATATTTCAATCAATATATGGGTGATAGTCAATACTCAGATGAAATTTTGTATCCATGGCCTTTAAGAACCAATGCTAGAACTACGATGTAATGAGAGCATCTATATCAAAACTGAAAAAACAAGGAGCTCCATGATGATGTACAACCTCCCTGGAATACAACCATTCTAGCTCATATGCCAATATAGTTTTTCACTTAGCTAAGAAGTGTGTGACCTTACTAAAATGATCACGGACAACCCATGATGTATCATTTCCATGTGGTAATATGGGTAAACCAATCATGAAATCCATTGAAATATCATCTTATTTCAACCAAGAAATTGGGAAATGACTGTAAAATCCATACGGGTGACTGATGTTCAACATTTTCTTTTTTACAAAAGGAACACAATGTGATGTATCTGTAAATCATATGTTTCATATTAGGAAACCAGTAATGGTTTCGTAGAACCTGTTATATGTTGGGGACATAGGAGTGAACCACCCATGTCGGGTCATGGACATCATCTCCCATCTCTTATCTAATAATGGATGGGGACCATACATGACCATAAAATAGTAAGGTATCATCCCCATCCATGGTCCAATATAAATATGTATGATCAATTGAGACAATTAAATTTAATAAAATCCCATCCAGAATATATATTTCCATAATTTATTCCCATTCAAGTAGAGTAGAGGTCATCAGTATGATTATGTGGAATGTCTAGCTATGATCCTCATGAATATCAATATGCACTTCTATGAATAAGTCCATCCAATGGAATTTACACTATCCACATGAACTTCATTTTTCCATGTCATTTGAATTAAATCATCAACTATATAATTTTTTCTTGTCAAGTAGGCAGACTCAAAATTTAGAAATTGTTGGTAATCAACCCACCTACATTACCGACGATTTAGATCTTGTTTTGTAATTTTTTTACTTATGGTTTTTGTGATATTTTCATGAAAAAACACAATCCATGTAAGAAATTTATCTAAAAACATAGTTAATGATCTACGGTAGCATGCTCAATGTCATTTGTGTGGTAAATCAACTCATGATTCCAATAATAATGACATACTTACGTAAATACTCACTCATTATAAATCATATAAAATCCATTCATAATACCTTTTACATCACAAAATAAAAAACATGTCTTATATTATTTTATTATAATCATTATAATTTTAGTAATTAATTATTAATCCTATTAATACTAAATTTAAATTATGAAAAAATATTAAAAAAAATTACATTACATTTTTTCTTATTCATAATCACTAATCTAATAGTTATTAGATTATAATAATAAATTATAATTATATTTCAATATTATAACATTAAATGTGTAGGGTCTACGTATTTTGTAATAATAGATTTCAACCACTTAAAATATTATAAAGTGAAACATATATACTTTCAAATAATGGACTATTACATGAGTGACAAGAAATTGTTTTGCGTAATGGATTTTTGAGAGAAATAATGGAAAATTGATTATAAATCATAAATAGGGGTGTCATTTATTTCTAATATATATATTAAAAACATTATTTGATACAAATAAAATAACTTCAAAAGGTAAAAAATAATGTTTTTAAAACACTATTTTAATATAAAATTTCTATATATTGGATCCATGAAATTATATAATATCCATAAAGATGAAATGTGGAGTAAATGTTAAAAAATTATACAAATGTAGAAAAGAATAATCTCATAATCATTTTAAGAATAATTTCAATTAAAAATATTGATATATGAGATATAAAATATATATTTAAATAAATATAAAGAGAAATATAAATTTTATATAATGCATTATAGTTGTATCATTCAAAATAATAGAGTTAAATATTGTTTATAATAATTTATATTGATATTAAAGGGAAATATAATAAATATTGTATAACTTTCATCAAATAAATCATCTTATTTTCATTATATAGGTATTAAAAAAAATTATTCGAAAATTTATTTTATGTAGAATGAAAAATAATATAATGCATGATATTGAAAATTATAATTTCATATTGAAGAATTAAATAATGTTATAAACATTTAGAGTTTGTAAAATTTATAGAAGAGGAGAAACTCATAATGATAATTTTCAAACACCAAATGTCATCCTGTTTTCTCTTATTAAATTTTTCTATCACATTGATAATATATCAAATTATAAATAATTTGAAAGGTATGTTTGTTGAAATCAAAATAATAATCAATAATTTTAAAAAATAGATGAGTTAATAAGAAAATGATGAAACAAAATAATTTTTTTTAATTCAATATGGAAGAGAAAATATAGATTAAAAGTATTTTAATTCACTTAGAAAAATATTTTTGTTAAAATCATATAAATTAATTTTAAAATATAAAAACTATATTATATCTATTGGAAATACCAAATCCTATAACCCCAATAATAGATAATGATAATAAAACCTTTTCTAATCCCTTTCATCAAACATCACTTAATGCCATCTTACAATATATATACCATGAAATATCAAATTGAATAATATATGATTTAAACTGAGAACATATAAGGAGAAAATTATTGTTAATATTGGAATTAAATAGTTATAATTCATAGAAATATTAATAATAATCACAAAAAACCACATCAATCCAATTTCCCAATAAATGTGGAGTGAAATATTATTAAATGCAAATTGATATTTAGGTATTCATAAAATTTTAGTCTATGGTTCATACCATCATGGAATTTATTTATTCTCACTAGAATATAATTATCCGAACATTCATAAATTAATAATGTGGAAGAGTAATAATTAAAAAATAAATATTTCTTAAAATTTATTTTATACTAAAATGAATGAATGGAAATATAATAAATTTTAATTATGTCTACTCTTCTATAATGAAAATATGATTCAAAATGTACAAATGATAATATATTTAGGGGATATGATATTTATATAGGTGTTTCTAGCTCCCTCTAATGAATCTAGATTTAAATGGGTTTTAGTTCACTGAGTAAGGCCTATGAAATGATGATTCCACATATAAGAATTATAGACTCTTCCCCTTGTTTTGGTTCTTCCATATGTTCCAATACCTTCTTGATTTTATAGATAAGTGGAACATGAAATCATTATCAACAGATATGTTCGTTGGACCAATATAATATTTTAATAGTGATTGTCTTATTGACTGATGAAAATGATTTTCCACATATCTCATGAAATGATCCAATTAATTGAAATGATATACATGAAGATGATATGGTTTCTTTCCGAGATCCTATTTCCCCAGTACATTTCTATTACTATTTTCCCTGTGTAAAATCATATGTAACATAAATTTATGTCTAAAAGTGGTAATTACATATATGTATTTATAAAGTTATTGTCCAAAAAATCATGTATTATATTCCAATTTGTATGATTCAATGAAATTTATACTACGTTGGTGAGGTGATGAGTCCAGGGATGATTGTTTAAAGTTATGAACAATGGATAAAATTAATTTAATGGTGAATGATTATTACATCTTGTGTTGATATTATATTCTACAAATAGAGACTCAATATTTTTTTGGTGGATTAGATTCCTTAAAAGAATTCTTGAATTGATTGATTATAATATATGGAATTCATAATATGGATTTAATGGGTTACAAAAATAATGACAGGGTGTGATGGTAAATCATTGGATTCATTAAAATATTTGGGTTTGAGTGTCTCATAATGATGGTAATGGACATTGTTTTCCACATGATTTCATCCAATATTTTATTTTTTTATGAACTAAATCAATCATGTGGTTTTGATGATAACTTATATTTATATTAGGGAACAAAGAGACAAGTGTTGAGATGGTCATGAAAACATTTCATTAGTAATAAAACTGCTAATTTCCCATTCATAAATCATTTGATGAATGGGTTATGTGTAATGGATCTGTTACCTTCTTTCTCTGCAATTGTGAGACTTTTTTGGACTTATTTATGCACTCATGGAATGGAATTTCTCAGTCCTCACCCTGATTATTATTAATAGGATTAGTTATCATATCATTCTCAAGTGATTTCACATAGTTATGTCTTTTGTGGGTTTGGTTTTTTTCTATGTTCCCCATAATATTTTTTAGTTCGCACCTTTTATTTTAAAATTGACAAATATAAATTCTTATGGATTTAAAATTAATACAGAAATAAAATAATTATAATAAGACAACTACTAAAAAATATTATGTCCATTTTATCATTACCCTCCTAAAGAACCCAATAAAACTAATATATTATAAATTTACTAAAATTATATTTATTATTTCTGAAAAAACATGATTTAAAATACATAAAAAACTGTTTGAAAGAATTCACCAATACAGAAATAATTTATTTTCCTTCATAAATCATTATATTAAAGAATATAATATAAAAAAACCATTTAATCAATTATCCAAGAATTTTCATAAAGAAATTTAATTTTTTAAAAATTTAATTGATTGTCATTTTTAAAAAATATAATTTAAAAAATTAATACTAACACATGATGCTAAACCTACTAAACAATTTCTAAAAAAATGATTCATCACTAGGAAATTAATTTGGTAATTTAATATTCATTTTTCATGTTAATGTTCAATGTTCAATATCAATTCTATCTCTATCAGTAATAAATAACTTATTTAATAAATATTTTTTAAACATAAATATGTATGAAACATATTGAATAAATTTTCATATAAAATATTAAAAAAATTTATTAAAAATTTTAGTATCTAACATTAATTCTCATAACCAATGAAAGGATGGAATGATTTCACAACATTTCTCACATATTGTTTTGTAACATTATTAATGAATATTCATTTTCCATATATAAAACCATTTTTATTTGGGATAAATTTATAGATATCCATTTGTATAATAAAATCACAAACTAATATTATGATAATAAATTTATTGAATTGGAAATTTAATTTTCATTCCATGAAATTATACTTTTGAATAACTATAATGTTTCTCAAATTATTGTTACATTATTCAAATGAGGAATATAAATTTATTCGTCCACATTAGTATTATATAAACAAAATTAATTTCATAAATAAAGAAATATATTATATATTATAATTATGAATTACATCTCAAGGATAACATGAGATCTATATATATTGATGTATGAATATAAAATCTCACATTATACTCATGGAAAATAAAAAAAGAAAATCACACCCAAACAACAAATGGAAAAAATAATCTTAAACACTGATATTTCACTACATTCATTTTTATAATATATAATTATAATATTTAAATTTAAAAATATAAAGTGATGGTGATATAAAATGTGGTAATTTATTTCTATTCTCTTTAGTTAAATTATTTTATCTGTATATTTGTATAACCAATAATGAAAATATTATAAATTTTATAAAATCATGAAATTATAAAAATTACAGTGAAAATATATTATTCATTCATCTAAAAATGTTTTTTATATTAATACTACTGTAATAAAATTTATATTGGTCACCCCAATCATATAGTATATAGATAAAATCTTATGGAAAAAACAAAATTTTACATTTCCCTATGTCTATGAGTATACATCGATATTGAATAACTATATATGATGATGGAAATCTATTTTCTCTATAATTTATTAAAGAAATTAACCAATCTATTTGTGGAATATTAAGGTAATATTTTATCAACTCGGACCTTGGAAATTTATTACTTCCTGATTTTTTACATAAATAATGAACAATTTAAAACACGGGATTGATATTCCTAACATATTTTCCAGACCAGGTAAATTAAATAATATATTAAGCTAAAGTAAACCATATTTAAATTAATCAACATAATAATCCCAAAAATAACATAAAATATTTATCATTTAATTAGATAATATGTGTACTACATAAAAAATAGGGGTGAGGGAAAAATCATAGTAAGTGAATAAAAAATATTATAAACAACAATATAAGAGTTGAAATGAATAAAATTTAATCATGAAATTAATGGGTCATCAATTTGAATATGGGATTAAAAAATAAATAAAATGAATTAATTACATTAATTAATCAATGGATGGGGAAAATATTAATCAGGAAATAAGAATAATTAATGGTTAACTACTAAGTCAACATCATATGGAAGAAAATATAAAATAACCAAAATCCATAATCCAATAGATATCAACTCATGAGACATAAACCTTACTCAATCCATTAGATTATAATATAGGTCTACCCATCATGACATGAATATATATATTAGTTATTTATAAGTAATCAGAAACAACTTATTAACATAAGGAATGCACATTGAAGGATATTTTTTTCATTTTAATATATGTTATCATAACCAAATGTCATATCAAAATAGCATCCCTGAAAACATTGTGTGAAACATTATTTGATATCCATTGATTTAAAATAATCATGGTTCCTAAAAATTACATGGTTGATGAGAACATGTCAAAAGAGGGGGTATGTAATTTTTCAAATATAACTCTTAAACAGGGTTTTAGTGAAAATGTTCAACAATCATTAGCATGGAAAACAAGATAATAATTTCCAATAATTGATTTATAAACAAAAAAGGGTTACCAATAGTCAAATAGAAAATTTTACAATCAATGTTAGTTTTAAAACATTTTATGGCGTGATACAAGAAATGGGGTGAGGGATAGAGATGTTCCCTTTTATCGGGGTTTCATATTTATTGAAATTGTGAAGGGAACTGTAAAAAAATTTATTTACACATCAACAAATTGTAAATTAAAAAATACATTTTTGATGGAAATATATATAGAATATAGAATAATCTAATAATAAAAATGAATATATATTCTGAGGTAAATAAATATAATGTGTATCCAATTTTAAATAAGGTTTTTTGAGAGATCCTTGATCATATGTTCTAGAATCCTTCTTCACTAGAACATAAAACCAACATTAATATAAATGATTTTATAAATAACATAATTAAGATTACTTTAATCTAATTTTTTTTCATATAATTATAATTTTTTTATTTACATCAATTTTAGTGAGATATATGGTTTAATTTAACTATTCAAATGGAGTTTGTTTCATGATTCTAGAGCTGGGTCAATAGAGAATAATTATGAAAATTCATGTTAAAAGGAACTAACGTTGATGAAGTAAAATTTAATTTAACTAATTTCATCCAAAATATTTATATTTTAACATATAAACATATATTGTTTTATATTAGTATGTATTACTTAGTAATAAAAATTTTTGTTATGTTGATAGTTCATTTTGGTGGATTCAGTGAAAAACTGATCTATTTATGATTTATTTAATATCATGGCCATATATTCATCCCAAAATGTGAACAAATATATATTAAACATAATTTATTCATTTTAAACAATTATTTTATTATTCAATCATTCCATGAAGGATTTAAATTGAAATTAAAATATATTATCCATGTATCCAGTAAACCGACCTAATATGGAAAATGGTTTCATTTTTAGAATATGAGGAGAAAAAAGATTATATGTCTATATATTTCATTATAACAGTGAATTTATTGTATATATATGATATTTGAGTAAATATTCCATCTTGGATGACGGATATTTGGATAAGGTAGAAGAATAAATTAATTTAAAAAGGTTATTTGGGAATATTACGTCTTCATTTTTTGTCGCTATGAAAAAAACTATTTTTAAAACCTAGAATTTATATTTTGGCTAGATAAAAATCACATAGGCATATGGGAATGGATTGGTAATAGAATTGGGTAGATAAATTTTATGATCAAATACATTTAATTCATATTGGGAATGATTGGTGAGAGTGGTAATTCTAATATGAGGAGAGGGGTGTTATTTAAATAGTATATTCATTATTTTATAATTTTTTCTGATGTCTACATATCATACTAATTATTATTCCAAAAAAGAGTAAGTATGTCATGGGTTTTTCATCTTATGGTTTTTTACATTATCTATTTTGTAATTAATATTTTAATTGATTTTTAATGTTAAAAGCTTTATTTTATAATATTTCATTATCCCATAAATGATTGACTAAATTATAAACATATATAAAATTAATATCAATTTTATTTAATATATTCTATAAATTATATATAATTTATTAAAATAAAGTTCTAAATATAATTAATTTAATTTTAAATTTTAATTCATATTTATTTAAAGAAATTGAACTTTAAATATTATGATAAATTTTCAGTCCCTTTGATATGTTCTATGTGGTATAATATATATTTTTTGTAATTATTATGTTAAATATTAATTTAAATTAATTAAAAAATAGTAATAATATAGAATTTATTTTAACATATTGAATTTTTTATAAAAATTATAATAAATATTCTGGAAATTTAAAATTATAAAGAATTATTTTTCCAATTTTGAAACTTCTATTTAACTTAAAAATGCTTTAAATTCATCACTTTTAATTATATGTGATACTAAAATATTATTTTACACTTCCATAATTAAGGATATTATTTTAACCGTCATGTTAGTATTCATAACTGTTATATTTTTATTCCTATGATTAGATTCAAATGATAATTTTACTATAACAGTAATTAAATTTTTAATTTTAATATTTGTTCCTTAGTTTATATAAATACCTAAAATTTCATTCATTATTCATTAAAAGAAATTTTATCTCATGTTGAAAAATTTATTCATTAACAAAATGAATATTTTATTATTAATTTTTTTTCGCTTCTAAATAGTTTTTCATCATTGTGGTTGTTCTGGAGACAAATATTGCTTCTTAATCGGATAAGATCGATCGTTTTGTTCTATAATATCTCTCCACTTCTCTATTGAATATACTTTCAGTTTTATATAATGATAAATCCCTTCTAATTGATATTTTTTGGGTAGTCCTTGTATGAAAATAAATTTTATCCCATATGTCATTATTTTAATGGTATTTTTTTAGAATCCCTATGAAGTAATCTATTATGATGTTCTCACATTTCCATGTGGGTATGGGTAATGTTCTAATAATCCCCATTGGATATTTCTTTTCATCCATCACTTATTAAAATAAAATCAAATTTTAGATTTATTTTATAATATCCTTCTTTATATTTTACCGCTAATACTAGTCTCCATTTTCCTTATACATAATCATTCTCCTCCAGTGGACAAAGAAGGTTGAGTTATGTGTTCCATTCCAAACCTCCTTATTAATATTAGGATTTTATGTATATATTATAATGACCCAAATCATAGAAAACATTACTCATTAATATTGAGATTTTTAGAATTTCTCTTTTCATATATATTCTACCTTCTTATTATTTAACAAAAAATTCCATTGAGAAAAACTAATCTACTCATAAAAAAAAATTCTGTGAAAATATTTGAGAATTGAGTGATGATTTTTCAACGTTTATTATTCCCATGTCTATTCTTTTTCATGTCTAAGATGATCATATCCTTCAAATAATTCATTATTGATAATTTTATAGGACCCTTTATATAGTGAAAATATTTAACATTATTGTTTTTCATAATGTTAGTGGATTGGGAAATCGTAGTACTTTACAATATCTAACCATATTATGTTGTTCATATTAAGATAATTTTGTGTGAATATATATTTGATGATATTTTAATATGTAAATATTTCAAAAATCTCAAAATAAATATAATGACGTAAATAAATCAATGTGATGATTACAATAAATAACTATAGATCAATTTATGGATTTTTCTGGTCACAAATATTGAACTCACCTGAGGGATATGTTATCATATTATGATTATTCATTATGGAACAACCCAATCCACTCTTTTAATAATATCTATATATGATTAAAAGTTCAGAATTTGTGGGTATTGTATGTCCTGGTATAGTGATAAGATTATTTCAATTCCTTTACTCATTTTTCCTAATAATTATTGTACATAATATTGACACCCATTTCAGTAATCTTTGTAAGATTTATTGACAATCCTGAGAATTTTCCAACAACTTTTCAGCAATACCCAGTTAGTACAAAGAAAATATGGATCACTATGACTGATATTGGCCTATCCATCTCCATAATTATTTATTTTTATATAAGGGACTATTGGTATCCCTTTTTAGTGATAAAAATCCCATGATATGATATATTTTCTTTCTTGAACTCCCATATATTTTATGTTTCATTATGATCTTAATTTCACAATGTTTTTTCATATTACTTAAATTGTTATAAATATCCTAATTGTTATTGGAGTATGTTATAATATCATGTATATGTACTACACAAAATTATTTGATTTAATTTATAAGACTGTTAATTATTTATATAATTTTTTTGAATAATTATTGAGTTATATGGGAATCATTTGGATCAATTTTTTCCGCACATAAATAAAAAGGTAGTATTTTAATAACTCCTGACATCACCATTATTTTGCGATATGTTTTCCAGAGGTCTATATTAGAGTAGTAGTGGTCCCCCATTAGTTCATACAAATAAAATAATTCCAATATAGTGGAGACTTTTTCATTTCCATGGTTTTTTGATTTCAAGTTAATTAATGAATATGAATATTATCTAATCCTTTTTTTAAATTAGTATAATAAACCACATATTTAATAATACAAACATATGAAGAAAATTTCTATATTTTCTTGTAACATTTTAGTCAATTCATTTAACTAATTGTTTTATATTCTATAAGTCGTATTTGATATATGGATAGATTTAGCTTTAAGTTCAATTGATAAGCCAGCCTTCCATTCTAGAGGAAGGATATTAAAGCCCATTGGAAATAAATCAATATAGTCCCTCACAATGTCCATGTCATTAAATATGATTCTCTCTATTTTATCCATTACACACTTATATTATAAATTAGTAAAACTGAATTTGATAGATTATGTGGACCGTAGAAAAAATAATAGAAGAAAAGATAACACCATAATACAATATAATATATTGTTTTTTAAATAAAATCAATATCAAAAATAAATAAAATTATCCACAGCTCTAACTTGAACTTTCATTGTACACAACATCGATTATATATGAAAAATGAAATATTATAAACATTTTACCATTTAATGTGATAGTAATCACATATCCGTTAGAATGGTGGGAATGAATAAGATTAACTAAATTATGAAAATATATAGTTTAAATATGTTAATTTGGAATTAATTGATTATAAATAATATTTTTTTTAATTGGAACTATTTTTTAATGAAAAAATAAATTTCTATAAAAAATATTTTATTACTATTTTTATTACACAATTTAAAGTAAATTAATAAATTTATAAATATTATTTAAAAAATTAATCATAATTATTTAAATGTAATGAAAAAGTATTTTTATGGTAAATTTTTGGAATTTTTCTAAAATGATTCATTTATTATCAATGGTGAAAAATATTGAATATTATTTCAAATTTACATTTTAATTTAAATTATTAATAATGATAAATTATTATTCAAATGGGGTTTAATGTAAAAATATTTCAATCATATATCAATTAATACTAGTTCTGTAATGGGAATCAGTTACACATTGAATATTGATCTAAAACGCATTAATTTTTTGATAATTTCCTCCTTAAAACCCAACAGTATAATCAAGTCAATGAAATTATTTTTAAATTAAAATTTATTAATTCAAGGAATATATTTAAATAAATTCATTAAATATTTTTTTTCATCATAGTATATAATTTATAAAAAGTTCAAATTTTTTTTTTGACAAAATATGAATAGTTGACAATGAACATAGTATTTACCACTGTTAAGGTTTAAATAGATTTATTGGGGGTTAAACTAAGAAGATAATGGTAAAAATTAATTATCAACTTACAAAAACCCCATGAGATGGAATAATTTACACTTGAAAACTTATCCATTCAAGAATTTACCATTTATTATGTCTTTTTGTTTGATAAAAATACAGGTATCAATGAATATTTTAAAATAATTATTATTGACCCACTCACCTCACTCATATAAGGCCACCAACTCCCATATTTTACTAAAATCCTAAAATAAACATAATTAATCCACACCCTTTAACCAAATTGTCAAAAATTCACTCACCACGTCCTATATTCCATATTTTAGTGATAATCTACCCTATTTATGATTTTTTATTAAAATTAAGGATTCTAGATGAAGAAGTAACGTTCTTCAATGAGAATTGTTATTTTATTTTTTCTCCCTTGTAAAATTATTTTTGATGAATAATGATATAATAACATAAATATAGAATATATAATGAGATGTTTTTATAAAAAAATGAAGGACTTATAACCATCTCCACATACAATAAATGGGTACTTAATCATTTCTCTTTTGTATGGCAGACTACCTCTTTCAAAATAGATGACTTTTTTTCTATTACCACAACTCCTGGTTGGGTATTATGATGTATATAAAAAATATAAATTTTATTAATAACCTAGTTACAATTATTTAGTAAATATATATATTATATCTTTTTTACATTCCATTCATTATGGGATACAATATCGCTGCCTCTGAGTATGATATATTACACCCCCGTGAAGGGATGTTATCTGTCTTTCATTGACACATTACATAGAATGAAATAATTTTAAAGTATATATATATATTATAAATTATATAATTATGAAATTGTTGACATGTTTATCATTATGAAAATATAAAATTATTTCATACCTCTAGACTCACTTAATGATAATATCATCTTTCATATACGTGTGGACTATCACCATAACGAAGTGATCTGTCCCTCCATTGATCATCACACCACATGAATAAATATAATTAATGTAATAATATTTTATATATGACATAAAAATAATTATGTGAGGATAATATTTTACTTAGTATTTTTTGATAATGTTCATTGGAAAACTGAAATGTTACCCATGCATATGAATGACCTATACTCTCTAGGATCAATATATAGTTATTTTATACAAATCATATTTATTGATTACATTTAAAAGTACAATTAATATGAACATATTATAAATAGTTAATTATTATTATTATGTAGATTATAGAACTATATAATATGTGCATAAACTAAATGTTTCATGAATGAAACACATGAGAGTACAAGCCAATAAACAAAAAAACAATGAAAATAACAAATGATAAATAATTAAAATGTGATAATATGTTATAAATGGATAAATTACAACATTATAAATATTAATATATATCGTTAATAAGTTAATAACTTGTTTAAATACGCTATAAAGAATGTTAAGTGATGTTAAACAAAATGGAATCATGATATAAGGTATTTCAATTAAATATCATTTCAATTAAGCATATGTTTATGTGATGAACATAATTTCATTTATATTGTATATATTATCCTCATAAACATGTAATAAAATTAATAAATAATTTTAATTTTATTTTATTTTTTAATTTTAATTATTTGAACTAATTATTTTTTGAATTGAATCATACCAAATATGATATTATTTCATAACTCAATTTCGTTTCAATGGTTAATAATACATATTTGTTGTCATTGATATTATAAGGATAATGTGTATAAGAAAATTTCATAATAATATTATGAATTTTAATATGTTTTATATTGATTTATAGTTGATACACTCAATCATATCAATGATTAATTCTCACATCAACGTTTTCATCATTTTATTGGTTTATTTCAAAATCCCAATCTAATCAGGATTAGTTATTATAAAATTTTACTGTAATGAAATTATAGGTTAATTATTTAAATAATACGATTTCATTATCAACCCCATTAGATATTAATAATATTTTAATGATAAATTAATTTATTTATAGTTATTGATACATATATATTTTTGATAATTTTTGCATAACATGACTACATTTATCACATTACTCTGAAAAATGTTTTCATCTAAAAATGATTTGGAGAAATGTTTTTAATAAATATTTTCTAACCTTCTACAATGACTTATTAATAGAACTTTTTTACATTTTTACTTTTTCAAAAAACATTGATTGGAATATTTATTTTCTTTTCCCCACAATTCTATATTGGGGGTTACTGAAATTTGAAAGAAACTTTTTTATTGTTTTTCAAAAATTTACTTTTTATAACCATTGTACCATATAAAATGTATTTTCATTTTATAATTTACTAAATTAATGAAATTAACCATAATTGTGATCGAAATTTATCAATATATTCATTTTCATGTTTACAATGTTATTTTTAAATAATATTATTTTCTTAATATTTTAGAAATTCTATGTTTTAAAAGTGATATTCAAAGAAAATGATATTTTTAATGTTTTATTTTTAAATGACATACGTTGAAAATTAAAAGGATATGTTATTCAATAATTTTCATAATGTCCATTTAAATTTCAATGAATGTAGCCCTTTATTTTTGATACATTCCTTTGGGATATGTTGTATTGATAATATTTTTATCCTTCATCTAGATAGTTTATAATTATTTTGACAAAAGATAGTATTGAAACTAATATCCTTACTTAATTTTTTCATTAACATACCATTTTATTATTCACATTATTGTGATTCTTGGAAATTAAATTTATATAAAATATTAAAATTATTTATCTTGTATATATATTTTTCATAAAAAATAAATAAATATAACATACTATTATTATATTGAATCTTATTTGATTAACTGAGAAAATATTGATAAATTTATATCTTTGACATAATAATAAAATTTTTTGATAAGGAACATTGTAAATAAATTAAATTTATAATTTGATATATGAGAGATACCTTGGATTTTTAGTGATGGGTGTGGTCTATAAAATATATATCCAATTGAATAATTGCCATGACTCATGAGAAAAATAAACTATCCAAATAAAACAATGTTCAACAAATTGTATCAAACTATATTGAGGATATATTTTAATATAATTTGTTTCATGTTGATGAGATATGAAATCAGATAGTTATGCATTAGATTACATTATAATTATTTATTTATTATCCAGAATTTTTATTAGGATATTATTTACAGATTCATTTCCTTATCAATATATTTATTAAACAGAATGTGTTCTCAGTTGATTACATTTCCATATAATTTATTCATTATCGATTCATGAAATCATCTTATTCAAAAGTATTGTTTTTTCAGTTTTTTACTCATCCATAAAGATTATTTTTTATTGACTTGTGATGGTTTGAATTTTTCATAACAATTACTAAAGATTTTACCTCTCCTTTAATTATTTTCCTTTCCCAATGAATCCATGTTGTCTATAATGTTTAATATGAAAGGATATAATAGAGAAAATAATATTATTCTAAAAAATTTAAGTATTAATTTTTATATTAAAATGAAAATCGAAAGTCATGTATATATCTAGTTTACCAAAAACATTAAAATATTCAGTGCTTCAAGATCTGAATACTTATATCTAATATAAATCTAATAAAGTAGACACCAGTTATGGGATAATTGCGATAGGATCTCCAAAATAATAATCTTTTCATTTGGACATGTTCACTCAAATATAAATAATTTCCACACATGGTATGATGATTTAAATAAAGATTCATCATTTTCCTCACACTTCTTTAGAATCTACAGTTGATTGGGATATCAAGAGTTCCTCCCTTCCCAATTTGTTGTCGCATTTATATAGGGGGAAAATCCACGCCCATACAGCATCTAATTATTCAAATGTAAGTATGAAATTATTTTTAGGAAAGTTTAATCATCACGAATGGATCAAGAACGATTTATATACATGGGATAAAAAATATTTGTATTTAAATCTTCCATTGATATCCCACACCCAGGTTTTGTGGGAATTTTTAACAAGTTATAATAAAAATTCATGATAAAAATTAATTTGTATAGAAAAAAATATAAAATCACCATTATTATTCTTGAATGAATAATCATCATACATTTCACCAAATAAAATTTTATATCCACCTCATAAGTATTGATAAAATATTCCATTCATTACACTTTATAAAAAGTATGATTCTTTATTTAATATTTTATAAAACCAATGTCTTGGGAAATATTATTTTATATTCTGCATATTCCCTATGGTAAGTACACTATATCACATACTTTTTATTGACCTGATCCTTGTTTTCACCAATCAGAATGGATTTTTTCATCCCTTTTATATCATTATTAGTTTTATTATACACTTTTCAATATTCCTATAATATACTGGTTCATATGAAAAATCTTGTGCAATTATTTTTCCCAGATTTAGATATGAGGAAATCAAGTTTTATTTCTATTATGATATTTATGGATTTTATATCTCAAATGAAACTATATTTTATTCGTTTAGTCTACATCCACACTAGACTAATGAGATTAACCAATACTGTAACGCCCCGACCCCAGCTACCCAGAGTCGGTGCATTAATTACATAACATTGGCATGATCACAAGAACGATCAAATCCCGAAAGACCGATTAGTTTAGTAGCCTTGGAAACACTAGATATAATCATAAAGTTTTACATTACATTTCAAAGTGAAAAACTACTACAACAACAAAGTCTTCATATCCACACTATTAACCCCTCATAATATCCCTGCAAGTCATTCATAATTTACTTCTTCACTACCTGGGAAAAATAAAACATAGAAAAGGGGTGAGCTCAAATGCCCAGTAAGGATAACAATATAGCAGAACATTCATAATAAGCATAAACATTTAAGGCAATGAATTACTAAAACAAAAGCCTTTTAAAATTGAACTTCAACATAGTATGGCAAAAATAAAAATGAAATAATGCCATTTACTTATTCACATGGATATTCTACTAATCGAATAATCACATGCAATATCAATAACCACTTTCATAATGTTGGAATGCATAATGCCAGACTATCATAACCACATAGCCAAGGCCTCGTGCCAAGACTAAAAAATAAGATTTTGTCAAGGCCTTGTGCCAAGACACTAGTTTGTCTCATGAGACCTACCGATGCATCGAGGAGCTATAGCGGGCTCCACCCGTCACTTATTAAGTCCAATGCATTCCCATATGAAAAGGTTTAAACATAACATAAACATTCGTATTAAAACTAGAATAAGAAATGTCAATACTTTCACAATAAACTATGAATGGTATAAAAATAGCACATCCACAGTCAAACATATCACAAAACGTTCAATACAATATAGAAGTTTTGTATCATAATAAATCAACTTCAAATAATCTTAAAATCCATCAAAGGATGTTGACATAGATGAAATCAAAATTCTTTTTAAAGAAATATCTCCTTTTATTTTGAAATAATTTAAGATCCATATAAAATAAAACATTTTCTTTGAAAATATTCTTATAAGCTTGTAAGGAAATCTTTGAAGATTTTATAACGGCGTAAAATAACCGCACCCGCCGTATAAGTTAAAAAAACATTCTTACCTCAATTCTGTCGAAAAGGTTAAAAAAGACATTGTTTTGAAAACGACGGAAAGATTCCTTTATAAACCTCTTATAAAAAGTCAAACAAGAGTATGAATGACTTTAACCCATATTCTTGTAAATAGTAAAAATGTTTTGAAATACATTTTTAAGAAAACATGGATGTGGATGATAAAGAGATCCCAGTAGATTATTACGTATAAACAACCTCGGATAATGAAGAGATTGTGAAATAACCCTTACCTTGTACTTTTCCTTGGTTGGGGTAGGTTAACCTTCTTTATAATGGTGAAATAGTTGTTATTAAATTATACAAGAATCATATATATTAATATGATATCATATATGATCTTTTAACATTGATTTGTTAATAATATCTTAGAATTATCGTCGTTTCGGGAGTTAACTTACTCATTTTCTTTTATATGTTTTGTTACATAAGCCATGTTTGTTGTATCTTATTCATATCCAGAATGATATACAGTCCTTAAACATCATTTTTAAATCATCAAATGATAATTATACTTGAATGGATACGATGGAGTATGAATCTCATCGCGTTCGTGGAGACGGTAGTCCGTACGTACGCACGAGCGACAATATCATTCTTTTGATATTAAAATAATATATAAATGGATGGTATATCATATATACAGAATCATTAACATGTTATATTTATTATTTACATGAGTTACACATCATTATTATACCCATCCAAATAATATTATATTGAATAACAATTACACCACGACGTGGAGACGGTAAGCCGTACGTACGCACGTATGGTGACATGTTATTCAAAGGGTGGATAGGATAATGAATATGGTTGTACCATATTTATAATAACATCACAGTATATGTGAGATACTGGAGTTATTATTTCAGAATGGTAAGAACAAAGGAAGAAGAAGTGGAAGAAGAAATGAACTTAGAAAAGGGTGGTGAAATCATTACCTCTTCTTCGGGTTCTTCCTTTTGATTTGACCAAAAGGGCTCCTTAGGATGGCTTTATGATCAAACTAAGGCCTCTAGGTTGTAGTTAGGGATGTTGGGAGAGTATTTGGGCAGAGTTTGGCCGAACCAAAAGGCTTTGAAGGTGTGAAGAAATGAGAAGGAGGAGTGCCCTTTTATAAGAGGGGTGAGGGGCACCTTTGGAAAAGCTAGAAATATTAATTTATAATAAATTCATATTCGGTTTCTAATGGCTCCAAAATTGACTATTCAAAGGTTAAGGTGGGGATAGGTCGAAAACAACTCAACCAATAGAATTTAGACAGGTTTGGGTACTTATATTAACCTTATCTTTAAGTATTAACTCTAAGTTAATTAGTTTCACTTTTACAATGTCTCTTTGTATTTTTATATTATATGGTTAATAGACTTACCATATACATACAAGCGACCCCCAAGTGGTCCATTAATGATTAACCTATCATAATATAAGTCTCTTGGCCGAACCTTAGATTTTTAGGAATTTAATATCAATTAATAATATAATATTTGTTTTAAGAACTCTTTTATGTCAATTTTGAAACTATTCAATAGTTGATTTTTGTGAAACTCATAACAGATTGATTACTTCGAACAAAGTCAATTAAATCAATACTAATATATCCTATTATCCTAGAAAATTAGTTTAATTCATTAAAAGTTTCATATTATATTTATTTGGGTATTTATAATATCAATTATGTTAATTTTTTACTATTTTAGTAATTACTGCATCATCATTGTGTCATAAATAAAATAAAATATTTAATGTCTAAAAATTATAAATAAAACATCATTATGTAGGAAATCTTGTTAGCTTTCTAATGAATATTTATAATCGAAAATCCAACATGTATAACCCTATGTAAAAATTGTTCTTCTAAAAGATGTAAGCTTATGCCATTTTTGTATTCATTTTAACTTAATTAAAATAAAGTGTCATTATCACTTACAAGTTGATCAATGGGGTCCCAAAATTGACCCAAAGATGCCCATGGTCGACCATGTATCAACCAATAGGGTTAAGACACGTTTTAGGATAATTCAGTATTATTATAATATTATTTTTTTAACCCTTATTTACAGGATTTACCCTTTAACCATGGTAAATAAAATATTTACCGCAGTAATTATTCAAAATGTGTAAAAATAAAAGTTACCTATTTACACAATTTGAACATCATGATTACAAATATGGAATCCATTTTCCTAAATTCAAAACACAGAAGTGGCAGAAATTAATTTAAAATTAATTCCCGCTGTCAAAACAAAAAGCGTGTTTTTAAGAGATAATAACTATCAAAAGATTGACACTTGTTTATGTTCGGTTTAATTGTAAAATTATGTCCAATGACCAATATTATATTAAATGGTAAAAATATATTCTAAATAAACTTTAAAACCACTAAAATTCATAATTTATCACTATTAATTATTTTGATTAAAAAGTTGTTTTTAATTAAAATTTAGTAATTTTCACTATTCATCAAAATATGAAAGTTATCCGAAAAGTACCAAAATTTCACCTTAGGCTAAATTCGATATTCCGAATCCAAAAATGAAGTCCATTTCAAAATATAAAATATATATAATTTCAAAATTTAGGTATTACTATTCATAACGGCTAGTTTGATCGGTTGTGGTGTGTTAGAACTCGGTGTTGCGTACAACACACGCTATCACATTATTCAAAGGGAAACGTACCGTGGAAGCTTGGGATGTTTCATTTTAAATTTTTTTGATGTCCCCATTTAGTCAAAAAGTTTAAAATATTGTATTTAAAAAGGGTTCACTATTAAAGTTGATAAAAGTGCAATACTGAAAATGAATTTGTTCTTTCATTATATCTAAGAAACTCATAATATGGATTCTAAAATTATAAGGATTATATAAACATTAAAATTTATCTAATACTATTCATAACCTCTTTTGAACGGCTTGTTTGGTATGTCATGGTGTGCTTGAAATTGGTGTTGCATGTAGTGAAAGTTATTGAATTATTTTGAAGAAATAACACACTATGAAATCTTGGGGTGTTACAAATACACATCACAACCATTAGTTAAAAATGAAAATCTCTTCATATATATCAATGTATTTAATCAATAATTTTTTTTTGGGTCATCTTTATTCCACTAAAGATTGTCCAATAGTACATTGGGTGTCAAGGAAATGGATTGGTGAATACAATGAATTCACATTGATAAATTCTTCATGTTCCCTAATACAACCATATTCCTTTTTATTAGTATGTGGAACTACAACTCCCTTTTATAAAGGTGGTATTTGTAAAAATATTAATTGAAATGTATTTTATTAAATCTATCTAAGTCAATTGAATCAATTTCTTATTGGGAAATAAGTTTATTTATTTGCTACCAAAACTAATTATCTTCCAACACCATGAAATAATTTTCAAGTATAAAGATTTCCTTCATTAAAAATTGGGTGAAAGGGAATATCTTATTTATGGATTAATTCCAACGTAATTTTATGAGGATATCAAAAAATCTACAAATACGTAGAAAACATTGTCACAAGATGGTATTTATTGAAAAAGACTCATTCCAAGGAGAATGAGGCTACTTCGCTCAATTCATGTTATTATCCCAAACATGTTTCTGTTTATCCTAGAGTAGCAGGAAGTTAATATCCACCTTTATCATCATGTTTGGGGTATATTTAAAGATATCATTATATTTTTATAACTTCATCTGTTAGAATGATTTCTCTTATATCCAACCGCAATCAAAATTAATGGAACCAAAATATTTATATTAGAATAAAAAAACTAAAAATGTATAAATATGAAAATTATTAACCTATAAGTAATATAATCTTTATGAAAAATGCATCCAAACATATTATCCATTAGAATTAAAATATCTGTTAACAGTGGTTGTTTCTATACAATTTTTTTCATGAAAAAAATATGTTCATTTTTTTAGTAATAGTCCATGAATAGATTATGAGTTTTCTAATGAATGTATACTAGTATTTTCAAAACTTCTGTGTAGAAGGGGATCATTATCTTACACTAGGTGATAACAAATTAAAAACTAAATCCTACCCATTTGAATCTACCCCCCCCCCCCTTGGACTAACTATGGTAAATTTAGATCGAATTACATTTTTCAAATTAGGATATATGTTACACTCCATGTTTTTATGAAATATGTTTTCCCAATGTAGTTCAATTTTATCAATAGCTTCTATCACACACAAAACATATTTATAACAAACACAATACTATATCATTATTATTATTTAAAAATTACCAAGTAAACTAAACAATTAAATTGGTGGATATTGATAATACTAACTAAAATTAAAAAAAATAATATAGTTTACCCACTTAAAAAGAAATTAATTAGATATCAATTAAATTTACAAGAATGAAAAAATCATTTAAAATTAAAAGAAATAATTTTTTTAATCTATCTTTATGTCAATGTTTTTTTAATCAAAATTAAATAAGTTTGTCTCTATTTGATAATTATTTTATTGATTTTTTGAAAATATATATATTTTTAAAAAATATCATTTATCTTTTTTCTTTTCATTTAATGAGAATATAATAAATATAGTTTTAAACATCAAAATGTATTGCTTTCCTAAATATGATTTCATTTTATTTTTGTCACGTTTATTAAAAATAAATTTTCTAAATATAGAAAATGAATTTCATTTTTAATCTTATTAGGTTGAACTTACCATAGATGTAATTTTTTATAATTTTCTAAAATGGTTAATTTTTCAATTATAAGTCAAAAATAAGGAATTTAATTAAAAACATCAATAGAGTATTAACAAAAATATCTTATATTTTCAAATAGTATATCAGAATGATTAATAAAATTATATTATAATTAATCCAGTATAGGACATTATAATAAATCTGTTATTTAATTTTTATATTATACCATTAAAAACATACCACATGTTTCTTTATTAAAAAATGGCCTTTTCATCATTTTTCTGAGTTTTATTTAAAATTAAATTCAATCAATTCTAGGACATAAATATGAAACCATGGATTCTATATGTATAATAAGAGTTGATTATATTATATTATATTACTTTGTACCTTTGTTTTTGTTATCACCATATACAAGATTATTTTCAATTCTCTTGCTAACATGATTTCTTCTATTGAAATTATGATTGTCTCTACTAATCAGTTTGGTTTTATTAATAAAAGGTCAATTCAAGATTTTCCTATTAATCCTATAGAATGTTAGAATATTCTCAAAAGTCTGATATGAGGAGGTAACATTTCATTGATTCCTGATGTTAGGAAGACATTGGATACTCTAGAATGGGGTTTAATTTTCATGATTCTCATCATGTTATATTTTGATATCACCTCCATTAATTGGGTCAAGATCCTATTGAGATCGGATCATATTTCAGTTCATGTAAATGGATCTCTTGAATGATACTTTCATTTCTCAATAGGCATCATGAAGGGTGGTCATTTATCTATTGTGATTTTTTCAATTATTGATGACTTTCTCAGAATATTTATTTCGTTTATTCATGGGAATGGGAAGATGAAGTAAGTTCAAAATGGTAGGGGCCTTGTTTTACCATCCTATATTATTTAAGCCGATGATATCGACATTTTCAATCAAATAGAAATGGGAAATATAAAGAACATCATGAAAGATATTTTACATTAGGAGAAGGTTTCATGTTAGGAGGTTAGCTGGAAAACGTCATTCATGTACATTGGAAGGAATTTCACCCGTATAAGGAAAAATTACCTTATCAGTGTTATGGGCATCAAGGGGTGATCTCTCCTTCATTTTTTGGGGGTCTCTACGATATGGGCGAGGCCGAACGATTTCTATTTCTCTAAAATTATTGGTAATATTTGAAGAAAACTTTTAGTCTTGAAGGGTAAATACATTTCCATGAATGGTCATGTCTTTTTAGTTAAGTCCATTATCACCTCAAAATATATTTATTCATTTATGGTGCATAAATAGATGAAATCTCTCATTAAGAACACTAGTGTGTCGATAAATAATTTTATTTGTTAGGGTTCTACTGTGGAATGAAGTATTTCCACGGTTTCATGGAAAAATGTCTCCATGCCTTATGATTCATGAGGATTGGGTATTAATATTAATGAATGTTTTAAATATTCCTTTAAATATGGGTTTATGTGAAGGTTTATTAATGTCCATATAAAAGCACTTATCTTCCTTTGGGTTCTATTCATGAATAAACTCATATATGGAAAATTAAAATATATGAGATCTTCGGTATGACCTTCTTTTGTGACTATTTTTCCATTATTGATAATGATTCGAGATGTCTTGTATCTAAGGATTCGTCTTTAACTTTTTGGAAGTGCAACTAGACCTAGGGTTCCTTTGGATTATTTGATTCGAGATAGAGACTCAAAACCAGATATTGACATATCTATTAAATATCAACATCATAACATGGAAAATCAAATGTCTCATTTTATTTCCTTCGTTGATAGATATTTCTTCTCTCTTAGGGATGACTTTTTATCTTTGGAACTAGCTACCAATGGAATCCCCTATTTTAATTTTTTTTATATAAGCATGTCATCTATAAAAAAATTGAGTTCAATTGGATGGTTTTTTAAGGTAAATTTCATAAAGGCTTTTTGTAAACTCTGGCTTCGAGAGTTTCTCATAAAATGATTCCAACTGATGATTTCTTTCAAACATGTGGAATATCACTTTGTTCTATATGTTTTTTGTGGCATCAGGACAGGGCAGATATCGATCATCTTTTCTCTAGTTGTGTATCTGCTTCAATAATGGTGATGGATATGGATGATCTGTTTGAAGTGTCTTTGAATCAGGTCACAAATTTACAAAATTTTCTAAAGAGATGGAGTAATATATTTTTATCACCACATCTTCTAATTTTTCTCAACATGTTTGCATAATAGATCAGTAATTTCATTTGGATCTCCATGAACAAAGTGATTCGTGGCCAGTGCATCTTCTTGTATGGTGTCTTGCTGGCGGTTATATTATCATTTGTTCATAATACTTTTATTATGAAAAAAATCTTCTCTTCAAACTCCATTCATGGCCTCATGGTTTTAACTCGAATTGGGGTCAATGGAAATTTCAGACCCCTATATGGCATGATTGATGTTCATTGGCATGAATCGTTCTCTAGTTGGATTAAAATCAATTAGAATGGTTCCTCAAGAGGTAATCTAGGGCCTAGTTGTATTGAGGCTGTATATAGGGATCTTAATTTAGGTTTTCTTGGTTGTTTTGATGGATCTTTTGGATATTCCTCCACAATTGAAGTGGAAATACTTGGTGTGATTATAGCGGTTGAGTAGGCTGAACAATTTGGTTGGAAGAATATTTTTCTAGAATGTTATTCTACCACTGTTGTTGTTTCCATTCGATCAGGTTCAATTCATCATTCAGGGATTCTTACAAATCGATGGATCAAATTTTGGAATTTTCACTACTCTATGGGTCATATTATTACCCAAATATATCGAGAGGTTAATGCCCTGACATATTATCTTGCAAAAAAATACATCATTGGTCTTGTCATTCAATGGGATGATCATGTTCTCTATGTTCATCTTCTCTTTATTAAGAGGGATCAATGTAAATATCCAATTTTCAGAATTATATCCGATTTTTTATATAAAAAATGGGTCTTAAATTTCATGGGCAATGTCTTGTTTTTCCATTACCAAAAATAATAAAATGTTACATTAATTAATTATAAAAAAGGAATTTGCGCCAAATATATGCATTGATTATTGTTTTGACACATATAATATATTTAATTAATAAATTATATTTATAATTTATAATTTTGGGTCAATATTAACAAATAAACTTATTTTTGGTTGTATTCTTAAAAGTTAATATTCATTGGTAAATAAAAAGACACTAATTGTAGTGGTGTGAAATAAAATGTTAAATGTGACTGAACAATGATATTAAGAGACAATATATTATTAAAATATGTTATTTTGTGAAGGAGTTGTTTCTAGAGCAAATAATCCCTAAAATAATTTTAATTTTTAATTTAAAGGTAAATGTAATGAGAATAGCTACACATTATTATGAATATTTATGTATTTAAAAAAATTAAAATCCTGAATTATAAAAGTAGACCTCATCTGCTCATTTCATCACACATTATAAGATAATTGTCTTTAAAGTTACCTGAAAATACCACCACCAAACACCCATATCCACATTTTTTTATCATTTTTAATTTAAAGAAATTAATCCAATGGTCATTAATAAAATATACAAAGGAGGGTTTTCATTTTAAAGGTAATTATCATCACTAAAAAATTCTTTTTAATTATACTCTTAATGCTTTTATTCATGTCCTAATAAATTCAATGTAATAAAAAAATTTCTTACCATATATTTCAAATTTATTAATTTTATAGAATAACCAATATACATCTCCTCTTCTATCTTGTGGGAAATGAAATTGTTGATCTTTTGTATATTGGACTACCGCCTCACAAACTAATGTTATTAATTTTTGATCAACAACTATTATAACTATATAGAATATTGGATTTATCACATATATATATGATATTTATTATAATTTTATAGTTTATTATTTTATTATATAACATATAACTTATTAATTTCCATTTAATGGGAATATAACAATATCACTCATATGTATGTGTGACGACCATCTGGTGGAGTGAGGTTGTTTGTTATTCACTTATTATTTACATGGAATGTGAGAAGTATAATTTATCAAATATATATAAACTATATTAAATCATAATTATTGAATAAATATGTTATATTAATTACAATCCTTTAAACTATCAAAAAATTGAAACACTGTTCATTTTTACATACGGCCTTCCATCTCCTGGAATAGTGTAATTCATTTTCAATCACTAACAATAATTGATAAATAATAATAAATTTATAATTTATATAAATTAAATTTACATCATGGATAAAATTATAAATATGATGTATCTACGATAAAAATAAAAGGTAATAAATTATCATTCCAAAACACACATGAAAACAAAACATTTATTATCTAATACATGTTTTTATATAAGAAATGTCAATAAATTGATAATAAATTGTCATAAGTAAATAATATATATTATTATATATATTATTTTGGTTCATTAATATATTTATAATAATATTATATTTATGATACAAGTTATTTTAATTAGTATGAAGGATTTCAAGACTATAGTAAGGGACTTTTGTCTAACTTGTATTTATAGGAGACAAATATCTTATAAACACATGTATTATTTTAATGGTTTTCATATACTACCCATGATGGTATTTTGTTATTATTATCATGAATATAATTATTGAAAAATATATAATAGAAGGTTCATTCATTAATTGGTCTTAGGATTCAAATTCAACAAATGTGGAAAAAACATTATATTATAACATAAATGTTTATCGGGGTTGTTTATGATAATGTTTATAATAATGAAAACATATGATATCATCCTCAATTAAATAATATATATTTTATATTAATTTTTTTTTCAAAAAGATACATTTTTTCAATTGATTATCTAAACTTTATTTACACAATAACACAAAAGAATATTTTAATGGAAATTTGAAATATTTTTTCCATTTTTATGAAAAACACTTTCTTCCATATCTATATATTTTAAAAAAATTATAGAATGTTTCCAATATTTAATATTTAATTTTTTATTGAATTTATATAAATTTTTATCTTTTTAAAAATTAATTAAAAAAATTCTTCCTTTATTTTTCTAGTTAAGGATCGTGATACTTTTGCTGGAAGGCATGGTTGGGACAAGCCTTGGATTGAATGTGAGTATTAGGACCCAGCCTTAAATATTACATAAAATTGAATTAAATGAATAATTCACATTGAGTATCTTTTCAGGTTTATTATTTTAGAGAGTTAGCTCATTATATTTACATAACAACACGAGTATTACATGTTCACAATTCTAAGTAGTTTCAATTTTTTTCATCAAATAAAAACTATTGAAAAAAGGGACATGTCTTGTTCCAAGTTTTATAAAACATTAATTTTCGTTGATCCCATCCTGGACCCTATTCATCTTTAAGTCCTGTGAAAAAAAACATTTCAAAACTTGGGATGATCCTAGAAAGCTCAGTAAGGGTTATAAAACAAAGAAAGAAAAAATTTATTCATAAATACATAAAAAACATGAACTCTTTTACTTACCTCATAAAAACATAAGATATATGAAAAACACATAGAAATAATAAATCATAATGGTATCATGTGGCATCCATATCATACGTACATTATAGTTATCACAACTACATAGGGAGTTACTTTGGAATACCCATCACAATATATTCCATAAATCTCTTAGAATAAATATTCATGTTTACCTCCATCACGTTACCCAATTAATTAGAGAGCTATCTCAGGCTCACCTACCCTCGGTTTATCACAGAACCACCCTTATACTTAAATAATTCCCATGAACCATAACATGATCATAACACAGAAATATGCATAAAGGAAAGATAAAATTTCCTCATTGTAGTAAAAAATATCATTTCAAGATATTGAAATAATAAATCCATCCTCAATATCACTTTAAATTCAAAAATACGTAAAAAGATAATATGGTATTTATTTTTCATTTTGAAAACATTACGTCTTGTTAAGGAAGAAAAAGTTAAAATAATACTCGTGGAGGAGGAACGGTCGTTGTCACTGTTTACGTTAAAAAACATTCCTTTTTATGATTTAGTAAAATGCTTCATATAAATAGATTCCCTTTTAATTAATTGAAAAGTAAAATAGGTTTATATACCATATAAAATAAATTCGTGTGTAAACCTAAATATGCCTCAATTGAAGGAGATTGAGACGAAGTCCCTTACCTCATGTCCGACGTGACTCGATCTTTCTTTAATATACTGAATAATAAACTAATGTTAATTAATACTTTTGTAAGAACCTTTTTGATGTTTATAATTCTTTTTATACCACTTATTACCATTATAAAACATTATGTAATCATTTAAGTTAATAACATTCATTTTATCGATATTTGGTACTTGAGTAAAAAATAATCACCTTATATTTAAGGGTTGTCCATGTGATCAATAGTCCGTTATATCCAGAATAAAATTCATTATTTTTATATCATATATATCTAGTATATATATATGTTTAAAATAGTACATAACATTTGGTGGTATGAAATTAAATACTCCATTCATGGAGATATTAGGTTGTACGTACGCATGAACGCTACTTTCATTTATATTTCTTATTTTAATGGAATTAAAATATAATGATACATAGGTATATTATATTTCCAGTATAATTTTATATAAAATATAATTTATAATATCATTATCTTCATCCATTATATGTCCCATATATGACATTAACGAGTCATATCATATTGAGGGGGCGGTAGTCCGTACTTCCTCTAATGAGATTATCGTCTTTACCCATAATTGAAACCCTAAAAATTATATAAATAAAAATTACATAAACATAAAAAATAATAAACATAATATATATCACATATAAATATAGGTCCATCATAATATACACCATGAGAGGTGGTAGGAGATAATCGAACAATCATCGTTTCGTGAGGCGTTAGTTTTCCATCCACAGAAACATTATGTTCTTCATCCATTAGATGGAGGTGTGTTTATGTGTAGATTGAATACTTTTCATAAAAACATTTTATTATATTGATGATACTATTTTTGTTACAAAATAAAGGAATAAAAAGATTTTAGGGGTCGGATAAGTAAAATAAAAAGAAAACAATTTAAGAATAATTGTTACCTTTAAATTAGGTAACGTCCTTCAGTTTGAACCAAGAGGACTTATTGAAGTGCCTAATACCTAAGGTAGGGATTATAGGAGTAGGAGAGGGATTTATGGAGATTAATTTGGAAGAGTTTTGACATTCCAAATGGCTTGAGAGTTTTGAGAAATTGGTTATAAGTGTTCTTCTTTTTTAAGGGGGAGGAGGGGCTCTTTAAGAAATAGTGAAAATAATATTTTATTATATAATGATATTCGGTTTCTAAAGGTCAAATAACCATTAAAGTCAAAGATAAGATGAATCGTGGTATATATAACATCATCCAATAGGAATTCGACAGGTTTTGAATGTTATTTTGATATTTGTAATCTTATTTATTTAAATCTTTTTTTAATGAGATAAATACTACATTATTATTGTATCATAAATAATATAAGTTATGTGATGTATAAAAATTATAAAAAAATATCATGATGTAGTAAATCTCTTTACCTTTAAAATTAATATATTTAGTTGAACATATAATTTATATAACACCATATAAAAATTAATTTACTAAAATATTTTTGTTTAGGTCATTTTTTCCTTTACATTAAATTAATTAATCTAAACTGTCATTATCTTTCTTAAGTGTCTCCATGGGGTCCCAAAATCGACCCAAAGATGCCCATGGTCGGCCATGATTCATCAAATGAGGGCTGAAAAAGAGTTATGGTAATTTTAATTATTATAATACAATCTTTTTACCTTGAATTACCTTATTTAACTTTAACCGCGGTAAATAAAAGTCAAAATTTACTATTCACCAAAAATTATATTCATCTTATTGAACTACATTTTTACTTCTTGATAACACACATGTATGTCAAATTTTCCAAATTCAATTCACATAAGTGGAAATATTTCATTTAAATTAAAATGTCAGTTATTTTAACTACTACTAAGTAGTTTTAGTTTTAATCAATAATTGATGTTTTTTCAGAAAAATACCAACAAATCAGCCAAATATATATTTATTATTTCGATATCAAAAAGGTTGTTTATTTTTCCAATTTCAACTAATAAAAGTGTATTTAAATTATTATAAAATTAATTCTCGTTGTTAAAATAATAGCGTGTTTTTAAGAAACAATAACTATCAAAAGATTGACAATTATTTATATCTAATTTCAAAGTGAAATTAATTCCAATGACTAACAGTGGATTAAATGGTAAAAATATATTACAATTACACTTTAAAACCAATTGAAAAGTTAATCTAACAATTTAAATAAATTATATTTAAAGGAACTTTTGAATTAAAATACAATATTTTCATTATTCATTAAAAGTTAACATTATCGGAAAAATCCCAAAAATTTACACAATGTAAATTTTGATATCCCCATTCTAAGGAAGGATATAATTTGGTCAATTAGAATGTATTAAAGTTACCAAAACTATATTTAAATAGGGTTCTCCATTAAATGGAAGTAAATTGACCTTCTAATGTAAAATATGCTTAAAATTAGATTCATACACATTTTAAGACTATAACATTTTATTGGATAAATGTAAATACATTTAAAAATCATGTATAATTATATTGTAATTTTTTTTCATTCCTGAAAATACAACGACTCGTGGTTAACTACCAATTAAAATAATAATATTATATTATTAGTGTGGAACGTATGATTTCAAGAAACCCGTTGTTGCATGTCTAGTGCGCTATCGAACATAGAAACCCCTTTAAAGAAAATTAATATTTAATTCATAAATATTAATAAATATGAAAATATATTATTCTTCATTTACCTAGTATGTTACAGTGACTCCACTATTGTAGTCTATTATATTCAAATGGGGCATTGAATCTTTCTTGGAAGCTCACTAATCACTGTACTAGATGTCACGAATCTCTATACTCAAGATACCACTTTATTGCTCATTCTTATAAAGATTAAAATGTGTTGGCGGATGGGATTCCCAAAAAAGTAATTAATGGTAATGATTGGAATTGGGATGATCATGTGCCAGATGACCTCCTTCTTTTTTGGGAATGATTTTTGTAAATCTTCTTCTTTTAGACTTGTGTATGTTTTTTCTAATAAAGGGGTCTTTCTTTTCTGGAAATGGTCATAGTTTTTCATAAAAAATTAATGATATGATCAATTGGAACAATTATTATTAATTATTTGTATTTTTAATGTTTGTGTTTATGATGATACTATTTTTATAAAACATGTAACATTCCCATGGATTATTATATGATGAATTATTGAAATGTTTAAAAACATGCATCTTTTTATCTGGAAACGTTGGTATGAAATATTAAAGAAGCCCATATAATTTTAATAGTTTTTGAATTGAATAATGTTTTTGGATATTTTTTATTAAAAATTTATATGTTATGTTATGGGATGCATCAAAAATTTTATCACTATCATTGGTTAATGATTTATATCTCATGAGATAATGGTGGGAAAAACCCTAATATTCTTGATCTTCTTTGTTAATCATGATACTCTTCTTGATATAATTTTGGAAATAGATGATGTTGTCTCATCCATTAGGAAATAAGATACATTTTTTAATTCATTATAGTTTATGATTAGATATTATCTATTTTTATCATTGACATATGAAATGGTATCTATACTTTTGATGGTTCCTCACACGATAAGAACATATTCTTTATGACTCATTTTTAAGGATTTCTCACTCTTAAGGTTCATGTAATTTTAAATGATATGTTTTTGAACTAGGTTTTATTCTTATGATCCATGATTTATTGGGTATGGTCTTCTAATGCTATATTTTTAATCTATTAAATTTATTATTATCTAATTAATTTTTAAGATCATCGATTAATATATCCCATGTTTACCCTTACAATGAAATTAAACTCACCCTTTCTAATGATTATTTTCCAAATGTTATTAAAAATGTTTTATTATGATTATTTATATAATGTGAACTAAATATTAAGGTTGTTATGTAATATGTCAATCATTATTATGAAAATTAAAATAATTATTATCATTAATTGAATTACAATAAATCATTTATGACATTGGGATTGTGTTTGTGAAAATTATTAACTTTTCCTCTATTAAGAAGTATTTTCTATGTGTGAAAATCCTAGTATATTATTTTTTGTATGATATAAATGGATTAGTTAAACTTTATAATCTATGATTATAAAAAATTGTCACAAATTTAAGGATATATAAATATTTGGCTATATCATGGTAGATGATTAAGAGTAATAATAATGATAATGCTATGTTTTGAGGAAAATATTCTAATTTTTTAATCTATAGGACAAGTAGTTTCAATGAAATTACATTACTTTTTATATAATGTACGTTTAGGTGCCACTTAAACTGATTTACCTAGGGTAATAACTCAATAAATTGTGATTTTAGTTTGTCTTCACCATCAGCTAATGCATAAAAATATCCTTGATTCACACATTGATTGGAAATCAAGAGAAACATGTTTTATAAATTCTATAACACATTAAAGATAATCCTAAATCATTTTAATAGATTTATATCATTACTTTTTTACACTAAAATGAAGGTGTCGTAGAGGGAAAACAATATGTTATGATATGTTCATAAATATTTATTCATGATTATGTGGTTTGAACCTATTAATATTGGTACAACAACTTTTATTTATGCTTTTAGACAGTGGCGAGTACAAGATGGATCTATGTTTTCATTAAATGTGATAGAAAATGTTTAAGTAAGAAACTAGGTTGGTTGGTTGTTGTAGTGAAGGATTTTAATAATATGTATAATTATTATTTATAATATAAGTTTAATGTCTTTAACCTTAATGAACACATTTAATAACCTATGATGTTAAAAAAGTATTTTTCGATCGCTCGGGTGGTGGATACAATAAAGGATAAATGATTTTTTTCCTAAGGAAAGAGAATGTGGGAATAAGAACACCAGGGAATTTCTCAAAGGAATGATAATGATCATTTTTACGGGCAGAATATGTGAGAAAAATAAGTTATATTTGACTAAAAATTAAATTTGAAGTTAACATAATGGACGTGAATAGTAGTTTCCCTAAGGGAACATTTGCGATTGTTGGTTATAAATATGAACTTTATCCAAACTATGAAAATCAATTCTCTTGGAAGAAACATAATAAAGAGGATAAACAAGGTGGTTCGTTTAATTATTTTTTTGATGATGACTATGGGACTATATATTTTATTTAAAATGAAATAATTATTAAATAATATGTTGAAATGTCTAGTAAATGGATTAAGAATAATATTGGATGAATGATGTGTTTAATTATAACTCCAAATTTATATTATAGGAATCATGAGATATATAATAATTTCCTTAAATAAATATTTATTTTATAATTTTCATGAAGTTATTGTATTATATCAATGACCAATAAAACTGATTTAATGATAATGTGATATTTTATGAAAAAACACGATAAATTGAATAGAAACAGTTAATATATTCATGATGATGAGATAATGGTTTTTATTTGGGATAAATATATAATAGATTTGGGAAATTTTTTTTGATAGTATTGATATCCTGGGATCTGATTATTGGTTTTATGAAAAATATGCTTATATTATAAATGAGTGATTTTATAGTAATTTTGGGTTTATGTATAATATTAAATAGTTAATGATAGTTTTTATGGGATGAGGATTCATTATTGTTTTCATTTATTTTTATTATAACTATGATTATTACTAAGTTTCAGTACAAAATATTACCAAGGTTTTCACATATTTGTTATGTGATTATTGTGATATTCCTTATTATATTTTGGGGGTTAATATTAATAGGAATATTTATGTTTTTAAACATATTTTTAAATTATTTAAACACGGAATGAACTTAAGATTTACTATTTATGGAATGTTTTTCGTTCTACTTGTGATATGATTTTAAAGACTAATGAATTATTTCATCTAATAAAAATTTATCATTATTGGGTAACATGTGATATAAATTTTTTGATGATATATATATATATAATGAATATATTTGCATTCATGTATGGATCTAGTGATATGTTTGTTCTTTTGGCATGAAAATTTCATCTTAATTAGTCACAATTTAGTGGAGACGTTGTGATTATGGTGAAAAGTTATTAATGGAAGAAAATATATATATCGAGTAATTATGTTTCATTATGTTCTTATACTAGATGGTAAAATAATACTTCATCAATAATAAATTATCATGAAATAGAAATGATATTAGTTTTTGATAAATTGATATTAACTCATATCATGATTGAAAAAATCATATACTTTTTTCTCAAAATTTATCTATTTAAAAATATTGTGTTTTCATTTCTCTCCAATGTTCTCAAATTTGGTGAACTGTATATTTTATGTCATTTTTATCTTTATATTTATATGTCTCTCTTCTTAAAATAATTATTTTTCAACACATTTATGATATTTGTTTTCTATAACTGGTTTCTAAAATTTTAAAACCCAGGATTAACAATATGATGTTAAAATCAACAGGATAGAATTTATATAACTAGAGTTGAAATAAACAATTTGAGATTTTATGGAATATATTTTTAAATAAATTTAATTTATTCAAAAGATTGTGTTACACACAAGGACATTTAATGAATGATAATAAAATATTAATATTATAATTCAAACCTTTCCATTAAAATATAGACCTTAAAATGGTGGTTATGAATAAGAATACGTAAAATATGAGAATTTTTTGATTTAAAAATTTACCAAATAAATTATTTTCCTTTAAATTCTTTAAAAATAAAATTAAAAATATCATTTTAATGTAAACAATACGTTTTCCCGAACTACTATTTCTATTAAAATAAATTGACTTTTTTATAAAAAAATATTATTCATATTTGGGGATTTATTATTATAAAATTAAATAATTGTGAATTTAATAATTTTTTTAATTTATTTAAAAACATTTTTAACAATGAGATAATAATAAAATGTGTTTTTACTAAAAACAATTTTTTTATCGCAACATGTTTCATAACATTATTTTAACATATTTTTAAACTATTTTTTTTATATTAGTAAAATAAATTATAAAACTAACTTTTATTTTTTAAAAAATAATTTCACAGTTATCTTAGAGTTATTATTACAGAAATGTTTCAAATGATTTATGTTTTGATGAATAGTTAAAATGCTGATATTTATTAAAAACTACATGTTTTTTAAAAGTATTTAAAATTTAAAATTATATTATAAAATGGTTTAAATTAAAAAGAAGTTAAATTATATATTAATTAATCCAATTTAAGAAACAATAATCATTTTAATAATGGATTTTTATAATATAACATTTTTTACTTTGTAAACTTTTCCCTTTTTAAGAAAATTTTTTCCTCACATCTATTAGTTTTATTTTAAATAATCCATGTATATTTATTGAAATTAATTAAATGGATTACATATTTATAATTGAAAACAATTGATATTCATAAGATTAATAATATAATTTTTTATAAAAATTATTATTAAATATTAAAATTATGTATTATGGTTATGGGTAAAACTGGATTTTGTGAGTTACATAATTTTTTTAATTTATCTTCAACAAAAAAGGATCTTGGTATAATAAATTATATTTTTTTATCTTGAATAATTGGCTCCAAATTATTAAATCTGGATCAAATTTTTTAGTCTCAATGGGTAAATTAAAAATATAATTAAAAATACACTATTTACCAGTGTGAAAAATAATATGGTAAATGTTGGTAAACATAGATATAAAAATACATCATGATAAAAAATTTATGTTTCCAGGGTGGATGTGTGAATATAAAATATAATAACTATAATAAATTATTTATTATATTTTTTGACTTATTTAATCATAGTGACTTCTTATTATTGAATAGTTTTAATTATATAAAAAATCGCAGTCTTTATCACTTCTAAATGGGGACCTAATAACTTATATTTTACAAAAATTATAAGAATATTTCCATAAAACATCCCATTTAACAATATCTCCAAAATAGTTTTAACCATGTTTTATATATTTTCATCTTGAAAAAAGTCTAACCTATGTCCCTTCTTAATATATTCAAAGAAGATTTTCTATGAGAAGGTAATTATATCCACTAAACTAATTCTTCATAATTATCCTCTTACCAATTTAATTTATGTCCTAATAATAATAATATAAAAACACTATTATATTCCATATGTAGATAATTTATAATGGTATTGGAAAATCCAATATCCATCTCCTCCTCCATCATGTGGGAAAAGAATTTGTAGACCATGTGTACAATAGACCACCGCATTCTAAATTGATGTAATTAATTTTCCATCACCACTCTTGAGAATGGATATAATGATGGATTCAGCCTATGTATATAATATTTATGTCATTATAATAAATATTTTATTATGATAATATTTATACCTATTTTTTATTTATCTATAATACTATATTTTCGCCTATGTGTATGACAATGTACAATCTCACGAAGTGATGAGATTTGTTTTCAAACTATGATTTAAAATGGAGGAAATAAGGACAATTAAAAAAATATGTTATATATATGAAATCATAATCACTATGACATGTCAATTTTCTTTATTTGTTTTCAACTGTCATGAAAATGGAAACAACGTTCATGCCTACCCTCAGACTACCATCTCCATAAACAGCGAAATTCATTTTCTATGATTAAATTTATTTTTTTAAAATAAATAAATATATAATGAAAATATATAATAATTATGTCCTGGTTATATTTTATAAAATACATAACCCTAATACAAAATAATCAAATAATACACAACCAAATCATATATGAAAAAAGAATCAGTTATTACCCAAAACATGATTCTAATAAGTAGATCATAAATATTATGAAATAAAAGGGAATAACTAAATCATATATGATATTATTTGAATGTTTATATTTCTATAATATATTCATATTTACAATATATTTAATATTTAAGTTGTTTTAATGAGTACGAATTATTTGAATAAATTAGTAAGTTAATTTTGTTTCACGTTTAATTCTATGTGACACATGACTTGTAAACCACATAAATTATTTGGTTGGATTATATATACTTCCCATGAATGAATTTTATGATTATTATCTTGATAGTAACTATACATATATATATCCATATAACTTAAATTATTTCATGGTCAATATGATTCAAAAAAAAAACAAATGTTGGGATGTTTTTACACTATAACATCATTGTTTATCAAGATTGTTTAGGATTACGTTTCTGATAAAAAAATATTTTAATATACCTATATGGTAACTCAGGTATTTTATTATAATATTTTTATTTCATTATCATACATGTTCATATCTTATTTTCCTATCATTATGTACTGAATATTCATAAAAAAATTATTTTTATGGAAAACCCAAAATTATTTCTCTCTTCAGTTGAGAACAGTATATCAACCACATCCATGTTTTCCAGAAATGTTTTAAAATATATTTTCACTATTTATTTTTATTACATATATAATTTCTTCAGAATATTGTATTTTTTAAAAAAATATTCTTGTGGAATCTTCTTTTTTTTTCTAAATTTGTATCATTTAAGAATTTATGTAAAATGTTAAAAGAATATTTTTATTATGTGGAAGAAAAGAGAAATTATTTAAACCATCATGAAAGTTAAATTATTTTAAACGTCCATTACATGTTATCAAGGTTCATTAAAAAGATAATATTTTCAATACCATTTGGTATATATTTATACATTAAATAAGTGATATTAGTTGAAAAAAATATTTTCCTCAAAAAAAATTTAATGATCATTTAAGTAATTTATATTCATTATGGACAAAAAACTTTTTAATTTCTTATGTTTTTATAGAGATATGATCCAACGTTTCCATTATTATTCGTTATCTAGATTTTTCATATTTATTATTATAACTAAATTATGAATTTGTTATTCATTCCTTTTTCATGGGTTATGTTATTATTAATTGATGAAATGTTTATGAAACCTATTTCTATTCTATTGGTTATAGTATGATGAAATAGTTATAAAAACAATTATTTTTTCAAGGGTTCGATATGATGAATTTTTTAGGATATTTTGAAACAAAATTCTATGGATTATGTGAAAGGTGTGGAAATATCCCTCTCCAATGAATTTCTCAATTATTTATATATCATGGGATACTATTGAGAAAAAATATGATGTACTTGATCTGTAATGGGGAACATGAAAATATTCATGATACACTATGGGAAACATGTGGTGATTACTAATAAATTAAGTAATTGGATATATGTATTGTTCACTAATACAATATTATGTTATAGTATCTTACTTAAAATAATCCATTTGAATTCTATTATATACATACAACAGTTCCACATGTATAGTACATGAATACGTTGTTCATGATTAATTTATGATGATTTATCACTCTTATAGTCCATTGGATTGATATTGTTTTATACAATGAATCATTTTTGAAATCCATGATATATTGTATCTTAACATTGAATTTCATATTTATAATAACATACACTAATGATTATCCTATGACTTATTATGATTATCTTTTGATATATCTAGTATTTTTAATTACCGAGTATTTTAACTCACCATTTCTTATGTTTCATTCCCCTATATTATAAGTAAAGATTTAACTATTTAATATACTTGAAATGTACTAAATGGTATGATCTGTAGAAAATATTTTGAAAATAATTTATTAAATAAGTTTAATTTCTTAGTATTATTAAATGAGAATGATGTTTTATGGTTCATATGCTTGTTTTTGTATAATGTATTGAATATTCATCTATTAGGACCTAATTTCTTTTAACTATTATACTAGGTTATTAGGATATGTTTTTTTTGTAAACCATTTTATCTGTACAACACTAAAATATATGGAAATTCTCTTATACATATAATTATCCATTAAGATCTCACAAATGTTATATAGTCATAATGAACAAAAAAACAACACTTTCTAATTATATCATATATAGAGACCAAACCCTTTTATAGATATTATTACATGATTGTGAAAAAAATTTCTAATCAATACAAAATAATGTTATGATTCTTATCACCATTGGTGTAATATGAATATAAAAAATTATCATGAATCAAAAAAAATTCCTTATTTTTGTCTTCATAATAAAATCTTAAAACCCTTTGATCTCTCAATAATATATTGGATACCTATGGTAATACATTAAAACGTGTGATAAAAAACCCCAATATTTTTCGAAAAATTATAATGAGAAATATCATATGTGATAAAAATAAATGATAACATGACATCCAATGATTATGAATCATCATAAGTAATCATAAAATTATGAACATAGAATAGGTTTTTTACTTTCATTTTAGGTGTTACTCTTCTCTGTGGTTTTCCATTCCACTTATGGGTATGCATTTTGGTTCATTCATGATTAATCACGACCTTATAATTATGGCCATTTGTCTCCCATTTTTTCATTTTGTCCCAATAGGCATTCACTAAGAACCTTAAAATCCCCCAACATGGGAATCTAATAATTCTTATAGGTATTGATCATGTAATAATATCATAATACATTTGATGTTTGGTGATGATTTTCTTAATTTTTTTACTAGTAAGAAAATATCACTTTGTGGGTTGAAAGTTATGTTGTAGACTTATGGAATTTTATATTGATACAGAATTGGAAATGAATGTAGTCAATTCTATATATCTGAACCATGCTCACACAAGATCACTCATACTATCCAAAATAGACATGGAATGAAAATTCTTGATCTCTTTATGGTTTTCCTATGGGATCCTCTAATGAATGGAATAATTAAGAAGTTCTTATTTAATGAAATTTATAACCATTTCATGTTTCTCATTATCAACCAGCAAATACACTTTTATATTTTGGTTATTGCATCAAACATAGGAATAACATTTTAAACATGATTCCCATGCATATTTTTTGTAATTAAATATTCTTAAGGGGCTATTGAGTATCTTTAATGATCTATGAAATGTTCATATGAGATTCAAAGAAGAACAGAAGATTCAATTGGTCTTCCATGAAGTGGATGGGAAATCCCATTAATGATAGTCTTGTTAACAAAATATTTTTATGAGAATCCATGAAGGGTATGGAATCTATATTAGTATAAAAAATAATTACAGGTACCCTACATTAGGAATAATTTTTCAAAAAAAATTATTCAAGGGATGGCCTTAGTGAGTGTGATGGAGTCATAGTGAGTGTTTTTTTGGCATTTAAAGATCATGATTGATCACATGGAGGTATAAGAAGTTGTATCCAGGTGGGTGACTGGTGTTATATCTAGCAGTTTCTGTATGAAAAATTGGGTTGACAAGCTAATTTAAATAAAAAGGTGAACGGTCCCTAATATCGCCTTCAATGAATAATGATTTTTTCCAACATCATACATACTAATATTTACCATCATAAAATAACTATCTTTAATAATATCATCATGAATAACGAGTTTGATAGATTTCTTTTTTAGGATCTTCTTTTTGGAAAATTAATGCTAGAGTCTTCTAGGAGATGATGCATGTTGGTTGGAAAAATGATTAAATTTAATATAATCACTGGTGAAAATGAATCCCATATAAGGTTAATGTTATTTTTGGTGCCTATGAAAATATTCCATTCCTTCTAATGAAAATGTGCTGAAATAGGGGGTTGTAATGGATTCTTACTACTAGTGTCAATCCTCTCTAAACAATGAGACTTGTTGGAATATTTTCTTTGAAGGTACCTAGATTCTATATATTGAGATTATTCTCACCCAATTAATATTAATACTAGAATTTTTTTATATGATATTAGACTTACTTTAGGCGTGGATATAGGGAGACAATCCGAATGATATTGTAGTGAATGATCAAATCACATTTTTAGCTATGTGATATTGGGTTATATAGGATTTTTAATGCTATACTAGGGAATAATGTGATTAATCCCACTAGTTCACTTATATGAGGGTGATATCACTATTGTATGAGTTATGGGAATTTATTCCTTGTAGGGGGCCCACATATTCATTTCTCAGAATCATCCCAAGGGTTGGGATTAATACATAGATAAATGAGTTAAATAACTCGATGTGTGGATTTAATAGAATACTCCACCATTGAGGATTAATATTTTTGTTGATGTCCTTGTATTGAGTGGGTTATGTGGTTTGGTGTATTTGTATGAGATGATAGTGGTTGTTTCCCCTCAGGATTTAGATCAATATATATCTCATGAAACACATTGGGGGTGGAAGAAAGGGGCTATGTTTAACAATGTATATTTATGTCGACATCTTAACATCAGCACAACATAGGCTAATTCAGACTCATAGTTTCTTTTTGTGATGATACAATAAATTTATAAAAAACCTTGGGATATGACCTACTTAATCTAGAGGTGTATGAAGCTTATTATTCTAGGAATTATAATAATACATACATGGGGAATGGTTAATTTTGTAGTATTTTTTTCAACAAATGGGTCCCAAGTGAGAATTTTATATTATATATTTATTCTGGAACAATAAAAAATGATTTTAGTCATATTTTTAGTGGTCTTTCTCTTTGAATTCACCATTTCATGGCTCCCATGACTTGTGTAAGATATTTTTTTTATAGTACCTCCCCTTTATTCTTCATTAGAAGTTTCTTTTTAGTTATGGGTAACTACCAAGATAATATCGCAAGGATGATAGATTCCTATCTGCTATTGTGTTTACTCCCTAAACCCAAACATTTCATCAAATAACAACTAAATGTTTCCCAATGGATTATATTGTTTTCCTCTCTCACCTATCATTAATAGTAGATTCAAATTTGTTTCTCATAGCGATTCAAATATAATGCATAAACATAATTATTTACCATGGAAGAAAAAGTGTTTCATAGTATAATATTATTTCATAACTAGATTTGATATTATAATGGATTCCATGAAATTAGGGATTAAAACAATATTGGATGTTCATAGATGAATAATAAACATGGTTGATGAAAACTAATTTCCATTTCATGTAATGATGTTAAAATTTATGGAGTGGTAACTTATGAAATATACCTATTAAGAAAGGGTTCTAGGTAATTGTGTAAAGATTATTTAAAAATGGAAAACCATAAGTAATTACATATAAAAAAATAAAATAACTATGTTTTTACATAATTAAATGTTATATTTTAAAAACAAATCTTGTTTTAAAAAAACTTATGGAGTGGTACATGAAATGAGTTAATAGGTTTGTAAGTTCTCTCCAACTAGGATTTCTTAACAAATTAAATTGATGAGGGATCCCTAAATGATTGATATCCCAATATAATACTCTTGAATTAAACTAGCTATAAATTTTTAGAACATATGTATAGAATATATAATTAGTAAATAATCAATATATATTGATAATGCTAGATAAGTTGAGAGAAAGAGTAAATAAATGAAAATATGATGGTTCAAATAGATCAATTAAATTATATTCTAAAATCATTCTGAACATTTAATTCATATCATGAATAATCAAATTAACATCATAAATTGTTAAATTAAAAATCATTTCTATATATATTTAATTTAGTATAAATATTTGAGATAATTGTTAACCATTAAAACGAGATATAAGGAATAATTACATTGTTAAGAGGTTGTTTTTTTCACATTACAAGGTCCGATCACATGAGGAAAAATAATGTGATTCTTTCCCAATGGGACAAAAATTAATTATGTGAAATGAAATGATATTCATTTCCCTATAAATATTAAAATTGACTTAAATATCAACACGTGTTCTAGAATAAGGAATAATCATATAGTATAATGTTTAATTTTATTCTATTAGTTTAGATAGATGGTTTTACCAATAATTTTAAACTATATTTATTTAATATAATATTATGTCTATATAATAAATATTTAATGTGAAAATTAAAAAATAAAAGCATTTACATCATTTTTAAACAAGATGATAAAATTTTATCTTTCTTTATTTATTTTATAGAAAATGAAACAAATCTTTTTGTAGAGGCGGTTAACTGACCTAATATGATAAATTGATTCCATTTATATAATTATAAGAGAATATAATAGGTTTAAATATAGATATTTCATTGTAAGCACAAAATTATAGTATATATATGACAATATATTTATTACTTCATAATGGAATATTATTATTATGATTTGTTTTTGGACTCTTTGAATAATTTTTTATGACCTCAATAAATGATGTTATCATTATAGTACATATTAATATTAATTTCTTAGAATGTTTTCTGAAAATAAATATTATATTTAGTTATTATATTTATTATAAAAAATACAGGAAATCATATATGGCCTTAAATAATTAAAACACTTATTTTAAAAATTTTAAATCATTTAATTTTTATTATTGAAATATAAATATTTAAAATGTTAATTTTATAATAAAACAAAATATTATTTTACACTTTCATATTTTAGAAAAATATTCCTATAGTCATGATATTGTTGTATATATTCATATTACTATTCCAACATTCATATTACTAGTACACTTGTCAAATTTGTAATGGTATTATTTGTTTCCAACATTTTATTAAAACCTAATTTTCTTTTAGTTATTCAGTCACATGTATTTTATCTCATGTATAAATATATTTTCATTTCCTTGTTGAATTTTATTATTAATATTTTGTTTCATTTAATAGATTAGTTCATGAGTGCGGGTATTCGGAGTGATCAATTAAATAAAATGTTTCAGATTTTATGTGAACAATTCTTACTTTTTTATCCCATTATAATATTTTCAATACTTATATACATGTTTATTATATAAATATATTCATAATTTCATTTTGATACTATATTTTTGTTACTTCCATGTGGTGAATTTTAATAATGTAAAACTACATTAAATAATACTACAGAGTTGTATAATGACAGGAGAAATTTGAATGATTAAATTCCAGTTCATTACACAGAGTCCACCAATTATGTTTTACAGATATACCCAATTAAATAGACTAAACTATGTAAAACCACAATGACACCCTACGTGGCCTTCTATAAGGATCAATATGTGTTCTGAATCTCTAATGGATAATAACACTATTCTTTGTTTTAAACCAACAATGAACGGTATAATTTCATTTTCTAAGATACAAATGACCCGATATAATCAATTAGAGAGTAAAATCAAATATCATTACCATATGATATTTCAAAATAACTAAGCCATATTGGTGACATCTAATAACTAGATAACAATGTATAGATGAAAAAAAATCAATGACCATCAACATAGAGCTCGATGCAACCCAAGATTCAATCCTTACATGATCACATTCCACCCTATCCCAACCCAGTAGAAGGAAACATAATTATAAATATTCAACCTGTATGTGATTCTCTTAAAATTAAAAGTATTATGGAAAAACTATTCTGCATATTCTAAAATCAAAATTCATGTTTTGGGATAAACAATTACAGTAGTAAACCTCCACGAGTCTTTGTAATATTAATATATATGCATCTTTTACTTCTAGTAATATATAGATTTAACAAAATGTAAAAAAATCATTATTCAACAAAAAATCACCATTTTCATTTCGATTATAAAACATACCATAATCAAGTAAAAAAATATGAAATAATTTTATACATGATTAAAAAGTATAGAAATAATCCTGACCATAATGAATTAATAACAATATCATGTTTGGTAAAAAAATTTATGTCAAATAAAAATTTGTGTTTGGAATTCATAAATAACGAATAAAAAATCCATAAAATTATGGTGCATACACCATCGATAATCAACATAAAAAAATCTTTTGTATGTTATTAATAATGTCTATGAAACTTTTTTCCCATGTATGGATAACCACAAGCGGCCACATCATCTTTGGTAGCAACCCTAGTGATAGCCTACTCCATTAATGTTCATGTAAATAATTTCCCTTTGCTTCAATGATTGGTAATGTTTGAAAATATACAAGATTATAAATAACCTATATCTCATTGAAACGATGTTAATTCCAAATATCTATTCTAGATTTATTGATCTATTATGATTAATAATCATATTAATGGAAAAAAATTAGATAAAATTGATTTCATTGCCTTAAAATTGGAGGATAATAATCAATATTGATTCATGATTTCTATAATTATGAAAATCGATTAAAAGGTATTAATTGAAATAAAATAAATTCATCAATGACACATGACATTAATTTTAATAAATTTTTTATCAATTGGGTCATATTATAAGATTTATATTATGATTCCATTCTAAAACTTACCATTATGTTAATAACAGATAATTCATCTAACCACAACATCGACATAAATTTTTATATCTATTGGCCAATTTCTGGAAGTCTACCAGCATTCAAGTATCATGAGTAGACATAGATATGTTTTTTCAACACTCACTATCTTGCTAGTGGACATTCAAAAACAATATTAATAAATCCTAGTTATTGAAACTACGAACATATCTACCACAGATGTATAATAGACCAATAAAAATGGGTAAATAATTTTTTTCATTTGGTATTCAATAAGATGGGCTGTGGAAATTATCCCACCATAAATCCTTTTAAAATAGTAAAGTCTTCGGGTAATAAACCAATTAAAAGATTGAAATATTACATTTCCATAATTTTCTCATACCCTATCATCCTATGGATGTATCAAACACACATACATCATAAATGACCCAATGATACAATATTAATACATAACACCTTAACATGTGAATCCACAATATGATTATTATATTAACATATTGATATTTTTTTGTTCAATTACTATATCTTTTTATCAATATTTTGTGATAAATTGGGTTCATTAAAATTCAGTTATGAAATAGAAAACTCATCGTGGATATAATGGAAATGGTAGGGTTAGTCTAATCAGTAAGTCTCCTTCCCGATTTTCTCCAAAATTTCAAATGGGAATATATATGTTATTTTAACATACAATTCCCACAATAATATCAATTCCTAAGACAAGTAACACGATACGGAAGAATTTATCACTTAAATAAAATTCAAATGGAAAACAATGTCAATTAGTCTATGATTTCGTGGAACTCTGTGATTTTATTATTATGATTATGATCAATTGTACAGGAAAAAATAATTCTTTTGTGATGCTTATTATAACAAAGGTCCATTCATCAATATTTTCCTTACATAGAGGATACATGTAAGCCTTCCCATATAATTCAAAAATGAAAAGTGACATCCTAATCAAATCCTAATAACAATTATTATAAAATAACTAAATAATGTGATAATATTTTTCCTATGATCCACTAAAGTCAATCACCTTTCCAAATTCATATATTTATGAATTGATATGGATCCTTCAGTTTATCCATCCATTACTGTATGATATATTGTTGTCAATATCTACTATGAAACTATTTATTCTTAAAATCCACTACAAAATTGGGATGTAATTCAAGTTTACCAATAAATATTTATTTTATATAGTATATTATGGAGTTTCAAAAGCATCTATGCATACTAGTTTTTTGATCCTCTACATTTTTTTGACTAATTAATGGATGGTTTGTTCAACTTTTTCATGATTTGATCCTTAGTCATTCATATTGTATCCTTTCAAATCGGATTCCTAGGTATCCAAATCATGAAGATTATGTCATTATCATTTCATTTCTATATTGGTATGGGAAATTTGTATATAAACCCATAATGTTATGGATTTACTTATATAATTCTCCAAAATACGAATAATTGAGACACAATGTCTATAATTGATCATCTAATTCCGACCTATCAACAGTTATGTATTTGGTAAGGGAAAATCTTGTTTCTTATAGGGTGAATTTAATAATTCGATCGAATTAATTGTTCATTAAATACTATATCCTATCAATCAAAACTACCATCCATTTTTTTATGTGAAACACCATTGTTGGAGACTAGGACCACTCACCATAGGTCTCCTAATAATATATAATCCCACTAATGTGTTGGAACTACACATCCTATGCATTTCTAAAGAATTTATGATCATCTATATAAGTTTCATCTATAGATGAAGATAACAACAAATATTCATGATATATCTCATTAACCATGTCAATCATAGAAACAATCCCATTATGAACAACTATTATACTGATTACATCAATACATGATTTGGTAATCGTATTCACAACGAATATGGGACTGTATTTTCTATTCTAGGGATTCATGAATTATCAAAAACATTGTCCTGTAGGATCTCAACCAATAATATCTATTTTATATTTAAATTCATCTATGTTAAGTTATACATCAGACTCTTATTGATTGAATATACTGTAAAAATCTCCTTAAAGAGTTATGGGCCTTTTCTTATGAACGTTCACCACATCCACCAACTCATGATCATGAATGGGGTATTTCTTCTCAGGATAGATTAATTGAAAACATACATATGATGAAAACAATCTTCAGTGTATCTAATTGTTATACAAACTCATAGATGATGAATCAATATAGATATCAATTTATAAACCCAAAATATTAGTGATTATGTCTGTAATTGAAGCTAATCTTAGATTTATCATCTCTGAAGATAAATGAAAATCATCACTCCATAAAATCATCACACCATTATAGGTTAAATAATAAATATGATATGTGATCTTTTATAATACCCAAACAAAGAACCTAGAATAAAAAATTAATCCCATAATTCATTGGATATCAAACCAATTTATGGGAAGCTCCAAAGTCATTAGGACATGAATCTTACATGGATCCTCTTAGTAACCATTATTAGAAATCACAAGGCCTATAAATTTCACTTCCTGGATCCAAAATAGACAATTGGAAGATTATGTTATATAAAATATGATATTAATATCCCAAGTATGATATTAAAATTTAAAAAAAGGATCATGATTGAACCTTGAATAATTTCAGTTAATTCCAACAAAAAAACTCATAAAATTACATGAACCGATGTAATATTTGATTCATTAATTCCCCAAATAATACAAGAATGTAAGGAGAAATAGAATAACCAAATACTTATGAATACAATTATTTCTATTAATTCTTATCTTATGAATATCATTCTCATGGACCATCAACTGATGTTACCTCGATCTCAATTAGTTTTTTGAACACCACCTAGAACCCTTAAGCTAATTAAAAAGGTCAAGATTATTTTTAAGTGGATATTTGATTCTGGCTATCACCTAGTTCATTTTTAGTAATAATTATAATGTAATATATTATCATTTTCTTTAGTTGAAATGTGGAATTTTTATTTTGAAGGTGAAATACAATTATAAATATATCCCCTAGTAATAACACCCACAAAATGATGCATTATAACTTTTTATAAACATAGTCCCATATGCAACGATGATTCCATAATGTCCCTCATCTATAGAATAAGTTCCAAAGTAAACTCAACTTCCCTATAAGGTGTTAAAGTAGAGTAATCATCTGTATGAACATTAGGATAATATCTCACCACAACTATAACTGGGGAACAAAAATTAAGATCATATATATAATGAAAATTCCCCAATTATTTTAATTATATCCTCTCAGCACTATAACAGATATGACCTTATTAGTAATATATTGGATCCCAATAACCGTGATAGACATCAGTGACCACATTAGTAGATCTAAAATTTTCCCATTAATTATTTAAATAAATGAGTGGTTGGTAATTAATTATCCCATACACTTATATTATGAGAACAATTATTTCTTTCTCAATTACAAGAAAATTCAGTATAGTTTTATGGTGAATAAAACTTACTTAACTCTTCGGATATATAAAACCCAACTCTAAATTCTTCCTCAAATGAGTGAAATGAGCCATCCTAAATGGAATAAGCTTCAAACAGAACCCCATTAGATCATAAATCTTTGAAGGGATATAAGAATATTTTTTTCCAGTTTCAAAAAATTGAATAATGATAGAATATGATACAATCATTGTACCTCTGATGGTTGTTATTACTACATGTTTCTCGTCAGGTGAACACTCCACTGAATAATTATGTCTAAAATTATAATTCTTTTTCATTTATGTTGAGAGTCACCAATTGAAATAATTTAATATCCCACCACATTATCAGAATTTGAAAAAACATTATATAAAATATATATGGGGGACATAGGTCTATATCCTTGGAATCCACTGTCACAAATACTATATTGAAAAAAAAATTACACAAGAATGATACTCCTTTACTATTACATAATAATCAGTTATGAGGTGGACCTTTCTACCATACTACTAATAGAGAACATATATCTATCATAAATGTTTTCATATACTCTAAAAACCACATCATCATTAGTAATCTTTCATCATCTCCTAGCCAAAAATCAATATTTGGAAAACTCTTTCTGTCACTAACTACTTTAATTCCCATACTGATAAGATATATACATCCAAACCATAACATCCCTAACTAAAATATAAAATAATATATATAGAAACATAAGAATAATTATAGATAATATATCCATCCACAAAACCATCAAACTCCTCTATTCCTTGACATATACATTGGAATCAATACCAAGATACATGTGCAATAAGATGAAATAAATATATTCATAATCCAACTAAAAATAATCTCTGTACTCCATATTAAATAAATATTCTTCCTTCTCCAATATTTTTTATCAAGATAGACTTAGTGAAGGAAGGATTTATTGAAATTAATCTAGGAGGTACCTTATTTTATGATTGATTTTATTATATAATCCCACTAATTCATTTACATAGAGATAATCATATATGTGGTGAAACCATCATATTATTAATTTATTCATTACATTAAGTATAATATAATCAAAATATTGTTGATCTATTATTATGATTGATTTGGTACAAATTCATGATGAATGACTGGTGGATGTTGTTTGGTGAATTCTAGTGAATGGTATATATTCCATTCGAGTATTAGGTTTTCTACCACCATAATAACTAGAATGTTCATAATATTATGTCGAGAAATATTTAGTAAACCAAAGGATTCACTAATATGGTTCATTACCAACATCTTGTCTTTATTTTAGAGATGTTTTTTTGTAGAATACATATAAAATAATGCAATGGTAATGAAAACCATCATGAATAAACTTTTATTCAATTATCATAATACTAATTTTAAATGGACAAAATTAAAGTGTTAAAAATTTAGAAAATAAATGATAAAAACCCCCATAATTACAATTTTAAATCGATGTTTTTCATAAAATATATCATTCTAGAAACACAACTACAGTACCCATACATATTATATGTTCCAACCTACTATCTATAATGGACACCCAAATAGAAGAGTGTGGTCAATATTAAAACTACATTGACTAAACATTACTTCCTCTAAAACCAATTTGTATCATACCAACCTAAATTTAACCGTAATTTCACCCATTATAGATCTAATAAGGCCCTAAGAAAATTTATGATTTAGTAGGGCTAGAAATAATTTCATGGTTAACAACCAATGAAAACACAGAGTAATTTAACCCATTAAGAGAGATATGATCTTATACAATCAATTTCCATAACAAAGTAGATATCTGTAACACATCATATGTTTAAAAACTAAACTATAAATGTAAAATCTAACAACTGGATAATACGGTTGAGATGCACAAAATAAATGACCAACACTATAGTTTATGAAACTACCAATTATCCCATCACCTCATTTTTATATGTCATCCCTATTGCAACCCTCTAGGATAGAAAACAATCTTTCAATGTAATCCTCTACATGATAATCATCCCTTTATATGAAAGCTATAATATATATTCTGTAAACACCCAAAGGCATGTTTGGGGTATTGGAAAAAAAATCCCAGTAAGATACTCCCTTGAATCTATTAGTAAATTTAAAATACCGAAATCAAAAATAAATTTTGAAACAAAATCATTTTTGAATATAAAATCATTATTTGGATTGGTTCTAAAAAAATGTGATCTTGTAGTATGAATAAAAATATGACATAATATTTATTTATGAGGAACAAGAAGTCAACTAATCAAGACCTTCATTATTTTATAATAATATTATGTTTTGAAAAAATAATATTAAAAAAAAGGAAACATAATTCATTCAGAAATAACTAATTTTGAATCAACAACATGTGTGTGTACAATAATTTTAAACATAATGTAATAATAACCAACATTAGAAAATTATATTGTTATTGAACCTCATTACCATGTTATAGAAACCTAGATATCACATAAACCTACACTAACAACTACTCACTATAATAAGGTAAATATATGATTAGATTCTCCCCATACCCCAAGGTCTTCTAATGTTCTATATATCATCATTATGTTTCAGGAAAACCAATTCCACAATTCATAAAAATTTTACAAGGAAAATACAAAAAAAATTCTATGAATGTTGAAACATTTTCAATAAATATCATTCATTATGAAAATCGTAAAATAAAAATTTATCATTTGAAATAAAATTTCTTATATATTCTTCTTTCTAAACACATTCATTTAAATAAAAGAAATTTTCACCTATCATAAATCCCAAAATTTGAATTTCATTGTCATGAAAAAGGAAAATCATGAGAACATAACATGTGAAGCAGTAGATTATAGGATAAATAAACCAACCTCAATAACCATGATGACCTTACTACCTCAATATAATGCGATAGGTTATGTGGAGATCATGTCTGGATGAACCATGATTTTATTGAAACTATATCAAATATGTATGCACAAGTTATATCATGTGATCTACTCTCATATGGACTCAAATGTATGGGGAAAGATTGTATCAAATATATTATGAGTAATATAACTCAAAGGATTACAATCAATGATGTTACATGGTTAATATTCATGGAGATCCACCAATGGAAATGGGGAGTGATATAATACTATCACTAATGATCCTGTAGATCAAGGAAACTCATACCAGGTTGGAGAATGTAAGATTAGGGTAGTATAATTAAGATTAGGGAATAAAATATTCTATAGTCCCTTATAAAAACCTTGCATCTTATGGAACCATTGGCCTACCAATGGACATAAAATGGACATCTCGTTATATCCAACATACATCATGGTGGTTCCATTATATGATACTATATCTACAGCTCTCCACCAACGGGGGTGGAAGTCCTCTGGTTAGCCAACATTACCAATCGACTAGTTATTTTTCCCTAAAAATTGACTAGAATACTTATTCCATCCTTATACCACTAACTTTTAACCTATATTATACTAATATATAAATGAAATTGAGACCAAAAACAAAATTCCCTAATATGTCCTATATGTGATTCAATATTTTTTTGAATCCCAATATATAATTAACAAAATTAATAATTAGATTTATTACTTTAAAAAATACATATCCCTAAAGGACACATAAACCTAGTACTGAATAGATTAGTTTATTATAGATTAGATATATAAAACAATAAATATATAATATTTTCTCCCAAAATAAACTCCTCTTAACTACATTATAAACCTTCTTGAAGGTATACTATTCTTTTTTCCCCCTAGAAAATAATTCAAAAGAAAGGGATAACATAAAAATCATAGTAAGGGAAAACATTTTTCACTTTCATATTTAATTAAATCATTAAAATAAGATAAATCAAATGAAAGGGCTAAAATAACGTTCGAATCTCTATGTCATGATATGATACAATTTATCTCAATTGAGAAAACATAGACTATAGCACCCTAAAATTCAAAAAAATAACAATTTATTCAATAGAATATATGACATGTATCACCAACTGTAAATTCAAATATAATATTCCAATTTAATACAGTATATTTAATACTTTAAATAAAATCAATAAATTATAAAGCTTACAATTCATGAAATAATTTGTTATCTTTCACTACACCCAATAAATAATTTATTCAGTGGATAGTATTTCATGAAAGAACAAGTTTTTCCGAATACTATTAATATAATTATTTATTATGAAAATTTTATACATGATGTTAAATCATAAGTTAAAAATATTTTTTTATAAAATATTAAAATATATGGTTGAATTTATTGGTCAAAAATGAATACAATATCCAATAGAATATAATGAATTATTTTTATAAAAAACCATTTTTATTTTCCAATGGTATACTGTCATAATAAATTAAATAAAATACTATTAGTGAATAATATTAATAAATTTAACATAACATATATTCACTATATTTTTTTAAAATCATCTAATAGATATAATATGTATAAGATAATAACGAATCCAATTTTATGCATAATAAGATATATTTTTTCAATAGAAGACTTACAACACAATAATTGAGCACCTGTTTTTAAAAAAAATGATGATTTTATAAATTTTATTTAACAAAATAATATAAATTCTTCGAAATTGAATTACCAAATAATTATAGGGTGATTTTTTTTGTATTTTTATGATATGTTTAATTTATTTATAAATCATGAAAAATATAGAAATTTAATTGACAAGTAAATTTCAATCTAAAAAATTTATAATGTTAAATTGTATTTTTAAAATATTTTTATAGTAATTGTATTTCAATTGAACATTTATTTAATAAATTTAGGTCATTTTATTCAATTATATATTGAATTTATGAATAAAAAATATATTTTGAAAATTTAAACTTTAAATCCCTATATTCTTTTTTCATTAGCATGATATATTTTTATTTTATTTTTCACACTTATGTGAATAGAATTAAGAAATATTGTCTCAATATTTTGGAAAATAATAATTTATATCAATTAATAAGGATGGAATAATTTTTTACCAATGTGATTGGGTGAAAAAAATTCAAATGATTTAATGTGATTAAGGTGAAAAGTTGTTTACCTAGTTGTTAAACATAGAATAGGAGGTGTAAAATGACATAAATACATGACCAACACAAAATTTATAGAAATATTTAGATCATTAACAATTGAAGTTCTTATTGTATGAGTTATTATGACACTATTCCATGAACATGCCCAATATAATAAGCTATGTAAAGAAAATGACGAGAATTGATCCTTCCTTTCCATTAAATCATCGAGATTGGGAAAAAACATATTATTTTCAGTTATTAGTTTTAATTTGAATGTTAAATATTTTTTTATCTTTATAATTTATTTTAATTTTTTATAAATAAAATAATAATTATAAATTCCTAAAAAGAAAACAGTCAAGAATTATTTAGTTAATCAGTAACTCAAATAAATGATACCAAAAATATAAAAAGTGAATTAAATTGAATGCATTATTTAGTTCCATTAAATTTATACATTATTAAACTATATTAAAATGGTTTGAAAATAAAATATTTTCATTTCATTATTTTATTTATATTTTATAAATTTCAATTAATTAAATAATTTCAAAATTGTCATTAATGTAATTTTATTATAAATGATGTGTTATTAAATGATATAATTTTAATAAAAAAAATCTACAAAAATTTTATTTTAAAATTTAATTAAAAATAAAATATTTTCCATTCAGGGAACAATTTTCTTCATTAATGAACACAACAACCCCTAAATAGTAAAATCATTGTGTTCGGGATTAGGGTTAAAGAAGTGTTTTGGCACATTACATGTACTTCTATTAAAATTAAATTCCAACATGCATGGGAAATATTACTTTATATATTAGATATTATATTAATTATACGAGAGTGAAAATTATATATTAATTATCAATTTTATATATTATTAATAATAAATTTTATTGGTTATTAAATTTCACACCTTAATAAAAAATGGAAAAAGTATGGAATTTTATATGTTATAGAATTAATTGATAAAAACATAGTCCTTTTTTTGTTGGATGTTTTTATTGATCTGAAACCACCTAAAATCAATATTTTAAATTATTTAGGAAACTGAGGTAATAGAGGACTCCAAATATTGAATACTTTTAAGTATTTTCATGAATGCTGCTACTATTCAACTATAAAACAACACTCACTCCCCCCATTTTTTAACACCTATCAGGAATATATTTTTCAACAAATATCTACACATAACACTCCCTATAATTCTATCCCATATACTATAGGAATATATTTTTCCTAAAAACAATCATTTAGTTTTTTTATTCGAACCTATTGAAGAACCCTGAATAATTTGTAATGATCTTATAAAATCATTTTTATATTTTGTCCATATCCACCTTCTCAAATTGTTATTATTCTATAATAATATAATAAAATAAATGTCCTAAATATATTGAGATTTTTAATATTAATGGAGAATCTAAAAACCACAAACACTCCCATAAAATGTGTTTTGAATTCATCATTCATGTGTACGGTGGACTACCCACTCACGAAACAATGTCCTTCGTTTTTCCATTACACCATATAAATTTTGGTAATAATGATTTAAAAAACATTTATATATTATATTTATAATATATATGATTTATTTAATATTATGAAATTATTATATAACACATAACATCATGCCTTCTATTTTTTTTGAAAAACGACAATGTCGTTCGTGTGTACAGTAGACTACCACCCCATGAAGCGATGTTATTTGGTCACTCATTACATGGAATGTGTTAAAGATATGTTTAATAAACATCTATTATATATATGAAATAAATAATATACTTAAAATATATATATATATATATATATAATTTCGTTTCCTTTCAAGAAGACATGAATTTGAAAACAATGTTCATGAAAACATAAGGCATACCCTATACACGAATGGTGTATTTCATTTCCTATAACCAAATTTTATGTATTAGTATAAATAAATATATACATAATATATATGTTATTTAAACAATGGTTTAAATTATTGAGATTATGAAATCATGATCAATGTATGAGTAAAAAAAATAACAAGTCAAAACATATTTTAAGAATAAGGCAATTTAGAACCGAAATAATGAAAATAATGAATACTTATTAAAAAACATGTTATAAAATGTAATAATTGGATCATATATGATATTATGAATAAATTGAAATTTAATAAGTTAATAGAACTCAGAAAATAACTATCCAGCTAGTTAAATATCTTTTTAAGAAAAATGAAGTTTAAGGTAATGGATTTAGTATCAATTTTAATTCTACTTAGACATATTTGTTATTATTATAAAATTCACTTTTATATGGTGTATATAATTACAAATTGACATTTAATATCATGAATCATTATTTAAACTTGGTACATGATGATATAATTTTAATTATTTCAGTAAAGGGGATTTTAAATGAAAATAACAAATTGGTAAAAGTTCATATAAAATCTCAATTCCATTTGGTATAGTTCACATTATCTTTATACAATCACATTCATGTATTAATTTATCACTGTACATTATATATCAATTAAATATCCATATTTTTTGTATGATGGAAATGGTTAATTCAAAAAACTTATACAATTTTTAAATACAATGTTTACATGATAATTTATATAATTTTTTGATGAAATATTATTAAATACGTACACATTACTCAAGATAGATAATTGATAAGGAACATTATTTAGGATTGAAATTGATATATAATTACTGTTTTGTAAATTTAGTACATGGGTTTGGGAAGAATAAATCAAATCCCATTGAGGCATCGATAGTCTCATTATATGAAATAGTCTTCTAAATTAGATGGATTTCTACCAACAGACATAAACTGCCTTTAGGATAGATTATAATAGTAACTATTTGAATTATAAATCTTGATATTTATGAAATTTATCATTATGAAATCTATTATTATTGGAATGTGATTTTATTGTTTCCTACATTAGATAAACCATGGTCATGTTTCAATATCATGTTATTATATTTATGGAATTGTTGTTCATCTTTTATTCAGGACATATTATACCCATTATATTGATTAATTATGACATGTTTAATGAATTTACCATGAAATCATGATTATTATTTATCTGTGAATTTATGATATATTATAGTGACCTTTACCCTTACTGAGCATTTAAGGTGACCTTGATTTTTTTCAATTCGCTAGGATAAAAATATGCAATCTTGGGATGTTTTTTCAATGATTTGTGGTATTTTACATTGTTAGATATTATGTATCATTTTATTATCCCATTATAATAAGGGAATCATGTATGTACCGGATTCCAAAATTGATAATATTGATTAGAGTATATAAACCATTAAATTATTTGTAGTATAATTATAAAATAACATACTGGTGTTCTATAATGTTTTTGGTTATGTAGGTATTTTTAGATATAAATCCATGTTAATATATTATAAGTGGAAATAGATTTGGAATATATGATATAAGATAAAATAATTCTAAAAGTGTGTGTTAGGAATCACTCGAGCATAACCCGGTATAGGACATCGATACTTACAGCTCACTTGGTCTAACACACCCATAAATTATTCTTTTGATTTTTCAAAATATCTATAAAAATAAATATTAAGGATTTTAAATTGAATAAATCCAAATAAAACTATATTTTAAAATATGAGATTAATGATGGATAAATAGTTGAATTTATGATAAATATTTTACATGTTTTGGGATTAAACATTAGGATACCTAATGTTATAATCTAATATTTGTTGTGTCATTGTTCTGAAATATCACATAGATAGGAGAAGCGTGTCAAAAAAAGCTTTCAGTATAGATTATTATGTTTTATTAAAGATAATGTAGTTTGTATTGTAATTTGATCAATATTTTGGTACATTAGCGAATATTAATCAGGTTATTCCAAATAACCATTCCTAGATTGAGAAAATTGTTCCAAAACACAATTCTATACTGTTTGATATATTTATGGAAAAAATTATATATTATTGTGTGACTACAAATCAAATGGATTCTATGAAATTGATTAGGTATTTGGAGAAGGTATTGATGTAATTTGGATGAGGTTAAAAAGAAAAAGATGCACATCTAGTGTATAATATCAATGGATATTTTAATCAATAGTGATTAATAATTTAGATTAGTAGGGAGGAAGAGGAAATTTATATCATGCAATGGAACAATTTCAAGGATTCATTTTTCATTAATATTCCCATTATGAAAAATAAAATGATATAGATAATTATAATTTTATTACTGAAAAAAGTACATATTTTTGAAGAGTATGATAATACTATTAAATGATTTCTATGTATTCTATGAATCATAAAATCAAAAATAAGTGAATTCTTAACCACATATTAAAAGGGATTAATCCATGTCTTTAATGGTCACTATTATCTCAATATTGTTCTCTATTAGATGAAATAGTTTATGTGCGCTGAAGAAAGAGATAAAAGTTCTCCAAGTGTTTTTCATTCATAGATAAAAAAGGTAAAAAGAACCAGAAAGATAAAAAATAGATAAATGAAAGAATGAAATGAATTTTTTATCCACATGGTATAACTATGGTAAAATTTACCATACGAAATGCATCTCCGGGTTGACAGTTTTTTATAAGTGCTAGGAATGTTGTCACTAAGAAAAATAAATCAAATATAAGAATAAAATGGATGATATTTTTTGATTCAAATGTTGTGATATATGTATCTACGAAACAGCCCCCATGATTCAAGGAAATATACATGAGAAGATTCTTTCTGAACATGGTAAATATAATGTTGTTGATACAACAGACGTAAAATGATTAATATTCATGAATATTTGGATCTAAAAAAAGTATAGTAATTATATTATAGGGATTGTATTTTAGAATAGAAATTATAATTTTTTTCGAATTTTAATATAGTACTATTTAATTAATGATTTTATACAATATTGTGAACAATATTGATGAAGAATAATATAATGTTTTGAAATGTCAAACATTATAGAAAACCACTTGGTTGATTAAAAAAAATTCTTAAAATAGTTTTGAAGTTGAGAAAAAGACAATTTCATTAATAGATTATGGATACATATAAGGAATAATAGATAAATATAACTACCTTGTAAATTATTCTAATGTGATGGATCATAATATCTGAGAAAGGATAATAATTTATTAATTATTTTATGATTAAATTTAGTTGTGGTTTTGTATACTATTGTATTACTTCAAAGTCTGTTGCAAATTGGGTTGAGATGTTATGTAAAAATAGTTTAAGGAATAACAAAAGGATAATATTTCCAATTTGAAACACATCATGAAATTATATTTCAATATATTCAATGTGATTTTATGAATTCCTCAACTGTAGGAAATGGGTCCTAATACCATAAAAATTTGACATGTTATCATCATTTTTATGATATCAATTAAATTTTTCACACCTATGGTTTATGGAACTATGGTTGTTAACATTATCCTAAATATGTTTTCAATCATTCTCACTTTGTATTTGAGTGTTAGTTTTCTATACCATATACATGATTTTATTTCTCACTCATGTTATCATATTTAGAAACCTTTTTTGGTAATTATTCAATATATCTTTTACATGTAACTATATCTTTAATTAAATGTTTGTTTTCTCAACTCAATTATAATTATAAATTTTCAATATGTTTGTCACCAAATTTCGAACTATTGATTGATGATTTCATGTTTAAATTTTCAGGATGCTATTTATTTAAAGTGGTTAGAATGTAACAGCCCCCAAATTCTAAAAGGATATCATTTTTTTCCATAGTGTGTATTAAATGAAACACTAAGAGTGGAAGAGAGTATAAAATTATTAGAAATTAAAATAAATTTATTATTTTAAATATGTTCAATCTATTGTGTAGCTTAAAATGCATGAAACACTGAGTTTTCTTGCTTTACACACAACAATGACTTCCTTCAATGGAATATATTTCCTTCAAGACCATGTGTTAATGAATAAAATTAATATTATTATTTAAATTTAATATTTTATACAATCTATTAAAATTTATATTTTATATGATTAAATAAAATATAAAATTATATAGTTGAATTTATTTTTTTAAATTAAAATAAAATATTGAATATGAGTGAAATTTTCTTAAAAAAAATTCTTATGGGCCAAGGTAGTTTATCCTAATAAATTAAATTAATTTTTTCTTACTATACTATATTAATCAAATTTATATATTATATATTCATCCAAATTCATTTACATTCATAAAATATATTTCATATTAATAAGATAAGAAAAAATAATATTTTCACATAAAAAGATGTATTTTTATAAAGGTATTTTTTCCACCTTTTAATTTCACACTTTTTTTGAAAATAAACGTTTAAAAATTTTATAAAATTAATTTTAAAAACATATTTTTAATATTTATTTTATAAATAATAATATGGTTAATTTTTGGTATTTTAATCGGAAGAATATTTTTTTGATAAGTAATGAAAAATATTTAATTTTAACCTAAAAGAGACATTTCATAGAAATAATTTATAACATTAAATTATATTTAAAATGGGGTGTAAAGTAATATTATATAACATATTCATATATTAATCCAATTTCGTACATTTTAATCATTTTTAAGTTGAATTTAGATATAAAAGCATAATAAACGTATGAACAATTAATCATTAAAACATAGTTTTCTTGTTCCATCTACAAGATTAATTTTAACATACATATTTCACTTATATGTATATAATATTAAAATTGGATTCCATATTTGGTATCATTATATATTTTAATTTATAACAAGTCCAAAACATTTCTACCAAAATTATTGGTGAAAGAAGATAAAATTAATTATAACATTTTTAGTAAAAATGTGTTCACTTAGTTGTTAGACATATAATTTGTTTTTTATAATGACCATAAAACTTATACACTACCCAATAAATGGAAATATTTATACCATTAAGACATAAGGAATAATTTTTATGAGTTATTGGGATTCTATTCTATTAATTTGAGATATTTTATATGTTATGTATGGAAGAAGACACAAAAAGAAACTTCATTACCTTTAATGAATTTGGGTAGAGGAAAAACATCATATTTTCAGTTATATGAATTATTTTGAATGATGAATTTTATTTTTATAATCAAAATTAGTTTTATTTTTTTACGTAAAAGTTAACTAATTTAAATGATTATTAAATTACAACACATTAATTATTTAGTTTATCCTTATCAATAATAAATGATTCTAAACACATTAAAAGAGATGTAAATTGAATGTAATATTGAGTTTCATTAATATTATAAATTATTAAATAATTTTGAACTACATTGAGATTATAATATTTTATTTTCTTTATTGTATTGTTATTTTTTAATTAAAATTAAATTAAAAATTTCCATATTGAAATTAATGTTATTTTATCATAAATGATTTTTTAATAAATGATTTAAATTTACAAAAAATAATTAATTGTGACAAGTGATTTATAAATTTCATTAGATGTAAAATATATTACATTAAATAACAGATTTATATTTTTATTGAACAAATTAAATCCTAAATAGTAAAAACATTGTTATCATGGTTATGGTTAAAGTAGTGTTTTTTTCCTTACTTGTGATCCTATTAAAATTAATTTCAAACAAACAATTGATTTTAAATTTAGTATATTAAATATAAAATTTATATTAATTTGGTTTAAATAATATAATAGTACAAGCATTAATTTATTATTAATGAATATTTTCATACATTTGAAAATTAGAAACCTTGATAACATCCAAAATGGAAAAATTAGAGAATCATTGAATATAAGAAAAAATTTATATAAATGTGTCTCTTTTTTGTGTTGGTGGAGCTTCATGACAATAAATCTCATTCAATAAATTATTTATTAATTACATTTTCACTGTTGGAAATTGAATCCTCCCAATAGTGAATAATTTTGATTATTTACATGAATAGTACATCTAAACTATATAAATGAAATCACTCCCCCACTTCTTTACACCTCTCAACACATTTATATAGAAAATATCTGAAAAACTAAATCACCAAATTTTCTAGAATCAATATAAAATCCTAATGTTTGATAGAGATTACTCCTTTCATTGTTTTCATGAAACCTTAATAATTGAACACCATGAATAATTAATGTTCTTCTAAATGTGTTTTTTTATAATTCCTTATCTACCTCAACCAATTTCTTATTATTCATGAGACATATAAAAAAATCTATTTATTTAATATATGTATATGTTTTAATGAAAATTTATTTCTATAAATCAAAACTACATTCCATCAAATGGGTTATAAAAATCACGTTCATGTATACGGTAGACTACATCCTCATGAATTGATGTAATTTTTTTTCAAAACAATCTATAATGGTATCATATAGTGATGTAAACATTATTTATATATTATATTTATTATATTTATGAAACTTTTATTCTTATGGAATTAATATATAACACATATCATCATTATTTCTATTTTTAGGATATATGAAATTTTCCTTCATGAGTACGATGGACTACCTACTCGCAAATCGATGTGATTCATTCACATGCTCAATATTATTTATTAAAGAGGGTTATAATATAAATTTATGATATATATTAGGGAAATGTGAATTTGGGATAGTAATTTACATATATAGCATTTATTATCAATTAAATACAACACGAAAATTGAAACAATTTCTACCCCTATGTTCACCCATCCATCACAACGAACATAATGTTTCATTTCCTAATAAAATATTCTCTTTACTAATATAAAATCCTATATACTAAATATGTATGTTACTTATCGAATATTTAACAATTAGGATATGATGAAATCATTATCAAAATAAGATTAAAAAAATAACTTGTCAAAACATACTAAAAAACAAGGAAAATAAATGTAGAAAAAATTAATATAACTAATGATTAAAGAAATGTGTTAAAATTTTTTATAGAAAAATTATATATTATATTATAAATATTTTCATATGAAATAATTAAATAAATTTATTAAAACCATTATATTTGTTTTTAATGTGCATTCAACCCAATGGAAAAGTATGTCAATGGAATTTGTGACTATTTACATTTTGTTGAGATTTATTTGTTATTATAAATCAATTCACATTTCTATCTTGTACATGCATCCCCTTCCAAATTTAATATCATGAATAATTCATGAATCATGTTATTTCGTTTTCCAATTTGAAATATTTCATCTAGGGGGATTTTACATGAAAATTACCATGAGGTAAAATTAACCAACAATATCAATTCATTTTCTAATTTTTAAATTTATCATAAAATAGTTATTTTCTTATAATAAAATTTCCTTGTAAATTTTATGTATTTAAAATAACTATATTTTTTAAAAATGGATATTATTATTTTGGAAAATTTATACTTTTATTATATATGGAGATTACATGAATTTATTATGATTTATTATTGAAAAATTGATTAATAAGTATCTTTTACAGAGTACAAGTATTGGATAAGGGAAATTATTTATGATATAAATTTTTATATAAGAAATGACTTTGAAAATAAGTACATGGGTTTGGTGCGAGTTAATTAAATCTCTTCAATTATTTGGTAGTCTCATGAGACAAATAAGTTTGAAAATTCAGACGGGTTTCTACCCAAAGACAAAAATTAAATTAAGGAAAGATCATGGAAGTGAGTATATTGAGTATAGACATCGATAGGTCAAAAACAGAACATCATTTAATCCTTTCTTATTTTTTCTAATGTTAATTTTTAATAAATTAGAATATCAATGGTCATGTTTCAAGGTCATGTAATTATTTATTTGTATTCTATGTTCATCATTTATTTCGGCCATATTTTTCTCACCTTATAGATTAAATGTATTTTTTAGTTTGTTTCCTTTCCTTCATGATTATTAATTATTGATTTTCGATAAATTATACTATACATAACCCTTAATGAGTGTTATATAACACCCTTATATTTTCCATCCCCCAATATTTGATGATAAATCCACGGAATGAAATTTAACAATTATTGAGAATATTAATTTTTATTTATTAAGATTTATATTATATTCTCAATGTAAAATGTGAATCATGTTTGAATAAGGTTCCAAAAATTTAAATTTTTATGTTCCATTAATATATAATCATTTATGTATGCCAATGTAATAAAGAAAGACACCAACATTGGGTTTCTAGGGTTAGGTTTGTTAGATATGCCATTGAAAATGTGAGTAGAATAATCACATAATAAATATGAGTCAAGTTGAAAAAACGAAGGAATTTTAAAAAACTTAATTTTATTGAATCACAATGTAAAAATATTATGGAACAAAATACAGTAAATAAAATCATGTGAATAACAGTTTTTTCATCATATTCACAAAACCACATGTGTAATGGCCCAAACTTCTCAAGTCCATTACATTGTGAGAATATGGTGTTTGAGGTGTTTTGGGGAATCTTGGTATCTTATTTCCCCACTATAAAAAATTTTCAAGTTTTTTATGTCTTCTATCATTGCATAACCATGATAGTTGCTCTCTGGCGGTAACACTCTGGCGGTGGATCCTAAGTAGTGACTCACTAGTGGTCACAAACCAATAGTGACTTAGTAGTGGTCACTCAAAGATCAGTGCTTCGCCTAATGGTATATCTTGAGTGGTGCCCCATCATGTGGTTACTCGTCAAATGGTGACTCATAACATGTTGACACACTGAATGGTGACTCATTGAATGGTGACTACTGAGCGGTGCCTCTTCTATTGATGAGTCTCCGAATGTTGATTCATATACAATGTATCCATCTTCTAACAATTTCACCCTTTATATGTTTTCATTGATAGAAAATGATCCAAAAAAATAGATTGAAAGGATTTGAGGCTACCTTAATGCCCATATGTCATATATTAATTTTCTATAGATCCCTAAGGGATTATACATAGCTAAAATTCATTTTCATGACTAGATACAACATTAATGAAAAATCAAAACATATTGAAACCATTGCATTATTTATATATTCAGAAGGCCGAGACACTTTCCCCCCCTTATTATTCATTCTTGATTTATCACAGTTCGATAATCCCATAACCCTTCCTCCTGTAGGTGTCATACAATTTCTCTATGGATTTTGATTATGTTTTCCCTAGTGTTTTTCATACTTCATGCACACCTGTATCTTGGAGCAACCAGTGTGTATAGATTTACATTTCTTCCAATTATGTTTCACTTTTCCCCATTATTGTGTAGTATTTATAAAGGGTATATGTATATTATCCGTGTGAAGAAATCTTTTTTATTAAATAGTATAAGTGAATTGGATTTAAATAAATAGATAGTGGGTCATGGAAGGTGATGAATTGTATCGCTATTTAATTATATTTTTGACATTATGAGTTTTATGTGCTAACTAACTACTAAAATTCATTGTTTCGGGGGGTCTTTGTTTTTGAAAAAAATTGTTTATTGAATATTATTTATTTATACTACACTACGTTTTTATGTGAAAACCTATAAACTCATATATTCCTCAAATAAATGAATTCCCTATGATATTATTTTTCGTGATTACCCATGGATTATCAATTTGAATTAATGGAGGGATGAATTTTGAAATCTGAATAATTTTTTCTTCCTTTTTAGTAGTTTTTTGGTAGAGTATGGTTGTTCAAATGAAGTTTTATTTGGGTATATGGTATTCTATGTGGGGTATATTTGTCTAGAAGGGCTGAAAAACTAGTTGTTCTTTAATGAATTTCTATATGCAGTTGTGATTTGGGGATTATTTTGGTTGAGATTGTGTTTTTGTAAGTAAGACATTAAAGAATTATTGTAGTGAATGCTAAGGATTCTTCCCCTTTTATAACAAGCAGAAATGTCCACCCAAAATATAGAGATTGATTTTTGATATATCATGAAAGTGTCTAAAATATGGAGAACAAGAATTTATGTTTCACTAATTTGAATATTCTTTTATTTATCATGATCGTCACCTTATGGAATAAATATTTTTATGCTTTGTAGTTTCACATATTAGGATGTAATGATAAAATAACTGTTTAATGATGTTTGGAACATATTTGGTTGGTTCGGTTAATGAAATTGTAATTTTAAATGAATTTTTTCAAAATGTGTGCTTCAATTTTTTTAATGGTATATGGTGTTCTACATTTAGAGATAGCAAAAAATGGTGTAGAGTTTTTGAGTTGGTGGGTTTAATGAAAATCATTATGTTTTGATTGAGGGTTTGTTATAATATATCTATATACATTTATTTTCCTTTTAATTTCTATACACACCCCAACCCTACATGAGCACTTGGTTCCAAACACCCCCATCATCACGATGTAGGGTTTCTTTTCTAAACATCTCAGTGGGATGATGGATGGCTAGGAAGCCTCTCTTCCTCACTACCTCTTCCAGGCGGTGATAGCCCGTGGTTTGTTTAGTATTTTGTGATTTATAAGGACCAGGTGTGCTGGGGAGTTATTCATTCCCCAGAGTCATTGGGAAGAGAATATTTATGCTTTCCCAAGTATAATAGGGATAAGGTGTGTTATTCTTTCATATGTGTATTCTAGATGTGATGTGGTCTGTAGCGTAGATGTCTGGTGGTAGGATGTGGTGTGGGTTGTGTCACCAGTGTCTACGGGTGGGATGTGATGTGTTTTATGGCTGACGATTCAACAGGTGGGATGTGATGTGGTTTGAGGACCTATTGAATGAGGGTGGGATGTGTTGTGAGTCCTTGGTGTGTTCGGGTGGGATGTGAAGTAGGACTTTCCAAAGAATTAGTAATGTGAGGATATTTTTCTATTTGGCATGTTTTGATATTAATTGGGAATGTTGTGTTGGTCTACCTATCATTGATATGTTATATATTATATTACTTTGTTTTTATTATTATTTTAGTGTGCCTTAGTGTGATTGGGATTGTTGGGGTACCTGTTTTGTGTTGTTTGCTTCATCAATTTTATCATGGGTGAATTAGTATTCCTCTTTCACAATTGAACATATTAAATTTATTTTCCTACTTAGTATCTTTTTATTTTTACCCTATGTATATAATACTATTTTCAGGTTTCCAGGATGATTTCATGAACTGTGATAATCCATATTATCTATGATCCTGGAAGTATTAGTGTCACTGCTTAGTGATACATTATGTACATAAATTGGAGTCTTTTTTACATCTTATAGATCAAATTTATGCATTATTGTGGGATGTTTTTTGTAATTATTTTAAATATATCTTGATTTTTTTTGGATGAATCACTATATCTCCTGATATTTTTTAACAAAATAATAATTCCTCCCATATTTTGTATCTATATTCCCATAGTTCTATTTTCAATCTCGGGGCTTATTGGAAGTGGGACTAAGAGGGGTCACTATCTCTATTTCATCATTTCGAATCTGGAGGAATATTCAGATGGGGGGTCATGAAAAAATGGTATCAAAGGTGATGGTCGATAGATAAGAGGATGTTTGAATTTACGAATAGTGAGTATTATATTCGTTGGTTGGGAAATAGTACCAGGTTACCATTGTGTGTGATATAGGGTATGGAAGACTAATTATGAAATGAGATTTTAGGGGCCCATGTGATTTGATGTAAGGACTCTGGAACAAACAAACTACTATGTGAGGCAATACAAATTTGAAATTTAGATTCCAACGGAATATACATGATTCAAATTTAATTTTTGACTTGTTTGAATAGGGTTGATTGAGGGAGGTCATAATGAATAAATTAGTGAAAATGAAAGTAAAAAACCAATAAATTTACCTACTATTTGGTCTTAGGAACTCATTGATTACTTTTAAACTATGGATCATGTTTGTCGTTCCTGTGTGGCTTAAGAATTTGAGGCTCGATATACTGATCTATTTGATCAATGAAGGGTTGATCCTATTGAGGAGGATGAACTGTTGTAGAGTATGTTGAATTCCATCCCTTTTTATGCTTTGGGAAAGAATAAGGGAAGTGTTTTAGACATGGGGAATGAAATATGCCTCGAGGATCTTGAGACAACCATCATTTTTATTTGGGAAATGATGGAGTACTATGTCCCTTTTTCAATTTTCTTGATGTTGGGATATTCCCATCAAATGTGAATACTATATCTGGTAGAGTGGAATGAGACAACAATTATGTGGGTCGACTTAAAAGAGTATTGGGTATAGTTACATTCATCAAATATTTATGATATAAATAGGTAGGATCATGTTTCTCTATAGTGTGGGAGTGTGTTAGTATGGGAGAAGGTAATCATGTTTAATGAAAATTTTCATTTTCTCATTGAACATTTTTGGATGATGATTCTTATTAAGGAAATCTTGAGGAGGCACTCAATCCTTCTATTCTGTATAGAATAACTTCATTCAGATTAACAACATATCTGGAGGATCCGAAGAAGATAGAAGTGATCGAGAGGATTCCCTCCTAATGATGTTTTATGTGGTAGTGGGACTAGAAGGGATCCATAAGGGGAAGGTGTGTCAATGGAATTTCTCAAATTTCATGGAATTAGAGGTTTTGACTAGAAGGGAATCGACATGAGTAGCGTCATGTTTGGCCATCTTGGGGCATTGGTTACTATTTTTTTCCAGTGGGTTTTGTTAGAATATATTTAGTTTTTGGGTTCATGGACATTGACAAAAACAATCTCCAAGGGTATTTTGATCATATTTTAGTGGAGGCAGATAGGTACAACAAAATCCAAAGTATAAGTTTCTAATGAGGCGTCACATACATTGGTTTAGTAGGAATTTTCTTCACCAAATTAAGAATGAGAAAAGGTGGCTGACCTTAGGATGTTCCTATATTCCTCATGCACGACCCAATAATAGTTATGGAGGTGGTCATCAGTATAGAGGAAGGGGATCAACGGTTCGTTATTTCCATGAAATAGATAAAACAGTTCTAGAGAGGCTAGTAAAATTTATATATATGATTAGTTTATTTAGTACCCTTAAATGCTATTTGTTTGATTTATTATCATCAAACTCCCTTATTTCACCAACTATATACCATTCTCTTTGATTATACATAGAGAGCCTTCCCATACCTCATGTGTTTAATATAATAGTTAGAGTCCAAAACAACATTTTTGATCTGTGTAAGGGGTGTAGATTGAGGATGTGGTCACATCAGTCAAGTGGGGATCTATTCTTTCTACAAATGATATCATGATCTGTCATCCTTTACATAGACTAGTTGTATTACGTATGAACTTCTATCTATTGTTTCCATAGGGGAGTCTTGTTTTCATATGTGGATGGCCATGATGTCGTTTTTGGTGGGTAGTGGAGTTTTCAGGTGGTGAGTATGTGAATGAAGCCCATTCTTACCTTGTTCGCTGAGTTGTCGATAGAATCTGTGTGTGTTGGGATAATGAAGGTCACGAGGGTTTTTGGGGAGTTCCTAGATGTTTTCCTTGAGGTGTTTGTGATGCTTACACTTGACATGATGTTGATTTGTGGGTAGTATTGTGATTTAATCTTTCTCTAATTACGATGGATCCTTATTCGATGACACCTTTCGAGTTGTTGGAGTTGAATATTGTGGTTGATGATATTATGAAGAAGGGTTTTTATTTTGACTAGTGTCTCAATGTGGGGTGCTCTAGTATTTATTCTCAAAGAAGGAAAACGATATTTTGAGCCTAGGCATAGAAAAAAAGATATTGAATCATGTAAATTTCAAGAATAGTTAGCAGTTCCCATGGATAAATGATCATGTAAAACAGATTAGAGGGATGAGTTGGTTTTCTATGATTGATCTATGGTTTGGATATCAATAGATAATGGTGAGGGAGGGAAATGTCCCAATTAATTCCTTTAGATATAGGTATCGTAACTTTGAGTTTTTTTCATCCGTTTTGTTGTTATGAACACACCATTTGTGTTCATGTGGCTTATAAACTTTGTGTTACATTAGTTTTGGGAATGGTTCATCATGATGATCAATATTGATATATTAATCTACTCTAAAGAAGAAGAGGAGTTGGTTGAACAACTCCGAACTGTCTTATAGGATCACTAACACCGTATGATCTATGGAATGTTGTCAATGTTTATGTTATGGACAATGTAAGTTTATTTCATTGGAATGTGGTTTCTCATAATGGTGTAGTAGCTTTCCCATAGAATTATGAAGTAGTTGTTTCTTCGGTAGTACCCATGAATGTGGAAGATATTAAAATTTAACTTGGACTTAATGGATATTATCGGATATTTTAATCCAATTTCTCCTAAGTTGTAGCACTACTATTAGTGTTGACTATGAATGAATAATTTTTTGTGGAGAAATCAGTGCTAGGAATCATTCAGGTACTTAATGTGGAAGTTGTTTACTACTCCATAGCACTTGTATGCGGAGTATAAGGTAATATTGAAGGTGTTCTATTATTCTTCTAGTCTCAGCATGAGTTTCGTAACAATGAAAAAGTATGATGTGAGCACTTATGGGTGGATGTAGATATGTTCCCACAAGAGTTACATTTCCACTCTAGATCTGGAGCTAAAAGAGGTTGTGTTTGCATTGATATTGTGGCGACATTACCTCATTGGGGGCACTGTTTGGACTCTATGGATCACAAGGGATGAAGGGATGTATTTTTCTACTATGATATTAAATTGGGAGAGTGGTGGTGGATGATGTTTCTAGTGTATTATGATTTTGAGATATCCTACACCACAGGAATGGAGAAATTTTTTGGCCGATGCATTGAGGAAGATGTTGTGGAAGGGCGTTGTTCAGTATTCTGGGGATTCATTGGGAGCAATGATGGATTTAAAATCCTTTCACAGACATGAAATATTGGATGGTGGTAGATTTTTTTTTTCAGATGATGATGTAAACTTCTATAATTCATTAGGTAAACGAGTCTCCTTGGGGGGACTCAAAGGAAGAGTTGATTCACTATCGTATTGGCCATGGTGATGTTCCAAAGGGATGGTCATTGGAAAAGCATACATCATTTTTGTTTTTTGGGAGATTTTATTCTCTGGTTGTAATGTGCAATGGAATCTATTGTGAGCTTTTAACTCACATTTGGAAGTACACCTAAGATCTTCGAAAATTTATTATGGCTTGAAGATACAACTTTGGTGGTCTGGGGAAAAAATAATATGTGGTAGTTTTTGTGGCTTGGTGTCTTAGTTTCTAGTATATACATTCATATCATCATGTTCCTGATGGTTTTTTATAGACATTGGAGGTTCCTAAGAGGAAACAAGATGAAAATGGATTTCATCACAATGTTACACAGATCAAAGAGAGTTTGGGATGATATTTTGGTGATAGTGGATCAGTTGTTGAAATTATCCCACTTCTTATCATTCATGGTTTCAGGCACAGTAGATGCCTTGGCAAAGAGGTATGTGGATGTTTTATTGTAGATGCATAGTGATTAAAGGTCCATTGTCTTAGACAAAGACATGATTTTATCTAATGAGTTTAGAGGTGATTTAAGCATGCTTTTGGGACTTTGTTATGCTTCAATACTTATTTCCACCATCAAATAGAAGGTATAATTGAACTAACTATTCAAATAGTGGAGGATATGTTGCATACATGCATATTTGACTTTGGCAGATCATGGGTATGACACCTACCCATGGTAGTGTTTATAACACCCTGAGATTTTATGAAAAATATTCTTTTTATTTTCAGTAATGTCTTATGTTGTACGCTAAAAGAAAATGAGCTTTCACAACATGAATCCATGACTTTCCATTCATTACACGCAATCACGACCTTCCTCGATAGCGTGTGTAGTACGCAATACCGAGTTTCACTAAACGAGATATTAATATAATATTATTATGAACTAGCTGTTATGAATAGTAATACCCACTTTTTGAAATATTATAAATTTTATCTTTCAAAATGGACTTCATTTTTGGATTCAGAATATCGAAATTATCATAGGGTGAAATTTTGGTACTTTTTAGATAACTTTCATATTCTGACGAATAGTGAAAATTACTAAATTTCAATTAAAAACAACTTTTTTAATAGATATAATTAATAGTGATAAATTTTTAATTTGATTGGTTTTAATGTATATTTAGAATATATTTTTAAAATTTAATACAATGTTGGTCATTGGATGTAATTTCACATTTAAACAAGACATAAAAAAGTGTCAATCTTTTGATTGTTATTATCTCTTAAAACACACTATTTGTTTTGACGACGGGAATTAATTTTTGAATTAATTAATGCAATTGATATGTTTTAAATTTGGTAAAATAGAAATCATTTTTGAATTCATAATATCAAATATATCTTAGGCCTAATTTTTGGTATTTTTCTGGAAACATTCATTATTTGATGAATAGTAAAACCACTAAGTGGTAGTTAAAAAAACTGAATTTTTTATAAAACATAATTTTACCGCTTCTGTGAGTGAAATTTCAAAAATCAGATAGACAAGGTTAATATCAAAGACTAAAATGTTGTTCAATGAGATGAAAATAATTTTTTCTGAATAGTAACTTGTTTACTTTTTTTTACCACGGTTAAAAGTAAATTGGGTAATTAAGGGTAAATATGATATTATTATTACCCTAACACGTGTCCTAATTCTATTGGATAAGTGTAATTAGACCAAAAACAACCTTAGGAATAAAATATGACCATTTAGGCCTACTTGGATTAGATTAGGACATTTATTATCAATTTATTTAAAGAAGGGTTAAAATAGTGAAAATCAATGTTTAATAACTAATGAATTTTTTATATAGGATTATACATAATATAAATTCGACTATAAACATTCATTAGAAAGATAAATATATTTCCTACATAATTGTATTTTATTTTTAATTTTTAGACTTAAAATAATTTAATTTATTTATGAAACAATGATGATGCAGAAATTATCTTATTAATTAAATATTGACATAATTGATTTTATAAATACCTAAATAAATGTAATTTGAGACTTTTTATGAATTCCAATAATTCTCTATGTTAATATGACATGATAGTTTTGATTTAATTAATTTTTGTTGAACTAATCATTCTATTATTATTTTCACAAAAATCAATTAACAAATAGTGTCAAAAATGACATAAAATTGTTTTTAAAACAAATATTATATTATTAATTGTTATTATATTACTAAAAATCTATGGATCGGCCATGATACTTATATCATGATAGGTGTATCATTAATGGACCACTTGGGGGTATCTTGGTTGTATATAGTAAGTTTATTAACTATATAATATAAAAATTCAAAGTGACATGGTAAATGTCAATCTACATAACTAAGAGTTAAAACTAAAAGATAAGGTTAATATAATGCCCTAAACTTGTCTAAATTCTATTTTATGAAAGTACATAGACCCCTCCCCACGTTATCTTCAAAACATATCAATTTGAATCTATTAAAAACGGAATATGACATTATAATAAAATAATATTTTTAGTTATTCCAATGGTGCCCCAAACCTCCCTTATAAAAGTGCACCTCCTCCCTCTCTTCCTCACAACACTTTGAGCCTTCATGCTCGGCCAACCCCTGCCAATTTATCCTCTCCGCTTCCCTAGAAACATCTTAGAAGTCCTGGTCTTTTTCAGAGACCAATTTTAGTGCCCTAAGAGGAGGTCTCAAATAGACGCTTCAAAGAAGAGGTAATGTCTGTTACCGATTCATTCAACTTTATTTCTTCTTCCACTTATTCTTCTTAGGTTGTATCATTATTAAGTAATAACATCAGTATCACTCATATACTGATATTTTATTATAAGTATGAAACAACCCTATTTCACCATCTATCCATCCTATGGAAAACAAAATCACCACGCGTGCGTATGTATGGAATACCGTCTCCACACTGTGGTGTAATCTATTCCCCACCACCACCTTACATGGATGGTAATAATGGTGTTAATAATAACTATATATGATTATTTTAAATTTATATTGATTATTTAATAGTATACATACACTCCAATAAAATTCCACGATCATGGGAATGATATCATCGCTCGTGCGTACGTACGGAATACCGTCTCCGCGACGCGATGAGATACATTCTCAATGATTAACCATTCATAAATGATTATAATGTATATATAATAAGTAATCATGAAATATATGACATAATAATGATACTAGATTTATGTATATATATATGTATGTCATCCAATTAATTCTAATCAAATCAATGAAGAAACGAAAACATAGTTCATGCGTACGTACGGCCTACCATCTCCATGAACGGTGTATTTCTTTCCATTTATAGATCTATTATATATATTTATATTCTGAATATATATTATATATAAATCATGTTATATATTCTTTAATTAAGTAATCATGATCTAATTAATCATATGAATAATTACAAGTCAAAACACGGATGACAAATGAAATGATTTTACCCAAAACGCTCTTTAACATGGAATTTACAAAAGAACATGTAATATAAAGTCATAAGTGAACCATATATGATACCATAATAATGAATATGATTCAATAATAAGTCAATGACATTATTTAAATCATTATACAGGAGGTTCGGATATGTACGAAGCATATCATACCTAAGGTAAGGGATAAATATTCCAATCTCCTTCTTATCTGAGATTGTTTATTCGTAAGTATTTACTGGGGTTATTGATATCATCCATGTACATGTTTTATAAAAGTTTATTCATGTATATTTAAATTCCTTTTTACCCATTTTGACTTTTACCCCATGTTATGGAAGGAATATTTCTTTTATTTACCCTATGAGGTACTTTTTGACTTTTCCAGCAAAAGTACGAGAAGAATGTTCTTTTTAACTTATACGGTATGAATGGGTTTTTACAGTTTTATAAAGCCTTATTTTCATGAAGATTACTCCAAAATATTTCATGACTATTTTCAACAAAATCCTTTTTTTTAAATTGCACGACATTTTGTGAAAAGAAAACGATTTTGAAGAAGAAAGGATATTTTCCTCAAGAATTCATTTCAAGTGTTTTATCAAAACCATTTTTCATCTAAGATGAAATTATTTCATATGTGTATGTTTCAAGTATAATGTCTCTATGATTTACATGGTTTCAATTTTCTTATTATGATATGATATCAATTTCTTTTATATGGAATATTTGATGATGGGATGATGATTATGAAAACCATTTTATTTATTGTGTTATTATGAATGATGTATGTTTATATTGTGGCACAAGTAAGAATGATTTCATTATGAGATGTGTGGGACCTATATCTCCCTCCAATGTATTGGGTAAAGATTTATATCTCATGAGATTGACATGGCTGGAACGGTAAGTTAATCTGGTTCAGTGTTATAGGACTGAAACGAGGGGTGGACTCGATTTAGAAAGGGACTTTGTCCACTAAGATAGTCTTGGCAGCAATGCCTTGGCTACTATGGAAATCATTACATGTTCTTAATGGATTCCAAAATTACATGTTTTATTCCCATGCTATTTTATCATGATTTATGTTCCATTATGATCTATGCCTTATGCACTTCCATGATTTATGTCTTTGCGCAAGATTTTTAATGTTCATGTTTTTTTAAGTTCAAATGTATATGGTATGTTTTATTTTATCCATGCTTACCCTTACTGAGAATTTGAGCTCACCATTTTTCTGTTTTCTTTTCCCCTAGGATTAAAAGAAAGATTTTAGTTATGGAAACATTAATGGGAAGATCGTTATGGTAGATGTTAAATATTTTTCACCACGATTTGAATATTATGTTCCAAGTTTCTAAAAATACACTACACTATTATGGTCCTTGTGTGTCTGTTTTTGTTATGTACTAAGTATTCCGCAAAAGTAATGTAATGTCTATGTACGTCTAGCATTGGGTCTCTACAGTTGGTATCAGAGGAAAGGTTTAGTCAACCTTTGGAAACTAGGATGCGAGATCTTTACTGAGATCCCTAGTGATATTTCTATGGAATGTCTAGGGATGTCCCTAAGGTTAAGTATAAGTATAGGTTATATTCCTAGAATTTAAGTAATGATCATAGAATTAAACCTAAGATGTTAGATGTCGAAGGTACTTCTCCTTGATTATTTTATTTTACTTGTATGATTTTTGCCTCTCACAGAATTATTTTTTGTGTTTTAGTCAATGGAGGGAACCAAAAGGAATTCGGTTAACATATAATCCAATGGAAAAATTAGTGACTATGAGCAAAAGAATTGTGTAATGCCTATAGAGAAAGTTATTGTGATTATGCCGAATCAGACATCGCGATATATGATTAACAAGGTGAAATTTAGTGGTATGCCTAATTCATCAAATAAGATGAAGGTAGACTTTTATGCATGTTCGCATGTTGAGGAGAATAAGGAAAGGAAGATTGAGATTTCTAAATAAGGGAAGAAGAACCTTGAGGAATACCTCAAATGGAGGGGGAGATGTTATCTGTGTGGAGAAAAGGGTCATATAGTGACAGTCTATTATAGAGTTCAATGTCTTATTTGTGGAGAAAATGGGCATTACCCAACTCAATGCCCTGACCTAAAAAGTTACTTCTAAATCAAGGAAGGACTTATTCCAGGACAATCATTGAAGAGGATCGATTGAAGTGTTTATGTATTTGTATTAAAGAATAATGTTTTTGAGGTACTTTTATGGTGTATTAGAATATTTTTTTTATTAGTCTATTGTGTATTTCAATAATTTTATGGTACCGGTAACCATGAAAAGTGATTCAAATATTTTGGAAAGCAGATGATATGCCCATAATGAAGGGATAAGGAGAAAATAAAATGGTTGATAGTATTCATGAGCTCATGATTGATATAAGGACTAAGTAATATCATGGTTTGATTATATAGAATTTTTAGGATTTTGGTATGTGGAAAATGATAACTTTTAACTACATTCATGTTTTCACTACGGTTCAATGGGTTTTCATTTTTTCAAGAGAATACAAGATTAAGGACTTAGAATGTTTAGAATGTGACCAACAAGACATATCATATGATATATGGGGATCAATGATGGTATTAACATGCTTGTTATATGAAATCTCTGGTAATCATTTTCACTATAATATGAGAGTGGACTGCAATATTATGGATAAGCCTAAAGATTGGAATGGATTATGTTGGACATAAGTTAGTATTGTTTAAGGATGGAAATTTTTTCAATATTAGTGATGAGATTTTATAGTAATATTGTTTTATAAAAAGGACAACCTGCAGGATGGGCGACAACCCATCGCGTCAGACAAGGTTGTGGGAATCGAACCCACAACCGAAGTGTGACTGGCCTTTATCGCCTACCACTGGCCTAGAGAAAGTCCCTGTTTAGTAGAAACTCGTTTTATTATATTAATCAGTATGATATATGAAGTATAAGTCCATGTTATGAACCATATATGATTAATCTCACTATATATGGACATATGTATTTTTGATAACTTTTATAACCTTTTGTTTGAGACAGATGGAATGACCCATCATTCTATCACATGATCTTCTAACACTTCATGAATGGAAAATTCAAATTCATTTCATTAAGAGATGAAGTGGAAATTATCCAAAGAACGAACAATGGTGAGACTATACCAAAATCACGAAAGTATTTCTTCTAATTCCAATTTCATCAACATTAGGGAAATGATCTTGAAAACCAAAAAAAATGTTGTCCTAGTACTCTTATATCGGATTAATAAGATGGTACTTTAGATCGTCACAAATTTATGGCTTTGTGATTGTTGGATTTTTCATAGCAATGTTTTCTACCACTCTCCATCAGAACATGATGGATATATTTTTTTCCATATCCATATTTTCACCTATGTTCTCCTACATGGAAACCCGGTGATGAGTTAATTTGGGTAACCATTACATTTCATACTTTAGTTTTTAAATCCAAGTTTTGGTATTCCTTTTTACGATGTGGGTTTCTATTAAATACACTTTCGAGTAGTAAACCATTTATAACCCTGACGAATTTCGAGGGTGAAAGTTATTTTACGGGGGGTAGAATGTAAAACCCTGAGATTTTACAAAAAATATTCTTTTTAATTTCATTAATGTCTTTGTGTTGTACGCTATACAAAAAGTAATTTGCACAACACGCATCCCTGAATTTCCGTTCATCACACGCAATCGTGACCTTCCTCGATAGCGTGTGTAGTAAGCAATACTGAGTTTCACTAAACGAGATATTATTATAATATTATTATGAACAAGACGTTATGAATATTAATACACACTATTTGAAATTCTATAAATTTTATCTTTCTAAATGGACTTCATTTTTGGATTTGGAATATTGAAATTAGCTTAGGTTGAAATTTTGGAACTTTTCGGATAACGATCATATTCTGATGAATACTTAAAATTACTAAATTTTAATTAAAAACAACTTTTTTAATAGAAATTATTAATAATGATAAATTATTAATTTGAGTGGTATTAAATTATATTTATAATATATTTTCTACAATTTAATACAATGTTGGTCATTGGATGTAATTTCAGACTTTTTATTATAATATAATATTTTTAGTTATTCCAAAGGTGCCCCTCTTCTCCCTTATAAAAGGGTACCTCCTCCCTATCTTCCTCACACCACATTGAACCTTCATGCTCGGCCAAACCCTGAAAATCTCTCCTCTCTGCTTCCCTAGAAACATCGTAGAGGTCCTGGTCTACTACAAAGACCAATTTTAGTGCCCTAAGAGGAGGTCTCAAAGAGGCGCTTCAAAGAAGAGGTAATGTCTGTTACCGATTCTTTCAACATTATTTCCTCTTCCACTTATTCTTCTTAGGTTGTTTCATTATGAAGTAATAACATCAGTATCAATAATATACTGATATGTTATTATAAGTATGAAACAACCATATTTCACCATCTATCCATTCTATGGAAAACGAAATCACCGTGCGTGCGTACGTACGGAATACCGTCTCCACGCCGTGGTGTAATCTATTTTCCACCACCACCTTACATGGATGGGTATAATGGTGTAAATAATAACTATATATGATTATTTTAAAGTGATATTGATTCTGTAATAGTATAAATACACTCCAATAAAATTCCACGATCATGGTAACGATATCATCGCTCGTGCGTACGTACGGAATACCGTCTCCATGACGCGATGAGATTCATTCTCAATGATTAACCATTAATAAATGTTTATAAAGTATATATAATAAGTAATAATGAAATATATGACATAATAATTATACTGGATTTATTTATATATATATATATTTATTTCATCCAATTAATTCCCTTCAATTCTATGATGAAACGAAAACAACTTTCATGCGTACGTACGGCCTACTGTCTCCATGAATGGTGTATTTCATTCCATTTGTCGATCTATTATATATATGTATATTCTGAATATATATTATATATATATATATATCATGTTTTATATTCTATAATTAAGTAATCATGATCTACATAATCATATGAATAATTACAAGTTAAAACACGGACGACAAATGAAACGATTTTACCCAAAACGCTCTTTAACATGGAATTTACAAAAGAACGGGTAATATAAAGTTATAAGTGAACCATATATGATATCATGACAATTAATATGATTATGTAATAAGTCAATGACATTATTTAAATCATTATACTGGAGGTTCGGATACGTACAAAGCATATCAGACCTAAGGTAAGGGATAAATATTCCAATCTCATTATTATCAGAGATTTTTTATTCGTAAGTATTTACTAGGGTTATTGCTATAATCCATGTCCATGTTTTATAAATGTGTATTAATGTATATTTAAAGTCGTTTTTACCCATTTTGACTTTCACCTCATGTTATGGAAGTAATATTTCTTTCATTTACCATATGAGGTACTTTTTGACTTTTCCTGCAAAAGTATGAGAAGAATGTTTTTTTAACTTATACTGCATGAAAGGATTTTTTTGGTATTATAAAGCCTTATTTTCATAAATCATCTTCTAAAATATTTCATGACTATTTTCAACAAATTAATTTTTATTAAATTGCATGATATTTTGTGAAAAAAACAAGATTTTGAAGATGAAATGATATTTTCCTCAAGAATTCATTTCAAGTGTTTTATCAAAACCATTTTTCATCTAAGATGACATTATTTCATATGTGTATGTTTCAAGTATAATGTCTCTATGATTTACAAGGTTTAATTTTTTATATTATGATATGATATCCATTTCTTTTATATGGATTATTTGATGATGGGATGATGTTTATGAAAACCATTTTATTTATTATGTTATTATGAATGATGTATGTTTATTTTTTGGCAAAAGTAAAAATGATTTCATTTTGAGATGGGTGGGAACTATATCTCCCTCTAATGAATTGGGTAAAGTTTTTATCTCATGACATAGACATGGCTGGAACGGTAAGTTAATCTGGTTCAGTGTTACAGGACTGAAAATAGGAGTGAACTCGATTCGGAAAGGGACTTTGTCCACTAAGATGGTCTTGGCAGCAATGCCTTGGCTACTATGGAAATAATTACTTGTACTTAATAGATTCCACAATTACATGTTTTATTCCCATGCTATTTTATCATGATTTATGTTCCATTATGATCTATGCCTTATGTACTTCCATGTTTTATGTCGTTGCTCAAGATTTTTAATGTTCATGTTTTTTTATGTTGAAATGTATAGGGTATGTTTTATTTTATCCATGCTTAAACTTACTGAGAATTTGATCCCACCCTTTCTGTGTTTTATTTTCCACCAGGATTAAAAGAAAGATTTTAGGTAAGGAAAAAAAACTGAAATCTCTTTGTGGGAGATGTTGAAGATCATTCACCACGATTAGGAGAATATGTTCCATGTTTCCAAAGACACTAAACTATTACGGTCCTTGTGTGTCTGTTTTTGTTATGTACTAAGTATTCCGCAAAAGTAATGTAATGTCTATGTACATAATGCTTCGATTCTCTACAGTGTTCCTTTATAAAAATATATTTTTATATTCCAATAGCATGACACTATTTGATTCCTTGACTGGAATGTTTTTTCATTGTCTGTTTTGGTGGATGGAGTTTGGGGAGAAAATTGATATCAGTCTTAATATATTGTAGTGAACGACGGAGAATTTTTAGCTTGTTCGTGAGAGGAATAAAGTGGTATAGGACTACAAGAAATCATATGATAATTGTAGTATGAGTCCCATAGATTTGTATGTTTAAGAACATGTGTTCATGATGGTTTTTCAATGATGTGTTAATCATTGGCTTGGTAGAGGATGTAAGCTTTCTCCCAAGGTTATATTAACATTTGAGATGGTTCATTGAATCAGGAAGGTTGCATAGTGTTTGGAATTACCAAATAAGTTGGAGAGGATCCAAGTAATCTTAAAAGTCTCTCAAATTACTTGGTATAATAAAAAATACTCCCATTTCATTGACTATTATGAGTATTATATTATGGTTGACTTGAAATTTTTGGAGCCTTGAGTAGAAATCCATTATTTTTTGGATAACGTGCTATAATGATAGACCATACCCTTGGTTCGTGTGTTCAGGATGAATTATTCCTTAGAGGAGAGTACTTGGGAGAGAGAAATAAATATTTCTCTCCATTACACAGTGTTTTTTGAGCTTTTATATCAATTTCACATTGGAAATATTTTTCACTATTCCCTATTATTATGAGATGTGGTTTATTCCCATTTTTAGGTGTTATGTGTGGTGGAATTTTTTATAAAGTTGATCAATGTGAAGAGGGGTTGACAAGATTTCTAATCGAGATACATTAACTGTGATGCGATTAAACCCATGTATGTGATTTAGTGCCTCCCAAAGAAGATATTATCATGAAATGTGGGATTAGGGTCCTTGATTTGTGTGTTCATAACAACATGGTTGTTGTGCCTTTGTAGTAGGGTCCTTTAGACGTATCTTGAGGGGTGGTTGTTTGAACCCTATCCCCCGTTTCCTTTTGGGTCTGTTTTGAATTCTTAGGGGACTGAATTGTTTGAGGGGTATCTAATGTAATGGTTTGTACCTCTCTGGTCCATTCTTTTGTGAAAATATGGTGTTTGATGTGTTGTCGGGAATAAAGGAGACACATTTAATCACATTAAATTTTTTTCCAATTTTCAAATTTTCCAATGTTGGCTAACCTTGGAGGTCACTTTCTACTGGTGACTCTCTAGTGATGGCTAGTTGGTAGTAACTCCATGGTGGTGACTCAACAGTGGTCGTCCACTAGCATGGACTCTCCATTGTTCACTCCTAATGGGGTGATTTTCCAAACAGTAGCTCACGAGTAGTGCCTAACCGAGTGGTGACTCACTGAAAAATGACTCAATGAATGGTGACTTGTGAGTGATGTATCATCGACTGGTGAGTAAATCAATGGTGACTCATGTAAAATGTCTCTAAAATCCCCCATTTTCACCTTTTTAGGTTATCCATTATGTTAAATGTTCCTAAATCCTAGTATAAAATTATTTGAGTCTGATTCAAGACAATAAATCCTATATTAAATTCACTAATGGATGAGGGCCTTTTACATGGTAAAAATTTATTCTCTTGACTAGATTTACCTTTAATGGAAAACAAAAACATATCCAAATCACTTCCCTAATTAGTTCTTTTGATGTCTGATATAATTGTACACACATGTTCATCCTTATTTATTTCCCTTGGTGAAAGATTTCCAAACACATTACTCTAGTTTGAGTCATGTGGTTGTGTTGATCACTTTTACCATGTATTCTTTGGGGTTTTTTAACTATATGTGTGACCCTATCTTGGTGAAACCAGGAGGTGAAGATCAACATTTCATTCAAGATGGTTTCTCCTTTATCCCTATTAATTTTGTATCATGCATGGATGGTATATGTATGTTACCCTTGTGAATATTTTTCTTTGCGTATAAATAAATACAAATGAAATGGAATTAAATCAATAAACACAGGACTTCGAAAAGTGACAAATGTTCTTGGAATTTGACTATATTTGTTGACATTATGAGATTTAGGGGATAACTACTGACTAAAAATCATGGCCATTGGGGGGTCCGTGTTTGTGCCCAAAATGGTTTATGAAATATTTTTGGTTTCTCCTACTAAACTATTATATGTAAAACTATTAATAATGTATATTCAGATAATAAATTAAATCCCCTGGAACTCTTATTACATCTGAGTTAACTAGTGTAATTAGGGGGATGCCTTGATAAAATTGAATATGTTATTCTTTCGTTCGTATAGTGGTGTGGGTGAGTAAAGGTTGGTATATGATTATGGTTATATGGATATATTAGTCTGGGCATGTTGGTTTTTTTTATTAGAGATAAAATATTGTTTTGGGATTAATGTGTTGCTAGATGTGGCTTCGAGTTTATGGTTGTGGTGTTTGAGAGGGTGCTTTGGGAAGGATGAATTTGAAGAATGATTGTTGTTATTGGTATGGCTGCTACAACACAGATATCAGGAAGAATGGTCCCCCATGTATCTAGAAATAGATTTGGGATATATCATGTATTATAGAAAAACGTGGATGTCATGAAATTATTTGGCTTTAATGTAAAGATTCCTTTATTCACAAGGTTCTTCACCTTATAAAATGGCTTCTAATATGCTTTTAGTTACTCAGATAGTTATTTAATAAACAAATGATTTCTTAATGATGTTTGGAATGGGTATTTTTGGTTTTGGTTAATGAAATAGAAGTGGTTAAATGTATTTATTGAAAATGTGAAATGTGTTATATGGCTTGATATACAGTGTTTTTCATTTAAAGATAGCAAAAAAGATGGTAGTTTTTTGATTTAGTAGTGTTTCTATGAACTCATAGTTTATGTTAGAGAATTTGGTCTCAAATATGAATACACATGTATTTCTATATGATTTTTATAGGAACCCCACCCTAGTTGATCACTTTATGTCAAACACCCCCATTCTCAAGAGGGAAAGATTCATTCCAAAATATCCTGATGGGAGGACATATGGATGGGTACCCACTCTTCCCTACTCCATCATCAATATGGTGACAGACCAAGAATCATTAGACCTGTTGTAGATTGTATGGCCCATGTGTGTCCCAGGTAGTGATAATTTCCCAGGTTTCATGACGATGAGATGAGTTGTTTTTTCCTATGTGTATTTGAGACTTGGTGTCCTATTTATTCCTATGTGTCATTTGGATGTTATGTGGTTTATGGACAACGTTTTTATGTGCGGGATGTGAAGTGGTTTAGGCCTAGGTTTCTGTAGGTGGGATGTGTTTTGATTAGTGGACCAAGTGTGTAACATCCCAGATAAATAAGGAATAAGACACATTTCATATTTATTAATATTATTTAATTAAATATTAATTTTATATTAATGGTTATTCTATGATCGATAGTGTACCCGATACACAACAACCGGTTTCTTGGACATCATACATTGCACACTAATAATATAATATTATTATTTTAAATGGTCGTTAACTCCTAGTCATTGTATTGGTGGGAATGAACAAAAATAAATACAATATGATTATACATGTTTGTTTAATTTAATTACTTTTATCCAATAAATTTTATAGGCTTAAAATTTGAATGAATCTAATTTTAGCATAATTTACATTAAATGGTCGATTTACAGCCTTTTAATGGCGAACCCTTTTTAAATCAAGTTTTGGTCACTTTAATACATTATATATGACAAAATAGAATCCTTTTTTAGAATTCGGACATTAAAATTTACTTTGCGTAATTTTTTGGAATTTTTTGGATAAAGTTCATTTTTTAATGAATAGTGAAAAATATTGTATTTTAATTCAAAAGAGCCTTTTAGTATAATTAATTTATATGGTTAGATTATATTTTTAATTTGTTTTTATGTGAAATTAAAATATATTTTTACCATTTAATTCAATATTGGTCATTGGAATAAATATCACTTTGAAATTGGACATAAACAAGAATCAATCTTCTGATAGTTATTGATTCTTAAAAACATGCTATTTGTTTTGATAACATGAATTAATTTTAAAATTAATTAATTCCACTTCTATGTTATAAATTTGAAAAAATAGTCATCATTTTTGAATTTATAATATCAAATATAGATTAAGCTAATTTTGTTGTATTTTTCTAAAAAAACATCAATTTTAGATGAATAGTGAAACCACTTAGTGGTAGTTAAAAAAACTGACATTTTCATTTAAATGAAATTTTGCCACTTCTCTGAATTGAATTTCAAAAATCCGACAAACATGGTTGTTATCAAGAAGTAAAATGTGCTTCATTAAAAGATGTATAATAATGTTTTCTGAGTACTCTCAAAATTTGGAGGCATTTGGACTTATTAAGACAATGTTATGGCAATTTTCATAAACAATGTTAAACCGTCCATTTCTACACGTATTTTTTTTATAGCCAAAATTCGAATAGATTTTTTGAATATGAAGATGCCTCCAAATATGAATAGTTTCTTCAAAAATGTAGGAAACCTATATATACTATTTCACGCTGAAAATATTATCTGGATTTGATGACATGATAATGAGACATGTCTTGATTACTGTACTGAATTTATTTCATGGACAGAATGGTGGTCTCAGTTTAATGAATTAGTTTGGAAAATTGGATTTGGAGTTGGGAATTTAAATTTTTATCCAAGGCTCTATACATTATCTACCAAATGAGTGAGGTGATTTATTGAATTCTACCTTTTGTATTTATCCCAATTATCCATTCTTTATAGATGATCTAGTTTCTTCAAAGATTATGTGGGCCTTTTTGTGTGATCCATAAGACCCTTCAAATGGAATAATTGGAAAAATATTCCTTCTATTGAAATGTTATATATTGAATGTGGAATCCTGAAAAACAATAATATTTGAATTTTTATCAGTAATGTGATAGTTATTAATATAATAGTATACTTTTTCAATTGAACTACTTCTAAAAATTCTAAAAATTTATATTTGGTATTAAAACCATAATATTTGACACAAATTATGAAAATTTCATATAAAATAAGTAAAGGGAGTATATAATATGTCATAAAAATATTAATAACATTAACCCCCCCCCCCACACAAACACACATAGTATTGTGAATGTCCTCATGTAAAACAAATATACAAAAACCTAACAAAATCATTTTCAGTCACCAAAAAATGTTAACATTTTGTTTTCCCCAATCAAAGGGGTTTAGATAATTTCACTCCTCTATATTGAATTCTACCATAATTTGTTACAGAAAAAATGTTCCATACACAATTCATTTTTTCAGGCACAAATTTATAAATGAAAAATGGCGTCATAGAAATCATACACTTCTCAAGATGATAATAATAATTTATGGAGCTTCAATAATTCACCAACCAAAATTAAAAATTTTAGAGTTTTTAAGATCTCTCAGCTTCCACTCCCTATCCTAAAGTGCTCAAAAATAAATTACACTTTTAAGAGGATTTTCTTTGTCTATGATAGGGTAGGAATATGATATCCAAATGATAGGAAAATGGGGGTAAAACACCCAATCAAAAAATGCACAATTTTTTTTTTTGAAATGAAACATGGAAGGAAAAGAAAACAAATATTTACAGGGGAATGGTTATGTGAAGAAAGACACAATAATTGATGAAAATTTGATGGTGATGGGAAGATGAAATATTGAATAAATAAAAAACTTCCCACACTGACAAAAGTGTTCATGTTTTTCTTTTCTTTTCATATTTTTTTCGATCTATGAATATTAAAAGTATATCACACTCAAAAACCATCCCATGATTGATATCCTCACGAAACAAATTGTAATAGTTATAATGAGATAAATGATGAGGAAGAGTTATTTTTTCCCTTCCCAAGACACAAATCATTTTTATTTTAATTTTTGCACAAATTTTTTATTTTTGTTTTTTGTTTTTTTGAACACTTTTCAATAAAATTTCTGAAATTAATTAATTGAATGTACATTACATTCCCCCAAACACACTGAATGACAACCTCTCCTCCACACATAAATTTATCCTTTCTCTGAAGAATATGATAAGTCATTTAAAAACAATAAAAGGGAACCCAAAATTTTAAATCCATTCCCCACAATATAATTTCAAAATATTATGCAATGAAAGTCCATGTTGATATTTGGTGGGATAAGGTATTGGGATTGTAATTTTCCTAACAAAGAAAATGTTTTTATAGGATTGAAGTGGATTTCAAAAAGAGTATTAATATATGGATAATGGGAGGCTATTGGATATTATAATTCTCATAGGGTTCAGAAATGCCTCTATCATATTAATTCAAAGAAAATATTGAAATTAATCTACAAGGTCCACAAACTCAAGAATAACAAATGGAGATGAAAAATGGAAATTTTGAAAAGTTTTCCATATGTAGCCTTGGAATGAAAATTATTTTCCCTCACAGGTGGGGAAAATAATTTTCCAAATTAATAAATGAGTATTCAATAATTACTATTATTAATACAAAATTATTTATCCAAATTTATAATGAAAATACAGAAATGTTTTAAATAAAAAAAATGAATTTTTGTCTTGCCAATATGGTTGGAAAAAATTTAAAATTTTGAAGGTGAGTAATCATGATTTTGCTTTTCATATTGTCGTTATGTTATTATTTTTTGTGTTTTATTTTTTTTGGTTTTTTCATTTTTTATAAACACTCACCTACACACAAAATAAAGAGTAACTGAAAAATGTGGGGAGGAAAGTGGTAAAAAATGAGATTGAGGGAGGATGAATATGAAATGGAGATAGATGGAGAAAAGGATTAAATGTGAATGTGGTTCCCCTGGTTTGGATTTGGTGGGTTGTCATCACCATCCAGTGGTGGATCAACTGCATAATTTGGGGATCTGATTGAAGTCTATGTGGTTCCAGGATTTTGTGTTCTCTCATGGTGGTGTTTTAACTGATGTCCATTAACATTTAATATCCTTTTTGAAGAGGGGTCTTGGACGTTCACTACACCAAATGGGTAAACATTAGTAATAACAATAGGATCATCCCAACGAAAATTAAGAATACCTAGGTGAAATTGAAAATGAGAGTTGAAAAAAATTACCTTTTCACCTTCATGAAATACCTTTCTCGTGATCTGTTTGTCTGGTAGTACCTTAGCCTTTTCTTTGTATAGATTGTAATTCTCATAAGAATCACGTAAAATCTCCAATAATTTATCCAATTGTAATAGTCTTTCTTCACCAGATTTTTCAAAATTAAAATTATATGTTTTCCCAGCCCAAAATGAATTATGTTGGATTTCAACTTTCAGATGACATGGTTTACCAAAAAATTGAATAAAAGGATATATCCCAATGGGTGTTTTATAAGAAGATCTATAAGCCCATTGTGCTTCACCATGTCTTTCTGGCCAGTCTTTTCTGGTGGGTTTTACGATTCTCCCAAGCACTATTTTAACTTCTCTATTAGAATTTTCAGCCATTCCATTTTTTTGGGGTGATAGGTAGATGATGTTTTATTTACAATACCATTCTTTTTGAAAAGATATTACCTGTTTTTTTACAAAAATGTGTTCTTATATCACTTGTCAAGGCATGAGGTGTACCAAATCGGTGGAAGATGTGTGTCTTTAAGAACTCACTAACAGTAGGTGAATCATCATATCTAGTGGGTTTAGCATCATCCCACCTAGAATTATAATCAAGTGCAAGGAAAATGTATGAGAATCCATTGGAATGGGGAATGGTCCCATAAAATATATTCCCAAAACATTGACGATTTCACAGAAAATTAGATGATTTTGGGGCATTTCATTTCTCTTCGAAATTGTGCCAATCATTTGGAAAGTGGGACATGATTGACAGAACTCATTTGAGTCCTTGAATATTTAAGGACAGAAGAATCTAGATTCTATGAACTTTTGGGAGGTCCATTGTGCTCAAAAGTGGCCACCACGAGGCATAAAGTGATATAATTCTAAGATGTAAGAATGTTAATTTTTGTCAACACATCTTCTAATTACCATTTCTGTCATAGTTTTCCAATGTTTCTTATATGCCCCAAAAATAGTATTTTTAATCACATTTCAACATTAATTTTTTAATTTTGAAAAACATTTAGTAAAAAGACCAGAAACCATGTAATTTATAATTGGGTCATATCATGGATTTTTTTTGAGTGTGAGATGAAAGGTTCTCAGTGGGGAATTTATGATCAATGATTTTTGAAAGACAAGATTTAGAAATTATACTCAGGTGATCAGCCACAAGGTTTTTTGACCTATTCTATCTTGGATTTCTATATCAAAATCTTGGAGCATTAGGATCCATCTTATTATCCTCAGTTTGGAATCAGTTTTCTTGAGTAAGAACATTATAGCTAAATGCTCTGTGAAGATGGTGATTTTGGCACCAAAGGGATAGGTCTAAAAGTTATCTAAGGAAAAAACGACTAATAAAAGTTCCTTTCAGTCACTATGTAGTGATATCGAGTATCATGAAATGTTTTTTTTGGAAAAATAGATGAAATGAGTAATATATTCTCATATTTAACCTAGAACATCCCCAATGGCTATATCAAAAGCATCACATATAATATCAAACGGTAAAGACCAATCTAGGGGTTCAATTATAGGGGAATATGTAAGAGCAGTTTTGAGTTCAATGAAGGCTCTCTTGAAAACATCATCAAAATTGAAACTGAAATAATTTTGGAGGATCCAAGTGAGAGGGATGGAAATTATACTAATTTTATGGATGAATCTCCGATTGAAACCCTCAAGACCTAGGAATGAATGGATGCCTCGAACATAGGTGGGTTCAGGAAGCGATTGGATCAATTCAATTTGGGAAAGATCATCTACAATACCCTATTTTGAAACATTGTTCCCATGAAGAATGCCATTTGCAACCATGGTGTGACATTTTTCAAAATTTAACACAAGGTAAATCTTGATACCCTTTTGGAGAACTAGAGAGTGTGCATTCAAGCATGATTAAAATAACTCACCAAAATGGTAAAGTCATCAATGAAGGCATCCATGTAGTTTTTAGTGAATTTATAAAAGATACTCATCATATACCTCTGGAATGTTGCAGGAGCATTGCAATGGACCTAGGGAATTCACCTATATGCATATATTCCAATGGGGCATGATAAAGTAGTATTTTCTTGGTCATGTGCTGCGACTGAGATTTGGAACTAATTGGTGTATCCATCAAGAAAGTAATAGTGTCACTTTCTGGCTAATCATTCCAGTATTTGATCCACAAATGGTAGAGGGTAGTGATCTTTTCATGTTTGAAAATTCAATTTTCTGTTTTCGATGCACACATTCCATTTTTTCTTGAATCATGTTTTGATTACCTCCCCATGCTCATTTGTGAGAACTGTTATCCCACCATTCGTAGGTACAAATTGAATTGGAATAACCCATTCACTTTCGAAAATTGGGTAGATAATACCATCTTGAAGAATATTGGTGATCCTTTCCCAAAATAACTCATGTTTGAGTGGATTTAATCTAATTTTTGATTGGAAAATTGGTTATGATGATTTCTCAAGATGGATGTAATGAATGAAAAGGGTAGGGTTGATTCATGGTATGTCATCTACAGTCCAAACTATGGAATCATTGTTTTCCTAAAACACATTAACATGTATGGAAACCTTAGTTTCCGTATTTGAATTATAGATAATGATAGGATAATAGTGATCATGGAAAAGGAATTAATATTTCAGCTGTTTAGGAAGAGATTTCAGATCAGTCACATTTTTTATTTGTATGTTATAAAACATAGGAATAGAGGAAGGGACTTTAGTTGGTTTATATTCATTTTCCTTAATACATCCATTGGCGGAGCAGCACAGATCAGAGTTGATGTGGGATTCAAGATATTTTTCAAGTTTCTCTAGATTTATGGAGTCTATGAATAATAATACTACATCAATTTCAACATTTATGACTTGGTTAATCATGGTGAACATTTCACAAGACCATTATTCAGTTGAACATGAAGAACATGACGGATTGGGGTTCAATTGACACTCAAAGGTATCCTCAGAATCATGGATTGAGAGTGGAGAGTGATCCTTATATGGGTATCACATGGCTTGGAAAATGATGAAATTGACCAATGGGTTAACAAATTCTATGGATAGGATTCCTAAAAGGACATCAATATTGGTTTTCATTTTCATTAGGAATGGACTTCCTATAATTAAGGTAGATCGATAAGAGTTCATCCCACCTTCCATGTCAAGGACATATAAATCATCAACGACTATATGATCATTAAAACAAATAAGGAAATCCTCTATTATACCCTCAGGACTAGAATTACATCAATTGGCCAATTGAATGACAACACACATTAGATGAAATAGACCTAGATCAAGGATATAGAAGATTTTTTTGGGCGTGACATTAATTGAGGATCCTAGGTCAATGAGTGCATCATCGAATTTAGAACTTCGTATTTGGAATGGAACTATAAAGTTTCCAATATCATTTCACTTAATGGGTATGGAATCATGGGATGAAACATTATCAATGGTCCTATGTTTCCTCATATGGGTACATAAATTAACGAGAAACTTAGAATACATAAAAATTTGTCTAATGGTATATAAAAGAAGAATGTTAACTTCAACACGTCTAAACATGTCATGAATTTGAGGATCTGGTTCAATGGAATTCGTTGTCTCAGAAAAATCTTGAGGAAAAAGAAGTGGATTCATAAGTGGAACGGAAGGAGGTGAATGAATGACTTCATGTTCCTTTTCAAGTTTCTTTTTCTTTTCATTTTCTAGTTAAATATTCAAATGGTAGTTGTAGGACTTATATTGAGGCATATCAATTTGATTCCCCGATCTAAGTGAAATTGCACTTATATTACCCTTAGTGTTGGGTAATGGTTTAGTTGGGAGTTGGGATGAATTGTATGGTTAGTCCTGACTAAGGTGGGACGCAATTTGACCAATTTGTGATTAACTCTTCTTAATGCTGGAATTACTGAATGTTGAAAGATCACTAACCTCACATTCCCCTAGTTTCTTGGAAAACATGGCATGTCCCATATTGGGATTTGCTTGATTTTTGTTCATCGGAAAGCGATTGTATTGGTTTGGAAATTTTGAAAGATCAATTGGATAGTGGAATAATGGAGGATCAGGGGATATTTCTCCATTATTTTTTGAGGAAAAAAAGGATTAAGTTGTTTCAAGTTTCCAACATCTTGACCATATTGAAATTGGTTTCATATTTTAGGATGGAATTGTAGGGGATGAGAGACGGGATTTCCATACCTCATTGAAAAGTTATAGGAAGAAAAGAAGGGCTCAGAGTGAGGTTGTTTGAGGTTTCTATCAAACTGGACTGACAGTTGAGGGTTGGTTCTCTACTGAGCATAGGCTGCACTAAGCTGAATTGGTCAAGATGAATCAGATTGATCATCATGAAGTTTTGGGAAGGGGACTATTGGTTAAGCTGGTGAGTTGTAGATTCCACATTTTTTGACAGCTCCAAGAGAAATTTATTGAGGAGACGATGTGGTTGGGACATTGGAAGAAACAACTAATTATCTCATAAGACCTTTATGTTCACTCATCCAATCAGTCAACTTGTTCGGCTTAATGAATTGTTCCTCATGGACTTGTTTGAATAGAGAATTTGCTCAAGTATGGATTTTTTGTGTATTTACAGTCACGTTGCTAATGAGATATCTCACAGCTGCATGAGTTTTATCCACAAGAGAACCACCACTAGAGACATCAAATAGAACCTAGTCTTCTCAACAATCAATAATTCCTAGACCTATCAAAAACAGTGGAATGTGCAACTCACCAACTCATCCAATAGACACCTTACCACAACTTCATGATGATCCATCTGATTCATCGTGACCAATGGAGCTTAATGTAGAGAATTAATAGTAGAAAACCACCCCTCAACTATCAAGTTTGTTTGTTATAAACTTCATCCAACCTCACTCTGAGCCCTTCTCTTCTTCCAATAACCAAGGCCTGAGGTATGGTAATCTCTTCCGTCATCCCCCTAAATTCCCTCCACAAATATCAATCCAATTTCAATATGGTAATGGTGTTGGTAAATTCTAACAACCTTATCCTTTTGTTCCTCATCCACAAACGGGAAATACACCTCTTGTTATACCAGGATTCTACTATCCAAGTGATCCTTTTCAATTCACAAACCAATACAATTTCTTTACCAAGAACCAAAGTCAAGGAAATCCCAAACCAGTAATTGCCACTTCTTCCAAGAAACCATGGGAAAGTGTTGTTGAAGATCATTCCACTTTCACTTGTTCCATCCATAAAAACAATAAATCCCAAATTAGTCAACATGCATCACACCTTAGTCATCAACAACAATCAAATTCTTCCAAACTCTCAGTTCAACCATTACCCAACCCCAAGGGTAATGTAAGTGAAATTTAACTTAGATTAGGAATGTGAATTTCTAGGCCTCAAGTTAGGTCCTCAAACCCCCATATAAATGTTTACCTAGAGAATAAAAAGTTAAAAAACTTGAAAAGGTACCCGAATCCATTACCTCACCTCCTTCAATTCCATGTAGGAATCCAATTCCTTTTCCTCCAGTTGTTTCAAAGAAAAATAATTCTTTTGAACTTGATCCTGAAATGCATGATATGTTTAGATATGTTGAGGTCAACATTCCACTATTATATGCCATAAAACAAATCCCTATGTATGCCATGTTTCTTATAAAATTATGCACCCATAAGAGGCAACTTAGAACATTGGAAAATGTTTCCACCCAGAAGTCAATTCCTATAATGTGAAATGATTCAGGGACCTTTATGGTTCCATTCAATATTGGAAGTTTCAACTTCGATGTTTCACTAATATACCAAGGATCTTAAATTAATGTCATTCCCCAATTTATTTTTCCAACCATGGTATAGGTCCCTTACATCCAATGATTGTTGTCATCCAGTTATCCAATTTATGCAAATCCAATCATGAGGAAATAATTGAGGATGTACTCATCCGAGACAATGATCTTATCTTCCCCAATGATTTCTCTGTCCATGACATGGATGGTGAGATAAAATCTTTTTGATCTCTCCTTAGTCTATGAAGACCATTCCTAATGACATCGAGAACCAAGATTGATGTCCATTCATACATATTATCCATGGAATTTGGATACCAACTGGTCATGTTCATCCGTTTCCATGCCAGGAGATACCCATTAGAAAATCACTATCCATTTTCAATCAATGTTTCTGAGAACACATCTAATATTCAATTGAACCATGTTCCATTAAATTCATCACGTTCTAATTAGATAGGATCTAGTGAAATCTGTACCATGATTAACCAAATCATAAATGGTGATGTTGATGTTGACCATTCATTCAAAGACTCCATCAATCTAGAGGATCTTGAAAAATATCTTAAATACCACATCATCTCTGATCTCTAAACCCCACCAAGTACAATATTATGGAAAATTAATATAAAGAAACTTAAGTCCCTTCCTCCATTCCTGAGTGGTCTAACCCACAAATGATTGATGTGACTTATCTGAAACCTCTTCCTGGACGCCTAAAATATGAATTCCTTTTCCATGATCCCAATTATCCTGTCATTATCTCTACATCAACTACCAGAACTAAGGATCCCAATCATGTTAAATGGATAGAGGAAAACAAAAAGAATTTACTTTCGACCCTATATAACATACCAGGAATCAACCCTTCACTTTTCATGCATCAAATCCATCATGAGTAGTCACCCAAACCAATTATACAACCACAAAGAAGACTCAATCCATTCATACTTGAGGTAGTTTGGGAAGATATCACCAAGATTATTAATGCTGTTATTATCTTCCAAATTTCCAATAGTGAGTGGGTTAGTCCATTTCAAGTTGTACATATGAAAGTTGGGATAACAATTGTCACAAGTGAGGTAATAACACCTCGAGTGAAGGAAAAATTGTGTGTGTTCATCAAATATTGAAAATTGAATGCTGAAATAAGAAATTATAACTGCCCTCTTCCATTCCATGATCAAATTCTAGAACGATTAGTTGAGATGTCACGCTATTGCTTTTGTGATGGATATATCAGCTACTTCAAAATCCCAATAGCTCCTCAGGACCAATAAAATACTACATTCACATGCCCCTTCAGAAAATATGCATATAAGGGAATGAATTTTGATATTCAAAATGATCCAACAACATTCTAGAATTGTATGTTGTTTATCTTTTATGAATTCATTGAACACTTCCAGAAAGTCTTCATGGATGAATTTACCATTTATGGTGAATCATTTGAATCTTGCTTGAATTGATTCTATCTAGTCCTTCAAATGTTTTTCAAGTGTAACCTTGTGTTAAATTTTTAAAAATGTCACTTCATGGTTGAAAATTTGATTGTTCTTGGGAACATAGTATCAAAATAGTATATTGAAGTTGATCCTTCCAAAATTGATTTGATCCAATCACTTCATGAACACACTTCTATTTGAGACATCTGTTCATCCCAAAGTCATGATTGTTTCTATTGGATATTCATCCAAACAATCAATAGAATTTACCTCCCATTCACCGAGTTTCTTCAAAATGGCATCACATTCAATTTTGATGAGTTTTGAAATAGAGACTTTGTTGAAATCAAAACTGATCTTACATCTTCCCCAACATTCCAACCCCCATATCAGTCTTTACCCTTCGAGTTGATGTTTGATTATTCTAATATAGTAATTGGGTCTATTTTAGGAAAAAAGATAAAATAATCTTCATGTCATCTATTAGGCCTTAAAAACATTGGATGACACTCAATATCACAACCCTGCGACCAAAAAGGAACATTTAGCAGTATTTTATTCAATAGATATGTTCTGGCCCTATCTCTTAGTTTCCTAAATCATCATCTTCACAGACCAATCTAATATATTGTTCTTAATAAATAAATTTGATTCCAAACTGAGGAAAAAAAGATGGATCCTAATGATCCATGTTTTTACCTCGAAATCAAAGATAGACCAGGAAAAAACCCTCTGGCTGATCAACTGAAGAGAATTTCTAATTATCCTATATTAGAAATCATTTATCTTTAAATCCCCACTAATCTCATTTTATATCTCACTCATAAAATACCATGGTTTTCCCCAATTGTAAACTAATTGGTTTCTAGTGTTTTCCTGATTTTTTTTCCAAATACCAAAAAATGAAGTTGAAAAGTGATTTAAAATACTATTTCAGGGATGAAAAGAATCATTGGAAAAATGGGACAGCCATTGTAATTGGGATATGTGTTAATGACAATGAACATTATTTTATCTTAGAATTTTTTCACTCAATGCCTGGTGGTAGCCACTTTGGACCATAATGGACCTCTCGAAAGGTCCCTGACTCTAGATTCTTCTATAAATAACTCTTCAAGGACTCACATGAGTTCTATCAATCACGTTCCACATGCCAAAAGTATTGCACAATTTCAAATAGAAATGAAATTCTAGAAAATCCTTTATTTTTCTGTGAAATATTTGATATTTGGGGAATCAATTTCATGGGACCTTTATCCCCTTCTAATAGATTCTCTTACATTATTATTGAAGTTGATTATGTTATTATGTGGGTCGAGGCTAAACCCACTAGAAAGAATGATTCAAATACTGTTATTGAGTTTCTAAAGACACCCATCTTCCATCGATTTGGAACACCACGTGCCTTGATATCTAACTTAGGAACCATGTTTTGTAATAAAACACTAGAATCAATTTTTAGAAAAGAATAGTGTTTTACATAAAACATAAATTGCATATCACCTCCAATAAAATGGCATTGTAGAACATTCTAATATTGAATTTAATAGAGTTATTAAGAGAATTGTTAAACCCGCCTAAAATTATTGGCCTGAAAGACTGGGTGAAGCACATTGGGATTATGAAGATGCCAATAAGACACCAATTGGGATGTCTCCTTTTAGGATAGATTTTCTTAATACATTTCATTATCTAGTTGAAATTCAACATTAGTGTTTTTGGGCTTTGAAAACATGTAATTTTTATTGTAAAAAAATTGGTGAAGAAATACTGTTGGAGATGGCATTTCAGAAGTGAGGAGCATCACTTGGGCTATGAATACATCCCCCTCATTCCATGTTTCATTTTATAAAATATTGTGCATTTTTTTCCATATTGGTGTTTTAACCCCTTTTCCATTATTTTTAATAACATATTCCTGCCATCACATAGACATAGAAAAACCACTTAAAATTCCTCTATATTTTTTAGCAGTACAGGATAGGGAGTAGAAGGTGAGTTCTCTAACAAAATCATAGATTTTCACTTTTTGGTTGTTGAATGTGTGAAGCACAATAAATTAACATTATCATCTTGAGAGGAGTATGTTTTTTGTGCTACCATTTTCCTTTTCAAAATTTGAGCATGAAAAAAGGAATTGTTTTTTGAACATTTATTCTTTATTAAATTTTTCAGGAACTTAATATGGATGAGTATAATTATCTAAACCTCACTGGTGCTCTAGTTGATAAATCTTCTACACTACAAGAGATATTATTTGCAACATGGTAGCAAACACACAACAATTCTATACTCAAGTGCATGATCAAGACATTCATGTCCAAGAGAATCAATACATAGAGATGAACAAGATGACTGAGTGGATGAGTGAACTTATAGGTATTCTTCGATAACTATATGTGGATTCCATAGACCCAACCACATATTTTCCACAATCAATGTTTCTAGGACCTGTTAAAAACATTGTAATCTACAAATCCTTAGCTCATCCAATTTAAACCTACCCACAACTTCATGATGATCCATATGATTCATCTAGACCAATGGAGCTCAATCTAGCCTACACACAGTAGAGAACCAACCCTCAACTATCAGGTTAGTTTGTTAGAAACATCATATAACCTCACTATGATCCCTTATCTTATTTTTATATCCAAGGTCTGAGGTATGGTAATCCAATATCTCATCCCTATCTATTCCCTCCTCAAATATCAAACTAGTTTCAATATTTTCATGGTGTTGGTTACCTCCCACAACTATATCCTTTTGTTCCTCAACAACAAAGGTGAAATACCCCAACTGGTCATCCAGGATTCCACTTTCCTTGTGATCCTTCTCAATTCCCAAACCAATAAATTTTCTTTCCCAAGAACCAATATCAAGGGAATCTCAATTTGGGACATGCAAATTCTTACAAGAAAACCTATGAAAGTACAATTGATAATCATTACTCTTTCACACCTTCGAACAGAAAAATCCATAAAACCCAAATTGGTCAACTATCATCCCACCTTAGTCAGCAGCAACCATAAAATTCTTTCCAACACATAGCTCAACCATTACCCGACCCCAATGGTAATGTAAGTTCATTTTCACTTAGATCGGGAAAGGAAATTTCTATGTTTCAAGATAGGTCCTATAACCCACATTTGAATGTTCACCTAGAAAATGAAAAAAATGAAAAGGAACCTGATACAATTCCCTCACCTCCTTCCATAACACTAAGGAATTCAATTCCTTTTCCTTAGGTCATTTCTAAGAAAAATGAGTCATTTGAAACTGATCCTGAAATGCTTCACATGTTTAGACGTCTTGAAGTGATCATTCCACTCATATATGCCATTAAACAATTTCATAAGTATGCTATGTTTCTCAAGGATTTGTGTCCCTGAAGAGGAAACATAGGGCCATCAAAAAAATTTCTACCCAGTAGCCTATTACTATAATGTTCAATGATCCAGGGACCATTATTGTTCCATTACAAATTGGATGTTCCAACTTCGATTATGCACTCATAGACCTGGGATCATTAAATAATATAATTTCAAAATACATCTTCTCCAACCTTGGTCTAGGTTCCTTACATCCAATGAGTGTTTTCATCCAGTTATCCAATCGAATCACAGCCAACCCTGAGGGAATAATTGAGGATGTCCTTGTTCGAGTCATTGATCTTATTTTCCCAGATGATTTTTATGTCCCTGCCATGGATGGTGAGCTCAACACCACTCGATCTACCCAAATTATAGGATGACTATTTCTAATTATAGTGAGAACCATGATTTATGTAAATTTCGTCATCTTATCCATGGAATTTGGTGACCAAATGGTCAGGTTCAACATTTTTTTAGCCATTAGATAACTATATGAAAATCACTCTGCATTCTCAATCGATGTTTCTAAGGATAGATCTGAGAGTCAATTGAAACACATTCCATTATGTTCATCAGGTTCTAACAAGAGGGGATCTTGTGAAATCTTCACCACGATTAACCAAGTCATAAATGGTGAAGTTGATGTGAACCATTCATTCATAGAAACCATCAATCTATAAGATCTTGAAAAATCTCTTAAATCCCACATCAACTCTGATCACAACTGCTCCACCTTGGCCATTATTAAGGAATATGAATCTGAAGAAACTAAAGTCTTTTCCTCTATTCCTGAGTTGTCTAACCCACAAATGAATGATGTGAATAATTTGAAACCTCTTATTGAACACCTTAAATATGAATTCCATTTCCATGATCTATCATATCATGTCATTGTTTCTGATTCACATATAAAAACTAAGGAGTCCAAACATGTTCAAGTGTTAGAGGAAAACAAAAAGGTCTTAGGTTGGACCCTAGATGACAAACCAAGAATCAACCATTACCATTGCATATATCACATCCATCTTGAGGAATCGTCCAAACCAATTAGACAGACACAATGAAGACTCAATCCACACATACTTGAGGGAGTTAAACAAGAGATCACCATGCTTCTTCAAGTTGGTATTATATATCCAATTTCTAAAGGTGACTGTGTTAGTACAATACATGTTGAATATAAGAAATGTGGGATAACTATTGTCCCAAATGAACATGGGGAGGTAATCACAACTCGAGTGAAGAACAAATGTCTTATGTGTTTTGACTACTAAAAATTGAATGTTGAAACAAGAAAAGATCAATAACCTCTTCCATTCCTTGATCAAATGATAGAACATTATGCTGAAATTTCACACTATTTAAACATTTATAGATACACTAGATGATTGAAAATTCCAATAGCACCTTAGGACCAATAAAAGACTATTTTCACACGCCTCTTTGGAATATATGCATATATGATAATGCCTTTTGGCCTTTGCAATGCCCCTGAAACAATCCAAAGATGTATGATGAGTATATTTTCTGAATTCGTTTAACACCTCATGGAAATATTCATGGACAACTTTACCATTTATGGAGTTTAATTTGAATCTTTCTTGAATTCACTCTATCTAGTCCTTAAAAAGTGTGTCCAGTGTATTCTTAAGTTAAATATTGAAAAATGTCACATTATGATTAAAAATTGGATTGTTATTGGGAACATAGTTTCAAAATAGGGTATTGAGGTTGATCATACCCAAATTTGAGGGATCCAATCACTTCTATAACCCACTTTGGTTCGAGATATCCAATCATTCATAGGACATGATGGTTTTTATCGGTGATCCTTCCATAACTTCAGTATAATTTCCCTCCTGCCCACTCAGTTACTCCAAAATGTTGTCACTATAAATTTTCATGATATTTGAAAGATGTCCTTAATTGAACTCAAAAATACTCTTCATATACCCTTACAATTCAACACCTATATTGTTCCATACCCGTTGAGTAGTTGGGGTTGTTTTTGGTCAATGAAGAGAAAATATTCTCCATGTCATCTATTATGCCTCAAAAACATTGGATGAAACTAAATAGGACTACAATGTAAATGAAAAGGACATTTTAGTAGTGGTTTTTTCCTTAGATAAATTCTGACCCTCTCTTTTTGTTTCCAAAATAATCATCTTCAAAGACCATTGTAGTATAATGTTATTACTCATAAAAAGTTATTCCAAAACAAGGATAATAAAATTGATCCTAATTATCTAAAAGTTTGACCTTGAAATTAATGATTTACCAGGAAAAGAAAACTCTGTGGAAGATCACTTCAGTAGAGTTTTCAATTCATTTCATTCTAAAATCATTGATACTAAATTCCCCACTGATAACATTTCATCTCTCACTCAATAAATTTCATGGAATTCCCCTATTGTAAATAATCTGGTTTAATTGGTTTTTCGTAAAAAAATATTACAAACACAAAATGATATCGAAAAGTGATTCAAAATACAATTTTTGGGATGATAATAAAATATGGAACATTGAGGTAGACATGGTAATTATATGATGTGTTCAATCCAATTAACATTCAATCATCGTAGAATTTTGTCACTCAATGCCTGGTTGTGGCCTCTTTAGACCACAAAGGACCTCCCAAAAAGTCCTAGACACTAGATCCTCCTAGCCTTCACTCTTCAAAGACTCACCAGAGTTCTTTCTATCATGTCCCACTTTCCAAATGTTTGGAAAAATTTCAAAGAGAAATGAAATTCCAAAAAATTATTTTAATTTTCTTATAAATATTCAATTTTTGGGGCATGGATTTCATGGGACCATTCCCCCCTTCCAATAGATTATCATACATTCATCTTGTAGTTGTTTATGTTTCTAGGTGCTTTGAGGCTAAAGCCACTAGAAATGACGATTCACCTACAATTATTGAGTTCCTAAAGATGCACATCTTCCACCGATTTTGAACACCTTATGCTTTGATTAGGGAATTAAGAACCCATTTTCGTAAAAAAACCATGTAATCCCTTTTGAAAAATAATGGTGTTATACATAAAACTTCTACTTCATATCACCCCAAAAAAAATATCATGGATGAACTTTCTAATAGAGAAGTCAAAAGAGTGCTTCAGAGAAATGTTAAGCCCACTAGAAAATATTTTTGTAAGAGACTTGGTGAAGCACATTGGGCTTATCAGACATCTTATAAAACACCAATTGTGATGTCTGTTTTTAGTATAGTTTTTGTTAAATCATTTTATTTTCCTGTAGAAATCCAACATAAGTCATTTTTTGGCTATTAAAACCTATAATTTTCATTGTGAAAAATATAGTGAAGAAATATTGTTGCAATTGGATGAACTAGAGGAGCTTAGACTTGAATCCTATTAGAATTCAAATCTGTACTAATAAAAGGATAAGGTACTCCATGACAAACACTTACTAAGAATTTTTTCCCATGAAGGTGAAAACGTATTTCTTTTCAACTATCAATTTTGGCTTCACACAGGTAATATTAATTCTCAATAGTATTTTCCATTTTTAATTACTATTGTTTTCATATTTTGTGCAGTTCAAGTCCAAGATCCCTCTTCAAAAAGGAAATTCATAGTTAATGGACATCGATTAAAGAATCACCAGGAGAGGATGCACAATCCTAGAACAAAATCGACTTCAACTGAATCCCCAAGATTAGTTGTTGACCCACCACAAGATGAAGATGGATACCCACCAAATCCCAACCAATGGGCACCTATATCCCTTTAACCTATCTTCTATCTCTCTATCTCTCTCTCTTTTATCTTATTATTCCCTCATTTACATTTTACCACATTCATTATCACAATTTTTCGTTTTTTTATTGACTCTTTTTCTTTTCTGTTGGTGTGTAATTTAAAAATAGTTCATAAACTAAAAAAATAAAAATAAATGCAAAAAAACCAAACGATTCATACTTACTTACCATCTAGTTTGGAATTTTGGTCTAACCATTTTGGGGAGTCAAAATAAATGGTTTCATCTTAAAAATCTTGTGTTTTCATCATATATTTGGGTAACGAATATTGTGTCATACAAAAAAAATTATGAATGCTCAATTTTTTATTTGGAAAATGATTTTCCCCCCTCGTGAAGAGCACCATTTTCTTTCAGGTCAAGGTCACCTATGGACATATTTTAAAAATATGTGTTTTTCACCCCCATTTGAGATTCTTCTGTTTCTGTATCTTCGAGCTGAATTTACAAATTTGGTGTTAATAAATATTATTGAGGAATTTTCTGAACCACAGGAGAATCACAATATCTAAATAGCCTCACATTACACTTACATTGATCCTCAATTTGAAAGACACTTTGAGCCTATGAAAACCATTTCATTAATATCCAGATTACAAGCCCAATAACATATCTCACCCAATATCGACATGGATTTACATTGCATTATTTATTTAAATTTAATTGGATGGGGGAATTAATTTCATTCTCATGTTCCCTATTATTGATTTTCATCAATTTGTAATATGCTTGAGGGAAATAATCCATTTTAGTGTGGGGAGAGGTTTTCATTCCCTGTGTTTTGAGGAATTTAATGTACATTAATTTATGTAATTATGTAAACGTTACTTACATGTGTTCAAAAAAATCCAAAAAAATCCAAAATATCCCAAAAAATGAAATAAAAATTGGTTGTGTCTTCGGTATGTCATAGATCACCCTTCCTAAACCATTGATCTTGTTATAACAACTAAAATTATTTTAATGAGGATATAAATGAGAATAAGAGATACTTATGATGAAACATGCATTAAAACCGAATTATTAATGAAATGACATACAAGATTACAAATAAAGAAACTCACAACTCTAGCGCCATGTTCCATGGCATCATGTTTATGGAGGACTGCACATGGGATAACTAGGTTTGTGCATTCTGTGAGGACTTCAAGGTATAGATAAAGTGAGTACAGTAGTATGAAACTATGTGGGCCTCCCAAATCCCAATTTACCAAATGAAAAACATGATACCATAGATGTTGAGCCAGTGGTTGTTATAGACCAACACATTTCATCCCCACCATGGGGAAGTTGGCATCAGCCTCTGGGAACTTCATATGATCTCAAAAATTCCAATTCTGGGGGTGATGTATGATGAGTTCCTTAGTACGAAGAACGTGTGGATGGATCCAGAGTAGATAACATAGCTGGAAAAGGAACTGATATATCTAGTTATAGGTTAGGAAAAGAAGTCATAGAGGGACATGAATTTAATAATGTGGGTTTGGCATTTCATAAACATCTCACTGAAGCATCCCACTGAAGGGGTGGTGGTTCCCGAAAATATACCAATACGGCCACACACTTATCCAATGGGATCCCAATATAGTAAAGAAAATTCCTAGTAAACAATATTAGAGGATAGCTAATTGATGTTATAGGGGTACAATTTCAATAATGAGGATTAACTAGTGGTTAGGATAGACAGTTTTATTTCTAATGTTATATGTGGGTGGATTTTTCGGGTCATGGACTCAAACATGGGTGTGAAACAAAGAACATTTAGTAGGGTTTCCACGTAGGAGATGGGGAATCATTTCAAATTGGGGATCTAGGTGATGGGAAAACTATACAAGGTGTTGTGGCACATCTGTGAGGGAAATAATCCTCAGAGGGTGAGTAGACTTATTCTTTTCAGTTATGGATGCATAGTAGTGCATATAGGTGTATAGGAATACATGTAATATATCTTTCCTCTGGGGTTAGAATTCTGACCTGCCACCCTAAATGTAGTGGGGAGATTTCCATCCATTCGAAGTTCATTAATAATGCTGAAAAAGGTCAGAAAGGTGGATGAATACAACGTCCATCCATTTATGATTACAGTAGGTGTATTCACTAATGGAGGCTAATGATATTGAATAGAATTAGTCTTATCTCATGGACTTATGTGGTGGATATCTGATGGCATTGGTTGATTGTGAGCGAATCTGAAATACCTACACCCCAGAATGCATTGTGAGGTAGTTCTGGTGCATGAGATGATTTATCTGATCGGTCTACATAGGATAATTCTGTGAGGATGATCATTGAATGGTTGGAAAGATCTGACACATTTTCATAGGTGAGTATGGAAAAATTTAGAATGAACATGCTTCTCTCACTGCTACTTATGTGTTGGTTGGTGAATAGGTCATGATTTAGGAATCATACTACATAGGGGATAAGCTGAAGTGAAAAACCGTTCGTTCCAATGAAATTGTGCCCCCTCAAACATGATTTTATAGTTAGAAAATGCAATGAACACAGAATGGTGGTAGAGATGATGCACATATAAATGGATGGTCTATTGTAGAGGCGTTAATTTAAAGGCATGGTTAAAGTAGAGGGTAGGAAGATGAAATATACCCAAGAGGCCCCAGATTAGTTGGTTCATAAGTGAAGAATTCAATATGGACAGTTCCATAAAATATCCACCAAGATACCTCGGATGTGGTTGTGCCACATAAATATTCCTCTGGATGTTGTCATTCGGATGGATTGGTAATACTTGGAAGTAAACATGTAATTTCTGAGTACTTACCAGATGTGGGATTACATCAATCATCATGGGATGGATCTGTTAGAGATTAGCCATACTAAAGCAGGATTTTTGTTGTGTCATGCAGAAGTGGTACAATACATCACCGTGCTAGGGGGACATCATGCACTCTAAGGGTACTCAGTGTCTAATGATGGACATAGTGAAAGTATTGTTCGATCAGATAGTCTTACCCCAAACATCATGCATCTATATAAGGGATCTCTTCCCTCTACAGGAAGAATTTGAGGGGTCCTCATGTTGAGAAGAGGATTATAGGGGGATACCTTTGGGGGATGATGATGTTTTGGCCTCGGAGTAGGAAGGTCTAGTCAAAAACCTTGAGGTAAATTCGAAATAATTCCACTGTATTTGTGGGTGTGGTCACCGGTTATATTGAACCACATATTTTATAGTTGAAATCTAGTGACGAAGAACAACAACATGATGTGGAGGCCAGTCTACCATAATGTAAACAGGAAGAATATCTTATTGTCGAACTTATAGAGGTGTTCCCATCATAAAAAACTCCCAACCTAGTGGACCAGGACAAGACTACTTCAGGTAAAGAGGATTGCAAGGCCTTCCATTGATGATCATGAAAACTGATCATGCCCTTCATCAAGGACACAGAAAAATCTTTGTGGAAAAATTATATGGGGTACTTTGATCCCGGATCCAGAAAATATGCGCAGGAGGAGTGGATGATGAATGTTCTCATATTATCATTCAAGATGACATGGAAGATGAAATATTGGAATATGATTATGGCTTCGATTTATTAAGGTAGTGTAGAAAGTCTTTTCACACAAAGTGACTCCACGAGACTGAGAAAGAGAACCAACACATGATGGTGTAGGAGAATGAACATTTTTTCCACGATGTAAAAATGGAACACATATCTCGATTGAAGGCACAGTTTATAGAGGCCAAGGAGAATATGAGGAGAGTATCTGAATAAATGGTTAACATCAAAGCTAAGGAGGATCATTCATGAATTAAGGCTGATGAAATGTACCCTGCATCCATCTATTAACAGAGGGATCTTAGTTGTTGATAAAAAATCCTTGAGGCAATAAGCTAGTGGGTAGTGGAGTTGGGATGCTCCATTAAGGAGTTCAATCAATCAATCAGAGGGATTTATCCTTAGGGGATATAAATCACACTAACTCACCAACACAATTTCATTCATTATTACTTATTTTTGTTGTGTACATTACTACATCTAAATAATTTATGTGAAATACCTAGGGATAAATCCCTAAGCTCATGTAGGTTGTACCTGATACGAGAAACAAGGGATGAATACATAAATATTTTCCTTGAATATGAGAGCGCCAACCCAACCAAAGAAATAAGGGGCCAGAATGACCACTCCATGTTTCTAGGAGGAAAAATTAGTGGTCCTAGTATATATAATAGTCTTCCCTAAATAGCCAAAGTGTCATTTCCCAAAATTTTCTAGTTCACGGGTGGGATGAAACTAGGGGTGCGGTAACAAATTCAAATTAATGAGAATGGAATGTGTGAATCATGATACCCAAAATTCATAACACAATGAAGGTGTTATGAATATTGAAGATATTTATTGACAATATTTGAAAATAAACATCCATATAACATTATCTTGGAATGGGGACAAACCTGTGAGGGCCAATCACTAACTGTATTAAAAATACATTGGGCCTAATGTGAAATGTTGTCCAATGTCATTTGGATCATTGTCTCAGGATTGTTGGAAAGCCTTAAGATCCAGTGTCCTAACCATTATGGGGATCCATCAAATTTGTAATAGAATTTGTATTCAAAATAGAGGGCACAAAAACCATGATGATGGAATGATTTTTATTTTAATATAGTTCAACACTCTTATAATAACACCACTGTGATGAAATTACATATGGTGATCATATCTGTCTTGATCATGATCAATCATATTTCACGATAGGACCTCTCCAGCTTGGATCTATGATGGTTTATAGTTTAATACCTTGGGAATTAAGATAATAAGCACAATTTTCAAACCGCATATGGTGAGTAGGATGCGTGGTGTAGTTTAATGTTGTATGATCAAGACGTTGAAAATTGTTTAAATTCATATTACCTGGACCATGTCCAGGAGTTATAATTCGTGTTACATGGGCATGGAACCCCATGATTATGTTCATTGAATTTAGAACATGATTCGGTAAAAATAACTAGTAATGTTAATTGTATTGGTGTTGGGCCTAAGGAAAAATTCATGGGAATCGCTACGTGTTACATAAGGAGGATAATGATGAAAAAAGTATTTCGTGACCACAACATGGTCAAGCACCAATGCTATTTGGGGAGTCCCATCTGGTGAACAAGATGATGCATCCCCTATTTGTCATGTGGTATCTTGAACTTTTTCATGGTTGTGCCATAGTTTGATGTCACGCATCGAGGACCTGGGTACCCAATAGAAGAAATGTGTGGTGTAGTTCATAACCATATGTGAATGAGGACCAAAGATGTCAATGTCCACAAAACATGTTCTAGAAAGGGATGTTAGGGATGAGAAGGCCATGTAATAAAGTTTACCATTAAGTGGCTTGACGTAGGGACTAAATGACCAAATGTATCTACATAGCATACAATGTTAAGAACCAATCCTTACATAGTTGGTTGTATTCTGAACAGTTCAACATCGTGTGGTGAGGATGATAATGTCATAGTTTAAGGTTTCATGGAAGGACCAATAGGTTACACATTTTTATATATGGATATTAACCTACCACAACCCTAATTCCAACACAATCCATGCTCTGTGTTGGAAACAATGTGCATTTTCAGGCCATTCCTAATCTAACAAGACTATAAAATAGAGGAAAATAAATTTTAGGTGGCGAAATTTTCAGATTATCCAACATTCCTACAAAATGTGTTCCATTATATGGAGTTACAACACTAGGGGTATCAAGGATCTGTGAACGGAATGGGGCATGAAACATGGTATTCAAAAAATTATATATTTGGGGCACAATGGGTGTGGCTTGAAATTAAAGCATAATTGTATACCATTTTCAATCACAACATCCATTATTCATTATCCTGAATGAGAAAAAACAAATGAGGGTAGAACATTGACCATATTTACCACATAGAACATTTCTCATCATATCATTTGAAATCCCCAAGGATGTTAGCCCAAGATGATAAGAGATAATTGAGTCCTAGCATCCATTCCATTAGGGGGTCCCTTTGGATGTGAATGATAATTAATACCCCAATGAAGGAATGTGAGATGTGAGAACATTACCCATGTAGTCTAAGAGTCATATAGGAAGAGTTCAAGGAGTGTTATTTTTGAATAAAGTACATGGAATGGTTATTATAAACACAAAATGCATGCGGAAAGACGGTGTTTTCACCACACCACATACTTATGGGAGAACCCATTCTAGAAGGGGCGAGGGAGGTGAATGTGGTTGCATTGGGACACCGATAAAAAATGTGTGCATCACTACCTATCCTATATAGATAGTAATTAGGACACATATAGTTCAAGGTGGGGGTTTAGAAGGTGACCAATACCGAAATGGAGAGACATATTTTTTAAAGTGGAATATTTTAATTTGCAATGTAGTTTAGTGTTGTGTGAACATAGACATGAATAATACTATATTAAGTATTTATTTCTCAGACCGTAAACTGCCACGATAAATGTAATGTGTTTAGGGAATGACCGTGCAGTTTATCATCATGGGTTTTTGAAGAAGGATGAAGACATCTTAAAGGTGGTATTCATTATGGTTATCACAAACTCAATGTTAATTAGAACATGAAAGTCTACCCAACACCACACACATTTGATAGAATAAACATGGTTCTATGTCTTGATGGTTGGGTTATTCGATTGAGTCACATAGCTTATGGTTAAACATTTTAAACCATATGGTGAGAAGAGGTGTGGAATAGAACCATGGGGTATACCCAATGTCGGTTGGACAAAATAAATCCATATCAGATCACACATTTTTTAGAATAAATACCCATCCCCAAAAAATGTGGCACAAAGGGTCGTAATTATTTAGAAGGACCCAATGGAAAGGGGCACGAGCATCACTACATATCCCAAAAGGGTGAAAATCAAGGGACACATAGTTCTTTAATGTGGAATGAAAAAATGACAATGCCAATGATATAATGTATTATCAAATAAAATCATCATATGGATGGGTAGTTTTCAACACACAACCTATATAAAGAATACATTTTTTATTATGATAGGATAAAAACGTAAAAGATCATAGTTTATACTCATAGATATCATTCCATGATAGGTGTTTTTCTTACATGGAGGCACCGACCTTACCCATATCCATAAGACTATATGAGCTATTCACTGTGAGGAAACCATGTGTGGATAAGATCATTAAAACAAATGGAATAATCATAATGGGGAGGATGTGTGGAGTCGTGGATGACAATAATATGCAGATTTATCCTCTTAATGTGCAAAGGTTCATATAGTGATAACACCAAGGGTTTCAAAATTCCACTTGAATAAGATGGATTGGAAAGGGATGTGATTCTAAAGGCTAATATTTAGGGAATAAAGGGGGTTTTATAATGAAGGAGGGTAACTATTGGCCATCATCAAAACAAAACATCCATATCATGTGGTGGGGGATGGAAAAAAACAAGTGAGGGTCAACCACAAACCAAATTCGTGAAGCATAACCTATGTCAAATGATTTCCAACATCATTCTAGATTTTGGTACAAAAATGTAGATGATCCGAAATTCCATGATTCTATACCTCATGGAGGTCCTTTAAGATGTTAGGGATGATGGAGAACCAAATAAAAGTACACACAAAGAATATATATGGAATACAGACATGCCCATGATGAACCCAACACACTAGGTCCTAAACCAAAGTGCATCTGAGCACACTGACGAGGTATAACCAATTGATATGGGTCTATTTAAGAGTTCAAGACTCATGAATAAAGGTGATGAAATGAGGAAAAATGTATTGATGATCATAGGGCTAGACCTGAAGAAAATGTGTTCAGGCATTCATATGTATACTATGATGTTGAGAATCATTCTATATGTAGTTCTTGAATTCCTTTTACTTTAATTTTATGCTGTGAAGATGAATATAAAATGGGAAATAGCATATTGGTAGAGTAAATGATTTTCCTATCATAGAACAAATGATAATGATGTCACAATAACTCCACACAAAATCATATTCTTCAAAAAGAATATTTCTTGTTGTAAGACTAGAATTTTGTGAAATTGGGGCTAGACCCAAAGACAACGTGTTCAGGAATTCTTAAATATACCATTCAGATGAGAATCAAGCCTTACATAGTTATTAACTTCCATGAAGTATAATGTCATCTAGTGGGGACGTGATTGGAAAAGATGAGATTCTTATTGTGAATGTTTATGGTGTGATAAAGCCTTCCCAGAGTAAATGAGGACAAAATAATTCCACACCACACCTTATGAAGACCATGAATAAAACTAAACCAGTGGTGGAAACTATAGTGATGGAATGATTTGTTGGCCTAGATCCCAATATAATTGTCTTGGTAATTCTTATAAATCTCTTAAGGATTGTTATCATGCCATGTGTAATTCTTTAAATGATGTGTATTTTAATTACATTATGTGAGGATGAATATAGAAGGGGGGTCATAAAAGGGTATATGTAATGAAGTAGTAGAAATCAATTTTTGAATGACGAAAAAGATGTCACATCACACAATGCACATCCAGTAGAGATATCCGACCAATGGGCCAAAAAGTAGAATGAACTGGGAGAGGGAATTGAAATTTTCTGGGTGCTCTTTTGTATCCAATATGGGTGGGAATCTAGATATGCATAGTTCATGAATGAGATACTGTTTAATGTCAAGTGATATTTACATAACAGGAAGAGGGTATTCATGAGGGTGGCAGAAGTTGTGGTTGTCACAAACTTGATGTTAATTTAGACCAAAGAGGCCTCATCATACCATGTACTCATTTGGGGAACTATAGTGGATGAATTTTTGTTTGGACCCAAAGTCATAATTGTAGCTAATTCCTATATATCCCATGGGAATAGGAATCAAGACATATGTAGTTCTGGAGATGCCAGACAGTTTAACATCATGCAGTGAGGATTTAATGATCGTAGTTTATGGTCGTAGATCTTGGACCCATATTACCGGTTTAATGTCATGTTTAAGGGATAGAAGGGTTCAAAATTATGAATCGCCACACCCAATATTCGGGAAAACATGGGGATGGGATAATGATAAAGGAAAACTACTGAACATGTTTTCAAATCAGTATCTATATCATGTGTCCTATAATGGCAATAGAAAATTCAGTGTTGACCTCTCACCATATTCTCAAATATGGGATTGGATTAGATTTTCATTCCAAATTCACTGGGATGTTGGCTCAAATAGGTATATATGCTCTGGTGGCATGCGACTAGGCCTCTAGGGGGTTCATTCAGATGTGAAATATGATGTAGTCCCAAATAAACTGTACGTGTGAAGCTTGGAGGTACCCCTATAGTTCAACAATTTATGGTAAGGATGGGCTAGATCATCATTTACATTCATAGAGTTCAGGCCATTAGATCGGGCCAGAAAGGATAGAAAGGTAATGAGACCTATGGATGGACCCAAAGTCTACTCGTCCGAGCATTCATAAGTATACTATAGGGATAAAAATCAAGACATACATAGTTTTTTAATGTCATGGAGTTTAATTGCATGGGTAAAAAATAATGAGGTAGAGGACTCTCAAAATAGGTATGTGTATGGTATAGAAAAATAGCATGATTTGAGTGAAGAAAAAAAGAGGCCTCATTCCACGCTATTCATAATTAATTGGGAGAACTCTAGCCACAGGGCTGAGAGAATGAATAGATGAACCTAGTCTTGGAATGAATAAAAAATATCTTGGAATTCTTATGTATCCCATATGGATGAGAATCAATCGATACATAGTTCTAGAATTCCATGCAATTTAACGTTGTGCAGTGAGAATGTAGTAGTGTTCCTATTTGAGGTACCTGGTGGGGTTATTTAAAACCCTATGAAAATGGGGGAAAAAGAGGCATCATGCCACACCATGGAATCCCATAAGGATCAGGTATAAGATGCCGAATGAAAGAGATTATTTTTTGATCCTAAGGCTAGAGACAAATATGATATGTTTAAGAGTTCCTACATATCTGATGAGGAAGAGAATCAAGTCGCATGTTGTTCTAAAAACTTGTTTTCATGATTGTTAGACCCATGAAGAAGAATAAGAGGAATTTTATTTATATTGATGGTTCTTCTCCCCACCCTTTTTTGGAGAAACATACATGGTATAAGGATTCTATCACTCAATGTAGAAATCAAGCTATATATAGGACTTGAATAATAGATTACGAATGACTAATTCCAAATATAATTCCCTCTAAAGTGATGAATCCACAAAGTGCTGCCATTTTTTTTCCAAGCAGCTAGGATGATAGTGTAACAGTTTAAGGTTGTATGATATAAACAATTCAGGAATTTTAGCATCACGCGACAAGGATGAAATACTTTAAAGACTTTTGGGACAAGGCATCATAGATTATCATCATATGGTTTTGACTAGAGAGATCGTAGTTTAGGGTTATAAATCTCGAACCATGGTGAGCTTGCTGTCTATAGTTTAACATCTGGTTAGATCGGTGGGGTCGTATTTTAAAGTCTGAGAAATCGGAACATTTTGTAGTTTATCATAATGGGGGATGAGTATAGGGTTTCATTACATCCTTAAGCCTAGACGGACCCTGTAGTTTAACAATGTGTTATGAATATTGATGCAGGTATTATAATGTAAATTACATTTGGATTAATTTGTCATTGTTGGGATGATTAATACACTCACCATCCATAGTGACCTAAGAGTGTGAACCATTTGTCTAGACCTGGTTAATGATATAAGGCCCCCCCCCCAATTAGGTTCCACCTGTTGTGGCTTACTATTATTTATCATTGGAAGTCTCAGGGACAAAAAAACATAACCCTAAATGAAAGAACATATATGATCATTGATGTTGAATGCTCTAGTTATCTTGTTCTAATACCTCTCTAGATTGTGCAAGGATGGAATCCTATTCTCATCAAGGGCCTAAAGTTCATCAAAATACAATTCCACTACTCTGTCTGATGTATTCTGATCGTAGAAAACTATATATAGTGAGGGTAATTAAATATTGATGGGTAGGACTTTCTCCATTCAATAATATAGTGAATACTGAGTAACCTGGGTGGAATTATGATTCGTTGTTGGGTAATCAAAAATAACATTAGGGAGCTTTTTTGACCAAAATTTGTTGTTCTGACCAGCCATTTTCTGGAAAATGTTTGAGAGGGTTTTGTTGAAAGAATCTATGTTTCATTTTTCTTGCACTTGATAGCGAGATATATAATTAGAATTGATATTTTACTTGGTGTACAATTTCATCAATTTGATTCCCTAGACGTTGGTGGAATTATTGGTATGGATGGTGTGAGGGGATCCAAATTTATGGAAGATACTGGATTTCATGAAGTCAATTATTTAATGAGCCTTAACATCCTTGAGTAGAATCGACTCTTCTGACTAGGGAATAAAATATGTTGCAGTCAGGACGGGATTGTACTGAAGAGATATCACTAGTAGATATGGAACCACAACATTGAGTCCCCAAAATTCAAAGGGCCAAGTTCACTTGTTGGTATGGAGGAACTCTAGTGTTTTATGGACTATATTAGTGTGGATATGACATGCATGAAAACATTCTATGAACTCGATGCATCCAAGGATCTTGGTGGAATAGAAGTAACCCAACTTTATGATCTAATGGGAATGTATCATCCCAACCTAATTAGATTTGTAGGAACTGGCATGAAATTCTTCTATAACCTATGTAATTTCATCTCTATAAATACAGCAGAGGAGAACTCCATCAAATCCACATTTGTTGAGGATCTGGTCAAGGCTAGGACCACTCAAGAGGGTGAACTGCACTGTGCACTAACAGATTCATTCATGTTCAACACTGTCTATCCTGAGATCACCGTGTTGAAGGTACTCAATGAAAGGAGTTTTCCAGTTGAGGTCTCTTCTACCGTAACAATAATAATCAGGGTCCTGATATGGAATCAATAGTGGTAAGATGACTTACATGTTGGTTTTTATCTTAATATGAAGTGTTCAGAGCAATGAATCTTGCATTCACCACATGAATGATCATATCTTCCTAGTTGTGTTCTATAAGATAGGAAACAAGGCTTTCTAAGGCATCTTCATTACCATTCTAGGACTGGGGAACATGAGTGATATATGGTGGGGAACGTAACTGGGCCATTAGCAGGAAAGTGTGTTATGAGAAAGATGATAGCTTGGTATTCGTAAGAATACAGTCATCATTGATTATTTTGATGAATATCTTGAAATCCCCCATAAAATGAAGATGAAGAACATCAATCTTTAGTGCCACCTCAAGGCCAGCGATGAGATCTAGATACTCTACTTCATTGTGGGGATAAACATCTATCAACATGAAACAATAGGGAATGACTAGTTGTTTTAGTTTGGTGAACATGATACATAGTCCTATGCTATTATGTATGAGATCACTGGGCATTTTGCTAGTCGGACTATCTGAAGAAGCCTCATCGTTAATATGCTGACATGGAACAATATGATCCACTATGATGATTTCTTAATCTGGGAAATTAGAGTCAATGGACATCTCTACAGGGCCAGGATTGGAGGCATGATTTTCTACCAGCTCCTACCCCATGATAGCCTTCTAGGGATCAAATCTGAGGACAAATAGTTGTTGGATTACTGCCTAATACTCAAGATAGCCTATCAACAAGGGAGAGTCCATGAAGTACATTATTGGATAAATACAGGAAAACAGTTGTATATCATGGTTCTATAATTAATGTATCAATTCTATAAATATGAAAACAATCATAATGAACCTACAATTGATAAGGTAATGTCATGCCTTTGTATCAAGGAGCATGTGACTAAGAAAATATAAATTTTTCTCTATCACTTTACTGTTATTTAGAAAAATAGGGAAACTAAGGGACCATTCTAGGGCCTACAAATAAAATAACATTATCTTTCCAGAGATAGGTGGCATCAGAATGCACAGATTTAGTAAATACTACTTGATTTCCTCAAAATTAGTTTGGCACTCCTCAACCCCTGGATAACGAGCAGCTTTTTCGTGAGTAAAGAAAATGGTCCACACACCCCATCCATATTTTTGATTAATCGGAATATGTATGTTAATTTCTAATGAAAACATGGAGTTATCAATGGTTTGACAAGGGATGCATTTGATTATTAGCCATTATCATCTAAAGGTCGATATCAATGCCTATGTACCTAAACATAAAGACATGAAGCTTTCCAGAGGTGACCCCCAATGAAAATTTCAAGGGGATTATCACCCGGTTGTGGGAACAGAGGTGGTCAAAAAATCTATCATGTTATCTGATATGGTCCTGTAACTAGTAGGATTTGGCAACCAGATCATCCAAATGGAATTCCACTAATGTCTGGAGGATTGGATTGAATATGCGGTGCATGGCATGATTATAAGTGGCTCCTGAATTATTCATAATAAAAGGAAATAAAAAGTAGAAAAAGGTACCTTTTTTTATATTAAGGTGGTAGACTCTTCTTCCTTAGGATCCATTAATATTTGGTTATACTGAGAATACCCTTCTATGATTGTGATAACATATAACCCAATAATAGCATCAAATAGCATCTTTGTTGCACAAATGTGGAAGTTATCCATTTGGAAGTGATGGTATACATCTATGAATTTTATGAAGACACTGATATTTCTGTTCTTCTTTCTGATATGACCAATTTTATCTATCCATATTGGGTACTTTACATCTATGAAGATGTATTCTTAAATGTGATTAACAATTTCGACCTCAACTAGGGCATAGTGGGAATGGTTCTTCTTTTTGGGAGGTTGTTTGATCCCATCATGTTTTATTGGAAAACTAAGGCGGTGGACGCCATCTTGAGGATATATCCCTAGAATCTCCTCATATATAAGGAAAATAAAACACAATACTTCTTTTGGGATTCCACATGGTATTTTTGTTCTTCTCCATACATGGCTATATTGATTATTGTTCATTTTAGATCCATCTCATAAGAATGATTCACATGTACCATCACATAAATGGTTGTGGAAACACTATCCCCATACATGGGATGGAAATATTCCATATCCTATACATCATCCATAGGTACGGGATCATCCGTAGGAGGTAATTATTCCATGATGGTTGATCCAAACTGAATTCTATTTCAAGCCTGAGCCATAGTGGAAACCTCCTCGAAGAACTCCTCACTACAAAAATAATGGAGACAAAAGTTTTCAATCTAATTCCATTTGTACTACAACCCAATATCCATGTTTTATAATATCAAATAAATAGTGGTGTTTTTGTTTTAACCGATTTAACCTAGCCTGAAAAATAGGCATGTATGACATATTCTCCTTTCCATGGTGCGAACATCCCAATACCACATAGGGGTAAGGGGGTCTGGGATTACTCAATACTGATTCCCTTAGGAGTATGATGTGATCTCCATGATCTTTATACGTCATATTATTTCTGTTCCCAATATACTAAAGATGAAAATGTTGTTCCCCGTGTCTTAGGTTGTGGCCTCAAAATAAGGAATTTGGGAAATGTATGCATCATCAAGGTCATCCCATGGGTTAGCCAAAATAGTAGTATGCTTAAACTCATTATCCTGAATATGCTTTCCATTTCACATTTAGTAGACAACATCCATGTATCGGGCATTATAAGAGTAAAAAGGGGGAAAATCCCTATAGAGTATTCCCACTATAAATTGACTGAGAACTTGTGGCATTGGGGAGTATGTGTAAGGGATTCTTGGATACTGCTAGAGAAATGGTCTACCAATTACTTAATTTTATGTGATATCTTGTGAGATGACACTGAAATTCGTGCCTGTATCTAGGACACCAAACTGGGTCTTCAGACATATGTTTTCAACTAGTGCTTGCTCCATTCTATCGTAACCTTGAATATTCAGGATATATGGAATCAGATCAGTTTCAAATATCCCCAATTTGAGGAGTTCCTGAGTCGGGGTAATATTGAACCCAGATCCTAGGCCAAAACGATAGTGGTTGACCTCCATGCCATTGAACTAGTCAGGGATGTACATTGGGTTTTTGTTCCCCAGTATAGGATATCTTTAATCTTCTCATTAGAATAAAATTTTGGCCTGACACTCTACCTGTTCGACTGCCTCTATATAGATGGTTTCTCTAGCTAAGATCTCAGTTTCAAACCTAAAGGGGATTCTTAATGCCATTGAGAGGTCCTCAAACAAATATTTTTAAAGTAGGAGATCCCCAAAGATGTATATCTATGATGAAATTATGGAAATATGCTTTAAGACATCATAACTCCATGACATGTATACACTTCTACTGATAGAGGTCGCTTAGCAATAAGAGGTATGAAGAGCACTACTCGTCGAATCCGCGTATTCTGGATGGTGATGGGAATGTCCCTTTTATCGCTTGTCAAACTATGTAGAGTTACAACCTACTAATGTATGCATCATCAAGGTCATCCCATGGGTTAGCCAAAATAGTAGTATGCTTAAACTCATTAGCCTGAATATGCTTTCGATTTCACATTTAGTAGACAACATCCATGTATCGAGCATTATAAGAGTAAAAAAGGAGAAAAATCCCTATAGAGTATTCCCACTCTAAATAGACTGAGAACTTGTGGTATTGGGGAATATGTGTAAGGGATTCTTGGATATTGCTAGAGCAATGGTCTGCCAATTACTTAATTATATGTGATATCTTGTGAGACGACACTGAACTTTGTGCTTGTATCTAGGAAACCAAACAGGGTCTTCAGACATATCTTTTCATCTAGTGCCTACTCCATCCTATCGTAACCTTGAATATTCAGGATATAGGGAATCAGATCAGTTTCAAATATCTCCAATTTGAGGAGTTCCTGAGTCGGGGTAAGATTGAACCTAGATCCTAGGCCAAAATGATAGTGGTTGACCTCCAGTCCATTGAACTAGTCAGTGATGTACATTGGGTTTTTGTTCCCCAGTATAGGATATCTTTAATCTTCTCATTAGAATAAAATTTTGGCCTAAAACTCTACTTGTTCGACTCCCTCTGTATAGATGGTTTCTCTGGATAAGATCTCCGTTTCAAACATAAAGGGGATTCTTAATGCCTTTGAGAGGTCCTCAAACAAATATTTTTAAAGGAGGAGATCCCCAAAGATGTATATCTATGATGAAATTATGGAAATATGCTTTAAGACATCATAATTCCATGACATGCATACACTTCTACTGATAGGGGTCGCTTAGCAATAAGAGGTATGAAGATCACTACTCGTCGAATCCGCGTATTCTGGATGGTGATGGGAATGTCCCTTTCAATCTAATTCCATTTGTACTACAAACCAAAATCCATGATTTATAATATCAAATAAATAGTGGTGTTTTTGTTTTAACCGATTTAACCTAGCCTGAAAAATAGGCATGTATGACATATTCTCGTTTCCATGGGGCGAACATCCCAATACCACATAGGGATAAGGGGGTCTGGGATTACTCAATACTGATTAGCTTAAGAGTATGATGTGATCTCCATGATCTTTATACGTCATATTATCTCTGTTCCCAATATACTAAAGATGAAAATGTTGTTCCCCGTGTCTTAGGTTGTGGCCTCAAACTAAGGAATTTGGGAAATGTATGAATCATCTAGGTCATCCCATGGGTTAGCCAAAATAGTATTATTCTTAAACTCATTAGCATGAATATGATTTCTATGTCACATTTAGTAGACAACATCCTTGTATCGGGCATTATAAGAGTAAAAAGGAGAAAAATCCCTATAGAGTATTCCCACTCTAAATTTACTGAGAACTTGTGGAATTGGGGAATATGTGTAAGGGATTCTTGGATATTTCTAGAGCAATGGTCTACCAATTACTTAATTATATGTGATATCTTGTGAGACGACACTAAACTTCATGCCTGTATCTAGGACACCAAACAGGGTCTTCAGACATATCTTTTCAACTAGTGCCTGCTCCATCCTATCGTAACCTTGAATATTCAAGATATAGGGAATCAGATCAGTTTCAAATATCCCCAATTTGAGGAGTTCCTGAGTCGGGGTAATATTGAACCCAGATACTAGGCCAAAACGATAGTGGTTGACCTCCATGCCATTGAACTAGTCAGGGATGTACATTGGGTTTTTGTTCCCTAGTATAGGATATCTTAAATCTTCTCATTAGAATAAAATTTTGGCCTGACACTCTACATGTTCGACTGCCTCTGTATAGATGGTTTTTCTGGTTAAGATCTCGGTTTCAAACATAAAGGGGATTCTTAATGCCTTTGAGAGGTCCTCAAACAAATATTTTTAAAGGAGGACATCCCCAAAGATGTATATCTATGAAGAAATTATGGAAATATTCTTTAAGACATCAGAATTCCATGACATGCATACACTTATACTGATAGGGGTCGCTTAGCAATAAGAGGTATGAAGAGAACTAGTCGTCGAATCCGCATATTCTGGATGGTGATGGGAATTTCCCTTTTATCACTTGTCAAACTATGTAGAGTTACAAACGACTAATATCTAGATGACTGGTGGAGGCGAATCTGATGGAATGAGATGAGAAGGTTGGGTGTGCTAAGGGTTGTGATGGGCCTGTTGTATGGTATCTATGGAATGCACATCATGGTTAGAAGCACAATTTAATTTATTTTAATAATTCACATGCCCATGGATTCATCAACACTAGAATTGACTGGGGATGTTGGGAGAGTCCACCTTGTGCTCTTAATCATCGAGATACATGATTGGGTTTACTAGTTCGGCAGTATTGACTGAGGTGTACTATTGGTCGTCACATGGAGATTCCACTATGGATAGGAAAATTATAATGAAATCCCCATCTGAAGGTGAATGATATCTCTGAGATTATTGGTGGGATTTGGCATAGGTGGCAGTGATTGTATTACCTTGTGTCATCAGCGTTTACTCTCCTAAGAGGAGGAAGGATGAGATGTTGAGGTAGAGGTAGTAGCTGAAGGAATCATCGAAACATATAAAGGATATGGATGATTTAAACATGCACATATTATACCAAGGGAACAAGTTAATTCCTTTCATGTTATACAATCTCCATAATTATAGAACTGTAGTTATAATGATTGTGACATTCACCATTGTTGTTTGCTATCATGATTTGTAAACCAAAATGCCACTTGTATCGGGGCTATACAAAATCTGACTATGATGTTATCAAATAAGTATTTGATTTATTAGTTGAAAACATATCACAACATGAGGGTGTACCAAAGGAACCGATGATAGGGACAATAATTAGGAAGATCAGTGAGATCCACCTATTTCGGCCTCTTGTATTCTAGAAACTGCATGATACCCTAGTACAATGTTCTTGTGAAAAAACTGGGAACCCAAGTAAAATTAAATGATAAGGTTTGATTACTCTGATATGGGAGAGGGGATGTGGGAGCCTAGACGTGATGAGGGAATGATAAAGCCTGATGATGAGGTGGAATCTGATTATCTCGCCTAAGCGGTGGTGGTGCATTACACGAGGGTGCCTACCAAATATGAGATGTGTGATGTTGCGCTAGAGGATATGGATATGGTAGTGGTCCTCAGTGAGGTTGTAGATCTTGCTCTGCCAGTATCAATTCCATACTCCTGGGAGACTCTATTTATGAATAACAACTTCTCAGCCTTGGGGGGTTTTCTTTCTGGATCTATTGGAGGAAACAAACATCCTAGTATGGATCTCAATTAGGCTTCATTGTGACATAGATAATTGGTAAATAAATCACAAAACCAAATTGGGACGTTCCGAGTGACATTTTATGGAACTATTTTTTTCTTTACACCCCCATGAAAATCGTTACCACCTATTCCTGAGATAGCATTATATCTTGTGGATATATGTGTCTTTTACACCTTGTAAAAAAGTATGCTATGTGCTCGTCATTCCATTGAATTCAGTTGAAGAGGTCAGAAATACTTTTATTTTGTGTCATGTAACTAATATGATTGTAAAACATCCTATAAAGATCCTCCCAAACTTCTATTGAACCAATCCATAACTAGATATTCTAGAAAAACACATTCCCTTCAAATGTTTTTACGAAACAAAATACCATCGTATCCTCTTGTTGTGATGGAGTTCCCAGCATTGTTCCCCACCATGAAATAAAATGGGCCATGTGCAGCAATGGATCGCCTGTCCAAGTGAAAAGGGAGAATGTAGGATTTTTGAAACCAATGTGTGCTGGAATATCATCCAAACACGATGGATATTGTTTTCCATTAGGCTGGATTGCCACTAAAAGATATTGATGATCCTCAGGGTGAGAAATGAGTTCTTCCACTAGATTGTGTATTGGAGGATTCCAATATGGAAGAGGGTTTCTTAACCACGATGCATTTGTAATCTCTTCAACATCTTAAGATGGTCAATAATCTCATGTATATATTGGCAGAACGACCCATGGAATTAGTGGAATAACCTTTGCGGATGCTGGAGGAAACACAGGAGAGGTCAGTGGAACATGAGTCGGGTCCTGAGGATTGCCATCATGATTCTTAGGTATATTTAGTGACACATATAATGACCACATACTATAAACATCATCCTATACCCTATCTAGATGGGTAGGGATATCGAGACCACCAGGGGGAAACTCCCCAGGAGGAATCTATACATTCCCCTTCAACAACATCCCTAGTTGAGGATTACCATAATCTATCCCTAATTCCACACCACACACAGTGAGGTGCATATAAATAATATTTTTCTATTCAGTAGTCTACTACTGCAGTGAAACCTTTTCCGGATCATCCCTTGTATTATGCACCAAGACAGATCTGTCTGGGGGTTTGACAGTCCCTATATGCTCTTTGCCTTTTTTTGTATCTTGACGAAGTGGTAATTACTCATAAGGATTATTAATTCCATGAAATGATCATTTTTTGTGAGTATGGACATATGTAGGGACTTATTGGTGTTGTTATAATGTAGTGTGTTGTTCTTTTTCTATAGAACCTGTGTTAGTGAAACCTTTTGGGTATATTTCTAGAATGACCATTTTCACTATAACGATGACTGAAGTCATATCCTCGATATCACTGGGAGAACCAATTTGATATAGGAATTTAATGAAATGTAGTGTATATTACTACCCCCATCTATAGATTTAGTTGTGTAGGGAATCCTCCATAATAACATTATATTTTATTGTAAATATCAAAACACATCATTGCATGATGGTCTATTGATAACAAGGTGACACAGGGTGTTTATAAACATGGATTTCGGCCAACTCAACTGGGTGGTACTATTGTCCAATGTCGTTGATGGGTTTCTAGCTTTTTGGGTAAGCCAACCATTGGTGATAGTTATATAAAAGATTCTTCCATAAAATTTGTTGTAGGAAAAAAACCTCATATTGGGTGGAAGACTCTGAAATGTTGAATTTTTCACACTTAATTGGCTATAACATCTCTGGGAAATGGTCATCTACAAGAATTTCCCAAAAAATTCTTTTCTCAAACTCAGGATTTGTCCTTTGATATTTCGACTCATCTACTAAAGGAGAATGAGGGACTGGTAATGGCACTGATACAAACCATTATAAAAGTATTATGGTAGTTGGAGAGTATGGTGTATGAGAAAATAAACTACCACATCATGGGCTCCTTACAGAATAATGAAAATACAACCCCACAACATCCCTATTCTATAGACAAATTAACAATAATCTTTCACAAGGGATTCATTCGTTAGTTATGGACACACTATTTCTATTCCTATATTGGTCTTCCAAACAATTCATTATAATCTCTTTGCGTGGTAGATAATCACTTAGTTAATGTTAATAACGATATTACATTTAGGCCTTGAAAATGAGCCATATACTGGTCTTCCTGTATGTATCATTGGAGGGCCACATGAATTTTTTTTCATCTTGATTTTTGGGAGCAGATATGCCTAGTATATACACCAATTCATGACATAGAGTATTGGTGTGATGGTTACATCCTTGAATCACAATCTGTTTTAGATTCTAGAATGTTAATGATTTAGATTGTTGTTTCAGGTTTCTGAAGGTTCCTCCTATGGTGAAAACGAACGTTGCTCCTACCTCGGGATGGTTATTCCTGGAATGGAATATATTTTACACGGGTATGACCTCCACATTGATTAGCAAGGTTGTGAGAGGATCCTTGGAAGGATCCAAAAGGGAAATAGGGGGACCTCAATAATTGAGAGTGATGTCGCAAGGATAGCCTTTGCCCGATATGGTAAGATTAGGGGGTGGACCTCTATGGTGGTCGTTAACAGAATGGGGAGAAATTTTGCATGGACTGTCTCTGGTAACTTTTTGATGAGGAGGGCTTTCATACTGAACATACTGGCCACATGAACGACCTTTGTGATGACCATCGATGAAGTTGTGGGGGGTCGTTTTTTGAGTTGGTGAGAACACATGGGAGATCTCCATGATGATAAGTGATAAGGAAAGGGGGATCCTAGAATTGAAAAACTAGTAGGCATGGTAAATATTCATACGTGAGACATTGGTCATGGGGAGGACATCAATTCTAAATTCCAACAATACTATGAGAACATTATCTTGGGATGATAATGATGTATTTGGGATGACCTCCATGTTGTATAGGAGAGTATGAAGGAAATCTAATTAGTTGGATGATGGTACATGGATGTCCTCTGTACTGAATTTCATCATCGTGAGTGGGACCGTGATGAATCCTTCTTGTTCTAGTGATAGGAGGTGTCGATGTAGGCAGCTTGTAGGGTGGTTGATTCTTTAATCTAGACCGGGAAAAGTATCAAATCTTCTCTGGGATAGTGAAGAGCCCATGCTTTATAGAAACAACAATGGGACAATAGTTCGCACCATTGGAGTCTCGGGAAAAATAAGTCATGGAAAATGATTCCCCGTGTATGGAATATTTTTATACATGAACCCAACATTTATGTTGGGATGGTCATGATGGTTGAGTAGTGGTATGGACCTCCTTTCCGCAGTCTGTGGGACCGGATGGTGACACTGATGTGGCTGGGTGGGAGGCCTCCTCAGTGGCTACATGGCTGAAGTCATACCCAGGAGGACTTGGGAATCCCTTACTTCATATGAATATTGTAGTGAATCATAAAAGCACTCTAGGGATAGGATCTCGATGCTATTGAATGTCTAAGTGGGGAGAAGCATCTACCTATCCATCGTTAGGTGGCAGAAACATTGACATGGCATGAAGACCTCCGGGTCTTGACAGTCTATATCCATTTTTGGGATATTGCCCCAATGTTTGTATCGATAGACAAGGGTATTGATTACCATTCATTTAACAAATTAGGAATTTGTAATGATGTTTGGGTGCCTAGTGGTAGTGGTCTTTAGAGTTATCAAACAAGAGATGAATCCAAGTAGGATTTCCACATTTGTATTTCCCCTTCCCTTACATCCACTAGATAATGGTGATCAGTTTCTTAAAGATGTATCCTTAGTCCTATAATGTAAAAATATTATGAAATCAATAAATATTGTTTGAATTAAATGTCAAGTGCCCCAATACCATTCATTATTCCATGGATGGATAGAATGATTTGTGATAACAATGTAATATTTTGGGTTACCCAATGATTATCTTCCCGAATTTTTAAGGAGCATCATGCGAGGACCACTATATTTTTGTGGAACCTATCACATGATAGATAGATCCAATGACCCATATAGAAATTGATACCCCTAATGATAATAATATCCATATTAAAGAGAAAAACATCATGTTCGTATCATCATTTCTATTTCCAATGCTTTCATCGGGGTGTGCATCTTTCAACCGAGGACGCACAAATGTTTCCACACATTACTACTTTCCAAAGGCTGGTCTCATTTAGCGCATGTTCATAGATTTTTGATCCTTGATCTAAATGGGATGATTGGATTTCATCCCCTCTGTCTGAGGATCTCTCCTCAAAATTCATTGCCTAGTCTGGGTCTCCCATAATGATTATGACATTGTCTGTGAACCTCATTCTGGTGCCATATCATTTTGGACACTGGCTAATTGCACTAATTTTTTTAGGACATTCCATGGTAACAAGTTAGGTAAGAGTCATTCGGATAGGGTAGTAGTCTTGTTAGGAATCATTGGCGTATTTTTACATAAGAAAAAATAATACACCTTAATTAATTACCTTTCTGATAGGGATTCTCGAAGGTACAGAACCCTTAATAATCTCATGTCTATGGAAGGGTATCTTAAGATTGATGCATGTAATTGAGGTTGTCCTTCACATTATATGTTTAACATGACATATGTCTTGAATTAATCATCTAGTAGAGAAATATAAGACGGATTAAAACACTGATGAGTGTGGAAGAAATCGTTATATCCCTAGGATAGAGCACCGTGATGGCTAACCGAAAGGATGGATCAGAATTCCCAGAAAGCGTGGACATAGTGTGGTTTTTTCCCATAAAGGGAATATTCCATGCCATGAAGGATGATCTAGACACCTATAAGGGTGGATCAGAGGATGATTCTGTTTTTTGAAAATCGGACACTATCATTTACCATTGGCTTGAATTGCACCCCAATGTGGTTTCTTATGTACCCAAAAACAAATCAAAACCCATTTAGTTCTTGAGGGTGAAGCATAAAATTATGGTGTATACAAAGGAAAACAACATTAGAGAATGTTTCTGCCTGGGTGATACAAATAGTTAGAAGAAGAACAAGAGGATGAATGGCACAATTCAACTGGGATGTGGTAGCTGTGATGAAATTAGAATGGACATGGAGGAAGTGTCAGAGGATGAAATAAATGTGGATGGAACTAAAAACTGGTGTGAAGGTGTCAGTATTGTCCACAAAAATAAAATTGGTTTCTTAATTGTCTTCATTGAAGGGAATCAAATTCCACGTAGTTTTGGAATGGTGTGATGAGTCACCTAAGGAGTAGTATCTTGAGAATGGACACAATGATGGTAGCTGATGGAAGTAGAAACTCTGTATTATGGCAAGACCATCCCGAAACAAAAAGACTCAAGAGAAAAACCAGGATGGATCAGGAGTGATGGTATTGAACATTAGAGATGTTTCCTACCTAAATTCCTTAAAAATAAAAAAGAAAAAAGTCCACTTAGTTTAGGAATACGACATAAATCGGGGAGTACACAATGGAAAAGAACCTGGAGACATGTTGGGCATACACATGGTCTGTAGTCTGTCGCAAGAGGGACTCCCTTGATTAGAAGAGTATGGTTTATTGTGGGGATTACACAAGGTTATCTTTCAGAGAACCTTTCATACACCAATAATTGAGGACAAAGTTATTGGACCCCACAAAGGGGTCACCAAGGACATCCATTATTTGTTTCTTGGACATCAAGGAGGATCCATATGTACCTGTTATAAAAGATAGGGATCACAACCCACAGAGTTCAAACACATGCAGTTTAACATCATATGGTATGAAAGGAGCATACAGTTTACATACATGTGGGATGGGGATTAACTAACATGATATGCTCATAATGGATGGGTAATGAGATTGAATCTCATCATAGATTCCTATACGCCTTTCTCAAAAAGGGAAAATATCAAATGCCAAATTGTTTTCTTAATTGGGGAATGAGGCTTACACACTAAGGCAACCCATAAAGGATGTCATGGTTTATGCTTACTGTAAGCCCACATGATTCATTCTTATTGGGTGAAACAAGAATAAAGAATGACCTAACAATCATGTCGGGAAAGGTGTATCCATGAAAAATGGATTTGGGATTTTTCATGTTTAGCAGCCCATGAAAAAAAGGATTGGGACATACTCTATGAGGGAATGTAATGACCTGGATTTTCCATGTACTTTTTTAATAAATGGTATTATTATCAGTCTGTGAAAATTGATGGAGTTTGATTAAAAGGTATGGTGTTCTTGGAATGAATTTCTAAACTTTTTTTAATGTAAGATCTGTAAATGGAAGAGTGGAATTTTCAAAAAAATTAACCTGTGCCCGGATCAAATATATGAGGCACCATAGAATCTGTAGTGCCAAGTTTCACATAAGGGAGGCTTCACTATGACTGTACTAGAACTGGAGAAACAATTTTTTTGGGGACATTTTAAATGAATAAATAAAATAACATATTTATTTTATTTTCATTCTTTTTCATCCAACAGACATGCGGAAAATTGGGACCAGCGATGTGTCAAATGAAAAAACGGCTTGAACATTCAATCCTAAGAAACAAAAACATTAGGGGATCAAGAAGGTTCCTAATTAATGAGCACCCATTAAGTGCCACAAGAATTTTACACCCTCCCCCACTCCTATTTATATAATTATCAAAGAGAGTTATCATCATTTCATCGCCAAGCAATGATGTGCTGGTAATTTGTCTTGATGCCAACCTTGGAGGACGAAACATGATCCATGCAGGTTCTGATGAGCAATACCGAAACCCTGAACCAAATATTGATGATCAAGTGATGTCATTTGGGGCTAGTAACGGGGAAAACGAACACTGACCCACTTCCACAACGGTGGGAATTTCTCCATCATTCTTGAGGTAGGGTTTAATATTTTTCTGTTTTTCAAGAGTTATATGAATCCTTACCACCTTCTTGATTTCAAAATAATGTGGAGGGTGTGAACCAAACAAACACATCTCGGTCCTACTTCATATTTTTTGAAACACGGGGCTTTCATAACTAGATTTTCCTTTGGGATGGATGAACCCCGGGGTGACAAGTGATGGAGGCGGCCGGCATCAGCAAACCGTGGAGGAGGTGCGGTGCACTGTCGCGTGCCGCTGGTGAGAAATAGGTTTCAACCGAAGCAACGATGGATGAGGGCGGGGGCCATCACACCGACTAGCCGCGAGGAAGGAGATGACACTCCCACACAAATGGAGGAACCGACTACTGCTTGTCAGTTGCGGTAGTAAGAAGAGGCATCCAACACACCAGTCGACCGCGGAGGTAGTGGGTGACATGAATAGTGCACCGCCGGTGGAGCTGCGACTCTGATGCCACAGCGGCGGGACATGCAGTAGGTCCCGCAGAGAACAAGAGGAAACCATATACACTAATATTCCACCTGTAGAATTGGGTGACTCTCCCCTTCCATGCCAGCTCAGGCGGACTACAGTGCAAGCCAGGCCGCACTTTACCAATTCGGGCCACGCCTCATATGGCCAGACCGCCAAATTTCTGGTCAGGCCGCCCACTTACAGGATGAAATTCCCCCCTTGTGGGTTAGGCTGCTCCCTTTCATGTCGGACCACACCCCTTTTTAGGCCTGGATAGACCGCTGCCTAGTAGGTCGAGCCCACTGTGGCCCAGCCCATAGCGGGTCAGGTCGGGTCAGTCCGATCGGGTCAGACCAGAGTCAGAAATGCTTAAATGGCCATATCATGATAACCGAACATCCGTTTGGTGAACCGTCAATGGTGTTGGCAGAGGCAACAAGTTATCACCGAGGCGTATCAAGAATTTTTTTGATACTTTAGAGGATAGGCGAGGTTGCATAACACTTTGCATTTCCACCATAGCTCGAGAGGGTGCACGATGTCTTCTATGTCTCCTAGCAGAGGAGATGTGTTCATGATCCACATCACATCATCAACCACAATGATCTGGAATTTGATGATGAATCAATGTTTACAGAGGATATAGTAGATATTGATGATTGAATGGAGCTATTCCATCATGGGTGGTCGATACCTCTAGTGCGTGTTCGCTGGAAGCATGGGAACCTTCGGGAGAGAACATGGGAGTGGGAGGCTTATATTCATCCTCAGTACCCCGAATTATTTCATAGTCTATGTTGTGGAATTTGGGAATGAAAATCCTTACGGTATGGATAATGTAAATACCTAGATTATCCATGTAATTTTTCTAATTATATGGGATTATTACGAGTCTGCAAAAAATTGATGGCGCATGATTCCATGGAACAATGTTCTCATAATGAAATTATGAACTTTTTAAGGCACATTAAGTAAATACATAAATGGCATTTTCTAACTTTTGAACCAGTGATCATATTAAAAATCCAAGGGCACCATTGAATCCACAATGCCTGAATTTGAATAAGGTAGGCATCACATCGACCATATTTGGCATTGAGAAAAAAATATTTTTTCAGACTTTTTTAAATAATAAATAAAATCCATTTGTTATTTTATTTTCTTTATTTTTCTCCTCTAACGAACTATCAGATTTGTGGGAATAGTGACATATCAAGCCAATTAATGGCTTGAAAATTCAATCCAAAGTAACAGTACTATTGGGGAATTAGGAAGGCTCCAAATTAATGAGCCCCCACTATGTCCCATGAGTGTTAGACACCCCCCCCCTCTCCTATTTATATGTGGAATGGAGAGAGGTATCAGCATTGATTAACCAAGAAATGATGTGCTAGTAAAGTTCCACAATACCATCCTTGGTGGGAGGTGATGGTTCAAAGAGGGCTGTCATAAGTGACACTAAATACCGAAACCAAATATCAATGATCAAGAAACTTCATTGGAGCCTAGTTGCGGGGATGGAGAACATTGACCCACTTCCTCCACTGTGAGAGTTTCTCAAACATTCTTGGTTTAGGTATTAATCTTGAATTGTTTTTCAATATTTATTTGAGTCCTTCCTACTCTCTTTATATCAACAAAATGTGGAGAGCATTGTCCAAACAAACAAGGCCCGGTCCCTATAACCTTTTTTTTTTGAAATTTGGTGCATTCTTTGCCAGCTTTGCCTTCGGGTTAGACAAGCCCTGGGGCGACAAGTGATGGCGGCGGTCGGCACCGGCCGGCCACAGAGGAGGTTTGGAGTTCTGTCGCTTTCCACCTGTAAGCATGGGTATGAGGCTAATGTCGTGTTGGATGAGGGCAGCGGTTGCCACACTGGTTGACCGGGATGAAGGGGGTAGCTTACCCATGCCGCCAGAGGCACCGACTATGGGTTGTCAGCCACAACGGTCAGAAGGGGAAACTGACACACATGTCGGTCATAGAGGTAGAAGGCGGTGCGACTATTGTACCTCCAAAGGAGTCGTGGCTCTGACGCCACAATGGCGGGACCTGCAATGGGTCCCCCGATGACCAAGACGCACCGTTTGGCTCTACCATTCCGCCTGCCAAACAAGGGTCTCTCCCCTTCGGTTCTTGCTCAGGAGGACCCCATTGCAAGCCGAGCCACACTCCATTGAGATGGGTCGTGGATCATGCGGCCGATCCACCATCCCAGTGGTCCGTGTGCCCAGCGGTCCATTCCCACCTACGACTGGGCATCCCCCTTGGGGGCCAGGAAGTCCTTTTTGGGCCGGGATTCCCCCTTGCGGGTCGGGCCGCCCCCATGTGGGATGGGCTACCCCTTTATAGTTGAGTATGCCCCCATGAAGGCCGATCCTCACCCCATTCCGGTTCGGGTTGCCCCGCAGCCCAGCATGGCATGCCCGCCGTAGCCCATCCCAGACCGGGTTGGGTCGGGTCAATCCAACCATGTCAGACCGAACTCGAGCCCAATCAAACAAAGGAAGACTTAAAGGGAATTATCATGAGAACTGAATGCCCATTTGATGAATCATATACAGTTTTGGGATCCTTGGATTGAGTCATTATTTTTAGGTTAATCCATATGAGTTTTAGATAATGTTGGAATATAGCTGGGTTGTATCAAACAAAAATACAACTAGGCCCTCAGAACTAAAATACTTCTAACTCCCAGACCAAGCATACGATTGACTCACCGTTTGTCACGTCGGAACCCTTACAACATGGAGGTCATTTTAGGTTACTAATTTGTTCATATTAAGGGAAGTTGATGTATGAACAATATCTCTAGTGGCAGTTTCTACGAAGCTCAAGCACAATAGGTGAGAGGAATCCTATGGCAGGTAGTTACGTGAATAAAGAACATTAATCATGCGGGGTTCAATATCCATAAATTCTTTTTGGGTAAGATTCTATGAGATCCTTTATGGGTCAACACATAGAGATCCTGTGTGCGTTAGATTCTACGTGGGTCAGCAGGGGTCAATACCTATCTATATAGTATGGGTAAGTATGATTTTCTCTTAATAGAATAAGATTATCTATCTTAGGACTAATCTTCTATACTTTCATACATAAGTTATACCTGACACGATTTGAGTATTTTACCTTCAGGATGTTAACATTGTGGTGTTACCTATGTGGTACCTCTCTCTTCATGGTGTCACATGTGTGGTACTTATATCTTCATGGTGTTACTGGTGTGGTCATTCTACCTTAGTGGTGGTACCTGTGTGGTACTTATACCAATGTGGTTTTGTCTTTATGATGTAACATGTGCGGTACTTATTCATTTGTGGTGCTACCTTTGTGGTATTATTCCGTCATGTATGAGATGAGTATGTATTGATAACATAGCTATATGTATGGGAATATTCCTAAGTAGTGATGATTTGAATTACTTTGTGAATCATGATTGAGGTCTTGCTTCACTGTATTTAATTTATGGAACTCTGGGAGACCTACAGGGGTCTCAGGGTCCCTACTAAGTATCGTTATACTCACCCATGTATGGGATATGTCCACAAATATTTTTTCATTGTGAAGATGACATACAACATTGATCGAGGATGAGGGATCTAGGACAGAATGGTGCTCATTGGTGGATCATTTGACATGTAGTGATGCAGAACTACTAATCGTGAGTTTTACCTAACCTTCAGGTAGGTTCCTCGGTTGATGATATAGGAGCTGTTTTTCTCTTTTCAGTTGTATTTTTACTTTTCAGTTGTACTTTTATATTTCAGTTGGTCTTGTATTCTGGATACTTTATATATATAACACATTTACTATTGTAGTTTACTTCATGGTTGCAACTTATTGTCTTCTTGGACTTTGTGTCTCTTCATGTTAAAAAGGAAATGCCTTCCCGTTTTAGGGATATTCCATTCCGGTGCAAGTCACCAGCTCATGGCCTATATAAGGTAGGCTTGGTCTAGTCAAGGAATGGCCCCAATGTGATGGTTCATGATAGGGATGCTCGAGGATGAAGTATAGATATACAAGGAGGATATTGCAGTCATACATTAGCAACCTATCATGTTTGTTCGGGGTTTACACAGAGTCTTCTAAAGACATGCATGGAGACCATGCTCAAATGGATAGGAGGAGTGAGAGGGCATTGGTGTGCATCCCCAACATGGTCCTCTCCAACATCTCCCTTGGGTTGTGGACATATTTTAACGTCATTTGTTGATTATATGTGTGCTTCGTGGTTTAGCGACCTACTGCTCAGATGATGAGGATTCACTTGTCACCCATAGGACATACATAACAGTCAAGATTTAACCCTTGGTGATGGGAAGGCACCCTCAACTATTTATGGAGAAGGCGATGTGGAGTGATCCATTGAAGTGTCAATGATATCATGGATTTAAAAAGAAGCAATAGCCATTAAAATTCTTATTAGAAGAACCATTCGGCAAAGCAACATAACATGAAGTGAAACCAAAAAGACAATGAAAACAATTTGTACAATCATAGAGGGACACATAAAAGTGGGATTTGTGAAGTAAAAGGTCTCAAATAGTGGGGATTTTCAATTCTCCTGGGCTCACGGAGCACAGGGATTCATAGAGTATGGGGCATCGTAGAGCATAGGGGATCACATTGCACATGGATTCACAGAAAACATGTATCACAAAGCATAGGGACTCCCAAAGGGGAAGTCTTTGTAAAGAATAATGACCCATCCCAAGAATAGAGTTCACATGTGATTGGATGCTTCATTGTGAAGCCTTGGTGCTTCAAGATTTCTCGAGTATCCAAAGGGGTCACCAACCATTGAGATGGATTATATCCTTCTTGAATGGATTCCCTATTTGAAGAGGGGGTAATTTTGAGAAAAAGGAATAGGGTTTTTCAATTAACATGTACCTAAGATGAGTTATATTCCTGATTGGTCCATGGGGAAATAAATTCATCAATATTTGGGAATTAAAAAGGCCGAAGGTGAGGTTATCAATGGTTTGGAGTGCAAGTAAGCCACATAATTATAAGCATTAGGGGATGATCGATGCCCTAATCCCCCCCCATGAATAAACTTGTACTCCTCCACCGGAGTCCGATTTCATCATGTTCCTCATAGTCGACCATCATTCACTCCACAGTGAAGGGGATTCCTTTATTCCTTCCACAGAAACCACAATGGCTTCTGTCACGTTCGAAGGACTCATGGAGGCCACCATATTTCCCCAATGGTGAAAAAAGTTACATCTATTTCGACATACATTCAACGGTGACTGTCTCTTTTTCTCTATGAAGTTCTCAGAGGTGGCCTAGATCCTTGTGCCAGCCATGATGGTGGTGGTTTGTTCAAGGTTTCATTGTGATGCAGCTTCTTTTGCTCCATTTTGTAGAGTTATTTTCTAATTTTTTCATGGACTAGATTTTGGTACTAATATTAAATTCATTAGAAAATGAAAATATTACGTATTTATAAGTGTATATACGTCATTATTATCATATATTTTTATTATTAACAATGAATTAATCCTAAATGTTTTGCTATGATGAAAAAATAAATTCTTAAATCCTGGAGATTGTAGAGTTCCATACACAACATCAATGATCTCATTTCTTAATGAATGTATTGAATGATGGTATCTAATCTTTTTCACTTAATATTTATATTTTTGAAATAAAAATATTATTTAGTAATCAAATATACCACTGATAAGAGAGAATATAGTTAGTAGTGAAAAATAAACAACGATATGTTGTAAAAGCGGTAGATGACATATACACACGATCTGAAATTTTGGTTCTTTTTAGTCGCTAAAATGGGAACTATTACACCCCAACCCTAGTTTACAAGAGCCAGTGCATTATTAATTATATTGGAATGGTGAAAATATATTTGAATCATGAAGGAATGATAGGTTTAGTATACTTTAAAAAATTAGATACGGATATAAATTTTCTACATGAAATATTTATAAGAATGACAACATAAAAACACCTTTAAATACATTATTATTCCCTTTACAAATCCCTAAAAGTCATTCATATTATAAGTAATTGAATCATGGAGAAATTGAAGCATTAGAATGGGGTGAGAATAGGTGTTTATTAAGGGTAAATAAATCAATGGAATCTATGATAAATGAACATACAATATTATGTCAAGTTGTATATTACAAATACTAGCCTTTTAAACATAAAATTGATCATAATATAGGAAAAAAATAAATCAAACATTACCATATAAACACTCACATGGATATTATACTATTCATATAATCCCATGAAATAACTAATCTTATAATGAGGGGATACATAACGTGGGACCTCTAAAACACACCGTCAAGATTTCATCCAAGATACCTTACATAATTGGGTATGTCATTTTCCAAAACCCCAACATAATGGTCTCATGAGATGTATCGACGCATTGATGGGATATAGTGGGCCTTTCCCGACACATAAAATGTCCAATACATTCCTATTAAGAAAGGGGAATAACATAACCAACATAAAAACTAATATTAAAACTAGAATATGAAATGTAAATTTTTAACCATAAGATATGAATGATTTAAAAATTGAACATTCATAGTAAAACATATCAAAAAATATTCAATACAATATAGAAGATCATATCCAAATATATTAAACATAATTAAGCATAACATCCAAAAAATGATATTGTCATAGATGAAAGTGATCAACCAAAATAATTAAAACACATTTAGAAATATTCCATTTGACATTGAAATACTTTGAAAGAATGCATAATATAAAAATATAACATTACCTTTGAAAATGACATAATAATCCTATAAGTGAAGCTTCAAAATGTTATAGTACCATAATGTATGTAAATATCCACTCACACCGTATATTTTTAAAAGATTCATTCCTTAATTTTTTGAAAAGGACCTTTAGTACCTCATTTGGAAGATGATAGAATGATTGAATCCAGATCATTTTCTAAAAAGTCAAACATGGGTATAAATTTCTTTCAAAACTAGTATAGGAATATAAATATTATTTTTAAATACATTTTTGATAAACATGTATGTGGATGATTAATATGTCATAGTAGTTTCTTAAATAAAAAATTGGATAATAATGGGATTGTGAAACTAACCCTTAACATGTAAATTACCTTAGTCGAGGGAAAATTAATATCTTGTAAAATGGATAAATTTTGATTAAAAACTATACCAGTGACATTTAAATTTTTATTATATCATATAAGATCATCTTATTTGGTTTTTTTAATAATGATTCAATATTACCACTACTTCAGGTGTTAACTGCATTGTTTTCCTATGAATGTTTTGTTATGTAAGTCGTGTTTCTTATGAAAAGGATATATTTTATTAAAATATAGAATGATATTAAGTTACTAAATATTATATTTTATTATCATATTATGTTTATCATAATTATTTAATTTTTAATGTGGAAAATGAATCTCATCGCGCTGTGGAAATGGTTCTTCCTATGTACACACGAGAGACGATGACATTCCTATAATGGATGAATGATATAGAAATGGATATTATATTAATTATACATAATAATAATAAAATTAAATTTTCTTTATTTATGTAGATAATACTCATAATCATAAAAATCCATATAATGTAATGTTTAAAAACAATTACACTACAGCGTGAAGACGATAATCCATAAACACACACACATGGTGATACTATTATTTGTAGGGTAGATAAAATGATGAATATGGTTTTCCCATGGTTATAATAACATCTCAATATATTGAATATAATTTATTTTTGACATTGGTATGGGAAAAAATTGAATGTGGAAGTACAATTAGAAATAAAATTTGAAAGGAGGGACAAAATGATTACATATTCCTCGGTTATATACTTTTTATTTTCACAAAAGGACTCGTCAAAATGGTTTCATACTCAATGGGTGGATTATAAGATGATGAGAGGTAATTTGGGAGCATTAGTTTGTACGTTTTTTCTGTTTTAAAGGGGATTGGATATATGAATTAAAGATAAGGAGAAGTTACCCTTTATATGAAAGGTGAAGGGATATTGTTGAAATTCCTGAAATATTAATATATTAAAATTTTATTTATTGTTTATAATAGCCACAATGTGATTTAATTATAGGTTACGATGTGAATGGGTCTAAATCATCAAAAATCGTAGGATTTAGTAAGGATTAGGTAATAAATTTAACCTTATCGTTTGGATTTAACCCATTGCTAAATAAGTTAACTCTTACTAAGTATTCTAGTATATTTATACTAAATGATGAAAACATTTTCTATAAAATTACAAGAGAATGTCAGGTGGATAATTAATGACATTTTAAACACTATATATGTTAGTTTGTATAATATTATATTTTGTATTACTATTATATCATTTAATAATGTGTTGCCTATTTAAAAATTCATTAATCTCAATTTTTTAAATATATAGTAATGGATTTTTTATAAAGTAAAAACAACCTGATTCCTTAGAACAGAAAAGAAATTAAATTGCCCCTAACAAGTTAATTTTTCCCAATAAAATCATGGATGGAATCAAAAAACTAAAATTACATTAATTTTAATGTTTATAATTTCATTTATCTCAATCATTCATTAATTAGGTAATCCCTAAATAAATATTGTTTCATAAATAAATTTAGTTATTTAATGTCTAAAAATAATAAATAATATTTTATGATTTATAAAATATTTTTATATTTATAATGAATATTTATAGTCAAAAATTTCATTTTTATAACCTCACATTAAATTTATTTAATAGAATTATACTTTTTTATCTTATATTTCACTTTACTTAAAATTAAATTTTATAACTTGTCATTATCACCCCCAAGTGGGTCCCAAAGGCCAAATGTGCTTACCATGTGTTGTTGTGGTCACCTATAACTCATAGATATGGATTAGATCACGTTTTATGGTAGTTATATAATATGTTAATATTATTATTTCATGTATTCAATAATTTTACCCTTTAAACGTGGTAAATAAAAAAAATTATTGAATTTTCTATTAAAAATGCCTAAAAATAAATGGGAATATTTAAATTATTTATAATATAAAATTAAAATTATGCTATTACTTTTTATAAATTCAAAACACAGATATTACAGTAATTAGTTTAAAATTAATCCTTGTTTTCAAAAGGCGAGAACATGTTTTTAAAAGTAAAAACCATCAAATTACTGATACAGGATTATATAATATTGCAATTTGAAATTACACTAATAACCTAAATTATTTTAAATTAAAAAAATATAATGTAATTATACTTTAAAACCAAATAATATTATAATCTATCTATATAAATAAATTATATGAAAAATTAGTTTTGAATCAAAATGCAACATTTCCCTCTTAATTAAAATAATAATTTTTCAGAAATACACCAAATTTTTATGCAAACTAAATTTTCATGTCCCTATTATAAATAAGAATTTAATTAAATCTTATTTAATATATAAAATTGTCAAATATTGGATTTATTAAGGGTTCTATATTAAATGGTTGTAAAATATCATTTTTTAAAAAAATACGTCTTTTCATAAAAAAAAGAAATTTTTTATTATATCATGTATAAAAAACTTATGGGATTAATATTAATATTATATGGAATATATAGATATGAAAATTTGGTAAATACAATTCATAACAGCTCTTTAAATGGCTAGTCGTAGTGTGCTCAAACTCAGTGTTGTGTGTAGTGCAAGCTATTTGAATTATTTACAAAGATGTATACTGTGGATGACTGGTGTGTTACATTCTCCCCTCATTCAATAATTTGGGTCCTCATAATTTATACACCTTAATTAAAACTAGGGGTTTGGAATTTCAAAATATCAATGTTGAAATCCCACATTGAAAAATGGATTAATGAGACAGCTATTTTAAAATAATGAAATCAAGGTATGAATGTTACCAGAAATAACACATATAAGGGTTCCATGTATAAAATAATGAACATGAATGAAAATTCAACCATCATGGTCTGATTGAGCGTGATAGAGAACATTATTAAGAAAATGTTAATAACTAGAAAACTATAAATCTGTGATGATAAAAGGGGTCATTTGATTCATCACAAAAGAAAGTATTAGGAAAACCTTTTTGGACATATTCTCCATTCTCTAATATTATATAATTAATTTACTTCATAGACTACAAACATAAGGAATCATACATAATTGATATGTAGAGTTTCATCCATTAACCAATTCCTATGAGAAACTCATTTTTCTCTTCAAAGGATAGTAAAAAACAAAAATATTTTATTTATCTCAATCATATATGGATCCAAATATAAAAATATACCATCTAAATAATGAAAAATATGATATACTAACTAGCGACTTACAATAGGTCAATTTTAGGTGATAATTCTTTATCACACATTGGTTGTGGGTTCAATTCCAGCAGCCTTGTCTAACTTGATTGGTTGTCGCATGACCTACAGGTTGTCATTTTTGTCGAACAATATTACTATAACATTACATAAATAACCATAAAAAATGTTTTAAACACAAAAAATACTATACAATGTATTACATAATCCATTCCAAACATAAGACTTTTCCAAAAATATTTCAGTCCAAATTAACTGTATTAAAATAACACTAAACATCCAAAATCAATTATAACATCAGATTCCACAAGACACGTAATGCATATATTATTGATAAATACATATATGTTCACTAAATCCATAATGGAATAATTCATAAATCCATATACATAATGAAGATATACTATAGTAGAATCCCAAATATTGTAATATAAATTTTGAATCTAATAACATAAATATATTAATAATTGAACTTTGACTGTAGGAACAACAAAATATTTAAAATGATCCATTTACGTATTAGGATCCATATTTCATTGATTATTAATTAAATCATTATCCTAATTATCATTTTTATTAATATTATAGCAATTTATATTTATAAATTTTTATTTCTCTTAAAATCATGATCTTGGTGATCATTTTCTCCAGAATTATGACAAACTCTGGTTACATTCAGGAAAGTACTAGGGTGTTTTATACCATAATTATAACATTAGGGATAATCTATATTTTCATAATTAGATTTATTCATATCATTATACACCATTCTATTCTATTATTACTTCAACTTAATGTCATAAGACTTAAATAATTCATTTTTCTTCTTTATAGAACATTTGACTATATCATCATACGATGAGAAAAATTGTGACACTAATGCCTTTTAGTTGAATTGTTTTAACCCATAATAGAATTGATAAATATTGGATATTGGGTTACATATGTATTCTGGATAATTCCATGCTAAAATTGTGAAGTTAGCATCATACATCGTAATTTTCATATCCCTCTTTACTTGATAGATTGAAATTACCTTTCCATATTAAATTGTTGTTCACAAAGAATGTTTTTTTCTTTGAGATGTTATTTAAACTCCCACTATTAAATATTTTCTATTTATTCATCCATATATTTTTTATTTAATTCCCTCCATTGATCTGCATCTTATGAGAGACAATAATCTACCATGAAAACAATTTCCCTTTCGTTACATCCCAAAGCATTAAATATTTTCTCTAAGGGACATATCCATTACTCTTCTACAAATGGATTTGTATTCCCATTTAATGTTAGAGGTTGTTGTCTCACAAAAATATCTAACACTGATCCTCTATGTTATGGATCTGGATACTCCATACGGGTAATGTTATTATTCATAACATGATTCAGTTGTCCAAGTATAGTTATAAGTAGTTTAGCACCAGTTGTGTCACCACCTCCACTCTCATTAAATTTCATTGAAGGTCCATCCAAATATGGATTACGTGTGTTGATACTATTTCAATTCCTTCCATTAGGCTCCATTTCTATAAAATTTAATACATTAGATTAATTTATGCATCATAATGTATAATTCCAAAATAGAAAAATGAATAACCTAATTTTTATAGTGTATGCACATCTAATTCCAAATCATAAACATTGTTTGTTTGAGTATATATTTAATAATAAATACATAATAATGGGTTTTATTGAAAATATGAATTATCTTAATCATATACCTTATGAGTTTCAAACCATATGCATTTTAAGGCCCATTTTCATGTACCCGGTTACCTTGAATCTTGCCTGAAACACCTTGTTAGAGTTTTCCCCTAGGTACATTTGTGTAGGATCAATTTAAAATTTTTGTATACAGAAAGGAATTATTTTTTAGGAATTCCTCCATAATATAAACAATAAATATATTCTAGAATTTTCTTCTATACATATCTTAAATGTATAGCATAGGGTAATGTAACCTAATCAGTGTTTTTCTAAAAATAGTTTCCATGTTTTTTAGTAAATATCCTCTGATACCAATTGTAACACCTCAAAACTATTTTCCTCTAGCAGGGGAATTATTTATTTTATTTCTATGATCATAATAATATTCAATCCAAAAGTATCAATCAGTTTCGTGGACTTGAAAAAATGGGATACATACATAAATTTTAAGATTACATAAGTAATTGATAGAAAATATATAAAATATTTTAAAGGAATTTTTATTCCTTTTCCTTGTCGCTATATGACATTCATATCATACATCTTTAAATTTGGGGGGAATTAATCATAATAATGGGTTGATCTCAGATGTTTATTATGGGTAATTTATTTAGCAAAAGGTATCATATATAAGTATAAACATTAATAAAAGATATATAATAAAAAACAACTACATTTTAAACATAAACATGAACATGATATGGAATGATTAAATCAATCATTAAAAATTAAACATGAAAAAGGATATTCGAGTAGTCAAATAACCACATGTAATAACTAATGTTATTAAGAGTGAATACATAATGAAGAACATAATAGACCCATCATCAATTCTTTTTCCAAGACACCATAAAAAATTGGCTATGATACATTCCAAAACACAACCATAATTTTCTCATGAGACCTACCAATTAATCGAGGGTTTATAGAGGGACCATCCTGACATATACAGAGTAATATGAATTACGCATATGAAAGGGGTAAAACATTACAATAATAAACGTTCGTGTTAAAAATATAAAATAGAATTTCAATACTTAAGCCATATTCTATTTATGGTATCAAAATAGGACATAAATAATGAAACATATCATAAAACTACCAATAAAATATAGAAGATTATATCATAATATAATATCATGAATTAAGATTAAAATCGATAAAGGATATTGACATAGATGAAACTCACATAACAAAATAATTAACTCTTTTAGAAATATACCTTTTTTAATTTGAAACCATTTGAAATCCTGCATAATATTAAATGAAAAATTATCCTTTGAATATAACCTAGTAAAATTGTAAGAAAATATTCAAAATTTTAATGCATCATAATGGAGTGAAACAACCAATCACACTGTATATGTGAAAATAACACTATTTCTTTAATATTTTGAAAATTTCATATATTACCTCATTTGCAAAACAAGAAAAAGATTCCATTCAAAAAAATTATTAAAAATTAATCATTTGTATAAATAACTTTCATAAATATTAAAGGAATATAAATATTATTCTGAAATACAAGTATAAAAACCATGTATGTGGGGGAAAAATATGTCCCCATAGATACTTACGAATAAACAATCTCAGATAAAAATGAGATTTCAAAATTTATCCTTACCTTGTACTTTACATTAGTATAGGGTATGTTGATATCTTATATAATGGTTAAATATTGTCAATAAATTATACCAGAACAATATATATATTTATTATATCCTATATGATCCTCTTATTTCATTTTGTTAATAATATTTTAGTATTTCTATTATTTCAGGTGTCATATGCTTTGTTTTCTTATGAATATTTTATTACGTATGACATGTTTCCAATGCATATGATATTTTTTATTCAGAAACATAATTATATTAAGTTATTAAATATTATATTTCCTTATCATATGATATGTATTTACATTTTTAAGGGTCAATGTGGTCAATTATTGTCATCACGTCGTGGAGACGTTAGGTCGTACGTACGCACAAGCGACAATATCATTCCTTTCATTGTTAAAGGATATAAAACTGCATGGTATATTTATTATATAGGATAATAATATAGTCATATTGATTAGTTATTACTATTATACAAATCATTTTACCCATAAAACTAATATAATATTCAATAACATATTACACCAAGAAGTGGATACGGTAAGTCGTACGTACGCATTCATAGTGATATTATAATTTGTAGGATTGATTAAATGATGAATTTGGGTATCCCATGATTATAATAACATCTAAATATATTTAGGATACTGAATTTAATACCTAGGTATTGAATAAATATATAAATAGGATGTGTAATATGGAAAGAACATTGATAGAAGAGATTAAAGAATTACCTCCTCAATGAGTGTCTCCTTTTGATATGAACAAAAGGACTCCTTCAGTTAGTTTTCATCCCAATGGGGTGGCCTTTTGGATTATGAAATGGAGGTTGGGAGCATATGTGTATCAGGGTTGGCCTATTTAAAGGGCTTCGGTGTTGTGAATTAAATGGTTGGAGATATTCCCTTTTATAAGATAGTTGAGGGGAACATTAAGAAATGATTTAAATATAAATGTATTAGAAATTTATTTTCTATTATTAATAGTTCAAGAGTGATTTATTTCTAGGAAATATGTGGTTGGTTTGAAATACCCACAACCTATTGTTTTTAGAAAAGTATAGGTCACAAATTTAAGCATATATTTTGGCATTAACCTTTAGTTAAATAAGTTAACTCGAACCATTTATTCTTGTATTTTTATTATTTGTAGTTCATATAGTTACTGTAAATTTCCAAGAGAGCCTCAAGTGGAAAATTAATGACAAATATAAATTCATAACAACATGATTCCTTAAAAAAATTACTAACTCAATGCTAACATGTGAATGTTGTCCAAAAATTTAATTTATGGAATCAAAAATATCAAATTACATTTATTTTAATATTTTTAATATCAATTATTTTAGTCAATCATTAGTAAGGTAATCACCACAGCATTAATGTGTTTTAAATAAATTTATTCATTTAATATATTAATATTATTAAAAACCCATGATTTATTAAAACTTTGTATATTTCCAATGAATATTTATAGTCATTGATACCAGTTAAAAATCCACATATTAAATTGTTTTTGTAAAAGATACAAGATTGTTCTATATTTCTTATTACTTTAAATTATGTTTTATAACATATCATTATAACATGAATGTGGCACCCAAACAACCATGATTTCCATTGGAGTGAAACATGACTACTAAGATGGTATGAGGGGTGAACTCATACTACTATGATGGACATGGTAGTGAACCATCACTACTATGATGGTATACAGAGTGAACCCATACTACTAAGATGATATTGAAAGAAATTCCATGGATAATATGGAAAATATTATGTGCTTATGTGTTTTGCACATTTTCATGCCACACTCTTTTGTTATTATTTCATAGATTAGGACATTTACTTCATTTTAAATAATGTACTGTGAAATTAAAAGAATTATGTATTGAATCTTGTATATAATCATTCATATGAGAGTTATTATCTTCTATTTTCATGATCACATTCTCATACGCTTATCATCGTTTTAATTCTTACTTGTCTCCCTTGTTTACCCTTATAGAGCATTTGAGCTCACCCCTTTTTATGTTTCCTTCTCCAAGTTGTGATGATATGTATTATGTTTGGCATGTCTAATAAGGGTTCATGTCAAGAATAAACTAGTGGTATATAATTTACCTCACATATTTATTAGTGTTTATGATTCAATGTTTCCAATGGAATTATACCACCTATGTTCATTGGGAATCTTATATTATTATTTTTATGTATTCGAAAAAAGTAATGTAATGTTAAATTTGAAAAACAAAAAGTTGTTATATGAGACCTATGATTTAAAATTTTAATATAATTTTATGATATATATTTTTTATCACGGTAAATAAAAACCATTTATAATAAATTCATGTAATCAAATTAAAATATTTTTTACCCAAATCAACTGTTGATGATTAAAAATTATCTATATGCTATAATGAGTTTAGTAACTAATTTTCATGGAATTAATTTATTTATCACAAAATTAATAAATTATGTGAGGATTTCATATCATTCTAAAAATGAATTCCACCATAATAATCATATAATAAATGGGATAACTGAATGATTTTTTTTAAAAATAACAGAAAATTTTAGTTCTATAATTTTTTACATAGGTTTTATTAGTTGAAATAATGTTTTAAAATTCATAATATCATTAATTGAATAAATTCCTTATTAATTTAAATGTTATTTTTCATCATGGTCAGTATTTCATAATGAAAAAACCTAAAAAGGTCATATCATTTATGAAAATATTATTTTAGGACTAAAATTATATTTCTAGAGGAAATTCAAAAATTCATAATAATTAATTTTTGAATTTATGAAGTAAAAACTTTAATTTTTTTATATAATATTAAATTTATAATAATTATATATTTACATAATAATATATTATTAAAATTTTTAAAATTAAAAATAGAAATCTCCAATGTTGACTTTTATTTTATATATATATTTTATAATGATAATAACATTTAATAGTTTATAATTATAATGTTCATTTTAAAATTTTTAACAATGTTTTTATAATATGTTTTAGTTTTAATATAATTGGTGTAGTGTGTACCATAGGTTATAAAAATTATTTAATTTGGAGAAAATATTATTCCACACTACTAAAGTGGTATAATTTCCCCTAGAAATAAATTGTATCCATGAATTTTTAATTATTAGCAAAATTAAAATATTAAATGTTTCATATAATATTTACATAAATTTTGGTTTAATTTTTTATGTGGTTTCATCCAAAATATCTTCTGTACAACTTATTAACAAATTTTTTATTTATTAATACGAATACATCAATTTTTCATTTTTTTAGTATTTTTGATAAATACCCGAATTTTATTGGAGTAATTTTTAATAGGGATTTTACACCCATAAATTAATTAACATGTGATCACGGGTTGTCCTTTAGATGTTATTTTCCTATATTGGAAATAATAATTGTCAATAGAGCTAATATATACCAAATACCACATAAAATATGAATAAATTATTCATAATAGAATTTCACATGGGAAAATAACTATACATATCGATTAACGATGTGTTATATACATGGGATATTTTAATTTTTACAGTATAATTTTTCCTTAACAATTCAATATGTATTCAATAAGTTTATAATTTTATTAATTAAGTAAAAATTATAAATTTAAACGATTATATTGAAAAGTAATATAATAAAACTCCCATATTTATATACTGGGATATTATTGTTCATCATTCACATCATTGATAAAGACCACATTCATAGTTGTGGTTACGTTGGGTTTATATTGTTCCCCTGTTCTAAGAGGCCACTGATGCAAATTATCCTCATTTGTATAGGGTTAAGTCATAAATTCATATAATAAATGTAATCATTTCAATTGAATAATTGGGAATTATTCAATATCAGTTAATTTATATTCGTCATTATATCTCTTCTACAATAATGAATGATAGATAATCATTTAAAACATTAAATGTGATACCCCTAAATTCTAATCGAATAAAAAAAATTTCAATAGAATTTGTGACTTGAAAAACCTATCATTATAAAGAATATAATACCCCATGATTTTAAATTTTCTATTTTATAATACATTTAATTTCTCCAATAGATTTTGATACATGAAATTATTATTTTCTTCAACATCTTGTGTAACACAGAAGACATAATTTTAACAAACATTATTATAATAATGATACTATTAGTTAAATTGATATTTATATTATAGAAAATTTCATTGTGAATATGAATACAATTAAATAAAATATTAAAATATCTATCTGAGATATTTTTTTAGTTATTTATTGATTTCCAATAAAAAGTATTCATTTAAAGAAAATTACAATATTTTCTGAATAACCATATTTTTTCTTAATGAAGGTTTAGTCAAGCATTGCACACCTAATTTAAAATTGATTTATTTAATTTTTGGAAAACATATTTTAAGATCAAAAATTATTATTTTTAAATATGAATATCGAAATTAATATACGGGGAGTACTTATATTTTTAAAGATAATTCATTGTAATTGAATTACTAAAATTTATGAATTTTAATTTAAAACATCATTTTCATTAAGAAATTATAATGTAAAACTATATTTTTAAATTCTTTTAATTTAAAATTATTTCATTTTTATATCAATTATAATATTTTAGGTTATAGTATTAATTTTTATGTGGAATTTTTATATGAAAATGATATAATCTGTTAACCATTTTCTATTTAAATACTCAATCTCTCTTTATGTCAACCTGGTTAATTATAAATTAAATTATGCCACATATTTAAATTTAATGGAAACTAATTTATTAAATAATTGAAAAAATAATAATTTTTAATTTTTAATATGTTCATAATATTTTTTGACTAAAATAAATAGTGAAAACTGTAAAAAATGATTTATAGGGGGGTTCTACTAAGAGGATGAGGGATAAAAGTGATTTTAAACATGTAAACAATCCATTTTATGAACATATACCAACCATATGAGTAAAAACCCAGATATTTAGTGGAAAAGTTTTCCATTAATTCATGGATATTTTATGAGTCCGCAGTTTCTGACGTTGCGCGATTCTGAGGACCAGAGTGTCAGGAAAGATCCGTCGAAGTTTTGTTAAGCTTAAATTAACTCACATATTAAGTTTTCCTGAAAAAGTAGAATAACTCTTAAATGGTTACTCATATCCGAAATCTAAGGCCACCGTTGCACTCAGGATGATCGGTTTACCATAGGCATGACTTATGTTTAGTCAGCACAGGCCTCCTATGAGAAAACCATAAAATTGCATAACCATAAATAAAATGATTAAATAAAGGTAATTTTTTTCAAATTTTTATAACTCAAAATGGTAACTCATATTAAAACTCCGAGGCCACCGCTTAACTCATGAGGTTAGGCTTTCTTTAAGCAGATACTAAATTGGGTCGATGAGGGCCACCATAGAATGTTAGTTTTTTTTCCGTAAATAAAATAATTAAGTGACCATTAAATTATTGTTAAATTTATAACATTTAAATAGTAACTCAGATTGGAAATGTGAGGGTACACTGGGTTCGTTGTGGTGTGATTCAACTAGGTAGAGCCTAACCTCAAATGGCATGGGTCGAGGGTGGCTGGTATTAATGTTCCGATCTTTTTTTCGGGTTTGTTCAGCAAACGTGCCAGCGGCGTTTTATATATTTTGAACCGGTGCTCGGAATTGAAATCTGATGGCACCGTATAACTCACAGCGTCAGTATTTTCATAGTGAGACCTTCACCCACAGTTGCGTTCTAACAAGAACTGAAGTAAGATTTTTATGGTTTTTAATTAAATTGATTAAAAATAAAGTGTTAAATTTATTTTTATTTTCGTGGTTGAAGCCTCCAAGGGGAGGTTAGAGGTGGGGGACACCACACCCAAACCTCCCATGGGAGGTTATGGTGGTGGGGCCCACAAGATCAAAACCTCCCTTGGGTGGATAATTAAGGTGGGGTCCACCCAACCCCATTTATGTGGTGAAACTCTCTACCTTGACCCATCAATTAAGCATGCCAACCCATGAAATTAATTAACTAGAGTCTATCACATAATTAATTGGCAACATTTTGAATTCATTTTAATTTTTTCTAACCATTAAAATAATAGATTGTCTATTATTTCATTTGGTTGGAACGCTTCATAGTTCTTTTGGAAGACTCTCGGAGAACATCATTCTTCAAACTAAGAATGCCCCTCTTCACTGAAGAATGCCATATTCGATCTTAAACCATGCCAAAAGAGAATGTGACATCCATGAATAACTCCGACGTCTTTCTGGACATCATCTCCTCCGAAAAATTTCTAATGCACAATCTTGACAATTGCGAGTGTGTGATGGACACGGCGAATGACGAATCGACACTCGCATTTTTCCCGTGTCCCTATAAACGATCAACGAAGATTGAGGTAGGGGATTTGAGTTATTTTATTTATGGGTTATAACCTCTATTGTTCAATTATTGGATTAAGAAATGCCAATTGTTATCACCATGATAAGAAGGGATCAGACCGCATGAACATGGCCTTACCCTCCCCTTTGGTTGTTCATGATTATTGAAGACGGAGGCGAACCGCGAAGAAACCAGAGGTGCAAGGCCGTCAAGTCACCACAATAGTGTGGCACCGACGTGATGCACAAAGAAGGAGAGATGTGGCGGAAGGAGCGAATCACTGTCACGCCGCAGATAAATCCATCGGGTCGCGGCCAGGCTGTGTAGCGGTGGAGGCAGCGAGGCGCAGTCGCGCCACACAAAGCAGTAGAAGGCCATGGCCAGGGCGGGTCATGGAGGTGGAGCATAACCGCGGCCCCGTCACGCCACTGGGGAGGGACAGGGAGCAGCCAACATGGGGCCGACCTCCAGTGACATGCAACCAGCTGGCTGCTCGGCCAGCCAGACAAAGCGGGACCACCCGGGTCATGCGGCTCACCAAAACAGGAACCTAGAACCAGTCTCTTTGGATCAAAAAATTGGGGGTGCGACCCCCCCTCCCACGCGTGGCCAGCCAGGAAACGTCTGCCAGCTAGCCGAGTCATCACGGGCCGGGCCGCCTCGGTTCGGGCCACCCTCGTGTTGGGATGCCCCTTCGGGTCGGGCCTCACCCTCGCTTCGGGCTGCCCACTCGTGACGAGCCAACCATGCGGGACGAGCCGCCAACTTGGACCGGGTCAGACCCGCGGACTGGGTCAGACCCCGGTTCAGTCCGGCCCTGTACCCACTATGGCCCAATTACACCTTTTAGCCCACATTTTGGGGCTACGGGTGTCCGAACGACGAACCGTCTATGGCGACAGAAGTCTTAGAGTAGGAAATGTTTTTTGGAATACCCCACTTGAGGTTTCGATGCAGTTGGGGTATGGCTGGGTTGGTTTGAACCTAAAAACCAACCTGTCCCTTGGAACAGAAATGCCAATAACACACAGATTGAGCGTCTGATTGACGCGCCGTCTTTTGGGTTGGGTTCCTTATGATGAGAAGAAACTACGGTATACATCAACTCAAGGCTAAATTGTAGTTTATGTATTGACACATGGCTCGAGGAGCGGACCCTCTCAGAATCGAGCGTGGTGTGTACAGGAACCCTATGGCTGACAACGATGATATTGGACCTGGATCCTCCATGTAATCGATAGTGACTAGACTGGACCTGGATCCTCTGTGGGTTCGATAGTGACAAGATTGGACCAGGATCCTCCATGGGTTCGACAGTGACGTGACTAGAACTGGATCCTCCGTGGGCTCTACAATGACGAGACTAGACCTGGACCCTCTGTGGGTTTTACAGTGAAGAGACTGGACATGGATCCTCTTTGGGCTTGACAGTGATGATATTGGACCTAGATCCTCCGTGGGATCGATAGTGATGAGACTGGACCTGGATCCCCAATGGGTTTGACAATGACGAGACTGGACCTGGATCCTCTGTGGGATCGACAGCAACGACTTTTTTACTGAGATCCAACCTAGGATCGACAGCTTGGATAGATTGTTGATCTAGTTTTCTTCATATATCTACCATTAGAAAGTGAAAGATTATTCAGTGGATAAAACTAATCTACTCTTACTCTCTTTTATGTTGTTTATACCTGGTGTGAGCTGAGTCATTACCTTCATTTTTAACTCATATATGATATGTGTACTCTTGACGACTTAGGTATATGTATGGGAATATTACTAAATAAGTTTGGATATTTCTTTGTGATGTTTCGTCATGGATGTTTTCTGGTGAAGCCCATGTGGCTTTCTTCTTTGAGTTGTACCTGTGGGATATACCTAATGTTGTACTTTCTTTGTGGAGGGTTTTTTACACCTGTGGAATAGTTTGTTGTTGGGCTCAAGAGTTGGGTTCGGTTTTTTATTGGTAACTTAGGTATATGTATGAGAATATACCTATGTAATGATTGTTGATACTTTGTGATTGTATCTCCCTACTGTGGTTTATCCTTAGTTGATTCTGGAAGACCTTCTAGAGGGCTCGGGGTCCCCTACATAGTATTGTTATACTCACCCCTGCAAGAGCTTCGCCCAAACCTTGTTGTGTTCTGTGGAGAAGACGATCAGCAGTGATTGGGGATGAATGTGACAGATGGGAGGATGCTCGAAGCTGGACTAGACGGGACATACCTCAAGGATGATTTGTTCGAGTTTTGTACCTACCGTTCAGATAGGATTCCCCGACGGATGACCGAGGAGTTGTATTTATTTTTATACTTGAACTAGTAATTGATGTTCAATTGGGTTTGTATAATGACCCACCTACATTAAACACACCATTATTTTCTATATTAGTACTTGTTCCTTATACTGCTTTTGTTCAGACTGTGTGTGTTATAGGTTTAATGGAAATGCCTTCCCTTTTTATCAGGGATTCGCCTTTGGTGCTAGTCGCCAGCCCATGGAATATGGAAGGTGGGCATGGGGTAATCATGGAACGGGCCCCGAGGACATTTCGTCACAATATATCTTATAAGATCTAAAATTTTCACATTATTCATTATAAAATCTTTGGTATGATTGAATTGTTTTTGAAATTTACACATGTTCCACACACATAACTTATAATATCCACGCACATCCTATCATCTTCACAAATTCAAAGCAAATTTGTTCATCAAATATATCATCAAATTATTTCCCAAATTCACGCCCAATATCTTACAATCCTTATTTTGTTCATTAATAAATACTTTAACAGATATAATGAAATCCAAAGGTGAATTCTTGAAGAATAGGTAATGTTTTTGAATGAGCATCTTTATTTTACAAATTTCTCTACCCACCTAAATAGATATTAAACCATGATGATATAAAAGATAATTATAATCCATTTAAAATTATTTTTTATAATAATTATTATATCTAAAACCATATCCACATCTATCGAATGGTTTATGAAATCATCGTTCTTGTATAGGGCGGAGCACAGTTTCGTGAACTTATATGGTTCCTTTTTCATTTCCAACTCTCATTAATGGGTATATTGATGGATATAATTGGTATATATATATATATGATATTCATAACATATTTATACTTTTATAGTGATTATAATAGATATTGTTTTTTAAATTCCATTCCTTAAGATATACGGAAATGTTGCATGTGTATATGGTGGACTACCATCTCCCAACACAATGTAATTTTTCATTAACAAATGCTTGACATGTATGTTGCTAATGATTTTATTAATGATTATATGTTATATAAATGAAATAATTATTATATTGTTGAAATTTATATCATTATGGAAGCATAATATATATATATTTCTTTCTTTCTTTATTTTTCTTTTCACTCATGTAATGGTTATAACATTGTTTATGTCTGTTTGGGATATCACCTTCATGAAGTGGTGTGATGCTATTTTCATTATCACAAAAAAATTCGGATATATAAATATAATTATATAATATAATATTTATTTTATTTTATCATTATATAAATTACTTAAATTACTTACTTCCATTCCATAATGATCATTGAATATTGTAAATGTTAATCATCTGCATGAACGACATATTTTTCCCTTGATCGTAATGTACATCATTTTTCAAAACCATCTTACATGATTGTTCTTAATAATAAATATTATTTATAAATATGAAAAACATTTCATTGTTATTATTTTTGAGATGATATAACTGTATAAAATATTTAATAATAGGATCTTTTATTAAGAATCATGCATCAGAAAATATGGAAATTATCATTCTATCTAATGAAAATAAATAATTATTATTAATATTTGGGTGATAAGATGATAAAAAAATGATCGTATCTGATATTAAGTATTTTAATATGGTTTTGGATTAAGTTAGAAACACATTTAAAGCCATTATAGACTATTTTAATAAATCTTAAACCAAAATGAATCATTTAAGAATGGATTTCATCTCAATATCATTTCATTAAGGCATATTGTAATATTATGAGACTTATTTAATTTATGTTAGGTATATACAACACCTATAACACATAATATCATGAATAATTAATACTTAATTGTATTTTGAGTTACAATTTGAATTATTTGTTCTAATGTTATTCGAATTAAATGTAATCAACTCATAAATAATTTTATATCTTAATTTCTTTTCAGTTGGTTATATTACAACCTCATTGACATTGATATAAGGACCCAGCCTTAAAAATTACATAATATTGAATTAAATGAATAATTCACATTGAGGATATTTTCAGGTTTAGTGTTTTAGAGAATTAGGCCATAACTATTACATTTCAAAAAAATTACAAAGTAGACACTTGTACCCAGTATCCATTTTTTTACAAAACATAAACTCTTGAAAAAAAGAGTCATGTCTAGTTCCATGTTTAAGACAGAATGAATTTTCCTTCATCCCATCCTTGACCCTATTCCACATTATGTCCTATGAAAAACATTTCAAAAACATGGGATGAGCATAAAAATCTCACCAAGGGATACACAAAGAAGATAAACTTTAGTTTTTCAAAACAACAAGTAATCCATTAATACATTAACAAAAGTAATACTTTTCACCTTTATGAATTTGTAAATACACTTCACTGAATAGAAGATCATTACTTACCCTTTTGTATCCAAAAGATTACCATAAAACCCATATAAAGAACACATAACATATAATGGTAACATGGGACATAAACATACATAAATAGAATAACCATACAGTCGACTTCCACACATATCAAAAAATGGAATATCATACGGCCGACTTCCATACCCAATGCATTGGAGTTTCTAACGCGACCACCCGTCCTGGTGTTTACAGCACCACCCGTCATTTGGTTTTTCACGTAACCACCCATCAAATGTCCAAGTACCATTATAAAATCATATGACATAAAACAAATATAAATGAAAGAAAACATTTCTACATTTCAATCACAATATATCACATAAATATATTGAAATAAAAAATCCATTATCAAAACCATTTTCAGTACCAAAATACATAAAATATTATAAGGTAGTTATTTTCATTTAATAACATTACGACTTGTTGAGGAAGCCAAAGATAAAACAATACTTGTGGCGGCTGAAAAGGTCATTGTCACCGCTTACGTTAAAAGAAACAATCATTTTTTTCATTTAGTAAAATGCTTTGTAGAGAAATATTCCTTTTGAAATGTCAAGGGTGTTAATATAGCTTATAAAATACAGTCGTGTATTAAAACAAAATATGCCTCCATGAAAGGATATTGAGACGAAGTCCTTTACCTCGTGTCTGACTTGACTCGATCGTATTTTAATATCCTGAATAATAAACTAAAGATAATTTATACTTTCTTAAGATCCTTTTTAAAGTTTATTATTCCTCTTATATCACTAATTACCATGTTATAAACATTAGGTAATCATTTAAGTTAATAACATTCGTTTTGTCGATATTTGGCACTTGAGTCAAAAATGGACACTTTATATTTACATGTTGTCCATGTGGTCAATATTCCATTATATCCATAATTATATTCATGATTTATATATCCTATATATCACATATATCTAGTATATACATGTATTTATAATATTACATAACAATTAGAGGTATGAAATGAAATGCATCGTTCATGGAGACGGTAAGTCGTGCGTACGCATGAACGCTACTTTAATTTATATTTCATATTTTAATGGAAATAAAACATAATTATACATAGGTATGTCTTAATTCAAGTATAATATCATATATAATATCATTAAAACTATCCTTTATACATCCCACATAAGGCATTAACGAGTCACATCACTTTAAGGGGGCGGTAGTCCGCACTTCCTCAAATGAGATTATCGTATTTACCCACTATGGAAACCATAAAGGCTTGATATAATTGGGAATTACAGATTCATAATGAAATAAAAAAAATAATATATATCATATATAAATACATTTCAATCATAATTTCCACCATGAGAGGTGGTAATATGTAATTGAACAATCATCGTTTCGTGAGGTGTTAGTTTTCAATCTAGAGAAACATTATGTTCTTCATCCATTAAATGGAAGTGTGTGTATGTTTAGTTTTAATACTTCTTATAAAAACATCCTATTTTATTGAGTATACTTGGGTTTTTACAAAATAAATAAACAAAATGATTTTAGGGGTTGGAGAAGTAAAATAAATGAAAATAATTCAAGAGAAAGCATTACCTTTAATTTGTGTAACTCCTTTGGTTTGAACCAAAAGGTATTCTTCAAGTGCCTTCTACCTAATGTAAGGCTTCTAGTGGTAGAAGAGGGATGAAGGGAGATTAATTGGGAAGAGTTTTGATGAGACAAATGGTTTGAGATGTGTGTGGAATTGGTTAGAAGTGGTCTCCTTTTATAAGGGGAGGAGAGGATCTTTAGGAAAGTGTGAAAATATTATTTTATAATATAATGATATTTGATTTCTAATGGTCCAAAAATCATTATAGTCTAATATAAGATGAGTCATGGTATAACTAAAATCATACAATCAGAATTTTACATTTTTATATTTTAATCATTATAATGTTATTTATTTAAATCATTTATTAATGGGATAAATACTGCATCACTATTGTGTCATAACTAATTTACTCTATTAGATGCCTAAAAATTATTAAAAAAATACCATAATATAGAAAATATTTTTAAATTTCCATATAATATTTATAGTCGAAAATAAGACTTATATAACACCATATAAAAATTAATCACTAAAAGTTCTTTGTTAATGTCAATTTTGTCTTCACATTAAATTAATTAATCTAAATTGCCATTATCAATCCCATGTGGCTCATTGGGGTCCAAAAATTGACCCACAGATACCGATGGTCATAAATGACTCAACCAATAAGGTTTGGAGAAGAGTTAAAGAAATTTTTAATTATTATAATATTCTTTTTACCTTGAATTACCTTATTTACCTTTAACAACGGTAAATAAAAGTCAAAAATTACTACTCAGTAAAAATTAATTTCATCTTAATGAACCACAATTTAAATCTTGATAACAACCATGTATGTCGAATTTTTGAAATTCAATTCATAGTAGTGTTAAATTTTCAATTAAATGAAAAAGTCAGTTTTTTTAACAACCACTAAGTGGTTTCACTATTCATCAAAAATTGTATTTTTCAGAAACATACCAAAAATTCAGCCTAAGCTAAATTTGATATTCCAAATTAAAAAATGATTTCTATTTTTTAAAATTCAAAACATAGAAGTGGAATTGATTATTTTTAAAATAAATTCACGCTGTCAAAACAAAGAGCGTGTTTTTAAGAATTAATAACTATCAAAAGCATGATACTTGTTTATGTCCAATTTCAAAGTGGAATTAATTCCAATGACCAAAATTGGATTAAATGGAAAAAATGTATTCTAATTACACTTTAAAACCAATTAAAAATATAATCTAAAAATATAAATAATTTAGATTAAAACAAAGTTTTGAATTAAAGTAAAATATTTTCACTATTCATTAAAAAGTGAACTTTATCACAAAAATACCATAAATTTAAACAATATAAATTTTGATGTCCCCATTATAAAGAAAGATTTTTTATGGTCTTGTATAATGTATTAATGTGAAAATAACTTGATATAGAAAGGTTTCTCCATTAAAAGGTGATAAATCAGTCATTTAATGTAAATTATGATTAAAATTAGATTCATTACTATTTTAATCCTCTAACATTTTATTGGATAATGTAAATACATTTATGAGTCATGTATAATCATATTTTAGTTAGTATCATTCATTATCTCCAATAAAATAGCTATGAGTTAACTACCATTTAATATAATAATATTATATTATTAGTATGCAACGTAAGATTCCAATGAAACCCATTGTTGTGTATCGAGTACGATATCAAACATAGCAACACTTTTGAAGTAAAATTAATATTTAATTAATAAATATTAATAAGTATAAAAATATCTTATTCTTCAATTACTTGGGATGTTACATCATTCCTCCCTTTTGGAAATTGCATCGTCACAATTCTTATTCACTTATCAAAATAATTGGGGGTATTAATCCATCATTGAATTTTCAGATTCCCACATTGCCTCTTCAACCATATGGTTTTTACACAAACCCATTACCTGGTAAATTAACTTATTCTACAACACTTGCTCTATATGGTCAAGAATCTGAACTTGTTGTTCTTCATAAGAGAGATTATCTTCCAACTGAACTACCTCTGGGCTCAAAACATGAGATGGATCTGGCATATACTTTATCAACATTGAAACATGAAAAACATTGTATACCTGTGATAAACATGATGGTAAAGCCACTCTATACAAAAATGATCCCACTTTCTCCAGAATTTCATAAGGTCCAATGATCCTCGGACTAAACTTTCCCTTCTTACCAAAACGCATCACACTTTTCTATGGAGAAAATTTGAGAAAGACATTATCACCTACCTCAAAGGAAATATCCTCTCTCATGTTATCTGCAAAACTTTTCTGTCTGCTCTGAGCTATTCTCATGTGCTTCTGAATCAACTGAACTTTCTATTCAATCTCTTCTACCAATTATGGTCCCATCAGCTTCCTTTCACCTACATCATCCCAAAAAGCTTGAGTTCTGCACCGTTTTCCATATAATGCCTCAAATGGAGAAATCTGTATACTACAATGAAAACTGCTATTATAAGAAAATTCAACCAAAAAAGGTGTTGGTCCCAACTTCCCTGATAATCTAGTTAACAAGAACGTAGCATATCCTCCAAGGTATGTATTGTTCGTTCTGACTGCGCATCTGATTGCGGATGAAAAGTTGTACTGAAATTTAATTCAGTACCCAATGACTTCTGAAGGCCTTTCCAAAAGTTAGAAGTAATCCTGGGATCACGATCAGATACAATGGAGAGGAGAAATCCATGCAACCTGACTATCTCTTTAACATACAACCGAGCAATTTGATCTAGAGACAAAGTATCTTGAATAGGAAGGAAATGAACAGATTTAGTCAATCGATCAACTATAACCTAGATTGCATTATTACCTCGAGATGTCTTTGGTAATCCCACAAAGAAGTCTGTGGATATATTTTCCCATTTCCACTCTAGCACTGGTAGGGGCTGAAGCATCACATTCAGTAACTTCCACTCTGCTTTAACCTGCTGAAAAGTCAAACACTTCACTAGTAAAATCAGCAATATCTCCTTTCATTCCATCCCACCAGTAATACTATCGAATATATTTGTACTTCTTAGTACTACAAGGATGAACTGAAAACGGAGAACTATGAGCATCACATAACAACTCATTCTTCAACTGTGAATCACAAGGTACACATAATCTCTTCCCAAATCTCAAAACAAAATCATTATCAATTTTAAATTCAGGCAACTTACCCTTCTGAAGAAACTCTACCTTTTTCTGCAACTCACTATCGTCCTTCTGCGCTTTCTTTATTCTGTCTGATAGAGATGATCTCACTGAAACCTGAAAAAAAAAACAGTATAATTTCCTGCAACAACAACTTCTATGCCAAATTACATCAAATCAAAAACCATAGGATCTCGTTCCAAATACATCATGGCTAATGAAGCATTACTTTTTCGAATCAAAGCATCAACCACTTTATTTGATTTTCCTAGATGATAAATGATTGTGCAATCATAATCCTTGATTAATTCCAACCATCTCCTCTGTCTCATGTTCAATTATTTTTGAGTTAATATATACTATAAACTTTTGTGATCAGTATATATTTCACACTTCACTCCATACAAATGATGCCTCCAACTTTTTAAAGAAAAAATAACATCAGCTAATTCCAAATCACATGTAGGGTAATTTAACACATGAGGTTTTAATTGACGTGAAGCATAAGCAATTACCTAATCATTTTTTATTAGGACACATCCAAGTCCTTTCAAAGAAGCATCACTGTATATAACAAACTCACCATTTTTGGATGGCTGTTCAAAAACTGGAGGATTCACCAATCTCATTTTCAATTCCTGAAAATAATCATCACATTCTTTTGTCCATGTGAAATTAACACATTTTTGAGTTAACTTCGTCATTGCACTATATAACAATGAAAAATTTTCAACAATCCTCCAGTAATAACCTGCAAAAAATAGAAAACTACGGATCTCGGTCATTTTTGTGGGTCTTGGACATTCATCAATAACTTTTGTTTTAGCTAGATCAACAGTTATGCCAATTTTGAAACAATGTGACCAAGAAAATAAATTTGTTGTCATTAAAACTCACACTTTCTGAATATCCCAAATAGTTTCTTTTATTTTATGGATTTCAAGACAAACCTTAAATGACTTTCATGTTCTTCCTTACTTTTGTAAAAAACCAAAATATCATTAATGAAAAAAACCCAAAACTTATCCAAGAACTCATGGAAAATTCTATTCATAAGATCCATGAATACGGTAGGTGAATTGGTTAACCAAAAAGGAATAAATACAAATTCATAATGGCCATATGCAGTACGAATCATAGTCTTTGGAACGTCTGATTCCTTTACTTTTAACTGATGGTACACCAACCTTAAGTCAGTCTTTGAAAAATATTGAGCTCCCCGGAGCTGATCAAACAAATCATCTATATGAGGAAATGGATACTTTTTCTTAATAGTTATGTTATTCAATGCTTTATAATCAATGAAAAGTCTCATTGAACCATCGTTCTTTTTAACAAACATGACAGGAGAACCCCATGGTGATGTTCTAGGTCGAATGAACCCTTTATCTAATAACTCCAGCAATTGCTTCTTTAACTCTAAATGTTCAATTTCCTCCATTCGATAAGGGGGTTTTGAAATTGGTTAAGCATCAAGAACTAAGTCAACAATAAATTAAATTTCCCAATTAGGTTATATACCAGGAAAATAATCATGAACAACATCAAGGTACTAATTTACCAATGTCACATCATTAACCTAAACAGTTCATTTTTTTTAACAAAATGTGCATTGTAAAATTAATTTCCATCTTTTAGTAGTTTCTCAGCTTCCTGATAAGTTATTAACAGCAAGGGTTCATTTTTATATACAAACTGAAAATCATTCTGAAAAGAAACATCTTTAGCTCTACATTAAATCTTATCATGATAAATAGAAATCCATTCCATGCCCAATATAACATCAAACTCTACTAGAGGAAAAACAATTAAGTTTACAGGTAGATTCTTTCCACACACAAGGACATGAATGTTCTTATGTTTTCATTTTGTCTCAAAATTTCCTCTAGGTGTTTTTACCGTAAGTTCAGTATTCATATCATGAGGTTGAATTCCAAATTTACTAGAAAACTTCTCAGAAATTAAAGAGTGTGTAGAACCTGAATCAAACAACACATTTGCATAAACTGAACAAACAAATAGTGTACCTGATACTACTTTGATTGATGGACGAAAATATGTTGAAGTAGTTACAAAGGATTTCACCACCCCTTTTTGCTTGTAGTCTGGATGGTTTCCCTTTGTTGAGTACTTATCTGGACACTCATTCTCATAATAACCAATTTCATTACACTTAAAACATCTTACCGATGGTTTTTCATTGACTGTTTGATCCTCTTCTTTACAGTTACGATCATAATGAACAGACTTACCACACCGGAATCACTTTCCAGACATTGATAAACATTATCCAGGAGGATTTTTACCACACTTCCCACAAGTTGGATGTTTAGTTTTCTTACCTCTAGGATTCTTTGATGAATTCTTCCGCTTTTCCTGCCAACTGGACCTCTTATTTTGTTGTTTTTCAAATAACACTTGATCATCAGAAAACTCCATTTTTAGCTTCTCTGCACATCGAACAAGTTTTTCATAACTTTTAAACACAAGAGAGGCTAATTCTCTTCGATATCATGGATTTTTTCCTGAGAAAAATCGATTTATCTTACAATCAAGATCTTAGATGAAATTTGCTGCATACCTTTCCAGTCGAGTGAACATTTCTTCATAAGTGGCCACTAAGCCACCCTCCTGCCTCAATTATATAATTTTTTTCTATCCAAAGATGATCCACATTAGGAAAATATTTCTCTAGAAACATACCTTTGAATTAATCCCAAACAAGAGAATAAATCTCCTCACTATCCCTGATATTTTTAACTTTCGACCATCACTGATTAGATTCACCTTCAAAATGGTAAACAATGAGACTATCCTTTTGATGTTATGAACATCCCATATCCTCGAAAATCTTTTCCAATGCTTTAATCCACCCTTCTTCTAGCACAGGGTCGGATGATCCTCTTAATGATGGGGGATGTTTCCTCATGAAATGCCCCACTACTGACATGTTCCTCTGCGGTTGATCTGTCTGATCTCAATCATGATTACCACTACCATTTATAGCCTGAGTCAACTGTTCCATCACTACAACAAACTGTTCAGATCTGATTCCGACCATCTCGGGTTGTTGATTTGGAAGGTTGTCATATTCTTGATGTTGTCCCGACATAGCTTCCATGTTTCCCCTCCAGAAAACCATTATGAACACAAAAGTATCTTAGGCAAAGAAACAAGGTAATATTTAAATGCTACATGATCTCGATATTAACATAAATTACTTTATAGATATTAATTTAAACATATCATAACTCTTAATGTTATCTAAACCGACCTTTGATACAAAATATAAAGACCCTACCTTAAACATTACATAATATTTAATTAAATGAATAATTCACATTGAGGATATTTTCAGGTTTAGAGTTATAGAGAATATGGATGTAACTATTAAATTTCAAAAAAAAAATTACTTCAATCATTTTTTACAAAACATGGACTCTTGAAAAAAATGAGTCATGTCTAGTTCCAGGTTTAAGACAACATAAATTTTCCCTGATCCCATCCATGACCCAATTCCACATTATGTTCTATGAAAAACATTTCAAAAACTTCGGATGAGCATAAGAAGCTCAATAAGGGATACACAAAGAAGTAAAACTGTTAGTTTTTCAAAACAACATTTAAACCCTGACTACTTTAACATAAGTAATACTTTTTACCTTTATGAAGTAGTAAATACTCATCACTGAATAAAAGATCATTACTTACCCTTTTATAACCAAATGATTACCATAATACCCATATAAAGAACACATAACATATAAATGTAAATTGGGTCATAAACATACATAAATAGAATAACCATACTATCGACTTCCACACATATCACTAAATTGATTAGCCATATGGCCGACTTCCATACCCAATGCATTGGAGGTTATAACGTAACCACCCATCCTGGTGTTCACGGCACCACCCGTCATTTGGTTTTTCAATAACCACCCATCAAATGTCCAAGTACCATTATAAAATCATAAGATATAAAACAAATATAAATGAAAGGAAACTTTTCTACATTTTAATAACAATATGTCACATAAATATATTGACATAACACATCCATTAACAAAACCATTTTCAATACCAAAATACAAAAAAGATTATAAGGTATTTTTTTCTTTTAAAAACATTACGGCTTGTTGAGGAAGCCAAAGATAAAATAATACTTGTGGAGGCGAAAAAGGTCATTGTCACCGCTTACATTAAAATAAACAATCATTTTGGTCGTTTAGTAAAACTCTTTGTAGAAAAAGAATCCCATTAAAAATTCAAGGGTGTTTTAACAGAGTATAAAATAAAGTCGTGTATTAAAACAAAATATGCCTCAACGAAAGGATATTGAGACGAAGTCCCTTACCTCGTGTTCAACTTGACTCGATCGTTCTATAATATCCTGAATAATAAACTAAAGATAATTTATACTTGTTTAAGAACAATTTTCACGATTATTATTCCTTTTATATAACTTATTACCATGTTATAAACATTATGTAATCATTTATGTTAATAACTTTCATTTTGTCGATATTTTGCACTTGAGTCAAAAATGAACACCTTATATTTACAAGTTGTCCATGTGGTCAATGGTCCATTATATACAGAATGATATTCAAGATTTAGATATCATATATATAATATATATCCAGTATATACATGTATTTATAATATTAAATAACATTTAGAGGTAAGAAATGAAATGCACCGTTCATGGAGACGGTAAGCCGTACATACGCATAAACACTACTTTAACTGCTATTTCTTATTTTAATGGAAATAAAAAATAATGATACATAGGTATAATATAATTCCAGTATAATATCATATATAATATAATTAACACTATCCTTTATAAATCTCACATAAGACATTAACAAGTCACATCACTTTATGGGGGTGGCAGTCCGCACTTCCTCAAATGAGATTATCATATTTACCCACTATGGAAACCATAAAGAATTGATATAATTGGTAAGTACAGAAGAATAATGAAATAATATATATAATATATATAATATATAAATAAATTTCCATCATAATGGCCACTATGAGAGGTGGTAATATGTAATTGAACCATCATCATTTCATGAGGCGTTAGTTTTCCATCCACGGAAACATTATGTTCTTCATCGATTAGATAGAGGTGTGTGTATGTGTAGTTCTAATCCTTCCTATAACAACATAATAGTATATTGAAGATACTGGTGTTGTTATAAAATAATGATATAAAAAGATTTTAGGTTTTGGAGAGGTAAAATAAATGAAAATAATTTATGAGAAACTGTTACCTTTAATTTGGGCAATTCCTTTGGTTTGAACCAAAAGGACTTCTTGAAGTGCCTTCTGCCTAAGGTAAGGCTTCTAGGGGGTGGAGAGGGATGTATGGATCTTAATTGGGAAGAGTTTGTAGGAGAAAAAAGTCTTAAGAGCTGTGAGTAATTATTTAGAAGTGGTCTTATTTTATAAGGGGGAGGAGGGGCTCTTTAGGAATGTGTGAAAATATTATTTTATAATATAATGATATTCAGTTTCTAATGGACCAAAAATCAATATAGTCGAATATAAGATGAGTCCTGGTCGAAATAAAATCATCCAATCAGAATTTTACATGTTTTGGATAATATTTAAATCATTATAATCTTATTTATTTAAATATTTTATTAAAAATATAAATACTGCATCATTATTGTGTCATAAATAATATAATTTATTTGATATCTAAAAATTATAAAAATATACCATGATATAGGAAATCTTTTTATGTTTCCAAATATTATTTATGGTTTAAAATATGACTAATATAACACCATATAAAAATTTATTACTAAAATATCTTTGATAATGTCAATTTTGTCTTCACATTAAATTAATTAATATAAATTGTAATTATCACTCCCATGTGGCTCAATGGGGTCCCAAAATCGACCCAATGATGCCCACGGACATAAATGACTCAACAAATAAGATTTGGACAAGTGTTAATTAATTTTGAATTATTATTATGTTCTTTTTACCTTGAATTACCTTATTTAGCTTTAACCGTGGTAAATACAAGTCAAAAGTTACTATTCACCAAAAATTATTTTCATCTTAATGAACCAAATTTTACTTCTTGATAACAACCATGTATGTCAGATTTTTGAAATTCAATTCACAGAAGCGTTAAAATTTCATTTAAATGAAAAAGTCGGTTTTTTTAACTACCACTTAGTGGTTTCACTATTCATAAAAAATTGTTGTTTTTCAGAAAAATACCAAAAATTCAGCCTAAGATATATTTGATATTCCGAATTCAAAAATGATGTATATTTTTCCAAATTCAAAACATAGAAGTGGCATTAAATAATTTTAAAATTAGTTTCTACTGTCAAAACAAAAAGCGTGTTTTTAAGAATTAATAACTATCGAAATATTTTTATTAGTTTATGTCCAATTTCAATGTGAAATTAATTCCAACGACCAAAATTGTATTAAATGGTAAGACTTTATTCTAGATACACTTTAAACCCAATTAAAATGATAATATAACTACATAAATAAATTATATTAAAACATAGTTTTGAAATAAAATATATTATTTTCACTATTCATTAAAAAATGAACTTTATCTGAAAAATTACAAAAAATTACACGAAGTAAATTTTTATTACCTCATTGTAAATAAGGATTATATTTGGTAATATTTAATGTATTAAACTGACCAAAACTATATTTAAAAAGGGTTCTCCATTAAAAGGCGATAAATCGGCCTTTTAATGTAAATTATGCTTAAAATTAGATTCATTCACATTTTAAGCCTCTAACATTTTATTGGATAATATAAATAAATTTCACAATCATATATCATCATATTGTAGTTAGTTTCATTCATTCTTGCAAATACAAAGGGTAGGAGTTAACTACCATTTAAAATAATTATATTATATTATTAGTGTGCAACGTAACATTCCAAAGAAACCTGTTGTTGCGTATCAGGTACGCTATCGAACATAAAAACCCTTTTAAATTAAAATTTATATTTAATTAAAAAATATTAATATGTATAAAAATATCTTTTTCATCATTTACCTAGGATGCTGCAGTTGATAATATAATAATATGTGTATAATGAATTTGCACTAGGATTTGTTGTATTTAAGATTAATTAATATTTAATTACACATGATATATATAATCAATTAATTGGTTGATTCCCACTAAAATTTAGTGATCTTTGCATTGTTTGACATTATAATCTCATTTTAATAGTGATAATTTATTCATGAAATTAGATTGAGTTAATTTTTTTGATAAATAATAACTAAAAAATATCTTTTTATTGTTCTATGTATATTTGTGATATATTCAATAAATCATTCTGTTTTTACACTCATTGGTATTTATAATTTTAGAAAATTTAATATAAAAACATCTGACATCGCTTCTCTCTTCAGTCAGAAAAATATTTTTACATTCAAAACAATGTTTTTTAAAAATATTTCTATAAAATAATTTAAATATTTTAAAAGAGATTTATTAAAATAATATTTTTTTATGTTTAAATAGTTAAAATAAATTTTTAAATAGAATATTATATCATTTTCAAAATAAAAAAATTGTTTTGATTTTACTGAGAATTTGAAAGAAATCTTCTTAGTGTTTTCAAAACAAGGCACTATATTGTACATTATAATGTATAAAAGGGATGTTATTTAAAATTATTATTGAATTTAATGAATTAACCTATATCATGAATGTCACTATATTGATCCTTTCAAGGAATATTTATAATAGTATTTTTATAGGAAATGTTTTCAATGTTGATTTTTATGTTGAAGTATTTTAAAAATGAATTTCAAAAGGAAAAGAATATTTTCCAAAATTATGGTTACAATGATATTTTAATGGTACTGATACTAATTAATTAAAAAAATTTTCGTACTAAACTGCGTATATGTTAATACTATTCTTATTCATACTATATAGTATTTATGATTATTTTCACCAAGGATAGTGCTAAAATTATTTTCCCTATTTCATTTTGTAATTATTAATGACCCAATTAATTACTCACATTCATGTCATCAATAAACATTTAATTTCCTCTAAATAAACAAATTATTTCACTTGAATGAAGATATTTAAAAAAATATATATCATATTATCATATGGTGTTTACATTGAATGTTATTTTTTCATTTGGAGAAATATTTATAAATCATAATTCTTTTCTCAATATGGATAATTTATGATAAGGTGCATTATTTATGAATTAATCTAATTATATGATATATGATTATGTAATTATAAATGAAAAATTCAGGTTGGGTATTTTTTAAAAAAATTACATCATTGCATTTGTAGTCTCATAGGAAGAATCAGTTGGCTAGCAATAATTTAATGGGTTTTCACAAAATATTTATTAAACCATATTATGAAATTATTTAATGGTAATTGTTTCAAGTGCCTAGGAAAGATGAAGTCAAATATTTATTCATTGAATTAATTCAGATTTTAGTTATTATTATACATGATATTTTAGAAATAATAAAATCATTTCATTCACTTCATTCTTAGTTTTTGTATTTTGGTATTTTTTTTATTTATTCACATTACAATTTTTGTTATGCCTTTTAGAATTAATATGGACTATATATTGTTTAAATTGAATATTTTTCTAGACATTTTCCATTAAATTATTTATTATAGATAATTATTTAAAATTATTTCGTGTTCAATTTTTTACCCATCAATATTTTTCATTCATTGTTGAGGATTTTTCATTTATTCATGATTTATTCTGTTGTACTGAGAATTTGAGTTCACCATTAGATTGATTACATTCACCAAAATTTAATGAAGGTTAATAAACCTAAATATAGGTATAATATATTTGGAAAAAATTTATACGAACAAATTATTTTGTAATTTTTTAATTCCAATGTAATAGTTGTATCTTATATGTATCTACTTTCTCAATAATAGAATACTATTCAATCATTCATTATATGATTTCTTGTATCTTATACCAATGAAATAGAGGACTCAGAAGATCTGTAATACAATTATCAAGGTAACTATATTTGGTATTAGATGATGTTTAGTAGAATAATTGAGATATGAATTTAATATAAAATTGATTTCGAAATATTACCCTATAATAGAATTTGAGGAGAAGTAAAGAAGTACATCCCAATTATTTTTAAGGTATATATTATGTTTTTTTTATTTTATGAAAATAAATCCCATTATAGAAACTAAAAGTTGTTTTGGTTCGATAAAATATGTACCTCAGGAAAATTACTCAAAAAAATTCATTGGGATTTACCAAATCATCACGTAGTGCACAAAATATGGTCTTACTATATACCTGGGTTAAAACTCCCAGATTATATTCATATGATAATTTACATATTCTATAAAAAACATTCTGAACAATTTAAATAAGTGATGAAAATTAATTACTAAGGATAAATCCAATATTAATTAATTTATTATGATTAAATAAAACGGATGAACTTTTGGTGTTACGGTATTAAATAAATAAATTTTATAAGTATTTTTATAAAGGGTTTTTCTTTAATAAACATGAAATATATTAGGATTTTATTGACTTTTACAATTATTTATGTAATCATTTTATTAATAGTTATAGATCCCATTATGGATTATAGAGTTAAAGTTGTTCATAAATTAAATTTCATAAAGACCCATTTAAAAAATTTTATGGAAGGAATATAAAATCATGAAAAATATTCTTTAGATATTTATGGAAATACAACCCATTGGTTTAGAATATGTTTTAGTTGAAATGATATTTTAGGAATAATGCATTTAAATTTTATAGATATATGATTAATGTTATTGATAGACTTTAGGGTTAGTGATATATTTATTTACCTTATAATAATAGCCAAATAATATAACTACAGTTTGAGAAAAAATGTTTTTATTGAAAACCTTTGTAAAAATGGTTACATAATAATTGATTTAATTTCAATATTAGCCATTAAATTTTTTAGGATTTTTATTTAATTTATTTTAATATATTTTATAAATACGGAATCCTGCATGTAGTATTACAACCTGACATATCCAATATGGCCATAAATCATGGACCCATGACTAAAGAATGATAACTGTTTAGTGCCTACCAGTAGAGTATTATTGACCTGTTTAACATGTTATTAGTTATATAATTTGAAAAAAAAATTATTAATGTTGATACATTGGTGTTTCTTTTTATCTATAGAGATTAATATTTTATATTGGATAACTTTTTCTAACCATATTTATTTTGGAATATAGTTAGACATATATTTGAAGACAAGTTACTCATTTTTAGGCAATATGATATGTCAAAATTTAATTTTAGTTATTCAGGAATAGAAAAATATTTTTTGAATATTCATTTATTGGAGTAAGATATGAATTGAAAATTGATATGTGAAAAATAAACGAAAGAATTGGGTTATGAATCATCATTTTTGTTTATGAAATAATATAGCTCGACTAACCGATGTCATTAATTTTTCAGTTTCAGCATCTCAATGATGGGTATTATTATAGATGTAAATTATATATATTATATTTATAAAATTATAATACTTATAGGTTATGTATAACATATATATATATTTATATTTTATTCCACATAAGAAACAATAATTTCTCCTGTGTGTACGTCAAACTATAGCCTCACAAATTGATGTTATACTTCTTTCACAATCACTTCACCCTGAAAGTTTAAATGATAATGTTAGTTATTATATGTGATATAAATGACATAATTATGATACTAATAAAATATTTATCATTATTATAATAGAAAATATATCATTATCTTTCATTACTTTTATCTCACGTAATAATGATAACATCATTCATGTACGTGTGGACAACTGCCTTTATGAAGCACTGTTACACTCCTTTCATAACCTACCCATGTAAATGGTATATATAATAATATAATAAATTTTAATGATATTGTTATAACTTTGGAAATGTGAAATACTGCTTACCTACTTACCATAATTATTACTAAAAAATAAATATGTTACTCATGAATACTTATGACATGCAATCTTTATGATCTTTATGTACTCCATTTTTCATATCCATATATCCTGATAGATTCAATTATAAAATTTCTGTATAAATATAATATTAATTTCATGATTATTATTATATATATATTTGAAATATTTAATTTGAGAAATATAAAGTCCTTTTGTGATGAAACATGCATTAGAAAAAAAAAAGAATATAACTCCCAAAAAAATGAATAAAATGAATGATTGTTAATAAATGGGTAAAAATATAATATAAAAGGATCATATTTGTTAAAATAAAATACAATTTGGTAATATTTTATGTTATTAAAAATTTTATAACCACTTTTTAGGATTTTATAACACATAAAACTAAAACGATGCTAATGGTAATGGATTTATCCGCAATTTCATTTCATTGTGTCATATTGTAATGTTATGAACCTTAATTAATTTATATGGTGTATATAATTCATAATTGACTGGTAAAATCATTAATATTTCATTATTCAAATTATTTTCGGTTTTAATTTTAATTATTTTGTCAAAGGGATTTTTAATTAATAGATACCATGTGGTAAATAATTTTATAAATCAATTTCAATCATTGGGTTATATTATTTCTTGTTAATTATTAACATTAAAAGATTATGTGGGTAATGAATTTTTTTATATTTTATTTATTTCCATTTATTTTATCTTTATTTAAATTTGATACAAAAAATTGATTCATTGGATGATTCTCACTTCCACGTTGTGATCTTTATAAGGGTTAACCTAACAATCACATTTTAATTGAGATTATTTATTATAAAATTTGAACTGGCGGAATTTGTTTCATCATCATATAATAACCCCTTTAATTTATTTATACACTATTATTTCAGGATATTATAATGTAATAGTACTATTTTACCTCACTTTGGTACTTAAAATTATTGATAAACTATTTTTAATAAAACAAGACATTATTTCTCTCTTCAGTCGGATAAGAGATGTATTAAAAACACATGTTTCTGAAAAAATGTTTTCAAAATTATTCTTATCCTTTAATGATGGATTTATAAAAAAAATTACTTATTTTTATTCATAATATAACTAAAATTATTCATAGGTTGTTTTCAAAAAAATACCCATTTCGATTTTAATGAAAATGTAAAGGGTATCTTTTAATTGTTTTCTAGAAAAAGTTTATTAATACCCATTTTACAATGAAAATGGGATGTTATGTCTAACATTAATTGAATATAAATTATCAAATGAAATCATTATTATCATTTTATTAACATTTCCTTTTCATGTTTTGGAGAATATTTTTAAATGAATTGTTTTTAAAAGTAATTTTCAAAGTATTGTATTTTAAAAATTTGATTCTAAGTGATAATGATATATTACTCATAATTGGTATTAAATTATAATAAATTGTAATAATATTAATGAATATATGAAACTCTTTATTCTTACTCCAATGGGTAGATGGTTATACAATCAATATTATTCCCCTATATGGATAATTATTATTTTATACAATGATATTATTGAAATTAATTTCCTCATTAAATTTAGTAGTTATTAACATCCCCTTGAATTAATCTCATTATTTTTATCATTAGACAATAAATACACAAAAACAATATTTATTCATTATCATGGATATTCTTATTTATTAATCATCATAACAGTTTATCATATGTTGTTTACATAGAATTTAACTTGTTCATTTGAGGAAATATTGATACATTTGAATTCATTACGTAATAGAGATAAATTACGATAAGGAACATTATTTAAGAAGTAAATCAGTTATTAGAGATATGATTAATTTTTTATACATTTTTTATGTGGTTTGGGGATTATTTATAGAAATCCTCGCAATGCATAAATACTATCACGAGACTTATTAGTTGTCTATCCTTAGTTTAATGGGTTTTCAACATGTATGTTCTAAACCAACTTGGGAATGGTCAACATAATTATTGTATCATGTTCATGGTCAATATGAAATTTGATATTTAATAATTTAATTCATTTAGATATTAGTTGTTATTATCCAAGAGATTTTATTTTTTACATCATCTCAAATTCATTTCATTATCTATTATTTAATATTGGAATGTGTTTTCAGTCATTTAACATTCCAAATTAATTATTTCTTATACAGTTACGAAAGTAATATTATAGAATAAATGAAATTTTTTTGAAGTAATTGCAATTATCTAGATACTGTTAGTCATTTTTTTAAATGGTATGTGTGAATATATATATAACTTTCCACATATATTATTCATTATTAATGATTCTTAGTTTATTTTTTATATCTTCAATTATACATAACCCATAATAATAATTTAATGCTTCACTTATTTTGTATCATTTCACCATGATATCATGTAAGTTACAATAAAATATGTGAAGGGATATACTAGATGGATACATTTTATTCTAAAAAATAATAATTCTCTAGTTTGTGTATTCTGATGTAATACGGGTATCATATATTTATCTATTTTACCATGTCTGATAATCCATTATCCCTTTTTGATGTGAATCATTATATATAATTATAATGTAATACAATTGGATTTAGATCAATGATACATGTATTGGGGTCAATAAATAAAACATTCTATTACTTCTTATCATTATATTCTCAGATACTTTTTCCAGATTTTATTCATGATGGAAATTGAATCTATATTCGATCGTTATATTTATCAAGTGAATCTTAATGAATCTCCATCTTCATTAAATTAGTGTTTCCAAATTTTTAACAACACTCAAATTGATAATAATAACATGATATTGTGGTGTGATTATAACTACATGTTTTTTAACACAAACATTCATCCCATTTGGTTTCCAAATATATAGATTATCATATTTTCCATGACATATATTATTAAGATGGTTCCTCTTAGTTGTATTCATTACTAAAACCTAAGGTCCTGACATGATTGTTGAACCATTATCAATATATTGTACATATCATAATTTAAAATAAATTAATCCTTAAAAATTCTTGTTTTTTATTATATTATATTTTCATATAGTTCATTTTTGAAATTGTATGTCAATATTATTTTGAACTAGGATACATTATGTTGTTTTTCTATATAATTATCAAACCAATCCCTAAATGTAACTTTGAAATTAATCATTCGTATTGGTTCATAAATATTATTGTATCAATCAATGAATATCCGATGTGAGTGTCTTACAATATTTGTGATTGGGTCTCTTTGTCATGAAATTATTAACAATTTAGATAATACCATAAACTCCATCTTCTATGTTATTACTATTATTCATAGATGATATAAATACTACATTCACTTTATACTATCCAAAAATGGATGTTTTTGTTGGAGAATCAGAACCAGTATACATTAAATAAAAATGTCTTTATTATTCAAAACATAATAAGGACACTTACAATTTTCCTGAAATTGTTTTCTAATGTTGTAAAAAATATTCTCAATATATTATTAATCCCTACTCAATAACTATCTATAATTCCCCAAAATAAAATTAACATAAATAATAATATTATTTGAATGTTTTCATAATAAATCTAACATATGTTTATAAATCCCATAGACTAAAAGGATTGGTTTCTTTAATATTAGCTATATAATAATATTAAAATACTATCTTTAATATGTAATCGAACACCTCTTGACTCCCTTATAGAAATTACTCATTTTTTATATCTTATTATAACTTAGGTAAAGGGAAATAGGAAATAGATGATCATTCAAAGTTAGTATGTAAATAGATATCACTATATTATCAAGGGTATGTCCATTAGAATATGAAAAAATTTGGATAAGGCAGAAATTCCATATTAAAAAAACCAGGTAAAATATTTGTCTTGATAAAAGGAAAAAAAGTATACAATGAAATAAGTGTTTGTAATCAATACACCATAAACATGAGTCTAGGATAATATTTATTATAATTTTAAATTTTTTCATATCATGGAATCCTGGTACAACAATGAATTTTATGAACAAATATAATAATATGCAATCATATGAAATACCATTTCTACAAATCATTCATACCAAAAATGTAGGAGAAAATATTTTGTTTTCCCATTCACAGAACATTATTTTAATAATTACTTCCAATATCACATTCAAACAATGAACATATTAGGAAATATTCTCATATCTAATTTGAAAACATTTCATCATTTTATGTAATATTAAATCATAAACAATATATTTCAGGTTTATAAAGGACTCATACATTCACATGCATATATAAGACTACCACATAAAATAAAGTCATTGACCCTAATAATAATACCCCATGGAAAGAAAAAAGATTTCATAACATTCCAAAATGGTATCACGGGAAAAATCATGAGAATTATATAATACAAATATTTTCACCCAGAAATAGTTATTTATAATGAGATAACATATTTTAATTTATGAACCCTTACTTTATTGGAGATAAATCATATATAAATAGAAGAAAACCACAAAATAAATTTTTTTAAAATATTGTCTTAATATCATAATAATAATAAATTATTATCATGTCAAATTCCATAAATCATTTATTAAGAAGAAATAAATATCAATATATTAAATAAAAAATTCCAAAAAAGGAAACTTGAAAAAAACTAAAATATACTCAAAATTATTAGGAAAAGTGTAGAATATCAGATCATGATAACACAAACCCTAGTGAAAATTTTGAAATAATATTTTTTCATTTTAATCCAAAATTGTTCAAATAGTTGAATTTTTTTATAAAATAAAATATGGGGATTATAAGGATGATGGATGATAAATAATTTAGAGTTTCCACTAGGTGAATGAGAACATTTGAGATATTTAAAAACTAGGATAGGGTAAAATCCATCCAATGAGATAAAAATTATTCATAATGAAATTATATTTTTATGTTCTACTATATTTTTCAATCATGAAGGATTTAGTATGAAACATGATTACATAAAAAAATTATTATTTAGTTTAATCATAACATCATCATATGGTTAAATAATTCAATATTTAGTTACTATATTCAATGTAGATTGACAAAGACAGATGAAAATATTGGATTAAGTAATACCACATATAACATGAGGATAATTTAACAAAAAAATCCTAATTGGGAGATAATGATTTAAATTAAACATCAATTACAATAAATATAGAATATTTTATGATATAATGTATTAATTAGACATAATACACACCAAGTATAGGTATTTTGGATCACAATACAATACATGTTTCTAAAAAATTAATTTTAGACTAAAACAATTACAACAATAGTTTTTTTTAATCAAAATCAATCGGCATCTTGAAAATAATATATTATTTAAATAAGAAGTACAAAAATTTGGATAATTAAAAAATAATTTCATCGGATCTATATACACCATATAAATTATAGATTTGGGAAAACAATATAACTTGTATTTCCGAATAGATATTGAACTATATAACAAATAGCTAGTATTCCCGCATAGTCTCTCATGTTAAAACATCATTAATAAAAAAATGACTATATTAATAAATTTTATAATAATATTTATATAAACAATGTACATTTTTATAGTGATTTTATAACCTTGTATTATAATTATATAGCAATTGTAAGGTTTTTTTATTCTCTAGTGTTATAGAAACACAATTCTTTTTTTCATACAAAAAATCATGAAGAAAATATTTTTTCCCGATAAGTGGTCTAATGTTAATTATTCTTGGAAAAATATTTAATTAATCATTTTCATCAATTATTAGATATATCAAACTATCGTCAGGTGAAAGACATGGTTGTAACCTATAAAAATGAAAATCAAGATGAAAGTGTATTGGATGTGTGTAACGATCAAAATGCCAGATAGTTATAAATATTGTAAATTTCAACAATACCTTTCTTGAATAAATTTATCATACTAAATATATCAATATTTGATAGTATTACCATTATATGACATCTTATAATCATTTTGGAAATTATCATCATAATATCATTTATATAGGCAACTATATCAACCAAAATGGGAACATTTTATAATTTCTTCATGATTAAGGGAATGAAATTAGAAAAAGATATGATGACATTTCTAAAATTTTAAAAAATAAATTATAATAATATAAACATAAAAAATAATTGTACGAATCAAAAATTAAGGGTTTGGATAAACAATAAATCATTTCATCTGTTGGGGTAGAAGTCTTCCATAGACATGAATAATGATCTCATTTCTCATTTAATGGAAATAATTATAATATAAAAAAACGATGGACGAAGAAGTGATTTATTATAGTGATAGAATACTTATTAATAAATATTTCCATAAGTATGTAATTTATATGTAGATATGTAAAACATATAACATCACTTTGTGGATTTGGTAGTCCACACACATGCATAATCAATGTTTTATTTTTCTTTTACTGTGTGTAATTGAATGATTAACTATTTTAAAATTATAAAAAGACATTTCGGTGAATAAATTATTTAGTATTAATCATATTAATAAGGTAATGAATGGTTATCATTGTAAATATTTAGGGGAAACTCAAACAATAAGTGGATATGTACATCATTCTCTTTAATATTCTCTTTTAATTATCCATTAAAGTGTTTTTATTTATCTGAATTATAATGATCAGATGATGTTGCAAGTGTGAAATGGTACTATAGAGGCTTATTTATCATATTTATATGAATAAATTCTAATGATAGTGAAACATTTATTTTCATGTAGTGTTTAAAAATTATTTATTACCTATGTATTGTATTGTATTTGAAAATTTTGTTATCCTCGGAATAAGAGTACACACATAATTTATTGTACATTATTATTTCTAGTAAGAAAATTTTTTTTTTCTTTTATTTGTGAAATTTTTTAATTTATAAAAAAAAGATTATATTAATTTATTTAAAATAGCTCATAAAATGGTGATTTTGTTGGTTTTGAAAAAACATAGGGTACTGTTTTCAGGGATCCCTAATTTTTACCACAAATATATTTTTTCGCAAGTATGAAAGATATTCTTATATAAATTACTCTCCCACCATTGGAAAATGGTGATGTGGATGATACCCTAGTTGAAATATAATATTTCTTTATCCTAATTTCAATATATATGGTGTGGTATGAGGTCCTCTTACATTATTATGAAAATACCATTCGAGTATTATTGTTCCCAGAATAATAATATTTCGTATCAAAATTACACAAACGTGATGAAATTTTTTAAGCACTAATCACATGAACCAAGAATGGTCTATCATAAAAAATAGAAAAAAGGTATGGAGAGGCAATTTTAATCATTAAAAGATGTAATTTAAATTATTATAGTGTTATCATAAATTAGATAGAATAAATATTAATAATTGAAATTAAAAATCGATTGTGGGTAGAAGAGGAAATCAATGATTTTATTTCAAAAATGAATAAATATAAATAAATGTAATTTGGTGTAGACGTCGCATTCCTAGTCACTCAGATGAACTACCACTAAACAGATGCATTAATATAATTGATTCAGGGTAAGGTAGAGGTTGTTATAATTGAAGGAATATAAAAAAAATTAATAAATATGGGAAAACAATGCAGGAGTAAGACACTTTATTGATCTTCCTGTAAGATCTCGGCCTTTTGGGAAGGAATGATTTTTTGTGTTTTGGTTAAATCCCTTGATTTGGGATTCATGGGATGTCTTCGGGAAGTATGAGAGGCCTTGGGGGTGTTTCAGGGGCTCGGGGCACAGAAGAAATGGAAACTGGGCAAGACAGGCTAAGTCTAACGACCTGTTCATGACTAGCCAAACCGTGCGGCATGCCCAAGAGAAACCGTGCAACCCTCCCTCCTCTAGATAGAATCAAACGCACAGTTTTCTAAACCATGCAGCTAAACTGTGTTACTCCTCCTCTGTAATACCCCGAGATTTTATGAAAAATATTCTTTTTAATTTCATTAATGTCTTGTGTTGTACGCTACACCAAAATAAGATTGCACAACACGCATCCCTGACTTTCCTTTCATTACACACAATCGTGACCTTCCTCGATAGCGTGTGTAGTACGCAATACCGAGTTTCACTAAACGAGATATTATTATAATATTATTATGAAATAACCGTTATGAATAGTAATACCCACTTTTTGAAATTTTATAAATTTTATCATTCAAAATGGACTTCAGTTTTGGATTCGAAATATCAAAATTAGCATAGGGTGAAACTTTGGTAGTTTTCGGATAACTTTCATGTTATGATGAATAGTGAAAATTACTAAATTTTAATTAAAAACAAATTTTTTAATAGAAATAATTAATAGTGATAAATTATTAATTTGAGTGGTTTTAAAGTATATTTAGAATATATTTTTACAATTTAATACAATGTTGGTCATTGGATGTAATTTCACATTTAAACCAGACATAAACAAGTGTCAATCTTTTGATAGTTATTATCTCTTAAGAACACGCTATTTGTTTTAACGAAGGGAATTAATTTTCAAATTAATTAATTCAACTGATATGTTTTTAATTTTGGAAAATAGACTTCATTTTTTAATTCATAATATCAAATATATCTTAGGCCTAATATTTGGTATTTTTCTGGAAACCTTCATTTTTTGATGAATAGTAAAACCACTAAGTGGTAGTTAAAAAAACTGAATTTTCATAAAACTTAATTTTACCACTTTAGTGAGTGGAATTTTGAAAATCCAAGAGACGCGGTTAATATCACGAACTAAAATGTGGTTCAATGAGATGAAAATAATTTTTGGTGAATAGTAATTTTTTAATTTTTTTTACCACGGTTAAAAGTAAATTGGGTAATTAAGGGTAAATATGATATTATTATTACCCTAACACATGTCCTAAATCTATTGGATAAGGGTAATTCGACCAAAAATAACCTTAGGAGTAAAATATGACCATTTAGGCCCACTTCGATTAGATTTGGACATTTATTATCAATTTATTTAATGAAGGGTTAAAATAGTTAAAATCAAAGTTTAATGACTAATAGATTTTTAATATAGTGTTATACATAAGATAAATTAGTCTATAAATATTTATTAGAAAGATAAAACGATTTCCCACATAATGGTATTTTATTTATAATATTTAGACTTAAAATAATTTAATTCATATATGACACAATGATGAGGTAGTAATTATCTTATTAATGAATTATTGACATAATTGATGTTATAAATACCAAAATAAATTTAATTTGAGACTTTTTATGAATAAAAATAATTTTATATGTTAATATGTCATGTTAATTTTGATTTGATTAATTTATTTCGAACAAATCATTCTGTTATTATTTTCACAAAAATCAATTACCAAATAGTGAAAAAATTGACATAAAATAGTTTTTAAAACAAATATTATATTATTAATTGTTATTATATTTCTAAATAAATAATGTTTGCCCAAGATTCTTATATCATGATAGGTGTATCATTAATGGACCACTTTGGGGTCTCTTGGATGTATATGGAAAGTTCATTAGCTATATAATATAAAAATACAAAGTGACAAGGTAAATGTCAATCTAATTAACTAAGAGTTAAAACTAAAATATAAGGTTAATATAATGACCTAAAATTGTCTAAATTCTTTCGGATGAGAGGAGTTCGACCAATACCCACCTTAGCTTCGAAATATATGAATTTGGAGCTATCAAAAACCGAATTTGACTTTATAATAAAATAATATTTTTAGTTATTCCAAAGGTTCCCCTCTCCTCCCTTATAAAAGGGCACCTCCTCCCTCTCTTCCTCACAACACGTTGAGCCATCATGCTCGGCCAAACCCTGAAAATTTCTCCTCTCCACTTCCCTAGAAACATCCTAGAGTTCTTGTTATTATTCACAGACCAATTTTAGTTCCCTAAGAGGAGGTCTCAAAGAGGCGCTTCAAAGAAGAGGTTATGTCCATTACCGATTCTTTCAACTTTATTTCTTCTTCCACTTATTCTTCTTAGTTTGTTTCCTTATGAAGTAATAAAATCAGCATCACACATATAATGATATGTTATTATAAGTACAAAAAAACCCTATTTCACCATCTATCCATCCTACAGAAAAAGAAATCACCGCAAGTTCGTACGTACAGAATACCGTCTCCACGCCGTGGTGTAATCGATTTTCCATCACCACCTTACATTGTTGGGTATAGTGGTGTAAATAATAACTATATATTATTATTTTAAACTGATATTGATTCTATAATAGTATACATACACTCCAATAAAATTCCATGATCATGGGAATGATATCATCGCTCGTGCGTACGTACGGAATACCGTCTCCACGACGCGATGAGATTCATTCTCAATGATTAACCATTCATAAATGATTATAAAGAATATATAATAAGTAATAATGATATATATAAAATAAAAATGATACTGGATCTATATATATATATATGTATGTCATCCAATTAATTCCATTCAATTCAATGATGAAACGAAAACAACGTTCATGCGTACGTACGGCCTACCGTCTCCATGAATGGTGTATTTATTTCCATTTATCAATCTACTATATATATATATATGTATATTATGAATATATATTATATATAAATCAGGATTTATATTCTGTAATTAAGTAACATGATCTAAGTAATCATATGAATAATTACATGTCAAATCACAGATGACAAATGAAACGATTTTACCCAAAACGCTCTTTAACATGGAATTTACAAAAGAATGGGTAATATAAAGTCATAAGTGAACCATATATGATATCATAACAATGAATATGATTCTATAACAAGTCTATGACATTATTTAAATCATTATAAAGGAGGTTCTGATACGTACGAAGCATATCAGACCTAAGGTACGGGATAAATATTCCAATCTCATTCTTTTCTGAGATTGTTTATTCGTAAGTATTTACTGGGGTTATTGCTATCATCCATGTCCATGTTTTATAAAAGTTTATTCATGTATATTTAATGTCCTTTTTACCCATTTTGACTTTTACCCCATGTTATGGAAGGAATCTTTCGTTTATTTACCCTATGAGGTACTTTTTTACTTTTCCAGCAAAAGTACGAGAAGAATGTTTTTTTAACCTATACGGAATGAAAGAATTTTTACGGTTTTATAAAGCCTTATTTTCATGAAGCTTCCTCGAAAAGATTTCATGAATATTTTCAACAAAATCATTTTTTTTCAAAATTGCATGACATTTTGTGAAAAGAAAACAATTTTGAAGAAGAAAGGATATTTTTCTCAAGAATTCATTTCAAGTGTTTTATCAAAACCATTTTTCATCTAAGATGACATTATTTCATATGTTTATGTTTCAAGTATAATGTCTCCATGATTTACATGGTTTCATTTTTCGTATTATGATATGATATCCATTTCTTTTATATGGATTATTTGATGATGGGATGATGTTTATGAAAACCATTTTATTTATTGTGTTATTATGAATGATGTATGTTTATTTTGTGGCACAAGTAAGAATGATTTCATTATGAGATGGGTGGGACATATATCTCCCTTCAATTCATTGTGTAAAGATTTATATCTCATGAGATAGACATGGCTGGAACGGTAAGTTAATCTGGTTCCGGGTTACAGGACTGAAATGAGGAGTGAACTCGATTCAGAAAGGGACTTTGTCCACTAAGATGGTCTTGGCAGCAATGCCTTGGCTACTATGGAAATCATTACATGTGCTTAATGGATGCCAAAATTACATGTTTTATTCCCATGATATTTTATCATGATTTATGTTCCATTATGATCTATTCCTTATGTAAATTCATGTTTTATGTCGTTGCTCAAGATTTTAAATGTTCATGTTTTTTTAAGTTCAAATGTATTTGGTATGTTTTATTATATCCATGCTTACCCTTACTGATCATTTGAGCTCACCCTTTTTGTGTTTTCTTTTCCCCCAGGATTAAAACAAATATTTTAGGTAAGGAAAAAAATGGGAATATCTTTATGGGAGATGTTGAAGATCTTTCACCATGATTAGAAGATTACGTTCCATGTTTCCAAAGACACTAAACTATTAGGGTCCTTGTGTGTCTATTTTTGTTATGTACTAAGTATTCCGCAAAAGTAATGTAATATCTATGTATGTCAAGCTTAGGTTCTCTATAGTTGGTATCAGAGGAAATGTTTAGTCAACCTTTGGAAACTAGGATGCGAGAACCTTAGTGACATCCCTAGATATATTTCTAAGGTATTCCTAGGGATGTCCCTATGGTTAAGTATATGTATAGGTTATAGTCATAGAATTTAAGTAACGATATTAGAATTAAACCTAAGATGTTAGATGTCGAAGGTACCTCCCCTTGATTATGTTATTTTCCTTGTATGATTTTTGCCTCTCACAAAATTCTTTTTGGTGTTTTAGTTAATGGAGGGAACCAGAAAGAAATTCGGTTAACATTGAATCCAATGGAAAAATTGGTGTCTATGAGCAATAAAATTTCATAATGCCTACAGAGAAAGATGTTGTGATTATGTCGAATCAGTCATTGCGATATATGATTAACAAGGTGAAATTTAGTGGTATGCCTAATTCATCAAATAAGAGGAATGTAGACTTTTATTCATGTTCGCATGTTGAGGAGCACAAAGAAAGGAAGATTGAGATTTCAAAATAATTGAAGAAGAACCTTGAGGAATACCTCAAATGGAGGGGAAGATGTTATCTGTGTGGAGAAAAGGGTTATAGAGTGACAGATTGTTATGGAGTTCAATGTATTATTTGTGGAGAACATGGGCATTACCCAACTCAATGCCCTGACCTAAAAAGTTACTTCTAAATCAAGGAAGGACTTATTCTAGGACATTCATTGAAGAGGATGGATTGAAGTGTTTATGTATTGGTATTCACGAATAATGTTATTGAGGTACTTTTATGGTGTATTAGAATATTTTTTTATTATTCTATTGTGTATTTCAATAATTTTATGGTACCGGTAACCATGAAAAGTGATTCAAATATTTTGGAAAGCAGATGATATGCACTTAATGAAGGGATAAGGAGAAAATAAAATGTTTGAAAGTATTCATGAGCTCATGATTGATATAAGGACTAAGTAATATCATGGTTTTGAGTATATAGAATTTTGAGGATTTTGGTATGTGGAAATTGTTAACTTTTAACTACATTCATGTTTTCACTAAGGTTCAATGGGTATTCATTTTTCAATAGAATACATGATTAAGGCTTTCGAATGTTTTGAATGTGACCAACAAGACATATCTTATGATATATGGGGATCAACAATGGTATTAACATGCTTGTTATATGAAATCTCTATTAACCATTTTCACTATAATATGAGAGTGGACTGCAGAATTATGGATAAGTCTAAATATTTGAATAGATTATGTTGGACATAAGATAGTATTTTTTAAGGATAGAACTTTTTTCTATATTATTGATGGGATTTTATAGTAATGTAGTTTTAGAAAAAGTAAAACCTGCAGGATGGGCGACAGTCCATCACGTTGGACAAGTTTGTGGGAATCGAACCCACAACCGAAGTGTGAATGGCCTTTATCGCTTACCACTAGCTTACAGGAAGTCCCTGTTTAGTAGAAACTCATTTTATTATATTAAGCAGTATGATATATGAATTATAAGTCCATTTTAGGAACCATATATGATTAATCTCACTATAGATGGAATTATGTATTTTTGATAACTTTTATAACCTTTTTTTGAGACAGCTTGAATGACCCATCATTCTATCACATGATCTGCTAACACATCACAAATGAAAAATTCAACTTTATTTCATTAAGAGATGAACTGGAAATTATCCAAATAATGAACAACGGTGAGACTATACCAAAATCACGAAAGTATTTCTTCTAATTCCAATTTCATCAACTTTAGGGAAATGATCTTGAAAACCAAAAAAATGTTGTCCTAGTACTCTTATATCCGATTAATCAGATGGTACCTTAGATCTTCACAAATTTATGGCTTTGTGATTGTTGGCTTTTTCATAACCATGTTCTCTACCACTCTCCATCAGATCATGATGGTTAGATTTTTCTTCCATATCCATATTTTCACCTATGTTCTCCTACGTGGAAGCCTAGTGATGAGTTAATTTGGGTAACCGTTACGTTTCATACATTAATTTTTAAAGCCAAGTTTTGGTATTCCTTTTTACGATGTGGGTTTATATTAAACAAACTTTCGAGTAGCAAACCATTTATTACCCTGTCGAATTTTGAGGGAGAAATTCATTTTAAGGGGGGTAGAATGTAACACCCCGAGATTTTATGAAAAATATTCTTTTTAATTTCATTAATGCCTTGTGTTGTACGCTACACCAAAAAGATCTTGCAAAACACGCATCCCTGACTTGCCGTTCATTACACGCAATCGTGACCTTCCTCGATAGCGTGTGTAGTACGCAATACCGAGTTTCACTAAATGAGATATTATTATAATATTATTATGAACTAACCGTTATGAATAGTAATACCCACTTTTTGAAATTTTATAAATTTTATCTTTAAAAATGGAATTCATTTTTGGATTCGGAATATTGAAATTAGCTGAGGGAGAAACTTTGGTACTTTTCGGATAACTTTCATGTTATGATGAATAGTGAAAATTACTAAATTTTAATTAAAAACATCTTTTTTAATAGAAATAATTAATAGTGATAAATTATTATTTTGAGTGGTTTTAAAGTATATTTAGAATATATTTTTACAATTTAATATAATGTTGGTCATCTGATTTAATTTCACATTTAAACCAGACATAAAGAAGTGTCAATCTTTTGATAGTTATTATCTCTTAAGAACACGCTATTTGTTTTGACGACGGAAATTAATTAATGCTACTGATATGTTTTGAATTTGGTAAAATAGACATCATTTTTGAATTCATAATATCAAATATAGATTAGGCCTAATTTTTTGTATTTTTTTGGAAACCTTCATTTTTTGATGAATAGTAAAACCACTAAGTGGTAGTTAAAAAAACTGAATTATTCATAAAACATAATTTTACCACTTCTGTGGGGGGAATTTCGAAAATCCGAGAGAAACGGTTAATATCAAGGACTAAAATTTGGTTCAATGAGATGAAAATAATTTTTGGTGAATAGTAACATTTTACTTTTTTTACAACGGTTAAAAGTAAATAGGGTAATTAAGGGTAAATATGATATTATTATTACCCTAAAACATGTCCTAATTCTATTAGATAAGTGTAATTCGACCAAAAGCAACCTTAGGAATAAAATATGACCATTTAGGCCCACTTGGATTAGATTAGGACATTTTTTATCAATTTATTTAAAGAAGGGTTAAAATAGTTAAAATCTTAGTTTAATAACTAATGAATTTTTAATATATAGTTATACATAAGATAAATTCGACTATATTTATTAATTAGAAAGATAAAAACCTTTCCTACATAATGGTATTTTATTTGTAATTTTTAGACTTAAAGTAATTTGATTTATTTATGACACAATGAAGATGGAGTAATTATCTTATTAATGAAATATTGACATAATTGTTGTTATAAATACCTAAATAAATGTAATTTGAGACTTTTTATGAATTAAAATAATATTATATGTTAATATGACATGTTATTTGTGATTTAATTAATTTTTTTCGAACTAATAATTCTGTTATTATTTTCAAAAAAATCAATTACCAAATAGTGTCAAAATTGACATAAAATAGTTTTTAAAAAATATATTATATTATTAATTGTTATTATATTCTTAAAAATCTAAGGATCGGCCAAGATACTTATATAATGATAGTTTTATCATTAATGGACCACCTGGGGGTCGCTTGGATGTATATGATAACTTTATTAACTATATAATATAAAAATACAAAGTGAAATGGTAAATGTCAATCTTATTAACTAAAAGTTAAAACTAAAATATAAGGTTCATATAATGACCTAAACTTGTATAAATTCTATTGGATGAGATTATTTCGACCCATCCCCACCTTAGCTTCGAATTATATCAATTTGGAGCTATTAAAAACCGAATTTGACTTTATAATAAAATAATATTTTTAGTTATTCCAAAGGTGCCCCTCTCCTCCCTTATAAAAGGGAACCTTCTCCCTCTCTTCCTCACACCACATTGAGCCTTCAAGATCATCCAAACCCTGCCGATTTCTCCTCTACACTTCCCTAGAAACATCCTAGAGGTCCTGTTCTTCTTCAAAGTCCAATTTTAGTGCCCTAAGAGGAGGTCTCAAAGAGGCGCTTCAAAGAAGAGGTAATGTCTGTTACCGATTCTTTCAACTTTATTTCTTCTTCCACTTATTCTTATTAGGTTGTTTCATTGTGAAGTAATAACATAATTATCAATCATATAATTATATGTTATTATAAGTATGAAACAACCCTATTTCACCATCTATCCATCCTACGGAAACGAAATCACCGCGCGTGTGTACGTACGGAATACCGTCTCCACGTCATGGTGTAATCTATTTTCCACCACCACCTTACATAGATGGGTATAATGGTGTAAATAATAACTATATATGATTATTTTAAAGTGATATTGATTCTGTAATATTATTCATACGCTCTAATAAAATTCCACGATTATGGGAATGATATCATCGCTCGTGCATACGTACGGAATACCGTCTCCACGACGCGATGAGATTCATTCTCAATGATTAACAATTCATAAATGATTATAAAGTATATATAATAAGTAATCATGAAATATATGACATAATAATGATACTTTATTTATGTATATATATATATGTATGTCATCCAATTAATTCCATTCAATTCATTGATGAAACGAAAACAACGTTCATGCGTACGTACGGCCTACCGTCTCCATGAATGGTGTATTTATTTCCATTTATCGATCTATTATATATATTTATATTCTAAATATATATTATATATAAATCATGTTTTATATTTTGTAATTAAGTAATCATGATATAAGTAATCATATAAATAATTACTAGTCAAAACACGGACGACAAATGAAACGATTTTACCCAAAACGCTCTTTAACATGGAATTTACAAAAGAACGGTTAATATAAATTCATAAGTGAACCATATATGATATCATAACAAGGAATATGATTCTATAATAAGTCAATGAAATTATTTAAATCATTATACAGGAGGTTCGGATAAGTACGAAGCATATCAAACCTAAGGTAAGGGATAAATATTCCAATCTCATTCTTATCCGAGATTGTTTATTCGTAAGTATTTATTGGTGTTATTGCTATCATCCATTTCCATGTTTTATAAAATTTTATTCATGTATATTTAAAGTCCTTTTTACCAATTTTGACTTTTACCCCATTTTATGGAAGGAATCATTCTTTTATTTACACTATGAGGTACTTTTTGACTTTTCTAGAAAAAGTATGAGAAGAAAGGGTTTTTTAACTTATACGGCATGAAAGAATTTTTACGATTTTATAAAGACATATTTTCATGAATATTCCTCCAAAATATTTCTTGAATATTTTCAACAAAATCTTTTTTTTAAATTTCATCACATTTTATGAAAAGAAAATGATTTTTAAGAAGAAAGGATATTTTCCTCAAGAATTCATTTCAAGTGTTTTATCAAAACCATTTTTCATCTAAGATGACATTATTTCGTATGTGTATGTTTCAAGTTTAATGTCTCTATGATTTACATGGTTTCATTTTTCTTATTATAATATGATATCCATTTCTTTTATATGGATTATTTGATGATGGGATGATGTTTATGAAACCCATTTTATTTATTGTGTTATTATGAATGATGTATGTTTATTTTGTGGCACAAGTAAGAGTGATTTCATTATGAGATGGGTGGGACATGTATCTCCCTCCAATGCATTGGGTAAAGATTTATATCTCATGAGATAGACATGGCTATAATGGTAAGTTAATCTGGTTCAGTGTTACAGGACTGAAACGGGGAGTGAACTCGATTCAAAAAGGGAATTTGTCTACTAAGATGGTCTTGGAAGCAATGCCTTGGCTACAATGGAAATCATTACATGTTCTCAATGGATGCCACAATTACATGTTTTATTCCCATGGTATTTTATCATGACTTATGTTCCATTTTGATCTATGCCTTATGTACTTCCATGTTTTATGTCGTTGCTCAAGATTTTTAATGTTCATGTTTTTTTAAGTTCAAATGTATATGGTATGTTTTATTTAATCCATGCTTACCCTTACTGAGAATTTGAGCTCACTATTTTTGTGTTTTCTTTTCCCCCAGGATTAAAAGAATGATTTTAGGTAAGGAAACAAAAATGGGAAGATCTTTATGGGAGATATTGAAGATATTTCACCACAATTAGAAGATAATGTTCCAAGTTTCCAAAGACACTAAACTATTACGGTCCTTGTGTGTCTGTTTTTGTTATGTACTAAGTATTCCACAAAAGTAATGTAATGTATATGTACATCAAGCTTCGGGTCTCTACACTTGGTATCAGAGGAAAGGTTTAGTCAACCTTTGGAAACTAGGATGCGATAACTTTAGTGAGATCCCTAGAGATATTTCTAAGGTATGTCTATGGATGTCCCTAAGGTTATGTATAAGTATAGGTTATAGTCCTAAAATTTCAGAAACGATCTTAGAATTAAACCTATGATGTTAGATGTCGAAGGTACTTCCCCTTGATTATGTTATTTTCCTTCTATGATTTTTTCCTCTCACAGAATTCTTTTTTGTGTTTTAGTCAATGGAGGGAACCAGAAGGAATTTGGTAAACATAGAATCCAATGGACAAATTGGTGACTATGAGAAACAAAATTGCGTAATACCTACAGAGAAAGATATTGTGATTATGCCGAATCAGTCATCGCGATATATGATTAACAAGGTGAAATTTAGTGGTCTGCCTAATTCATCAAATAAGTGGAAGGTATACTTTTATGCATGTTCGCATGATGAGGAGCATAAAGGAAGATTGAGATTTCTAAATAAGGGAAGAAGAACCTTGAGGAATACCTCAAATGGAGGGGAAGATTTTATCTGTGTGGAGAAAAGGGTCATAGAGTGACAGACTATTATGGAGTTCAATGTCTTATTTGTGGAGAACATGGGCATTACCCAACTCAATGCCCTAACCTAAAAAGTTACTTCTAAATCAAGGAAGGACTTATTATAGGACTATCATTGAAGAGGATGGATTTAAGTGTTTATGTATTAGTATTCATGAATAATGTTGTTGAGGTACTTTTATGGTGTATTACAATATTTTTATAGTAGTCTATTTTGAATTTCAATTATTTTATAGTACCCGTAACCATGAAATGTGATTCAAATATTTTGGAAAGCATATGATATACGCATAATGAAGGGATAAGGAGAAAATAAAATGTTTGACAGTATTCATGATCTCATGATTGATATAAGGACTAAGTAATATAATGGTTTGAGTATATAGAATTTTGAGGATTTTGGTATGTGGAAAATGTTAACTTTTAACTGCATTCATGTTTTCACTAAGGTTCAATGGGTATTCATTTTTTCAAGAGAATACATGGTTAAGGCCTTTAAATGTTTAGAATGTGACCAACAAGACATATATTATGATATATGGGGATCTACGATGGTATTAACATGCTTGTTATATGAAATATCTGGTAATCGTTTTCACAATAATATAAGAGTGGACTACAGTATTATGGATAAGCCTAAAGATTGGAATGGATTATGTTAGACATAAGTTAGTATTGTTTAAGGATAGAACTTTTTTTGATATTATTGATGGGATGTTATATTAATGTAGTTTTAGAAAAAGGACAACCTGCCGGACGGGCGACAACCCATCGCGTCGGACAAGGCTGTGAGAATCGAACCCACAACCGAAGTGCGACTGGCCTTTATCGCCTACCACTGGCCTACATGAAGTCCATGTTTAGTAGAAACTCGTTTTATTATATTAACCAGTATGATATATGAAGTATAAGTCAATTTTAGGAACCATATATGATTAATCTCACTGTAGATGGACTTATGTATTTTTTATAACTTTTATAAATTTTTGTTTCAGACAGATGGAATGACCCATCATTCTATAACATGATCATCTAACACTTCACGAATGACAAATTCAACTTCATTTATTTAAGAGATGAAGTAGAAATTGTCCAAAGAACGAACAACGGTGAGACTGTACCAAAATCACGAAAGTGTTTCTTGTAATTCCAATTTCATCAACTTTATGGAAATGATCTTGAAAACCAAAAAAAAGGTTGTCCTAGTACTCTTATATCCGATTAAGCAGATAGTACCTTAGATCATCACAAATTTATGGCTTTGTGATTGTTGGCTTTTTCATAGCCATGTTCTCTACCACTGTCCATCAGAACTTAATGGTTTTATTTTTCTTCTATATCCATATTTTCACCTATGTTCACCTACGTGGAAACCCAATGTTGAGTTAATTTGGGTAACCGTTATGTTTCATACAATAGTTTTTTAAGCCAAGTTTTGGTATTCCTTTTTACGATGTGGGTTTCTATTAAATAAAATTTCTATTAGTAAACCATTTATAACCCCGATGAATTTCGAGGGAGAAATTCATTTTATGGGGGGTAGAATGTAGCACCGCGAGATTTTATGAAAATTATTCTTTTTAATTTCATTAATGTATTGTGTTGTACGCTACACCAAAAGGAGCTTGCACAACACACATCCATGACTTGCCTTTCATTACATACAATCACAACTTTCCTCGATAGCGTGGGTAGTACGCAATATTGATTTTCACTAAACGTGATATTGTTATAATATTATTATGAACTAGCCATTATGAATAGTAATACCAAATTTTTGAAATTTTATAAATTTTATCTTTCAAAATGGACTTCATTTTTGGATTTGGAATATCGAAATTAGCTTCGGGTGAAATTTTGGTTCTTTTCGGATAACTTTCATATTCTGATTAATAGTGAAATTTACTAAATTTTAATTAAAAACAACTTTTTAATAGAAATAATTAATAGTGATAAATTATTAATTTGAGTGGTTTTAAATTATATTTAGAATATATATTTAAAATTTAATACAATGTTGGTCATTGGAGATAATTTCACATTTAAACCAGACATAAACAAGTGTCAATATTTTGATAGTTATTATCTTTTAAGAACACGCTATTTGTTTTGACGAAGGGAATTAATTTTTAAATTAATTAATGCAACTGATATGTTTTAAATTTGGTAAAATAGACATCATTTTTGAATTAATAATATCAAATATAGCTTTGGCCTTATTTTTTGTAATTTTCTGGAAACCTTCATTTTTTGATAAATAGTAAAACCACTAAGTGGTAGTTTAAAGAACAGAATTTTTCATAAAACATAATTTTACCGCTTCTGTGAGTGGAATTTCGAAAATACGAGAGACACGGTTAATATCAAGTACTAAAATGTGCTTCAATTATATGAAAATAATTTTTGGTGAATAGTTACTTTTTACTTTTTTTTACCACGGTTAAAAGAAAATAGGGTAATTAAGGGTAAATATGATATTATTATTACCCTAAAACATGTTCTAATTCTATTGGATAAGTTTAATTCGACCAAAAACAACCTTAGGAATAACATATTCCCATTTATGCCCATGTGGATTAGATTAGGACATTTATTATCAATTTATTTAATGAAGTGTTAAAATAGTTAAAATCAAAGTTTAATAACTAAAGAATTTTTAATATAGGGTTATACATAAGATAAATTAGACAATAAATATTCCATAGAAATATAAAAATATTTCCTACATAATGGTATTTTATTTTTAATTTTTAGACTTAAAATAATTTAATTTATTTATGATACAATGATGATCTAGTAATTATCTTATTAATGAAATAATGACATAATTGATGTTATAAATACCTAAATAAATGTAATTTGAGACTTCATATGAATTACAATAATTTTCAATATTAATATAGTATGTTAGTTTTGATTTAATTAATTTTTTTCTATCTAATCATTCTGTTATTATTTTCAAAAAATTCAATTACCAAATAGTGTCAAAATTGACATAAAATAGTTTTTAAAACAAATATTATTTCATTAATTCTTATTATATTCTTAAAAATATAAGGTTCGGCCAAGATACTTATATCATGATATGTGTATCATTAATGGACCACTTGGGGGTCTCATGGATGTATATGGTATGTTTATTAACTATATAATATAAAAATACAAAGTGAGATGGTAAATGTCAATCTAATTAACTAAGAGTTAAAAATAAAATATAAGGTTAATATAATGACCTAAACTTGTCTAAATTATATTGGATGAGAGGATTGCGACCCATACACACATAGCTTCGAAATATATCAATTTGGAGCTACTAAAAACCGAATTTTACTTTATAATAATATAATATTTGTAGTTATTCCAAAGGCGCCCCTCTCCTCCCTTATAAAAGGGAACCTCCTCCCTCTATTCCTCACACCACATTGAGACTTAAAGCTCAGCCAATCCCTACCAATTTCTCCTCCCCACTTCCCTAAAACATCCTAGAGGTCCTGGTATTCTTCAAAGACCAATATTAGTGCCCTAAGAGGAGGTCTCAAAGAGGCTCTTCAAACAAGTGGTAATGTCCGTTACCGATTCTTTCAACTTTATTTCTTCTTCCACTTATTCTTCTTAGGTTGTATCATTATGAAGTAATAAAATAAGTATCACTCATATACTGTTATGTTATTATAAGTATGAAACAACCTTATTTCACCATCTATCCATCCTACGGAAAATGAAATCACCGCGCGTGCGTACGTACGGAATACCATCTCCACACCGTGGTGTAATCTATTTTCCACCACCACCTTACATGGATGGGTATAATGGTGTAAATAATAACTATATATGATTATTTTAAATTTATATTGATTCTGTAATAGTATACATACACTCCAATTAAATTCCATGATCATGGGAACGATATCATCGCTCGTGCGTACGTACGGAATACCGTATCCATGACGCGATGAGATTCATTCTCAATGATTAACCATTCATAAATGATTATAAAGTATATATAATAAGTAATCATGTAATATATGACATAATAATGATACTGGATTTATGTATATATATATATATATATATATATGTCATCCAATTAATTCCATTCAATTCTAGGAAGAAACAAAAACAACGTTCACGCGTACGTACGACCTACCGTCTCCATGAACGGTGTATTTTTTTCCATTTATCAATCCATTATATATAAGTATATTATGAATATATATTATATATAAATCATGTTTTATATTCTGTAATTAAGTAATCATGATCTAAGTTATCATATGAATAATTACAACTCAAAACACGGATGACAAATGAAACGATTTTACCCAAAACGCTCATTAACATGGAATTTACAAAAGAACGGTTAATATAAATCATAAGTGAACCATATATGATATCATAACAATGTATATGATTATTTAATAAGTCAATGACATTATTTAAATCTTTATACTGGAGGTTCAGATAAGTATGAAGCATATCAGACCTAAGGTAAGGGATAAATATTTCAATCTCATTCTTATCTGAGATTATATATTCGTAAGTATTTACTTGGGTAATTACTATCGTCCATGTCCATGTTTTATAAAAGTGTATTCAAGTATATTTAAAGTCCTTTTTACCCATTTTGACTTTTACCCCCATGTTATGGAAGGAATCTTTCTATTATTTACCCTATGAGGTACTTTTTGACTTTTCCAGCAAAAGTACGAGAATAATGTTTTTTTAACTTATACGGAATGAAAGTATTTTTACAGTTTTATAAAGCCTTATTTTCATGAAGCTTCCTCGAAAACATTTCATTACTCTTTTCAAAAAAATACTTTTTTTTAAATTTCATAGCATTTTGTGAAAAGAAAATGATTTTGAAGATGAAAGAATATTTTCCTCAAGAATTAATTTAAATTGTTTTATCAAAACCATTTTTCATCTAAGATGACATTATTTCATATGTGTATGTTTTAAGTATAATGTCTCTATGATTTACATGGTTTCATTTTTCTTATTATGATATGATATCCATTTCTTTTATATGGATTATTTGATGATGGGATGATGTTTATGAAAACCATTATATTTATTGTGTAATTATGAATGATTTATGTTTATTTTGTGGCACAAGTAAGAGTGATTTCATTATGAGATGGGTGGGACCTATATCTCCCTACAATGCATTGGGTAAAGATTTATATCTCATGAGATAGACATGGCTAGAATGGTAAGTTAATCTGGTTCAGTGTTACAGGACTGAAATGAGGAGTGAACTCGATTCAGAAAGGGACTTTGTCCACTAAGATGGTCATGGCAGCAATTCCTTGGATACTATTGAAACCATTACATATGCTTAATGGATTCCACAATTACATGTTTTATTCCCATGATATTTTATCATGATTAATGTTCGATTATGATCTATGCCTTATGTGCATCCATGTTTTATGTCGTTGCTCAAGATTTTTAATGTTCATGTTTTTTTTAAGTTCAAATGTATATGGTATGTTTTATTTTATCCATGCATACCCTTACTGAGCATTTGAGCTCACCCTTTTTGTGTTTTATTTTCCCCCAGGATTAAAAGAATGATTTTAGGTATGGAAACAAAAATGGGAAGATCTTTATGGGAGATAAGGTACTATCTTTTAAGTGAGGATAATCTCATCATTGGTTATCTTTTTGGTTTAGGTTTAGTACCTTATCTCCCTATCATTCCGAAGCTCTAAAACCCTATCTTTTGGGTGTGTTTTAGGTTGAAGCTTCAATGGATGGTTGGATCGATGTCTAAGGACTAGATAGGGAGTGCGTTCAACCGTAGTTTCGAGGTAGGTGGTCTACAAGTGATATCCCATAGTTATTTGGGTATTTGTGCATGTTTAGTTGTGTTCATATTTACCTTTGGTTATGTTTTGGATAACCTTGTCATGTTGGTACTAATGGTGTTTAAAATGGAAAATGTGAACCCTCGCGATCCCCGTGGGATGTGTTGGGTTAGACATGACCTAATTAGGTCAATCCATGGGATGTGTCGGCTTTTCCCGGATTTAGCGATTGATATTAAACAAGTTACCTTTCCATAATGAATTATATATCGCATGATAAATGTGTTGGACTGATTGGTTGAACTTGTAATATATGTTAGGTGATGCACCTAAACATGGTAATAACCTATGGGTTATAGTGGAATGGGTTAAATGGTTGATTCATGGGAATGAAGAACGGGTTAAATGGGTTAATGCATAAACGGGTTAAAGACCATAATGGGATAGATTATGCATTTAATGTTGAATGCTTAGTGACATATGTATAACACATGGGAATTGGGTGAATAGTTAAATGATGTGAAATGGTAATGTTTTAATGGGTTAAGGCATGATGTGGTTTCCCATGTTGGTTGTTGTGAATAGTGATTGCCGAAGGGAAATGGTTTGGATGGTCGATGGTTACTTATATATAAGCATATGCACATGGCTTAGTAGAGTGGGGTATGACATGAGTATCTACACCCATGGGTTGAGTGAAGACTGAGGTTCTAAACTCCACCCTAAATGCACGGTTTAGGAAAGGGGAATGAGGGTCTATTCTCCTAACAGTTGCAACCTCACGGACTGAGGATTCTAGGTGAGGTTATGGTTTCTATGAGGGTTTAGTTCTAGTGATATAAAATAACATTTTGTTTACCCTCATTCATGTGATTGTTGGCCTTAGACCCATGTAACATAATTTATGAGATTGACACATGGAAATGTGATGAAATGGTAAGTAATGGAAATTGTTGTGAAATGAATGGTAATGTATGTGGTAATGGCTTTGCTTTGAATTTGTTAATGGCACCATAAATAATTACATGGAATTTATCATTCATAACCTTCTGCATGCACTACCTGTTTATAATGGATATTTTGTAGACACCGTTGGTGGTGGCCTACTAAGTTGCACTCACACCCTGCTCGGGCCGCCATTGGGTACCTGAGCAGACTTCATGTTTGTAGGTCATGACAAGGGCAAGGGTCCTTTCTAGATAGCTGAGTGGACATGGGTATCACTTGGAGGAGGATCCAGACTTGGAGTCAGGACCATTTTGGGGATTTTGGTAGTTGTATTTGTTTTTTTCTTTGCTCACTTTTTCCCTTGTAGTATTTCATAGAATATTTACTATTGGAAATGTTTGTTATACATGTTCCATGTTGTTGGTTATTGTTTCTGTTATTTGGTTTATTTTATTGTGGATTACTCTAATAAAAAGGGGGTATAGTCTCCCAACTTGACTACGTAGACCCCCACTACTAGTCAGCAGCCTTTGGCGTAAGGGGAGGCGCGCTTAAGGTCATGTAACAACACGTCTCAGAGCACATGTTTAGTGGATTCCGGGTTAGGGATGTTAAAAACTGGTATTAGAGGAGGTCATTCTTCTCCTTCTCTGAGGTCTTGTTATTTGGTATTGGTATCCAAGGGTTAAGATGTGTCAGGCCTTGGTAATGAGCTCGTGCATGGGAGTAGTTATCCCATGTATGAGGGAAAATCCAATTCACCCTGGGTGGGAATTGTTGCTTTTGGTTGTGGGTTGTTATAGTTTATGATATTTCACCATTGGGTGATGCACATATGGTTTGATGTGATGGTTTTATGATGTTTGGATCATGGATTTAATGGAAGGTGGATTTTCATTCATGCATCATTGTAGGAACCTAGGAAGATAGGTGACATGAATTGTGTTATGCACATGCACGGGGTGGGTGTGTGAGGCAGGAAAGTAGGGTGCATCATCCATTTCATGAAACCAATAAATAATGAGAAGAATAAAATAAAACAAGTGGGTAAATGATGATTAATGGTGTAATAGGGTGTGAAAAAAGACCGATAATGTTGATGGGTAAGCATATGAAATTGGGTTGTTATAGCTAGTAAAGTGCATTTGGTGGAGTCATGAATGTTTATGATATGTGTGCTAAAACGCGTGCTTGGAATTATAGAGAAATGACACCATGACATTGGTTATCAGTTGGGTAACGAGAGGGTATTGCTAAGAACACTCCTCCAGTAGAGGAGAAAGAAAATGTGGCGATCAATGAAGGTAGAGAAGACTAGTTCTGAGAGAACTTGACTCACCTTATGCAGATGATGGATTGGGACCCAGGGTGGGTTGCACCGAGTTTGATTGAGTTCACCAGTGAGTTCCAGCTGCAGCACCCTCCGACCTTCACCGGAGAGGGTGGGAAAGAAGTAGTGGAGTTTTGGTTAGATTCTTTCCAGACGATATTGGATCATCTGGTGACCCCCGTTGAAAAGAGAGTAGAGCTGGCCGCTTATTTGTTGTGGGGCCAGGCAAGGCGTTGATGGGACACTCAAACTCAAATTGACCAGGATGAGGGAATGTTTTCAAAGGGTTTTTAGGATAATTTCCAGGAGCATTTCTATCTAGAGACTTTAAGGAAGGATAGGTCTTTAGAGTTTATGAGCCTGACTCAGGGATCTTTATCGGTGGTGGACTATGCTAGTCACTTCACTGATTTGAGACGCTTCGTCCCAATGTTGGCAGAGGATGAGGCAGTAGTTGAAATTCATTTCTAGGATGTGATAAGACTTGAGATCAGGTCTAATGTAAACATATTACACTTGAAGAGGTTTACAAAGGTAGTAGATCAGGCACTGATCTCGGAAGGAAACCTGAAGGGACCTTCGGGTAGTGGGCTTGTGGTGCTAGCGGGGCAGACGAGCGGTGCAGCTACCGATGGTCGGAAGCCACGCCCTGAGAGCTCACAGTGTGGTGGAAGTGTGCAATGTGGCTGGAAGAGAGGGTCAGCCTCTAAGAGTGAAAATCAGGTGTTCTTCTATCATTGTGGTAGGTCGGGGCATATGTGTGGTCAGTGTCCTCGACCTCTAGTCGAGTTCCGGTCTTGTTGCCGGATGGGACATGTGCAGATCTTCTGCAGGAAACCTTAGAATGTGGGAGAGTATGATGGTGGAAGGCAGGTACCAGATATGGGGAGGGGATCGTTCGACCCATATCAGGTAGGCATTTGGAGCTCCACGGGCCGTACTGGCAGGGGAGGTGGACGTGAAACTCTAGGGTAGGATCACTCACACCAGCTGGGCAGTGCAGCACATGGCGTTCAGGCTAGAGCACAGGGTAGAGGGGAAATTCAACTTCATGTAGTTCAGTTTGCGCCTGGTGATGGTGAGGCTGGACCATCGAATGTTCTAGGTACGGTCCTTGTAGCTTATACTTTTGCTAGTGTGTTGTCGAAATAGGTGCAACACACTCTTTTACCTCTTCTCAACATGTGGTGGCACTAGGTTTCTCTGTCGAGGGGGTGTGTGGGGTGATGTCAATCGACACTCTGTTGGGGGTTCAGGTTGATTATATCAAGCAGTGCAATGGATACGCCTTAGAAGCTGGTGGGTATCATTTTCGGTGGGACATGTTCATTCTCGAGATGTCAGGGTTTGACCTAATCCTGGGAATGTATGGGTTGGTGTTGTATCGGGCGCACATAGACTGTTACTATCGCAGAGTATCGTTCAGGTCTCTTGAGGGTGACACTTATGTCCACCATGGCGAATGCGATGTTTGAGTTGGTCGTGCATGAACATTTGGTCAGTGGTTAAGTGGACTCACGACCCAAGTAGCATCTCTCAGGCATGATGATGATAAGGAAAGGGAACAAACTAATTTCACTCCTATGGTGGATCAGTTTCAAGACGTGTTTCCGGAGTATTTCTCAGGGTTACCCCCTGAGAGGGGTGTTTAGTTCACGATCGAGTTTCTGTAGGGAGTGGAGCTAGTTTCTATTCTGCCATATCGAATGGCATCGGTAGAACTCCAGGAACTAAAGGTTCAGCTTGAGGATTTGGAGAGTAAAGTTTTTATCCATCCTATTAAATCTCCTTGGTAATCTCCTATTCTTTTTGCAAAGAAGGATGATGGGTCGTTAAGGCTGTGTGTTTATTATCGATATTTAAATCAGATTATGGTTTAAAATCGGTACCCTCTTTCTATAATTGATGAACTGTTTGATCAGTTGAGGGGTGCATCAGTGATTTCTAAAATTGATCTTAGGTAGAGTTATCACCAAATGAGTGTGAGGTCCTCCGACATACCATAGACAGCTTCCCAGAGTCGGTACGGGTTGTTTGCGTTTTTGGTAATGCCTTTCGGCTTGACCAATGCACCAATAGTTTTTATGGATTTGATGAACCAGATCTTTCAACCCTATCTAGATCGGTTTGTGGTTTTCTTCATTGACGATATCTGATTGTACTCGAAAGCTCATGACGATCATGTCCAACATCTTGACATCATCTTGGGTATGCTAATAGAGCACCGGCTATATTCCAAGCTATCTAAGTGTCCCTTCTGGATAGGTGAGGTACATTTTCTGGGTCGCATCATCTCGGAGGCATGTGTGTCAGTGGATCCAGAAAAAGTTCAGGCCGTTGTATCTTGAGAGTATCCCAAGAGTGTTTTTGATGTTCAGAGTTTACTGGGTTTGGATGGGTATTACAAGAGGTTCATTCAGGTGTTCTCTCACTTGGAAGCCCACATTTAGGCTTGACCAAGGAAAAAAATAATGTTAGAATAGTATGAGGCTTGTGATAATTCCTTCCAAGAGCTGAATAAGTGGCTGACGACCACACCTATCTTGATCTTACCCGAGCTAGGTAAGATGTACATCATGTTTTTTAATCCATACAGAATCGGAGTTGGGGCTATGTTGATGCAGGATGAGCGGGTTGTGGATTATGGGTCGAGGCAGTTCAGAACCCATGAGCGGAACTATCCCACTCTTGACCTTGAGTTGGCTGAAGTAGTGTACACTTTGAAGTGATGGAGGCATTATTTTTTGGGAGAACGGTTTACCGTGTTTACCGACCATAAGATTTTAATGTACATCTTCTCACAACGGGGTCTGAATCTTCATCAGCGAAGATGGGTTGAATATCTCCAGCCTTTTGACTTTGATTTAGTGTACACACCGGGAAAGAGAAACAATGTTACTGATTCTCTAAGTAGGATGGTTCAGAATCATATGGTTCATGAGTCCAGCACCGAGTGGAAGGTGATGGCATTTTTGTAGATATGCACCTAGAGGTGTAGGAGGAGATTGGTCAGGTCACTCCTGCTTCCTTAACGATGGAGTCGACACTCTTGAGTCGAGTTAAGGAAAGCTAGCCTGATGATACTGAGTGTTTGAGCATGAAATAAAAAAATCATAATGTTGGGGAGCTACCTTCTGGTTGGGTCGTTAGTGTGGAAGGTGTTTTTCAGGTTCTTGACCGTCTGGTTGTACCAAAGTTTGTTCGGGAAGAGTTGATGCATGAGTTTCAGGCATCGAAATGGGATGTGCATCTTGGTTTGACCAAGATGTACCATGATCTCCGAAGGTAGGCTTCGTGGCCTGGAATGAAGAAGGAAGTTGTGGTCCTTGGTGCGCGGTGTCTTACCTGTCAGCAGGAGAAGGCCGAGCATCAAAGCCCAGGTGGTTTATTGCATCCATTGACCATTCAGGAATGTAAGTGGGATGATGTGGCAATGGATTTTGTCGTGGGCCTTCTGAGGATGCCATGGAAAAATGATGCAATATGGGTAGTTGTGGATCTGTTAATGAAAGTGCCTCATTTCTTACAGATCCAGGAGACCTTTATAGTCGACCAGTTGGGTGAACTATATTTTTGGGAGATAGTGCGGATGTTTGGGGTTCCACAAACCATAGTTTTAGACCGAGATCCACATCTCATGTCACGTTTCTAGCAAGGGTATCAAATGGCACATGGAACACAGGTGTTTTTTAGTACGTCTTTCCACCCGTAGATAGACGGGTAGTCAGAACGTATGATCCAACTATTGGAAGACATGTTAAGAGCTTGTGTCTTGGAGTTTGGTGGTTCTTGGGAGAGGCACCTATAATTGGTTGATTTTTCCTACAACAACAGTTTTTAAGCTACAATTAGTATGGAACCATTTGAGGCACTTTATGAGAGACCATGAAGATCTCTGTTGTGTTGGCTAGAGGCCAGTGAATTTGAGTTTTTGGGGCCGTGTCTCATGCAGGAGACTTCAGAGAGCGTTCAGTTGATTGGGATGAGAATGTCTACAACACAGAGTATGCATAATTCATATGCAGATCGGAGGTGTAGACCTCTCAATTTTGGGGTGGGTGATAAAGTATTCCTCTGGGTGTCACCAAGGTTAGGTCACCGACATATTAGGAAGAAGGGTAAGTTGGCGCCCAGGTATGTGGGACCTTTTGAGATTGTGGAGCGAATCAGACCAGTGGCATACAGATTGGCTCTTCCACATCAGTATGGTGGGATGCATGATGTGTTTCATGTGTCGCAGCTTCAACAGTATCACCATGACCCATATCACGTGGTTTATGTTGAGGATGTGGATCTTGAGGTTGAGGCGTCCTTTGAGGCGCATCCGGTTCGTGTAGTGGATCATTGTGAGAATGTCTTGTGAGGCAAGGTTGTGCCATTAGTGTGAGTACTATCGCAGCATGGGAAAGTTCATGAAAACATTTGAGAGCGGGAATCAGATATGCGGGCTCAGTGGCCTGAACTCTTTTCCTCAATGGATCAAGGAGTCTTGGAAACTCAGCTCGAGGACGAGCAATATAAGGTGGGGAGGTTATAAGATACCGATCTTTTGGGAGGGTATGTTTTTCTTTGTCTGTTGGTTAAATTCCTTGTTTTGGGCTTCACGGGATGTCTTCTCAATGTATGAGAGGCCTTGGGTGTGTATCAGGGGCTCAGGGCATTAAAGAAGGGAAAACTGGGCAAGACATGCTAAGGCGCATGGCCTGCGCACAGCCAGCCAAACCGTGCGGCCTACCCAGGTGAAACCGTGCGACCCTCTCTCCCCTGGACAGAAGCAAGCATGTGGTTTGAACACTATTCGCCAAACCATGCGGCTAAACCATGTGACTCCTCCTCCTCTGGATAGTGGAATGCACACGGTTTGCGCACGTTTTCTAAATCGTGCGGACAAACACTGCAGCCACGTAATGTTGGAAAAAATAAGAAGTTTTCCACTCCAGGATTTTAAACCCCACTCGAGATTTTCCTCCTCTCCTCCCCACTCAACCATAGTGAAGAACTTGTCCAACCCAAGCTTCCCAAGGGTGGTTCTCCTTCGATTCTTGGCTATTTAGGGAGCCGTTGGTTGCATATCGAAGCTCCGAGTAAGGATAATCTCATCCTTGGTTCTCTTTTTGGTTTAGGGTTAGTACCTTCTCTCCATCTTGTTTTGAAGCTCTAAAACCCTATATTTTGGGTGAGTGTTAGGTTGAAGCTTCAATGTTTGGTTAGATCAAGGTCTAAGGACTTGATAAGGAGTGCGTTCAACTGCGGTTACGAGGTTGGTGGTCTATAAGTGATATCCCACAATTATTTGGGTATTTGTGCATGTTTAGTTCTGTTCTTTCTTTCCTTTGGGTTGTTTTGGATAATCATGGAAATTTGGTACTAATGGTGTTTAAAATGGAAAATGGGAACCGTCGCAATCCTCATGGGATGTGTTGGGTTATACTTGACCTAATTATGGAAATCCATGGGATGTGCCAGATTTTCTCGGATTTAGGGATTGATATTAAACAAGTGACCTTGTCGTAATGAATTGTATATCCCTTTATAAATGTGTTGGCATGATTTTTTTAACTTGTAATAGACGTTAGGAGATGCACCCAGACTTGGTAATAACCTATGGGTTAAAGAGGAATGGGTTAAATGGTTGATTCAAGGGAATGATGAACGGGTTAAATGGGTAAATGCGTAAACGGATTAAAGACCATAAGGGGAAAGATTATGGGTTTAATGTTCAATTATTAGTGAGATATGTATAACACATGGGAATTGGGTGAATGGTTAAATGATGTGAAATGGAAATGTGCTCATGGGTTAAGGCATGTTGTGGTTTCCCATGTGGGTTGTTGTGAATACTATTTACCGAAGGGCAATGGTTTGGATGGTTTATTGTTACTTATATATACGAATGTGCACATGGATTCGTAGTCTGGGGTATGAAATGAGGATCTATTCCCACGGTTTGAGTGAAGACTGAGGTTCTAAACTCCACCCTAAATGCACGGGTAAGGAAATGGGACTGATGGTCTATTCTCCAAATGGTTTCATCCACCTAGACTAAGACTTCAAGGTGAGGTTATGGTTTCTATGAGGGGATAGTCCTAGTGAGATAGGACAACATTGTTTTTACCCTCTTGCATTTCATTGTTGGCCTTATACCCATGTAACATAATGTATGTGATTTACCCATGGAAATGTGATGAAATGGGAACGAATGGTAATTGTTCTGAAATGAATTATAATAAAAGTGGTAATGTATTTCCATTGAAACTGTAAATGGAACCATAATTAATTACGTGGAATTTATCATTCATACCCTTTTTCACGCACTACCTGCTTATAGTGGATATTTTGTAGACACCATAGGTGGTGGACTACTATGTTGTACTGACAACCTACTTGGGTCACCGTTGGGTACCCAAGCAGACTTCATGTTTGCAGGTCAGGACAAGGGCAATGGTCCTTGCAAGATAGCTGAGTGTACATGGGTAGCACTTGGTGGAGGATCCATACTTGGAGTCAGGACCATTTTGGGGATTTTGTAAGTTGTCTTTGTTTTGGGTTTTTCTCATTTTTTCACTTGTAGTATGACATGGCACATTTACTATTGGAAATTTGTGTTTACATGTTCCTATTTGTTAGTTATTTTTTCCGTTATTTGGTTCATTGTTTTGTGGATTACTATGATAAAAAGTGGGTATTGTCTCCCCACTTGACTACATAGACCCCCGCTACAAGTCGACAACCTTTGGCATACGAGGAGGCACGCTTAAGGTCATGTAACCACCCGGCTCAGAGCACCTGTTTAGTGGATTTCATGTCGGGGACGTTACACTTCCCATCACCAATATACTACATTTAATATCCTAGATTTCTTATTTTTATAGTAATACTTCGTACCCCCAAGGAAATATCATTTTATAAAAAATGGTTCCAGGTGATCCCGGGTCATAATGGTGTCTTCTCACTAGGTCTCATCTTTAATTTAGGTAAAATGTCACCATTTATGGAACAATTTAGAACTATTATGGCATAAATATTTTTTTAAAACCTATAATACAAGATATGGTGTAGCACTTCGTTATTTTAAAAGATATTATTTTTATTCCATATTGTATGCTATGTTTAATACCGATCTTATGTAACCAATGAAATATGTTAATTAGAAATTAATCACTCAGATAGCATCCATAATATTAAAAGTGGAAATTAAATAAACCATAATATTCAATTTAGTAATAAAATATATATTAAAATTCTAATTATGAATATCAATAACATGAAATTTAAAAATATGTTTATCTATTTATCAGAAATAATTAATAATCATTTAAAATTAATGAAATGTTTTAAAAACCCATTATTCTTTCTAAGAGACTGTTTAGACATGCTTTGAAAAAAATAATTTAAAATTAATCATTAAAAATTTAAGAGAAATTATTTTAAAATTTTAACTAAATTTTTTAAAATATTATATCATCATTATCATTGATTTAATTTTACGATTTTTCGAAATTAATTGACTTTTTTGATGAATAGTGAAAATACTAATTTTTATTGAAAATATACTTTTATTTTAAATAGTTTAAAATGATATGTTTTATTATTAATTTATAATAATGTAAAATTAGATGAATATTTTTAAATTTAAATATTTTACATCCATTGAATCAATTTCATGTTTCATTTTAATTTTAAAACCACAATATTTATTAGAATGTTTACTATGGAAACCCTCTTTTTCATCATGTCTACAATATTAATTTTAAAATGGATGGTACCATTTATATTAATATAATTTCATGAAATGGATTCCTTAATATGAATTTTTATAGTTTATATTATAATATATGGGAAACTTATCTTTTTACTATATGAAATAGTGAATAGAGGGAATTTTAATTGATGTTGTTTAGGTTAAAATTAGATTACAGAGGGGTTAAACTTATATTTAAAGCATTAAAATGTATAAAATGTAAATATGAAATTTTATATCTATATTTAGACCTTATCACCTCTATGGTTCTATAATGTCTCATTTTATAGAATTTTGGAATGATAATATTTTGGGATCAATCGAATTCTTTAATAACATCCATGTGTGTCCTATAACCAACTTATATATGGCCTCCCCATCTCCTCCCCACTTATCACATACAATTCTATTTGGATAATAAAATAACTACAAAAATAGCCTTACTAAACCCTTTATAAGATCATCGATACCATTTTCTGATCATAAATTCATCCATTGAAGGGTTTTATTCAATCCCATAGAAATTGTTCAAAAAGTGGAAATGTTCTTAAATGAGAATTTTAATTATTTTTATTGTTCCACATCCACAAAATAATATTAAAAAATGAAATAAATAATAACCTATTTATATTCAACATAATTATATTTTATTGTTATTGGGTTCAAAACAACATCTATCTCTTCTTCCATAAAATGGAAATCAAAATAGTTGATCATTTGTGTGGTGGACTACCGACTTATGAACTGATGTATCTTGTTTCCAATCGCCACCATTCAAGGTGTGATAAAATTATGGATTTATATAATTTATATGATATTACTAATATTATTTTAATTATTTAATTGTAATATCCCATATAACATCTTAGATTAAATTCTCATTAGAATATGATAATGTTCCTCATGTGTACGGCATACTACCACCCTATGAAGCAAGGTGTTTTGTTTTTAACCCATGAATTACATGATATGCCAAGAAGATAAATTTGCTGAATATTTGTTATATATATTAAAATATAATTATTATTTAATATTAATTAATTAATCAATTTATTACCCTTAGACATATAAATGGAATGATAACATCGTTCATGCATACATATAGACTACCAGCTCCATGAGGCGATGTCATGAATCCCTAAGATAAAGTTTAAATATGTATTGTAAAAAATGTGAATGATAATAAAATATTTATAACAATTATATATATATATATATGATTTATTTATATCTTATACACCATATTTGTAACATTTATAAGAAATCATGCATGAGAAAACAATGAAATTGACACCTACATCAATGAAAATAATGAGATATCATTTTAAAAGGGTGTGATGGTGTTATAAGAGGAACATATATGATGAAATTAATCAATGTATGATTATTTTTTTGATATTAATTAAAATATTTAAACCATTATTTATTAGGTATGATCAAGGTCAACCAAAAAGAAAATTGTGGCAAGTGGATTCATTTAAAATTCCCTTCATTAAAGTATATAAAAATATTATTCACATAATTTCCTTTATATGGTGTATATACAACCCCCTTGGAATTTAACATAATGATAAAATAATTATTCATGGTATTTTATGTTCGATGATTAATTATTTCATCCGTTTTTTACTTAAATAATACCCTGTTGTAAATAATTTCAAAATTCAATTCCATTTTATTGGCCTATAGTAATTCTTCATTGTATTCAATATTGTAAGATTATGTTAGTAATGAATTATCATTAACATATGTTGTATATATAATTTTCTATGTGGATTTAAATTTTATTATCATAATGAATTCAAATATTAGTTCTCACAGTGATGTTATGATCTTTGTGTGGGTTTTTTCGAAGTCACATTTCAAACGGGTCTATTAATGCTAGAATTTCTATTGAATGAAATTATTTTATTATTTTTTAATAATAAAATTAAATTAATCACAATTTGGTTATTCATTAATTTTCCAAGCAATGAAATAATTTTTACAATCATTGATACTAAATATTTTTTATCAAATATTTATAGGAAAACTAACCTTCATGTCTCACTAAATTTAAAAATAATATTTCATCGAATGATTTTTTTTAAAATTTTTCTACAAAAAGATTATTTCTATTTTTTAAATAAATATTAGACATATTTATCAATTTTTTCTTCTATTTTTTTTAAGGAATAATAAAAACGAATCCAATTGAGATTTTTTCAAGAAAGTTAAAGGAATTATTGTTCTAACATATCCTCTATGACCACTCAATGTTTTAGAGAATCATTTATAATATAAAAATATTATGTTTAATGGAAAACATGTTCATAACATTTTGTGAACCTATAATTTATAAATAATAATTTTAATATCAAAAAGGACAATTTTTTCATGATAATTTTAATGATATTTTTATCATATTTCTATCCGTAAATGGAAGAAAACTATTATTTTACATACAGTTCATAGAGAGTATGTTTTTTTGACTTTGTAATTATTCTTTAGATTGGTTATTTGTGATATTTTTAAGCAATGAAATAATTTACAATCACTTTTAGGATTCATGTTTTTTTCGTTAGAATTCCTTTGAAATGTTCACATTCATATGATCATAGAACAATATATCTCCTCCAAATTTTCATATTATTTATCATAGTAATGATTATTTGGCAGACCATGTTACATTTTATAATATTATGTTCTACATTAAATGTTAATTGTTTATATTGTGAAATATTAATAAATCCATATCTATTATTCAATATGTATATTTGATGACTAGGTGAATTGTTCACGAATTAAATTGATAATTATATATCCGAGAATTAATTTATACAATAAATGATTGTTGGGTCCCATAATTATATTTCAACTACGAATTAGAAATTATATTGGAAAAATCATTAAGTTCGGATTAAAAGAGTTTTTACCAATAGATTTGTCATATCTAGTGAAATGACTTTAAAATAGTGATATCCTAATGTATAATATCACAATTTCCCATAATTAATCCTCTTATCAATTAAAAATTACATTATGGTTTTTCATAATGAGTTTCAATGATATTATCTCTACATAAAACCCATTATAAATTATTAATAAAAGGGAATGTGTTTTAAATTATTTACCTTTATTTAAGGATTATTCCTTATCGGAATATAATAGTCATGTTATTTAAATAGAATATGTTTTAAATTCTATATCAATTGATATTGACTATTGCATATTTATTAATTATATTAATGTTATATAAATGGAATATGTGTTCATTTATTTACCAGATCATATTTTTTTATTAATTTTCTAACCATGATAGACAAGTTATTGATTAAATGTAATCTCTCTTTAGATATATTCCTTTTCATGTTTATTATTATTCCTTATATCATGATCAATTACCAATTACATAAACCTTACGTATATTTGAGAGCTCCCTTATTTCGTTTCATTCCTAGGATTCCAATAATTTTACTATTAATGATATTAAATGTTACACTGTATGGAATAATGTTATAAAATAAAATTAATTACATTGTAAGTTTTATATTCAAATGTAACATGGAAATCATATGTGTATATATTTTATTGATTATAAAAAACTATGTAGTCATTCACAATGATATTTCTTATATCTTATTATCATGTAATATATTAAAAATTCGGTCTTGGATACTTGACTCATGGTAGTTACTGTTAATATCAGAAGATGCTTAATATAATCCCTAGGAACAATATTTAGGGGAAAATAGAAGACGTAACAAAATAGTATGATTGACTTTCAGGATATTTATATAATATAATCATAATGTTATTTTATGGGATATATTAAGTGGGATTTCTCTAGAAATGAATCCCTTTATAGATACTATTTATCGATTGTGTTCTAAAATTGTTGTACCTAGATGTAAATACATCATAAAGGGAATATTGGGATTGACCTGATCACCACCAAGTCTAAGAAAACAGGCTCTACTATGCACATACATTGTCACATTGGGTGATATGATTTGGATAATGAACATTTACATTATAAACCACTATGGAATATTTCTATGGATGATGAAAATTAATGATATAGATCAGATACAAGGTTCCAAGTTTAAAAATAATTTATCTTGATTTATAAATTTTATATATGTTAATATAGTTTTCCTTCTATGGTTATTTATTCTCATAGTAAAATTTTTATTTTTGTAACATTTCATGAACCCAAAGGAATTTGTTTATATTGAACATGTATAAAAAATATTGTGACTACAAAAATGACATGATCACAATAGTTAATGATATAAAGATTATTCCAAATCAATTATCCAAAACAATGATTCAAATCATAGTCATTAACAAAATCATGGATGCATCATAGTTCATAATTCTATAGTATTTAAAACATAAAGTGGTGGATAACATGGATGATAGAAGGCTAAATTCCTTCCATGTCAAAAATGTGGAAAGATAAACCTAGGAATGATTCCTATTATATAGGAAAAATATTTTATGCTTGGATTAGAATGGAATAATGAAATAAATTATTGAGTAAAATGGATAATATGATATATGAAAAAATACCAAATATTATAGATCCTTTTGATATACATTTTCGTAAATTTGGGGAACCTGGTAATTGTCTCAGTCAAAGCCCAATTTTAAAGGTTATCTCCTAGACCACGAAATGACATATGTTTAAATAAAATTCTAGATGTATTTCTGTATTGGGATTCAAGAATTATATTGTCGAAGTATTTTTACATATGGTATTTTGGTTATAATAATATAAAAACATCTAGGGATTGTGTATAATTTTAGAATCATATATTTATTAAATAACTTATGAGTTATGCATACCATCACTAGTTTTTGATTTTAATATTGATCATATGTTAGTAGTATTAAACACTAATATTTGGGTTTATGTGAAGGGAGTCTATTAAGATTAAGGATAATTTTAGAGTCATTTATGGAAATACAACCATTTCATTTATTATATGTTTTAGAGGATATGGTATTTATGGAAGAATACCCATAATATTTAGGGAATAATTTTAAAGCAATTGGTATAATTCATGATTTATTTTATATATTATGTCAATGTTATTATTGATTAGAATAATTTGTTAATGTTATAAGATGTATATAAATATAGTTTTATGAAATGAACACCACAGATGTCTAGTGAAGTCTCGTCATATAAGGTAATGTATGGAGGAATAAACCCAAAACTGTTGGGATATGCAGTTTTAACTCCTAAAACTTGTATATATGATTTTTTTGGTTAATATGTCACTATTTTTACTGAAATTATTTTATTAATAAATATTAATGATAGACTGCAGGTATTAATATTTAGGTTTATAGATAAAAATATTATATTAGATAACTTTTGCATACCATATTGGTCATGGAAAATAATTATAAAGAAAATTAAATACATATCACTCTTTGAGGGATCTGAAGATCCATTAAATTTTAATTTTTGGGCTTTAGTGATAAAAAAATATTTGTTTCTATTAATTTTTTGGAGTAAGTGATAAATTTAAATTTTTTTAATGCAGAATAAAATTATTAAATTTTGGTTCTGAAATAAAAAGATATCAAGTAATGATATTTCAAAATATCATTATATATAATAATAAATCACAGATATTATGAAAATGATATTTAAAATAATATCCTAATACTTTTATATTTGATGAATCAAATTGTGATTTAAATCATACTATATTTATGGTTTCTATATCCTTAACTTTTTTTTATTGTACACATTCCAATGGTCAATGAACTATATCACTCAATATAATTATTTAAACTTTTATTTCATTTCCATATTATAACCATCCAATATTTTTATAATAATTGGAAACCAAGATATTTGTTACGTCTGATGAACTTTGTATTTCCATTTCCCACTAGTAGAGAGGATGTTTTATTAACCCTTATATAGTGTCACTTTTATAACTATTGTATATCATAATGTATAATGATTGATTGTTGATATAATGTATAAAATGTTTGGATGAAATTTATTTTTGATGGGGAAAATTTATCACCCTGAGATTTTTAAAATCAATTTTTTTTTATTAAATCATATGTGACACAAAAACTAATATTTAAAACCCATTAAATATATTTCATTTAAATTAAATCTCTTTGATAAATTGTGCAACATGAAACTATGAGAAGAAATTAAATAAAATATAGTATATAATTATATGATGTGTGATAAATTGGTATTTATAAATAGTAAAAAAATTATGAATTATAAGGTCTTCTATTTATTAGAAATAACATAAGAATTATTAAAAAATATTCTTTTTGAGAAAATGTAATTTCATTAAAACAATTTAATCTATCAATGTGCATAGAATTTAAAATTAAAAGTTACTATTTTATTAAAATTTATTTTACATAATAAACAATATTTTATAAATTATCATATAAAAATAATATTAGTGATAATTTTTTAGATTCATTTGAAATGATTCATTTTCAATGAACATTGAAAACATTGATTTTTATTGAAAATTGTATTTCCATTAAAATAATTTACCCTGACTGTTATATTTTAAAACGTCTTTAATGTATAATAAGAAAAATTATATATAAATTTAACTAAATTATTATATATTTTTTAAAAAAAAATTATGGAATTTGATACTCAAGTGTTTTATACTTTTGAGATTGTTTTTCATGGAAACATATTTATTCCTCACATATATGGGTATTATTTAAAATAAGAATTTAAACATCTATGAAGTCAATTTTTAAAAATCATTTATATTTTTCTAATAATAAAAATTTATCATTTATAATAAGCTACTTTTTTAAACATAATTAATATTTAAAATAGCAATATTTAATTACACTTGTTAGGGTGAAAATGGGATTATGTAGGAGTTAAAGTAAAAATGTATGTGTTAAAAATGACCTAACATATGTCTAAAAAACATTTTATGGACGCATATAGACGTTATTGACATTTTTGTTGATAATTAGTAGTTTTTTTGTGTTTTAGAATGAATAAAATGTGGGATTAATGGAATATTTTTAAAATTTCATTATCTTTCCTCTCACCCAATTATAATATTCCACTACCTATCCTCACATCCTCTACCTTAAAAATATATTGGGATTGTTCAATACATGGAAAAAGTATTTCCTTACCCCCTAAAAACATCCTTGATCCTATGTTTTTATCTGAAATCTATAATTGGTAGGATTTTGGTGAGAGGGTAAATAATTTTTTCGAAGATGAGTTAACATTCAAAAATATTGACCTCATTACAATATTTTTAAATCATGATCATATAATGACATAATTAACATAAATATGTGGAGGTATAATTAAATTACGTAATTAACTACATGAATATTCTCTTCTATTAGTATGGAAATAAAATTGTAGATCGTGTGAAAGATGAAATATCGTCTTGCAAACCGATTTACCTGGTTTTCCATCACATCCTTTCAATGTTGGATATAATGATTTGTATAACTAATTGATATGATAGATATTATTATATTGTAGTTATAATTTAATAATATCACATATACCTTATTACCTTCGACTCCATTTAAATTATGATAACATAACTTATGTGTACGGTGGACTACCACCTCGCGAAGTGATGTGATTAATTTTTCAGTTATTCGTTACAAGGAATACAACATCAATTTATTTCATAAATATATGTTATATAGATATGAAATTAATTTTAATATATTAAATTAATATATCACCTATTATTATACTCGTTCACCTATTAAGTGAATGAGTATGTCCCCTGTTCGTACATACAACATACCATATCCGTGAAAAGATGTGATCCAATCACCTTGTTAAAATTTAAATCAATATTATAAAACTGTATCTAATAAAAAAAATTGTGATTAATGAAATTTGTATAAATATATATGTTATAGATATTTATCTTATACATAAGAACTGTAAGAGCCCTGAAAAAACAATCATAAGGAAACACAAGAAATAACACCCAAAAGTATGAAAATACTTAATGAAAATTTAAAAACATGTGGAAAATATGTTATATTATGATCATATATGTTATTATAAATATTATTATGGGTTTTCAATAAATTAATCACAAGATTATAAAATTATAAATTTGATTACAACATTTTTAACATAAATGATGTGTGACCTAAGGGACTTTTCCCCATTTCCATTCATTGAGGGATATTGTATTGTTATGTGCCAGATGTATTTTGTATAGTTTATAAATAGACATGAAATAAAAGGATTAATTAATAATTCATGGTATTTTATGTTCCGATTTTAATTATTTAATCTATGGGTTTTTTATTTAATTTTTACGAATTGGTAATGAATTTTATCACTCAATTTTTTTTTCATTGGGTTATATTACTTCGTTGTTGTAATGATTATTATAATATTATATGTATAATTAATTTTTATTATCTTAATATTTAATTAAAAATTTTAATGCTGATTTTAATTTATTACAGATAATTGATACATTTATTAATTAACACGTTAATATTATGACCTTTTTGAGTGTTTATTTCACAGTGTCAATAAAATGACGACTTTTTTACTTGCATTTTACATGAAGGAAATTATTTCATCATTGGACAATAAAACTCTTTAATATTTTAAAACACTAATTATTCATGATTTAATTAAATAATGTTCCTATTTTTTTCTATCAGAAGAACATAAAAATGTTGAGAATATTTTCTTAATTAAATCAATCTTTATTACCACATTAATTGAAAATAATATTTATTATATATAAAAATTAACAAAAAAAATTTCAAAAATGTTTTTAATGTTCTAAAAATGAATTATTAATTATTTTTTTATTATTTTTATAAATTATCTTTAGATGAATATTTATGATTTTTTAAAAACCAGGGAATTTAGGATTATACCTAAAAGAGAGTAGAAAATATGTTTTAATAAGTACAACATGGAAAAAATTTCCAACTATATGAACCATTAAAATATTAAATTAATATTTTATAAAATTAATTTATTTATATTAAATAAGAATAATTATTTTGTTGGACATTTGGTTTTACATTATAATTTTCACGATGAATAATGAATTTTCCTCATGAATGATTTACGAGAACATTTTTTATTAATTATATTTATAAAAAAATAATACCTCTTTATTTAATTTATATTTCAGTGGGAATATTTTGTATGGATACCATATATATTCTTTAAATGTATGTATTATGATCATTTTGAGCATATAAAATTTTAAAATTGACATTGTGATTTATTTTTGTAGTCATTAATATTCCTTTTAAATATTCATATTCTATGATCATTAAGACATTAAATTTTCTCTAAATGTCCTGATTATTTATCTGGGATATATTAAGTTATTATATCATGTATCATCAATTTAAATGCTGTTCTAAATTGATAGTTAATTTTTGTAAGGAAATATTGAAAAATATATATTGTTTACTCAATATATATATATATATTTAATTACTAGTATTATAATTCAGGAATGAAAGTTAATATTCTATTCATGAGTAATTATTTTAAAATATAGTGAATTGTGGGGCCTAAAATTGTATATCCCTTTTATGCATAGGTAGTCTCATCTGGTGAATAAACATGATTGAATAAAATGGATTTTTACCCATAGTTTAACTCTATATTGTGGGTTGTCTAGATTTTTGATAAATAATGATTATTAATATCATGAAATCCATCTAATAATTATGAATTTACTTAATTATGAGTTTTGGAACAATTATCCATGAGAATTTCATTACAACATTTTTTATAAATGGAATGTGTTTTTTGTTATTTTCCATTCAATATTGATTATTTCTTTTCTATTCATGGTACTGAATTTATTCAGATTTCTTGTGTGTTATGTTATTTCCCTTGATATATTCATTATTACTTAGAATTTAAAAACATTGAATTTATTTAAATGGAATTTGTTATTAGATATATATCATTTGATAATTATTATTCCTTATTTAATAATGATAAAAAATTTATTAATTATAAGGAATGTATTTTTTAATATTTAAAATGTTGTATTAGTTATTATTTATTTACTCATGATAGATTCCAATTTACTTAACTCTTACCAATAATTTGGTCATCCAATTATTTTTTCAATTTTACAATAATCCATGAAGAATACATTGAATGATATTTAGGAATATTATATGGGGAATAATGATATTTCTGAACCAAAATGTTGTAATTTGAATATTCAATTATAATATGGGAATCATGTATGTGTCTTATCTACCATGAATTATAAGATATTAGGTCCTTAAGGTTAATATTACTTGAATTTATTATAATTTAATAATATATAAACTTGATCTAGGTTACTAATGTTATGGTCGTTATAGGGAGCAATTGGTAAGATTTTTTAAGGCTTAAAATTACAGAATGAAAAAAAATCAAAGTGTGTAAGTATGTTACATATATGTGTCACATTGAAATGATAAATTAGAACATGATCTCCCCATTTTTTTATTTACCAGGAATATAAGAAGTTTACAATAAATTATATCCAAGGATATAATAGAAGTGAAAATTATATTTCTTAAAAACTAAAATATGGTTTTATTTCTATGTTAAATTATAATATAGTGAATTATGTATATATATATTTTACTATGAATTGTAAAATATTTTTCCATTCATGATGAAATTCCATGTATATATTTCAATGTAATAATCTATCCAATGGATATATGTTTCTTGAGTAATGGAATGAATAGTGAGAACCTATTTTGAGTTTTTAAAACACCAAATTACTGATAAAAAATTTTAAAAGGTTTTTTATTGTGTTGGAAATATGTGTCGCATCATGACCCATGTGGTTATTGAATAGACTACCCTATATTCATTTATGGTTTATTTAAATCCATTAGATATTCAACATTAACATTATAAACTCACTATAAAGAATACATATTTGTGTTTTCCTATATTTTTTCTCCGCTCTACATGATTCATTGATTTCATAACAAGGATTTGTTTCATCACTCATCCTTTATTAGATAGAATAATTTTTATCATGAAATAATCATTATTTATCTTGTTCTCAATAAGATCATGCATCTGTTTGTATATTTACAAATAAATAAATTCATTAACATTTTATCAATTGATGTTTATAAGAATCATGTTATATATTAATATAATTAGACACAATTTTGTTCTATCAATTCCCCCAAACACTGAACATTAATTTCATCATGTATATAGTCTCAAAATATTTATAGTAGTAACATGTTATTATCAATATTAATTTTTAAAACAAATTATATAATATTTTTTAAAATATAGGATTAAACATTCAATTTCGACACAAAAAAAAACATTTAAGCTTCACACTATTCAGTGACACTAATCAATCCCAACATTTATCTTTTTCCCATTAAATTTTTTCAATGTTTGGTCTTCAACAATTCATATATAATAATCAATTATTATTATGAATAACATGTCCAAATTTATCACACAAATAAATCTTTTACCTCAGCTTTTATGAATCAATTGTACTTATATATGTTCATATATCATGATTACATGATATTTCTATATGATCACAATGTATCTACTTTTTCTCTATTGTTATAAAAAAATCCACATATAAAAAATTGTTCATTTTAAATAAGGTTCTGATGAATCTGATGTATAATGATTGTTTTTATAGATTTCTAAAATATTAATGCTAAAAAGGAGGCTTTTTCTCTAAAGCATGTCATTTGATATAAAAAAATTGTACTAAAAATCTCATCTATAAAATGAAAACTCCAACTCTATTGAACTAAAATAGTAGTAATAATCTAGGTATGTATAGTGAAATAATTCTTCCATCATGGATTATAATATTTTTATATTTTTTATATTTTTTAGTTTTTTTGAATGTTATAATTGGATAAAACATCATATATACCACCTAAAACCATATCTTAAAACAACTAGGTGGGTAATAGATTTTTTTTTGATTTTCCAAGAATACCACCTATAATGGGCTATAGATTTCATACATTGGTATTAATTTATAATATAGGAATATTAATTACATTATACAAAAAAGACATAAAAAAACATATAAGTTTAGTTTCTTTGGAATCTTGGAATCCTAAGATACTGATTAATAAACATATACCTTATTTATTACTAGTTCCATCAACACTAGAATCATTTTTGAGACATCATACATAATTAATATCATCATATCATGGGGAAAAGAATCAAAAAAGAAATGGTGTGCTTGAATGATTATAATGGTTAACATATAGAGTTATGAGTCCTACCATTAACTTAAGATATATGAGGAACAACCAAACATATTAAAATTATATTCAGCATGTCAATGAAAATTAAAAAATGTAATGGTATAAATCATAGTAGTTAATAAATAATAAAATAAATTAGTCTACGAGAAAATAACACATAACATGAAATGGTGTAATAAACATAGGCATGGAAAATCATTTTCATATAAGTCTAGAATAATTTCCAATAAAATAGAAGGAAAATGCGGATTACTAAACTATGTTCTATCCACAATAAATTCATATATTACTGAATAGATATCAATCGTCATTTTGGACACTCTATCTCATGAGATATAAATAATTACCCAATTTATTGGAGTGGGATATAGGTCCCACCTGTCAAATAACTAAAATCCTATATATGTAAGAAAATATAAAATAAACCATTAACCATATGAGATCCCATAAAAATAAATGGGTTTTATAAACATCATTTCACTATAACATAATCTACAAAAAAATGGGTTTCACATATATCATTGAATTATAAAAATTATCCAACCATTGAAATAATGGGGATATTTTCCTTGCAAAATATCCCCAATAAACAATAGGTAACATCATATAATGTTATTATATGTTGATAATTATTTAGAGAGATCAAATGAAATTAATTTTGGAGGAAAATAACTTTTTTTCATTGAAATCGTTTTCTATTCATAAAAATCTTTGAAATTTTAAAAGAAACCATTTTTTATGAAAATAACCATATAATATTTTATGAGAATTCAGATTTCCTTATGGTGTCATGAAAATGGGAAAAACATTCCTTTTGCTTAACATAATAAATACATTCCTTTAATACATTTTCTGAAAAATTCATTAAGTACCTCATTTGGTAAATGACAAAAACATTCCTTTCAAAAAAATGAGTAAAAATTTACACATGTTTAAATGTGACCATTTAAATTGTAAAATAATATTAAACTGATTTCATAAATCATTTCTACAAAAAATCAATTTTCAAGTTAAATATTCCCCCCATAAATTTATGTATAGACAATCCCGAATAAAAATCGAGACTATGAAATTAACCAATATGTTAGGCCTTATTTATTGTTTACATATATGGAACTCCTATATAATGTTTTAAATAAAGATATTAAATATTAATAGACCAAATTAATATTTATTATATCATATATTATCTTTTTATTTCATATTTTCACCTATTTTGTAATAATATTTCATTATTTCACTTTTTTCAGGTGTTAACTATTTCATTTTTCTATGCATGTTTTTATCATATAAGTCCCACTTCATGTACATAGGTCAATGTTCCATCATTTCAGGAATTATATAATAGTAATAATATAATATTTATTCTTTTTATATATTTATATAATCATTCATTAATGGTTAACATGTATAAATAATTGCATCTTGTTTTGGATACAATAAGTCGTCCGCATGCATGTCTGATTGTATCATTTATGTAATGGTAAAATTTTATATAAAATCATAGTATATTTATTTAAAAATTAAATATAAATTAAATTTACTATATATATATATTATCCATTATTGTATCAATTTAAATATATTTTTTTTACAAAAAACTCATTACACCAAGATGTGGAGACGGTAAGTCATACATACACACAGGTGGCATTTTTTTCTTCCATATGATAGAAAAAATGTAGAATATTGATTTTTTGTAATAATAATAAAATCTATGAATATAAATTATACTATATTTATTATTTTATTAATACAAAATCATTGTAATATGATGTATGAGAATAAATAATGTAGAAAGTGTCAATAATGCTGATCAGCACTTCTTTGGAGAATGACATTCAAATCTATTCTTAGAGACACTATGTTTAGTATTTTAAGTTGGACATAACCTCTTTAGTATGGATATGATTGTTTAGAAGAAAAGTTAGTGGTGTATGGTCATCCATCAATACTCAATGTGGTATGAAAATGTGAGGGAGGATGTGACATATTATAATTGATGTGAAGGGTACTTTTGTAATGATCTAAAAATTTTAATTATAATAAATTAAATATCAAAAAAATATCATAAAAGGAAACATATTAGAATATATGATAATATTAAGTTGTAATTTCATCAACTAATAGATTTTTTACATGTTTTCTTTTATTTTTTAATTCTTTTCAATTTTGTTAACTGTTAGTTAACCTTTTTTAATTTTAACTAATGTCTCATTTTTCTCAGTATTAGAAGGATATATATTTTACACATATGATTTTAATTATATCATAAATTACAAAATTATAATAGTTTCAGCCAAATTAATTTTTATATTCTTAATTATGTTTTATGATTTTTAAATAATATAATAATATATTATCTTATTAAAATGCGATTAATGTCAATTTGGAAAATATTTATTTTATAGAGATTTAAAAAATATAGATAACAATTTTACGTCGAAAAAATATGTAATTATATCGTTATTATGTCAAGAAAATCCTAGAATTTTTTTATATCATTAATTATCTAAAATTTTATTAATTTTAATATATATAGTAACATTTCATTAATATATCCATTAATTAAATAAATACTACCTTAGTGTAATGTTATTATATAACATAATTATTTGTTCACTAAAATTTAAATATAAGAACCATGATGAATTTAATTATTATATATTTCATAATAGTATTTATATTTTAATATATCTTTTGGTTAAATCTATATTTATATGAAATATTATGAAAAAATGAATTTCAAATCAATAAATGTTTTATTAAATAAATATTTTTTAATATCATAATGTCATTTCAGTGGTCGAAAAAAATAAATTTTTGTCATAATAATATGATTATAAAATTAAAAACTTTCTTTTATATACTTTCATAACATATATTTTCCACATGTGTCTCATAAATGCTATTTAAGATAGTAAAATATACATTTTGTTAATTTATTTAATTTAAATATCATATATGTCGTTTTCAAAGAAAACATTATATTTAAAAATAGAATTTAAATAATTATTTGTTATGTGTTTAGTAATTCATATAAATAAATATTTTAGAATGTGATAGTAATTTTTTGTCTTTATAATTTAATATTTAACCAAAATTCCTCAATTTACCCTTTATTATTGTAACAAAATGTACCAATGTATCCATTCATATTAAAAATTTAAAAGGGGAATATAAATCATATTTGAAATTTATGAATATAAATTCTTCATCCATTATTTGGCTTTAACAATTGAGATTCAGATATTAATTTAAAATAAAACCTGTTACATGCCATAAAATTTTTAAGAAAAATTCATTTTAAAAAATAAAAGTTCCTATAATAAATTCATATATAAAATCCTTCGAAAAAATCTTCACATTGTATTAAAATAAAATGAACAAACTCAACTTTTAATCTATTTGAAAACATAATATGACCTTTTAAATACTTTAAGAGGAAATAAATTTTTCAATAAAAATAATTACATTCACTATTCCTTAAAATTCAATGATTTCATAAAAATAATTAATGATAATTATTGTATTATTATGATAAAAATAAAATAATATATTAAAAAATAAATTTTTATATCTTCTACAAATTTATTTAATTTCATAATATGAAGAAAAAATAATTTATAAAGAAAACATTTATTTGAAAAACCAGGTGGTTTTACTAAAATCGTGAACTTATATTATATGCTCATACCAATACATTCATATTGATATTGATAAATATATTTATTTTATAAATTATTTGGTCATATTTATTCCTGAAAATTTAACATTTGGGTTAAATTAATTGTTTCTCATGGTTCATTTAAACTAACAGTTGTGTGCAACCAAAGCTATTAAAAATATATAATTATTCAAAGGGTGATATTTATTAATATACCATGGTGTACCATAAACCCCCCGAAATGAAAATTTTCCTTCAAAAATTATCATTGTGGAAAAAATAGATTACTGTACCTCTCCCTTTTCATATCCTCAGTTTCACTCACAACATCATCAAATTTTTTGTCCCACAAACAAAACTTTAACCAAGATAGTGGTCTAGTTTCATCAAACAATGTCTATATGAACCAAAATCAATATCATTTGTTCTTAATAATAATTATATTACTCCATCTGTAACCCTTTTATGATTATTACATGTAAATTAATTGGTACATACATTATAATTATAGATACATGGAGAAAATCAAATGCATGATGGAGGTTTGGTGGAAGTGCCAAATGATAACCTACATTCAAAACTAAATCCAGAATACCAAGACAACTGATATACCATGCTATTGGTTTTTCATTCATTCCAAATAAAATTACACTCCTTCAGAAAGATATATATAGAAATAAATTTTCACCAACTTTATACACTGGGTCATTTTGTCAATTTTTATCATAACATTTTTTATCAAATATCGTATTCTCTTAAGGGATGTGGAATAGATCTAAAATTCACTTATATTTCATCTAAAATATCTGATCCCAACTGCTATCTTCCTTAATATTGATACTAAATTTGGGAGTTCTACATTTCTTAGAAAATATGGATTCATAATGAGCCATCTGAACACTGGAGGAAAACTTTTTTTGTAAGAAAATTATACTAAAGGTTTGTTGTTATTAAAAAATCATTCAAATATATAAATAAATCATTCGACATGTATTCTAGAGTTTGAATATTTCTATTTTTCCAAACCTTTGTCAATAGATTATATGATGTTCTAAAACAGAACACATTATCTTGATCCTACTGAAGAATTTTCCATAACATTGAGGTAAACATTATTTCTTGATGAGATACAATGGAATGTTTTACCCCTGGAAATATTAAAAATTCCTTTAAATATAATCTATCCAGCTAACCAAGATATAAGTATTCTTTAATAGGAATGATGTTTGTTTAATTCATATTTCAATCCACTATAACCCATATATCATTATTTCCTTTATATGTTTTGGGAAGTATCATGAGGAAATACAATATGATGCTTTTACATTTCTATTATGGTATGGGTAATGGTTATAACATCCTATTGTATTTTTCTCTCCCATCCTTACCTTAATGAAAAAAATCATGTAGAATACAAATCTGTAACATATTTAGTCATTCCAACCCACTGTGATTTTTTTTTCAGGTACTCATACATCTGTTTGTGTTCCACATGAATAGAGAATGATTAACAATGATCCACATAAAAGAGATCCTACATTAAATAATGTATGTTAGGGACATAAGCAAAGTTCCCAAACTAAATTATTCCATCAACATAAAACTGGAACTCATGAAAATTTCCCACATTTGTTTTTAGTGCCACATCCTCCTTCTTCAATTCCTTAAACATCACATGTATATATAGTTGAACGTTAAGATGATCTGGATAATATTTATCACAATATTTAAAAATTTCAAGAACAATATTTTAAAAATGTTTAAATGTTGGATCTTTTGTGATCATTATCATAGATAGGATACTATAGTTCATTTAACTAAAATCACTGACTTTCTTGTTCCCCTTCAAATGCTGATAGTATATTGAAATGTTGGTGTCTTAAATCCACTCAATCCATCTCCTTTAGAACATATTCAACTTATTTTGAGTAAAAATAATATTTTAAAATTTAGGATGAGTATGTATGTCACACCTTTATCTATAAAGATAATTTCTCTAAATACTAAATTATATAATTTCCATGGCGAACTCCAAATTAGTTGTTTGGAAATTATTCTAATGGATATTCAATTTTCCTGAATAATAATTTACATATCATTTCTCATGAGAAAAACTCCCAACCCATTCATCGATGTATCACTATAGATCACAATCCTTTCTCTAATACAATATACTATGAGACCATGTTCACTGATTAACCTTATTTCAATCTCCTTGAAATTATCTTTACATTCTCCATCCTTATAAACATAACTCTTTTACAATTATACATAGGGATGCAGCATATAATCATCATAAATCAATCATAAAACATTGATAATATCCAACCAAAAAACTAAAATTTTGTAAATCTGTTAACATTATTAGTCTATGTTATCATTAAATAACCTCCATCAATATTGGATCTATATATATCACATGGCATGACATTATGTGGTATAAAAATGAAACATTCTGAAGCTAAAATTCAAAATGGTTAATTTTTTTAATAAATGTTTTTCTTTCTCAAGATCATTAGTACAATCACGATGTGATCATGTTATTATTCCACTTAATTTGAATATGCATAAATATCCTCTTTAATGACTACCAAAAACTGATCAAGATATTCTCTAACATATTAATTCCTTTAATCCTTGAAGATAATATGGGAATTTTTTAGACAAATATACATAACTATAAATTCTTATTGTACACAGCTTGTACAGAATGTCATCCTGGGTATATACTCTTTCTTGAACCTCAATTGATGATATATTGAATGAATATAAATCTCAGAAAATTAGTGATCTTCATGTTGATGATTAAATAATTTCTTAATTTGGGGGAGATGATATTTGTTGTTGATAGGGATCATGTTCTGTTCATGATAATCAATGAAGAGTCTCATTGATCATCTTTCTTATTAACAAATGGAATATGTGTATCTCACGGTGACATGGTAGGGAATATAAATCTCGTGTCATGATTCTCTTTTAGTTTCTTCCTCAATACCTGGAGCTCTATACGGGTAATTATACAACGAGTCTTTAAATTATGATTATCACTTTGCATGTGTTGTATTGAAAAATGAAAATCACAATTTAGTGGAGGAATTAGAAATTCTCCATAAATACATTAACAAACTCCCATACAAGAGGTGTACCCATAATATTGAATTTCTCCCCAAACATCTTAGATAAATAATTTTTTTATTGTTATTAAGACCCATAAGAAGGATTTAATTTCCAATGGTAGCTCATACACAACCATGAATTGATAAATGATCATATATTAATCTATAATATGAATTGTGACTTATTTTCCTTGTCATTTGATATTATCTCCATACAAAAAAATCTAATCCATGCCTATAATCACATTGATATAAACTAATGTAAGGATAACATGATTTTCCTGAAGTACATTCCCACAATCTTCAACCGATTAAGAATTATAAACATGTGATGTGACTGTTGTGACATTACAAGTTTTCACATATAAATAAACATATAAATGTTGAGGTAATATAGAGATACCCTTACAAAATTCGTCAAAATGAAGGATTGCATGGATCCAAAATATAATAAAACATTATTTTCTAGAGTAGATGGTAGTTGTTCCTTTCACCACATAATTTTAATACTCCATATCTCCATTAGTGATGGCATGAAATATTCATTTTTATTTGGCCTTAAGAGGTTGGTGACATTGATCATCATTTATATCCCCTAGATATTGGAATTGGTTTGCATAATTCCCTTTTTCAATGAACATGAAGCATTTTAGTATGAAAGGTTTATTCTTTGTTGCCTTTTTCTATTTATATCATTTGATATATTTTTCTAACCAATTTGGATGTTAATATCCTGATGACCTTCTTTACCTCACTTAAATCATTTAGTTATTCCGATAAGAAAATTTCATCTATGTTTCATTCCATAGATTTAGAATTATGGGAATCTCATATTCCGATCACAATTTTTTTAACATTTTCCATTTAATTAGATTTTAATGTACTCATAAAAACAATAATTTTTATGGGTGAATATAATATCTATATGAAACATGAGGGAAAATAAAATTATTTTTTCATAGCCATTTATGTCCCTTATTTCTAATTCCCTTCGAATACATGATTTTATTACACTGAAACATGATTTAATATTATATTTTATTATATGAAAATTCAATATACGAACATTGAGATTCTTGTAAAATATTCTTCATCAGTACCAATTGATTCAACATACATTTAATTAAGCTTAAGAAAATCCTTCTATATCTTCATTCGATGAATACATGGAATGAGATTATTGAAAATATGATTATGAAGTCATCCCATTCGAGGGAGATGATTTCATCTAATTTCATAGTATTACGGATAAGATTACACCATTTATCCAATTCACCAAATAAATGATAGACTATAAAAATTACAGTATACTGTTTTAAACATTACTGAATAAAAACGTATTTTCATTGGTACTGATCCATTATTCAACCACTTTTAAAACAAAATAACCACTAAATTAATGTGGGTACTACCTCATGAAGGACTCAATAGAATGTTTTTACCACCTTTTATAATTTGTAAGTCCATCATGACTCATATATGGATAAATATATATGGGAATACAGACAATATTTTTCCATCAACATGAAAATAATATTCAGTTTCTTAGGTGGATAATTGTTATAATTCTCATCATATTTAGAATTCATGATGTTATGTTATGTTCCAAAAATTAAGTAAAACAAAAAATAATTGTCAATGAGAAAATAATAATAGTGTGAAAACTACATATTAATGGGAAATTACATATATAATTATATTTTATGATACCGTAGTATTATTCCTTGGTTATTTATGACTGTTACCAAACTATATGATTGAATACTTTAATTAGACATATTATTAGGGTTCTTATAGAGATTTATCATCATAGATTCCAAAGGTTATCAAAACCATGAACATATAAAATTATAATGTTCCAAACATTTAAAAGAAACATACTAAATTAAAATAAAATAATATTAAATAAAAAATATATCAAAAAAATCCAAAACATTATTGGTGTAGTTTAATTGGAAATATGGAATCATATATAACTAATTAATATACATATACAATATCTCCGAATTATTCATTAAATACTTAATCCCTTTTTGATACAAATTACTTAATTACATTATTCATATAATAGGGAAAAGGAACATAAGAAAGGGTGATTTCAAAATGACTAGAAGTGTTAAACAAGGGATATATCAATCCTATCATATTCATAATTCATATGAACATAAAAAAATTAGTTGAACATTTTTTCTTTAATATATTAGAACATGATATCATGTCATTGACGCATCATTAAAGAACATAAATTAATTAATATCATATTCCATGGTAGAATAAAATATGATATGGAATTTTGGAATATAACTAATCATAGAACGCCATTTAAAAATTATTCAAGGATCATTTCAAATATTATCAATGTGGATAAATCCAATACAGAACTAATTTCACTACGGTTAACATCCATGCATTAGTCAACTGAGTCAACTATAAAATCCACTCTTATATATATCTAGGGTATTAATGCTTAAAAAATCCTTCATAGGGAGGTATAGTTATAATAATTCACATTATGATAACCATGCTTATTTGTACCTCATGAACTAAATTCATTTAGCGTATCAAACCCCATATAAATAAATTGGTTTCATATACATATTTCTATCAAAAAATAATACGTGGAAAATAAATGGGTTTCATAAATATTATTCAATGATAATCATATATCGAATATATCATGAATAGTGATTTTATTCTTGAGAAATTTCACAATATAGATTTTGTGAAATCAATTAATGTTCTCATAAATGGAAAATTATTTGGTGATATCAATTGAGTGTAACACATGAGTAAAATAACCTTTGATCTTTGAGAAATATTTCAATTCTTAAATTGTATTGAAATTTTAAAAGAAAGAATTTTAATTGAAAATATCCATATATGATTGTAAGGGAAGATTCAAAACATCAAGGTGTCTTAAATGAATGAAAATATTTTTTGTTTCATATAATATAAAAAACATATTTTGTTCTTTTATTGGAAATTTATAATGTATGACGTTTTTATAATAAGAAAATGATTCCATTCAAACCGTTTAGTAAAAATTCAAACATGGGTAAAAATAATAGTAAAAAAGTACGAATAATATTAAAATTATTTTTGATAACATTTTCAAAAAAAATTAAAAGTAATAGAAATATTCCATATAAGATAAGCAGGTTTTAATATTCCTATATAATAATTAGAGTGTGAAATTATTACATACCATATAACATTTTTCCTTTATACGCTAGCTGAAACTCATGTGTAATGGTTAAAATAAATTCAGATATTGATAAAAGACCATAAAATATTTATGATGCATATTAAGTCATTTTATATCATCCAATCACTCATTTTTTAATAATATTTCATTATTTACCAACACTTGGTTGTTACCTACATTCTTTTGATATGAATTTTTTATATTATAAGTCCCAATTCATAATCATTGCTTATAAATCCATCATTTATAGAATTATATTAATGTATTATATATAATATTTAGTATTTATATGCATATATAAAATCATGCATTAATTTTGCACATGTAATATGAATCCCATCACATAATGGTGATGGAAGGCCGTACGCAATCACAAACGATGATGTAAATACCTTAATGATTAAATGGTTTGGAATCAAATAGTATATTAACTACCATAATTAATACAATGTTATTATTATCCAATAAATATATAATTTCCACATTTACACCCGTCCAAATAATGTGTATAAGAAAAAATTACACCATGTTGTGGCGACGGTATGCAATATGTATGCACTCACAATGATTTTATTTTTCATATGATGGATAAAAAGTAGAATTTTGTGTTTATATACTAATAATAATATCAAATAATATTTTTTAATATTTATTTATAACTTTTAATAAAATAATACATTAATAATAAGTATAATAACAAATAATCATGAAATAGTCAGAAAAGATGATTACCACTTCTTTAAAGAACATCCTTTAGACCTTATCTTAAGAACACTAGGGTTTGAATTTGGAAATTCTTTAACCTATAGAGTGTAGATAAAAAATCTTATAACAGAGACAAGTAGTTTATTATCAAGATTAAATGATCAATGTGATTTCATGTAGGGAGAGAGGAGGTTCCCTTTTGTAATTGAGGTGAGGGGTAGTTATGGAATGTTCTGAAAATATTAATTTATAACAAAATAAATCTCAAAATAAATACATTAAAAAGGAAATGAATTTAAATCTATGATGATAAAAAGATATAATATAATCATCCAATTTAAATAAGACAAGATTTTTTAGTATATTTAATATTATCATTTTGGGTAACCATTAGTTAACATATTTTTATTTATTCTATGGTACCATAATTTTAAAAAGTAAAAGTTTGTAAGTTATACATATGTGATATCAATTAATCCATAAATAAAAAATTAATAATACAATATACCAGTTAATAATTTTTTTTATTTTTAATGTCGTTATGTTTTTCAAATAATTTTATAATAAATTATTTTTATAAAATATCATTACGTTCAATTTTGTGAATGTTTATTACAATGATTTTTAAAATATCATCATAAAATGTTGACATTGAAAATATGATTTTTTACAACCCATAAATTTCACCATAATCTATACAATTATATTATCACATTAGTCATCACAAATTATATTCATTTTAATATTTTTTGTATCATTTAATTTATATTTATATTAATTGATTAATTTGTACTTCAATGTTTTGTAGGTATTTAATATACATATTTATTAAATAAGTTTTTAAAATAAAATAAAAGGAAGATAAATATTAAATGTTTCATAATAATTTTTATTTTCAAATATATACATTTGGGTATCCCTATATTAATAGAATGTAGTATTTAAAACATAAATGTGACAACATATCATTTTTGTTAAATAAAATTTTACAAATATCAAAATATAATCTTGGTGGTCCAAATATTCCAAAATAAATTTTTATAATCAAAATTTTTCTATTAGTTGAAAAAAAAATTATATTTATATTCTTTAATAAAAACTTTTTTCCTCATATAGACACAAAAGGGTCGTTTTAAGAAACAAATATAATCATTTATTACATTCCATGATTTAAATAATATATGTTTCATTTTCCTGGTCATGATTCAATTATAAAACAAATCATTGATCCTTATTTGTTAATGGAATATCCACCTTCATGCAATAAAAGTTTTCATGTGTTGGATTCATTTTATAGTTTTTATTATTTTTTATTTTTACAAAACACAAATTACCCAATATAATCTTGTACATGGTAATAAATATTACCATGGTTATTATTCATATAAACCAAAAATTAAAGGGATATTTTTAATAAATTTAGACCTTATAAATATAAAATTTTCATTAATGTTTTGAAATTCAAAACATTGAATTTTTATTTTTTTTAAATGAAATCAGTACACTTCTAGTGAAATTTATTTTCTCTAAAAAAATAAGCTTTTAAACATAATATGTTTATATAATATATTTATTTTTTAAATATTATTATAAAATGAAAAATGATATATTTTGAATTAAATTTAACTAATTATTAGTTATATGTAATAAATAAAATATATTTACATTTTAATTAATTGAAATTAAAATATAGTATTCATTACCAATAAGTATTTTTACAATTACATAAAAATAAATGCTATAAGAAAAAATAATATAAAGATTATTGTTTATGATGAATTAAAAAGTTAAATAAAATTTACCAAATATTTTTTAATTAAAGTATAAAATTTTAATTTCATTCATCAAAATAGAAAAAAAACATATTTTACGAAAACATATTTTTTTTGAATGAAGTGGTTTTCCTAAAATTATTTAATTATTTTCCTTGCACATATCAATAAATACATATTGTGTTGCAGAATTGTATTTTTTTTAACAATTTATTCATATTTATTCATTAATATTTAATATCACGCTTATACTAATTTTTTCTCACGGTTAGTTTAATTGCATGGTAGTTTGAAACACACATTACTAAATAATTAAAACTATTTAAAGAATATTATTTATTAAAATATCTGGGTGTTCCACCAACCATTCATGTCCTCATATTTTATATATTTTTTAAATTATAAATATATATATATGTAGAATTCATGTGACATAATTCTATCCAATAATCCCAAATAAATCACACACCATCTTTTATAATAAAATACATTTCATAAGATATAGATTCTCTCAGCCCTATACATCAATATAAGAATAACAAGACATAGAAATATAGTAGGGTATAAATGGATATAAATGTATAGAAACATTATTCATCCCTATATATTTCAATTAGATATTATATTAGGCATGCATTGATTAATATAACATTTATTCTCATGGATAATTTCTTTAAAAAAACCTCAATCATTAAAAATTTGGTTTTTCATAGTCACTATTTCAAAAGGATATAATTCTAGTTCAAGAAGTTGTCATGGCCTAATATCTCTCAAGATATATTATCATGAAAATATATGAAGTATTGGTTCTAGAAATCATCATAGGAAATAGAAATAAATTTTTGGATAGTCACGCATGACCTGTAATAATAATAAAAAAACATCCATAGATATTTTAGAATATCAATATATGAAAATGGTTGTGAAATTCCATATAAATAAATAAACTCATTCCATACAAAAATTATTTATCAAATCTACCATCTTAATATTGCCTTTAATTAGGAAATTTTCAATTTTAATCATTCAATCTCATTATATTTAAAATTTACACTTGAAATAATGAGATTACTATGTTTTTTTTTCACCTATACCAGTCAAGAAAACAATGATGATTATTAGAATAAATTAGTTTTTCTTCCAAGTGTAAAAATTATTTAATAAACATGGTTGTAAAAATACAAAATTGAAACTAATTTTCATGTTTTAAATAATTCATTAGATATGTTGTATGTCCTCTACAATTTCATAATTCTTTATCGTATTCTTTATATAATGAGTTCTCATTTTATGATGTAAGCTATCATTTTACAATGTAATCTTTTTTTATATTTTAAAATATATATAGCCACATCAGGTTTCATTTCACTTGTTCAATGGACCTAAAAAGATTAAAGAAATCAAATTATAGTGCATGAATATTTAGGTATTCTCATATTTGACTCATGGGTAAAGTAAAATGAGAAAAAACATAGGCTGGATCTTAGAATCCATTTTGTCTAACACTGTCGGATCAATTAAAAAATGAAAAACATTTTTAGAAATACTAAACTATGAGATTCCATCACCAATAATTTTTTTCATTAATTAGTTAATATTGATTTTTCATTTTTATATATTACAAATGAAATAAACATATTTAGTAAACAGTAAATTAGTGGAACAACCTGGTGGGTCGTGCATTATATTTTCGGTAATGGAGTGCAATTTCCATCATTGGTCCTTGAGGTAGGGTCCCATGGAACATCCTATTCCTCTAAACATATAATGTGAATGGGATTTCACCTCCTTCTTTTTTAATCATCACAACAAAAGACATGTGTACAAGAATAAAAGCAAAAGGTCCGTCCCAAGTGGAATGTCGTTTACCTGGGATTAACTCATGTTTGGGGTTGAATAAAAAAAATTTATCTCCACTATATAAATATCATGGTTGAATTATCTTATTTTTGGTCATCATTAAGCTCTATTTTTAGATAATTTAATCTCAAAAATATTCAATCATCATTTACTCATGCAATTGATGATTAAATTTAATCTCTTTTACAACACATTCATAATCCAAGTTTATTATTATGACAGCCTCATATAAATTATGTTCCAATTCCATAGGAAGGAGGCTTCATTTTCTATATTCCAATATTAAATTGATCATCCCTATGGTGGTCTTTAACTTTTTCTTATTATCGGAAGAGGGGTCCTCAAAAATTTTCTTCAATACCTAGGGGAGTTTATAGTTTTTTCAGATTTTTTTTTATTTTTATTTTGAAAAAATATCACCTGTATTTTCTAGTGTATCAAATGGTGATGATATTTTATGATTTACCCCATTATTTGTCAGAAATTCTAAAATTTAATTATTTCTTTATTGGTCCATGGTTCCCTAATTATGGTTTGTGGGACTATAATCCTATAAAATATTCTAACCCAAAAAAAATCATAGTGAATATTTTCATTATTAGTCTCGATCGAATTTTCTTTAACCAATTTGGAAACATAATATTTATACATAAAAAAATATGATATAAGAAATAAAATTAGGAATGGTCCCCTGAAGTCAATTCATCATTATTCAAGAATTTTTCAAAGGGAAATTGTGTTTTGATACATTTCTGATCTTTTTGAGATATTACCAAAAATAATGCATTTTAACATTTTTTTAATACTATGAATGAATTATTAAAAAATATGGATCAATAAAATATATATTCTGAACTTTTCAAAATTAAATACGAGGAAAAAATTTCAATCCACTAGTTAATGTGTTATATAATAAAATAACTAATTCAATTTCTCTGACAGGTATGCATCTTCTTATGATTTTTTAATTACAAATTTTCTTCCGGATTGTTTCTTTCAGAATTTATAATTTAGCATCATGTTTGAATTTATTATTTTGATGAGAATTAATATGATATTCCACCTTATATTTTTCCATGTAATTTAACCATTAGTAATGTCGTGGTACTTTACCTCCCATGATATTGTATTCTTCCCCGGGAGTAACATCATTAAGGGGGTTCAGACATGGAATTTCTACATTAGCACTATTTGGAAGTATGATGATGTGATTTTTGATTGGATTTTTTATTTGAAAAATTTCATTAATTACATTTTTTAACCCCTATGGAAGCAGCATCCATCATACTGATCAAGAAATAGAACCACTATTCATTATTATATATCTAGGATATAAATGATCATAAAAACAATAACATTAGTTTCTAGATAATATTATATAAATTTATCAAGTAAAAAAAGTGACACTAAGTAACTCCTTGTTGATTATTCTATTTTTGATATGTTTCGAACATAACAACCTTGATGAATTATAAATTTGATATAGATTTTTATTAATTCATTGTATGAATTCTGATCCTATCTGGGTTTGATGAATCCCATATCAACATGAAATAATACACCCATTATGGTGGTTTCTTTAGTTTTAATGTGAATGTTATGTGAATTAAATCATCAAACAACATCCTGTAATAATAATCATCATCAATCACAGCTTATTTTATTTTTAATCTTAATATATGAATAAGAAAAATTTTAATATATATGATGAATATTCTAGAAAAACTATCATGTCCATGAAATGATCAATGTTGTCTCAAACCAGAAGAATTTGGAAATGATTTTAATACATCACCATTGAATTAACTACCTTCATGCCTTACTCTATGATTATGTTTCCAAATATTATTAACTTTTTAACGTTAATGTAAATTTCTAAATATTTAAAACCTTATTATTTAAAAATGAGGTATTAAATTTTTTTTTAAATTCACTATGAAATTATTGAATGATTTATTGAAAATATAAACTTCATTGAGATATACCACTGAGAATTCTACAATATGATCAGATAGCAGACTTACCATACATTTTTGAAATATACCAGGGGAATTTAATACCGCAAAAAGAATCCAATATGTCTAATGGTTCCAAAAAACTATGGTGGAGGTTATATTCTAATAATTTTCATGTGAAATAGGTATGTGGAAGTATTGTGATGAACAGTCTAAAAAGAAATAATTAGTTTTCTATATGTATCATTCTATTATATAATTGATGAATGGATTGAAAAGGTAGTATTTTCATGTGACGTGATTCAGTTGTATAAAATATATACACACCATCTATATATTTTTCACTAACATGGTTATTGGTTCATTTTGTTCATTCTTGAAAATAGATACACATGTTTCTTCAGCACTATATGGATAGGGATGACCCACTATGAATAGAACATCCAAGGAATTTAGAGAATATGATATTTTCATATCTACTTTATTTTTGAAATTAAATTTAATATTATTTTAAATTTGTAACATTGTATGATAGTGTACCCGACACGAAGGAATAGTTTTCTCTGAAATATTATGTTACACAAAATACTGAGTTATAACGAAAAATAATACAATAATATTATTATTATTTTAAATGGTTGTTAATTCATATCTTTGATATTAATAGAAAAATAAAAAAAATAAACTATATTATGGTTTAAATATTTTTTAATTATTTTTACATTTATCCAATTAATTTTAGAGTCTTAAAATTATAAGAATGCAATTTTATGGCAAAATTGCTCTACTATTTTTAAAAGGACTTTTTACCGCCATTTAATGGAGAACCATTTTTTAAAATATTTTATTTCACTTTTATATGTTATATTTGACCAAATTAACAACTTCTCTTGATGATGGACATCAAAATTTCCCTTGGTATAAATTTTTATATTATTCTAATGAAACTCATTTAATAATGAATAGTGAAAAATACTGCATTTTAATTCAAAACTATCTTTTAATCAAATTTATTTGTATAGATAGATTATCCTTTTAATCGGTTTTAAATATTAATTTGATTATTTTATTATCATTTAATCTAATTTTGGTAATTTGAAGTCATTTCATATTTTAATGGGATATAAGCACTGTCAATCATTTGATAGTTTTCATTTCCTAAAAAAGTCTCATTCTACTTTTGACGACGAGAAATAATTTTAAATTTATTAATGAAACTTATGTGTTTGTAATTTTAAAAATGGATTACATATTTTTTATGACATGGTCCAAAATATTTTAATATATTCCTTTTTTATTTTCACAGTATGAATAATAATTTTAGTAATTTTTTATATTTAATATTATTAAAGGGTAAATATGGAAAATAAGTGTAGTGAAATGTAAAAACAATAATATTATTAAACTCTTATATCATGTGTAATAATTTTTTAGGATGATATATATTTGAATATTATCATTATATAATCAATTTTAGGACCCCATGGAGGTACACCGATGTGATAATCACATGTTATAATAATTAATTTAACATAATGGGAAATATAACACAATCATTAATATTTTTACGAAAATAGTTTTTTGGAGGGGTTATATAATTGATATAATTGATTATAAAAATTCATTATAAAGTTAAATATATTTCATACATCATTTTATATAAATAATAAATTTGATAAATTATGTAAATAAATTTATTTATGACACAATGACGATGAAATGATTACCTTATTAATGAATGATTAAAATTAATGATATTATAAATTTTAAAATAAATGTAATTAAAATATTTTGATAACATCCATGAATTTTATTATTTTTTATTACATGATGTCTTTTATTTAATGTTATTTCTTTCTAAAGAATCATTTTTTATGACATTAAAAATAATAATTTACTAAATAGTCTCAAAATTGACATAAAATATTTAAAAAAAAGTACTTTTTTATTAAATTATATAACTATTTTAATAATATTTTATTAGGTCTACAAAAATAGACAATGTTTCAAATGTAATTAATGATTTACTTTATATTCTCTTATCTTTTTATAGTAACAAAATTAACGATATAGTGTTAAAATACAAATCACATGGTAAGAGTTAATTTATTAAACTAAGCGTTAATCGAATAGATAAGGTTAAATGTGGGAAAAACATGTCTAAAACCTATAATATGAAATTATTTAGACTCCTAGACATATTTTACTTGAACTATAAAACTTATAACTATTATAATTATAAAATAAAATTATAATAAAATAATATTTCTAGACATTCCTAATGTGATCTCCCCCTCTTGTAAAAGGCCACCTACATGCCCCTTGGATGATCAAACATCTGATAAATTAATCTCTTAAAATCCATAGCATCCTTATAGAATCCATAACTTTAATATAAGGAAATTATAGAAATTTTTTTGGTTCAAATAAAAGGAAGTTACCCTATATATATGTATTGTATTTTCTCAAGATCCTCTCATTTATTATCATTGTTAACCACACCAACCTTATTATATTCCATTATTTTATAAAAACCATTTTACTCAACATAATAGTATGTTTTTATTATATGGGTTAGACCTAAACTTACACACTCCTCCATATAATGGATATAAAACATTTTGTTTTTTTTTATTGCGAATTACTGCCTCATAAAGAAATGATTGTTCAATTTTCTTCTACCTCCTATCATGGTGGAAACTCTGATGGAACATTTTTTATATATGATACAGAATATATAAAAAATTTCTATATTATTCTTTAATTTTTATTCACAACGCACCTATATTCTTTCTACAATGTGTAAATATGATAATTTCATTTGAGGAATTGTAGACTACTCCACCCTCAAATGTGATATGAATCCTTCATTCTATACATGGAATATATAAAGGATAGATTTAATTAAAATATGTAACAAATAAAACAAATATATTATAATGAAATTATAATATACATATATATCATTAATTTTTCATTCCTTTAATAATACAATGAAAAGAATGTAGCGTTCAAGTGTATGTAAGACCTAACATTTCCCTGAACGGTGAATTCCATTTCTTATCTCCAGATGTTATTGAATCTTATAAATATATATATTTTTGTTATATTTTATATTTACATAATTAATATCATTATGGAAATAAGGTACATATGACCACATGGATAATTTTCATTAATACAAGTTTAGTTTTCTACTCAATAACATAACATTAAAAAAACACATGACATGAACTCAAATAATTAAATAATTGTTATAACATTTTAATGACTGATATGGAATGAATAATAAACATAAAAAAGGTTCAAAATAATTTAGAAATTGATATATGTTTATTTAATTTGAAATTAATAATGAATGAGACGTGTCAGATTCAAGGTAAGGGACTTCATCTCAACCTTCCCTCATTGAGTCATATTTTAATATATATTTTACATTCTTTTATATGGTGAATAATCAACCATTTTTACTATAATTTCAATCATCAATTTTAAAATAGGAATTTTTTTATTTACAAATAATTTTATTAATTAATGAATGGAATGATTCCTTTTTATAAATGTGGTAACATCAACCTCTTCGTCGTCGTGAAAATTATTTGATATGTTGATTCTTCTATAATTTGAAATTAATTTAAAAAAAATTGAATACTGTATTTACTTTTTAGGCATTTTATTAATGAACATGGATATGAAAGTGCATTGATTATATCAATATCAAGAAATGGTATCTTGTGATTATACTATGGAAATGTTATTTCCCCATTATGCTTGTTCATTTTTTATGAATATGTTATTCTTGTTGATAGTTACATATGTATAAGGGTGGTTCTGTGATAAATTGAGGGCAGAGGAGCCCGTGATAGCTCTCTAATGTATTAGGTAAAATAAAAGTGGTAAATGTTATGGTTTTTCTAATGAGATTTATGGAATATAATGTGATTGGTATTACAAATTTAACCTTGAATTTTAATCTATATGTGCTAGTGGATGCTAAAAAGTACGTATCATGTGGATGACATAAGTTACATTTATTATTTATGAGTTTTATGATGTTTTCATTTTTCTTATGGATTCATTTGTATATATATATTCATAATCTAATGTTTTATTACATAATTTTATTCCTTACAAATTTAATATGCTTACCCCATGTTTTTAAAAGGTTTTCATAGGGTATAACAATGCATAGGATAAGGAAATAATTATATAATATTTTTTTCAATAAAAAATATTTCTTTTCATAAAGGGGTTTATTTTTGTGAAAAAATAGATATATTTTTTATATTATTCTCTTCTATGATTTTTGGATGATATGTATTAAAAATGTTATAATTCATTATAAATCTAAATATGAAGACATACTCGTTGTGAATTAAAATCAAATTATTGATTTATATCAAGATTATGTAATGTTTTATGTTTGGGGGATTATAGTGAATAAAATAATGGGTAAATAATGGACTCTACTAATTTTTTTTCAATTCTAATTTTAAAACTATCCACAATGATGTTATTATATCATCGATGAGGCTATCTTACACATCATGAAAAACTATATAGTATGACTCTATGAGTGAAAACATTGTGGATGATTTTTGTAATATTACCTAAACTCTATCCTAGGGCCCATAATTTTTTTAGAAGGATGGTAATTTTTTCATGGGATATGGATTGACTATTATAAATAGTCACCAGTAATCTCTCCACATTAAAATGGTATTTATATTTTAGAACAAATGGTAATGGATTTAACTCAATAATGTGGGGTTTTGAAATAGATTATATTTATGTGAGGATTCATAGTTGCAATTCAATAATTTCATGTTTAATTTTAGTTTATTTTAATAAGTCACAGATGAAATAATAAATCTCATGTTCATCTGACATTAGATCATTATTTTTATGTTAATTGGTATTAATATATTCAAATGAAAAATTATCTCCTAATTCTAAGAATTCATGAAGCATACCTTAATCCTCAATTTGTAAGGTATCAAATTTATTATAGATTATGTAATGTGAATGATTTGTTAATATACACATCATTGAATAATATTTTGTTAAAATAAAATGTTTTTATCTCAATGTCCTGTCATATTTGTACACTCATAAAAAATTATTATTTTTCTCCTCTATATAATTTATCTATAAAAAAATTGATTTATTTTGATGAAAACATATCTTATTCCATGTTTAGAATGAATAACACTACTATGAATATTTATTATCTTCCTCATATGATCACACCTTCTAAAATATCTTCTAGGAATGTGATGGATCAATTCGTTAATTGAACCACAACTCTTATTATAATCACTTCATTAAAAACTAATGATTAAAATATATTGTGTTGGATAACTTTTATTTAAGATTAATTCACTGATAATTCTCTCTTAAAATTTTAATGATCCAATAGTGTATTGTATAGAGAAATTCCCATGATCTGGAAATTTTTTTGGAATCATTAGTGTGATCAAAACCGAGATGCTTCACAAAAAACTGATACTCTCATTTCTATTATATATTCTTTTTTTTCATGGTAAAATAATTGACAAATTTTTCTTATTTTGGGAAATAATTTACTAATTATAGTTATATAATTTTTATATCTCCATTTTGAAAGGTATCATATATCTCATTTTGAATTTCTCCTTATTCTGATTTGATCAACTGAGTAATATTAGTAGGAAATTCTGTTTGGAACGTATTTTTATCCCATTATTTGTTTCAACGGTGATTTTAGTAAATTCCTTTATTATCCTTAATCATACTTATTATAGTTTCTTCTTCAGATATACTGTATTTATTGAAATATGCTTTGAATTTTTCATTATATCCTTGTTTAGGAGGATGAATCTATTTTCTCCATCTGTTTTTAATTATTATTATCATTAACATTTTATTTTGTATTATTTCACATGGTATTTATCTTGGGTATTTGTTAAAAATTATAAACACTATCAAAGATAATGGTCCACTCATTTAAAAATTTCATTATATCTTCAATTTCTGCTCCTAGGTTGTTCTGATTAGAACTTTATTATGGTAGATTATAATGATTTTGTTGAAAAGGTTGTTGTTGAACTATTTTCTAATACTAGGATGGAATTAAAGGTTATTGAAATGACTATGTTTTATGGGACCATTTCATCTTTAAAGGATGAAGAATATAAAAATTGTTCTAGATGGAACTATCTTCTATTGTTTTATCCTATATCCTCGATGGGTCTATAGACAAAGAAAATGATTCTACAAGAATATACATTTATATAAGTTTGCAACAATATTTTTTCCATAGATATTTAGGAATTGGTCAGTAAAATGAGTAGGTGTATCACTCAAACCATTTAAACGAGATAAGTTATTTTCTCTACATGACTATATAACATCCATTTGTCTTGAAAAAAAGATTAATTGATCCATTTTTTGAAGAAGAGTCATTGTTTTCAATGTCTGTACCTCATGGATGCCTCTCATGACCATTCCACTAGTATATAATTCATGTGAGTTTTATGTAATATTTTCAATTACACTTCTATCTTTCCTGATAGATTTTACAATTAAGGATCTTATATATGAGGCATATAGAATATTTCTATCATTATGGATATGTCTTTTGTTTGATGACGGTAGATGAAAAAATGTTCTTAACCCTCTCCCAATATTTATAGTGACTACATATGGATGATTGGAAAATTGTATATATCTTTTTACGATACATTTGTATGTTAATATGAAAACAAATTTCCACATAACAAATATTTTTATATCTTTCCATTCACTAACCGATTCTAGTTTTAGACTGTACATTCATTAATTTAATGATTACTATAGTGAATAGGGGAACTCCATCCTTTTGGAATGTTCATCGATGACACAATAAGGTCTATAAATAAGAAATACATATGTAAATTCCTAGATGATTCAATTCATTTATTCTCCAATATAACTATGATATTTTTAGGCAACATGAATCATGTTATTACTATAAAGCATGTGGTTTCCCGAAAATGAAACCCCAGTCTAGTTACAAACATGTGGATGTAGGATCTTCTACATGTGATCCTATTGTAAATAACCATCAAAATGATTGGTTTTATATTTACTATATTTTCACTAAATTTATAAAATTTTGACCAAAATAAGCTGTTTTTTTGATACCAAGTGGATTTTTATAGGGATATTCTCATAATCAATACTATCAATTATGAATGTTATATAGCTAATGTGATTTTTTATTTAATTTTTAGAATAATGAGATATATAATCCTAGAAACCTGACATTTGATAAATTTAGATTTTCATTCCCCATTAGAAATATTATGATATTATTGTTAATAGTATCAATTTCCCAATTTTTTATATATTGAGAAATAAATATTAAATAGAAGGAACTGAGATAATAATTAATTTAATTGACAATGCAGTGGTGAAATTCACATTATGGTAGAAGTCATGGTAGAAGTTTCATAATGACATTGAATTTGTAATTTATGTTTATTAATAATATATCAATCATTGTAGATTTTTCAACTTCATCATGGAAAGAAAAAACATCCAGTTCCATCCATCATACATGAATGGTCACATTGTTTTAGTAGATTTTCATATCTTTTGAAGGTAGTATTTTAATAAAAATTATATAAAAGATATTTTCTACACATCATTGTTCAATGAAAGAGAGTGTTATATTAGTTTTATACAATCCAAAGGAGTATCTGATCAATGTTTGAAATTATTTAAAATTATAAGACAATATATAAAGTTAGAACAATTGAATATGAAGAGTATAGAAAAATAAATCAAAATATATTATTTCCCAATACCAACTAAAAATATATGGGGAATTCATTGAGTTTATGCAAAGGTACAATGAATCATTAGGATGTTTGAAGTGAAAATTCCATGGATTATATGATTCTTTTGAATATCTTTCATTGATTTTATCAAAAATATATGAAATATTGATGGGGACTAAGACATTATCCATGGAAATCTATAGAAATGATAGGAATTTAGAGTTATGGAGTGAAAATTAAATTTTTTATAATGTAAAAAATATATAGATGAGATAAAATATGGTCTTATAGACTTAATAATAAGAAGACATTGATGAGTCGATATTTTGTGAATAAATTTTACCCAGAATGAGAAGGGAAGAATCTAAAATTTCTCGTCTGCAACCACTGTGAAATGAATCATTTTTGAAACTATCTATAAGGAATTGGAATGTGATGAAAATGACAAAAGGATTTCTCTATATCTATAAGTTATCATATATATTTAAAGAAACAAAATATAAAAGAAAAAAGAAAATTAATGATATTGTGTGTGTAGTCCCCAGTGAAATGTATCAACTGTATAGTGAAATGAAAATTTTATGAATCAATGTCCAAATTAGAAAATAATTTATGGAAAACACTATCAGCCATAGAGGATGCCATGAATGAATGGTTATAATTTTAACATCATTATTGATTAATTTGATTCTCTAATTGATGTTGTACATGGTTAATTTATGGTAAACTAAAATATAATAAGTATATATTTTGATTCAACATATATGTATTATATTATTTCTTTAAATTTTGAAAAGGTGATAGAATGAAATCCTAATATAATATATGTGGAGTTATTCAAAAATAATTTTGAAGGGTATATTCAATAATAATGGTTAAATTTGAAATTACATTATTAATATTGGTGATTAAAAACCCATTGAAAATGTAGTGGTAATTTATATATATTAATTTTATTAAATACTTTGGAGGTAATGAATCTTATTGTTTCATTCCAATATAAATTATAGAAGAATATAAAATCATTTTTTTGATGGGAAAAAATAATTTAAAATGATAAATATAATAATGTGAGTTTTTTCATTAAGAAAACCACACAAGATTCTTTTGAGAAATACATCCAATGGCCCAAAGGGCTTAAAATATTTTTATTATTGATATGTCCCCCATTTAAGGGATTAAGGTGGAATCCCAATGACTTAATAGAGAAAATAAAATCACACCCAAAAGATAAAACAGTGAAAACTAGATTTAAAATTAGAGTATACACTTCCCCACATAAAAACAATATGACACACTACAACTATGAATGGATAATCAGCCAACAAGTGTCATGTGTCGAAGCGCAATCCTTCTCTGATAGATATCATCATACACTCTCAAACCGAATCCAAAAATCAATACAATGGTGAACCACCATCTATGTATAATCCTCTAGGTCTATTCTAAGAGATCAGGTCAAGCTTCATAGCTCCCCCCTTCAATATCATACCAAACAAACCCAACATCCACCGAGCACACTAAAAGACTTTAGAGAACCAAATCACCATCAGAGTCAGTAAATTAAGTAAAATGGTAGATCCATGTTGAACTGGCCCACATAAATCTCCGATGGGATTGAAACCAGAAGAACAATGTCACAACCACATGGCACCCTTCAAGAACATCTATAGAAACTATAAAAGAAGGATAAAACAAGGAGAATAGAGCTAAATAATCATCACCTAGGACTAGAAGATCTGACAACATATCGATAGAGAATCACTGATGGGGTGAAATAATAATGTCTGAGACATCAATTCCACTCTGGACTAAGCTGGTCAGATCCGCGAAATAGAAGAAATCACTCTAGATTCCAAATCAGATATTCCATTGAAGGAAGAGAGGACCAGTGTGATGAACATGGACACCTCTGGAAATGACACCACTGTAAGAACACTAAGAGAACATCAAAACCCCTATTGAAAAACTAAAAACAAACCACCCCAATCAGAGTATCTTCATAGTATATGTTGAACCCTACCATATCAGATCCAAATCCAAATGATAACCAAGACACAATGTTGATTCCAAAAGATGACACCAAGCCACAACATATATGAATCCAAGAAATCGAAAGTTGATCAGTCTTTTAGTATCCAAACCAAATCCAAACATCTATTAGAAGTTGATGCTGTGAAAAAACCACTAGAGCCTGCCGAAAACACTGTCACCATGCAAATATGTGATCACCAATGTCGTCCTAAGGTTGTCCTTTAGCCATACCAAGAGAGCCAGATCCAGCCAGAGTTGTACCAAAACCATACCGAACACACTACCGATTTTCTACCTATGAGATGTGATCATAAAGAATCCATTTCCTATCCAAACCACCTTTGAAATGATATCAATATAGGAAAACACCAAGCCTCTATTGCCACATTTGATTAGGGGGGATACGACTCCTATGAAGAAACCCTAGGAGCACTGAAAAATAGGAGAACATGCCACATAGAGGAAACAAATTTCTCATTAATTAAGTTAAATATTATTTGATAAAGGGATTAAGATAAATGTAAAAATATATTAAATGTACCCATTATTCCATATAAAAATGACTTATTTATAGAGGAATTATTTGGAAATCCCTCAAAAAGATTGTTACAATTATCAATTAAAAAAATACACGGATCCAAACTTTTAAAAAATACCATAATTATAATAAAAGTGGTAGAGATTTATTAATGTAAAAAATAAATTAATGAACATTTTTATGTTGTCTTTATTTGACCTACTATGAATAATTTGGTGGAAAATGTTAAATATTGATAGAAGAAATGTTGATCTGTATGAATTATAAAGGAAAATTGTGATAGTCGTGGTATCTTAGTGAATAAAACACTCCCCCAATAATGGTGGATGACTTATTCAAATAACTTCATGGGGATCAATTCTTATGTAGGATTGAATTAACATCTCATAGTCTCAAGTTGATGGTGAAGAAAGTGTATATCCTTATAAGAACATGAATCTTTTTTTCATGTATTTTTTCCTTTTTCTGTTGTTTTTTAGGAAAAGACGAGTTTCTGGAAATTTCTGAAGTACACTCCAGGTACTTTATGAGTACACATAGTGTACTGAGTTTCCATGGGTATTCGAGTGCTATCCTTATAGTGGTTATGCACATGGCCATGTGTGCTGACCTGGAGACCACCTAATGTGGGGGCCGGTGAAGGCAAGTACATTCCATGTACTTATAAAGTACACACCGTGTACTTTCTTTTTTTCATTAAACGTATATGAGTCACTTTTATGGGATGAAACCCATCATTCTTCATCTAACTCATCAGAGAGCATCCATATGGCATCGATTCTTCTTTGAGCATCATATTGAGATGTTTTTCTCTGAATCGACCACCGTCGATTGTTTTGGTTCCGACACGGCATAATCTTCCTCCAACTAGAGCTACATTTCATTATTCCTCGTCATTCAAGTGTTATCCTCAGTTGATCGTTTTGAAAGTTTTTTTCTATATACGTTGTCCATGGTTGATTGAAGGATTAAGGTTCATGTACAAAGATCCTACAATTTTGAGGTAGGTTTTTTGTGACTTTTTGTTGAAATTCATTGAGTTATATCTGCAAAAGTGCCAAATACCCTTGAAGGAGGTATTGCATGTTTACTATTTTAGCCCTGTTAATTTCATGTTTTTCTTGTATGCTTGAATAAGGGATAATTAAATTTTAATAGGGTTAATTTCATTGATTTTCAAGTGTTTGACCATGAATATTATGTTTATGACTTTTTGGTAAAGTTTTCATGTCATACTGCTATTGCATTTCGTGCCTAGTATTATAGGATGTAGTTATTTTTGTTATATATCATGTTTTTATGGTGTAGACTTGATATACAAGTAGTTCTTGAGGTTTACATTGGATTCTTTAATTCGATATTCATTTTTGACTTACATAGGGCTGTGAGAATCTGGTATAGTGGACCATAGAGAGAATAGAAGTAAGGACTTCTCCAGAGTGTCTGCTATTATTTTATCACATAGCGAGACCATACGGGGGGATTGACGTTGAGTGCTCCCTCAGAGGGTCTATAAATACCTTAGGAGGCCACATGAGGAATGGCCATTGAGTGATTCCATAGAGTTCATGTAGTTTCAATAAAAACTATAGGGGGATTTCACGGCGACTGCTTCATCAGATAGACTTTAATCATATGTAGCTACAATGAAAATTGACATTGAGTGTTTCCTCATAGATCCTTTAAAAAATCTGAACTAGAGGGTTTAGACTGTGTGTTTTTCTCAGAGGGTTTCTTGTTTTTTTAGGTAGGACAAAAGGGGATTGGCTTTGAGTACATCCTAGATGGTTACATGTTTTTGAATATCTTCGTACTTGATATGTGGTGCATGAATGCTTTAAAACTATAGGAATGTCAACTATTGATTATTTTCATGTTTATTGTTTCATTTGATTATTACCATCTATATATATTCACTTACTATTAGTAACATATATTTTTGGGGTCAACTACTGGTATTAGTCTTACACCATGTTTGGTTCAGGATTTTTGTGATGACCCAGACTCTCTTGGTCCTTCCCTTTGCCAAAATCCGGGTTCTAGAGGAGTGGCATCTCGGTGAGACCGATCGGTGAGACGGATCGGAGAGACCGATCGGTGAGACCGATCGGCGAGACCGATCGGTGAGACGGATCGGCGAGACCGATCGGTGAGACCGATCGGCGAGACCGATCGGTGAGACTGATAGGGGAGACCGATCGGCGAGACCGATCGGCGGGACCGATCGGCGATACCGATCGGCGTGACCGACCGGTGAGACCGATCGGTGGGACCCATCGGCTAGACCGATCGGTGAGACCGATCGGCGAGACCGATCGGGGAGACCGATCGGCGAGACCGATTGGGGAGACCGATCGGTCAGACCGATCAGTGAGACCGATCAGCGCGACCGATCAGTGAGACCGATTGGGGTCACCCGGGCCTTGTCAAGTTGTTTCCAGTAGCGCTCGTTTGCGTAAATAGGGTTTAAAACCCTATTCTGACTTGTTTAACCGTGTTTTTAAGACCCATAACGCCCATAAGAGGTTAATTAAATGCTTCATCAATTCATGAGTCGGCTTAAACCACCCGACCCCTTTTTATGACGAGTGGAGCCATGTGGTCAACCCACGACCCCAGCGCCTTACGCGGTTTCATGGTTTCACCTCAACCGTCCCCGGATCTTATAAATTAAGGGTTAGTCGTGGTTTCTCCTTTCATCGATAGTGGATTTTCACAAACAGCTTCTGGTGCATCGGGCCCGCCACATCATTATCTGTAAAGTTCCGCGCCCCCAGCCTAAACGTCGATCATCTATCAACAAGTAGGGAATTTCTCCTTTGTCTCTCTCTTTTGTGTATCATGCGGGGTGGGCGTGCTTTTGATCCTGTAGGATTGGTTAATCTAGACCTAATTAAAGATAATGAAAGAATTCTATAAAGAAAGAAGAGGGGGGATTTGATTGTTGATTATGTCTTATACATTGATGTTGTTTATTCTATGACCATCATGTTGAGTTGTGCTGGATTATGCCTTCTGAAAATCGAGGCCATTGGTGGTCGTTGTTTGTGCACTTATGAACCCTACTGAAGTTTTAAATGGCTTGTTTGCGGTTATAAAATCCTACTGTGAAAAATGAATCGGTTAATCACGTATATCCAGCTGAAAAATTGAAATCACCAGGATCAACCCTTCTGTGATAACTCCCATTTATAACACACAAAATTTGAATCATATAGTGTGTTAAGTCGTTTAAATCTGAAAATACATGCAAGGCCCCGTTGTGTTGATGGTGGTAGTTGGTTGTGTTCCTTTCAGGTGAATTGCTGGAAATGTGGGAGGGGATGGGATCCCCTATTCTTTAATACTCTCAGTGGCTGTGTGAATTTGGGGGATGGGATCCCCTGTTCATTTATACTCTCGGTGGTTGTGTGAATTTGGGGTATGGGATTTCCTGTTGGTATAGATTCGGTGGTTGTGAGTTTTAAGACCGGGTGGATACTTGTTTATATCACAGATTGAGGTGGAATCCTCTGTTGTTGAGAACCAGGTGTGGACATTTTGGTTGTTGTTTGACTGTTTACTTTCCTGGACTTATGCATATGCCTACTAGTTTCCCATTAGTGCTTAAACATTAATATTATTACTGAGTGTGAAATAAGGAATGTGACACATGGGTTTTTTGCGTGAGTCGTGACTCGGATTTGAGTGTTGTTATGATATGTAGGTTGTCTGAAGAAAATCCTAGCTTTGGGTGAGTGCTTGTTACATATATATATATATATCTGTAGCTTTGTGTTTCTTATTCGCGCCCCACCCAAGTTGAGCACTTAGTGCCTAACACACCCATTTCAAGGGGGAGGGTGTTTTTCCCCACACTATTCTTAGTGGCTGGTTATTATCTCCTTTTCTCCTCCATTTCCCGGATAGCCCAAGTATCTTCGGGCAGGCTGTGATGGCCTGAAGTCCATTATTAGCCCAAGAACCTTCGGGGGGGTGGTGTGGTGGTCGGCCAGGTGTGTGCGGCAGGTGGTTTCCCATGTGTATTCGGGATGAGTCCCAGGTGTCTTCGAGCGTGGCAGTGGATCCATTAGCCCAAGAACCTTCGGGAGGGGTGGTGGTGGTTGTTCTGGCCTAGGTGTTTGCAGGCATGGTTACATGTGACAGTTGTGGCGCTGGTGTGTGCGGGCAGGATTCAGCAGTGGGACTACATGCGGTTGAGGCCCAGGTGTGTGCGGGTGGGATTTCGGTAGTGGGACTACGTGTGGTTGTGGCCCAGGTGTGTGAGGGCGGGTGTGGAAGTGGTACTGCGGTGAGAATGGTGGGATTAGTCTGATGAGTAGGATGTCTAAATAACCAGTGGGAAAGTGGCGCGGGGTTCCCAAACATCGATGTGGTCTTATTATATATATTACATGACTTGCGTTATTTGGGTAGTGAGCCTTGGTGAGGCCTGGGATGGATTGTTTTCCTTGTTAGGTGTTTGGTTTACTCTTTTTCTCACGGGACATTAGTACGTTCCCCCACTTGTGCATGAGAGTCTTGGTTTTCCCTACTGAGTGTACTTGTATGCTCACCCTACGTATATAAAACTGCTTTCAGGTTTCCAGGGGGACTTCGGGGATCACGCAAGACCCTACTAGCTCGGACTTTTGGGAACAGTTGTAGTTTTTGTTTTTCTTTTTGGTACTTACCTTGTAGTCACCTTTTTCACTTTGTGGCTTTTACTTTTGAAACGTGCTTGTGGGAATGGTTTACTTTTGGCTTTACTTTTCCTTCTACCTTGGTGTTGTTGGGTTTTCTTCTCTTTATCTCTCGATCCAATAAAATAAAAAGGGTAATGCCTTCCATTTGCGATAATTTTCTATACCCTTGGTGCTAGTCGCCACTCCGGGACCTATTGAAGGTGGGTTTATGGGTTCATTATCTCTCCTTCAACATAAAGAAGGAAGGGCCTGGGAATCTGCTGACCCTTCCCACTTTTTGGTGAAGGCGGGTCGTGACCGAATGGTATCAGAGGTGATTGTTGAAAGATAGGACGGAGTCTGGAGTTAGGCAGAGTGAGGATTGCATGGGATGGTGAGGCAACGGTGTTGGGTGACCTTGGAGCGTGAATTAGGCCAGGGAAGACCGGCTAAGACACGGGATTTTAGGCCCCCCCGTGATCCGATGGAAGGACTCTGGACCTACCGAACGACCAAGTGAGGCCACACTGATTGCAGGGTATAGACCCTAGGAAAGGTACATGCACCATAATGACTTGCGTTCTTGTGTTTTTGGGATGTCTTGGGAATTAAGAGTAAATTAAATCTTAAGAAGTTTTAAGAACGATATTCAGCACTACTTGGGATTCGGCATTCCTTGTTTACCTTGCAGCTATGGCACCTGGAAGGCGACCACATGTGGTACATGCGATCAAGGCCCCTGAGACTACTTTGGCCAATCGGCAGAGAGCTGATCGAGAGGAAGAGGACGACCAGTGGCAGAAGACTATTCGAGCCTTCCAGCGACAGGCCCTCGAGATGTATGAGGGCAGCACCTCCAATATGAAAACGGAAGGCTGGCTAGAGGATCTAGTTATAGACTTCGGCCTGATTCGGGCCCCGACCGAGTACTGGGTTCCCCTGGCCATTATCCAGATGCGGGGAGCGGCACGTCAGTGGTGGATGCTTTACCTGGGGGAGAGGAGAGAGTCTGAGGTGGCTTGGGTGGATTTCGAGAAGGACTTCCAGGCGGAATTCCTCTCCTCGACGATGAAGGAAGAAAAGAGGCCGGAATTACTCTCCCTCCAGCAGGGGAGTATGTCTGTGAGAGAGCTAGGGATCAAGTTCAAGGACCTCCTATGTTTTGCTCCAGACCTCTTTCCCGACGAGGAGTCTCGGGCAAGACGTTTGGAGGAGGCACTCTGACCCTCCCTCCATTATGTTGTTACCCCCCTTACCCTGCCGACGTACTTGGAGGTCCAGAAGAAGGCCGGCGTGGTGGAGCGAATGCATGCTCTAGGGGGAGTGTCGCGAGAGGGGATCCAGCTGGGACCATCAAAGGGGAAATCCGTCAGCACTAGGCCTCCAACGTCAGGACCCTCTAGGTTCCGACCCGCAGGGAGCATGTTGCAACAGTTTCAGTTTCGATCCCCCGGTCCTTGCCCTTTTCCTATAGGCCCTGGACCACAGTGCTTCATCTGTGGGAGCCCTGGGAATCTCCAGAGACAGTGCCCAGACCGGGTGCAGTACAGCAGTGGAAGTCAGCCCCAGCACCCGCCCCAGCAGTAGCTTCCAGACGGACCTTTCCAGCAGCAGCAGCAGGGACAGCGAGCTCCCGCTCCTCCGAGGGCAGATGTAGGAGGAGGCCGACCTCAGGGCGCTCTACAGGGACCTCGACCAGGGTGTGGTCGGGGAGGTGGCCGATAGCTGAGGGGCAAGGGAGCTGGGCGTGGATAGTTGCACGCTATAGAGGCGGCAGTCCCAGCTGGCCCAGAGGTTGTTCGAGGTACGATGAGTTTGTTTATCACTATTGCTTCTGCTTTGATCGATACCGGAGCTTCGCACTCCTTCGTTGCACCTATTCTAGCCCGTGCCTTGGGTCTAGATTCCAAGAGAATTCCAGTGCCCCTGGTGTTGATCAGACCAATTGGAGGTCAGACCGACTTGTTGTTCGTTTTCCGGGGATGTAGACTGATGATAGGGCCACATCAGTCGGTCGGGGATCTTCTGCTACAGATTCAGCCATACGATGTCATCCTAGGCATCGACTAGCTATTTTCAGTGTGCACCGTCATATACTGTTTTCGATGAAGTGTGGTGTTCTCAGACTTGGACAGCCGGCGTGTTACCTTCTCCGGCAAGGGGAGAAGTCTGAAGGGAAACAGGAGAGAGGAACCTCTCCTCTACTTGTTGACCGAGATGACGGTAGAATCAGAAGATGCGGAAATAGTGGAAGTGCCAGAGATCGTCCGTGAGTTTATGGACATCTTTCCTAAGGAGGTGACGACTCTACCCCCTCGACGTGATATCGAGTTCAGGATAGACCTGCAGCCCGACACTCATCCAATCTTGATGGCTCCTTACCGGATGGCACCATCGGAGCTACGAGAGTTGCGGATACAGATTGATGATCTGATGAAGAGGGGTTATGTTCGTCCGAGTGCGTCACAGTGGGGTACTCCGGTCTTGTTTGCAAAGAAGGCAGATGGAGGTCTTAGGCTGTGCATAGACTACAGGAGGTTGAATCAGGTGACGATCAAGAATCGCTACCCTCTCCCAAAGATAGATGATATTTTTGACCAGCTAAAAGGGGAAGGATGGTTCTCGAAGATCGACCTGTGGTCTGGGTACCACCATCTGAGGGTGAAAGAGAGCGACATCTCGAATACAGCATTCTGGTACAGGTATGGACACTTCGAGTTCGTAGTCATGCCATTCGGTGTTATGAACGCCCCATCTGTGTTCATGGGGATTGTGAACTCCATCTTCCGGGAGTACCTGGATCGGTTCGTGGTTTTGTTCATCAATGACATACTGGTCTACTCAAGGTCAGTGGAGGACCATGCAGAGCACCTGAGGACAGTTTTGGAGGTCTTCCGACAGCACCATCTATATGGGAAGTTGTCAAAATGCAAGTTCTGGACACGAGAAGTGCACTTCCTCGGGCATGTAGTGTCTGAGCAGGGGACAGCGGTCAACCCATCAAAGGTTGAGGCAGTTGTTTCTTGGGCAGCACCCAAGAATGTGGCAGAAGTCTGAAGATTCCTCGGGCTGGCGGGTTACTACCGGAGATTCGTACCCAACTTCTCTCGAGTAGCAGCCCCTTTGACGGCCCTGACCAAGAAGGACCAGGCCTTCATATGGAGTGAGCAGTTCCAGTCAGCCTTCAGCTATCTGAAGGAGAAGTTGGTTAGTACCCCAGTGCTGAGATTACCAGAAGAAGGGGTGGCCTATGAGGTATTCTGTGATGCTTCGGGAAACGACATGGGATGTGTTTTGATGCAGCGATGAGGGGTGATCTCTTATGGGTCTAGGCAGCTGCGTTCCCATGAGCGTAGTTATGCCACCAACGAACTAAAGCTTGCAGCAGTAGTTTTTTGCGCTAAAGTTATGGCGGAACTACCTCATCGGGGAACGCTTTGTGGTCTTCATGGATCACAAAATCTTGAGGTATATCTTATCCCAGCGGGACTTAAACTTAAGACAGCAGAGATGGGTGGAGTTCCTCCAGGATTACGACTTCGAGATCTCTTATACTGAGGTCAAGGGAAATGTGGTGGTCGATGCTTTGATCAGGAGGATGCAGAAGGATTCGGTCCGAGAGTCAGCGGACGCCTGGAAGGAAATGGAAGAGTTGGTTGCCTTACACCTGGATGCGAAGATGGATAGCGGCAGAGGCTGCCTATATCAGATGACAGTGTAGTCATCCCTGTTTCAGCAAGTGGAAGAGTCTTAGTGGGGAGACCTAAAGTGCAAAGTGATGCATGACCAAGTTGACCAGAGCAATGCTCCGGAAGGATGGACCGAGGATGGTCAGAACCGGATGCTTTTCCCGGGAAGGTTGTCTGTCCCAGAGGCGTTGCGTGGCAGGGTTCTTAGTGAGTTCAACAACTCACCACTGGCGGTACACCCTGGAGTTTCCAAGATGTAACAGGGTTTGAAGAGGCAGTTTTGGTGGCCCGGAGTTAGGCGAGCAGTGGGAGAGGTTGTGGCCAAGTGCCTAGTGTGTCAACAAGTGAAGGCTGAACATCGAGTTCCAGGCTGCCTTCTACAGCCCCTAGGTGTCCCCCGAGTGGAAGTGGGATGACATCTCAATGGATTTCGTCATGGGACTACCCAAGGCCCAAGGAGGGTACGATGCCATCTGGGTGGTAGTGGACAGTTTGAAGAAATCAGCTCACTTTCTGGCAACCAGGGAGTCGAGTGCTGTGGATGCTTTGGAACGAAAGTACGTGGATGAAGTTGTGCGGTTCCACGGAGTCCCGAGGTCTATAGTCTCAGATAGGGATGCACGGTTTACCTCGAGGTTATGGAGAAGATTGAAGCATGCGTTTGGCACCCAGTTACGCCTTAGCACTGGTTTCCATCCCCAGACAGATGGACAAACGAAGCGCACCATCCAGACCTTGGAGGATATGCTACGAGCATATGTTCTGGACTCAGGAGGGTCATGGGTGCAATACTTGCCACTGGTAGAGTTTTCCTACAATAATAGCTACCACTCTAACATTGGCATGGACCCGTTTGAGGCTTTGTGTGGGAGGCCATGTCGTTCGCCTGTGTGTTGGACCGAAGTAGGAGAGGCAGGCATCCTTGGTCTGGAGGTGGTGCAGAACATGACAGAGAAGGTTCAGCTCATACGGGGAAGGATGAAGGCAGCCTAGGACCGAGAGAAGTCGTATGCTGATACCATGAGGAGGCCTTTGGAGTTTGAGGTTAGGAACCACGTGTTCTTAAGGGTCTCCCCTCAGCGTGGGCAGCGGAGGTTCAGCAAGGGGAGTAAGATTTCCCCTAGGTTCATTGTAACCTTCCCAGTGTTGAGGTGGGTCGGTGAAGTGGCTTACTAGCTAGCGTTGCCACTGCCGCTACTAAGGACACATGATGTCTATTATGTGTCCCAGCTCCGTCGGTATCTGCACGACGATTCGCACATCCTTTATTGGGGCGAGCTGGACATCGAGGACGACGTGACCTTTGTGGAGAGACCAGTGATGATCGAGGATCACAAGGAGAAGGTGCTTCGTGGGCGAACCATTCCCTTGGTTCGCGTGTTGTGGAGACATGGTGGGCTTGAGGAGAGTACGTGGGAGAGGGAAGCACAGATGCGTACCCAGTACCCAGAGTTGTTTTGAGTTTTGTTCCTTGTTGTACCTATTGTGATAGAACGTTTTGTCTTTTGGATATAAAATGTACTGGTTTCATTCCTCTTCTTGTGTGTGAATACCCCCGGCTATAGGGAAGGAGAGATCCCGAACCCTAATCAAGATGCATTAAGGTGGATGCGATTAAACCCGTGCGGGCGAGTCAATGCCACCCAAAGAAGATAATATCTTGACATGGGGGAAGAGACTCCCTAATCCACGTCCCAGGAAGTTTGGCATGGTACGGTGCTTGGTTCTTGAAAGGAGGATGTTCTTAGTTAGCGTTGAGGTTCACTCTTGAGAGGTATCTTTTGGGGTGGTTGTTCAGACCCACCCTTTCCTTCTGGGTTGTCTAAATTCTTGGGGATGAGAATAGTTTGAGAGGTATCTGATGTGATGACCCAAACTCTCTTGGTCCTTACCTTTTCCAAAATCCGGGTTCTAAAGGAGTGGCATCTCGGTGAGACCGATCGGTGAGACCGATCGGTGAGACCTATCGGCGAGACCGATCGGCGAGACCGATCAGCGAGACCGATCGGCCAGACCAATCGGCGCGACCAATCAGTGAGACCGATCGGCGTCACCCGGGCCTTGTCAAGTTGTTTCCAGTAGTGCTCCTTTCCGGAAATATGGGTTTTAAACCCTATTCTGACTCGTTTAACCATGTTTTTAAGACTCGTAACGCCCATAAGAGTTTTAATTGAATGCTTCATCAATTCATGAGTCGGCTTAAACCACCCGACCCCTTTTTATGACGAGTGGAGCTTCATGGTCAACCCACGACCCCCGCGTCTTATGTTGTTTCACGTTTTCACCTCAACCGTCCCCGGCTCTTATAAATTAAGGGTTTGACGTGGTTTCTCCTTTCCTCGATAGTGGCTTTTCACAAATAGCTTCTAGTGCATCGAGCCCTCCGTATTGTTATTCGTAACGTTCTGCGCCCCCGGCCTAAACGTCGATCATCTATCAACAAGTAGAGAATTTCTCCTTTGTCTCTCTCTTTTGAGTATCATGCCGGGTGGGAATTCTTTTGATTCTTTTGAATTGGGTAATCTAGACCTAATTAAAGATAATGAACGAATTCTATAAAGAAAGAAGAGGGGGGGGGCTGTGATTGTTGATGTTGTCTTATAATTTGATTTTGTTTCTTCTATGACCATCTTGTTGAGTTGTGCTGGCTTATGCCTCCTGAAAATCGAGGCCGTTGGTGGTCGTTGTTTGTGCACTGATGAACCCTGATGAAGTTTTAAATGGCTTGCTTGTGGTTATAAACTCCTACTGTGAAAAATGAATCGGTTAATCACGTATATCCTGGTGAATAATTGAAAGCACCGGGATCAACCCTTCTGTGATAACTCTCGGTTATAACACACGGAATTTGAATCATGGAGTGTGTTAAGTCTTTTAAATCTGAAAATACCTGCAAGGCCCCACTGTGTTGATGGTGGTAGTTGGTTGTGTTTCTTTCGGGTCAATTGCTGGAAATGTGGGAGGGGATGGGATCCCCTATTCTTTTATACTCTCGGTGGTTGTGTGAATTTGGGGGAAGGGATCCCTTGTTCTTTTATACTCTCGGTGGTTATGTGAATTTGAGGGATGGGATCTCCTGTTGGTATGGATTTGGTGGTTGTGAGTTTTAAGACCGGTTGGATACTTGTTTATATCACAAATTGGGGGTGGAATCCTCTGTTGTTGAGAACCAGGTGTGGACGTTTTGGTTGTTGTTTGACTGTTTACTTTCCATGACTTATGCCTATGCCTACTAGTTTCCTAGTAGTTCTTAAACATAAACATTATTACTGAGTGTGAAATAAGAAAGGGGACACATGGGTTGTTGGCGTGAGTCGTGACTCAGACTTGAGTGTTGTTGTGATCTGTAGGCTGTCTGAAGAAAAACCTAGCTTTAGGGGAGTGCTTGTTACATATATATATATATATATCTGTAGCTCTGTGTTTCTTATTCGCGCCACACCCAAGTTGAGCACTTAGTTCCGAACACTCCCATTTCATGGGGGAGGGTGTTTTTCTCAACACTATTCTTAGTGGATGGTTATTAGCTCCTTTTCTTCCCCCTTTCCCGGATAGCCCAAGTATCTTCGGGCAGGCTGTGATGGCCTGAAGTCTATTATTACCTCAAGAACCTTCTGGCGGGGTGGTGTGGTGGTTGGCCAGGTGTGTGCGGCAGGTGGTTTCCTAAGTGTCTTCGGGATGAGGCCTAGGTGTCTTCGGGCCTGGCAGTGGATCCTTTAGCCCAAGAACCTTATGGCAGGGTGGTGGTGGTTGTTCTAGCCTAGGTGTTTGCAGGTATGATTATATGTGATAGTAGTGGCCTAGGTGTGTGCAGGCGAGATTCGCCAGTGGGACTATGTGCGGCTGAGGCCCAGGTGTGTGCGGGCGAGTGTGGCAGTGGGACTGCGGTGAGAATGGCGGGATTGGTCCGATGCATAGGATGTCTCAATAACCAGTGTGAAAGTGGCACGGGGTACCCAAACATTAATGTGCTCTTATTATATATATTACTTGACTTGCGTTATTTGGGGAGTGAGCCTTGGTGAGTCTTGGGATGGATAGTTTTCCTTGTTAGGTGTTTGGTTTACTCTTTTTCTCACGGGAAATTAGTACGTTCCCCCACTTGTGCACGAGAGTCTTGGTTTTCCCTACTGAGTGTACTAGTATGCTCACCCTACGTATATAAAACTGCTTTCAGGTTTCCAGGGGGACTTTGGGGATCACGCAGGACCTTAATTGCTCGGACATTTTGGAGCAGTTGCAGTTGTTGTTTTTCTTTTTGGTACTTACCTTGTAGTTACCTTTTGCACTTTGTGGCTTTTACTTTTGAAACATGCATGTGGGAATGGTTTACTTTTGGCTTTACTTTTTTTTCTACCTTGGTGTTGTTGGGTTTTCTTCTCCTTATCTCTCGATCCTATAAAATAAAAAGGGTAATGCCTTCCATTTGCGAGAATTTTCTATACCCTTGGTGCTAGTCGCCACACCGGGACCTATTGAAGGCGGGTTTCGGGGGTCATTATCTCTCCTTCAACTTAAAGAAGGAAGGGCTTGGAAATCTGCTGACCTTTCCCTCCTTTTGGTGAAGGCGGGTCGTGACAATTTTGGGCCAAAAGAGATTATATTACTGTGGTAATAGATAAGGTAAATAGCCCTTCTACTTTCGGTACATGATATCTGAGGAGCTGGAGAGCATGGTACCAAGATGAGGATTGCGATGCGGAGGAGTTTCTTTGTTTTTTTTACGCTAGTTTAGTACTGTATTTTATCATTGTGACTTGGTTGGATGCTTGCTAGACATATTTATCCTGAATCATTTATATATGTTTTCTCCATTACATTATTCACTAGTCTTTCATTATTTCATCTTGTATGGGATTATTATTGCTTCCACAATTGTATATTTTTTTCATCCATTGTGTTAATCTGCCAATGAGGGACTAGTTTTCCCAATATCACACCCATGGCCCTCGCTTCTAGTCGGCAGCCTCTGGCATTTAGGGAAATGCGCTTGAGGCTATGTGACCGACCAGGTACGAGGCACCCTTGGCTAGCTTCTGGAACTGGGATGTTTTAAAGTGGTATTATAGAAATTATTTTCTTCTTGAATTACTATTTGGAGCATATAGACCGAGATAGTATGTAATTGGTACATGGAAATAAGCTGTACTCGGTAATAGATGACCTAGGTATAGGGAAAATCCAATCTTCCTCGTTTATTGCAATTTTTCTCATTTTTCAATTATTAAAGTTGATTAAATTTCACCTTGAGTGATTCACTTCTATTATGTTGATATTGTTATTATTATTTAGGTTCTATTTTTGTTGCAACCTAATGATTTGAGTGTATGAAATCTAAGGCATCATATAGGAACTATAAAGAAATCACATGTCAGACATTATTTCCATGACATTTAGTATGCATTAGCGACTACATGTTGTTGTGATAGATGTTATACATGATTTGCAAGTTTTTGTGATAGATGCCTTGATAAAAATACCTTTTGTTTGATAGGGTATTGGTTGTGTATGGTTTTGTTTGAATGAACTCCAAAAAAAATTTCTTGAGGTGTTATGTGCCCTCATGGACAAGAATTTGGTGGATCATTGATCTATTATTCTTGTTTATGATTTTTATATGTTTTTCTGCCTTGATTCGTAGGGAGTATGGGCCCCTAGGGATCTAAATTTGGCACTTTAATGTTTGTTTTAGTGTTTTTTGGGCTCCTGAGTAGTTTTTGAGTATTATCATTTGTAAAAACTAAGAATACATGTCGTTTAATGTTGAATACATGCCATGTGTTCTTATATTCGGAAAAAAATGTTTTTCTTATGTAAATGTCGTGTACCATATGTACACGCCATGTAGTCTCTTACCATGTCGTAGACTGTGTGGGAAGACACACTGGGTTTGGAATCATTGGTAGGACATATTGTGTACCAAATGTACATTCCATGTTGTTGAACCATGTAACTGGTCTTTTCCCTAACAACACGGAACAATTGAGTCTTTCTAATACATGTTGTGTCCGTCTAGAACACACTGTGTTGTGTAACCTGAGTACATGTCTGTGTAACGAACAACACGGGTTGACAAACTCTTCCTAGTACATGTCGTGCCCATCTGAAACACGCTGTGTAGTGTGAGCCGTATATTCATCCATGTCACTAACAAATTGGGTCAGTGAAGCTCGTCTAGTACATGTTGTGTCAGGAACAAACACGTCATTTAATATTGTTTTAAGAGAACCGTGTGGCCTATCCATGTAAGGTATCTCAGGAAGAGGGAGAGGATTCATGTACACACCGTGTGTGAGGAAAAAACGTCGTGTATGGTGTATTACATGACGAGTTTTGGCATAATTACATTCCCATGTGAATGGATTAAAGGAACACGCTGTGTAGTCAAATATACACGTCCTGTATCCATGTTTTGAAAAACATGAATGATTTCTTTCTCATATTCCCTCCTTACTCTTCTATTTTCTATTCCATGATAATCATGATCTATGATGGCCGCATGACATTGCAGAGTCTATCCAACAAGACGTCCTCCGGTTGTATACTAGTTATTGGGAAATGATCGAACCCCAGACATGGCTGATCAAGCACTTTTAGTAGATCCACTTGTAGTGCCAGTCTTTGCACAAAAAATCATTACAAATATTGGTGTTCATGCCCAGTTATGAAAGGTCTTCATGAGGTTAAATAGACCTTCTAGGGATTACCGCCTCCTGCCCCGTCAATGGAAAATTTGACGTAGGTCGTTCTACAACTGCATCCTCCCACCTTCTCAGGATATGGAGGACCACATGATATAGAGTCATGTCTAGAATACATATTGAAAAACATCAACCATCTGTAGACGCCTCGAGAAATGAGGATCAAGATCTCTTTAAACACGGTTTGGGATTTTTCCTAGAGATGGTGGGATGTGATCTCATAGGCGGGACACTAACAAATTATGGATTAGTAGGAGTTTCATTGTACCTTCCACGATAACTTCTATCTAGATTCATTGAGGGCTACTCGATTCAAAGAGTTCATGAGTTTGGTGTTCTGTACTCTTTCTTTTATGCATTACTCTTGTCGCTTCACCAAGATGCAGCTCTTTACATCCTTTCGTGGGGGATATTGGTTGTTCCTAGCAAGGAAGTTTGAGTATGGTCTTAGAAAGGAAATTTGGGCTTAGTTGAAGATCAATAGGTTGACTACCAGCACTTGTACCTTCAACCAATCACTGATCACAGAGCGTATCCTATGAGATTCTGGAACTATGATCCATGGTGGTTCCGCATAAAAATTTAGTGCTTCTCCCATTAATATCATGAAATGATGTAGGGAGACTACTCATGGAGATCCAAGTTGATAGGATGCACCTTCAATTAACAAGGTGGTATAATAATAGTGTGGGATGGTCAGGAATACAAGACCTCATTTCCTAAGAGACCCAGTGTAGTTATGATCTTGTGGAAATATGGGTCATCATAAGCATTTCTATCAGATCTTCTCACTAGCAGCTGCTGATAGGGGGTATTCTATGACACCTTGTTTCGAAGGAGTACCTTCAGTTTCTCATTAGTCTGGGAACTAGAGTTATTCTGGCAGTTTTGGCCGAGGTGTAGGTCGTAAACATGGTAGATAGTCTCCAGGAATTTAGTGGTAGTATGGTGGATACACTTAGAGTGGTCATGCATGGTGATAGGTTCACGGTGCAGGTCAATAATTTGCGGTGGAGTAGACCAAGCAGGAGCAGGATCCTAAACCCTCAACAGTTCGAGGTATGATCTTAGTTTCCCCAGTTTTACCTTCGTCTCTTTTCTATACAGGGGATTCCCATAGCATTATATTTGTTGTTGTTTTGGAGAGACTTCTACTCTGAATCATTTCATCTTCTGATGTCTTGACATTAGACACACCATTGGTGACTAGAACAAAATGTTTACATCGGTACAAGGATTTTCCTTATGAGGTTGGTGTGTGTCACTTCGTGTGGGATCATTATTTCATAGAGATGAATGGCTATGATGTCTTTCTTGAAATGGACTGGTTAGTTCCCTTCCAGGCATTTGTCTATTTCTATCACAGTATGGTGAGTTTCAAATCACCTTAGGTAAGATCATTTCTACATATGGGAGAATGGGATTTCTAGGCGTGGAGAGAGGAACTCAAGCATCATGTGTTGCGAGGAGTTATATCACAGATTTATAGTCTATACATGGATGACCAGGGGACTACTCAGATGGACTTTCCCCTAGTGGTGGATCATTTTAGGTACGTATTTCTAGAAGACTTTTTACGTTTTATTCTAGAGTGAGAGGTATAATATTCTTTTGAGCTGGTTTCGGGAGTGGCTCTGATGTCCATTACTCTTTATATGATGGCTACACTAGAGTTATAGGAGCTCAAGAAGCAATTGGGGGAGTTGTAGAAAAAGGGTTTTATCTAACCAAGTACTTCCCCTTGGGGTTTTCCTATCCTGTTTGCGAAGAAGGTGGACGGTACCCTCATACAGTTTGTGGATTATCAGAAGCTGAACTAGTTGATGGTCAATAACCAATATCCCTTGCCTATGATTTATGATCTCTTTGATTAGCTTCGAGGAGCCCAAGTGTTCAAGAAGATTTAATTTAGATCCTGTTACAATCAGTTGCACGTTAGATCATCGGATATACCTCTTATAAATTTCTGGAGCAGGTATAGTCTATATGAATATGAGGTTATGCCATTCGTTGTCAAGAACGCGGCTGCAATATTCATGTCACTGATGAACCAAGTGTTCCATCCATACATAGATTCTTTCATGGTGGTTTTTGTGGATGATATCATGGTGTACTCTCACACTCGACACAACCATGATACCCTTCATGATATTGTTTTGATTTCAATAAGAGAGAATCAGTTATATTCTTTGCTCTTGAAATTCCACTTTTGGATAGATCAGATTCACTTCATGGGTCATGTTATCTCGGAAATTGGAGTATCGGTGGATCTAGAGAATGTGAGAGAAGTAGATTCCTAGGAGTTGCTAAAGAACGTCTTTGAGGTGTGGAGTTTTCTAGGTCTGCATAGATAATACAAACGATTGATAATATACTTCTCATGCTTAGCAGTGCCATTTATGGGCCGGACTAAGAAGTGTGAAAAGTTTTTGTGGTCAGATTCTTATGAGTCAGTATTTTAGGAGCTGAAAGGAAGGTTGACATCTTCTTCGGTACTAGTTTTTCTAGAGTTAGTCAAGAGCTACATTGTTTTTTGTGATGCATCAGGTATTGGGATTGGAGAAATGCTTATGCAGGGGGAAGGAGTTGTTGTGTACGGTTCTATGTAGTTGAGGCCACATGAGAGGAATTACCTGATGCACGATCATGACATGGATATAGTTGGTCATGCCTTATACTGTTGGAGACATTATCTTCTAGGAGAAAATTTGGTGGTTTTCATTGACAACAGTAGTCTCAAGTATATCATCACTCAGTTTGACCTGAATTTGAGATAGCGAAGGTGGGTTTAGTACCTTCAGTATTTTGACATTGAGTTTGCCAACATAACGGAGAAAAGGAAACACAGTGGCTGATGCATTGAGAAAGAGGACTCAGATACATACAGTTCAAGAGGTCAGCATTAAGTGGAAGCTTATGCCTCTATTATCATAGATGCATTTGGAGGTGTATGATAGGCAGTGGTAGACATTTCTTTCTTCTGTAGCTATTACCTCTAATCCTCTTGATCGAGTGCAAATGAGGTACCTATCGAATTTTGAATTCCGAGTCTTACAAGAAATTGTTTCAGTAGAGGACCCTATTCATGTATGGACTATAGGTGAAAATGAGATCATGCATTTTAATGTCCATGTTTGTGTGTCAGCAGAAATATGCGAGGAGCTTATGTGGGACTTTCACTCCTCAGTTTCGGCAGTTCATCCCGGTGTCACCATGTTGTATCGTGATCTACACTATTAGTATTGGAGGACAGGTATGAAGATAGACGTTTCTAGTTTTTTATGAGGTGTTCCATCTGTCAGCATGTGATGGTAGAGAATTAGAGACCAGTAGGTTTTTTGCAGGATTTACCCATTCTTAAGTGGAAGAGGAATGATTTTGCAAGGGATTTGATGAAATGTTTTCCGAGGTCGCCTCGATGAAATGATGTTGTATGTGTTCTCATTGACATACTCACGATGGTTGCTCACTTCATGCCAATAAAGGAGTCTTTCAGAGCTGATGAGTTGGGATGGTTGTACATCATCATGATAGTACATCTACATGGGGTACCACACTCCATTATTTTTGACAGGGATGCATGTTTTACTTCTCAGGTTTGACAGGGATTGTAGAAGGCCTTGGGAACACAGGGTTTCGGAGTACATATTACCACCCCCAGATAGATGGCCAGTCCGAGGGTACGATTCAGGTGTTTGAGGACATGTTTTGAGCTTGCATCCTTGATTTTGGAGGTTCTTGGGAGAAGAAAATACATCTTGTGATGTTTTTCTACAACAATAGTTTTCAAGAAATTATTCAGATGATACCTTATGAGGCTTTGTACGGTAGGCCATTCCGATCACCCTTATGTAGGTTGGAGGTAGAATATACAGTTATGCTCGGACCTCATCTAGTCCCGTAGTATTTAACACAGATTGAGTTGATTCAGAAGAGGATGGCTACTGCACAATATCGATAGAAGTATTATTCTAATTAGTGGAGATGACCTCAGTTTCATGAGGTCGGGGATCATGTTTTCTAGTGTGTCACACCGATGTTGGGACACATGAGGATTAGGAGACAGGGTAAGCTTTCTCTTAGCTACGTGGGGCCGTCTGAGGTGTCAGATATATTTGGACCGGTTGCCTAAGAGTGCAGTTTCCATAGAGGTACTGGTCTATGCATGATGTCTTCCACAGTTATCAACTTTGAAATCACTTCTAAGACCCATATCATGTTTTTTAACCCTAGGAGGATGATTTATAGGTGGACGCCTCATTCGAGGAGCATACTATTCGGATTGTTGATCGTGGTACAAAGGTTCTATGTGGCCGGTCTATTCCTCTGGTATGAGTGCAATGGCAGCACTGGCAGGTACTAGAAGAGTCATGGGAGAGGGAGGCCAATGTACGAACATAGTGGCTAGAGATGTTTGAGAATTATTTTTCTATGCCACCTTGGATGGGAAATTTAGGTACAATCTTTAAGGGGCGAAGTTTTTAAGAACCCGGATCTTCTTTTCAAGTCTTTTTTCACTTTTGTAGTGTTTTTTTATAAAAATAGTAGTTTCTGGAAATTTATTAAGTAGACGCCATATACATTATGAGTACACACTGTGTACTCGATTATTGTGGGTATCTGCGAGCTGGTTGTGTATCGTTTATACCCACAGTCATGTGTGGGGACCTGGAGACCACCTAATGCGGGGAAGGTGAAGGCATGTACATGACATCTACTTATAATGTTCACACAGAATTGTTTTTTCATTAAATGGACTGGGGTCATGTCTTTTATGGAAGAAACACCACATTCAGCAATCGACTAATCCCAGAGTGTCCGTACAACATTGATTAATCCTCGAGCCCCCGATCGAGAGTCTGTCCCCTGAATAGACCATCATCCATTGCGTTGGGATACCCTTGGTAAGCTCTTCCTTATACTAGAGATTCATTTTCTAATTCCCCCTCTTTCAAGAGTCATCCTCAATTGTGCATTTGTAATGTTTTTGTAGATCTAAGGTGTTTATGGGAGATTCAAGGCTTTAGTTTCACGTATAATGATCCTACAATGACAAGGATGGTGGTTTGTTGATTTCCGTTGAATGTCTCTGAGTTATATGTGAAAAAGAACCTAATACCCATAAATTTGGTTTTTCCTGTTTACGGTATTAGCTCTGTTAATTTCCTGATATGCTTGTATGCTGGAATAGTGGTTCATTGAATGCGAATAGTGTTAATTTCTATGCTTTGGAAGTGTTATACCATGAATTTTTTTATGAATGTTGGGTATAGTTTTCATGTTAGGATGTTTTTTCATTCCATGCCTAGTATTATAGGATGGATTGATTTTTATTATTTGTCCTTCTATTATGATGTAGACTGGTTAGACTAGTAGTTCGTGAGTTTTACATTGGCCGTATTACATTGTAATTCTTGTTTGACTTACACAGGGTCATGAGAACCTAGAATATACGACCATAGGGATAATTGACATAAGGGATTCTTCTTAGTGTTTTTTATTATTTATTCACACTCTGAGACCATTGGGGGGATTGACGTTGAGTACTCCCTCATAGGGTCTATAGTTACATTTCGAGGCCATATAAGGAATTGACGTTGAGTTATTCCTTAGAGTACCTGTAGTTTTTTTAAAACTATATGGGAAATTTTTTGGAACCACTTTGTGTATAAGGTTGTATTTGTTGTCAATAGTTGTCAATGCAGATCAAAATGAAGGTGATCATGAAATACTCCGATGAATTAGTGGAGTGGTGATTCAGACGATTATTGTGCTGATCGTAAGTTCAAAGAACATTTGTCAAAGGTGACACATTGTTTACAACAATGAAGAATGTGAGGAGTAATCAATCCAAGGATAATTAAAGCAGGATGGTGTTTTTGGATGAAGACCATGCAATTCCTCCTTATTTCATAAGAACGATGGGCTTTGATGAATACCATGCAATTACTCATGATTGCGTGAGAACCATGCTAGAGACTTCTTGGCGGATTGAATCACATGGTTTGCATGAAGTTGATCATGATAGTTGATGAAGGAGGCAATGTGCCAATGAGTTGACTTATGAAATGTCCATGCACATCACATTGTCATAGAAGATGATGGTACTAATGTTGTTACTTCAAAGAATACATATCACAATAGTGGAGTTTGTGATAAAAGCAAAAGAGTTGCTAAAGGATACATATCACCAAGAAGAAGTGTTGTTGAGGTGATCGTGCTTGTCGACAAAGTAAACAAATGACATACAAATTTGTTGACAAAGGAGATTCCATGGTGACATGTCGAGTTCAAGGGTTGTGGTCAATGATATATGTTTGATTCAAGAACATCGACAGAGGAATGGATGATCTGGAGGCGGTACAAAAAGAGAAGATACATGGTGGCGCCGTTTAACAGTGTTTGCCAAATTTCAGGGCCTCAAAATCAACAAATGAAGAAGATTGATTTTGGAAAAGGGACTTGCGCGCCATACTCTTGGAGGATAGGAAACTTGCGCTCCATATGATTTTGAAGATCAGAGCATCAAAATATGGAAAAGGGATAAGGGTCGCGCATGTTTTGGTGAGGTCCCGCAAATGAATTATGTGTCGGGAAGAGACTTGTGCGTCGACGCCTTGAATGCATTATAACTTGCGCGCCTATATTTTTTCGAGATCAGAAGATCCAAATTTGGAAAAGGAAAGATTTTTGCGCAAGTTTGGATGTTGATCGCGCATGTGCCTAGCAGGGGCCGAGACTTACGCGCCGATGGACGACTTGCGTGCCACCGCGCAGGGGGTCCAGTTTGCCTACAAATACTGGACCACCCCTCCTCATTTCCTACGGAGCTCGAGAATTTGAGATTGTTCGAGCTCTCGTTGCGCAGGTGGTTGAGCCGCGCACGTGGTAGTTGGGTCACGCAAGTAGAGGTTGCGCGCCAACTGATGGTTGAGCGCCCCAAGTGATTTGGGCAAGGAAGGAAGTGAGTCGCGCAGGTTTGAAGTTCAAGAAGGCAGAGTCACATAGGTCCTTTGGAGACACTTGCGCGCCAGGTTATACTTGCACGCCTAAGACTTGCGCGCCAGGGGAGACTTGCGCGCCGGGCTTGAAAAGAAGAGCCAAATACTATTGAAGCATGCCCGCCTTTCTGGAGATGCACAAGAGCTAAAGATTGCCTGATACATTCGGTGCAAAGCGAGATTGAAGAAGAAATCTAAATGATACATGCATGAACCCATGCATACATGGTGAATTGATTCTGACGAATGCAGAGTAAGCTGAACTTCATTAAGTAAGCAATCACATCAGTGATTGTGATTCAGGCAAACAAAAACAAGGGGATCTAGTGCATTCATTCATTGCACTAAAGAAGAAGGATTGAACTAAAAGCAGCATCAAATCTGAACCCTGATGCAGGCAAGGTCTCATGCTGAACAGGAGACGAAGAACTTCAATGCACACCAATTGAAGAGACCTTCACATCTATAAACTGAGTGAGACTTCACCAACGGCGATGATCCAGGGGGAGTCAACGAGAGTGACCCGAGGGACGTAGTGAGCTATCACTGAAAATTTGTAAAGGCAGTGAGCCTGGGACAGAGTGTCTGTACCCGAACATTTATAATCCGCAGCTAGTGAAACATAGTGGATTTAGGTACGACCGGCAACCTATCAACGTATACTCCTTGGACGTTTCCCTTAGTGGTGAACCAAGTAAAAATAGCTGTGTCATCTGTCTCTGCATGTGAATGTTTAATTGCTGATCATATCCATCATATAGGTTTAAGCAGTTCCTACCAACGTGGGAACAAGATCCACAACTTAAAGAAGAAAAAGATGCCACCCTGATTCACCCCTCCCCTCTCAGGGTGTCACGGGGTCCTACAAGTGGTATCAGAGGGAAAGGATAACGTATTTTGGATATTCTCCAGTAATTATATTGAGAAGAGGATTTGAGTTTCTTTCCTAGAGTCAACAATGAAGATCAGTCTTGATAATGACGTAGTCATTTCTGAGCAGAAATCTATATCCACCAGGACATTGAAAAATAGGAAAAATAAAGATAAGAAAATGATGAAGAAGTCCCCCACATCCAAAGAAGATTCAGTGTCTTGTTCTCCATGCCATTACAATAATGAAGAAACATTAGGCTTGGAAAGTATCAAGTAGGTGGCTTAGAACTCATCCAGAGGAAAGGATGATACCCCAAATTCAAGCTTTCAGGAAAAACTCAGAACATATCTGCATGATATTCCAGAAGAAATGGTTGCTATTATTTGTAGCCTATTCCAATCTATGCAGGTTGAGATCAATTGATTAGAAAGGGAAGCTGACAATATGGAAAAGGGGTTGGAAAGAAAAGTTATGGAATGTATGAAGCTCATCAAACGGGTGAAAGTCTTTGAAGAAGAAGAGGAAGTCAATAAAACTTTAAAAGAAAGGATCCATGCACTTGAAGCTGAGCTGAAGAAGAGCAATGAAGTCAAGAATTTTAGTTTGGAAGAAACATCCATTAAATTCGGGGAACTTGACTCTTTGTTAAAAACAATGTTAAGATGCATGAAGATGAGGTTGAAAGGTTGAAGAAGACTTGTGATGATATGATGATAACGATTGAAGATCAGAAGATCATCCTCAATATTGTGGGTCAAAAATTGGAATCTCAGTTGACCAAGATTGAGAACACACATATTGGGACTTCACAAAAGAATGAAATGAGGGATGCTTGCACTCAATGTTCGTTGGAGGAGTCTAAAGCTGAAATGCCTCCAACATGTGACAAGAAGATTATGAAAACTCTTGATTATCCAGATCAAGAATCAGTTGCTGTCGGTACTCAATGCTCAATGGAGGATTCTATTGTCAAAAGACATCCAACATGTGATAATAAGATCATGACTTCGCTCATTGATCTATCACAGGAAACTGAGAAAGTGAAGGTACCATCCAGACCATCTTGCACTCATGTTTCTAAATACACTCCGACAATCAGTGTAGGTGGGAAGAAAAGCTCTAAACAAGTATGGATGAGGATAGGTGAGAAGAAGAAACCTACCACCATGACTAGGGTGGATAGGAAGAAAAAGGAGGAAGCTTCTTCCTCAAATTGAGCACAAACAATTAAGAAGATGGCCCAACAACATAATACTGAAGAAACAAATAAGAAAAGATTTGTGGGCCAATGTTGGTGCTGAAATAGATTTGGGCACTGTGCACTAGATTGTTTTTATAATCCCTTTCATGGAAAAGCACATGGGAAGCCTATATCAATGGGGAGGAACCCAGAGAAGAAGAAGCAACAACCACAGGTCCAGAAGCATCTGTTTACAGAAAACAGATTTGGAATGCTTGATAACATCTGTGATGTATGCAACGGCAGTGGTCACAAGAATGGTGCATGCCTAGGTCAACAGATATCCAAAGATGATAAGAACAGAAGACCATACAATCCATCTAAGTATGAAGAAAGTACCTTGGGACGAAATCAAGAGAATATGGTGAATACACATCTCCCCAAGAAGATATCAAGTAGGCGAGCTGAGAAGACCCAGGATTTTAGATCCATGAAATTTAAGGGTCATTCATCCAAGAGAAACACTAAGTGGGATGAAACTCAGATTAACCCATGTGGAAGACCCAAACCAGCTGTAAAATTTTCAAATGACATATTGGTCATCTGGCCTGAAGATTTGAAACTAATGAGGAAACTTGAAGTTGAAAAGGCCAGGGCTGGTGATACAGGAAAAGGAAAAATTTCACATGATGAAGACATGGTGCTTGAGAGATTGCAAACAAAGAGAATCACTCGTGTCAAAGACGTTCTGTGTGAGAGATGCAAGAAATCTGGTCACATTGCAAAAGGTTGCCTAACCTTAATACCTGAGAAAGAAGAAGTCCTGAAGAGGAGTAATAATTTATCATTCATGATGGCTTCTAAGCAGAACAATTCTCCACACAAAAAAGAAGAGAATGTGAACAGAGCCATGCCACACCAACAAATGTCGGAACATATGTTTATGTATGTAGGCATGAAGATTGGAGCGAACAGATGAACATGGTTGAGAAAAGAACCTCAACCATGCAGGTCTTGCTGATGAAGCAAGGAGGATCCACCTTATTCCCGTAATCATTTGTGTATTGTATTTGTGCTAACAATGTAGGGAATTGAAGGTGAAGCATACTCTCAGGGGGAGAACCTGAGAAGTAGTGAATGCTGCCAACTCTTGATAGCGAAGATGAAGAAGTTTCCATCCTTAGTAGATTCTTCAATTGATATTCAAGGATTATGATGATGAAGGATCACTCTTGATGAAGATAATGAGGAGTGTTTCCCTTGAGGGGGAGAAAAATGAATAAGCTTCCATAATCACTATTTCAATCAATATCAACTCTAGGTGGACTCAAAAGAATTTATTCTGTGAATTTCTTGAAGAACACAACAATAGAAAAGGTATGCCATTTCTCAATCTCTATCCCTTGGTTTCTCAGATCAAAGATTATTTTACAAAGGGGGAGTACCTGAATTGATCAGTGACATAAAGAGAATGGAAGTGCCCAAGGTCACTTATCCTGCCAATTTCACTTGAATATTTTTTGATCCACATGTTGATGTGAGTGCAGAAGTTTCAGGTTGGTTTTTCTCTATCATATTGATTTTTCTTATGCCTAAAATAGAAGTGGTAAACCCTTGAAGACAAGATACATGAGTTCTCATCTCATGTTGGTATCATGATCTGTGAATAATGGATAGCATTGTTGACTTAATCAAATCCTCTTGTTTTCTACATCGAGCATTGCTCAAGTGGACTTAGAGTGAAATGATTAATGAAACATTGCTTAAGTGAGGATTGATACCCTCCCTACCATGCGCTTTGTATTTCTTTTCAATAAGGGGGAGAGAATGTGAAATGAAGAATATTCTCATTTTGACATTGATGGATTCATTTTAGAAGATGTTTAAGGTATTGACAACAAAATACAAAGGGGGATATTGTTGGAACCACTTTGTGTATAAGGTTGTATTTGTTGTCAATAGTTGTCAATGTAGATCAAAATGAAGGTGATCATGAAATACTCTGATGAATTAGAGGAGTGGTGATTCAGACAATTGTTGTGCTGATCGTAAGTTCAAAGAACATGTGTCAAAGGTGATACATTGTTTACAACAATGAAGAATGTGAGGAGTAATCAATCCAAGGATGATTAAAGCAGGATGGTGTTTTTGGATGAAGGCCATGCAATTCCTCCTTATTGCAAAAGAACGATGGGCTTTGATGAAGACCATGCAATTACTCATGATTGCGTGAGAACCATGCTAGAGACTTCTTGGCGGATTGAATCACATGGTTTTCATGAAGTTGATCATGACAGTTGATGAAGGAGGAAATGTTCCAATGAGTTGACTTATGAAATGGCCATGCACATCACATTGTCATAGAACATGATGGTACTAAATTTGTTCCTTCAAAGAATACATATCACAATAGTGGAGTTTGTGATAAAAGCAAAAGAGTTGCTGAAGGATACAGATCACCAAGAAGAAGTGTTGTTGAGGTGATCGTACTTGTCGACAAAGAAAACAAATGACATAAAAATTTGTTGACAAAGGAGATTTCATGGTGACATGTCGAGTTCAAGAGTTTTGGTCAACGATCTATGTTTGATTCAAGAACATAGACAGAGGAATGGATGATCTGGAGGCGGTACAAAAAAGAGCAGATACAAGGTGGCGCCGTTTTCCAGTGTTTGCCAAATTTCAGGGCCTCAAAATCAACAAATGAAGAAGAGTGATTTTGGAAAAGGGACTTGCGCGCCATACTCTTGGAGGATAGGAAACTTGCGCTCCATATATTTTTGAAGATCAGAGCATCAAAATACGGAATAGGGATATGGGTCTCACATGTTTTGGTGAGGTCGCGCAAGTGAATTATGTGCCGGGAAGAGACTTGTGCACCGACGCCTTGAATGCATTATAAAATGCGTGCCTATAGTTTTTCGAGATCAGAAGATCCCAATTTGGCAAAGGCAAGATGTTCGTGCAAGTTTGGATGTTGATCGCACATGTGCCTAGCAGGGGCCGAGACTTGCGCACCGATGGACGACTTGCGCGCCACTGCGCAGGGGGTCCAGTTTGCCTATAAATACTGGACCACCCCTCCTCATTTCCTACGGAGCTCAAGACTTTGAGATTGTTCGAGCTCTCGTCGCGCATGTTTTTGAGCCGCGCACGTGGTAGTTGGGTCGCGCAAGTAGAGGTTGCGCGCCAACTGATGGTTGAGCGCCCCAAGTGATTTGGGAAAGGAAGGAAGTGAGTCGCGCAGGTTTGAAGTAAAAGAAGGCAGAGTCGCGCAGGTGCTTTGGAGACACTTGCGCGCCAGGTTATACTTGCGCGCCTAAGACTTGAGCACCGGGGGAGACTTGCGCACCAGGCTTGAAAATAAGATCCAAATACTGTTGAAGCATGCCCGCCTTTCTGGAGCTGCAAAAGAGCTAAAGATTGCCTGATACTTTCGGTGCAAAGCGAGATTGAAGAAGAAATCTAAATGATACATGCATGATCCCATGCATACATGGTGAATTGATTCTGACAAATGCAGAGTAAGCTGAACTTAATTAAGTAAGAAATCACATCAGTGATTGTGATTCAGGCAAACGAAGACAAGGGGATCTAGTGCATTCATTCATTGCACTAAAGAAGAAGGATTGAACTAAAAGCAGCATCAAATCTGAACCCTGATGCAAGCAAGGTCTCATGATGAACAGGAGACGAAGAACTTCAATGCACACCTATTAAAGAGACCTTCACGTCTATAAATTGAGTGAGACTTCACCAACGATAGTGATCCAGGGGGAGTCAACGGGAGTGACCCGAGGGACGCAGTGAGCTATCCTTGAACAATTGTAAAGGCAGTGAGCCTGGGACAGAGTGTCTGTACCCGAACATTTGTAATCCATAGCTAGTGAAGCATAGTGGATTTAGGTACGACCGACAACCTGTCGGCGTATACTCCTTGGACGTAGCCCTTAGTGGTGAACCAAGTAAAAATAGCTATGTCATCTGTCTCTTCATGTGAATGATTAGTTGCTGATCATATCCATCATACAGGTTTAAGCAGTTCCTACCAATGTGGGAACAAGATCCACAACTTAAAGAAGAAAAAGTTGCCACCCTGATTCACCCCTCCTCTCTCAGGGTGTCCCAGGGTCCTACAAAATTGTCTGCGACTGCTTCCTTAGAGATTATTTAATCATACTTGGCTATAAGAAAAATTAACGTTGAGTGCTTCCTTCGAGAGCGTTTACAAAAGTTAAACCTGAGGGGTTCGACTGTGTGTACTTCCTAGAGGGTTACTTGTGTTTTCTAGGTCAGACTGAAGGGGACATGTTGTGAGTACATCTCGTAGGTTTACCACTTTGTGATTATCAGCTTACATTACATGTGGTGTTTGAATGCATAGAAATTTTAGGAATGGTTATTGTTGAGTACTTCCTTGTTTAATGTATCTTTTTTTTATTAACTACCATATATATTCATTGACTGTTTCGCACAGATCTTTTGGTGGTTGCCTATTGGGATTATTCTCACACCCGATTTGGGTTATGCTTTTGGGCCCAAACAGATTATATTGAATCATTTATTGGTAAGGGTAGGCACCATTTTAATCTAGGTACCTGAATGCTAAGGGATGGAGAGTATGATACCAAGGTGATGCTTGCGATGCTGAAGAGTTTATCTGTTTTCTTGTGTACTTAGGTTTAATACTATATTTCAACATTGTGACTTGTTTGTCTTCTACCTAGACATATGTGTCATGAATCGTTTATATATGTGTGCTTTAGTTATTTCTTAACGAGTCTTCTTTTATTTCTTCCTTTTTGGCATTATTATTGCCTCTTAAATTGTATATATGTTTTTCTTCCTCTGTGTTACTCTACCAATGAGTCCATAGTTTTCCCACTATCACACCCAAGGCCCTCCACTACTAGTCGGCAGCCTCTGGAATTTGGGGAATTGCACTTGAGGCCATGTGACCAGTCGGGTATGGGGTGCCTCTGAGTGGCTTCTAGAACTGGGATGATAAAATCCCAAGGACTACTTTCTAAAATAGACACTAATATTATTATTTTTCTTATTTCTTATTTCATGAAAAATTATTCATATATATTTACTGTGAATAATAATCTGACATTCCATATGATGTATATCCACATAGAATCTCTTTGATTTATATGACCAACGATGGGTTAATAATAGAGTCTTTAGAAAAATTTAATTATATTTTCTGTTTTTTATCTATATAAGTAATGTATTTTTTCATGTTATCATGGATGTAAACCTATAATTATCCAAATAACATTAAAAATACAATATTTTATTTATGTTTATATATTAAAAAAGTTAAAAAATATTTCTACCACCATATTTGATAATTTCAATGACAATGAGATGAATTAGAAGTTACAAATTTATATTATTGATAAAACCATGTAATAATAAATCATGAATAAACATGATGAGTCTTGGGGTTATAATTTATTTGAATGTTACATTATGAAATCATAGGTTATATAAGTTTTGGATTATGTCCCACAATAATAATCATGAATAAAATAAGGATTCATGGATGCATTATTAGATTGATGTGAATGCATTTGTTGATAATTATTTACATAGTAAAGAATACTGTAATTGTGAAACATTATCAAATTATTATGTTGTAGTGAAATCCTAGTGTAGAGGGAATAATATATTATAATATTATATGGAATATCAAAAATAACTATAGTGATATTGAATAATAATACCCATACATGTTAGGTTACTAATGAAACATCATTGGTAGTATAAAGAACATATAATGATATAAAATATTATTTATAGATAAATCCTTTTAAAATCAATGATTATATCATATGGAAACCTATAAAATTATAACCACTTTCTATTATAGAGTAAATTCTGTTTCTTAGTCTATAATCAAACACAATATGGAGATGCTACCCACATTATGGGAGGACCACATAACATAATTTTGATTTGTTCTCCATTTTCATTTTTTATATCATGTGGTGTGAATTTGTACCAAAATAATCAATATATATTTAACCTAATATCTGAAAAAAAAATATCTACGAGGTATAAATTTAGATAAAAATAATTGTAGAATTCTAATCAATAAGAATTAACTACTCTCTTCTCATTACTATGTGATGTATATGCCCCTTTAATTGGTATTACAGCTAATCCATAATTAAATTTATTGGATATATTATCATTAGAAAGTATTTATTTCAAACATATTTTATGTGAATATTTAAATTAAATTTATATTTTCATCATATTGTATAAATATTTCACGTATTGATTTGTACCTATATGTAGATTTCATCAAAAAACATTAATAATATATATAAATGGAGTCAAAGATCTTATGTAATAGAACAACATACAATAAGGGTACACTATATGATAAATATTATTAATTTTATTTTCTGGTATACTATTAATATATTTCCCTTTAAATTATATAACCTTGATAGTAATTTTTACGTTCTTATTGAATACATATACTTTCATGAAATAAATTACATGATGAATGTATAAAATGAATTTCCCAATAAATTATTCTTATTTATTAGGGAATAATATGTATAGATGAATCATTTAGAAATAAATAGTGATATTGTAAAAATAATGGATTAAAAAGTATCAATAATACCAAACTCTCACTCAACTTATTAAAGGAACTGATCAAAATAAATTTAAACTATTTAAAAAGTATTTTATAGTTTTTGAATCATTTCAAAATAATATTTTTGGGAATTTTTTCACTTATACGTTTTTGAAGATAAATTTCATGCATTTAGTTAGGTCTTTTTTATCAGATATTCTTAATTTGAAAAAAAATTATAAAATGTTAAATTGTATTTTTTAACTATTTATAAGAATTAAATTACATACATGTAGTTAATATTATGGTTATATAGAAATAATATTAATATAAAATTAAATTGTAATATGATGAGAAAAATATCCCCCATATGAAATGGATCGATATTGAATTTAAATTGAATAATAATAATATGTTTCAATATAAATTATAGTGTGATCCAGAAAGAAGGTTTATAATGATAGTTTACATTAGAATACTCTTCATTTTTTAAAAAATTATTTCAATAAAATAGATTAACATGGGACCATAGAATAATAAATCTAATGAAAGATAACATAAAATTGTAACCATTGGCATAATGTTTTTCTTATTATATGTTACAATTCAAAAGCACCAGAAATATAAGTTGTGAAAATTTATAAGAATAAAAATAATTTAGTAATATTGTATGGATAACATATAATAAAATGAATTACCCGTAACTTGTCCAAATAAAAGGAGTTTCCACTCAATATCAAGAATTTTAGAATTGATAATGAATTTAACTAAAGGGATGAAAACAATGTGTACATCCAACTGTTAGGGTTGTGGAATATTTGGGAATTTTATAGTGAATGGTTGGTATAATGAATCAATCACTAGTTGATAATGAATCATTATACCAATGAGGAACACATGTGGTGAAATAAATAAAAATCCTACTATGTTAATAAAAAAACCTAAAAATTATAAATAGATTTACCAATAAAAAAATTGAATGTAATGATAAATTCTAGGGAAATACACTAATGAGTTATTATATTAATGAATAGTTATGGTATAAATATATTAAGAATCCAACACAAACTGTTAATGGATGAACACCCCATGTGATAGTGAAAAGAGTAAAAATAGGGATGAGTTTTTTTGGGTGAAAAATGAATAATGTTGAACAAGGAACAAACAACAAATTATTATAATGATGGTTTACAAAATTATTCATTATTTTAGTATTATAGAATGCATTAAATCCAAAATAGTAAAAATTCTTTGTGAACATCAAAATTTGACGATGAAAGATAAAATAACGCAAATAATCTATCATAGAACAACTTAAGATGATTATCTATATGGGATTCATCAATGAATAATAATGAGAGAATATTCCAATGAATGGTGACATAAATATTGATTAAAATCTATAAGGAATTCAATAACTATCTTGTAACACTAAAAAAATTTATGAAAATTGAACATAGACATAAGGAGTGGTTAGAAAATATCTGTAAAGGAATATTGAGCTTATATAACAAGAACTATTTTATGAAAAAGATTCAATAACACCAGATGTATTATTTGAATGTTCCTAAAAAATTAATGATCATATGAAGACTATATTTTTAAGAGGAAAGTAAAATATATAAATAAAAAATAATGAGTAGTACATGAAATTAAATGTATAAAAACACTATTACAAATAATTAAAATAATGTTTTAGTCATGAGTTTTATGCTTCCCATGATTTCACATGTCATTAATGTCAATGGAGGATAAATGAGGAAGGTTTCTCTTCATGTTATTTATAAAAATAAAATTAATTCTTGATTATTAGATAAAACAGAAACATGAATCTTTAATTATGAAGAAATATAAAAACCCACTTTGTTGTTATATTTGTTTGTATGTGTTTTATATAATTATTTAGCGGTTATTCATATAATTGGATGAATTGTTAAAATATACTATAATATTATTTCTAGAATTTTATTGAAATTGTGGAACTCATTAACTAGTACCTTGTTTCTTAGGATGTCTCGACCTGAGGGCCACACACTAGTTCCTCAAGCTTGTTGACAACATTACCTCAGGCCTTTCTCCCCATACCTATGTGTCTGCAAACTAGTTTGGTAGGAAAAATATATAACACCGGGAGACAATACCGTCATTATAAAATCACCAGGATAATAAGAATAATTAACAAATAACAAAATTAAATTAACTAATAACTATAATAATAGTACAATCAAAATCATAATAGTATCATCTAATGTACAAAAATATGGAAATATATCCCAAATGAAGTATAATATATGTCATTCCATAGTTGGTAACAAATGTTAATAATAAACATGAAAATTATTTCATTGAAAACTCTATGAGGTTCCTAACACCATGTCAGGTTCCCTCAACCATGATACAACCATACTCATCCATCTAACATATGGATCTTCTACTTAAGCTATCATATAAATATGAAGTCTATTTGGTTACTAATTTGGAACCCTAATTTGGGTGTTGGTATAACATAGTAATCAACCTTGAATAATGGATAAAATATTATAAAATCTATAATTGTGTTTAAATTTTTATATATAATAAATTATAGTCAATAATGTAAATAGTTTATATATTCAATTATTCATTATTTAACATATCGTTTCTCCCTTGTTCATTGTTCCACTCGAACAACCAATACCTACTTTGGACCATGAAAAAGGATGACCCAATTCACATATAGAATCCAAATTCACATAACTCAGGGGTTTTCTTTTTATATATCATTTGAAGTCACATTAGTTACAATTAGAACCATAGTCAAATGCTAATCTAATGGGTGTATAACATCATTTCTATAACCCTGTGAGTATTGGGAGCATCTTTCTCTATCCCACACACCATGGGTAGTTGGAGAATCTGTCCCCATCCCTAAAATATTATTCACATTCATTCATTTGGTTCTATATTTTCATCACTACCACCCAGTGGGTATTTGGAGAAAATTTTTGTGTCCTATATGACATCTCTCAATCAACGACATTATATCACAAATATCACATATAACAAGGTTAGTCATCACCATCCTTCTTAAAAACGTAATCATAAATCACATTTTTCATATTCATCAAGGTTATTCATTATTAAAATTATTATCAAACATTCTCATATATCACATTTATCATGATTATTAATTATTAACCCTCTTCAACACAATCATAGTTCATCACACAAATCACTTGGAATGATATGAATAATTTATTATTAAACCCTTTGTCACAAATATTTCATAATAAACATTATCCAATCAATTCAATATCCCATTATTCATCAATTTAATATCCCCAATTACCAATATTAATTTTCCCATGTTAATCTCATTTCATATTCACATGGAATTTTAATTAATCAATTCTAATATTCCATTAATAAATCAATCACATAATTAATTGAATTCTAGGATAAAAATCAAAACATAAACATTGTAATTTCATAACTAACACGATCCATTGGAATTCATTAAAATTGGATTTCAAATCTATACCTCCCACCTCATGATCATGGATGGACACACACAAATTTAAATCCTCAAATTGAATGGGAATTTTCAATTACACATCAAAGAACAAGATCAAAATACACAACATTACTCAAAAATGAAATGGAGTTTTATCTATCAAATCCTAGATGTTAAATTAATCTAATGGGGGAATTAATCATTACACTTCATCTCTAAGGAGAGATGAGCGGAATACCAAACCACACAGGAAGGAATCACATACTAGGATAGGTTAAGAAACTTGAATCAGATCATCAAATCATCATGAAACAAGTTTGTAGTGCCTGGTAATTCATTGATGGATTATTAGAGATGAGGGAGGGAATTTATGATTGTGTGAGTGTCACTGAGCGGTAAATCATAGGGTTTTAGGTATTTTAAAATAAATATTTCATGGAAAATTATTCCATGTACATGGTTACATTGGATGTGGTTCACGATTTTCTCAAATGTATTCTGTAATGATGTGAAACTCTTATGGGGGTCTAAATGTTTCTACTTATAGGTCTCATGGTTTGTAAAATAGTTAATTAACTATGAAATTCTCCTTCTATCAAGGGTTTCCTAATTTTTTGGGGAATGGAACACTGTTAATGATAATTGTACTCTAGCCATCCACTAGAAAAAACCTCTCCCAAAATCTCCAATTTCACATTAAATAACATCAATTTAAAACACCTAAATTATATTCTAAAAAATGGATAAATAGTACCATAATTTCAAACACTTGTGATCTTCATAAAAGGACATGATTGTATATTTCCTCTTGTAAACCTATGTTTTATATCAAATGGTATTCTTTGTGTACATTCTAAATAAGGTTAACCATGGTGAATTATTATTTAGTGTATCAATTTAGTGGGAGTTATCCAAATATAGAACTATAAGGTAATTGATTTCAATATAAATGTTGGGATCAAAAAAATATTTAAATGAAGTCTATATTCATGTAATGTCATCGTAGTTTCCCATAAAAATATTCATTGAATCACTTCTAATTATGAAGGGAGAATGTATGTAAAGTTAGCTGATATCGTATATGGGGAATAAATGTTACTTAATTTTGTTTTTTAATCAGTTTATTTAGATATATATAAGTTGCTACTTTGAAAAATTTTGAACTAATTACAAATTCTGATTTTTGAGTATGTATCATGTGGTAAACATTTTTTAGGAAACTTTTTTTATATTTTAATCAAAAATATTTTATAAATAGATTATGATCATGTTTTATTATATTAGATTAAATGATATCTAATTTCATATGGAAATGTGATTATACACATCCCTTACATTAGTAATGTTTTACTATATAGAAAGGTGGGAAAGATGACATATAAAAAAAATGATATGATGAATTGATATGTGTGAAACTCTTTTTATCATGTAATTTAAAAGTGGGAGATACCATAGCCTTTCAATTGTTTTTATATTTCCTATATAAAAAACTTATCTAATAGAAATTCCGAATGACATTAAAAATATAATTGAATTGGGTATTGAGAAAAATCCAAATGGGGAGATTGTAGAACCCAAAATTATTATGATGAATAGTGTTGTAATTGTTTCCAATGAGATGAAATATCAATGAAATGTAAAATTAATATGTTATAAAAGTAAATAAAATGGAAAATATTCATTCCATGAGAAGTTAATCCATGTGATTATTTCAATAAGGAATATTCTTGGAATTGAAGTATCACATTAGTGATGCATGATCACTTGAATGTAGATTCATTTATAAAGAAGTTGTGTAGTCCAAAATATGTCATATAGGATGTTAAAACTCTAGATACATGTTCATTAGAATGTAATTAATGAGTTTTAAAATTCCCCCCTCCAAAGACATGTATTGTTTTAAGATATTTCTATATTCTAACACTAAATGAAGGTGTGTGTATGGATGATAACTCTGGATACTCAAGAGAATATGGTCTTAGATGTAATAATGATATGAAAATATTAATGGGAATCTTAATCATACTACATTTTTTTGGATTTAGGGAAGTATTAAATTTATTTAATACTACGATGAATTATTTATGAACCTATGTGAAGTACATAATTTTTATTAAAGAATTGTATGAAACATGTTATTGTTAATGACTGTGAGAATATATCCATATCTATATAAATTATCATAACAAAAGATAAAGGTTAAACAACACCTGGATGCGGATTGGTGATATATTTTAGTGGAAAATAGTGTTCATAATATGAAACTAAAGTGAATCATATGTATTTATAATTATATAATTTACATAAATGATTATTATTTGAATGTAAATATGTTTCCCATATTCATGATATGAATTCAAGGAAAAAAGATTATTAGATGATGTTTACATTGATGACAATTTTGAATATTCTTGGATAAATATTTTTCCGACATGATGATATTACATGGAGGTTTTATGTTTTCCTCTGGATGCTAAGATAAATTACATCTAGAAATTAAAAAAGGAAGTGAGATATATATTCTTGAATATATGGTTATACAAATCTAACAGATGTGATATATATAAAAACTATATGCATCCAGAATAAGATTCTAAAAAAATCGATTAAAATTTTTCGAGAAATTTTTTACTAAACTTTTATAGATAAAGAAGAACTATATAATTAAAAAAGTTATTTACAAAATATAAGTTGTAACAATTGTAATATATATTTTTATGATTTATTAAAAATGGACAGATATTTTTTAATGGGAAGATAAAAAATTATATGAAATATTTCAATGTTGATTAATCAAAGTTACTAAATCTATGGTTACACAACGTAAAATGTTATTCATTACATGGGTTGAGGTGATAAATTTTGGATATTATCATTTGAGAAGTTAAATTTCAAGGGAAATATAATATAAATTAGAATATATTGATTTTATAAGACTGATCATGATTTCTAAATGTCAATGGTCGTATTTTTAGGTATTTATTTTTATGTATGATATTAAATAAATATGTATAGAATTTTAGGTTTGAATGTGTAAGGGAATTTTTATCATGATAATGATGTTAAAAACGATAATGTCTATAAGTAGGTGTAGTTAGTTATGGAAATAAGTTCAGATGATATATATATTAATGTTTTAAAATTATTGATGTGTAATTACATTATTTATATATATCAAGGTACATCCAAATCATTAGTGTCTAGTTTGGAACAATAGAAGAAAAATAGGACATTGAAGTTGATTTTTTAGTTCACCTTATAGATGTTTTCATGATAATTATTTTTAATATTTATAATATTTGAAGATTCCATGATGGGATGGATGAAACATTGATATTTAAAATGAATGATAGGGGACGTGTAATGCCACAACTAGTGAAATAAAATGAAATCACATTGGTAGTAAAAATAATTCATAAGAAAAGTGTCATATGTTTTAGAACAATTCAAAGTTGTATACGTTTCTGAATAATGATAGGGTATTTTCTATAATTTCAAATCGAAGTGTGAACAAATTTTTATTTATAAAGCGAAGGATGTTTTTCATATTATGTCATAAATTGGGTTAGTGAATCCTATAAAATGATCATTACCACAAAAATAAAATGTTGATGCATTTGGTGGAGTTAAATGGAAGATATAGTCTAGTGATTCATTCCCATGTACATTTAATGTGAGACATTTGATTATGGAATAACAAATTAGTAAACCAATTGTCGTATTCAAGGTTAAACAAGACCTAAAATATTAAAATATTTATTTCCCAATTAATTTTAGGAAACATAAATTATGATTATATTATATAATATTGATATGAATATTATGTAAGAAAAGATAATGTTAATGGGCCAAAATTATATGAAAATATACGCAATCATCATATATTATTGTTTTGGTTGTTTTTGAGACACCAAATGTCATGAAACTGAAATTTTACATGAAATAAAAAATATATTCTTTCCATATATTGTTATATTATTTAGAAAATTTAAATTACCTAAGCAGAATAATGAGTTATAAAACATGAATAATCCTTTACACATAACAAAAATAATGAATAAAACATGAATAATCCTTTATAATCATTACATGGTCATTATTATAGTTACTGAAGACTTTTACACATATTCATAAATTAATTTTAACATAAATAATCAATAAATACAACTTGACTATTGTAATGGATAATGAATTTGTAAGACTAGGAAAATAATGCATCCAAAAGAAAATAAAACAAAACAACTCTATTTTATTCTCCTAAATGATACCATAAAACCATTTTGATATCCTAAAACCATATAAGAAAATGTCAAGATTATATTAATTAAAGGGTTGAGATATAATGTGATGAAAGGGAATAAACATTGTAATGGAGTACAACATGTGATCTAAATTTACGAACATGATATCATTAAATATAAGTCTAATGAATAATCTAATTGTACAATATCAAAATTTAAATGGTATCATAATATTAAATTATCACATGAGTATGGAAAGAAAACAATCATGAGATAAAATAAGTCGTGGCTAATATCCCATAAAACATCACATGGTGGATATAGTCCCATCATGGATTAGTTTCACTCTATAATCGAATTTATATGGTCTCTGGTTCAAAAACAATACCAAGTTAATTGGAGAACTATCTAGGTGAACCCATAATAACAAGTAAATGATAATGTGTTATATAATAGAAATCAATCATATTGAATAATAATTTTAATGAAAAATTCTATGAATTGGGTTGCATAATCCAGCCACATGTCATAATTATTAGAGATTTCATAATGATAGAATTTTAGAAATGAATATATGTAATGTATTAACCCATAAAAAATGTTAATATGAAATGTGATTATTTGAGAAACATATATAGTTAATTTTTTGTGCAATTAATAATAATTAATAGAGTATTTATGTGATTTATAATGAGAATGTTAATGACTCAAAGGAAAATGGTACTTCATAGAGATATGGTACTCCATGTTCTAGAATCAAAATATACTATTACATAAAATAAATTATAATAAAACAATATTTAATTTAGAACCTTTTACGTCTATATGCTATTTAATAAAATTTTATTTTGTTAATTTAAAACCATTTAATTATGATATAGTGATTAATTTCATTGTTAGAATGTCATTTTTTTATAGTTCAATTAATGGATCACTTCTAGAAACTTATTAATTTTATTTTAATGTTGGAATAAAACAAAATATATCAAACTAAATTAGATTCATAAATATATATAAATTGAAATGGTTTCACATATCTATATTTTTTTAAATATGATTTATTCATTTTCAAAAATTTTATTCATATATGACTATTTTTTAAAGTTATACCGACCACCAAAAACATGTCTTAATTTATTTAATTTTTTGGATGTATATTTAGAGAAAAATATAACTAAATATATATGAAAAATATTTACCCTATTATAAACAAATATATGGGATATTAAAAATTCCATGGTGGTGTAAATGGTTAATAAAAACCCATCATCCACTTAGGCACTAAATCAACCATATAGAGAAAATGTTTTTATACTAAAAATAAGAGGAGAAGAAAATATGATGTCTGTTATATATTCTATTAAAAATAACATTCCATCATTTAAATTATATAAAATTTATTATTCCCTATTAAATGGATTTATTTTGGATTATGATGTGGGTGATAAAAATAAATGAATTGGTTGATTGAATTTCTTTTCCTTTTGGAGGTCACCATTTATTATTCCACTTATAGAGCCATGAAAATATATTTTAATAAGAAAAATAATTCAAGCATAACATTATAGTATTTTTAAAGTACTTGGATAGAATATTTTTAATCTCTACTTCCTATATGTGGTGCTGAGAATAGGTTTTTATGGGTGGAATTTATTAGGGTAGTGAGGGGTGTATTTTCGTATTTTATCCATTAGTTTATTATGTTGATCAAAGAATACCAATAGTATTTATTAATGTAAATATTTAAAATAAATGATTAATGTTATTTAAAAATACTTTTTTTACATTATCCATTATTCTAAAAATCATGCTTTTAGATTATAATGTTAAATAGATTATTTTTTAATATTTCAATATTCAAAAAGAATTCCAGGAATTTGGAAAAATACAAAATATTATTCCAAAAAAATTATCTTCATTTAGAAATTAAATATTATGTCCAATTTAGCTAAATAATCATATTAATATGAGAAATTTCATTTTTTATATAATGCCCCATTTATTTGAAAAACAACTATTTGAATTTGTTGATCAATTTTATGACCATTTGAAAAAATTAATCATGTACTTATAAAAATATCATATCATAGTAATAAAAATTATAATAATTTATAAATCAATTTTTGGTAAATTATATTTAATTTTAATCATTATTGTTATTAAAAATTTCAATTTAAACATTTATGTTTTACAAAAATACAAATATTTAATTGGTCAAAATGAAAACATCAATTTATATTATAAGAGGTCAAAATTTATCATATTTTCATTAAATAAGATATATAAATATTTTTTTATGTGTCCAAATATTAGGATACTAATATAACACTATTCTTTTTCATTACCAACTATCAAATTGTTTTTCCAATTATCTTCCGTGTACTCCAAAAATTAGACTACAATTCAAACACTCTGATTTTTAATGATAATATGGTTCACTACATGATAAAAATACATCATATTTTATTCATTAATCAAAAAAATATATTTATTACCAATATTTATATATACACACATATATATATATATATATTATTTTTGAAAACTAAAATTTTATTATTATAATTAATTTTTTATAGTCTTTCTTAAGAGCTTAGTTAATCTAGTGAGTTGAGCATAGAAAATTTACTATTTTTCAGTTATCTAATGTTATATTTTTAATCTTATTGTAATATTTTAAATTCATATAGACATATAAATTCAATAATTTGAATATTAAAATTACATTGAAATCTATTTTGGGGATTTATCATGTGTTATATTTTCCTTTCTAAATCTGATACTTCATAAGGAAAATTTGATTCTGTGAATTTTGGTTATTTACATTATTCACCTTTCAGATATTTCAATGTTGAAATTTTATTTTTCCTGCTTAGGTGAGAAACATGTGGGTAATCATTCATTTTCATTTCCCATGGTAACCATTTCTCCAGTATATAAATGTGTTTCCCAAAAATACGTTGTCATGATTACTTTTATTCTTGAATAAAATATTATAGCTTTTTTCTAATATCATTAATGATTTATCCTCTTAAAAATATTCATTTTATTATTTTTCAACCACTTAATTCAAAATATGGGCAGGTCCTGGTATTCAATATAAAACAACCGATAAATTAAATATTTCATATATATTAGAAAGTGTTTCTTAGAATGCTTGATTATAGGATACGGCTCTTATGTGATCATGAATATAAAGTGGAAAGTATACATGGGATAAAACATTACATTCACCCTTAATATCATTACAAACTTCAATGATGTTATTTAGAGGAGTTGTTTGTCTCCAACCTCAAACTCCAAGTCTCGATGAAGATTTTCAACATAGATATCTTTTCAACCACAAGAATCTTTGATGTTTTGTTGAATGACCATAACCATTTCTACAATATCTAGTTGCTAAATATTTTATTCACCAACATCATCCCAACATTATGTTTTTATAAATCTCATACCATAATTTGAATCATATGGATTCATTTGAATTCATCATTTGAATCTATTTATTTTTAAATCAACTTGAGAAAGGTGCGAATACCATCTTAATTCAATGTCCATCAAGAATTCTATCGATGTGTATTCAACTTTATATATTGTCTACATAATTTTCCATAATTTTGTGGGTGATAATCTATATTCAAGTACATCCCAGTAATTAGATAAAATATTTTTTATTTTATAGACCATAGAGGTAAATCATAGATCTTGAAAGGATATAATAAATAATGGTTTCCATGCAGCCCAATAACTTTTCTAATGTGTATCCATGAAAATATATCCAGTGATAATTTTACTTTAATTTTTTTGAAATGATAGTAATTTGTAAGATGATTCTCCAAAACCCCTATATAATATTTTCCCTTCATAACATTTGTATACTAGAGAAAATTTTGATGGTGATGTTTTATAATTTCAATGTATATATTTTCAATAGTTGGGTCATCCGCATAGACTATTTTCATTAAACATTAATATTCTAATATATAAGTAATTTTGATTTATATTTTGTGATATAATTCTCTATATTTTTCAAAAAATAGTACCCTAATATAAATCTACAAATATTTGTTATTTCTTTGATGATTTTGAAGGTCATGTTTTTTGTTTCATTTTACCCCCACTTCATTCTCTCATAATTTTATAGTTTACAAAATTGTGACATAAATAATACAACCCAATTTACATAAATTTTATAATATGCGGATTTCCCTAGTTTTTATTACTTCCACATTTATCTATATTTGTATGTAATCATAATGATCAACCATTAAATTTTCTTTCATAGATGTTTGATAAATAATTTGTGAATGGAAAAACTATATTAATTATATTATATTGACCATTTTAATTCAATCAATGTCTAATAATATTTTTTCCTTCTAAATGATCACCAATTACAGGTTTCCATATCAATTATCCATAGATAAAAAACCACTAGGTATTCCTTCCCATGATTGTATTAGAATGAGTAGTCTGAATCTTTGATAATTTGTGACAATATTATTTAAAACATATTATTCTACTTCACTAAGAAATATACTTGAGATTAATATAATCCTTATATAATTAATTATAATTCCTCTAATGATAATTCCACTATATTATAAAGTAAATAATAACTAAATGTTACTCTATATTATGTTTTGGATATTTCATCTAATTAACATTCAATTACCTTGAGTCGTAAGTTATCACTATATCATTATTCCTTATTACAAAAGACAATACCTTTTTAATCATAACTATATTAAACAAAAATTATTTCACATGGGGGTTGTTTATTAATTATGTTGTGATAACCAACTTTTTAAATTTACTAAAGCTCTACGAAAATTCATCATCAAGACAAACCTTACTCCCTTATGAATTATCATTTTTAAGGGGTTTGATAATGAGGGAATGTTTCTCTAAAATCATCTGTTATGACCATATAATCCATGGAAACAATGGATTTATATTATCGATTCTAGAATTCCATAGTCTTTTATCTATTATATTAAAATTTTCTAAAAATATCACTTTCCCAATGATAATATTTAACAAGAATTAAATTTCATCCATCCATAATTCACAATTACTATAAAATAAATATATTTTCCCGATTATTTAATATCCTTAAAATTTTATTTAAATACTCTCCATTATACTAGTTAACTTCTTAGTATTTTAGAATATCATCAAAAAGTAGTAATTTTTTCCCAATGAAATCTATAAATACATTATTCATTATGTTTATAAATATTTCTATTCAGTTTGAAGGTTATCACTATAAAATCATAATGTCTGTATTATGTTTGACATATAGTATTGAGGGTATCTTCATTATATACCTATAATTAGTTATATCCAGGCCAATGTTCAACCTATGAGAATTATTCGGCCATATCTATTTTATTGAACAATGCATCTATCCATGTAATAAAATAATTTTTTAATATCATGAATTTTGTTGTGTGTTTCTGATAATAAATTATTGGGAACATTGAACCATCCATATTCTCGATTATGATGACAAACACACCACATAGTGAAGAATACATGTATAAAATAACCCTTTCCAGATTCTTTTTTAACATTATTTTCAGTTTCTCTAACTTAGTAGAGAATCTTCTTTAAGGAGTATCTAATATAGTTAGATATATATATATATATATATATAGTTTTAATTTAAAACATGACCTCTTGGTTAGGAGGAAAACTAATAAATTTTTCTGGGATTACAACTTTACAATCCATCATAGTAGAAATATCATATTGTAATATTCTATGTCTTTTACTAAAAAAATAAACTAGATATGATTTCAAATAAGGAAAATTATCCACAATTAAAGTATTTATTTAATCGTATGTTTATCATCCCCATGTCACTTATATAGATTTGTAGGATGACTCATGATGTGAATAGTCATATCCTTCTCTTGATAGATGATGTAGAGTTTATATTCTAATATCCAATCCATTCCAAATATAGAATCAAACACAACAAAATTAATTAGAAACTTATTTTCCATGATGTATAGTCATAAAATATTTAATGGATATAATATATATATATGGGATTAAATAATTACTAATTTTGATGATCTCATTGAATGCTAAACCCCCATGTATTTGGTAAGTGTTTGAATACATTTCCTAAATTCGTTGATATGAATGAACTTAGAGAAATATAATCACATTTGGAATTAAAAGATATTGTATGGATAATAAACACACTATTATGTTTTTTATATCATTTCTAATAATTTTATATATCCAAATTTTACTTGAGGATAGGAACACTCAAACTAAAAATAAAATAAAATGGTATGTTGGGAACAAAAAATGAATAAATTATAAATTAATCACTGAAACAAAATTAAGAGTCTCTAGGTTTTAATCTAGGTTATCAATAATAATTTCAAATATACTATTTTATATCATAATTATCATTTCATGTTCTTTATAATGGTTCTCAAATGGTTTTTGAATTTGTTAAAGAATTTCACATGGAGTTTCCAAACTAATGGCATAGCAAGCCTAATTTTTCATGCCCCCGTTGACGAACGTGTTAGTACCCATATAATCATTTTCAATGTAATTACCCCTTTTGTGAAAGTATTATAAATACACATCTAATTTATGATACAAAATAGGGATGTAATGTCATTGAAACCACTCACTCTATGCTTTAGAAATATTTCATGATATTATCAAATTATTATAATTACCCATAAGTTTATCTTTAATCATTTTTTAGTAATTACACATGAAATAATTTAGGCTTTTCCCTGATATAATTTATAGAATCCCAATAATTTTACACATATTATACTATAATTTTTAACATAAATATCCAATAAATACATAATAAATATCTCGATTCATAGTGTCAATGGATGACAAAATTCATGAAGCATAAAAAAATAAATATTCTCTATTTTATTATTGTTAACGAGATCTTGACCCCTTTGATATCCTAAAATTTTGTATGATAACATTGGGAATATGTTAATGAATGAGGTGATCTAAAAATCTTAGTAAGGGAATGATCATGAAAACAAATTGTAATGGTATAGTGAAATGGCTTAACATGATATCATAAAATTGATAGATAAGGAATAATTATATTCGATAAGAATATAAATAACATGGTATCACATGATCATGGAATTAGAGGGGTTATTAAGAAACATAAACTATAAGATAAGTATAAGTCGAGGTTAACCGCAAATAAAACATCACTGGTTTGATAGTGTCCAATAAATTATATGGTTAATCAATACATATTATCTCCTACTACAAACATATTTCCCAATGAATTATAGTGATATAAATGCACACCCATCAAAATATATACATGACTATTTATATAAAAAATTACACTAATCCTAAATAAAAAACATAATAATTACCCATAAAAGGAAATGGGATTCCTATTGTTTCCCCATATAATTTTCAAAGGAAATTTCTTAAAGAATCAATTTATAAAATAAGAATATGGATTGTATTACACCATAAATTGAATAGATAATAATCTAGGTATATATGTGAGATACATATATACAAAATCTATACTAATTATAAAATATGTAATTGTGAAGAAATGTTATTTTTATAGAGAAATATCAAAACCCATAAAAAAGAATGGTTCAAAAAGAACCCTTATCTTAGGTTCCAGAATCTCCCTACACATGCACATAACATCCTAAAAAATAAAATTATATTATCTAAATACATAATTTTAAAAAATCATTTTTATTTTACTTATTATAATATTATTATGTTCATTTATAACCATTTATATGAGATATAATTTTTAATTTCATTGTTTTAAGGGGGATCAATTTATAGTTTCAAGGTCAGATTACTTAGAGATAATTATTGAATATCATGTGCAATGGGAATAAAATTCTATAAGTGATATGAAATGGAATTCTTTACGTTTCAAAAATTTAAAATTACTTATGTATACGTATTTTTTCTAATATGTTAAAGATTTATTTACTAAAACATTTGTTTATATAAATAATTTATTTTGGGGGTATTATTAAAAATCATAAAATACATTCGTTTTATTTAACATTATGACCTTTTAATTTTAATAAATTTTAAAAACTAAATAATAAACATATTTAGGCCATTTTAAAATACAATATGTAAATTTAAACCTACAATGAATTCTATAATGGGAAAATAATACTCGACATCCATAGAGGAAATGAAAAAACACAATACTACTGGAGTTTTTGTTTTTAGAATAAGTGGATGGGTAAATATAATAGTCGATATATATTCCATTACAATTATAAAATTAAAATATATAAATTACACTTTAGTTATTATTCCATGTTTAATTTATTTTTATGGATTATGTGGAGGAATATAAAGATGAAATAATTGCAATGAAGAATTACTTTCTATTTGAGATGCCTCCTCTTGGTCATCAACTTATCGAACATTGGAATGAAATTTCGGTGGGAGAAGAAGAACTAGGTGAGGTTGGGATATCAATAGAAAGTAAATTTGGTGCCAACAATATATGCTCTAACATTGAAATGTAGTGTGGATATGATCTTATGAGGTGTTCTATTTATTAGGGGAGGAGAGGGGTGTTTTAGAATATTATATTCACTAGTTTATTATTTTGGATCTGTAGATCTAAAATTATGTGTTATTATGACTGTTAGTAGTATAATTTGCATTTTAATTGGAACTAATGGGCGATTAAATGATCAATTACATAAAAATTAATATAATTATCTTATAATGTTAAATAATTTATTTACCCACATTTCTATCTTCATGAACTGTTAAACTATTTTATTAATAAAACTAATCCTAAACATATTAATATATATTAATTTAAAAAATAATGTTTGTTTTACAAAAAGAATATTCCAAATATTACAATATAAATTTTCAAATATTTTTCTCATTTATTTGGATGAAATACCAAAATTATTATTGTGATCAATTTTATGACCATATGAAAAATTAAAAGTTGTCTTATAAAATTAACTTCAAATAAAAAAAATTATAATTATTTATAAATCCATTTTATCAAAATAGTTTAATGATAAAATTATTATATTTTGAAAAAAAGTGAAATTAAATCATTTATTTTCTAAAAAAATTAAAATAGATAATTTTTTATTCTAAAAGAATTTATTTTCATGTATGTGATATAAATAGTCATATAATCATTTAATATTGAACATAAATATTATTTAACAATTACATTAGTTATGATACCATTCTAAATGTTATTTTACAATTCTCAACATTAAAATTATTGTTCCAATGGAATGAAAACTATTTTATGGGTCAAATAAGTATTCAGAATACCAAATTTGTAATAGTCAAATTGTTTAGTACCCCAATAAATACCTCATATATTGATCACTCTTCATGATATTATATATACTCTTGGGGAAACATATATTTTAATATATAAATTTAATAATTAATTATCAATATTCTTATTTATTCTTACATTTTTGTTTTTATATTCATTTTTTCTAGTGGAATGGTCAGATACAAATATTCATATTTTAGTTACATTAGTTTCTATCATTTTTCATTGTGTAATATTTAAATTTGGATGTCCATATTTATTATCTAACTATAATGTTAAAATTATTTTAATAAAATGATGTTTGTTTTACCTTGTGGTGTATATGATTTACTCAATATGAAACATGATAAAAGATAATTCCATTAAAAAACTTATATTCCATTTCATTTCTAAAGAATAGATTGTTCTGGAATCTAATTTTTTAAATGATTTTGAGTAATTAAATTTCTCCAAATATTAAATATGTTTCATAATCATGGATTAATGAGACGAAAATGCATTAAACTATGGATTATTACATTAGGGATATTGAATACTCTAATAGTATAATAGAATATTATTATTATAGTTATGAGATATCTCATAACATATGTAAGATTTATTCAAAGAGATAAAATGTCCGCACAATAAATGTTGGAGTGATTTAGTATAATGTTATATATACCATTTTATAGAATAATACTATTATGGGCTAGTATATAGAACCAATTAGGAGATATTATTTCACTGATGCATAATTCATCCATATACCAATATTGGGTTTAGGATGATTACTTCCATAATGTAAACTCTTCTTATAACAGTGAAAAATCTATTTCCCAACCTATACCCAAAAACAAAAAGTAGTAGTCACTCACATTGTGTGAGGAATTTGTAATAAATAATTTTTTTTGTGTAATTAATATTATTTAATGCTTATAATGTTAATGTGTCTGAGAAAATACAAGATCCCAAAATCTGAGCTCATGTAGTGGACCTAATATAAAATGGTGGATAAATTAAACTGAAATTAATTTGGAAGAACCCGTCTACACTAAATCCCTCCTCTCATTATTTCCACATAATATATACTATTCTCTCAGGATCGTAGATCATGGAATTCATGTGATGATTACTTTTATGGTATTTTTGTATAATTAATGTGAAAATTATTATTGATAATTCATAAAATTTCATTACATTTAGTAATTCATTTCAATGTTAATTGAAATTAATTTTGTATAATATTTCTTATATTGGATAATTTATGGTTGAATATAACTATTATGAGACTTTATCTATGAATGGATAGAATATCAATAGAGAAGATAAAATCATTAAATAATATTAATATATTATATTTTTATTATTTATATGCATCGAATGGTAATGTATGGATATAAAATTACTGAAATATTAAAATGATTTGGTTCAATAATATTTTTCGCAAATAACTCTTCCATGGAGGGAGGTGAATAATGAAATATGTATCTCTATGATGGTGGGATGGATATCAACCATTTAATTCATTAATTTTATGTATATGTTACTAATTTATATATACACACATGCATGATATTGATGAAATTATTAAATGATAATTGACCCAGAAATTTCTAGGATTCGTGTTTGTATTGATAAATTTGAATTTTATTCTTTTTATGATGAAATGTGATGATTTATGAATCATAATTTTTGTTAATACTCTTACTGAAAAATAGGATATGAGTTCTCAATCATTTATGAGTTTGAAAATTTTGGAGAATCCTTAAATATGTTAATTTTTATCCATATATTCTTTGCATGAAAAATAAATATTGGTGTTTTCAGGTATAATTTGGATAAAACTGTAATTATGTATAAGAATCATCTCAAAGAACATTGAAATTGTGTATGGATGATTTGATACATTGTTAAAATAATTTTTATGTGAATTTTATTAAATGTATGTATCATTAATTCCAATATTATCTTTGTGTAAGGGTCATTTATCCTTACCAAAAATAAAATACATCCCATTCAAGTGTAATGGTTTTATTAGAAAACCTTCAAAAATTCTATGTATACATGGGGTGAGATTTTTCATCAATATTATCTTCAATATATGTGTGGTTTATTATAGAAATTTATATATCTAGAATTATATAAAATTAAAAAATATATATATTGAAATTAATATTTTCCATAATCAATATTAGATAAATTAAAAAATTTAATATTAATTCATTTAGAGAATTAGTGATTAAATAATATGATCACACATGTATAAAAATACAAGACATTATTATGGGAGGATAATATAAGGTATTATTTAAATGAAATTGAATCTTACACTGAACAATGATACATAACAACAGTTAATGAAATGTGAATAAAAATATTACCACACAATAGTGGAATCTATAGTGAAATTTGTGGTCGAAAATGGTAAAATTGCGAAACATATTCCATAGCGGTGAAAGTTTCAAATATAATGATTACATCTAAAAGTTATTATATATTAAAATGTCTTAGTCATGTATATAATGACACAACACAAAAATTTTAAGCTATAATATTGGATGAAGGGTGATCATCACATCTCATTGGTGATTTTTTATGGATGAAGCTTCCATGTTGAAAATGATGAGGGGGCCATTTTGTGGATAATATTTTGTAAGGGTTTTAGGAATCACTTATTTTTAAGGGATTCCCAATGTCCATATCAAGGATATCCATGATATAAAAATGATCAAATTTTCTTGATAACTGATGCATATGTAGAACCAGTTTCTAAATGAGTTATTTCTAATGAGAATTTAATGGCTAAAGATGACAATGATATTTAAAATATCAGATGAATGATGCAATCAATGAATTATTCATAACAATGAGAATAGTTTATATCAACAATAAAAACTAAAAAAATGATATCTAAGATGAATAATTTTCTCGAACATGGATTTTAAATATTAAGGATATTTGAGATTCATTTCTCTAATGTAATATTAATATAATATATAGGAAGAATATGAAAGGATGTAATTCATTGTTTTTTTTATAATAAATAAATTTTATATGGATAAGGAACTAAATTTTTATCATAAAATTGTGTAATGAAAATAACCTTTATATTTTAATATATAAATATACACACTTTTACATCTTGTAAATATAGAATATGAAGAAGAAGTTGAGAATAGTCTCTAGACAACAAAAATATTAATTTTTTCTCAGTTGAAGAAATAGAAAAATTTCCCTAAAACAGTTTACTATAGATGTGTAAATAAATTTTAGATAACCATAATAATTTCTAATTTTTATTTATTGCATATTATTTCAATAATAGATGATGAAAATCCCTCTCCCAATCTGGGAAGGTCATTAGAGTTCCATTTCAAAACAACTTCTCTAGGAGATGGCCAAAACATGTATTCTTAAGAGTTTCAATTATATATTGATATTTATTTTTTTATCAATATGTTTATAGGATAAATAAGATCATTTGAATATCCAATAATTTTATTTCATTTATAATTATATGGAATCTATCAATGTGGGATATTAAAAATGATGCACTATAGACGTAGTAATATTTTGAGCGTGGCTATTATCATTTAACCATAGTGTTCAATTTTTTATATTTTTTATTATAAATTTATTTAGTATCCAAAATATTGAAATATATGGAGAGGTTGAGAAACATAATAAGGGAAGATATTCAATGAGATAAAAATATAAACTATTTTAAAAGTAATCAAATAATGATTCACCTCCACTCTATTTTGGACAAATCAATATGAGATCCTCACAATATATATTATAATAGATATCAAAATTAAATTTTCATAATACATGTTACTTCTTTTTTTATAATAAATTGTATTTATTTATATAATTTTAATTTAAAATAACCAAATAAAAATAAAAAACACTAATAATCGTGTAAAACACCAATTTATTATTTTTTAGAAGGTAATAAAGTCAAATATTTTAGGAAATATCTCATTTGAAATTAATTGAATCAATTTAATATTGATAGAAAAAAATATTTTTCATTATGATAGATTTATTTTATTTTATTTATTTCATTTGAAATTATGAATTTAGAATAAATAACCAATAATTCCCTATAAATCTGTTTTTATTTTTTTTTCAGTATTAATGTTTTGACCTCATAATTTTATTGCTATAACATTAGTGAGTAGTTTTAGTAATGCAGATAAGATTTTTAAATATTATACATTGACCTTCATAATGTATTGTGATGAAACCATGGGATAGACCATGATTGTGGAAGATTTTATTGGTGAACATATCTCATGTCGTTAAATTAGTCAATTTTTTTTAATATCTATAGATTGATCCACCAGTTTCCCCTTTCAATTTCAAATATTTATTCAATTCCCTATTATTATAATGAAAACTGTTGTAATCATATTGTAGGTAAATTTTTATTTTCCAAGCCCCTAAAATATAATAAATTATTATATACTCTTTCAAGCCATTGAATTTCATTCTTTATGTTAGAGGTTATTATTTATAAGATGGTTATTAGTAATGAAATTTATTATTCCCATTCGATATAAGGATAATGAAGAAGGGTATTTAATCGATGAGATATTGAGAGAACAACATCATATGACTAGCCCAGACAATGAACATACATCAGCTAATAGAGATTCTCCTAGTATATTGTGGTTACTAAATCAATCCAACATCATTGAGCTAAAACTATTTGCAATTAATTTGATAATTGTTTTTTACTTTAGTCCTTTATTATCATGAATTGAACCATGTGAGGGCTCGAGCCACAACTATCAGAAGACCCTAACAATATGACAGGGGGTGGAGACCTCCACAAAATGAATAGATAACATACAAAGGCCTTTCCTATGTGCCTTTATGAACATACATTTCAATATATATGGAAAATTTTAGATGGAGTAAAAGAGAAAGAAAAAATCAATATGGAACATCCATGCATGAAAACCCTCTAGACAATACAACAGTTTAGTTGTATAAACTAAAATTTAACGGGGAAAATATATACTCAACTTGAAATATGTACAAACGTAAAAAAATGGGAAAAATAAATTTCATAGAGAGGCCATATCTTGATATATATGATAAAAACACAATGCCAAGTCTAAAGTATCAGGTTTTCCTAAGCACCCCTAAAGTCACTGCCAACCTATGTGTCATCTATATAAGACATGACACATGCTGTAAAATCTAATATTGGGGTGAGTATAAACATAAAATGTATGACACCATAAAAAATGTAGGGTGATGAAAAATATATAAAACATGAATTGAATTTTTTTTATATATTAAAAAGTTATAATATACTGTGTAAAAGAACATATCAACAAAAACAAAGGGAGAGAGAGAGAGTAACCGCGTCTAAACACAAGGAGATCAATATGGTGAGTATATGAGCTATATTTCTTGTCATTTACTCCCATTATAGAAGATAATAATCTTCTAACCTTAGAATCTAAACTTGAAAATCATGTAGAATACCCCATGCATCCTCACATATAACGGAAGGAGAATAACCATGTAATTAATAAAAATTCTAATTTATGAACATTGTATTGAATAACATGTCTCAAAAACAACAAGAATCTTATTGGGGAATATAATATCATAATAATTCAAAATATATTAACTATTTTAAATTAGTTCAATATATGATATAGACTTTAATGCACATAATACTTAGTATGTCTGGGTTTCCTGCTACAACAAGTTTCTTCAATGGCTAGTGTTACGCACAAGGCTGAGTGTTACCGAAAAATAATATATTATTATAATATACTTATTTAACATAATAAGATATAAATTATTAGTTAAAATATTAGCTATGAAAATTAAAAACTAAAAAATGAAAATATATATTTTACACAAATATAATATTAATTAAATAGTTTCAAATTAATTATAAATGAATATTAAAAAAATTGAATGTTTGTATAGAAAACATGTTTTATTATCACAATGATGGTTCATGTCCATAGATTAAATTAATTCAAATTTGGGAGTTATACTAATATAATTAAATATAATATAATATATTATATATTTTCAACTAAATATCTATGGTATTCACACAATAGTTTTGATATTAATTAGATCAGAACAAACCCAAATATATTAAAATAAAGCTACATTTTTATAATGAAACATTTACCACCTTTTAATGGATATGCTACATTAAATAATTTTTTTTATCTTTTTTAAATATGTTTTGTAAAAAAACAGAATCATTGAAATTAGAACAAAAAATTTTTTTTTGGGTGATTCTTTGTTATTTTTCTGCGATGATTCATTTTTTGATGAATAGTAATATATATATAATTTTAATTCAAAACCTATTTTTTGTGTATTTAACTTATAGGGAAATATTAGATATTAAATTTAATATAATGTGACATAATATTAATTATGTAATTATTAATCAAATTTAGGTCATTTTATGTAATTTAACAATGAAATTCCACATAAAAACATTATACATTTATGAACATTCAAATTTTAAAAACCCGCATTGTCATCCCGAATTTAGTAATTAATTTAAATTAATTTATCTCAGTTATGCGATTAGAATTTATAAAAATTTATTCTCTAATTAGAATCAGTATATTTTATAATTTCTAATATGGCCATCTTATTTTTTAGACCAATATTATTAGTAAACTTGATGAAAATTAATTACATCTATTAAGGGACAAATTGACATAACAAGGAACAAAACCTTAAAAATAAGAGCCATATATAATAGGAAAAATATCCAAATAAATTTTATGTTAAAAATTAGATCATTTAATTCCTATTATAATCTTTATATTATTATTTTATTCAACTTTCATAGAATAAACTAGTGTGGAATTTCCTTTTTAAAATTTTACAATAGTGTCACTCCTCTACAATTATCAAAATAAAGTCAACCATAGAATTTAATCACACCTCTAAATAAAATTGGAATGATACAGATCTAAAAAATATATCATAAAAATCCCTACCATAAACCGATAATTATCACCTTGAGAATAAATCCATTTATGGAATCCATTTGGTGATAACCAAATGGAGTTTCCTAAATTAGAGGTAACATCATTCCTTAGGATATTTTATATAATTTTCCTTCACTATCCACTAAAATGTTATTATTACATGATAATATTATAACAAAAATATCGTATATATACTGAGATGTTTTTACATTATGGTTTCTACCTACAATTACACACACATTCATCTTATGGTTAAAAAACCTACCGTTTTCTCTGTGATGAACTTCAACCTCATAAAACGATGTTGTTCCTTTTTTCCTATACCACCATTCATAGTTAGGAATAATTGTGGAAACATTTATAATATTTTATATATATGATATATTTAAATTTTTATGCCTATTTAATTCTTATATAACACATACCTATATGTTTTCCATTTTATTGGAATAGGATAACATCAGTTCTGGAAGTGTAGAATGCCGCCTCCTAAAGGAGATGTGATTAGTTCTCGCTATACATGGAATATTTAAAGGATTAATTTAATAATAATATGTAAAAAATATTATTTAAATATTAATATGAAATAATATATATGTGTGAGTGTCTGTGTTTGTGTGTGTGTGTTTTATTTACTTCACAATCATTAATATGATATGAAAATGAATGTAGTGTTAATGCTTATGTACTGTATATCATCTCCATGAAGAGTATGTTTTATTTCATATGACAAAAAATTTTGGATTATTATAAATACATATATAAGGATTACATATGATAATTAATTCATGTTTAACTATTTAGTGATGTGGAGATAATGATTTATGTAAAATGATCCATAGGTTACAAGTATTAAAATTCTCGTAAAAAATGAAAATTAGCACTATAGGTGATGAAAAATATAAATCGTTGATAAAAAACAACAAATAAGATTTTATAAATAGTTAAAAAAATATATAATATATTTTTATTGTTCTTGTATAACTCGGTAAGATGTTTAAAACCATTGTACAATAATTTAAATGACATACACTCAAAAAGACGCAAAAGGTAAAGGATTTATATCACACGTTTCTTTTTGTGAGGCATAGCACATTTTCACAACATACTTCTTATTTTTGGGTATCTACTACACCTTTTGATATATTATAAAGTGAATTATTTTATCTTCATGGTATTTGAAATATTCATTTAATTTTCTTCAATCATTGGCCTTGTGATTCAAATATTTCAAAGTTGTATGAGACACTTTGGAATGTTTAATGATTATTTTTCTATTGAATAATATTAAAAATATTTCATTAGAATTTAAATTATTTAAGTTATATAATATTTTTATGAAGCTAAATATATATATATGGTGTACATACATCCACATTGACATGTAATATCATTTTTCATTCATTATTCAGGATATTTTGTGTTTTAATTATCATTATTTCAACAAAGATATTTACAATTAAGGTTACTCAAGTGGAAATGATTTTCATAACCTTATTTATTTTCATTATGTTATATAATTTCCTTGTTGTCGTTACTACAATAAGATCATATGTTTAATCAGCATTTAATCAATTTTGTGTTGAATCTTTTTAATGTCGATCAACATTTTACATACATATTATATTCATTGATTTATTTTCACTTCATTGTTATTTTATTTTCAAGTATTTAAATTAGAATAAATGTTTATTTGGGATTATTTACACCTCTATTTCCAAAAGAGTAAATTATTTTCTATGTATTATAAATCCCCCAGTTTTATTATCATTTGGGTTCTATTCCCTTTTACTTATAATTGTACATTTTTTTCAATTTTTGTACTCTAAATATTATATAAATTTTTTTAAGAATACAAAAATTCATTTATCTTTTTATTACGGAGAAGCTTATTAATTGTAATAAAAAAATTCAACATAAATTCAAATAATATTTTTGTACAATTAAAATTGGTTTATTACAGTCATTTTTACACATTTTATCTTTTTATAAATGTTGTCGAAGGAATGTTAATTTTGGTTACCAGTCATTGAATTTTTCTAAAACTGTTACCACGAAATATATATTTTCTATTCACCATATATGAAATGTAAAAATTTAACACCATCATTTATACAAAGATTCGTTTGAAGGTTAAAATGTTTATTTTGAATATTTTTTTAAAAAAAGTTGTTATCAATGAATTTTTTATTTATTTTAATATTAAAAGGGATATATTCTACCAGATTTTTTTTAAAACGTTTTATAGTACTTTCATTCATCATTGACTACAATCATTCGTATTAATTCAATTTTTATGTGTTTTATTAAAGTCTTCCTAATTCTCTATCTTGATGGTTTATTATTGATTTGATTAAGGATAGTATTTACATTTACTTCCCAGATTCCATTGTTAGTCCGCTTGAGGTATTTAATTTCCTAAGATCATTAGAAATTTAATTTACCCTAATTATCCATATCATTTATCATGCTTATGTTTATTACATAAACCAAATATCAATTTTACATATGTTTTTTACTTTGACATTTATTTGATTATGTGGGGAAATATGGACAAATATGTATTCTTTATAAAAATTAGATTTTTTAAATGGAATATTTTTTATTAATTAAATAAATAATTTGATATCATGAATTCTTTGGGTAGGTTCTGATAGATGGGTCCCAACCATGAATATCCCCTCAGTACATCCATATGTTCTAATGAGGCAAAAACTAGTGAAAATTAAATTGGTTTCTACATGTAGTTTTACACAATCTTGTAATAGTTCGTGATGGTATATGTTTTCATTTTCATCATACATGACATCTTATAATAAACAATTTAAATAATTTTGAATCATTTATTATTAATACATGATATTACTCATCAAAATATCTACTAATTAATTTCATTCTTAGGTTATTATTTAAATAGAATGTGTGTTCAGTTATATTACCTTTACATATTGGTTATCTATTCAGTTTATTGAATATATTTCATTTGATTCTAGTTATTTATATTTATATAATAATAATTCAAATTTAATAAATATTTCATCTGTTTAATTTACCATTACTAAGAATTTTAGATCACATAGAATATTGTTTCCTTTCCCTAGGATTCTATGTAGTGTATTACGAATGATTTTTTTCCTGACACATGCCACGGGTTCCCGTTCCATGACTGCTCCTAGACCACCTTCAATAGGCCAGGTGCTACTTATTTGCTTCGAGTAGGAATATCCTTGAAATGGGAGGCATTGAACAAATTACCTATATACATCCACATATGTAAAAGAAATAAAAGCGATGAATTTCAAAAACAACTAAAAGGATGTACCAATACAATTAATCATGAAGAACCAATTAAGGGTCTACCATTTGTACCAGACACGTTGTGTCTAGGAAAATTATGTGTATGGGTGAGTATAATAATATTCTATAAGACTCCCCAAAAACCAGAAAACCTGAAGAACCAAGTATGTCAGATCAATAAAATATGTAAAAATATTTGTATATCTAATTCTATGACAGATAGATAATAACCCTGATATACACATGAGAGACTCCATGCCCTCGGTTGGTCATAACCAACATCCATGCACTTTATTATTTTCAATGAAATTATTGTTTTGGGAGATCTCACTGAAAAAGACATAAAATAAACGGATGAACTTGCGGTAAAGGTATATCTCATTTGGAACCTTAAAATAGTTAACACAATATCCTTAGATTGTTTTGATACATAGAGAGGTGGTCACACCCAGAACTATTGTGGGACACCATGAACCCGGTCTAGACCAACCCTTATACACAGATAGGTGGCCACACCCAAACCCACTTGGAGAAACCATGATCCCAATCTAGATAAACCTACTCTATATGGGATTATATTTCGAATATTAAACAAATCCTACTAACATGATTCACTAGAGTGTAGATAAATTCCCTACTATTTGAGTTACCACCAATTCTGCAAACACTACTATGGATGCTAGAAGATCGTACTCTAATCAAATTGAGGGACACTATAACTCTATATGAGGCTCAGCCAATATAATGGATTGCAATCCAGTGATGTTTATGTAATGTCGCACTATAACATTGAGGAATATACCATGGAAACAAACTCAACATATAATGGTACAAACTAAAAACCCATCATTTTTCCTAAAATGTCCTTCTCAACAATATGGTCTCAACACCCTAGAAGTCTCAATTATTGGATGCTCTATTTAGAGTCATGTACATTTCAAAATGGAGTGATCATTATGCAAGTTGATGGACCACCGTAGTCAGCAACCGCGGTCGATCGTGCTGCATGGTTGTTGAATCAATGTTTGATCAAGCTACTATAGAACCATGATCAACCCCTCTCTTGATCACTATAGTATACCACAACGGCACGCTTCCCGGATTTATCATTTTCCAAATTGTGTCCAACCAGGTTCCAACATGACGCATCAGCCTCACCCAACCTACCGACCTATCCCAGACTGTTGGCCAGACCTAGCCCAAATGGCATGACCCGACCACCAGGTCGGCCTGACCTTCCCAGTCACCTCTAATGGTCATTCCACATGTGGATAAGACACCAAATCCACCATCTCTAGCCTCACTATCTACTCACATCTACCTTAGTGGTCTCACGTGGCTACCCTTCATGGTCAACCTGTTCTGTCTGCCTCTACCAGCCACCACCATTCACACCTTTTCTAGGAACCATGCCACCCCACTCTACCGGACTACAAAAGACACCATTAAATACCCAACTACTACTACACCAAATCCATGCAGGATTTCTGTCCCCAACACACTACACCTCTGCAATGGTCGTCTCTCCTCTTGGACATCATACTAATACATGATCAAAAATTTCATATACTTGGACCTTGAATCAATGTTTTAATTAACGAATGTTCGATTTCATGAGAATAAAAAATTACACACACCCAAAACACTAGAAATAAGCTGACAAAAGAACAACATTCAAGAGGGAAAAACCTCGATCGATGGTTGTGTCAATCATGCTTTTTCACTGTTATAACGGTAAATTAATCAATGAAATTATCTAGTATCAAATCCTGATAAATCACCCCAATAACCTATCCCATAATTATGATTGACTTGCTGGATTATCTCTTCTTGGATTTTTCCTCATTTTTCATATGATTTCATGAATTGTAATAGAGAATTGAAATAACACATTTTACATGGATTTTCATCGCTCACTAATAAAGATCGATCCAAGAATCGCTGTCATGAGTGAGATCCACTAAAATCATCATTCAACAGTTTCTGATTCAATTATTCCTCATTTTATGCTTGATAGGTTTCTCCATATATCATTATCTCCTTGTATTTTGTAGGATTCATGGGTTATGAGCCTGTCTGTGGATCTATAAAAAAGGTTTTATTGAAATATTCATGTTGTTGTGTAACTGTGTATTGAAATTAAATTAAATAAATCTTCATCAAGTTAGTTTATTCATTTAAAATAACCACTACTACATTAAATAATAGAACTTTACCAAGAAAGTTTTTGGAAATATAGGGTAATTTCACTATTATGAACCAAAAGGTTCCCTCATATTTCATATTTTTTAACCTATTTAGAAGGGTTTTCACTGTTTCTAGATAACCTCTTTCATGATCTATTTAATATTTGATATTTTTCAAATATTTGTTATGGGAACACCGAGACATGGAATCACACTCCATCGTAGTGCCTCATCTAAAAAATAATACATATAATATCTAAAAATAAAAAATGAAAAATCTAATATCTAACATTCTCTCCACGTCGGTCTTTACATCTCCGAAAAGCAAAAGCGAGGGATAGTCATACAAATGAGGGTACTGGGCATGATTTTGAGCCTCCCAATAACATGAATTATCTTGGAAATCTCTATCCAACATATGTACACCTACCAATGTAATAAATCTCCAATATGTCTCCTCTTAATCTAATTTTTTATCTCCACTGGGTACTCAAAAAATAACTCTCCATATTTTATGTACAGCTTGCCCGAGTCGATGATGTGTGGTGGGTTATGAACACACGTCATCATTTGTGACATGTGGAAGATGAAATATACACACTCTAACACATATGGTAGTGCCAAGTGGTATGCAACTTCTGCATGTATAAATTGTACATCATAAGTGTTGAAGATCCTCATAGATATCTTTTCTCCCTAGGCAAATATCTATAACCCCAGATGAGGTGAATCACGATGGAACACAGAGTATTATTCCTTGAACTCAAAGGGCCACCATCACCTATCATTATAATATTTTTTTTGGATTTTCTTAGTCTTCATATCCTCTTATACGATCATCTCATTATCTATAGTAGTTTGAATCAAATTTGTTCCTCTAGGTGCGGACTCTCCTTGGTCAGTCTAGAAATTTGGTGACCTATAGTTTTGTGCATACAAATACATGAATGGTGTCATACTGATGGTTTAATGATTTCTATTTTATTATATAAACTCAACCTATGGTAGGTGATCCTCCCACCTATGATGAAATTCTAAAAAGAAACCTTGCAACATGTCCTCCAGAACAAGAATGGTCTGTTCATTCTAGTTGTCTGTCTGAGGGTGGAACGTTGTGCCCAAGCCTAGGTATGTCTAACATCCCACAATTAATATGTACCAAAAAATGGTATGTAAATCAAGAATCATGATAAAAAATAGTGTTTTATGTAACTACATGGATTCTAAATGTATCTTTCAGGTAGAGGCATCCAAATATATCTACTGAACTCTTCTCTTAGATAGCTAGGAGGAGGGACTACCCTGTGAGTTGGTCAATGATTACCCATATGGTATTGTGTACCCTAGATATATGTGGTAAACCCCTCACAAAGGCCATTTTTATATCATCTCACTTCCACATGTTCATCTCAAGGGATTGAGCTAAACTCGATGGTACATGGTACCCACCCTTTCTTCATGAAAATTAAGGAAGTTAGAATCAATTTCTATAACATTTTTCTTCATCCCTAGCACCCAAAACAGACATTGGTGGTCCTGGTAAATATTTCCAAACCATGATGTAAATAAAATGGTTATTTATAAAACTCCCTATAAACTTTTTCATTTACTTCCACGAGTACCATCTTGTGTCCTCTAAAAAGATCAATGTGCTACCAATCTTTTGAATATCCAATTGAAGCATGCGATGTAGGCATCTTAGCATGTAGGGTCTTGCAGTTGGTAGCCCCAAGTAGTACCTCCATGACTCACTATATATGTAGAGGTATGAAAACCATAGACTAAATGTAATATTCATTATCTATATATAATAATGGATAACTAAAATTTGGTAAACTTCTCAGATTCCACATTTAGTAACTTTGAAATAAATCTCTTTTTGAGAGAATCTACCACCATGATTCACTTCTCGGGATTATTGAAAATCTGACATTCATAGTCTTGGAGAAACTCTATCCATTTCATCTATGTAATGTTAAGATTTATCTAAGAGAATTTATACATGAGACACTTTGTAACGACCCAAATCTGGAACCCCTCAACTAGTGCCCCTTGCCCAGTTCACCAAATGACCTCAAGTGTATTTCCCCAAATGCCAAAGGCTGTAGACTAGCAGCGAGGGACTTGGTAAGAAATTGGGGAAACAATTCCCTCATTTGGAAAGGTATACAAGGTACAAGAAACAACAGTCAATAGCGGAATAAGAAAACAACATACATCAACTGAAACTAAAAAGTGTAAGCAATGTATAATATAATACTGAAGCAGCATGGTACATGTATCTATGGAATGTAAAAACCCAAAAACATGATGAAATACAACTGAGAACAAAGCACTAAAAGTAAACAGCAACTCCAATAGCATCGCTAGCCTGAGGTTGGTCCTATGCTCTCCAGCTCCAACTAGCAATCATGTACCTAAAGTAGAAGGGCCACAAGATTTGTGCCCTATTGTCAGTGAGAAATATAACAAATGTAAAGGAAATAAATTAATCAGAGAAACATGAGTACTCTAAAGTATAAAATACCACCAATATCCATTCACATTTATTTATTTATTTAACAAAATCATTTAATTATCAACCAAGGAATCTAGCAAACAGCTTTATATTTCCAAGGCAAGCAAGTAACACAACACGTATCTCAGCAGACTGCCTAAACAACAACCAGAACAAAATCCAAGCTTGTTCTTTGGCTTGGTGGACTCGTCACAACCAACCAAACAATATTTATGGTGACTCTCTGGGTGGATCACACTGGAAGACCCCCTATAGTCATGTTATTATACAAAAGAACAAACAGTCTGGGAAACTGTAACTGTCAATTTCCCTATAGTCTTGAAACGATATCTATAAAATCTTTGAGGAAGCACTTACATCTAACTACCCCTATAGTCTCGATATGTAACTAAAGACACTCTAAAGAAGAAAAAAGTCCCATTCCCATAGGTCCTGCAAACAATAAAAATTTATAACATACTCTCTAGGTAAACCCTTAATCTCCAATTCCCTCTTTTGTCTACCACACGAGGTTCCCACAACCCTCAGTAGTGTAGTCGTGTGTAATCGACTGTAAGAATCCCAAAGTAAGCTCAATAAAATACTTTTCTAATAGATACAATGCATCAAAATCATATAAATAGTAGGCAATACATGAAATCAACTATAACAAGGCAAGCACGCAATTCAACAAGGTATGCCTCACAGGCAACCTAAGCCAAACAGCGGTAAACAACCAAAATAGGGGGAACACCCATGGGGTGATCCTCAAACATGCTAAAAAACAATTATCCATCATCTAATAACCTCAATCATACCTACAATCTAAGGAAAATAATAATGCAGTATCAATACCCTAAACCGAGATACCTGATACATGGGTATCCGACACTTTTGCACCAAAAACTCAAAGGCATTCAACATATGTAAAAAAACCACCAACCTCGATCCTAGGAGATTGATATTCCTAAAACATGGTCTGTGGATCAGCCTAAAATGGGGAATATCTACAAAAACATCTAAAACGTTCAACCTCAGATTACTCTCACAAGGGAGGAATCAAGAAACGTGGCCAAAGAAGAACCATGAACTCACCGCTGTGATTTTATTGCAACTGCTGGCATTCGATTCAGATAATTGGTGATGGATTGGTGGCTCGGAAAAGATTTGGCCTCCTTGGACACTCTGGATATAATTAGGCCGAGAAGAAGATGAAAATCAGATTAAGATGCGACCACGACCCGATTAATGAAATAAAAAATAAAAGTGCATGGCATGTACTTCATGAGTACACGACGTGTACTCTCATATTCCATACACTTCATTAAGAGACCTCCAAATCATCCCCAGACACCATGTGTGTGTCCCGGACACGTCTAGCACACAGCCACGCGTGGGAGAAAAGTAGAGGGCGTATACTCATAAAGTACACGGTGTGGACTTAGAAAATTTACAGATTTTCTTCTTTTTCCCAAAATGACCAGAAACAGAAAAACATACCTGAAACGAAGATCCAAGATCTTAAAAACATCCCCCCTTCACGAAATTCATCATTGAGTTTCCCTAACATGGTGGAAAAAAAGAAACCTCAAACAACTCTGGCCACTGTGATCTAATATCAGCCTCCCTCTCCCAAGTCTCATCCTATACACAACCGTGCTGCCAGAACAACCATACCAGAGGAATAGACTGGCTATAGAGTATCTCTACACTATGATCATCAATCCTGGCAGGATGCTCCCCGAATAATGCATCCTACTCCCGATCAACCTCTTCAGGTTGAAAAACATGAGACGAGTCTTAGAAATTGCTGAAAGATGAGAATCATGGAAGACGTCATGCATATCCTACTACCTCTCAATCAAATTCAACCTATTAGAAACTAGCCGGACTATCTCCAGAACCTCAAACGACCCGATGTATATTGGTGAAAGCTTACCCTGTCACTTGATCCTCCTGTACCCCTACCTCTGGGTAATACATAGGAAAACCTGATCCCCGATCTTAAACTCCAAGGGTCGTCTGCGCTGATCAGCATAAGATTTATTCCAACACTGGGTAGTAGCAATCATTTCTTGAATCAAATCCACCTACTTTGTGGTCTCTTGAACAAGAAGAGGTCCCAACATAGCTACCTCTCTTGCCTCCATCCAACATAAGGCTGATCGTCACGACCTACCGTATAATGCCTCGTAAGGTTCCATCTGAATAGTTTCATGAAAACTATTATCGTAGAAAAACTCTACTAGAGGTGTATGTATCTCCTATGAACATCCAAAAATAAGGACACATGCTCATAGAATTTTCTATAACACCTGCATCGTGCGCTCTGACTGGAAATCCATCTGGGGATGGTAAGTTGTACTCAGAAGTACCTGTGTTCCGAAATCCCTCTGCAGCCCTTGCTAGAAATGTGATGTGAAGAGGGCGTCCCTATCTGAAATTATAGTACTTGGAACCCCATGAAAGCATACAATCTCATGGATTTACAACTGTCTAAGCTCATCAACACTGATGGTCTCCTTACTCGGCAAGAAGTGAGAAACCTTTGTGAGCCTATCAATGAAAACCCATTCCACGTCATTCCCTCGAGGAAATCTTGGTAACCCTCTCATGAAGTCCATTGGGACATCATTCCACTTACACTCGAGAATGGGTAGCTGCTATAAAAGCCGTGTCGGTCGCTGGTGTTCTGCCTTCACCTGCTAATAGGTGGAACATCTCCTGACAAAACCAGCAACAACCCACTTCATACCTGGCCACCAATACTGGCGGTGTGGATCACGATACATCTTGGTGATACCAGGATGAACTACCCAGACTATGGAATGAAAGTCTCACATCAAATCCTCACGTATATCTGATGGCACCCATACGCATCCCTGGAAACACAAGATCTCATCCTCACCTATGGTCCAACTGGGAAGAGGTCCTCTCCTGAAAAGCTTTCCTGTAGGACTATGCCTTCAGAATCTTATAACTGACTCATTATAACTTGGTCGAGAAGTGTAGAGGTAACAGCTATAGAAGATATGAAGGTCTACCCTTGTCTATCATGCACCTCCAAATGCATCTCAGAAAACAGAGCCATATGCTGCCAATCACTACTAGCCTCTTGAACTAGCTGTATCGGAGTCCTCCTTCTTAGTGCATCAGCCACTGCATTTCCGTTCCTAGGCGCATAGGCAAGATCGAAATCGTAGGACTGTAGGTACTCAACCAACCTCCACTATCTCAGATTCAAGTCATGCTACGTGAAGATATACTTGAGGCTCTTGTGGTTAGTATACACCATAAAATTCTCTCCTAGAAGCTAATGTCTCCAACAATGCAAAGCATGAAAAACTACAGCCAACTATAGGTCATGCACTGGATAGTTCCTCTCATGTGGCCTCAACTACCTAGATCCTTATGAAACAACACGACCCTCCTGCAGAAGCATTTCTCCATGCCCGATGCCAGATGCGTCACATAAAATTGTATAACTCTTGCCCGGTTCTGGCAAAACTAGAATCAGTGCTGAAGTAAATCTCCCATTCAGCTCCTAGAAGGATGAATCACATTCTTCTGGCCAAACATACATCACCCCTTTCTTAGTCAATCCTTTAAACAGTAATGCTAGGAATGAGAAGTCCAGTATAAACCGCTAGTAGTAACCGGCCATCCCTACGAAACTTCATACCTTGAAAAGGTTCTTCGGCTGCTCCCAGGTGACTACTTCTCTCAACTTATCTGGGTCCACTGATACTCCTATCTCTGAGATGACATGACCACGGAAGTGAACCTCATCCATCCAAAAGTGTCACTTTGATAACATGGAATGTAACTGAAGCTCACTCAGTGTACTAAAAATGATCTCAAGATGGTTAGCATGGTCATGTCGAGTGTGAGAGTACACCAAGATGTCGTCCACGAAAACCACCACGAAGGAATCCATGTAAGGATAGAAAACTATGTTCATCAGTGCCATACAAACTGCAGGTGCATTCGTGAGACCGAACGGCATAACCAAATACTCATACAGACCATACCTGCTCTGGAAGGCTGTAAGAGGTATATCAGATGGTCTGACATGCAACTGATGGTAGCCGAATCTCATGTCGATCATCGAGAACACTATGGCTCCTCAAAGCTGATCAAAGAGATAATCTATTCGTGGAAATGGATATTAGTTCTTCACCATCAACTGGTTTATCTTCCAATAATCCACACAAAGCCTAAGGGTGTCGTCTTCCTTCTTCGCAAACAGGACATGCGAACCCCATGGATAAGTATTGGGTCATGTGAAACCCCTTTTCTACAGCTCCTCCAACTACTTCTTGAGCTCATGAATCTTTGGTGTAGCCATCATATAATGAGTAATGGACATCATTTCCACCCCTAGCACGATCCCAATAGAGAAGTATACCCCTCGCTCAAGAGGAAAACCAGAAAATTCTTCTAGAAAGACATTTGGAGGGCGATCAACCACTGGAAGAAAATTAACCTAAGAAGTCACATGGTCATCCAGATATAATCTAGAAATCTGGGTCATAACACCGCCCATCCCATGATGATCTGGTCCAGCTCTGCTAGCTTGGACATCCCATTCACCCTTATGAAGAAATGATCTGCTTTCTAGTGATGTGAAACTCACCCTGCGGCGATAGCAATCAACAAAATCCTGGAAGGGAACTAACCAGTCCATCCCGAGAATGACATCATAGCCTGCCATCTCCAAAACATAGTGACTCCATCAAAAATGAAACCCACCAACCATGAGGGGGAAATCTAAGCACTGACGCATGCTAATATTTCTAATTCCCAAGGGGGTGTCTAGCGTCATCATATCCTCAGAAGTATAAACATTAAGTCCAAGGCTTTCAATAGTATGAACAAAAAAAATGCTATGAGACTTTCCTGAATCAAAAATTTTAGAGGATAAAACTGAGGCTATTAAAATCATACCTCGAACTGTATAAGGTCCTGGATCATGCTCCCAATGAATCTTCTCTCCAACAAAAGACTGGCTGGTACTGCGGCCCTGCGTAGTAGCCTGAGATCCCTGAGATGACCCTCCCTGAGCATGACCACTGTGTCCACGGACTCTACCCTGGCCTGAAAAACCTGTAGAACTCCAGCACCCAGTCTGCTACGGAACTGGTAATCATTCTCATGTTCACGGAGTCGAAACTAATCCTCCTTCACTAGCTGCTAGAAAAATAACCTTGCAGAAGCGCTGAAGATGACCCATCATGCCACAATATAGGCACTCTACTAGGTCCCTCAGGAACTGAGGCTTCTTATACCCATTTTACCCACAGTGATATCACACCACCTTGTTGCTAGAAATATGATCTTGTCTACTAGAAGGAATACCTCCCTTCCTCGAGTCACCTCATGTAGACTCTCGGTGGCGCTTCTTGCTGTCTATCTAGAGAGAATCAGCCCTGGATACTGAACCACCCTGGTCCACAGATCCAACCTCCCATTGGTTTCTCTCCGTAATAAGCTCTTGGTTGACTATCATTGTGATAGAAGTCAACTAAAATATGTTCACCTGTGACTTGATATCTGGTTTGTGGCCTTCCTCAAACTTCCTATCCAAAAACACCTCATCATTCCCTAGAATGGGAGTGAAATGTTGTAACTCTATAAAGTTGGAGGAATACTCCATAACTATGGGAGTACCCTGATTCAGGTTCATGAACTCTCTGGCTCTGTCATCCCTCAATGAATCTGGGTAGAAGTAGTCGTAGAACGTATGCTGAAACTCATCCCAAGCCATAGCCTATTGGTGACCTATCTGTGAAACCACATCCTACAATCTCTTAGAGGAATCTCGTAGAATATAAGTAGAGAGCCTCACTCTCATGTACAGAGGTGTCTCTAGATGCTCGAAGATGGACATCATGTCTTCTAGCCATGACTCCGCAGCCTGTGTTCCTCCATCCCCTGGGAATGTGGGAGGATGTTGCTGCTGAAAAACCCGTGTTAGCTCTGGCATAGATGGGGTAGGATGTTGAGCTCCCTGGAAGGTTTGCATGAATCTCATGAAACACTCTCTGAACTGAGGGTCTGAACCAGTGTCTGGAATCAATCTAGGTGCCATGTCCGGAATGATAGGCAGAACTATTGGTAATCCCTGATTTGTCGTATCAGGTGTAAGATCATTGCCTAGTTCCTGACGTGCAATGGGAGGACATCTTTGTGCCATAGATATGAACGGTCAAAATCACGCCTTCATTAACGATAAAAACATATGAAACAGATGAGATCCAAATAGAATAGGATGGAAAAACATTAAAATTTGGGAAAAAATACTACACGACATGTAGTACAACTACACGGTGTGTTTCTTAAATGTTTACTCTGGGCGTGTACCTTGTCCATACATTGCTGTGTAAACCACCCGGCTTCACAGAGTGTTCTAAAACTACAGGGATTGTACTAACCCTTTTCCTCCGTGGTCGTTCACTCCTACACGGTTGGGAACACGGATGGTCCTAGAAGGAAACTACATGGCATGCTTGTTCGCCACATGGCGTGTCCTTATGATCTTTCCCATGTCTGTGTCGTTCGTCACACAGATTGGTACACAGACCACTACTACACGGTGTGTCTAAGGAGACACGGTGTGAACTTGACATGCCTTACATGGCCCGTGTTGTTAGATACACGGCCTGACACACGGTCGACACTACATGGATTTTTCCATATGGACACGGCGTGTACGCGGAAGGATAACACCAACCCATTCCATTGGCTACATGACCGGATACGTGGTCAACTATACAAGACCTATTCGCAAGAGACACGACATGCTCTTGAAGGAAAACCCTACCCCGTGTTGTTCGTGACATGGTCAGATAACTATTCCAGACTACACAGCGTGCTAATTTGGTACACGGTGTGTCCCTACAAGAAACATTATAACGTTTTGTCTATGCCCACCACAGTCAGGGAAACGGCTAAAAACTACAGGGGTTGTATTCATAAAGTACACACCATGTATTCTGGGTTTTTCAGGACAGTATCCCTAGAACTGCACCGAAGCCCAAAAAACACATAAAACAAATGTTAAGGTACCAAATTTCGATCCTTGGGGGCCCATACTCCCCGAAAAGAAAATATTGGCATCATAAAATTGGATACAACATGTAAAAATTATATCAACTCTCGATCCACCAAATTATGATCCTTGAGGTCCCATAACACCTCTAAGACCAATGTTTGGCATCCATGATAAAGACGTTCTAAACAATGATACCCTATCAACATAGCAGGTATTCTATCACAACAGCTATCACAACAACATGCATCTTCGATCACAAATTCTATCACAACAACATGAAAATTCTAATGCAATCTAGATGGCATGGAAAATTTCATGACATGTGATTTTCTAACAAGTTCCTATAGGATGCATGAGATGGAATACCCTAATATCATCGGGTTGAAACAAAATAGAACCATAATCATACAAATCTTAATAGCACAAAAAAGTGCTCCACCCAACGGTGAAATCAATTAAACTGTAACATTCTCAAAAACTAAAAAATCACAAATTTCAAAGTAATCTGGCTTTATCCCTGTACATGGGTTCTAGAATGCCCAGGCACAGCTATTTACCATTTACCTATTCTTTCATATCCCTATCTAATGTCACTAAAAAGTAAGTCAATAGAAAATTAAAGCACTAATGAACCAAATCCAGAGCCCCTCAGCTGGTGCCCTATGCCATGTTCGCCACATGACCTCTCACGCATTTCCCAAAATGCTAGAGGCTGCCGACTAGTAGCGAGGGCCTTGTTAAGTTATTGGGGAAACTATTCCCTCATTTGGTAAGGTATACAAGGTATAGGAAACAACAGTCAATAACAGATGCAGTAAAAAACATACATCAACTAAAAATAAATAGTGGAAGAAATGTATAATATAATAATGATGCAGCATGGTACATGTATCTATGGAAAGTATCAAACACAAAAATATGCTAAAATACAAATGAGAAAAAAGTATTAAAAGTAAACATCAACTCCAGCATCATCACAAGCCTGAGCTCAGTCCTATGCTCTCCAGCTCTAACCAGCAATCAGGTAACTGACGTAGAAGGGCCACAATCCCTATCCACACTTTCAACCATATAACCTATTCGGGCCGAAAAGAAGGACCCAAATAGAGTGTGAGACTAATCCCAGTAGGAAATCACTACAAGATCTGTGCCTTACTTTTTGTGAGAAATATTTCAAAAGTAAAGGAAATAAATGCAGCAGAGAAATAGGAGTACTCTAAAGAAAACAATACTACCAATATCGATTCACATTTTTTTATTAATTAAATAAAATAATTTAATTATAAACCATGGAAACTAGAAAATTTCTCTATATTTCCAAGGAAGGAAAGTAACACAATAGGTATCTCAGCAGAAAACCTAAACAGCAAGCAGTACAAAAACTATGCATGTTCATTGGCTTGGTGGACTCGTCACAAAAAAAACAATATTCATAGTGAATCTCTGGGTGGTTCACACTGGTATACCCCTCTCTTCATGTAAACATACAAAAGTACAGACACTCGGGGAAGCTCTCACAGTCAATTCCCATGCGATCTTGAAATGATAGCAACAAACTCTTTGAGGAAGCACTTATGTATATTTCCCCATATAGTCTTGATAAGTAACAAAGGAAAATCTAAATAAGCACAAATTCCAATTCCCTTAGGTCCTGAGAACGATACTAATTTATAATAGACTCTCAAGGGAAGCCCTTAATCATCAATTCTCTCTTTAGTCAACCACACCAGGTTCCCACAGCCCAGAGTAGTGTAGTCGTGCATAATAGACTGTTAGCAGCCCAAAGTAAGCACAACAATCTACTTGGATAATAGCTACAATGCATCAAAATCATATAAACAATAGGCAATCAATGCAATAAACTATATCGTGGAAAACAAGTAATGCAACAAGGTATGCCTCATAGGTAACCTAAGCCAAATAGTGGTAAACATCCAAAACAGGGGGAACACCCTTGGGGTGATCCTCAGACATGCAAACAAGCAATTATCAATCATATAATAACATCAAGAATACATGAAATATAAGAAAGATAACAATATAGGATCAAAACCCTAACCCGAGATACCCGATACATGTGTATCCGACACTTTTGCACAAAAAACTCAACGACATTCAACGTAAGGATACAAATCACCTACCTCGATACTAGGATATTGATATACATGATCCTCGCCCTATGAATTATCCTAGAATGGTGAAGATCTGAAAAAACATCTAAATCAATCACTTATAGATAACTCTCACAAGAGTAGGAATTAGGAAACATGGCCAAAGTAAAACCATGAACTCACCACTGTGATTCTATTGCAACTGACGGCGTTCGATTCGGATAACCAGTGACGGATCGGTGGTTTGGAGAAGATTTGGCCTTCTAGGACGCTCTGGACGTAACTAGGTGGATATGAAGATGAAAATCAGTTTAAGGCTAGTCCCCGGTCCGATTAATGAAATAAAAATAATAGTACACAGCGTGTACTTCATGAGTACACGACGTGTACTCACCCTTTCTGTACACCGCATTATGCAGCCTCCACATCAACGCTACACAACGTGTGTGTGGCCTAGACACGGCTAGCATAGGACTTCACACGGGAGAAAATTACACGGTGTGTACTCATAAAGTACACGACGTGTACTTAGAAAATTTCTAGATTTCCTTCTTTTTATCAAAATGACCAGAAACAGAAAACATACCTAAAACAATGATCCATGTTATTACGCACTTTTGGTCAGAGTATATGATAAACTTCACTCACATCAATTAGTGTCATAACTTCTCCAATGTGAATACTACCACAACAAACTCAATATCATGGGTCATGTAGTTTAGCTCATGTGGTATCAACTAGCATGAATAATAGGTAATCGCCACATTCCTCTGAATCTAGACACAACCAGTCTTAGTCCACGATTCATCGTAGAACCTTAAACACTTGAAACCATAAGTTGGAAATATCACGATGGGATCACTCAAAAATCACTGCCTCATCTCCTTGAATCGCTACTAAATTTTTTTCATCCGCATGAATGGATTCCCCCTTTGGGTCAATCATATCAAGGGTGATGACACTCTGGAAAATTTGGGTAAAACCCTATAATATTACCATGATAATCCAAGGAATCTCTGTACCTCAGTTACACTCTTTGATGCCTCCTAAGACATAACTAGATCAACCTTCACTATATCCACTAAAACACCATCCCCTAATACCACTCTATCATGAAACATACCAAATGGGCACATGGGATGAATACCCCGAGGATACCTCTAATAGGCTAGGGGATGGTGACTATTAATGATTCGGAATATCCAAAAAATAAGTGGCATTATCTTTATGTATCTACACACACACACACATCTATGTCATAAAAATGTTGAAATGAAAAAAAAAATTAAAGGATTCCTTCATTAAACTAAGATACCAAAACCAGAATACAATAGTATGTAAAGGAAAAGAAAACATTTCCCTGTATAATTTAACCACAAGATTTTGTAATACATGTCTAATGGGAAGATATAATTAATTTACCATGATTGATGGGAAATGACTATTGGAAGGTACACTCTCGATAAATACCTCAGTCTACCGAATTCTAAATATTCTCCCTCCGCTATCAGTCCTCCAAAGACACCGAAAAAGTGTATTCCAGCTTCATAATATGTTACAGTCATGGGAAAATCCAATTAATGGTGTATTATAATAATAATCTATAGGAAACTCGAGAATCAATAAAAACGAAACAACAAATAAGTCATCTCAATAAAAGATGTAACAATATTTGTATATTATATTACAAGAGTGATTGATAAGAACCCACATAGACACAAAAGAGACATCACACCATTATTTGGTCATAACCAACTACCAACCAATGGATTCTATTTTAAGTAATGTAAATTTCATTAGATCCCACTAAAAAGGCCATGCTATCATCATAGACATGTGAGGAAGAGGTCTAGCTCATTTGTGGCCATCCCAAAGAGAACACACTAGTATGAAAATATTATGATACAAAGAGAGGGGTCATTCCCCAAACAACCAGGTGAAATAACTAAGCCAATCTGTACTAACATATATACATATATTGCGGTAATGCCAAGAACTACTAGGGGACACCAGGATCCCAATATGGATCAAACCACTACATTGGGGATTATATGCCAATGATTCCACAACCACACTAATAATGTTCTCTAGGAACTGGATAAATTCCCTTCTCATGGAGGTTATTATAATTCAACATACTATAATAGGTATAATTGAGGATCACACACCAGTCTTATGGAGGGACACCATAACTCTATTTAAGAATCATCCTCTTGATGGGATTACAATCCAGTGATGTTGATGTAATACTTCACTGTACTCTTGAAGAAAAGACTATGTAAACACCCACAACCTATTGAAGTTGAATTAAAATTACATTGAATTGGTCTCAAAATGACTATATAAACATTATGGTCTCAAATTTGTAGACGGCTCGTTGATTGGATGCTTGTTTTTAGATTTTTTACCATTTGAAAATGGGAAGGTCACTCTGCCCATGGATCAACAATCAATGAAGATCCACCTACCGTACGGACCAAACAACATGGTCAAATGGTGTGTTCATTGGACCATTTGAATATAGGGATTTAACAACTCATGGTCAACTTCTTTGTTAATTTGTTCTGTGCAGTTGTTGTGCCCGCTCATGCTCGAGCTGTCGTGACACCACTAGCTACTACTGCGGGCATCGATCATTGTCATCCTCAATCAAGATATACCATAGTTCACCCAAATATGACCTAGGTCTTATTTGGGGTTTTCCCAGCCCACCAATCTAACTCAATGTACCCACCAAGCCAGGCTTGCTGGCCTGACTCTGACCATATGGCCTGACCATCCCCACCTGGTCATCCTGACCCAATACAGTCTATTTCATGCACTACGGAAAAAGCATTTCCCCCTCTACGCCCTCGTCTGACGGCCCTGTTTTCTCACTATATCTGCTACTGCATCAGAATTATTTTTCCCACTATGGTTTGCCTCCACCAGCTGTGTCCAATCATACCTCATCTTGGACCTGCACCACCACATCACATGGACTGGCCGAAACCACTACCCCAGTCTCTACATGCTGCTCCACCAGATCTGTACCAGACCACCATCCCAACCACACCACACTACCCCATCACCATAAAACTTCCATTATGTAAAGATGATCCTAGATCTACAGATACAGAACATTTCAAAATGATTCAATGGAGCAATGATTGATTAGTCAATGTTGCGGTAAAATGAGAAATGTTAATTAAGTACACAATAAATCATGGGAGAAAAGCAACCAATCGTGAGAGATAAACTTCGATAAAATTTCCTATTGATAATTTTAATCACTATTTTAATGATGAATGAATAAAAACAATTCTCTAGAATTATATCTAGATAAATCCTATAAATAATCCATCCCGTGATTACAATCAAACCGTTGGATAATTTGTTCACGTATTAGTTTTCGACTGTTGTATGGGTTCAATAGTGGAGAAGAATAATAGTAATAACACATCCTACCATGATACGGATCACTCACTAGTGATGATTTGTCATCACATCCTTGTTGTTGGTGACATATATCGATATCAGCATTCATCAATCACTTATTCATGGTTTCATCATCACTGTCATGACTCGTCCCCCAGGGCCCGTATCGTGAAAACCCCAAGCCCGCCATCCATAGGTCAGGGGATGGCGTCAAGCACCAAAGGCATAACTCCTAAAAAACTAGGAAGGCATTGCCTTTATAAAATGTAAACACACAAAAACAATGTACAAGCGGAAGCAAACAATAAGTAAAGTAGTAAAAAAGTGTGATCAAAGTACAAAGGGTTTGGAAATACAAGCCTAATATAAAGGAAGAACTACAACTAAAAGGAAATACAATTTAAAAGAAAATCAGCTAAATGGTGAAGAATCTCCTGGATCGTCCTCCGAGATCCTACCTAAAGGGTAGGTACGGATGGCCTCCTTATCACTCCGCCTCTATTGGTCCACTCTGTGTGGCATCATGCCATGTTCTCACCTTTAGGTACCGTCTAGTCCTCGTACACCCTATATCGGTCAGCGGTTTTCATCATCTGCATCCAACACAATGAGGTGCGAGCATAACCCATGCAGGGGTGAGTATAACGATACTAAGTAGGGACCCCGAGACCATTATGGTCTCACAAAATACAACAAGGATAAACCACAATGAAATATCTTAACATATAACCATTACATAGGTATATTCCCATACATATACCTTAGTTATCATGCAACCCATCTCAATCATGAGGAAACACAATGGTCTTTGACTCAGCTCAAACCGGGATTTTATGCATGATGTCGAAATCACGTCTCTTTGAGAACTCCTCCTCTGTCGACCGTAGTAGTCCTGCCACGACTCCGATGTGATACTCACTAACCTTAGATCGTTTAGGTACTACTCCTTTGAAGTACCGCGGCTCTACCGCCTCACATAGTAGCGCTTCCCGCCATGGGTCTGCCACCTCACACAATAGCACTCCCCCTGATATCTTACAGAGTTCTTCCTTCTGTCGAGTACCGCGGGTCTGCTGCCTCACAATGTAGCTCTCCTCTGCCATGAGTCTGCCTCCTCACATAGTAGTTCTCCCGACTGGGCTGGTCATGTCACTCTGAAACATATCAGACAAGTAGTCATCAGGTCTCAGCCAGCTACTAGGTCTCCGTACTTCGTATATTATTCTATGGGAGGATCCTCTCCACGAGCTACTGGCTGATACTCCATGTTTCATGAACTCCCACAAAGAAGTATCTACAAGGTCCTTCACATCATAGGGGTCTCAACGCAATAGACATCACATCAATCGGACGCCCAGTCTGTGAGTTATAATCCTTTTTGTCCTGGGTCCCAGTTGGTTTCGTATACAAACCAATCCGAATGTATCTCAACTATACCCCGAACTCCCATGGGGTATACTCAAGGGACCGTTTCTCAATTAGATTACCATCACTGCTGACAGTTCATCAAACGGACGTCCGGTCTGAGAGTTATTAGCTTTCTCGTTTCAGGGGCCCGGATGGTTTTTAATCTAAAACCAACCCAACCATACTCCAACTATGTCCAAACCTCAAGTGGATTATGCCAAAAGAACCGTATCATAAAAATAAAACCAATGTAGACGACGACACATCAATAGGACGTCCAGTCCTTAAGATATTTGTGTTTCCACTCGAAGGACCTGGTTGGTTTCATGTTCAAACCAACCCGACCATACCCAAACATCGCCAAAAACTTGAGTGTAATATACTGAAATGACATTCTCGATCCATGGAATCCTACCCAACTTACGGTGCATCGATCGGAGGTTTGTATCCCATGATATGGGTGTTTGAACGAAAAAGGTACCAAAAGGGGGGTCAGTGCCGGGTTCGACCTGGCCCAACCCACCATGGGCCGGCCTAGTCGGCCAAGTGGGGGGGGGGGAGTTTTGCGAAACGAAGACACCAGGTTGGTGCTGCCTTGTAACCCTGGATCCCGCGCGCGGGATCTTCTCCACACTGCCGCAAACTTCTGTGGGCCACCAGAGTCGTTCTGGTGGTCCGTTTTGCCTCCCATATGCACTTGCAGCTCTCTCTGGTTTTTCTCTACACTACAAGGACCTCAAATCATCGTTTCCATTCTGTTCACCCATCGCCAAGAAATCCGCGAATCAAGAAATGATATGGCGGTGGGTCTGGAAATGTTCATTATCTTGTACCCACCGCATTAGTGGTTTAACTAATCACACATCAATTAAATGCCCATGCACACGGCTATAAATCACATATATGAAAATATAAAAAATTATCCTACCTCAAAAATATGTCGCACGTCGTCGAACCGTAGAAGATGAGTGTCGCGGTACATGGAGTCATGGAGAACGGCGTCGTGGAAAATGGACGTCGAATCCATGGACGTCGGGGTGCATCCAAATAAGAAGTGGCATCTCCTCTCTTTCCATAGAAAAAACAAAAGAAGGTGTGTCATTGTTCTTCGTGGAATTGGAGTTTTTCATTGAAGAGGAGGCCATTCATCGTCGAAGGATGAATCCCTCTTTTAATCCAAAGGTTCCAGCAAAATATTTTCCTAGACAATATTTAAAAGAGGCTTTCCCCTATTTTAACAACATTCCATGCACCTTCAAAAATATTAAAATCCTCTCAATTTAATTAATTAATTTGGAGTACAAATAATTAATTTATTGTGTTGTCATATTAATGACCATGTGTAAGGTGGAGAGTTTAGCAATTAAAAGAGGAGTTATCATAAAAAAGAAAGGGGAATTAATTGGGGAGTTGAGGGATGGTGAGGAGTTAGGGGTTCATTTGAGACCCACCTCACAAATATCCTTTCATGGGAGGTTTTTTGGTTGTGGGACCCACAAACATCCTATCCCTTGTAGGATATAACTACCAGATATAAAATAAAATTGTGCTCACAATTTTATTTATATTATTCTAAATCCCCAAAATTAACTACCATCCTGCATAAAATGCAACTGTGTTAAAGGTCCCCTTATGTGAATATCGGTGTTGCCAGTTCATCGAAGACCTCATATTTCTATTCCGAGCACCGGTTCAAAAGATAGAAAACCCCCCATGTACATTTACTGATTGTACTCGAACAAAACATCATAACTTTATTCCGGGCACACCGGGCCTTAGAATCAGGTGGCGTCAGAAACTACGGACTCGTAAAATCCCAAAGAATTTATGAAAAATAAATTCCTTAAAATTTAGGGGTCTTTACAATCATCTACTCGAGAGGGTTCTCAAGGTCTCTCTCTCCATGGCCTTTAGAGGATTATTGGGTTATGAACCTAACTGTGGTTCAATAATAAATGATTACTATAAAATAACTTTTCAATTCATCACTACATCTATGTAATAATATAAATATATATTTTCATCAATTTATTTTATTTATTGAAAACTCCGATGATGATGTTCTACCATCGAACCCCACCAACATATGTATGGTTTGAACCTAGGTTATAGTTGCTAAACTGAACATAATGGCACCCTTAGGTTTCTAAAATGCAAACATATTTAAGAGTTATTCCACATTTTCCTAAATACCACACACTTACAAGTAAATATTCAATATTTTTCAATAATTTTTTTGGGTTCACTAAGCCTTAGAATCACACACCATCTCAGTGCCTCATCTCAAACAAATTCCATAAAATATATAAAATGAATCAACGATAAATCCTAGATGTTACATACTCTATAATATTTTATATGGAAGAAATTTCTTATCCTCAAATGAAAAAATTCTATAATTACTGTATTTATCTATAATAATAGACTGATGTATACATCTAGTTTATCAAGAATAATGAATTTTGTGGTTCTTTTTTAAATAATTAAATTTTATATTATAACAATGTAATTGTTTCATTACACCATCTCCTGGCTTATTGGGGTTACATTTCTAAATTTCTCATCTAATCAATTTTCGTACAAACCTTGGGATATTGATTTAGGAAAACATATATTAGAGAACATATCCATAACGCATTATTTAAGAATAAGTTGGGGGAAAAAGCCTAATGATTTTTGTATATTATGTATTTTTACTATAAATATAATTATATAAATATATAATAAGTGTACATGGTTCTTGTAGAGATATACATAGTGTTAACGACACATGTCTGTCATGGGGTGTTGTAAAAACAATTATTTACTATGATAAAATATAAGAATGTGGTTAAATATGAACGCATATTGTAAGGCATGGAAAAAGAGTATTAATATGTTTTCCTAATGCAGTACAAAAGATGGCCAATATCGTCTCACTCGAGGAGCTTTCTCTGTTCATTCACCTACATAATGTAATTCACCAAAGAAGAAATTATTTTTGTTGTTTAACGTTTTATGAAATAAATTGAATTTAATAAAACAAATAAAATATAAAATAATAGGAAAATAAAATTCAATTATATATTACCATGAAATGCTAACCAAAATTGAATTATGAATGAAAGGAAGTTCTCACGAAAAAACTTTCAGGGAGCACCTTCATTGACCAACTTCAAATATTCATAGTTAACAAATTCCATCGTATGTGTGCAATCCTTAGTCTTCCCCGATTATGAATGAAAAGTCCTCATAGTGATCACTAATAACACCCTCCATCCACATCCTCAATAAAGGTAATATGGTTTTAGATTAAGAAGATAAACATTAAACAACCAGAGTGACGATTACACCCACTATAAATAATCCTTAAAATTAAATCAATGATTAATAAAAAAATGGCCTTGGGTTCAACAACCTAATTACTCCCTTGATATATTATTTAGATTAGTTACTCATGATCATGAGTATTATAGTTCAGGATGGTAAGATAAGAAGAAGAAAATAAGGTGGATGGATGGACACAATAATAAAAACAATGGATGAATTTATTATAAATATAAATTAAAATAGAAAACTAATGAAAATATAAAGACAAATAAAAAGATTAAAATGAAATGGGGAAGAATTGTGGTAGTCTTCTCTCATTGGTGATATCCACCTTGGTGAATTAAAGGAATGGAATGAAGAATGATATGATTTGAGAGAACAGATCTCCCCTCCATTTATAAAAAGATGGTTTCCCTGTAGAGACCCAAAACTTGATGTACATGGACATTACATTACTTTTGCGGAATATATAATACATGATAAAAACAGACACCCAAAGACCATATTAGTTTAGTTTATTTGGAAACTCGTAATGAAATATTCTAATCATGATAAAATATCTTCAACATCTCCCATAAAGATTTTCCCCTTTGGGGTTTCTTACCTAAAACCGTTATTTATATCCTGGGAAAAAGAAAAGTTAAAAAGGGTGAGCTCAAATGCTCAGTAAGGATAATCATTGAAAACATAAAACAATCCATAAAAAATTGACTGCAAGAACATGAACATAAAATCTAAACATCAAAATCTTGAGTAATGACATAAATCTTGGATGTAAGTAAGGCATATATCATAAAGGAACATCAATTATGATAAAATATCTTGGAAATAAAACATGTAATTGTGGAAAAATATTAATCACATGATATGATATCCATAGTAGACAAGGCATTACTGCCAAGACCACCTCTGTGGACAAAGTCCTTTTCTGAATCCAGTTCACTCCTCGTTCCAGTCCTATAACACTGAATCAGATTAACTTACCGTTCCAACCATTTCTATCACATGAGATATAAATATTTACCCAATTCATTGGAGGGAGATATAGGTCCCACCTGTCTCATAATTAAATCATTCTTACATGTGCCACAAATAAACATACATCATTCATAATAATCCAACGAATAAAATGGGTTTCATAAACATCATCACATCATAACATAATCCATATAAAAGAAATGGTTATCATTTCATAATAAGAAAATTGAAACCATGTAAATCATATAGACATTATACATGAAACATACACATATGAAATAATGTCATCTTTGATAGAAAATGGTTTTGATAAAACAGTTGAAATGAATTCTTCAGGAAAATATCCTTTCTTCTTCAAAATCAATTTCTTTTCAAAAAACATCATGAAATTTTAATAGAAAAAGATTTTGTTGAAAATAGTCATGAAATATTTTGGAGGAATATTCATGAAAATAAGGCTTTATAAAACCGTAAAAATCTGTTCGTGTCGTATAAGTTAAAAAAAATTCTTCTCATACTTTTGCCAAAAAAGTCAAAAAGTACCTCGTAAAAGAAAGATTCCATACATACCATGTAGTAAAAGTCAAAAATGTGTAAAAAGGAAATTAAACATACATGAAACCATTTTTAGGAAACATGGACATGGATGAGAACAATAACCCCAGTAAATACTTTCGAATAAACAATCTCAAATAAGAACGAGATTGGAAAAGTTTTCCCTTACCTTATGTCTGATATGCTTCGTATGTATCTGAAACTCCTGTATAATGAATTAAATAATTTCGTTGACTTATTAAAGAATCATATTCATTGTTTTATAGAAAATATGTTTCCATTAGGTATTTATATTACCCGTTCATTTGTCAATTCCATGTTAAATTAGTGTTTTGGGTAAAATTGTTTCTTTTATCGTATGTGTTTGGACTTGTTGTTCTTGATATTATTATTTCTTATATCATGATTTACTTACATAAAGAATGTAAAACATGATTTATATATCATATATATTCAGTATATATATATAATAGATAGATAAATGAAATGAAACACACCGGTCATGGAGACGGTAGACCATTCATACGCATGAACGTTGTTTTCCTTTCTTTTTTGACATGAATGGAAGTAAGTAGATGAAATATATATATATATATATATATATATATATATATATACACAAATCCAGTATCATAATTATGTCATATATTTCATTATTATTATATATACATTATAATCATTCTTCAATGGTTAATCATGGAAAATGAATCTCATCGCATTCGTGGAGACGGTAGTCCGTACACATGCACGGGCGATGATATCATTCCAATGATCATGGAATTGTATTGAAGTGTATGTATAATATTAAAAAATCAATATAAATTTACAATAACCATATATATTTATTCATTTAAACCATTATACCCATCCATATAAGGTGGTGGGGGAAAAATGATTACACCACGGCGTGGAGACGATATTCCGTAAGTACACACGTGTGGTGATTTCATTTTCCATAGGATGGATAGAAGGGGAAATATGGTTGTTTCATATTCATAATAACATATAAGTATATGAGTGATAATGATGTTATTACTGTATAATGGAAAAACTAAATAAGAAGAAGATGAAGAAGAACGAAACTTCAGATAATCGAAAGAAGAGATTATCTCTTCTTCGACGCACCTCCTTTAAGCCTTCTCTTAAGGAAGTGGAGTTGGTCTTTTGGGAAGATGAGAACATCCAAAATGTTTCTAGGGAAGTGGAGAGGAGAAATGGTCATGGGTTGACTGAGCGTCAAGGCTCAAAAGAGGGTGAAGAGAGGTGGTATGGGGTGCCCTTTTTATAAAGGAGGAGTGGGTCACCTTTGGAAAAACTAAAAATATTATTTTATTATAAAGTCATATTCGGTTTTTAATAGCTCCAAATTGATTTATTTCTAATATAATGTGGAAATGGGTTTAAATCCTCTCATACAATAGATTTAAGTCAAGTTTAGGTTACTATTTTAACCTTAACATTTAGATTTAACTCTAAGTTAAATAATTTTACTTTTACCGTGTCTTCTTGTTTTCTTACACTATAAGGTTAATAAATTTACAATAACAAGCCAAACGAACCCCAAGATTTTTATAATTCGTATATATAACCATATCTAAATCATTTTTCTGAACCTTATATTGTTATAAATAAAATAACAATTAATAATATAATATTTGTTTTAAAAAACTATTTTATGTCAATTTTGACCCAATTTGGTAATTGATTTTTGTGAAGATCATAACAGAATGATTAGATCTAATAAAGTTAATTAAATTAATAAAAATATGTCATATTAACCTATAAAATCAGTTTAATTCATAAAAAGTCTCATATTATATTTATTTGGGTATTTATAATATCAATTAGTTTAATATTTCATTACTTAGATAATTACTGCATCACAATTGTGTCATTAATAACATAAATTATTTCATTTCTAAATATTATAAATAAAATACAATTAGGTATTAAATAGTATTATCTTTCTAATGAATATTTATAGTCGAATTTATCTTATGTATATCCATATATTAAAAATTAATTAGTTATTAAACTTTGATTTTAACTATTTTAACCCTTCATTAAATAAATTAATAATAAATGTCCTAATCTAATCCATGTTGGCCTAAATGGTAATATTTTATTCCTAATGTTGTTTTTGGTCGAATTACACTTATCCTATAGAATTCGGACATGTGTTAGGGTAATAATAATATCATTTTTACCCTTAATTACCCGATTTACTTTTAATCGTGGTAAAAAAAAGTAAAACGTTACTATTCACCAAAAATTATTTTCATCCCATTGAACCAGATTTTAGTCCTTGATATTAACCATGTCTCTCAGAATTTTGAAATTCCACTCACAGATGTGGTAAAATTATGTTTTATGTAAATTTTCAAATTCTCCTTGGAGGTGGGTAAAAGACGGTGAAAAGTTCAATAAAATTTTTATATATCTAAAATTATTTTAAAATGACTCCAACGAATTGTATTGAACTTATATAGGTATTATGTATCAATTTTAACCTGAAATAAATTTAAATAAAATAAATAATTATTAAAATAAAAATTCGGTTTTTAAATAATAACCAAGTGTTTTCACTATTCATCAAAAATTGAAAGTTTTCAGAAAAATACCAAAATATCACCCTAGGATAAATTCGATATTCAGAATCCAAAAATGAAGTCCATTTTGAAAAATAAAATTTACAAAATTTCAAAAAGTGGGTATTAATATTCATAGAGGCTAGTTTTAATAATATTTTAATAGCATATCGTTGTTTAGTGAAACTCGATATTGCGTACAACGCAAGCTATCGAGGAAGGTCGCGATTGCATGTAATGCAAGCCAAGAATAGTGTTGCATATACTACAAGATAATTCGGTGTTGCATATAGTATACACTAATCTTGGTGTAGTGTATAATAGATGAGCAAAGAAATTAAAAATAATATATTTTATAAAATCTCGGGGTGTTACATTCTACCCCCCTTATAATGAATATCGTCCTCGAAATTCATCGAAGTAATAAATCATTTACTATTCATAGACACCCACATCGTAAAAAGGAATTCTAAAACATAATTTTAAAAACTAAAGTATGAAATGTAACGTTTACCCAAAGTAACTCATCACTGGGATTCCATATAGGAGAACATAGGTGAATATTATGGAAATAGAAGAAAAATCTAACAATTAAGTTCTGATGGAGAGTGGTAGAGAACATGGCTATGAAAAATCCATCAATCACAAAGCCATAAATTTGTGATGATCTATGGTACCATCTAATTCATCAGATATAAGAGCACTAGGACAACATTTTTGGTTTTCAATATCATTTCCCTAAAGATGAAAATTTTGAATTAGATGAAATAGTTGCTTGATTTTGGTACAATCTCACTGTCGTTCGTGCTTTGACCAATTTCCAATTCATCTCATAAAGAAATGAAGTTGAATTTGTTTTTAATTAAGTGTTAACAGACCACGTGATAGAATTATGGGCCATTCCATCTATTTTAAACAAACGGTTTGCAAAAGTTATCAAATATACATAAGTCCATCTATGGTGAGGTTAATCATATACGATTCCAAAAATGAACTTATACTTTATATATCATACCGCTTAATAAAACTAGTTTCTACTAACCAGGGACATCCTGTAGGCCAGTTGTAGGTGATAAAGGCTAGTCGCACTTCAGTTGTGGGTTCGATTCCCACAGCCTTTTCCGACGCAATGGGCTGTCGCCCGTCCTGCAGGTCATCATTTTTCTAAAATTACATTACTATAACATCCCATCAATAATATCGGAAAAAATTATATCCTTAAACAATAATAACTTATGTCCAACATAATCCATTCCAATCTTTAGGATTATCTAAAATACTTTGGTCCAATATCATAGTATAAAGAAAATGATTAATTGAAATTTCACATAACAATCACATGAATGCCATAATTTATCCCCCACATATCATAAGATATAACTTGTTGGTCAAATTACAAACATGTGAATACCTTAATCATGTATCCTCTTGAATAATGAATACCCATCGAACATTAGTGAAAACATGAATGTTGTTAAATTTTAAAACTTTCCATATACCAAAATTCCAAAAATTCTATATACTCAAACCATAATATCACTTAGTCCTTATATCAGTCATGAGCTCATGAATACAATAAAAAATCTCATTATCTTCTTATCCCTTCATTATGCTCATATCATCTACTTTCCAAAAATATCTAAATAACCTTTCATGGTTACTGGTACCATTCAACATATACTTTCATATACTATAGGAAAAACAATAGTGTAACAATCCTTAGATGATTTTTTTCCATAGTACCATTAACTATACAACATAACTGTTGATAAACCTACAATCATTCCACTACCTTCTTAAACAAATGACTAAGCTTCATCACTTCTTTCATCTCATATTTCATTTGTAGTCTCTTCATGATCATCCACATAAATACTACTCATATGACCATGCTGATTCTCTCCTTGAGATTTTCCCTTAGGGCAATGGTTTGCATAATTACCTTACATTCCATATTTAAAACATCTAATCATTTTTGATGCCTTAGCAATACCATTATCATTGTCCATGGTGTAAAATGAACATTTTCCTTTGCACTTACTATATTTGTGTCCTTCTTTTCCACACCCAACACATCTTTCAGTTCCTTTGAATCGATCTCCCCGATGCCTCTTCCCACATGATTTTCATGAGGGAAATTGAACTTTCTTTCCTATATGATCATCATGAATCTCCATCTTTCTCTTATTATCTGAGTCAGGAAACTTACCAAAGTTGAGATTATTGATAATATTATGAGATTTCTGATTAGGCATAATAACTATGTTTGGACATCCAAATCCCGTTTCATTTGGTTCCTCTTGAAGAATATCATTCCATTTTCCATCATATCCTCCATTATCGTGAATCTTCCTGTTTCTAGACATTTTCTAAAACCCAAAAAGAATAGCGTTAGAGGAAAAAATCATGCTAGGGAAAAAAAATATTAATGGGGGAGTACCCTCAATATCTAACATCTTAGGTTAAATTCTAAGATCGTTGCCATATTTCTAGGACTATATCCTATACGTATACTTATCCTTAGGGACATCCCTAGAAATACCATAGAAATATCTCTAGGGATCTCACTAACGTTTTCACATCCTAGTTTCCAAAGGTTGACTAATCCTTTACTTTGATACCAACTGTAGAGACCCGAATCCTGACGTACATCGACATTATAATATTTTTGCAGAATACTTAATCCATGAAAAAAACAGATTCCCAAAGACCGTATTAGTTTAGTTTCATTGGAAACTCAGAATGAAATCATCTAATCATGGTAAAATATCTTCAACATCTCCCATAAAGATCTTCCCCTTTTGGTTTTCTTACCTAAAACCATTATTTATATCATGGGGAAAAGAAAACATAAAAAGGGTGAGCTCGAATGCTCAGTATGGATAAACATAGAAAACATAAAACAATCCATAAACATTTGAATTCATGAACATGAACATAAAATCTAAACATCAAAATCCTGAGTAAGGACATAAATCTTGGAAGTGCGTAAGGCATATATCATAAAGGAACATCAATCATGATAAAATATCTTGGAAATAAAACTTGTAATTGTGGAAAAACATTAAGCACATGATATGTTTCCATAGCAGCCAAGGCATTGCTGCCAAGACCTTCTTAGTGGACAAAGTCCCTTTCTGAGTCGTGTTCACTCCTCGTTTCAGTCCTATAACAATGAACCAGATTAACTTACCGTTCCAGCCATGTCTATCTCATGAGATATAAATCTTTATCCAATGCATTGGAGGGAGATATAGGTCCCATCCATATCATAATGAAATCATTCTTACTTGTGCCACAAATAAACATACATCATTCATAATAACCCAACAAATAAAATGGGTTTCAAAAACATCATCCCATCATCACATAATCCATATAAAAGAAAATCATATCATTTTATAATAAGAAAATTGAAACCATGTAAATAATATTGACTTTATACTTGATACATAAACATATGAAATTAAGTCATCTTAGATGGAAAATGGTTTTGATAAACACTTGAAATGAATTCTTCAGGAAAATATCATTTCTTCTTCAAAATCAATTTATTATCACAAAACATCATTCAATTTTAAAAGAAAAAGATTTTTTTTTGAAAATAGTCATGAAATATTTTGGAAGAGGCTTCATGGAAATAAGGCTTTATAAAATTTAAAAATCCATTCGTGCCGTATAAGTTAAATAAAACATTCTTCTCATACTTCTGCCAGAAAAGTCAAAAAGTACATCCTAAATGAAAGATTACATACATACAATGTAGTAAAAGTCAAAAATGGGTAAAAAGAAAATTAAACATACATGAAACCATTTTTAGGAAACATGTACATGGATGAGAACAATAACCCCAGTAAATACATATGAATAAACTATCTCGTATAAGAACGAGATTGGAATAGTTATTCCTTACCTTATGTCCAATATGCTTCGTATTTATCCGAACCTCCTATATTAGGATTAAAATAATTTCATTGACGTATTACAGAATCATATTCATTGTTTTATTTCATATATGGTTCACTTATGTATTTATATTACCCTTTCATTTGTCAATTCCATGTTAAAGTAGTGTTTTCGGTAAAATTATTTATTTTATCGTATGTGTTTGGACTTGTTGTTCTTGATATTATTATTACTTATATTATGATTTACATACTTAAATAATGTAAAACATTATTTATATATCATATATATTCATTATATATATATAATAGATAGATAAATGAAATTAAACCCACCGTTCATGGAGACGGTAGACCATACGTACGCATGAACACTGTTTTCCTTTATTTTTTGACTTGAAAGGACGTAAGAAGGTGAAATAATTATATATATATATATATATATGTATACATAAATCCAGTAGCTTAATTATGTCTTATATTTCATTATTATTATATATACTTTATAATCATTCATAGATGGTTAATCCTGGAAAATCAATCTCATTGCGTTCGTGGAGACGGTAGTCCGTACATACGCATGAGCGATGATATCATTCCCATGATCGTGGAATTGTATTAAAGTGTATGTATAATATTAAAAAACCAATATAACTTTACAAAAACCATATATAGTTATTAATTTACACCATTATATCCATCCATGAATGGTGGTGGTGGAAGAACTGATTATACCATGGCGTGGAGACGGTATTCCGTACGTATGCACGTGTGGTGATTTCATTTTCTGTAGGATGGATAGAAGGTGAAATAGGGTTTTTAATATTAATAATAACATATAAGTATATGAGTGATACTGATGTTATTACTTTATAATGAAACAACTAAATAAGAAGAAGTTGAAGAAGAAAGAAACTTGAGAGAATCGAAAGAAGTGATTACCTCTTCTTTGACGGACCTCCTTTAATCCTTCTCTTAAGGAAGAAGAGTTGGTCTTTTGAGATGGCCAGAACCTCCAGAATGTTTCTAGGGAAGTTGAGAAGAGTAATGGGCAGGATTTGCCCGAGCTAAAAAGCTGAAAAGGGTGTGAAGAGAAGAGGGAAGTGGTTCCCTTTTTATAAGGGGGGAGAGGGACACCTTTGGAAAAACTAAAAATATTATTTTATTATAAAGTTATATTCTATTTTTAATAGAACCAAATTGATTTAATTAGAATCTAATGTGGGGGCAGGTCGCAATCCTCCCATCCAACATATTTTAGGCAAGTTTAGGATACTATTTTAACCTTATCATTTAGATTTAACTCGAAGTTAAATAATTTTACTTTTACCGTGTCTTTATGTTTTCTTACACTATAAGGTTAATAAACATACTATAACAAGCCAAAAGAAACCCAAGTTGTTTATTATTAATATATATAACCTTATCTGAGTCGTTTTTCCTATACTTATATTTTTAGGAATAAAATAACAATTATTAATATAATATTTGTTTTAAAAACTATTTTATGTCAATTTTGACACTATTTGGTAATTGATTTTTGTGAAAATAATAACAGAATTATTAGTTAGAATAAAGTTAAATATATCAATACTAATATGTCATATTAACCTATAAAATCAGTGTAATTCACAAAAAGCCTCATATTACATTTATTTGGGTATTTATAACATCAATTATTTTAATATTTCATTATTTAGGTAATTAATGCATCACCATTGTGTCATAAATAACATAAATTATTTAATGTCTAAAATTATAAATAAAATACCATTAGGTTTTAAATCTTTTTATCTTTCTAATGAATATTTATAGTCGAATTTATCGTATGTATAACCCTATATTAAAAATCAATTAGTTATTAAACATTGATTTTAACTATTTTAACCCTTCTTTAAATAAATTAATAATAAATGTCCTAATCTAATCCAAGGGGGCATAAATGGTCATATTTTATTCCTAAGTTTGTTTTTGGTCGAATTAAATTTATCCAATATAATTAAGACATGTGTTAGGGTAATAATAATATCATTTTTACCCTTAATTACCCTATTTAATTTTAACCGTGGTAAAAAAAAGTAAAACATTAATACTCACCAAAAATTATTTTCATCCCATTGAACCATATTTTAGTCCTTGATATTAACCATGTTTCTCGGAATTTTGAAATTCCACTCACAGAAGTGGTAAAATTATGTTTTATATAATGTTTCAAATTCTCCTAGGAGGCGGGTAAAAGATGGTGAAAAGTTCAATAAATTTTTTATATATCTAAAATTATTTTAAAATGACTCTAATGAATTTAAATTAACTTATATAGGTATTATGTATCAATTTTGAACTAAAATAAATTTAAATAAAATAAATAATTATTAAAATAAAAATTCTGTTTTTAAATTGTAACCCAGTGTTTTCACTATTCATAAAAAATTAAAAGTTTTCAAAAAAATACCAAAATTTCACCCTAGGCTAATTTCGATATTCAGATTCAAAAAATGAAGTCCATTTTGAAAAATTAAATTTAAAAAATATCAAAAATTGGGTATTACTATTCATAACGGCTAGTTTTAATAATATTATAATAGCATATCGTTGTTTAGTGAAACTCGATATTGCGTACAACTCAAGCTATCGAGGAAGGTTGCGATTTCATGTAATGCAAGCTAAGAATAGTTTTGAATATACTGCAAGAAAATTTTATGTTGCATATAGTACAATCTAGTCTTAGTGTAGTGTATAATATAAGTTCAAAGAAATTAAAAATAATATATCTCATAAAATCTCGAGGTGTTATAGTCCCCCTAATGTTGACGCATTGTAGAGAAAATAAATGATCTCTTCACGAATTCTAACCTTCAATAATGTTGTTTATAAATAACCTTTATATCTCTCCTCAATGTTTCAGCATATTTAGAAATCATATGATGGTGTTATGAATTATTCATTCAACATTTCTTTTTCTGTATAATGTTTCCAGGATGCTTTCTTCAAAGAATATCACCCAATGGAAACATTAATGACTTCAAAACTACCTCTAATTAATTGTATAGATGACCCTATTTTCTCATGTCCTATTCCATGGGAAATAATAACACATTACGATGTGTATCCCGAGAAATACATTCTTTATGTTGGTGGGGTCCACACTGTCTACCCCAAAAAATATTCAAATTCATTGATTTTTAATAGATATTGATGGATGAATACTCTCCTAGTCTAGAAGACAAAGTTAAATAAAATAAAATAAGTATTGAAAAATAATTTCACACAATTTGGATTTATATTTTTCATGAATTTTAAAAAATACCCTTTATATACAAATCTTCCCAAATCAATAATTATGCGATTTCCACCATTTTTCTCAAAACACATCATAAATGAAAAATTGATTAATATAAGCTCAAATTGATAATTTGGGATGATTAAAATAGTTTAAATTCTTTCAATATGTGTAAAATATTAGATCTATCAATTCAAAAAAATATAAATGGTTCTTTTCCTCAAGCATGAAATCTCAACATAGAATTCAGTGGACATCAATTTTACTAATATTCAAATTCCAAAGTAATAAAATTTAAAAATTTTCAATTTAAAATGAAAAATTCCAAAATCTACCTAAAGTGTCAATTTAATTTCAAATGTTTCAAAGAAATAATTAATTCATGTATTTTATTTTTCCTTTTGGAAAAATGGAACTTCTTCTTTCTTTCTTTCATGCTTCTCAATTAATTACTATTATGTATGCCACATCATTATTTACCTATCCTTTGAAATTTTTCCCTGATATCTTCTTATAAAATTCATGTAGAGTAATGATAATATCATGAGAACATTCACCTTATATATAAGCATGAAACAGAACTATGTTTTCTACATTGTGAAGATAAAAGGAAAATAAAATCATAAAGACTTTCCAAAAGTGGTTCAAATGACTCTGAGGCTTAAGGATGGAAGGATTTAAAGTTGTAAAAATTACAGATCAAGGAGGATGTTTATCTCTTAACTAAAATTCATGATATAAAAAGTGTATTGAAATTATCCCTTTCAATGTTGCAACACATATAAACCACATATGATTATAGGATTGTCAGTCATGAAAATGGTGATTATTGGTTCTCTAAATTCACAATACATTTTTTCTCTTTTTTATGGTTTTTGAAATTTTAATTTTTTTATTCAAGAGGAGAAAATTAATATAGAAAAATGAATGATTCTAGAGCCTTTTATAATTCCCACAATTATACCCCCACAACTTTTCTTTACAAGATTATTCATCCCTTCCACCACAAACCCATTCACCCACAAACTTCATCTTTGTAATATCATACAAAAACCAAGAGTATGGTAGGAATTTATAAAAATGGAATAAAACATGGCTCATCCCTATAAAGTTCATTCGTGGTCTCTATGGTCTAATATAATGATTGATGTAAAGGTGGTATTTAAAGATATATTATTTTAAAATGATTTCACAATCATTTTTAATTTGTTTTTGTACAGTTATAGCTTTGACACGTTGTAATGAATGTTTTCGTCGGTGACATTTCCTAAGATCAAACAAGAAATATGCTCAAGAATAAATATTAATTAAATGGTGTAGAAATCATCCCGGGAATGATACCTATGATAGTGGAAAATAACTCAAGGCATGATCAATAATAAAAAATTAATTCACATGAATTTCATAAAATAAATGTTTAAATAATATTGGAAAATTTTATTTACATAAATCAACTAATTCCTTAAATCACAAGTCATCATTTCAATATCCATGCTTCACACTAAACATTCAATTTTCCATTTTACCCATTAAATATGATTATCATTGAAATATAAAACATGGAATCCCTGGATTTCTATGAAACTCATGTCTCCATGATAAGTCTAGTAAATAACTATTTCGAGTAGGGGTGTGCAATACATAACATTAAGTTTCAAATCATGTTTTGGACCAAAAATTGTATGGATTTTAAGAGATGATCATAAAAAGTGATATCCCTTTTGAATTAACGTATTGATTCTCTTCCTCTAACTCTTGGGTCCTCCTTATTCCAACATGATCCTATAAACCTAAAATTACACAATTAATCATAAAAATCATTTCTTGTATGTTCAAATTGAAAGAGGAAGTTGGTCACATGCGGCACAAATTCCTAATACTGAATTTGATATATAAATTCATAATATTGAAAATTAAAATACTATAATAAAAGTAAAGGATTAATATTTTTATGATCCCCCAAGTGGACCCTGGCATATTTTACTGCCTCCATAAGGATATACAATATTTTGTCCATAATCTTCATGTGGAAGATGCTTCTTGGATTTAAACAACCACATGTGGCTTTTACCAGTATGCATTTCTTTGTTTCTGTTGATGAGGACTCCATGGAAAGTGTATAACATATTCTCCCCCTTAAAAATGTAGTATATATTGCATGGTAGGGTAGGATGAAGTAGGGAACATCCTGTTATTTTCTTGCTACTTGTGCAACCATCTTATCTTCCTGTGCTGTATTCATAGAGGCTTCACTCTTTTATCATATTTCCTAAGTCTCATTATCATGGATCTCTTCATTATTGAAATAATATATTAGATATTCAAAGACTTAAGGGAGCTCAATGTGTTCTTCAACTAGTGTCTCATTATTCACATCATCCCCCAAGGTGTAGTATGAGTTTTCTTAATCTAAAAATTCAAAAGAATTTGTAGGGATGCTCATATTAGTTTCAATGAAATTAAAATAATTTGAATTCAAAAATGTATCATCAAATTTAGTTTGTTCAACATTAATATCATCTTCAATTGAATGTTCCTCTTGGATTATATATTTAATGTATTGATGCAGGTAGTGTGGTTGTTCCACCATGAGTTTAGCGTAAACTTCTTGGATGTCTTTAGTGAAATCTTGGAAGAGTAGTGGCACTTACGTTTTAGCATTAAATGTTGTTAATTGAACTTGGAGTTCATTGACCATGGCCATAAAATCCTCCACTGAGATCTAGTTTGTCATTCCTCTTTCCACTTTCTCAACTATTATAATCATCTCATCAGCTCTACGGTGGAGGGCCTCCTCAGTGTAGTCTTCTTCTTTCACTAGTGAGTAATAGTCATTCCATGTAGAATAATAATCATTTGAATTCATCATGGAAAGATTTATTTAGTTTTTTTTAAATTAAATTTAACTAATATGTAAAATTTTAAAAAGTATATGAACTAATGAATGGATCCCCAAAAACGATGCCGGTTCTGATGCACGCCTATCGTAGGGTGTGGAAAAAGAGTATTTTTATGTTTTCCTAGTGCTACATTGAGATTGACTAGTGTAATCTCACATAAGGATTTTTCTGAGTATATTCACCTTAGTTATGATGCATGCATGTCGTAGATCATGGAAAAATCATATTTCTATGTTTTCCTAGTGCAACATAAAGGCCATATGGGGTCATCTCACTTGCGGTGCTTTCACAGTTCGTTCACATACATTATAAAATTCATCTTAGAAGAAATTATTTTTTTGTTTTATGTTTAATGTAATAAATTGATTTTAATAAATTAAATGAATTGAAAAATAACAAGAAACTAAAATTAAATTTTAAATTACCATGCAATGTGAAAAAAATGTAATTATGGAAGAATGGATGTTCTCTTGATAGAACTTTCAGGGAGCACCTTCATTGACATGCTTCAAATATTCTTAGGGAACACACTCCATCATATGTGTTCACACCTTAGTCTAACGCTGTTATTAATAAAAAGTCTAATTACTGATCTCCAAGAATACCCTCTGTCCAACTCATTAATTGAGGGAAAATGGTTGTAGATTAAGATGTTTAACCTTAGACAACAACATTGAGGATTAAGGACACAATAAATTATCCTTAGAAATAACTTAATGAATAATAAAATCATAGTCTGAGATTCCAGAACCTAATTACAACATCATGTTATTATGGGATTAGTTACTAATGATCCGGAGTATTTTTTGATGATGATAAGATTAGAGGAAGATAAGAGGGTAGATGGGTGGACACAATAAAAAAAATGCATAAATTTATTAGAAATATAAATCACTGTTTAAAAACTAAAAAACATAAAGAAATATAAATAAAATGAAAATAAATGGGGATGATTTTTGGATACCCTCCCTTGGTAGAGATCTCGTCTTTAGCGCCTTGAAGGAATGGAATGGAGAATGAGATGATTTGAGAGGAACAAGCTCCCCTCCTTTTATAAGAAGATTTTTTCCCTCGAAACTCAACATGTTCTAGACTCATTTATTTTCTTCATCATGTGTTCCACCCTTCTTGAATGTTGATCATAAATAAATTGGTCGTCTCTACTCAATTATTCATCATATTTGGACTTCATAAGTGGGAGTTATGAATTTTTCATTGGATGTTCTGTTTTTTGAGTAAAGTTTCATGGAAGATTTTTCAAAATTATAACACCAAATGGAAACCATAATGACTTCAAAAAAATCTCCAATTATTTTTATATCTTACCCTATGAGTCTTTGTTATATTCCAGTTGTAATCATCACAATTTAAGATGTGTAGCCCGATCTATACACTTGTTACTGTGGTGGGGTCCAAGATTTCCACCTGAAAAATCATCAACTTCCTTGATTATTTAGAGGCTATAGATGGCCTAATAATCTCTTGGACTAGAAGATAGAGTTAAACAAAATACATTAAGTATTCTATAAAAATATTCACTAAATTTGGATTTATATTATTCATTAAATGAAAAAAACCCTTGATGTAATAATCATCCCAAAATCAAGAATTAATTGATTTTCCACATTTTGCTCAAAACACATCATAAATCCAAAATTGTTTCATTTAATCTAAAATTGATACAGTGGGATGGTTAAAAAAAATATAAATGCATACCAAAAATGCTGGAAATATTAGCTCTATCAGTTAACCTAGTTTCTCTTTCAATGAGGTGTGCACAAAAAATAGTTTGCAACATTTTAATTAGAGAGAATGTTATGTGTTTTTGAAAATGTTTGGTTTTGAAATAATAGAGAGAAACATAATAAAAAATGAAATTAACGAAGATATTGTAGACAAATATGGAAGGAGAGTTATTTAAAAACTAATTTATGAGATTAGTGCTCATGTCAGGGTCCATTTTATAATTGCAACACTGTCCTTGTTCTATTTTATTTAATCTACATATACTTAGTTGATTTATGTGATATCCCATAATTAATTCAACTCAAATCTTTTGTGAAAGGGTTATGATAAGAATATACCATAACAAAAATCTATTTAGGTATACTCTCTTTTTGGTGTGTGATAGAGTTGTAGTGAATATCATCAATTATCTTATTTAATTCCCAATCAGTTATTGTTTATCCAAATAATCATGAATATTAACCACCCCTCACACACGTACTAGCTATCTCCGGGTACATCACCAATAAGACATGAACTTATTCGATCGAATATAGAACATAAACTAATATAGGGAGGAAAATACTAATTTTTTAATGAAATAATTAAAGAAAAATATAAAATCGAATACGATCAGAAAAGATAATGAATATTATTTTTATAATTTGAAAAAAAAAACGTTGCGAAAGAGATTGAGTTTTTATTAATTAAAATTTAAGAACTCAAAGAATTACAAATATATAAACATCCATATCCAATCACCTCATATTTTTACCCCACCATGTTATGGATAATTGAGAATTACATGGAGGATTAAAAAATTACCAAAATAAGAAGAAGAAGAAAGTGAAAAGAAAGAACAAGGTTTTTTCTGCTCCAAAATCTGTTTTTTAGAATGACTGCTTTGGGGTTCCCAATATATCATCGAATCAGGTAGAGATCTATTGTGATAAGAGGTTTGGAATAGATCTGGTCATCTACAAATGAATTTGAAATTCATTTTGAGTTGTGTGGAAGGAATTATGGCCGAATTAGTAGACCTGACTTTTTTTTGGGCGCCAATTACTATTCCAAAACCAATACTTTGACTTGTTGAAAGATGGACTAAATGAAAACGTTTTTGACTAGAATATAATGTGAAAAATACTCGTATATTTGGATTTATAACAAATCTATAAGAATCCAATTTCGTGATTGTTATCCAATGATATGACTCATTGAATGAGTCAAGGTCCATTCTTCTGGCCAGAATAAATATTCACATAGACTGATTTTGTCTGGATTGTTGGATTTCGAATTGGATCTAGGTCAAGTAGACTTATTTGAATCCCAAAATTTATTCCATATTAAAAAAAAACAATTACATGAACTTGATGAAAATTGTAGGAGTTATGTTTGAAATACAAATGCAACAAAGAATTGTGAAATATCCACAATTAACCAATTAGAACACTTAAGATAAAAACTCACCATAATTCATAAAATGAAGAAAATAAGAACAAATTGAAAATTGGAATGGATTAAATAATTTAAAAACATATGTAAAAATATGAAAATATGAGCTCTGTTTATTCCCCCACACATAGAATTTGAACTAATGTTCAAGTAAACTTCAAAATCAAATCAATGCAAATTAAAACACATATCCATGGGATCCATAAATTTACCACCAAAAAAGTAAATATATAATGCCTAATAAAAAATATATTTCATGTTCACTATTTTTATCATTAAATATGTTTCCAAATAATATCTCATCCAATTCAATAAAACACTTTACTCACTTTTATTTTCTCTCATCACACACATTTAGAATTTTCAACAATGTCTTTCTCATCCGACACTCATGAAATGGTCACCATAGGATTTATATATTCTTAAATATCTACCTAATGTAATTCATGGACATATGATTATTATAATGATTTTTCAATATTTTTGTGTGTGTTTAGTTTGGTAGGATTTTGATTTGAAAAAGTCTAATGCAGAATAAGGAGTGTTTGTCACTTTTTGATAACAAATTAAATCATTCTAATTTTCACTAAAATATGGTATCCTCCCCACTCCAATTAGTAGTTAATTAGCTCCACTAGCTTGAAAAATACGTGACATTTCACAACATTCATCATTTCAGTAGAAATATATTCAATCTTTTCAAACATGATTTTTCTTGAAATATTTTAAAAATTTGTGCCTTTTCTGTAGATTTAATGAAAACCCACGTTTGAGAAGATATAAATAATTGTTGTTGAAATGATGAATGGAGTGAAATTTAATTTTTTTCATTATTGTGGATATAATATATTTCTATGCGGCTGAAGAGGATAAAATGTATAAATAGTAATTAGAATAATGCAATTATTCTCAAAAAAGAGTCAAAAATTCTTTATTCTACCTCATATTCTTCAAATAAAAATCCTACCAACCTAAAGCCACAGAAATTCTCTGAACATTCTTCATGATACACACATTTTCTTGACTAAAATCAAGTAGATATGTATGAATTTATCATGCCTATGGTGACCCTTGCATGAGTATTGGATGAGAAAGACATTGATGAAAACTTGAAATTTTATTTGATGAGAGAAAATACATGTGAGATATGTGTTTTATTACATGGGAGGAGAAATAAAGTGGAAACATATTTATTGATATAATTGGTGAACATGAAATAATTTTAGTTCATGAGGCATGGTATATTTTGTTTCTTGGATGAAAATTTTTGGATCGCATAGGTATGTGTTTTAATATGCTTTGACATGATTTTGTTGTTTACATGTCTAGGAGTCCATGTTCTATGTGTTGGTGAATTGAAAAAGATCATTTTTTAACATTTTTTATTTTTTTATTTATATTTTCAAATTTTTTATTTTTTATTTTTTATTTCTTCATATATTTATAGATCATTGTTATTTATTTTTATATTTAAGCCTCCCCAACAATGGTGCCATTTTTTGATATGTTCCAATCATGGGTTGTGGAAAAACCATAATTTTCTATGTTAAAATATATTATAGTGGTTAATCAAGGTTGTCTCCCGATGTGGACTGCACCCAAAATATTTTTTCACTTTTTAATTAGTGAAATATGTAGGTGTTTTGGAAAAGGTTTAGTTTAGAAATCAAATAGAAAACAGAAAAAAAAAAATTCAGGAAGATATTCAAGACAAATATGGAATCAAAATGATTTATAAACTATTTTATGAGATCATTGGTCAAGTCATGGACAGTTTTATAATTTTAATACTATCCATGTTCCATTTTATTTAATCCATATATGCTAAGTAGATTTAAGTGATATTTCATAATTACTTCAACTCACTTATTTTCTTAAATGTTATTAATAAGAATATACCATAAAAAATTCTATTTTGGACTACACTTATTCTGGTGTGTGATAGAGTTTTAGTGAATAACCACAATTATCTTAGTCAATTCCCAATTGGGTATTATTTATCCGAATAATGATGAATATTCACCACTACTTCCAAATGTACTAGTGATCGCCAAGTAATTCACCATTAAGCCCTGATATTATTCTATAAAAAGTATACACAAACATAATGGATGGTGAATAATTATCATTTATCCTAGAAATAATAAAAAGAGAAAATAAAATTGAATACGATCGTATAAGATAATAAATATTATTTATAGAATTTGAAGACAACATCATAGAAGTGAGATAGATTTAATTTTAACAAATTTCTGAACTCAGTGATTTAAAAATATAAATCCTTCCCTCCCTAATAAAGTAATATTTTTTTCCCAAAATGGTAAGGGTAATTTAGAATAATGAGTAATATAAAGGCATTACAAAAATAATATGAAGAAAGAAGAGAAATTAAAGAACAATGTTTTTTTCTCCTCCAGAATCTGTCTGTCAGAATGATAGATTCATTTATTCCACTATATCATCGAATAAAGACAAGGTTCCATCTTATATGAGGTTAGTAATGGTGTTGTTCATCTATAATCGATGTTTCATGGAATTTTGAGCCTATTGGAATGTGTTATGGCCGAATTAGTAGACCTGGCGTTCTCTAGCCGCCAATCACTATTCTACCAACCGTACATTGACTGATAGAAAGACGGACTAAATGAAATAATATATCCCTAGAATTTAATGTTAATGTGACTCATATAGTTTTATTTCAAACCATTATAGAATCATCCAACTTGGTGATCGGTATCTGGTGATCTGCCTCATTGAATGAGGCAAGGACCATTCTCGCAGCCAGAATAAATGCTCACATTTAATCATTTTTTTGGATTGTTGGAGTTAGAATTGGGTCTTAATCTAGAAGAATAATTTATATCCCAAAAGTATCCCATCAATGAAAAAACGAATCATTTGAATTGGATAAAAATTGTTGGAGTTATTCTCGAAATACATTGCAATATAAAACTGTTAAATGTCTAAAATTAACCAATTTTTAAACATAAGATAAAAAGTCATCAAAAGTCATAAAATGAACCAAATAATATAAAATTGATAATTGTTAGGGATTAAATCCTTTAGAAACATATGTAGCAATAAACAAATATGAGCTCTGTAAGTTAAATAATAAAACAATGTGTATCATTCCTGACTCGAGAAAAAACATTGTACATGAAAATTGGCCTTATTGTGAAAATTTCATGACACTCCCATAGATATGATTAAGATAATTAAGATTATATTTTACAATCCATTTAGAAGGATTTTGTTTGATAATGAAATTGAATGACACATCTTAAACCTATGTTTTCTTCAATTGAAAATATTTTTTTAAGAATAAGACATCCTAAAAATGATTATATGGTTTTTCTAATATGATAATTGATGCTCACTCTTGGGTTATTGGTTTTAGGAAATACCATATTCTAAAATGTAATCCCTAGACCATAGAATCAGTTCCTTTGAAATAAATGGATGACATATTTATGTATTGAGTTGATTTGAAATCCATTGTTAAAGTTATATTTAGTGATTAATTACATTTTAAGGATGTTTATCATATTTATTTTTGAAATTATATTAATAGGGTTTCCTAAAATAGAAACCTATATATCAGGTGACAACCCATAAATAAATTATAGGCCATATGATTTAAACTAATGACCAAAGGATAATAATGGATTAATGCCTACCACTGAACAATGGGATTTCCTAGATTATTTTTTATTTTTATACATATAATAATTAGATGAATATTTATTAATGATGAAATAATACTGTAATTTTTTAGGTTTATAGAATATTGAATTATTGATATCAATTTAGGATTATTTTTATAGAAAAATAGTTAAACTGTTTACTCTTTTATAGAACTTATGATCTGTGAAATGATTATTTTAGTGCTTTGGGAATCAAGTTAATTTTTTGGATGTCCTTTTCTTAATGTTATTGATAAATTTAAAATTAATAAAAGAAAAAAAGAAGGAAAATTGAATATAAATATATCAAGAAATTATAAATTTTGATATTATTTGTTGGTAAAATAATTCCTCAACATCAGTAAGAGTATCTTAAAATGAAAATGTTATCCTAATACGTTATTATTTTTAACTAATTTTCATTTAAATATTCAAATATTTATGACATTGAGGTCCTGAAAATTCTATTTATCATTCATGTGATTATTGTTTATGACCATAGAAACCGCTTATAAATATGTATTCTTTTTGTACATGTATGTTCCGTAAAATTCACATTAATGTTATTCTACTTAGATATATTGTTATATGGAAATTCTTGTGACATTTTTCCATCTTATTCTCTATATTATAGAGGATGTTTTGTGATTACATCTTATAATGTTAAATTTAGACATTGGAAATTTCAAAAAATTCATTAGCAAGGTTGCGATAAAAATAAAAAGACACAATTTAATTATGATTGGGGTAATATAATGCACCCAAATTATAAAGTATAAATATTATATTCAATATTGTGTATGACAATAAACAACATGCATGTAAGGAAATATATTGTCCTGAGTTACTATAAATTATTTACTATTTTAAATCATTTAAATTTGTCATATATCGTGAAATTATCCCAATAACTAGTTAGCGTACATCACATGTAACAATGATTTTCATACTCTGATTTCTTTACACAGATCCCCTAGTTTTACCTAAAAAGAATATTTTATTAAAATATTATTACATAATATAATAATATATTACATTGATATTAAAATAGTAGTTATGAAAAAGACTCACTATCCTCTGAAAATCAATGGATTATAAAAATATAAAATGACTTCATTGGTTTCTAGTTTATTTGGAATGAATATAAAACCAATTGAATTTTTTATAGGGAACTTGTTTTATACCCACTAAACTGTTTTATCATATTAAATTAAATTAATTAAAAATTTAAATTTATATTAGTATAATATGTAAATTATATATTAGATAAAATATTACATAGATTTATATGATAGATTTATTAGGCCGAAAATAAGAATAAATCCAACATTACACATCTAAAATAAATATTTTTATAAATTCATTTTTCCTTCCATTTAATTGGGAACCTAATTTAAATAAAAAATTTCAAACTTTAATAAGTTTTATTTTACAAAATAGTCATCATATTGGAAATTATAATATTGAAATTATATTAGTTTGATGTTTTGGTATTTTAGTTTTCTGTTTTAATTTTTTTAATAACAATGAAAATTATTGAATTTTAATTCCAAATGATGTTTTGGTCTAATTTATTTATAAGTTAAAATAATATTTTAAATTTATTTTTATGTAATATTATAAAAATTAAATTAAAATTCGTACACTATTTTAATTTTAATCAATTTCACATTGAAATTGGATATTAAAACATAGTAATCTTTTGAATATTTATTCATTAATAAAACCCATTTGTGGCCAATTGTATGGGATTAAATTTCAATTAATTAATAAAACTACATTGATAATAGTTGAACATTTTTCTTCTATATTTGTAATTATTATAATTCTTAATTATAATATGTTACATATAGTTTTTGACGTAAAATAATGGGGAAGATGATTAAAAATTAATGCATATATTATGAGAAAATTATATTTATAAGGAACTAAACATTATTCATAAATATCAAAATAACTTATAATATTTTTAAAAATCCATTTTAGGTTCATTTTTAACCATATAATCCAATGGGCATACTTTTGACCATTATTAGAGCCAATGTACATGGTGACAATTTTGGTGTAATTCCCTTTTCATAAATTTACATGAGTTTCAATACTCCTCCACTATAAAAATTCAAGCAAACCTCTATTTTCCTCACACCACTCAAGCCACATTGAATTAAAAAATATCTTTTATGAAACCACCTTAAAATCTATTTACTCAGTCTAGATGCCACACCTTGAATATAACTCTATCAATGGAATCCTGTTTGTGCAATCCAAAAGAAGATGCTTGAATATGGTATAACACCCTTCATCAAGATCTTTTATTTAATTTTCATTATCCAACACCACAAATATTCTAATTCCATGGTCATTTAATAACAATATTATCCTAAATATTCTAAGATGATTTTATTCGAAGGGTTTAACCAACACTTACACCCACATCCAACTAATAGTTAACAAAGTGAAAATTCTTGTGTACGAAGAACTACCACCTCAGGAAATAATGTGGTTCATTTTTTTTCATTTACCACATTTCATAGTGGGGAATTATGATGGAAAATATGTTTATATGTGATATATATGATATTTATAATGTATTTATCAATCTCTAATTCTTATATTACAGAAAAAAATTATTCATTCCATTTAATGGAATATTATAACATCATTTTTAGATTTGTATAATAATGGAAATTAGACTATTTTTGATGGTTAATTGGTGATGGGACCCAATCAAAATTGACCCCGGATAAGAAAATCAACATAGAAAAACAATTTCTGACGAGATGTGGACAAGTCGCAAATAGATTCTATGACATTATTTTAAAAAAATAATTTACGATGGGGACCCCCATCGTAAAAGTGCTAGTCACTAATAATTTCGCTGATATTTTTTACAAAAAGTATTTGTGATGGGGAACCCCCATCACAAAAAGCCGCATTAAAAATATTCTAAAAAAATTGAATCAAATAAAATTATTATTAAAAATAATGTAACATTATAAATAATACTTAAATAATATGAAAACATTTAAACAATATTACTAATATAAAAAATATATATATTATAAAAATATTATTAATATTATTAATATTAATCTAATAATAATAATAATATAATAATAATTAAATAATAAAAAAATAAAACAATATTATTATTAATATTATAATTATAATAATATTAATGAAATTAATATTAATGAAATATTTATATTTATATTAGTAAAATAATAAAAAATTATAAAACAATATAAATATTCACAAAATTATATAAAAACATACTAAATAATAATAATAATATATTAAAGAAAATAATATATTAAAAATTTGAACATTAAATTTGAAAATAAATAATAATAAATAGTAAAATTTTAAATAATAGATAAAAAATGATATAAAAAATGAAAAATTAAATAAATAATAAAAAATTAAATATTCGCAATAATATAAAAACACACAATATTGAAATGTAAATATTTAATATTATAAAAAATTGAATTCAAATATTTTATCGTAAATAATATATATTCCTGAGGGAGGGGTCCTCGAAAGTAGATGGTGGAGATGGAGGATAGAACCACATCCATAAACCACGAGTAAGACATTGCATATAATCTATCCCCTCGTATTGTTGCTGCTTCCATTAACACATCTACTCATCTTGAAGCTACTATCGGTGGAGCTCTTCCTGTTAGTAAAGATTTCATTATCGCATCTCATGTTGCTTCAATCAACACATCTCCTCCTACCCCTATTCATACTCTCTATAAGAACATTCTTAGATTACAACAACTCCTGATATTATGTAGCTACGGGTGATGACTCTCTATGTGGTTTTCTAGAGGTGGATGATGACACCACATCAGTACCATAATAACTCTCTTTCGTCAATAGAGAATTGATACCAATAAATCATTATTCCTTGCAGGCATTCTAGGTCGCCTACATTAATTTTCCCTTATCAAATTTGTGGGCACTAGTTTGATCCTTGTTCACAACCTTACTCTCTATTTGTTTCTGAGACACAGTGACCTCATATAACTAATTTAATATAAATTAAAAATTGAAATAGATATAATATATTTTTAATTAATTTTACGACTAAAAAAGATATAATGTTATCCACAATCTGAAGTTGGTGATCACTATAATATTTCAATTGAACAGATCATTGTATATCATCCAATAAATGTCTATCTCTATAAAATTGTACCATTCAACTGCATATTTTAATATATATCAAAACGTTACATTTAATGTTGTATAAATTATTTATAAAAAATTACTTACCATATTTTCCATGTCTGTACTAAATGTATGCATACAGGCTCAATGTATCACCTCATGTGTCCCCCAATTTTTTTTCTACCTACCCATAATCTTCTATAAAACATCTACACAACCAATGTGAATATAATCCGTCCCCAACCTAATAAGAAATGTCATCAGGTCGATCGGAGCGATAAAAGTCGTCAAACTATATCACTCAATATTTCATCAATGTTTTCTATTTCAAATTGTTGAAAAACTAATATCAACACACACAAATAAACTCCTTTCCTTCCTTCATAAAAGTTCCATGAATCCTATCCTTTATTGGATACCAATAACAATATAAATAAAATATAATATCATGTTAATAATTAAATAAATTCCAAAATAAATATTAGTTAGATATTTATCTTCCAATGATAGAACATATTGTGAAAAACATCAATGGGAATCTCATCCCAGATGACCCATGTTTCAGGAAAATAAATGCACAATATAGCACTCCCTTTTTAAATAGTTATATGTTAAATGTTGAAAAAAAGACCAAATAGTCAAAAAATGAGTATAAATTAATGATAACTAACTAAAATTTATTTTTAAACATACCTGTACTTTCATTTATGAAGCCAATATGTGTATGTCACATATATATAGGTTTACGAATCATCAATCAAGCTAGATTAGGCCCCATCAGTGCCCTCCCTGAATCACCAGTAGTCTGAGTGTCCTATGATCTAAAATCCTACTCGTCCAAAAGGTTGATCACACTCCTAGAATAGAAAAAACAGACTATGGTCCATTTTAATCCCAAAATGACTTTCATTAGAAAATAGATTAAAAAAATATTATATATAAATAAATATTATATATTATTATAACAAAAATTTATCAGTTTCAGTATTTTGGTGCATCCTTATCATCATATCTGACACTGTCAATAACATCATATTCCCCCTCAGTGTCATTAATTTACAATTGTGTTTTAGTTTTATCATATCTTGTCATTTCATATTCTTTTGTATCATCATTAGCATATTCATCAAATTATACCCTAAATTATGGGTTGTCATAATCTATATTCATGTCTCCTTATAAAAAATATGGATTTGGAGTCATCTCCAGAAAGATTTAAACTCTGTTCATTTCTGATGAAAAACATTCACATTGTGTATATTGATTATCCTATGATTTACTTTTATTATATATCACTAATCACTGAATTCTTTTTAAGGGTAACAGTAATTTTCATATTAAATTTGATGTTCTTGATGGTCGAATAGAATTGGTTCATTTACTTCAAGATGTCTTTTATATTTAATTTCAATAATTCCATGGGGTGGAAGAACATTCAAGCCCCTCTTAGTATCCAACAACTGATATTTAGACATCTTTAGGTAATTCTGTTCTAGATAACAAAATTCAATAATTTCTCCCAGCATGTCCTAAATGTCAAATTTAGTTCCTCTATTATGAGATCATTTCGAGCACAATCCATTATTCATTATTTTTTTTGATTCTCCATATGTATTCATATGAAATTGAAAACTAATCACAATATAGCCATTATAATATTTAACTATTTTGGATCTTGGGATAATCGAGACACACAATTGATTATCAATTTTATTATCATGTTGAGATAACTGAAATGAAATTTAAAATCACTTTTTTATAAATTTATAATAATTTATATTATTTTGTATTTATTAATATTATTTACTTAAAAAATTTAATAATCTATACTGATTTATAATAATTTACACTAATTACATCTATTTATTATTAATTATAGAAAATATATATTAATTTCAGCTAATTATGAGAGGAACAATTTTCAGCGGATTGGTGGTAGCTCTTTTCCCCGAAGGATCATCTCCTTGAAACGTTCTCTGACAGAAATAAATATGAAAAAACTTTTTCGACATATGAAAATCCATTTTCGTAAGAAAAAAAAGAGTATAGTTGGCCTCGCCAGGCTATTCTCCTTTCTCGTGTATAAAAAATTGGATATTAGTACTTTAGAGAAGATTTTTCATAGAGATTTTATTGGATGAAATTAGCAATTAAATTAGTTGGCTGTAGAACGAGATTCTTTTTCCAGAAATATCATCTCCTTGCAACTTTCTCTCACTGAAATATGTATAAAAAACCTTCTCTGATATATGCGTATCAATTCTCATGAATTTTTAAATTGATATATGTACGTTGTAGTAGATTTTTCAGAGTGGTTTTAGTGATTGAAGAATGCAAGTAGATTAAATGTAGACCAAAAGGAATGCCACCAATCTGTTAAAAATTGTTCCAATTTATTATGAATTTATTACAAATTAATCATAATTTTTTGGAATTATTAATTATTAATTTTAATTATTTCAGATTACTCTTTATTATTCATAAATATACAAAATTATTCATAATTATTACTAAATATTTCTAATTAGTCGTAAATATTTCTAATTAATAATAATTATTTCTATTTCTTCCGAATTATTTCTAATTAATGCTATAAATTTATAATTAATCATAAATATTTATCTTTATTCCAAATTATTCCTAATTTTTCCTAATTTTTCCTATTTTATCATAATTATTCCAAATTTTTTCAATTTTTTTCAAATTATTATTCATTATTTTTAATTATTACTAATTATTCTTAATTACTAAAAATTCTTCACAATTAATAATAATTATTCCTAATTATTACTAAACAATACAAATTATTACAAATTATTCACAATTGTAAAAAATTATTCTAATTATTACTATACAATTATAATTGTTACTAATAAATCTAAATTATTACTAATCAATCCAAATTATTACGAATCAATCCTATTATTACTAATCAATCCTATTTAATAATACTCAATTCAAATTATTACTAATCAATTCTATTTGTTACAAATCAATCCTAGTTAATACTAATCAAACCTAATTATTCCAAATAAATCATAATTATTATTAATCAATCCTTATTATTCATTTTCTATTATAATTATTCATAATCAATCCTCTTAATCACTAATCAATATTAATTATTACTAATAAATCAATATTATTAGAAACAAGTCATAATTATTACTAATTATTTATAATTATTAATATTTATTAATATTTATTCATAATTATTCCTAATTATAACTATTTAATACATTTATTACACTTTATTATTAATTATTATTACAAATTACTAATTATAACTAATTATTACTATTTGTTACTATTTATTACTATTTATGAATATTTATTAATAATTACTCCTGATTATTAATAATTAATTCTCATTATTACTAATTAAAAATAATTATTACTAAATAACCCCAATTATTACTAATTAATCATTTTTATTACTAGTTAATCTTAATTATTACTAATTATTTAATTATATTACTAATTAATCCTAATTATTAGTAATAAATTATAATTATTACTAATTAATCATACTAATTAATAATTATTAATAATTATTACTAATTATTAATAATTATTTCAAATTATTACAAATTATTACAAATTATTTCTAATTATTCATTGTTATAATTGTTTATTATTATTTATTACTATTTATTTCTATTTAAAACTGGTTAATACTTATTGTTATAAATTAGTAGTATTTCTTACTAAATATTACTTTTTATTTGTAATTATTAATAATTATTAATAATTAATCCTAATTAATCCTTATTATTACTAATATATCTTAATTGTCACCAATAAATCCTATTTATTTCAAATTATTCCTAAATATTACTAATTAATTATAATTTTTACAAATTTTTACTAATTATTATTATTTATTTTTATTTATTTTTATTTATAAATAATTGTTACTAATTATTACAATTTATTACTATTTATTACTATATATTTCTAATTATCCGATATTATTATTAATTAATCACATTTTTTACTAATTATATCTATTTATTCCATATGATTCATATTTATTTTGAATTATTACTATTTATTACCAATTATAACAAATTATGGCTAATTATTTTTAATTTTCACTAATTATTTAAAATTATTACTAATTTCTTTTTATTTATTCTAATTTATAAATATTAACAACTTATTAACCCTAATGTTTACTAACTATTGATAATTATTACTAATGATGACAAATTATTAATGATTATTAATAATTTTTATAACGCCCTGAACCTAGTTTCGTGGAGTTGGTGCATTATTACAAAAATGACATGATCAAAAAAGATCAAATCACGAAAGACATATCATTTTATTAGCATTGTAAGTGCTAGATACATACATAGGTTTTAAATTACATTATGAAATGAAAAACCACAACATCATGTCTCCTTTAAAGACACTCATATCCCATCGCCTATCCCTCCAGGTCAGTCCTAATATACTTCTGCACATCCTGAAAAAAAACATAAGAAAGGGTGAGCTCAGATACTCCATAAAGATAACAATATACGAGAAACTATCATAAATAAGTATATTAATTTAAGGAAATGAATCATAATAATACACAAGCCTTTTAGACATAATCTATTGACTAATATGGCAATGATAAATAAACTAATTCCATTTACATATTCACCGGGACATTCTACCTGTAGAATAATCACATTTAATATCAATAATTAATTTCATAATGATGGAATGCATAAATCTTGATATCATAACGACATAGTCAAGGCTTCGTTCCTAGACTAAAAATATAATTTTATCAAGGTCTTTTTCCAAGACACTAGTTTTCCTCATGAGATCTACTCATGCTTCGAGGAGGAATAATAGGTTCCACCTGTCACTTACTAAGTCCATTGCATTTCTCATTTGAAAACGATTAAACATAACTAAAAATTCGTATTAAAACTATCATACAAAATGTTAATACTTTTACCATAAACCATGAATGGTATAAAAATAACACATCAATTATAAAAAAATAAAAAAACCTTCAATAAAATATGTAATATTGTATCATAATAAATCATCTTCAAGAAAGTGTAAAATCCATCAAGGGATGTTGACATCGTTGAAATCAAATTTATTTGTGATAAATATGTATTTCAATTTCTAAATAATTTAAATGTCACATAATTATAAAAGATATCATTTATTTTTAATGTATTGTTATAAGCTTTTAAGGGAAATATTTAAATGTGTTATAAGATTTGAAAATAGCCTCACGCAAAGTATAAGTTAAAAAAACATTCGTACCCAAATTTTTTCAAAATGTCATAAAGAACATTGTTTGGAAAATGACATAATGATTCTATTCAAAACATTTTATAAAAAGTCAAAAAAGGTTATAAATAACATTAACAGATATTCTAGGAAATAATAATGTTTTTTGAAAAAAAATATTAAGAAACATGTATGAGGATGATACAGGATTCCTAGTTGTTGCTAACTTGTAGAGAACCTTGGATAATAAAGAGATTGTAAAATTATCCATTACCTAAAGCATTAGAAGAATTCTTTTTAAAATAGTTTAATGAAAAATGGGCAAAGATAAAAAATAAGTCCCAATAGATACTTATTGGTAAACAATCTCAGATAATAATGATATTGACGAAATAACCTTTACCATGTACTTTTTCTTAGTAAAGGGTATGTTAACTTCCTCTTCTCCAGGTGCTTCCTTTTCAATTTGGTCAAAAGGGCTCCATAGGATGGATTTATAATAAAATTAAGGCATCTAGGTTTATCTGAGTTTATATTGGATGATATTTGAATAGGGGTTGGCCGAACCAAATGGATTTCGAGGTGTGATTTTGAACGAAGGAGAAGTACCCTTTTATAAGAGAGGTGAAGGTTATTTTAGGAAAATTTTAAAATATTTTTTTATTATAAAATAATTTTCACTATATAATGGGTGAAAATGGATTTAATTTAAGGATAAGGATAAGATGGTTCAAAAATACTCCCATCCAATAGGTTTTAGACAATATTAGGTCACCATAATAACATAATCATTTTATTTAAGACAATGTTAAATAGTTTATCTTACAAAATGTCTTCTTGAATTTTTATATTACATGGTAAATAAACATACTATAAAATTCCAAAATAACCTCATGTGGTTCATTAATTTCATATCTATAATTATATAAGTCATTTGGAAAAACATTATATTTTAATGAATATTATATTATTTAATAATATAGAATTTGTTTTAAAGACTCATTTATGTCAATTTTGAAACAATTTAGTATTTAGATTTTGTGAAAGTCAAAAAAATAATTACTTCTAGAAAATACATTAAATAATTCTTAATATGACATATTAAACTATGAAATTTGTGGAATGCATAAAAATTCTCAATTTACATTTATTTTGATATTTATATTATCAATTATTTTAATCTTTCATTAATAATGTAATTATTGCATCATCAATGTGTCATAAATAAATATAAATATTTAATGTCTCAAAATTATATATAAAATACCGTGATGTAGTAAATAATTTTATATTTCTAATAAATATTTATAGTTGAATTTATCTAATATATATCTGTTTATTAAAAATGGATTATTCATTAAAATTTGAATTTAACAATTTTAATATTTTTTTAAATAAAATAATAAAAAATTACCTACTATAATTCAGGTATATAAAAAAGGATCATATTTTATTCTTATGTTTGATTATGGTCGAAATACACCTATACATTAGAATTATGAAATGTGTTAGTGTAATTATAATATAATTTTAACATTTAATTACCCAATTTACTTTTAAGTACGGTAAATAAAATTCAAAGTAAATATTCACAAAAAATTATTGTGAATCTATTGATCCACATTTTATATACTGATGAATAAAATTTCTCTCATATTTTTGAAATTCAATTCACAGATTGGGTAAAATTATGTTCTATGCAAATATTCAAATTTGCAGAGGTGGGTAGAAGATATTAAAAGATTCAATTAAATTTTATATATCTAATATTACTATATATTGACTCCAATTAAATATATTGAACTATTATATTTATTATGTATATATTTTTAATTTATAATAAATTTAATAAATAATAATAATTTTATTAAATAAAAAGTTTGTTTTTATGTACTATACAGTATTTTTCATTATTCATAAAAATTTGAATGTTTTTAGAAAAATAGAAAAAATTCACGCTATTATAATTTTGATATTTTGAATCAAAAAATGCAGACTATTTTACAAAATTCATTTTTAGGAGTTTCTAATATTAATTTTATTATTTATTACAAAAGGACATAAAAATTAATTCTTTTAAGAAAAGTGTTTTTTAATTATATAAATATTTTAACAAAACATATGGATTTCAATATAAATATGTTATATTTATATAAAAACATTATAAATAACAATAAAATTTTATTTTTCACTATTCATAATGAAAAATATAATTGATAAATTGATATAACATTTATATAATTATTATACAAATAACTTTTTTCGCAGAAACTCAAGATTGCGTATAACGCTATCCAAGTCGATGATGCAAGAAGTATAAGCTATATAATTTCATTAATGATATAACGTACTCTGATATCTTGGGTGTTACATTCTACCCTCCTTCAATAAATTCCCTCCCCATTATATGAAATTGTTATTTGAAAATAAAACGATACAAATAAAAAATACCCTTGTGGAAAAACCACATCAGAAATAGGGTTAATAAAACATATTATTAATTAGAGGGAATGTGAAATTAAAATGTCACACCAAATAATTATTTCTAATATGGAAAATTGGTTGAAATTCAAAACACATAATTTTTGGAAAAACATTAAAATTTAAATGGAGTGATTTGGGTCATCAATCACAATCAAGTGAACAGTAAATAGAAAATTGACAGTCTCCAAGACAAAAATTTATTATGACTTCAAATATCACTGTTTAATAAAAACATAATTATTAGGATAACACATTTTTTGTTTTATTAATCTTTCAATAAATATTAATAATAAATTTCATCATAGAATAAGAATAAAAATATTTGACATGTAGATTTCTATCCTTTAACTAATTTCTAGCACAAAATAATTTTTCACTTAAAAAGATTATAAAACTCATTAATATATTATTTATCAAAATAATATAGGGTTTTAAAAAAATGAATTAATAATTCAACTATAAGATCAATTAAAAAACTACATTATAAAATCCCAGACATCACAAAGTCTAGTTGTAGGTGATTCACCGTTGTCTCCCTTCGGTTGCAGATTCTAGTCTCGTGACCTTTACAAATGTGACAGGTTGTTTCTTGACATTAGGATTTTCCTTTTAATACAAAATTAAAATATAATATTAATAAATGTTTTGACCATAAAAAATAGAATCCAATTTACAACTTAATTCATTCCAAACATTAGCTTTATCCCAAATACTTGTGTCCAAAGTCATAGTAAAAACATTTATACGGAAGGTCAACATAACATAATGAAAATCTCTTTTTTCCACATAATAAATTTTGAGTACCTTCATCATGTATTGTAGTAAAACATGGAAACACTCTGAATTGACATAAAAATTTATTTATTAGAATCATGCCCCCTTCATCATAATATAATATTATATATATTCTCAATATCCAATAATTTTGAATACTCCAACAATTAAAGAATAAAAAAATTGTTAATCAGTTCCAAGGTATTCAAAAATATCAAATATAATTTATCCAAATCGTCCATTTATTTATCCAAAATCAGTACCTCAGTATCATTACCATATTAAGGCTCATATATCCATTAACCATGTATTTTACAAAACGTTTACCTTGCTGTTGAGTCACTTTTCTTTGTACCATATAACCTCAAATCCTCAATGAAATAGTATTGCAGTACAATCCTTTTTATTTACATAATTAACATAACTATTACATCATTGATAAAACACCCAAATTACATAAATCACTAATAAAAAAATAAGAACACTAATTATTTCTCTTCATCTACGGTAGTATCATAACATGATCATTATCCAACTGCATAATTTGGGATACACTCTGATGATTGAGAAATATATTCATATAGTGTCCCAACACCATATAGATTAAGCATTTTACATATGAAACCATTTTCTTATTATTGAAATAATGTACATGATTTCCTTTTTCTCCACACTAAATATAACAAACTTCGATTCCCTTCAAAAATTTACCAAGGTGATTATTTCCATAGATATCACATATGGGAAAATCTATCTTTCCCTTCTTCACTTTTACATTCTTTATCTCTACCATCCTTTTCTTATCTGGATTCCATTAAAAACCATAGGTCTTAGAGAATTCATTACTTATCTTATTAATATATAATATAATTTCATTATATGATGAGATTACATGGGAGACTATTTCTCTAGTAAATTATATCTTAATACCCTAAATGATTGGATACTTCTTACACGTTGGATCATGCATATTTATGGAGTCCCCATTCCTTTTACTAGGAACCATTTCTAAACAATGGAATACACTATTTTATTTTATGAATTTCAATGAATAATTCTAAACATATTAAATACCTACAATATATTGACTAGTTTATTCATACAAAACATAATCAGAATTTTTTTTATATGAGGATGTATTTACTTATACATCCTTAATAATGTTTTGTAAAGAAAATGTAAATTATCCTAATCATATCCCCTGGTAGTTTCAATACCAAGAGTGCAACAAGACCCGTTTTTATGTACCGGGATACCATGGGTTAATCCTGAAATTACTTTTCGTAGTTTTCACTCCTAGTTATATCTTTGACAAAGCCACCTTTACCTATTTGTATCCATAAAAGGATGTATTTTCTTGGAAAAACCACATAATATTTACACTACCAAAATTTTTGGATCTTCTTTTATAGTGATCCTCAATGTCTATCTTCGGGTAATTTTCTATAATCAGATTTTATCTAAATCGAGTTTTAATGGTTGGTATTTAACTTTTTCAGATACCAATAGTAATTCTATGACCCTAGTTACCCAGAGTCGGTGCATTATTACCTAACATTTTCATAATCACAAGTGATCAAATCCCGAAATAATGATCAGTTTAGTTTCGTTGGAAGTACAAGATACATAGGTAAGTTTTACATTACATTATGAAATTAATAAAAAACAACATTGTTATCCTTTGAAAAATCTCATATCTCTTTGCTTATCCCTGCAGGTCAATCATAATATACTTCATTCACATCATAGAAAAAAGAAAACATAATAAAGGGGTGATCTCAAATGCTTATAAAGGATAAAAATATATCAGAAACTATCATAAATAAACATAAACATTGAAGGCCATGTATAAGACAAAAACACAAGATGTTTAAATATAAACATCATCATAATATAGAAATGTCAAATCAAACAATTCCATTTAATTATTCACATGGACATTCTACTAGTAGAATTATCAAATTTAATATCAATTGTTATTTTCATAATGATTGAATGCATAATGCCAGACATCATGACCACATAGTTAAGGCCTCATTACATGACTAAAAAAAGATTTTTGTAAAGGACTTGTGACATGAAACAAGTTTGTATCATGAGACAAACTAATTCAACAAGAGATATAGCCGGCTCCACATATGGCATAATTTTTCCAATGCATTCACCATATGAAAAGGTTGAAACATAAAAAAAACATTCTTATTAAAACTACAATACAAAATTGAAATTCTTTAACCATAAAACATGAATGGAATAAAAATAAAACATATATTGCCAAACATATTAGAAAAACTTCAATACAATAAGGATGATTGTATCATATTAAATCTACTTTTACCAAATGTAAAATCTACCAATGGATGCTGATATTGAAGAAATCAAAAATATTTGAGGGAAATATCTATTTCTATTTAGAAATAAATTAAAAGTCACATAATTATATAATAATAATTTTATTTTGAAGATATTCTTATTATATATTCTACAGGATGGTTTGAAGGTGTTATAACGGTGGAAAATAGTTGCACCCTCTATATAACATAAAAACACATTCATACATAAATTTGTTGAAATGGTCATAAAGTATCTTTTTTGTTAAACAAAGGAAATATTCTTTTCAAAACATTTTATTCAATGTAAAACAATGTTATAAATGACATCAAACCATATTCTCGAAAATATTGAAAATTATTTGAAATACATGTTTATGAAACACAGATTTGGGTGATAAATAATTCCCAGTAGATGATTACATATAAACAACCTCAAATAATAAAGCAATTGTAAAATTAACCGTTACATAAAACATTCAATGATTTGTTTTTTAAATATTTTAATTAAACATGGATATAGTTGATAAATATATCCCAGTAGATATTTATATTTAATCAATCTCAGATAATAATTAGATTAAGTAAATAACCCTTAGCATGTACATTTCCTTAGTCGAGGGTGTATTAACCTTCTCTTCTTCAGGTGTTTCCCATTAAATATGATAAAAATGGATCCTTAGGTTGTCTTTATGATCAAAGTAAATCCTCTGGGATGATGTTAGGGTAGATTGGGAAGATATTTTAGTAGAGTTTGGATGACACAAATGGATTTGGTTGTTTGATTTTGGGAGAATGAGATATACCCTTTTACAAGAGAGGGGAGGGTTACTTTGGAAAATGCTTGATATATTAATTTATTATAAAACCATTTCCGGTTTTTAATGGGTCCAAATGTATTTTTTTCGAATCTAAGGTTGTAATGGGTAAGAATCCTCTCAACCAAGAGGTTTTAGACAATTTTAGGTTAGATTATTAACCTTATCATTTAAATTTTATTTTTACTTATGTAGTCTAACTTTTACAATGTCTTCTTGTATTTTTAGATTATATGGTTAATAAATATACTATAAAATTCCAAGATAACCAAATGTTGTTTTTAATGAAATCTCTATCATTATATAAGTCCTTTTTCTGTACTTTAAATTTTAAAAAATATTATATCATTTAATAATATAGTATTTGTTTTAAAACTCATTTATGTCAATTTTGATAATATTTAGTATTTAATTTTTTTGAAAGTAAAAAAACACGATTACATAGAAAAAAGTACATTAAATCAATCATAAAATGTCATATTAACATTAAGAATTAGTGTAATTCATCAAAAGTCCCAATTTATATTTATATAGATATTTATATTACCAATTATTTCAATGTTTCATTATTAAGGTAATTAATGCATCATCATTGTGTCAGAAATAAATTTAATTATTTAATGTCTAAAAATTCGAAATAAAAACCCATGATGTTGAAAATATTTTAATATATTAAATGAATAGTTATTTTTGAATTTATCTTATGTATATCCCTATATTAAAAATGGTTTATTTATCAAAATGTGAATTTAACACTTTTAACTCTTCATTAAATAAAATAATAATAAATGTCCTAATGTAGTTAATGTGGATTAAAAGGTTCATATTTTATTCATAAGGACGATTTTGGTCTAAGTAAACATATCCAATAGAATAAGTACATGTGTTTGAGTAATTATAATATAATATTTACCTTTAATTAAATTTTTTTCTTTTAAGAGTGGTGAATAAAATTTAAAAGTTACTATTCACAAAATATTATTTTCATCTTATTGAACCACATTATACTTACAGATATAAATTTTGTCTCTCGGAATTTTTAAATTCAATTCATTGAGCCGTAAAATTACGTTTTATGCAAATTTTTATATGTGCCTAAAAGGTGGGTAAAAGATGTTAAAAGATTCAATAAAATTGTATATATTTAATCTTATTATAAAATGACTCCAATGAATTACATTATACTAGAATATTTATTATTTATATATTTTTAATTTATAAATAATTTAAATCAAAATAATTAATATTTAAATAAAAAAGGCGGTTTTTGTACTATGAAGTATTTTTCACTATTCATAAAAAAATGATTGTTTTCCGAAAAATACCAAAAAATCTCCATAAGATAATTTTGATATTCCAAATAAAAAAATGAATTAATTTTACCAATTTTAAATTTTATGAGTGACTAATATTAATTTTATTATTGATCAAAATAGGATGTAAAAAGTATTTCTTTTAAGAATTTTTTTTTAAAATATATAACTATTTTCACAAAACATATTCATATAATTGTGAATATGTTTTATTTATGTGAAAAAATTATAAATAACAATAAAATTATATTTTTTATGATTCATATCACAATATTTAATTGATAAAATAATTTATCATTCAAATATTTATAATACTGATGTATTGTTTCGCAGAAATGTTTTTTGCATATAATGCCATCCAAGTCGGTTTTTCATGTAGTATAAGATTTTTAAATAATTTAAATATAAAAGGTACTATGAATTAATTGGTTGTATCAATTTTTACTAACTAATACCAACGACTACTATTTAATAATTTTTAATATAACTGTTAATTAATAATATTAATTCTAGTAACTTGTATTCATTAAAACATTAAATCAATGTAAAATTATCTAATTAAAATATAAGTTAATTGGAGGTAATTAATAATCAATATAACTAATATAAAATAAATTGAATTAAAAAATGTTAAAATAGATAAATACCTTAAAAATAAATCTTTCAAATGATTTAACCGATGAATATTGCATTGATTTAAAAATTGAATTAGAAAAATACTGACAGAGAAAATGTGTGTAGATAGGGAAAGTAGATAAAATAAAGGAGTGGAAAGAGAGGAAAAATGGATTGGGGTATATTCCGGTCCGATTAGTGGCCACGTGATTCTTCGGAATGGGGACCATTGAAAATACCCCTCCCTTGTTTGGAACGTAACTCGCACCTTAATTATTATGACCGGTAGAATCTCCCCATAGAAAATAACCAACTATTTTTTTGGGGAAGAGTATCCCATCACAAATATTCACTCCTTGAAGACTTTTTATGATGAAACCCTTCCCCATCGCAAATACCCATTTTTTCTGTATTGGTGGACTATCAATTAATCAAAGGGATGTGATTATTTCACGATATAAATCAAATGTATAATGGATGGTTTTAATAAAACCATGTAATAGATAAAAAATAAATATTATACTAAAATTAATATATATATATATATATCATTCGTTAAATACAATAATGAAATAAATTTAGCGATCATGCGTACGTAAGTCTTACTATGTCCACGAACAATGCAGTTTATATCTTATCTCCAAACATTGTAGATTATTATAAATTCAAATATATAGATTTTATATGATAATTATGATATTTTATACATTTTATTGGTTACTAAATCATGATCTAATTAATAGAAAAATCAAGTAACAAGACAACAAATACTCAGCAAACATAATGATTATCGTGTGAAATGATGTAAACAATGAAAGACTGTTAGAAAAAGTGTAATACATTTTTTTGATATGTTAATAAATGATATAATGAATATTATTTGTGTTCTTGAACAACGATGTGAAATTTTTAAAACCAATATACCTATATTTAATGGACATTCACCCAAAAGAAAACAGAAGGTATGGGAATTTTTTCTCACCTTTATTTCTATGAGGCATAAACTGTTTTCACCTCTTACTTGTTTGGCTAGTGTATCTATGACCCTTTTTGATATAAAATATCTTGAATTATTTAATATTCACTGTATATATGACTTTCATTTAAGGATATTATCTCATGAGTGTTATGATTCAAATGTTTCTATGTGGTATGGGTCACTTTGGAATGTTTAAATATTATTTTCCTCCACAATAATTTTAAGGATCCTTCATTTTTATCCAATTCATTGAAGAATATGTTATGGTTAGGAACATATTTTATTATATAAGGTTTATGTACTACCAATTTAACACTTAATATCATGATTCATAAATTATTCCTAATATTTTGAGTTTTAATTTGAAATATTTAGCATAAGTGGATTTAAACATAATGATACCAAAGTGGAAAATTATTTAATGACCCAATATCATATAATTCTGTTATATAACGTTCTTGTTGTTCTAAATAATCTAGGATCATGTATGTAATCTCATTTATTATATATTTTTCATATTTTAGGATTTTTTATGTGGATTTACATTTTACACAAATTATCTATTCATTGATTGATATTCACATATATAATATGGTATTTTCAACGGTTTATATCACAATATCATTCTTTTCTGTATATTTTAACCTTGAATTTCCATCAGAAGAAATTAGTTGATCCTTCTCTAAAAAAATCTTCATTTTTATTCTCTTTTGGTTATCTAGGACCTTTTTCATGTAATAGTACCATTTTCCACTATTTGGTACTTAAAATGTTTCAGAAAATATTTTCATCAAAACACAATTTCATTTCTATCTTTAGAGATATAGAATAATTTATTCTAAAAACCATGTTTTATAAATAAGTTTAAAAAAAATTTAACCATTTCAAAACAACATATAAAATAACTTGTTATCTTTAATCCTTTTATCGATGTTTTCAAAGTAATCCTCTTGCGCTTTCTTAATAAAGATTTTTTATAACCTGTGTATGATGAAATATATATTATTATTTTTACCTCGTATGTCATGTATGAATTTATAGTCATAATTTATTCAAATCATCATTTTATAATTTAAAAGGAAAACTTCAGATTTTTCTTTGGGAAATTTAAATTTCATTGATATTATTAAATTTTTTTATCAAAATTAAAATTAAAATTTCTTCATGAATTTTTAAAATAGATTTATTTATATTATTTTCATTTATTAATGAAAACAACACATTATTTTACACTACATGGGAGATGTTTCATTAATATTATCCTTATTAATCCTCTTGATGATTTATAATAGATTTGAAGAAGTATTTTATTCACATTCACATCCATGATTCTTTTTGTTCTCCCCTTGAAATATTCAATTTCTTATGAACACTAGACATTTTATATTAAAAAAAATTCAAAATCATTTATAATTTATATGATTATTCCAAAAACCATATGTAATTTTTTCATACAATGTTAACATGGATAGTTCATTGTTTATATTTTGAATTATTGATCAATATATATTTTTTATGTCACAGGTTTATTTGATAAATAATTTTATTTATTAATAAAATTTATTATTCAATATGGGGAATTATTTGGATTACAGTGAAGGGTGTTGCCCAAACTTTATATAATCCCTCAACGAATTGACAGGTTCCCAGGAGACAAATTAGATGCCAAATATAAATTGGTTTCTACCAATAGTTTTAAACAATCTTTAGAAATTTATGGATGGTATAAGTTTTCATGTACCATAGAAAATACATAAAATAATTAAGAATTTCCTTAATTTTGAATCAGTCAAAATATATCCATTTGACATTTCATCAACATATAAATGGATACATTTTATTTTTATTTTGTATTAATATTCAATGTGTTGTCAGTTATATTACATGTCTATATTGTTTATCCTTTAATTTTATTAATTATATGGAATGCGTGTATATTTTATTACCTTTATAAAATAAATATTCTCATTGATTCATTATTTATTCTACTATAATTTACCCTTATAATGAATTTGAGCTGACCATTATTATTTTCCCATTCCCCATGATTTCATGTTGGGTACTATGAATGGCAGTAAGTGATATAAAAGACGGAACAATGTTATTATCCATGAAATAAAAAAATTTATGATGTAATTAGTGTTTTAATTTGTAATGTAAGACTCATTTCTATATCAGTTTTACCATGAATAGTAAAAATTAAATTCTATTGGTACATTATTTACATGAATCATGTTTAATGTAATGGTATCATGTAACTAACTATGAGACGCCTTAGGTCAACTGTCTACAATTTCTATCAAGGAATGTTTAGAAGAAAATATGGTAATAATATTTGAAAAACATTGATTAGAGAATATATCCATAATGATGAATTTGATGATATGTATAGAAGAAAATTATTATGGTTTTATATATATATATTATATATCTTTCCAAGAAATACACCCCTTGTCGAGGTACTACATGTGGACGTGGTTATAGATCATATTTACACAGCGTTAACAACTATGATATTTTGCATCATGCCTAACTCAAGCATAACCCGGTATACGACAAAGGCACTTACTACACACCTAGTTTTACACTACAAGAGGATAATTTATGGATAATCACGTTCAATTTAATGAATTATTATGAATTATATTAATGTATAATGAAATTTATGGACATAAGCCAAACCTAAGGTGTCATGGATTGAAAATAATGATATATGATTTAGACACCCTAAATATTATTATATGTTTTCTCGAATATGATAATTTATGATCACACTATTGTGTTTGGTTATAGTAAATTCCCTATTCTAAAATATAAATTATAAGCCAGCGAAGAAAATATGTGGAAATAAATGGATTTAGTATTAATGTATTGAGGTTTTTTGAAATTTTTTTGTTAAAATAATATTTAGTGATTAATCTTATTTTAAGGATGTCGTTAATTTTTTTTAAATTATATTAATATTGTTATCGAAAATGAAAATGAATTTTTTGGATGACAATACATCATCTCCCGAAATTTCATGTGGCTAGTACCCATTAATGAAGGTTGTTATGGGATTCAATCCTACCACTAGCATATGAGATGTCTTTCATATGTTGTTATTATTGTAAGAAAAACAATTTGATAAATAAATATTAGTGATGATCTATTAGTGTTAATTTTTAGATTTAAAAATTAATATAATAACCATATTGGATTCGGATAATAGTTAGAGATGAATTTTTATACTTTTTACTCTTTCATAGGAATTATAATCTGATAAAAGTTTATTTTAGTGCATAAGGAATCAAGTTCATTTTTTGCTATCCATTTCATAAAGAAATGGATAGACTGGATATTGATCAAAGCACACATGAATGATGAAAATGTTATCGAAATATATCATGTAAATATAATTACATATATACACGGTTAATAAAATAATTTCTTAACATATGGAAGAGTATCTAATTTTTTTCCCTAATACCTTAATTTTTGTTGATCTGATGGTCATTTAAATCATCAAATATTTATGAATTTGTGTCCCTAAAAATTCCAATGATCATTCAATTATTTTTGATTGAGGACCCCAATAACACCACATATATATTAATGCTTTTCCACTATGTATATATATAGTTTTAAATAATGTTATAATATTTATTTACATAGATATACATTATTTCATTTGACCTTTGTACTTCCCATTATCAATTTTCAAGATGATTTTTTATGAAACCTTTTCTGAAAATGGGATTTAAACATAGGATACATCTAAGTATTCAATACCATTGTAGAGTTTAAATTTTGGGGAGGCTATTTAATTAATGTGGGGAGAATGTGACACCAAAAAATTATAATGTATTAACATTTTATTAAATAGTTTTTATAGAACCCAATAATAATTGTGTATGGGATTATTATATGATGAAAATTTGGATGGTTAGTGACAGGTGGGGCCCAACTATTATATATCCCCACGATACATCAACAATTTTTCTTGAGAAAAATAAGTTTCACAAATTAAATATGTTTCAACATGTATTTTTAAACTATATTTTGAAAGGTATTGATGGTTTAGGTTTTCATATGCCTTAGTCAAGATGTCCAATAATTAATAATTACCTTCATTTTGACATATTTATTATTTTCCCATAATATTTTGCAATGACATGTATATGGATGAATTTAATTATATATTTATTATTTAAATTTATAGTTTATTATATTATATAACCTTTCTATATTGTCTATTCATTAAGTTTATTGATTATATGGCATGTCTGTTTAGTTAATTATCATTTCATAATTATTATTCTAACTGATTCATTATTCCTTCCCTTATTATTTACACTTATTGAGCTTTCATAGTAAAACTTATCCTTCTTCCTTTCCCCGTGATTCCTTGAAGTGTAGTAAGAATGATATTCAAGGACACACTAGGTTGAATAAAGTTATTATCCTTTAAAGAAAAAATACTGTAAATAGTCAATTCTTTTGTAATGCAAGTCTCATATATGAATTTTTTTAATAATAAGTGTAAAATTATGGATCCATTGGGAAGTAATTTGTTAGTATATTAAGCCAATGTAATGGTAGCATGACTCAATCTATTAGCCAGCTGGGGTTGGGTCACTAGAAACCAAATCCATTTTAATGGTTACAAAATATTATATATATACACTCTATAAAAGTAAACCCAAATGAGATAGTAAGGGAATCAAAATATCATAGATCATCCAATAAGGTGTAGAATCAAATTGTATTTATTGTCAATCAATGATTCACATCATCTTATGATACAACAAAGAAGTAATCATCGAAGTCAATCCCTGCCTCATCCCTGTTATGCACTATCGAGATAACACATTGTCCACATAGAGAAATAACACACTACAATATTAGGGCGGGGGAGTTCCACAATATATATATTAATATAATCTAATTTACATGCATATCAGGGGTTCCACTATGGTGGCATGAGGACACGTGACCAATTCAATTAGAGGGGTTCCACATTGTAGGTAGAGAACCCATGACAAAGATGATGATATATTACAATCTACAGGTCGAGGAATCATGCCTAGTGCAATTAGGGGATCAATTATGGACATTCAGGTTCTACACCCTTTCTGATATAAGGTTACACCTAGAAGAAGCTGCATAGGACCCATAGACATACTGATAGGGGGGGATTCCACCATATTCATCGAGGAAATGAGACCTATCCAACATGGGGTTCCACAAGGAAGAATTTATTGAGGATAAATGACCTTGATATTGGGGAGTTCCACTACAGTGTCTCTATAGATTTCCATCATAATCATTGTCATTGTGAAGTGTCACCTCAAACATATACCATTTTTTGATACATTCTATATCAAATATATCAAGAAACCACCAAGGGAACCATCACATTCTATATAAAAAAATTCGGGATAGGTCCAATTCAATCAAAGGAGCTATATAATATTGAAATTTCCAATAAAAAAGAACCATGTAGTAAAAAACATATGGTGGGGTCCACACTACATGTGGTCTTGATCCATCACCTAGTCATGTGCCTTGAAATCAAATGACTACCAGTCCATGTAGATACACATTTAGGGTATGTGGACTAAATGAAATGTACTAGCTATTAATGACTATGATTTCTCCTTCTGGATATATCAATATACTAAATTCGAGCCCATGTACTCTGGTACAGAACACGTTGTTTCATACGGGATGCCACCTGTCTGCTCTGGTCATCTCTATGTGCTTGGTAACATCGTGTGTTCTTATGTATGTAAAATTTCCAATTGATAATTTACATGGGAAAAATTGTACAAGGCATGTAAGATCCATAAATGTTATAAAATACTTATAAATCCTAAAACATTTTCCAACATGACCAGGGGGATATATGTCGTGTGTTCAGCCCTATACATGGAATGTAGTTGTATTATACATATATTTCAAGCTCTGTGATACATGAATTGAATATAGAAATTATTCCTTTGATTTCATTAATATATACTCCATAAAATAGTTTATCTTGCATCAGCTTATTGATTTTTGATATCTTGAGGAAGAAAACATGTTTCTCGAAGGGTTGTATTTGTTGCCTCACACTGCGCACACTCCCACCACTTCCTTCATTGAAGATTCAACAACCTATCATTGAAAATATCAAACAAAACCCATAATCATCCTAGATCAATTTATGATTCAATTAGTCAACCATCTCTCTGGAATCTTCCTCCATTTTGGGATTTTATTTTACTATGTTCCACCCAACAATGTTAATCCATAACTACGGTGTTTATTCGTTGATGAACTTGATGACATTGAGGGGGTGAGGGGATATAAGGGTTTTTTCTAACCATCGTTGGATAGGGTATATTTTCCAACTATCATGAATACAAATATTTGGGTTAAAAAATTGATTATCAAATTAAATGTGTATATGTGGGCATACTAATTTTTCATAAGTGTTGAATATGACTAAAAGGGATTGATCTAGTCAAAAAAAATTTATCAAAACGGTGTAAATCAGAAATTGAGGACTCTATCATAGATATCAGATCATTCATCATCAAAGTACGCATTATATAGTTATTGAAGTATATTTTGGAGTTTATTATGTCTTAATGTTATCTGATAAAGAGTTTCTTCATTTAACTATTTGAACTGTTAATGGAAGGATAAAGAAGAATCTATCTGTGATCCTAGGATTATGAGGATAACAATATATATTTCACCATGTATTAATTTATATAGAATATTAGATTATTTCAAAATAAAAATAATGATTATTTAATTAATTAATATATTAAAAAAACCACTAACGAGTGAGGTGTCTGAACACCTCTCACCAACCTATTATATGTCATTACTAGGGTAAAAAAATCCTTCTAGATGAAATAGTTATATAATATTTCTAAATTATGATTTTTGTCAGAGATATATCATTTTATTCAAGTATATTTGATCACATAAAATAAAATATATAAAATATATTCATAATGTTATTTCTGTGAACAACAGCCCATAGAATCAATGTTCAACATAATACATAACTTTGGAAATATATATATAAATTAATCAATGTATTTCATGGAAAACCCAGGTCACACCATCTATCCATCCATCTTTCCATTCATCCCTAAAAAGAAAAACTATATAAAAAAATTTTTATTCTAGGATTTCATCTCGCTCTCCCGCTCTTAGGTGTGCATCAACACATTCATTTTCTACCACAAAATTCGAACCTAGTGAAAGTCCATCCACAAATAGAATTCATTAATTGATCCTTGTTTTACATCTGGTGTTTTGAAAAGGAAGCACCATCCATGATTTCTAACTCACGCATTTCAATGTTGTTCATGGTTCATTCATGTAATGACCTTAAATTTCCGTGTAATTTTTTTAATATATAGAAATTTTACGAGTCCGCCAAAGTTAACGGAGTGTAATTTTGAGGCCCGGATTGACCAGAATGAATTTATGAAATTTGTTTGGGTATGTTAATTATACATGAGAGTGAGTTTTTGTTACTTTGGAACCTGTTCTTGGAATTGAAATCGAAGGTCACTATTGAACTAGTAGCGCCAGTATTCGCTTATGAAGACTTTTATCTCGATGATAGTTGGTCGGGGGTGAAAGTTATTTTATTGGGGTTTTCATGAAATAAATAAATAAAATAAAATTTTCTAACATTTTATTTTATTTTTTTGGAACTCCCATGTGTGTGATGAAAGGTGGGGACCTCCTAAACTAAAACCTCTCAAAATAGGTTATGGTGGTGGGGACCACCCAAGCCTATCCTCCCATGTGGGTTATTGTGGTGGGGACCACCTGAGACTTAAACCCCCTTCAACTCCTCTCTTAATGGGGAGAAACATCTTGAGCAACCCCACATTAATAGTTCCACACCCTTTAATTAATTTTATCAACTCAATTGATTAATTAATCCATTTTGTTAATTATTCCAAAAACATAATAGATAACATAATCAATTAGTTCGGCTATGTCTTCATTTTGGTGGGATTGGGTAGAATGAGACTTGGGAGAAATCTCTCTAATGATGAACGCTGAAATTGACCCTGAAATCTTGCTCAGGACATTCACTGATGTGGAACATCATCAATGTCAATGAACCGACAATCGAGGAAACGCTAATGTCACCGATGTCCGTCAAATCCCAATGACATCGTCTCGTTCCCCCATGGACAATCTTCAACAAATCAAACGAATAATGTCGGGGTTGTAATTGAATTCTTCTAATTTTTGTGATTAAATTCATTGTTCTTGGAAGTCATGGAGGATGTGGATCAACCAAAATGAGTTGATCCATGATATGTACGAAATTTTTGAATTTTATGTTCTTGATTCAATGTTTTTATTCAGTCGCTTGCTACCCCTCTAACGTGGAGGGTGCGGGCCAAACAAACATGGCCCGACCCCTCCGTCGTTCTTCTTTTTGTGTGTTATTCGCGATGGATATGGAGGCCGGTGCTGGCATATGGCACCTTTGGAACTCTATAATAGTGTTTGGCACTACCGTCGGCCATGGCTAAGGTGATGGAGCAACGACACCAACAAACTACCACCACCACCAGGCGGCTTTACCACGCGGCCTGACGGTGACACTGAGCCTCCTCGCCGCCTTAACGTGCTACCCTGCAGCCTGCCGCGCCGCCCAGCAACCAGTCGTACCACTCTGTTGCCTCGTCATGTCGTCCTGCAGCCTCCACCCTGCCTTAGGATCTCCGCGCCACATAGCGTCCCTCCACGCCACCCTTGCAGCCTCTAAGCCCCTCGTGGCAGCCGAGACCCCCCATGGATCCTCGTGGCCCTGGAGGCCACCGGGCCGCTGGTAGGATGGGCTGCCTAGTGTGGGCTGGGTCGGACCCCATAGGTCGGTCCGGTTTGACCCGAACCAGGTTGGCCATGGTCGGGTCGTACGATGTCGGATCAGACCCGTACCCCTTATGACCCATTTACAATCTTTTAACCATAACATTGGATCCAGACATCTGTTTGACAGACCATAAGTGAAAACATAAACCTTTGAGCGAGATGGTCCCTTTGGTATACCCCACTAAATATTTGAATAATGTTGGGAAATAGTTGGGTTGGATCGAGCACGAATCCAATTGGGTCATTGGGACTAAAAGGCTAATAACATACAGACCATACATATGATTGATGCACTGTCTGTTGCGTTGAGACCTCTATGAAATGAATTACATTTGGGATACTTCTTCATGGGACTTTGTGGTGGATGTATTATCGACCAGTGGATTGTGAAGATAACGCTCCGAGAGACAGGAAAACATAGTGTGGGAACCCAGTAGCTGACTGTGACGTGAAATATGAAGAGCAATCCTATGTGGGTCAACACCTAGAGATCTTGTGTGGTTCTGCACCTAGAGAACCTTTGTGGGTTAGCACCTAGAGAATGTGGGTCAACACTGAGAAATCATTGTGGGTCAGCACCGAGCGATTCTGTTTGGGTCATCACCTAGAGATCCAATATGGGTCTGATGATAATTCACTATCCTTCTTGGGTCTTCCTCTTAACAGAGTAAGATGATTCAGTAGTTATATATAATCATCTCTACTATTGTACCTATGTTATACCTGGTGTGAGAAGAGTATGTACCTGTGTGGTTCTTTCGTTCGTGGTAATACCTTGGTGGTATTCATCTGTATGGAGTGCATGTGTGGTACATGCCATCGTAGTTTTTCTTCATTTGTGGGACAGTTCATCTTGGGGCCATGGAGTTGGACTATGTGTGTTCCTCATGATTGAGAATGGTTTACTTGATAACATAGGTATATGAATGGGCATATAACTAAGTATGGATATCATTAGTATACTTCCTTTGTGGTTTATAATTTTTAAATATTGTGAGACCTTGATGGTCTCGGTGTCCCCACTGACTATTGTTATACGCACACCTACATGGGCTATGCCCGTACATAATTTTTTGTGCATATAATAGACTTCACTGACCGAGGACGTGTGTAGGAGGACTGGAGGTTGCTCGGAGGTGGATGTTAGACGAGGAAAACCACAGAGATGACGGTTCATGTGCTATACATACCTTTCAGGTAGGATCCATGGTGGATGATCCAGGAGCTTATTTTCACCTATCAGTTGCCTTTTACTTTCTAGTTTTCCTTGAACATTCTAGTTGGGCTTGTATTCTATCCCCTTTTACTTATTGAACATACTCAGATTACTATTCAGTATACTTGATTCTGTATCTTATTGTGTGCTTGGCTTCATGTGATTATATGTAATAAATGCAGTGTATTCCAAGTTATAGGGAATACGCCTTCATTGTTAGTCGTCATACCAGAGCCTATAGAAGGTGGGATTGGGTTAGTCACGACATGGGCCCTGAGGGACGGTTCATGAAAAATTGTTTTCAGTGGAGTCAGTTCCACAGTAGATCATTGGACTTAGATATTTTTGAACATGAATAATGTTAAGCATAGTAAGTGTGGTTATCAGTTTAGGGAATCTAGTGTTGGTGTGGAGGCAGATTTATCTATAAACCAGGGCCATGTATTCTGATTTCTGACTCAGTGCATGAAGTCACTGATTGTGTGTGTGTTTTCAAGAGTATTCTTTGTGATCTCTTGAGTTAGATCACCAGGTATAACTTTTTGACAGTGGAACACCTGTATATTTTTAGGTTACCTCCACACATACATCTAGATATGGTTTCGGTTATTGTACACACTGACAGCCCACCAAGCGACGGGGCTTCTATGTAGGTACCTCTTCCTTTAGAGGCACCAGCTAAGGCACCAGTGTTACCATTACCCATGGAGCCACTGATGCCACCTACCCCAGAAGTAGAGGGTACACGCCACTTGAGCACGTTGCACGTGTTCTAGCACTCGAGGACACCCAGTATCATGGGAGAGACGGTCCCACAGGAGGGTGAGGATTGGATGGAGGCTATAGAGAGAGTTTTCCAACTCATTTGGACACCACATGATCTCATGGTTATCCTTTTCACCTGCCTTATACAAGAAGAAGCATGAAGATTGTGGATCATGATGATCTAGGTTCATGAAGAGGTGACGCTTCTCTGGGTAGACTTCGAGAGCCTATTTCAGGGAAAGATTTTCCAAGAGACTCTTCGCATAGTGCGCATACAAGATATTATTCATCTGTAGGAGGGAATCATGAATATGGATTACTAATCATTGAGGTTCACAGACCACGCATAGAGGAGTCTTCTGCAGTTAGCAGTAGATAGATGACACCGAGGTCCAAAAGGTCCAGACCTAAAGGCGGACAACAGTAGGATTCAGGGTCAGTTGTGTGGGGAACACAATGTAGAGCCAATTATGACAGGAGTGAGCTGTGTTATGCATGTGTCGGGAAGGGTGACATGGCTCATGACTATTCGACCCGTCGTACGGATGATCAGCAGATGGTCGAAGGACTGCCCAGGAAGATATAGAGATTTGACCAAGGATGTCTGCATGGAGTAGGTGGATGTGGCAGAGGAGCTGGTCGTGCTGCTGGCGGTGGGTGAAGATTCGAGATGTTACCTCCACCACTACTAGGAGGTCCATCCCCACCATAGAGTGTAGGAGGATAGTGGAGAGCCCATCTCCAGGAAGCTGAGGCCTACGATCACGGTGCTCCGGAGATGATACAAGGTACGTTCTATGTTTACTCCCTCTTAGATGCAATACTAATAGCCAGAGGTTACTATAATCTTTTATTTCCACTACCCTTATTCGGAGCTTCGAGATTCTGATGGATCCATTGGAATGATTCTTATGGATAGAGACTCTAACAGGAGAAAATTTGATGATTACACAATGGTGTCGGTAGTGAAAACTTACTATAGGAGGCGAGAGTTTAGGATGGGATCTGCTAGTAGCAGTTTAGAGGCCATACGATGTCATCTTGGGTATGGACTTGTTATCAACAGACCATGATCATATAGACTGTATTAGAAAAAATGTACGATATGTTCACACTGATGGGACTAGGTTTACCTTCACCGGCGAGAATAGAGACTTTAAAGAATAAGATGTAATTACCTGAAGGATATTGCAGTCAATCACTCCTCAAATTGCTAGCCTCACCCTAAATGACGTTGATGTGGAGAGTACGAGCTATCCTGTAGTGGTGGACCAGTACACGGATGTCTTCCCTGATGATGTTTCAGGTCAACCTCCTCACAGAGAGGTGGAATTTTACATTGATTGTACCCTGGGACGACACCGATATCTACACCAACATATCAGATATCTTTTGCAGAGCTTCATGAGCTGCGAGTACATATAGAAGACTTATAGGGGAATGGGTTCATTCATCCTAGTGATTCTCCTTAGGTAGCCCTGATATTGTTCGCTATGATGGCGAATGGGAGCTTGAGAAATTTTTTCGACTATCAGATCCTGAACCAGGTGACTGTGAAGAACAAGTACCCACTCCCATGGATTCATGACCTCTTTGATTAGATAAAGGGAGAATGGTGGTTCTTGAAGATAGACCATAGATCACCCTATCACCAGCTTAGAGTACAAGACAAGGATGTGAATAAGATGACTTTTATATGTTCTAATGACCAATATGAGTTCATGGATATCTCGTTCGATGTAACCAACACTCCAGTAGTGTTCATGGGACTCATGAACAAGATATTTCAGCCATACATTGATCGAATTGGTTGTGTCTTCATCGATGACATTATGATCTACTAAACAACTGAGTAGGATCATACCTATTGTTTGTAGGTAGTACTGGACACACTTCGAGAGCACCAGATTTATGGTAAGCTTTCAAAGTGCCAGTTCTTGATCCGTGAGGTTCACTTTCTGGAACATGTCATATCAGAGGCTAGAGATGTAGTAGATCCCATGAATATTGGGGTGGAACTAGTTTGGGAGCCACCCAACAGTATGAAAGAGATACAGAGTTTATTGGGGATGGTCGGATAATACCAGAGATTTGTGCCATATTTCTCCAGTGTTGCAACACCTTTATCAGCATTGATGTAGAAGGGGAAACGCTTCATATGATCAGAGAGATTCCAGAAACGTTTTTAGGAGCTCAGGCAGAGTCTTACTAGTGGCCCCATATTGAGGCTTCCGATGGATGGCGTAGGGTACGTAGTCTACTATGACACAACTGAGACCGGGCTCAGATGTGTCATCATGCAGGTGCAAGGAGTGATTGCATATAGATCTAGATAGCTGACACAACATGAGAAGAACTACGCTACCCAAGACCTATAGTTATCAGTAGTATTCTTTGCCTTGAAGATATAGATACATTACTTGGTGGGAGAGCATTTTATAGTCTACTTAGATAACAAGAGTCTCATCTATATCTTATCTCAGAAGGAACTAAACCTGACATAGCAATGTTGGCTTGAGTTCTTCTTGGACTATGACTTCTAGATTATATATACTCATGGGAAGGGGGACTTTTTAGCAGATGCAGTCAATCGGAAGTCTGGTATATAGCTGCTAGGTGAGGCAACGGAGCAGCTGGATGGATTGTAGATATCCTTTGTGGATCAGGATGGAGAAACATTCCTTCAGTCTTTTAAAGTCGCTCCCCCACTTAATTAGTGAGTCAGGGAGGTGCAGCATGGCAATGTTGAATGTGAGGCTTGACGTGCTCAGATATTCACTAGGCAAACACCTGGTAGATTTTATGATGGTGAGTAGAATGTCATCCTCTTCGGAGGACATACCATGGTACCCATGTCACTTCAAGAGGAAGTGTTGAGGGAGTTACACACATCCCCTCAAGTGGTACATCCAGTAGTGGCGAAGATGTACCATGATCTCTGAAAACAACACTGGTTTCTAGGAATGAAGAATGTAGTATCATATTTTATCTCTCGTTGCCTTACTAGTCATCATGTAAAAGACGAGCATCAGGTACCAACAGGCTTGGTTCAGCCTTTAGTGGTCCTAGAGTGGATGTGGGATTGGATATCGATTGATGTCATTAGAGGAATCCCACATATATCCAGAGGTCATGATTCTATTTGGTGATCGTCAATCGACTCAGCAAGTTGTCCCGCTTCCTACCTATTAGAGAGTATGGTTCAGTAGAGAGCATGGGACACCTCTATGTGCATGAGATTGTGCGGATACATGGATTATCCTCAACGATTGTCTCCGATCATGATACATGTTTTATGTCCCAAATATGGAAGAGGTTTCATGAGGCTTTCAGGACACCACTTCATTTGAGATGTGCCTTCCATCCTTAGACGGATGACCAAACTAAGCGAACCATTCAGACCCTCGAGGAAATGATATGTGCTTGCATCCTTTAATTTAGTAACATCTGAGAGGATCACTTTCCTTGGGAAGAGATTTCTTTAAACAATAGCAATAACTCCACCATTTGGATGGCACCATTTGAGGAATTGTACAGGAAACATTGCCGATCACCTATATGCGGTACAGACCTAGGGTAATTGGCACTAGTGGGACCAAAGATGGTACATGCTACCACAGAAAAGGTGCATATCATCCATGAGTGGATGAAGACTGCATAGAGAAGGTAGAAGTCGTATTCCAACAAAAGACGACGACATCTGGAGTTCGGGGATGGTGACCACGTCTTTCTACGAGTCTCACCATGATGTAGTTGGTGGAGATTTGGCCTAGGCGGAATGTTATCTCCAAGATTTATCGGAACTTTTCAGATCGTCAGTAGAGTTTTCCAGGTGTCTTACTACTGAGCTCTTCCATCTCTATTGCACCGGGTGCACGACGTCTTCCATGTATCTCAGCTGAGGAGAAACATGCACAACCCTTCCCACATCATCACCCAGGACAAGCTAGACGTCGATGACAGGGTGACATTTACAGATGTTCATGTGGAGATTGAGGATCAATAGAAGCGGGTCCTCCATGGGTGGTCGATACCTCTAGTGTGTGTATGTTGGTAGCACAGTAACCTCTAAGAGAGAACATGGGTATGGGAGACATAGATGTGTGCTCAGTACCTCCACTTGTTCCGTTAGTTTGAGTTGTGGCTTACGAGGATTTAAATCCCTGAGGTTGGGAGAATTTAAATACCCATAATTTCTTTTCAATATTTTTTAATATATGTGAATTTTACGAGTCCGTGAACATTTATGGCGAGTAATTCCGAGGCCTGAAGTGCTCGAAATGAATTTCTCGACTCATTTTGGGTACGTTCAGTAATCGTGCATGTGGGTTTTTGTAACTTTTGAACCGGTGCTCAGAATTTTAATTTGAGGGAACCATTGAACTCACATCTCCAGAATTTTATTAATAATTCTTTCACCTTGAAGTTAGTTGGTCGAGGGTGAATTTTATTTTTCTGGGTTTCTCATGAAAGAATAAAATAAAATAAATTTGTATAACATTTTATTTTATTTTTCATTTGAACTCCCATGTGGATGTTGAGTGGTTGCGACCACCAGAACTGAAACCTCTCAATATAGGTAATTGTGGAGGGGAACACCCATGCCTAACCTCCCATGTGGGTGATGTTGGTGAGGAAAACCCGAGATTTAAACCCCCTTGAACTACCCTATTAATGGGGAAAAAACTCTTTAGCTTTATCACTTTAATATTGATAACCATTTTAATTAATTTTATCAAATAAATTAATTAATTAAACCAATTTGAAAAATTTTCCATCAACATAGTAGGTAACATTATCAATTATTTGGGATACCTATTCATTTTGGGGGGATTGGGAGGAAGGAGACTTGGGAGAAATCCCTTCAACAAAGAACTCCAATGAAGAACGCCAACTTCGACTCTGACTACTTCCTCTAGAAATTCATTGACATGGAACGTCTTCCATGTTAACGAACCGATGATCGAGAAAACACCGACATCACTGACTTACATCTATTCCCAAAGACATCATCTCATTCCCCGTGGACAATATTCAATTAATCAAATGAACTAGGTAGGGGTTTTTATTGAATTCTTATAGATTTCTCGATTATGTTTCCCTTTCTTGGAAAGCATAGTGAATACGGATAAACAAAAATGAGTTGATCCACGATTCGTATGAAATTTTTTAATTTGACATTATTGATTCAATTTTTTTGTTGAGCTGCTTGCTACCACTCTAACGCGGAGGGTGTAGTCCAATCAAACATGGAATGACCCCTTCGTCGTTCTTCTTTTTGTGAGTTCTTCACGATGATGATGAAGACCGGTTCCGGCATTTCGAATAGGTGATACTCGAGAACAGCGGTCGACACCACCATGGTCACGATGAAGGTGACGGAGCATCGGTGCCAGCCGGTGGCCACTGCCAACCTACGGCCTCATCACGCCACATGAAACCTTGTCGCGCCTCCCCACAGCCTCGTCGTGCTGCCCCGTGGCCACGCGGTGCCCTCCCGTGGCCTCCAAACTTCTCATGGCCCGCTGTGGCCCCCTTTGCAGCCATCACGCCCCTCGCGGCATCTGTGGCCCCCCATGACCATTCACAGACCCTTGCGGACTCCACGCTGCTACCATGTCGGGCAACCCAGGGTGGGCTAGGCTGGTTCAGTCCAACCGGGTCGAACCATACCTGGACCCACTAGGACCCATTTATTCTCATTTGGTTATAAAATTGGCACTAGACGTCCATTTGATGATCAATCAGCTACACCAAAAACCTTGGAGTGAGACAGTTCCTTTGGTATACCCCACTATAAATTTTGATAATGTTGAGAAATGGTAGGGTTGGATCGAGCACGAATCGAACTGGTCCCTTAGTGACTAAAAGGCTAATAACATACAGACCATGTGTCTAATTGATGCACCGTCTATTGCGTTGAGACCCATATGATGTGGCAGTCCTTTGGGATACTTCTTCATGGGACTTCGTGCTGGTTGGAGAATCGACCATTGTCTTGTGGAGCGGACCCTCTTGGAAACAAGAAAGCATGGTGTGGAAATCCAGTACCTGTATGGGTTATGAAGTATGATGGGAAATCATGTTTGTGTCAACACTTAATGATCCTATCTGGATTAGCACCTAGCGATATTGTGTGGGTCGACACCTATTGATCTTGTGTGCGTCAAAATCGAGTGATACATTGTGGGTCAGCACCAAGTGATCCTGTGTGGGTCATCATGAAGAGATCATAAATGGTTCTGATGATGATATGAAATACATCATGGGTATTCCTCTTAACAGAGTAAGATGATTCAGTAGTTACATCTATTCATATCCACTATTGTACCTATGTAATACCTGGTTTGAGCTGAGTCTGTACCTATGTGGTACAATCTTTCATGGAATTACCTTGGTGGTATTCTTATCTGTGGAATACATGTGTGGTACCGGCCTTCGTATTTTTTCATACATTGTGGAATATTTGATCATGGGGCCTTGGAGTTGGAGTCTATTTTTTCATCACGATTGATATGTGTTAACTTGATAACTTAGGTATTTGTATGGTCATATACCTTAGTAAGGTAATCTGTTGTTTCCTTCCTTTTTGGTTTATCGTTATTGGATTTTATGAGACCTTAAGGGGATAGTGGTCCCTATTGAGTATCGTTATACTCAACCTTACAGGGGATATGCCCACCCTTCATCATGTTTGGTGCAGATGACGGACAACGATGACAGAGCACGAGGGTACCAGGATTGGAGGTAGCTCAGAGGTGGACGTTAGACAAGGAGAACTGTAAAGTAGGTTGTTCGTGAGATGTTCCTCCCCTTCTGGTAGGATCCGTGGTGGATGCTCCATGAGATTATTTTCACCTATCAACTATCTTATACTTTCCAGTTTTCCTTGTACTTTCCAGTTGGTCCTGTATTCTGGACCCTTTTACTTACTACACTTACTCTGACTACTATTCAGTTTACATGTTTTCGTATCTTGTTGTGTGAATGGTTTCGTTTTCATACATGTTATACAGTTAATACCTTCACAGTTATAGGGATTACACCTTTGGTGATAGTAACCAACCCCTGGCCTACAGAAGGCGTGCTTGGGGTAGTCAGGGCACGGGTCCCGGGGGACGGGTCATGAGAAATTGGTATCAGAGGAGTTGTTTCTATCGTATAACATATGACTCTGATCTTATTTAACGAAAATATTGTTATGTCTAGTGAGTGTGGTTATCAGTTTAGGGAAACCTGTGTTGGTGTAGCAGTCGACGTATCCATACACCAGGACCCTGACTTCTGATTTATGACTCAGTGCACAAAAAAACTGATTGTGTGAGTGTTTTCAAGAGTTTTCATTGTGATATCATTAGTGAGTTCATCATGTATAACTTACTGAATGTGGAACACCTGTTTCTTTTCAGGATTCATCCTCATATAAATCCAACTAGCATTCTGGAAATAGTATACAATGACAGCCATCCCAGCAATGAGGCTTCAGTACATGGCCCTCTTCTTATAGAGGCACAAGTGGGGGCACCAGCGTTACCATTACCCATTGGGCCACCAATGCCACCATCCCCAGAAGCCGAGGGTGCATGGTACTTGAGCGCATTTCACGAGTTCTAGAAGCCGAGGCCACCTAGGATTAGGGGAGAGACCTACCCACAAGGGGATGACGATTCGCTGAAGGTTGTGCTGAGAGTTTTCTGACTGTTAGGGACAGCAGCTGATCTCATGGTGATCCATTCCACTAGACTTCTATAGGTAGTATCAAGTAGATGGGTGATCTTGATACTCTAGGTTCACGATGTGGTGACTCTTCTCTGGGAAGACATCGAGATCCTGATTCAGGTAGAGATTGTTACAACAACTCTTCATGTAGTGTGCATACAAGAGCATCTTCATATGCACCATGGAAGAATGAGTATGGCTCACTAATCAGAGAGGTTCACCGATCATTCATGATACTCCACTGATATGGTGTGAGACCCATTCTTTAAGCCCAAGACCTTTAATAAGGGACTCAGATGGGAGATCAGGGCATCAATGATCTCACTCAGCATCCCGACGAAGGCCCAAGTGTCTTAGAGATCCTACTTTGTGGAGAGTTTCCTTGCTGAGCTATCACCATTAGAAATACCCACTACTAGTTATCATATAGTAGAGTCCTCTACAACTATCAGCAGACATATGACATAGAGGTCCAAATGGACCAGACCTTCTGGTGGTCGACTGTAGGATTCAGGGTCGTTTGTGCGGGGCACATGTGGCAGAGCCAGTCATGCTAGGAGTGGGTATTGATACACATGCAGTGGGTAGGGTCACCTGGGTCATGACTATCTAACCCTCTATATGGATGATCAATAGACGTTCAAAGAACATCCGAGGCAGAGACATTGATTTGACCGAGGAGGTCCGGAGGGAGAAAAAGGACATAGCAGAGGAGCTGGTCATGCAACTAGCTATGGGTGATGATTTGATATGTTATCTCTACAACCATCATGAGGCCCACCCCAACCATAAGGAGATTGAGGATATGGGAAAGCCTAGCACAAGGTCGTTGAGGCTTATTATCATGGCACTCCGGAGATTATATGAGGTATGACCTGTTCCTACTCAACCTTAGTTGCAGTACTTATAGACATAGGTTCCAATCATTATTTTATTTCCACTGCCATCGTTCAGTGCTTAGAGATTCCAATAGATCCTTTGGCTTGACCCTAACATCTAGAGACACATATGTGATCATATTTGATGATTACACACTGTTGTTGAAAGGGAAAGCTTACTCTAGGATGCAAGAGCTACGACTGGGATCTCCTAGTAGCAGCGTCGAGGACGTATGAAATCATCTAGGGTTTGGACTGGTTATCAACATTCCATGTTCATATAGACTGTATTAGGGGAAAAGTGTGGTGTGTCCACACAAATAGGACTAGTTTTACCTTTACCGATGAGAAGGGACCCTTTGCAGCACTGGATGTACTTAGGTGGAGGAGAGTGCAGTCGATCACTCATCAGTTGACCAGCCTTACTCTCTGAGTAGTATATGTAAAGATTCTATGCTATCCTGTAGTGGTGGAACAGTATGTGGATGTCTTGACTAATGATGTTTGGGGTCTACCTCCTCAAAGAGAGGTGTACTTTTACATTGCCATGTACCTTGAGTAGACACCTAAATATACACCAACGTTTCAGATGGATCCTATGGATCTTCATGGGCAGCAGGTACAACTAGAGGACTTACAAGGGAAAGGGTTCATTCAGCCCAATGTTTCTCCTTGGGAAGCCCAGATACTGTTATCCATGAAGTCTAATAGGAGAATGGGACTTTGTATCAACTTTCATCATGAGAACCACGTGACTGTGAAGATGAATAACCCACTCCCAAGGATTGACGACCTCATTGATCACCTGAAGGTTAAACGATGGTTCTCGAAGTTAGACCTCAGATCAGCCTATCACCACCTTAGAGTACGAGATGAGGATATGAATATGATGACATCAAGAAGTTAGTATGACCACTACATGTTCTTTGATATTCCATTCGATTTAACCAACACTCCAGTAGTGTTCATGGGACTCATGACCATGATCTTTCATTTTTACCTTATTCGCTTTGTAGTAGTCTTCATTGATGACATTATGATCTTCCCGGTTACTGAGGAGGGGAATGCCTATCATTTTCAAGTAGTACTGGACACACCTCGAGAAAACTAGCTTTATGGTATGCTTTAGAACATCCAGTTTTGGATCCGAGAGGTTCAATTTCTGGGACATTTCATATAGGAAGTTGGAGTTCAAGTATATCCAGTGATGATTGAGGAGGTAGTTTCTATATATCCACCTATAATTGAGATGGAGATACGGAGTTTCCTGGGATTGGATGGATACTACCGGAGGTTTCTGCCAGATTTATCTAGAGTTGTAGCAACTTTGATATCATTAATGAAGAAGGGGAAACCCTTCGTGTGGTCGGAGAGATTCCAGCAGAGTTTTCCGGAGCTGAGGTAGAGGCTGACAAGTGCCCCCATCATGAGGCTTCTGGAAGAGGGCATAAGGGACATAGACTATTATGACACATCAGTGACTGAGCTCTGAGGTTTCCTCGTGTTGGAGCGACAAGTGATCACATATGGTTCTACTAAACTGATACATCATGAGTATAACTACGCTACCCATGACCAAGAGTGAGAAGTAGTGGACATTTCCATGAAGATGTGGCGACATTACTTAGTGGGCGAGCATTTTACAGTTTACTCAGATCAAGAGAGTCTTAGGTATATCTTTCCATGGAAGGACCTGAACCTAAGATAGTGAAAATGGCTTGACTTCCTCTAGGACTATGACTTTGAGATAGTATATACTCTTGGGAAGGGGAATGTTGTAGCAGATGCACTCAGTAGGAGGTCTGGTATACAACTGATAGGCAAGGTGACAGAGCACCTGACCTCTTTGTCGATATCACTTGTGGATCAGGGTGGATCAGCTTTACTCCAGCCTCTTAGAGTGACACCCCCCATCATCAGTGAGTCTGGGAGCCGCAGCGTGGGGATGCATAATGTGAGGCTCGACCTGATCTAATATCTACAAGGCTTGAACCTGGTTGATTTTATGAAGTTGGGGAGCATATCATCCTCTTTAGAGGACATACCATGGTACCAGTATCACTTCAACATGAAGTGTTGAGGTATTTACACACATCCCATCTAGTAGTAGATCTAGGAGTGGTGAATATATACCCGGATCTCCGACGACAGCACTAGTGGCCAGTAATGAAGAAAGAAGTAACAGAGTTTATCTCTCAGTGACTCACTTGTCAGCAAGAGAAGGCAGAGCATCCGGTACTAGAAGGCTTGGTTGTTCCATTGGAGATCCCAGAGTGGATGTGGGATGAGATATCCAAGGACTTCATGATAGCACACTCACATACATCAAGAGGTAATGATTCTATCTGGGTGATCGTAGAACGACACACCAAGTCGGCCCACTTCATACTGATCCGAGAGAAGGGTTCAGTAGAGAGCATGGGATGCCTGTACAGACATGATATTATGAGGATACAAGGATTACCATCAAAGATTTTCTCCAATCATGATTCATGTTTTACTTCCCCGCTATTGAAGGGGTTGTAGGGAGCTTTAAAGACACATCTTCGTTTGAGCACTACCTTCCATCCTCACAAGGATGGCCCGACTGATCGAACAATTCAGACCCTCCAGGACATGCTACGTGCTTTTGTCCTCGACTTCGATCAAATCTTTGAGGATCACTTCCCTTTGGTGGTGTTTTCATACAACAATATCCATCACCCCACCATTGGGATGACACCTTTTTATGTGTTGTACGGGAGACCTTTCAGATCACCATAGTGCTGGACTGACCCAGGGGATTCAGCACTATTGGGACCAAATATGGTAAAATCTCTCATAGAGAAGGTGCATATTGTCTAGGAGAGAATGAATATTTCATAGAGCAGGCATAAGTCATATTCTGACAGGAGACGGATTCCTCTGGAGTTCGAGGATGGTGACCACATCATTCTATGGGTCTCACCACAACGTGGTTGGAGGTGATTTGGATGAGGCAGCATGTTATATCTGAGATTCATTGGAGATTTTCAGGTCCTAAGCAAAGTTTTCGAGGTGTCTTACCACTTTTCTCTTCCACCATTGTTTCACCGGGTGCATGATGTCTTCCCCATATCACAGTTGAGTTGATACGTGCATGACCCTACCCATATCAATGACCACGGAATGCTGGATGTCGATGATGGGGAGAATTTTATGGAGGTTCCTATTGAGATTGAGGATAGGCAAGAGCGGGTCCTTCATGGGTGGTCGATACCTTTAGTGTGTGTATGTTGGTATCACGAGAACCTCCAAAAGAGAACATGAGAACAAGAGGCTCAGATGCATGCTCAGTACCCCCACTTGTTCCCTTAGTTTGAGTTGTGGCTTACGGGGACCTAAAGCCTTAAGATGTAGAGAATTTAAAGACCCAGAATTTCCATGTAAGTTTTTTAATATATGTTGAGAGGACCAGTTTGGGATATACCTAACACTGAGAGGGGGAGGAATTAGTGTTGGGGACTCTTTAAACCAATTCTATCTTTTATCCATGTACCTCTCTACCTATTAGGATCTTAATTCTCTTTTTCTCTTTTCCCTATCGCATGCAATAATGGAAAGTAATAAAAATATGCAATCATTATTTTTACAAGGATCACCACTCAATAAGAGTATCTACGACCTTTCCATGCATTGGAATGGCCAGTGCATGGATTCTCCATTATAATGAGATATCCTTTTATAATGGAGTGGCTAAGAAAAACAATCCTCTAGCTAGTGTGAGTCTCTACACATTAGAGGGGGGTGGGAAATGATCCTCTTCCCAGGACTGGTGACAGCCTAGTCCAACTTACACCCTCTAGCTGGATCATTATACTGCCTGTGAAGGCTGCCTTCTTCATTCTTCAGAAGGTAGGTTCTTCTCTTGGTCATCATTAATTATATTCACTTTATTACTTGCAAAGCAGTAGGAAAGAAATTATTCCTTATTTCATTCTCATATATTATTGTGCAACACCAACTGCACTAGGTTTCTTCTTTCCTCTTCTTAGAGAAACAACCAACTGCACTAAAACTTATCCTCTCTTCTTGGCTAGAATCACATATACCAATGTGATTATGCATGAAGTGAAGATCGTTTCACTCGACATCATATGAATTATGACGCCCTAAATAATTATAGGCTTCAATTGGGCATACTCTGTTCTTCTTCTTCTTCTTCACTTATTTCTATACAGTAATCCTACAAGCTGTACACTCTTCTTCTTCTACTTCTGCTTCTTCAATGAAAAACCAGCTGCACAGAAACCTACTCTTCTTCACACATTATCTTTCAGTGAAAAACCATCTGCACTGATCCCTTCTAATTATTCTTCTTGAGCTTACACACCAATCCTTACATTCGCGCCACCCTACTTGCATGCCTCCCTGCTTACACGCCACTCAGCTTGAGCGCCACATACTTGTGCGCCACAACATGCATTCCAAAACTTGTGCAACACTATTGTGCACATCTCACAACATGTGCGCCACCTTTGGATTATAAAAATTCCACTTTTTGAAAGCACCTCCCTACTTACACACCTCTATCAACTTGTGCGAAAAAACATGCATGGAAAAACTTGCACGGAAAAACATGTGCGACACCCTACATGAACGCCTTACAAATAACCCTCAGCTTGCATACCGCCCTCTGCTACTTCTGCGATTAGAGAACCCTCCTATACTTGCATGATCAGAGCTCTAATTTTCTCTTAAGTGTTTATCATTCAGAAATAATGAGGCTAGTTGCTTATTTATAGGCATTTTGGTGAATTGCGCACCAAATATATTTGCGTGCCTCACATGCGCACCACTCCATCACTTGCATGCCATTCCATCTGTAGCACGACACTTTCATTACATTGTCAAATTTTTATATGATAATGTTGCAATATGACTTGCGTTCATCATGTTCTTGCACAACAAGACTTGCACGCCAATAAATGCATGACACTTTTGACTTGCACGACACTGTCTAACATGTGCGCCACTTTATTTCCTTTTTCATATTTTGATTGGATTATCTTTTAAATATGACTTGTGCACCACTTATAATTGAACACCAATACCTGCGCGCCAATACATGTGCGCCACTCTTGACTTGGGCGCCACTCTTAACTTGCACGCCACTAGAAAAAAGCGCCACCTTAAACTATTCTTTTGTGCCTCCTCTAGATGGCATGTTCTTTTATCATTTCTCTCTTCACTTCTTCCCATAACCATTCTTCAGCTTTCATTACAAACTCAGCTTTCGTGATATATATCTTTCGATAGATCAACATTAGCATCATCAGAGTATTGTCAATTTTTTTTGGAATATGAATTCCCATGTAATTCTTCATCCACACATAGAATCCTCAATTCCTTTTGGAGTGTTAATTCCAAAGAACTCCAATCATCTATCTTCATCCAAAAGTGGAGACTTGAAGCTTCTTTAAATATCTTCTTAGAATGCCATGCCCTTCCACACTCTCTCGTCTTCTACAGCCATCATTCTATACATCATTCAGATCATATGATTCTTTCCTTCAAGTAAGCTCTTACATGGTTCTCATGCAATCGTGAATCATTGTATATTCTTCTTTAAATCCTAATTCTTCTTCAATCATCTTTGGATGGATGATACCTCACCATTTTTCATTGTTGTAAACAATGAGTCAACTTTCACAAAAGTCCTATGAACTTAGTATCAGTTCAAAAATCGTCTGAATTGTTGTTCCTAGATAATTCCTCTAGTATGACATCAAATTATATGATTCCATGATAATTGTCTAGGAAACCTCACATCATCCAATATCCACTAACATTTCAGTCCTTCATCATATCCTTCTTCATTTTGATGAGTATTAAAAACTTTTGAAAAAAAATACAATCTTCATACACAATGCGGTCCCAATATATGGGAATTTTATGAGTCCTAGAAAATTTTCGGTGTGTATTTCTGAGGCCCGCTGTTCTCGAAATGAATTTATGAACATTTTTCGGGTATGTTTAGTAAACACACGAGCGGGTTTTTATAAATTTTGAACTGGTTCCCAGAATTGAAACTTAGGGCACCGTTGAACACATAGTGCATATATTCTCTTAAGAATACTTTCATCTTGATGGCAGTTGGTCATGGGTGAATGTCATTTTTTTGGGTTTTTCAATAAATAATAAAATAAAATTAAAATGTGTAACATTTTATATTATTTTCCTTAGGAACTCCCATGTGGATGTTGAGAGGTGAGGTCCACCTGAAATAAAACATCTCAACGTAGGTTATGGAGGTGTAGACCACCCTAGAATAACCTCCCATGTGGGTTATGGTGATGGGGACCACCTGAAACATAAACCCCCATGGACTCCTCTATTAATAGGGAGAAACCTCTTGAAATTACCCACATTAATGCTGCCACTCCCTGAAATTAATTTTATCAACTCAATTAATTAAATAAAACAATTTGAAAATTATGCCAATAACATATTAGATAACATAATGTATTATTTGGATTAGCTCTTCATTTTGGTGGGATTGGGAGGAAGGAGCCTTAGGAGAAATATCTCCAACGAAGAACACCAATGAAGAACGTCGTCTTCGACTCCGACATCTTCCTTAAGAAATTTGTTGACCTAGAACATCTTCAACATCAACAAACCGATGATCAAGGAAAGTCCGACGTCACTGGCATCTGTCTTTTCGCAACAACATCATCTCCATCCCCGTGGAAAATGTTCGACGAATCAAACGAATAAGGAAGGGGTTATTATTGAATTCTTGTGATTTTCTCTATTAAATTCATCATTCGTGGAAAGAATGGAGAACGTGGATAAACCAAAACGAGTTGTTCCAAAATTAGTATGAAATTGTTGAATTTTTCAATTTTGATTCAAGGTTTCTGTTGAGCCTCTTGCTACCACTCTAACGCGGAGGTTGCGGGCCAAACAATCGTGGCTCGACCCCTCCACAGTTCTTCTTTGTGTGTGTTCTTCACAATGGTAAGGGTGACCAGTGATGACATTTGGTACTAGTGTAACTTGATAATGTCGTCCAACAACACATCTGACAGTGGGGATGGTGACGGTGCAACAGTGCCTCCCCGTGGCCTCCCCGCCCTACCCCGCGGCTTGCTGCTCCGCCCCGTGGCCGTGTTGCGCTGTCTCGTGGCCTCTGCACCACCCACGGACCTCTGCGCCACCTAGCGAGCTTTCGCCCCCCCCCCCCTCATGGCCTCCGCACCCCTCGTGGACTTTGCGACCCCCTACGACCCCTCATATCTACCGCACCACATCCAGGTTAGGATTCCCAGTGCGGGCCGGGCCGGGTCGACCCGAACTGGGTCAGTCCGACTGGGTTGAACTGGACATGGACCCACTACGACCCATTTACACTCATTTGGCCTTAACTTTGGAACCAGATATCTATTTCACGAACTGTCAGCATCGCCGAAAAACCATAGAGTGGGGTGGTCTCTTTGGAATACCCCACTAGAGATTTGGATAATTTTGGGAAACAGTATGGTTGGATCATGCACGAATCCAACTGGGCCCTCGAGACTAAAACGCTAATAACTTACAGAATGGACGTCCAATTGATGCACTTTCTGTTGCGTTGAGACCCCTATGACATGGAAGTCCATTAGGATACTTCATCATTATACTACATGGCGGTTGGAGTATCAACACGGGGCTTGTGGAGAGGACCCTATCAGAGACAATAAAGCGTAGTGTAGGAACCCAGAAGATGGCTGTGAAGTGAAGTATGAAGAGAGATCATGTGTGGTTCAGCCCCTAGAGATCCTGTGTGGGTCTGTACCTAGTGATCCTATGTGGGTCAACATTGAGAAATCCTGTGTGGGTCAGCACCGAGCGATCTTGTGAGGGTCAGCACCTAGAGATCCTATATGAGTCTGACGGTTATTAGCGATCCCTCATGGTTATGCCTCTTAACAGAGTATGTTGATTCATTAGGTACATCTAATCATCTATATTATTGTACCTATGTTATACCTCATGTCAGCTGAGTTTGTACCTATGTGTTACATTCCTTTATGGTAATACATTGGTGGTATTATTCTATGTGGTGTACCTATGTGGTACATTCCTTCATAGTTTTTCTTCCTTTTGGAACAGTTGAGATTGGGGCTTTGGAGTTGGACTCTATGTTTTCCTCATGATTGAGATGGATTTACTTGATAACATATGTTTTTTTCTGGGAACATACCTAAGTAGGGATATCCGTTGTTTTCTTCCTTTGTGGTTTATCTTTTTTGGATTTTGTGAGACCTTGAGGGTATCTAGGTCCCTACTGAGTATCGTTATACTCAGCCCTCTGCGGGATATGCCCAAACTTTGTTGTGTTTGGGACAGATGATGGAAAATGCTGACTGAGGACGAGTGTACCAGGATTGGAGGTAGCTTGGAGGTGGACGTTTGATTAGGAAAACTATAGAGATGACCAAACATGATTTGTACCTACACTTTAGCTAGGATCTAGGGTGTATGATCCAAGAGCTAAATTTCACCTATCAGTTTTCTTGTACATTACATTTTTCCCTTTACTTTCCAGTTGGTCTTGTATTCTGACCACTTTTACTAACTACACTTACTCTGATTACTATTCATTTTACATTAGTTTGTATCCTTATATGTGCTTGGAAGTGTGTGGTTATAGATTATAAAGGAAATTCATTCCTAGTTATAGAGAATACGCCTTCGATGCTACCCGCCAGCCCCTGGCCTATGGAAGGAGGGTATGGGGTAGTCACGACACAGGCCTTGGGGATGGGTCGTGGAAATTCATATCTCCACTCAACTATGACATGTGAATATATCACACAATCTCATTAGATTTGGTATTTGGGAGAGGTGTTAAACAATCTGGCAAACCATGTTCATGATTTTGAATTACCTTATCAACCTCAAGGATAGATTATCTCCCCAACAAAACCTCCACAATCCTCATTCATGTGGTGACTCTTGTTAAACAAATGAGCCCCTTATCGAACCCCAAGGTCCTATGATGGCGTTCTGAATAATATTTATTCCTTTTATTGTTGATCCTAATCTACTCCTAGATGACCAAGATAATCTGTATCATTACCTACACCAACAATTGTTTCAAAAGAGATGTATCACTGATCATTTTCCAACCTTAGTGTGACATGAATGGTATCATTACAATGAACACAAAAGGTTCCATACTGATAATAGACTGGTACCTATTATTGTACGAGAATTATACTATGGTAAATTGGCGATTCTATCTCCAACCAATGTCCAAAATAGAACTTGTTACCATATACTCCAACACTATGATAGTTTTCTTAGTATAATCATAATTCTGGGGGATAAATGTGATACTTATTTTTATTAAGCAACACGAATTCCTCCTGGAGTCCTCCCCACAATCTGGATGTAAACTACATGTCATGGTTAGAGACATTCATCAAGGTAACCCCTTGAAGGTGAATTTTCTCCTGTATAAACAACAACACCCAAAAACCTTCCTTACTATGCTTCCTGATAACATGTATATGTACGGAATTTGTGAGTCAATTAACAATCCCTTAAATGATGTGATGGATCTACACAATGAATGGAATCCATATCAAATAGTCTGTGGATATTTTACATCACAAAAAATCTAGGATTTAAAGGAACTAAAAATTGTTTTTGGAACATGTAGATCCTCCATCACCTACATAAGGGTGCGACATCGAGATATAAAATTGATATGGTTCATCTCATATCAGATAAAAAAACATTTTTTGGTGGACGCTATACATATTAACCTAACTCAAATGTACATCCATGGGAGAACTGTCGAACTCTTGCATCACCTCCTCATGAATCATGACTAGGAAAACCGTACTTCCATGAAAATGGATGATATGATTACCTCCTTATGCGTATCCATATTGCGAGTCCTTAATGGATATCTAGTCCTTGAAGAACTCATATTTAATATCTCCCAAATCATACTCTATCTTATGAATGATAAGTGGATGAAGAAACACCATCTACAAATGAAAATTTATACCCTCCAACTCCACCAGAGTCACCTATAGGGAGGGAAACTACCGAGAAGACTCCCCATCAAGAGGTAACAAGAATTCCTACTAGAGGAATATTATACTATGATTCCCTTCCATATTGAATATAATTTCTCACATTCATTTTACTATAGTAAATCCATCCAACACCATTTTTTATGGTTAAAGACCCTCTATGTGAAGAAATACATATGAATTTGATGGTCTTTGTAAACCAAAATGCACTACCCTTGAAAAAAGTACCTTCAATTCCTCATGTCGAAGACTATTTCTACAATCTTTAGTTAATTTTTTTTATAGTTATTTTTATGGGGCCTTATTTTTATTGACCATTATTTGAATGATTCAAGTTGATTCATCCACACATAGTCAAGACGAGTTCCCAATGCATTATAATAAAACATATACTACATTCCCTCATAATGTAGTATGAACAAAGTATAAATATTTAGCTTTAGAATAAACTCATTAAAGGCCTTATATCAATAATTAATCTAGGGAAATATTTTACCTTTCCATATCATGACATTAATTAGGGTTTTGATCATAGAGAAGTATACAACATTCCTCCCATAGTACCACAAAAATAATGGAAAACTCTATACATCTGACAGCCTCTTTGGTGGATCCCAATCAAGAAATATATTGATCTATGCTGGTTCTATGGATAAAATATTCCAAGAAACGATGTTACCTAGAAATTGAACCTCATTTCTCTAGAATTATAAGATTGAGAACTTTCTATAATGATGATTCTCTCAATGCCAATGTAGAACCATCGTCACATTCATGGAATGTTCCTCCTATGATGGAGAGTATATGAGTATGTATTATATGGTGAATGTATCAAATATGTCCATGTATTACTGGAAGACTCTTCAGGAAACCCATAAAGGTGATGGGGAAATGTTTCACCCCAATGAGCATCACCCAGAAATCATACTATGTGTAGTGACACCATAATAGATTCTTTGGAATATAATAATCAAGAACCATCAAATTATTTTACCAAATAATTATATTGAACATCGTTTACCACGTCACACCTCTAAAATATTGGAATAGGTCACTAATACTTAGAAAGGGTACTTTTTATTTATCAAGGCATAGTTTGGGTGATGAGAATTCAAAAAAAAAATCCGCAAGAAAAAATATAACTTTTTTTACAAAAAAACAAAATTGATATCCATTTGGAGACACTGGTCTTGATGAAAACCTTCATTTGAAGGTATCCATGTGTAATCATAGCATTAGGAGCATTTTATGTTCCATAAGATATGCCAAAAAATATTTTTCTGCAGTTCTTAGATGCAAGTAGATGTGAAAACACTATATAAATCTATGGATGTAGTTTAGAAACATCCTATCGGAAGAAATTCATGCAATCCTCAATGGATGAAGACATACAAATGCATGATGTGAATTCTACCACAAGGGATATACCCTCCATCAGATGGGTGATAGATTCTAGCCTCTAGGTCATAGAACCTAGTCATCTCTCCATGAGATCTCTTTCCCCAAATAAAGATAATTTCATTCCATCTTTGTTTTTTGGATCTAAATCATCTTTAGTGATAGTATAGTTGGGAATGAAAACCTGATAAATCAATTTATAACATCGATGAAATCATAGGGTTCAATTTTCACCACCGAAAGACCCCACATGAACCTCTCTCCACTATGATATACCATGGACTTCTTGGAGGTAAAGGATATAGATGAAGACTTCCCTATAGGAACCTCAAGACATAGATACTTGGATAATTACTCAAACTGGAGTTTCAGATAACACGCATGGTGTATGATGTTAAAATAATTACTATCACATGTGTCTAATAGTACTAATTAAATATTAGAATACACACAAACCATACCTCTAATCAACTCATTTGTTACGGTGTCAAAATCTTCACAATCCTTTAGCTTTCCATGGGTTTGGTCGCCAGATCCATGAGATTTATATGGATTCCAAATGGTGGTGGTCAATGTATCTCATAAAATATTTCACCAAATTCGTCTCCTTTGGCTACTCTTCCACCTCAGTATCCTTTCAGACCGCCTTGTCCCACCTAAGAGACCCTTGATCATAATGGTTCATTTTCAAAGGAAGTTGGTCAGTTGTCTTAATACACTCCATAGAACATATGCTTAGATAATATTATGTTATGTGGCCTCACACATCAAAAGAAAATAATACCCCACTCTAGTCCTCCAGGTCCCTCTATTGTTACATAGACCATGAGATAAAGCCTTATCACTAGGAGGGGTACGGTATTTAGATCCTGTGATCTAGTATCTGGTAGCTAATGTAGGACACTTCATTATTGTATGCCCACTACCATCTATAGCTTCTTGAAATACCTCTACCATAAATCTCTATATCACCCATTATTAATCTAACACCCCAACATATGTTGGTATGCATAAGGGAATAACATTTTCTTATATATCATGGCGAAGTCCCATCACAAACATATTTGATTAGGAGTAGCCATCACAGATGATATATAGGGGTTACCAGGTAGGGTATATGAAACTCAATTCATACTCACACACTATCATCCCTCATTAATGATACCCTAGAATCACTAAAATCTAAATTGAAAAAAACTATTGTGGTATTACTTCACATGAATGATCAATAAGATGGTAGGGAAAGAGAGTGTCTACCCATCATGAATTTGTGTAACAAGAATCCACCAGCACAAAGTATCCATATAGAAAAGTCCATATACTATGGAAACCACATGTCCTATTAGTTTCTTAATGATCAGGAAGACACATAACAATGAATCTAGACAATACAGTACATTACTAGAATTGGATTTTCGTAGAACTGTAGTGCCCTATAGTCCTAGAACTCATGGATTGCGATGAACCTCTTTCTTATCCTTACACTGATGGTATGATTTTTTAATATATATGTTGTGGTGATTATACATCCCCACCTTGAAGATGAACCCTGTGTTAAGGACACTGATATCAGGCCTCATTTCTCATAAGATATTAATCAAAATCTAAAACAAGTATCCTAGAAGGAAGTCATCAGAGAGGAATCTATACTATTTAGTAAAAACGTACCATGGTTAGATGAAGACTCATACACAAACAGACAAACGAAGATAGATATATATAAGGGATATATATTATGATTTATATTCAATGACTCAATACTATATAAAGAATGTAGCATTGATTAAGACATCCAATGTCTCAGTATGCTGAGTAGACATGATGGCAGTCAAGGTCCATGTTGTTGGATACATCAGCTACTCGTACCATAACTCGATTACATGGAATTTGAGGCACACTCAATACACTGTGACACCATTTACCTAATACAAAAAAATCATCCAAATAGGGACTACAACAGACAATATACTGATGAATATTCTTCTATGATACCAATTTTTCATGACCCAACCCAAGCTGAGGCTTGAGACATAACTACACCAAGCCCGCCTCCATAGTCCCAGTGGTGGTGACAAGCATTAATGGGCTATATAACATGGTGAGGAATGTTCATAATAACCTTTAGGTACCCACATATCCATCTTTATGAAAAAGTCAATGTGGATTAATAGTGAAAGAGACTAAATACTCGGTAATAACCAGGCATGTAATATCACTAGACATCACATGAGTATAGAAGTGAAAACTATAATGTAATGGGGAAAATAAATTCCCAATATTAAATTGTCCCAAATAGAAAAAAATAGTAATCTAAAAAACTAATAGAGATCAACTACCAATCTCTAATATGTGACCAATGTATAAGATCCATTGAACTCATTATCCTTAAGATGCTCTTAAGTCATAATTTAACCATCCATCATCTTCACAAGGCATGAAAACTGCCAGAAAATCCCATATACTGGTATGTATAAACATAAAAAGTAAGATACCCAGAATGTTAAATAAGGAGTAGTATGATATATACCAAATATATAATTCATCTAGATTGTAGACAACATGCAAGATAGATTCAAAGAGAATAAATAAACTCAAATCAGGAGACACAGTAACCTTATCCATGATCAATGGGATCAAAACAATGAGTAGATAGAGTACACGTCGATTCATTTTTGACTATAGTAGTAGACCAGATAGATCATAGCTTGAGAAGACAAACATGGGAATCACGTGGCACAACACATGTATCTTCACATTTCATAGAAAGGGAGTAACAAAATCCAAGGGTATGGATACAAAAGAATATATTTGAGATCAATCAAAACAATCTCAAATGATAGTGTATGTGGAACTATATAACATATATCATCCTAAGAATAGGATTACCTAATAGTTCCAAAGTGGCATCAATAATTCCTATAAACTGACACGTCTTCTTGGAAGTAACCACCCATGTCATGCCATGCCTCATCATCGCGTTCCATAGTCGTGGGGCCAAAAAATACATCTATAATCCCTACACCATAGTGAATCAGGGGGTTCCATTCATCAATTATGTGAAAAGTACCCACACCCATGCTGATGGGGTGTTTAAATCTAGTGTCACAATGACCCTCCCCACATCTAATTGGGGGTTCCACACTGAATGTCTATGAATCATGCCCAAAATGATCGTGGTTGCACAATATAGGTAAATGACCCATGCCAAGGTGTGATAAGGGATAGAATATTTTCATTGAGGACCCGTACAATATATGTTTTGGGTTTCCAATTATAAGTAGCTATAGATAAGTGAGGTCAATGCAGAAGGGGGGGTCCAACTCTTGTTGTTGAGGATACAATCCCTAGTGTGATAGGGGTTTCCACTTTAGAAATAGAGGAATCAAATACAATACAATAATGAAATTTAATTTAAAGAAGTTATTGGAAACCACTACCCATGATGATGGGTTGGTTCCATAATAGTGTATCATGGTATCCTCTGTCTAATCAATACATTCATAAAACTTCTCCTCAAAAAATCTCTATGCCCGAAAAAATTGACAAAATTTCTTGAAATAAAATACTAAGGTCATTAAAAAATTCTACAAGAAAAAACACTCAATATAGGCTACCCACATGATATATTTGGAGTTCAAATGAAGGGGATATATATGATTAAAAATTTATCAAAAGGAACCATGTGGTACACGATATATGATGGTAACCACAATGTGGGTTGTCCCGTAGCACTACATGGCCATGACGATGTCCAACACACAACCCACAATCAATGTAGTAGAACATTCCATTAAAGTATACTATGTGGAATTCAATAAATATAAGGGATTTGGTCATTAATTTCTGATTGTGTTCATGTAATAAAGTAATGCTTGTCTACATTGGTACAAGGCATGTTTCTAGACATGGGGTGGCGACCATTTGCTCTGACCACGTCTGTGTACTTGGCCACATGGTGTGTACCAAGTCATGGGATTCATCACATAGATCATATAGATGAGGAAGGATTTTCATGATGTGTAAGAGGAATACATACCATAAAACCCTTATAAAAACCTGAAACCATATCCTCCTCAACCGCGGTGCTACATTCTATGTGTTTATCCCTATACACAACGTATAGTCAAGTTTGTCACAAATATATATATATATATGTATATGTTATCCATTTGATGAAATTGACCATTCACCCTACAATTTCAACGCAATATCTCCCAAAGAAAATTGCGTATCTACCATCGGTCAGTTGATTTTGGCCATTTATGGCCAAAAACATGATTCATGAAGGCTTTTTTGCAGAGCCTCACACCATACATGCTCAGAACTCTTCCATCGTAAATGATTCCACCATCATTCATTGAAACAATTATCTATAACTGAATGTCATCACATATCAATTCCAAATTCAATGATCTATCCTTCTCTTGTGAATAATTATTAATTTTGGTGGTCCGATTGGGCTTGGTACCTCCTGACAATTCTGATGTCGGACTGCAGGGTCCGTCCTGGTGAAGGTCCCGAAAAAATTGAAGAATGGGGGAGGCACAAGAACATTTTTAAAACTATCATTGTCCATGAATTATTTTCTCATGGCCCATAATAATGAAATCCAGGTTAGAATAAATGAATAACCAATTAAAATATAACTTGTGAACAAGACAAAGATTCACAATTGGAAAATATTTATAATTAATATTGATATCCTCAATCAATTTAATAAAAATGGGTATAAAAAACAAATTAAAATTTCCTACCATTTTATTGGAACATTATTTATCAAAAATGCATTCAAAAATAATTTAAGGAAGTCACTACATTCTCTACCTCCTGATATACTTTGGACAAGAGTTTCACCGTTGTCCAGTTTATTATGCTAATGAATTTACAAAGAAGATGTTATCAATGATGGAAGGAAAATGATACTAACCCTAGGATAATATTTATCAATGTATTGTTATATAATTACATTTTATGTAAAATATAAATTTTTAATTTATTAATTAATACACTCAACATTCAACGAATATGTTATGTGTCCAAATTCCCCATGTCGACCTACATTAAGATGCACCTAAGGTAAGCAATGTTTACTGACATCAAATTATTATTTAATATTTCTTATTCAAGATTCATTTTAATAGTAATCACATTTTTATAAAGAAATTTTTTGATTGTAATATAAAATTTATCAAATATTTTTATAGAATTAATTTTCAACACATCCAACTTTGAATAACTATTCGTCATAATGCATAGTTCTGTAAATATATATTTAATTATTTAAATGTCCTACATGCTAAAAACTAATTATATAAAATTATGTTGTAAATATTCCAAAAATTCCCACTAAATTGTTTTTTGATTTCTCACATATTTATGAATAATTGGTTTTCCAGTGATTCAGTATATTTGTTAGACATCCACTTCATAAAAAATTACAAATCTAATGATTTTATAAATGGAATTCCCTCTACATAGATTATTAATTGAGATAATCTTATGATAACATTAATTTAGACATAGTTTTCATATGTGAAAAATGTGAAACATATAAATAAAAAAACACTTTTTTATTAAAATAATGATAATCAAACAACCATGAATGGGAAAACATCCATGATCTTAAAATTAGGTTCCCATACCATATGTTCATGAATATGTTGATGATTTAAACCATATACATTGGTTTAGAATACAATTAATGAGTTTTTTCTGATGATAAAACTAATAGATGATTAATAATAAAAACCCATGTGGAAGAATAATAAATCATGGATGATTTGGAATGAAACATCTCATATTAACGAGGATAAATATTCCTTCTATAATAAGTTTTTTACTATGTTAAACGAACCAATAAGCTTCTATCATAAGTGAAATTAAAATCTAATAAAATTTAACTATTTATTAATATTCAACATAATGAAGCACCTATTGAAATGGAAATAATGAAAATAATGTGATATGTTCAAATTTTAGCAAATTTTTCTAAATTTTCAATATGGAATTTAGATAACCAGATGCCGGAAGCAATGGTTGTGGGATAAAATTATATTTTACCCTATTTTGAAATCCAAATTCAATAAATATCAATTAGTAATCCAAAACCATTATTGGTAACAAAAAATCAATTTCGAACACATGATCTTTTTTATGGACCTTGATGTTTTTCCCATTGATAGAAAGAACATCATCTCAATCCATTTTTTCAATAATTCATATTATTGAGGGACAAAATGATGTGTTAGGCTTTTTGTGTGAAAATTTTATTCTACTATGTATTGATATTTTTTGAAATATGATCAAAATAATACTAATTATAGATAAAATTAAATTGTTTTCCAAATAATAAGAGTTTAGAAATAGTAATTATTTTGGGGATGACTGTGGATGTTAGTGCGAATACCAATGTCATAGGATTCATTATTAAAGCAAGAACTAATTCTTTTATTAATGAATTATATAAATAAAATAATTTAATAAGAGTGAAACTATGAATAAAAATGTTTCTTCAATATATTTTGTAAGTGTTTTCATGTGAACACTTTTGGAAGAATGCATTGGTCACCTAAATAACAGCTGAGGAATTTATTGTCTTTAAAAAATACTAGTGTTATATGTGATGATCAATTTTATGGTTAATAAACTACCTAAATATCATTTTGATGTGAAAAAATATGACATGATTCTATCTTTTATAAAATATTAATGTGGTGTGGGGTCAAAAGTAATGTATACTTATTTTTTTTATTAAAAATAGAATTTTTTATACATTGATTTGGAGTTTAATATTCTACAATAATATATATTTTCTGTTCTATTTGTTTTTTCTTTCCCATGTGTGATGAATTATTCAAGAATAAATATTTGAGTATGTTCCTTTATTATGTTTTTTAATTCTCTTTGTTTCATGTTCATTTATACATGAATGATAAGAGTGTATGAGTTTTTTTAAAAAGAGTGTGTTTAAAGTTTATGGATATGAATTCATAGAGCCAAAATTATTGATAAATATTATATGAAAATTATGTCTTAAAGAACCATTTATAAACATTTTATGAAACTGTGGTTATTGAATTTTTGGGTTCGTAACAAAGGTTATTTAAAAATAAAAATATGAATAATAATCACTGTTTTAATTTAAGAAGGATATATCAAATAGTTACTTTAAAAAATTGTTTCTCTTTTAAATTTTCATTTTCTAATTTAAGCAGTGAATTATATATTAAATTATTACATTAGAAGAGGGAAATTCGATGTTGGTAAATATCTATAAATTTAATTTTCGTCACTTCAAAGATGAAATTGGTAAAATATACAGTATATAAGGACCTTAATCATAAATTTATTGAGATAAATACAATTAAAAAAGCAAATATGGAGTGTGAAATTCTAAAAAATAAATCCACTAGGTGTTGTTCAGATGATGTTCTCCCGCAACAGATCTTTAATCATCTATGATGTATAAAAAAATTGATAATTTCTGAATAAAATTGAAAACATATATTTTCATCATATTTTAATGGACAATGTTTTTAATTTATAGACAAAAATTCTCTGATGATGTTAAAAGGAATATGAAAGGCTCATAATATGATTTTTTTCAACTTTTTATTGAGTTTGTTAGATTCCACTAATTTTATTTCTGTTTAATTGGGGTGGGATATGGTTGTTCTATTGTCCCTCTCAAAGTCATGGGATGATGTGGTGACCACTTTGAGTAATTAAAATGGAAATAATTACTTTTTCATCGAGCATATTAACTATATGATATTGAGTCATTAGCTCTAGAAGAATGAAATATTCGTAAATCATGGAAGTGAATATAGTAAAAATATATTCAAACTGTTCTCATTGATATCAGAGGTAAATAGGGGTAATGAAAAGAGATAAGAGTTTTGTTAAGATTATTTTTCATTATGATTCCACTATATTGCACTACAAAATGATGGATAAAAGTAATAAGGATAATAGATTAAATTTTGTGAATTTAAAAAATATTGATTTTGTTTCATCAATGAAAAGTAATGTTAATGGGTATTGTGATAATTTCATTCTAAGTGTCATGACGTAAATGGATTTATTGATTCATGATTCTAGATAATAATTTTAGTTTACATCTGAATGTGGATGAATGAAAAATTATGTTTCTGTAAGCCATGATATGTTTCAAATTTTATGTAGAGATGTAATATATTTGGTTTTTGGGGTGATTAGATTATTGGAACTATGAATGGATTATTCATATAGGTTTAAGACATAAAGAAAATCAAATGGGAGAACATAATTCATATTTTTTGGTTTTATTATGCATGATTATATTACTTTTTCTGGATGATATGTGCAAGATTACATTAGGTCACATAGTTGTGGATCACTGTGCGATGGATTGAAATCTGTACCTTGATGGTGGTCTATAAGGTTTAATTCATGACTGAGAAATATCTTCTTAGAAAATAAAGATATTTATTTTCTATCTATGTAACATTGGTGAAAGTGGAATAAGAATAATTGATATTAGAAGATTAACAAATATTGGGTATTTGGATTATATTTCTTATAAGTTTTTATAAAATAAAAAAAAAGTTATGTTTCCATTAAATTAAGAATGAAGGACACCAAATAATTAGACAAGTTGATTTTTATTCTATGGAATAATGTGAAATATCATCAATTGAATGTCTTAATTTTAAACTACACTACATTTTATTTATCAATGACTAAAAAATTAATTTGTTGGTGTAACTAAAAGAATATGATTATTTCTATAATTTTGTTAGATACAGAACCACGATACATTTTGAGAGGGGAACTATGTTAAAATTATTATTTTTTGATAATTATGGTGACTGTGGAGGAAGGGTGTGAAAAATGATCTATTGGATGAATCAAATATAGATAGATCAGTTAATTCTCAATTTACATTATTAGTTTGGTGTGATGAAATGGATGAAATATTTTCATAATGAGTGTTCATGAATCATGAGTTTATGTTCTAGTTTTTAAAGGAATGTTTTCAACAAAAATATATTGTATGATCCCATTATGAATTAGATTACATATGATCCTATAAAAATTACTAACTTAATGAATTATATGATATTCCACTCCGTAATTGAAAACATTAAACTAAATATCATTTCATTTTGATACTAGTGGAAGATGTAGTGATTTAATTTTGGAAGTTCAAAGGGTATCATGATCCTTATTAGAAAATATATAAATATATAAATAAATAATGTCTAAAGAAATATTTTTCATTACTGGGACTTGGATAATAAAAATATTATAATATCATAGAATATATGAATGGTTAGGAGTATGAATACCAATGATGTGGGATATAAAATATAAGGCCCCAGCCTTAAACCATACTTAATCTTGAGTTATTACAAGATTACACATTGAGGATCTTTTTGGGTTTAGAGTTTTAGAGAATTAGATCATAAAAAATGCATTACATTCCACATATAAACAAAGTGGTTACATAAATATAGTATTCTTCTTTCCCATAAATGGAAACATATTTAAAATAAAACATGGATTCGTTCTTGACACTTCCTTGACACTATCATCATATCATGTACCTTTCCCTTGACCTGTGAAAAACATTTCAGAGAAACATGGGATGAGCATAAAAAGCTCAGTAAGGGATATAAAAATATGGAAAGGAAACATGGGTACATATATACATAATAATGAAATCATACTTTACCCATAAAACATAATCACTTTAACATACCTCATCAAATCATGAATAAATCATAGATATCATAAGACATAAAGGTAACTTGAGGCATTCATAACATTTTTATGTAGGGAGTAACCCTATTGGTTACGTTTGGAATACCCATCACAGTATATTCCCTAAATCTCTTCGGAGAAACCTTAACGTTTCACTCCTTCACGTTACCCAATGCATTGGAGAGCTATATCGGGCTCACCCGCCCTTAGTTTATCACGGAACCACCCGTCTTCATAATAATGCCCAAAAACCTCAACATAATCTTATCACATAAAACATGCATAAAGGAAACATAACATTTCCACCTTTCAATCACAAGATATCAACACAACACATTGATATAAAAACATTATGAAATCCATTTTTCAATACCAAAATAAAATAAAATTAAAACATGGTATTTATTTTTCTTTAAAAAAAGGTATGGCTTGTAGAGGATGCCGAAACTCAAATAATGGTGACGGCGGCAGATAAGTCGTTGTCACCGCATATGTACGACAAAAACATTCCCTTTTGTCATTTAGTAAATTTTTCGTATAAAAAAGATTCCTTTTGGATAAACGAAAAATTCAAAGGGGTTTATACACCGTATAAAATAAGGTTTTGTATAAAACAAAATATCTCTCAATGAATGAAGATTGAGACGAAGTCCCATACCTCGGGTCTGACATGACTCGATCGTTCTTTAATGTCCTGAATAATAAACTTGGGTTAATTTCTACTTTATTAATAACCATTTTCAATTTCATTATTCCTTTTATATCACTTATTTTCATGTCATGAACACTATGTAATTATTTAAGTTAATAACAGTGGTTTTAACGATCATTGGTACTTGAGTAAAAAATAAACCCTTTATAATTACAAGTTTTTCATGTGTCCATTATATTCATAATTATAATCATGATGTATATATCATATATATCCAGTATATACATGCATTTATAATATTACATAATCATTTAGAGGTAAGAAATGAAATGCACCGTTCATAGAGACAGTAAGTTGTACGTACGCATGAACGCTACTTTCATTTCTATTTCGTATTTTTATAGAATGGAATCATAATGATATAAGGAAATATTATAATTACAGTATAATATCATATATAATATCATAACTCCATCCTTTATACGCCCCATATAAGCTATTTAACAAATCAAATCACTTTGAGGGGGCGGTAGTCTGCACTTCCTTAAATGAAGATATCGTGTTTACCCATAATGGAAACCATAAAGGTATGCCCAAAATGAAAAATACAGAAGATTAAGGAAAACATAATCATATTATATATCATATATAAATATAGTTTCATCTTAATGGCCACCTTTGAAGGTGTTAAAAGAATGTTGAACAATCATCATTTTGGGAGGCAGAAATTCGCCATCCACAGAAACTGTATGTTCTTTAACCATTAGATGTAGGTGTGTGTAGGTGTAGCTCGAATCCATCTTATAAAAACATCCTAGTATATTTAAGATACTGTGTTTTTTACAAAAGAAATGAATAAAAATAGTTTAGGGGGTTGGAGAAGCAAAATAAAACAAAAGGACTCAAGTGAAGACATTACCTTAAAATCGGGTAACTCCCTTTGGTTTGAGCTCAAAAGCTTCCTTGGGAAGACTTATACCCAAAGTGAGGCTTCAAGGATTAAGAGATGGATGTGGAGAGACAAAATGGGAAGGTTTTGGCCGAGCCAAAGGCTTTGGGAGTGTGGGTAAAGAGGTAGAGGTGGGGGCCTTTTATAAGAGAAGAGGAGGGGCACTCTTCGAATGTAAAGATAAGTTACTTTATTTTAAAATGAGTTTCGGATTCAAAAGGTCCCACATTGATATAATTAGAGGATAAGGTGATAAGGGTTCTAAATCCACTCATCCAATTGGTTTTGGCCATTTTTAGGTCTTATATTTTTCATTATCATTCTATTTTATTTAAATTGTTAAATAATGAGCTCATCGCTGCATCATCATGATGTCATCAATAATTTAATTTATTTAATGCTTAAAAATTATAAAAAAAATACTATGATATAGGAAATCTTCTAATATTTCCAATATCTATTTCTAATAAAATATATTAATTTTATAACCCCATGTAAAAATTCTTTTAGTAAAATAACTCATGGTTGTGTCATTTTTACTTTAACATTAAATAAAAAGTTATGTATGTCATTTCCCAACCAAAGTTGCTCCATGGGGTCCCCAAGATGAACCATGGCTTGTCTTGGTCGGCCATGACACATCAAATAATGTTAGGACATGTGTCTTAGTCATTTAATTTTATTAAGACATTATTCTTACCATAAACTACACTAATTACCTCTACTCGCGATTAAGAACATAAGAGTTACTATTCACCAAAAAATTATTTTAATCTCATTGAACCACATTTTACTACTTAATGAAAACCATGTATGTCGGATTTTTGAAATTCAAAACACAGAAGTGGTAAAATTTCATTTAAACAAAAAATCAGTTTTTATAAGTACCACATAGTGGTTTCACTATTCATCAAAAATTGAAGTTTTTCAGAAAATTACCAAAAATTTACCCTAAGATATATTTGATATTATGAATTCAAAAATGATTTCTATTTTACATAATTAAAAACATATAAGTTGAATTAATTAATTTAATAATTAATTCTCTCTGTCAAAACAAATAGCGTGTTTTTGTGAAACAAAATGTATCAAAATATTGACACTAGTTTAAGTCCGAGTTCAAAGTGAAATTAATTCCAATGACCACCATTGGATTAAATTGTAAAAATATATTCTAATTCACTTTAAAACCAATTCAAAAGATAATCTAATCATATAAATAAATTATATTAAAAAGCAGTTTTGATGTAAAATGCAGTATTTTTCACTATTCATTAAAAAAATGAACATTGTCAGAAAAATACCAAAAATTCACACAAAGTAAATTTTGATGTCCCAATCATAAAGAATAAGTTTATTTTGAAAAAAAATCTTTCGAAATTGTCAAAAGATAGATTTAAAAATAGTTTGCCATCAAAAGGTAGTAAAACAATCTTTTAAAAAAATATTAGTGTATTCCATGCTTAAGATTGGATTTATTTTCATTTTAAGCCTCTAAAACTCTATCTAATTCATTAATAGACATAGATAAAAATATATATTATTCATTACTTACTTGGGATGTAACATCCTTCCCCCCTTTAGAAAATTGCGTCCCCGCAATTTATTTACTTATTGAATAAATGGGGGTACTTATCCCTCATTGCATTTTTAGATTCCCATGTTGCATCTTCCATCATGTGGTTTTTCCAATAAACCTTACCTGATTAATCACCTTATTTCGTAACACTTGCTCCCTGTGGTCAAGAATCTGGACCGGTTGTTCCTCATAAGATAGGTTCTCTTCCAGCTGAACTACCTCTGGACTCAAAAAATGAGATGGATCTGTCATATACTTTCTCAGCATCGAAACATGAAAAACATTGTGTACCTGAGATAAACTCGGAGGTAAATCCACTCTGTATGCAACTGATCCAACTCTCTCTAGAATTTCATATGGCCCAATGCACCTTGGACTCAGCTTTCCTTTCTTACCAAATCACATCACACTTTTCCATGGTGAAACCTTGAGAAAAACATGATCACTTACCTCGAAAGATAGATCCTTCCTCCAGTTATCTGCATAACTCTTCTGCTTGCTCTGAGCTGTTCTCATGTGTTTTTGAATCAGCTGAACTTTTTCTTCCATCTCTTCTACCAATTCTGGTCCCATCAACTTCCTTTCACCCACTTCATCCCAGAAAGCTGGAGTTAGACACCATTTCCTATATAAAGCCTCAAATGGTGCCATCTATATACTGGAATGAAAACTGTTATTATATGAAAATTCAACCAAAGAAAGATGTTGGTCCCAACTTCCCTGATAATCCATCGAACAAGCAGGTAGCATATCCTCTAAGGTCTGAATTTTTCGTTCTGACTGCCCATCTTATTGAGGATGAAATGACGTACTAAAATTTAATTCAGTACCCAACAACTTCTGAAGTCCTTTTCAAAAGTTAGAAGTGAACCTGTGATCACGATCAGATACAATGGAGAGAGGAACTCCATGTTACCTTAATATCTCTTTAAGATACAAACGGGAAAGTTGATCTAGGGAAAAAGAATCTCGTATAGCAAGGAAATGAGAAGATTTAGTCAAGCGATCAACAATAACCCAGATTGCATTATTACCTCGAGATGTCTTCAGTAATCCCACAACAAAGTCCATGGATATATTCTCTCATTTCCACTCTGGCACTAGTAAAGGCTAAAGCATCCCTTTCGGTAACTGCCGTTCTTTTTTAACTTGTTGACATGTCAAACACTTCACAGTAAAATCAGCAATATCTCTTTTCATTCCATCCCACCAGTAATACTCTCGCAGATCTCTTTACATCTTAGTACTGCCAGGATGAACTGAAAACGGAGAACTATGAGCTTCACATAACTCTCTCTTCAACTGTGAATTACAAGGCACACACAATCTCTTCCCAAATCTCAAAACACAATCATTATCAATGTTGAATTCATGCAACTTACCTTTCTAAACCAGATCTACCTTTTTCTACAACTCACTGTCTTGCTTTTGTGCTTGCTTGATTCTATCTGATAGAGATGATCTCACTGATACCTGAAACAAAATAGAAGAACATCCTGCACAAACAACTTCTATTACAATGTTTATCAAATCCTTAACCAAAGGATCACGTTCCAAACACAACATTTCTAATGAAGCATTACTTTTTTGACTCAAAGCATCATCCACTTTATTTGCTTTTTCCAGATGGTAATGAATTATACAATCATAATCCTTGATTAATTCCAGACATCTCCTTTGTCTCATGTTTAACTCTTTCTGAGTGAATATATACTTTAAACTTTTGTGATCAGTATATATTTCACACTTTAATCCATACAAATGATGCCTCCAAATTTTTAAAGCGAAAACATCAGCAGCTAATTCCAAATCATGTGTAGGGTAATTTACCTCATGAGTATTCAACTATCGTGAAGCATAAGCAATTACCTGATCATTCTGCATTAGGATGCAACCAATTCCTTTCAATGAAGCATCATTTTAGATAAAAAACTCACCATTCCTGGAAGGTAGTGCCAAAACTGGAGCATTCACCAATCTTCTTTTCAATTCCTAAAAACAATCATCACATTCTTTTGTCCAGATAAACTTAACACCCTTCTGAGTTGGCTTAGTCATTGGACTAGATAACCGTGAAACAATTCTAAAAAACCTTCGGTAATAGCCTGCCAAACCAAGGAAGCTACGAATCTCAGTTAAATTTGTGGGTCTTGGCCATTCTTCAACAACCATTATTTTTGCAAGATCAACAGTTATCCCATCTTTAGAAACAATGTGACCAGGGAAAGAAATTTATTGCAACCAAAACTCACACTTGCTGAATTTTCCATACAGTTTATTTTCTTTTAAGGTTTGAAAGATAACCCTTAAATGTCTTTCATTCTCCTCTTTACTTTTAGAAAACACCAAAATATCATCAATGAAAACCACCACAAACTTATCCAAGAACTCCTGGAAAATTCTATTCATTAATTCCATGAATACAGCAGGTGTATTGGTTAGACCAAAAGGCATTACTATAAATTCATAATGGCCATATCTTGTAAAGAACGTGGTCTTCGGATCATCTGCTTCCTTTACCTTCAGCTGATGGTACCCGGATCTCAAGTCAATCTTTGAAAAATACTGATCTCCCTAGAGCTGATCATACAAATCATCGATACGAGGCAAAGGATATTTGTTCTTAATAGTGATGTCATTCAAGGCTCTATAATCAATGCAAAGTCTCATTGAACCGTCTTTCTTTTTAACAAATAGAACTAGAGCACCCCATGGTGATGTGCTAGGTCGAATGAAACCTTTCTCTAATAAATCTTGCAATTGCTCCTTCAACTCTAAAAGTTCAATTTGAGCCATTCGATAAGGGGGTTTTGAAATTGGCTTAGCATCATGAACTAAGTCAAAAGTAAACTCAACTTCCCGATCTGGTACTATTCCAGGAAACTCATTAGGAAAAACATCAGGATACTCATTTACCACTGGAAAATCATTAATCTGAACAGTTCCTTTATTTTCAATGATGTGTGCAGGGTAACATTCATTTCCATATTTTACAAGTTCCATGGCCTCTTGATAAGTTATCAATATTAAGGGTTCATTCTTGTACACAAACTAAAAGTCTTTCTGAAAAGAAACTTCTTTAGCTCTACAGTCAATCTTAGAATGGTAAATAGAGAGCCAATCCATACCCAGGATAACATGAAACTCTACTAGAGGTAGAACAATATGGTTTGCAAGTAGATTCTTTCCACATATAAGGATAGTAAGATTCTTATAAATTATTTTTGCCTCAAAATTTCCCCCAGGTGTTTTTACCAAAAGTTCAGGAGTCATTTTTTGAGATGGTATTCTCATTTTACTAGAAAAGTTTTCATTGATGAAAGAATGTGTAGACCCTGAATCAAACAACACACTGACATAATCCGAAAAAACAAACAAAGTACTTGATACAATATCATTTGATGGCCCGACATCTGCTGAAGTAGTTGCAAATGATTTCACCACCCCTTTCTGCATGTAGTCTAACTTCTTCCCGTCACTCAAGCTCTATTTCGGACAGTCGTTTGCATAGTGACCCATCTCATTGTACTTAAAACATTTCACTAACTTTAAATCAAATTTGGTCTTACCTTCACCTTGATCTTTTTCATTGCAATCACGAGCCTTATGTCCCATCTTACCACATCGGTAGCACTTTCTAGAATTCAGAAGATATTCCCCAGCTTGCCTTTTACCACATTTATCAAAAACTGGAAACATAGATTTCTTACCATCAACGTTTTTTGAAGAATTCTTACCATTCTCAGGCCACCTTGGTCTCTTCTTCTTGTTGGTTGTTATAGAACACTTGATCATTGGCAAAATCCATTTCCACCTTCTCAGCACATCGAACAAGCTTTTCATAACATTTAAACTCACGAGAAGCTAATTCCCTTCGATATTTTGGCTTTAATCCTGAGTAAAAATGATTGATTTTACTATCAAAGTCTCAGATAAAATTTGGTTCATACCTTGCCAAACGAGTGAACCTTTCTTCATAGGTAGCCACTGAGTCTTCCTCTTGCCTAAATTCCAAGAATTGTTTTTCCATCCTAAGTCGAACAGCCTTAGGAAAATACTTCTCAAGAAACATACCTTTGAATTCATCCCAGTGGATAGCATCATTCTCATCAGCATCCCTGATATTTTTAACCATCGACCACCACTGATCTACTTCACCCTCCAAACGGTAAATAGCAAGACTAACCTTTTGATTGTCTGAACACCCCATGACATCAAAAATCTTCTCCAGTGCATTAATCCACCCTTCGGCTAACACAGTGTCAGATGATCCTCTAAATGATGGTGGATGCTGCCTCATGAAATGTTCCACCACTAACATGTTCCTCTGTGGTTGATCTGGTTGATCTCGTGCATGGATACCACCACCATTTATCGCTTGAGTCAACTGCGCCATTACTGCAACAAACTGTTCAGTTCCAATTCTGACCATCTTAGGATGATGATTCGGAAGGTTATTTCCTTCTTGTATGCCTTCCTAGAACTGCTTCCATGTTTCCTCTACGGAAAACCATTCTGAACAAACATGTCTTATATGAAGAAACATGGTATTCTTCAAATGCTATATCATTTCAATTTGACCATAAAAAAAATATTTTTGGATAATAATTTAATAAAATTCTAACTCCTAAAGTTATCTAAACCGACCATTGATACCAACTATAAAGCCCCAGCCTTAAACCTTACTTAATCTTGAGTTATTACAAGATTACACATTGAGGATCTTTTTAGGTTTATAGTTTTAGAGAATTAGACCATAAAACATGAATTACATTCCACATATAAACAAAGTGGTTACATAAAGATAGTATTCTTCTTTCCCATCAATGGAAACATATTTAAAATAAAACATGGATTCTTTTTTGACACTTCCTTGACACTATCATCATATCATGTACCTTTCCCTTGAACTGTGAAAAACAATTCATAAAAACTTGGGATAAGAAAAAAAAGCTCAGTAAGGGATATAAAAATATGAAAAGGAAACATGGGTATATATATACATAAGAATGGAATCATACTTTACCCATAAAACATAAGCACTTTAACATACCTCATAAAATCATGAATATATCATAGAAATCATAAGACATAAAGGTAACTTGAGGCATTCATAACATTCTTACGTAGGGAGTAACCCTCTTGGTTACGTTTGGAATACCCATCACAGTATATTCCCTAAATCTCTTCGGAGAAACCTTAACGTTTCACTCCTTCGCATTAACCAACGCATTGGAGAGCTATATCGGGCTCACCCGCCCTTAGATTATCACGGAACCACCCGTCTTCATAATAATGCCCAAGAACCTCAACATAATAGTATCACATAAAACATGTATAAAGGAAACATAAAATTTCCACCTTTCAATCACATGATATCAATACAACACATTGATATAAAAACATTTTGAAATCCATTTTCAATACCAAAATAATAGAAATGTATAACATGGTATTTATTTTTCTTTTAAATAAAAGGTATGGCTTGTAGAGGAAGCCGAAACTCAAATAATGGTCACGGCGGTGGAGAAGTCGTTGTCGCCGCATACGTACGACAAAAACATTCTCTTTTGCCATTTAGTAAATGATTCGTATAAAAAATATTCCTTTTGGATAAAAGAAAAAGTCAAAGGGGTTTATACACCGTATAAAAGAAGGTTTTGTATAAAACAAAATATGCCTCAATGAAAGGAGATTGAGACAAAGTCCCATACCTCGGGTCTGACTTGACTCGATCGTTCATTAATGTCCTGAATAATAAACTTGGTTTAATTTCTACTTGCTTAAGAACCTTTTTCAAGTTCATTATTCCTTTTATATCACTTATTTCTATGTCATGAACACTATGTAATTATTTAAGTTAATAATGGTCGTTTTAACGATCATTGGTACTTGAGTAAAAAATAAACCCTTTATAATTAAAAGTTGATCATGTATCCAATATATCCAGAATTATAATCATGATGTATATATCATATATATCAAGTATATACATGAATGTATAATATTACATAATCATTTAGTGGTAATAAATGAAATGCATCATTCATAGAGACGGTAAGACGTACGTACGCATGAACGCTACTTTCATTTCTATTTCGTATTTTTATAAAATGGAATAATAATGATAAAAGGGTATATTATAATTCCAGTATATTATCATATATAATATCATAACTACATCCTTTATACGTCCAGCATATGGTATTTAACGAATCAAATCACTTTGAGGGGGCGGTAGTCCGCACATCCTTAAATGAAGATATCGTGTTTACCCATAATGGAAACCATAAAGGTATGCCCAAAATCAAAAATAAATATGATTAAGGAAAAAATAAACATTTTATATATCATATATAAATATAATTTCATCTTAATGGCCACCTTTGAAGGTGTTAAAAGAATGTTGAACAATCATCGTTTCGGGAGGCAGAAATTCGCCATCCACAGAAACCATATGTTCTTTAACCATTAAATGTAGGTGTGTGTAGGTGTAGCTTGAATCCTTATTATAAAAACATCCTAGTATATTGAAGATACTGGAGTTGTAACAAAAGAAATGAATAAAAAGAGTTTAGGGGGTTGGAGAAGCAAAATAAAACAAAAGGACTCAAGTGAAAACATTACCTTAAAATCGGGTAACTCCCTTTGGTTTGAGCTCAGAAGCATCATTGGGAAGACTTCTGCCCAAAGTGAGGCTTCAAGGAGTAAGAGAGTGATTTGGAAAGCCAAAATGGGCAGGGTATGGCCGAGACAAAGGCTTTGGGAGTGTGGGTAAGGAGGTAGAGCTGGGGGCCTTTTATAAGAGGAGAGGAGGGGCACTCTTGGAAAGTAAAGTAAAGTTACTTTATTTTAAAATGTGTTTCGGATTAAAAATGTCCCAAATTGATATAATTTGAGGATAAGGTGATAAGGGTTTGAAATCCACTAATCCAATTGGTTTTGGAAATGTGTAGGTCTTAGATTTTACATTATCTTTCCATTTTATTTAAATCGTTAAATAATGAGGTCATCGCTGCATCATCATGATTTCATAAATAATTTAATTTATTTAATGTCTAAAAATTATTAAAAAAATACTATGATGTAGGAAAGCTTTTTATCTATCCAATTACTATTTAAAATAAAAAATATAAAATTCATAACCCCATGTAAATTTTTTTTTAGTAAAATAACTCATGTTTGTGTCATTTTTACTTTAACATTAAATAAAAAGTTATTTATCTCATTTCCCAACCAAAGTGGCTCAATGGGGTCCCAAAGGTGACCAATGGTTTGTATGGGTCGGCCATGACACATAAAATAAGGGTAATACATGTGTCTAGGTCATTTCATTTTATAAAAACATTATTCTTACCTTAAACTACACTAATTACCTCTAATCGCGATTAAGAACTTAAGAGTTACTATTCACCTAAAAATTATTTTAATCTCATTGAACCACATTTTACTTCTTAATGACAACCATTTATGTTGAATTTTTTAAATTCAAAACACATAAGTGGTAAAATATCATTTAAATGAAAAATCAGTTTTTATAAGTACCACTTAGTGGTTTCACTATTCATCAAAAATTGATGTTTTTCAGAAAATTATCAAAAATTCACCCAAAGCTATATTTGATATTACGAATTCAAAAATGATGTATATTTTACAAAATTCCAAACATATAAGTTGCATTAATTAATTTAATAATTAATTCCCACTGTCAAATCAAATAGCTTGTTTTTATGAAACAAAATGTATCAAAAGATTGACACTAGTTTAAGTCCGATTTCAAAGTGAAATTAATTTCAAGGACCACCATTGATTTAATGGTAAAAATATATTCTAATTTCACTTTAAAACCAATTCAAAATATAATCTAATCATATAAATAAATTAGATTAAAAATCAGTTTCGATGTAAAATGCAGTATTTTTCACTATTCATTAAAAAATGAACATTGTCAGAAAAATACCAAAAATTCACACAAAGTAAATTTTGATGTCCCAATAATAAAGAATAAGTTTATTTTGACAAACATAGCTTATAAAATTTTCCAAAGATAGATTTAAAAATAGTTTTCCATCAAAAGGCAGTAAAACAATCTTTTAAAAAAATGTTAGTGTATTCCATGCTTATGATTGGATTTATTTTCATTTTAAGCCTCTAAAACACTATCTAATTCATTAATAGAAATAGATAAAAATATCTATTATTAATTAATTACTTGGGATGTTACATAAAACATAGTAATATTGATGCAAATAACATAGGGGTGACGATTGAAAACCACTATCATGTAAGAGATTTTAAGGATTGGGGTGAGAATATATTTTATTGCCTATTAATACTATTTCATTAAATTAATAACAGTTAGAATTGTATACCAGTATCGAATTCAAGGCAGTAGTTCTCTCAAAAATAGAAGTTAAAATCAGTTAAATCAATGATTATGTTCTTGAATGTTTCTATGTGTGCTCATGTTTGAGGCTGTTTTTTGAACAATGCAATTGATGTGGGATTTTATTCAATATAAACAGAAATAAAAATTACAATTTGAAATAAATTAATATATAAAATTATTTGTGTATTATATAGATTTCACATTCATTTTCATTCAAAATATTACACTATTCATAAGAAATATAAATGGAGGTAGTGATTTTCTATGACTAATTTAATTGTCTTTAATGCATATCAAATTAAACTGAAATACATTCCATGAAAAGATTTTGGTGGGGTAACTAGTAAAAATAAACATTAGTAACTTTAAAAGTATAGGGTTATGTTTTACTATCTATTAAATTTTTATTGAGCATCATATTCTATGAGATTTCAATTTAGAGTTTAATATTTTATTTTAGTAATTTTTCCCCATAAATTATTACTTTTTTATTAAATATAAATATTTTGGTTCCTTCATTATTTTTTACATATATATGTGTCTTTTTCCTTTTTAGTATGTATATTGTGATTGTATGAGTCTTTTTAAAGGGATCATGTTTTTTTCATGTCACAATGTTCATGGAATTTTGATTTTAGATACATTGTCTATGGAACTAGTTTTATCTAAAAAATTCACTAACCATAGTCCAAATATAGAATTCTAGAAGTTTTATTTGGTAGATAATTACATTAGAAAAACTGGATGCAAAAATAACAACCCAAAACATAGATATTCTAATGAAGAGTTTAAGAGTCACAATATATTTTTTATTCAATCATGATATATAAAATAAATAATTTTTTTTGGGTCACATTAAATTGAAGAAAATGTGGTTAAATTATTATACCATATAAATAATTTATCAAAATACAATTTCTAATAACAGTAATTACATGTAAATGAATTCATAAAAAATTAACATACATCTATACAATTTACTCAAAAAATATAAAACATTTATCCTGGAATCTATGAATAATATATTTAAATTTTTATGTTCGATGATGATGAATGCAACATAGTAAAAGAATGACGCATAAAAGTTGATATAACTTTATGAGTAAATAAATTAATGGTAAATACATAATAATGTTATCAATAAACTTGATGTGATGGCAATATTTACTGAAAATAACACATCAATTCCACACAATATGAAACATTACTATACATATATTCTATCTCAATAGTGGACACAATAAGAAAAATTGAATCTCAATATAAATATCATAAGGAAATGTTTATAATGTTTCACATAAATATTAGAGTCAATAAGACAATTTCTAATATAATAGATTATTCTAAATATATTAAAGAAATATTTTCCATTGAACAACAATTTTAGAACATGGTTGTGGTCCTTTACTGTAAATAGATCTTTATTTTTTCTCAATGAATTACTAAAATAAATGATCTATATTTGGGAATGTACTCTATTTTATCCACAATAAGATATTAAACCTCTAGAAAAGTCATCAATTACATTATGGTATATTTTATTTTCATGATTCTAAATATTTTTAAGATGATCTGTGTATGTAATACAAATCCATAAGGGGTTTCACTTTAAGTAAAAATGTTATTTTATTTCCCAATTATTATTCTATAGGATGCATTAGTATGATGATGAAATTTATTTTCACACTTGAGTTATTATTATAGAGATTGAGAAATATGTATTGGTACTCATAATCCTTGAAACAAATTCCTATAAATCGTGTATTTCATTATTTAAATCAGTCAACTACGATTAAGTTTTCATATTTTAGAGGAAAAAGGTACAATAAACTAAAAAAATTTAAGTGAAATAAGTTGGTGAGATTAAAGAATCCATGAAATAATTACCACTAACAAATAGTATGGTCCATTATAAAACCAATAGTATGTCAAAAAATGTATAGTAGAGATCATTAATAAAGATGTGAAGTAAAAATTATAAGACATAAATATAAATAATGATTTTATGTAGTGGATCTCCTTTAAGAGGAATTATTTTTATAATTATTACCCTCAATTTAAACCAAAAATATATCAAATAGTATAAAATATTATATATCTGATGTTAATAAATTTTGGTATAAGTATATATCCAATTAGTAACTGCAATTACAATGGTTTTTAGGTAATCTGAACAATGGTTTGGAATAGGATTTTAAAAAGGAAGAAAAAAATAGTATGGAGGATAGCCACCTGGAATGCAGAAAACATATCATATTTATCTCATAAGAAGAGACCAAATTAAATAATAATTCTATTATTGAGACCAAAATATATTTTTAAAATAATAATATGACATATAGAAAATATGGATGTTTCAAAATTAAGGGATTCTTGAATTTTAAATATAATTTATAATAGTGAATTGGAATGCTGGAAAATGTGGTACCAAAGAATTCATGGATGATAATAGTGAATAAATGTTATGAGTTTCTCTTGACCTAAATGATGGTCGGTTAAATACTTGTTTGTATCAATATAACACTGTACTATATTAAAATTAATAGCAAAATTTACCTCTATTTTATCAGGAATATTATTTTATTTTTATATAAATAAGTAATTTTTATTATAGTTACTCCAGTTATAAATTAATTTTAATGTCACTAAAATACCATGAAACCCTTCATAAATACATAAGAAATGATTACATTGATTTATGTTAATTTATACGTATACTATAACTACTACATTTCCACAATAGATTCCTAGCATATTTAATAGAATTTATGAGGAATATGGAGAATTATTAATGTATTAATTTTACATATACTGCCACTTATATAAGGTAATTACAAAAAAAGTATATAGTTTTGATATAACATGTGGAAATATTCCCTGGGATAAACTATAAAAATGTATATTTTTTGGTAAAATATTATGTAGTGTATTAAAATTTTATTTTGAAATATAAAATAAAGGTTTATCCTTCTATAATTAAGTAAATATTATAATTTTTTGTTAATAAAATGTGATAAAGATCCAATGAATTCTGGAGCTTGTAATTTTCTACTAATTAATGGTAAATAACTTCTAAAAAATTAATAATCCTATCTTTCATAAATTATATGGAGAATAAATCTAAACAATTATATATTTTACATCATTGCCATAATTTTAAATTAACAACTCTTGATAATATCATATTTCACAGAGAAACATTTGGTTTAGTCTCTTCAGAGACCATATATAGAGGAAATATATTTAATGAAATTATTAATATTTAAAAATAATCAAACTCTTCTTGATCTATTTTTTGGATTCCCAATAGTTATATATATATTAATTACGTAGGGTATGTAAATATAAGAATTTGGTGAGCATAAACGCACTGTAAAGGAAAAATTTTCAACATTTCATGCAGGGTGTGATAATAAGAATATGAAAAAATATAAGCAATGATAAATTTATTATTAAGAGGAAAATTGGAACAATAAGATTTGTTGACCAGTCATAATGCAATGATATGTAATCTCATAAGATCCAACCTGCACCATGACATAATACCGTTAAAAAAGAAAGACAACATTTCATAATGAAATGAAATCAAAAGATAAAGGAATCATAAATATGATGTTTTAAAATAAATAATGATATCATAATCATATATAAATAGTCACTATGATGGCCATTATCACATAGTGGAAAAAGTGATATAATTGAATGGGTTCACTCATCATTCCCATAAACACTATGGAAATACTTCTATAATGGATTGGGTTCAAACCCCATTCCCATGAAAATAGTTGAAAAAGTCTTGCATAATAATAGATTCACTCCAAAATCATTAACATAATATCATATGAGATAAGAAAATTTATACAATGAATTCGAGGGCCATATAATTTCATACCCACTACTAACATTACATAGTGTTTTCCGAAAAATATTTTAATTCTCCATCATGAATATATAACGAATATATTTCCCGTCCAACCACTAATATAAAAAAATAATTTGTAAATGTATACATGTGACACCTGAGGAAAGGAAACTGTACATAAAGCATTACCTTGTTCAATCCTATAAAAATAAACTATGTTTTATAATTATGACTTAGGGAATATACAAAAGGTAAATTATAAGTATTATTGAGTGAAAGAGGAATTAAGTCATTCTGAATGATCTTATTTTAATACAATATTTCTTGAACATTGAATTACAATGTAAGAATAATCTTTTTATGTATTCATAATAAGTAACAATAAAAATTGACTTGAAAATTTGATAAATTTTTCAACGATTATATGATCATATAATGAAAAAATACCTTAATATTTCCTAATATACAAGAATTAGAAAATTTTGATTTGAAATTAAATAATTTTGATTAAATAACAAAGTCAGGGTGATTGATTTTATTATGTTGATTCTTTACATGAAATAAGAAATAAAAATGTCACCTTAGCTAGAGTTTATATAAAATTTATAATTCATAATGTGGAAAAATTTATTGAACCCAAAAAATAAAGTTATTGTAATCATGTTATGTATTTATTAAATAAATATACAAAATTTAGAATAAATACAAGATAATATTATAGATTAATGTAAAGAAAATAATTATTTTGTAGGACCAAAATAAAATTGGGATATATTTAAAAGATCTTTTTTATTATTTTAATAATGTTTTTTGAAATACAATATCATTAATATTATAATAAACCATTATTTTAATAATATAATAATACAACAATGAAGGTATCATGATATAACTCATAATTCTTCTTTTAAATTAATAATCATAACATTAGTAGGAATGAATATTTTAGAGAGGGGGGATTATCTTTAAAGCGATGATAATTACTCTAAAAAATGATAAAATTTGGGGAAATAAATTCAATTTAGTTAATAGTTTCTATTAATAATTCACATTATATTTGTAGTAATAAAATATTCATCACACAATATAATAAATTTACTATGTAAAAACATAGTTAAAAATAATCCTTATGACTGAAGAAATTGTTCTAGTCCAGAATATTCTCACTAATTTGGTGAATTTGGATTAAAAAAACAATGGTAAAAATAATATTATAGGTCATTATATTCAAAATAATAGTGATCCTATTATATTAAATAGATTTTCATACACCATTCTAAAAAAATATCATTTATCATAATAAATATGTCTCAATGGTTGTGAATTAATACCATGAACCATTACATTTTTTCCGGTTCATTATATTAATGTGGCTAAAAATATGAATAATCTGATTAATATTATTTTATTTGTGATTAATAAAAATAATATAATAACAAAATTTAATAATTATAATTTATTATAAAATATTATTTATTTATTTAATATATATTTTTATGTTTAATATAAAATAGAATCAATATTGGATCACTATGGTAATTTTTTGAGTTAATAATGTTATTTCAATAATATTTTAACTATATAGTATTAGTATTCATGAGTAATAAAATCGTTAATTTATTATTAATTTATATGATATTTAGTATTTAACTTCATACAGTCATCCATTATATACATTTATTACTTTATTTTTGTATATTGATAAACCAACCAAATCCTAAAGACAATAAATTTTGATGGGTAAGTGTGGTTAATAAAATGTATAATTAAATTTTAAAAGAAGAATAATGATACATTTTATATTTCATATATGTTGCTGAATCAAATTCCTTTTCAACAAGATAAAGAATAACATTCAATATGAAAAAATAAAAAACTTACATTGTAAAGGTGGCAGTATGCACTAAACACAATTAATGTTTTAATGTTTTCATAATTGTATTGAGTTAAATATATTGTCATAGATCCATTAAAATAATAATAATTCATAATAAATATAATTCACAGTTCGTTATATCAATATGGTTAGGGTATTTTTGGAAGATAAAAACTATGATGAATAGGTAAGGGTTATGAATAACTCACTTTTGTATGTTTTAATATCACATAAAAGTTACCTTGGAAATGAATTGATTAGTATAAATATTTTAAACTAATGTTTAATGATAATGATAATGTTTATTATAAGGAGAAGAATTTTATAATAGTAGTATGTCATTTTAGGGAATTAGTGTGTAATACAGGGTTTTTGTGCCACCTTTTATAAGAGAATAAAAGGGATCTTTTGGAAAAAAACCATTAGCTTTGAATTACTACATTACACTAATCAATGTTCAATGTCCTCAAAATTATAAATACTGAGAATGTGGGTGATCTAAGTTCGTGAAAACCTCAACCAATTATTTACTCACTTGTATTAAGCATGTTTAAAATAATTTTATTATATTTGTCTTTACCTTTTTTTCTTTTTGTCAGGGTAACATGTTTTTATCCATGAAAATTATGTTTAAATAGTCATTTAATATAACTAATCATACTAAATATGGATGTAATTATTAATAAAAAAATCTCCATTGAATATAATTAAATTTTCCACTAAGATAAAATTATCTTTTCAAATAAAACCTTATATATATAAAAAATCCTTATCTTGAAAAATGTTATTTTCACTGTTATGTGTTCTTAATAATATTTAAAATTGATTACCAATTTAATGGGGAATAATTTTTTAAATATGATCTAAAAATTGATATTATTTTATTTTTAGAGAATATAATAATATGTTTTATTAGATAAAAATTACACGATATTAATAAAATAAATCTTTGAAAATAAAATTTTTTCTATTATAATGGATTTGAAATTTAATCTTAATAATTTTAATTTTATGACCAAAAATAAAATTTATATTATTAAAAAACATAATCAGTTTGATGTAAAATAAAAAATAAAAAATATTTTTTTTGTATTAATTTCTATTAGTGATATTAAGAAATATTTTAATATGAGCTAGTGAGTCATTTAATGAGTAAAATATTACTTATGTTTCAAAACTGATAATCATGGGATTTATAAAAAATAGTAATTTTAAATTATTTAATTTAATGAAATATATATATATATATATATTATATAAAAATGTTTGATAACAATTAATTAAATCATTTATTTTAATTAACAAATAAATGTGATGTTTTTAATAATATCTGTAATTTTTTAATGGTCTCCTAAAATTATATTATTTAATAAAAAAATAAAAAAATAACTCTAATATAATTTTGACAAGAATTATTTCAAAATTCTGTTAATTTAATCAAATTAAAATTCTAAATTCTGTCATTTATGATTTTTTCAAATAGATTTAATTAAAAACTGTTTTCATTAAAATAAAATAAAAATGATTTTTTGTTAAATTTAATTTAAAAAATGTTTTAAAAATATTTGAAATATAATAGAATACAGTGATAATTATATATTACTATCATCCACATTAAGAGTATCGTAACCCCTAGAGATCACTACATAATATCAAGGAATAATTAATGCTCAGATGGTAATTTATGGTCGTGATTCCCCATGCTTGAATCTCATGGAAATTTTCATAAGGTTGAATTTTTTTAGTATATGATTTTAATAATAGTGTAGTGGATCATTTTTATATTATTCTTTTCATAGAGTAAAACCTATAAATTATATCTCCTATAATATCATGGAAAAAGGATCACTATATGGGAGACATCTGTGAACCGACATCATTTTTCCTCATACATTAGAGATTCCATAATATTGTTACCTTGTTTTACCACCTCAAATTTAATGGATATATTATAATGATAATATTTACTAAATTTGTTTTAATTTTATCCAAATTCATCATGGATTAGTTTTTTACCTTAAACATGCTTTCTATGTGGGTTATAATTAAAAAAACATATAGTAAAATATTATGGTCTAACAATCATATACATTAAATTAATTCTGTCCTAAAAAATTTAATTTATTATAACAATGAAAAATTTTCAAAAATAGTGTTAATGTAGTCACGTATCGTGGTGTAAATTGAAAAATGGTTTCTACCATAGTTAAATGGGTATGAATTGGAAATTATTATATTTATTTATAATAAATAGGTGATAATATGGAGGTTCCTATAATCAATTTTAGCAAATCACACCTCATCAGTAGGTATCATAACTATTATAGAGGAATTAATTTTCCCTGAATGATCATAGTCTATCACGACTTGCCCTTATCAAGATGAGAGAAGGAACCAAAAAGTTCCCTACCCTTACTTCCTCATGATTATGGAGAGAAAAGGAACCCCTGAGTCTGCCTTCCGCAGGCCCTAGAGTGGAGACTATCACCAAGGGTATATAATCTCACACATTTGGAAGGAGTAATGGTTTTTAGAAACAATTTATGGAGAGATGATAGTAAATCACAACAAAGATCAATGACTAAAGGTAAAAGTAAATCCATGAATCCATTCCCACATTCATGTTCATAAGTAAAAATGATACAAAGTATGGCCAACATTCCAAAATAATGTACCAAAAGAAAGGAAACATAACAACAAGAAGAACAATCTTGGCACCAGAACTGGTAATGTCTAACACAATCCTCAAAGTCCTCTTGGAAACCTAATAAAAATTTTATATACATAGGGTGAGCATACAAGTATACTCAGTAGATAATCTAAAGTTACTCAGGCACATGTGAGGGGACATAATAATGCCCCTATGAGAAAATAGTATAACCTCATGCACCTACCACAGAAATACTAACCAGCCCAACCACACCAAGGGAAACTAAAAAATGTAACACAAGTCAATTTAAGTAATTATATAAGAATATAGACATTTGGGAACACTAAACCACTTTACCAATGGTTACCTACTCATTCCTAACAAACTAAAGTCTTGATGTTTCCACTCTTCTGACATGGAGTCCCACTGCTGAAACCCGCATGCGCACACCTGGGTCTCAAACCACAGACCACCACACTAGAAGACACTTGGTCCTCATCAACCTCACTTCCCGCTCATAGAGTCTTCGGCCTCCTCTAAAAAACACTTGGAAATTAAAAGTTGGTCTAAAAACACGAAGGCCACTAATAGAAAAAAACACCCTCCCAATGATTCATCATATATGGTAAGACTAATTCCATTATAGCCTGCCCAGATATTCTAGAGATGGAAGATCTTGAAGACAGTGTAAAGAAGAATGCAAGAACTCTGATATCCATCCTCCCACCTGGATTTTTGGGAAAGACACCCCCACCAATGAAATGGGGGTTTTCGGAACATAATTATCAACAAGGGTTGGGTGCATATTTTTTCTAAAAAAAATAACAATATATATATATATATAAAATCAAACACCCATCCCTAACCTATGGGTTTTACATGAACAAATGACAAGCCCATTCCAACATCACTTGCCACCCCTTTTTGTACAACCATACAACAACCACTTCCATGCATACACCAAACCATTTTTTTATTTCCATTTTTTTATATTAGTGGATTTACTTTAAAATATTACAACTCATCTGGTAAAGTAACAAATATAACCATTCCAAACATTAAATAAAAAACTATAGTCCCAATATAAAACAACACAGAACAAGACTTGTTGTCCAACTGCACATCCCTATTTAAGTACTTCCAATTATCATTCTTAAAAGTAATACCACACATTCCTCTAATCACAACCCAACCCTATATCCCTATCACCCAAACAATTACCCATTGAAGTCCCATTATATAATGAGTTCACGACAACAACACAGTCCCACCACTTGATGTCGCTTCACGACCACAACATTACACAAAGGTAGTTCGACCTCCTATAAGGTCATCCATCCAACCATGAATCAATATTGTGGACTAAGATTACATCATACACCCTAGTACCACCCAACATACCAATCCCATAGAACCCAGAACAGAACACACAACACACAACCACAACCATCAAACTAATCATGTTGAAATTTAACTCATATGGGTTATTTAATTTCCACTTTATTATACCTGGGTGATCGTAGAACATGTTTGATCATGGGGAATCATCTTATTTCACCTTGTGTATAAGATCAATCAGATTTCATGTTACATATGAGCATCAAAAAATCACAATGAAACAAAACACTAGTTCATAACAAAGACCACCAGTGGTCATGATTTTCAGAAGGAATAAAACCACAATAACTATAATAGAAATCAATGATAACAAAAATAAAACATGAGACCAACATAAAACCACACCCTTCCCATTATTTTATCCACACGAGTTATATTACAATAACATTAAATTATTCTGTACATCTTCTTTTAGGAAGATTATCAACCCCTTCCATATAAAGAAACATTAATACTCCCACACATTATGTTGAAAAATAATGGGATGAAAAATAAAATCCCAACCTTGATGATCAATGATCTAAGTTCCTTCGTGAACCAAGAATAGGGGATGGTGTGAATTGTAGGAGGAACTCCATGAAGGATGAGTCGGAAGGGAACCAACACTAGAGTTCAACTCGTCTCAGGAAGAAGTCTCTAGGAGCAACAAGATAAATGTAAATGAAGAATGATGGGAGGATCTCGACTAAAGAAGAGGCCAGATCCTAAAATCGGAGAGACCATTTTGATGTACACAAATGTCAGATCGTGGATTGACCACACATCTATGTTGTTTCACATGATGGAATTAATTGAGATTTTATAATCCCCATAAGAAATGATGGAGACAGACATGTAGATGGTTGTGAGTTGATATATTTACAATAAATGTAGAGAAACATGTAACAAGGGTGAAATTGTGAAACTCATAAAACTATGAAAGGGGGTGTGACAATATTTTGTGAGACAGTGTAATGGTTCCACAAAAAAATATGTGAATGTGATGGTGAAACCATAACAGTGACACCATAACAGTGTCACGATGATGGTGAAACCATGAAGGATCTACTATAAATGGTTCTACTATAAGGTTGTGACCGTAATTATTCCACCGTAAAAGGTTCCAAAATTATTGTGGAATAGTTTTTTGGAAATGATTTTTCATAAATCTCACAGGTAATAACCCACATGACCCCCCACAAAAACTACGACCACTATATCATTAGAAAGTATATTCCTATAGATAATCAATGTTATTACGTTAGATACATCTCAAACTGTTATTGTACACAATAAATTTAAAACTAAACAAGAATGAAAGAGGTCTAAACAACCAACCCATAAAAAGCATGTTACGAATAACCACCCATTGTTATTATAAAGCTAGAGTGAAGACCTAAACATCTAGTAAAACCTATTTGATATATATCTACTAAAAAAACTAGTTAGACACTAATGCTACACTTCCCCCAGAAAAAACACAAACACTAAAGGTCACACTATCCAGACACATGGATCATGGATCTCCTTCCAATTTCCACGATACAATCCGCTTTGGGTGGCACTAACTCTCCAAAATGGGAGAATAACATAATGATTAATTGATTTAGATTTGGGATCAGGTTCTCCCTTCCCACAAATCAAGACATTTCAAATAAAATTATGATAACATGGGAAACAACTCATCTCATAGAAAACAAGGTCAAGAATCAAACACAAACAAGGAACACATGGAAAATATAGGTGAAATATCTCAAAAATCTCTGGATATTGGGAACAAATTTACACATCTCACTCCCTCGTACACTCTTTGAGGCCACTATAACTATGGAGCACAAAAAAAAGAAATTATCTATCAATAGAACACAGTTTTCTCACAGTCTTAGATTCTTACATGGCATTCCACAAATGTATCATCGTCCTCAATATCCAAATCTCCCAATTCTTGGACTAGGGAATCACCGTGTCGATTCTGATTGAGTTGAGGGACATGAAAGATGTTGTGGATCCTCTCTAACCACAATAGATATTCTAGCTTGTATGCCACTATACTAACTCATCCCAACACCTCAAAGGGTCCGATGAACCTGGGAAAAACCTTGCCCCTCCTGCCAAATCTCCACTATTCACGCCAAGGGGATAACATTTAAAACACATGGTACCCAACCTAGAGATCCAAGGGTCTCCTCCTATGATTAGCAAATAACATCTTCCCTTCCTGATAAACCACCATCTTTTCATTCTATATATGAAACTTCTATGTCATTCTATGCACTACCTCTTGGACAAGAATAGTTGTATCCCCAACCTCTGTCCATCACACGGGTAAAAAACATGGTCATAAAAACAAGGATTTGAATGGAGGCATGTAAATTGCAGAGTGATTACTATTTTTGTGGGCATACTCCATCGGGGTAAAGTCTTGTACCCAAGATACTCCAAATTATAGAACACATGATCATAGTATATCCTCCAACATATAGATGGTCATCTACATCTACCCAACCATATGAGGGTGGAATGGAGTGCTGAGGTACAATGAAGTGACAAAAGCATGTGGTAATCCCTTCCTGAAATATTATGAATATATTTTATGCTAATCAGAAATGATGGATGTTGGAACTTTCTGCAGGTACACCAAATAAATCACGTACCTTTATGATAAGGAATCCACTCTTCTCGACTCATTAATTGTTAAGAAGTGATCTGATTTATTCAATTGGTCCACCGCTACCTAGATTGAATAACAACTTCCCTTAGCCCTGGGTAGTTCTATGATGAAAACAATCGATACATCATTCTACATCCACCTGATAACAACTATGGGATACAACATTCTTCAAGGAACATTGTGCTCAACCTTTACCTTCTAAAACACAAGGAACCTAGCCACAAACTCTACCACATTGCCACATGGACAAATAGATTCCCATTGAACATCATCTGATTCTGACTGTCCTCTGACCATCCCTCCGGTGCATCTCCGTGGCTAACACGATCACAACTCACTTAAGCCTTTGTGTCTCCAAATTTAGCCTCATCCACTATACATACCAAGTAATACAACATTATTATCAGGAATAGAAAAACTCTATCATTCTTCACTCTCATTCCAAGATGTAAAGAATCCAACTCCTCTATTTCATTCCAAGTGTCTGGAGACTCCGGAACTACATCCTCCTATGACTTCATGCTAAAGGCATCAGCCACCACATTCCCCTTTCATGAGTTTAAGAATATCTCAATGTCCTACTTTGGAAGAAATGCCATTCACCTCCATTACATCATGTGCATGTCTTACTAGGCGAAGATATATGTCATGCTCTTATGATCTGTGATGACCAGAAATCATTCCCAAAAAGAGAAATGTCGCCACAACATCATTGTGAACACGACCACTTCTTGTTGCAGGTTATGGGAGGAATAATTACATTCATGAAGACGTAACTATCATGACCAATAAAAGATCACTCCATGATACAACATCAAAAGTCTCCTAAAACCTTGAATAGAAGCATCATAGAACAAATTGATCATTACACCTTCCTATAACAACCTCAACACTGGAGAACTGACTAGATTCTCTTTTAGTTAACTAAAAGCATTCTAGAACTACTCAGAACGTTTGAAAGCCTGGTATTTTCTATTCAAATTTTTCAATGGAGATGAAAATAGAGATAATTCAGTTACAAACCTTGAGTAATAACCATTATTACCTAGGAAACTATGACCCTCAGCCGAATTCTTTCGTGCATCCCAAGAAACAATAGATTCGACATTCGACATGTCTACTTATATTCCATGCAGGGAGACCATGACCCCAAAGAAGTGTACCTCTCATGTCCATATCATGAACTTGGATAACTTACCGTAGAGCTGGTTGTGTTTGAGGATATCCAAAACTGTCCTTAGATGCCCAGTGTGACCCTCCCTTGATCATGATAATATTACGATGTCATCAATGAAAAATGGAGTTCATGAGTCCCATGAACACAACTATTGAATTCGTATCACTTAACAACATGAACATGAACTCATAGTTTCCATATCTGAACCTTAAATTAGTCTTCAGGATGACACATTCATTCAACCTCAACTGCTGATATCCAAACCAAAGGTCGATCACAAGAAAACAATCCTACTCCCTTAAACAGGTCAAAAAGATCATCAATCCTCAGGATGGGGTAATAGTTCTTCACTATTACCTGATTCATTATCCAGTAGTATATGCACATCCTGAGACCACTATCTTCCTTCTTCACAAATAATTCTAGAGCACCCCATGGTGACACACATGGTGAGATAAAACCCTTCTTTTTTATGTCATTAACTTAAATCCACAACGTCTTAAACTCAAAATGAACTATACGATAGGGATCCATCAAAATAGGATGACCACTAAGTTAGAAGTCTATCATGAAATCAACATCACGTCACGGGGGTAGAGTGACAACCACTTTGGAGAAGACGTCCTGACACTAACTGAAAATCCCTAGAACTTCCACCATATATGAGTCTATTGATTCCACTGAATTCTCAGCTAATAATGAAAGTAGGGGATCCACATGCCATATTCCCCATAGAAACTCCCCTTTCCAACCAAAGCAAGACACTAGCCACCCATACATGAGAATGAAAAATTCTCCTGAATCATATAATTTCATCTTTCATAGAAAATAGCTAGATGATGACTACAATGACATCGTATGGCTACATTTATAGAATAAGAAGATCCCCACTGCACTGATGCAACCATAACAATAGTCTACATCCTTGAAAAACATCAAAAACGCTGGTATGACCTCAAAATATCATTCTCAAATCTAGGGGAATGGTATGTGTCTCTACATCTAGACTGAGGGAATGGATTAAACTGGGTGAAATAAAGAAGTGAAAACCCTTGAATAAAACAAGGAACATGTAAGATTACTAAATAGACCGACCGTACCTAGAACAACATCTAGAACCACTGAAACTGCTTCCTTTGTTGGGTAAAACTACCCATTCCTAGCTCCTATGACCCTCATCTATTGACCACCTCCCCGACCACACCTTGGTCGAGGTCCCAAAGGAGCACCCTGAGGTCATCCTACTCTAACAATGTCCCCTATAGAGGAGCAGGAGCTCGCTTCCCCAACCTCTGGAATGGAATGGGTGGAAACTATAGATGACGTGTGCATTGAACCATACCACCTACATTATACTACACTTGGAAATGTCGTTGATTCCAAATATTCCCATAAATTCCATAGATAATGAACCTCAGTCCATGGATCATGGGTAAAGGGCATGGACTAGAAGATCAGAACTAGAATTGTTGGGGCCTAATCCATGATGGCCAAAACTGAGAGGGCCCTAACGCTGGAGACCTACAACTGATGGCCCTTCCATTTGAGGAAATCTACTGGATCCTCTCTCATGAAACACCTCCCCGCGTGTGTAACCTATCCAGTAATTTGGCATTCTTCAGAAACTATAGGAATGTTGGTATAGTGAAGGGAGTAACAACTTACTAAAGGGAAGGTCGGAGTGCCTCCACAATGTGTCTTTCTCAAGACTCATCATCTAGGAATATTCCCAATGAAAATTGAATTACTTCCCTAATATTGATCCCCAATTCCCTCGCCGACATACCCCCTTGTTAGAGGGAGGGAATCTTCTTCCCCTTCTTGGGAATCGTTGTGGAAGTCATGAAATCTTCCCGCAACACCCTCTCATAGTCAGTCCACAAAAACTAAATTTTTTATCTTCTCTCTAAGGTAATGCATCCACCATTGATGCACTAATAATCACATCTAGGTCATACCCATAGAGACCCAGTACTGTATCAGATCACGTATAAAGATTATTTTGATCACCAAATCCTTGAGCCAACTCTCTGTCTGCATGTTTGAGACGTTTCTCTTGATCTTTCCCAAAATCTACCGCTAGAAGGAAAATAGTGTCCTCTTCCTATAGTAAAAATTCTTCTCAAGTTCATCCCTCTGCTAATCAACTAGATTATATTTATAATCATTGATTTCTTTTAATAATAATGGATGATGCTTGGGGTGACATATATGATAATGGAAACAAAAAATTCTAAATCTCAAGTAATATGGAAAATTCCTTTTCAACTTTTTATGTACCTATTTATTAATTTTAAATTCCTAGAACACCAAAACACACAAGAACACAACTTATTACAATGAATTTACATTTTCTAGGTTCTCTACCCTGATTTTAGTATAGTCTTACATTATTTTTTTAGTTGGTATTGAACCCACACATTTGATCATGGGGGGCCCTAAAATCCCATGTTTTAGCCAGTCTACTATGGCATACCTCATGCACCAAGAATTCCTATCATTGTTTCCCTACCATCCCATGCTATCATCACTATGGCTAACCCCAATAACCATCTTATATTTCAACCACCACCTTTGATAACAACCTATCATGATCCTATTCTAGATGAGGGAAGGGATGGAAAAGATCCCTAACCTTCCTTCCATGTGATGAAGGTGAGATAATGTCCCATGTGTCCTGCCTTTAGTAAGCCCCAGAGTGGTGACTATCACGAAAAGTAAATATTCCCACACAAAGGTAAGGAAATACACATTTTTTAAACTGAATCAGGAGATAAGATGGTAAATCCTGGTGACACCAGGGACTATAGGTATATGTAAAGCTGAGAATCTATTCCCACATTCATGTATAAAAGTAAAACTGAAACAAAGTTTGAAAAATATTCCAAAATAAATTACCAAAACAAAGAAAACTAAATAGAAATGAAAACTATCCCAAATCACAAAATAGTATTGTCTTGAAGAGTCTTAAATATCCTAAATGAATCCTAAAAATAGTTTTATATATGTAGGGTGAGTAAACAAGTATACTCAGTAGGGAGACTAATGCTACTCAGGAACATGTGAGGGGAAGATCTGACACTCCTATGAGAGAATAAAAGAACCTCAAGGACCTACCAAGGATACACTAACCACCCCAACCTCACAAAGAAACACTCTCCCAATTAACACAATTCATGGTATGTAATACTTTTAAAACATATACATTTGGAAATCCCACACCGCATTCCCACTGGATAATTGTACATTCTTAATGAACTAATGTCTCGACGGTGGGACTATTCGCACAAACAATCACACTTCCACAAACAACCTTCACACATAGGGGACTCAAATATCACATAACCATGCTCGTAGACATGAGGGTATCAACAACCACACTGATCGCTCGAATACATCTAGGCCTCATCCCAAAAAACACTTATTATAGAAAACCCGGCCCACAAACCCTTAGGACCCTCATCCAAAAAATCCTTGATTGGAGAATCATTGAATATGGTAAGCCTCATACCATTAAATCCATCTAGGATTCACCTGATCAGAAATATCTTAAAGAGGGTGTGGGGAAGAAAGTCAGTAACAGACCATCCATCCCCCCACAGGGATGTTTGGGAACGTCATCCCCCTGTGAAATGGGTTTGTTAAGAACATAGTGATAAAAATAGTGGGGTTCGTATAAAACACACAAGGAACTAAAATCACAATACATTTATATATATCGGTAATAAAACAAAAATCACAAACCAATGGGTTTCAAATGATCAGATGACAGGCCCTACCTGCTCTGCTTTCTTCCCCTATGTGCACAACCATACAACCACCACTACCAAGAATAAACCCAACCCCCATTTTTAAATTTATACTTATTTATTTAATGGGATTCACATTAAATTATTCTAAAACTTCTGGGTAACTAAAAATAATTACCATACCAAAAACCGATCAGAACAAAACTGTTGACCCACTGCATAAGAATAAAAAACTAGACTTGTAGTCCCAGTACACATCCCAGTTCAACTACTTACAACTATCATTCTTTGAAGTAATACTATCCATTTATTCTCCCACAACCCAGCACTACATTCTCGCTTCCCAAATAATTCCCCATTGCAGTCTTACTATATAACGAGTCTATAAGAACACCACAGTCCCACTACTCAGTATAGCTTTGCGACCAAAACACAAAAGACATGTAGTTCGGAGGCCTATAAGTTCATCCATTCTAGAATTAATCAATCACTCTGACAGATACACCAACACCCCATGTACCACCCCACATACCAAGCCCACAAAACCTAGACCACAACACACATCAGATAACCACATCCAAAAAACCAATTGTGTTCAAATTTCACCTTCAAGGGTTATTTATTTTCCACTTTAAAATAACCGGGGTCATCATAGAACATATTTGATTCTGGGGAATACTCTTATATAACATAGTGTACATGATTAATTTGGTTTCATGGTAAATCTATATATAAAACCATCATAATGAAACCAAACAACAGTTCACAATCAAATACCACCAACGATCCTTATTTCCAAAAGGCATGTATCCAAAACATCTATAATAGAAATCAAAGGAAAAAACCAAATAGGTGACCAAAATGAAACCACAACATAAGTATTATTTTATCTATGTGAGTTATCTTTGGATTATATTTTTTTAATTCATGATTTTAGATGAGTGTCTAGACATTCCTTTTAAGGAACCATTATTACTCCCACAAAACATGATGCACAATAATGAAATGAAAAAGAAAATACCAACATTGATGATCAATGATCGACATTCCTTCTTGTGCGAAGAATAGGGGATGGTGCGACTTTTCAAAAGAACTCCACGATGGATGGGTGGGAAGGGCCCCAACACTGATGCACAAATCATCATGGTAGGATGTCTCTAGGAACACAAAGAGATACAAAAATGAGCATGGAAGGGAGGATATAGAATTAAGAAGAGCCAGGATCCTAAAATCAGGGTCACCATTTAGAAGTACTTGAATGTTGGAATATAGATTGACCATATGGAATGGTGGATTTACAAGTGAGAATTAAGTGGGATTTAATAATTCCCCTAAAAATTGTGAATATATACAATAGGATGGCTGTGAGTTAAGATTTTAAATTCAAATGTAGAAAAACATGTAATAGGTGCAAAACTAGGAATCTCAGATAATTGGGAATGGGGTGTGGCATTGTTTTGTGAGACATTATAACGGTGTAGTCATGAAGGTGCGACCATAACAGTACCACTGAAAAAACCCCACTATAATGGTGTGACCATGACAGGTCACTTGGGATGGTCCCACTGTAACCGGTGCCACTATAAAATTGTGACCATAAAGGGCCCTCCATTTTTGTTGTGTCATTTAGTGGAAACATGTTTTTGGAAAACTCTTAGGTAAGAATCCACGTATCCACCTACAAAGATATGGCCACTGGATTTTCACAATGTAATTGCCTTGTAAAATTCGACAATTTAACATAGTTATTTGTGAATTTCAAAACAATCATTTCATAATATGAAATATTATTTAATTCTGGAAAACAATAAGCTTTCCACTGTATAAAGAGACAAAATCTATTTCAAAAACCACATAAAATGAATCTAAATGAAATATTATATGACATGTGTGAATCATTAAGTTATAAACCACAAGGAATATTGAAATAAATCATATATATCAATTATATCAATAGTTATTTATTTAAATGTATAATAGTTGGAGAAAACATTCACGATGGAATACATTCACAAATCTGGAGGGATAACAATGTGTAACTACAATTATATAATTATCACTATCCACATACAATGTATTTTTTTCAATGTATTTTCCTTATTCTGATGTTCATGGAGGCTATTGAAATCGACTTCAATATTAATCTAAGAGATTAGTGATGTTGTTTTTATAGTACCAAAATTCATCACATATACAACATTTAATTGGAAGGGGATCTATATAAAGAAGTTTATTACACCCTATATTGTCAGGAATACTAATCCCATTCCCTAGAAAACATGTTTCTTAATTCATTCATTCACAATATATCAATAATATTCTATTTATTTGGAGTTATTCCCCATGCTACATCTTATATCATTTCTTACATAGAAGAGATTGATCCTCCTTTCATTAAACATCTTCATCAAATGAACATTCAAGAAACTCTGTAATTCTCTTATTTGGTGTGTTGGATATTCCAATAATATTAAAATTATTAATAATAAATCTTGATATAATGGTTTCTATAATCCTAATATTTCATATTCATGCTTTTATCCTAGTGGGTTTCCATATAGTAAAATGTCAACATTTTCCATGACATGTATTTTTATATTGGAACATTCGGTATTTAGACATTACTAAAGCTAAATGAGGTTATTCAATTGATGAATAATTAATAGAAAAAATTGTTTCATCCTAAATAATTTCATGAATAACACAACCTTGAAATAAACTAATCTTTATAAATATCACAATTGATTTCAGTTCAACCTAAAATACCATTGGCTCGATATATATTTTTTATAATGGGATCTACAATAAATTGTATCCTTAATAATTAACATTATAAATCAGTCACAATTTCAAATAACAATAATGTTAATGGATAAAGCATATCAACCTATAGTGTAAAACTGGGTGTGAAATTAACCATCTCTTTCCTGCCGCAGGTGAAAATTGAGTTCATACCCAATAAAATAGTTTTGTGTTTACAACCCCATTTTACAAATTTTTAGGATCCCAAATCCTCATGTAGAATTATGATAATATTTCTAATTCATTGATTATAACATAATATCAAATTTAACAAAATGTCATGATTTTATCATCCTCTGAGTCTTATCCCAACAACTTATCTACAATATTTTATTTAAATTAATCGAATATTAATCCCAAAAAAATAACTATTATAATGATAAAAAATTAATAATCCCTAATCTGATACCAATAATAGAAACCCACAAAAACATTTTTATTTCATAACATTACAATAATTAAAAAATTATATATCTTAATAATCTCATAGATCTCGGAGACCCTTTCAGTTAAGTAACTATGATGACCAGTTTCATATATATATTACATTAAAAACATATAAACATTTATCAATAATAAAATTATTCTTGAACACATTATACACATTACATCAGTAATAAAAATCATTAAACCAAGGGTTAGATTAATATAATAATGTGGGGAAAAAAATTCATAGTAAGGTAAAACATATCTCAAGGCTTTCAAGGGTTATAACCGGATCATACGAGAAGACATGGTAATGAATTAATTTCTTAATAAAAATTTCATTAAATTATATGATATGTCTATAATTAATGAAGGAAGGATATATAATCTCAAAATAACAAACATTTACTAGAACATAATAATATTAGATAATTATGGGAATAAAAAATAAGGAAATGATGTTTTTAGATGATACAATAACATATTTTTTGAATTAACATAAATCTCATCATTATATGCATATATAACGGATTAATACGAATAACTTCATCATGTAGTGTAAAAATCCCCGTTATTGACTGGGATCAGTCTCTATTCCCATAAACATAGTGTACATAGTCCCTTATTGAAGAGACATAAACATTTAATACATAAATATTATATCTTATTAGATGAAAATTAATTACACATTATTATAACATAGGATAAAACTAGAATTGATTAATATCAAGGGAAACTATGATTCATATACCACTATTACAAAATGATATACATAATCTCCTAACTACTTCAATAAAACTATTAACTTTCTTAGAGATGTCATCCTTAATCCCATTTTTTATATCCCATGAAAAAATAAAAAATTAATGTGTGATCTTAGATTATCTGTAATATTAAGTTGTGTAGACATTAATGATATTTTAATAATTTTTGGAGTATAAGGGTATTCGATCATGATAATAACATTTGAAAACAAATCATAGAAATTGATACATCACATTCATGAGTCATGAGAGAAAACATGATGGTTCGTAAGACACGAATAATTAAATAATTAAATAAAATGAGATATAAGACTATAAAATTATCATAAGAACATGTAATAACTGTGTTTAATATATTTTTGTGAAATAAAAATTATATAAAACACATTTCAAGGCTAATAATCAAGACATTCGAGACATGTTAGGCTTGGTGCAGCCACAAGGGTACTTGGTTCCAACATGGGATAACCTCTTGTGTACTATATTTTGGGATTGGGATAACCTCATATGTTCTGTTTGATCTCATAAACAATTAATATTTTTCAAATGAATTGGAAGGATATAATATACAAAACCATCAAGTGATTATATCATTTTCATAGGTATACAACAATAAGATGAAAAATATATCATTTTATTATAGTTGAAACTGTAGAAATCAAGATGGGTTTCATCAAGATTTCATCACAATAATCAATAACACTCATGAGTATTAATTAAGAACAATCATGGAATCTCACCCCTAGTGGATTATATATAACAACATATAATTCTATCAAAGATAAAGAATATCAATAAAATCACTAAAACATTATTAAGGAAAATAATTTCTTCATTTTGATATCAAATATTTAAAATCTACAAACATATAAAATATTAAGAAAATTATATTTTGGGAATATTATAATAGGAAAATGTAATTGAAGATTCATTTCCTTAATAGATCACGAAGGAAAAAAATTCATGTTGCAATCATTAAAATAAAGACTCTCTGTACACCATTTGTAAAAAAATCTCATTAAAATAAAAAAAATTACATCTTAAAATTATATTAATTTTTAAAACACTTGGAAAAGATGACTGCAGAAAATAATTCATAAATAGTAAAAAAAATATTGAAAATATTTTACTGAAAATATGGATACATAAAAAAAATGATTCCCGATAAAAGAGAGAAGTAAATACAGTTATTCTTAAAAACATTCCTCCCACCTCTAGAGAAATTAAATTGAGGAAAATGAATAAAAAAATAAAAAAATATAAATAACTAACCTTAAAATAATAAATTAATTTTATTTTTATGATTTTGATAATATAATATCATTATTGAATACTTGATCATATACATTCCTGGTAAAAATAAGATTTTAACATTTATCAATTACAAAAATCTAGACATTGTTTATAAGAACAATAATATCATGTATGATATATTATAGTCTATTATAAATTTATAAAATAACAAAATGAAAACTTATTATACCATATAAGATCCAATTAATAATTTTGGAATACTTGTTTATAAATAATTCATTATTAAATTCATCTTTTCGAGGTGTAAATTGTTTCATTTTTCATGACTATTTTTTCTCCAAAGTCTTGGTCCTTATATTTTGAATGTTTATCCATCATCTAAAACAAGTTTATAATTATTTAAATATAATTTTAATACATTGTATACAAATTTTTAATAGTCTATAAAATTTATAAATATTAAGATGACTTACAGCATTCATGTAGAAAACAATCTATATCTACTAATGGACATTGTGTTCATTTTCTATAAAAATAAAGAAATAAATATAATTAATATTTTATCTATATGATATAATAATTATATCAAAAATATGATATGTATTTATTAAATACATCATTATAAAAATTAATTTATGGATGTCATGGATATTTAATCATATTTTATTATGGAGATGGTTTTTTAAACGTACTCACTATGGATACTTTCATTTCTAATTTGATATAAAAGAGGATGAAAAGGTTGTTAAATCATAATAATAACATATTATTATATTAATGATACTATATTTTCAGTATATTATAGATAAAATATGACAAGATAAGATGGAATAACAATTAAAATTAAAATTAAAAGGTTAAGAGTTAATTTTTTTTTGAAAACTCTTTTAAATTACTCATAATGACTTGAAATGAAGTTATTTTGAACAAACCAAAAACAATAGTATATATATATTCATGTTATATAATTAATTTTGTATTTATTTGTAGATATATGTGGATCTGTTTTGAATATGTGTGTATAGGATGTCCCCTTTAATAATTGAGTGATAGGAAACACACAAAAAAATAACATAAAATATTAAATATAATTAATATATTTCTCAATTATAATTCATTAAAATGGATATTTATTATAATTTTTTATAATATATAGTTTAAAATAATCATGATATAATAATTATATAGGTGTAATATGGAATCATACACTTATATCTTTTCATACCACCTATACACATGATTTAACCTTAACCTTAGTAAGCAATTGTTGCAGTTTATTGTATTAATTATTAATAAATATTATATTTAACTATTTTACTTATTATAATATTATGATTAAAAATATTGAAAATTTTTTATTAAATTTTATTTTTATAAATGGATTTATTTTATTTGAAAATACGTTCAACTATCTCAGTGAAACATTATTTTTAGAAAATTGATATGTAATTATAAAAGATATTGTAATTTATCTCCTTGCATCGATAAACAATAAAATGAATTTTAAAATAAATAATTTAGTATATAATATACAAGTTCCTTAATAAATTGATAAATAAATAAATAATTAATTTATTATTCTTAAAGAAAAATGCACATATAATTACTTTTTAATAGTAACTATATAGTCCACTAAATGAATTAATCTTCATTTCAAACCATTAGATTACAAATGTATGAATTATTATTCATATATTCATATAAAAATAAGTATATTTAATAGAAATAATGTTTCAATAGTAATCAATATAAATGTTATTTATATTTAAATAACATGTATATAAATAAATATCTATAAAAAATGGGTCTTTTATCCATTCTATTACAAAATTAATAATTTATGGATTAAATCATCATTATTAATCATCACTTTAATTTTTTTTTAAAATATCAATATATATATTTTATAATGTTGTTAATATTATTAAAATCCCATATTATTAGTTATAGGTTATAATATTATACAATATCATGTGTTTATTAGGATTCAATGCTATTTATAAATTAATATATTAAAATATTACATGTTTATTTTAAATTGATACCAATAAAATCATTTAGTTTCATAGATAGTGGATTAAGTTCTCTCCCTATTCCTCAAAAAAATATTTTCGAAGTTATATAATATTTTAATTTCACACCATAATCCCATACATTAAATCTTACGGAATATAATTCATTACCCATTTTATTATAGGGCTTTATAATTCATGGCCTACCCATGGGAAAACATTTTGTGTTTATCCTAACTGCTCAAGCACTATATATGGTATCTCAAGATATGAAAACATATCCCAATGTAAAATAAGGATACATAAAACTGCAATCACCATTCATATAATGTAATGAATTTGGTTTATTCGCATACCAATTCCACATGTGGAAAGAAACCATACATAAATAATAAGAATGATCTTACCATTGATAAAAAAATATATTTTAAAATTTTGATTCACAGAATAACCAATGAAAAATACATATAATTACAAGTTGAATGACGAATTATATAATATTTTATGTTCATAGTATAATAAGTAAACATACAACATGAAAATTGAGTTCTAATGAAGGAAAATTATTAACCAGGATCCTAGGGAAGTAAGAAAAATCACCACATTGGAGATGATTCTCAAAACACCTATAAAATATTTTACTAAGGGAAATACTTTATTAAAAAACATTATATAATAGTTGAACATGAATTAATTTTTATTAAAAAACTAGGTTTAAAAATATTAATTGTTAATATTTTTTATTGAGGTGACACATTATATGAAATAATATTTTAGAAAGTTCCATTATGTTGGGTTTATGAAAAGTTTATAATTACAAAGGTATAATAACACATGTATTAACCACTTAAAAAAGGTATATATAACTATGAAATTATTATTAGAACATATATAAATATATAAAATCATATAAAATCATTATAATAACAGAGATAAAAAAGAAGAAAATTAAATAAAATTTATAACACAATAGTAGTCTCGGTGATTTTGAGACATTCATTTTTATATTTTAAGACACTTTTATTAACATACCAAATAATATATTGGAATAATTTATCATGAGAATTTAATATCATATCTTTGGAATTAAAATGAGATATCATATAATGTATTTTCAAATTAAAAAAAATCATCATGAATGGAAATCCAAGATGGGAAATCATCATTAAATGATAGGAGAATAATCCACAATAATAATATAATTTCAAAAAATAATGACATCTATGTAATGATTTGACTAGCCATTTTTAATTTTTAAAAGGATAGGGGTTATTATATAATCATAGAATATAATTGATACATATTTTTATTGATATTAATAAGAAAATTTTCAGACTTTACAATGATATTTATTCATGAAAAACATTTATCGGTTTTCAAATTTATTGAATCAAGAATGAGAAATTAATTGAATATTTCATATCATGAAATTTAAATAATTACTATTAAATTTTATTAATGTGTTTTAGATAAAAAAAAATATTATGAAATCATGGTGTGTGATAAATAATATGTTTTAATTTGTGAAAATTGACATAAGAAACCCATACATTATTTTTTATTTTTTTCTACATAAGAACCAATCATTAAAAATAATTAAGTTGTGTTTTTTAAAAACATTATTATGGATAAAATTCCAATATTTGAAATTTTATATTGAATATTTATTTTCATGAGATATTTATTTATTCTTTTGTTTTTAATTATGTTTGCGTGAAAATTGTACTAGTGTCGGGTTATTTCAATTATTGTTGCTTTCAAATAAGGTATTTTATTAATTAGTTAAATAGTTAATATAACAATTTAGAAACCCAAAAAATAATAAATTAATTATTAATTTATATTAATATATTTATATTTATGGTCTATTAATTTTCTATAACAGTTTTTTATAACATTATTCATATAAGACTTTAAACCAACCCAATGATGAACATGCAATATCTCAATTGTCTATTATGGATAAAGAAGTTTATAATACCATTTAAATAAAATAGTAATGATTTTATTTATTTGTTATTATGTTATTGAATCATATTATTATAATTTTTGATAAATAACAAAAAAACTAGATGAAAAATGAGAAATATTACTTTTTGGAGGTAGTAGTGCGTACAACATAATATTAAAATTTTGTTGTTTTTAAGTGGATTTATAGGAATAAATAAATGTTTTATTATTATATAATAACAATTATGTGTAAAAATTATTCTAATCATAATATATTACATTGGTTATGATTTCTTTGGAATAGTAATATTGGGAATAAATGTTAAGGAGTATTAAATACTAATTATGGTACCTTTAACTTTCACTTGAAGGTATCCATGTAAATAATATAATATGATAAATAATTTTGACTATATTAATATGATGTTGATAGTGGTTTCTAGAATTATCTATGTAGACGATTTTTAGGAATTCATTCATGTAGTTATTGTTTTATAAATGGCTTGATGTGTCACCTTTCATATGTGAATAAAAAATCATTTTTTTAAATCCTATAGTTTTCAATTATATGACTAATAAATTAATGTTTATATTAATGAGATTGAAAAGTTGATATATTTTGGGGTGATATTGGGTTGATAAATCAAATTCCAATTAATTTCACACAAGATATTAAGTTAAAATTATATATTAAGTTAATGAATTTAATATTTTAAAAATCAAATTTTAAAAAAAAAATTAATTTTACTCATAATGTGTCATAAATTTTATTTTTTATTTATTATAAAGTGAGTAAGTAATAATTTATTTAAATTTAGGATAAAAAATAAAAAATATATGATTTTGATTAGAGATTTAGTTTTTAATTAGAAAAAAATTAATCAATAATAATAAAATAAATAAATCTAAATTAACGCATTTACTATTATAGGGGTCATTAATTTTTATCGTAGTAATCATAATATAATAGAAAAAATTAATATGAATTAATACAAAATTTTATCATGATTATCTAAATTATATTTTTTGGATTTAATTTATACTCATGAAAAAGTTGATTTTTTATTATATGAGATTAATCTATTTTATAGAGTAAAATAATATCTATTTTTCCAGAAATATATATATGGGTTTAATAATAACAAAATAGTAACATTAAAATATCATTTTTTTACATATAAGAAAATATATTCTATATATATTGTATTATAAACTATTATGTCATTCTAATATTCAGATAATTTCATAAAAGTGCATGTTTTAGAAATATCATTATTCTTTTCTATTCACCTAAAAATAAATATTTTTGGAAAAGCGAAAAACTATTTAGGGAATATATCCATAAAGTTATTGTTTTTTTAAGGATCATTATGTACGTTTAGGAAGAAGGTTTCAACGATCATTTTTGGTGTTCAGATAGAATGTTTACATGGTATGTTAACGAAGATCTAATTCAAGGTAATAGATTCCCTAGAAGATGTACAAAAAAATGTATATATAATGTGGTTACCAAAAAATATTTTAAATGTATGGATTTCATAAAGATGTTCTTTCATGAAATTTTCAATAATAAAAAATAAACACTATGGATGAAAAAATGGTTGTTGGTAAGTCTTTGTGAATAAAAGTAGCATCATAAAGAGGAAATATAACATGTATATCATGAAAATTGATAGATTAACGGATGATATTAGAGAGCATTATGAAATGTCGATGAAAATGATAAAATATTTTGGAATTGGATTAAAAACACATGATATTCTTCTACCCCTCTGAAAATAACAGAGATGCATAATGAAAATGAAAAAGGATTTAAATTTTCGATGATGATTTGAGGAGGATATTCTTGTGAAAAAGGTCACGACACATAGAATTTAGAGAAGGGTATAAAAATCTGACTGAAATTCGTAATCATCACGAATGTATTGATTTTTTTGGAATCATATATAAATAATACCAAAATTTTTGAGCTTCGTAAAAGGATATAAATAGTTGTCTAAATGTTCTAAGAATCATTAAAGTATTGTAGTTTATAAATTCTATAAAAATATTTAATTTTTTGAGCTTCGTGAAGTCTATGTGACATTAATGAAAGTGTTTGAGCTGTGTGAATGATGGTTTCAACATGGAGGACTATTGAGATTTAGAAAAAAGGTGATCATTATGAATGTTGTGTGGTTTATATTAAAAGTGTATACATAGGAATAATAAGTTGGTTTTGTGAATGTTTTGTGAGCATTATTAAGGTAGAAATCATTTCAAATGTTTCAAAAATGGATTTTCCAATAAATATATGGAAATATGTTATTCATCAAGTGGTTGAAATTGAATCTTGAAATGAGTATTTACCATCTAAGGAGGATTTATTCATTATTTGTAATAAAAGGAACCACATATCGATATGATATTTATTAAACCATTCCGAAGCATTGAGAAAATAAAGTGGAAGATGGTGATATTTTCAACTAGAAGTGAAACATAAAAGGAATGATTGAGGTAGTGACCATTTGGAAGAAGGGAGATGTCCCTAATCATTGTAAAGGTGGTGAGTATGGGTATATATGTTATAATCCCCAAACAGTTTTTAGTATTGAGTCTTACTGGAGTTTGTACATCAGCACCTTACAATTTTATTCCACTTATAAATAGCCTAATGTGGTTGAAACTAGTAAAATTACAATCACTTGTGTATAATTTAATTAATTGTTATTCATTAATATAGTAATTAGAGAGAATAATGTTTTTTTCATAGTGAAACTAGATTGTAAGGAGTTGTTTATTTAAAATATCATACCCTGATTCACCCCAACACAATGTTATTTAACCTAGTTAGGATAAAAAATTCACCCAAATTTATTAATGGAATGATTTATTTTAAAATTAAATTTATTAAAATAAATATAAATTCCAAAATTTTTAATTTTTAATTTTAAATAATAATGGAAACCAAGAAATATTTTTTATCAGAAAATAACTTTCTGTTTATTAAAATGTCAAATTGAGAGGATTTAAAAAATAAATGTCAAAATTTAATTATTACATAGATTATCAAATGAATATATCATCATAAATTCTAATTACATTTCACATCCTTATCTCTAAACAAAAACAATTAATTAAGTATTATCTATTTAATATTGAGGGTTGCGATTCAACTAGTACTGATGTTAAAAATACTTCCTTGATTTTCAATTTATCTGACATATAATTTTCCACATACAATTATTTTTCAAAATTTTATTAGTCAAAGTGAAAATGAATACCTAGTTAATCTACATACGATATAATATTATACAAATATCTTTATAAGGGATACCTCATATATACAATGTCATTGATTTCCATTTTTCATTTTATATTTCATAATATAGAGTCATCGTTTTATAACATATAATTTCGTTTAAATATAATAGTGGTCAAATTTTATTATTTAATATTATAATATTATAATCAATATTTTTTTCATTGTTCCATGATAATAATGTTTTCAACATACTGTTTAATAAATTTAAAATTTTATTATAAATTCACGGGGAATCACATCATGGAAAATTATTTCGAGTTCTCATTTGATAATGAATTCTGGTAACCATTTATCACTTCCCCATTCTTGGTACATTACAATGAAGGGAAGACATTTTAAATAGTGATTAATGAATTTGGATATTACATGGGATAGTTATTTAGATGGGGATTCATATAATTATTAGTGTGATCTATAATATGAGTATTTTTATTTAAAAAAATTAGTTTAGCTTCCCCATGATTTAGATGAAATAATTTTTTTGGTCATTTATTTTTATAACATTAAAACAAATCACAAAAACACACTACATAATGTGGTGGTAAAAAACGTAACCTTATGTTTATTATATATTACATTAAAGACCTCATATTTTCTCCAAAGATATTATAACATTCATTGTATTAAAATTATATTAAATTGTTTTTATATAATAATTTTGGGAGTTATTGTTTTGATGAATGTGGTTGATATTTCAAAAACGTCAAACAATATTTAATTGAAATAATGATAAAGATAATGGTCATTGATTAATCCTTCACATTAATTACCAAATATTATTTTATCATAGTCTTGGAAGATATAGAAAATAAATTAACCAAATGATCATTGAGATGGTCTATAATATCACACAAATCTTACTTGGTTATTGGATTCATTGAGTCTTAAACTTTAAATGTAAACAATATGATTATCTTAATTTAAATATTTATATTAAAGTGTTATGATATCATATATAACATCAACATTATACTCCCCAAAAACAATATCCATACCTCCAAAACAGAAGGTCTTGTCATGGAAAATTAAAGAATATATCTCTATAGTATACAATCATTTGGATAATCACACATTACTTCACAACAAATCCAATTATATCCCATAATATAAATAATTTATTATTTGTAAGTTGAAATAAATTAATAATAATTTAAAAATAAATTATTATAGAAAATAAAAACTACTGAAAATATTAAAAATATTATGAAAATATTTAACTAAAATATATGATCATCAGAATTAAATAGTTTTTATACTCATATATAAACATAATCAAAATTGTATCTTCCCTAGTGAATAAATCCTTGAAAAGAGCCTGATCCATCCATGAGAAGGATTATAATCCTATGTTAAATGATCTCAATAGTAATATATACAATATTAAATTATCTCATATCCTTTCTTCTCATAACCCAAATTATACATTAAATCATACTTATATTATGTTATAGGTTCCCTTTCATTATATATATATATATATATAATACTTTATTTCAATTTTTCATGAATCGATCATTATGATTTATATGTACCAAAATTTCGTATAATTTTTATGATCGATGCATAAATATTTATCTCCGTGAATCATTTTAACATGTACTGTTCATTAAGTAACTTACTCATATGGATAAATAATTTATATAGTGAGGATATTCTAGTTCATTCACTATATGTTTCTTTCATTCATCACTAATGTCCGACCACACCTTCTTGTTGGTTTATTCTCTTTATGATAATCAATCAACACATTTTTAATATGTTTCATTTTTTTTATTTATAAAAAATTAAAATAATGTTTTTATAATTTTATTTATTTCAAAAAATAAAATAATATAAAATAGAGTATCATTAATGTTGATATAAGCTATATCCCCCATCATTGAGGAAAATTACAACATCTTCTTAGGCATAAGATATTATCCAAACCCTAAAATTTGTATTTTGTTGATCACATTCTGTTTATTGTTATTTTTTATATGGTGATTATTATTGTATATAAAAAAGTTATATACCTATATATTAAACAATATAAGAATATATCATTTAGTAATAACCAATGATCAATTTTAACACCTCTGTTACTTCTACTGATAATACGATATTGTAAGATATGACTGTCACTGTTTCAAAATTTAAAATGATTTAAATCATAAACCAATTATAATATTTATAAATTGAGAAATAGTATTTATTGTTTACCATAATTAGTTTCACTTATTTATAGGATACCTCTAGTGATATTTTTTATAGAAACAAAATACTCATTTAAGTGTAATTTTATCAATATAGTTTATATGACAATTAGATGATAGAAAATAAAAAATAAATTATTCTTCCACACCAATTCGCTTCCTTAGTGAATTATACATATTAAACAGTTGATATATTTAGTTAATAAAAAATTACTCCCATAATTCCAAGTAAAAATACCTTCTGTAATGATGATTAGCGTATTCCAATATTAGTGGTACCATTATAGTTTTTAATATAACAATGTTTCTCCAGGGGGATCTACCATAGATAGTGGCATGGTGTTTTCACTACCTAATAATATTAATATTCATTTTAACATCATTTGATCATTTATGATTATATTAATTGGTAATATTACATGTCCATTCATTTATATCAACGTGACTTCAATTTTTTTAGTGGACGAGATAATCCAATATTCTCAAATCATTTTTCAAACAAATTGAAAGTAAAAGGTAGGTTCATTATTTTATTCATAACATTATTCAACAAATAAGATAATAATATTGAATAATTATATAATATTTTCTAATTATAATGAAACAATATACTAATTCAAATATAAATAAAAATTAATTTCCATTAATAATTTATTGAATAATATTAATTAAATATAAAAAATATATAATCATTAACTATAAATTTTATTTTACACAAAATGATTTATAAATTTAAAAAATGTGCATAAAAAAATATCCCCCAAAAAATATATAACAAAATTCACCGTGAATAAACCATTTAAAAATTATGTCACCCAATATTTTTTTGACCTCATTTGTGTTATATATTCCAAATTTTAAACATAGTTATTAATATTATTTTCCACTTTTATTTTATACCCACACTCATTTATATTCCACTTAATATAATAACATCTCCCATTATACAATGATTTTTCCAAACAAAATTATTATTCTTTTAAATCCTTAAAAGACTCAACATATATAAGAACATGACATTAAAAAACATATAATCTTGTTTATTTTGAACCAAATTCACCTTCATGTATTCCAAAATGTATATTAGGATTATATTTTTATATAATTAGGTCATAAATCAAACATATAAAACACATAAAATCAAATTTGGGGACTTCTACTTAGTATCATGTTTTTTAAAAATATAAAACCTTTTAAAAATGATACATATTTCCTTTTAATGTGTAATATTACTGAAATTCATGATAAATTATTCAATATTTTTCCCATCAATAAAAAGATTGAAAAAATCATTTTAAATAAGGGATGAGTATAATGATCTCAGTAATCAACATAGAAACAAAGAGAGAACCATCTTAGCCTATTTCCTAAACATGAAATATTAAAATTATGTTAACTTTAATGTAAAAAAAATTTATTTCAAAAATAATAAATTTTATAGACATAAAATAATCTGTCATTTCCATGGTTTTACACAAATAATTTTATAATAAATCATAAAGGAAAAATATTAAAAATAGAATTTTTATGAATACATTCGAACCCATGAAAAGACTTTATTAAAAATAATCCTTTATATTGAAAATGGTAATAATCAATTTTTCAAAAACATATATTTTACTTACCATTGAAAGTAATTTTTTATGATTAAGTCATAAATAATAATAGAAAATTGATTTTGGTACCGTTGGATAGAATCTTCAACGAAACCGAAAAAAATATATACATTTGGAAAAACTATACATTCAAATTCGATTATAGTTCACCAAATTGCTTAATCATTACCCAATGAAATATAGTGCTATATGGGTACACCATTAAAATATGTTATACTTGGATAACCATTCTTCATGAGTTATTTCAGGCCATCCATTTATCACATTCTAGTAAAAATGACCATATCCTCAATAAAACCATTGGTAAAATAATTAAAACCCATATGGAATAATCATTGGGATATTGAAAACCCCTTTTGTTTTAAAAACCCATTTTTGTAAATAAAATACCTAGAATGAAAATAGAAATAGGGATTTTCTACAAATAATTATGAAATATTATAAAGGGATAAATAAATAAAATATCAATTTTGGTGGAAGGAAAACATGTTGTTGTGAAAACAAATATAACATTCTTTTTAAATATTGTAATGAAATTAAAAAAAATCATATAAAATAACAAAATTTCTCATTTTCAAAATTCACTGATATAAATTTATAATAGACATAAATTTCATATCTAAATAACTTTTTCCTAATAAAATACATCCACTATATAATTTATTAATATTGGGAATGAATGAGAACAATATTGAAAATAAATATGTGAAAAATGTAAAATAGGGGTTCTAATGTAATGATCCCTTATAAAAAAGATTAAAAAAAGTATATTTTATAAAATAGTAATGATATTAAAATATTTTAAAAAATGAAATTTTGAAACCATATAGGAATAAAAAAATTTCTTAAAACATATTGAATAAAATTGATATTTAAGATTGAATTGTTTTAATGGAACTGTTGAAAGTGGTTTTTTGTAGAATGTATTTTCCCACATGTTTCAGTTATCACATAAGATATTTATTTAAATAATAAATAAAATTATGTTATTTTTTTACTTCCATATGATATATTTTCTATTTTTATTCTTTTTTACCACGTTATTGTAAATTAAATAATCCATTATGTCCATGTTGGTTGTCTTGAAAATATTTGGAACATATGCCCAAAATTAATTAAGATGGTTGACTATTGTAAAAGAGGTCATTATTAGATATTTTATTATTTAATAATCCTGGTATTATTACATATTTTATAAATTATTTATAATTTTAAAAATAATAATAAATGACGGTTATGAAACATTTCTTATTTTAAAATCATGGAAATGGTAGGATATATGTACACATGAATACTATTTACATTTTTCAATGAACATGCCATGAACCAACTCACCGCACCCAACATGTCTAATGGAAGGCCAAGACACAACTAACTGAAGCCCATCTCCACGGGATAGGGGTCGGTGACTTGTGTTGAATTTAGTAAGTAATATCAAATTAATTTTTGTAATGTACAAGTACAGACTCACAAAAAACATATCTATATATAATTTTGAAGGAATACATAAATATGGAAAAAAATCATCAGTAAAATCATGCATGTTAAAATATATTGGAAACTAAATGATAATGATAAAATAATGTAAAAATAAATTTGAAACAATATATTCCTAAATTTAACTAATGTATTAATAAAAAACATCTCGAAAAGAATATGATGAGATATCCTAACTCAAGATCTTTATTCCCTTAACACTATATGCTGTCAAATAAACCTACGTATCTCCATAAATCATTATAATTTACATTGACCTCTCCATAATCATTATATTACACGACACATGTGGAAAATACCATTAAGTGTTTAGAAAACACAATCCCTGTAGGACACCCAAAATGAAGAATGGGGAATAAAAAGTTACATGATAAAAGCAGATAGGATAACCCATAAAAAGGGATATGTGAAATAATGAAATAATATATATATATATATATATATATATATATATATTCTCACAAAATAAAACCCTATGAGAGAGAAATATGAACTTTATCTCATAATAAAATCAATGAAATGAATATCACAATATACTAATGGCTTATCCATAATGATTTTCATCTCTTGTGTCTATCTAAAGTAGTATCCATGTGGAGCTATACCTCATGTCTATGCTCTATGTTCAAGGAGACATAATATCTTTTTAGTTTACTCATTCCTAGGTATGACATGAGGGATCTAGTAAGTAGAGTGATATAAGACCCACATCATAGACTGTCAGTAGAATTTCCATAGAGTAGGTAATAGACCCATTCCTTGGAACAATAGGAAGGATTAAATCTAAAACTAAATATATGACACATTCCCTAGACTGTTAATGGGTTCCACAATGTAGGTAGAGGGACCATTCCCTAAAAATAATATTTTTCATACATTATAAATTGATAGAAAAACTATTTATTCTCCCAGAAGTAGTGTTATACTATACAAATGAATAGAGGTATCATGCACATTCCCATCGAGAGGGTCCCACCAAGTTGATTGATAGATGACCAATGCTATAGTCTCTGAAAGGGTTTCCACTTCGAAGATAATGGATGCATGCCCATTTCCAGTGGTAGGGTTCCTCTTTAAAGGCAGAGAGAGGGAATATTCTCGATTCTTTTTTAGGGGAGAGGGTTCCACTGTGAATATAATAACGCTTGATCACTCTTATCCTTGAGTTTTCCATGAATATGATTCACAAACAAAACATTATTCTTATTATATAAAAAACCACTACGATGTATTATTCCTCATAAAAAATTGAAAAATATTTGGATATGATACTCATTGTAAAAAATCCATGTCTGGCCAAAGGATAAATGAGATGTTAAAGATTCCTCAATGGGTACACAGTGTGTTAGTGTCCCATAATGTGTGGGGTCCCACATAGCTTCCTAGACATGTGCATACCAGAACATTCACAGTTTTTTATGTAGTATTACATAGAGTGTCTCATCCACCAATTTCTGATACATGTTCTCTTTTTCATTCCCATGTACACCACCCATGTTTCTGTTAATGGAGTGTATTTGGCCGTTTTCGTGTCTGTGTACCCCCAATGTACATATAATGATTTCATCACAGAGTCATATTTCATGTGGGTTACCCCACACATTTAGTGATATTCATGTCACCTATAATCCCATGTTGTCATAACTAGTTCACTACACGACATGTGATTATTATACAACTCAATGTGTAGTTGTTTTAATCAAATAACGTTATTTACCCTTTTATAATCACGGCCTGCTAATCTTACCAAAAAATTATGTCTTTTGTTCACCTAAAATTGAAGGGGTAGGATTCCTTTCATCTATTCCATAACTATAGTAGTTATAAACAGTATTTCCGTTGGCACACACAAACCCCTCGTATACCTCTTTTACCTCCTATTATTATATCATCTCGATCAAAGATCCTATATCTAGGGGAAACATCACCCAAACCTTTAATAAATCCAAATATATGATCAAATTGATAAAATATTTCTATCATGTGAAGATTACTTGAATCTGGGGGCTTGATCGTTCTTAAACCTGCCTAGAAATGGAAAATTATGGCCACATAGGCCAATTATGAAAAATAGTGAAGATGAGTAGAAAGAAAAAAATAATAAAAAGTTGCAAACAATCATATTTGAATCACTCATGGACAAAAAATATATATTAGTTATATCTTGCATGAGAAACATGGAATATAAATAATAAATTGATGAAAAAATTATTTCAATCAAATATTCTCATGTAAAAGATCAATTATTCTATAATTAAATATACAAGATTAAAAAATTCTACAAAAATTTAATAGACTTGGAATAAATTTCTGATATATCTTTCCTAACTCAAGAATTGAATGATAATTAGTGATGAATATATTAACCAATAATGTGTATGATTTGTTTCATTTTCCATGCATTGATTCATCAAGATCTGGAAGTATGTCATCGTCTAATCTCAATCCAACAGTGAAGAACAATGATTTCCTCCAATAAGTTATCATAGGGTTATGTAGATGACCACTATAATTTTATTTAATATATTATTTATAAGAGAAATTATTTTAAGTAATGTAATTATGTAGTTTAAATAAATAAATAATTAACTATTTAAATGTACCTTCCAATGAAATTTTAAAATAAATTCCCCATGCTGAGTACTATCAATTTATTGTTGGGGTAAATATCATGCTATAGATTAAATAATTTCCTGAAATAAATGGACATATACTATATTAAGGATATATCTAATTATTTCAAAAAAAATTAGATTATATAGAATATTTTTAATATTTGTATAATTTTTTTTGCAACAAATGGGACATAGAATCAATAATTGTTTTAGTAATTGTATCCACAAGTATTCATTAATATATCTCAAAGACAAAAAAGAAAAAAATAATGTCTCTAAATTATTTTTTCTTTTAGATTTTCATTATTGAAATAAAAATAATAAACAAATAGTTGTAGATTATGATTCCCCATCTTGCTCACCTACTCCTAGGAGCTCTCATATATGGTCATGTGCTTCTACAACACATGAACCATGATAATAGACCATCCTCAAAGGATCCTCTTCTGAAAATCACCATTCCACAATGTTTTCTCTTCAATGGTTTATCCGTCCTATATATCTATCTATCATTATTTAATAATGATCATGAGATCATGCAGGCATCCCCTCAATTGCGTTGAATGGATGATTTTATTCACTTTCTCCAGTTGTGGGGGTATGGAGAAGTGGTTGTAAACCTCATGAAACCTATGATATATCTCTAAATATATGATGGACATTAAGGATATAATTCCTTTATGGTTAGGAATATATTCATAGTAAAATGGGGACCACCTAATTGATAACAATGGGACTACATCATCAATCATCAAAATATTTATTCCTTTTGAGAGCTATCATCATCTGCTCAAGAAAAAAATGATCATTTTTTATTTTTTCATACAACTTCTCTGGATCAACAAAAATTAGTCTCACTAAGATTATCTTACCATAAAGGTGACTAGAAGTGTCTCCCATATTGGGAAACAAATGTTACCATTCAAATAGTATAGTTATAAGTATTATATTTATTAAAATTTGTGTAGCGTATGTAATCCTCCCTGACCTAGATAATGTATAAAAGTAAATTCTCAAAATATATTCTAATAACTAAATATAATTCTTGATTTTTACATCTTCCATGGGGTGAAGGGATGCACTCATCTTCATTTGGGTCCTAAATAACACTTACAGGACTCTCACAAACCATGATATAAATAAAACATCAGGGTTTTTGATAATAATTGTCGGGACCCCATGATGGAATATAATTTCCAGTACTTAAAACTCCCAAAAAAATCCATGAAACATTACTCCATGATAGAATGGAAGTGTTCCAAATTTATAAGTCGGTCAAATATCACAAAGAGGGTGTCATTTCCTCTAAATTTCCACACAATACCAGTACAATATCACATAAATATTTCATACAATTTCTAATTTGATATCTTAAAAGGCTACAGAAAACATGGTAGAACATAGTTCTTATCATTCACCTACAGACATGTGATATATCTATATAAAAAAATAATTCTCTATCTAATTTCATCCACATCAAACTACTACATATGAACCCTCTAAATATTTTCTACACAAGGATTTAAAAGTAAAGTAGATGTGTGAAACTCATTCATCACATTCGCTTTCCTCTTGAATGAGACTATCGTCCATCCTTGGAATATGATGACGTGATCCACTCTTCAAAAAATCAATTTTCTAAATAACTTTGGGATATATGGTGTCATATAACCTCAGAAATTATGTATCAAAAAATGGGCCCCCATAACATTTTTTTGAAGAAATGGACTGAACACAATCAACAAAAAAACGATTTACCAACGTCCTCTATGATAATAAACTTCAAGGAAGCCAATGGCTCAAATACAACCTCCACCAATCTAACATTTATCTTCTTGTTGAAGAAATATTACACCAAGTTTCCATTCCCAGGAGATTAGAATATCTCAAAGGCATAATCATGCTATTACAATATCTAGTGACTTTATCTGAGGTTCAAGTCTCTGTATGTGAATACATATCTATGACTAATTGTTTATGTAAACAATAATGTTCTACACTATAACATATTTACTCTATATGCTCACAGATAATATTATTGCCATCACATCAAAGTCCCAAATCATGATGATATTATCATGGTACAACAACTGACTCAAACCACATTTGATATATTCTATTATATTCCTTAATACATAGTCGAGTCTAACTCTAGAGGAATCACAATACAAACCATACTTCACAACCTCCTCTAGTAGTCTACAAACATGGGAACTCATCATCCTCAAAATTATCTCCTAAAATTATTTTTTTAACTACATAGTATATGTAAATAGAAACCCTTTCCATGTTAGGACTGTCAAAGGGGTCGTAATCCTAAATAACTCTCCCACAAACCGAATGTAGCACCACACTGATCCAAGAAAACTCCACACCTCTGGGATGATCTTAGGTGGATCCCAAAAAATAATTACAACAATATTCAATTGTTCAATACACAATACATTATAAAACATGGCTTTCTGTAGACATTGAATTCCATCAATCTATAACTAGATCTTTGATAACTCTCGATATATTTGGTTCCCCCGAAGAAATTTTGGGACCATCCCCCTGATCTCTTCTTGATCCTCCTCCGATAAAGTGTTTTTATGAATGTTTTAAAGTAATAAAAGAAAAACTATGTCCATTTATAGATGGAAGATCTAGTTCCTTAAATATATAAATTCAGTGGGAAAATTATTCACATTAAAATTAATCTAGGTGAACTCATCTTTCACGTATCAACATCCAAATGCAGCTTTAGAAAACCATCCTCACGAACTCATATCTAGTGATAGCTAGAACGTAGGCCAATATTTGAGACAAATTCATAACTCATTATTGATTAATGTATATGAAAATCATGAATTGGTGTAATTTTTATTTATTATGGGCTGGTTCCAGAATAAATGGCCCATATAAATTCACATTCTCTCATTCACCTTTCACATGAACACAACTGGAGTAACGCATGGGGACCCACTAGGTATCAAAAAACCCTTCTCTCAATGGCTCTTAAAATTAACCCTAAAATCCTGGAGCTTGTTCGGGGTTATATAGGATCCCACCGAAGATAATAGTTCATTCTTAATGAATATTCATTTCAAAAATCCATCTCTCAAATCTAATTATATTTTTTTAACGTCCTAATGGATTTTTCAATATTATCCTCTATGACTAAAATAATATTTATTATTATTTTGAACATAGTTATAGGGGATAAACTATCCAAATAATGGATATTTTATTTCAGGATCCTACATTCAAGACTCACTCCCACGAGAATGATATCATTATCTACCACAATATTTAATCTCAACCCAACAGCCTGAATTCATCAGACTCGTCTGGGGTAAATATATATCATAGATCATTCTATGGAAAACCATTTCTTACATAGAATGAAATTATAATATGTCATCATGATTTCCAAAATTTCCCATATGAAACACTCTCAATCATGCAATTTCATTCCATACTGGAAAATTAATGAAATCGAAAAATATTTCCCGCTAGGAACCTGAATGAAAAGTTGTTCTTTTAAAGTATCATTTGGGAGCTCAAAGTCTCTCAAAATGTGGAATGATATAATGGAATGTGTCTATAATGTATCTACCAGTATTGGATAATTATTAGAATATGGACATATCATACCACCAAGATTCTTATTATAAATTGAGTCATAAGTATCCGTAGCCAAAGCCTTCCCATGACCCTATTTGCCAGCACTATAAGCCTTGTGTTTTCCACCTCATAGTGGTTATGATAGAATGTTATCACAACATTATCCACCACCCATATCTCATCCCCTGGGATCTATAATTATTAAACTACCATATTTTACTCTATATAGGTATCCATGGCCTCATCTACGTGTTCTATTATTCTTATGTTGTTAAAACTTTGGTGGTTCTTCTAGTATCTCCATTCCCTCTACCGCATATCGAGTCGAAAAATTATGTTCCATGTGAACTCACCCATAACATGAATTAAACCACCCCTTCATATTCTACCTTATTCCTCTATTGTGTCCCAATTCTAGAATTACATTATACTAAATTTGGTCATGATAATATCTCATTTGAAACATCCTGCCAACTGGAACCTGTAAGTTTCTATAAAAGACTCATAAAAATGACACAAACTACCCTCTCTAATTTCATATTATCCATCATATTATAATATATACTTTACTCGTTCCCACTATAACACCCCAATTTTTTTGAGAATTTAAAGTGGTATCATGCTACCATGGATGTCTTTGTAGTTACCCTTATCAAACATCTACACCCATAAGTAGTCATCCCAAATGATATTGAGGGAGTCTTGTGTAATGTATGTGGACCTTGTCGAATATTAAAAAAAATCATACATTCCTATTATAGATCTAGATTCTCATGAATCTAAGCATATTGAAATCATAAGGGGTAGTTATAATAATGACATTGATGCTTAAATTCACTATATGGGAATTTGGACTCATCACACATATTTTTTAATTGATTCCACCAAAAACCACTGGCTTCATTTAAAATACATCATACCAGCATATCCTCCTTAACATTTTGTGTACAAATAATTGTAAAAAATAAGATCACTAACTCTAAAAAATATTACACATCCAAGGGATGTAGACCACCAAAGAACATTTGTGACCAAAAGAATTGGAACTCATGACGTGTGCTGGGACAATGCACATACTCAGCCTACTTTAATGGTATAACCACTTCCTCGATAGGTATGGGTGTCTCCATCTTCCCTCCAACAGTAATCCTATTTTACAATGACACGTGAACGAATTCCACATCATTGATAAAAATCTCCTCACAATCCTAAATAAGTAACCTAACATTTTTCTCTTGAGGAGGCATATTGAAATATAATCATGTCATAAAACATTAAGTTGATTATGAATATATATGGTTTACAATGTAAATAAGGAATGTAAAAAAATAATCGATCTAATGTGATTCATGAATAATTTTACCTATAATCAATGAATCAGAAATAAATGTTAAAAAGAGAGTAGTAAGACTCCATGTAAATGGATATATCATATGCTAATTCAAAATTGGGATATTTGGGATACAATAAATAATAGAGAAACTTTAAAAATATTTCTCTACGTTTCCAACAAACCCTAAAAATGGAACACATCTCCAAACATTCCCATAATTTCAAATCACAATTGATACCTATCTATCAAGACCTAAACCAATATGACTCACCTTTATGGTGGAAGGCCAATCATTTATTACCCCAATCTCGCCATCATAAGAAAATAAATGGAGACCATCACCAAATGCAATAAAAGTTATGGGAGGCGTTTTCCTAATCATCATATTCAAAAAAAAATCTACCATATACATGTAGAAATTCATAGGTATAAATATAAATGAAATAATCATTTAGGTTATCAACCATGGAAGTGGAAATGTATAATAAACTAGTAGAATAATCTATTGTAATTTTATAAGAAAAATAGAGCAATACAAGACCATCCCAAAAATGTCCAAACCAGATAACAATTGTAAAAGTGAATTATGATAGGGATGAACTCTAGATCTCTAAGCCTCAACCACCATACATAGTCCAATGCTCCCACATATTCCAAATCTTTCTATTTAATTTACATTACCCTTTTCGTCATATTTCTATGATAAGAAACATCAGATAATATACCATTAAAGGTTCTTTATAAACATACCTAGTTGGATGCCTAAAAATGAAATGGGGATAATAATATACACGATAAAAGATAAATGGTCAACCAATCGAAAGAGGTAATAAAAATTCAACAACAAGGACATATATGAAAAAATATATATTTATTATTAATGATACCCAGTCCTATGTAAATGATGATCTTGAACTCACATCGCAAATGAAGAAGAGAGTCATCTAATAATTTAAATGTCCTGTCAATGATGTACAAAATATCACATTTTCTCATCAAAAAGCCTTGTGGAGACACACCATAGCACTATGGCACACAATTTTTGGGATATGATATCTATTTAAAAGACACATGTCCATATATTTTGTGAGAGTTACACTTTGTACAATGATAAAGGATCCACACCCGAGTATATTAGAGGTGTTCTATAATATTGGTAGAGGACCCATACCCTAACATAGTACTAGGATTGTACTACATAAATAAAAGGATCAACGACAACCTAGGCTATAGGGGGTGTATTCTCTATAGGTAGAGCATACATTAACATACAGAACTGGAGGGTTCCACTCTATATTTGATTGATGACCCGTTCACCTTCCAAAAGAAGGGTTACACTATGTATATAGTTAGAGGATACATGCCACGTTCAAGCATGAGGGGTCCACTTTTAGAAAAATATAGGAATCAAACCCTTGTCCATTAGGGGATATATTCAATGAAGAAATAGGAAACATTAACTATACAATAAATAGGGTTCCACTCTAATGATATTTAGAGGACCCACACCTTAGAATGTGATGGGGGTTTCAATTTAAATACAATCCTCCCTGATCACTGCCGTAATTGAGGAACATGACATGGGTCTGGCTATGTCCGTGTCCTTTTACACCCAGAGTACATGATGGGATGATAGTAAAAAATCACAAAATATGTGGGGGTCTCACATTGTTTTTGATATTTAAATCACCTAAAAACAGTAGTTATCATATTGGGGTCACTATAAGATTTTTGTTCATTAGAATAAATAATATGTATTTGGGGTTTTCACAATAAGTTAGATCTACTTCTTCCACCACTTAATAACATGGCCATTTCACCCAAAATCTAAGGAGAAGGCCTCTTTTCATTTATGACGGCCCTCTTGTGGAAATAAATCATATTAATATCATCCCTCACAAATCCATCATGTTCCTGAGGTTACTCCGAGGTGTCTTCCACATTGATCTTAAAACTTATTTCGATGACAAACATCACTTGGATCCCCCTAGGATCCATATCAAACATCACATTGACAATATAATAATAACAAACTAATCTTCTACAAATTCGGTGGATTGATCGAGATCAATCCCTCAATACCAAATATATGTTTGGCCCACCACCCCAATGGTGGATAATAATGAAGAAAAAGGGGGAGTTAATAATAAAAATGGTTACATAATCATTGTTCAAGATTTGTTGTCCAATTAATATATATTGGGGATATATGGGTTGTGAAATATGGGAAAAACAAAATTAATTGAATAAAATATATAATTCAATTAAATTTTGCCAATTTATTGTTGGATTATTCACATATCAAATAAATAAGATGAATATATGATGTAAAAATTTAATCAAAGGGATGTAGAAAAAAATGACATGTCATACCTCAACATTTGAAAAATTATGGGGGAAGAATGTGTTCTATAATAGTGGAGAAGAACTATTTAATTTTCAACACATAGATTCACCTAGATCAAAAATCTCATTTTTATTTGACCTCAATCCATTAAAAAAAATACATTATTCCTCCTCTTAATGTTAATTGGGTTTTGCGTCCACCCGTAAAAATTCTACATAACATCCTATTTACGTAAGAGTTATGTTAATTAATTTTAATAAACTAAATTTATTTATTAATTGATTAATCCAATTAACATACCCCCAAATGGACACATTATCAGATTACCCCAAGCTGAAAAAAAATTACGATTCACATTGTGTATATGTTGTGACCCATATTCTACTATGGAAATTTTTTTGATAAGATGATACATTTAGTATATATTACACTTTTTCTAAAAACAATCGTTAATGCATGAAATAAAAAATATTTAATATATTTATAAAACTAATTTATGGAACATTGAGACTCAGAATCATGTGTCGTCTCATCACCTAGCTATGACAATATTGGTTGATATAGTTCTACGGATTACAAGTCAAAAATGATCTGTAATGATAATTAAGGAAAACATTTATGTTTCAGTTTATTGTTTATTAATTATTATTATAAAATAAATATCATTAGATAACCATAAATACACATATATAAATTATTCTATTGACCTGGATAAAATTAATTTTAGGGGTGGAAATCCACACGTATGAAAGAAAGATATAACTATTTTTCAATAGATATAAATATAAGAAATTATATAATATATCACCTTTTTAGAATTATAAATAATTTGTGAATAAAATATATATACATAAATTCTATAATGATTATTACAACCAGTAAGGGGTATTATGGAACACCAATTACAACAGTTCGTGACATGGTATTCTTCTAAATTGTGGAATGTTGAGATTATTTTCCATTTGATGGACTATGAGATAGATATTGGTTATGAAATTAACCTAATAATATCAAATTATATTGAATATACAAAATTTATCATTTATTAATTATTTAATATGATTTCATAGATTTATAAAAGTAATTAAAATGAAAATTCTTAGTTTAAAACATTACATATTATTGGAACAACCCCATTTTTCTCAAACCGTAAACCCTAAAAGGTTTGTATTGATCTTAAAATAAGATAAATAGAACATCTAGAAGTTTTATAAGAAATTGTTTTTGTGGGGATAGGAAAAATAAAATAGTTTTTTAAGTGGGGAAAATATTAAAGGAGCAACCATTTTGTTATATATAGGAAATTTAAAAATTAAAATAAAACAAATAAATGTTATGATAAAATGGATCCAAATTCGTATGGTTCGTTTGAACAATGTGTATGAGTTAATCTAATCTCCTAAAATATTTTTTTGAATATTTTAGGTCTTTTTCACCCATATTCTTCTGTTTGAGCCCTTGTTTACCAATTTTGAATGTTATTTTGAAACCATAATAATCACAAATTTTGTGTCGATATTGTTACTATAAAGTAAAATTAGAGTATAAAAGGAAAATTATTCAAATTTTGAACCATATAACTATCAATTTTCAAATAATATGAATTTTTAATTTTTTAAATCATTTAAAAAAATATAATTTACTATAAAAAATTATTAATATCAATTTTGGAAGTATTAATTTAATATGACTTTTTTAACAAAAACAAAATAAAATAATTTGACTATAAGTAATAAAAAATATATAATCATTCAATGTTTTGTTCAAATATAGTTCAATATAACAATGCATTAATATTAAATTAATTTTAAAATATTGAATAATATTTTTTATTAATTTAATATACAAACTATCAACATCGAGTAGGAATTTATTTTCACTATTTCTTCCATAAAAACTAGAAAGAAAAAACAATAATGAATAAAAATAATTTTCAATTAATATAAATGTATATAAAAAAGTAAAACTGATTTTTATACATTATTAAAAAATATATTGATGATAAAACAATGAAAATGGCATTTTTATTTTTCATTAAATAAAATTTTCGAAAGGACTAAACAATATCTATATGTGAAAAAACTTATATTTTATAAATATGTATGATATATAAAAATCCCATAAAAATTTTTAATTTTTATGGTTACTTTATTGTCTTTATCATATTAGGTTTACCCTTAATTATCTCATTTTTCTTTTATAGTGGTAAAAATATTTAGTTTTATTAGAATTTTGAATGACGAAAATAAAGAGTTATATTTATTAAAAATTTGATCTTAATTATTCATAATATGGGATCCATTTATTATGATTGAAAACATACATGTTTTATAAAAAAATATAATATTAATACTGAAAACCATGATAAACAATATATTTATCAAAAAAATACCTTTTGTGTAAAAAATATTGTTTATAAAAATTTATATTATACAATTCACTGAAAAGACTATAATTAGATTTATGATTTTTAATATTAAATAATAAAATATTCAAAATATTCAAAATTATAATATTACTATAAAAATACTTTTATAAAATGAAGTTTTCAATAAAAATAATCATTTTCAGAATTCTTTGAAAAATAATTCTTTTTTGAAAAATCTCAACATTTAACCACAATATTATTTTGATATAATAATTTTAAAATAGATATATATTTATTGAAATAATATTTCATATGGTTTTTATAAATTAATTAAAATAATCATTCAAGAAAACTAATAAATACAATTTTGGGGAAACATATTATTTTTAAATAATATAATCTAATTTATAACAATTGAGTTCTTATCTCCTAAAAATTATGAAATGTTTTTGTATTGATTATGAAAATATATACACATACATACATATATATCTATATATATTATAAAATTATAAATCATATTTATATTATCTAATTAAATGGATAGATTTTAACAATAATATTTAAATAATAATATTTTGTGGTTCTTTTAAGCTCAGTGTTGTGTTTCATACACATTATCAAAAATAATGTCATTATTTTAAATTCTTAATGTGATACATTATCCAATAATAAAAAAATTAAATCATTTAAATTTTAAATTTATTTTGCTTATCAATGTTTTTTCATCAGAAAATATCATTTTAGAAAAATGACATCTTAAACTGGTTTATAAAACACCATATTGAAGATGAGGATTATTAAGTATTATGTTCTTCTAAAAGTAAAAAAATAAATATTTCAAAATTGGATAAAAGTAATTGATAAGTGGAAAAATAGAAATCAAATTAAAAATTAATTTCCAAATGATGTATCAGAGTAATAAATTACTTTTATCGTAATGATGTGACTGATGCTGGGAAATTTAATTAACAAAAATCATTAAACCAATGATGTGTGAATAATACCATAGCTCCAGTGGAAATTATGTTAATAAGTAACATTTCTCCAAGATCCTTTCACAAAAGATGAGGAAATAAGTTATTATAAATATAGTAAAATTATTGAAATATACATACTCAACATGTATAATTTCATCTATTAATATATTTAGACCAAAATAATATATTTTACTCCAAATAATTTGTATTCAATATGAAATTTTCAGTCTTTGAGAAATAAAATCATCTTCAAAAAGGATTTCTAATTCCATAAAGGATAATAAATTATTCATCTTATATTTTTGAATTTACCAAAACCAAAATGGTTATAATATGGTAAGGTAATTCCAAAAATGAACAAACCATCATATGATGAAAAATAATATTAATCTATAAAGACACCAAAATGAATCCCAATATTCAAATTTAGTCATTTGGTAAATAAAAAATAATATTTGTCAATATATTAGTTATTATTTTTTATAAATATAAATTATTTCAGTCTATATTTATTTTAATTTTAATAAAACATTTTATTGAATTAATAATAGAGGATAACAATGTAATATTCCCAAAAATGTATATTCCCTAATCATATAATCCTCAAAATATAATAATAATTTCCTTAATGAACATGAACTATCATTATGATTAAAATATATAATTTATTATTTATTTCCATATTAAAATGTCATATTATCCAATAATATATCATTTTACCACAATTATACATTATTACCATAATAGTGGACATGGTCTGAAATAATATAAACCACTTAATCATAAAATCATGTTTCAATCCCATGGTTATCTGTATGAAAAAACATACTTTCCTAGAAACATGATAATATTTTTTTTCAAGCTAGTAACATTATTATATAGTAAATAAGAAATCAATTTGGATATAGGTAGGAATTTCCACATTCATAAAATATGGTTATCAGCTCAAGCTTGAGGTCATTTTCTTATGTGATGATATATTTTCTAACTAAATGTATATTCCATCTATTAATATAAAATTCATAAAAAATATTAAAACCATCTTCAAAATAACAATATTCATAAAATTATTTATATATTCTAAAAATATCAATAACAATAATTTATATGGAAAATAAAATAGTAATAAGGGAATATGTTTTATTTAAAAACAATCATAAATTAACAGAATGTTTTATCAATCCCTAAATAATATTCATTCAAATGAGGGTCTCTAAACATTATTCCCTTTTTACTACACAACTTATCAATGTCATTTATTTCATTTAATATATGGTTTTAAATTTTGATGTAAAATATTCTATAATATTTTGAAAATGTCAAAATATCTCTAATAATTGAACCCTCCATTCAAATCTTTCCAAATTATTTTCCCATGTGTTTTTGTCTTATTGATTAATAATATATTGAAAAATATTATATGAAATGTATACATCTTATTCATATATATCATATAAATCATGTTACACAAATATGACATAAGAATTTAATTCATACCATAAATCTAGAAAAAGGGTTTTCTATTTTGATGTTGGTGTCCCATTTTTCATCTGGAATGACGAACATATCTCTATAAAAAATATAATAAAATCCATTGTCTTATTTCCCATGTTGAATTAGATTTATGACTTGATATTTTTATGTCAAATAATTTAAATAATAAGAACCATATAAATGTGGATGAAATGAAATGTTGTTGGATAGATCACATAGGGTATTATTTTAGATTTGGTTGTTCAGAGAGATTTTATCATCTATAGAACGATATTTTACCAACATATGGATGATTAAATCATCTATAGGGGATATGAATGATGTGTAAGATCCTTTTCCATTAATATTTTTATATTATATTTAATATGTAGATATTAACATCATTAAAATTAGAAATAAATTATTCCATGCTAAAATGAAATGGGACCTTATATAGTCCATACACAATGAAATTATATAATACATTAACCATTATATTATAAAAAATAACATAAATAAATATAAAATTTGATAAATTTATTACCACAATAGTCATCCTATACCTCTACGATTACATCCAAAAAATGTAATATAACTATTTTTAAACAACCATTCACCTTGATCCTACGGCATACATAAGCCTCAACTAAATAAAATATTCCAAAAAATATAATTACTCATGTAAATATTACATCACATAAATCATAAAATATGGTTTATAATCGAATAAAAGTATGATTAATTTTAAATATGAAAATACATCAAAATATTCATTACACTTAAGTTTAATACATTGAAAAACATCATAATATCTAAATTTAACGAAACACGGGATCTATTTCCAACAATAAGGATACATCGTTAAACATCATGTAATCTAGAGTCTTGGTACAAGAATTACATTTAATAAATTTATATTGAAATATTATTTTTAGTGTTTTAGTGAATTATGTCGTAACAATTATATAAAAATATCATAAATTAAAATATGAAAACATCTAATTAGTATCATTTTTCAAATAATATACCCCTTTTAAAAATTAATACAATTTTTATTAACATGTCTTAGATGAATGAATTTTAACATGACATATAATGTGTTCTTATAAATCCTAAAAGGATGTTAACTATTTTTTAAATTTGATATGGGTTGAAAAATACTAGTAATTAATATAAAAATAAAGTGAGAACCTCACTAGTCTATTTTAAAATCATGAAATCATAAAAAATGATTTCCATTAACATAATAAACATTTAATTAACAAAACAATTTATATACAAATGAATTTTTTTTTCAAAATAATATCATAAAATACCTCATAGGAAATCATAATGTAATATTAATTAACATGACTTTTTTTTCAAAAACTACAACCCATTAGAAACATTCATAAAACATATATTTTTCCACAATAAGGGTAGAGTCACTATTTTAAAAGAAAGATATTTAGCTTACTTTTTAAAATGATATTATTTTAATGAAAACCCACAATTAATAAAATAAATATCATATAGATTCCAATGTACAAAATATATAATGAGAATTTATAAAACCCATACAATTAGAATAACCATATGACCAGATTGCAATATAATTCTCTAAATTTATTAATCATTACTAAATGAATCGAAGTCCTATTGGTCTACAACCACTCTATAAACTATTTTTGGTATAACCATCCACATGAACTCTATCAATCTCACCTATTATCATAAAAATTTTAGTAGGACTATATCATGAGTAAGACCCCTTATAAAATCTTTTAAACCAATTTGAAAATAACTTTCAGATTTTAAGATAATATTTACTATTAAAAATATATCCAAAACATGAATCAAAAAAAATTGAAAAAATAGATTTTATTTTACTAAAAATTAATTATAATAATTTAATCCCAAAAGTAATTATGGGTTGTGGTGGTAGGAAAAGATATTTATTTTATATTGGATATGATAGAACAATCTTTTTGTCTTATTTAGAGAAAGTTAAAATGTTCTGTAGATAATAAATAAAAAGATTAAATTTTAAGATAATATAAGTCTATATATAAATTTCAAAAACGTTTATTAATAAATAATTTATATTCATATTAATTCATAAAAAAATTATGAATATGGATATACAAGAGAAATAATTGAAAAATAAATCACTAAAATAATTAATACAACATTTTTAATATAATGTGTCCAATATGAATAACAATAAAAATATTTATTTTAAAAAAATTATAAAGAATGTAAATTATGGTAAAAATTGAACTTTTAAAAAAAAGTATACATAAATATTGATTTCACATAACATTTATAAGAACATATTCATGGATAAAAATAAAATTTTGAGAGTAACATTAAATGTTGATTTTAGAAAGAATATCACTTACCTTGAGTCTGTATCATCATGTATGATCTTTATATTCATGAATAATTAAATAATATTTAATATTTACTTTATAAATAATAATTTAAATGATTTTTATTACATTTAATATTTTTAAATCAATCTATTAATCAAATGAGTTTACATAGGATGTTGTGATGATATTCACCTAATATTTCCAAAATGAATTCGGTAGACTGACTATTGTCAACGAGTTAATTATTAAATAATCCTTAAAATATTAATCCAAAAAAATTATAAATTTTTAATCAATTATACTTTTAAAACAAAATATTATTTATTTTCATCAATAATGAAAAATTCTACAATCAGGGTGATGGTAGGTAGTTCGTATGCATGAGTAAAATTCCAATTATTCAATGATCATAATGAAAAGAATGTAAATAATATTTTTACCATTATATAGTTATAATTATATAATAATTGTAATAAAATCTATTTAAATTATGTAATATATATATTTCATCCATCTGACATTGCGATGGAAAGTGGATTTTATTGCATCAAAGAGGTTGTATTCCACCCATGCTGAGGAATGACAATATCAATTTCTATTGGATAGAATAAAAAAATTATATTTTATATTATATTTTATTATTGATAAAATTTTCGTCAATATAATATATAAAAATATAATTCTATCATTATATCAAACTGTGATAGGTGTTGATGGAAAATTAATTAAATTGGTTCGTGAGGATGTAGCCAGTCGTACACAAAAATGAGTGTTTTGTTACCCATTTGATAGAACTTGATATGGATACAGGTTAACAAATAAACAATGACATACATAATTATATTTAATATACATGTTTAATTATTTCATCATGAGAGATTAATATTTTAATGAGTTATAATATGAAATAAAATAAAAATTCATAGTTAAGAACTATTCTTCTTATTAGGAAAACATATTTTTCTTATCACCTTATTTCCACAATGGATTGTATTTTTTCTAAAATATTTACTATAGATTTTTGGGGTTTTATTATAATAATTAATTTGTTTAGATATTCATGGATATAGATGTTTTTTTATACATGATAAGAGTTATTATTCGTTTTTATTAGAGAGAGAGAGGGTAATTATTGTATTTTCTTAAAGTATTAAATTAATATAAATTAATATAAATTTTTAAATGAAACCAAATGGATTGAATTCTAATAATATATTTTGATAAGTTTAAATAAAATCAAAAAATAAATTTTAGACTTGTTTAGATGATTTTCACCCTTATCACATCATTTAAGGGTTGTTAATCCTTTTTTTACGATTACCATCATAACAAAATTTCTTCTTTTTTAGTTAATATTTATACTATAAAAGTATAATAGGACAATAAGACGAAAATTTTGGATATTTTATACATTATACCAATAATGTGGTAGAAAAGTAGATTTTTTGGAGTTTTAAATCATTAATTAAAATATTTACTATTATAAAATAACATTTATTACAATTTTGGAACTATTTAATTTATTTTACATTTAAACCCCATGGATAAAATTGAAATTATATATTATGGAATTAAAAAATATCTATTATATCATCTTTATCTAAAAAAATTGTGCAACTTTCCATATCAATCAAATAATAATATTTTTAACATGTTTTATGTCATTAATTTAAATACACTTTTAATTGAATAAATACTATTTCAATATTATTCTTACATTATGGTAATTATTTCATCAATAAAAATTTAAAAATATTAAAAATATAAATAATAGTGAATTATATTTTAGTTGAAAATATATATATATAATAAATTATATTTTATCCGAATTTGAAAAATTATATGATAATAAATAATGAAGAATTCCAATTTTGACTTCTCGTTTCATGAAATATTTTAATGGTCCAAATCCTATTCATATTGAAAAAGGTCATATAAAATAATTTTGTATTATTATGGATAAAATATACTCCTAAAAGAAATTAATTCATGTATTATTGTTACTTTATATTCATTATCACAATATTTTACCCTTATTTAACAAATTTTACCTTTATCGTGGTAAAAATTACAATAATTAATATTCATAATGATTTAAAATAAAAGAAAACATATTACTAAATTTTGAATAGTGGATTCCAATAATATAATCTCTTAATTGTGATTTAAAATATATAAATGGTTTTATTTCATTTAAATGTAATCCACCACATTATGAGAACAAATTTGTTTAGAACATTTATATTAATTAAAATATATATATATATAATTAAAGTGTAACATTCACAGTGAATGTTAGAATAAAATTATATTTAATCAAAAAATAACAATTTAAATTTGAAATATTTTAAGGACCACGAACTTAATAGTCGAGAGCTAGTGCCCTGTTAATTACGATGGTATAAATAACATATTCAAATACCAACGGAACAAATGGATTAGTAGTTTTAGAAATCTATAGTATATTCAATATACATATATTAAATTAAAAAAATAAAAATAAAACATAATACATAAAAAATTTAATAATCTTAATCCTTCAAAACGTATTCAAATATATATTCATCATATCATGGGTCATTACATATTATAAGGGTGAAAAATTATCATTAATGGTTATGTAAAGTTTAATCAAGCATGAGACATCACAATAAATATAAAAATGTAAACAACGAAACACCCATTCTACATAAATATATATATATATATAAATAATAATCAATATGGAAAGAAAAATAAATAAAACACTTGGTATTTAATCAATAAAATTAGAATAAATCCATCCATAAATAATTAAATTTTGAAAACCTCATGGATAATAATAATAACTAAATTATAGTTAAATATAATGATTAAATATTGGGCATCATGTTTGAGGCACATGAAAACCTATATAATCAATAACATTTACAAGATGGATTAAAAAAATTGGAAGAAACCTATTTAATTTGGAAATATTATTTTTATTATAGGACATATCCATCCACCTTATGTCTTAATAAATTATGGTTATCACCCTTCATTCTAGTCGAATTCAGTCCTCATATATTTCATAATTTATTCAATTCATTAAAAATATGCATATTTAAATATACCTTTTGAGTAATTGATAAATATGTATCTATATTTCCCATGTAAATAAAATAAAAATAAAAGTAAAATTAGTGTTGGAAAATGTTATATGGTTTACGATATAATCATATACCTTATCCAAGAATATGTATCTTTAATATAATTGTAAATTCAAAAAAATGATTTACATAAAGGAATTTTTTGATGAGAATTTTAAAAATCATAAATGAAAGTGAGATTTCACAATAACATAAATGACATATTTATTTTAAAATAAAACCCCATGGATTAAATAATTAAAATAAAATACTATAAAGAATGAATTATTCGGGATATTACTTGTCAAATTGTAATTATATATTCCACATAAAATTTAATTGTTTTATAATATAAAATAAGAATCAATTGAATGTATATTGATAAAAAATCTATTACTCTATAATTCCTTTTGATAGATCTCTTTTTATCCTTATGTATAATGGATTTAATAATATTATTATCTTAATAGATGACCATATTAATATTTATTATATCTTATATTTTTTTGTAAAATATTTTTACCAATTCATAAATATTCTTTCATTATTTTCATCATTTTAGGTTATTACCACTTTGTTTTTAAGTATGTTTTGAAAAGTTATATTTCTCAACATAATTATGTCATGATTTAATGATATAAAAAATTTAAACCATTATATGAATAATATATATATTCATTATAAATTTATTTATATTATACCATTGAAATTATTCATTGGAAATTACATACATAGATAATGGATATAGTCGGTGATACATACGCATGAACACTACTCCATTTTATTATCATATTAATATAAATTAATGTAAAGGATAGATGTGTATATTATCTACTATGTATCATGTCTAATTAATTTATAATAAATATTTATATTAAAAACATATTTAACACATTTCATGTAAAGAGTGAATATATCACATCACATCGTGAAATAGTAGTGTTCTATATATATGAATGACGTTATCGTATTCCAAATAAATGAAAATTAGGAAGTTATGTGTTATATAAAAATTTTAAAAAACTAAATAATTCATATGTATCTTAAATATAATATATTGATATTATTTTCATAAATATTCACATTTGTGAATGGTGGTGATGGAAAAGTGAAAAACAATGTTTCCAAAGGTGGTACTCCGACTTACAACAGAATGAAGATTTAATAACCAATTTTATAAAAGTGTGTGATGCTTTAGGTAAAAAAATTAATATTAATACATATTATTATATTGTATATATTGATTATTTTATATAATAAGGATATTTAAATATTTTAGGGAGGATGAGAAGTAGATTATATAGAAACACCATTAAAAACAATAAATCTTTTTGGGTATCCTCATAATGTTTGAACTAATCCATTATGATGATGAATTTAATCCCAAAAAATGATTAAAGGATGAGGTGAGGAAATTTTGGAAGTGAATTAGGCTAGTTTCATACAATATAAATGGTTTTTTGTGTGAATTAGTGAAAGGAGTGAGTTTCTTTTTATAGTAGAGGATGATTGATATTCTTGAAAATACCAAAAAGTATGCACTATAGGGAGGTTTACATCATCTGAATCAAATAATGGAGAAAATTTATGTATTTGTGGGTATATGGTCTAAATGATTTTATAAAATGGGTTTTAAATTTTTTTTTATCATTTTCACTCCATATCCTTTTAGATTTGCAACCAAGAAGACTCATTTTTAACTTATTCACAATGATTAACATTAAATATTTATGCTAATATAATAGAAAAAAATATGTTCACAATAATAGAAATTATAAATTGTTATGATTCCAAATATTTAATAAATTTTTATACTTTCAAATCATACAATTTGATTAATTTAATTAAAAAATTATCTCAAAAACATGATGGAAAAGAGGGTTTTGAAATTCAAAATGTTCAATTCTTTAATTTGTTTATATAACTAAAATCAATATAAAAATAATTTAAATGAACTAAATTTTATAAATATTTTTAAAATGGATTAAATTTTACTATAAAAAAAATTTAATATTTAATATTACATTATAAATTATTTTCATGAAAATTTAGTTTCCAATTAAATTATGTATTTTTTAAAATTAATCATATAATGAAACTTCTGAGAAAAATACTAAAAACATACCCAATGATAATTTTCACAATAAAATTTGAAAAGTAAATTTTATTTTTCAAATAATATTTTTTAAATTTTTAAAAATTATTTTTAAAAAAATTTCTCCATTAAATGTTATAATGACTACAAATTAGAAAAATACATATTTTTAAGCATAGAATTAGATTTATGATAATATTTGTATTTTATAAACTAATAGATGAATATAAATACATTTCATAGGATATATAATATAGAAATTTCATTAATATAATTCAGTAATATTAGTTTCACTATTTTTTTAAATAATAAATAATAGGATTATTTGGCTTAATGTAACAAAAATATTGTGTTGGTAGTGTTTTGAATTCAATTTGAAAATAGGTTAATTTGTTTTTTAACTATTGTTCTGGATAATGATAAGGTGAAAATTTTATATTTCTAAATTTTATGGGTTGTTTCTCATATATTTTATGTTAATCATGTATAAATATTCATTTTTAATCATCAAAAATCATTTTATGATTTTGATATAGAAAAAAACCAATTAATATAATATTTATATTGATTGATGGGGTCACAAAAATAATTCTCAATGATAAAATTACATCAAAATAAAATGAAAACTTTTATGATATAAAATTATAAAATGTATTATTTCTAAATAAGATAAATTTATTATGGGTAATGATATGATTTGTATGATAGATGTATCTAGTGATGAATTTCTTGATGTAACATTTTGTATTCATGTTAATTTAATTTGAAGACTGAATAATAGTGTGATATTGTTATTCATATTTTGTAAACTATATTTTCTTAATTATGTTCTTTAGGAAAGGACTATTATTTCTAATATAGCGCCACTAGAAAAATTTTCATTATTCTTGAGTTGTTCCACTATATAACTAAGGGCATGATGCCAATCACAATGATTTATTATTGGGTGCCTAGGGAATCTACCATAAAAATTACAATGAATTTCAATATTAAAGAGTTAAATGAATAAATGATAACAAATAAAATTTCAATTGAATAACTAATTATAATCATTGAATATAAATATTATATCCCTTAACAATAATTTTAAATCCTATATGAAATATATAAGAGACCAAAATCGAAATTAATAAAATATAAATTTTTAGTATACTCCTAGAATAGGGGAACATTCCTACTCCATCTCTACCATTCTTCAAAAATTGAAATAACAACCAAATCCCTAATATATAATAATTTTTTTCCATTAATAAATATATATATATATATATAGATATATATATACAACAATGTGTGTATATAGGGTGTGTGATACATATCTTAGTTGGATCAGGATAACATCATTAGAAATAACCATTATAAAAAACATAATTAGATAGTATGAACCATACTTATTAAAAATAAATAAATTTATTTTTATGCTTTTAAAAATAAAAATATTTATGAATGTAAAATAAAATATTATATGAAATTTAGATAAATGATGAAAAGAGTTATAATACACATATGAAAATAAAACACCATTAATCAAACCACACAAGTAAAATGGTAGTATTCCTTTTTTAAATAAATCTTGATTGGCTAGGAAACCTATAAAAATAAAATAAATATCATATCATAATCTAGTGATGAACCTAAAAAATTATTTCTAATGTCACTTTGTAAACAATCATGATGTTTATAGTTAATATAATCATCTTCACCCAACATATTATTCTATGATTATTTAGATCCATGTCATAAATAGGTTTAATAGATTGGAAATGTATTCTAAGAAACCTATAAAATGAATATGTTATCAATTCCCCTCAAATAAAAAAAATGTTCCATTTTTAAAATTACAATAATTGGGCATCCAATATATAATTAATAAATCTAGTCCACCATAATAATGTAGAATGTTTTTGAAGCCTAAACCAGTAATGGAATTTTATTTCAAACATGATAATAGGCCATATAATAACATAATATGGAATAATGACCTAAAATTAAAAAAACACCACTTTATTAAATATATTCTTCTTTTTAAATACAACAATAAATAACCATTTATTATTTTATAGAATTCCTTGAAAATAAAATTTGTTAAACTAGATGAAAACATTTCCACTAATTTTATAAAACAAATTAAGTGAATCGCATTACATGACTACAAAAGTTTAATTTATAAGGAATGATTTAAATTATATGATTATTTATACAAAAGATGTACTATTTTATAAATATTTTTAGTTATCATAGGTATTAAAACACAAAGAACTTATATCAAAAAATATTATAATAATATCCAGTCGTCGCTATTTATTTGATAAAGTAAAATACATAGAGGAACGTAAAAATTTGATGCACATTGGAAAAATTCATTGGTTAATAGAAAATTTGTATCTACCATTTAACAATATGGAATAATTTTTTCAAAATTTAACCACCCAAACATAAAAATAAGATAATATATTTACCCCATGAAGTGTTAACACTACCAATGATCTGTTGACTGAAGATAAATCCACAAACCAGTTGTGAATGAAAATTATAGGGATTATTTACCATGAAAAATTTAATTATGATTAGATTTTGGGTCTCTCGCTATGGCATTGATAAACCACAAAAAACAATTAACCCCAAATAATGGAAAATAAGAAGTTGGGATAATTGAATGAATGACTTAGTTGAGATACTAGGGAATGAGGGGTGATTTGTTTCTATAAGACAAGGAATACAATTCCTACTCCCTTTTTCTATATTTTCATAAGTGAGGGGAGTGACTTGGTTGTCCTATATTTTTAACATAAAATTAATAATTAAAAATATTACTGAAATAATTATATAATTTTTATGATATTCTATAGGATTATATGAAATAAATAATGCAAATATTTCATCACCAACATTAAATAACCAATTCATCATTTCCTTATTATTTATATCAGGATATTAAAAATGACACCCAAAACACAATATAATGATACAAAAAATAAATATTCTAATTGAACAACATGGACCATAATTTCTCGAGAATTAGCCCCCAAAGGACACAATGTATTTTCCTAATATCTAAGGGATATAGATATAGAGATAAGAACTTCAGTATTATAGAATAATGATATCAGAATAATTTCACCACAAACATTTATATGGTATGATATGGGTAATGAAATTATCATGGAATATAACCAAAATATATCATAATTTAATCAATGAAAACATTAATGGTAACATCCCGAAATAGTAAAAAGGATTGCAATGGATAAGCAAAAGATGATAAAAGACTTGTTGCTCGAAAAACCTATGGGTCAATCATAATGTGACTATAAGTCAACACCACTCAAACCAAAAAAGAAAGGAAACCTGATATAGGAGAGTTATCTTATATATGAAGGTCTTTCATATAATATATCCTATAAATCTGCAGCTAAAAATTCCAAAAGGAAAAAAGAGAGTGTGAGCACAAATTACCAATAAGATACCACCTAATAAACTATAATATGTATTTTCATTTACATCCAATAGTTCATGATTAAAATATATTTCTTTAATGGCATAAAATAAATATTTTTACATGTAGAAAAACCCATTAGTTTTCATTTCAAAATCATTCTATTCAATTCGAAATCATTACATTTTCAAATAAATAGTTAATTATATCATTTCATATTTCACATTGGTAAAATAGATAAAAATAATATTCATTCATTAATATCTATATCATAATCATGTGGAATATAAAACATATCAGATAACCAATCATATATTGTGTACTCAAAGAATCAAAATGTAGAAATACATTATGCGAGGGTGTACACAATTAAACTAATAAGACACACAGAGTAAAATTACCAAACATATGATACTCTAAAAGTGTGGAAACCTTATTCCATTGGTGATTATACCCAATAGGATTCAAAGAATTAATGGAGCCTCCCGTATTTATAGATAACTACCCATGTTCTCATCCATGTTGACCTTTTCCACATACCACATATTCGTAGATTTTGTTTTATATCTTGATTACATTAAATAAACTAAATAATGATTCATAAAAATACTAAAAGAAAATTATATTTTAAATTAATTCTAAAAAATTCGTAAAAAGAATTTATATATTGATATTATACTTATCTGATTATTTAAAACCATTTTTAATTAAAAAATATCATTTTTGAATTTTTTCCAATATATAATGTGTTTAAATACAAGTTTTAAATGAAAACCGATTTTATAAATACCTAAAAATTTCCCCCTTATATTAATTGATTTTTTAATGTTAAATTTAACATTAAAAACCTAAAGAATATATCATAATTATACGATGATCACTAAAGGACATTCTATTGGATAGAGAAACCTACCCGAAGATCAATACAAAAATATGTCTTTTTTAAGGTCAGTGACATGAGAGGATGAGATCAGACTTTAAAGACTTAAATATAAATGAAATGAAACAAATTTTATATTTATGTAGTATATCTAGTTATATTTTTCGATAATATTTCAAAAAAATATATAGTAAGATATGAAAATGAATTGGAATGTATCCCCTTAACAATGTACTACCATAGGACACCCATTATTCCGATTAATATCATGATTCACCACAAGGGAGAGAAGGAAACCCAACAACGTAAACAATGAAACCTTTAAGCAATAAAAAACCTGATTAGTGATGTATGTTTTGGATTAGTATATGATTAAAAATTATTCAATTGAAATATATTTATTACCATTATTAAATTAATCATTCCACAGTTTGACGGGTGATCCACTAGGCTACACATTAAGGCCTATGAACCACAAACCGACTAGTGGGTATATTCAAAAGTCTTAAACCTATAGGTATTTAATCAACTGACTGGATGGAAAATAAAGAATGCATGTACCACCAATGATTCCATTAGATGGTTGGTACAATCCAACTAGCTACTATACAGTTGTTCTTTCAGCCTTCACAAGTTATCTTGTCCCTTCGACCTGCTTGATGGTTTCAACTTAATACCACTGACAACCCAACATAAATATCTTAGGATTCAAAAAATACAAAACTCAAAATAAAAAAATTAAATATTTATTCATACATACATGTTTGTGATAATTATTCCCATTATCAATGATTTCATTTCTAAAAAAGGATAATGATCACGTACCTGGTATGTGATTTTGAAAATTATTAAATCATCATGGCCTCACACTGCCTATAAGTATATATGTCCCCACCATAAATTTTTTCTTAATTGAACCAATAGTAATCCCTTTCCTCAAAACACATTATCATATAGATATACTATTTAATATGCCTTTCATCAACTAAGTTCTGTAGTTCAATCTCAACATCATCCCAATCAACCATGTGGGAATGAATTGACTAATAATTCATCCAATAGGAATCATGGAACTAATCATGAATATATTTCGAAAATGAACATAATTATAATGGATAATACACCTTCTTGAGTGAATATATAATCTCAAATTGGATGACATAAGGAGGTGAAAAAATGTCGTGATTTTTAATAAATTTTTGTGTCAACTGCGGTGGAAACAAGAAAAACCTCATATCACCAATATCAAAGTCAAATGGATGAAAAAAACAATTATATGAATAATTATTGTGACTATGAGAGATTATTAAGATAATCCTTTTTGGCATCACTATATAGGTCATATATTCAATAATTCATGGTCCAACCGAGGAACATTATCCAGCCCCTTACAAAAAAAGAGGTGTTCAAAAATGCCTCTCTTAAACACCTCTAATAAATCCATTTGGATAAAATACTATCAAATTGTTTTTATTAAAATTATTCTATGGATTTTTGTTTCTTGAATGATCAAATAAAAACATTCAAGAATGGCCAAATATTGTTTTTAAGAATATGAATGGCTCATTTAGTATATCCATTAATTTTAGAGTTATATTCTATTCTAAAATTCAAGATATAACCAATCATTACTTGCATTGAACTTTAATACCTCATTGTGTTATAAGGAACTCTATTAGATATAATGTTTGATGGAACATAATAATGTATAACAGTATCCTACAAATATAATGTCATAAGGTTCACTAAATTTTTTGAATTATTTGTTGTTATAAAATAGTCTTATTTAATGATTCAATCAATAATCACCAATATTACATTCATACCAAAAGTATTCTGAGACAATCCAATCATGGATGTCCATTTCTATTTGATCCCATTTCATTTCTAGAATGGGAAAGAGTTATGATAAACTAGTTAGGCTATAATTGTATGCCTTAATTATTTGACATGTAAAGAAAAAATACACAATGTCCACAATAGTTCATTCCATTCATTGACACCTGTATTAATGTCTCATGTGATGGTACATCTGGGTAGCTCCATGGTTAACTAACTAACACAGTCAGTGTCCATAATCCTTAATCATTTACATCATGTCTTTTAAAATTAGGAACATTCCTAAAAAATGAAAACCATATCTTGTTTCTAATACCACTCACTTGAGGTCTCAATATTATAAATATTGTTAAAAAATAATTCACACACAACAATCCTAGTATATTAATGTCCACTTTTTTAAACCCGGAATGATACATCCAATTCATAGTCCCAAAATACCTTCCCATATGATCTCACATCATCCAAGTGAATCATAGTAAACAATCTCATAAAACCAAATTATTCTACTAATTCTATCATTGTTTGAGTCATTACATTCCTTCTCAATGAATCTATGACCACATTCTCTTCACCATGGATAAACGATATATACTAATTATTGGTTTTATAGTTCTAGTAATATAATTATTATCTCACATTATATCAAGTTGTGTGAAGACATACATCATACTCTTATTCTCTATATAAATTATAAAATATTCCAAAGATAGTTTATGGATCTATAAATAATGTAAATTAATCAATTAAAACTACAATAAATCATTAACTAGGTAGTTCACTCCAAGAGGATATAACTTATGAGAGCTATAGGTCATAACCTATTTCTCATGAATTCTAGGATAACAAAAACCCATTCCTAATGCATTAGAGTTGGGATCAATACTAAAACCAAGATAAAGGAGAACAAGTATTGAAGATGTAGTAAATCTCAAATTTTAGCTCTAAAAATTTCTTGAACATATCACTCCAAATAAACATTACAACCATATATATCATCTCTACCTGAGAAAATTTCTTCTTATATAAGTCTTCAATAGAGTCCCTGTATTAATAACTGGACCTAATAATGTCTCGATCTATGTAAACATTTCTATTCTTCTCCCAAGACATCATTGTTTGAATAATGTTGTGATCCACCAATAATATATTATCAAAGTAAATGTGTATCAAAAATTTAATTTCATGGATATAGAAGAAAAATTTCAATATATTTCCATTTAAAAAATTATCTCTCATGTTTCAAAGGATGATTTTATTTTTATCAGCATGATACTACTCTGATTTAAAATGGTAGTGAATTAAATCCCCAATTATAAATTTTTATGAATCCAATAATTAGTGAATATTATGATTAATTAAATCCTTAAACCACAAATAAGTGTTAGTATTTACAAAAAAACATAATAATATAAAAATAATTCATATACATTATGTTAAATATAGTCTTATGATTATATTTCTCTAATACCCTATGTAATGGCCCGGACCTCTCTGACCATTACATTGTAAAAATTTGATGTGTTCATACACTACACATGTTATAATAAATACTTTTGATATTAATAATTGATAATGGTGGCATGAGAATTTTTGTTGTTAATTATATTTAATGGTTTTTATTTAATCATTGTGAAATAAAAGAAATAAAATTGAATGTATTTATTTCAATGAGGTGAGGTGCATGGTTTCTTTGTTATTTATTTAAATTTTAATTAGTAATAAATTATGTGTGTGATGGGAGGCTGATCGACGTTGATTTAATGGTGGTCCAACATGGTCAACACAACGAACATCAATAATAATAATAATTATTAATAATAATTGATGACATGTTATGAAATTTTAATTGGCGATTTGTTATTATTATTATACTAATTAATTATATTAATAATGTTGGCTTAAATTTTGAAAGAACCATTAATAAATATTTACTGAGATTTAAATTTTTAGTTCAATGCAAGGATATTTTGAAATATGAGGATAGATGAGTGATGTTATTATTTATGATAATTGTGTTAAAAATTTAATGATAAAGGTTTAAAATGAAGGTTGGGGCGTGCCACATGTAGTAAAGGATGGGGAGGAACCAATTTTGGGTAGTGAGTGAAAATTGGGGAATAATTAATGATATTGGAGAGATAAACATTAAAATATAATAATGATTAAATGATAAAAATGATAATATAAAAGTGGTGTCAATCATGGGGGCTTATGCGCTTCACTCTTTGAGAGTGGGTTTTTATTTGTGGTGGAAATAAATAAATGATAAATTAAAATTAAATAATATTATAATGTAATTATTAATTTTGTGGAGAAAACCATGTTTAGTCTATAACTTCTTCGTGCGACATCGGGTTTATGAACCATCAGTGGAAATGTGACCCTGACTTCGAGACGAAAATTATGAGTCCAATATTGGATGTCTTTTTCAGGTTTTCGGATCAGGTATCCGAAATGCTCTTGAATTAATAGATTTAATATTATTACTACATTTTTAACCCGCCATAACTCCCATGTGCGACGTCCGATTGACATCCCGTCAGTGGTGATGTGATCCCTTCATTAATATGGTTGATTCAAGTCTAAGGTTAGATATTAAATTATGTTTCGTGGATCAGGATGATGAAACACCTAAAAATAATAATATTGTTATTATTATGGGGTCTTCAATCCAATGTATCTCCCTCATACGATGTTGGAATGGAGAACAATCGGTGATGTTGCAACCCTGATATTATGATAGTCATTTCAAGACACATAATTAATACCTTTTTATAACTCATGTCTCAGGTCAATAAAAAACATATTATTAATTGAAGTTATTATAATCATTAAATGCATGGAAACAACGTGACATGTCATGTGTTGACCATTCAAACATTGTAATAGTTGTACGGTCACATCATGTAATCATTAATACACGATGCGTATTGTTTTACGTTTTTGTTTCCTATATAAGAGAGGGTTATATTTTATTTACAGACCCCTCTTCTTCTCTGCACGGCGACGCTCCCGGATTACCCAGAATCCTTCCCCTTATATTCTTCATCCGGACTCTGATCGTTGATCGTTCGATGGTTGTGGGATTGTGTCGACGAGGTGAACATCATGTACCTCATTCCTTTCCCTCTTCTTTAACTTCCTCTTCGCAGTTTCCTACTAAGGAGATTGATGATATTTGATGGGAATGACGCTCTTCGAAGAAATTCATATTAATGGTACGTTCTACCCTTTTCTTATTCCTTCCTCAATCTCCACTATATGTTCCTCCTTTCCATTCTATGACAAGTGACACCTTAAACCTTAATGGAGTCTCTCTTGGTTGTTAGTGTGTTTGTGCCGCAGCGTCCACAGGAGGATGTAGTCGTCGAGAGGAGTGATTGAAATCATCGTGGTGGATGTTCTCATAGAAGGACATTAAAACTTGTTCATGTGGGGAGCTTACCTTCATCTCTCTCTCTTTTGTGCATCATTCGGGGTGAGTATCCTCTTGTTTTCGTGAGATACAGTTGAACCAGAAAATAATGAAATAACTGGTTAAAGAATGGTTTTGGGAATTTTTTTTATATTGTTGTTTTATTTCCATCAATTCATATCCTTTGATTATATTTTTAATTGAATAGGATTATTCCTACTTAAAATCACGGTCTTTGGGGGCCTTTGCTTGCACCATTAAAGGTTTCCATGTTTTTTTTATTCTGGATTGTTTTGTGTCTAGAATTTCATAAAATGTGGAAATTGGTTAATCATGTAAAGTTGGATGATTAAATGAATACCTAGAACTCCTGTATGATCACCGTAGTAAAATTAAATGAAATAATGAATTTGTGTGTGATGGTTGGGGCTTAATTATGTGAAGGGGTGTTTCATGGTTTGTTGTGGAAAGGGTGAGAAGCGGGCCTGTAGTTGGCATGGTTGTGGGTTGGCATGTATGATATGGTTGTGATGGGAAGAGGAGATACGGTAAATGGTATCAAAGGGATGATGATGTGGTACGATTATTGTTTTCGATGTGTTTTTGGTTATGGTGTTTGACAGCAGGGCTGTAGGGACAGGTTGTGCATATGAATAAAAGTGGAAGTGTTAACTAATGAATTGTGGGGCATGGTAGTTGATTAAATACAGAAAATAAATGGAATTTATTAGATGATAAAAGAAAATTCTACTGTGTTTCTTGTGTTTTCCATAAATTTGTTTGTGTTTGGCAGGGATATTTTTTACGAATGATTGATTTGGTTTAGTTATTATTAGTTTCTTGGTAGATAAGGAATTGATAAAAGAAAACTAATGAAACATGAAAATCATAATGGGGCTTGGGAATGTTTATTGTGTGCATAATTTCAAGGTATGAGTGTCGAGGCATGTTCTTAGATATTTTCTGTAGAAGCCTTAGAATGAGATGAGTGGTTGATATAATTATATAAATATCTACATTTTATTTTTTATTATGCATGCCACCCATGTTGAGCACTACGTGCCGAAAACCTGTGGGATGGGGGGTTAGATTCTAAAACATATAAAGGAAGGCCGGTTACTATTGTTCCATGTGCTCCTTCATCTAGGTTCTATAGCACAAGATCCTTTGGGCAGGTTACGAAAGAATTTTACCAAGAGTCTTCGGGATGAGGATGTCATATGTTCTCAGGTCTCTTCGGGATGAGATGTGATGTGGTTCCCAGTTTTTTTCAGGATGAAATGTGGTAATGGGTAAGGATTGAGTGCCATCAGGATACTATGATGGCCAAGGATTGTGTGCCGGTGGGATACTATGGGCTTCGTATGGCCATGTTGTGGAACTGTCTCGAGCTTCATATGGCCAGGTTGCGGAAATAGCTCAGGAAGAGGGGGAAGCATCAGAGCGTTAGCCGTGAGGGCTTGAGTAGTATTCAGTGGGAAGGTGTTTTGGTGTACCCATTCATTGATAATATTACTATACTACTGTATTGACTTGTGAAATTTGGTGAGTCTGTCTTGTAAGGTTAGGAAGACAGATTCCTTGCAAGGATTTGGTTCCTTCCGTTTTCTCACGAGTCATTAGAATGTCTCCCCCCCTCCGTGCGAGAGCATTAGGTTTTCCTACTGAGTATACTTTTACGCTCAACCTATGTTTACTTTCAGGTTTTTAAGAGGACTTCAGGGACCATGAAAGACCTTACTAGTTGGGCGTTGGAGTTTTCCTGGTTGTAGTTTTTTCTTTCATTTCTTTGTATCGTTGTTTGGAGCTTCTCTTTTACGTGTACTTTTGTTTCAGTATTATATAAAACATGCATATGGGTTTGGTTTTGGGTATATTTTCATTTACGTGTTCCTTTTTCTTTTGGTGCTCGACTCATCCTATTATCCGATCTTAGATAATAAAAAGGGTAATTCCCCCCATATTTGTGAAAACTTATACCCTTGGTGCTAGTTTCCACTCCAGGGCCTACTAGGGGTAGGACTCGGGGGGTCATTATCTCCCCTTAACCATTTTCAGTGCTGGAGGGATATCTTTGGTGGGAGGGGGTCCTGACAGAATGGTATCAGAGGTGATGGTTGAGAGATAGGATAGAGTCTGGAGTTAGGAACAGTGAGGATTACATTGGATGGTAGGGCAACAGTGTTGGCTGATCTTGGTGCATGACATAGGCCAGGGAAGACCAGCTAGGACAAAGGATTTTAGGCCCCCTTGTGATCCACTGTAAGGACATTGAGCTTACCTAATGACCAAGTAAGACTACATTTATTTCAGGGTAGAGACCCTAGGAAAGGCACATGCATCATCATGATTTGTGTTTTACATGATTTGGGTGTTTTGGGAATGAAATAGAAATAAATTGATAAAATGAAACCTTGAGAAAATTTCTTTGCTACATTGGAATAGGCGTTCTTTGTTTACTGTACTACTTTGGAACCTTAGCATCAATAGAGATGTAGAGGAGTGGGACACTGACAATTGCATGCAACAGAGGCGACCGCCCTAGGAAGGACAGAGATCGAGAGATATGTATTCGGTTTTAATTAAATTCTCTCATTTATGTTTTGCTTAAATTTAAGAGCATCAAACTCCATTATTGAAACTCATTCTCTCCCATGATTTGGGCCTGGACCATATTTTTCATCAGTCTATAGTGCTATGTTGTTTCAAAATTTCATTTAAATGTCTTTGAAGAGTCCTAACAAGTGTCAAGAGGAGGACATGATCCCTAATCATGATGCATTAATGTGGATGCAATTAAACCCGTATGGGAGAGTCACTGCCACCCAAAGTTGATAGTATCTTGACATTGGAGAAGGAATTCCACAATCCATGTGTTGGAGCAACGTGTTGCTTTTTTTTATGTTGTTGGGGTAATGTGTGTATGAGAAATCCGAAATTATGGGGGTGGGAGGACCTAATCCCTAATTGAGACGCATTAATGTGGATGCGATTAAACCCGTGTCGGCGAGTCAGTGCCGCCTAAAGCGGATAATATCTCGACATGGGAGAAGGAATTACCTAACTCATATAGTTAGGGTAGTGGTTGGATTCTTGTTATGACGAGAGATCTGAGAGGTATCTTGTGGGGTAGTTGTTCGGACCTATCCCCATTTGTATGGGTTGGTTTTTAATTCTCGAGGATGATAATGTTTTGAGAGGTATCTGATGTAGTTTCCCAAACCACTCCAGACCATTACATTGTAAAACCTTGATGTGGTCAAACACAATGCATGTTATAATAATAATTTTTTATAATAATAATTGATAATGGTGGCATGGAAATTTTTCCTGTTAATTAAATTAAACGGGTTTAATTTAATCATTGTGAAATTAAAGAAATAAAATTGAATGTATATAATTCAATGAGGGGAGATGCATGGTTTCTTTTTGATTTATTTAAATTTTAATAAATAATAAATTATGTGTCTAATGGGAGGCTGCTCGACGTTGATGTAATGGTGGTCGGAAATAGTCAACACAGAGAACATCAATAATAATTATTATTAATAATAATAATTCGTGATGCGTTAAGAAATTTTAATTGGGTATTTTTTATTATTATTATAAGTAATAATTATAATAATAATATTGTCTTAAATTTTGAATGATCTTTTAATAAAGATTTAATGAGATTTAAATTTTGAATTCAATTCAAGGAGATTTTGAGATATGAGGATAGATGAGAGAAGTTATTATTTATGATAATTGTGTTAAAAAAATAATGATAAAGTTTTAAAATGAAGGATGGGCGTGCCACATGGAGTAAAGGAATCAGAGTGCCACTTTAGGGGAGTGAGTGAAAAGCGATCAAGAATTAATGAGATGGGAGAGAAAAAATATTAAGTATAATAATGATTTAATGATAATAATGATAATATAAAATAAGAGTCAATAATGGGGGCTTATGCGCTTCACTCTTTGAGCATGGTTTTTTGTTTGAGGTGGAAATATAATAAATGTTAAATTAAATTTAAATAATATAATAATGTAATTTTTAATTTTGTTTGGAAAACCATGTTTTGTCCATAACTTTTTCGTGCGACATCTGTTTTACGAACTGTTAGCGACAATGATAACTTGACTTCAAGATGAAAATTATGAGTCCAATATTGGATGTATTTTATGGTTTTCGGATCAGGTACCCAAAACGCTCATGAATAAATAGATTTAATATTATTATTTAATATTCGACCTGCCATAACTCTCGTGTGCGACGTTCGATTGACTTGCCGTCAGTGGCGATTTGATCCTATCTTTAATACGGTCGATTAAAGTCTAATGATGGATATTAAATTATGGTTCATGGATCGGGTCCACGAAACACTTAATAATAATAATATTGTTATTATTATGGGATTCTGTATCCAACGTATCTCCATCATACGGTGTTGGAATGGAGAACCATCTGTGACGTTGCAACCCTGAAATTATGACAGTCATTTCAAGACCAATGATGAATAAGTTTTTTTGACTCATGTCTCGGGTCAATAAAACACATATTATTAATTGAAGTTATCGTTATCATTAAATGAATGGAAACTCCGTGACATGTCATGTGTTGACCAGTCAAACATCTTAGCAGTTGTATGGTCACGTCGTGTATTCATTAATATAAGTTTCGTACCGTTTTACATTTTCGTTGCCTATATAAGAGAGGGTCACATGTTATTTATGGAACCCTCTTCTTCTCTGCATGACAATGCTCCCAAATGACCCAGAAGCCTTCCTCCTATCTTCTTCTTTCAGAATCCGATTGTCGAACTGTCGATGGCTTCGGGATAATGTCGATGAGGCGAGCATCATGCACCTCATTCCTTTCTCTCTTCATCAACTTCGTCTTCACAGTTTCATACCGAGGAGATTAATGATATTTGACGGTAACGACGCTCTTCGACGAACGTCATCTTAATGGTACGTTCTACCCCATTCTTATTCCTTACTCGATCTCCTCTTTCTGTTCCTCCTTTCCATTCTATGACAAGTGAAACCTTAAACCATAATGGAGTCTCTCCGGGTTGTTAGTGCGGTTGTGGAATAGCCTCCACTAGAGGACGTAGTCATCGGGATGAGTGATCCAAATCCATGTGGTGGTTGTTCTCGCAGAAGGACATCAAAACCTACTCAGGTAGGGATCTTACATTCATCTCTCTCTCTTTTTTGCGTCATGCGGGGTGGGTATCCTCTTGTTTTCATGAGATACATTTGAACTTGTAAATAAATATAAAAAAAGGTTAAATAATGGGTTTGGGGAAATATTTCATATATTTTTATTTTATTTCCATCAATGTTTATCCTTCAATTATGTAGTGAATTGAATAGGATTATGCCTACTAAAAATCATGGTCGTTGGGGGCCTTTTCTTGCACAATTAAATGTTGTCATGTTTTTTTTCTGGATTGTTTTGAGGATATAATTTCATAAAACGTGGAAATTGGTTAATCATGCAATGTTGGCTGATTAAATGAATACTTGGAACTCTTGTATGATCCCCCCATTAAAACTAAATGAAATAATTAATTTTTTTGTGCTGATTTGTGTTTAATTATGTGGAGGGGTGTTTCGTGGGTTGTTGTGGAATGGGTGAGCAACAGGGTTTCGTTTGGCTTGGTTGTTGGTTGGCGTGTATGATATTGTTGTGATGGGCAGCGGAGTTGCAGTAAATGGTATCAAAGGGATGATGATGTGGTTCGTGTATTATTTCCAATGTGTTTGTGGTTATGGTGGTTGGTAGCAGGGTTATAGGGATGGGTTGTGCATATGAATAAAATTGGAAGAATTAAGTAATGAATTGTGGGGCATGGTAGTTGATTAAATATGAAAAATCAATGTAATTGATTGGATGATAAAAGAAAATAGTATTCTGTTGAATATGTTTTTCCTAACATTATTTGTGGATGTCAGGGTTATATTTTACGAATGATTGATCTGGTTTGGTTGTGGTTAGTTGCTCGATATTTAATGAACTGATAAACTAAAACTGTTGAAACAAGTAAATCTTAATGGGGTTTGGGACTGTTTATTGTGTGCATACTTTTGAGGTAGTAATGTCAAGGAATGTGATCAGATGTTTTGTGTAGAAGCCTTAGGATGGGCTGAGTGGTTGATATAATTATATAAATATGTACGTTTTATGTTTCTTTACGCACCCCACCCATGTTGAGTACTACGTGATGAACACCCGTGGGACGGGGGTGATATTCTCAAATATCTAAATGATGGGTTGCTACTATTCTTCCTTGTGCTCCCACTTCCAGGTTATATAGCCAATGATCCTTCAGGAAAATTTCGACTGATGTTTCCCAAGAGTCATTGGGATGAGGATGTGATATGTTCCTAGGTGTCTTTGAGATGAGATGTGATGTGGTTTCGAGTTTTCTTCGCGATGAGATTTTTTTATGGTCGAGGATTGAGTGCTGACGGGATACTATGATGGCCGAGGATTGAGTGCCGACAGAATACTATGAGATTCATATGGCCAGGTTGCGGCACTAGCTCGAGCATCGTATGGCCAGGTTGCGACACTAGATCATGAAGAGGGGGAAGAATAGGAGCGTTAGGCGTGAGGGTTTGAGTAGTATTCAGTGGGAAGGTGGTGCGGGGTACCCATAAATTGATAATATAATTATACTACTCTATTGACTTGCGATATTTAGTGATTGTGGCTTGTAAGGTTTGGTGGATAGATTCATTTTCTAAGATTTGTTTCCTTCTGTTTTCCCACAGATCATTATGATGTCTCCCCACCTGTGCATGAGAGATTTAGGTTTTCCTACCGAGTATACATGTATTCTCACCATGCGTTTACCTTCAGGTTTTCAGGAGGACTTCAGGGACCATGCAGGACTTTGCTTTTTGGGCATTAGAGTTTTTCTGGTTGCAGGTTTTGCTTTCTTTTTTTGTATCTTACTTTGTAGCATCTCTTGTACTTGTACTTTTGTTTGAGTATTGTGTAAAACATATATATGTGGTTTGTTTGGGTTTTCTTTTCATTTACATGTTTTTTTATCTTTTGGTGTTTGACTCATCATATTTTCTAATCTTAAATAATAAAAAGGGTAATGCCCCCCCCCATATTTGTGAAAACTCATACCCTTGGTGCTACTCGCCACTTCTTGTCCTAAAAGGGGCGGGACTCGGGGGTCTTTATCTCTATTTCACAATTTCCAGCTCAGGAGGGGCATCTTTGGTGGGAAGGGGTCGTGACACCCTCAGCTAATAGTACATCAATTTTCACAATTAACCAAAATCATACGTGTTATTAAAAAGGTCATAAGACATGGGAAGGGGCATTATTTATTCAATGTTAACTATTTTTTGGTGCAATAATTATTAAAATTTCAAAGACTCTATCTCTCCTACTTTATAAAGAGAACATGTGATGCACAAGTTGAAAACAAAATGATAAATAAATTATGTATCCTCGAGATGCATAAGTTGAAACATTTATTATTTAAATATCATGGTTTTATTTTTTATGAAGGTGTCACAATGGATTTCATAAATAAATATATAAAGAACTCAAATTCCAAATAAGCTGGTGACCTAGTGAAATATTCTTGAAAAAATTTAATATACTCACCAACCACAATAAGAAGAGGACATCTACGACATGGATCAAAATAATCAAACCATAACAATGAAACACGTTGTTCAATATCTCATTAATTGTAAAAATTTGAACTACTCTTCTATATCATAATATCCACTCACCCATGAATACATGAGTGACACTATACTATAAAAAATAAGACATGCATTTTTAAAGAAATTGAACTAGGATTTATAGTTATTCATCCAATCCATTCCATTTATATGATCTTAAAAATAATGATAATGAAATAAAAAATACCATATGGGTTCATGGTCATTGATTACCATTAGAAACATCAGTCCTTAAATTCCTAACACTGAATGTTTTTCCATAGTAGTCGAAGGAATCATCATGATTGGAATACACTCTAAATACAAGACCGATATATCGATTATATTAAAAGGGATAAATTAATGAGTAACATTTTTATTAATAAAATACAAAAACATTATATATTACATAAAAAATCCTTCCATTATAGTCAGTCATTCTTTTATCTCCAATTGTACAAACTCAGGTGAATATATATTACTAGTCTCAACCTTCCCTACATTTTTTACCTTAGTATCGCTGTTATCCGAAGAATAATATCCAAACCCTATCTTTCTGGTAGATATAACCATAGTTGAATATTAAAAGGTGGATCCAAATTCACTTCATGGGGATACTCTATCATGGAAACACTGAAGATGATTTCATATCCCTCCAATGTGACACACCATGGGTGCATCTTTATAAATCAATTTTTCTATTCGATTTTAAGACACTAATTAAATTACACCTTACATTTCCTTGATATCAAATCTGTACTCATTCAAACACCTCAATAATAATAATAATCCAATTAATTATCTACAAAAGGAAATATATGATTACCGTAATCTATCATTGATTCCATAAAAATCCATTCTTTCATAGATATGTCTACCTTATTTGTCACATTGTTTTCCACAACCTCTGAATTTGTGGGTAGGAACATAATAATTAGTATAGAAAATATATATTTCATCAATCCAATATTTAATCTCTATTCCGTTAGATATTCAAAATAAAAATGATCTTTAGAATAGGTCACCAACATTGGAAATGAAATAGTAAAATCCATTAAATCATTATCTCCTTGCTAAAATGTTATAGACTCCTAAGCTTTCACTACTCTAAGACTCTCAATATAGAACTCTTAATTGAAATATTTAATAAAGGATTTACCAGTGAGGAGATTATGAATATTTAATATCATAATGAATTCCCATAAAATACGGCCTTGAACAGTAAGTATTTATAATTAAAAAACCATGTTTGGTGTCTATAAGTGTTTTTTGGAAGTCGAATACCCTTCAAATCTCATTGATTCATTCTTCAACATCAAATATACATTTATCACCATCTAATATAGGTATATGTATAAATGTTAAATTTGAAACATGGTACACCATTTGTTTCATTTCAATTATGGTGAATTGGATTATAGACCAGATCATCAAAATGATAGTTTTTAGGAAATCTAGTCCACATAATGGACTCACCACTGGGAATTAAATTATTAAATCTGCTCTTATATCATAGATAATCATTCTTAGATGATACACAATTAGAACATATTGTCAAAAAATTTATTTATAAAATTATTTGATTCCCTCATTAAATATATAATTTAAATATATGATGTGAAAATGATGAAAAAAAATAATTTTCAAATCTCGAGAACCCCTGACAACCCATGAAGTGATGAAAATTGACATAAAAGTTAGATGAACAGTTAATGTAACACTACCTATCATGTTCTGATAGTATTATTCTTAGTATATCAACAATATCCTTATGAAATAGGGATAAAAAATTATAGAATTTTTTTTAATGAAACCTATGCACTTTAATAACATGTTTTAATATACCATCTCAGGTTAACCCGATACGTAACCTAAAAAATCCATTTACATAGCCCGGAATGAATTCCTAAATTACACTTACTAGGGACCAGAACCAGGTTGTCGTACAAAGAAGATATAGGAAATATTTCCCTTTTTTCAATATCTAAATTCATAAAAATATATATAATATTGTGGAATATAACTAAAATATACCCTTTTTCCAATAATAGAAAGCATAAAGGTAACATCAAACAATTTCATCATAATGTCTGAACTAAAAAAAAGGCCATCAAGAAAATAGATATTAACAAACCCATGGTTCCACCTATATGTGACCATAATTCTCCTCAACCAAAACCCATTGTAAAGGAAAAATAATCCAAGAGAGCCTTCATCTAAATGATACACATCCCATTAGGTAAACCCTACTAACCAATAGTTGAAATTTATCATATACAATCTTAAGGAATGGGAACTAATTTCTATTGGATGCCACATAAAAATATATGCATTTTCTATTAATGACATAAATGTATGTAACCAAAATTCCATATTCATGGGATTAATGTTGATAAAATGAAATAATAGGTTGTATGTTCTATATGGAAGACCAGCACATGTTCATGATATAAATGTGATGTGTGATACACGAATTATATAGGCGTCCAATTAATTAGGTGATGTTTTTACCAAATGATATTCTATGAAGGGTTCATGTTAGGTTATCATATAAACAATATGTTATTTTGTTTTGTGGTTAGACTTGACTTATTATTATAAAGTTATATTTTATGTTTTTTCACAATTCTATATTCCCATGATGTTTTCATCTTGTAGCATGTTTTGATGATTATGTAAATGATTTTCACGCATTTTATGTCATTATGATATCCCCCTTGAATAATGTGTATGTAACATCCGAGGTAAATAAATTATATAACATTTTCATATTTATTATTATTTTTTAGTTAAATAGTAATTTTACTTTAAAGGGGATTCTACGTTCGATGGTGTACCCGATACACAACAACAAGTTTCATTGAAATCTTACGTTGCACATAATGCTTAGTTATAATGAAAAATAAAAATATAATATTATTATTTTAAATGGTAGTTAACACATAGTCATTGTATTGGTGGGAATGAATAGAAATAACTAGAATATTAATTGACATGTTTTTTAAATAATCGTACATTTATCTATGAAATGATAGAGGCATAAAATGTGAATGGATCCAATTTTAAGCATGAAATAATCGAATATTCTTTAAAAGGTAAATTTACTTCCTTTTGATGTATAACCCTTTTTAAATCTAGTTTTTTCCATTTTATATGTTCTATTTGAAAAAATACAATTCATATTTAGAATCGAGTCATCAAATTTCAATTTGGATGATATTTTTTTATTTTTTTGATAATGTTTATTTATTAATCAATAGTGACAAATAATGTATTTTATTTCAAAAATATTTTTTAATATAATTTACTTATATGGTTATATTATCATTCTGAATAGTATTAAAGTGAAATTTCTTTATATTTTTACCATTAATTACAATTTTTCTCAAAGGTAGAAATTTCACATTGAAATTGGATATAAACAAATGTTAAACTTTTGATAGTTATTATTTCATAAAAACATACTTTCTAGGTTTGACAAGGGAAATTAATTTTAAATTAATGAATGAAAAATATGTAGTTTCAATATGGTAAAATAGTTAATCTTTTGTAATTTGGAATATTAAACCTTTCATTGGATTAATTTTTAATATTTTATTAAAAACTGTGATTTTTTTTAAAAGTGAAAACAGAACATAGTAGTTAAAAACCATCTTTTTCATTTTAATGAAATTTTACCGCTTTTTTGATTTGAATTTAAAAAATCCTATATACATGGTTGTAATCATTATGTAAATTTATGTTTAATTAGAGGAAACTAATGTTTGGATAATAGTATCTTTTGACTTTATTTACACTCGTTGAAGGAAAATATGGTAATTTAGGGTAAAAATAATATTATAATAATTAAAATTTACCTTAACACTGGTCATAACCATATAGGAATAGTCGGGGCTGACCAATAATATCCTTTGATGAGAGTTTGGGCATTTAAAATCCCATCAGGTAAGATATCGACATTAATAACTATTTTTTAAAGTTAATATAATAATATCATAAACATGTATTGTTTTTCTAAACAATATTTAAAGTGGAGTTTTATAATTGATATATTTTACTAAAAATAGTCATTCAGAAGCTAAAAATATTTCCAACTTCAATGTGTTTTATATATAAATTTTAGATATAAAATAAAAAAACTTATTTATGATATTATTACGATATAATGATTAGATTTTTAATAAAATATTTAAATAAATGATTTTATAAATGTTAAAATAAATTTATTTGGAACCTTTTTATGCAATACAAAAATTTTAATGATGTGAATAACTTGTTATCTTATAATTAATGAAGTTTTTAATTATTAATCAATTTTTTAGTATTTTTTTAAAAAGTCACGATATGAATACTATAAAATTGAAATAAATGATTTTTTAAATAAATTAATATTTTATTAAATGATATATTATTTCAAAATATAAAATATTTGGAAAAATTACATATATAAGGTTATTATTGTCATTAATGAACCATTTTTGGTTTTATTGGCATTGTATAGTAAGTATATTAACCATATAATATGTATATACAAGAAGACATGGTAGATATTAAATTAGTTAACCAAAGGTTAAATCTAAAAGAAATGGTTTTATTTATTCCCAGAGCTTTTGTAGAACACATTCGTTGAGAGTATTTTAAACAATATTATTCTTAACATGGAATTGAAATTGTTTGTGTCCTTTTGAAACCAAAATTTCTTTTATGACAAAAAAATATTTTCAATCATTATTAAAGACCCCCCCCCCCCTCGACCTTATTAAAAGCCATCACCTCTAACCCTTACTCACACCTCTCAATACAATTGTCTCATCCAAACTCTTACCAAATAAGTTCTCAAGATACTTATATTCCTCCTAGGAGCCTTAAATTTGTCTTAAGGAGCATTAATGAAGCATTTTGGTCCATACTAAAGGGAGTTACCCACCACAAAGGTAACATCTTCTCGCAAGTTCTCTTCTTTTATTTTACTTCATCACTCCCTATGCTATTCTTATTCTGTGTTTATATAACAACACCAATATAATCATATACTAGGCTGTTTTTATGAGAAGTATTTGAACTAAACTAACACACAACACCATCTATTTTGTATAGAAAATAATGTTTTTGTGGATGATGATCTAATGCCTCATGAAATAATGATTGTTTGATTTTCCCCTACCACATCTCAATTTTGATATTAAGAAGGAACTGTAATTATATATGATATATATGATATTTATTTTATCTCTATAAAAATTAAATTAATATTTAGTGAATACAATAATTCTTTTCATGTTTTATATATAGGATAATTTTATTTGAGGAAATGCAGACTACAACCCCCTCAATGTGATATGACTCATTCAAACCATACATGGAATGTATAAAGAATGGTGTTATTGACCATAAGTAACATATTTAAAATATGATATTACACTGTAATAATAATATACTTATTTATAATTTGGTTTTAATTTCTTATAAAATAAAAAATATGAAATGGAAGTAGTATTCATGCATACGTAGGACTTACAGTCACCATCAACAGTTCATTGCATTTTCATATATCCAAATGATATGGACTATTCTAAATAAATATATACAGAATATATATGATATATATTATATATAAATCATTAATATAATTATAGAGTTAAAGTAATTTTGACCACATTGAAAATTTATAATTAGAACAAGTTCACATTTTATTCAAGTTCCTATCATCAAAAAAATTTCCACTATGAACTCAAATAGTTAAATAATTGTTATATAAAGTTAATAAGATATATAAAAGGAATAAATAACATAAAAAATGTTCATCACCAAGTAAAATTAAATTATGTTTATTATTCATGAAACTAAATAATGAACGGGTAAAATCGGACATGATGTAAGGGACCACGTCTCAATCATCTTTCATTGAGGCATGTTTTGATAATATAGACATGATTATTTTATATATTTTATAATAAACCCTTTTGATAATTAATTTCATTAAAATGTAATATTTTTTCGATGAAACATTTTACTAAACAAAAAATGGAATGTATTTAACGTTTGTTGCAACAATGACCTCTTTACCATCGTAATCATTATTTGTCTTCTTCTATATGCCTTAATGTTTTTTAAAAGGGAAATAAATCCCATATTACCTTTTATGGTGTTATGGTGTTGAAAATGGGTTTTTAAATAGATTTATTTTTTAAATATCAGGAAACTATTTATTGTGATTTCTTATGAAATGATATTATTGAAATAAAATATTTTATGTTTTATGATTTTATAATGGTACATAGACGCTTGACTGGTGGTTACGTGATTAACCAAATGACAGGTGGTGTCGTGATAAACCAAGATGGGTGGTTACATTATAACCTCCAATGAATTTGGTATGAATGTTGACTGTATGGATATTTTATTATGTGATATGTGTTGATGTTGACTGTATGGTTATTCCATTTAATTTTGTGTATGCCCCAATTTAACGTTATATGTTATATGTCCTTTCGATTGGTTTTATGGTAATATATTCTTTACAAAAGGGTATGAACTGATATTTTATTTGGTGAATAGTAGTTATTTCTTCATAAAGGTAAAATGTATTACTTATGATAAAGTATTCATGTTTTACTTGTCGTTTTAAAAAACTAACAGTTTTTATTCTTTATGTACCCACTACTGAGCTTTTTTGGCTCATCCTATGTTTTTGAAATGATTTTCACAGGACATAATGTAGAATAGAGTCAAGGATGGGATTATAGAAATGTCACGATGATTAAAGCATTCAACAAAAAATGTTTTTTTAGTTTAAGAGGTTTTATTTTAGGAAGAAAAAGTATACAAAGTAGAAGTGTCTACATGTAATTTAAAAAACAATTGTGTATGTTATGAATTAATGCACTAAAGAATTAATCCTGAAGAGATCCTTAATGTGAATTTTCAACATTAAGAATGATTGTGTAATGATTAAGGCCAGGGCCTTAGAGTCTGTATCAATCGTCAGTTTAGAAATATTTAGAGAATAGAGTGTAATATAAGAATAAGTGTCCTAACCATAATGGTTAGAATATTGGAAAGATTCAATGTTATTTCAAAAAAAAATTTAGTTTACGATAACATGAATAAGTCTATCTTAGTATTTACCCTCTTTATAATATATTATATGATGATTTTTTCTATATACAAATACTGACCTTTTTGGTTTTGTTAAATAGATGGATCTAGAAGGAACCAAAGTTACAACGGTTTTGACAAAAACTATGACGGTTTTCAGAATATGACAATGTATGATGTGGGAGATGAAATAAGAACACATTGGGTTATTCCCATCCAATTATGTGGAGTTATTATTGACCAATAAATCCTTGGTAATTTTTTTTAAGGAATCATATTTGCGAGAAACAAATCCCTATGGAAGTTCAAGTAATAATAAAATTGGTATTTATATTCAAAAACCATCGTGTTAAGGATGTGGAATGAAACGCCTAGGAAAATTCATCAAATTGACAAGAAGATGTTTCAAATGTAGTAATTACGGTCAAAAATAATTTACCTTCTTTTTAAAAATGAAACGTCCATTTCACTATAGGAAAGGGAATGAAGTTCTTTCTGAAGGATCAATTAAATGTTTTAAATGTGGTGTGAATGGTGATCATAAAAATAGATGTCTTTTAAAGTAGGTTCAGGAATGGGATCAGAAATACCATATAAATATATATTTACCAATACCTAATGAAATTCTAATTGAGGATGAGGAAACAAACAATGACCATTTAAAGGTATGGATTATTTTTTAACAAATTTTATGACATTATTGAATCTTAGTATATGATTCATGATTTTTTTTAGAAAAACGTATTACATAATATGTTCAAAAAGAAGGGTTAATGGATCTTAAAAACATTGAATGAGTAATAATTCTATATATATAGGATTCATGAGTAATGGTAGATTTTTTGGATGATGAAATTATTAAAAGTATTTATTCTTTTTTGATGATGTGATTACTTTAGAAGACATTTTCTAGTTTGTGTTACCCTGATGTTTGATTTCTAAAATGTTATACCAGAAAGAATTATCTTTTCATGTGTGGACATAATGGATTTCTAAAAGGGTTAATGTGATATTTTGTTTATAAATAATTATTGGTTATTAATTTTTGGGATGAAAAATGTGAGGTATGAAATTTACTTTGAGATTAATACATCCCATGTATATTTTTTATAATTTTATCAATTTTTGTAAATGTTATTATAATTATATCATTTTTGAAAAAATACCACACACAGTCTATGTAAAAACCTGTTGGGATGGACAAAGATGCAAGAATCGAACTCATAACTTAAGTGCAATTGGGATTTATTGCCTTCCACTGGACTACAAGATGTCCCTTGTTAATATGACGTATTATTTTTAATTTATATGATTTTATTGATCAATAATATAATGATTTTTAGATATTAAGTTTTATAAAATAGATATCCTTTTTATAAGAAAATGATTTTTTAATTAATTTATAATGGTTATTTTGGAAGATGTTTTCTCTTTTTGGAATATTATATGCCTAAGGAAAATAGAATACTTTTGGATTGCATTTGTGGTGTAATGGATAAAATTTTATATTGGATGAATCTATGTTTTTATGGTTGAATTTTAATGATTCAGGTTATTTACTGAAATGATTAACCTATCGTTGAGAATTTGTGACTTGGTTAGTTACCATTCAGTAGGAGACTTTATGAGTAATCGATGTTATTTGAAGACAAATGTTAAGATTTCTGTGGAAGACTATGAGATAAAATCCTTCTATATTTTGGGTTTCAGTCATAGTTGGGATTATTTTGAAGAATTTTATGTACTCTTGATAATTAAATAGTCTTTTTTGAACGATTAGTATTGTTTCTTGAATATTGGAGATTATGAGTTGTATTTATTTTTATAAAGTATTATCGGTTTTGGGGATTATCTGATCTTGTACTTACCATTTTTTTGGTTAATGTCTAAATACCTAGGTAATATATAGATCATATTTTTTTGGAAAATGTGATTCTCTAGATGTTTATTCTTTTACATCATGTGTGGCCATGTCATTTGACTACTCATCATTTGGAGAAAGAATTCTTTTTTTAGAAACTTATTAAAAGATGAAACTCTACATGAAAAGTAAGTATATTTCCTTATGCTCTTAGTCATTCTCATAAATAAATTCAATAACATTATGAGATGAAACCTAAAACAAAAAAATGCTTTATATTTAATTTTATTACTATGGAAAAAAATTCCATTTTACCTATCACATGTTTGTGATTTTCATGGGGGTTAAATATCTTCTAATGACGTTTTATTACACTGAATTTGTACTTGATGGTTTATTTATATTCCATATCCATATTTTCTTACATGTAATCCTAGTATGGGATATCTATGGTGACCTTTGTATGTTTCATTCTTTCTTTTAATGTTAATGTTTTACTGACTCTTTTTCTTTTGTGGGACTTTTAATTAAATTTTCATGCCCAATTTTAAAATTGTGATGAGAAATTTCCAAAAGGGTGAATGATGTAACATCCTAGGTAAATAAAAAATATGATATATTCATATTTATTAATATTTTTGAATTATATATCAATTTTACTTTAATGGTGGTTCAATGTTCTATGGCGTACCTGATTCACAACAACAGTTTTCTTTGTAATTGTACATTGCACACAACGTTGAGTTATACTAAAAAATAATAATATAATATTATTATTTTAAATGTAAGCAAACAGATAGCTTTTTAATTAGAGGGAATGAACAGAACTAACTGTAATATGATTACACATGTTTGTTAAATGTTTTTACATTTATCTAATAAAAATTAGCGGCTTAAAATGTGAATGGATCCAATTTTAAGAATGAAATACTCTATTATTCTTTAAAAGGTCAATTTACATCCTTTTGATGGGAAGTGTTTTTAAATCTAGTTTATTTTCATCTTTATATATTCTTTTTGACATCAAAATACTTCTTTTTAATTGAGACATCAAAATTTACATCGGATAATATTTTTCTATTTTTCTGAGAAAGATCATATTTTAATGAATAGTGATAATTAATTCTATTTAATTCAAAACTGGCTTATAAACTAATTTATCTATATGGTTAAATTATCTTGATAATTAGTTTTGAAGTGTAATTGGATTATATTTTAACCATTTAATTCAATGTTGGTCATTGGAAATAATTTCACTTTGAGAATGGATATATACATATGTCAATCTTTTGATAGTTATTATTTCTAAAAAACATGAAATCTAGTTTTGACGGTGGAAATTAAATTTAAAATCATTTAAGAAACATCTATGTTATAAATTTTAGAAAATAGATATCATTTTTGTATTTCTTATATCCAAATTTTATTTGTGTTAGTTATTTTTATTTTTTCAGAAAACAATCAATTTTGGATGAATAGTAAAAACACTGCCTAGTACTTAAAAACCCAAATTTTCCAATTAAATGAAATTTTAACACTTCTATGAATTGAATATAAAAATATGAAAAATATGGTTGTCATCAGTAAGTAAAATTTGGTTAAAAAAGATTAAAATATTTTTTTTGGTGAATAGTCACTTTTGACTTTTATATACCATGGTAAAAGGTAAATATGGTAATTCAAGGTAAAAATAATATTATAATAAAATTAATATTACGATAATAATTGTACTATATTTATTGTATGAACCATGTATGACTGATACTATCCATGGGTGAAACTTTGGGCGTTTAAAATCCATTTGGTTAAGATAATGGCATTAATAACTCTTAATTTAATATAAATATAAAAATGTCATAAACATGTATTGTTTTGCTAAAAAAAATTATAGTGGGGTTTTAAAATTGAAATATTTTACTAATAATAGTAATAATAAATCAAATAATATTTCATACAACATGGTATTTTATTTATAAATTTTAGACATTAAATAAATAATCTTATTTTTGACACAATGATGATGCAGTGAATACATTATTAATGAATGATTTAAACAAATGATATTATAAATGTAAAAAAAATTATTTTCATCCTTTTTATGTGATCCATTAATTTTATAGATAAATAAAACTTTTTACCTTTGAATTAATGAAGGTTTTTCTAAAGAATCATGTTGTTTTTAATTTTTTTAAAAAGACATGATATGAATATTCTAAAAATTGACATAAATGAGTTTTTAAATTAATTAATATTTTATTAAATGATATAATAATCCTAAAAACACTATGATTCTACAAAATGTGTTATATAAGGTTTAAAATGTCATTAATGAACCATTTTTTGTTCGATTGTAATTTTATAGTAACTATATTAACTGTATTGTATGAATATACCTGAGGATATGGTAAAAGAAAAATTAGTTAACTAATAGTTACATCTAAAAGATAAGGATAATTATATTCCCTTAACATCTCTAAAACCCAGTTTTGGGACGATTTCTAATATTAGTCCTAAAATATTATAATTTAATGTGTTTGGGACCTTTTGAACCTAAATTGTTTTTATAATCAAATAATATTTTCAATCATTCTAAAATTTCCCCTCCTCCAACATATAAAAAGAAATCAACTCTAACCATTACAAACACAAATCAACCCCATTGGATCATCCAAACTCTGAACAAATAATCTCCCAAGATCCCTATGTTCCTCCTTGAAGCCTTACCTTAGGCAAAGGGCACTTCAAAAAAGCCTTTTCGTTCAATCCAAGAGGGAGTTCCCCGACATAAAGTTAACGTCTTCCCTAAAATCATATTATTTTATTTTAATTCTTTACTCCCTATTCCATTCATATAATATTTTATATAAAAACTCCACTATATAAAATATACTAGGTTTCTGTTATGATAACGATTCATACTACACTTACACACTAATCATTCTAATTGGTATAGAGCATACATTTTCTGTGGACGGTGTACTACTGCCTCACGAAATGATGATTATTTCATTTTCACCTACCACCTCTCATGGTGGCCATTATGATGGAACTATAATTATATGTGATATTTATGATATTTATTTTACCACTATGATTTTTAATTCTCATTTATAATATACCATTATGAAATTGATGTATTATATATACGATAATTTCATTTGAGGAAGTGAAAACTACCGCCCCCTCCAAGTGATATGAATCGTTCATAACATTCATGGAATGTATAGAGGATGGTGTTAATGAATATACCATACAAATAACAAATATGATATTATAATGGAATAATAATATATCTATGTATAGTTTTCTTTTTATTCCTTTTAAAATGAAAAAAATGAAATGTTATTAGCGTTCATGCATACGTACGACCTGTTGTCTCCATGAAGGGTGCATTTCATTTTCATATATCCCAATGATATATACTATTATAAATACATATATAACAGATATATATGACAGATATTATATATAAATAATTAATAACATTCTTGATCTAATGGAATTTTGACCACATGGACAATTTATAATTACAACAAGTTCATTTTTAACTCAAGTTCTATACATCAGCAAAATGATAGATATGATCTCAAATAATAAACTAATTATATATTAAGGTAATAAGTGAAATAAAAGTAATAATAAACATTAAAAAGTTTCTTATGAATGTAGAAATTTACATATGTTTATTATTTAGGATATTAATAAAAAACGGTTCATGTTATACACGAGGTAAGGGACTTCGTCTCAATCTCATTTCGTTGAGGCATGTTTTGATAATATACACCTTCTTCTTTTATACGGTATATTATAAACACCATTTAATTTTAATTTCATTCAAATGGAATCTTTTTTCAATAGTATGTTTTATAAATTTCTAAGGGAATGTTTTAAACATTTTCATTGACAATGATGTCTCTGTCGCCGTAATCATTATTTGGCTTCCTATGTAAGCATTAATGTTTTTTAAAAGGAAAATAAATCCGTTATTTTTTTTGTGGGTGTCTTGGTATTGAAATTGATTTTTAAAATAGATTTTTATTTTAATTTCATGAAATTTTTCTTTGTTATTGAAAATGAAATGTTATTAGTGAAATGCAATATTTTATGTGTTATAATTTTCGTTTTGTATTTTGACATTTGACAAGTGGTTACATAATAAATCAAATGATGGGTGGTGCCATGATAAATCATGATGTGTGGTTATGTAATAACCTTTAATGCATTGGGTATGAATGTTGGTCGTATGGCTATTCCATTTAGTGATTTGTGTTGGCGTCAACTGTATGGTTTTTCTATTTATGTATGTTTTTGTCCTAAGTTACCTTTATAAGTTATGTGTGATTCTTATGGAGTTTATGGTAATATTTTGGTTAAAAAGGTTAAGAAATGGGATTTTATTTAGTGAAATTTATTTTCTACATAATAATGGTGAAAATTATTACTTATGATAACGTATTAATGGTTTACATATTGTTTTGAAAAAATAAACGTTTTCCTTCTTTGTGTATCCCTTACTCATCTTTTTATTCTCATGCCAAGTTGTTGAAATATTTTTCAGAATACATTAAGTGTAATAGGGTCATGGATCGGTTCAATAAAATTTCATGATGATTTAATCATATAACTAAACAAGTTTTTTATATTAAGAGTATTTATTTAATGAAAAAATGTATATTTAGTAGAAGTGTCTACATGTAATATTCATTTTTTTGTATATGTTATGACTTACTTTTATTATACTATAAAACTGAGTAGATACTCAATGTGAATTATTAACATAATTCAATATTATGTAATGTTTATGGCAGAGGCCTTACAATGTATTAGATTCATCATGTCATTATATGGTTATTCCCTTAATGTGAATAATTTATAACATTTTTGTGATGTATATTACCTAGTTGTTTGATAGAGTATTAAAAGAATAATGAAAAATAAGTTCATTTTTTGGAGTATTTAAATAGTTTTGGTTTACTCATGGTTCATGTTAATGTTATATGAATATAATTACCCAAATATACTAGGAATCATGATCCCTTTATTTTTTTCTAATTGAAACATTATGTAATAAATTATGAGTTATGTTGTATTAAAGATATAGGTTTTCATTTTTGGTATTAAAGAAATATCATGTTTTTTTTGTGGATTAGAGTTTGAAAAACATAGAAAATCCGAATATGATAATAGAAAAAATTAGAAAATATGTCTAAATTTTTGTAAGCTATAAATGATTATGTTTCCAAAAGACAAAATTAATTTTATATACTACATATAGATATTGATTATGAAATTTAATACCCTCTATTATTAACTATGAAAATATAAATTGGTTATAAACATGGTATTAACATGGATAAAAAAGCCTTACAGAATACAAGGATTGACACTTTCATGAGACTTTGTTGAAAAACTACATATTTTTTCAAAAAGCATTAGTAAGGGAACAAAACTGAATATGAAATGATTTTTTAGGAAATAAACTATGGATAATATAGTTCACATCCATGGAATATATGGGTTAGGGAATACATATCATTTATGAGATATCCCTTAAATGTTCGTAGTTTCCCTTAATATTGTTAAACTTTTTAAATTTATCAAGAAGAATTCATTTATGAATAATGTAAATAAATAACAATAAAATAAAATAGCTAATGTAATTTTTTTGACCTATATTAAACAACATATTTACAAAGTTAAAATGTTTCTATGCATTCTATTATATCACACAAATTCAAAAAAATTGGAAAAACACCATATCAAAATTTGAAAATAGTTGTACTACTGATTATTAAAAATTGGGAAATTAATGTATCCTAGGTATATAACATCTCCATTATCCAGTTTTTTATGAATAGATTCCTATGGAACCCTATGATACTAAATTTATTAGAATTTGATGAAAAAATTTGTATGGCTTGGATTTCATTGTATAGAGAAAAAATGTTTTTGGGAGAATGAAACTACCCATATATTACTATATTCACCCCGACCCATATCTACAAGGATAGTATTTTTTATAGCATTATATTTTCATAGATTAAATGGATTGAATCCTAAATTATAAAATAGTTTAGTATTCTTGTTGACATATATATGTATATGATTAGAAAAATACATTAGAATACATAAATTCAATATTTTTTTTCAAAGATAAAATTATTACATCTTTAATATAATTGTATGTCTATTATAAGAAACATGAAGAAATTCAAGTGAAATAAAAACAATAATGGTGAGATCAAATTCTTATCAAGGGTTATGTATATTGTAAGTAATAATTAATCGACATCCATAATCAAAGGGGGGTGATAAATAACTGAAAACATGTTTTACATTTCCAATGAACTAAACATGAAATTCATCTTGAAATAATATAATAGTGGAAATATCTAGCATAGAAATAAATTAATTCTATATTAATGAATTGATTAATGATTCAAATATACGATTCCCAGGTACATTTTGTATTAATCATCAAAACATTTCACAAAAATGTTTAATACATAATGGGTAAACCCCCATTTAACTATGTATAGACAATCGATCCATCTGATGAGTCAACCAATGATTCTAGGGGATTGAATTAACTAGTCCCCAAACCATGTAATAATTACCCAAATCATTACACATTTATCTAAAAAAATATATAATTAAAATACAATACACCTTATAAAATTTCATTATTTAGAAAAGGGAATAGATTTATCAATATTTCTGTAGTTGATCAACAAAATTTCAAAGTGAACACCATATATAAATATGGTATATTTATTAGTAAATAATAAATCCAATTATAAGAAATATATAAATTTAGGGGGAATCTAATTACCATTTATCACTGGAAGTAGAATAATTCAAATGGAAGATAATGACTATAAAAAAATTAATCAAGGATAAAAATATAAATACAATCTTTTACCAAGATAATAATAAATCATATGGAGAAATAACAATGATGGTATAAATATAGCATATAAACATGGTTGTATGAATATATTTTTTTATTAGGAAATAGAAATACCATAAATACTTTATTAGAAATATTCTTGGAGAAAAAATACATTTTATTTTGAAAAAACATTTGGAATGTATTTTTAATTAAATATAAAATTAATGAATATACTATTTACATTGAAAATTATAAACTAAGAATGGAATATTAAAATAAAAAATGGTCATGATGGTGGGTAATTCCATACATTCTATATAGAAAATTTCTTTTGCACAGTAATAAGTATAGAATAATACACTGATAAGAAAGAGACAAGTGGATTCATTTAATATATTTTTGTAAAAGGAGAAAATGGGTATGAATATATTTTAATAACTCACATTGAAAATTTTTGAAGAATAATTTGAATTTTTTTTGTAGGATATGGTTTTCTAAGAAATCGATTTTCTGATTATATAGTGAAATGAAGTCAGGTTTCATTAATTCGTTTTCTTAATAATTTTAAGTTCCCATGAGGGGGAAAATATAACAACAACATCAAATATATAATTTATAACTATATTAGAATACTATTAATGGTTTTATTAAATATTGATCATATAATTTAAATTAATGGATTTTCACGAATAAATAATCTCATATTGATTGAGATTGTGAAATAATCCACCAATATTATCATAATGGTGAGGTGATAATTAATAAATGAATAGATTATGTGATTCAAAATTATATCCAACTATAACTAGTGGAAATAGAATAATGTTTTTTCAAAATTCGTTACACAAATTTTTATATCATATCAAGGACAATGATAATATAACTTAATGAAAATAAATTGAGTTATAAAATTTACTTTCCCTATGGTAAAATTATATTCAAACACTATTAGATTCAAATCATTTTTTTATAATTTTTTAATGGTCGGTTTGAGGGTTGTCGGTTCCCATGAGACCGGTTTAAGGGTTCCCGGTACCCCTTACAGATTCACTTCAATTCCACAATACCACAACTTGAAATTCAAAATTCAAACGACATGCTTCAGAAATTTAAAAGGCACCGCCTTCGACGCCTCAAGACATGCACCGCCTCGGCTTCATAATTCAAATTCAGACCAATCCACATGATCACCTCGATCTGCACACCTCGAGAAGCATGAAAATCCAACCACTCCTCCAAACGCCGGATCGCCACGCACCACCTAACTATGGAATCATCGACGGAAATGATCTTCACTTCACCTCAATGGCATCGGAAAATAGCGTATCACAGCCATCTTCGAACCATTCACCGAAGAGAAATCGCAACATCTACTCAAATCATCCTCGAACCATTGGGGAACAAATTAAACCCTAAACAGATCACTGCGGTTCAAAACCCCGCAAATAACAAAACCAGAAGATAGCACAATCATCATCGTTCCATCACAGCACCGCCTTCAACCCGCATCAACTGAATCACCATGCCACAGAAGAAGAAAAAAAAACAAACCGCAGAACAGAAAATCCCGCTGTCACCAGACAAACCGACCGCATCTGGCACAACAAACCCTAGTGAAACTCACTTGAGAAGAGATAGAACCCAACAAACTGCCGACGCAAGAGCACGACCCTCCAACATGAAAACACCCCAGGAAACGGTGAACTTCCGAGATCAGAGCCAGAAGCGCTCCGAAGAGTATGTCGTCAACCAGACCGGTCTTACACCCGTGGCTCTGAACCAGCAACCACCAATGCCCGTAGAGCATCTCTGCAGTTGGGGAGAAGACCACTCAGACGCGACAGTGGCGGGGAACCACCACCACCACCGAGCTCGAGAAGGAAGCATCACGCCGTCCGTCGCGAAGGAGCCGGTCGTGGAGAGAGGAATCCCTAGAACGAGAGCCCTTTACGGGCGCATCAGTCACCTAGTGGGCATTAATACCCCCTCAACCATTAGATTAATAATAATCCTTGAAATAAAAAATAACACAAATATTGACCTATTATTGAAATTACAAGTCAAAGGTGTAGTATATAAACAATATAAATGTATTTATTTACATAACATTTCAATATGCTTCAATGAAACGAAATTGAGACGAAATCTATTACCTTATGATTCATTTTGGTTGAATTTTCATTAACTATATTTATAGGGGATATATAATAGTTTTTAACTTATTCAAAATCCATATTAATATTTATACTTTCAAATATGACCCTTTTATAACATATTATTAGCTATTCCTTGATAAGATATAATTATTTACATCATTTTGGGTGTTAATTGCATTTTTTATGGTAATGATATGTAATAAAATATTTCATTATTAACATATTATATGGTTTTATCATATCCATAATAATTATAATAATATAATAATAATAAAATTTATTTAATTTTAATTTTTAAAATTAATCATAAATGATGGTTATGAAATATAAATTATTTTACGATCATTGAGATAGTAGAATGTACGTACAAATGAGTAACATTTTCATTATTCTACAATCAATATGGAAAAGTGTTATGTATTATATTACCTATAAATAATGATAATGATATAATATATGATGTATTTTATTTTAATATATGTAATCTATATGGATTGGGGATGATAATAATGTCATATCTCTTTGTGGAGGTGGCAGTCCGCACGTATACAAACATTGTTATGATCATTTCATGAGTAAAGGGTAATGAAATATGATAATTCATATAATTTTTATAATGTTAAATATTTAAATAATAAAATAATTATTTAATTTATATGATATATAATAATATAATATATATTTATTTACATTTATGTGAAGCATTACTGAGTGAAAAATCACATTACATCATGAGGTCGTAGATCGCCATATACACATGCAAATATATTGTGCCACGAAAACAATGGATGGAAAAAAATGTTATATAGTTTATCTATAGGTATAAATATGTCAAAATTTAAAATATATTCGTTATAAACATCATTCTACAAAAAATTCATGTGTTTAAATGGAAAAAATGAATTATAATTTTTGGATGCAGTAGTCCATAAGACACACAAATGATGATTTTTTAAACCATTATATGGATGTGTAAATGGTTATATGTTATTATGTTATTATAAAAAAAATATTATTATATGATAGTTATATTTTTTTTACCATCATTTTATAACCAAAAACTTTTAAGTGGTGGATAAATAAGTAATATGAAGACACTCATTAAAGAACATTACCACTTTTTCGGGGATCCACCTTTGGCTTTCACTAAATCCATAATTTGGTTCATTTCAATAAAAAATTTGTATTATAGAACTATGGAATGAAATTTAGTTATTTATTTGTGTTTTTATTATCACATCCAACTGTTTTTGAAGGATTTTAGTGCAGGAGAGAGATGGTGGCCTTTTATAAGTTTAGTGACATCTAGACATATTATTTCAAACTAGTTAATTCAACCCATGTTTTTTTCAGGACACCTAGATCCATTAATGGTAAATCATGAATAATTGAGAGGATATGGTCAAAATATATCCATAAAATGAGTTTTGGAAGTCTTTTGTGTCCTTTTCCCCCTTTTATTCTATGTTTAACCCCTATGTAAACTAGTTTTTCCAAAATAGTTGTAATTAATTTTAATGATTTTCATTAATCATTTTGCTCAAAAATTAAGTTAAACATAATATAAATTATAAATAATGATAATTTATAAAATTAAATACTTTTTTAAATATCAAATCCACATAACTAATAGAAATTAATTTAAAATTATTCTCATAGATCTTACAAGAGTGATGTACATTAAAATTAAAATGATAAAATATTTATATTATTATTTTATATGAAAACTCAATATTAAATTTTTTTCAATTTACTACATTTTATTAATATATGTTAAATTAATATAATTTCACATTATGACCAATTAAAATACTTATTTAATGTCTTGAATTAATTAAATAAAAAATGAAGTTTCTAATTAAAATTTTATATTGTTCCCCACTCATCAAAAAATGAAAAAATTTAGAAAAGACCAACAAATTAACCCTAAGTTTAATTTGGTATTTCATTTAGAAAATAATTTTTATATTATCATTTAAATTTAATAACATTGAAAATAAATCAATTTACATTATGTTTTTAAAGGGTGATTTATCAATCCTTTAGAAAAAATTTGTTTTAAGAAAAAATAATTACTTTTACTGTAAATTATAATTATATTATTTATAAAAAAAATGCATAATAGATTTTGTAAACTATAAATTATCATAATTTACATTATCCTATTCATAGCCACAATTTAAATGTCTAGTTAATATGTAATATATTAAATAAAAAAGTTATAGTTTAATCTTGATTGGTGAAACTGAGTCTTGATTGTAACATAAGCTATCAAAGAAAGTCATTTTTGAATGTAATGCAAGATAATCATAGTGTTGAATATATAACAGATTATATAATGTATTGAATTATATATATTATTAAATATATCATAAATTATCTTGAATGTCAATTCATTTTTATTCTTGGTCTTGCATGTCATACACACTATTTAATATGATGTCCATATTTTTACATTTTTGGTGATCATATTCTCCTCACATTAAATAAAATTCATCCTCACATTATAATCATGATATTTTTAATGGGGGGTTTGAAATTTGGGAATTCCATTTTTCAGAAGCTCCACATTAGAGAATACTAACTAATATAACCCTTTAATTGAAGATAAATTAATGTTTAAAGTTTATATGTATGAACACAAAAAAAATTTATAATTTGGAGAACATTGGCGGAAAGTGAAGATATGGACATGTAGGGAAGAATAAATATTTATAGATGGGGATTTAGGATTTTAATCAAATGAAAGTAAATAATAAATAGAAAAGTTAATGGGATAAATACTATAAATTCTTGAGGATTTATAATACCATCTGATTCATCAAATATGAATGTAATAAGAGAACATTGTGGTTTAAAAATCCTTTTCATAAAGTTGAGGAATTATTTAACTAAATAATAATATATGTAATTATAATTACATGGTACAGTTTAATTTTCCAAACACAATTTCATCTTTTTTGTGCTATGATCTATTTACAATACCTCTCTTACTCGAAAAAATTAAAATCCTTAAAGGATTTATTTCTATTTCAGGAACTAAAATTGACAATTAATGGATCATAGAATCCAAAAACAGGGTTTAGTCATTCCATCATTCTATAAATAATTTTTTAAACCAACATGGTTAATACATTAATCTCTAAATATAATATATAATAATTCTGGTTCATCATTAATATTTAGTAATCAAAATAATGAACTAAAAAATTAAATATAGGGTAAGACCTTTTTTATTCTAGTTATAGATGTGAAACCCTTATATCCATATGTAATTGGTATAAGAAACATTTACTTGATATATGTAATGGGATATCAACTTGATTACAAGTTTTCTTTTTTAAACACTATACTAATATAACTCTTTTAATATTCCCAAAAATATTATTGAAATAATTGAAATAAAGGTAATCAATAAATACCCTTTTATTCTAAATTTCAATAATAATTATTTTTTATTATGTATATTAATCATATTTTATTATTATTATAATGACATTAAAATTCATTTTATTCCAAATGGTTATTAATTCCTTTAAACATGTGTCTGGAAATTGTTGTGGAATTATTCCTCAAATATAAGTATTTTTAAATCATGTACAAAACTAATGGGTTGTTTTCTGATAGATTTCTTCCCAAACATCCTTAATCATGTTATATTCCTAGAACACAAATATTAGAAATGGATGAATAAGGAATTGAAATTATAATCATCCTTAAAATCATTAACCCAATATGATATTAATAAATCATACATTGATGAAAAAACAATTTACTCTAAAATAAAATTCAATCATTATATGTTTCATAATTCTTATAACAATTATACGATGGGTAAAATACTTATATAACATAATATTTAATTCCCAATAATGAAACTATTTCATCTTAATAATGTTCTTTACTTGGTATGGGTTTCATCTTAGGACATTCATTACCATTATGTATTGAAATCCGTCATCTTTTTTTTAATGAAAATTTGAATTATCTTATGAATACCCATTGGGATTGTCAAATCATATGATTAGTAAGGCTTATTTTTTTGTACCAGGTAACAAAAATGTCAAAACAGACATTCCCTTTTTAGATTTGTTAATTATAGGGTCCTATGTGGAAGAACTATGTCTACAGGTAGTATCTATAAATGGATGTATTGATGAACACCTATATAATACCTTCTCTAAAAAAAATATGTTTTTCTTCTAAACATATCGTAAAATTGTATCATAGGGTTATTTTCCATATATATGTTTTCATAAATCTAGTTTCCATGGTTTATACTAAAATTTAATTAATAGAAATTATAGCTTCCTCGACATATGAATCCCATATCTAGTTCATTCAACCATTACATTGGAAAGGATTTAATGGGTTGAATAACCAAGGATAAAATAAAATATTAGGCTTGGTATATTATATAACCAAATAATTATAATATTACATTTGAATACACAAATTACAATATAAGTTTTTTGGCGAATAAGATTATTCCATCAAATGTATCCCTAAATATCAGTTCTATTATACGATGTGGAATCCTGGGGAAATGAAAAAACTTAATAATGACCATAAATGAACAGTAATTTTTATTTATATCATAAGTAATAATTATTCAATAAGGATAATAAACATTTCATTTTAAATAACTAGAAAAACATTCTACTAAATTTATGAACTAAAAACTAAATGCACCCATAGATAAGATCATAGTGAAATTTATTATATAGTAATAAATCAATTCTGAACGACGTTATTGAATATATATTTGATAATTTTTTTCCTAGTTACAGGGTATGTTTATAGTCAAGAGTATTTTGAAGACTATTTATAACTTATTGGATGAAATCTTATTTAACTATGTCTAGACAATTGATTCCTCCCATGAGACTTCAGATGCATCAAGGGAATTTAATTATACTTCCCCAACTCAATTCGTACCATTCCTAAAAATTCCATATATATCAAATAATTGATTTAATTTATAAAAAAATTACTGAATAAAATTTTAATATTGAGTAACGTTTATGGATTTATAAATATTTTCCTAGTAATTGAAATAATATACAATCTGAATTCCATACGTAAAAATAAAAACAAATTCAAAAAATCATATACATGATACAAAATTTGGATATTAGGCCGAAATTATTTACCAATGATCATAAGTAAGTGAATAATTTATACAGAAGATAATCACAATGAAAAATGAAACAATAATGTTAATTTAAACATTTTACTTCATAATGATAATAACAAACCATTCATTGTAAGAACATGGATGGAATCAATATAACATATGCTGATTATAGTAAAATTAAATGGTTGTTTTCATTGATCGATATAAATTTAATAAAGAGTTCTTTAAAAACATTATTGGGGGAAAATAATCTCTAATTTTTGTATAATATTCTTAAAATATTAATGTTTTAAATTATCATTTGAAAACATTTTATTTAAATATTAAATCATAAACATAAATCGTAATATTAAATGAAATTATTACCATGATAAAGGTTAATTTCGTACATGAGATAATGAAAATTACATTTTCAGGGTAAATAGGATTGAAAAGTTCCTTATTTAGAATAAGACATGAATATTAATTGGACACCTTTTTATAAATGGATAAAACATGTAAAAACGTATTTTAATAAATCATTTTTGTAAATTATAGAAATATTTTTGGAATTATTTTTAAAAAACGATTTTTAGTATGTAAAAAGATATCTAACTGAAGATAAAAATAATGTAAGATTTTATTTAAATATTTTCAAATAATTTGATGTACCCATGACTAGAAAATTGTACTATCACGTGAAAAAGATAAATAATAACCTCAATATGTAAAAATGAATGGGGTTACTAAAGAGTAATCATATAATTTATATAAATTGAAATTTAAGAATATGTAATATCAATTATAATGAGATTGAAAAATAATCCCTTCAAAGTATCATCACAATTATAAGAGAATCATTTAATGAATCAATTATGAATATCGATTATAAACACACCTAAAAAACTGGAAATAAAAAAAATATACAAAAATTTCATTACCAAATTAATCATATAAAATCAATGACCCAACTACATTTTATTTTAGAATAATTTATTTTTTAGAAAAAAATTATTTTTATCTTAAATTATTGTTATTTTATTTAAAAAACGCATGTTTAAAAAATAAATTTCCTTATATTATTTAATCATACCCATACCAAACATTTCAATGGTGTTTAAAAATATTATATTATACAATAATATTAATAATATATTGGTGGTTGGTAAAAATCAATCATTTTTTTAATGTAACAAATCAAAGTACATCATTTTTGTGTGTATTGCAAGATGAAAATACTATTCAATTCATTGATAGCTATTAAACATACTGAATTAATTTAAATACATATTATATCATAATTTATTAAGACATTAAATACTTTTTTATGCAAGACTTAGTGTGTCATACATTCTATCAAATATTAATTTCATAGTTTAAAATATCATGGTGTTAAATTTATGCATCACACAACAATTATATACATGTGAATTTACGAATATGAACACAATTTATTATAATAATTCTAGTCACATATATTATGCCATTATGATAAATCATATCAGGGCCCAATGAATGAGATAAAGGGAATTATCATCCATGGTGACATGGCCATTGTAATGGATCCAAGTAGTTTATTTTTATTTTATACTTAAAACCATATAATTACCTATATCTAAGACTATATATTAGATTTTACCTATTGAACATAAATATATAATTTTTTTAGGAGAATATGGATAAATTTCATATATTATAATGTTGTTCACTATGGGGTTCCCCGGTGCTCTCCATCATGACGATGTATGGTTCAATGAGCTTGTAGGTTGATTATCATGAGAAAAATATGATAAAGATAAAGAAAATTAATAATCTCTCAAAGATTATTTATTATTTTGATCAGTTATGGTGATCCTATTATTTCACTAACATTGATCTTATTGTGGGATATTATCATGTAACTAAGAAAAAAGTAATCCCCAAGACAATTATTCATATATGCTACTCACACTATGAGTACAGAGTGATGTTTATTGGACTCACATATTCTCATGTAATATCCACGAACAAAATAAATTTTATATTTTGGATTACCTAAAAAATATGTTCTAGTCATTGTATATGATATTATTATGTACTCCAAATTAAAGGAAGAACATGTGGCTCATTTGAATTATATAATAAAGAACATTAAAAGGGAAAAGTTGTATGATATGTATAGTATATGTGTTCTTTTTATTGAGCATGTAATATTCCCGATATATATTATCATTGAAATGGGATATCTGTGGATATATAAAAAACGACATTTGAAGGATATCCTAGAAAAAGATATGTGAGGGAGATAAATAGTTTTCGAGGATTTTATGTGTATTAAATTCAATTTATGAGACAATTATCACAATTTTTTAACCCATTAACCAACATAACTCATGTGGGAGTGATGTTTTTCAAGATTCATTAATATGAAGAAATCATTAATTAGTTACCAAGGATGAAAATACACAAAACCCGTGATTTAATTACCCACTAGTCGGGATGGAATTGTGATCTATAGCGATGTGTCCAAAATGGGGTTGGGTTATTAGTCATGCAAGTTGATAAAGTAATATCAAATGCTTCTAACAAATTAAATATTAATGTTTACAACTTCACAATTATAGATTTGGAATTATTTACCATGATCTTTATTTGGAAGATTTGCTGACATTATTTCTATAGGGAATAGTGTGACATATATTGTAATCATAAAAATCTCATGTATATAATAATAATAAAGGACATAAATAGTCACCCCCGAGGTTTTTTATTATTGATTATAAACTATGATTGCACAATCCATTAAAATCTTATGTTAGTTAAAAAAGATGATAATTCATTGTGTATAAAGGATTCCACAACCCTATCCATGATTGATTCTAAAATGGATCTAATCATTATGTAAATACATAGGTTTTAAATATGAATAATAAAAAGAACATTAGTCTTAAATTCTCAAATATTTACTCAAACATACATTATTGTGGGGTTCAAAAAGTTCCAAAAATTTTATAATTTCCGAAAATGAATGATATTGAAAATTTAGACCTTTATTTTTTCTAAAAATTATGTTATATTGTTTTAAAATTGTTTATGTGTCCTATAAAAACTATATATAGATATTGATATTCTAGATGATTTTTACCCCATACTTATTTACTAATTCACATGAATAAGGTGTCTTATAAATCTGAAAAAATAAAATCGTTAGATACCATTAAGAGGTTGATCATATAACTTTTATCATGGTGCATTATATACCAACAAGCGAAGAATGATATCTAGAATTCTAAGGGTATGATGAATCAATTTCCAATAATAGTACGTAAATGGGAAAACAAAAACATGGATCACATCATTAGACTCCAAAGGATATATAAGAAATAATAATTCAATCTATAAGGTAGTTGATCGCCATATAATGGTAAAAATTTCTATCAATATCAAATTTTATTTATCTCTTCAAAAACACTCTATGATATATATAGGGTACGTGGTAAGACTATAGGAGTGCCACTCTCCATTGTATTTGACTAAGATTTGGAGTTTACGATGAGTTTTTAGAGAAAACTTTAGTAATCAATGGATACAAATCTATGTTTCAATAATATATTTCACTATTATAAAGGTTTTAACTCTAAATAAACCATTAATACTATATAGTAAATACTAATATCGTGATATATTTATTTCCACGGATATTGGGATTGAATCATTCCACAAGTGTATTTTTCATTTTAAAATATTTTTCCGTCTAATATATATATAGAACCATATGAGGTATTATTATGGGATAAGGTTTTATAATCCAACAAATTGAGATGAATTTATATAGTTGATGTTTATTAGAACTAATCATCTCCAAGAGATATAAAACAGGTTCTAAGAACTCAACAACATATAAAATCCACACAAATATAATATAAAATATATCATGATAATGATTCATGAGACCTATTTATTGAGGATAATGGTAATGTTTTCCTTAATATATCAGTATGTAATACAATAATAATGTTTTGGATGAATATAAAACATAGTCTAAGATAAATCATCCTCTTATAGATCCTTGAACTTATTGGAGTCATGGCCTATCAACAAAAAATCCCACATAACCTATTCCATGAATTGTATGTTTTAAAAATAAACCTCTTAATGAAGTAAAAATACAAAGCCCTCATATTTTATAAATTTCATGGTGTTAAACTTGGAGAATAGTCATTTATAAAATGAGACCTAAGACAACTCACCCAGTCAATTTGTAATGGCAGATCAATAATTTTGATGAAAAATTTGAGAACTGGATAGGTAATGGAATAAAAGTATCCCCATCATTGTAAGTGGGTAAAAATGAAATATCAAGGGTTAAAATAATTATTAGGGAAGAATTTAGTAAATAAATAATTTATAATCGATATTAACATTTTTATAAAAAAAACTATTTATAATGTAATTTTTGAAAAAGAATACACATATATTTCTATTTTTAGTTTGGCCCATTATGAAATATGGTCGGTTAGTTTTACAAAACCATTAACCAACATAACAATTGAAAATATATCCTTTATATATGTACTGTAATGATGAGAATATATTAATAAAAATGGCAATTTATAATTGATGAATGTTGAGGATGTGATAGCCTCCATCAGTATGACCATACCCTTTGATTACCAATTATCATAGCATTAGAGGGAGAAGAAATGATAAGTATTTTTTCATTACCTAGACCAAATTTAAATTAAAAAATTGAAACATGAAAAAACATGTGTGAGTGAAGTTCAATCGTTTCAGTATTATGGTCATACCCATGTTAACCAAACAACCCCAATAAACTGACACAATCACAATGTATACACTTCAGCAGTGCGCTGTTGTAATAAGGGGTTTTGTATCTAGACCCTATAAATAAGAAATTTTATATTATAATTAGTATGAATGAAATAATTATTATATATATCACATTTTATTATAAAATTGTAATTTAATATTTAATTGGTTTGGTGATAAATATATTTTGATATCAATAATTCATATTTGTATTTTTTGAGAAATATAAGGTCTCAATTAAATCAATATATTGATTAATTGAACCACTTATTAAATATATAAAAAATTTCATGACAATTGTTTTATTATATTATAATTACGTAAAAATAATTATAATATTATTTCATATTGTCCAATGTAATTTTTATACTTTTCATAATGTTATTAATATCATAGAAAAGTGTATATTATGGTAAATATGAATTTCTAATCAAAATTGAAAACTCTAAAATTGATAAAATTATTTTGAGACATAGAAAATTAAATTTTATATCCGTCCATAAATATTAGTTGGTGGATAATTGTTTATAATATTCTGAGATAATTGATTTTTTTGGCTTAAAATAGATATGTTTTAAAAATAAAGTCAATATTATAACATCATAATGGACCATATGTGATGTAATAAAATAAATAAAATTAATTTATATCCAAATATAAATTAATCAATTAAAATAAAATAAATTAGAAGCAATTTTTTAAAAAATTTGAATAAAAAATTAATTAATCCTTCAAAATCTATATTATATATTATGGTTTTAAAATAAATTCATTAAGAACATTAACCACTTACACATCATCAGGGGTATTATATTAATATAAGAAGATGTTCAACTTATAAAATATTTCAAAACACTATGCTCTTTTTGAAACCATGGGAAAAATAATTCAATCGATGTTGGTTTTTTTGTTTTATCATATATATACAAAAACAGATATATAGAAATTAAAAATAAAGTACTGTATTTTTTTAAATAAATCCCCGAAAAACCTACCACACCTCTACAAAAAACACATTTATAATTACTATTTACAATATTTATATCTCTCCATATCTTTTGTAATACCTCCCATAGTGTCCTGGTGCTCTTAATAAAATCATCCCAATTATTTAGAAGAACCCTCTCAAGGTCTAGGTATTATATAATCATCGTCTTTATTGAATTAAATTCTATTTATTATCTATATTTATTTCCAATTGTTAAAATATGACAGTTTTTTAAAGATCAACTTTAATGTTATTATGATAGCCATGTAAGGAGAGACTACCATTCACTATAATTAATCCCTTCTATGAATTTTTATGTATACATGTAAATCTAGAGAAATTATCATATGATTTGACACAAAAAAATTTAAATAATACCCATCCTCATTTTAACAAAAAGTCATTCAAAAAGATTTACCTATTCTTAATTGATTTTTAATTCGATGTATAATCACTATATTTATTAATTGTTGGAATAAAATTGATGAATGGAATTATGGTGTTATATTTTCTATGTGTCACAATAATTCATGTACTTGATATAAATGAGATTATAGGGCCCATAATTATATATCCCTCCAGTGTGTTGTGTAGTTTTTTCTATAATGAGACAGTGTATAGTGATTGTGAGGATATCATTGACATAATGTGTTATAGTGACTTAGATTTTATCTTTAACTTATTCTTATTAGGTCTTGTTTCTTGTTATTTAAAGATACATATGATTCCGTGATGATATCATCTTATATCATGATTTTATTTTTATTTTTATGATTCTCGCAAATTTTATTTCACCTTGATAGTCCTCTTAAGTAAAATTTATTACAATCATTATATCAAAGTGTGATTATTATATTATAGCGATTAATAGTTCACCTCTTTTCGATGTATGTACTAATTATGTCCATTGATGTATTAGAATAATAATTTAATATAATTTAATGATTTGGAGATTTTGAATAATGTTGTTACAGCTATGTTTAGAGTTATTTTTATGTATATATTTGCACAATGAAAATGGGAACCAATATCATTTGGGACATTAATTTGTTTATTTTTATGTAATAAATTTTAATATAAGGTGTAATAAATATATGATATTTCATACCATGGGAACCCATTAGTTTCTATTTAAAATGAATTTCTAAAACACTGTAAAAGGAATAAATTTCTAAAAAAACTTATCAGTAGGGTTTTCTTTTAAGAAATATTCAAATATATAAAAATTTATTGAATATTAAAATAAATGTTGAGAAATTATATATCACATAATAAAAATAATAAGGATATTATAAACAAATCATAGTTATCAATATATATAATAATAATTTTTCCATGTGTTCATATCAAATATCCATGCATATAATATACTCTGAAATCATTGATTGATGGAAATCCATGATGTAAGGGTTTATAAAACAAAACCACTATTTCCTTGAGACAATAACTTGATGGAATATCTGAATCCTAATTTTCAATAAACTCGATACCTAAAAAAGTATACAAATATAAACCATTTAATATAGAGCACAATAAATATTGATACTTAATTCCCAGAGGTCTCGTCTATTGGTAGTTTTCCTTATACCCCAAGGTCTAACAATGTATTATATTTTTTGAAAATTTTCATGAATGATAATCATGTAACATGATAGATGTTCTATTAAAATATTAGATTCAAATAAACTAACTCATTTCATGAGAAAATTTCTATCGTAATATGACACCAATCACATGTTTTAATGTCCATTTCCCTTCCATAAACATATAGAGGAATTTAATTCCAAAACATAATGTGCATACACATAATTTTCAAAAATACCCTTTTTGAAAACTGTTTCTATTTAAAATAATGATTTTATACATTATGAATATTCAATTTCACAATCAAACACAATGGATACCATAATATAGACTTAAAGGTAACCTATGGATACACTATATGACAATTAAAATTACCTCATTGTCATTGAAAATGATGTCAACATTAAGGAAATTTATGGGAGAAGAAGTAATATGTATATCAAGAGAATATATTCTTTGAAAAATATAATTATATATTTATGGGATATATATTGTGATATAGTCCCATTTGACACCGAATTCAGGGATAAGAAGATAATTAAATGAATTGTAAATGATTATACAACTAGATAACACCTTCCAGGGTTATATCCATCTAAATGAAATATTGATTCACCATTAAGTAGAGGAGGGGAGGCATGAAAATCACTATATATTTTGTAAGCCACAAAATGAATTATGTATGAATGTTTCAAACCATGGGAGATTAAAATAATATTTTGGTTAAAATGATATTTTATTCCCCTTATAAATTGTACTCTCATTGATGTCATTTACTAGTTAATGGCCCTCACTAGTGAATTGGTAATCCACTGACTAGTCGATTATATACCATCGACTGGCATGTGTTATTAGGGACCAAAAAAATCTATCCATCATCCAACCAGTGGAAGCCCCATTCCCGCCAGTGTGAATACACATAATGCTTATACCACTATGCATTCCATTGATGGGATGGTATAAGGATATTTTATATCCTGTGGAATCTACAGTGTTTTCATTTCTTAACTGACCATTACAATCTTTCTGGTTATCTCCATAATCTATTATATGGTATCAACCTAATAACAACTTTACAAATTCCATCTCTTGATCCTTCTATAACAAAATATTCAAAAGATATAATGCCAAACAAAAACTACAAACACATTCCTATATAAAAATTTGGGATAATATAAATGTGAAATTATTTGTGTATATATTTTATATTGAAATATATATTAATATTTTTAAAACAATTTTCATTAAATACATATGTATACGTAACATTGAAAATTAATTAAAATATCATTCGTGAATTATAATACTTTTTGGGATGTATTGACATAGAATTTTATGTTTTGGGTCACATTAATACTTTCATGGCTGACATTCATGAGAATATAATGTTTATCAAAAAGTGAAACACTAAAAGTTATGTAGAATTTTAAAATAAAAAATTTATCTATAACAAAATTAATATTATTATTTAACATATATAAAATAGATATTGTGGGATGTTACAATTAGACCGATATATTTATTTTCTCTACTAAAATATTCATATCCAATAAAATTATTAAAAATAATTATCTCAATTATTATGAAATAAATCTCGTTTTTAGTTGAATTTAAGAAATAATAAAACAATATTTCCATGATTAACAATCATTTCTTCAAAATAAGAAAATAAGGCACTATAATAAAAATATTCTCACATGGAAGAACATAAATCCACATGGGAACTCACTAATAAATTATTAATTATATTTCATGTTATTCCTTAATAATTGATCTATTTAATTAGACACCAATATTCAAGGTAATACACTAAAACAATGTAATAATCTATATAATCAATAACTCATGATCAAAAAACCATTACAATTTTAATTTAGACTTATTATAAAAATTTTAATAAACATATGAATAAATTTTCACAATAACTATACAAATAATTTTTTTAAATAATTTCATTTTAGAAACAAAATAAAAAGATGACATTTTCACTTATTCATATATGTTTTTTTATTATTGTAAAATAAAAAATTTAATAATAACATTAGACATTAAAATTATTCAAAACCCATATGATTATTTTAAACAACCAATCAAACATAGATAATTGTACACAAAATATTTTTAATGGTAATATGGATCAATATGATATAAACATGATAACTATTTTTTTTATATCAAATGTAGATTATGCCCATGATAATATCATAATATCTAATATGATATCTTGTGGTGTTTAAAAGAGGTCTATTCTATTATTTTATCTAAATTTAATGTTTATCTTTTATTCTTCACATTAATTTAGAAATTTTAGATGTCTGATGATGATAACCAATTCCTAGAAAAGATTTTTGTTTCCAATGAGGGTCCCCATATTTACTGCCCTAAATTATTTATTTTGGAAAAAATATTATTCATAGTTCATTAATCATGAAATCAATTAATGGAATAATGTTCCAAAAAATGGTTTTTATTTTTTCATCATATGTGGTTTCATAAATTACCATCTTTGTCACAAGTTAAATACCTTAAATTCAACTATTTTCCACCTGTTATACATAAATACCATTTTTTTCTAATCCAACCAGCCCTAGGAGCACTATTGCATTATAAATTTTTTTATTGTTTTAGACCATTTAATATAATTCAACTATAAAAATTCACCATACTACTGGAAAAATAAAATATATTTAATAGAGAAGTAATTTAAATTATATAAACCAGTTTGGATGGGATTATAATCAATATATCTCTAGTTTCCATTTAATGAAATATTTATTTCATGGATTTCATTTAATAAAGATTTTATTTTTTAAATTGATGAAACCAAATAAAAATCAAACATAAGAGGACAATATAGAAATATTAAACATTGTTTAATCAAGAAATCATTTTCATATCAATGTGAAACATAGACCAGTCATCACCATTTAAATTTTATAAAATAAATAGAAAATATGTAATTTTAGTACCTATAAGATGAAAAAACATCCAAATGACATGAAATTATAGAATATTCTAAATAAATTTAATTCAAAGGAGTTTTATGTAAACAATTAAGATATATTAAAAATATTTTTTATTATAAGAAACTAATATTAACCCATTTTACCCATTAAAAAACCAGTTCAAAAAAAGCACTACCTATAATACATTCCACATCATAAAATAATCATCACATACATTGAAAATGAAAATATAATCAAATATAATGGATCAATTTTGGACCCCCAACAAATTATTTCTAATTGAACTAGAGAATTTCAAACTGGGGATATATTACTAATATTTTACATTCCAAAATAACCGATCATTAAAATAACCTTTATAAAAGTGTGATTTTCAAAAAAAAACATGGAAAAATAAATCATTAATTTTTTCAATCTTTGTCAATGATATTAGGATCATAATGTTTACCAATCATTGGTCACATCTCATTAATAACAAAATTAAAAAAAATTACAATAATGGAATTAAAAAATTATTTTAAATATTTTTTATAGTTGATTGTTCATTTCATATAACATTAAATAAATTGAAATGAATACCTGAAATTTATTTAATTTATCGAGTAATAAAATATGTTAAGATAATAATACACATATTTTAATCATAAATATAATTTTGATTAACTAATTATGCTAAAAAAAACAAAAAAAATATAATAAATATTAATTTAGAATATATGATTCATTCATCTGGTGAATTTGATGGAACACTATATTTCAAAATATATTGATTATGAATTAATTGATTAAAAAAATTATTAACCACACATGTTTAATTTTATTATTTTCTACCATCAATATAAACAAATGCATACAATAATATTAATAATTAATAATTAAAAAATTACTTAATTTATAACATATTTTAATGAGTAGAAACAAAAAGCTAAGTTGTTTAATCAGTGAAATTTTAATGCAACCCATTCTGACTCTACCAAAAAAACCTATAACCATTATTTAGAAAATAAATCTCAAAAAATATGAAAATAATTATACTACACATAAAAGAATATTTATTAAATATTATGAATTTTCAAATGAAATTTCTGTAATTTAGTTTGTAATTTTAATATAATTATTAGATGTCAATATATAATAAAAAAATAATACTTAATGATATAATACATATAAATTTTTAATTTCCCCCATCATATAATTAGGATGTATTTGTTTCAACCAAATTATTCATTTACAATCATGTATATATGTTATTTATTCTTATTTTTCGTGTTTCAACATGTAAAAATTATATCAATGAATGTGTATTTTGAAAAAACTTTTTTAATGGTAGAAATATACAAAATTTTACTAATTGAAAATAAGAAATAAAATATTTATGGAAATACGTGGGTTAGAATATAGATCATTTATAATTGAATAATAAAATGATTTTGATTGGTTTTTTTAGTAAGGGAAATTGAATTTCATCATACTCAATACACACTAACACATAAATTTAAAACATCAAAATCCATTTAATACAGTTTCTACCAAATGTATTAATTGAATCATGATCCACTACTTGTCATTGATTATAAATATTTATAAACACATTTAGTAAATATAATTTTCCAAAAGATTAATTGAATTACAAAAATGATTACTTGATTTGATATCATTAATATATACAAACCATAAAAAATAAATTTATGTCAAATTATTTAGAATGTGTTAAATTATTATAATAAAAATCACCCATTCTGAAATATCTATTATCTCTATCATCTAAAATATTTTGATGTTATTAATTTTTAATATATAATGACATGAATGTTTCAATTTTCAAACTAATATACATTAAACAAATATATCATAAAATGTAATTTTGATGTTAGAATATATTACATTTTTATTTAAATGAAAACAAGAATCATTCCTTATTAATCTAAATTATTCATTTATCAATTTAAACCCACAATCAATTAATGTTAAAAAATATAACATTCTATATTCCCAAAAAAATATTCGATCATGAAATAACCATATAAATAAAAAATCTATCAGGGAAACCAGTTCCAATATAAGAAAAAATAAAGATGACTATATGTCCAATCTAAATCCTACTAATTAGAATTCATGTGATAATTAATGTTCATCTAGGTCCACAAAAAATACAAATGACACATGTATTTTTAAATAAATAATGAGATAACATAACACGTATGGGTAGATAATGTTTAATTCATCAAATTATTAAAATAAAAAGGAAATTTTTGCATGGAATGCATTGATAGAATCTACTAAATCCATAAATGTAGTAGTAACATTAGATTTCACATGAAAAGGATGTTTTGACCAATTTGTAGTTTAATTATCTAGAATGCATGGCCCTATAACATAATACAACTCGAAAAATTCATTATTCATGATCTCATATAATTTTGTGTTTATATATCTCAAGAAACATAATCCGAGCACCAAATCCATTGCACTACATGGAATATGGTAAGGAATCATTTATTACATTCTAGAATCTTGTTCCATTGGAAAAATCTATATTTAATGCGAATAATAAATTAAATAATAATTAAAATGAATAATACTACAAATTAAATAAATGAAATGAATAAAAAACAAAATAATCTTAAAAAGAGCATAAATGACATAGTATGAAAAAATAGACAAAGATAACTTATAAAATACACAAAGATTAAATACCACTAAATAAGGAAAAGTTTTTATCATTAATTTTCTCGAGTAACATTGTATAAAATTTACTGCAATATTACTCATTAGAGAAAAGGGCCTAATAGATAAAAATCTATTATCCACTCCTAAAAATTAGAACCAAAGTCCACAAGAATGGTACTCTATGGTGTTTACCTCTGTTGTGAGAGATAATACTTAATTTTACCCCAAATTTTATGCTGGAATAAACTATGTAAAATTAAATCTATATTACTTATTTTTTAATAAGTATAAAATAAATAAATATTTTATTTATATAAATGAGGTAACAAAGACATATTTAATTAAAATCATGATATATTAAAATATATATATTATAATGTTAACAAAAAACATAAATGTGTAAGAAAAAAAAAGAAAATTTAAAATAACTAACCACAAAATTATAGTAGTTAACAATTGGGAATTAGGTACATAAATACAAGCATCATTATATTAATCAAAACCAAATAAAAATAAATTCCAACTGCATATATAATAAATAAATTTGTGTCTCATAATATACTATATTCTTTCCATTAATATACATATCCAGTTATACCAAATATATAAGTCAATACCATGTTTATGTTTGATCATGACTATGATGGAAATCTTGGAAAAGTATCACAAAATAAATCATAATAGTATATTAAATATGTTTCAAATTATGTACCCATGGAGTAAGATTTCACAATTCAAAATATATGAGGTTAAAACTAAAAAATCCACCTAATAAGAATCCATTCAACCATAATATATCAAAATACATCACAAAATCTATATAAAATTTTAAAACTCACTTCAATAGGGTATTAACTCAGCAAAATTTGATACCCATATTAGTCGAAAAAAACTACCAAAGACAATAAATATTCTTTGAAGATAATATTATAAAATAATCAATAATTCCTTATAAAATATGTAATATTATTCTTAACAAAACACCGAAAAATAATAATAATGCTTAGATGAATCTATATCTTCCAGTCCACAATATAACTGAAATTTTCTATGAGAAGTATATCAACACACCCTCTTCCGGATGGTCAATTGTAAGTTGAAACATATATTTGTATGATTATTATAGATTTTTATATAACTCCTATCTATTATATGTTTTATGAAAATGTGCTTCTAATAAATATAATTATTAATTAGGTATTTGAATTTTATTGTATCATGGGATTATATTGGACTGTTATACAAGGAACCCATATTAATATTGTAGATAGGGAAGTTACATATAATTTCTTGATACAATCTATAATTATTTTGTGATATAAAGATCACCGTGAATAATTTATGATTATATGGTTCATAAATCCCTATCATTACTTATATATTGATCAAAATTTCTAGATAAACTCAATATATATAATATTGAAAATATGAATGAAGAAAATGATGTTTTATTAAAGAGTTTCCTCTCCTTATTAAAAAAACTAAGATTTTTTTACTAGAAATAATATTATGTCATATGACTAATTTTATTTCTACAATTTCAATTGGAATGGTTGAATTAGTTGAATTTGAGAAGAAGAAGCAACATAAATAGAATATTGATATGGTTTTTATATGACGAAAAACATCTCCATGGGTTTTGCTAATACTATTTGATATAAAAAAGGAAATTTACAGGTTTCTCTCTAATATTTATATTGATAATAGTGAAATCATTTTCAATAACATGTTTTCCTAACAACATGTTGTTGAATTATTAGAGCAGTTTCAATGAGATAATTTTTCCTATTGATTAACCATCGACATTGATATCATCAATTGAGGGGTAATTGATATGGATTACTAAATAAAATAATTCATAAATAATATGTATGTAATAAATTCATACTAATAACATTTCGATACAAAACTTTACAAGATATATTGATCGACCTGATGAATATCATATTTACATATTATCTCATTAAATTTTCATTATAATTACACACGATATTCTCTTATACCCTAAGAGAAAATAAGATCATGGTGATCAGTTTTGGATTGTCCTGTAGACCTTTGGAGAAGATAAAAAGTAAACCAAATTTTGGAACTGTGATTTATTCATATAAAATGAATCATTCATGAATTTTTATTGACAATAGTGAATATATCTATGGATCCTTCAATGATAGAGTTGATTGGAGAATTCACAAGAACAACTACTAAATTGAAGATCTATAGTTTCCATGAATAAGAAGGATATAAAAACCCTTTTGGAGGAACTATTCAAAACTATGATAACCATTCACCATGAAATACAAATGGATGTATGTTCCTATTGATATATTACTATCATGATAATATCATGCATATTACACAAAAGATTGTCAATAAAACAATACTCTCATTAAACATGAGTAGATAATTATTTATAATATTGAGGATGCAAAAATGAACGATTTGGGTTGATTCCCAAAATAGAATAACATAATCATGTTTCCACGACCCCTCCCCATAATGTGTACCCCTCCTAGGTCGACAATGTGAAAAGGGAGAAAATGACCCCCGAGTCCCGCCTACAGTAGGACCTGGCTTGGTGACTAGCACTGAGTGTATAATAAACACAAAAATAGGAGACATTACCCTCTAAGAGAACACATGCAGAAGAGAGAGACAAGATAGACACCAAAGAACTATAACTCAGAACTAAAGTATAAAAGAAAACCCAAGTGCATATGTAATTTCATGGAAAAGTACTACAACTTAAATGGGAAAACTGCAAGTACCCAAAAGAAAGTAAAAACAACATCGACCACAAGCCCGAACAGCTACTACAACTACAAGCTTGTAGTTACCAGCCTGACCTCCAATGTGGCATCCCGTATTTTTATAACATAATGTTCATTACTTTACACAAAAACGATGATCTTTAAGGTTTAGTGTCTTGGAAACAAGGAACATAATACATGAAAACAATATAAAACATTCTTCTTAAACACTTCAAAGGATTTTACATAAGTTCATCCTAGGTTCATTACTGCATCTCATAACCTGGGGACATACATCAAAAGAAAGGGTGCGCAGAAGGCCCAGTAAGGGAAACACGAGAATCATTTTACTTGTGAACTTCAGATACTTCAATATGGTCCTGAATAGAACTTTAAGGCATGAGAAAGAAATCATGAGGCATATCATAATATAAATAACGTGTTTCATAACGTTAAGATGTGGCTACAAAATTTTACAAATAAAATCATTTCCGTTTCACCAAGGTCCATCCCCAAGGTGTCAATAAAAATTAACAAGGTTATTCACCAAGGTATCAGTCTAAATGGTCATCTTTAGATATTAAGTCTTTACCCAATGCATTGGAGCGTTATTAGGGTGGACCCTTAAATTTGTCATTATAATCATGTGATACACATATATCATCATCAATTATTTCATAAACAACCTATGTAGCATAAAATAAATGGGTTTCATTTCATAATCATAACGTTTTAAAAAATGCATTAAAGTCATGGTCTTTGTGTCACTTTAATACCCACAGAAAAGTAAGGTGAGTCTCATGTATGTAAATACCAGAATTTAAAATAGAACAACATGTTATATATGTGAATATCCCTATATAATAGAGATCTTTTATTATTTAATTAATAAAATAAAAGAACTTTAGAATACGAGAGAGACATTTTGAGACGGAAATTCTGCAGCATAACGGCTATGTTACGAGGTTTTAGAAAACATTGAAAAGAGAGGGGACATGGGTCACCCACTCATAAATGATCCATAAAATAGTAGAGTAACGGAATATAAAGGAATTATTAACATGGTAATGAAATTTTAAGGAAATACCATTTTAGATGAAAAACATGGAAGGAAGACAAAAATTTGATTTCTCTTATAAAAATTCAGCAGCCTAACAACATCACTTAAACATAAAAAAAATGAATTGACGAGATCAAATATGGTCTCTCATCATATGAACATAAAATTTCAGTATGATAGTTATAGATATCATACCCCAACATAATAAAAAGGAACTTTAAAGACTTGACATGAAAGTAGAACTTTGATAAATGACAAGGGTTAAAGAATCCCTTAAAAATTTGGCAGCCTAACGGCACCATTTAAACATTTTTAAAACTTATTTATGAGAGAAAGTGTGGGTCTTTCATCATATGAACATGAAAAGGGCCATAAGAGAATATAGAATAACATCCTCCAATATAAGAACTTTGAGCATAGAAGAAATGACATAAAAGAGATTACTTGAAAAGAAAGAGAGAGGTTGGATCCCTTACTTTAAGACATAACTCTTAAAAACCAAATATTTGGACCTTGAGGGCTTGAATGAACCTTGGGATGACTACTTGGGAGGTAATGAGGCCAGAGATTCGTTGGGTGATAATTGGGAGTGAAAACTAAAGGAGGAATGGGTGGGTATTTATAGGGAAGGTGATGTGATACTTTAATAATTTCAAGGGACACCTCACAAGTGGTTTTCTCAAACCCATGGGCTCTCCCCTGGTATTTTCCATAGAGTTAGGCCACATAGGGCACCCAATATAATAAATCATCACCTTTGGTTGGAAAACCTTTAAAATAACTCATGACATCATCATGACACAGTTATAATGTCATTAAACATACCAAAACCCGAAAACTGCATTTTTACTATTCACTGAAAATCATATTTCTCATAAAAATCCCAAAATTTCACCTTAACAAAATATTGATTCTCTGATTACAAATATGAACTCCATTTTATAAAAATAATTTTCGAAATATTTTTTATTTAATTTTTTAATAAAAAAACTATTCACCGAGAATTCATTTTTTCCAGAAAAAACCCCCCAAATTACCATAACATAATATCGATGCTCTGAGTTCAAAAATAAAGTCCATTTTATAAAAATAATTTTCTAATTATTTTTAATTTAATTTTTAATTAAAAAGCACTATTCACCCGAAAAAATCTAATACATGGCTAAACATTTAAGAAATCGTTATTTACCCATTTTATTGAATCACATTACTTAATCAAGGTGTAAAAATTATATTAAAACTTTCTTTAAATAAGATTACTAATCCATTTGGTCACATTACTAATCCTAAGCGTAAAATCACTATTCATAATTTACTATTCATCAAAAAAATTGTTGACCTTATTAGACTCCAAATTCCTCACTAAACCCTTTTGCAGAAGACCATTTTTTGAAATTCAATACACATCATTAATTATTTATGGTTTACATAAATATTTTAAAATATCATTTTTTTCAAAATCCATCAATAAAATACATCATAAAATTATCCAGACATTTGAAATTTCACAAACATCACTCAAGGAAGAAATCTCAATTTATTCATCCCAAATGATTACATAAAGAAGTTACGGTCTCGTCACATAGCCCCTTATAACACCAGCATATGGCTTAAGTGTAAGGTGTGCTATGGTGAGATAATATGAGGGTGGCTCAGATAACATTGCCCTAGTAGTAATCACAACTAACTTGAACTTCTTCCACAGGAATTTCCATTCAATCTTGACACGCTAGAGTTAGGCTTGGGCTTGGTGAAAAGTGAAGCCCAAAGATTCCACCTCCTTCCCAAGCTCTGATAAGTGGGATTCGTAAGGTTCGAGTCTGCTGGATGTAGCCATCGACTCCCCTTTCTTCATTAACAATTAAAATATCTTTTATATCGTTAATAGTATGTTAATATACTATTCAAAAAGTTTGGGTTGTTACATTCATCCCCCCTTAATAAATTTTTTCCCCAAAATTTTATACTTGAGGCCTAGTCGAAGAGGTGAGTGTACTTTTACATCATTGTTTCCTCAGGCTCCCAACTCGCTTCTCCATACTTATGATTCCTCCACCACACTTTCACAAGGTGGGTAGTCTTGTTTCGTAGAACCTTGTCTCTATGGTCTAAGATCTCCACTAGCTTATCCTCATAAGAGAGGTCATGTTCCAATTGTACAACCTCTGGGTTGAGTACGTGCGAAGGGTCAGGTATGTACTTCCTCAAGAGAGATACATCGAAGACATCGTGAACTTGAACTAGGTTCGGTGGAAGTTCTAGACGATAGGCCACTAATCCTTTGCAATCAAGGATTTCATAGGGGGAAATGTACCTAGGGATGAGCTTCCCATTATTCCCAAACCACATGACTCTCTTACATGGAGAAATTTGATGGAAGACTTTGTCGCTAACACCAAACTCCAAGTACCTTCGACCGTTGTTAGCATAGCTCTTCTGCTGTCTCTGAGTATCCTTTATGTGTTGTTGGATTGCATGAACCTATTCTGTCATCTCTTGCACAATATCAGACCCAAGAAGCTTTCTATCACCAGTTTCATCCCAACAAGTAGGAGTTCTACATCGCTTTCCATACAAAGCTTCATAGGGTGCCATCTGAATACTCGAATGGAATCTATTTTTATAGGAGAACTCAACTAATGGGAGGTGTTGATCCCATCCACCTTTAAGTTCCATTGAGCATAATCTCAGCATGTCTTCAAGTGTCGAAATAGTCCTTTCATATTGGCCATCAGTTTTAGGATGATTGGCCGTACTAAAACTCAATTCAGTATTCAGAGTGTGTTGAAGACTTCTCCAGAATTTTGATGTGAATCCTGGATCACGATCAGACACGATGGATAGTGGTACCCCATGCAGCCTTACCACTGCCTTTACGTATATCTTGGAAAGTTGATCCGAAGAGAAATATTCTCGAATATAGATAAAATGGGTGGTCTTGGTGAGATGGTTCACACTAACCCATATCGCATTATTTCCTTTGGATGTTTTCGAGAGACTAGTTACATGTCCACAGTGATATTATCCCACATCCATTCTGGTATGGGTAGCTGTTGTAATACCCCTTCAGGAATTTGTCATTCTGACTTTACATGTTGACACAATAGGCACCTTGTAGTGCAATCAGAAATATCCCTCTTCATGTTATCCCACCAATAATGATCACGAAGGTCTCTATACATTTTAGTGCTTCCTAGATGTATAGAGAAAGTAGAGCTATGAGATTCAACCATCAGTTCATTATTTATCTCCATAATAGATGGAACACATAGTCTTGTACAAAATTTTAATACACCTTCTTGATCAATATTGAAATCAGGGAACTACCCATCCTTTACAACCTCAATCATCTCTTGTAGAAAAGGATCTTCTTTTTGAGCCTTCTTGATCATCTCTAGTAATGATGGTTGATAAATCATTTGGGATAAGGTTGATGATGTACCTTCCCTTACAATTCACATGTCCTGTTTTACTAGATCTTTAATCAAGGGATCTCCTAGGATCCTCATTGTTGCAAGAACAGTAGGATCTTTCCTGCTTAACATATCTGCGACTTTGTTTGCTCTTCTAGGGTGATAATGAATTGAACAATTATAGTCTTTAATAAGATCCAACCATCTCCTTTGTCTCATGTTCAATTAATTCTACGTGAAAATATACTTTAAACTATGGTGGTCGGTGTATATATCACATTTCTCCCCATAACAATAGTGCATCCATATCTTTAGAGAAAAAACAACTGCCACAAGCTCTAGATCATGCGTAGGATAATTCTGCTCATGAATCTTCAACTGTCGAGATTCATAAGCAATTACCTTGTCATTTTGCATAAGGACGCACCAAAGCCCTTTCAGTGATGCATCTCTAAAAATAAAGTATCCTTCTACGATAGAGGGTAGTGTTAACACAGGTTTAGTAACCAATCACTTCTTCAGCTCTTGGGAACTTTCCTCGCATTCCTTTGTCCAGATGAACTTAACCCCTTTTCGAGTCAAATTGTTTTGCGAATTAGAAATCCATGAAAAGTTTTTCACAAATATCTTATAATATCTCGCTAAACCAAGGAAACTACGAATCTCAGTTACTATTGTGGGTTGAGGCCACTCCTCCAAAACCATTGTCTTTGCAGGGTCAACTAAGATTCCTTCATTGGTTACGATGTGGCCCAAGAAAGCCACTTGTTGTAACCAAAACTCACAATTTCTGAACTTTCCAAAGAGCCTCTCCTTCGGTAGAGTTTTTAAAATAACCCTCAGATGATCTTCATGCTCCTCAGGACTTTTTGAATATATCAAAATATCATCAATAAAAACTGCCAAAAAGTTATCAACATAGTCCTTAAAGACACTATTCATCAAATCCATGAAAATAGAAGGAGCATTAGTCAATGCGAAAGGCATAACAATAAACTCATAATGCCCATATCTTGATCGGAAGGCAGTTTTTGTAATATCTTCCTTCTTCACCCTCAGTTGATGATAACCAGATTGAAGGTCAGTCTTGGAGAAGAATTGAGCCCCATGAAGTTGGTCAAATAAATCATCAATTCTTGGAAGATGGTATATTTTCTTCCCTGTGATCCTGTTCAGTTCTCTATAATCAATGCATAGCCACATTGATCCATCCAACATCTTCACAAAGCAAACTGGTGCTCCCCAAGGAGACACACTCGGTCAGATAAACCCCTTCTCCATTAAGTCTTGCAGTTGTTTCTTTAACTCTTCTAGCTCCACATTTTCCATTCTATATGGGGTCTTTGATATCGGTTGAGATCCAGGTATGAGTTCAATGGAGACCTCTACCTCTCTTTCAGGGGGAGGTCCAGGTAACTCCTCATGAAATACATCCATGTATTCCTGAACAATCGGAACATCTTCTATTTGTATACTCCCTTTTCCTTCTTCATCATCGCCAATTAACTCCATAAAGAAATCTATAGGAGGTTCTTCTAGAAAAGAATCAGTTTAGGATATATCTCCTTGGAAGTTAATTTTAGGTCATTCATTCAAGACTACTGAGATTTCGTTACTTATGCATTTGATCATAGCATTATACTTTGAGAGCCATTTCATCCCTAGTATAACGTCGAATTCATACATGGGAATGAATACTAGATTTGCGATAAGATTGTGCTCACTGAAGTAAACACTAGAGTCTCTAAACACTATTGATGCATGGATAATAACACTTGGAGTCTAGACAGAAAATTCTACCTCCATCAGTTCAAGGATTGATTCTATATTCTTTGCAAACATGGAAGAAATAAAGGAATCCATAGAACTAGAATCAAACAAAGTACTTTCTAGTTTTGAGAGGACAAATAGAGTACTTGCAACCACGTCATTCAGAACATCAACTGAAGTTGTTGTGATATCAAAAGAATGACCTTGAACCCTTGGCCTTTTCCGAGATTGATGGTGATTACCCTCCACTACCCTCGGATTTGGACAGTGATTAGCAAAGTGCCCAAGTTGTCCACACATGAATAATTTGACTTTGGGTAGGGCGGAACCATCTTTCCTCTGTCGTTAGTGTTGGGAAGTTGAGGATTCACCTTGTTATGAAAATTCCTAACAATATAGCCTTCTCTTCCACACTTTTATCACTTGCCACTTCCGATCAAGAAGTGCCCTGAATTCTCTTTCCCACATTTATTGCATGTGTTATGTTGCATTTGCATTCCAACTCTTCCCTGATCAAAATGCGTCCCCAGACTGGGCTCCAACAATATCTTCTTGTCATTTGATTTATGAGACCACTGTGTCTCACCAAACTCTATCTCTACTTTCATTGGACTCCACACGATCTACTCATCGCTATCGTAGTCCCGGTTGGCTAGATTCTTCTGCAGATGAGGTCTCAGTCCACCGAAAAATCTTTCATCCTTCCCACGTGGATCCATGACAAAGCTAGAGGTATATCGTGAAAGGCTGGTCAAGTTCATCTCATAACATACAATAGATTCGTTCTCCTTCTGCTTCATCTCGAGAAACTCTTTCTCCATTCCCTTTCTCATGGAACGAGGGAAATACTCATTAAAGAATATTCCCTGGAATGCTTCCCAGTCCATAGCTTCCATATCTCCTCGTGGCTTCGTGTTTTTGATCATTGGCCACCACTTATCAGCTTCTCACTCTAGGCGGTAAACAGAAAAGGTGACTTTTACTTGTTCCGAACAATGAAGTACAGAAAAGAACTTTTCAATGGAGCTTATCCATTGTTCCGCAACCAATGGGTAAGTAGATCCACTAAATGTTGGTGGTCGTTGACGCATGAAGGACTCAACAGAATGTTGTTCCCTTCGTGGTGTGATCAGCCTCTCAGCTTGATTCAATTTATTACTCATAACTTGAGTCATTTGGTTCATCATTCGCATGAATGTTTCCATTCAGTCTTCCATCGGAGGGCTGTCAGCACATGTTCCATTGCGGCCACCATCTGCATGGTTCCTCCTATTGCCCTCTATTTTCTAAAAGAATAAAACCTTAGTGAGAATCTTATTTCATTTATGAATCTTTTAACTAAGACTTCATGCTTAGGCAATTACATTTCTCTATAATTACTTTATAATGATTCATAAAAAGCATGTGATTAACCAAACATATCCCCCGGGAGTGTCGTAACCAAGAGTGTAGCAAGGCCCGTTATCATGCACTAGTTCCTGTTCGAGTATAGTTCAAAGTGGTGTTTTCGGGTTTTACCCCTATGTACATCTGTTCCAGAGCCGCCTCTACCTGCTCGTATCCAGACATGGATGTATTTGATTGATAAACCACTTACTCAATACTTAAAAAAATACCAAGAAGTTTTCCTATATTTAAACTTTTCTATAGGGTCCTTCCTACTGTTTTTATATCATAATTTCCACAAATAACTAAATCATCCTTTGATACCAACTGTGGAATCCAACCTTTTTAGAACATAATATTTATTACATTACACAAAACTGAGGATCTTTAAGGTTTAGTGTCTTGGAAACAAGGAACATAATAAATGAAAACAACATAAAACATTCTTCTTAAATACTTGAAAGGATTTTCCTTAAGTTACTTCCTAGGTTCAATACTGCATCTCATAACCTGGGGACATACATCAAAATAAAGGGTGAGCATAAGGCCCAGTAAGGGAAACAAGAGAAACATTTTACTTGTGAACTTCATATACTTCAATAAGGTCATGAAAATAACTTTAAGGAATGAGAAAGAAATAATGAGGAATATCATAATAAAAATAACATTTTTCATAACTTTAATATGTGGCTACAACATTTTACAAAGTCAATCATTTCCATTTCACGATGGTCCATCCCGAAGGTGTCAATAAAAATTACCAAGGTTATTCACCAAGGTATCAGTCTAAATGGTCATCTCTAGAGATTAAGTCTTTACCCAATGCATTGGAGCGCTATCAGGGCGCACCCTTAAATTTTTCTTTATCATCATGTGAGACACATATTTCATCATCAATTATTTAATAAACAACCCATATAGCATAAAAGAAATGGGTTTCATTTCATAATCATAACGTTTTAAAAACTTCTTTAAACACATGATCTTTGTGTCACTTTAAAACCCGCAGAAAAGGAAGGTGGGCCTCATGTATGTAAATCCAAGAATTTAAAATAGAAAAACATGGTATATATGTGAATACCCCTATATAATAGAGAGCTTTGAGTATTCACTTAAAAAAATAAAATAACTTTAGAAAAGGAGAGAGACATTTTGAGACGGAAATTCTGCAGCATAACGGCTATGTTATGAGGTTTTAGAAAACATTGAAAAGAGAGGGGATATCGATCACCCACTCATAAATGATCCATAAAACAGTAGGGGAACAGAATATAAAGGATTTAAGAACATGGTAATGAAATTTTAAGTACATCCCATTTGATATGAAAAACATGGAAGGAAGACAAAAATTTGATTTCTCTTAAGAAAATTCGGCAGCCTAACGGCGTCACATAACTTTAAAAAAATGAATTGACGATATCAAATAGGGTCTCTCATCATATGAACATAAAATTTCATTATTATAGGTATAGATACCATACCCCATCATAATAAAAAGAATCTTGAAAGTCTTGACATGAATGGAGAACTTTGAAAAATGAGAAGTGTGAAAGAATCCCTTAAAAATTCGGCAGCCTAACGACACCAATTTAACATTCTTAAAACGAATTGAAGAGAGCAAGAGGGGTTCTCTCATCATATAAACATTAAAAGGAATGTACGATGTATATAAAATAACATCCTCCATCATAAGAACATGGAGCATAAAAGAAATGACATAAAAGAGATTACTTGAAAAGAAAGAGAGAGGTCAGATCCCTTACCTTAAAATGTAACTCTTAAAACTCAATGGTTTGGACCTTGAGGGCTTGGGGGAACCTTGGGATGACTCCATGGGGGATAATGAGACCAGAGATTTGTTGGGGGGATAGTTGGGAGTGAAAAATAAAGGAGAAAAGGGTGGTTATTTATAGGGATGGTGAGGTGATACTTTAATAATTTCAAGGGACACCTCACAAGTGGTTTTCTCAAAACCATGGGCTCTCCCATGGTATTTTCCATGGAGTTAGGCCACATGGGGCCACCAATAAAATTATTCATCAACATTGGTCTGAAAAACCTTAAAATATCTAATGAAATCATCATGATACAGTTATGATGTCATTAAACATACCGAAACCCTAAAACTATATTTTTACTATTCACTGAAAATTCATCTTTCTCATAAAAATCCAAAAATTTCACCTTAACCAAATATCGATTCTTTGATTAGGAATATGAACTCCATTTTATAAAAATATGTATCTAAATATTTTAAATTTAATTTTTAAATAAAAACACTATTCACCGAGAATTCATTTTTTTCAGAAATAACACCAAAAATTACCATAACATAATATCGATGCTCTATGTTCAAAAATAAAGTCTATTTTATAAAAATAATTTTCTAATTATTTTTAATTTAATTTTTATTTAAAAACACTATTAACCTGAAAAAAACTAATACTTGACTAATAATTTATGAAACAATTATTTACCCATTTTATTGAATCACATTACTTAATCAAGGTGTCAAAATTATATTAAAACTTTCCTTAAGTGAGATTACTAATCAATTTGGTCACATTACTAATCATAAGCGTAAAATCACTTTTCATAATTTACTATTCATCAAAAAATTAAGTTGATCTTATTAGACTCCTAATTCTTTACTGAACACTTTTGCAGAAGACCATTTTTTGAAAATCATTACACATCATTAATTATTTAAGGCTTACATAAATATTTTAAAATATCATTTTTTCAAAATTCATCAATAAAATACATCCTAAAATTATCCGGACATTTGAAATTTCACAAACATCACTAAAGGAAGAAATCTCAATTTATTCATCCCAAAGGATTACACAAAGAAGATATGGTCTCGTCACATAGCCCCTTATAACACCAGCATATGACCTAAGTGTAAGTTTTTCTATGTTGAGAGAATCTGAGGGAGGCTCAGATAACATTTCCCTAGTAGTAATCTCTACTAACTTGAACTTCTCCCGCAGGCATTTCCGTTCGAGCTTGAAACGCTGGAGTTCAGCTTGTCCTTGGTCCATAGCGAATCCCAAAGATGCCACCTCCTTCCCAGGCTTTGATAAGTGGTCTTCATAAGGTTTGAGTCCACTGGATGAAGCCATCAACTCCTCTTTATGCATTAACCATTAACATCTCTATTAAATTGTTAAGAGTATGTTAATATACTATTCAAAATGTTTGGGTCGTTACATCCAACCTGCACCAAGTTACCTAAAAATAGTTTATATATACGTAGGTTGAGTATAACAGTATACTCAGTAGGATCATCCCTGACACCTCTCTTGCAAAAGTAAGGAATGAAAGCTAAATCACCTTGAACAACAATGAAACCAACTCATCACCAAACAGGTGTACTATGTTCCCAACCTCACCATGGCTACTCTCACCAAGTAACGCATACCAGAGTATAGAATATAGTAAAGAATATCAAGGTTACCCACTAATACTTCCCCACTGGTTTTCCTCTTTGCCCCAACGACATACGTCCAGTGCATCTATCTCCAAAGGCATGCCCGTTTAAACATGGGCTAAGCTCCACAATCTGCACCATGTGAATCACAAAGGCTTTCACGCAGACACCTGGGCTAATCACCACACCATCCTCACAAACAAAAGTAACCAGGTAGTTTCCAAGAGCCCCCACATCTCACATAACGTGTATCATACGTCGAGTATTATACAACAAGCCATTACAGCCCATACACCGAGTAAGGATCCTCATTCCATCGCAACCCATACACATTACACCTATAATAGACCACAGGACACTATATCCAGAATATATGTGTGTGAAATAACCACAATCCACTACATCCCTCTACAAACATATATGAGGGAACTTACCGTTATGCCAATGACACTAGTATCTACAAAGAAAAGAGAGCGGGGATAAAGGGGGTAGTCAACCATTCATCATCCCACATGAATGTTGGGGAAAACACCACCCCAAGTCTCAGAATCCTAGGGGTGTCAGTTGCCCTTACTGACAGGGTGGAGTAGCATATAGAAACACAAAAAGTATAGAATATACTATAACTCACAACCACACTATGGGCATATCCTAGCCTTAAACCCAACTACAGATAACGTATTTTGGACTCCGGGCTACCACTTTTAAGACTAGGTATCCTATAAGCACACACCCAATTAAAAAACTTCATTAGATTACTTCATACCATTTTTCATCAATTCCATTATACATTAATTAATTCATTACACATTAATTAACCAAACACAATTCCACATTAAGTTCCATTAACTGCACATCCAGAACCCACTGTCCCTTCAAAAGTTATCAACCTCATCATTAAGTTTCATCAAACTCCATCCCCATGGGTTAACATCATTTACTCAAAAATTCATTACATAATTACTTTCCCATATTCCCAGCCATTCTAGAAAAGCATCATATGCTACTAAACACAAGGGGATCAACACGGTGAGTAGATATACTACCCATCAAGTCTTTGACACCTATAGCAAGAGCGTATACCCATTCTCCCTTGAAAGGATAAACACGAAAAGCACCTGGCATACCCCGCGTGTCTTCGAATCCTTCAGAAGATGGTTAAGAAAGACAAAATTTCTTGACCAGTGGGGAAAAGTAGAGCAGATAAACAACCAATAAAAGAACCAAGTATCCAACAACCATATCCATCCCATTCCATCATCCCCAGTGTGTTCCCCGACACCCACAAGCATAAACCGATGAATCTCGCCAGTCTAGGCGTCATCCGCTACCACAACCACAAGGCCTCCCTACCTCCACATATCACAACACCACTCTAGGGTCACATCACAACACATGATATCACAACACCCCTCCAGGGTCACAACACAGCACAAGTAACAGGAAAACAAACATCACATCAAATAGGGCTCTTGGCTAAATTAACAAGGCATCTAGACTTCAAACAACAAGCACCAATAGATTTCAGGTTTACCAACTAACTAAGTTAATCACGTACATCGACATCAATTTGATTAACATCAATTTGGAACAACATCCACAACAAAAACAACCGGATTCATTTACATTCCTCTTTTTCTTTAGACAATTAATTTTCAATTAATTCTAGCATTACGTTCTTTATCAATTTCATCAAGAGAAACATGCTAACATGAATGGAATATATATCACACTATCTATAAAATCAAGAGGCGAAACGTTATCACGGTACAAAGCAACAACATGCGATCACAAATTATTTTAATCTGGTTCAAGTATTAAATTAGGTCAATCCTATTGTGATCCAATGGACTTAATAATGCTCACTATACGATTGCACAAAAACAATTTGAGAAGCCACGAATCCCATACCTCAATGGATTTAGAGGGAATCCAAAATGGTCGATGAGCGCCCAAGAAACCGGGTTGATTCTCCATGAATCCCCTTAGATCTCCTCTCCTAACACAATCAAGACCAAAGATCATTATAAACGATATCCACACACAAAGATCTACCCATTACGGGCATATATATAAGATCCCTATAGAAGAGGAGGAGTAGATCTACATAGATCTAAGAAACCAAACAACAAAATCACATAACTTGAGAAACCGACTTCAATTTGTGACGAGAATCCTTTAGATCGCCTCCAAAATTCTTGGGAAAGGTTCTTCTACCTCCAAGTAATGTTAATCCTGGGTTATGGCTGATTATAGGCTTAAACGAGGTGATTAATGGAAAAACGAGTTAGATCCACAATTTTAGGATCTAACATTATGTACCCACATGGTTAGTCTGCACGGTTTACAAACCGTGCACTAACCATGAGTTAGCTTCTGCCTCGACAATCACTCCTCGCACGGTTAGTCCGCATGGTTAGACAAATCGTTCGCTAACCGTGTGTTAGACACTACCTCCAAGACCAGCCTTGCATGGTTTTTCAGCACAGTTTAGGCAAACCCTGCGCCTCCCATTTAAAGGCCATAACCCTTTATATTTCCTTAAAAGTACACCAAAACACACCCCCATGTCACCTTGACCTCCCAGAACACCTCTAGCACCACATTTTCACAATGGAATTGACCGGAGAGGTTCGAGACTTTATATCAGATACCTCTCAAAACATTATCGTCCTCAAGAATCCAAAACCCACCTAAGGAGAAAACGAAACAGGGTCTGAACAACCACCCAACGAGATACCTTTCAAAATAGATCAAGACACCAAAGCCACAAAGGATTCCATCTAATAAATATGAACATCCCACAACCACATAAGTTACAATGTTACACAAAAATAGTTAAACATCAAACAACTATGGGTATTGAGCATGTATTTGTGACTCGCATTCCCAATTACTCTCTTTCAAGACGCCGTGTCGCAAGAAACGAAAAAAAAAGGATGGATCACCCACGCAACACATTATCCTTGCGGTCCTGGATATCCACAGGTCTCTCCTCAAAGGTGGCATCATCAACAACATTGACCTCTCCCCAAGCGATGTCGTGAGAGTCTTCAAGAAAATAACAACGTAGCTGTGATACATGGAAAACATCATGTATCTGACTCATATGAGGGGGAAGTGCTACTCGATATGCCGCAGCTCTATCATGAGCTAACACCTCGAAAGGCCCAACAATGCGGGGAGAAAGCTTACTCCCATGACCAACCCTTTTCTACCCATGGCAGGGAGTCACCTTCAGAAACACATGATCCCCAACATTAAACTCTATGTGTCTCCTTCTCTGATCGGCATATGATTTCTGACAATATTGCACGGCTTTCATCCCTTCACGATTCTCCTGAACCATCTCTGTTTTATTCTGCACTAGTTCCGGTCCTAGAATTGATGACTCTCCGACCCTAGTCTTGCAAAACGGAGAACGACAAGGCTGACCATACAAGGCTTCAAACTGCACCATACCGATGGTGGAGTGAAAAATATTATTGTATGAGAACTCCACCAAGGGTAAGTGCCTCATCCATGAACCTCCAAAATCAAGAACACAAGAGTGTAACATGTCTTCATGACTCTGGATGGATCGATCTATCTGACCATCCGTTTGAGTGTGAAAAAAAGTTCTAAGGAATATTTGAGAATCGAAAGAATGTTGGAGACCCCTCCACAACCTATAGGTAAAACGAGGATCTCGATCAGAAATGATCAACCTTGGGACTCCATGAAGTCTCACCACCTCCTGCAGATACTGCATCGACAAAAATTCCACTAAGCTCGACTCCTTGATTTCTATGAAGTGGGATGATTTTGTTAAACGATCCACTAGCACCCAAATAGCATCATGTCCTCCCGGATCTTGAGGTAAACTTGTAAAAACGTCCACTGAGATGTCCTCCCACATCCACTGATGAATCTCTAATGGCTGGAGATGACCACCAGGAACACGGTGTTCCACCTTCACCTTCTGGAAGACTAAACATCAAGAAAGAAACTCCACAACCGCACACTTCAGTCCAGGCCACCAAAAATTACTCCTCAACGATCGGTACATATACGTCACACCATGATTCACCGCTAAAGGATAAACATATAACTCTCTAAGGACCATCTCCCGCATCCCCAAAGGAACAAAAATCCTTCCTTGATACAACACTCTATGTTGTTCATCTTCAGACCAACCATCAGGGGCCTCACCATAAACAACTAGGTCTTTCCAGACCTCCACCTCAAGATCCCCCAACTGGGACTCTTCCACCTTCTACATCATGGATGACTGCATCGTCATCTGAAAAATACAACCTCTACCTCCGACTACTCCAATATAAAGATGTAATGCTGACAGTTCTTCCATTACCCTACAAGAATCACCGGATTCACTCACAGCACCACTACATGACTTTCAGCTCAACGCATCAGCTACAACATTCCCTTTTCCAGGTGTATACGATATTTCAAAGCCGTATTCCTATAAGAACTCCATCCACCGATGTTGCCCCAAGTTCAAGTCACGGTTGGAGAAAACATACCTCAAACTCTTATGATCAGTGAAAACCACAAAGAGTTCACCAATGAGGTAATGTATCCAAAAATTCAGGGCAAACACCAGGTCTGCCAACTCAATATCATGAGTGGAACAGTTGCTTTCATGGGGACGCAACTGCCGAGACCCATAAGAAACAACTGACCTCTGCTGCATGAGGACACATCCTAACCCCAGATGTGAATCATTATAGAAAATATCAAACTGAGCTCCCTCAGTTGGAAGACAAAGGACTGGAGCACTTACTAACGTCCCTATTATATACTCGAAAGCTACCTGACACTGATAAGTCCATATAAAATCCTGATCTTTCCTGATCAAAGTTGTCAGAGGAGTTGCAACTCAGAAGAAATTGTCTACGAACCTCCTGTAGTAGCCTACGAGACCAAGGAAAATTCGCACAACTGAAACTGTCTTGGGGGATTCCCAAGACACAATAGCTTCTATCTTCGATGGTTCCACAACTACTCCTTGTTGGGACACAACATGCACCAAGAAACGTACTTCTCGAGCCCAAAAATCACACTTCGACAACTTTTCGAATAGATGATGTCGAAGAAGAACTCCAAAAACGTCACATAGATTCTCTGAATGGTCCTCTTCAGATGTGGAGTACACAAGGATGCCGTCTATGAAAACTACAACGAAATTTTGCTGGAAAAAACGAAACATAGATTTCATCAATCCCATGAATACAGTTAGAGTATTCGTCACACCAAACAACATTACAATGAACTCATAATTCCCATGACGATAATGGAAAGAAGTCATTGGGATATCATCATCCTTCACATGCATCTGATGATATCCTACCCACAATTTGAGCTTTGAAAACCAACTTTCACATTTCAGTTGATCGAATAAATCAACGATCCGTGGAAGAGGATAGCGGTTATTTATTGTCACTTTGTTTAGGCGGCGATAATCAACACACAACCACAAACTGCCATTGGCCTTCTTCACGAACAGAACTAGTGCACCCCATAGTGACACCCTTGGTTGAACAAAACTGCACTGCAACAGAACATAAAGTTGTATACGTAGCTCTCGTAACTCAGAAGGGGCCATCCTATACGGATACATAGATATAGGAGATGCTCCTGACTGTAGCTCGATCCCAAACTCGATCTCTCGTTGAAGGGGTAAGTCTACAACCTCTTCTGAAAAAACATCAGGGTACTCCTCTATGACCCTAGGAAATTCTAACTTCCAAACATCTGAAGAAATCAGCATCATCTTAGCTACCATGGTTGATAAGGATGGAACTTGCCTGTGACCCATCTGAGGATCTCGCTCACCAACAAACACCACTTTCTCTCCACCAGCATCAATGAAAATGACCTTCATCCAGTAGCAGTCCACAATAGCCTGTATTGAATACAAACAATCCATGTCGAGGATGACATCATATGGTTGTATTCGTAAACATAGGAAATATCCCCAAGAGCGGTGCTTCCCCAACACTAGCTCACAATCTATAAATACTTCAAACATGTCATCTCGACCTCTAATTGGCGTAGTCAATGCCAAGGGAACTGGAAGCTTCTCTACCTCGTGTCCCATGGCATGGACAAGGGTAGGTTATATGAAGGAGTGCATCGTACCTGAATCAAAAAAGGCATACACCAAGGTAGAAAACAAGCAACATGTACTTCGAATGATGTCTTGCTCGTCCGGATCTGACAACAATAGAGCATAAATCTAACCACGACCTCCTCCACGGCCTCTATGAACCTGATAACGACCACCACCATGGTTGCACTCTTCTATCCGAGGATGGGGAGCATCATGGCGCTGCCCTCTGCCTGCCCCATCTCCCCTCTGCTGATCGAAAGCTGGTGCAACCTGCTGCTGTTTCCTTGGCTGGAACTGCCTCAATGGAGTAACCTATCGCAGAGCGCCCGGTGCACGATTACCGATATGAATGGTCGGTCACTCCCGCTGCTGAGGACCACGACCACCACAAGAAATCCAAGTTCCTGATCCATTGGAATAGGCCTTAGAGTTGCTGCCTCTAGAGAAACGAGATGTGAAGGGCTGGGACCTACCCCCGGCTGAACGGAAACTCTTATTCCCTAAAAATAGGGAACCTCGTACCACATCCTTGCTTCATGAGGAATCATGCTGATCCCTCCTCGTGATGATATGGTCCTAGCCAATGTCCTCTCAACAACCTCTACCCCCTCCAACACCTCAAGATACGTGTTTAACATAAATGGGGTGACCTGGTGTTGGATCTCTGGACGCAGAGCCTCCTCGAAATGCCTTGCCCTGGCCTCCTCATCTGGTAACAGGTCCGAATCATATCGTAAAAGGTTCCTGAAATGGACTTCAAACTCTCGAACAATAGATCTCCCCTATTGAATGGTAAGAAGTTCTTGGCGCCTATACGCCTTCGCAATAGAGGAAAGGAACTCTACTCTGAACTTGTCTCGAAACTCCTCCCATGAGATCACTGACTCTTCTCGATCTCCAAGGAACAACAACCACCACTGTCTTGCTGCTCCACGCAGCATCGTCACAAACAAGGAAACCCAGTGCTTCTTCTGAGAATATATCGAACTGAAAAATATCTCGACCTCCCTAAACCTATCTTCCATGATAGCATCTGAAATGGAGCACTTATACTTCTGCAGACTCTGGTGCTAAAACTCTCGGAGTGTCTTCCTCCACGTGTCATCATCGTCAACCTCTACCCTGTAGCGACCTGCTGAAACAGCCTGCTAAACATATTCTACGCAAACCTGATGAGGATGTCGACCTAGATACATACCTCCAAAATAAAAAACAATTAGACCTCCTATTCCAGGAATATGGAAGACTAAACATTAATTATTTAATTTTTTTCTTCCATTCGTTTGAGGTTAACCTATCCCAAGTTCCGCAAATTCAAACACAGGCACAAAGAAAAATGATGCAAGATCCTTTCCTATGTCTCGACCCTGCAACCAGTATCACCCTGTTTAGTGGCCATTATAAACAAAAAGGTCTGTACAACAGATCATACGCGGCCATAAACACCTATGTCATTGTCGGTCTCCAGTGTTTACCTAAACAAGAATGACATTGTTTCCCTTCCAACCCATGAAACCTCACCTGTGCCTAACTCCAAACTCCATCCTATACCTAAACCTTCCTCTAATACCACTCTGTCATGACCCCCTCCCCACAAAGTGTACCCCTTCTAGGCTGGAAATGTGAAAATGGAGATAATGACCCCCAGAGCCCCAACTCCAGTAGGCCCCAGGTTGGCGACTAGCACCGAGGTTATAATAAATAATCAAATGTGAGGTATTACCCTCTAAGAGAACACATGCAGAAGAGAGAGATAAGATAGACACCAACCAAATCCAACTCAGAACTAAAGTATAAAAGAAAACCCTCGTTCATAACTAATGTCATGAAAAAGTACTACAACTAAAAGGGGAAACTGCAAGTACCAAAAAGAAAGTAAAAACAGCAGTGACCACAAGCCCGAACAGCTCTTGCAACCACAAGCTAGTAGTAACCAGCCTGACCACCATCTTTCTCAAAGTGACCTGAAAAATAGTTTATATATACGTAGGATAAGCATAATAGTATACGTAGTAGGATCCTTCCTGAAGCCTCTCGTGCTAAAGTAAGGAATGAATGCTAAATAATAGTGAACAACAGTGAAACTAACTTGTCACCTAACAGGTATACTATTTTCCCAACCTTACCATGGATACTCTCACCAAGTAACACATACAAGAGTATAGCCTATAATAAAGAATATCTAGGGTACCCCGCTACTACATCCCCACTTGTTTTCCGCTTGGCCCCAACGACATACGTTTTGTGCATCTCCCTCCAATGTCTTGCCCATATAAACTTGGGCTAATCTCCACAATCTGCACCACGTGCATCACAAAGGCTTGACTGCAGACACCTGGGCTAAGCACCACACCTTCCTCACAACCAAAAGTAACCAGGTAGTTTCCTGGATCCACCACATCTCGTATAACATGTATCATACATATGGTATTATACCTCAAGCCATTACAGCCCATACACCATGTAAGGATCAAAAAGATGTCACATCCCATACACGTTACACCTATAGTAGTCCATAAGACACTATATCCAGAATACATGTGTGTGAAATAACCACAAGCCATTACATCCCTCTATACACATATATGGGGGAACTAACTGTTGTGCTAATGGCACTAGTATCTATAAAGAGAAGAGAGAAGGGCTAAAGGGGGTAGTCAGCCATTCATCCTCCCACCGGAATGTTGGGGAAAACACCCCCCATGGCTCAGAATCCATGGGATGTCATTTTTCCTTACTGACAGGGGTGGAGTAGAGTATAGAAACACAAAAAGTAAAGAATATAATATAACTCACAACCACACATTGGGCATAAACTAGTCTTAGACACAAGTGAAACTAACGTATATCGGACTTTGGGCTGCCACTTGTAAGACTAGGTATATTATAAGCACACAACCAATTAAAGAAATTCATTAGATTACTTCATCCATTTTTTTCATCAATTCCACTTTACATTAATTAATTTTTTTACACATTAATTAACCAAAAAAAATTCCACATTAAGTTATACTAACAACACATCCAGAACCCACTGTCCCTTCAAGAGTTCTCAACCTCATCATTAAGTTTATTCAAACTCCAACCCCATGGGTTAACATCATTTATTAAAACATTAATTAAAAAATTAATCTCCCATATTCCTAGGCATTCTAGAAAATCATCCCATGCAACTAAACACAATGGTCTCAACACGGTGAGTAGATATACTACCCGTAGAGTCTTTGTCACCTATTACAAGAGCGTAGACCCATTATAGCTTGAGAGGATAAACACGGAAACCACGTGGCATACCCCACATTTTTTCACCTCCTTACGAAGAAGGGAAAGCCGGACTAGATTCCTTAAGAAGTGGGGAAAAGTAAAGAATATAAACAACCATACAAAGCACCAAGCATCCAACAACCACATCCAACCCATTCCATCATCCCTAGTGTCCTCCCTGACACCCACATGAATAAACTGTTGCATCTCGCCACTTTGAGTGTCATCTGCCGACACAACCACAAGGCCTCCCTGCCACCACATATCACAACACCCCTCTAGGGTCACATCACAACACAAACTATCACAACACCCTTCCAGGGTCAAAACACAACAAAGCAGTAGGAAAACAAATATCACATCAAATTGGGATCTTGGCCCCTTTAACAAAGCATCTAGCCTTCAAACAACAAGAACCAACAGATTTCTGGTTTACCAACCAACTAAGTTAATCACGTACATCAAAATCAATTTGATTAACATTAATTTGGTACAACATCCAAAACAAAAACAACATGATTCATTTACATGACTCTTTATCATTATCCAATTAATTATCAATTAATTCTGAATTTACATTCTTTATCAATTCCATAAAGAGAAACATGCTAACAAGAAAGTCATATATATCACACTATCTAGCAAATAAAGAGGTGAACTGTTATCACTGTACAGATAAAGAACATGCGATCACCAATTCATTTAATTCGGTTCAAGTATTTAATTAGGTAAATTCCATTGTGATCCAAAGAAATCAATCATGCTAACTCTACGATTGCACAAAAACAATGAGAGAATCCATGAATCCCCTACCTCAAAGGTTTTCGAGGGAAACACAATGGTTGATGAGCGCCCAAGAAACCGGGTCGATTATCCACGAATCCCATTAGATCTCCTCTCCTAAAACAACCAAGACCAATGCTCATCATAAACGACATCCACACACTTAGATCTACCCATAACGGGGGTAGATCTAAGATCCCAAGATAAGAGGAGGAGTAGATCTACATAGATCTAAGAAACCAAACAAAAGGATCACATAACATGAGAAACCAGCTTCGATTCGCGAAGAGAAGCCTCAGGATGGCCTCTAAAAGGATTGGTAGAGGTTCTTCTACCTACAAGGAAAGGTAATCACAAGTTATGGCCAATTAGGGGATTACACGAGGTGATTAATGGCAAAATGAGTTAGATACACAATTTTAGGATCAATCTTTATGTGCCTGCATTGTTAGTCTGCACGGTTTAACAAACCTTTCTCTAACCATGCATTAGATTCTACCTCGACAATCACTCCTCGCATGGTTAGTCCGCACGGTTAGACAAATAGTGTGCTAACCGTGTGTTAGCCACTTCCTCCAAGATAGGCCTTTCACGGTTTGGCCGCACAGTTTAGGAAAACATTGTGCCTCCTGTGCGAAGGCCATAACCCTTTAGATTTCCTTAAAATTCCACCCAAATGAACCCCCCAAGTCACCTCAACCTCTCGGAACACCTCTAGCACCACAATTTCACAATTGAATGGACTGGAGAGGTCTGGGCCATTACACATTATAGACGCATCTTTCAAACAAAGGATTAATGTGAGAAATCTATAAATATATGAATTGGAGTGAGTATTTGTGATATATTAAATTAATATATAGTGGAATTTCCTATATGGTGAAATGTGTGAAATATATACAGTTCCTAATAAAATAATATAAAAATTCATATAGATGGATTCAAACAAGAATTAAAATAGATTCTATGAGTTGATCATAGATGGAGACTACTTGATACATCATTACCCAGGGAAGGGTTTCTTGGTGTCTAATGTTCATACAAGGAAGGGTCAAGGTATTTTACATTGGATTATGATTGAATGAGACCCAATTCTCATATATTAGTAAAGGATTAGAAAAAAACTTGATGGAATATGATAAATCCTATCATTCCTAAATGAATACTCAACCATAAATCTGTGTAATCATATCATAGTCATCTATGGAGTATATTAAGCTTCAGATTTTTTAAAGGAATATTTTAATGTTCAAAATGGACAATGATATAATTATATTTTTTTTAAATGAATATATGTCACAATAAAAAATTTAAAATTGATCTAATTGATGGAAAAAAAGTTACCTGATTATCTCACCCTCAAGGAGGATGAAAGTGTTATATAAATCTGAAGTGTTATTTGTAGTTAGGGAACATAAAATGGGAATATATTTTTTATATCTTGATACCTAATATTATAGTATGTAAAGGATTAATGACATAAGGATATGGGGTTCAATGGAACAATTACACCTACTGGTATAGAAATAGGATACCAACACCAATAATTTTATGGAACGTATTTCTAAGAACACTGAATAGATTAATTTAATTTTAGTTTTTGTTATTACCCTAATGATAATAAAAAATTTGATGCTATTCAATAGTATTCAAATATCAATCTACATTCTGTGATAAAAATATATATATGAATTTTTATCTTCTAGGTGAACCTATATAAACTATAGATGATATAGATCCAATGTCGTTAGGTCCACTAGGTCAGATACATTAATAGGGGGTGAATCATGGTATGGAAGATTCAATAAACTATCCCTTTTGATATTTTTTCTTTATTAATCAAAACTATCATCTCTCTATTTCCAATAAAAATTATGAATTGAATTAAATCAAAAATTAGACACATTAATTTTTACTTGGTTTACACTCACTGGTCAATGTCTAAGGATAATATAATGGAAATGTGTCGATGTTCCAAATTCACTAAAATCACACTTATTTTTACATATTCTGGAGTGAACTCAATATGCCACCTTGATTATAACATATCACAATTTCAATCCTTACTGTTTTCTCAACTGAAGTGTGCTCGCTACATCTGTATAAGATCCACTCACAGTTTATAGACCTATAGGTCTCATCGTTTTCAGTAAATTATGAATCATACATTGTATGTAGAATCTATATTGATGCCATGTTTTCATCCACTTATGATTGCAACTTTTACACATAATAATGAGAATAACTTCTAAAACACATTCGCAAAGGAAATTGCCTTGTCAAAGCTCCATATTTCAATAACATCAAAAAAGACTTTTTAAAGATCACTATTTTTCAATGACCAAACAAAACCTTGAAATGTTTCTAAATTTCCCCAAAATTCACTATTTCAGAAAGCTCAAACAAGCCTTTACGAATTACATTGCTTTTTTTAATCTCAATGTTACCTCCAAAAAGCTACGTTATAAAGGCTCAATTGGCCATCACAAATTCTATTACTTCCATGAATCATACTGAATTTATGAAGCTTCATCATGATATGAGATAATTATGATTTTTATTGAGTCTATGTTCTCTTCCCTCAAGGGTGGTGGTCTATTTATTGGAATTTTCTACTGACTCCAAAACCTTCTGCCTAACATTAGCGTCACATTAGCTAATTTCACATAGCTTTGAATTTCTTTTGGAAATTAAATCAATATCGCGAATCATCATGAATATTTATTAGGTTAAAATTATCATTTAAATAGTAGTTCATTCCGAAAAATCATTTTCACCATCATGATGCTCCATCTCTTCTAATTTTAGGTCTTTCTTCAAAATAATTGTGCCACCACAATTATCCAATCACTATACTCATCACCTTTATCATTCGGGAACTTCATCGCTATCATAGATATCATTGTCATAATATACATTTATTCACAAAATTCACATCAATAATCTCGTATCTATGTGTAACACCTCAAGCTTCCACGGTACGTTTCCTTTCGAATAATGCAATGGCGTGCATTGTATGCAACTTCGAGATTTTAACACACCATAACCAATCAAACTAGCCGTTATGAATAGTAATACAAACTTTTTAAAATTTTATAAATTCTATCTCTCAAAATGGAGTTCATTTTTGGATTCGGAATATCGAAATTAGCCTAGGGTGAAATTTTGGTACTTTTCGGATAACTTTCATATTATGATGAATAGTGAATATTACAAAATTTTAATTAAAAACAACTTTTTTAATCAAAATAATTAATAGTGATAAATTATGAAATTTAGTGGTTTTAAAGTAAATTTAGAATATATTTTTACCATGTAATACAATTTGGGTCATTGAACATAATTTCACATTTAAACCAGACCTAAACAAGTGCCAATCTTTTGATAGTTATTATCTCTTAAAAACACGCTTTTTGTTTTAAGAATGGGAATTAATTTTACATTAATTTCTGCCACTTCTGTGTTTTGAATTTGGAAAAATGGATTCCATATTTGGAATCAGGAAGTTCAAATTGTGTAAATAGGTATCTTTTATTTTTAGACATTTTGAATAATTACTTCGGTAAATATTTTATTTACCATGGTTAAAGGGTAAATCCGGTAAACAATGGTAAAACAAAATAATATTATAATAATACTAAATTACCCTAAAACGTGTCTTAACCCTATTGGTTGATACATGGTCGAACATGGGCATCTTTGGGTCTATTTTGGGACCCCATGGATCCACTTGTAAGTGATAGGGACACTTTATTTTAATTAAGTTAAAATGAATACGAAAATGACACAAGCATATATCTTTTAGAAAAACAATCGTTACCTAGGGTTATATTTGTTCGATTTTAGACAATAAATATTCATTATAAATCTAAAAAGATTTCCTACATAATGATATTTTATTTGTAATTTTTAGACATTAAATAAGTTAATTTATTTATGACACAATGGTGATGCAGTAATTACCATAATAGTGACAAATTAGAATAATTGATATTATAAATACCCAAATAAATATAATTTGAGACTTTTATTGAATTAAACTAATTTTATAGGTTAATATGACATATTAGGATTTATTTAATTAACTTTTTTCTAATTAATCATTCTGTTATGTGTTTCAAAAAAATCAACTATTGAATAGTGTCAATATTGACATAAAAGAGTTTCTAAAACAAATATTATATTATTAATTGATATTAAATTCATAAAAATCTAAGGATTGGCCAAGAGACTTATATCATGATATTTATATCATTAATCGACCACTTGGGGGGTCTCTTGGATGTATATGGTATGTTTATTAACCATATAATATAAAAATACAAAGAGACATTGCAAAACTGAAACTAATTAACTAAGAGTTAATACGTAAAGATAAGGTTAATATAATGACCCAGCCTGTCTAAATTATATTTGTTGAGTGGTTTTCGACCCATACCCACCTTAAACTTTAAATAATAAACTTTGGAGCTATTATAAATAGAATATGAATTTATTATAAATTAATATTTCTAGCTTTTCCAAAGGTCCCCTTCAACCCTATTATAAAAGGGCACTCTTCCTTCTCATTTCTTCACACCTTAAAAACCTTTTGGTTCGGCCAACCCCAGCCCAAATACTCTCTCAACATCCCTCACTACAACCTAGAGGCCTTATTTTGACCAGAATGCCAACCTATGGAGCCCTTTTGATGAAATCAAAAGGAAGAACCCGAAGAGGAGGTATTGTTTTCACCACCCCTTTTCAAGTTCCTTTCATCTTCCACTTCTTATTTCTTTGTTATTACCATTATAAAATAATAACTCCAGTATCTTATATATAATTTGATGTTATTATAAATATGTTACATCCATATTCATTATTCTATCCACCCTTTTAATAACATATCACCATACGTGCGTACGTACGGCTTACCCTCTCCACGTCGTGGTGTAATTGTTATTCAATATATTATTATTTGGATGGGTATAATAATGATGTGTAACTCATGTAAATAATAAATATAACATGTTAATTTTTCTTTATATATGATATACCATCCATTTATATATTATTTTAATTTCAAAAGAATGATATTGTCGCTCGTGCGTATGTACGGACTACCGTCTCCACGAACGCGATGAGATTCATTCTCCATCATATCCATTCAAGTATAATTATAATTTGATGATTTAAAAATAGTATCTAAGGACTTGATATAATTATGGATATGAATAATATAAATTCCATTAATAACGAATATGGCTCACATAACAAAGAATATAAAGTAAAATGAACTTGTTAACACCCGAAATGACGATAATTCTAAGATATTATTAACAAATCAATGTTAAAAGATCATATATGATATCATATTAAAGTAAATGATTCTTGTATAATTCAATAACAATTATTTCACCATTATACAAGAGGTAAACCAACCGTCAACCAAGTAAAAAGTACAAAGTAAGGGGTTTTTAACTCAATCTTAATTTCGTGAGAATTCCATTGTTCACCACTTAATTATTGCATGTGGTGTATGTGTACTGCCCATGATTGTATTCATTGTGTAATATAATTTAATTTATGGGTATTTACATCATCATGGTATGATCCTTCTGTCATGGGTGTATGTTTCGTAAGTTACCTAATCGATAAGGGAATTTGAAATTTCAATTTCCACTCATTTGGCATTACGAATATTTCATTGATTATATTAACCCAAGATTCTGTGTTGAATAACTATTCATTGGATTATGTCATAATTTCCACTCCCCTTCCTGTGGATATACTTTTGATGCACATAATCACACCATTTATAATTTCTCAAGTCATCGATATGAATTTGATAAGAGTAATTTTAACTCATTCTCCATTTGTAGAGTTAAACGTCCAATTCGTTGGTGTTGTTTTTACAAGAATATGTGTGAATTTCCTTGATTTTTTTACACTGAATAGCCAATCATATTTAGTGTATTTATATTTGTCACACATAATAATGTCGTTGATTTATCCTTAACCTAAGGATACGACCTTTATGAGAGATTTCATCTCGATTTACATTCCATTGAGACTTCTTTGTTGTTATACCCCAAATCACTTTTATGTGGCGTATATAATGTACTTTGACATAGTATATCATGAATTGATTTATTCTCATGATATTACAATTTTTTTATTACCTAAATTATTTTTATTCAAGTGTCTCTCTTTTGTTTAGAAACTCTAACTAAAATACCATTTTTAAATGTTTTAAAGATTTATTCTTCTAAATCTTGCTCGTTAATGTCCATTTTTAAAAAAATGGTTTTAAGGATTTATTTATGTGGACATTTATGTTTTAAAATTAAAACTCCTTTTAAAAGTTACAATGTGGTATGGGACACTTTGATTCAAAAATCTATTTTTAAATGGCTTCTTGACAAATAGTGTGACTTTTAAATGATTTCAAGAAAAACGGGGATATTTCTCTCAAATAGTTTGGATGATTATTTTCATCAATGGAAACATCCTTCATTATTCTTGATTGAGGTTAATGTGATACAATACAATCTTCTATATTGTATGAAATGAGTTATGTTTGACTGTGGATGTGCTGTTTTTATACCATTCATGGTTTGTGGTTAAAGTATTGACATTTCGTATGCTAGTTTTAATACGAATGTGTATGTTATGTTTAAAACTTTTCATATGGTAATGCATTGGACTTAATAAGTTATGAGTGGAGCCCACTATAGCTCCTTGATGCATCGGTAGGTCTCATGAGAAAAACTAGTGTCTTGGAACAAGACCTTGGCAAAATCTTATTTGTAGTCTTGGAAAGAGGCCTTGGCTATGTGGTTATGATAGTCTGGCATTATGCATTCCATCATTATGAAAGTGGTTATTGATATTTCATGGGATTGTTTGAATAGTAGAATATCCATGAGAGTAAGTAAATGACATTATTTTATTTTATCTTTTCCATTTTATGATGAAGTTCAAGTTTAAAAGGCTTTTGTTTTAGTTATAAACTGCCTTAAGTGTTTATGCTTATCTATGAAAGCTTCTGCTATAATGTTATCCTTACTGAGAATCTGAGCTCACCCCTTTCAATGATTTATTTTTCCCATGATTATGAAGAAGTAATTTATGAATGACCTACAGGGATAGTATGAGGGGATATGAAGACAAGATGTTTTTTTATGATGTAATGTAAAACATTATGGATGAATCTAGTTATTCCAAGGCTACTAAACTAATCGGTCTTTCTAGACTTGATCTTTCTCATGATCATGCCAATGTTATGTAATAATGCACTGACTCTGGGTAACTGGGGTCGGGGCGTTACAGTTGGTATCAGAGGAAGTTTAGTACAAACCTTGGAAGCTAGATTAAGATAAACTCTGATTAGATCACATAGCCCTAAGAGAGAATTTGAGGGTTAATATAGAAGAACTTCCTATAATTTTGGTATTGTAGAGATTTTGTGAGCTTTCCGAGCAATACATCCCTGTCTGGATACAAGCAGGTAGGGGCGGATCTAGCACAGATGTACCTAGTGGTAAAACCCGAAAACACCGCTTTGAGCTAGACTCGAACGGGAACTGGTGCACGACAACGGGCCTTGCTGCACTCTTGGTTACGACACTCCCAGGGGATATGCTTTGGATAATTTACATTTTCATTTCAAACCGATTTAAAGTATTATATATATAAGATGAGAGTAAATAACCTTGGTTAATCCTAATGTGTTTCAAATTGAGAATATGGTGACATGTTAATCTCTAAATGTTTGTATGAATACTATTACTCACACAATGCTTTCTGGTTTTAGTCAATGGCTGGATTCCAAGGAAGTCATAGTGACTTTTAGAATGATGTACAAGGTGGGAATGGTGTTGGAAATGAGAAACAAAATGGAATGTTGATAGCCGTAAAAGATATCGTCTTTATGCCAAATCAATTTTCCAAAAATATGATCAACAATATATATATTAACCAATTACCGGACTCAACAAAGAAGAGAAAGGTGAGGAATGATAAGAGCTCCAGTAGTGGATACCATAGAGAAAGAAATCCTAAATTTCCATCAAGCAGGAAATGTGGAAGGAGACACCCCGGAAAGTCTCTCAATGGGACAACGAAATGCTTTACGTGCGGGAAGGAAGTACATAAAGTGAATAATTTCAGAAGAAAGATGAAGAGTACTATGGAATAAGATAAAAATGGTCCCAATTGTCCATTTACAGTCATTTGTCGTAAATGTAGGGGACCTGGCCATTAGCCGAGTGAATGTCCTATTCTATAGGATATTTTATTGGCCAGAGAAGAAGCTATGTGGAAATAAATGGTTGGATAAATGTTTAAAAATTATTAGTGATCCTTGTTGAAGGGTTTAATTTGGAATAATTTTCTCTTGTATTTGTAACCCTAACGTTTTCCATGTGAGAATGATATTTATGGAAGAATTATCTTTTCTCTTGTGGATATAGTTATAAATAACCGTTTGGTTGTATATGATCATTGGGTTTGAGGAAATTACAAATTATTATAATTTGGGATGAAAATGAATGGTATGTGATAAAATTTGTGGTTAAATTATGTTGTGGTTATTTTGAGGAATTTATCTCATTTTGGTAATGTTATAAATTGTAGTTTTTGAAAAAGGACAACACGTAGACTGTGTGACAACTCGTCGCATCGGACAATGCTATGGGAATCAAACCCACAACCAAAGTGCGATTGGGATTTATCACCTACCACTGGACTAAGTGAAGTCCATGGTTTGTGTGACTATTTTCTTTAGTTAAATGATTTTATTGATCAATAATATGTTGATTTTGGTTCTTATGTCTTATCAAATGAATACCCTTAGTATAGGAAAATGATTTGGTGATTAAGTGAAAAATGTTATTTTGGAAGATGTTCACTTTGTTGGGAACACTATATGTCCAAGGAAAATAGAATACTATGGGATGTCATTAGAGGAGTAATGGTGGATTTTTATCTATTTTTTTATTGTGGATCTATAGTGATTTGGGTTATTTATGGGAATGATTAACCTATAATAAAGAATATGTGATTAGGTTAATTACTTTTAAGTATGTGACTTTAAGAGTAGATGATGTCATTTGGAGATACAATTTAACGTGGAATAATACAATCTTATAAGTTTTGGGTTTCAATATTTGTTTGGATTATATTGAAGGATTTTAAGGAGAATTTATTATTGAATGGTATTTCTTTAACTTTGGGGTACTGTTGGTTTAATTTTAGAAATTAAGATTAGTATTTTTTTCTAATGGAATATACATTTGGGAGATCATCAGATCTTATGCTAACCATTTTGGTTTTGATTAATTCTAAAACAAGTTAAATATAAAGATTATCCTACATGGATCATGTATTTCTATAGAAGTTTATTCTAGCTCTTTTATTGTGACCAACTCTTCTTGAATACTTATTGTTCAAAAAAAATAAGTTAGTGGTAAAAAGTTATTAAATAATGAAACTCTACTTAAAAAGTAAGTATATATCTTTATGTTTTTAGTCAATATCATAAATGAATTCCTCGTCCTTATGTAATGTAACTCAAAACAAAAAAAATGATGTCTGTTTACCTTCCTACTAGGAGACTAATGGCCATTTGTCCCAACACAAGTTTGTGGTTTTCTTATTGTTATCTTTCTCCTGATAATGATTTCTATCCCTCTCCATCAGAACTTGACACTTAGTTTATCATCTATATCCATGTTTTCTTACATTGAATCCGAGTATGGGTTATCTTGGATGACCTTTATACCTCTCTTTCTTTCTTTTAAAGTGACAGTTTTATTGACTCTTTTTCTGATGTGGGACTTTCCATTATATTCCCAAGAACAATTTTAAAAATTGCGAGGACTTAATTTATTGAAGGAGGGGAGAATGTAACACCCCAAGCTTCCATGGTACATTTCCTTTCGAATAATTCAATGGCGTGCATTGTATGCAACTTCGAGAGTTTAACACACCATAACCAATCAAACTAGCTGTTATGAATAGTAATACATACTTTTTGAAATTTTATAAATCCTATCTCTCAAAATGGACTTCATTTTTGGATTCATAATATTGAAATTATCCTAGGGTGAAATTTTGGTACTTTTCATATAACTTTCATATTTTGATGAATATTGAAAATTACTAAATTTTAATTAAAAACAACTTTTTTACTCAAAATAATTAATAGTGATAAATTATGAATTTGAGTGGTTTTAAAGTATATTTAGAATATATTTTTACCATGTAATAAAATTTTGGTCATTGAACATAATTTCACATTTAAACCAGACCTAAACAAGTGCCAATCTTTTGATAGTTATTATCTCTTAAAAACATGTATTTTGATTTAACAACGAGAATTAATTTTAAATTAATTTCTTCCACTTATGTGTTTTGAATTTGGAAAATTGGATTCCATATTTGGAATCAGAATGTTCAAATTGTGTAAATAGGTAACTTTTATTTTTAGACATTTTGAAAAATTACTTCGGTAAATATTTTATTTACCATGGTTAAAGGGTAAATCCAGTAAAAAAGGGTTAAAAACAAATAATATTATAATAATATTAAATTACCCTAAAACGTGTCTTAACCCTATTGGTTGATACATGGTCGACCATGGGAATCTTTGGGTTGATTTTGGGACCCCATGGATCAACTTGTAAGTGATAGGGACACTTTATTTTTATTAAGTTAAAATGAATACAAAAATGACACAAGCATATATCTTTTAGAACAAAAATTGTTAAATAGGGTTATATATGTTGGATTTTAGACTATAAATATTCATTAGAAAGATAAAAAGATTTACTACATAAAGATATTTTATTTGTAAATTTTATACATTAAATAAGTTAATTTATTTATGACACAATAGTTATGCAGTAATTACCATAATAGTGAAAAATTTGAATAATTGATATTATAAATACCCAAATAAATTAAATTTGAGTCTTTTATTGCATTAAAATAATTTTATAGGTTAATATGACATATTGGGATTGCTTTAGTTAACTTTTTTCGAAGTAATCATTCTGTTATGTGTTTCAAAAAAATCAACTATTGAATAGTGTCAAAATTGACATAAAAGCGTTTTTAAAACAAATATTATATTATTAATTGATATTAAATTCTTAAAAAACTAAAGTTATTCCAAAATACTTATATCATGATAGGTATATCATTAATGGACCACTTGGGGGTCGCTTGGATGTATATGGTAAGTTTATTAACCATATAATATAAAAATACAAAGAGACATTGTAAAAGTGAAACTAATTAACTAAGAGTTAATACTTAAAGATAAGGTTAATATATTGACCGAACCCTGTCTAAATTCTATTTGTTGACTGGTTTTCTACCCATACCCACCATAACCTTTAAATAATAAACTTTTGAGCTATTAGAAACAGAATATAAATTTATTATAAATTAATATTTCTAGCTTTTCCAAAGGTTCCCCTCACCCCTCTTATAAAAGGGAACTCTTCCTTATAATTTCTTCACACCATTAAAGCCTTTTGGTTCAGCAAACACCTGCCCAAATACTCTATCGACTTCCCTCACTACAACCTAGAGGCCTTATTTTGATCAGAAAGCCAACCTAAGGCTTTTTTTTGATCAAATCAAATGGAAGAACCCGAAGAAGAAGTAATGTTTTCACCACCCCTTTTCAAGTTGCTTTCTTATTCCACTTCATCATTCTTTGTTATTACCATTCTAAAATAATAACTCCAGTATATTATATATACTGTGATGTTATTATAAATATGGTACAACCATATTCATTATTCTATCCACCCTTGGAATAACATATCACCATACGTGCGTACGTACGGCTTACCGTCTCCATGTCGTGGTGTAATTGTTATTCAATATATTATTATTTGGATGGGTATAATAATGTTGTGTAACAAATGAAAATAATAAATATAACATTTTAATGATTATTTATATATGATATACCATCCATTTATATAATATTTTAATATCAAAATAATGATATTGTCGCTCGTGCGTACGTACGGACTACCGTCTCCACGAACGCGATGAGATTCATTCTCCATCATATCCATTCAAGTATAATTATAATTTGACGATTTAAAAATAGTATCTAAGGACTTGATATCATTCTGGATATGAATAATATACATCCAATTAATAACTAATATGGCTCACATAACAAATAATGTAATGTAAAATGAACCAGTTAACACCCGAAATGACGATAATTCTAAGATATTATTAACAAATCAATGTTAAAAGATCATATATGATATCATATTAAAGTAAATGATTCTTGTATAATTAAATAACAATTATTTAACCATTATATAGGAGGTAAACCTACCGTCGACCATGGAAATAGTACAAAGTAAGGGTTTTCTTAACTCACTCTTAATTTCGTGAGAATTCCATTATTCACCACTTAATTATTGCATGTGGTGTATGTTTACTGCCCATGATTTTATTCATTGTGTAATATAATTTAATTCATGGGTATTTAAATCATCATGGTATGATCCTTCTGTCAGGGGTGTATGTTTCGTAAGTAACTTAATCGATAAGGGAATTTGAAATTTCAATTTCCACTCATTTGGCTTTACACATATTTCATTGATTATATTACCCCAAGATTATGTGTGGAATCACTGTTCATTGGATTATGTCATAATTTCCACTCCCCTTCTTGTGGATATACTTTTGATACACAAAATCACTCCATTGATAATTTCTCAAGTCATTGATATGAATTTGATAAGAGTAATTTTAACTCATTCTCTATTTGTGGAGTTAAACATCCAATTCGTTGGTGTTGTTTTTACAAGAATATGTGTGAATGTCCTTGATTGTTTTACACTGAATATCCAATCATATTTAGTGTATATATATTTGTCACACATAATTAATGTGTTGATTTATCCTTAACCTAAGGATACGACCTTTATGAGAGATTTCATCTCAATTTACATTCCATTGAGACTTCTTTGTTGTTATACACCAAATCACTTTTATGTGGTGTATGTAATGTACTTTGACATAGTATATCATGAATTCCTTTATTCTCATGATATTCATATGTTATTATTATCACAATTATTTGTATTCAAGTGTATCTCTTTTGGTTAGAATCTCTAACTAAAATACCATTTTTAAATGTTTTAAAGACTTATTCTTCTAAATCTTGCTCCTTAATGTCCATGTTTTAAAAAATGGTTTTAAGGATTTATTTATATGGACATTAAAGTATTAAAATTAAAACTCCTTTTAAAAGTTTCAATGTGGTATGGGACACTTTGATTCAAAAATCTATTTTTAAATGGCTTCTTGACAAATAGTGTGACTTTTAAATGATTTCAAGAAAAGGGGGATATTTCTCTCAAATAGTTTTGATGATTTTTTCATCTATGGCAACATCCTTCATTATTATTGATTGAGGTTAATGTGAAACAATAAAATCTTCCATATTGTATCAAATGAGTTATGTTTGACTGTGGATGTGCTATTTTTATACCATTCATGGTTTGTGGTTAAATTGTTGACATTTCGTATTCTAGTTTTAATACGAATGTGTATGTTATATTTAAACCTTTTCATATGGGAATGCATTGGACTTAATAAGTGATGGGTGGATCCCGCTATAGCTCGTTGATGCATCGGTAGGTCTCATGAGACAAACCAGTGTCTTGGCACAAGGCCTTGGCAAAATCTTATTTGTAGTCTTGGCCTGAGGCATTAGCTATGTGGTTATGATAGTCTGGCATTATGCATTCCATCATTATGAAAGTGGTTATTGATATTTCATGGGATTGTTATACTAGTAGAATATCCATGTGAGTAAGTAAATGGCATTATTTTATTTTATCTTTGCCATTTTATGATGAAGTTCAAGTTTAAAAGGCTTTTGTTTTAGTTATAAACTGCCTTAAGTGTTTATGCTTATCTATGAAAGTTTCTGCTATAATGTTATCCTTACTAGTTATCTGAGCTCACCCCTTTCAATTTTTTATTTTTCCAAGGATTATGAAGAAGTAATTTATGAATGACCTGCAGGGATAGTATGAGGGGATATGAAAAATAGATGTTTTTTATGATGTAATGTAAAACTTTATGGATGTATCTAGTTATTTCAAGGCTAATAAACTAATCGGTCTTTCGAGACTTGATCTTTCTCATGATCATGCCAATGTTATGTAATAATGCACCAAATCTGGGTAACTGGGGTCGGGGCGTTACACTATGAATCTCTTTCCTTTAACCTATTTTGATGAGATCTTGATGGTAATCTACATATCGCAATACAAGCAAAAATTCCAAACGTTGGACCAAATTTTTTTTTAAAATAATGGAAAATTGTTTCACTGTGTATCTAATCTCTTTATAATAACATTATATATTCTATTACCTTACAATGGATCGTTATTATCAATTATTTTCAGAAATAATTCTAGAACACAACATTTCAGAATGAAAACCCACATTATCTACAATGAAAACCAACAAAAAATGGTACAATGTTACCTTGTCGAATTTTGTCCCAAAAAACTCCCATATTGGGTTTCTTTTTAAACTCGTTTATGATTTTATACATCATTGATGATACTAATATCCTCTACCCCCATTAACCTCTTATGATTCAAATAGAGATACAAATATCTACACAACACCTACTCAATAACCACAAGATAAATGCTCATTGTGAGGCACATGTGAAGTATTAAAAGTTAGTCTAATAGTCATTTCATTCCTGAAATCAGGTATTGAACCAAAATAACTGATTTCATCATGAAACTCAGCTAGCGTGATAAGAAATCATTGATTGATAACTTCTATAATCAGCTGATCTAATACTCCCCGTATCAATTTATCCCTTTATCTCACGGCTCCACCTGCCATCTTCTCCACATGTCTCTAAAAAAGGAATTTTCTCCCATAATATCTCCCCCATATAAAGCCACACATTATCCCCTTCATAAAAAAACAAAAAGGACACTACTTTTTGTTCTACAATAGTGTAAGGAATTGTAATATGTACATATGTGAAAAAAACAGACCTCTGGGAGGGGGGGTTCCCCACATCCACACATTTTCAAATGTTGGTAGTCGATAGAAGTCCAAGAGTCCATCGATTCTTGTCAAATATTTCATCGGGTACTGACTATTCCATAATTTGAGCAACTTGTATTTAAATAAGCACATAATAAAACATCACAAGTCCTTGATCCCCAATCTCCATGAATAAATAAAACATGATTTCAATGTGATTTGTCATTGAGTGATGGAATGAATATTTTATATGATTTATATAAAATTAATTATCAAACTGTATTCCAATCAGAGGCTTCTCATCATCTCCCATGTCATCAAGATACTTATTCATCCACTATAATTGCGTCCAATATGGAGTGACCAAAATATACCCGGATTCAAAGGTTATCAATGATACGAAATTTAGTTTCTTTCTTTACTATGAAATACACACACCACAAATATTGAAAGCACTTCCTGATGTTGATTTATTATCAACTGAAAAACTGTCCCAATCTTCATTTTTATATCTGAATAACTATAGTTAGGATTTCTCATTATAAATCAGACCAAAATCCTCAGTTCCTTTGATATACCAAGGTATTCATTTCATTGAAAGCATGATTATTTCTTTTTGATTGCTTTGATATCTCGCTGCTTCGCATGTCGAAAATTCATTTTCAAGTGTTGTTGTTGTCAAGTACAGTAACCATCCAAAGTTTTTACTGTATTCAGTAATATTCACATCCTTACCATTATCATAATTTGATTGGATCCACAAGGTATAAACTAGTGTTTTTATCTCTTTGTAATTTTCCATTCCATGTCATATTAGAGCTCCCATGGCATATTTCTTTTGAGAAATGAATATGACATTCATTTATTGAGTCACCTGTAAACCATGAAAAATATCATCTAACCCATCATTTACATTTCAAACTCACTTTTCCTGAATTCATAAAATTTCAATAATTGTACTTCATTTAATCCACCAAATATTATGTCATCGACAAATACAATCACGAACATCAATTTATTTCATTAATCATTGAAATAAATATTGTAATAAACACAACCAAACAGAATGCCTTTATTCTTCAAATAATAATCTATTATGTTATACCATGATCTTGGTGCTTTCTTATACCCTTATACTTCATTCTATAGAAGAAAACATTTTTATAATTTTCAGGAAAGAGGAAAGACCATGTCTTCTTAATATAAACCTCTTATTCCAGAACCCTATTCATGAATGAGGAATTGATATCCGTGGGGAATAAATTGATTATTAATATTACTATAATGGCCATGATTAATCATACTTTTTCTAGACATGAAACAGGAGAAAATGTCTTATCGACATCGATAACCTCTATATAGGAGTAACCTTGGCATTTTTTTAATGCTTTTCTTTGAATCACTACACCATTATCATTCATGTTGTTGTGAAAGACCCATTTTTTCTCAATTAAATTCTTATAAATTGGAATAAAAACAGTCTCACATATCTGGTTCTTCTCAAACTTCTCTAGATCTTAATTAAGATCCTTATCCGAGTTTTCATCTTTACCATCATTAGAAAAACATTTAGGATCTTCATGAGTTTGGAATGATGACTGTTATAGTAACATCATTATTTTTATCTAAAATGGGGTTTTCATATCACAAATTTTATTAGGACAATAAATTTCAGCTCAACTCATTGGCTTATTCAAATAAATAGACTTGAATTATTCTAGTTCATCATAAATTTTTTCTTCTGAGTCAGCATTGGCCACTTATGCTCCCCCTATGTCAATGTCTTATTCATCACTTTCATTTAAAAACTGTTCTCTATTCTGTTTAATATTCTCTTCATTTTTCTCTAAAGTGGCATAATTTCTTTCAACTACTTTTCACAGCTTCATGTTGAAACATTTAAATATAATTTTATTTTGCTAGAGTTGCCAAGGATTATCCCCTTGTATGCACACAAGTCAACAATTTTATGATTTTCTTTATTGATTATAAATCACTTACTTAGAAAGATTCAAATTTATTTTAATTTTTTATTTTTTCAATACCACAACCCATATGGAGTAATTCCTTTCATTGGACAGAACAAAGACATGTTAGATATGTAGACTGATGTCAGTACTGCTTCCTTGCAACATTTCTTTAGTATGTCTTTTTCAATAAGTATTGTTCTAGAAATGTTATTTATGATCTGATTTCGAAAGTCAACCACTCCATTATATTGAGGAGTTCAAACTGAATATTCTATATTCATTATATCATGTTTCTCTAGATAGTATTCCAATTTAATGATTGTAAATTTGGTACAATTATTATTATAAATCATAATATTTATTTCATGCATCCTTTGAGATTCCATCATATATTGTTTTATATATCTAAATACATTATAATAATTTGAAATGAAAAAACCCATTGTAATTTTTATATGATCATAAATGAAAATAATTTAATTTCTATATCCGGAAATGAATCTTTTTTAGAGAGGCCCACATACATCTGTATAAACCAATCTGCGCACTCCAATTGACTTCTGTTTCATTTCCTTGTACTTATTTCTGATGATTTTCACTTATTGACATGTATCACACACATGAGTGTGATCACATGACAGTTTATGAGGGTATCTAGATGCATCACACCTTAACATATCATCTTTGGATGGTTTTTATAGATGACAAAGTCATTTATCCCATTAAATATTTTCTTCCTCTCTATATTAAAAGAATATATATTTTTACCGATTATATGGCATATATTTCCCTTTTTTCCATTTCCCTAAAGAAAAAATTCACCATTTCATTCATTGATGATAAACATCTTCTTGTAAATCTGATAGAACAAATTGAGTCACATAGATAACTAAAACTATGAATGTTCTTACTGGGACCTTTTAAAAACAAGAAACGAACACATCTCACTTTTCCCCCAACCTGGCCTTCCCTAAACAAATTATCTTCAAATCTTCATCATTTAAAAATTTCAAAAATACATCATTATCATTCTTTATGCCCATAATAAGATACTAATTACCTATTATATTGGATGTGCAATTTCTATCAATGATCTATATACTAGAATGATTTGGTACATTAAGGGAAATTCCCACAACCACCACCTTCTCATTTCACGTATTCTTGATCCATGTTTTTTAAATCATACTCGGTATTGATTGAAATACTTTATTATATAAAGAATGTAATAGGCCAGCTTCATCCCATAATGATGAATATCTATTTTTCATTTTCATCTCACATGTTGATTCATTGATAAGATTCATGCAACTACATTGATTCTAATTTGGCACATTCCACTGAATTCATGATGCACAATATCGAGCCATGTTCCAAAATCCACCTCACCTAAAATATTGTCCCATAAAAGATATTCTAGAGTATTGGCCTCTTTTTGGAAGCAACTATTTTTCTTGGGCCCTTCAAGTTCACTTTTCTCTGGAATACACATTTTTTTTTAATTTCCCATCATTCCAAAAAAATAACACCTGATGTTCGGTTAATTTATCCATGTTACTTGTGCACTTCTAGTTCTCCCATGGTTTCATTGAATCTATTGATGGTACTTCAAACCCAAATCCAATTGGAGAGGGTCCTTGAAGTCTTAATAGAACCAATAATTCTTTTTGTTTTTGATCAAACCCCATACCATCCATATCACATAGATTTGAATTTTACTTTCATTATACTATACCTCTAAGCCCCAATTCTAAAATATCAATTTTTTGAATGATCTTCTTTCTCGATGTCATAATGGGGATAAATAGTTTTTAATGATCTATAAATTTTCATCACAGGCGATTGAATTCATAATTATGTTCCTCAATGTGTTTGATTTGATCATTCATTGTATTATTCGAACCATCAATCTCCCTTCTCTATTCTTTAACCTTGAGTATATGTTCACTAACAATTTCCGATTCCAATACCAATGAAGACTATAAATTCTCAATTAATTCCATTAACTCAGAATTTTCATTATCATGCTTTTATATGTAGAGTTTGGTGTCATGAATAACATAGATGGATTTCTTTATTTTATCTCTCCAAGAATATATCTCCAAAAAAGTTACTTCTATAACAAGCTCTATATAAACCCTACCTTTAAATTATTCTATATCAATGATAGTTTCTTCTTTTTCATAATTACTATCACCAACTACCACCATTTTGTTTTCTCAACCATCATTGTAGTTCTCTATCCCTTTATCCTTTTCAACCTCTGATTCCTTTAAAAAATCACATTCTTGTGAAAGAAGATAATTTTTCGTGAAGAAATTTCTCATACTTGTTTTCTATCTCTATTCATAGGCTAAAGAATTATTCATAGGGTTTACAACTTTATCACCAACATCTTCATGAAACTTAATATGGACCTTTACTAAAAGATGACCAAACTCTACACATTTAATAAAATAATGTTTATGTTTCCCCTTGAACATTCATTATCCTCTTTTTAAATTTGAATAAAGGAATTTTACCACCTCATATGTCTCTTCTTATTCCGGATAATCATAAATATTTACCTTTTTTATGTCCATGAATGCCACCTATTTAGATTTTCCCTTTTCCAAATCATCATTATCATCATTTATCATTTCATATGATAAAATTTTAATATGCATGATATCTGTTGTGATAACATTCCCATCAACATCTTCCAATACTAAATCATTCATATTGGACTGAGGTGGGAGTTTTCTCATGATACGATTCACTATCATTATATCCTCAAAAACTTCTATAGGACCCATGATGTTCTCTATTTCAAAATTTATCCTATCAAAGAATTCATCGAAAAAATCATTTGGGATCACTCTCATAACTTTATACTTGTTACACAAAACCTATAGCTTTTCCACTCTAACATTTGAATAACCTACATTTATATTGAATATTTTTTCCCACATGGGAAGTGATGTTTTACATAACAACACCATTTTATATATTTCATTGGATATGACATCATCTGATATACTAATTATTTTGGCGTTAGCATTCAATTCCCTTCATTCATCTTCTGATAAAAAATCACTATTGATATAGGTAGAAATAAAATTCATAATTTTTGTGAAGATATCAATTCCTAATTCAGAAAATTGTGTTGTATCAATTATTCCATAAAAAAATTATTCCCATCGAAGATCAGAATCCCTTTTTCATTGATTGATCCATTGAGAGAGAAAATATTATATTACTCTACCTCAGATACCAATTTCCAAGTCCTCTGGGTCAAATACCAATGGGTGAATCATGGTATAACATATTCAAACATATTCCCAATTTCATTATGTTTCGTTGTTAAAAAAATCTTCTCTCTCTCTATTTCCCATGTCAAAGTATTACATTATTTAAATCATAAACGAGACACATCAATTTTAAAATAGTTCACCATAACTTGGATACAACTCTAGAGTAATCAATGATAATGTGTTGATGTACCAAATTGACTAAAAGAGGTCTTATACTTAAATTTTTTGGTGTGTAATCACTATCGCACTTGGTTTACAACTAATAACATTATCAAATATCACCTCTCTCTCAACAGAAGAGTGATCACTGTATCTTTAGAAGATTCTCTCATAGTTTATAGAACTGTAGGTTTCATCATTATCACTAATTAAAGAATCCTCTACTTTATGTAAATTCTATATTCATATCCCACATTCATCCATTGATTAATACCACTTTACACTGAACATTGGAAAATAAATTTTAAAACCCTTTCTTAAAGAACACAACCTTCATGATGCTCCCAATTTCACAATGCTCAAAAAATCCTTCGTAAGGATCCTTCCTTTTCATAAATATTACTAATATACAAAGATCAAACTATATATACTGATTTACACTACTTTCACAAACCTCAACATAGCCTCCACAAAGCTCCTTATTTTTTTAATATCTCAATTAGCCTTTCTGAATTCCCTTACATTCACGGTTCTTGTTGCCTTTATAAACCTCTTTCTTGATTAAATAGACTTATTATTTTTATTATTTCCATTTTATTTTCTATTGATGGTGTATTCCTATTTATTGGAATTTCCCAAAAATCACATATCCTTCTACTCCATGTTTTCACCACGTAAGCTTTTTTTTAGAGCTCGAATGTTTGTGCTGAAATTCTATCTTTTCATAAAGCTCCACGATTATTATTTATATTTCAATTCATGTTGTAACAGTGGAGTGTTCCATAAAATCCTTTGAACGGCTATGATGATTCTTATATTATAATCGTAGAGCTTCCTTCTGACCATTTATGTTACCGTAATGCACCACTCACAATGCTCTTCACCCATGTCATTCATGAATCCCTTTATTATCACAGAGATCTCTATTATAATATTCATGTATTTGTGTAATACACATAAAGAATATAATCTCTATGAAACCCTAGAATTATACATAATTTGATGAGATCTTCAAGAAAATCCACTTTGTGCAGTGCTATCCAAAATTCCTAATTTTGGACCTAAATTTTTTCACAAACACTAGAAAATGATATCACCATGTATCTATTATTTCTAACCACTTCCAGATATTTCATTTATTCATCGTTGTTCTATGTCAATAGGTATTGTCAACAATATCTCTATAAATCGACATTTCACAATGAAAGCCAACATTGTCAGCAAACACAACCAACCCAAAAATTGTACAAAGATTCCTTGAGGGAATTTTTTAACATGAAATGATAACCTAAAAAATAAGTTGAAATATTAAAGAAGAAATAAATATAGAGACGTTCTTCAACATTTCCTATCATCCTAATTTATATAACCTATCTAAAAGTATCATTCAATATCATATTTATATGATAAACTATTATCTAATTGATTACAAAGGATGATGGTACTAATACCTTCGATTTGTTGGTTTCTCATATATTAAATGCTTCAATTATAGAATTAAAATGGTATAATATGATTCCTTTTTTGAATATTTGTAGAACTAAGATATATTGAGATGATGTTACTATGTGTTGACATCTGGGACAAGATAATTCTCAGGATACTTTAGAGAAAATTCAATCTTTTTATGGACATAATAAAACTATAGAAACTAAATTTAATATAATTTTTTGAAATTAATAGATGAAATATAGAGTCTCATGATGTATAAAATAACTAAAATTTAATAAAACCCTGGTAGAGTGTTATTATATTCGTGAATTATAACATGTTGATCCCTATATAAATATTTATATTTATAATTCTTATTCATGTAATGGATAGAGAATATTTTCACTAACATCACCCTAAAATTTCACAAGATCATACTATGTTCAACATTTCACATTTGATAAAGTATATATATTACATTGTATATGTAATTAATAGAGATTTAGTACAACTGGAACAGCACCTCTATTATAGTTACCAGCAAATAAAAATATTGAAAATTTTAGATAATTTACCACAACACATGAATGAATTCATAGATTATATTGAAGGGAGGAATCGTTTGTGTTGGGAAGCTATGTTGAATATATAATTATTTTTAAGGACATTGTATCACTATTTGTGTTTATATGTGTAAGGAAGATACAATGGTTAAATTTTTGTAAGGGGGTTGAATGTGAAACCACAATATTTTACATTGTTTTATTCAATAATAAAATAATATTTTAAATAGAGTGGTTCACTAAATAAATGTAAATAAAACTGAAATAAATTTATTGAGATAATTTAATAAAATAATAGAAATAAATTAATGCATTATGATAATATTATACAAAACGTCATTACAAAAATTTGAGGACTAATATAACCATAAATAAATAAAAACACCTCTAACATTTCAATAATTGTTCTTATGGAATTCCTTATCAATCATAACCTAAATTAAAAAATTTCAAATTTTAAAATGAATAAGAAATTAAATAAGCATATTGACAGATAAATAAATTTATAAGATGAATGATTCTAAAATTATTTCTACGAGTATATATAAGAATGAAATCTATCCATTGTATATTTGATAATTATAAACACGGTAATTAAAAATATGGTGGTTGGATATATATATGTTCTATGTGATTGTATAAAATAATTTAATGGATGTGTTGTAATTTTTAATAACAAGTTAAAAAGAATATTTTTCAAAAATACTGAATAATTCATGATGCAAATAAAAATATAATAGTATTTTTAAATCTTGTATTATAAAAAATATATTTTTTATTTTACATATTATAATTATAATTAATATTATTAGGGAATGATATGATTTACTAATGAAATAAAAAAATATATAAAAAAATATTTACTTACAAAAAATAACATTTATGTGATAAATAATCAATTTTATTGGGATTTGATTAAAATAATATAATTTTAAGAGGGTTCATTTTTCAAAAATGTTTTTAAAGAGTTTTAAATTTTTTCCTTATTATATTTTATTGATATTATATTGAAAAATATGATATATTTTTTCATTAAATATTATAATTTTATAAAAGGTATACAATTCTATATTAACATTTTACAATTTTAATAACACATTATGTTTTTAAAGGTCACTTTTTTAAAAAACATTTTTTCTAATATATTATGTGAAAATATAAAATTTCAATTTCAATTATTTATAATTGGATTGAATTTAAATGGATTCAATATATTAAATTAATAAATAAAAATTAAGAATGGGGTTATAAATTATATTTTTTATGGAAATTATAAATGACCAAGGAATATAATTAATGTAGGTAATTGTGGTGGAAGGGGTAAAATGTTTTAAATTAATGATTCTAATTTTTTTGAAATAAATTTGACATATAATAATCAAATATTCCATTTTATAGTTCTCAATTTCAAAAATATATTTTATACAAATATTTCCTCACTTTACATTCCTATGTTGCATGTGATTCCATCCTTACTATTCACCTAACACAAATTTCAAATAAAAAATACATTATTTTCTGCAGTTAATGGAGGTCTTATGTACACCATTAATCCCACTATATTACTTTGAAACTCACTGGATCCACAATTCGTTTTCTATCTATTTAATCCTTCTAAGAATCCAGTCTTCTTCTAGTTCTAGGAATGAATCTTAAATCCAACAATATGATGGATCCTATTTTGAGAAAGGGAAAATTCAACAACATAATTACCTTTTACATTTCTGTTATTTTAAATTACATTATCATGATCATGCATTATAAATACCATCATACGTTTTTACAATTTTATTCTAAGATCATAATTCAAATTATAATTTTATTCTATAATTATATAATTAGGACCAACTTTCCCATCCTTATATAACGTGGTCATGTTTTGGTTAGTTCACCTACTAATTAGAAAGATATTGTACCTGAATCATCATGTTAATATTATTGGGGTATCACAATTTTAATATTTATAAAGTATGAATATATTGATTAATTTATGTTATAAATATTTTTCTATACATTAATACAAAACTTATTTACTGATATGATTAATTATATTTTTATCTAAAAATTACCCAAAACATTCCCTTCATGGATTCCATTATTTTCAACCATACCACTAATTTACATCAATTGGTGTTGGGACTAAAAAAATAATTTAAAAACAAGGATTAAAATATGACAAATAATCAATAATTGATGATCTTTATATCAATTAATAGAGATGTAAATTACAATTACACAACATATATGAAATAATTAATACGTATAAAATTAGATGATGAATATAATCAATAAATCACTGACAAGTTGTTAATAAATTATTATAATAAACTAAAATAAAAGGTTCTGGATATTAATGTTATTATTAAATAAGTGATTTATATTTTTTTGATTATTATATTTAAGGTTAAATACATTAATGAAATTCATGTGGGATGTTAATGTTTTAATTAAAAAAATATTTTGCGACCATGATTACTAATATTTGAGAATACATGTAGGGAATTTATATGTTCATTCTCTATAAAACACAATTAATTTAGACTATAATTTTTTATCATGGGTTTTACATCTATTATTACAATTCTACCTCTGCTTCGGTTGAAAATTCCTCCCAAATTCTATTTTTAAGTATAATCAACCTCATCTTAACTTTTTTTAGGATTCATTATTATACATGTCTATATTATATATATTGTTTTATAAATTTTATTATCTCTATCTTTTTTGGTTTTTATATAATTAATCACATTATTCTAAAATTAATATTTTTTCAAAACATAAAGTTGTTTTTTTTTATTTGTATAAATTGTTTTTAATGTTATAAAAAATATATTTTCACTGATGTATAAATCCTACAATTATTCATTGGATTCACTAGGGATATGTTAAAAATGTATAATTTTTTTATATGGATGGTTTATGATAATTTCTTATGTAAGATTTTGTGGATCATGTTTATTTTCCTTAGGATAATAAATATATGATGGATGTATAAATGATTTTATAATCATGAGGAAGACATATCAATGGTATATGATTATGGTATAGATTATTCCATTATATTACTCCAATGCATTATGGAATTAAATATATCATAATTATATAGTGAATATGGTGTGATCCAAAACCTCAATGGGAAATTTTCTATAATGTGATGGGTGATCTTGAAAATATGTATCCCTACAATCCATTGTTTACAATAATATATCACATGATATAACATGTGAGTAATTGTAGAGGATTCCTAAATACATTTGTAGACTCTGTGTAACGCCCCGAACCTAGTTAACCAGAGTCGGTGCATTATTACATAACATTGGAATAATAAAAAATTATCATGTCTCAAAAGACCGATTAGTTTAGTAGACTTTGAAGAAATATGTACATTCATAATGTTTACATTATATCATAAAATAAAAACTACAACAACATAGTCTCCATTGTACACACTAATATCCCCTCACACTATCCCTGCATGTCATTCATAAAATACTTATTCACATCCCGGGAAAAATAAATCATAGAAAGGGGTGAGCTCAAATGCCCAGTAAGGGTAACATTATAGCAGAAACATTCATAAATAAGCATAAACAATTAAGGAAATGTATAACTAAAAAAATACTTTTAAACATGAACTTTAGAGTAATATGGTAGAAATAAAATGAAATAATTCCATTTACTTATTCACATGTATATTCTACTAATCGAATAATCACATGAAATATCAATAACCACTTTCAAAATGATGGAATGAATAATGCAAGACTATCAAAACCACGTAGACAAGGCCTCATTCCAAGACTAAAAATAAGATTTTGTCAGGGCCTCCTTCCAAGAAAATAGTTTGTCTCATGAGACATACAGATGCATCAAGGAGGTATAGCGGGCTCCACCCGTTACTTACTAAGTCCAGTGCATTTTTCATATGAATAGGTTTAAACATAACATAAACATTCTTATTAAAACTAGCATACGAAATGTCAATACTTTCTCAATAAATCATGAATCGTATAAAAATAACACATCTACTGTCAAACATATCACAAAACCTTCAATACAGTATGGACGTTTTCTATAATAATAAATCAACTATAAATAAGCTTAAATCTATCAAAGGATGTTGACATAGATGAAATTAAAACTATTTGAGAGAAATATCTCTTTTTGAAATCATTGAAAAGTGACACATTTAAAAGGCTGTAATTTAAAAGAGATTTTTGAATCAAAGTGTCCCATACCACTTTCAAACTTTTGAAAAGAATTATCATTTCAAAACATTTATTTCCATATAAATAAATCCTTAAAATCATTTAGAAAACATGGAAATTAATTAAAAATATTTAGAAAGATAAAACATTAAAGAATTTTAAAGTAACATAATTGTAAATGAAAATATTTACTATGAAAAAATTCTTATAAGCTTTTCATGGAAGCTTCGACGAATTTATAATGGAAGAAAAATATCTGCACCCACCATATAAGTTAAAAAGACATTCTTACCTTAATTTTGTTGAAAAGGTTAAAAGGACCTTGTTTAGAAAATGATAGAAAGATTCCTTTGAAACCATTTTATAAAAAGTCAAAAAAGGGTATAAATGAATTTAATCCATAGTCTAGTAAATAGTAAAAATGTTTTGGTATACATTTTTAAGAAACATGGATTTGGATGATAAATAGGTTTCAGTAGATAATTTGGTATAAACAACCTCGGATAATGAAGAGATTGTTAAATAAACCCCTACCTAGTACTTTTCCTTCATTTAGGGTTTGTTAACCTCCTATATAATGGTGAAATAATTGTTATTAAATTATAAATGAATCATATAAATTAATATGATATCATATATGATCTTTTAACATTAATTTGTCAATAATATCTTAGTATTATCATCATTTCTGGTGTTAACTTACTCGTTTTCTTTTATATATTTTTAAACATAAGTCGTGTTTGTTATGGATAGGTTGTATCTTATTCATATCCAGAATGATATCAAGTCCTTAAACATTATTTTTAATCATCAAATGAGAATTATAATTTCATGGATATGATGGAGAATGAATCTTATCTCGTTTTTGGAAACGGTAGTCCATACGTATGCACGAGAGACAATATCATTAATTTGATATTATAATAATATATAATCTGATGGTATATCATATATACAGATTAATTATCATGTTATATATATTATTTAAATCAATTAAATCTCATTATCATACCCAACCAAATAATAATTTTTTTAAATAATAATTACACTACGACGTGGAGACGGTAAGCCGTATGTATGAACGTATGGTGACATGTAATTCAAAGGATGTATATAATTATTAATATGTTTGTATCATATTTATAATAACATCATGGTATAACGAAGACACTAGATTTATTATTTTAGAAAGGAAATAACAATGAAAGAAGAAGTTGAAGAAGAAAGGAACTTGAAAAACGGTGGTGAAAACATTATCTCATCTCCGGGTTCTTCCTTTTGATTTGATCAAAACGACTCATTAAGTTGGATTTATGATCAAACTATGGCCTCTAGGATTAATTGAGAGATGTTGAGAGAGTATATTGGCAGGGGTTGGGCGAACCAAAAGGCATTGAATGTGTGAAAATTGGTTAGAAGTTGCGTCCTTTTATAAGTGGGATGAGGGGCTCTTTAGAAAAAACATAAAGTATTAATTTATAATAAATTAATATTAGGGTTATAATGGCTCAAATGTGGATTGTTCAAGGTATAAAGTGGGTTTGAGTCGAAATCCATTCAACCAATAGATTTTAGATAGGTTTGGGTCATTAGATAAAACTTCTCTTTTTGTTTTCACTCTTAATTAATTAGATTGACATTTACCATGTCACTTTGTATTTTTATATTATATAGTTAATAAAAATACTATATACATCCAAGAGACCACCAAGTGGTCCATTAATCTTAAAATTATCATGCTATAAGTATTTTTTATGATCCTTAGATTTTTAGGAATAGAATATGAATTAAATATATAATATTTCTTTTAAAAACTCATTTATGTCAATTTTGATACTATTCAATAATTTATTTTTTTAGAGTCATAAATACTTTATTAATTAGAGAAAAAATCATTTTAAAAATCCTAACATGTCATAGTAACTAATAAATTTTTTTTATTCCATCAAAACTTTCAAATTATATTTATTTTAAAATTTATAAAACCAATTGTTTGATTCTTTCATTAATAAAGAAAAATACTGCATCATTATTGTGTCATAAATAAATTTAATTATTTAAAGTCTAAAAATTATAAATAAAATACCATTATGTAGGAAATATTTTTATCTTGATAATGAATATATATAGTCTAAAATATAACATATATAACCCTATGTGAAAATTGTTTTTCTAAAAGATATATCCTTTTATCATTTTTGTATTTACTTTAACTTAATTAATATAATGTGTCCTTATCACCTAAAAGTGGCTCCATGGGGTCCCAAAATCGACCCAAAGATTCCAATTGTCGGAAATGTATCTAGAAATAGGGTTAGGACACGTTTAGTGTAAATTAATATTAGTATAATATTATTTTGTACCCTTATTTACCGAATTTACCCATTAACCATGGTAAATAAAATATTTACAGAAATAATAATTCAAAATATCTAGAAATAAAAGTTACCTATTTACAAAATTTGTAACTCCTGATACCAAATATGGAATCTATATTTTAAATTTAAAACACAGAAGTGGCAGAAATTAATTTCAAATTAACTCCCAGTGTCAAAACAAAAAGCGTGTACTTAAGAAATAATAACTATCAAAAGATTGACACTTGTTTATGTCCGGTTTAATTGTGAAATTTAGTCCAATGACCAGAATTTTATTAAATGTTAAAAATATATTCTAAATATACCTTAAAACCAATAAAATTCATAATTTATCAAAAATAATTATTTTGATTAAAAAAGTTGGTTTTAATTAAAATTTAGTAATTTTCACTATTCATCAAAATATAAAAGTTATCCTAAAAGTACCAAACCATTACCCTAGGATAATTTCGATAATAAAAATCCAAAAATGAAGTCCATTTTGAGAGATAAATTTTATAAAATTTCAAAAAGTGGGTATTACTATTCATAACAGCTACTTTGATTGGTCGCGGTGTGTTAGAATCTTGATGTTGCGTACAATGCAATCTATTGAATTATTCAAAGGGAAACGTACCATGGAATCTTGGGGTGTTACATTCTCCTCTCCTTAAATAATTTCCTTCCTCACAATTTGAAATTTTTCTTCGAAAATAAAAGGTTGAAAATAGAAAATACCCTTGTGGAAAACCCATATCGAAAATAGGGTTAACAAAAATAAAAATTTAAAAGAAATAAAGAGAAGTAAAAAGGTCACCCGAGATAGCCCATACTAGGATTCTATGAAAATATAGATATAGAGGAGAAACAAACCATTGAGGTCTGATGGAGAGTGGTAGAAAACAGGATTATAAGAACGTTAACTACAAGAAAATCAAAAACATGTGATTGGTTAAACGGTCTTTGATTCCCCAGTAGGAAAAGATAACCAACAATGTTTTTGATTTATGTTATCTTTCATAAAGTTGAGGAATTAATTTATGAGATTACCTAAAAATGTAAGGAAATATACTTACTTGTCATGTGGACTTTCATTATTTAATAAATATTTACCACAAACCCATCTTTCACTCCAAAAGGTAATAAAACTAAAAAATATTCTATTTATCCTAACCGTATATGACAAAAAAATAAATTTATAAATAATCTATTAGAACATTAATAAAAAACGAAATACTACATTATACACACTAGGTACTTCACATAGTCTAGTGGTAGGCGATAAATCCCAATTGTACTATGTTTGTGGGTTCGATTCCCGCATCTTTGTCTGACGCGACGCATTGTCACACGGTCTGTGTTGTCCTTTTTATAAATATCCAAAAATAACATAAAAAATAGTATCCAATGTAAAATATAATCCATTACAACCTTTATACTGATCCAAAATACTTCTATAAAGCCTCAATACAAAATTTATATGAAAGCTAAACATAATGTTGATTTGTTTAACCCCATAATAGCATGTGAATACCTTCATCACGTATTCTATTAAAACACTAAAACATCCTGAATTACCATAAAACCTTATTGAATACATTCATGAGCCCTCGTTCCTTATAGAATACTGGATATACTTCATCTATCCAAAAATTATGTAAACTCCAACAATTAAGGAATATAAAAATATTTAATTAGATTCAAGGAAGTCAAGAATACGCAATATAATTTACCCAAATCAACCACATCATATTCCAAAAACAATACCTCAGTATTGAGACCACATTAAGGTTTATCTTTCCTTCAACCATGTAATTTCCAAAAAATTTAACTCGCTGTAGAGTCACTTTTCATAGTACTATAAAATCTCAAATCCTCAATGAAATAGGACTGTAGTTCAATCCTTATTTATTTCCAGTACATCATTGATACAACACATCAATAAAATAGTTCTAAAATATCAACATAAGAACACTAGTCATTTATCTTCATCTGTGGTAGTATTAGAACTTGATTATTATCCAATGGCATCATTTGAGGCATAGTTTGATGACTGGGACATTGGTTCGCGTAGTGTCCAAACTCCTTGAAAATGTAGCATTGTACATTTGAAACCATTTTCTTACCCTTGCAGTCAGGTACATGGTGTCCATTTTCTCCACACATATAACATACTCCCATTCCTTTAAAGCATTTTCCAAGGTGATTCTTTCCATAGTTATCACACACTGGAAAATCCTTCTTTACCTTCTTCCCCTTATCTGTCCTTCTCTATCCCATAATTTCCTTCTCTGGCTTCCCTTCAAAGCCATAGGAATCCGAGAATTCATTTCTTATGTTATCAACACATGATATTATATCTTCATATGATGATAATACATGGGAGACTATTTCCATTCTAAATTATTGATTAAGACCATTAAATATATGATCTTTCTTACTCTTTGGATCATGTGTGTTTCTACAATTCTCATTCATTCTACTGGGAACCATTTCTAAACAATGGCATGCACTAGATTAGTATATTAATAGTAATACCTAATCCCAAACTTGTAAAAAACTTGATATAAATTGAGATGTTTATGGATATAATCCATAATCATAAAAAAAAATTCTTTGATGATGTATATACTCAAAAACCCTTCATAATGGTTTTTAAAGAAAATGAGAATTATCCTAAGCATATCCCCCAGGAGTGTTGTAACGAAGAGTACTGCAAGGCCCATTGTCGTGCACCAATTCCCATTCGAGTCTAGCTCAAAGCGGTGTTTTCAGGCTTTAACCCTAGTTACATTTGTTCCAGATCCACCTCTACCTACTCGTATCCAGATTGGGATGTATTATTCGGAAAACTCAAAAAATATCTACAATACCTATATTCTGGGATGTTCTTTTATACTAATCCTCAATGTCTCTCTTATGGATATGTGCTCTAATCAAAGTTTATCTAAATCTATTTTCCAAGGTTTGTACTAAATTTCCTCTGATACCAAATATAACGCCCCGACCCCAGTTACCCAGAGTCGGTGCCTTATTACATAACATTGGCATGATCACAAATGATCATGTCTCGAAAGACTGATTAGTTTATTAGCATTTGAAGCACTAGATACACTCATAAAGTTTACATTACATCACAAAATGAAAACTACAACATCATAGTCTCCATAGTCCACACTCATATCCCCTCATATTATCCCTATAGTTCATTCATAAATTTATTCTTCACATCCTGGGAAAAATAAAACATAGACATGGGTGAGCTCAGATGCCCAGTAAGGATAACAATATAGAAGAATCATTGATAATTAAGCATAAACATTTAAGGTAATGAATAACTAAAACAAAATCCTTTTAAACGTGAACATAAGCATAATATGGCAGAAAGAAAATGAAATATTCCCATTTACTTATTCACATGGATATTCTACTAATCGAATAATCACATGCATTATCAATAACCACTTTCATAATGATGGAATGCATAATGCCAAACTATCATAACCATGTTTCCAAGGCCTCGTTCCAGGACTACAAATAAGATTTTTTAAAGGCCTCGTGAAAAGACACAAGTTTGTCTCATGAGATCTACCGATGCAACGAGAAGCTATAGTAGGCTCTACCCGTAACTTAATAAGTCCAATGCATTCCTTATATGAATAGGTTTAAACATAACATAAACATTCGTATTAAAACTAGCATAAGAAATGTCAATACATTCTCCATAAACCATGAATGGTAAAAAAATAACACATCCACAATCAAACATATCACAAAACCTTAAATATAATATGGAAGATTTGTATCATAATAAATCAACAAAAAATAAGAATAAAATCCATCAAAGGATGTTTACATAGAAGAAATCAAAACTATTTAAGAGAAATATCTATTTTTGAAATCATTGAAAAGTCACACATTTATAAAGGAAGTAATTTAAAAGAGATTTTTGAATCAAAGTGTCCCATACCACATTGAAACTTTTGAAAATAATTGTCATTTCAAAACATTCATATCAATATAAATAAATCCTTAAATCATTTTGAAAACATGGACATTAATTAAAAATATTTAGAAAGAGAAATGGTTAAAACATTTATAAGTGACATAATTGTAAAAGAAAATCTTTACTATGAAAATATTCTTATAATCTTGTAAGTGAAGCTTTGACAATTTTATAATGGGGACAAAATAGCCACACCCACCGTATAGGTTAACAAATACATTCTTACCTTAATTTTTTCGAAAAAGGTTAAAAAGGACCAGGTTTGGAAAATGACAGAACGATTCCTTTCAAACCATTTTATAAAAAGTCAAACATTATTATAAATGTCATTAACCAATAGTCTAGTAAACACAAAAAATATCTTGGAATACATTTCTAAGAAACATGGATGTGGATGATAAAGAGGCCCTAGTAGATAATTACATATAAACAACATCGGATAATGAAGAGATTTTGAAATAAACTCTTACCTTGTACTTTTCCTTGGTTGAGGGTAGGTTAAACTCCTGTATAATGGTGAAATAATTGTTATTAAATTAAACAAGAAGAATATACATTAATGTTCTATTATATATGGTCTTTTAACATTAATTTGTTAATAATATCTTGGTATTATCATCGTTTCGAGTGTTAACTTACTCATTTTCTTTTATATATTTTCTTACATAAGTCATGTTTATTATGGATATATTGTATCTTATTAATATACATATTGACATCAAGACCATAATCATTATTTTTAATCAAAAAATTAGAATTATAATTTCATGTATATGATTGGGAATGAATCTCATCGCGTTCGTGGAGACGGTAGTCCGTACGTACGCACGAGCGACAATATCATTCCTTTGATATTAAAATAATATATAATTGGATGGTATATCATATATACATAATCATTATCATGTTATATTTATTATTTACATAAATTTCATATCATTATCATACCCATCCAAATAATAATGTTTTTGAATAACAATTACACTACGACGTGGAGACGGTAAGACGTACGTACGCACGTAAGGTGGCATGCAATTCAAAGGATGGATAGAATACTGAATATGGTTTTACCATATTTATATTATCATCACATTATATATAAGATACTGGAGTTATTATTTTATAATGTAAATAACAAATAACGAATATGTTGAAGAAGAAAAGAACATGAAAAGGGTGGTGAAAACATTATCTCTTCTTCAGGTTCTTTCTTTTGATTTGATCAAAAGGGATCCTTAGGTTGGATATATGATAAAATGAGGCCTCTAGGATTATGTGATGGATGTTGAGAGTATTTGGGTAGGGTTTGTATGAACCAAAAGGCATTTTATGGTGTGATGAATTGTTTAGAAGTAGTGTCCTTTTATAAGGGGGGGGGGAGGGGCTCTTTAGGAAAAACATAAAGTTTTAATTTATAATAAATTCATATTCAGTTTATAATGGCTCAAAAGTGGATAATTCAAAAAATAAGGGTAGGATGGGTCTAAATAAATTCAACCAATAGATTTTAGATAGTTTTGGTTCATTATATTAACATGATCTTTTAGTTTTAACTCTTAGTTAAGTATATTCACATTTACCATGTCACTTTGTATTTTTATATTATATAGTAAAAAACCTAACTATATACATCCAAGTTACCCCCAAGTGGTACAGAAATGATACACCAGTCATGATATAAGTCCTTTGGCAGAACCTTAGATTTTTAGGAATAGAATATCAATTAATAATATAATATTTGTTTTAAAAACACATTTATGTCAATTTTGACACAATTCAATAATTGATTTTTATAGTGTCATAAATACATTATTAATTTGAGAAAAAATTATTTAATCAATTAAAACATTTCATAGTAACTAATAAAATTCGTGTATGACATCAAAAAATTCATATAATATTTATTTTAACATTCATAATACCAATTTTTTGATTGTTTAATTAATAAGGAAAATACTACATCATTATTGTTTCGTAAAAAAATATAATTATTCAATGACTAAAATTTTTAAATAAAATACCAATATGTGGGAAATAGTTCTATATTTCTAATAAATATTTATTTCCGAAATTATAACTTATATAAATATATGTAAAAATTGTTTTTCCAAAAGATATATGCTTATGTCATTTTTGTATTATTTTAACATAATTAATATAATGTGTCCTTATCACATACAAGTGGCTCCATGGGGTCCCAAAAAGGACCCAAAGATTCCCATGGTCGGATATTTATCAACAAACAGGGTTAGGACACGTTTTAGGGTAAATTAGTATTATTATAATATTATTTTTTACCCTTATTTTTCGGATTTACCCTTTAACCATGTTAAATAAAATATTTATCAAAGTAATTATTCAAAATGTATAAAAAGAAAAGTTACCTATTTACACAATTTTTACCTCCAGATTCCAAATATGGAATCCATATTTCTATATTAAAAACACAGAAGTGGCAGAAATAAATTTATAATTAATTCCCGCTGTCAAAACAAAAAGCGTGTTTTTAAGAAATAATAACTATCAAAAGATTGAAACTTGTTTGTGTCTGGTCTAATTGTGAAATTATGTCTAATGACTAAAATTGTATTAAATAGTAAAAACATATTTTAATATACTTTAAAACCACTCAAATTATTAATTTATCAATATTAATTATTTTGAATAAAAAATTTGTTTTTAATTATAATTTAGTAATTTTCACCATTCACCATAATATAAAAGTTATCCGAAAAGTACCAAAATGTCAACCTAGGCTAATTTTGATATTCTGAATCAAGAAATGTACCATGAAAGCTTGGGGTGTTACACTCTATCTATAATAAGTTTATTTTCCTAATAGAGAACTATTACATAATAAATAAACATTAATTATATTGTAGATTCAATATTCATTTATCTATTCATATTTTTATGCCTCGTGATTATGTGCTCGTGATTACAAAATATTTTTATGTTTTTTTATTCCAAAAGAATTATTTCTTTTACCATAAATAATGAAATATTCTATTTTAGGAGTAATAATATTATGTTATATTTAGGCACATTTATTATGTTCTAATGCAATATATTTCATTTATGATCTCATATAATCTGAAATTATTTTCTTTCATATTTAATATTACTGTCAACATGAAACCACCCTTTATTATTTTTTAATTCCACAGGTTATAAAGGATATTGTTATTTATTATAAAATCACTGTTTCTCATGTTATATTCTAATTATAATGATATGAATTTGATGTTAAATTTTATTGTTATGTATTTACTCTACAAAAAATAAACACATAATGTTATGGGGTATGATTTATTATTATATATACTAAATAATAAATTAAAATGATGTAATATTTATATATTATTGATTTTGATCACCTCATTAATCCATCATAAAAATGATGAAAATTTGGAGAAACATAAAACATCCTCCTATAATATGTAATATGAAGTCCCCCATTTTGGTCATAATTATGTTCCTATCTTATTTATCCTGATTCCCATACTTCCATATATATAAATTTGTTTAAAATAGATTAGGACTAAGGAAAAGTGAAGGGAATATATTAAATTATTTAGGAGAAAACTCTATAGTGCAGTTGTGACGAAATATTAGTCAAAATGAAGGAAGAGGATAAGTCCATGTCAGTCTAATTAATGGATTATAGTGTGATTGGATGGAATGAAATCGAAGGAGAAATGAGAAGAGTATAATTTTTTCTATTTCAAAATAACTACAAATCATTCAGAAAATATAATCTTATAGGATATTGAGTGACTGGTCTGGTACCCCTGGGCACTAGAGGGAAAAACAAGGGAACCTTGGCCTTTGTAAAGTCTTACATTTACTCAATGTAACTAATAGTTATAAAATGTTGTGGTAACCTATTCAATGGTTCCTTAAATAATTTAACCCAATACAAAACATAAAATATTATACTGAAACACCAAAGGGTACATCTCACAAAATCTAGAGCTACATCTAACTCTTGACCACAAAAATCCACTAAAATAGGTCCAATGATTTAAAGAAAATCACATAAATCTCATTAAAATTCCTATTATGATCATAAATTATTATATTAGGAATATTGGTCATTACATGAAATCCTTTTTATGTTTTTTAATATGAAAATTTATACTTCGTTGTTCGGTATGTATTGATTCGTTTTTCTAATTATAATTCAAACATAACATTAATTATAATTACAGGATATATTTGTTAATAGTATGGGTATTTTTTTGTTATATAATTTCAGATATTATTAAGAATATATTTATGGGTAGGCCTATTTAAGGGTAAATTTCTCCCCAAAAAATATTTTTATTCCATGGAATATAGTCTCCGGCCTTAGGTGATTATATATTCTACTTGATGTGTTCTGTTATTTTTCATCAAAAATAGAGTCATGTTGATATGGGATTATATTCCTATTCGTAATTGATCATCTAATTTAAAAATATATGTTCATTTTAACAAATGATTCAATTCTCTATATAAATTTTGTTTCATAGTTATTATAATTCATTCATGACACCTGGTATAGAAGAATATATTATCTCTTCTAAATGATTTCTTCTCAACACAATATGCTCAATGGACTTTCATGGAATGTCACATAAGAATCAAATTTCAACAACTCATAATTGAAAACATGATATAGAAAATTTAAATATCATAGAAAATATGACTCATGAAAAATAATAAAACTACATTATATCAAATTTTTAGTACCAATAAATATGACTCTTCACAATTCAGTTTTAGAATAAAAACGTTTCCTTGTACTACTGAGAAAACAATTATTTTTTTGCTTTTCTTTGATTATATTTGGGGAGGAAGCTATAAAATAGTATCAATAATAAAAAACATATTTATTGTGTGATGTTCATAAATTATGTGATCATGGGACAACAGAAAATAGTAATTTATTATAACATAGAACTTTTATAGGAATATGTTGAGTTAAATTATAGCATCCCACCTTTTCATCACATAAACTTTCATTACATTTTACAAAACCGAGGATCTTTAAGGTTTAGTGTCTTGGAAACCAGGAACATAATAAATGAAAGAAAAAAAAACATTCTTCTTAAACACTTGAAAAGCTTCTCCTCAAGTTCATCCTAGGTTCATTACTGCATCTCATAACCTGGGAACTCACATCAAAATAAAGGGTGAGCAGAAGGCCCAGTAAGGGAAACAAGAGGAACATTTTACATGTGAGCTTGATATACTTCAATAATGACATGAAAAGAACTTTAAGGCATGAGAAAGAAATCATGAGGCATTTCATAATAAAAACAACATTTTTCATAACTTGAATATGTGGCTACATCATTTAACATAGACAATCATGAACATATCACCAAGGTCCATCCCCAAGGTGTCATTTGAAAATTACCAAGGTTATTCACCAAGGTATCGTGAAAATTGTAATCTCTAGTGGTTACATCATTACCCAATGCATTGGAGCGCTATCAGGGCGCACCCTTAAATTTGCCTTTATTATCATGTGAGCCACATATATCATCATCAAACATTTCATAAATAACCCACATAGCATAAAATAAATGGGTTTCATTTCATAATCATAACGTTTTAAAAACTGCTTTAAAGACATGATCTTTACGTCACTTTAAACCCACGGAAAGGGAAAGCGGGTCTCATGTATGTAAATCCCAGAATTTAAAATGGAAAATTTTGATATATATGTGAATACCCTTGTATAAATAAGTGCTTTGAGTATTAACTTTATAACATAAAATAATTTTTGAGAAAAGAGAGAGGCATTTTGAGGGGAAAATTCTGCAGCATAACGGCTAAGTTTCGGGGTTTTAGAAAACATTGAAATGAGAGGGGACATGGGTCACCCACTCATAAATGATCCATAAAACAGTAGGGTGAAGGAATAAGAAGGACATATGGACATGGTAATGAAATTTTAGGGACATACCATTTGAAATGAAAAACATGGAAAAAAAAAGTTTAGATTTCTCTTATGAAAATTCGGCAGCCTTACGGCGTCACTTAACTTCAAAAGAAAATGATTTGACAAGATCAAATAGGGTCCATCATCATATGATAATAAGAGATCAGTATGATGGATATATAGATAATTCCCCAACATAACAAAAAGGAACTTGAAAGAATTGACATGAAAGTAGAACTTCAAAACGAGAAGGGTGAAGAACCACTTAAAAATTCAGCAGCCTAACGGCGCCACTTAAAACTTCAAAATACTGAATTGAAGCGATCAAATGGGGTCTCTCATCATATGAACATAAGAGTCCAGTATGATAGATATAGAGATCATACCCCAATATAACAAAAAGGAACTTGAAATAATTGACATGAAAGTAGAAATTCAAAACGAGAAGGGTGAAGAACCACTTAAAAATTCAGCAGCCTAACGGCGCCACTTAAAACTTCAAAATACTGAATTGAAGCGATCAAATGGGGTCTCTCATCATATGAACATAAGAGTCCAGTATGATAGATATAGAGATCATACCCCAATATAACAAAAAGGAACTTGAAATAATTGACATGAAAGTAGAACTTCAAAACGAGAAGGGTGAAGAACCACTTAAAAATTCGGCAGCCTAACGGCGCCACTTAAAACTTCAAAATACTGAATTGAAGTGATAAAATGGGGTCTCTCATCATATGAACATAAGAGTCCAGTATGATAAATTTAGAGATCATACCCCAACATAATAAAAAGGAACATGAAAGACTTGAATGAAAATAGAACTTGAAAACGAGGAAGGTGAAAGAATCCCTTAAAAATTCGGCAGCCTAACGGCGCCACTTAAACATTCTTAAAACGAATTGATGAGAGCAAGGGGGGTCTCTCATCATATGAACATGAAATAGGCAGTAGGATTAATATAAAATAACATCCTCCAACATAATAACATGGAGTATAAATGAAATGACATAAAAGAGATTACTTGAAAAGAAAGAGAGAGGTCGGATCCCTTACCTTAAAATGTAACTCTTAAACCTCAAAGGTTGGGACCTTGAGGGATTGGGGGCACCTTGGGAGGACTCCTTGGGAGGTAATGAGACCATAAATTCGTTGGGAATGAGTGGGGAGTCGAATGGATGAGAGGAGGGCTTGGTATTTATAGGGAAAGTGAGGGGACAAGGCATTAATGGCCAAAGGACACCTCACATGTGCTTTTCTCAAACCCATGTGCTCTCCCTTGGCATTTATCATGGAGTTAGGCCACATGGGGCCCCCCACAACAATAATTCATCACCCTTGGCCGGCCAACCCTCAAAAGATCTCATGACATCATCATGACACCATTATGATGTCATTAAACATACCGAAACCCTAAAACTGTATTTTTACTATTCACTGAAAATTCAACCTTCTCAGAATAACCCCAAAATTTCACCTTAACCAAATATCAATGCTCTGATTTCAAAAATGAAATCCATTTTATAAAAATAATTTTCTAAATATTTTTAATTTAATTTTTTTTTAAAAAACACTATTCATCGAAAATTCACTTTTTTCAGAAAAATCCCCAAAAATTACCATAACATAATATCGATGCTCTGAGTTCAAAAATGAAGTCATTTTTATAAAAATAATTTTCTAATTATTTTTAATTAAATTTTTAATTAAAAAACACTATTCACCCGAAAAAACTAATACTTGAATAATAATTAATGTAACCGTTATTTAACTATTTTATTGAATCACATTACTTAATCAAGGTGCCTAGATTATTTTAAAACTTTCTTTAAGTGAGATTACTAATCCATTTGGTCACATTACTAATCCTAAGCGTAAAATCACTATTCACAATTTACTATTCATCAAAAATCAAGTTGATTTTATTAGACTCTAAATTTCGTACTGGACATAATTGTAGAAGACCATTTTTTGAAAATCATTACACATTTTTAATTATTTAAGGTTTACACAACCATTTTTAAAATATCCTTTTTCTAAAATTCATCAAAAATATGCATACTATATTTATCCGGTCATTTCAAAATTCATAACTTCATCATAAGAAGAAATCCAAATTTTTATTTTAAAAAAAGGATTACACAAGGCAATTACGGTCTCGTTACATAACCCCTTATAATACCAGCATAGGACCTAAGAGTAAGGTGTGCTAGGGTGATAGAATTTTGGGGCGGCTCAGTCAACATTGCCCGAGTAGTAATTTCTATCAGTTTGAACTTCTCGCGAAGGCGATTCCGTTCTAGCTTCACATGATGAAGTTCGGCTTGGATTTGGTCCAGAGCAAAGCCCAATGGTGCTACCTCCTTCCCAATCTCTGTTAGATGGGCTTCGATCGGCCCAAGGCTACTAGGTGAGGCCATCAAATCTTCTTTCTATAATAATTAACCAAGATTACTTAAATTTAGAGACAATAATCAAAACATTTTGTTCACGGTGGTCGTATTGACCGATGGTCATATAACACTCAAAAACCAATGGTCTCATTTTATTTATAATCATGTTTATCAAATAAAACATTTTTTTTAGTATAAAAAATAACACATGAAATTAGGAAATAAGATTTATTCAAAATTTCGGGTCGTTACAATCTTCCCCCCTTAAGAAATTGCGTCCTCGCAATTTTTTTAAATTGGGTTTTGAAATTTCATTGAAAGTCCCACATCGGAAAAAGAGTCAGTAACACCATTACTTTAAAAGAAAAAAAAAGGAAGTACAAAGGCCACCCGAGTTAACCCACACTCGGGTTCCATGTAGGAAAACATGGACATGGAGGAAATAACAAAGGGTCAGTTCTGAGGGAGAGTGATAGAGAACATGATTAGGAGAAATTTAACCATGAGAAAATCCCAAACTTATGATGTGTGTAAACGGTCTTTGATTACCTAGTAGGAAACGTAAACCAACAACATTTTTGTTTTACGTTTCTTTTCATAATTTTGAGGATTTCATTTACTACATAGAACAAAAACATAAGAAAATATACCTACCTTCAAGTAGAGTTTCATCCTTTAACAAGTCCCTACCAACACTAATCTTTTCGCCAAATGATGAGAATTCAAAAACACTTGGTCTCATAAAATCACAAGAATCATCTTCTATAGAATCACATAATCTACAAAAGATTAACTATCTATTTCTTCTATCTTTAAACATTATCCCAAAAACAGAAAGGTTAAGGTAAAACAACTCTTCAAAAAGAAAGAATCCCATAGGAATAGAACCTACTTTTAAATCTTCAAAGTTCCATGGTACTACCTAACGTTCATCATAGACCACTCCATAAATAACGGTCCTTAAAATTCCTCAAAATAAACCAAACTAAGATTGAAACCCAAATACAAGAAGGATTTGATAACATAGTCTTCCAAAACAACTTCATTGTTCATCTCCAGACAAAATCAACCACTCCTAACATCTTATAACAAAAGTAGCTAACCTAAACATATTTTACCCAAGATAGGTTAATCATTCCCAAAAGTAACCTAAATTACTATAAGTCCACCTTAAATTCATCAATTCTTCAAAATATAAGTCAACCTTACTCCTCAATGAAAATACTATAGTAATCTATTTACCTCGATCATATAGGGTCCCCAAAATAGTGAACGCCTTCCAAAATAATAATCATCTTTTAATCCCCTAATCATCTCTGACATATTAATACGGAAATTTTCGCATTTCCTATCACATTGGTTGTTGGGACACGTTATTCCATTTCCCACCATTAACTAAGAAGATAAGGTATAATTAGAGGCTTAAATACTTAACCAATAATCATGAAAAGGAACTTAAATCATATAAGGATAACTTGTAGAAGAAAAGTATACCCTAACTTGTGATCCCCTAGGTTCCCATCTAGGTTATCCATGATCATATATTCTTATGTGAATCTTTATTTTATTTTATCTTTGTTCCTTTAATAATGGTTCATACCAAGCTTATGAATTTACCAAAGCATATCCCCCGGGAGTGTCGTAACCAAGAGTGCAGCAAGGCCCGTTGTTGTGTACCAGTTCCCGTTCGAGTCTAGCTCAAAGCGGTGTTTTCGGGTTTTACCCCTATGTACATCTGTGCCAGAGCCACCTCTACCTGCTCGTATCCAGACAGGGATGTATTTGCTTGGCAACCCCTTACTCAATACTCACCAAAATACCAGGAAGATTTACTATATTAAACTTTTCTGTAGGGTTCCTCCTAGAGTTTTCAAATCCTAATTTCCACAAATAACTAAACCATCCTTTGATACCAACTATAGCATCCCACCTTTTCATCACATAAACTTTCATTACATTTTACAAAACCGAGGATCTTTAAGGTTTAGTGTCTTGGAAACCAGGAACATAATAAATGAAAGAAAAAAAAAACATTCTTCTTAAACACTTGAAAGGCTTCTCCTCAAGTTCATCCTAGGTTCATTACTGCATCTCATAACCTGGGAACACACATCAAAATAAAGGGTGAGCAGAAGGCCCAGTAAGGGAAACAAGAGGAACATTTTACATGTGAGCTTGATATACTTCAATAATGACATGAAAAGAACTTTAAGGCATGAGAAAGAAATCATGAGGCATTTCATAATAAAAACAACATTTTTCATAACTTGAATATGTGGCTACATCATTTAACATAGACAATCATGAACATATCACCAAGGTCCATCCCCAAGGTGTCATTTGAAAATTACCAAGGTTATTCACCAAGGTATCGTGAAAATTGTAATCTCTAGTGGTTACATCATTACCCAATGCATTGGAGCGCTATCAGGGCGCACCCTTAAATTTGCCTTTATTATCATGTGAGCCACATATATCATCATCAAACATTTCATAAATAACCCACATAGCATAAAATAAATGGGTTTCATTTCATAATCATAACGTTTTAAAAACTGCTTTAAAGACATGATCTTTACGTCACTTTAAACCCACGGAAAGGGAAAGCGGGTCTCATGTATGTAAATCCCAGAATTTAAAATGGAAAATTTTGATATATATGTGAATACCCTTGTTTAAATAAGTGCTTTGAGTATTAACTTTATAACATAAAATAATTTTTGAGAAAAGAGAGAGGCATTTTGAGGGGAAAATTCTGCAGCATAACGGCTAAGTTTCGGGGTTTTAGAAAACATTGAAATGAGAGGGGACATGGGTCACCCACTCATAAATGATCCATAAAACAGTAGGGTGAAGGAATAAGAAGGACATATGGACATGGTAATGAAATTTTAGGGACATACCATTTGAAATGAAAAACATGGAAAAAAAAAAGTTTAGATTTCTCTTATGAAAATTCAGCAGCCTTACGGCGTCACTTAACTTCAAAAGAAAATGATTTGACAAGATCAAATAGGGTCCCTCATCATATGATAATAAGAGATCAGTATGATGGATATATAGATAATTCCCCAACATAACAAAAAGGAACTTGAAAGAATTGACATGAAAGTAGAACTTCAAAACGAGAAGGGTGAAGAACCACTTAAAAATTCAGCAGCCTAACGGCGCCACTTAAAACTTCAAAATACTGAATTGAAGCGATCAAATGGGGTCTCTCATCATATGAACATAAGAGTCCAGTATGATAGATATAGATATCATACCCCAATATAACAAAAAGGAACTTGAAATAATTGACATGAAAGTAGAACTTCAAAACGAGAAGGGTGAAGAACCACTTAAAAATTCAGCAGCCTAACGGCGCCACTTAAAACTTCAAAATACTGAATTGAAGCGATCAAATGGGGTCTCTCATCATATGAACATAAGAGTCCAGTATGATAGATATAGTGATCATACCCCAATATAACAAAAAGGAACTTGAAATAATTGACATGAAAGTAGAACTTCAAAACGAGAAGGGTGAAGAACCACTTAAAAATTCGGCAGCCTAACGGCGCCACTTAAAACTTCAAAATACTGAATTGAAGTGATAAAATGGGGTCTCTCATCATATGAACATAAGAGTCCAGTATGATAAATTTAGAGATCATACCCCAACATAATAAAAAGGAACATGAAAGACTTGAATGAAAATAGAACTTGAAAACGAGGAAGGTGAAAGAATCCCTTAAAAATTCGGCAGCCTAACGGCGCCACTTAAACATTCTTAAAATGAATTGATGAGATCAAGGGGGGTCTCTCATCATATGAACATGAAATAGGCAGTAGGATGAATATAAAATAACATCCTCCAACATACTAACATGGAGTATAAATGAAATGACATAAAAGAGATTACTTGAAAAGAAAGAGAGAGGTCAGATCCCTTACCTTAAAATGTAACTCTTAAACCTCAAAGGTTGGGACCTTGAGGGATTGGGGGCACCTTGTGAGGACTCCTTGGGAGGTAATGAGACCATAAATTCGTTGGGAATGAGTGGGGAGTCGAATGGATGAGAGGAGGGCTTGGTATTTATAGGGAAAGTGAGGGGACAAGGCATTAATGGCCAAAGGACACCTCACATGTGCTTTTCTCAAACCCATTTGCTCTCCCTTGGCATTTATCATGGAGTTAGGCCACATGGGGCCCCCACAACAATAATTCATCACCCTTGGCCGGCCAACCCTCAAAAGATCTCATGACATCATCATGACACCATTATGATGTCATTAAACATACCGAAACCCTAAAACTGTATTTTTACTATTCACTGAAAATTCAACCTTCTCAGAATAACCCCAAAATTTCACCTTAACCAAATATCAATGCTCTGATTTCAAAAATGAAATCCATTTTATAAAAATAATTTTCTAAATATTTTTAATTTAATTTTTTAAAAAAAACACTATTCATCGAAAATTCACTTTTTTCAGAAACATCCCCAAAAATTACCATAACATAATATCGATGCTCTGAGTTCAAAAATGAAGTAATTTTTATAAAAATAATTTTCTAATTATTTTTAATTAAATTTTTAATTAAAACACTATTCACCCGAAAAAACTAATACTTGAATAATAATTAATGAAACCGTTATTTAACTATTTTATTGAATCACATTACTTAATCAAGGTGCCTAGATTATTTTAAAACTTTCTTTAAGTGAGATTACTAATCCATTTGGTCACATTACTAATCCTAAGCGTAAAATCACTATTCACAATTTACTATTCATCAAAAAATCAAGTTGATTTTATTAGACACTAAATTTCGTACTGGACATAATTGTAGAAGACCATTTTTTGAAAATCATTACACATTTTTAATTATTTAAGGTTTACACAACCATTTTTAAAATATCCTTTTTCTAAAATTCATCAAAAATATGCATACTATATTTATCCGGTCATTTCAAAATTCATAACTTCATCATAAGAAGAAATCCAAATTTTTATTTTAAAAAAAGGATTACACAAGGCAATTACGGTCTCGTTACATAACCCCTTATAATACCAGCATAGGACCTAAGAGTAAGGTGTGCTAGGGTGATAGAATTTTGGGGCGGCTCAGTCAACATTGCCAGAGTAGTAATTTCTATCAGTTTGAACTTCTCGCGAAGGCGATTCCGTTCTAGCTTCACATGATGAAGTTCGGCTTGGATTTGGTCCAGAGCAAAGCCCAATGGTGCTACCTCCTTCCCAATCTCTGTTAGATGGGCTTCGATCGGCCCAAGGCTACTAGGTGAGGCCATCAAATCTTCTTTCTATAATAATTAACCAAGATTAATTAAATTTAGAGACAATAATCAAAACATTTTGTTCACGGTGGTCGTATTGACCGATGGTCATATAACACTCAAAAACCAATGGTCTCATTTTATTTATAATCATGTTTATCAAATAAAACATTTTTTTTAGTATAAAAAATAACACATGAAATTAGGAAACAAGATTTATTCAAAATTTCGGGTCGTTACATAAATTCATGAAAAAGTATTTTTATGTTTTAATGGAATGATGGAAAACAAAGAAAGAAAAAAATAATCAAATTCCATTTAAACCCCAAAAATGATTGGAAAATATTGTTATATACTTTAGTGAAAAATCATGTGAAAATTTAAAAGCAAAGATTTTAGGAAAATAATGAAATAGAAAATATTTGGAGAAAAATTCTAAAAAATTAATTTAGATGTGAATAAACGGTTTATGGGTAATATAATTTGTATTATATTATATTAAAAAAAATTTATTCATTTATAAAATAATAGTATATTTCTAATGAAAACATTTAGGTTTAAACAAACTCATTCAATTGGATGATAGGTAAAAAGTTAAATATTATTTTTTTAACTATGTAATTCATTAAAACTACTAAAAATTATGTGTTTTTGTTACTAAGAAAAACATAATTTTCATTATTCTTTTTATTGACTATAAAATTAATCCAAAAATATAATATTAGATGTTATTAGAAAAAATAATGTTTAACAAGGTCATTTTTTATGAAAATTATGAATGAACATTAAATAATGAAACATGGTAAAATGTATTTTAAGGAAAATTTGTAAATTAAAGTTATAAAATTTTGAAATTACATATTAATTCATTTAAATTATGAAATTGGATAATTATTCTTCATTAAAAAAGTTAAAGAATGTAATATAAAATTCACTACAGTTCATATTCATCATATCAAAGTCTGGTGAAAAAAATAAATGTGATGAATTAATTATGGATTATTTATTGTTAGGTCAACTCTTCCATCCCAGAATCTTCTTCCTCCAAACATTCTCCCATGTTCGAGATACAAAATTATTTTTCATACATCATTACTATAACTACTTTAGAATTATATATATTTTATTCCTATAAATCTATTTAAAATTACCCCATAGCTATTTTGAAATATTCCTTTTAATATTACCTTGATCAATAATGTAAAATCATTCAAAACAATAAATTTGTTTTCCACCGCCTCTACTGAAAAACTAGTATTTTAAGAAAGTTATTTTTAGTGTTTTGAAATAAAATGTTCTCAAATATTTTGATATTATTTAAAAAACCTTTTAATCATAAAATATGTCAATAAAAAATACAGTAAAATGCACATGTTTTTCATTAGGTATGATATTATCTAAAGAAGTCTGATTCATCAAAAATATTTCATTGTGTATTCCCCATAATTAGTTAATATAACATGGAGTTGTTATGATATAACTATAATTAGTAATAATTTAAAGATAAATACTACATTATTAGACGTAAATTAATAGGGGGTTTCCACATTTTCATAGGGATTATATATAATTATTTAATCAACGTCACATAAATTAATAGAATATATAGACTAGATACTACGATCCACTAGATTAAGATATTAGTTCACAAAGAAATTTATTTTATGAAGGACTATAGTCCCCATGTTTACCACCAATGGATCATTAAAATTCAAACTTTTCCAACTACACATTGCCCCCACCAACACCCATTATTTCTTTGAAATATGATAGAATAATTTAATTAATCCCATTTTTCGATCAAAATTTACCCTTAAACTCGATATTTTTTTCATCTCAAATGTTTATAAATTTTAACAAGAAAGAAACAATGAGGTGTCAAGATTAATTGATTTTTACTAATAATCAACTATAATTAGGGCTTTAATGACCTCCATTTTAGACATGCTTTAACACTAATGACGACGATGTAAATGATTCCACCATTGAATATTATTCATTCAACCAAATGATATTATATATATTCCCACCACAGAAAATATTTCATTATCATTAAGAAACCAACACTTCAACATATTCAATCAATATAAATTTTTTTTATGGGATAATAAGAAAAAAAGTATAAATAATTAACAATTAACGTAAGCAAGATTATTTATTTTGATTCTATTTCCTATATGAATAGATGTGGTTCTCCATTCATTACCATTTATCCTCCTTACAGCTTCACACAATATTAAAAAAAATTCTTGAGGTCCTATTTTTTTATATTGACTCACCATGAGTTTGTAGTTATTAGAAGAATATTCATCTGACAATTTGAATCTTGAAAAATCCTTAGTTTTATTTTTTTATTCATCAAGTATTTTTATTTTAAATTTTTTGAGTTATACCTTGATCAATAATAGGAAGATACAATCCCATCAGAGACACCTCCCCAACATTAAATCATCTAAAACACCTTACAACCAAAAACAATTAAGGACATTCATTGAATATAACATAGGGAAACACTATTATGATTCACAAAAGATACAGTAAGGTTATCATTAATGATAAAAAAGACCAGTATAAGAAATATCCATTATTGAAGAGTGGTGATACTTATAAATAATGACTCTTGTTACTATTATTTTTTACTTTTATAGAAATAGATCATTACCATGTTCATTCTCAATAAATAGAAAATCCCCATTATGAATGTTGTATTGATGCCTATTAAATGAATACATGACCCAATCATGATAGAAAACACAAAAATAAGTTAATATAATGATTTCATATCTACAAAACAAAACTCATATGAAATATTAATGAACTAAATTATTTATAAATTCAAAGAATAATAATTTTTTAGATTTCAACAAATATAATAAAAATTAGATCCAGTAAATATAAAATATTTACGTACTAGATAACTTAAAAATTTTATATCCAAAAAATGAAAACCCAAAAACATTTATTAAATAATATTCTAATAAAACATGAACCATAAACTATCAAAATAATTCTATTTAAATCCTATTCAAATTAAATAAATTATTCATCAATCAAGTTTTCATAGAAAAATATTTTTTCTGCATAAATATTTAGTAAAATGTATTTTTAACTCAAAATAATTAATATTAAATGAATTTAAAAAATAAAATTAATGTAGTAAAAAACATTATAATTTTATAAAATTAATGGGGAAACCTGTATTAAAATAAGACCAAATCATATTCCTTTACATACAAGACATTTTTTATCACTAAGAAATCATTTAATAATTATACACAAATTCACAGTTTTTTATAAAAAATAATTATTTTTATTCTTTGTAATCAAATTATGATTATAATTTATTTTTCATGTAGAATTCCTCATGTTAAAAATATATGAAATTTATTTCATGATTTTTCCCAATTTTTTTTAGATTTGAATCTGATAAATAAATGTTTATATTTAAACATGAATTTTACCAAACCCAATATTCATTAACTTTTTCTTATGAAGAACTATTTTTCTTCATTGTAAAAGAAAAAACCAAATATATTTCTTGACGTATATGAAAAAGATATTGGATATATGGGTAACATAATTAATTTGATATTGTAATTAAAATTTATAAATATTTTTTGTGTGAAATGTTGTACTAGGATAACGGTTGCAATATATGCACAATTAAATACAATTTTAAATATTTAAAATCCAATCATGAAATTAATATTTGTGAAAAATTGTGAAATACACTCTCATGATTTAAAAAAAAATCAAGCGGGAATGAAAAAATAATTATCTATTAAATCCATGAACAAATTGAAAATATTCACACCCTTAGGGAAATATAAAATAACATTTTATTTAAAAAATACAGTTAATGTGACTATATACTAAATCTATAAGTCAAAATAATTCGAATTATTTTATGGGTATATTGTACAATACAACCCAATATATGGTTTAATAAAAATAAAGAACCCTCTCATAATATAACATAATCATGAAACTCTTATATATTTTCTAATTTATATAAAGTAATATTTGATATCCAACACATATACACTTCAATTATCTAACATTATTCTTAAAAAATTGATCATAATTCATCATTTATCACTTAATAAAACATTACAAGAATATGAAATATGAATCATGTCTTAGGGTTCCTCAAAATGAAAGAAATTTTCCACTATATGATTAATTTACATAATTTTAGAACAACAAATCAAACAATTCAAATTATGTTTGTTGTCTATTTATCGTTAGATGTATAACCAATATACATACCTCATTCTTGAATATTTTCATTGGAACTCCTATTAGGATGTCTATATGTATAACTCACATTCATTTCACTATCAAAGAAAATAATACATGGTGGTATCTTAGTGAGGCCAATATTCAGATACAATGCATTGAACGGACTCTTCATATTTCCATTACAGCTACATTATTTTTCTTCTTTTACATATTCAAAATAACTAAATTTCTCTCTACTACATTTACTTATTTGATTATTTACATAGTATTGAATCAAAAAATTTAATATTCATTGCTCTATGGTATTTATTATTAAAAATAATAGTTAAATTCATCATTTTTCTATTTGGTTAATCTGAGAGTTGGTTAAGGTACGAATTTTTAATACAGTTCCATTTAAAATGATTAGGCATGATCATTAAATCTGTCACTCTAGTGATCATTCCATTTGACAGCTCATTAGAAAAATTTTCAACTCATTCAAAATTAATCCAGTTCCCTCTACTTCCCTACACTGACTAAAACAGGAACACATAGTTTGAGAATAACATATCATAATATAAAACAACATAATCATAATTAAATTAATTATAGGATTCATAATTCGCGAATACTACTTCATTAGTATACTACTTATTATTTTTAACATACTTTATTCATATTAATCATTTATTTAAATCCCTCATGATGATTCCTAAAATTTTTCTTGAATTCCCAAAGAATATACCCCTATAGTGTTAAACTAGGTACGTTGTATGACATGTTGTTGTGTATCGTTTTATGCTCAAGTTAGGCCAGACACACATTTTTAGAATAGTTTCTCCCATGTACATCAGTGTAAGAACCACATCAAATTTTAGTATCTAGACATAGTAATATTTCATAGAAACCACTCGCTTTATCCATTACCAAAACTCATATACATTTTTCTATAAGTTTTCATAACATTAGATATAACTCTATATAAATACCTAAACATATCCTTAGGAATATTCCTATGGATCTTATGAATATTTTTTCACCTAATGTTAAAAATTTATACAAAAGCCTCACTATGATACCATCTATAATGACCCATGATTAACGTACATAGAAAATCCATCATTATTTTGAAATACATAATAGATTACAGAAATTTATACCCAATGACCATTTTAGTTACTAAATTTAGATACATTGAATTTTTTACTATAGTACATGAGTGAGATACTTTATCCCCCACTAGGTTAACCTAGACTGGAACCCCTCATAGACATATCATACATGAAATATATATTTATGAAAATTTTATGTGAAAAATAAATATTGTTCGATAAGACGATCAGTTAGGGAAATAGGGATATATATATGAATAAACATTTCGTTAAGGTTATATGATGTGATCATAACATTATAATGTGATCCCCTCAATATAGATGATCATAATCATGATTCATGGAATAATTATTAGGAATTAATAACATTTGAATCATAAGTGGAATAAGAGAATAATCTATGATATCATAATAAATGAATAATGCATGGAATTGTTGAATATAGATAAGCATTTAATAGTATTCCCTATAAGTCAGGAAACATTTCTAAAACTTATTAGGGGACTTCACGTGGATATACACCTACTGGGTGGGAAACACAACCATTCCCATTCGGATTACATTACTTTTAAGGGATAAGGATTACCCATATTCCAAGAGTGGTTCATGTTTCCCCATCATCCCATAGTGTATTTGGTTTCCCCAAATTCCCATAGTTAATTAAGACCATCCACTAGAATCCCATAAATATCCCATGAGATATAAATTTTTTCCTGATGCAATAGTGGGAGATATAGGTCCCTCCTATATCATATTGATATAATACATACATGTGACACATCATCATAATATCTAATATGAAAACCCATGAAATTAATTGGTATCATAAACACGTAATAATATCTGAATCTATTGAACGAGATACCTTCTTTGTAATCATTTCATCTAATTAATAAACCATAAAATGAATTGGGATTCATAAGAATATATCCTATTAAAGAGAAATGGGGTTCATAAAAATAAAACCAATTAATGTGAAATGATATTCTTTCCATCAATACATAAACCATTCAGAGAAACAATATGAATAAATCATTTTGATCATTCCTATGAATGGCGTGAGTAACACCAAATAATGAAATCTACGATGGAATATATTTTCGATATAACTTTCAAAAATACTTTTTAAAAAAAATTAAAACAGAAAACATTTTGATTTTATTATTGAAAATAAAAATAAAAAAATAAAATGGATGCAGTGAATCCATTTTTGGAATGATACCATTTTAATAATTTATAAAAATTTATAAAGAAACATGAAGATGAATTGAAAAACAAAATTACATGAAAACACTATGAAACATTTAAATAATGATTTAAATTTTTTTGAAACACACATCATTGAAAAATAATTAAAAATAATAACGAATATATGAAATTTTAATCATTACTATTTTTTTGAAAATATTTTGAACACTTATAAAGAAATCATAAAAACTATTTGAAATACATTTCTCTAAAAACCAATTGAAAATTTATAAATGATTCTTTGAACCCCATAAAATATTATTAAAATCCTTTTTTTGAATATGAGCTTGAAAGATCATATTTTTAAAAATTTATAATCATTTTTTATTACAAGGGTTTGGAAATTCATGGAATGTTTCTCAAAGAATGAAAACTGAGATAACACTACATTATTGATTTTGTAATATAAACCTCATGAAAGAGATAAATTAAAATGGATATGTAAAGTACAAAACATTTATAGATAATAATAATAGAATATATTAATTGGTAGTATTTACACCACACAATATAATATAGTGTTGAAGAAGACATATATTTTAGACATATAATTGTTAGACTAAAAATCACCTTACCATATGTCATGATAGTCATTATACTAGTAAAACCCACTTCTTATTGGTTAACATCTATTGGTTTTCACCAACGTTCTGCATTGGATCGATTTCTGCACTAATAGAGGCTTATAGGATGAAGGGAATAATGTTGGGAGACTATTTTTGTAGAGGATGGATGAACCAATGTGGCATGAGAGGTTTGAGGAAGGGATGGAGTGAATACCATTTTATATTGGAGGAGGAGAATCATTCTATTAAATAATGAAATAAATTCACTCATGGGAGTTATAATTTACCTAATTTTAATCCATAAAAGAAAACTATTAGTTTAAGGAAAATTTATTATCAAACCAAATCTCGAACAGTAAAAAATAATTGTATTTTTATAATTTTTTCGTTCATTAATTATGATTCCTTATGTTTTTCATTTTCGCGTATCGTTTTGTTAACATGTTTTCCAAACACTTTAATTTACCCATTAATAATAAATTAAGGTCTTATTTTTTATAAAATATGTGAAAAAATATATAAATTTGGGTTCTAAATTTAAAAAAAATTAATATCTTCTTAATTTGGATATTATTTTTAAAACAAGCACTTGTACCGTGCAAAAACACCTTGTTAAAATGTACAATGCTAACAATGATTTTACCTATTAAGGGTATATATGTTCATTATAAATATCATTTGGTACGTTAATATACAATATTTTATATTTATCAATACATAATAATAACTTTTAAAAATGCTTTTTTATTAATTTTTAATATTTTAATAAAATATATTATATTTTAACATAACATTAATTTCAATTTTAACATTTTTTGTTTAATTTTAATTTTAAAATATCAAAAATATTATTGGAATTAAAATATATTAAGTTTAAAATATTTTTGAGATGATATATTCATCAAAAGAAATAACATAACACAATAATTCATTAAGTTTGGTCTACTTTTTAATGTTTTTAACGCCATCTATTTAATTTAATAATTAACTAAATAATCCCTGAATTAGCATTTGTTAAGATTTTAATATAACTAATTTAGAAATAAAAATTAATAATAAATCATTATTATAAAAATATCTCATTTATAATTCAGAACGATACATATAAGTGAAAATATGTTGTTTTTTCTGTATGTCAAATATATATTAATGTTAAAGTTAAAGAAGGATCTTTTTTCACTTTTTCCTAAATTAACATATGAGATAGAAAACTTTTATTGAATAGTATCCCAATAACTCATAAAATTCTACCCATGAATGGATATAGTTGAACTATTCATAGGAAAAGGATTTTAAACATTTTTCTATGTCATTTTCGTTGTTAAATTTAATGTTTACTGATTTTAGAAGATAAGTTTTCTTATCACCGCAATAATTATTTTCAATCACGGTTATTAATTTTTTAGGTCAAAAACTATGTTGAGATTATTATTGATAAAAAAGTATTCTAATTAAAAAATGATATCAATTTATCCATTTTTGAATAATAGATGTCTCAAAAAATAATTTTTATTAAATCCCTCAGATGAGACGACAATGTAGTGTTATAAAGTAAATATTATCGAAACTTTGAAATGTTTTTACATCTAATTTAAATGTAAAATAAATTCTAATTATATTTTTTTATTATTTGATTTATAATTTATATAATTTTTTTCAAAACAAAATATAAATATATTTTAACATTGTAAATAATCTATATGAAAATTATATTTTGAATAAAAAATTTATTATTTTTCAATATTCATCAAAAAATGAAGCATCATAGAAAAATTCCAAAAAAATAACCATAACCTAATTTTAATTTTTATATTTTTAAAATTATTTTAATTTTTACATATAAGTTTTAAAATATATCTAAATTTACATTTAAAATAGTCGCTCCATTAAAAGGAAATATTGCTGCATTTATTTAAATATAGGTTTTTATGTATAATATTGGGTTTGTTCATATCTTATACCTATAAAATATATTCTATTAATGTATAAAAATAGTTTTTTATCTATAAAATATATATTTCATTAGTATAATTAACCAATAATAATTAATTTAAGCTATTAAAATAAATTTCCATTCTACGAATAAATGTAGTTTTTATAAAAAATATTCCATTTATATTCAATTGGTTGATATGTTAAATTTTAATGTAATTTTAAACCAAAAAATTAAAACATTTTTCATAATTTATTTAATCCGATTAATAACTACCAGGATTGTTACTGAGGTATATCATATTATAGTAAATATTAATATTTTAAATAATATATTATTGGTTGCTAATGCATGGTCATACGTGTTACGAAAAAACATTTTGGAAATCCATTATTGTATGTAATTTAAGGTAAACATATTGTTACATTAAGAAAAATATATAATTATTGTTTAGTGTAGTGCACGGTTAAATTAGTGTTTCATATAAAATAAGTGAAACATTGGGAATTAATTAATAACTATATCCAAGGTTTTTTGAGAAGGAAAATATCAACAAGATTGAATTTATTCAAAATAATATTGCATAAAATAAATGGTTTTTATAGTAGTTGTAATGGCCCGGATCTCTCCGGCCAATTCCTTTGTCAAAAAGAAGGCCACGAAGTGTTGTGGAGGGTGAAATGGACTTTTCCCACACATTCCAGAATTTTGAAACTACACGCCGTTTAGATTGAGTACACGCTGTGGAACCCCTTTCCGGGTATACCACGTGTTGCAGTTCATGTCCTTGCTGTGTGAAATAATGGGTGCACTCCGTGAGTCTCGTTCTACACGACGTGTAGTACTTTCCTGCATATGTGTTACCAGTCAACGGTCGTGCACCATGTCGGACCCATGTCCTTATCATGTACAATAAATGAGTACACTCTGTGTGTCTAAACTACACGCCATGTAGTCCTTCCCCGCGTATGCATTACCCTCAAACTGTGTGTTGACCAGTCAACGGCCGCGGAGCCGTGTTAGAAGCTGCGTGGAGACCATGTAAAATAACTGAGTACACGCCATGTACCATAAAGTACATGTTCTTTACTTTTCCTTTTCTTGCCTATAAAAGTAGGGGTCCCCTCCTCCTTTCAATTCACTCCCCTCCTCCCCTTTCCTCTGAGCAGAGCTCTCCGAAGAGACTCAAAGGCTCCTTCTCTTCCATAACTTCTTCGTCCGAGCTCCAATTTGTGATCCGTAAGCGGCCACAGGATCGTAACGACATAGCAGAACTTCCGAGCCTGGGTCCGTTGTCTTTACTTTGGCCTTTACATTCCGACTTCCACTCTAGGAGGTTTTTCCAGGACCCGACAAAAGTGACTGATGCCAACGGACTTCTTCCAAAGTTGATCCGGGGGAGCGATGTGATCAGATCCTTTTGAGGTAGGGATTTTACATTCGTCTCTCTAATTTGTGCGTCATGCGGGGTGGGTATCCTCCTGTTTGCATGAGAAACAGTTGAACCATTAAATAAAGATAATAAATTGTTAAGATCAGGGTGGGAAGTTGTGATTGCTGTTACTTTATATCCTGTGTTATTATGTTGTGAATTGAATGATCTTATGCCTATTGAAAATCATGGTCATTGGCGGCCTTGGATTACGAAATTAAATGTTTCCATCTCATTCTGGACTTTTTTATGGATGGAAACGTTGGGGTATGTGAAAATTTGGTTAATCACGTAAAGTTGGCTGATTAAATGAAAATATGGAACCCTTGTGTGATCACCCCGGGTAAACAAAAATGGAATAATGAACATGTGGGTGTTGGGTCGGATATGTGGCATGTGATGGGGGTGTTTTATGGGTTGTTTTGGATTCGGTGAGTAACAGAGATGTGGTTTACTTGATTGTGGGTTGGTGTGAATGCTATTATGGTGATGGGCAGTGGGGCTGTGAAAAGTGGTATTAAAGGGATAATGATGTATGAGTTTCTGTGTGGTTGTAGTTATGGTGGTTGGCAGCGGGGCTGCAGGGATGGGTTGTGAATAATAAATAAAAAATTGGAAGAGTTAATAAATGGAGGTCATGGTAATGGAGCAGGATTAATAATCAATGGGGTTGGTTGGTTGATATGTAGGGCTTGGTTGTGCTGCTTGTGTTTTCCTGACTTGATTTGTGGATGGAAGGGATATGTTTTACGAATGATCAATGTGGTTGGTTGTGGATAGTTTCCCAGTAGTTAAGGAACTAAATAAACTAATTCTGGTGAAACGTGAAAACCTAAATGGGGTTGGGGTTGTGTTTTGTATTCATGCTTTGTAGTAGCAGTGTCGAGGCACGTGCTCAGTGTCTCTGTTTAGAAGCCATAGGTTGGTCTGTGTGTTTGGTATACATATTTATATCTGTATATTTTGTGTTTTATCGCACCCCACCCATGTTGAGAACTTAGTGCCGAACACTCCCATTTCATGGGAGAGGGTGTTTCTCCCTTAGTTACTAGCTCCTTCCTTCTCCTTCTCCCCTAGGCTGTGATGGATTGAGGAGACCTTACTCCTAAGACTCTTTGGGTAGGATTCGATTTCAGTGGTTTTAGCCCAAGACTCTTCGAGCAGGTTCTACTATTTCTCAAGAATCTTCAGGATGAGGCCCAGGTGTGTGCGGGCGGGATACGTGGTTGTGAGGCCCAGGTGTGTGCCGGAGAGATATGTGGTTGTGAGGCCCAGGTGTGTGCCGGCGGGGAGAGTGTGGCAGCGTCAGGACGTTCGCTGTTAGGAAGAGCAGCTTACTAAAGGTAAATGGTGCGGGGTACCCAATAATCTTGTTCTTATATAATACTACCTGTTGTGATTGTGTTTTGGTGAGTGTGGCTGGTGAGGTTGGGTGGATATAATTCCTTGATAGGTTTCTTCTATTGCTCTCATGGGACATTAGGATGTTTCCCCCCTTGTGCATAAGAGCTTTAGGTTTCCCTACTGAGTATACAAGTATGATCACCCTACATTTACTTTCAGGTTTCCAGGAGGACTACCAGGGCCGTGTGGGACCCTACTCGTCAGACAGTAGGAGTTGTTGTTGTTGATGTACTCTTGTTTTCTTTCGGTATTGTACTTTTATCTTTCTTGTACTTGAACCTTGTTATAAAATTGGTTAAACATGCATGTGTTCTTGGTTTGGGTTTATTTCTATACACTTTTTCTTTTCCTTTTTGGTGGTTGACTGGTCCTATTTTCCCGATCCTAAATAATAAAAAGGGTAATGCCTCCCATAATTATTAAAAATCAAACCCTTAGTGCTAGTCGCCACCCTGGGGCCTACTGGAGGCGGGACTCGGGGGTCATTATCTCTCTTTCACCATTGCCAGCTCAAGAGGGGCATCTTTGGTGGGAGGGGGTCGTGACAGAATGGTATCAGAGGTGATGGTTGAGAGATGGGATGGAGTCTAAAGTTAGGCACAGTGAGGATTTCATGGGATGGTAGGGAAACGGTGTTAGTTAATCTTGGTGTGTGACATAGGCCAGGGAATACCGGCTAGGACACGAGATTTTAGGCCCCCCGGTGATCCGATGCAAGGACTTTGAGCCTACAGAATGACCAAGTGAGACTACATTGATTGCAGGGTAGAGACCCCAGGGAAGGTACATGCATCATCATAATTTTTTTTACTTGATTTGGGTGTTCTGGGATATAAAGTGAAAAAAATGATAAAATAAAAACCCTAAGAAATTTCCTTACTACTTAGGCTTAGGCGATCTTTGGTTACCGTACAACTAAGGCACCTGGACGTCGTCCCCGGGTGGCATAGACGGCCGAGGCCCATCAGATTCAGGTGGTCGATCAGTTGAGGATTGACCGAGAGGAGGAAGATAGCCAGTGGTAGAAGACTTTCTGTTCATTCCAGCCGCAAACCCTCAAGAAGTACGAGGGTAGTACTTCGGATACAGAGACGGAGGGGTGGCGTGAGGAGCTAGGGATTGCTTTTACCTTGATCCGTGCTCCGAGGGAGTACTAGGTTCCCCTAGAGGTAAGTCAGCTGAGAGGTGTCGTGAGATAGTGGTGGACGCTCTACCTCGGAGAGAGGATAGAGGCAGAGGTTCCATGGGCTGACTTTAAGATGGAATTCCGAGAAGAATTATTTTCTTCCATGATCAAGGCAGAGAAGCGGCAGGAGTTACTCTCCCTTTAGCTGGGGAGTATGTCAGTACGAGAGCTGGTGATCAAGTTCAAGGATCTCCTGGGCTTTTCCCCGGATCTGTTTCTGGATGAGGAGTCTCGGGAGATATGTTTGGAGGAGGCGCTTCGTCTTTCGCTCCAGTATGATTTCACCCCCTTCACCCTTACGACGTACTTAGCGGTACAGAAGAAGGAAGAGGTTGTAGAGAGGATGGACTCGCTGGGAGGTGCACCACGTGAGGGGAACCAGCCAGGCTCATCGAAGGGGAATGCAGTCAGCAGCATGTCTCCTGCGACGGGACCTTCCAGGTTCAGGCTAGTGGGGAGAAGGCCCCAGCCGTTCCAGTTCAGATCATAGGGTCCTCATCCCTTTTTCACAAGCCCTAGACCGAGGTTTTTTTCTTTTGGAGGTTTCGGTCATGTTCATATTCGGTTCCTGACCTGAGCTCAGTACTGTAGAGGTGGGCAGGTTCAGTGCCCACCTCAGCAGCAGCAGTTTCCAGTGAGGCCCTTTCAGCAGCAGCAGGACCATGATCCTCTGAGGGTAGACTATTCGGGAGGTAGCCGACCTTAGGTTGCTCCAAAGGGACCTCGAACCGGGTGTGGTCGGGGAGGTGGACGACATCAAAGATGCAGAGGAGCTGGGCGTGGACATTTTCACGCAGCAGAGTTGGCAGCTCCAGCGGGACCAGAGGTGGTACAAGGTACGATTTGTTTGTTCATCACTCTTGTTTCTGATTTGTTCGATTTGGGAGCATCCCACTCCTTTTTGCACATGGTCTAGCCCATGCTTTAGGACTACACATAGAGAGACTTTCTGTACCACTGGTACTGAGTACACCAGTTGGAGGCCAGACCGGCGTAACTTGTGTTTGCCGGGGATGTGGGCTAACATTGGGACCACATTGATCTAGTGGGGACCTTCTTCTGTTACAGATGCATCCATACGATTTCATCTTAGGCATCGACTGGTTGTTTTCTATTAGTGTCGTTATCGACTGCTTCTGGAGAAGATTCGTGTTCTCCGACCTGTATGGGAAGCGTTTTGCTTTTGTTGGCGAGAGGAGCTGTCAGGTGGGAAGCCAGTGTGTGGAGCCTCTACTTTCCTTTTTAGGTGGGTATCAGTGGTTCCAGCTGATACAGAGATGATGGACGTCCCAGAGGTTTTTGGGGAGTTCCTTGATGTTTTTCCAAAGGAGGTAGTGACTCTACCCCCCTGAAGTGATGTTGAGTTCGGGATAGACATACAGCCTGGTGCCCGTCCGATTTCGATGGACCCTTATCAGATGGAACCTTAGGAGTTGCGGGAGTTGTGGATTCAGATTGATGATCTGATGGAGAATGGTTTTGATCGACCCAGAGTATCGCCATGGGGTGATCCAGATTTGTTTGTGAAGAAGGTAGATGGTTGTCTCATGCTATGCATATACTACCTAAGGTTTAACCAGGTAACCGTCAAGAACCATTAACCCCTTCCAAGGATAGATGATCTCTTTGACCAACTGAGGGGAGAAGGTTGGGTTTCCAAGATTGATCTTCAATCTGGATATCATCAGCTGAGGGTAAAAGACAGTGACATCACGAAGACGGATTTCAGGTGCAGGTATGGGCACTTCGAGTTTGTAGTGATGCCGTTTGAAGTTACGAATGCACCGAATGTGTTCATGGGACTTATGAACATTGTCTTCCAGGAGTTTCTGGACCGGTTCGTCGTTGTGTTTATCAATGACATCCTAATCTACTCAAGGTCAGAGGAGGAGCACGCTGAGCATCTTAGGGCAGTCTTGGGTGTCCTTCGACACCACCAGCATTATGGGAAATCGTCGAAGTGTATGTTCTTGACACAAGAAGTACACTTCCTTGGGAACGTAGTGTCTCAGGGTGGAGTGTCAGTATACCCGTCGAAGGTGGAGGCAGTTGTTTCTTGAGAAGCACCCAAGAGCATGGCGGAAGATCATAGTTTCCTGGGGATGGCAGGTTACTATCGCAGGTTCGTTTTAGACTTATCTCGAGTTTCTTCTCCATTGAATGCTTTGACAAGGAAGAACCAGATCTTCCTATGGAGCGAGCAGAGCCAGAAATCTTTTGAATACCTGAAGGAGAAGTTGGTCAGTGCTCTCGTACTCAGGTTTCCAGAGGAAGGGTTGTTGTATGAAGTATTTTTTTATGCTTCTGGCCTTGGTCTGGGGTGAGTGCTGATGCCGAATAAGGGAGTGATCTGTTATGGGTCTAGGAAGTTACGCCTTCATGAGCGTAACTATGCCACCCATGACCTAGAGCGTGCATCAGTAGTGTTCTCACTGAAGTGGTGGTGACATTACCTCTTTGGGGAGTGCTTTGTGGTCTTTTCAGTTCACAAGGGCCTACGTTATATCTTTTCATAGTGTGACCTGCACTTATGAAAGTGGAGATGGGTCGAGTTTTTCCAAGACTATGACTTTGAGATCTCTTAAACTGAAGGTAAGGGAAACGTTGTGGCTGATCCCTGAGTAATAAGTCACATCAGGAAGTAGTTCGAGAATCCACTGATGCTTGGAAGGTGATGGGAGAGTTGGCTGTCTTGCACTTGGATGCCATGGTAGAAGGTGTTAGAGGATGTTTGTTTCTGATGACGGTGTAGCCCGCTTTGTTGAAGTAGGTGTAAGAATCTCAGTGGGGGGGACTCCGAGGCAGAAGTGATGCGTGATCGTGTCGATCAGGGGAACACTCCATAGGTATGGTCCGAGGACAGCCGACATCGAATACTTTTCCATGGAATATTGTTTGTTCCGGAGGCAATGTTTGAGGGAGTTCTCCGTGAGTTCCATAGCTCAGGCTTGGCAGTACATCCGGGAGTTTCGAAAATGTACCGAGGCCTGAGGGAACAGTTTTGGTGTCCCGGGGTGAAACAGGCAGTGTCAGATTTTATGGCTAAATGCCTAGTGTGTCAGCAAGTGAAGGCTGAACACCATGTTCCCAGTGGTTTGTTGCACCTTTAGATGTCCCTGAGTGGATGTGGGATGACATCTCAATGGACTTCATCATAGGACTACCCAGAGCTCAGGGTGGTTATGATGCTATCTGGTTGTTGGTGGATCGATAGATGAAATCGGCTCACTTCTTAGGAATTAAAGAGTCAGACCCGGTGAGTACCATAGCACAGAGGTACGTAGACGAAGTTGTACGGTTGCATGGAGTCCCAAAGACTATCGTCTCAGATTGGGATAATCGGCTTACCTCACGAGTCTGGAGGGGGATACATCATGCTTTTGGAACCCAGCTACGCCTTAGCACTGCTTTCCACCCCCAGACTGACGGGCAGACAGAGCGGACTATCCAAACGCTGTAGTATATGCTACAAGCATGCGTCCTGGATTTTGGAGGATCATGGGTATGATACTTGCCTTTAATAGAGTTTGCCTACAACAACATCTTCCACTCTACTATTAGCAAGGCACCGTATGAGGCATTTTATGGAAGACCATGTCGATCACCCATTTGCTGGGCAGAGGATGGTGAGACAGGTGCTCTTGGGCCAGAGGTAGTGTAGAGCACCACAGAGAAAGTCCAACTTGTATGTGGGAGGATGAAAGCGGCTCAGGACCGACAGATGTCTTATGCTAATCGTCGGAGGAGGCCCTTGGAGTTAGAGGTGGGAGATCATGTGTTTTGGAAGGTTTCCTCTCGACGGGGGCAGCAGAGGTTTGAAAAAGGGAGCAAGCTCTCACCTAGGTTCATCGGACCTTTTGAGGTGTTGAGGTGAGGTGGCGAGGTGGCATATCAGCTGGCCCTGCCACCTCAGTTGGAGAAGGTTCATGACATCTTCCACATCTCCCAGCTTTGTCGGTACTTACATGACGACTCCCACGTTATCGACTAGGGAGAGTTAGATATGGGAGACGACGCGAACTTTGAGGAACGACCATTCAGAATCGAGGATCTTAAAGAGAAGGTGCCCCGGGGATAAACCATTCCATTGGTTCGTGTGTTGTGGAGGCATGGCAGCCTCGAGGAGAGCACTTGGGAGCGGGAGACCCAGATGCACGCTCAGTACCCAGATTTGTTTTGACTTGTTTTTTCCCTTTTTCTTCTGGGCTTTGTGTTGATGTTATACTATGTACCTTTGATATATGGAATGCTTGGCTTGTCACTTGTGAGACCTTTTTGTTTTCTTGTTCCCTGGTAGTGTGTAACATGTCCGGATATGTGGGGAAAGGGAAAAACTTGACCCTTAATAGAGACGCATTACTGTGGATGCAATTAAACCCATGTGGGCGAGTAAGTTCCGCCTAAAGCAGATAATATCTCGACATGGGAGAATGAATTTCCCAAAACCATGTGTTCGGTCAGTGTGTTGGTTGTGTGGTGTTGGGGGTAGTGCGAGTTGAAAAATCATAATGTATGAAAGTGGGAAGACCCAATTCTTAATCGAGACGCATTAATGAGGATGTGATTAAACCCGTGCAGGTGAGTCAGTGCCACCTAAAGAAGATAATATCTCGACATAGGAGAAGGAATTACTAACACATATGATTAGGGTTGTTGGTTAGGTTCCTGTTATAACGTGAACCCTAAGAGGTATCTTGTTAGGTTCCTCTGGGTTGGTTTTTGAATTCTTTGGGACGGGAATGTCTTAAGAGGTATTTGATGTAATGGCCCGGATCTCTCCGGACCATTCATTTGTCAAAAAGAAGGCCATGAAGTGTTCTGGAGGGTGAAATGGACTTTTCCCACACATTCCAGAATTTAGAAACTACATGCCGTGTAGTTTGAGTACACACCATGTACCCCCTTTCCGGGTATACCCTGTGTTGCAGGCCGTGTCCTCACTGTGTGAAATAATGGGTTCATGCTTTGTGTCCCATTTTACACACCGTGTAGTCCTTTCCCGCGTATGCGTTACCAGTAAACGGCCGTGTACCATGTTAGAGTCGTGTCATTTCCGTGTGCAATAAATGAGTATACGTCGTGTGTCTAAACTACACGCCTTGTAGTTCTTCCCCGCATATGTGTTACCCTCAAACCGTGTGTTGACCAATCAACGGCCGCAGAGCCGTGTTGGAAGCCGCGTGGAGACCATGTAAAATAACTGAGTACACATCGTGTACCATAAATTACATGTCGTGTACTTTAACTTTTCTCACCTATAAAAGGAGGGGTCCCCTCCTCCTTTCAATTCACTCCTCTCCTCCACTTTCCTCTGAGCAGAGCACTCCCAAGAGACTCGAAGGCTCCTTCTCTTCCATATCTTCTTTGTCCGAGCTCCGAATTACCATCCGTCAGCGGCCACGGGATCGTAACGACGAAGCGGAACTGCCGAGCATGGGTCCGTTGTCTTTCCTTCGGCCTTTCCTTTACGACTTCCTCCGGAGGAGGTTTTTCTGGGACCCAAAAAAAGTGACGGACGCCAACAGACTTCTTCCATAGTTGATCTGGGGGAGCGCTGTGATCAGAACCTGTTGAGGTAGGTATTTTACCTTCGTCACTCTAATTTTTGCATCATGTGGGGTGGGTATCCTCCTGCTTTCATGAGAAATGATTGAACAATTAAATAAAGATAATAACTGGTTAAGAACAGGGTGGGAAGTTCTGATTGCAGTTAATTTATATCCTGTGTTATTATGTTGTGAATTGAATGAGCTTCTGCCTACTGAAAATCATGGTCGTTGGGGGACATTGTTTATGCAATTAAATGTTTCCCTCTCCTTCTGGACTTTATAATGGATGGAAACCTTTCTTTATGTGCAAATTTGGTTAATCACGTAAAGTTGACTGATTAAATGAAAATATAGAACCCTTGTGTGATCACCCAGGTTAAACAAAAATGGAATAATGAAAATGTGGGTGTTGGATCGAATATGTGGCATGTGATGGGGGTGTTTTATGGGTTTTTGTGGATCAGGTGAGTAATGGGGATGCAGTTGACTTGATTGTGGGTTGGTGTGAATGATATTACGGTGATGGGAAGCGGGGCTGTGATAAGTGGTATTAAAGGGATAATGATGTATGAGTTTCGGTGCGGTTGTGGTTATGGTGGTTGGTCGTGGGGTTGTAGGGATGAGTTGTGAATAATAAATAAAAAAGTGGAAGAGTTAATAAATGGTGGGTCATGGTAATGGAACGGGATTAATAATCAATGGGGTTGGTTGGTTGATAAGAAGGGCTTGGTTGTGCTGTTTGCGTTTTCCTAACTTGATTTGTGGAAGGTAGGGATATGTTTTACAAACGATTGATGTGATTGGTTGTGGATAGTTTCCCAGTAGTTAAGGAACTAAATAAACTAATTCTGCTGAAACATGAAAACCTAAATGGGGTTGGGGTTGTCTGTTGTATGTATGATTCGTAGTAGCGGTGTCGAGGCACGTGCTCAATTTCTCTGTTTTGAAGCCATAGGTTGGGTTGTGTGTTTGGTATACATATTTATATCTGTATCTTTTGTGTTTTATCGCACCCCACCCATGTGGATCACTTAGTTTTGAACACTCCCATTTCATGGGAGAGGGTGTTTTTTACTTAGTTACTAGAACCTTCCTACTCCTTCTCCCCTAGGCTGTGATGGCTTGAGGAGACCATACACCTAAGACTCTTCGGGTAGGTTTCGATTGAGTTGGTTTTAGCCCAAGACTCTTTGGGCAGGTTCTACTATTTCCCAAGAATCCTCAGGATGAGGCCCAGGTGTGTGCGGGTGGGATACATGGTTGTGAGTCCTAGGTGTGTGCGGGCGGGATACGTGGTTGTGAGGCCCAATTGTGTGCGGGAGGGATACATGGTTGTGAGGCCCAGGTGCGTGCGGGCGGGGAGAGTGTGGCAGCGTCAGGACGTTCGTCATTAGGAAGAGCAGCTAACTAAAGGGAAATGGTGCGGGGTACCCAATACTCTTGTTCTTATATACTAATACCTGTTGTGATTGTGTTTTGGTGAGTGTGGCTGGTGAGGTTGGGTGGATAGAATTCCTTTCTAGGTTTCTTCTGTTGTTCACACGGGACATTAGGATGTCTCCCTACTTGTGCACGAGAGATTTAGGTTTCCCTACTGAGTATACTTGTATGCTCACCCTACGTTTACTTTCATGTTTCCAGGAGGACTACCAGGGCCGTGCGGGACACTACTAGTCAGATAGTTGGAGTTTTTGCGGTTATTGTACTCTTGTTTTATTTCGGTATTGTACATTAAGATTTCTTGTACTTGCACCTTGTTATAAAATTGTTTAAACATGCATGTGGGCTTTGTTTGGGTTTTTTTCTATACACTTGTTCTTTTTCTTTTTGGTGGTTGACTTGTCCTATTTTCCCGATCCTAAATAATAAAAAGGGTAATACCTCTTATATTTGTGAAAACTCATACCCTTGGTGCTAGTCGCCACCCCGGGGCCTACTGTAGGCGGGACTCGGGGGGTCATTATATCCCTTTCACCATTTCCACCTCAGGAGGGGCATCTTTGGTGGGAGGGGGTCATGACAGTAGTGAATAGATGCTTGGTGGTAGTCCTTATGGTATTAGGGATGGAACTGATATTGGTGGAATTGATTAATGATTTTCATTCCAGTAATTATGAAATAAATGGTGTTGTATTATTATTAATAAATATTCTTAATGCTTTGATGGATTGGTTTATTATTTCAACATTACTTCAGAAATACATGAGTCATCTGACTATTCTTTGTGTATGAATCTACATTAGTTGATCATAGGATGTTTCCTTGTGTACCGATAATTACAAAGAAATATTAATCAATAATTGTTATAACCCATGGATTGTGTTCTAGAATAGAATGAAAAAGTTGTTAAATGTTTGGAACAATAGTATTAGTTGGATTATACCTAGAGGCCCTGGATATAATTGGTTGTTAGTGAAATGTGAATGGAATAGTGTTAATTAATTGAAAATGAATTAACTATCTTAATATAACCTTATTAGGGAGAATATTTAATTTAATAATGATACCTGAAGTGATATTGTGCTTATTGTATTCATATTCATTAATAGTGGAAGATGGTGTTTGAGAGATAATGGTTGTAGTTTAGCTAGAGAATAGGATAATGGATTTAAATTAGTTGGGTCGTATGTTATATAATCATTTTATTGGGATTTTATAAACTCAAACAACCCTGTCATTAGGGAAGAATACAGCCATGGGACATAGAAAGGGTTTTATACCCAGTATCTAGGTTGGTGAGGAATGGGTGACTAAATACCCCCAATAACCCCACTCTTTTTCCATAGTAATAATTTGTGATGGTATATAATGTGGATTAATTTTCCATATATTTTTATATATGTATTTAATTTATTATTTTTATTTTAAAAACATATATCTCAACATATAATATCATATGGATTATTATAGGATTAACATGTTAGGGATTGACAGATTAACTTATAATGCATGACATTCTGGCTACAATAAATCATAAAAAATAGCCAAATACTTATTGAATAAGTTTCATGTTATCAACAGATGTTGATATTAATGTGGTTTGTGGATTATAATGCGATTATGTGATTCATGGGGTTCATGATAAAAAACTTTTTTCTACTTTTCCACAGGATTTTTTATTTTATAGAGATATGTCTCATGAAATGTAGTTTTGGGGAAGAGTAGAAACCATATGGGGAAGTGGTATTGGGGTAACTTGTTTTAATATTATTTTAATAATTTATTTTGTATGATACATGGTTAGAGGTATACATGCTGAGGTTTGAAAAGATAACATATATGTTTTGGTTATGAATTATCTATAATTTTTATTTAATGGGTTTTTTATTCTTTATTTATAATTTATAAATGATTATATGTGGAGAAACCTACTGATTATAAATGTTCTGATAGTCAAAATTATATATAAATTTCCATTTAGGTCATTAATATTTAGTGCGTGATCAGGTTGAATGTCACTACCTTATGGCCTTTTCAAGAGTTGTTTGTGCATTAATGATCTTTAAAGAGGTTTTTATTTTTTATAAATATTGATCACTTTTTTACATTTTAAAACATTATTTTCATGGATTTGGGATCTTTTAATTTTGTCTTTAACTAGTTTTAGGGATGATTTTATCTTATCCCACATTCATCATGTTTTTTAGTGGGTGATTCCTCTCATAATTTTGTATGATTTACACTCGTTTCGTCTCAAAAACCTAGGACCTATTGGATGTGATCTCGATGAATAATTTCACCCATCTATCATTGTCAAACTTCTAGATATTTCATTTTGGGTTGGGGTCATGTGATAGTATTATTAGGACCCGGCCTTAGATATTACATAATCTCGAATTAAATGAATAATTAACAATGAAGACCTTTTCAGTTTTAGAGTTTTTAGAGAGTTATGCCATAACTATTAAATTACATCTAATAAATTACAAGGTAGACACTTCTACTCAGTTTTCCTAATTTCATAAAATAAAAACTCTTCAAAAAAAGAGTCCTGTATAGTCCCATGTTTGATATAGCATGACATTTCTTACATCCCATCCTTGACCCTATTTATCTTTAGGTCCTGTGAAAAGAATTTCAAAAAATGGGATGAGCATAAAAAGCACAGTAAGGGTTTTAAAAGAATGAATGAAAAAAAATCATCGTTGAATATATAACATAAGATCATTAACATACCTCATTAAATCATAAGATTTATGAATAACACATAAATATCATAAATTATTAGGGTAAATTGTGGAATCCATAACATACATAGGTTGTAGCTATCACAGCTACGTAGGGAGTTACATTTGGAATACCCATCACAGTTTATTCCCTAAATCTCTTAGGAGAAACAATCACATTTACCTCTGTCATATTACCCAATGCATTGGAGGGATATCCCAGGTTCACCCACCCTAGGATTATTATCGAACCATTCGTATACATAATAGTTTCAATGAACCATAACATATTCATAACACATAAAACAAACATAAAAAAAGATAACATTTCCACATTTCAATCACAATATATAATTTAAATATATCAAAAGAACAAATCCATTATAAAAACCATTTTCAATACCAAAATACATAAAAGAGTTTATGGTATTTATTTTCTTTTTAAAAACATTATGGCTTGTTATGGTTCCCAAAGATCAAATAATACATGTGGAAGTGGAAAGGACGTTGTCACCGTGTACATAAAAGAAACAATATTTTTTTCTATTTAGTGAAATTCATAGTAGAGAAAGTATTTTTTTTGAATAAAATAAAAAGTAAAAGTTGTTTATACAGCATATAAAAGACATTTGTCTGTTAAAAAAAATATGTCTCAATGAATGGAGATTGAGACAAAGTTCATTAAAAAGAGTATTTTGTATAATAAAAAGAGGTAAATTATGTGTATCTACTATAAGTACACATACATAATGTGAAAATAAAATTTTGTAAAAAAAATTTATTTCTTACATAATAATAGCACAACATAATTTAAAATTAGATGATTAACCCAATGAAAGGAAATTTGGTTAAGAAGTTCCCTTACCTCGTGTCCTGATTGACTGGATCATTCTTTAATCTACCGAATAATAAACTGAAGTTAATTTTTTCTTTATTAAGAACCTTTTCAAGATTATAATTTCGTTTATATCATATATTACCCTGTTATAAATATTATGTAATCATTTACGTAAATAAAGTTTGTTTTGTTGATATTTGGTACTTGAGTAAGAAATGAACTTCTTATATTTACATGTTGTTCACGTGGTTAGAATTTATTATATCCAGAATGATATTCATGATTTTGATATCATTTATATCATATATATCCAGTATATAAATTTATTTATAACAGTTTGTAACGTTTTGAGGAATGAAATGAAATGCACCATTCATAGAGACGGTAAGCCGAACGTACGCATTAACACTACATTCATTTCTATTTCTTATTTTAATGGAATGAAAACATGATGATACATAGTTATATTATAATTACATTATAATATCAAATATAATATAATTAAATATATCTTATCTACATTCCACATATGGAATTAACGAATCATATCACTTTGAGGGGGAGGATGTCTGCACATTCTAAAAAGAAGTTATCACGCTTACCTATTATGGAAACCATAATAGTAGGATATAAATGTAAAATAAAGAATAATAAAGAAAACCTAAAAAAATATATATCATTTATAAATATAGTGTAATTTTAATGGCCACCATGAGAGGCGGTAGGAGATAATCGAACAATCATCGTTTCGTGATGCGTTAGTTTTCCATCCACAGAAAAAACATGTTCTTCACCCATTAGATGGATGTCGGTATAAGTTTAGTTCAAATATTTCTCATAACAAATCCTAGTAGATTGAGTATACTGGTGTTTTTATTAAATAAATGAATAAAAAGAGTTTACGGGTTGTAGAAGTAAAATAAAAAAAATAAGTTAAGAGAAAATGTTACCTTTAATTAAGGTAACCCCCTTTGATTTTAACCAAAAAGACTTCTTGAAGTGACTTATTCCTAAGGGAATGATTCTAGGAGGAGGATAGGGATCTTTATATATTTTTTGAGAATGTATTGGATGAGACTAGGGCCTTTAGAGGTGGGTGAAATGGGTTAGGAGTGAAGGCTTTTTATAAGGGGGGAGGGGCCATTACGAAAGCTTGCAAATATAATTTTTTTATAAACATATATTCGGTTTATAAAGATCAAATAATCATTAAAGCTGAAGATAAGATGACTCATCTTCAAAATAAAATCTTCCAATGAGAATTGGAAAATTTTTGGATATTGTTTTAATATTTATAATCTTATTTATTTAAATATTTTATTAATGTGGTAAATATTTCTCATTATTATGTCATAAATAATTTAATATATTTGATGTATAAAAATTATAAAATAAATACCCTAATGTATTAAATAATTTCAGAGTTCTAATTAATATTTATATTCTAAATTATAACTTATATAACCCCATGTAAAAATTAATTTACTAAAATATATTTGTTTATTCCTTTTTTCCTTCACTTTAAATTAATTAAAATAAAGTTTCATTATCACTCTCATGTGGCTCCATGGGGTCCCCATATCGACTTAAAGATGCCCATGGTCATAAATGACTCATCCAATAAGCTTGGGAGATGTTTTATGGTAATATTGTATTATTATAATATTCTTTTATCCTAGAATTACCCTATTTACCTTTAACTGTGATAAATAAAATTAATAAGTTACTATTCACCAAAGACTATTTTCATCTTATTGGACAAAATTTTACTTACTAATAAAAACAATTTTTTTAGGATTATCAAATTATAATCCACATAAGTTGTAAAATTTCCTTTAAATGAAAAAGGCAGTTTTTAACTATCACTCATTGGTTTTACAATTCATTAAAAATTGATGTTTTTCAGAAAACAACCAAAAATTCAGCCTAATAAATATTTGATTTTTTTAATTCAAAAATGATTTCTAATATTCCAAATTAAAAACATGGAAGTTGGATTAATTAATTTAAAATTATTTCTTGTTTTCAAAACAAAAAACGTGATTTTATGAAATATTAACTATCAAAAGATTGAAAGTTCTTCATGTCAAATTTCAATGTGAAATTAATCCCAATGACCAATATTAGTTAAAATTGTGAAAAATTTATATAATTACACTTTAAAACAAATTTAAAAGAAAATATAATGATTTAAATAAATAATATTAAGAGGATATTTTGAAATAAAATATAGTATTTTTCACTATTCATCAAGAAATGAATTTTATCAGAAAAATACCAAAATTTTACCCAATGTGAATTTTGATGTCCCGATTCTAAAGAAGAGTTTTAATTTTTTTGAAATAGAACATATAAAAGTGACCAAAATAAAATTTAAAGAGGGTTCACCTTTAAAAAAGGTAAATCATCATTTTAAAGAATATTAGAGTATTTTTGCTTAAAATTATATTAATTCACATTTCAAGCCTCTAACTTCTATTGGATAAATGTAAAAACATTTAACAAACATGTATATTCATATATTTGTAAGTTATATTCATTCCCGAAAATACAATGTTTAGGTGTTAACTAAAATATAAAATAATATTTATATATTATTGGTGTGAAATGTAAAATTTCAAAGAAACCCATTGTTGCATATCTGGTACACCATCCAACATATCAACTCCTTTAAAGTAAAAGTAAAATTTAATTCAAAAAATATTTATTAATGTAAAAATGTTTTATTTGTTTATTTACCTAGGATGTTACATTCATCCCCCCTTTTGGTAATTACATCCTCACAATTTTATTCACTTATCAAATAAATGGGGGTATTTATCCCTCATATCATTTTTAGATTCACACATTTCCTCTTCAACAATATGGTTTTTCCAAAACATCCTTTACCTGATGAATCACTTTATTCCTGAACACTTTCTCTCTTCGGTTATTAATATGGACTGGCTATTCCTCATAAGAGAGATTGTCTTCCAACTGAACTACCTCTGGACTTAAAACATGATATGGATCATGAATATACTTTATCAACATTGAAACATGAAAAAAAAATTGTGTACATGGGATAAAGTTAGAGGTAAATCCACTTTGTAAGAAACTGATCTAACTTTGAACAAAATTTCATAGGGTCCAATGAACCTTGGACTCAGCATTCCATTCTTAAAAAAACACGTCACACTATTCCATGGAGAAACATTGAGAAATAATTGATCACCTAAATCAAAGGATATATCCTTCCTTCGATTATCTATATAACATTTCCGTCTGCTCTGAGCAGTTCTCATGTGCTTCTGAATAAACTGAACTATTTCTCCCATATCTTCTACAAATTCTGGTCCCATCAGGTTCGACTCACCAACTTCATCCCAAAAGTTGGAGTCCGACAATGCCTTCCATATAATGCCTCAACTGGATAAATCTGTATACTAGATTGAAAACTATTATTATATAAAAATTCAACAAAAGAAAAATGTGAGTATTAACATCACTAGTAATATAGTGAACAAGAACATATCACAAACTCTATGGTCTGAATTGTTCGTTATGACTACAAAACATATTACGGATGAAAAGTTGTACAAAAATTTATTTCAGTACACAACAACTTCTAAATTCCTTTAAAAAAGTTATAAGTAAACCAGAGATCATGGTCAGATATAATGGAGAGTGGAACTCCATGAAACCTGTCTATCTCTTTAACATACAACCATGAAAGATGACCAAGAGACAAAGTATCTCATATAAGAAGGAAAATAGTAGATTTAGACAACGTATCAACAATAAAAAAGATTTCATTATTATCTTGAGATATATTTGGTAATCCCAAAATGAAGTCCATGGATATATTTTTTCATTACCACTCTATAACTAGTGAAGACTGATGCATCCCTTTCGGTAACTGGTGATTTGATTTAACCTGGTTACAAGTCAAACACTTCACAATAAAATCAGAAATATCTCTTTTTATTACATCCCACCTGTAATACTCGCGAAGATCTCTGTACATCATAGTACTGCTAGGATGACCTGAAAACGCAAAACTATGAGATTTACATAAAAACTCATTATTTAACTGTGAATCACTAGGAACACATAATCTCTTTCCAAACCTCAAAACACAATGATTATCAATGTTAAATTCTTTCAACATACCAATCTGAACCAAATCTACATTTTTCTGCAACTCACTATCATCCTTCTGTGCTTTCTACATTCTATCTGATAAATATGATTTCACTGACACCTAAAACAAAACAGAATAATTTCCTACACCAACAAAATATATGCCAAAGTTTATCAAATCAAAAACCAATGAATCTTATTCCAAATACAGCATGGTTAATGAAGAATTACTTTTCATCTTAGAGCAACAGCCACATAATATTATTTTTTCGGGTGGAAAAGGGTCGTGAAATCATAATCCATGATTAATTCCAACCTTCTCCTCTGTATCATGTTCAATTCATTCTTAATGAAAATATACATCAAAATTTCTGGCCAATATATATTTCACATTTTACTCTATACAAATTATTCCTTCAAAATTTTTAAGCAAAAATAACAGAAACTAATTCCAAATCATGGGTAGGGTAATTTTACTAATTAGGTTTCAACTGACATGAAGCATGAGAAATCACCTAATCATTCTGCATATTGACACATCCAAGTCCTTTTAACAAATCATCATTGTAAGTAAAAAACTCACCATTTCTGTAAGGTAGTTCCAAAAATGGATCATTCAACAATCGTCTTTTCAATTCCTAAAAACAACTATCTCATTATTTTGTCCAAAACGAACTTAACACCTTCTCATGTTAACATAGTTCGTGGACTAGATAAACGTGCAAAAGTTTCAACAAACCTCTACTAATAAACTGCCAAAATAAGAAAACTATGGATCTCAGTAATATTTTTGGGACTTATCCAGTCCTCCACAACTCTTGTTTTGTAAGGATCAACAGTTATGCCATTTTTTGTAACAATGTGACCAAGGAAAAAAGTTTTCTGTAACCAAAACTCACATGTGCTGAATTTCATAAATAGTATATTTTCATTTAATGTTTGAAAAATAACCATTAAATTTCTTTCATGCACTTATTTACTTTTAGAATAAACCAAAATATCATCAGTGTGCACAACCACAAATTATCCATGAACTCATTGGAAATTCTATTTATAAGATCCATTAATACAACAGATGCATTGGTTAAACCATAAGGCATAACAAAAAATTCATAATGGCCATATCTAGTACAAAATGTAGTCTTAAGAATGTTTTTGTCCTTTATTTTCAACTGATGGTACCGAAAACACATGTCAATTTTTAAAAAATACTGAGCTCCCTAGAGCTGATAAAAAATTAATCAATATGAGGCAAATGATACTTGTTCTTAACTGAGATGTTATTCAATTCATTATAATCAATGCAATGTCTCATTGAACCATCTTTTTTTAACATATTTTAAATGAGAACCCCATGGTATGTGCTAGGTCAAATGAAACCTTAATCTAATAACTAATGCAATTGATTATTTAACTCTAAAAGTTAATTTTTTTCTATTTGATAAGGGGGTTTTGAAATTGGCTTTGCCTGACGAACTATGTAAATAGTAAATTCAAATTCATGATCTGGTATAATACCTGGAAACTAATAAAGAAAAACATCAAGGTACTCATTAACCATTGGCACATGTAATAATTAATTTATTAAAAGATATTTGTTTATTCCATATAAAAATTTACATGATGTTAATTAAAATAAAGTGTCATTTTCACTATAAATTAGCTCCATGGAGTCCCAAAATCGATCCAAATAAGACCATGGTCAAAAATGAAACATCCAATGTGGTTAAGACTATTGTTAAAGTATTTTTGTATTATTATACTATTCTTTTTTACATTGAATTACCATATTTACCAATAACCGCAGTAAATAAAAGTTAAAAGTTACTATTCACCACAAATTATTTCCTTTTTATTGATCCAAATTTTACTTACTAATAACTAGAAAGTGTGTCAAATTTTAGAAATACAATCCATAGAAGCGGAAAAATTTCATTTAAATGAAAAGTTCAGTTTTTAAGTACTACTTAGTTGCTTCAGTATTCATCAAAAATTGAAATTTTTCAGAAAACTACCAAAAATTAATCCTATACTATATCTCATATTATAAATTATAAAATGATGTCTAATTTTATAAATTCAAATCATATAAGTTGGATTTATTAATTTCATATAATTTTCTGTTGTAAAAACTAAAAGCATGTTTTTAAGAAATATTAATTATCAAAAGACTAACACTGGTTTATGTCAAATTTCAATGTGAAATTAATCACAGTGACTAAAATTGGATTAAATGGTAAAAATTTAATCTAATTACACTTTCAGACCAATAAAAAATATAATCGTACTATATAAATAAATTAAAATAAAAGATAGTTTTAAATTAAAATAGAGTATTTTCACTATTCATAAAAATGAATTTTATCATAAAAATTCCAAAGGATTACCCAATGTGAATTTTGATGTCCCGATTCTAAATAAAAATTTTATTTTCTCATATAGAACATATTAAAGTGACCAATACTATATTTTAACAGTGTTCTCCATCAAAAGGCGGTTAATTGACCTTTTAGATAATATTAGAGAATTTATGCATTAAATAAGATTAATTAAAATTTTATGCGTATAACATTTATTGGATAAATGTAAAAACATTTAACAAAAATTTATAATGTTATTTTAGTAAATTATATTTTATCCTTCCAATACAACATCTTGGTGTTAAATACTATTTAAAATTATATTATTATATAATTAGTGTGCAATGTAAGATTTCAAATAATCATGTTGTAGCATATCAGGTACGCCATAGAACATATCAACTCCATTAAAGTAAAATTAAAATTTAATTCACAATATATTAATGAAATTAAAATGTATTACTTCTTTATTTACCTTGGATTTTGCAAGAAGAATCAAATTTTCTGGATGGGGGATAGAATAGTGTTCAGATGTACAAAAAGGTGGAGAATACATGGGTTGGGAGGGAAAATGACAAATATTATTAACAAACTATTTATATAATGTAGAATGCCTAGGACAAGGGTATTTTGGTCCACCTTTAATATAATCAGTATAACAATATTTATACTAACCACACTATGGTATATTATACTTTTTTTATTGTAATTAACAAATAATGGATCATCCGTCATTCCACATTACCAAATGTTTAAATGGGTGGACCATTGGATTTTTTAATGATTGAATAAATAATTTTTCAAAAAATATTATATTTTCTATAATAGTGTAATTATATTGTATATAATATAATACGAAGTAGTTTTGGTTAGATAGGGATCGTGAGTACTTAGCTACGTCATTGTAGATTTATAGAGTGTAGTTTCGAGATGATTTTATCTAATCAATGATGATTTTGGCTATAATACATGATATAATTACCATTTTCAATGATATTCTAGTATTTGGGAGTTAATGATCCATTTTAGGACCCTTCCCCACTATTCAATATAACTGATTATTGATTTGGAGGATAAGAAAATTCGTTTTGAGGGGTCTCTTCTTCTTGATATCCAATAACATGTAACTCAGTTTATGTTGATGAAATATCTCGATGTGCACGAGAGAGTAGAGTTTGTTTAGATGATTATTGGTAAGATCATATCCACATTAATGTGTAGAAATAATGAATTATTTAATAATGTGGTTACGGTATGTGGTTATTAGTTTCTTAGAGAGAATATATTTGTTAACACTAGGCGTAGATCCCAACATTCATCATTTCATTTTTTTGGGGATAGAGGATCATAGTCCTTCAAAATGGAATCAACTCATTTTGTTCCTCTTCAGGATGATGTCATCAGTGACCACAGTGTGGAACCCATTGGATTAGCCACTATTCGGTATGTTTTTCACGTCAAGTTCTTTAATTGATTCATTTTTAGATGAGGTTGTTAAAGTAGGGTACTCTATCATTGGATATGTTTTGAATAAAAGATGTAGTAATAGAATAAAACTTAGATGATCATCCTTCTCATGGTGTATTACATGACCGAGTTGTTCATTTCAATCATGGTTAGAGAGGATGTTGATATTTTTATAGTCAATTGAATCCATTGAGATATTAGTGATAAACTATCAAGATGATATTTCAGGTACCCATTTCATATTTTCATATGGTTGAATGATATTTTTTATTTTGTAACTATAATCCACTTCATATCACCAACCATAGTCTTCACATTAAGAATTGAGGTGGAGAGGATTCTAGTAAACATGGCATTGAATAAACCAATTATAGGTTGAGCTTATATATATGATTTTTTTGAGAAAGTGATATAGTTTTGTTTAATACCCACTATTTTTGCGACTTCTTCTATTTTATGTAATCATTCATAATAAATCATATTCATTATGGACTCAATGTCTTTTGTTCAAAAAATTGGGGATAAATTAATTAAATTTTTTAAATGATGCTAACAGAGATCCTATAATGATCATTGGACACCGATTTTGTATGTTGAATCAAATTAAATATCTATCCTTATCACCCATAGTTGCTGGAATTATTCTCTGTTCATATGAGTCTTTATAGAATGTGGTTCCCAAGGTTGTATAAGAGTTCTAAATTTTATTTCATAAGGTGGTTTTGTAATAACATCCTAAATGAGATATAGATTATGTGTTGGATTTATATCTTGGAATTTATAATTTTCTTAAATCTCCATAAAGGATAGTTCTTTCTCTATTGTGTGGTATAGATGTGTATATAGATGAAAAATTATAGTGAGTTTTTTAGCTGATAATGTTACTGTAAAGATCTATTGTTCTATTTCTATTGATGTTCAATGTTTGTACTTGTATTTTTATCAAATATAATCAACTAAACTAGCTTATAGTGAATTAATTCTATCCTCATATAATGATTAATAATTTATTTTATCATCTTGAATGATATATTAAGTTCCTGGCATTCAATTTTCAGATTTTATTTCATTATATGGGTATAGAAAGATGATGATATTATCAAAACAACTTTTCATTGAAATTACATTTATTATGAGTTCATGGTGATGGTATTTGGTTTGGAAAAATTCCTTATAATGTTCATGAATTTTTAGAATGCTGTTTTTGGATAGATCTAAGAACAGTTTGTGGTGGTTTCGTTGAAGAAATCTTTATGTACTCATCATCTAAGGAGGATAATACAAAAACTTTCATTCCTTATTTGGATTTATTAATTTTAAAAAAATGTTCAAGAAGAATTCAAATTTGTAGTTATAGAATAATGTTGATATTTTATTAGGTAAAATCACATCCATATGTGGTGTGGTTGTGGATATTTTGAATATCATGGATATTATTTCATGGGAATCCATTAATATAGTTGCAATTATATAATGATACATTCATCTTCAAGGATATTATAGGAGGATCATAGCTGATTTCTCTTGGGTTCTGACTCCTCGAATAACACTTAACCGAATGGACCAGGTTATTTTATAGACTTATTGAGGATAAAAAACATTCTGAGTACCTTTATAAGATATTGGGAAGAACAAAAATTAATCATTTTGTTGAATATAGAGTTTAGTTAGATGATTTCTATGATTTGTAAAATATTGAATCGGGTTTTGATATGACTCAATATAGATTAGTAGTTTCTTATAGTTATTTTCAATTATATCCCTATGAGTATAGATATTCCACCCATGATCTTCCCCTGGAATCCATTGGTTTTTCATTGATTTTTTGGACACATTACATCATCAGTGAGTTCCTTGTGGTGATTACTGAATACCAAATACTAAGGTATTACTTCTCATAGCAAGACCATATATTATTACTATGAAAATATGTCTAATCTGTTCGTATTAAGGCTTCTTGATTCTATATACACAACAAAATGGTAATGTTGTTCTTGGTGAGGTGTGAAGAAATTCACAATGCGATGTTGTGAGAGAATATTGAGATTCATGGAGTTTAATATACAAAATATTAATTATAAAACAAGATATACGAATATCTAGTGGATTTGCATTCATTTTTTATATGATAGTTCAGTTTCCTTTGATTCATATGGGGGATGGGTCCCAAAATGATAATTCTGAGGTAGAGGACAGGATATATTAAGTTATGTTTAATGAAATCTTAATGGCGGGTGTGGGGATGAAACAAATAGTTGTCATTACAGGTGAGGATTTTGTTCATTTGGTTTTGTATGAGGATAATCCCATTGAGTTTTATGTAATACCCATAGTAGGGTATCCTAATGTTCCTACCATGTATCAAATTATGAGACGTCAGTTTTGGGGGCCTTGGTTAAAGCATCCAATTTTATATTTCATTTCATATTTTCTGTTCTACCTAAAGGTTATGGTAGAGAATCATTTTGCTCGGTTTTTATCTAATGATTGTATGTTAATTAGTTGAATATGGTTAAAATATCAATGGAAATAATCAATACATAACATTACATTTAGAGATGTTCTACTTATATATGTGTGATTGTACATTGTTTAATGAAATCCTCTAACTTTATAGTTTTCAAGTTCTTGACCTTAATTGAAGTTTCATTTATAAATCACATAGTGGGTGTGTTGATACTACAAGGATTATGAAGGATGGTCAACCCTAATAATGATAATCATTTTACCTCCATATATTTTAGAGGTATCTATAATCATTTTGGATCTCAATTATTCATTATCATTGTATTCCAAAAATAATCAAATGTTCATATAGAGTTCACCATCTAAACTCTTGTTGTCATGTTTCATGATTTTCCAATGATTTATTACGTTCTTAGATGAGGCACATAATATTTTTGATGTTTTCTAAATAAATATTTTTCACTCTATTATTTTTATTGTTCTATCTGATGAATTTTGGGTCCTACCATCTTGTTCTCTATTATTATAGACTAGGTTCATAGAGTAAAAAAATATCATGTTAAAACAATGGAAGATTGAGAAAAAGTTGGTTCTAAAGAATCATGAGATTATGAAGGTATCACATGATAATCATAATTCCTTTTCCAATCATAGGAGGTGACCTCCAGATTCTGATGATGGGAAAAATGAATTCTCAAAGGTTTCTCCTCCACATGGGATGTTAATGATCAGCTATTGGACTATTTATTTTCCCTATTTTGTTAAGAAACTCAAGGTTTTAGTTAATATTGGATCCATGGTTTATCATGTCAAACTCCCCTATTAATGATCAAGATTCAGGATGTCTTGTAATTTTTAAAAAAATTATATTGTTTCCATGATGCAACTGCCATCATAAACCCATATGTGTTTTAAATTGATGATGATGAAACATTCAAGGAGATACATGTAGTGATCATAATCTATTAAGAGAGGGGGAAATGTATGCATTCCATTCTTTCAGTTAGTGTTCCCTAAAGATACTATGGCGTAGAGAGGAGTACATTATAATGTGAGTTGAATAATTATAGTCTGTATCTAATGAATTTTATTGTTTAGATCAGTTCATTAATTGATGATAACTATTTTATATGTTGAATATAACTAGTTTATGATATGGTTTTATCTCTATTAATGCCTTTGGTTTGCTCATTCTGTTGATTGAGAGTTATCTTTCCCATAATAGGGGTTGGGAGTTTGTTCATGGAGTTTTTATTTGTCCAATTTGTTTTTATGGGTGAGTAGGTTAAGGTCCTATCATGGTGAGATTAATAATATGTATCTTGTGTGGTGGATATTAAGATAACCACTATCTTTTCCTATTCTCCTAGTTTGGTTTAAACTCATGAGACTGAGAAATGTTTGATAGATATATGATGTATGGGTGTTGATCTTCTATATCATTACATTTATTTCATTCATGGTTTTTGGTGATCAGAGGAAGCGTAGAGAATGATTTTTTATTATGAGTTTTGTAATCTATAAACAATAGATGTTATCAATGTGTATTATATAAAAAATGTAACAATAGGATTTACATCTGGAATAGATTTTTAGGGATTGTGTGATGTTTTTTAACAAAGTTAAATCCCTGTCTTGAACCATCAGTTGAAAAGTTCAACAGTTGAGGTGTTACATTTCAAACTTTTACCTCTAAAAAATTGTTAACTTAATGTGTATATCATGAAATGAATTAATCCTAGGTTTGGAGGATCATAGAGACATCATTTATCGTTGTTTATAAACATCATTCATTTATTATGTTAATGAAACATTCATGTTTTGAATTTCCATCAAGAAAAAATGACCATAATGCCTTCCATACCCTCAATAAATCACAATCTCATCAAATTCACTCCAAACTCTTGCAATATATAAATATATATATACATGATATCTCTCAATTCATTTAAAATATCTTTCTATGGGTATTATTCCATGAAATCCCAGATTTGATCTATCATTATCTGAGTTGATTTATCTCTCATACTCCAGTAGTTTATTATATGATTAGTGATTTTTTCTACCAGTTCATTCATGTCTGGCTATGAATTTTATTCTTTATTTGTCCTTTGATGTTTTTTTTTACTTTTTTGGGTATTTTATTCATGTCGGTCAGTATTTTCTATATGGGAGTGGAGATAAAATATTGTATTATTGTTCTACCCTAAATCCCGATTTTTTAAATCTTTGAGTCATGGGTATAGTTACCCATAATATTCCTTCAATGATCATTTAGCTATATATATGAAAATTCATTACATAGAATAATTATCCATTAAAAAAGTTTGTTATTATAGTTCCATTTAATAAATTCACAAAAAATCAACTAGTTTATAAGTAAATTACATATGCTCAACCCGATGTAATTTACTACTTGATCACTATTCTTATAAATTTCAAACATAATACCTTTCCTCATAACATGGGTAAAGGAATCATAATAAAGGGTGAAATAATATGCAATGTATTGGTAAAAAGGATAAATGGATTATCACATGAGTATAAATTTTGCGTAAGAGTATAATATAATAATATTTACTTTTGATACATAATGCTTTATATTAAAGATCATATGAGATGACACATATTGGAAGAAGAAACAGAAATGTGGAAATAGCATAATATTATAAAATTGTTAAAATTAATAAATAAAAAAAGATTCACTCATTATATTAAATACATGATATTTTATCTCCCATAAACACATGTACATGTTAATAGGTCCTTGAATATTATGATTTACTTGAAAACCAATTACACACATAATTATATGGACATGGAATCAAATCCAATGAATAATGTTACGGAAATGAAAACTATGATAACACTAAATCATAAATAATTTAATACTAGTCACACTCTTAATGTTGCGGACTTGAAAACATGGTCCATAAATCAAATTTTCATCCTCATATTATATAAAAACCTAACATTTTTCATAATCTGTTATCCATCAAAACCATTGAAGTTTAGGGAGATATATGTCCCACCATTCGTAAAATGAAAATTATATATATTATTTCAAAAATATCATAAAACATCCATCATATAATTAACCACCTAATGAAATGGATTTCTTAACCTTATCATCACAATATAACCCATGGAAAACAAACTTGTATATAAAACATTTCTTTCTTCCCTTGTAGTATAACCCAAGGGAAAATAAGGTACATAATATTTTTTTCTTCTAATGAATAAACCGTACAATGAATAATATATAATTTCATCATTCTATCATCTCATCAAAAAATCATATATGATAACATGATTAATTGGATAAAATGTATATAAATTCTAGTGAAATATTACAAAAACATCATTAAGGAAAATATCCTTCTCATATTGAATTCACTTCTTAAAAATATAAGAATTTAGAAAATATTAGTCACAGGTTTTCTTTTGAAATAACCATTGAAACTTATAATGTAATAATCTAGGTATTGATTGCTAACGATAGTGAAAATTTCAACGTATTTTTTACATGTTTAAATAATAAAATTCATTTCTTAAATCAATAAAATTTTAAAAAAAATATTTAAAAAACTAAAAGAATATAAATTTAAATCCCAATAATTAAAATTTCATTCATGGTTAATTATGAAATTATAAAATACTTCGAAAATATTACATACCATTTTTTAATTTTTTTAGAAAAAATTGATATGGCATTTTTCTGATCGAATATATAAATAAAGTCTTTTTAATTAATATTTTTTCTTTTTGAGTTCATAAGGTGAGGAATGTAGTAGAAGAAATTTATAATCAAGAAATAACAATGGAACAAAATTACAGTGGTTCTTGAGAGATAAATATGATTTTTTCTTTATCAAAATTCTAACCATAAGGGATTCCATGATATAATGAGATTGAATCAAAAAATTCATTACCACATTAGAAACATATGAATCATAACACCCATGAAAAAATAAACATTTAGAGATGTGTAAATCAGTAATAAGTGAATAAAAATCACCATAAAATACAATAATAAATAGTATATACACCACATAAAAGAATGATGTGGAGAATATGGAGTGTGTCTCATATAAATAGAAATGATATAAAAATCCATTAACTTTGGACCAACATCCTCTGTATGTGTATACACCTATATTATAATAAATATATATTTATTATAAAAATGTTATATATTCATTATCTTTTATATTAAACAGTATATGATTGAATTATAACCTTTTATCACCTATTTATTTATAATTCTTTATTACTATAGTTATTATTGTTTTTTTTATATAATTCGTGGATAGATAGTTTTTATACTTTTTCATTAATAATTGTTACATAATAATTACAATATTAATCATGGTATAAATATACTATATCTTTTTTATACATATTGTTTAATCCAAATAATATAGATATAGAAAATGAATTACACCGTTTATTGAGATGGTAAGTCATATGTATGCATTTCCATTGTTTTATCTTTTCAATGGATGGAAAAAATAAAGGTAAATAATAAATCACTATTAATGAATAATTATTATATCATATATATCATATATATTCATTAAATCCATTCTTGTTACTATATAACTAATACCGAAATGAAAAAAAATTCATCGCTTCATGGAGGTGGTAATCCACATATACAAATAAGTGATGTTATCATTTTACAATGGTTTGGAACGAAAAATGATTATATAATATCACCCATAGAAGAATAATTATTTAATAATAACCATATATTAACATTTTCGCATTCATAATAGCTGTCCATAAATGAAAAGCGATGGTAAATGAATTGTATTGCTACGTGAAGAGGGTATGATATGGGTACAAAAACATGAAAATTTCACTTTCTGTTTAATATAAAGAGGGTGAATAAAGTTGGTTTCAAAATTATAATTACATTTGAGTAAAGTTTTAAAAATATATTTATTAATCTATGGTGTACATAATAAAATTAAAGTACTTTACATAATAATTAAAAAGAGAGTGATCTTTTAAGTAGGTTACATATCATTTGAAAGAACACAATTAGATTTCCTCTAAATGATCACATGGTTGGTGTTTATGGGAGAAAATGTTTCTATAATATTTATAATGAGGATTTTATGGGATTTATTTTGTGTTTTGATGAGAAAAAAATCTTAATGTGGTGTGAATAATTGTTAAAAGGAGTTTTATTTAATATGATAGGGAAAAGAAAATACATGGAATTACAAAATAATAATAAAGTATAACTAAGTCGTTATGAATAATAATGAAACAATATTGATATATATTCCTTAATTGGGTAGGATATTTTTGATGTAACACCCCGACCCCAGTTACCCAGAGTCGGTGATTTATTACATAACATTGGTATCATAACATAAGATCAAATCCCAAATGACCGATCAGTTTAGTATTATTGGAAACAATATATATACATATGTTCAACTTTAGAACTTTTAAATAATTACAACAATAATTGATTCTATTAAAAACATCCAAGCCTCCTAGATTATACCTGAAAGTCACTAATAACTAACTTCTTCATATCCTGAGAAAATGAAACATAAGAAAGGGCTGATCTCCAATTCTCTGTAAGAGTAAAAAATATAGCAGATGATAACATAAACATTAGGAATGTTGAATAATTTAAAACACATATAGTTAAAATTAACAAAAATGAACAATTTATGTCATGAATATGAGCTGAGTAACTAATTCCATAATAAAACATAGTCATGGGTATTCTACTAGTCGAATAATCACATGGACCATCAATATTAATTTCATAATGAGGGAATGTATAATGTCGGACATTCAGAAACATCTTGTTAAGTGCTCAAACAAGATGTTTAAAAATGATTTAGGCCTCATACAAAACCATATATCAAATTGGGAAAGGCCTCAGACAATTCCACATATAATTGTCTCATGAGACCTACCGATGCACCAAGGAGCTATAGCAGGATCCACTCACCACAAACTAATTCTAATACATTTTTCATATGAAATGGTTGAAACATAACATAAACATTCATATTAAAACAATCTTATGAGAAGAAAATACATTAACCATGAATGGTCTTAAAATAACATATCCATTGTCTAAAATATCCCAAAACCTTCAATACAATATTGAAGATTTGTATCATAATAAGTCAACTGCAAACAAGTTTAAAAGCCATCCAAGGATGTTGACATAGTGGAAATGAAAAATATTTGAAATTAATACCTCTTTCAATTTTGATACCATTTAAGAGTCACATAATTATAAAAGTAGAAATTTATTTCTAAAATATTCTTATAAGAATATACGTGAAGCTTCTATGATGTTATAATGGCAGAAAATAGCCACACTCGCCGTATAAGTTAAAAAATACATTCTTAGGTGAATTTTTTTAATATGTCCTTAATGTAACTCTTTTGGAAAATGATGGAATGATTCATTTAAAACATATATGTTCAAATAATGGTATAAATGAATTTATCACATAGTCTAGTAAATGTAATTTTTTTGAAATACATTGTTTAGAAAACACAGTTGTGGATGATAAAGAGGTCCCAGTAGATACTTAAGTAAAAATAACCTCGGATAAAAAAGAGATAGTGAAATTAACACATACCTTTTACTTTTACATAATAAATGTTATGTTAGTTTTTTTATAGTATTTAAAACATCGTTATTAAATTATAAAATATCTATATACATAAATATGATATAATATATGATCTTCTAATATTTCATTGTTAATAATATTTTATTAGTATCATCATTTTCGGTGTTAACTAACTCATTTTCCTTTATATGCTTAGTTACAGAAGCAATGTATGTTATTTATTTGATGTATTTGATTCATATATAGAATTATATATAGTTTTTAAAAATTATTTTTAATCATCAAATGAAAACTATTCTGGAATGGTTACAATGGGTAAATGAATCTCATCTCATTCATGGAGACAATAATCTGTACGTACGCACGAGCGACAATATCATTGATGGAGAAAGAATTTCTAATTGGATGGTATATCATATATACATTATCATTTCAATTTTATATTTATTATTTACATCAGTTATACTCATTATTATACCCATCCAAATAATGAAATGTTTGATTAACTAATTACACCACAACATTGAGACAGTAAGCCGTACGTAGGCATGTATGGTGACTTTGTCATTTATAATATTGTTAGAATAATGAATATGGTTGTACCATTTTTTTAATAACATCACAGTATATATAAGATACTGGATTTATTATTTTATAATGGAAACAACAAAGAGGTATTGGAAGAAGAAAATAACTCGAAAGATGTGGTGAAATATTTACCTCTTCTCCGGGTTCTTCATTTTGATTTGATCAAAATGGCTCCATAGGGTGTCTTCCTGACTAAAGTAAGTAATCTTGGTTGAAGGTAGGAAATATGGGTGAATATTTGGGTAGGTTTTGACTGAGGTAAATAAATTTGGAGTGTGAAATTAGGATAAGGGGAAGTACCCTTATATAAGAGAGGTGTGGCTCACTTTAGAAAAAACATGAAATATTATTTTATAATAAAATCGTTTTCTATTTCTAATGGATCTAAAATGATTTATTTCGAGGATATGGTTGTTATGGGCCTAAAAACGCTCATCCAATAGGTTTCGGATAGGTTAATGCCACCGTATTATCCTTAATTTTTTATTTAACTCTTAGTTAAATAGTATGACACTTACCATGTCTCATTGTATTTTATATTTTATGGTTAATAGACTTACTACAACAAGACAAGAGAACCCATGTGGTTCATTATTAATATATATAGACATATCAATGTATTTTTGTAGAACCATATAATTTTAGGAATATTAAATCAATTAATAATATTGTATTTGTTTTAAAAATCAATTATGCCAATTTTGACACTATTTAGTATTTGATTTTTTTAAAAGCCATAAAAACATTATTACTTAAAATAAAATTTATTTAACCAACATTAATATGTAATAATAAGCTAGAAAATTATTTTAATTTATCATAAGTCTCAATTTACATTTATTTGGATATTTATAATATCAATTATTTTAATACTTCATTATTATGTTAATTACTACATCATCATTGTGTGTCATAAGTAAATTAAATTATTGAATGTTTAAAAATTATAAATAAAATACCATTATTTTGGAAATAATTTTAGATTTCTAATTAATATTAATAGTCAAATTTATCTTATATATTTCCCTATATTAAAAATGGATTTGATTTTAAAATTTTAATTTAACTCTTTTAACTCTTCTTTAAATAAAAAAATAATAAATGTCAGAATCTAATCCAAGTGAACCAAAGGGGATCATATATTATTTCAAAGGTTTTTTTGGTCCAATTAAACTTATCTAAAATAACTAGGACATGTGTTAGGGTAATTATAATATCATTTTCACCTTTAATTAAACTATTTACTTTTAACCGTGATAAATAAAAGTAAAAATATTAATATTCATCAAAAATTATTTTCATCTAATTGAACCAAATTTTATATTATGATATTAATTATGTCTCTCAGATTTTTGAAATTCAAATCACAGAAGCGGTAAAATTATGTTTCATGCAAATTTTTAAATGCTACGAGAAGGTGGGTAAAGGGCTGTAAAAAGTTCAATAAAATTTTTATATATGTAATATTATAATTAAATGACACAAATTAATTACATTGAACTTATATAGGTATTTTCTATCAATTTTGATGTAAAATAAATTTAAATAAAATTAATAATTATTTAAAAAAAATTCGGTTTAACTAATAATGTAGTGTTTTTCACTATTAATGAGAAATTGAATGTTTTTAAAAAAATATGAAAAAATTCATCCTATGTTAATTTCAATATTCATAATTCAAAAATGAAGTCCATTTTGAGAAATAAAATTTATAAAATTTAAAAAAGTGGGTATTACAAGCCAAAACGGCTAGTTTGATTGGTCGCGGTGTGTCCGAATCTCGAAGATGCATACAATGAAAGTTATTGCATTATTCAAAGGGAAAAGTACTATAGAAGCTTGAGGTGTTACAGTTGAAATTTTATCAACTATTAAAATCTATATACTTTTAATTTTTATTATAATAATTATCCTTTGATTCTCCAACTACGGTAATGTTAACGAACATTAATCACTAGATGGGTTTTCCACCATAATGATGTAATAATATTATTTAAATAGTTAATATTGATGCATAAATGGAAAATGGGTTAATTTTTTTTTATATTATCCAATTTTCCCATTTTATATAATTTATTATTTTCATTAAAACATTATATTAATAAAATATCATTAATGTCTATTTTAACACTATTAATTTATTTTTACATGAAAGGAAAAATGAAAATTGTTTTAAATAAAATATAATCATTTCAAATAATTCTATTATTTCCTATTAATATATTAATTTTTTTAATACTATAAATCCTAAAAATTATAAAACTTTTAAAAAAATTAAAAATCATTCATTTAATTATTTTAAATTAAATATTTATACTATTATAATTGAATAAGAAATTTAGAAAATTAAACAATAACTAAAAATTGGAAATAAATTTAAATCATTAAAATTACTTTTAAATGATCTAAATATCCAATTTTTATTGCATTTCAAATTGTTTTTATGTCAATATAAAAATTGAATATATATTTTAAATTAAAAAAAAGTCATATTGTAACTTTCATTATTTTTAATATTATATATATATTTTTTATGGAAAATTGCCTGTTAAAAATATAAAATTAGAAACTAAAGATTATATGGGTCAAATAAATGTCATTCAATAATAATTAAGATGAAATATTATGTCTTTATCTCATAGTTTCAACAAAAACTAACATGATGCTTTCCCTTAACTAAGATTATACATTTTATAATGGTTAATATTATATATTGACCACAAATTAAACTAGCCTATTTATAAAATATGAAACTCTAATTTCCAAATATTGAATCAATTATTTTTGATTAAATTCTTATAATTGGTAATAATTAATGAAAAAATAAATAAATAATATTACTAATAAAAAGTTTTCTTAAAACGTTTTCTTTTAAGTATTTAAATGATTTTATATCAAATTCTAGTATAAAATTAATTTCAAAGAAAAAATTTTGATTTTATTTAATAAAAATTATATAACCATATTTTAAAACAAATATATAATATTATATAATATTATTAAAACATTACTATTAATTATAGTTTTTATTAATGACATCCATTTTCACTACTCATTTAAAAAATGAACATTTAAAAAAATATCAAATTAACCACATATATTGAATATTTTTGTAAATAAAATCTCTTATAGTTCCATAAATAAATTATAATAATTTCTCAAAGAAGGAATAAAAAAATTAATGTGAAAAAATGTTTTTGAAAAGTAAAATCACTGTAACAAAACCGGATAGACTAATTGTTATATTTTTTAATTAAATTAAACTTTATTCTGGAATATATATAAACATATGTTTCATAATTTAACTAATACAATTATAACCTTCCAAATAATTTTCATGGTTATAAAGGTCACATAACTATATATTAATAGTATATATCTAATTATCCAAACTCAGCATTGTGTGTAACACAAGATATTGAATAAGTCAAATGTTTTCATGAGAAATATTTTATCAAATATCAGGGTGTTAAAATGGGATTAATTATTTTATAATATTATATTTTGTGAAATAATATTTTAGTAAATTTTTATCTCATTGGATTATAGTTGAAATAACCATAAAAATAACAAAATAGATAAATTAAAAGAGAGTGTTTATGGTAATAGCGATAACATGTTTTTCCTCTATGATAATGATTTAGAATTTTTTCTAGATATAGTGCCATATATATTTATTATTCGGTATGAAATATTGATATTCTTTTGATTGTGATGTCATATTTTATGAACATTTTTAATGATAAAAAATAATGTAATGTTTTTTTCCAAATTAATGTGGTGTAATATTTATTAAATCTATTTAATAATATAAACTCATTAAAATAAAATGAATAATGATGCATGTTTAATTAAAAAAATTCATTCCTGTTTTAATGTAATTTTATAATGTAATTGATACTAGAAATTCATGTTTTCGGATTTAATAAAGATGAATATTAATGACATTGTTCTTTATTAATGTTTTTTAAAACTATTTGTTATATTATAACACATGTTTAAATAATTTATAACTATGGATATTATATCCATTAGGTTTATAATTATTTTATCATTATATTAATGAACTTTTTACTCTATGATGGTTATAAAATTAGATATTTCATAATGATAAATGTTCATGTCTGAGAAAACCGATTCACTTATAAAGGCAAGGTGCCTTGTTTTTTATGGCCAATATTCCATGTTGATTCTGTTTGATTTCCTGTTTCAACTAAATGTGATTCTATTATATGAACCTCTATTTATGATGTGATTTGATCTTGGGTTGTCTAATGTCTTGGTGAGACATGGGAATGAATGCATGGGATTGTGGAATTAGTTGAAGCCTATGATAGATGGACTCATATTGATATATATTGTGTTGATATTTATGGAACCTTGATAGATTAAATAGGTTGAATCTTCGATTTTCAATTTTTATTTTTGAAGATGGGGAACATTTTTTAATACATAATCTTAAGGGTTAGTTGGATAGGATTCTTATTTAATTATTCGATTATCCACTTTCGGGTGGAGGTAGTTGTTATTTGTTTGTGTATATATATATTTATAACATATGAAATTTATTATAGTAATATGAAGTTTATTATGATAATGATTAATAAATGTTTTATAGCAAGGGTTTTTTGTTTGAAGGGAATTAATATTTTGTTAATGTTAATAAATCAGGGAATCAATTCCATTATGCCTAGTGAAATTTAACTCACTTGGTGTTTAATGAAATGTGAATAGAGTAATGTTTATTACATACTAAGGACATAATTAAAAAAATGTGAAATGATAGAATTATGTTAATATTTTCATGAAATCTTTAGATATTCAAGATTACTTATATAATTCCATGTCATTAGTAGTTGCAGTTACGTGTTTGAGTTGATATAACTGTAGTTGCTCATAATACTAGTTTGATGGTCATATCATGGATTAATGTAATATTACATCCACTTAGTTTTGTTATTATTTTTAATTCCCCTCCCATATTATAAGGGACACTAATATATAATAGATTATGAGAGTGTGTTTTCTTCAATATCCATAACGGTGAGGAACAGATGGATGACTACCCCTATAGGATTTCACTAAACTAGGAGTAGAATAATATGATTGTATGAAATGATGTTACCATTACCATATATGTGTGAAGTGGGATGTAATTTATTTTTGTCACTTCACACTTATTCATGTCAGAATTTAGTATCCAATGGATTATTCTATGTATTTCATTCATGGTTTGTGATGGCTTGACGTTTAATACATGGAATATATACTACGATGGATCACAAAAACTAATTAGTTACACATAAAATATCAATAATGGGATTATGAGGTAATTAAATACATGGGGTGAATTTTATATGTGGTGATGATGTGATCTATGAGGTTCTTGGTATTATACATTATCCTAGATTCTGTTATTCTAGATTACATTGGGAGAGAAATGGATTTGGCTGTTTGATATTTGGGAATAGAGTAAAACCAGTGAGAAAGTAGTATAATGATAATTATATTTGTTATTATAATATTTGATCTATTATATTTTATAATTGTGATACATATCTATGGATAGGTAGTAAAATTATCATACATGTTTTAATGATGAGTAATCTTCACTTTTTATCACATGGAATTATAATTAATTTTTTATCTTTTTTCTACATATGCTCTAGGGAGGATACTAATAAGTATAAATTTTATGTTCACCCAAAAAATATATAGAATATTATATAGATGAGCTTGATAATGTTATTGATTAGGTTTGACATTACTAGTTAATGGTATTATTAAGAGTATTTTGGTATTTCATGGTCACAAACGAAGAAAATATTTTGTTATATGTAGTTATATATTTTAATGTTTTATTACATTACATTCCTATATTTGGGATCTTTTTCATTTATTTTTTTATTATTAAATTGTGTGCTTATATATTCTATATTTTCTTTTATTTCATTAGAGGGTAATACATACCATCTATTTGTTTCATTTACCCTTGGTTCTTTTCTACAACATGTGGTGTAATGGAGTCCCACTTCGAGTTTCATTATCTCCCTTCTCTCACTACTTACCATCAATTGGTACCTTTGTAGGGATGTGGTCATCAAATTTACTCATTCATTATAATTATCATAATTATTACCATATACTCATATTACATGATAAAAAAATTGACATTATCATGATTTAATATAATTTAAATGCAATGTGGTGATGTAATATGATGACAGGTTAAAAGAATTTATTTCAGAAACAATAAAACATTATGTATCCTTTATGGATGAATGATTCCTTCAAAATTATAAATAATGATGGGATATTTTTTGGGTAAGCTGTCCCCTCCCAAGTTTTCGTATTTGTGGGGGTATTTTTTCCATATTCCACTTTCATGGAAACATTCCATTTAGTATTATATTCTACTCTATGTATTTTTAATCTTATAATCCATAAATATGGACCACTATGTCCTTTTTCATTCCATGAGGGTACAATATAGCTTATGTTTCATAATGATTGATAATTATCCTAAAAATAGTGTTACTCATTGGTAGGTTGATCCCTGCATCGATATACTCATTTCAATACGACATCAAAAATATATATGAGTGCATAAGATTAAATTAAAATAAGGCAGTTGGATGTAAAAAATGGAATATTCTCATATTTATATAAAAAATTTCTGAAAATTTATTGGATTTTCATATTTTCAAATGGTCACCACAAAAAATATTATATTGAATAAATGATCTCAAAATTTTATTATAAAATAACACACTCCATATATTAAATTGGTGTATTCTAGGAATGTTTTAATCATATCCCCATATTTCATGGATTAAAAATCATCACAAATGTTAAACATCACAATAACCTAATTATATCATAATTATATATTTTGAACCCTAGAAATAAAATATTTATATGTTATAAATGTTCCAAAATTAATTCTAATGGTCTTTTGAATTAGTATACTCCTAAATATTTTGGGATCCACATTATACAATAGATAAAAGTGACCTGAAATTTTGAATAAATTTTTACCCCTTTTTTTATTACAATGAAATTTAATCAAATTAACTCACACAAGTAATAAAGTTTTCATTAGTTTACCACATTTAATATGTTATAAATGGATAATTGTTTAAGTTTTTAATCCATTCGGTGTATATTATTTTCAAAGTAGGTAACCAATAAATAAATAATTGAAATACCTCATGTTAGACCAAGAAATCATCTCATGTAATGTGTCCCCATCCCCACCCATTGTAACATCCTTAATTTAATAATTCCTTCTACAGACATAGAGTTATATAAGTCTAACTGGATATTAAAATTCACAACATATTTTTCATTGGGTATTTTATATCGGAGATGATATAATTCATTACCAATGAGGAATATTGGATATAAATATATATTTTTGGGTCCCTTTAAGGATTTTTATTTTTATAAATAGTGATTTCTTATTTAATAGATTACTTCACTCTATTTCATCCTAGTTGTCGGTACAATAGAGATTTTTATCATACATATCAGCCATAATTAGAGCTCATGTGTTCATATATATATATATATATATATCTCAATGAAGATTTTGAATCACTATTTGTAATAAATAAAATGTTAACATTTTAACACTCTACTTAATGATCAGACAAAAAATGATATTCTATTATCAATGGTTTAATGATTCCAATATCCATTCTACCTCACAGTGTACAAATTCCATTAACTATCTTTTTCATTCCATGAAAATTTATTTTTCCCATTAAGAACCTAATAGATTCTAATTTTATCTATGAGGTGGATATAAAAGATAAATTACACATATAGAATTGATAACACACATCCATTCAGAAATGGTGTTTTACTTATTGGATTATTAGTCCAAATATCAAGGATTGTTATTCAATGAATATTATGTATATCATAGTATATTCATTATTTGACCAATATAATCCATTATCAAGAATATAGTTAATGACACATCGGCTGAAGAAATGTTGGATTACAGATTGATCAAATTCAATGATATGGATTGACAATTTCTGTGGATTGGTGTGTCTCCTCATTAATCCAATACATAAGGAATATTCCATTGTTGATTGAGGGTATATTTTTTTAAAATTTTACCATTTTGTATGTTATAAGTGTGTGATTCAAATAAATATGATATAAATAAAAATAGTAAACCAATTTTAAAAATACAGTCCAAAATGTGAGAATAGTCACTATATATATAAATATAAATATTGAGAAGATAGAATAATAAATGTTTTAGAGGTTTTGATTCAAGAGTAAAAATTATATGAAATTCATTGAAGAATACATTTATGATTCCCATGGGTCTTTACCTAGAAGAATACCTTGAATGAATATTTTTCATACTAGTTCTCCATATATATGATTCATTTATATATAAAAATGAATCATATACAAAATTTCATTATGAGAAGAAAGGAACTTATTATAATGCACATTATATAAAATTTTATTTTTCTATATTCATCCAAAATGTGGTCACGGTCCCCTAGGTAACCCTATAACTTCTTGTCTTTCATACATTTTTGTCACCATTTAAAATAGATGAGTGAATATTACCTGATGGTGACCCACGTGAAATAGATTTTTAATTGTTTATTCAATAAATTTATAATTCATGATGCCGGGGCTGGGACATAAATATGAAATCTTGAGTTTATCCGTGATGCATGTAAAAGGAATGAAAAGGAAATTTATGAATTATTACACATTGGATTCAGACATGTTTTATAGTCACATATTAGTAATGTAGCTATGTGTAAATTAATAGGCCACATACTAATTATTTTTCTCTTGTTAATTTATAGTTGTTGATGATACAATGTCCATGATAGTTGTGGTGATTTATTTTCCTCATTCATATTATTTAATTCACTTATTTTTAAGACCTAAATGATATTTCACATTAGAACACCATTATATTATGTGGTTTGAAATGATTTATATAGTAAAAATAAATGTTTTACAAGGGATATTATAATTTTCCTACAAATATGATTCAATCCATGCATTTTTTGGATGTAATATATTTTAAGAAACATAGACTTAACGTATCACATTGTTTCAGTATAGAACTATTCAATATAACATCATATAATTCAATACCATATATATATATATTCACTATATCAAAGTGAAAATTATGAATTAAAAACATGAGTAATATTGAGTAAATAATGTCTTACTCTTTTAACAAACTCACAATTTTGTTCAAAAATGGTAAATATTTTGCAAATGAAATAATGACCCCACCAACAAAAGCATAAAATTTTTCTGATTTGAACACACTATAACAATTTTCAATCCAATCAATAAAAATATTAGAACATATAATATTAATAACATTCACCTTGTATAATAAATTTAAATTATTTAACTGAAATATAGTCATATTAGAATTTAATTATGGTATCCCTCTTTCAATAAATTTTGGATTATTATTATTCATAATGTTTCTGATTTAATAACCAAACCTACTAAGGCCTTAATGGATGGATATATGTAGATAATGACACCCCATTTGCTCTATTAATAGGCCAGGGGATGATGACTAGCACAAAGTGGACATATCACACACCAGGGAGGCGTTATCCTAAAGTACTTATACAAACAAACACATCACCACACACTAGTATAAAGGTGGAAAGGTAAAAAAACATATTGTAAATGTATCAATAATAATTTTCCAACTACAATATATAATTATATTACAATAAAATCATCCTGATCCAAATATAATCCCAAAAAAATGTCACATAATCTCACATAATAAATTACAAAGGATTCCATTTAAAAGAAACTCATATATCCATCTGAGGCCTTTATACAATATCCACTCTCAAAATAAGATCCTCCATATCTTGGTCCATATAAGACTCTATGAATTATTGGTAATCTATAATAGACAATACAGTTGTAGGGAAGATCCCAATAAGAGCATTTCATATATATATATAATGTTTGACAATTGGAAATCACCGAAAAAATCCCCAAAAATATAATGTCATATAATCATGATGGAGGAATGAAATTTGAATGTTATACACAAAAATTATCATAACCCATATATTATTAACATGATTAATAAATTTAGATGGAGTTAATATCTAAATCCCCAAAGAAAGATGAGAAAAATGAGTTTTTATGTTACTCTAAAAGTCACATAACATAGGCTAAATGACCCATTAAACATCATAAGAAATAGGGTGGAGGTCCTTCTCTACATCACAATGTCATATAAGAGTGGGATCACAATTTCATATCTAGTATCTCACATAATGTTTCATGAATCCATGTGGAGGTAACACACCTCAACACCAAACTCCATAATTGATGGGTCACAATCTGTAGTGGAGGACCCTCTCCATATCAGAGATAGAATAAGGGTGTGTGAAACTCTAAACATAGAAAAAATGTATTCAATTTAGTTTTTAGGTACTCTAAATAATCCAATATAACAAATATAAGGATGCATTCCATGGTGTTATATAGTGATCTCTAACATTAGAAACACTCTGATGGTCATAGCTAATCATTGAATCCAAGTATGCATTGCTAAAAGACATTTCATGCATATAAAAACACATTTTTTATACCTAACTGAAATTTGATGTCCATAATTATCATATAAATGGGTAACTACTAAATATATAAGACTGATGGTCTTAACTATATGTCCATTAATTATGATACATATTTGGGGGATGATTGGGGCTCAAACATGCCCTTAATAGATTACATGAGCTGTACTATAACATTAATGGAATGTATCTATAATTATATAACTAATCATATGTCAATGTATCACATTAATGTAATTATATAGATAAGAAATTTTCTTTCTATGGATTTCAAACATGTATAAATCATAATGAAATCATTAAGTCATCTTCCCTATCATGCATGCTATAGTCATTCCCCAGTACTCAGGTAGTTCTTATTCCCTATGGATATTTAAGAGGACTTATATTAGTACATGGGGTGTTCTAAATAAAAAATTTCATTTAGGGGACTCATTCTAACCTCTATATGTCTTATTAGTTTAAAATGTGTATATTTTCATTTATTAGGCATGTTCTCTGCCACAAATATCATGTGGGGACACATGGATTTTTTGGAATGTAATCCATATAAATTTCAAGCCATCAAATCATGTAGTACCATAAAATAGAATATGGGGTCACAGGAACTCAAAGATATGTACTATATATTCATATTGATCTATATAGATAGGGGTCACACAACATGTTGACCAACCACACAACATGATATTTAACTCCATAAGGAATCAATTCATACTTAAAAATGTGACTACATGATATCTCTTCTTTAGAACTTCACAGCATGCAATTTATAATATTTTATAAATCATTGAAATGCTCAAGAGTCTGTACCTCCAATTCAAGTAGAATTGATTCCATGTAGATTCACATCATATAACACAAATGTGGGAAAAAACAATCATGAAATATCATTGGTGGATAAAAATCAACAATCCAATATCATTAGAATTTTCCAACATTCTATAACATAAAAAACATCCAATCCCGTGAATTATAATACTCTAAGACAACATAGTATTTCCTGTTTTCATTTTCAACCCCCAATCACATAATTGATCCCCATCACAAACCCACAGTAAATATCATTGTGCTAATGAACATTTTCAAAAATATTGATTATTGATTATTTGTAAAATAACTATACAATAAAAAATCTATTAGTATTTTTCAGTGGATGGTTGGAGAAATTCACAAAACACAATAATAGGAATGATAAATATTTAATTTATCATGTTAGACAAAGCCCACTTCTATTAGAATTATTAATGAATAATAATAATCAAGGATAAAAATTTATTATAACTTCGACAACCCAATAAGTTTAATAAAAAATTTAAATCTAATAATTTTCAAATGAATTATTAAATTTGATAATAAATTAATATTAGATTTTTGGTGATTAATAATTGGGAATAATCCCCAACGCAATCACCCTACCTAGGGTTTGTTCCATCATTATTGAAGGATGTAATATCTTTATTATAGTTAGCATGATTTAAGAACTCAATTAATATGGTAAATCATTACAGTACTATAATGCTCAATCCAAAAAACATAACCATACAAAAGTAGAATATTCTTTAGATAACTCCCTCTATCTCCATATTTTTATATGAAAAACCATAGGTTTTACCATAAATGGGTAGAAAAAGTGTCTGTGTTTGGTAATGAATAATACTAAATAATAAATTACTACTTGTATATTTTTATTTATCATCCCCAACTGACATTAATTATGATAAAACCCAATGAAAATAATCATTATATATTACATCAGGTAAAATATATATTCAATATTTAATGATGATAATAGATCTCTCGTCCTGGACCATAATTTAGAGTTATTACATTTTTATTGAGAAACTATTTTCTTCTAATATAATATATGTAATAATTTTGTAATATCAAAATTTTGCCTTCACAGACCCATGAATTCTATGTATACTCAATTATAAACAAAAAAATATTCCATAAACCACTGAAATGTCCTATGGGAAAAACCAGTGGCATTAGATTCATGGAACCTTTATGTATGCTGATCCTTAATTGAAAAAACCTACTGAAATTTTTTGTTTCTAGTATCTCATTTATATATATCACTCACTTTAGAACTCAAAGAGGTCCTTATGCATTAAACAATACATGAGAAAAATAAAATACTTTCCCTAGATGGGTCTTCTCATACTGGTTGACAAACTCCACTAGGAACCTCGAAAAGGTAACTCCACCCTAGATGACTGTATCACCTCAATTAAAATTATACACTATGTGATGAATAAATATCTTTAGCTTTAACACATGGATGATATCATGAATCCAAGATTACTATGATGGTATAGAAAAATTATATTTCACCTATCTAATCAAGAACATTCACTCAAAAAATGTCCTATGAACCATAGAGATATCCTATAAACATATACACTTCTCTAAAATCCATGAAAAGATTTTTTTTATCCCATCACATGATATCCCATGAAACCACCAAAGGAGTATATTGTTAGTCCGTAATAGAATCTTAACATCGCAAGGGAGATCCATTCATCCCATGATAAAATACACATTTTATACAAGTGATTACACCAACACTGGGACCTTATAAAATGATTTCATTTTCTCAAACCAGCACATTGTTGACTTATAGTGCCTATCGTGCATGGACTCAAATGTTGTTACACTGATTGTGTGGTGGTAGCATTCCTAAAACACAAGCTCCCCCATTAGTATATTATAATCCCTAAAATAGTCAAAAATAACATGAAATATCAAATCAATTTCTCTATAATGTGATTTCTCTACATTTCATTTCCTTTTTCATAGAGATAACACAATTCTCAAAAGAAACTGAGTGTTGAAGGCCATTACGATACACTCTATAGTCTTCCTTTTGTGTGATAATAATAGTATGAAATGATCATAGAGGAATATAAATGGATTTGTATAACTGACATCAATAAAATGTATCCCAGACATTATATTATATACTATTCTAATATGGTTAAGAATTGGGAAAAGATGGTGAGTTGACCTATGATTACTCTGATAGTGTCATGACATCTCTTTGTTCTAAGAAACACCATCATGAAGACCAGAAATATACAATCCAATTCCAACTTCTTCATGGATTCCCATCCATATCCTATTTATAAGTGAGTAGTTGAGAAAAAAAATATGATTCATTATACAACATCATTGGCTTCCCAACCTAATTCCAAATTATCCTACTGTAGAAGCACCTATATTAGATATTGTACTAAGGGAAATCATGAAAATTCCTATAACATCATCCTGAAGAATGAATAGTTTAATAATTAATTCCCAAAAAAGGAATACATGATCTTTTCCTTTAGAATAATTATTTGAAACATAGATAATGGATATTTTATCAAAGAAAACAACAAAGTATATACCCTCAAATTATTCATTTATGAAATGTAAAGGAGGTTAATGGGTGAAAACCAGATTCTAGTGGTATGTTATACCATATATATCCTTATGTTACAGTTGATATGTGTTACAATTTTTTATTTACAATATAAAAAAATTAATGGAAGACAACATTGTGAGAAACATATAACACAAACCCACACTAGGGTGCATACAAATCTAAATATTCCTTAATATTTACTAGATCTACAAAAATATCATGATCTAAGAAGAAATATCCTCTAAAGAAGACCTGATAAATCAAAAAACATTCATCAATACCTTCCCATTTATATCGTACTCTTAGAGAATGTAATTATTCGTCTTCAAATGTATTACATGCTCCACCTCAAACCCAGAATAGAAAAGGATGTCAATACGAATCGATACCATGAACCTATCCAAGAAGGTATTAGTGTCTTGGTCCATAATTCACACCAATACCATTGGATAATTCAATATTCCAAATGGTGTTACAATGAACTCAATGAAGTTATATTGATTTTAATAATCCACCTTCTATAATCCTCCTATAAAAATTATTGTTTGTGATAACCCATTCTAAAATTTTGGTCAGATAAATAATTCCCCCTTAATCACTTCTCATCGATGGAACATATTCTCATGTATGGGTACTCCTTAATTTTTACCATGTTTGTACTTAATTAATCCATAAATAACCTCAAGATATCATCTTTTTTCATGTAACAGAATATCGGGCCACCTCAAAAACACATAATGTCTAATCAATCCCCTGGTCAAGAAATTTTACATACCACAACATAAGATAACTTTGCTAGATTGTGGTATTTTATATGATCGCATAGGTATCAGGCTGACTCAGTTTAATTTTCATACAGAAAAGAATTATTGATTTGTATGCTTAGAAAATCCATAGTTATTTACTTATCATATTCCTCATATACTATTGGAAAATGTAATCTCATAACATTCACTAATACAAGGGTAACATTATCCATTTTTTAGGAAAGAGTCTATACCCACTTATACTTGAGAACACCCTACTGTTAATGGAATCCATATTCAATAATGTGCGGGGAAATTCCAACCCACAATCTTGAAATATATTTATTTCTAAATAGTAATATTACATAGTGAATCGATCGTATAAAATTTTTCCAAACATTCATAAGTGTCATAAGGACTCATTTCCACAATGAAATTATTCCTTGTAAGGACCCCTACCTTCATAGAGATATGTCAAACTATAAATGGATGGGTTTGATCATTGAACCATCCCAAAAAAACACTTTTGAATACATTGGTCATGAAAAAAGGCTCTACTAACATAACCAGTTCTCATAAACCAGACACAACCAGGAATGAAAGTATTATTACTACATCCCGAAATAATAGTTTGTGAAGATAGGGAACATTTCAAACCACAAACTACACCTGAAGACTCTTTTTCTTATGACCCCTAATTCATGAAACATAGCATTAGCATTATATCATATTCTCCAAACCCATGGAATATTTCAACAATATAGAATAACATCACAAATTCAAAAATAAATTTCAATAGATATCATCTAAAATACCATGATGCCATCTACATTTCCTGGAATTGAACCATCCACAATGTAATAAATAGCATTACAATATTAAATCATGGTGAGGGAATTTCCCCTCTTACTATAATGCTCTATTACACATCTAATATCACCAAAAATATTTGATCCATTGATGCTATGTGTTGCATTACAGATGTCCCATTTCTAGCACCACTGTTCAGAACAATTATAACTATGGAGGACACTATCACCAAATTCTTCAGCTAGTCCATTACTGCCATATAAGGGGTTTATCCCACCATTTAACATAGTCAATATCTATCATTGAAACTCTGGATTCAAAATTAACATATTTTAACATCTTGTAATACAACAAGAACCAACTGATATTCTATGAAGAAAACTGGATATGAGTTCCACCATCTGATTTGTTATGGTCTATAGAAGCTGAAAATCCTAAAAACCCACATCAATAAAATCATCCAGTACTTATGAATCGATCTCACTAAATTACATTATATATCTATATCAATGAAACTAAGGGAATAATACAAGCCTTTTTATATCTCTATCCTTCCTTGATGGCTCCTTGAACTACCCTACATTATGACTATCAACCTGCTAAACCACTAGAGGTGGGTCCATTCACATTACACCAAGTAGAGACCATGCACTATTGTCTTATAGATGGAATAAATTAATAATAATTCCTTAAAATTATTACCCATAAATTATCCAGCCAGCCTCAAAACACTATCTCAGATCTATATTTAGTTTTTTTTGCAATGACATCTGAAATATTATCAAGACAAACCACATTTGAATAAGATATTTGAAGTGGTTTCTCAAGAAGGGAATGAAACACCTACCCATTTACTCTATGATTCATATACTAATGGATATCTAAGGGCCAATTAATACATTTTTAAATTAAATATGTAGGTTTTTAGTGTCATTTTTAATGGATACATCGTCTTGTACATCGTAACTAGGTTCCCTAGCCAACATTTTCTTCTTGAGACATAATAATCGTATTTCCCTAGACCCCAATTCAAATATCAAAACAAGAAAATCATTAATCACTAACCGAAATATAAACTAATATAATACAACTCTATCTAGACCCAATTGAGAGTCTCCATCCAATATTGTAGTATATAGAAAATGAAACCAAAATCCAGCCTCGAATAGTCTAAGGGATGGAAAATAGTACTAAATGTGAATATCACACTCAAGGAACATCATGGACTAATGTACCTATATACAAGAACATATCTCAAAATACTATATAATGGTTGAAAGATAAAAAGAACATACTTTAAATAATTGAAGAATATATATCCCACATAACTGTAAAATAAGAAATACGACAAAAGTGCAATGTGAAAAATAAAAATTCCACAACAACTTAAAAATATCCCAACATTCCAACAACATGAAGAAATCTATATGAAATAAACTCTAAGATCTTTCATTTGAATTCATTGTTTAAAAAGATCCAAAAAATCATCACCTATCCTAGTAAACATAGGAATCGAAAAAAATATGCTATCATTAGAATAATACATGAAATGTTTGGGATAATCCCATGTAGGTTTGAGTATATTCATACCTAATAGGGAAAAAATAAATCACAAAACATGAATCATTAAAGATAAGGTAGAAACTTCATCACCATGAATGGTACCCTCACAAACATGTAACATCCCTATAATCCTTGTATGAATAAAGGTTGAGGGAATTATCCCCCCCACAACATGCTAAAATAAATAAGGTACTATATCTTGTTTAAAATATTATGCAAACACTTATGAATCTGTGTGGAGGGAGCACAACTCTCATCTATGCTCTATACTTGAGGGGGTGGTATTTACAGTGGAGAACAAACACCACATTGAATATTGACGAATTAAGTATTCCCGTCAATATATAGAGGAACCACACCCAATTCATTATAGGCAGTTTTAACTATACAATTTTAAATTGAATGGGGGAACCATGACATGGTCAAACATGGGTTTACCAACCCTGATAACACTCTGATGGTTACACCAAGTCATTATGCTGATGTATCTATCACTAAATGAAACTAAAATATAGTAATACATTTTGTATAATATCTCATTTCATAACTATGGCCACAATCCGAAATATATGGAAAACATCATGGGATATGCAACATGTTGAGCGAAATTTATGTTCCGATGTAAGAGATTTGAGATGTAGATAATTAGGGCTCCAACATTACTTGAATGGAATACCTAGAATTAACTAAAGAGTTATTTTCATGTATTTATTATTGTATTACTACCTATGACTTGGAGTCTCAAATGAAATGGCCTCAACTAGATATATTGAATGTGAAATATGTTTTAACTATGTATAGAGGTTTTTTGGAACTCAATGTTCTCTCTGTTCAAACATGTGTACCATAGCCCCTTATTTTTTACTCATTCTTTTCCCATGTAATATATACATGTTCAGGTAAATATAGATGTATATAGGGTGTTCTCTATAGTGAATGGTGTGTAAAGGACTATTCACACACTCTACATATTTCATACATCCAAACTCATGATCATTCCAATGTAAATGGATTGTTCCATGAAATAGATGGCATGTGATGCCACAAGGTTCCCTGGGTGTTACATCCCAGTACACATATATCCATATTAGATACGTAGGGTGTGATCCAACCACAGGACATTCAAGATCATAATAAATCGTAGGTTTGTACTCTCTTTACACACATAGCTGATCATCTATGTATCAAAAGCAATGTTGACGAGCCACATGGAATGTGATATTTAAATCCATTATAAACCCTATCCACCACATTGATGGAACTATTCATCATGTGTTTTTCTAAACTAAATATTTTTTTATTTAGAAATTTACAGAAATTATAAAAATTATCACTCGTCTACAGTCGTCCCAACAATGTCACTAATTCCACCTAGAATCACTCATAAGAACATGTATATAACACTAATAGTGACCAATATTTCATTGGTGGGTAGATACCATCTATTGTTCACTATATGAATAATACACCATAAATTCAGTTCCCTAATTTGAAAATCTAATGATCCAACCTCCAACAAATAGTAGTGGATTAACTATCCTCATCACTGAACCTCCATGAAAGCCTAGACCCTAATTAAAAACAAAAGGAATAGATCCCTTGTTCCCATAAAAATTTTCAACATCATTGGTTATTAGATATTTATCAAAATAGTAGGACAAAAATATGAATGATGAATCTAAATGAATGGTGGTATAGATTCACAAAATATAATATGATAAATAAGCTATTGTGATTTTTAGGTCATACCCAATCCATTTCAATTATAATGGGGAAATATGAACAATAATCGAGGAACAATAATAATCAATAATTATAAACTTTAAGACAACAAATACCAATTGTAAATCAAAAAATCGACATGTGAAATACTGTATATAGAATAAATTCATGTTTTATTTGAGGTAACCAACAATGGGGGTTAATTCACATAACAAATTCCCTACCTTGGGCTTCAATTAATACCAATAGAATTAAAGATTATTCTATTTTATGTTAGAGAGGTCCATGAACTCCATCGATGGCTACAATCCTTTAGGTACAACAATCCTTATTCCACAACCCATGACCATCTCACTATGTGAAATTCAGAAGAACATTATATCCAAATCTGTAGAGTTATATGGATAATCCTAGGATTTTTACATAACTAGGTTTATGTACTGAGTGATTTAGGCTTTTGAATATAAGGATTACTAAATTAATAAATCAATTTATTTATTACACATATATCCACTATAACACTTACGTAAATCACCTATTTCACATAATTTATAACCATGAAATTTAATGGTGGTCTTAGTTCTCTCATCCTGGTCTATATTCAGTAGGTTAGTCCATTATTACTAAAAAAATACATGCTTGTGATTTAATATTTTTAATATTGCTATTATATCATTACCAAGCCTTCAGGATACCAAGAATCCGACGATGATATTGTTATTGGAGTAAATATAAATTTTAGTATATTCAAATGTTTTTTATTAAAAAATGAGTACATTGATCATATGTCCCCCTTAAAGAGATCCATTACTTCTATTCATGACATCATATTAGAACATCTCATACCATGGTAACTTGTTGGTGCTAAAAGTAATCATTTTATCATATTGTAAAAAAATATATGTTGTTATAAAATTAATAAATAAAAAAAATCCAATTTTAATATAGATTCTTCTCTATCCCTTTGATACAAAATATTTTACTATTTGACATAATCGTATACTACCATAAAATCACATGTTCCATTAATAATTATAATTTGATAGTTTTTCCCTATCCAATGTATCATCATATTATTAACGATATATTTATCATCTGAAAACCTAAAACCATCCTCTGGGAAAAAATAGTGGAAACAATTCATAATATTAAAACTCATCCTATATATTTCAGTTAGGAATCCACTGATATTGAGATCCTAGTTAGTCTCTATCTGTATAATAAACGAGTTATAAGTGCGAAGTGGGTTTTTATGACATAAAGGAAACCATATTCAAAAAATTCACATTACCAATATTTTCATTCTTAATTATACCCTATTTAGTTATAAATTGGAAGGTGCATAATTCCAATAGTAATCATTCCAAAAAAATCCCATGTCCCACTTTAACTAACTCGTCAATTCTAACGTTGTTTAATTTTATCCTTCTTCTCATGCCTGACATGAAAAAATTTCATTGAACCTATTCTTAATATTTCAGTTATTAGGAATTTAAAATACAATGAAATTGTTTATGATGATTGAAATTTAAAATAACGTCAACAATTCCATCCAATTGAAAGAATAAGTTACCAAATTATATATTATAAGATTATGTTTAAATATATGATTGTTAATGTTAAATGGATGTGTAACATGTCAATTTTGATTAATCTTATAGGGTTATATATGGATACCCACTCATAGTCCAAAACCAAAATACATAAAATTATTCACATAATTGGATAGATATAAATTTTATAGATCCATGAAATAAAACCTTAGACTATAAAATAGCAAATCAAGGAATGATAGATATATATTATCTTATAAATTTTTTTCCCACAAATATATGATTTTATAAACATTCATTATATTATCTTTAATTAATATTCTTTTGGGATGGATTTCATAAAAATATATTTAATTATATGATAATTATGGTGTAAGAAACAAGACCCCATGGATTGAGTTGACCTCCCATTCATTCAATTGAAGGATGGTTCCATCATCACCAACCTAAATTTTCATGATCCCTCCCCAATTAAAATACAGTTGTGAGTCTAGAAAAAAATCAGAACCCATTTTCATTGAGTTAGTGTAATATATATATATATATATATATATCTGTTTTTGTGTGTGTGTGTGAATATTTATTAATTAAATATATTCATTTAAGGCTTTAAATAATAAAATAATTGAATATATAGATTTCCATTACAAACTTTACAAAATCATAATTTAGAAAACATTACACTAAAACCCTATAAAAAACATCAATATCACATATATTACATTTCTAGAGGATTTAAAAATTTTAATATGGAGAAATGAAAAAGTTCACTAAACTGAAGTGATTGTTGATGAAATCAGTAAATTACCATTAGAATATTAAATTATTCTGTAATTAATTATTAAATGGGTTATAATGAAATTGTAAATAATGAAATACTATAAAATGAAATTATATAAGTTTCCAATATATAATATTAATATTCCAGAATAATATATACACATATTTGAATACTATATGAAATATAATGAATTCATGATAATATTTTTCCTGACTCACTATAATTTTATTTTGTCACACTATTTCTTCATAATTATCAAGTTTCAAAGTTTGATTTCTTTTTCCCTTCACTGTCTGTTCTATATTATCTATATTATGTATTTACAGAATATATTACAATTAAAAAAATGATACACTATTATAACTACAAAAATTATTTACCATATATTTGATTAGGATAATTTTTAACCTTCATGAAAAAATGAAGAAAATAATGAATAATATTGGTTTTTTATCCTTATTTTTTACAGATTAAAGACTAATAATTAGATTTTAGATTATGAATTATTTTTTAAAAACTACATTGAAATAAAATTTCAAATGTGGTCTAATCAAATCAAAGGAAAAATTATACCTTCTAATCCCATTCCACATAACTCTATAATGGATGGTTTTTAAGATCAATAGACAATACTGATGTTGGCTTTGGGGTCAATGTAGAATGGGAAGGCATAGGAAATTATATCATATAATAAGACTGAATCATTCACACAATTGATATCCATGGAATGGTAGATCAGGTATACATGACAATAACCCCCCCCCCCCCCACATTATACTTTGAATGTAAGTGTTTCACACCAATGTATATAAAGAAGCATGTATCCAAACATAATCAATACAATTAGAAATATCTATTTGTATTATTTAATGAAAAAAAATTGCAACCCTAATATATAATTTCTATATAGGTAACTCAATACACCTTACATATAATAAATCATTGACCTAACAACTAAACCCAATTATGTTGACTCAACCATCATAATACACAGAATAAATTCATTATATCTTAATCAGTGTTGTGTTATCCAATTTTTAGTATCTTCATATTGTATACTGACAATGTTTTTTGGAGAAAAAATAATATCTAACCATTATAAAAAATTAATTCATTAGTAAAATGTTTTCAATATGAAACATAACTACAACAGGCTATCTAATACTTCATTATATCCATGATTAATCTTTAAAAAAAAAATAAAAATTTATTATCTATAATTCTATGTGATGTTAATTCGATTGAAAAATATTATTAACATGTAATATATGTTTTTTATCTAAAACATATTTTAGTTAATCACAAAAACATACAAACATGAATGATACACTATATTGGGTCTTTAGAAATTAAAATATGACAATAACCTTTTTAATTTAGTTTCATGAAATTGTTCCATCACATGATCTTTGTATAAAACCATGAATTACAGAGTATCGAAAAATAAAATATTTGGGTACTCTATTATAAAAATTAATGTAATGGATTACTTTAAATATAATGAGCATCTCATTTTACCAAAAAAGTTGATGGGGATTATCCAGAATAAAAAACATGTGGAAAATAATAAGTAATATATACATTTTTTAGTATCGAAATTTAATAACTTCTATATCTATTGAATATCATCCACATTCTAATTCATAATAGGGAATATATATAATATAAATTAAAATCTCATCCTCACATTAGTAGTTGAATGAAAATTTTATATTTTTATGGGGTTCTAAGTATGTTTTGTTATCTTTTATGATTAAATATTTTCAAATCGTTCCCTATAATAAAAAAATTTATGTTATATTATCTAATTATTTTTAGTTATTAAAATTTATTTTTTATCCTTTCCTGACCCTTTATATCAATAATTTTTGGTAATAAACCCAATTGTGTGAACCAAATATAATATTTTATAAATTTTTTAAATCTAATACTCTTTTCTTAGCAATTTTATTCAATTTGTAATTAGGTATTGGGGTGATGTAGTTCAATATAGTGATTTTCCAATTTCCAAATCATTATTCACATATCAATCCATTCATTGATAATCATTTCCCATCTATTTTCATTGTTTATATCATATATATGGGAAATATTTTAGACAATTCATAAATAATGATTAGTGGGATCAAGTAGGGTATTTCATCACACCTTTATTATAGAACAATCATAATTCTTTATTATAGTGGAGGTTGGATTTGGTATTCCAATGAATAATCCATGGTATAATAATTTTTATATTAATATAGGTCATTGAAATCTAAAAACATTAATGATTAATTATTTAAAATGGACTAAAACTGCATTAATGGATCAAGATGGAATCCATATAAAAATATAAGAGTCATAACATTTTATACTACTTTTTTTTATTTCTATGTATCCTATGTTTATTATAACCACAAAATTACCCAAAAAAATACCTATAACTTCACATTAATCATAATCCTCGATGAAGAATAATAATAATTTAAAAAATAATAACATTGGTTGAAAAGTATGGCTAATCATGAGATGACGTTTGTTAGCCACTTTGTTATTTTCTAGGATATTATTAATTAATTCAATTTGGCCATATGATAATATACATATTAAACATGGTAATGCTTTTCATTACCAAAATATAAATTTATATTCTTATTTTTTATTTCAAAAATAATAATGGTTCTATGAGAACTAAATAATTAATGAAATATATACTTGTCGAAACCATTTATAATATGTAATCATTGAATCTAATTATAATATACATATGAGGGAGTGTAAATCCTATCGTGTGTATGATGTATTAATATAACTCACTGTGGATATAAAAGATGGAATTAAGAACACATTCTTTTTTCATTATCATTGTAAATTGTTATTCTATCTGAATATCTTTTGGAACTTCATCCACATGGGGAATGCAAGATATAAAGGACAATATATTTCCTTATATATTCTAAACAAATATTAAATGATTATGTGGTGTCTTTTGAATATACATTAAATAACATGTCCCACAAATTGGAAAAGTGAAATAAAAGAAAACAATACTTCCAATATGATCAATTAAGGGAATACATTATTCTTAATAATATAACATCATCATTATATTTATTACAAACATTTACTTTTAACTCATATTATATTAAATAATTTGGTTTTTTAAGAAAATCATTCACCTAAATAATGAAGGAAAATATCTACCCATTAATGAAATGATTTAAAAGTAATTACATAAACATAACATAAATGTCTGGTATTACTGACATAATATACAATAGAAATGAAATCTACAATAATAATATAAAATATTGTAGAACCACCATTATTTTGTAAGATATTGTTCCACTAATAAATATTTCAATTTTTTGATTTTTTATGCACTACACATATCCCAAAAAAACAAAAAAAAATAAGAATACAATATTGATAATTCTTTCCTAGCAACTAATAGCTTCGATATTAATATTTATTTCCTTCAAAGAAAAATATGTAATTCATGTTGATATTGAAAAATGAGATAAATAATGAATGTAATTTTATTTATAAAATATATTTTTTTAACAAATAATTTTAGATATTTTAGAATGTAAATATGAAAAGGTAAAATTTATTTTCAAATTCATCACATCAATATTTTCTTATTATAATTGTAAATGTTTTTATGAAAATGATACTTTTTAATTGAAAAATATGGATTTCGTAAATATTTTGATATTTGAAATATTATCATTGTGTCATCACGACTGAGAATACTTAAATACCTTATAAGTAAAATGGAATATAATTATTAAATATACTTATAAAAATTAATATTTTCTTTCAACATAAAAACATATTTAAAATAATTATAGAATGAAAAAAATTACATTAATAAAAAATTTATTTTCCATATTATTATTGAAAATTGAAATATTAATTAGAAATTATATTATGGAATTATATGAAATCATGATAAAATTTAATTTTTTTAATAAATCAATTTAGGACCCAAAAATCATGATCCATGATCTGCTTACCTTATAAAAATATTTTAATCCTAATTTTTTTTGTAATAAGAATTTCTACATAATAAGATGGGTTTTTATTAAAATATAAATTTTAAATATTTATAAATTTTGTGAGATTAAATTATCTCCCAATTTGAATTAAAAATATTTGTTTGAGGAAAAAAATATCAATTTTAATTTTGTTCAACAAAATTATTAACGAATGTTACTAATTTTTTACCATAGTTATTAGTAAAAATGGAAAAAATTATTTTATTAATAAGTAACACCTATAACATATTAGTAACATGATTACAAATAAATGATTGAGGTTTCAATAAACCCAAATTCACCCAGTTTTCTGATTTTTCCCTTTTCGAATCCATTAATCCTTCAATAACGAAATTTCAATATTGAAATTTGATAGGTATTTCCAAAATTAACATTTTCATCAATTATAAAATAATAGAACATATTCTACTTGATGTATAAAATTTCCAAAACAAACCTATATATAAAGGTTTATTTAAATATTAACGACATTTTTCTAACAGATTAATTTATAAATAATTTATTATAAATAATTGATATTGTATTTTCTTTCATGATTCATGAAATGATAAATAACAATATTCATGCAGATTATTTCATGATACAAATGATGTTCTATGATAATGATGATTCACAGGCATTGTGAATGAAATAAATGTGAATAATCTGAATAGATAAAACAAAAAATAAACAAAATATCAATTTTAATTCTATATAGAAAATTTATGATACAGCTCTTGAAGAGTTAAAGGCATAAAAAACATTAAAGGAAAAAAGTTATTTAGGTAATGAATAACGTGTTTCCGGGTAAGAAACCTATTTTTAATATATGTTGTTCTATCATATTCTTTTAGTCATTATTTCTTGCTAGAAGAAGTCATTTATTCTTCCCCTTAAATCCATTAGTGTATAAAATCATTATTTACATAATAAAAGTGACCAAGGGAACCAAAATATTATCCTTTGAGGTATATTAAAATCAGGACCCCTCTTTAAGACCTTATTACTTACAATAATCATTCTGAAAAACTTATTAAAGAAATTATGATTCCATGATGGTGTGACCTATTTCTATATATAGAATTCATGGGTTATTATAATACTATTTAACATTAATGGGAATCGGTTGATGATGATACATTCCATTATTATATTCCCATCATTATTTATTTTTTCTTATTTTCATTATATTCTTATGATGTGTATGTTATCCTAATTATTCTAAATTATCCATCTATATATGGAATTTTATTTTGATTTTTACGGAACGGGGGAGATGGGATGATCGGATTTTCATTATATGTCTGGTTTAATGCAATAAAATTTTCACATTCTACTTTTATTATATATTAATTTTATATTTCCATTTATAATGTTGATCAAAATTATTGAAAGATATGAATTTCATTTTCTACATTTAATGATCCCTAATATCACTCTTTTAAATTATAGTCAATATATGATTAAACATTCTCCATATGGGTGGTGAGTGTTTCAATATCACCATAACAGAGTGGAATTGTGGATAAAATTAATATCTATTAGGAAAAAACAATAATTGATTGGGGATTTACATTATTAATCCAGAGTACCCACTAAAACACCACATATAAATGAAGGGGTGTAGGACTATAAGATATTTCTTTTTGTAATATCCTCAACATCACTAATAATATAAGGGAGAGATGAATTAGTAGTGGAATCTCCCATGAAACATTTAGAAAATTTAGAATAAGTAATTCTTAGGAAACCATGATAATATTGTAGTAGGAATACCTAATCCCCTTACAATAAATTTTTTATTCATCTATTTTAGATAAATTAACTCGATCTTCTTTTTAATTTCCAAACATTAAACCCCAAATAAAAATTATATTTTCCAAAAACTACATAAATATGTGATAACCTATTTTGTGAATACTCTATATCCAACGACATCTTATGGTTTACCATCAATACTATATGTTGGTCATAATTTTTTCTATTTTTAATAAAAAGGAATATGTAAAAGTTGGTGATATGTTTGAGTAGGAAGTTTAAGAAACACCAAAAAATTTATTCTATTTCAAAAACTGAGTGCAGAGGATCTTAGCTAATAGGTAAGAAGTAATAAAAGAGTCTGAAAGTGGGTATTTTAAATTTATCATGGTGATGGATGGAATATATATCCGTAGGGGGAGAGTTAGAGTGATGAAACAACATATAATTTACTCCTTTTTCTGAAAGACCATAATTAAGGTAATTTGAATCATGAAATTTGTGCATGATAATGAAATTCATGTTGGAGATCACACTTAGATAGTTCTACCACTCCATTGTTAGCTTCCATGAATAATTCACCACTCCCATTTGAACTATTTGGAAAATGTAACTAATGGCACAATATAACAATATATTGTTCAAGTATTATTTACTTATAAATAAAATAACTCAGATTAATCTAGTCATTTCATCTTCATGAGCATTGTCAAGACCACATGGACCATGGAGGACTTCAACTACATCACTATTAGGGTCTTTAAAAATGGAGCCATATACCGAAGGCCCTGGATTTCCCATCATTTCCGATCAGGGTTTCCTTTTATCAAACCCTAAAAGGGAGGAGACTATAAAACATAAAATGTTTCATGTGTCTTGGGAATGTTCCACGTGATTCTCAATACACTATGAAAGTTGGGGTCCTGCACATTATAGTTGTATTGGGCAACATGGATCATATTATCATTTCATTATGGATCAATAATTTTTGCAACAACATGACTGAAATTGAATTTTTTTCAAATCAAGAATCGATTTATTCCTTCCTCTCAAAATTAAATGGAATATAAACTTAAATTAATCCCAACAGAGAAGCGTTGCATGTGCGGAGGACTAGAGATTGATTAATGTACACATAAGCTCCTATTGTGAGGAATTATTCAAAGTCCAAATTTTGATTATTTATAACATTTTATTCCAATGTTAGTATGTGATGTTATAAAAAACAATTGGTGGTAAAAATAATCCCTTTAATAGTGAGATAGTACATACCTTGATCATAATGAATTTATAACATTCTTTAGAGTAGATGAATTATTGCCTTGTTGAGAAAAAGTATGAAAATAATTGTGAATCATGATAAAAGAATCCAATTATTGTAGAATTTTCCAATAAAATGAATGATTCCATGTATAATATGAATATAGATATTAATGGAATCCAAAATTCCATGATGGGTTTTCTCCCAGATCCACATGTAATCTCGATTTAGTAACTCATAATAGGTAACCACTACAATAATATCATCACACATGTAGTCCATGATAACCATTAATTTATAGATAAAAAATATTCATCAATTTCATGTTAATATGAATTAAATATCTAAATAATAGAAGACCCCATCCAGTTATCGACCATGAATATCAAACTGGAAATCCTGTTTGGAAGCCAAAATAAGTGAGTGTGAATTTTTTTGAAAGACTTACATTAGACCAATCCAAATGGAAGACTCCATGTAACTCACACAATATTCAAGAATCATTACCATAAATATGGATATATAGAACCCTAAGGATTAATAATGGTTATTGATTAACCTCCACAATAACATGGAAATAATTGTATGCTTAAAAAATCATTTTTTTTATACAGAGACTACCAAATCAATTGGTATAATAGAAATTTCGCCAACTGTATTTAATGAATTTCCCCTCCCTGATTCTAATAATCCAATAAATTTATTTCATTATCAGTTTGATGGTTTTATACTTTATTTTTAACTTATTTCCTCAACCATATTATTAAATTTAAATATTCTCAAATATATTTTATGTTATTGTGTCTTGGAAATTATGTACCTAATATATAATGTACATATGTCACAAAAAATATAATTTATTTCTATTAAGGGACACCTTTGTTATTCAATCCTATGTTAACTCAATGGAAATTATTCCATATCTTAAAAAAGAAATGGTAAATGATTTCTGTGTTTCACAATTTGGGTATAAAAATGGAAGCAGAATTCAAGTGATAATCAATGATAAAACATGAGTCCTAATATTTGAGAATAAATATGAGTATATGGCATGTATATTTTAAATTTTTACATAACATAAAAAATTAGATATACATAAGCATATCACAATGTATTTTACCAACGGTTAATAAAAAATATAATGAAGGTTGTTCACCATGGTATCAAGAATCATTTCTAAGTTATTCTAGCAATTTATTATAAATAGGTAATATTTAATGATTAGTTTTCCAACCAATGAATTGGCGCACTCATAGGGTGAACACATCATATTTAAAATATTTTTTCGGTCATATATATAATATATTATAAAAATTTGTTTCTTCTCAATATCCCAAGACAATAGGTTATGGGTTTTATAAATTTATGAACTTAATAATATGAATTTTTTAATTCTACATTAATAACATTAAAAGAAACTAGAGTTTCAAATTCACAACATAGTAGTTTTTAAATGAAAATAAAATATTTTTTTAAATATCTAAATTTGTATACATAAAATATCATTGAATGGGATTAATCTGAGATAATGGTTGTATCTCATTAATATGGAGTGAATTGGATTGTGATGAAATGATTTTATATACATGGAATCTTAATCGATTTAAAATAACATGTCTTATTATAATGGATGAAAAATAATAGATAATATGAAATAGAAAGGAAACCTTTACCATATATAGTATCATCTTAGTGATTTTTAGAAACTCTTTTGAACCATATGAACAACATTGAGGGATTTTAGTCTTGTAAAATGAAAGGATAACAATTATAAATTATTTCAGAATAAAGAGGAATTTGAGGGATGGAAGGTATATATAGAAAATGTGTTACATCCCATGTAAATAAAGAATATGAAAATTTCATATTTTTTAATTATTGTGAAATAAATATTAATTTTACTTTAAAGGTAATTCTATGATTGAAGGAGTACCCGATACGCAACAATGAGTTTCATTGAAATCTTACGTTGCATACAACTTTTAGTTACACTGAAAAATAATAATATAATATTATGTTTTCAAATGGTAGTTTACACATACCCATTGTATTGTATGGAATGAACATAACATACTAGAATATGATAAAACATGTTTGTTAAATTCTTTTAAATTTATGCAATAAAAGTGAAAGGCTTAAATATTGACTGCATCCAATTTTAAGAATGAAATACTGTAATAATCAATAAAAGGTAAATCTATCACCTTTTGATGGAGAACACTTTTTAAATCTGATTGACATCAATTTTATATATTCTAGTTGACCAAATAAAATTCTTCATTATAATTAAGACATAAAAATATACTTTGGATGAAATTTTTTTATTTTTATGATAATGTAGTATTTTTAATAATAGTGAAAAATACTGCATTTTAATATAATTTATTTATTTAGCTAGATTATAATTTTAATTCTTTTTAAAGGATAATATGATTATATTTTTACCATTTAATCCTTTATTAGTAATTGGAAGTAATTTAACTTTGAAATTTGATATAAACAAATGTCAATCTTTTTTTGTTATTATTTCATAAAAACTCGCTTTCCGGTTTTTCCCAAGGAAATTAATTTTAAAATAATTATTGAATCTTTATTGTTTTAAATTTGGTAAAATAAAAATCATTTTCCAATTCGTAATATATATATTTTATTTGGTTTAATTTTTTATATTTTCTGAAAACAGACAGTTTTTTAAGACTAGTGAAAACACTATGTAGTAGTTAAAAAACAGACTTTTTCATTAAATGAAATATTATTTCTTCTATTAATTTAATTTAAACAATTTAATATAAATGGTTTTCATCATAATGTAAAATTAGGTTCAACAATGTCACAAAATATATTTTGGAGAATAGTATATTTTGACTTTTATTTATCGTTGTTAAAGGTAAATATGGAAATTTAAGGGAATAATAGTATTATAATAAAATTCAATTAAGTAAACACTTGTCCTATCATAATTGGATGAGTCATGGTGAAAAAATATAATCCATGGGTGATATTTTTTTCCTTTGAAATCCATTTGGGAAAGATAATGTCATTAATAACTATTTATTTAAATTAAAAATAAAAATATCATAAACATGTATTCTTTTGCTAAAATAATTTTAATTTGAGGTTGTATAATTTATATATTATAATATATATATTCATTAGAAGGACAAAAATATTTCTACATCATCATAGATTATTTATAGTATGTAGACATTAAATAATAAAACTTATTTTCGACAAAATGATGATCTAGTGATTACCTTCTTAATGAACGATTTAAATAAATGATATTATAAATGTAAAAATAAATTTATTTTGAACTTTTTTATTTCATCCATGAATTTTTGAGATGAGGATGACATGTAATAATTTAATTAATGATGGTTTTTCTAATGAATGTCGTTGTTTTTTATTTTTTCTAAAAAGTATTGATATAAATATTAAAAAAATTGGACAAAATGATTTTTTTAAATAAATTAATATTTTATTAAATTATATAATAATCATAAATATATCTTATTTACAAAATATTACTTATATAAGGATTATAATTTAGTTAATGAACCATTTTTGGTTCAATACATATTTTATAGTATCTGTATTAACTATATAGTATAATTATATTAGGGGACAAGGTAAAAGTTAAATTAGTTAACTAAATGATAATGATAAAAGATAAGGTTAGTTTTATTCCCTTTAACTTGTATAAAACCCATTCTTTGGGAGTATTGAAAATAATAGTCCCCTTATCTTTGAATTGAATAATTTTGGGACCTTTTGAAACCGAAATTTATTTTATAATAAAATAATATTTTCAAACATTCCTTAAGAGACCCTCCCCCCTATAGAAATCAATCACCTATAACCCTTGCTCACACTCATCAATCCCCTCAGCTCCTCTAAACTCTACCAAATAATCTCCCATGATCCCTCTCTTTTTAATAAATCCTTACCTTAGGTAGAAGGCACTTCAAGGAAGCCTTTTGGTTAAAAACAAAGGGAGTTACCCAACATAATGGTAATGTTTTCTGTCAAGTTCTCATATTTTATTTTACTTATTCACTCCCTATAATCTTTTTATTTACTATTTATATAAAAAACCAGTATATTTAATATACTAGTTTTTTATAGGAAAAATATTAGAACCACACTTACACACTCAACTATCTAATGGGTATAAAACATATTGTTTCTGGGGATGGCGAACTACTAGCTCACGGAATGACGATGCTTCGATTTTCCCCTACCACCAATCATGATGTCCATTTTGATTGCACTATAATTAAATATGATATTAATGAAATCTATTTTGTCTCTATTATTCATTAATTTTCTTTTATTACATACGTTTATGATTTTTATGTTCAATATATATGATTATTTCATTTGAAGAAGTACGGACTACCGCCCTCTCATTGTGATATGACTCGTGCATACCATACATAGAATATATAAAGTACGGTATTAAAGAACTTACGTAACATATATAATATATGATATTATAATGGAATATTAATACAAATATGTATCCTTTGGTTATCATTTCTTTTAAAATGAATAATATGAAATGTATGTATCATTCAAGCGTACATACGACTTACCGTCTCCATAAATGGTGCTTTTCATTTTCATGTATCTAAATGATATTGACTATTATAAATTGGAATATACTTCATTTTGGACTCAAGTTCCAAATATCGAAAAAATGCTCGATATAAACTCAAATAATTAATGAATTTTTATATAAATATAATAAGTGATATAAAAGGAATAATAAACTTGAAAATTGATCTTAATTAAGTAGGGTTTATCATATTATTATTATTCAGGAAATTAAAGAACGAACAGGTCATGTATGACACATGGTGAGGGACTTCGTCACAGTCTCCATTCATTGAGGCAGTTTTTGATAATATACACAACTATATTTTATACAATATATAATAAACCCCTTTTAATTTTAATTTCATTCATAGGGAATATTTTTTTCTACGAACCATTTTTTTAAATGACAAAAGGAATGTTTTAAATATTTCTAGCGGCAATGAAATCTCCACTGCCATAATTTTTATTCGGATTTACCTATAAGAAATAATGTATTTTAAAAGAAAAGAAATCCCGTATTTTCTTTTTGGGTGTTTTGGTATTTAAAATGGTTTTTGAAATTTAATTATTTTTTCAATATATTGAAATGATTTCTTGTGATTGTAAATGAAATGTTTTTATTGGAATTAATTATTTAATTGATTATTATTTTATAATGATACATAGACATTTGACGGGTCGATACATGATAATCCAATTAAAGAGTGGTTTCGTGATAAAACAGGAAGGGTGGTTACATTTTATCCTCAAATTCATTGGTTATGGAAGTCGGCCGTAAAGCTATTCCATTTAGTGATATGTGTGGATGTCGATCATATGGTCATTTCATATAGGTATGTTTATGTCCCATGTTACATTTCTATGTTATGTGTGATGTCTATGCTTTTTATGGTAATATTATGGTTAAAAAATGATCCTCAATGAGATTTTTTCCTTTAAGAGTACTTACTACATCATAAAGATGAAAATTATTACTTCTGATAATGTATTCATGGTTTACTTGTTGTTTTTAGAAAATAACTATTTTTCTTCATTGTGTATCCCTTAATGAGCTTTTTATGATAATCCCATGTAGTAAAAATGTTTTTCACATGACATAAAGTGGAATAGGTTCAAGTATGGGTTCATAAAAAGTCAAGATGATTAAAACATGGAACTAAATATATTTCTTTTCTATTAAGTGTTTTTATTTTATGAAAAAAATTGATACAGAGTAGAATTGTCTTCATGTTATATTCCAATTTTTATATACATGTTCTGAACTAATTTTCTAAATCTCTAACCCTAAAATGACTCTCAATGTGAATTATTGACTTAATTCATGATTATGTAATGTTTAAGTCCAGGGCCTTACATTTGGTATCAATGGTGGTATTAGATAACATTAGAGGTTAGGGTGTTATTTAAGAATAAGTGACATACCCATAATGGATTGAATATTAAAATGATTCATAGTATTTTGATAAATTGAATGATTTCAAGATAACATGAATAAGTATATCATAGAATTTACCCTCCTTAAAAGATATTATATTATTATTCTACTAATACTCTCAGATAGAACATTTTGGTTTTAGTAAATGGATAGATCTAGCAGGAACCCAAGTAACATTGGATGTGATGAAAACGGTGATGATTTTCTGAATAACCAACCTAAAGAAGTGGTAGATGCAATGAGAAAACTTTTGGTTATTCTAAACCAACTATCTAGAGTCATTATTGACCACCCGAACCATGATGATTTTTATAAGGCATTGTATATATGATAAAAAAATCCATATGGATGTTCATGTAATAATCATAAATTTATTTATATTAAAAACCCTAAGTGTCAAGGATGTGGAAAGAAACACATTGTAAAATGCTACAATGGGCAGAAAGAAGTTTCCGATGTGTTAATTAAGGTCATAATACAATAACCTTCAATGGAAAAAGGAAGCTCCCATTTGACTCTAAGAAAAAGAATGGTGTACTTTAAAATGGATCAATTAAATGTTTTAAATGTTGTGATCAATGTCATTATACAAATAGATGTCCTATGAAGAATTTTCAGGCATTGGATTATTAGGTCCGTAAAAATATATGTTTACAAATACCTACTTCCATTCAAATTGAGGATGAGGAAATAGACAATGAACAATGAATGTTATGGATTATTTCCTAACTAATGTATTGAAATTATTGAATTATAGTATATGATTCATGATTTTGTATGTATGAAATAATTATTTGTGAATAAGTTGGAAGAGAATGTTTAATGGATCATGATGATCATTGAATGAGTAAAAATTATACATATATGTGATTCAAGAGTAGTTGTAGATTTTAGGACGATGAAATTCGTAAAATTATTTTAGGATATTTTGATGATGGGATTAGTTTTAATGACATTTTCTTGCTTATGTATCCAAGAAGATTGATATGTAAAAAATTTATTCAAGAAAGAATTATCTTTTATTGTGTGGACATAATTGATAAACTTAGGGGTTTATGTGATCTTTTGTTTTTCTAGGAAAATATGTGTTATTAGATTTAGGGATGAAAAATGTGAGGTATGAAATAAACATTAAAGTTAAAACAATTTATGGTTATTTCTATGGATTTTATTAAATGTTGTTAATGTTATTATAATTATATTTTTTTTTTAAAAAGGAATAAACATAAACCATTTGAAAATACATCATTTTAGATAAATATTCGAGAGGCAAACCCACAACAAATGTGTGATTTGGATTTATTTCTACCACTTGACTACATGATGTCTTTGGTTAGTATGAATTATTATTTTTAGTTAAATGATTTTATTGATCAAGAATACGTTGATTTGGGATCATATGTTTTATCAAAAGGATATCCATAGAATAGGAAAATGGTTTGGTGTTTAAGTGATAAAGTTTATTATGGAAGATGTTTTCTCTTTTGGGAACAATATATGCCTATGAAAAATAGAATACTTTGGGATTTCATTTTTAGAGTAATGGATGAAATTTTTTTAGGAAGAATCTTTTTGTTTTGCTGGACTTATAGTGATTATAGTTATTTATGGAAATTATTAACCTATGTTTGAGAAAATATTACTATGTTACTTACCTTTCAGTATGAGACTTTAAGAGTAATTGATGTTATTGGGAGATAAATGTTAATATTTTTTTGGAAGACTATGTGATCAAATCCTTCTAAATTTTGGATTTCAATCATATTTTGGATTATTTTGAGGAATTTTACGGATATTTTTTTATTGTATGGTATTTTTTGATCCTTGGGTATTGTTTGTCAAATTTTGGATATTTCGAGTAGTATATCGTTTTATAAATTATTATCCCTGTTTGGGATTATCTGAGCTTTTACTAGCCATTTTGGTTTTGGTAAATGTCTAAAGGCATGGGAAATATATAGTTCATCTTTTGTGGATTTTTTTATTCTCTATTATTTGATTATTTCACTTCAGGTGTGATTTTGTAATGTTGAATACTCATCGTTTGGAGAAAAGATTATTTATTGGTAGAAACTTAGAAAAGATGAAACTCTACATGAAAAGTATGTATATTTTATTATTCTATTAATAAAAATCATATATAAATTCTCCCACATTATGAAGGAAAAAGTAAAAAAGTTTGTCTAGTTACTTTTCCTACTAGGGAATCAATGACCATTTAACCAATCATAATTTAGTGATTTTTGAGTGATTAAATTTCTCCAAATCATGTTTTCTACCACTCCCCATCATAACTTGATGGTTTCTTTCTCTTCCATATCCATATTTCCCAATATTAAATCCTTGTATAGGTTTTCTCCAGTAACATTTTTACTTATCTTTCTTTATTTTAAAGTGATAGTTTTACTGAATCTTTTTCTACTATTGAAAATTTTAATTAAATTTCCAATTCAAATTTTAAAATTTTGAGGATGTTGTTTCCTAAAGGGGGGAATGATGTAAAATCATAGTTAATTAAAAAATATGATATTTTTATATTTATTAATATTTGTGAATTAAATATCAATTTTAATTCAAAAGTGATTCTATGTTCTATGGTGTACATGATAGTCATAAACACGTTTCTTTGAAATCTTAGTTTGCACACAATGTTGAGTTATACAAAATAATAATAAAATGTTATTATTATTTTAAATGTTAGTAAATTCATAGGCATTGTGTTTAAGGGAATGAATAGAACTAACTAAAGTATGACTTCACATGTTTTTTAAATTTTTTACATTTATCTAATAAAATCTATAGGCTTAAAATGTGAATAGATCCAATTTTAATCATGAAATACTCTAATATTCATTAAAAGGTGTATTTACCGTCTTTTGATGGAGAACCCTTTTAAAATAATGTTTTTGTAACTTTTATATGTTCTATTTTAAAACATAAAATTCTTCTTCTGAATCGAGATTTCAAAATTTATTTGGTTGATAATTTGTAATTTTTCTCACAATGTTAAGTTATAAATGAATAGTGAAAATACTGTATTTTAATTCAAAATGGAATTTAAATATAAATTATTTATATGGTTATATTAACTTTTAAAATCGTATAAAAGTATAATTAAATTATAGTTTTACCATTTAATCAAATTTTGGTCATTAGAGGTAATTTCACTTTGAAATAGGATATGAACAAAATTGATCTTCAAATAGTTATTATTTTTTAAAAACATTCTCTTTTGTTTTGAAAATGGAAAAAAATTTAAATTAAATAATGAAAATTATATGTTTTAAATTTGGTAAAATAAAAATCATTTTTTAATTCTAAATATCTTAATTTTCATTGGGTGAATTTTTGGTATTTTTCTAAAAACCGTGATTTTTTTTAATGAATAGAGAAATCACTTCTTATTAGTTAAATAACTGACTTTATCAATTAAATGAAATTTTACCACTTCTGTGAATTGAATATCAAAAATATTAAATAAATAGTTGTAATCAATAAGTAAAATGTGATTCAATAAGATGAAAATAATTTTTGGTGAATTAGTAACTTTGACTTTAATTTACTGTGGTTAATGTTAAATAGGGTAATTCAAGGTAAAAATAATATTTTAATAACATAAAATTACCATAATACTTATTATAATATTATTTTATAAGTCATGAAAGATAAATAAAATACATGGGTGAGGTGTTTGGCCTTTGAATTCCATTTGGGTAATATAATGACATTAATAACATTTTATTTAAAATAAAAATAAAAATATCACCAACATGTATTATTTGGAAAAGAATATTTTAAAGTGGTGTTTTATAATTGTTGTATTTTACTATAAATATTAATTATAAAGAAAAAATAATTTATACAACATGATATATTATTTATAATTATAGAAATTATATAAATAAACTTATTTATGACATAATGATGATGCATTGATTACCTTATTAATGATTGATTTAAATAAATGATATTATAAATTTTAAAATAAATTTATTTTGAACCTTTTTATTCCATATACGAATTTTATAGATGATATTGACATGTTATATTTTAATTAATGAATGTTTTTTTATTGAATCATGTTATTTTTTATTTTTATAATATGAATAGTATAAAAATTTAGATAAATTATTTTTTAAATCAATTGATATTTTATTAAATGATATATCAATCATAAAAATATAGGATTTGGAAAAATTACTTATATAAGGGTTATAGTTTAATTAATGAATGATTTATGATACCATTGGCATTTTATAGTAACTATATTAACTATATCGTATGAATATACAAGAGAACATGGTAAAAGTAAAATTATTTAACAAACGGTTAAAGCTAAAAGATATGGTTAATTTTATTCCCTAAACATGTCAAAAAATAATTAGTTGAAATGAACTCGAATATTCATAATCTTATATCTGAATTCAATGATCTTTCGGACTTTTGAAACCATAATTTCTTTTATAATAAAATATTAATTTCAAACATTGTTAAAGAGCCCCAACTCTCTCTTTTAAAATGTCATCAACTATAGCCCTTACTCAATCCTTTAAAGTCCCATGGCTAGTCCAAACTATGGCCAAATAAGCTCCCAATATCCATCCATTCCACCTATAATCCACTACATTTGAATATAAAACTTCATGGAATAATTTGTGTTCATACCAAAGATAGTTACCCGACATAATATTAATGTCTTCCCTCGAGTTCTCTTCTTTTATTTGACTTCTTCACTCCCTATGATCTTCTTATTAAATTTTTTTATTTTTTTACACCATTATTATCAATATAGTTTGTTTTTTTATGAGAAATATTTGAACTACACTTACACCAACCACCATATAATTGGTATAGAATATACTTTTTTATTGGACGGTGAACTATTCCCTCAAGAAACAATGATTGTTCGAATGTCCCCAACCACCTATCATGGTGTCCATTATGACAGAACTATAATTATATATGATATTTATGATATTTATTTTTATCCCTATTCTTTTTTAATTCCTTTATATAATATACCTTTATGTTTTTCATGTTGAGTATATACGATAATTTCTTTTAAGGATGTGTGGACTACCGTCTCCTCAAAGTGATATTACTCATCCATACCATATGTGGAACGTATAAAGGATGTTGATAATGAAAATAAATATTTCATATAAAATATTTTATTATACTGGGATAATAATATAAATATTTATCAGTAGGTTTAGATTCCATTAAAATTGAAAAAAATTAAATTGAAGAAGCGTTCATGCGTACGTACGGTTTACCATCTCTATAAACAGTGCATTTCATTTTCATATATCAAAATGATATTGACTATTATAAATACATATATACATTATATATATGATATATATGATATATAAATCATTAATATCATTTTTGAGATAATATAATTTCAACCACATGGAAAATTTATAAGTATAACAAGTTCATTTTTGACTCAATTTCCAAACGTCGAAAAAATGTCCAATATGAACTCAAATAATTAACTAATTGTTATATATCAGAAATAATTGAAATAATATGAATTATAAACTAGATAAAATGGTTCTTAAGAAATATGAAATTAACTTCTGTTTATTATTAAGGAAAATTGAAGAATGAACGGGTCAACTCGGAAACTATGTAAGGGAATTCATCTCAATCTCCATTCATTGAGGCATGTTTTGATAATATAACCCTCTTAATTTTATATAGTATATAATGAACCCATTTGAAATATAATTTCATTCAAAGGGAATATTATTTCTATGAAATGTTTCATTAAATGAAAAAATGAATGTTTTTAACGTTTTTAGTGACAATAACTGCTCCGCCGCCAAAATCGTTATTTCCAATCCTCTATAGCCCTTAATGTTTTTAAAAGGAATAGAAATCCATTATTGACATTATTCTTATTTTTTATTGAAAATAGATTTTTAAATTTATTTAAAATTTTAATATCTTTAAATGATTTTTTGTGATTGCAAATGAAATGTTATTATTGAAATGAAATATTTGATGTGTTATGATTTTATAATGGTAGTTGAACATTAACCAGGTGGTTAAATGATAAATCAAATGATAGAAGGTACTGTGATAAACTAGGTTGGGTGGTTACCGAATAAACTCTGATGCATTGCATATGGAAGTCAGCCGTATGTTTATTCCATTTAGTGATATGGGTGGAAGTCGACCATATGGTTATTTCATTTATCTATGATTATTTTCCAATATACCTTTATATATTATGTGTTCTTTAAATGATTTTTATGGTAATGATTTGGTTATAAAAGGGAAAGCAGTGAGATTTTATTTAGTTATTAGTATTTACTTCATCATAAAGGTGAAATGCATTTCAGATGATAAAGTATTAATGATTTACTTCTTGAAAAAAACTAACAATTTTTCATTCTTTGGGTATCCCTTACTGATATTTTTATGATCATCCAAAATTGTTGAAATGTTTATGGTAGGGAGTAATGTGGAATAGGGTCAAGGAAGGGATCATGTTCATGTCAGGATTAATAAAACATGGATCTAAACATGTTTATTTTCTTTTAAGTATTTTTATTTTATGAAAAATGTGATACTGAGTGAGAGTGTCTACATGTAATATTAAAAGGTTTATATATATTTTATGATCTAATTCTCTAATTCTCTAAACCAGAATAAATTCTCAATATGAATTTTTAACTTAATATAGGATTATGTAATGTTAAAAGGCCAGGGCCTTACAAAATGTGGGATAAATTTAAATTAAATTCTCAACATAGTCCAATAAAATATTATTATTAAGAAATGATACACATTAGATAACCCATTGTTTTAGCATTGGATTTATGAAACAAATATTTTATTAATTTCATTGTTTCAGATTATAACATCATTACATTATATTACATTCGTTATAAATATTTAATATTTCAACAAATTATAACTTTTGAAATATTAATATTCTTTTTAGACTATGCAATTTTGTTTCTATTTTTTAAATTCAATTTTAATTAATTTCATTATATTATATTAAAATGTAGAATTATTTTTTCAGGGATTATTTTATATTTATTAGTTTATCATCATTAATAATCTATATTTCATAAATTATACCGAAAACACAATCCCACATTTTTTACTTCTCATTAAAAAATATTTTATTTTAGATGATTTTCAAAATTCACCATAACATAATTTCAACATGATTATTTCAAATATAATGTTAATGTTATGAAAAATATCATATTCAATAAAAATACTTATTTTAGATAAAAAATAGATACTATTTAAAAATATTTTCTAATTGGAAACAAATTTTTTATTCACAATAATGAATTTTTATTTTTGAAATATCATACATATTGATTATTAAATTGAATATACATAATAAAACTAATTTATATCTAGTACATTTAAATTCCTTTAAAACATGTATTTTACTATTATATTCTCTTTTTTCATTATTAATATTGACAAATAATGTTCACAATCCAATATCCAATTAGCAATCATGCAATGATTAGATCCCAATGGTTACATTTCCCCTACACCCTACATATACTCCAAATTAAAATAATTTACATAAAAATGATATATAAGTCCTATAGTGATTCATACTGTATTCCTATCAATTCACACTTTATACACTCTTTGTTAATAAATATATCTTTGTTAGAGAATTTGACCCCATGTTGTATACATTTGTGTGTCCATTAGTCTTTATTGTTTACAAAACTGTACTATTCCTAGCTACTATATTCAATATTATTTCATGACCTTTAATATTCTTATGTAATTTTATTGTCTATCTAGGTTCTTATATAAATCTTAATATAACTTTTATCATCAAACATGTGTTATTTTAATAGTGATAGGGATTAATTTTGTGTCATTAAATTTTACAATAATTAAAAAACTCATTTGATATTTTTTTATTTAATCAAAATAAGTGGGGATATGTTTCCTTCAACACTTACCTAGCCTCCCAATATAACTTTTTTATATTTTCCTTTCTATATATGGATTTTAAAATTCGGATACACATGTTTCATAGTAGTTGTTACCTTTCATCTAAAATCCTGAGTTTATCCTCGTTATCTCACATGTCACGTTCTAATTCAGCTCCATTTATATCATATATATGTGTTTGGTGAGACATACATTTTCTATATTGCAAGTGAAAAAATAAATCATAGAAATAATTTTGATTTCAAGGTTATGTAGATCATTATTAATCCACTCAATCCTTCTCCCGAACAAACAATGATTTCATCTACCATGGGCTTATTTACCCCTTAAATAAAAATCTCTCAAATATTTTCCATGATGAAATAGTGAGGAATAAAATTTACCCCCAACTCAATTCTTATTCCTTATTTAAATTTTCATCTTAAAGTAATTTTTCTTTTATTATCTTTGATTTGATTCTGGGTAACATATATATTCTATATAGTTTCATCCACAATGAATGATCCTAAAACATTCATTCTCTAACATTATTCAAACATGTTGGATTTATATGACTTTTTCTATAGATTTACTCATGTGGGTCCATTTAAAAACATGAGTGGAATGTGTTGTTAAGATAAAAATCATGAATTCAGTGATATTGTTCCCAACACCCATGAGAATCTTATGTGGTTTCAATTATCTTATCTTATATTGTTTGAACATTTCACTAAGTATTAACATGAGTTTGGTAATGTTAGGTTGGTCATATATTTATATATATATTTATAGCTTTTTAGGTATCCTGTAGAACCTATATGTCAATCATAGATCACTGTAATAAATTGATATTGGTGCTCTATAATATCTCACCACTTTTTCATTTTTCAATAAAATAATGTGTTATGGGGTAAATCCTCACATATAGTCTAAAACCATTAACAATTATCCAATTGGCATTGATTCCTTTGGATTACATATAAAAACTAATAACATATTCTATATGGGTATTGTCCCAGATCTATAAATATATGTTTAGAGGTTATATATATCGATTTTAAAAAATTTTCTCTGCCATAACTTCTTAATATACAAAAAAATGTAGTATTATTAGAAATATACTCCTTTATATTATTCCACAAACAATGATTGAAAAAGTCATATACAATTTGGTTCTTCTTAAGTGTGTGGAGAATGTAGAGTTCTGAAATTCATCTCTCAACACTTGAAATAACTATAGAATTTTTATCACACTGAGATTTTATGAAAAATATTTTTTTTAATTTCATTAATTTCTTGTGTTGTACGCTACGCCAAAAGGAGCCTGCACAACACACATCCCTGACTTGGCTTTCATTACACGCAATCGTGACCTTCCACGATAGTGTGTGTTGTACGCAATACCGAGTTTCGCTAAACAACGATATGTTATATAAACTAGCCATTATGAATAGTAATACCCAATTTTTAAAATTTTATAAATTTTATCTTTCAAAATGGACTTCATTTTTGGATTCGGAATATCGAAATGAGCCTAGGGTGAAATTTTGGTATTTTTCTTAAAACTTTCAATTTTAGATAAATAGTGAAAACACTGGGTTACTATTTAAAAACCGACTTTTTATTTAAATAATTATTTATTTTATTTAAATTTATTTTAGGTCAAAATTGATATATAATACCTATATAAGTTCAATTCAATTCATTGGATTAATTTTATAATAATTTTAGATATATTAAAATTTTATTGAACTTTTCACCGTCTTTTACCCACCTCCTAGGAGAATTTACAAATTCACATAAAACATAATTTTACAGCTTCTGTGAGTGGAATTTCAAAAATCCGAGAGACACGGTTTATATCAAGGACTAAAATGTGGTTCAATGAGAAGAAAATAATTTTCGGTGAATAGTAACTTTTTACTTTTTTTACCACGATTAAATGTAAATAGAGTAATTAAGTGTAAAAATGATATTATTATTATCCTAAAACATGTCTTAATTCTATTGGATAAGTGTAATTAGACCAAAAACAACCTTAAGAATATAATATGACAATTTTGGCGCACATGGATTAGATTAGGACATTTATTATTAATTTATTTAAAGAAGGGTCAAAATAGTTAAAATCAAAGTTTAATAACTAAATCATTTTTAATATAGGGTAATACCTAAGATAAATTATACTATAAATATTCATTAGAAATATAAAAATATTTCCTACTTAATGGTGTTATATTTATAATTTTTAGACATTAAATAATTTAATTTATTTATGACTCAATGATGATACAGTAATTATCATATTAATGAAATATTGACATAATAGATGTTATAAATACCCAAATAAATGTAATTTGAGACTTTTTATGAATTCCAATTATTTTATATGTTAATATGACATGTTATTATTTATTTAATTAACTTTTTTAGAACTAATCATTCTGTTATGATTTTTACAAAAATTAATTACCAAATAGTGTCAAAATTGACATAAAATAGTTTTTTTTAAAAATATTATATTATTAATTGTTATATTGTTTCTAAAAATCTAAGGTTCGGCCAAATGACTTATATAAGGTTATATATATTAATAATAAACAAATTGAGGTTCGTTTGGCTTGTTATAGTAATCTTATTAACCTTATAATGTAAGAAAACAAGAATACATGGTAAAAGAAAAATTATTTAACTTAAAGTAAAATCTTAATGATTAGGTTAAAATAGAAACCTAAACTTGTCTAAATTCTATTTTATGAAAGGATTTCTACCCATCCCCACCTTATCTTAGAAATAACTCAATTTTGTTCTATTAAAAACCGAATATGACTTTATAATAAAATAATATTTTTTGTTATTCCAAAGGTGCCCCTCTCCTCCCTTATAAAAGGGCACCTCCTCCATCTCTTCCTCACACCACTTTGAGCCTTCAAGCTCGAAAAATACCTGCCAATTTATCTTCTCCACTTCCCTAGAAACATCCTAGAGGTTCTGGTATTCATCAAAGACCAATCTAAGTACCCTAAGAGGAGGTTTCAAAAAGGTGTGTCGAAAGAAGAGGTAATATCTGTTATTGATTCTTTAAACATTATTTATTCTTCTACTTATTCTTCTTAAGTTGTTTCATTATGAAGTAATAACCTCAGTATCAGTCATAAACTTATATGTTATTATAAGTATGAAGCAACCCTATTTCACTGTCTATCCATCCTACGGAAATCAAAATTCTGTGCGTGCGTACATACGGAATACCTTCTCCACGCCGTGGTGTAATCTTTTTTCGACCACCACCTTACTTGGATTAGTATAATGGTGTAAATAAATAACTAAATATGATTATTGAAAATTGATATTGATTCTGAAATATTATACATAAACTTCAATGCAATTCCATGACTATGGGAATGATATCATCGCTCGTGCGTACGTACGGACTACCGTCGCCACGACGCGATGAGATTCATTCTCCATGTTAACCATTCAGGAATGATTATAATTTATATATAATAAGTAATCATGGAATATATGACATAATAATGATACTGGATTTATGTCTATATATATGTATATCATCTATTTAATTTCATTCAATTCAATTAGGAAATAAAAACAGCGTTCATGCGTACGTACGGCCTACCGTCTCCATGAACAGTGTATTTAATTCCATTTAATCATTCAATCATATATATATGTATATACTGAATATATATTATATATAAATTATTTTTTACATTCTTTAAATAATTAAATCAGGATATAATTAATAATATCACGAACAACAAGTCCAAACACGTAAAATAAATAAAACGATTTAACCCAAAACGCTACTTTAACATAGAACTTACAAAAGAACGGGTAATATAAAATCATAAGTGAACCATTTATGATATAATAAAAATGAATATTATTATTTAATAAGTCAATGACATTGTTTAAATAATTATACATTAGGTTCGGAAACGTACGAAGCATATCGGACATAAGGTAAGGGAAAATCTCACAATCTCATTTTTATCCGAGATTGTTTATAATTCAAAATTTACTAGTGAATATTTATCATCCACATCCATGTTTCCTCAATATGTAATATTATTTCCATCCACCTACAATTGTTTAAATCCAACTTTACCCTTCGGTGAGTTTTTCGTAAATGATTTGAATGGAATCTTTTTTTATTTTTCGTACGAGGTAATTTTTTACTCTTCCGGCCAAAGTACGGGAAGAATGTTTTTTTAAATTATACGGCATGATAGAATTTTTATGGTTTTATAAATACTTATTTTCATGAAGATTCCTCCAAAATATTTCATGACTATTTTAAACAAAATATTTTTCTATTAAAATTTCATGACTTTTTGTGAAAAAAAATAGATTTTGAAGAAGAAAGGATATTTTCCTCAAGAATTCATTTCAAATGTTTTATCAAACCCATTTTCCATCTACGATTACATCATTTCATATCTCTATGTTTCATGTTTAATGTCCTTATGATATAAATGGTTTAACTTTTCTTATGATGAAATGTCCGTTTGTTTTATATGGATATGAGATGATGGGATGATGTTTATGAAACCCATTTTATTCTTTGGGTTATGATGAATGTTTTAAGTTTATTTTGTGGAACAGATTAGAATGATTTCATTATGAGATTGTTGGGACCTGTATCTCCCTCCAATTCATTGGGTAAAGATTTATATCTCATGATATAGACATATCTGGAAATCTATGTTAAGCTGGTTCACTGTTACTGGACTGAAACGTGGAGTGAACTCGATTCTGAAAGGGACTTTGTCCACTAAGATGATCTTCGAAGCAATGCCTTGGCTACTATGGAAATCATAACATGTGCATAATGGTATCCACAGTAACATGTTTTATTCCCATGCTATTTTATCATGATTGATTTTCCCTTATGATATATGCCTTACATACTTTCAAGATTCATGTCTTTTCTCAAGATTTTGTTGGTTTGATTTTATGTTCATGTTTTTTGCAATCAAATGTTTATGGATTGTTTTATGTTCTCTATGTTTACCCTTGTTGGGAATTTGAGCTCACCCCTTTTATGTTTTCTTTTCCCCAGGATATAAAGAAAGGTTTTAGGTATGAAAAAAGGGGAAGATCTTTATGGGAGAAGTTAGATATCTTTCACCACGATTAGAAGATTATATTCCGTGTTTCCAAAGACACTAAACTATTACAATCCTTATGTGTCTGTTTTTTTATGTACTATGTATTCCGAAAAAGTAATGTAATGTCCATGTACATCAAGCTTTGGGTCTCTACAGTTGGTATGAGAAGAAAGTTTTAGTCAACCTTTGGAAAGTAGCATGCGATAATTTTAGTGAGATCCCTAGAGATATTTCTAATGTATGTCTAGGGATGTACCTAAGGTTAAGTATAAGTATGGGTTATAGTCCTAGAATTACATTAAAGATCTTAGAATTAAACCTAAGATGTTAGATATTGAAGGTACTCCCCCTTTATTATGTTGTTTTCCCTAGCATGATTTTTGCCTCTGACACTATTCTTTTTGGGTTTTAGATGATGGCTGGAACCTGAAGGAACCGTGTTGATCAATGAAATGGACAATGAAATGATTGTCCTATTGAAAAAACAAATGTTATGGGAGATGGAGTGAAAATTATTATTTATATACTTACAAAAGCAATGAATCATTCTAGACTTCCAAATGAGCAGAAAAGGGAACAATATTCTATTGTGTTCTTCATGAGGCAACTTCCACCTTCTTTCAGGGGGTCTTCTGATCCACTTGTTGCTGAATAATGGATCAGTACCACTATAAAGATATTTTGAGTTCTTCAATGTTATGAACATGATAAATTCATATTATTAGTATATAGTTTGGAAGGTGATGCTGATCAATGGGGGAATCTTATCAAGAATACGAGGTCAAGAGAAGAAATTGAGTCCATGGAATGGGACGAGTTCAAGAACTTTTTTTTAAATAAGTATTTCCCTTGTATTCTTCGAAAAATGATAGAGAAGGAGTTTTGTGAACTAAATAAAAAAGGATGATGAATATGTTAGTATATACGAAGAGTAGTTTACAAGGCTTGAAAGGTATGCATCTGGCTTTATCATCCACCCTGAAAGTAAAGTTGATCGATTCTTCGGTGGCTTAAAACCAAATCGTCGAAGGGAATTAGCTATAAGAGACTTCAGTAGCTATGAAGAAATTGTGCATTGTGCTATCAAGGTAGAAATGGAAGCTGCTGTTACATATCCATCTCATGGTTTTGACAAGAAACGAAAGATGGAGATCAAGGAGAAATCTCAGAATAATGGTGAAAAGAAGATGAATGTATCCTTATGCTCAAAGTGTGGAAAGAAGCATGGTGGATATTGTCTTAAAGGGACTAGAAAATTATTTAAGTGTGGAAAAGAAGGTCATCGAGCAGCTGAGTGTTTAAGTAATAGAAAAAGGGTTGCTAATGATGTGAATAAAGAAAAGACAGCAGATAACGCGCCACCAACACTTCAATGCTTCAAGTGCAATGAAATGGGGCATTATGCTATTCAATGCCCTAATCTAAGGGTTAATGATGATCGACATGAGAAACCACATAAGGAAAAGGAAAAAGGGAAGTCACATGCGATTACTATTGGCGATGTTGAATATGACAATGATGTGGTGGAATTATTAAGTGTTTGTGTAATGGGATTCCAAAATAATGTTTTATATAGTATCGTGGAATATTGGAATATTTATGTATTGGTCTATTGTGGTTTTCAATAATTTTATGGTACCGGTAACCATGGAATGTGATTGAGATATTTTTGGAAAGAAGATGATATGCGCATAATGAAGGGATAAGGAGAAAATGATATGTTTGACAGTATTCATGAGATCATGACTGATATAAGGAAATGGTTATATCATGTTTGAGTATATAGAATTTTGGGGTTTGGGTATGTAGAAAGAGTTAACTTTTGACAGAACTCATGTTTTCACTAACATTAAATGGGTATTCATTTTTCAATAGAATACATGATTAATGCCTTCGAATGTTTGGAATGTGACCAACAAGACATATCTTATGATATATGGGGATCAACGATGGTATTAACATGCTTGTTATATGAAATATCTGGTAATAATATTCACTATAATATGAGAGTGGACTGCTTTATTATGGATATGCCTAAAGATTGGAATGGATTATGCTGGACATAACTTATTATTGTTTGAGTATAGAAGTTTTATTCGATATTATTGATGGTATGTTATAGTAATGTAGTTTTAGAAAAAGGAAAACCTGCAGGATGGGCGACAACCCATCGCGTCGGACAAGGATATGGGAATCAAACCCACAACCGAAGTGCGACTGGCCTTTATCACATACCACTATCCTACAGGAAGTCCCTGGTTAGTAGAAACTAGTTTTATTTTATTAAGAGGTATGATATATGAAGTATAAGATCATTTTTGGAATCATATACGATTAACCTCATCATAGATGGACTTAGGTATATTTGATAACATTTTCTAACCTTTTGTTGGTAACAGATGGAATGACCCATCATTCTATCACATGATCTGTTAACACTTTAGGAATAACAAATTCAACTTCATTTCTTTAAGAGATGAAGTGGAAATTGTTCAAAACACAAACAATTGTGATATTGTACCAAAATAATGTAAGTATTTATTCTAATTCAAATTCTTCAACTATATGGAAATGATCTTGAAAACCAAATTTTTTTTCATAGTTCCCTTATATCCGATGAATCATGTGGTACCACAGATCATCACAAATTTATGGCTTTGTGATTGTTGGCCTTTTAATAGCCATGTTCTCTACCACTCTCCATCAGAACATGACAGTTAGATTTCTCTTCCATATCCATATTTTCACCTCTGTTCTCTTATGTGGAAACCCTGTGATAAGTTAATTTGGGTAACCATTGTGTTTCATACTTTAGTTTTTAAAGCCATTTTTTGGTATTCCTTTTTATGATGTGGGTTTCTATTAATGAAACTTTCTATTAGTAAACCATTTATAACCCCGACGAATTTCAAGGGCGAAATTCAATTTAAGGGGGGTAGAATTTAACACCCCGAGATTTTATGAAAAATATTCTTTTTAATTTCATTAATGTCTTGTGTTGTATTCTACACCAAAAGGAGCTTTCACAACCCGCATCCCTGACTTGGCTTGCATTACACGCAATCGCGACCATCCATGATAGCGTGTGTTGTACGCAATACCTAGTTTTGCCAAACAACGATATGTTATATAAACTAGCCGTTATGAATAGTAATACCCAATTTTAAATTTTATAAATTTTATCATTCAAAATAGACTTCATTTTTGGATTCAGAATATCGAAATTAGCCTAGGGTGAATTTTTTGTAATTTTTTGAAAACATTGAATTTTTGATGAATAGTGAAAACAATAGGTTACTATTTAAAAACCAACTTTTTATTTAAATAATTATTTATTATATTTAAATTTATTTTAGGTAAAAATTAATAAATAATACCTATATAAGTTCAATGCAATTAATTGGAGTCATTTTATAATAATTTTAGATATATAAAAAATTTATTGAACTTTTCACCGTCTTTTACCCAGCTCCTAGGAAAATTTCCAAATATACATAAAACATAATTTCACCACTTCTGTGAGTGGTATTTAGAAAATCCAAGAGTATCTTTAAATATAAAGGACTAAAATGTGGTTCAATGAGATGAAAATAACTTTTAGTGAATAGTAACTTTTTACTTTTTTTCCACGGTTAAAAGTACATAGGGTAATTAAGGGTAAAAATGATATTATTATTACCCTAACACATGTCTTAATTCTATTGGATAAGTTTAATTCGACAGAGATCAACCTTAGTAAAAAATATGACCATTTATGCCCACTTACATTAGATTAGGGTATTTATTATTAATTTATTTAAAGAAGGGTTAAAATAGTTAAAATCAATGTTTAATAACTAAATCATTTTTAATATAGGGTTATACATATGATAAATTCATCTATAAATATTAATTAGAAAGATAAAAATATTCCATACATAATGGTGTTTTATTTATAATTTTTAGACATTAAATTATGTAATTTATTTATGACACAAAGATGATGTAGTAATTATATTATTAATGAAATATTGACATAATTGATGTTATAAATACCCAAATAAATGTAATTTGAGACTTTCTATGAATTACAATAATTTTATAGGTTAATATGACATGTTATTATTGATTTAATTACCTTTAATATAACTAATAATTATATTATGATTTTCACAAAAATCAATTACCAAATAGTGTAAAATTGACATAAAATAGTTTTTAAAACAAATATTATATTATTAATTGTTTTTTTATTTCTAAAAATCTAAGGATGGGCCAAATGACTTAGATAAGGTTATATATATTAATAATAAACATCTTGGGGTTCTTTTGGCTTGTTATAGTATGTTTATTGTCCTTATAGTGTAAGAAAACAAGAACACACGGTAAAAGAAAAATTATTTAACTTAAAGTTAAATCAAAATGATAAGGTGAAAATATAAACCTAAATGTGTCTAAATTCTTTTGGATGACAGGATTTCGACCCACCCCCACCTTAGCTTCGAATTAACTCAATTTTGAGTTATTAAAAACCGAATATGACTTTATAATAAAATAATATTTTTTGTTATTCCAAAGGTGCCCCTCTCCTCCCTTATAAAAGGGCACCTCCTCCCTCTCTTCCTCACACCACGTGAGCCTTCAAGCTCGGAAAACCCCTGCCAATTTCTCTTCTCTACTTCCCAAGAAACATCCTAGAGGTTATGGTATTCTTCAATGACCAATCATTGTTCCCTAAGAGTAGGTTTCAAAACGGCGTGTCGAAAGAAGTGGTAATATCTGTTACCGATTCCTTCAACTTTATTTCTTCTTCTACTTATTCTTATTTAGTTGTTTCATTATGAAGTAATAACATCTGTATCACTAATATAATAATATTTTATTATAATTATTAAACAACCCTATTTCAAGATACATACATAATCATTACAATTTAAAGAGAACACATTTAAAACACTTAAAAATAAGATTTAATAATCAAAGTGGCCCATTCCATTTAAATACTTTTTAGAGGAATAATAATTTTAAAACATCAATGTCCCTAAAAATATAACACAAAAACCATTTTTAAAACCTGTACATTATTGAGAAATATTTAGATTAATAAATTATTAATAAATTTAAAAATTGTTTTAGTTAAAGAGTCACTTACCACATTGGAAAATAATTGAATAATATTAATCAAAGAATAAAATTAAAAAAACCTTTAATATCAGGATAATAATTTTATTCATGAAATAATATGTCAATGAGTAGAATATATACTATAGAAATATTAATTGGTGCATAACATCAAATAAGTCTCAGTGGATTTTATTTGGAGACGAAATCCCTTACAAATATTCTATACAATGATTAAAGACAAACAAAATCTCATAATTATGTGTGAAAAATATATATTCAACCTATATAAGAGGATTTTTATTAAAAATAACCATAGTCATTAACACATATTCTTGGAACAACAAAACCAATGATATGGATATTTGACTCAGTGAAATGAGATTGAGTTATGATTTCTATTACACATTATATAAAAGACCAAAATGTACTAATATACAATGGTAAAATATAATTAACCCGAATAAAAATTCATTCATGATATAATAAATTGAAATTGGAATATGGTACACCATCCAAATGACGAAAGTGATGAATATGATATTTACCTCGCGTATGTAAATAGTCAGACAAGAAATTCATTACCGTGAGCCCGACTTGTCTCGTTCATTTATTTAATTCCTAAATAATACCCATAGGTTAATATATACTTGATTTAGAAAATTTAAAAAATTTATTACTCATTCTATATAACTTTTTACAAAGCTATAAAATTGCATATTTAATTATGTTCATATCGGATGTTTTGTTGATATTCGGTACTTGAGTAAAAAATGAACATGTATAATGTAAGTTATCCATGTAGTCATAATTAAATCATCCCTAGAATAGTATTATTTTTTTAAATATCATATATATCCAACATATATGTATTTCTATTAATCTAAAATATTTTTAGTTATGAATTGAAATTCACCATTCTTGGAGGTGGTATGTTGTACGTACTCATGAACGCTACTGTCATTTTGTTATCGTATTTAAATAATGAAAACTAAAAGATACATTGGTATATTATAATTACATTCTAATATATATTTTCAATATGTTAATATTTTCATTAACACCATCCTTTATAGATTCTATGTATGGCAGGAATAAGTCATATCACTTTGAGGGGGTAGTAACCCCGACATCCTCAAATGAAATTATCATATTTACACAACATGAAAAGAATAATGGTATGTTATATATAAATATTAATGAATAATATAGACAAAATAAATATATTATATATAATATATGATTATAGTTACATCATAATGGTTATAATGAGAGTTGGTATGATTAAATTGAACAACCATAATTTCCTAAGGAATTTCATCACCGTACAAAATTTTTTTTTTTCTATAATAATTAGATGATGGTTTGAGAATGTTTATGTAGAAATATTATCACATAAAAATACTAGTATATTGATTATATTTTTTGTAGTAAAATAATGGAAGAATGATATGTTAAGGGTTGGAGGAGGAAAATAAATTAATGGAGCAGAAGGCAATATGTTCCCTTTAAATCAGGTAACTCTTTTTGATTTGAGACAAGAGGATTCCTTGAGATACCATATTCTATAGGTAAGGATTATATAAAGAATTTAAGGATGTAGGGAGCTTATTTTATTGGATAATGGTAGAGAAAAGAGGCTTTATCGGTGTGCATATGTGGGTAAAGGTGGTGGAATTTTATAATATAGAGGAAAGGAACATTAGGAATGTCCTGAAATACTAATTTATGAAACAATTTTTCCTATATATTACAATTAAAAAGTTTTATATTTCTTGGATAATATTTATATGTGTTTAATGAATCGGAACCAATAGGTTTTATATTATTTTAGGTTACAAATTTAACCTTATCATTTGACTTTAACACTTTGTTAAATAAACTAACTCTTACCATATATTTTTTTACACTCTATGGTTAATATAGTAACTTAAAAATGACAAGAGAAGATAAAGCATGTCAGCAATGAATCTTTTAACACTATCAAGGTCAGTTTAAAAAATATTACATTTTTATTACTATTATTTCATATAATAAAATAATATTTATTTTAAAGACTCATTAATTTGAATTTGAACACCATTTAGTAATTGATTTATGTTAAATTCATAAAAACGTGACTCATTAGAAAAAACTTCATTAACTCAAATATAACAGGTCATAATAATCATGAAAATTCGTTTATTGAATCAAAATTTTCAAATTAAATTTATTTTAATATATAAATTATAATTCTTGTGAAGCATTCATTAATATGATAATTACATCATCATAACTATGTGAGGATTAAATTTATTTAGAAAATTTCTAAATGTTATACATAAATTAACATGATGTAAAAAATAATTTTAGCTTTCTAAACACTATTTTTAGTCAAATAGATGAATTATATAACCTCATATATATATTGTTTTACTAAAATGTTACATGTTTATGTTATAATTATCATTACTTTTAATTATTTATTATAACATGTCATTATCACACATTTGTGGCTCCCAAATACCAACAGTTCTGCCTATAGATTTTTTTGGTCTCCCATGACCCATCAAATAGTATTATGACATGTTTTATGGTATTTTTATATTATTTTAATATTATTTTTATCCTATTTTAAATTTATTTACCCTTTGATTGTTGTGAATAAAAATTATTACTCATGTTACTCTCCATAACGCCCAAAAATAAAAGGTAAATATTTAAAAAAATTGTACTTTTAGATTGTAAATAAGGTATCTATTTTTTCAAATTCAAAACATATAATTTTCATTATTTTATGTATCAGTAATTCCCATGTAAAAACTAAAATGTGGATTTTTTTATGAAATGAAAACTATCAAAATAATGATTTGTGTTTATGTTAAATTTAAATGTGAAATTACATCTAATTTTTAAAAGAAATATATTTTATGGTAAAATATTAATCCAATAAAACCAGAAATCTAATTAAAATAATAACCTATCTATATAAACATATTATATGAAAAGGTGGTTTTTGAATTAAAATTCTGTATTTTTCAATATTCCTTAAAAATGAATTTTATCAAAAAAATAATAAAACATTATCAAAAATAGAATTTTATGACCACTTATAAATAATTAGTTTATTTTTTCAAATATATTATATAATATTGAAGAAAAAAATATATTTAAAAATGGTTCTCTATCAAAAGGTTGTTATATTTTTTTTAGAAAAATGCTTATTTTATCCGTGAAATTGAATTTTTTCTTATATCATGTCATCAAAATAAATGGGATGAATAATTTTGTTGAATTTTTATTTCATTAATACAATCTAACATGTGTGATTTTATAATTTTTTTAAAACTAAAATTATTTACATTAACCAGTTTTCTATAAATAGAACACATCCTTCATATTAAATTAGTTTTTGATTAATTTCTATTATTTTTGGTAACCAATAAATTATTATATAAACATGTACAGAACATATATTCATAATTTAGTAAACACTATTCATTCCATCCATTTTAACAGTTGGGTGATACCTCCCATATTAATTATTTATATTTAGTTGTTCATTTAAGATCACTGTGGCATATCATTTACGTAATCAAACATTTTGTTCCCTTGTAAAACCTCATGATATTACTACTACTGTTAATGTTCATAAACTAAAATGACTAATTTAACATTTTCATGACTTTTCTAAATCCATCATACATCATATTTCGTAGGCCTTCATTTCATTTTCTTATGTAACCATTATTTACAAAGATTCTTCTATAACTGATTAATTTTTATACAATGAAAAAAATTAAATGAAAAAATGTCTACAAATTGAAATCATTTTATTGTGGGGATTCTGATAAAATACTATAGTTTCATGCTTATAAGAAGAAATACAATTACTATTTTTGATAAAATAAATAATTTATTTGGATATAAATCATTTATAATGTTTTTTATTGAGAAAGTTATTCCTTGCAAGAATATACCTATGAGTGTAAAAGTAGGTGTGTATTTAGTCCCACTAGTTATGCACCAAGTGAATATTAAGTTATATCAAATGAAATATTTTTAGGGTTATTACCCATTGCGGCATCTCTTGGATATCCTATATCTAATTTTTTTATCCATACATTTAATTTATTAACAGTAAACCACAAACACTATACATAAAAAACATTTATGGATTTTTTTCATATACATCAAGATATCCCACATAATTATTATTTTTTCGATTCTTAATTTCCAAAAATATGAAAACTTTTCGTTAATATCATCTCAGGGGCATGTAATTTTTAAACATGAATTTTAACATATTTACATGACAAAAATATTTCAATGACTTGTTCTTTAAGATCATTTGAGGTTCATTATGTTGGAAACTGGTTATTTAATACATGAAGCACAAAAATAAAAATTAGTTTTTATTATCTTTATTTATTTATTTATTATTCCATCCATAGATACCCCCAAAAAATGATATCATGGTGACATACATCAAACGTATAGCATGAGAATGAATCCCAGTATAGGGATAAACAATGGAAATGAAAGGTAAGGGATTAGCACAATTATAAAATGAGTTATAATTTGTTAACATAATCAATTTTATATTGGAATAAATGAAACTTTTATTACAATATAGAAATTTGACATTCATATGAATATCACTATGTTCCATTAGAAATGGTTCATACTACATGTCAAAAAAAATCATCATGGTACCTTGAAAAAAAACATATTATAATAAATAGGTATCACTAAAATTGAAACTACAGAGAGGATTTATAAACATAATGAATTGAAGAGAAATCAATATGAATCCTTAATATATTCAAAATTAGTTGATCTATATATATAATATATCAAATAATAGTATTTCAATACTCTAACACATGATAATGGAATTTGGGGCCTATATATGGAATAACACAATCATATAATTATAGTTATATTTATATGAATACCATTTAATTAATGAACAACACGGTATTTACAACATAAATGTATTTCATGGAAAAAAAATTAATGATTTTGGTAGCATAATTGTTATACATTACAGATTATGGAATCAGATTAATTATATATAATTATTTTCTTTCACTTTTAGGGAACAAATATTAAAAAAATCTGATCATAATAAGAATGTAAAAACATAATAATAATAATATTTTTATTTTTATTACAAAATTAATACTTTATTGTAAAATTGGAAAGAGGAAGAGAATTAATACCATACAATGCATATTCCTAAAATATGATGGTAATATCTTCGATTATTAATAACACAATAAAAGGATTCTTAATCGGGAATATGAATTGAGACCCATGCTAAAATTTTTTATAATGAAAATGAATGGGAGAATGTGATGGAATTTATATAATATTTGGGTGAATGTTACATTAATTTATGAACACATTCCATATAAATATTTGTTTTTTAAATGAAAAAAACATTAGCCTCCCCACTATTTTAAAACTATTTATATGAAATTGAGAAAATATTTTTAAAAAAATTATATTCAAAAACAAATGTTCATTATATTATATTACCTCGGTCATGATAATATTTTTTTCTATATAATATTTTATTTAAATAATAATTTCAATTTTTAAAATTTTTATAGTATTTATAGTATCAAAATTAATAGTTATTCATTAAAATATATTAAATTTTTTAAAAAAGATAATTTCTTTTTTTATTCACTTATATTAACCATTAATCAATTATAAAGTACATAAGAGGTCATTAAAATATACTAAAACCAAGAAAATGTATTTATATTATTCAGTAAACATATTGTTCTAGATAATTATCAAAATTTTAGCATCCCAAAATGTTGTTGAGTGATTTCAAATATAAAACTCATTTTATGAAACAAAATTTAAAGTATGTTGAGTAATTATTTAAAATAGTCTAAATAATTTCAATCAAAATCAATTTTAAATGTAAACAAATTATTTATAAACATGAAAAAATTGTTCATTTCATAATACCATATATATATTGATTATTAAAAACTATACATAAATATAATATTATAAATTATATATATAGAACTCTTTAATTTCCATTTATACTTCTATTTTACTATTATATTGCATTTTTTTGGAAGTATAGATCCCCAATAATAATCACATTTCAACATTTAAGTAATAGTTATAAAATGATCAATCCCTTATGATCACATTTACCATTAAAACTTATATATACTATTCTATTATCATACATCATCATTCAATACATCACATACAAAACTTTTAAACAATCCTTTATAATGTATACCATATTACTAGTCATTCCCATTATTTTTAATTCAACTATAATAGGAGTGATTTTCATAGGATAATATGAGCCTAATGTGTTTACATTAGTGTTTCCATTTTTCATTATTGTTTATCCTTAATATGATTATTAGGTATTCTAGTCAATGTTATTTGTTTCCTATAATGGTCCAATTAATTTAAGAAATATTTTATTGTTATATAATGTTAAAATATAATTATACAATAATTGTGATACATATGTTATATTACTACTTTTTGAAGAAAAAAACTATTAAAGCTATCTCTCCCATTTAAGTAGGTCTTGGATATGCATCCTTTCTTAGAAACTATCATTTTATTTACTTATAGAGTATACAGAAAAATTATGTACATAAATGTTAGAATCTAATTTATATTTTTATCAAAAATAATTATTTCTCATTAAATTATATTTTCTTAATATCTTTATTATTCTCAATATTGTACTTCATAATCTAATATACATGTTACTCAATTTCTTCATCTCATGAAATTTAAATTTTAGAAAGGTTAGTTATGAATATGAGTGAAACTATTAGTTCACATTTCTATATTCATGTAAGGAATAAGTTGGCATAATCCTTGTGTAAGAATATAGCCCATGATGTCATGTTCTTTGGGATCATCTCAAATTTTTGAACTACTTATTGATGTAGTTGTTCCCTTTTTATATAAATCCCCAACCCAACATAAATCACATTCATATTTAAGAAGATATGAAACCATAAATTAATAAATGAATATTGGTTTATGCATCTCATGGAAAATTCATAAAACATTCTACCTCCAAATGAGAACAAATTTGGTTTCAGGAATCTAGATATTCACATATTCTTGAATATCACACAATTATACCTTACTATGTAATTTCCTTTCTAAATTCCCATTTTGACTTCACACTTCATCTGAATATCTTATATAAAACAAAATATCTACTCTCTTAAACTTCACAACATCCATTTTTATGCCCATTTAAATTTTATCCTCATAATACACTATAATGGAAAAAACCAATTAACATAAAAATTAAATTTTGTTTCGGCTTTATCTTCTATTGATTTATATTATCCACATGTAATTCTTTTCATTAATTTAATTGTATTACTCAATTACACATTCCTCACCAAAATATATTATAATTTTTAGAAACCAATGTTATCAGTATCACGTCATTATCCATAAATTATAAATAATCTTTTAGAACTTCATTATCATTAGTAATAATTATTTATTCCTTTATGATCATGACTTATGAAAAATAATGATTCAATATAGAAATTACCAATAAATAATTATACATAGATTATTAAACATATGAATCACAATATCAGTTCAATATATTTTATGTTTTTATAAAATTTTAATCATGGATTTTACATTCAAATTTAAAATTAGTTCATAATAATAATTAGAGAAACATATGAAATTTATTTTCCACATGAATCAAGATTTACATTTAATAACTATCAAGTATTAATATTTTGATGAATTAAATATCATCATCAAACATAATTTTGATCAATCCTTCTCAAAAAATTAATATTTTTTACAATTATATAATTTAATTTTTGATGTTCATTATTATATTGATTCCATGAATTTACCATATATATGTAATAATATATTTAATTTCATAAAAATCCTTTTAATATATTTACAGTTTGTATTATATCCTCTTTACTCATTCCAAATTCAATGTTTTGTTGATCCATATAGTCTATATCAGTAATATATTTATGGACATGTTATTACACTAACTTATGAATTAATATCTTCCATTATTTTTTCCTTCTAAATAAACATCATCTAAGTATCCATAACACCAAAAAAATCACATCTTGAACATGTGTATTATTCTTGGCTTATATATTTTTATAATTATTATAATATTGGTAAGTATGACATATAATATTGATTCCTTTTGATAATTAATCAAAATTCATCTTCCCTACAACTTTACTCCTTCAACCTCTTTCAGGTTTAATTCCATCATCAGCATCTGTAATAACATATTATACACATAAGGATGGATTATAAAAAGTTTAATTAAAAAAATGATAGACATATATTTAATAAACCATCAATAATAAGAATTAGTTTACACATATCAAAGATGATTAATCAAATGATATAATATATCGTGAAATAATTACTCATAATGTAATAATATTGAATTAATATTCTATATTTTTTTAACGCCATTACCTAAGGAAACATTTTTTCATCATCATCATGATTAATAATTTATAATTAGATTCGTTTTCTGTGTTTACATGATAAAGGGGAACCAATCCCAACCTATATTCATACTATCAACATCGAAATTTCATTTCTCTCACTTAGATTCAGAATCACATATAGTACATTTTAAAAAACATACTTCTTTTATATGATGAATATTTTCTCTAAATAATTCTACATGGAAATAATCCAAAGTATTATCATATTATTGAATAAATATTTTTCATCATATTTACCTTTAATAAATTTATATTATAAGTCAAATTGAATTTATATCACATTGACACCGAATGAAACACTATTCCTTACTGTCCATTTCAGTTACTTTCTACTATTTCATTATCCAAATTATTTGGGTGTAATTTTTTTACTAAAATATACCCACTTCATCTATTATTAGGGATGTTATTTCATATATAATTTATAACATGTGATTTTCAAATTTTATAGAAGAAAAATGATATCAAAATAATTTATTTGTAATCCACAGTGTCTGCAATAAAATCATTATCAAATTATACCTCAAAAACTTTTCTATTTTATATTTATTCATTACACCAAAATGAATATAACCATTACACTATCATAATAATTACCTGTTGCTATAAGATACTCTTTTATCATATTAAATTGAAAATTTACAACAGTAAATTTTATCATAGAAATTTCCTTCCATATATCCATCGTGTAATGTGACCATAAAATCACTATATAGAATAACGATAGATAAAAAGATTTTCAATGTTTCTGATTTCCATGTATAGTTCTAATGGAGATTTTAGTATTTTACTTCTTCAAATCATTCATGTCATCAGTCTATAATAACATTATTGATTAATTTGTGTGGTAAATAAAAATTTAATCACATTTTCTATTTTTATACAAACTAAAATAAAAACTGACATTCCTAATCATTTGAATTTAAAAATATGATCAGATCATATTTTTTCACTGAATATTTTTTAACAAATATTATATCATCAATAAAACTTTCTATCATGACTTTTTCTTTAATTATGAATCTCACATAATTTTTGGGACAAACACAACCACTTGAATACTACAGTTTCACTATTTATAAATAAAATTAACTAAAAATAGCTAAATCTTCATCTTTTAATCCATATAAATCATTAATTACATTATGTAACATTTTTTTATCATTAACAATATGATAATATGGTATTCTTATAATATATATTTTTTCATTATGTACTCTATTTATTAATATCTTTGTCAGATCCCTTTCCTAAATAATTATTACCTTTTTTATTCCAATCCGAAAAATTAGTTTGATTTAAATGGAGAAAAATTCATAAAAAAAATATTAAATCATTTTTCACATAAAAATCATATAGTTATGCCTAAAATATATATTTCTAATATTTTTTTGTTCATAAATTTATAATATGGTATTATACCAAAAAAACTATTTTCATATTTATATGAATCATTTGGATCTCATCACTCATCTATCACTATATTAGATAACATAGTGACACACACAAAATAGATTGTGATATAAAATTCCTATCAGGGGATAATCCAAATAAATAGACATTATGATTTTGATAAGATAAGATATTACTAACATGGAGTCCAGAATGGTAAGGATCATGAATCCATATATAAAATCACAGAATAAGGGCAATTGTATCATATAAACTTGGAAATCCAAATAATGTGAGAAACATAAGATTATGGAATAAATATAACGAATTTTAATATATTACCTATCAACTATCGTTGATATGAAAATATAATTTAATATGTAGGGATCTCTTGTTAGGAATTATATAGCATCCCGCCTCTTTATCACATAAAATTTCATTACATTTAACAAAACCTAGGATCTTTAAGGTTTAGTGTCTTGGAAACCAGGAACTTTAAACATGAAAACATAAAACATTCTTCTAAAAAACTTGAAAGGCTTCTCCTCATGTTCATCCTAGGTTCATTACTGCATCACATTACCTGGGAGCATACACCAAAAGAAAGGGTGACTAAAAATCCCAGTAAGGAAAACAAAAGAAACATTTTACATGTGAACTTGAGATACTTCAATAAGGTCATGAAAAAGAACTTTAAGGCATGAGAATGAAATAAGAAGTCATATCATTATAAAAATAACATTTTTCATAATGTGAAAATGTGGCTACATCATTTAACATAGACAATCATGAACATATCACCAATTTCCATCCCCAAGGTGTCATTTGAAAGTTACCAAGGTTATTCACCAAGGTATCGTGAAAATTGTAATCTCTAGTGGTTACATCATTACCCAATGCATTGGAGCGCTATCAGGGCGCAACCTTAAATTTGACTTTATTATCATGTGATACACATATATCATCATCAAACATTTCATAAAGAACCCATATAGCACAAAATAAATGGTTTTCATTTCGTAATCATAACGTTTTAAAAACTGCTTTAAAGACATGATCTCTACGTCACTTTAAAACCCACAGAAAAGGAAGGTGTGTCTCATATATGTAAATCCCATAATTTAAAATAGAACATTTTGGTATATATGTGAATACCCCTTCAGAATAAAGTGCTTTGAGTATTCACTTAATAATATAAAAGAACTATAGAAAAAGAGAGATACATTTTGAGACGGAAATTCTGCAGCATAACGACTATGTTACGAGGTTTTAGAAGACATTAAAAAGAGAGGGAAAATGGGTCAAACATTCATAAATGACCCATAAAATAGTAGATGGACAGAATAAGAAGGATACATGATAATTGTAATGAAATTTCAATGACATACCATTTGAAATGAAAAACATGGAAGGAATACAAAATTTAGATTTCTCTTATGAATGTTCGGCAGCCTAACGGCGTTACTTAAACTTCAAACAAAATGATTTTAAAAGATTGAATAGGGTCTCTCATCATGTTAACATAAGAGTTCAGTATGATATATATAGAGATAATTCCCCAACATAATTAAAAAGCAACTTGAAAGACTTGACATGAAAATAGAATTTTGAAAAGAATGAGAAGGGTGAAAGAATCTCCTAAAAAATTCGGCAGCCTAACGACGCCACTTAAAACATTAAAATACTGAATTTAAGAGATCAAATGGGGTCTCTCATAATATGAACATAAGAGTCCAGTATGATATATTTAGAGATCATACCCCAACATAACAAAAAGAAACTTGAAAGAATTGACATGAAAGTATAACTTCAAAATGAGAAGGGTGAAGAACCACTTAAAAATTCGGCAGCCTAACGGCGCCACATAAAACTTAAAAATACTGAATTGAAGAGATCAAATGGGGTATCTCATCATATGATCATAAAAGATCAGTATGATAAATTTAGATATCATAACCCAACATAATAAAAAGGAACTTGAAATAATTTACATGAAAATAGATCTTGAAAAATGAGAAGGGAGAACGAATCTGTTACAAAAATTTCGGCAGCCTAACGACACCATTTAAAACATCATAAAACGAAATAATGAGAGTAATAGGGGATCTATAATTATATGAACATGAAAATGGCAGTAAGAAGATTATAAAATAACATCCTCCAACATAAGAACATGGAGCATAAAAGGAATGACATAAAAGAGATTACTTGAAATGAAAGAGAGAGGTCAGATCCCTTACCTTAAAACATAACTCTTAAAACTCAATGGTTGGGACCTTGAGGGCTTGGGGAACCATGGGAGGACTCCTTGGGAGGTAATGAGACGATAACTTCGTTGGGGGAGAGTGGGGAGTCGAATGGATGATAGTATGGCTTGGTATTTATAGGGAAAGTGAGGGGACAAGGCATTAATGGTAAAGGGACACCTCATTAGTGGTTTTGGAAAAACCATGGGCTTGCCCCTGGTATTTGCCCGTGGTATTGGCCACTTGGGACACCTCATACCTTATCTCACTATTAATAATTCGAATACATTGATTACAAACTTAATACATCATTTAATGATGTTATTAAACACCCGTAACTTAAAAACTGTATTTTCACTATTCATCAAAAATTCAACATTCTCAGAATAATCCCAAAATTTCACCTTAACCAAATATCAATGCTCTGATTATAAATATAAACTCCATATTATAAAAATAATTTTCTAAATATTTTTAATTTAATTTTTAAATAAAAACACTATTAACCAAAAAATCATTTTTTTCAGAAAAAACCCTAAAAATTACCATAGCATAATATCGGTGCTCTGAGTTCAAAAATGAAATCTGTTTTATAAAAGTAATTATCTAAATATTTTTAATTATATTTTTAATTACAAAACACTATTCACTCGAAAAAACTATTACTTGAATAATAATTTATGAAACCGTTATTTAACCATTTTATTGAATCACAATACTTAATCAAGGTGCCTAGATTATATTAATAATTTCTTTAAGTGAGATTACTAATCCATTTGGACACATTACTAATCCTAATCATAATATCACTATTCATAATTTACTATTCATAAAAAATAATGTTGATCTTATTAGACTCTAAATTTCGTACTGAACATAATTGTAGAAGACCATTTTTCGAAAATCATTACACATTTTTAATTATTTAAGGTTTACACAACCATTTTTTAAAATATCCTTTTTCTAAAATTTATCAAAAATATGCATACTATATTTATCCGGTCATTTGAAAATTCATAAACTTCATCATAAGAAGAAATCCCAATTTTTATTTAAAACAAAGGATTACACAAGGCAGTTACGGTCTCCTTACATAGCCCCTTATCACACCAGCATAGGACCTAAGTGTAAGGTCTGCTAAGCTGAGAGAATCTGAGGGAGGCTCGGCCAACATCACACGAGTAGTAATTTCTATCAGTTGGAACTTCTCGCGAAGGCGATCCCGTTCTAGCTTTATACGATGAAGTTCAGCTTGGGTTTGGTCCAGAGCAAAGCCCACTGGTGCTAACTCCTTCCCAAGTTCTGTTAGATGGGCTTCGATTGGTCCAAGACTACTGGGTGAGGCCATCGAATCTTCTTTCTATATTAATTAACCAAGATTACTTGTATTTAGAGACAATAATCAAAACGTTTAGTTTCCAGTGGTCATATTGACCAATGGTTATATAACAGTCAAAAACCAACAGTATCATTTTAATTATACTCATGTTATCAAATGAAACATTTTTGTTGAGTATAAAAATAAAATAAAATAACACATAAAATTAGGAAATAAGATTTATTCAAAATTTCTAGTTGTTACAATCTCCCCCCCTTAAGAAATTGCGGCCTCAAAATTTTTTTAAATTAGGTTTTGAAATTTCATTGAAAGTCCCACATCGGAAAAGGAGTCAGTAACCCTATTACTTTAAAAGAAAGAAAGGGAAGTACGAAGGTGACCCGAGTTAGCTCACACTAGGATTCCATGTAGGAAAACATGGACATGGAGGAGAAAACAAAGGGTCAAGTTACGAGGGAGAGTGACAGAGAACATGATTATGAGAAAGTTAACCATAAGAAAATCCCAAACTTATGATGTGTGTAAACGATCTTTGATTACCTAGTAGGAAACGTAAACCAACAATGTTTTTGTTTTACATTCCTTTTCATAATTTTGAAGAATTCATTTACAACATAGAACAAAAACAAAAGGAAATATATCTACCTTCATGTAGAGTTTCACCCTTTAATAATTTTCTGCCAAAACAAATCTTTTCTCCCAAACGATGAGCATTCAAAACTACTTGGTCTCATCAAAACACAAGAATCATCTTCTAGAGAATCACATAATCCACAAAAGATTAACTATCTATTTCTTCTATCTTTAAACATTATCCCAAAAATAGAAAGGGTAAGGTTAAACAACTCTTCAAAAAGGAAGACTCCCATAGGAATGGAAACTAATTTTAAATCTTCAATATTCCATGGTAATACCCAAAGTTCATCATAGACCATCCCATAAATAACGGCCCTTAAAATTCCTCAAAATAAACCAAACTAAGATCGAAACCCAAATACAAAAAAGATTTGATAACATAGTCTTCCAAAATAAACTTCATTGTTCATCTCCAAACAACATCAACCACTCCTAACATATTATAACAAAATTATCTAAACAAAATATATTTTACCCAAGATAGGTTAATCATTCCCATAAGTAACCTAAATTACTATAAGTCCACCATAAATTCATCGATTCTTCAAAATATAATTCAACCTTACACCTCAATGAAAATACCGTAGTAATCAATTTACCTCGATCATATAGGGTCCCTAAAATAGTGAACATATTCCAAAATAATAATCATCTTTTAATCCCCTAATCACCTCTGTCATATTAATATGACAATCGTCGCATTTCTTATCACATTGGTTTTTGGGATATGTTCTTCCATTTCCTGCCAATAACTAAGAAAAGAAACTATAATTAGGGGCTTATTTACATAGCTAATAATCATGAAAAGGAAACATTAAGCATAAAAGTATAAACATGTCGAATAAAAATATATCCTAACTTGTGATCCCTAAGGTTCCAATCTAGGTTATCCATGATCATATCTTCTTATGTGAATCATTATTTTATTTTATCTTTGTTCCTTTAACAATGTTTCATACTAATCTTATGAATTTACCAAAGCATATCCCCCGGGAGTGTCGTAACCAAGAGTGCAGCAAGGCCCGTTGTCGTGTACCAGTTCCCGTTTGAGTCTAGCTCAAAGCGGTTTTTTCGGGTTTTACCCCTATGTACATCTATGCCAGAGCTACCTCTACCTTCTCGTATCCAAGCAGGGATTTATTTGCTTGGCAATCCATTACTCAATACTCACCAAAATACCATGAAGATTTCCTATATATAAAATTTTCTATAGGATTTTTCCTAAATCTTTCATATCCTAATTTCCACAAATACCTAAACCATCCTTTGATACCAACTATAGCATCCCGCCTCTTTATGACATAAAAATTCATTACATTTTACAAAACTGAGGATCATTAAGGTTTAGTGTCTTGGAAACCAGGAACTTTAAACATGAAAACATAAAACATTCTTCTAAAACACTTGAAATGCTTCTCCTCATGTTCATCATAGGTCCATTACTGCATCATATAACCTGGGAGCATACATCAAAAGAAAGTCTGAGCAAAAAGCCCTGTACGAAAAACAAGAGAAACATTTTACATGTGAACTTGAGATACTTTAATAAGGTCATGAAAAATAACTTTAAGGCATGAGAATGAAATAAGGAGGCATATCATAATAAAAATAACATTTTTCATAACTTGAAAATGTGACTACATCATTTAACATATACAATCATGAACATATCACCATGGTCCATCCCCAAGGTGTCATTTGAAAATTACCAAGGTTATTCACCAAGGTATCGTGAAAATTGTAATCTCTAGTGGTTACATCATTACCCAATGTATTGGAGCGCTATCAGGGCGCACCCTTAAATTTGACTTTTTTATCATGTGATCCACATATATCATCATCAAACATTTCATAAAGAACCCATATAGAAAAAAATAAATGGGTTTCATTTCGTAATCATAACGTTTTAAAAATTGCTTTAAAGACATGATCTTTACGTCACTTTAAAACCCACAGAAAAGGAAGGTGTGTCTCATGTATGTAAATCACATAATTTAAAATAGAACAATTTGGTATATATGTGAATACCCCTTTAGAGGAAAGAGCTTTGAGTATTCACTTAATAATATAAAATAACTTTAGAAAAAGAGAGAGACATTTTCAGACGGAAATTCTGCAGCATAACCACTATGTTACGAGGTTTTAGAAGACATTAAAAAGAGAGGGAAAATGGGTCAAACATTAATAAATGACCCATAAAACAGTAGATGGACAGAATAAGAAGGATACATGATCATGGTAATGAAATTTCAATGACATAACATTTGAAATGAAAAACATGGAAGGAAGACAAAAATTAGATTTCTCTTATGAAAGTTCGGCAGCCTAACGACGTTACTTAAACTTCAAACAAAATGATTTGAAAATATAAAATAGGGTCTCTCATCATGTGAACATAAGAGTTCAGTATGATAGATATAGAGATAATGCCCCAACATAATTAAAAAGGAACTTGAATGACTTGACATGAATGTAGAATTTTGAAAAGAATGAGAAGGGTGAATGAATCTCCTAAAACATTCGGCAGCATAACGCCGCCACTTAAAACATCAAAATACTGAATTGAAGAGATCAAATGGGGTCTCTCATCATATGAACATAAGAGTCCAGTATGATAGATATAGAGATCATACCCCAACATAACTAAAAGGAACTTGAAATAATTGACATGAAAGTAGAACTTCAAAACGAGAATGGTGAAGAACCACTTAAAAATTCGGCAGCCTAACGGCGCCACTTAAAACTTCAAAATACTGAATTGAAGAGATAAAATGGGGTATCTCATCATATGATCATAAAAGATCAGTATGATAAATTTAGAGATCATAACCCAACATAATAAAAAGGAACTTGAAATAATTTACATGAAAATAGATCTTGAAAAATGAGAAGGGAGAAAGAATCTGTTACAAAAATTTCGGCAGCCTAACGATGCCATTTAAAACATCATAAAACGAAATAATGAGAGTAAGAGGGGATCTCTCATTATATTAACATGAAAATGGAAGTAAGAGGAGTATAAAATAACATCCTCCAACATACGAACATGGAGCATAAAAAGAATGACATAAAAGAGATTACTTGAAATGAAAGAGAGAGGCCGGATCCCTTACCTTAAAACATAACTCTTAAAACTAAAAGGTTGGGACCTTGAGGGCTTGGGGGCACCATGGGAGGACTCCTTGGGAGGTAATGATACCAGAACTTCGTTGGGGGAGAGTGGGGAGTCGAATGGATGAGAGGATGGCTTGGTATTTATAGGGAAAGTGAGGGGACAAGGCATTAATGGCAAAGGGACAACTCATTAGTGGTTTTGGAAAAACGATGGGCTTGCCCATGGTATTGGCCACTTGGGACACCTCATACCTTATATCACTATTCATAATTTGTAAATATTGATTACAAACTTAATACATCATTTAATGATGTCATTAAACACCCGTAACTTAAAAACTGTATTTTCACTATTCATCGAAAATTCAACTTTCTCAGAATAATCCCAAAATTTCACCTTAACCAAATATCAATGCTCTGATTATAAATATGAACTCCATTTTATAAAAATAATTTTCTAAATATTTTTAATTTATTTTTTAAATAAAAACACTATTCACCGAAAATTCATTTTTTTCAGAAAAACCCCAAAAATTACTATAGCATAATATCGGTGCTCTGAGTTCAAAAATGAAATCCGTTTTATAAAAATAATTATCTAAATATTTTTAATTAAATTTTTAATTAAAAAACACTATTCACTCGAAAAAACTAATATTTGAATAATAATTTATGAAACTGTTATTTGACCATTTTATTGAATCACATTACTTAATCAAGGTGCCTAGATTATAATAATACCTTCTTTAAGTGAGATTACTAATCCATTTGGACACATTACTAATCCTAATCATAAAATCACTATTCATAATTTACTATTCATCAAAAATTAAGTTGATCTTATTAGACTCTAAATTTCTTACTGAACATAATTGTAGAAGACCATTTTTCAAAAATCATTACACATTTTTAATTATTTAAGGTTTACACAACCATTTTTTAAAATATCTTTTTTCTAAAATTCATCAAAAATATGCATACTATATTTATCCGGTCATTTGAAAATTCATAAAATTCATCATAAGAAGAAATCCCAATTTTTATTTAAAACAAAGGATTACACAAGGCAGTTACGGTCTCCTTACATAGCCCCTTATTACACCAGCATAGGACCTAAGTGTAAGGTGTGATAAGGTGAGAGAATCTGAGGGAGGCTCGGCCAACATCGCATGAGTAGTAATTTCTATCAGTTTGAACTTCTCGCGAAGGCGATCTCGTTTTAGCTTTATACGATGAAGTTCATCTTGGGTTTGGTCCAGAGCAAAGCACAGTGGTGCTACCTCCTTCCTAAGTTCTGTTAGATGGGCTTCGATTGGTCCAAGACTACTGGGTGAGGCCATCGAATCTTCTTTCTATATGAATTACCCAAGATTGCTTTTATTTAGAGACAATAATCAAAACGCTTAGTTTCCAGTGGTCATATTGACCAATGGTCATATCACAGTAAAAAACCAACAGTATCATTTTAATTATACTCATGTTATCAAATGAAACATTTTTTTTGAGTATAAAAATAAAATAAAATAACACATAAAATTAGGAAACAAGATTTATTCAAAATTTCGGGTTGTTACAATCTTCCCCCCTTAAGAAATTGCGTCCTTGAGATTTTTTAAAATTAGGTTTTGAAATTTCATTGAAAGTCCCACATCGTTAAAGGAGTCAGTAAAACTATTACTTTAAAAGAAAGAAATTGATGTATGAAGGTCACCCGAGTTAGCCCACACTAGGATTCCATGTAGGAAAACATGGACATGGAGGAGAAAACAAAGGGTCATGTTCTGAGGGAGAGTGACAGAGAACATGATTAGGAGAAAGTTAACTATAAGAAAATCCCAAACTTATGAAATGAATAAACGATCATTGATTACCTAGTAGGAAACGTAAACCAATAACGTTTTTGTTTTACATTCCTTTTCATAATTTTGAGGAATTCATTTACAACATAGAACAAAAACATAAGGAAATATATCTACCTTCATGTAGAGTTTCACCCTTTAATAAGTTTCTACCAAAACTAATATTTTCTCCCAAACGATGAGCATTCAAAACTAATTGGTCTCATCAATACACAAGAATCATCTTCTAGAGAATCACATAATCCACAAAAGATTAACTATCTATTTCTTCTATCTTTAAACATTATCCCAAAAACAGAAAGGGTAAGGTTAAACAACTCTTCAAAAAGGAAGAATCCCATAGGAATGGAAACTAATTTTAAATATTCAATGTTCCATGGTAATACCCAAAGTTCTTCATAGACCATCCCATAAATAACGGTCCTTAAAATTCCTAAAAATAAACCAAACTAAGATTGAAACCCAAATACAAAAAGGATTTGATAACATAGTCTTCCAAAATAAACTTCATTGTTCATCTCCAAACAACCTCAACCACTCCTAACATCTTATATCAAAATTATCTAAACTAAAAATATTTTTCCCAAGATAGGTTAATCATTCCCATAAGTAACCTAAATTACTATAAGTCCAGCATAAATTCATCGATTCTTCAAAATATAAGTCAACCTTACTCCTCAATGAAAATACCGTAGTAATCTATTTACCTCGATCATATAGGGTCCCTAAAATAGTGAACATATTCCAAAATAATAATCATCTTTTAATCCCCTAATCACCTCTGTCATATTAATACAACAATCATCGCATTTCCTATCACATTGGTTTTTGGGACATGTTCATCCATTTCCCTCCATTAACTAAGAAAAGAAACTATAATTAGGGGCTTATTTACTTAGCTAATAATCATGAAAAGGAAACTTTAATCATAAAAGGATAAACATGTAGAATAAAAGTATATCCTAACTTGTGATCCCCTAGGTTCCAATCTAGGTTATCCATGATCATATATTCTTATGTGAATCTTTATTTTATTTTATCTTTGTTCCTTTAACAATGGTTCATACTAAGCTTATGAATTTACCAAAGCATATCCCCCGGGAGTATCATAACCAAGAGTGCAACAAGGCCCGTTGTTGTGTACCAGTTCCCGTTTGAGTCTAGCTCAAAGCGGTGTTTTCGGGTTTTACCTCTATGTACATCTGTGCCAGAGCCACCTCTACCTGCTCGTATCCAGACAGGGATGTATTTGCTTGGCAACCCATTACTCAATACTCACCAAAATACCAGGAAGATTTCCTATATATAAACTTTTCTATAGGATTCTTCCTAAAGTTTTCATATCCTAATTTCCACAAATAACTAAACCAACCTTTGATACCAACTATATCATCCCGCCTCTTTATCACATAAACTTTCATTACATTTTACAAAACCGAGGATCTTTAAGGTTTTGTGTCTTGAAAACCAGGAACTTTAAACATGAAAACATAAAACATTCTTCTAAAACACTTGAATGGATTCTCCTCATGTTCATCCTAGGTTCATTACAGCATCACTAACCTGGGAGCATACATCAAAAGAAAGGGTGAAAAAAATCCCAGTATGGAAAACAAGAGATACATTTTACATGTGAACTTGAGATACTTCAATAAGGTCATGAAAAAGAACTTTAAGGCATGAGAATTAAATAAAGAGGCATATCATAATAAAAATAACATTTTTCATAACTTGAAAATGTGGCTACATCATTTAACATAGACAATAATGAGCATATCACCAAGGTCAATCCCCAAGGTGTCATTTGAAAATTATCAAGGTTATTCACCAAGGTATCGTGAAAATTGTAATCTCTAGTGGTTACATCATTACCCAATGCATTGGAGCGCTATCAGGGCGCACCCTTAAATTTTCCTTTATTATCATGTGTTCCACATCTATCATCATCAAACATTTCATAAAGAACACATATAGCACAAAATAAATGGGTTTCATTTCGTAATCATAACGTTTTAAAAACTGCTTTAAAGACATTATCTTTACGTCACTTTAAAACCCACAGAAAAGGAAGGTGGGTCTCATGTATGTAAATCCCATAATTTAAAATAGAACATTTTGGTATATATGTGAATACCCATTTAGAAGAAAGATATTTGAGTATTCACATAATAATATAAAAGAACTATAGAAAAAGAGAGAGACATTTTGAGACGGAAATTCTGCAGCATAACAACTATGTTACGAGGTTTTAGAAGACATTAAAAAGAGAGGGAAAATGGGTCAAACATTCATAAATGACCCATAAAACAGTAGTTGGACAGAATAAGAAGGATACATGATCATGACAATTAAATTTCAATGAAATACCATTTTAAATGAAAAACATGGAAGGAAGACAAAAAATAGATTTCTCTTATGAAAGTTCGGCAGCCTAACGGCATTACTTAAACTTCAAACAAAATGATTTGAAAAGATCGAATAGGATCTCTCATCATGTGAAAATAATAGTTAAGTATGATAGATATATAGATAATTCCCCAAAATAATTAAAAAGGAAATTTAAAGACTTTACATGAAAGTAGAATTTTGAAAAGAATGAGAAGGGTGAAAGAATCTCCTAAAAAATTCGGCAGCCTAACGACGCCACATAAAACATTAAAATACTGAATTGAAGAGATCCAATGGGTTCTCTCATCATATGAACATAAGAGTACATTATGATAGATATCGAGATCATAACCCAACATAACAAAAAGAAACTTGAAAGAATTGACATGAAAGTAGAACTTCAAAACGAGATGGGTGAAGAACCACTTAAAAATTCGGCAGCCTAACGACGCCACTTAAAACATCAAAATACTGAATTGAAGAGATCAAATGGGGTATCTCATCCTATGATCATAAAAGATCAGTATGATACATTTAGAGATCATAACCCAACATAATAAAAAGGAACTTGAAATAATTTACACGAAAATAGATCTTGAAAAATGAGAAGGGAAAAAGAATCTGTTACAAACATTTCGGCAGCCTAACGACGCCATTTAAAACATCATAAAACGAAATAATGAGAGTAAGAGGGGATCTCTCATTATATGAACATGAAAATGGCAGTAAGATGAGTATAAAATAACATCCTCCAACATAAGAACATGGAGCATAAAAGAAATGACATAAAAGTGATTACTTGAAATGAAAGAGAGAGGTCGGATCCCTTACCTTAAAACATAACTCTTAAAACTCAAAGTTTGGGACCTTGAGGGTTTGGGGGCACCATGGGAGGACTCCTTGGGAGGCAATGAGACCAGAACATAGTTGGGGGAGAGTGGGGAGTCGAATGGATTAGAGGATGTCTTGGTATTTATTGGGAAAGTGAGGGGACAAGGCATTAATGGCAAAGGGACACCTCATTAGTGGTTTTGGAAAAACCATGGGCTTTCCCATGGTATTTTCCCATGGTATTGGCCACTTGGGACACCTCATACCTTATCTCACTATTCATAATTCGAACATATTGATTACAAACTTAATACATCATTTAATGATGTCATTAAACACCCGTAACTTAAAAACTGTATTTTCACTATTCATCAAAAATTCAACTTTCTCAGAATAATCCCCAAATTTCACCTTAACCAAATATCGATGCTCTGATTATAAATATGAACTTCATTTTATAAAAATAATTTCCTAAATATTTTTAATTTAATTTTTAAATAAAAACACTATTCACCGAAAATTCATTTTTTTCAGAAAAAAACCCAAAAAAATTACCATTGCATAATATCGGTACTATGACTTTAAAAATGAAATCTGTTTTATAAAAATAATTATCTAAATATTTTTAATTAAATTATTAATTAAAAAACACTATTCACTCGAAATAACTAATACTTGAATAATAATTTATAAAACCGTTAATTAACCATTTTATTGAATCACATTACTTAATCAAGGTTCCTAGTTTATATTAATAATTTCTTTAAGTGAGATTACTAATCCATTTGGACACATTACTAATCCTAATCATAAAATCACTATTCATAATTTACTATTCATCAAAAATTATGTTGATCTTATTAGACTCTAAATTTCGTACTGAACATAATTGTAGAAGACCATTTTTCAAAAATCATTACACATTTTTAATTATTTAAGGTTTACACAACAATTTTTTAAAATATCCTTTTCTAAAATTCATCAAAAATATGCATACTATATTTATCCGGTCATTTGAAAATTCATAAACTTCATCATAAGAAGAAATCCCAATTTTTATTTAAAACAAAGGATTACACAAGGCAGTTACGGTCTCCTTACATAGCCCCTTATCACACCAGCATAGGACCTAAGTGTAAGGTGTGCTAAGGTGAGAGAATATGAGGGAGGCTCGACCAACATCGCACGAGTAGTAATTTCTATCTGTTTGAACTTCTCACGAAGGCGATCCCGTTCTAGCTTTATACGATGAAGTTTAGCTTGGGTTTGGTCCAGAGCAAAGCCCAGTGGTGCTACCTCCTTCCCAAGTTCTGTTAGATGTGCTTCGATTGGTCCAAGACTACTGGGTGAGGCCATCGAATCTTCTTTCTATATTAATTAACCAAGATTACATGTATTTAGAGACAATAATCAAAACGTTTAGTTTTCAGTGGTCATATTGACCAATGGTCATATAACAGTCAAAAACCAAGAGTATCATTTTAATTATACTCATGTTAACAAATGAAACATTTTTGTTGAGTATAAAAATAAAATAAAATAACACATAAAATTAGGAAACAAGATTTATTCAAAATTTCGGGTTGTTACACATTATCCCAAGAATCTCATTAGATAAAAGAATTATCTGAAAACTAAATTGATTTATACATCCAATACACCCCATAATATCAAAATATTTCAAGAATATGTGTGTCAAATTGAAAATAAATCATGAAGAATGCATAAAAATTAAGACCCCATTTTAAGATAATGTGTTTTACAATAATTTAATATAGAATATACAGATAAATAAACATAATGTTTCAGAAAATATGAATATAATAAATCATTTAGTGAATAAATGGGTTCAGTGGGATAAATATTATCGAAAATATAGGGAAAACTAATCCCACAACACATCCATGATTTTTCAATATATTTGGAATTACTAAAAAATAAAAATAATAATGGAATTGTTTATAAATTGAATATCTGACATGTTTATGAATCACATACTCTTGATTAAGGTATGAAATTTTCGATTGATTTTTTCAATCTAAATGGTATACAAGAATAAGAAAACATGATTCTATTGAAGAATCTTTCCATATCCAGGATTTTATATAACCATTGGATAAATGACATATTAGATCAACATATAAGTTTTGTTTTATTGAGCATATCCAATATAATTTACACACTCATACGAACACAATGATGACAAAAAATGATTTATATATGCTTCCAAGAACTCAAACGTTTTGCCAACATTTAGGATAAATTCAATTTTTGACTCAATACATTTAAAAAATTTAATCCTAAGGTTATCATAAAAATTTATTATTTTACATTTATTCAATTTCTGAAAAACATTATACCTCTAAAATATCATTATCTCAGGATTAATATATAATCTGTGATTACATGGAGTGATAAAAGGCAGTCGATCAACATTATGTGAGAGATATAAAAAACTATAATTAATATTAGAATTATTTTATGACCCTCACCATGTATAGGTGTATCCCAAGGAATTCCATAATGATGTTTAAACAACAACACTATGGTGGTCCATTCAGTAAACATTTCCAATAATTCCCAAGTTTCAATAAAAATTACTATCCTATCAAAATTTCATCCTATTTCACATTATATGAAGAAAATTAAAATTTATATCCTAACATCTATTTATATTTTTCCAAAACTCCATTAAAATCAATATAAAAAATTTTCTCCATATGATAGGTAAAATAATATAAATTATAAAATTATATATCCAATTTCATCCAAATTTCCTAAAAAATATTCATTGAATCATTTAATGATTCTTAAAATAGATCTTTATTTGAAAAATAAATTTTTTTAAAACTATGGGTGTTTTAATAATTAAAAATAATTCTAAATTATTTTATCCATATATTACAGAATTAGTAGAATCTTGAAAAGAGTCAGTGTTACTCAATCTATAATGCGATCTGGCATGATCTATATCAAACACAAATATATCCAGACCTATTTCTCCAAAATATATCACATACAAGTATTCCGAATCATATAGTCACTTTGAACAATAAATTGTGAAACCATTGGATATGATGTATTTCTATCCAACATATCCAGCCGAATTCTTCTATATTAACTCATTATATACTAATTATGTCAATGAATTCATCATATATCATTAATCTATCTTTATGAAAATATTACATCCCCTTTATACACATCGATAAGTATAACACATGTATATAATATAATTATGTTCAAATAGTGATTTATTATATACCAATGGAGGTCCTTAGTGTCCTAAATTTCAAATGATATGAAAATCCCCATCATAGTTATACCATCACTACCAATGTGATTATTAACATAACCAACCAACCCAAACATTGTTATCCTTATGTATAACATACGAAATTTGTTATATAATAATGGTTCTTAGACTATGTTTCCTTACATAATCAATTATGTGGATTAAATATGAATCATTCACCCCCTATAATACCAAATTAGATTAATATCACACGAAATGTGATATACATAATGTTTTATACATAAAAAAGCTCCATTAATGTCTCTTGTTACTATTATATATATCTATCAAAAATCATACAAATGAAAATGTTAATTTTTTTTAAAATGTGTAATTATCTATCAAGTATATTAATAAGTGATAACTCATTATTATGCATGAATGAGTCAATTATCATATCACATCATGTAATATGTGTCATCTAAAAAGAAGAATGATAAAGTGGAGGTTATCTTTTGTATAAAAATATACATTTCATATTCTTAAACATGATTATAAATCAGCAAAATCAAATTAATTCATGTAATCTAATCCATCATGAAAACCTAATTATTTTTATTAGGGTTTCTAAACATTTATAGTCCTGTTAAATTTTTTACACCAATAAATCAATCCAGTCACATCTCTATGTGGTTATTATATAAATCCACCCCCACTAATCTCTATATTGGAGTATACTTGTAACAACCTTCTCCGAACGGTTGTCGATCTGATGGAGAGAGTGATCCAAACTCTTTTATGACTGTCAGAGTCATTCCTATACACTCTGTTTTTCATACCCACCCTTGTTTTTTCTTTGCTGTGAGGGAGTGGCCCAAATTTGTGGACGTCCTCCCTTTTTTCAAATTTAATACAATCTATTTCAATATTTTTTTGCTGTATAATTCAATTATTACTGGAAAAATTCTTACCTAAATAACAACTCACTAAATCAGAATTAATCATAATTTAGGAAAATAGAAGCAAACTCTATCATTTGTGTGCACCATAGGATCCAGTGTGTGTAGTTTGACTATTTCCCGGGTTTTGTAGAAAACCCCCACAAACTTATTGTCTTTTCAGTTAATACCCTAATTTTTCCTCATCTTATTTGGTGTGGACCCAGCGGGTATGGACCGACCTTTTCTTAGGTCACCATTTTCGGTTTTTCAACCTAACGGTCGTTGTGCCTCTTTTTATGAGAGGTTTTAATATCCCACAGACAAGACTATCATTACAGATGTTTTAGGTCAAACAAAATTGACTATATATGGTGGGGAAAGGGCCACAATGATGATTGGTTGATTAAAACATGTCTTGATACCCTTCTGACGCATATGGGGGGAGCATGTTTATATTTGAACGACATGTAGGGAATGTCCCAAGGAATGGGAGCTGTATCGGCATGCAGAGGTAGCAAGAGCATCGCCTAAGGAAATCATTAGTTTGGTAGATGGGCTAGGGGCGATCAATATGCAGAGCCGCTGAGGGAATGGTATGCATAGTTGTACAAAGGTGTCCTTATGTAAATGATTCTACATTTCTGATGGACTAAGGAATTCATGGAAGTCCGGCTTATATAAACCACCATGGGTGGCTTGGAGAATTATGAAATCCACCAGGGGTGGTTCGGAAAAGGTTTGTGACATCTGAAAGGGTTTGAGAACATCTATATTAATCAGGAATGGGGAAGCAAGGTCCCTGTCTTGCACATTTATATAGCCGAAAGGATCGTTGGAGCTTAGCGTAGTTTAATGTCATGCAGCTAGGAAATTATATAGAATGGAACGGAATCTCATGGTTCTCGGTAATCTCATCAGAGATGTTCCACCATATTCAGGCATGATCGTGAAAGAGGCTAGTAAATTGTATCTCAGAGGGTTTATGAATACCGGGATGGGCATGGGGGATCAAGGGCCAAGAGGCGTACAGAGAGAAGCATTGCCTAAGGAAATATTTCATTTGGTAGATGAGCCAGGGGAGATCAATATTCAGTGCCACTGAGGGAATGGAATTCATAGTCATAAAAAGGTGTCCTTAGGTCAATGATTGCATTCTATCAATAGCAGAGAAACTTGAAGGATGTTTTGAAATTTAGGACTACCATGGGGTGGTTTATGAGAGTTCAGCTTTTTCTGAGTATAGAGTATGGTTTATGAAGAGAGGGTGCCAGGATACGCGATAATAATCTAAGATAAATTTCCTGAAAATGGTTGAATTCATTCCTTCACATGCTGGTGGGAGATGGTGGTTTGTGCAGTTCTGACCCGTGCATTGAGGGACAGAGAAATACCTCTGTTCCTTACTGAACCCATGGAAATTTTTACCATGTTTTTTAACGTCATGCGTCAAGGATGAGGAGAATAATTAAAACATGTTGGGTAGTTTAACGTCATGCAGTGAGGACAAGTGGAATTTTTAAACAATTGAAAATTCTTATAGTTGGAGGAACTTCCCTGGATGTTTAATGATTCATCTTTGCAGCATTATGCCAAGCGGCAAAGATGTTCCGTGCAGTTTATCGTCTGGCGATAAAGACGTAGTTTCAAAGGCCGCTCTTGGTCAGAATGTTACTAGGCTAGAACATATCGGGATGCCCAGGATGTGGAGAGGGATTTATTGGTGTAAATCGTGGTTCCAGGGCTTCAGGGATCAGGAGAAATGATATGGGGGATCTGATGCTAGTAAGCGTACGGAGCTAGAAAGAGTATCTCCTGAGGAAATCTTTCCTTTGGTAGACAGGCCCGGGGCTATCAATATGCAGAGCCACTGAGGGCATCATATGCATTGTCATTCAATGGTGTCCACGGGTTGATAACTTTCCACTTCTGATGGCCTTGAATGGATATGAAGATCCCCGATTGTCCGGGCCATGAATTCTATCTTTTGTTAAGAAAATATCTGGACATGTCAGGTATATTTGGCCCTGGTTGACGTTAAATCATAGAGGGATCCCTGCTCTGATTTATCATTCATGTGGGGGGGGGGGGTACCTTCACTCCATGTTTTTTAACGTCGTGTGGTAAGGATAAAGTACTCTTAGTTTAGTGGTCATAGAGCTTAGACACTTGGCTGACTATTTCTACAGTCACTCGATGGATATCTAAGTTACCATGCTCTGATATACTATAAACATGGTGAGGAGATGAAGGTTGTAAACTATAACTCTGAGGTTTCCCGGATCAGGAGATGTGGTGTGGGGTCTCTGTAGCCGGTAAGCGTATGGAGCTCGGATGAGTACCACCTGAGGAAATCATACCTTTGGTAGACGGGATAGGGGCTATCAATATGCAGATCCGCTGAGGGAATGGTATTCATACTCATGAAAAGGTATCCACGGGTCGATGACATTACACTTCCGATGTCAATGAATGATTAAGAAAACCTAATATTTCTCACAGTGTAGAGTTCAACATGCGGGGATAATGGTGTTCGAGTATAAAAGAAATGTATTCACTGCAATTTCCTGTTGAGTCAAAGTATCCTTGCTCTGGCTTGATGTTCATAGATTCTTGTCATCATGCTAACCATGGGCGGACACATAGGCTAACCAGGTAGGGATACCCTAGAAACATTCGGATGTGAGAGGGGAATGAACTTGTAAACCACTACTCCATAAATTTCTAGATCGAGAGATATGATATGGGGGCTCTAAGTCTGGTAAGCGTACTGTGATAGGAAGAGTACCACCTGAGGAATTATTGCCTTGGGTGGACGGGCCGGGGGCTATCAATATGCAGAGCCATCGAGGGCATGGTATGAATAGTCATGCAATGGTGTCCCCGGGTCGATGACTTTCCACTTCCAATGGCTATGAATGGTTATGAAGATCCATAATTATCCGATTCGTGGATTATGATGTATGGAGAGGATGCATCCAAATGAGAAAAGAGTATTTCTATATCATTTCGTTGTATATCTTGGGTGGGTCGCGTTGAAGTCTATGCAATTTGAACGTCAAGCGGTGAGGAAGAATTCTGTGCAGTTTTAATTTCATGCGGTGAGGACAAGGTCTGTGTAGTTTTAACGTCATGCTGTGAGGAAGAGGTCCGAGTAGTTTAATCTTCTTGCAGTGAGGATGAGGTCCGTGCAATTTTAACGTTGTGCGGTGAGGATGAGGGGTATATATACATGTGTTTTCTTTTCATATCGATTTGTCTATGAGATAAGATCCCAGCGTCGCTACGTATCCCGCGAGGTAAAAAATCAAGCCACAAATAGTTCTCTTTGGAATACACCCTGTGCAGGTCTGGTCCATACATGGAGGAAAGGGACACTTTTAAATCTTATTTGGGGGTGGATGGGCCAGGACGGGGGATCGTGGAATCGCTATGTATCCTGTAAGGGTAGGAATCAAGCCGTAAGTAGTTCTTTGAAAGATAATACACCTCGTGCAGGTCTGGTCCATACATGGGGGAAGAGGGAATTTTTTGATCTTTCTTATCTGTGTAGTTTAAGGTCGTGCGGTAAGGACGAGTAATACACCTCGTGCAGGTATGGTCCATATATGGGGGAAAACGCAATTATTTTAAATCTTCTTTGGGAATGGATTGGCCATGATGGGGGATCCTGGCGTCGCTACATATCCTGTAAGGGAATGAATCAAGCTGGATGTAGTACTTTGAAAGAAGTACACCCCGTATAGGGCTAGTCCGTACATAGGGGAAGGGGACTTTTTTTTAATTTTACTCCATTTGGGAGTGTCTGGGCTAGGATAGGGGATCCTAGCATCACGATGTACCCTACGAGGGTAGGAATCAAGCCGTACATAGTTCTCTGATGTTCGTGCAAGTTAACATCATGCGTTGAGGACGAAGAATACCCACTATGCAGGTATGGTCTGTACACGAGGGGAGGGAGATTTTTTTTTGAATGGATGGGCTATGATGGGGAACTTTGGAATCACTACGTATCCCGTGAGGGCAGTAATGAAGCCTCACGTAGTTATTTTGTGGAATACACCTCGTACGGATCTGGTCCGTACGGGGGAAGGGGGTATTTTTCTTCTTCATTTGAGGTGACAAGGAAAGGGTGTGGAATTCTGGCGTCACTATGTATCCTACAAGGCAGCAATCAAGCCTCACGTGGTTCTCTGAAAGACAATACACCCTGTGCAGTCTTAGTCCATACACTAGGGAGAAGGGGCATTTTTTTCTTTTATCTTTATCTGTGCAGTTTAACGTCGTGTGGTAAAGAAGAGGAATACACCCTGTAAAGGGATGTTCCGTACATGGGGGTAGAGGGAATTTTTAACTTTTATTTGGGGGTGTCTGGGCTTGGATGGAGAACCCTGTTGTCGCTACTTACCTTGCGAAGGAAGGAATCAAGCCGTACATAGTTCTCTGAAATCCGTGCAGTTTAACATCATGCAGTTAGGAAGAAACACCCTTAGTTTGGTGGAATAGAGTTTGGACCGTTGGTAACTTGGCAGTTTAACATCCTGCAGCTCCGACAATAACTAATTCTAGTTTCTACCTGAAATAAATTTTTAGGAACCTCACGTTTGTAGGAGCGGTGGTGAACTACTCATCCATGGAGATCAGGTCATATGCTCCGTTGGAGTAGACCTTTTGTAAAACATATAGTCCCTCCCACATGGGATCCAGCTTTAGATGTTTCTTTCCGGGTATCATAAGGTTCCGGAGGACCAACATCAAATCTCTTTCCAAGAAATACCGAAGACAAAACTTTTTATTTAATGATCACGTGATCCGGTTCTAATATACCTCTAGATGGTGTAAGGTGGGAAATTTCTTTTCGTCTAGCTCTTCCAACTCACATAGCCGTTTTTTTGATTTCTCATAGTTGGATAACCGATCACAAATGGAAACTCAGAGTGAGGGTAATTGGAGATCAATGGGAAGGACCGATTTTGTTCTGTATACTAATGAGTATGGAGTAGCCTAAGTAGCGGTGTGTATTGTCGTTTGATAAGCCCACAATGCATGGAGGAGTTTATCCAACCATTAATTCTTGTCTTTGTCCAATGTATTCTAGAGAATGTTGGACATGGTCTTGTTGAAAGCCGATATTTGTCTGTTGCCGCTGTGTGGTATCAGTATGAGTGGTTATCCTTAATACCATATTCTTGGTATAGTTTCTCCAATCCAGTAGAGCAGAAGTTGGTGTCGTTATCCGTCAGTATGGTATGAGGGACATAGAATCTAGTGATGATATTGGTCTTCACAAAGCTGACAATATTTCATTCCCCGACATCCTTAACAGGTACAGCTTCTCCCCATTTGTAAAAGAAGTCATTTGTCGTGTGGATATACTTCAGCTGTTTGGCTATGGTGGGGGGATATGGTCCCACGACATCCATTCACCAGATGGATAATGGCCAGGAGTACATAGCCTGATGAAGTAACTCCGGGGGTTGATGAATGATGTTGGCATGAATTTGGCATGTGTGGTATTTTGCGGTAAAATGCCCGCAATCTCGTTCCATGGTGGGCCAATAGTACCCAATCCTTCAAACCAAATGGGGAATCTTAGTCCCTGGCTGATGTGCCCCACATACTATGGAATGTACATCAGTCATGACGGCAACGACTTCTTTCCATCAATGCATCTGAGGATGATTTTATCAAGGCCTCGTTTGTATAGGACCTCTTGCTGACCCGCGCCGCCATGTAGAACAATGTTGATTTCCATTCTCTTTATTTTCTCTCGTTCAGCCATGTCTGATGGGAGTTCTCCCCATTGGAGGTAGTTTTCAGTCAGGGTCATCCAGCCGGTGGCAGGGACATATGGCTCAGGGGAAGTACTGACTTCATTGATTTCCTCCGTCTTAGTCTAGACAAACGACAAGAAAATTCGACGATGAGCAATACTGATGATTGTTTCATCCTAGTCTGGGTCGGATAAGGCTGTGGCCACATTGGCTAATGCATCGGCCTGGGCATTCTAAGACCAAGGAATATAGGCCAATGTTGATTGTGTAGAGAATTCTTCCATTAACCCTCAGATATGGTCAAACAGGGGAATTAAATCCTCCTTTTTGATAGCATAGTCACCATTGAGTTGCTTGATGACTAGTTCTGAGTCACCTTTTATCTTAAGGTGTCGTACTTGTTCCTGGAGTGCGAGCTCCAAGCCTACAATGAGGACATGATACTCCTCCTCATTGTTCGTACATCCTTCTGACAGAAGGAAGGAATATGGAAAGAATTCCTTTTCTGGGGACATGAGTATTATCCCCAAGCCCACCTTGTTAAATTTGGTATCATCCAACCATTTCCCTGTTGAGCTTTGGGATGCACCGTCTAAGTACAATTCCCATGTTGGGAGCTCCAATTGAACGGCGAAGATGTATTCATCAGGTAGATCGATGTACGGTGCAGTAGTCCCTGTTGAGGGGTGCTCTTCCAGAAAATCTGCTAATGCCTAGATTTTGATGGCTTTCTAGGGCACAAACCAGATGTCAAACTGTTGTAGGATGACAACCCATCAGGATAGGCGCCCAATCAGCATTTGGCGGCTGAGGATGTACTTGAGTGGGTTATTACGTGAGACCAATTGGACTTCATGATGATGTTGATAATGTCGTGATTTTGGAACTGTGAAGACCGAGTCCAAACAACTCTTCTCGATTTTTGAGTATCGTGTTTCATCATTGATCATGGTTCGGTTGAGGTAATTAAGTCTTTTTTCACTGCCAGCGTCATTTTTTTGCGTGAGTAAGGCTCCCAATGACTTCTCTAGGGCTGTTACATATAGTATGAGAGGTTTTCCTTCAACTGGGGGCATGAGAACCGACAGGCTTAAGAGATACCTCTTTAGGATGTCAAATGCCTCCAAGCAATCATCTGTCCATTGGTAGGTAACCCCCTTTTTCATTAACCTAGTGAAGGTCAAACATTTTCCCTCCATTTTGGATATGAACTACCTGATATAGGCCAGGTGTCCTTGAAATCCCCTCAACTCAGTGAGATTGTGGGGAGGTGGCAGGTCAAGGATAGCCTTTGTCTTTTGAGGGTTGACTTCGATGCCACGATGGCGTACGCCGAAGCTAAGGAATTTCTCTGAGGTAACCCCGAAGGAACATTTCAATGGATTCATCTTCATACTATGTTTTCAATGTTTGTTGAAGACAGCCTCAAGCTATGTCAGGTGATCTGAGCGCTGTCTTGATTTTACCACCATGTCATCTACATAACATTCGACGAATCTACCAAGGAATGATATAAAGATACGATGCGTGGCACGTTGATATATAGCGCCAGTGTTCTTGAGACCAAAGGGAATGACCATATAATATAATATTCCATTCAGGGCACTTTAGGTAGTGTATTCTTTGTCTTTTAGGCCATCCTGATTTGATTATACCCAGAATTACTGTCCATGAAGGAGAGAGCCTAATACCCGGACGTTGCGTCAATTAATAACTCGGTGATCCGACCGGGAAATCATCTTTCGGGTAATGCCGATTGGGGTCTCTAAAATCAATGTAGACGCAGATGTGTCCATTCTTTTTTTTTTTGACGGGGAAAATGTTGGCCAAATCGATGGGGTACTGGACCACCCGAATGAATCCTGCTTTAAAAAGCATGTCGACTTCAGCCTCTATTATGGATGCATGTGAGGGGTGTGTCCTTCTTGCAGCCTGATTATTACCCCGGTGGTGTTCTGGTAGACCTAGGTGATGTGTCACCATTTCGGGATCGACTCCTGGAAATTCTGTGTAATTCCAGGCATGTACATCCCGGTGGTGCCTCAGGAAGGAGGTATATAACACGTGCTCCTTGAAGGAAATGGAAGTACTAATGATAGTAGGACTTTGGCCATCCATGGTACATAGGTTTATTTTCCGAAGCTCGTCCACAGTAGTGGATATTCCTTCCTCAAATGCGGGAGGTTAATCCCTGAGATCTTCTTCCTCTTCTTCTCCCAAATCGTCTTCTTCTTGATCCGACAGGGGGATAGTTTATAGCATAGGCTCTCGGGGGTTTGAGGGTGAGGCGTCGTGGGAATCCCCGCTCAAGTACTCGTCCCCTAATTGACGGTTAGCGGTCATTTCCACAATTCAATGCTCTTCCTTTATGGATGAAGTCATGAGGATAGCTGAGTGTGTGTCCGGACTTGAAACCATGTTCTCAATATGGTTTACGGGAAGTACATTGTCTCTGCCATGCTTCTTGAGGGGGTCAGCACAAACCATTTTTAGGCCATTTGGAGTGGGGATCTAGTCGACACCATTAACCGAAGGCTTCTTCTTCATTTTCTCATAAAACCCAGCGTCAATGTACTTTGACTCGGAGAGCTCGAAAGGGGCCTTGTCGGTGTGTAATGTCCAACATGGTCTATTGATACAATACATAATACACTGGTGGTAGGATGATGGAATGGCCATGTGCTTATGGAGCCATGGCCTTCCCAGCAGGGCCTTGAATGATGTGTTCTGCCGGACCACTAGGAATTCCGAGTAGGCCACAAGGTCGCCAAAATGGCTCTTTATCTTAATTTTTCTAATTGGTTTCTATTAACTCTTGTCATAACTTAATAGAGGTGTGGCTGTGGACTAGGTCATTCTCATTATAGCCCAGCTTACGGAGTGTTCGTAGGGGAAGGAGGTTAACTCGAGAGACATTTTCAATAAAGACTTTATGGATCTCGACATCATTTAGTGTGCCAGAAAAATATAGTGGTTTGATATGTCCATACATGACAACAAATTTGTCCTGATTGTTAAAGGAAATCACCGAATTTCATTTAGCCGGGCCAGTCTCCATTTGATAGATCTCAGCGGCAGCTACCTCATCTTGAAACTCGTGGGGGATGAGTGAGGCTTCTATAAGTGCCTCCCTGAGGTGTGATGATAATCTCAAGGCATCCAGGATCGACAGTTTGGCTGGTACCGACACCAGCAGCTTCAGGATGTCTTATTTCTGCTCCAATGGCTGACGCCTCTCCATTGGAAAGAGAGTTTTAGCGGGAATCATGGGAGCTGGTATACGTGACGAGAAGGGACTGGCTGCGGGGTCAGATATCGAAGATGTCCACACTTTTTCGGGACTCAGCCCAGCTGGTCTGTTTGTGCGCACTAGGTGGCTCGACGCTTGATCCTCCTCTAATGTGTACCTTAGAATGATGGGGCCATAGTGGGCGCTTGAGGAGATGGAAGGATATTCTTTATCCTGCTGAGTCGGTTGAAGGGCTCTCCCATGGGTTTCCACGATATTGACGGTTTGGGCTGAGGTCCAACCATAGGGTTAGTTTTGGTCGCGACTACTCCTCCCCTGGTATCCCCTGCCTCTGTGATTCCTCATCCCGGCTCCTTGTGTCGGGAACTTGGGTCCATTACCATCCCCTTTTTCATGGAACGATTCCATAAGATGGATGACATTGATAAAACCAATGATTGGCTCCTCATCCTCTGACAAGTCAACCCTGTCGGTTGACCTTGATGGTTCCGTTTGGTGGGTCAGTGCCCATGGAAACAAGTTTGGGGGCATAAAATCAGACAATGTCGGGGCTAACTTCGGCCTCATTGTATACTGATCCTCTTTCTATTATCTCCTACACTATAAATTACGCTTGGATGAACAGATCATGGAGGGTTCTGAGGCTGATATTATCGGTTGTGCGGCATCAGGGGAATTTGGAAGAAACATCGGTTGCTGTAGTTAAGATCAGAGTATTCCCTAGGCTCAATTGACAGTCTTCTAGGTCATCCAGTAATAAAATTTCTGCCCGTTCTTTCTGGTGACTTCCTTCCACCCCTTCCCCTCGTCAGATTCGACGGTAGAAATATACGCCACATGTGCTGGGGGGAGGTCCCAGTTCGACATGCTTGAAGTCTACCATCCTTTGTAGGAGGTCTTTGAAGATGAATCATTATCGGATATTGTGCCCCAATAATTTATGGTAGGGACAGTAGTGTGGCATGTCATCGCGACCGACTTCTTCGGGTTTCCTCAGCTCCGGGAGGCATAGCAAGTTGTAATTCATGGTGGCGATGAAGATTCCGTGGACTTGGTCCTCTCGGAATGAGTATGGTTTCTGTCTTCATTCCTCAAACTGGTTCTGCATTGATCCTCTCTGATCGTTCCACATGGGCGAGGGCGGGTGCTGATATACAAGGTGGCCTTGACGATTTGGTGGAGGCTTGAGTGGTGGAGCAGGCACGAAGGATGGTTTGAGCATGACAGAGGACGATTCAACTCTGGCATCTCTCTTGGCAGGATCCTGTGAGGCTATTCAGGGCTTCAAATTGGTCCGCTGCAGGGAGTCCTCAATTCTCTGGGAAATGACCAACAGATGGCGGAAGCTAGTGGTGCAATCCATTGGTATGAGCGGTGTTCGCAGCTAATCTCGAAGATTATCGAGGAATATGGAAAGCATCTCATCTTGAGGCATTGGCCTATTTGAATAGTAGGTCAGACCATTCCATCTAGCGATGAAATTTGAGATCTTCTCGTTCTCCCTCTGCTCAATGTTCATGAGGTCACTGACTGTTGTTTTAGACAGCGTTGAGCTGAAGTGTAACATGAACTGCTGCCGAAGGTCTTCCCAGCTTTTTATTTACTGGGCTGGCAGACTCGTATACCAGACGAAGGAATATCCTTGCAAGGTCTGTACGAAGAATCTATATTTCACTACTTTTTGTTGATCTAGAGTTCTCATCATAGGGTCTCAATAAGACTCATAGTGCATGAAATTATATTCTTGATCGCATTATCCATTGAAGATAGGGAATACAGGGCTCCCAAAATTGGGAGGAGGTGGTGTTTTGCTCTCCCAATCCAGGCAGGGCTTCCGCTCTGGCTGTATCGGAGTGCGTCGACCTTCCATTTCTTCCAATCGAGCGGTTAATGACTCGATGTTGTTGGTGAGAACCTGGTTTACATCCTGTTGGGCCCAGTCCTAGGTAGGTGTAGCCCGAGGCATTTCTTGTGGATCCATATCGGTTGGCACCAGGGGTGTATGTGCCGTTTGTGACTCCTTCGAATGGTTCACAGGTACTCGCTCTGATTGCTTCCTGAGTGAAGGGATCTCTTGGTATTCACCTGGATCCACATTTAGATAGTTGGAAAGGTCAGGCACCGCGTTGGGCGGGAGCCCTGACTGTGCTTTGTTTTCCGCAGCAAACCTTTGTCTTTGAGGTTCACTTACTGGGAGTGCATGATGTGGATCCTCTTGGGATGTACATTCAATAAGACTGTTTCTCTGGAGTAGCTCGGTGTTAATCCACCTCAATTCTTTAATTTCCACTTCCTATCGAGTGAATCTCTCTTTGAGCGTGAGCGGCTCGTTTTTATCGAGAGAGGGAGGTAGGTTAAGGGTAACTATTCCTTTGTTCTTATTCTTATTGGAAGCTCACATGGTGAAAAAGGGAAGGTTAGATGAAGGGGTGACCATATTTAGGGCGGCCCTCTGGTTCCGGTTGTGCATACCTGGTGGTTCGTTGTGAGTCACAGCATGACCGGAACCATTGTCTCCTGATCCATCCGGATTTGCATCTTCCCCAGTGACACCCATGGGGTTAACCTCTATGGTATTAATGGATGCATATTGTGGGGTGGAGGAGATTCCATTTTCTAAATAGGAAGAGGATCTCCTGCTTCTTTTACTGGTCTTCCCATTCATGTCTCAGGATCGCTTTTGGACTCCTTAATTAATGGTGATGTGGAGAGTTATTTGATGCAACCTTACGGTATGCCTCCCTATTGAAGGGGGTGATGATTCAAACGATGGTATAGGGAAAGAACCTCCACATCCGACTATCCTCCCTAGACAAGAGAATACTGATTCTCATGGGGGAGGTTGTTGTTTAGGAGGTAAAAATTACCCCATCCCTGAGGGCTGGGGTTGGCTCTATAACATGGATATTGAGTCTCATCCCTTTTTTATTGGTCTTACGGGGGCATTTGTTGTTAAAAATTCCCAATCCCTGCAGGCTGTGGTTGAACCTGGATTGCGGCAGTGGATGCTTCTATCACTGCCTTCCGGATCTTGCATGCCACCATTGGGGGGTGAACTAGGATTGGTGTCAAGTTAATCTGTGAATCAATCCCTTCTGGGGATGTAGGCAATAACTGCTGATTGGCCTGCCTTAGGCGAGAGGCATGTTGTATGGTCTGGGTGGCCTGATTCAGGAGTTATTGGATGTCTTGTTCCTATTGGGACTGACTCTTCTAGGACGTTCTCATGGCATGTCTTTGTTGGGTGTGTCGTCTTTCCTGAATAGTGAGACCACTCGATTGTTGTCTTGAAGTGATGGTGTTTCAAGATATCATGTTGAATGGGTTTTTTTGGGAAGGGTGCAGAGTGAAATGCAGAGCTCCATGTTCCCCCCATCCCCTGATATGGACTCCCGTTAGCGCATCACCGAGGAGGTGGTGTAGCTAGTGCAGCGCACAGAGGGAGGCTATCTCCATATTTCCTTTATGCCTCTCGGGTCATTTTTTTCGTGCCGAAGGAAGAGCTTCCAGGTTGACGTGACTTAGGAGGTCTCCTATTGACTTGACATGGTCTAAATACCCATCATAGGGCATTAAGCTTGATCTCAGCTGGTGGAGGGTTGTCCATATATTATAGTGGATGTCATGAATGCATTCACCCGACAACTTTATGGGTATGTCGAATTGAGAGGTGGCCGTGGGCCAAACCATAACTGGTATATCGTACCTGGCTAGTTATTTCCTCAGGTACAATATGTCAGCATACTCCTCAGCTAGCGATTCCTCTACCTGGTCGGCCCAACTAAGATGCTCACTGATAGTGTGGTCAGAGGGAGTGGGACCAATAGGTATTTAATCGTCATGTGGGAAGTTCCGGTGTGGTTCTGAATATGAATGTGGCCTCGGAACGTCTCCCGATTGAAGAAGGGTGTCGTTGGTGACTAGCTGGGAATCTGACATGCTTGATCCTGTCCTTCTGAATACCTCAGCATACGAGGGCTTTTTTGTTCTTGATTCGTCGGGGGGAGGACCTTCCTGTCGATATGATATGTCATTGTGGGGAGGAACTTCGTAATGGCAGCCTTAATGGTGAGTACTATCCTTACTTATTCATACCTCAATGCATATAGGACTTTTGCAGTGCATACTCTAGGAAGGACCTCCAAGGCGTGTCACCGCAAGGGGAGGACCTTTTGGCTACGTAGCGTCGTTATAAGGAGGGCCTTGGAAACAAATACCATCATGGTGAGGATATCCATCATTGTTTGACGTTTGACGTGCATCCTAGGGAAGACCTTCAAGACACACTGCGACAAGGGTAAGACCTTATTGTTTCTTGGGGCCACTGTGGGGAGGACCTTCGCAATGGTGGTCATGGTGGCAAGGACTACCATCACAACTATTTCAATGGAGAGGACTACCATTACAGCTGCTGCAAGTAGAATATTTGCAGGTTACACCCTAGGGAGGGCCTTCTGAATGTACCTCAAATAGGGGAGGACCTTCACGTTGCTTGAAGTCTCTACAGGGAGGACCAATGTTATCAGGGTGGTGAGGACAACCAGCCTGATCTGATGCCCGACTGCGCGGAGTGTCATTGCAACGTAAACCCATGGGAGGACCATCATGGTAGGGCACAATAAGGGGAGGGCCTTCTTATCGTGATGAGACATCACTATGGGGAGGGCCTTCACAATTCGGACTATGATAGCGAGCACTACTATCATAATCTGTGGTCCCACTGCATAGAGAGTGCTTGTAGCATATACCCCATGGAGGACATTTAGGGTTGACCACAACAAGTGTAGGACCTTCTTGCTGCTCCATCATCTGATCCGGAGGATGGTTTCCATGACTCGTATCAAAAGATGAGCTCTCTTAATCGATCCTTATATGCCGGTGGAGGAGGCCCCCACGGGTTCTCTGTGGACGACCTTCCGAGATATTGGTAGCGACATTGCAGGGAGGACCTTCGCAACTGCCACTTCCCCTCCCATAATATGGTAATGGGTGGGAAGGGTTCTTAGCCTTCTATATGAGCTTAGCGGTGTTGGGAACCCCAAATTCCAGCAGAGAGGAGTCATGAACTCTCGATTTATATTCCGGCTTCCTTCTGCGCATTCGGGGAACTTTTCTACAGGTAGCAGGGTCTGTCTTCTATTGAAAATGGTCTTCACCATTGGGTCCCTATCTAATTGGGTCCCTTGATGTTTCCGGGATATGCCGACGAGAATCTTGACTTTCAGCAGGGATATATGCATGCTCTGGATAATCCACCATGATGGACGGGTGTCCCCTAGTAGGATTGAGTGAAGCTGCATGATCTGGTTTCACTTGTATCACGGAATATAACTGATGACCCTCCTAGGCGGAAGAAGGGTTGCATATCTACTCCGAGGTGGCTATCTCATATCTTAGATGAGTCACCTCAATTGGGGAGATGGACTCATGGGCATGATTCCATTCTATTTTCGCTGATGAAATAACATTCTGCTAAGACAACAAGATATGATCTGGGATCGATACCTGCTCCTCCATCAATGCCAGGATATTAAGAGATACATCTTCGTATAGAATGGGTATGAAGTCCCATTCCGGTATTGGAGATGGAATATCCTGCTCCGGTCCTCCGGTAGTCAGTGGGTACTGACAATTCTCTTATGTCGGGGTAGGTGAATGAATCTGCCCTTGGGATGGGATATGCCGGTTTATCTCTCCGTTTGCCGGCACATTGGGATGGTAGACTTTACTTGAATCCCTAGGGAGCTAGCCCTGCATATGTTGGTTTCCAACCATATTGAGTCGGTTGCCTTTGTTGGTAGGGAGACGTCCCCGCCTATTAATTTCCGCCACATCTGGATGGCGGGCTTTGTTGATCGCCACCATGATGGGATTGTAGGTGTCAAGAGAATCTGAGAGGATCTGGTCCTGCAGGCGTTGGGTCGCCACAACTTCGGGTTGGTGGGCTTCATGACCCTGGGCAGGGATATGTGCTTGAAAGGTAGGCGTCGTCCTATTTGAGCGACGGACTTGATGGAGCTCAGCGGGGATGCACACCTACTCGTATGACACCGACATGCCTAGATGGTGGGATTTGGAGGAACGAACAGGTGTATGTGCATGTTCATGATACGTCTCTGTGACTGGGCGGTAGAGCTCCTCCTCAAGGACAAGGGTGATGGTTGGTCCCAAGTTGTACATTTTCCACCCTCGTTAGGCGGTCTGAGGGGCCAGAGCTCGTGGAGCATGGGCCTGGATCCTCGTGGAAACCTGTTACTTATCGTGAGGATGTCAAGTCACGGCGTGACCGTGATGACGTCTCCTGACAGGTGCCTTAGAGCGCAACCCCAGTTCAGTGGGGATGAAGTCCTCAACGTCGACCACATCCCCCTCCCTAAGATAAGGGAGGTATGATTTGTCTTGTTCTGATGATAGACTCCTGAAATGGTTGGAGACAGAAACAGGGGCCGTCTGGATTTTCCTTCGAGGCTCCTACTGGGTGGGTGACCGGTGGGTCTTGGCGGATTGGAGGGCGTGCAAGGCCGCCTCCTACATTGGTAGAGTATTGTTCATGTGGTCCTCTCGGATCAACACATCTGATACCCAGCTTTGAAGACGTTGGGTAGGTGATGGGGTCCTCCATTAGTGAGGAAGTTAGATCATTGCATTGTTGGAAGCACACACTTGTGAGTTCCTTCATGACACCATTGAATCGAAGGGAGTTCTCAGCGGTACATGTAAAAATATTTTAACAAATACAAACATAAAACCCATCAAAGCAGCATCTGAGGATCCTATGCACAATTAATGACCATGCTTGGCCACTCTAGTGAGTATAAAGGGGGAACAGGGTGGGATTGGGTTAAATCTGTCATGCTCGGTTAAATATTCATGTCGGGTTCACCATTTTTTGTCTCGTGGCGCACGTCGGTATCATGGGGGGGAAAACGTGTGCTACCCGAAGCTTGATTAGAGATGGTTGGGTTCTGCTTAATCACTCGTATCGGTTGTTCCATTTTTTCCTCAAAATTCCCAATGGTTCCATATCCAACAGTGTGTGGACCTGCTTTCCAAATGCAGGTGTACACTGGGTGGTTTGACCAGCGATGCTTAAGAACTCGCATTGTTTGAGAGTATGGGATGTCGGGCTCATTGAACCCTTTGGGGGGAATTATTTCATGTTCTGGGACACACTTATAAATTTAAGACGTATTCATATGTTCGTGAATATTTGGTTTATACCCATGCATAGTATTCACAGATTACTCCTGGTTGGCAATGGTCATTTAGACGCAGGGGTTCAGAATCATTTAGTCCCGAGGTTTACCATCCCTCGTTGGATTAATGACCTCGAGGAGTCTTGACTCATTGAGAAGACACTGGTTTAAAGCCTAATAACCAGGAACTCTTGAGATTACTGTCATATAGGGGTACAGATAACAAATTGAGCATTTGGATCCAACCCATGGTACAGGCCCCCTACGTATCCCAATGAGTGTAATCAGAATTCACATAGTTTGGTTTGACATGGGGATTACACTCTGAGGCACCTGAAGGTATGGGTATGCTGACGTAATGTTGGTCATAATGACCAATTGTTGGGCTTGAACCAATGGGAGGCTTCCTACGTACCCTGCCTAGGAGATAGGGATCAAATTCCACGTAGTTCTAGTTGATACGGGGCATACGATCTAGGATGCCCAGGGTTGGTGCGGTGAACCGACGTGAAGATGGTCGGATCAACCGGGTGTTGGGATTGAACCTCGGGGAGGCATCCTACATACCCTTCTCTAAGAGATAGAGATCAAAGTCCACGTAGTTTGGGATGGGAGTGTCGGAGAACCAACATGAATGTGGACCCGGGGGTCCGATGGTGATCAGGCTTGAACCTCTTTGAGGCGTCCTACGTGTCCCTGTGATGGGGAATCAAAATCCACTTAGTTCGAATTAGAGTGTCGGAGAACCGACGTGAATGTGGACATGAGGGTCTGATGGTGATCAGGCTTTAACATTTTGGAGGATTTCTATGTATCCCTGTGGTGGGGAATCAAAGTCCACATAGTTCGAATTTCTATGGGGGTTACGATCTTAGGTATCCCAGGAGAAGATTTCACAGTCGATGCTTACCCTAATCCCATTTGAGTCATGCTCGGTATGAGAAACAAGAGGCAGTAGGGACCAGACGATCACATCCTGAAAGGTATGTCTGTGGGGAGTACGATGGGGCTAACGCATGGGTGCTGCCCAAAAAGTATGGGCTTACTCCACGATGGACTCCCATGGTGATAAATCCCAACGAGAAAGGGACTTGGCCCCAAAGAAGAACGGAGCAGCACCCTTCCCCACTACACCCTTTCATTGCCATGGTCGTGGGGAAGTACGAAGGTGCATGGGTGCTTCTTTTGGATGGGTATTCCTCCATTCCCCTAGGAGGGGAGAAGTGCCCCAGTCCTAACAATAGGAGAGGCAGAAAGGGGACTCCTAGGCTCAGACCCCACATTACAATGGGAATGCGAACCCAGGAATGCTTCGAGAATCCGCTCAAGGGCTGGACCAACCCCTTCTCCCATTCTTACTGTGGGTATGTGAACTCAAAATGGCACACTGTTTCACCTAATGGTAACATCAAACGGGTCTGGTGGCTCTGGTGGGGGCCTTGGCTTAGGGCCGATGAATGGGCCAATGAGGGGGTTATAGAGGATCAGGCCAGATTGCAAATATTTTATCTGGCTTGGGGAATGGGAACTCGGAAGGATCTGGTAGGCCACACAGGTTTTAGAGGAGTGGAGCCCTTGACGTAGGGAGGTGCTACGTGGCTGGAGAGGTCGTTTGTGAACCAGGGTGGTCCGTAGACTGATGGGAATCCCACGAACCAGGGTGGTCCGTGGCTTCAGGTTCGTCCCGCGTACCAGGTTGGTAAGTGGAGGGGTCCATGTGATCAGCGGTGGTGAGGGTGATGATAGTTTGAGGTTCTTCAGTCGTGGATTCACCCGCATAGGAGGGGGCTGCGCGGTGCGACAGATTAAAAAAGGGAAAAAAACTCCCTGCTCCGCTGGGAGTGCATCTATGGGGGGCATGGTTCGTGGTCTTCTTTTCTTTGTTATTTTATGTTCACTGTTCACCAAGTCATTATGCGTTTTTGGTTCCTTCTTAATTCGTGTCCAGCTTCATACCTGTTCTGGTTCGTGAATTGGAACATCACTGTTTGCGAAATCCTATGTTCATTCCTTCGAAATGCTTCCACCCGAATCTGATCGATCTCCTTCTTCCCTCATCCCTCTTCTACTCTTCCTCCTTTCTTGATCTCCTTTTATAGAGTGGGGAAGGATATGTGTATGTGGTCATGTGGAACCTTTTGCAGAGTCCCATGACCAGAAACCCGGTTCATGGAGGAATTGGTCAATCCGCAACTCGGGGGGGACATTGAACGTGCATCCCCCATGAACCGAACTATCTCGGGGAGTGCCTCGCGACCACACAGTGTTCCGCCTACATTACATGAAAGATAGAGGATGAGGCATGTGCCAGTTGATGCTGTTCGCAGCTGGGGCGGTTCGTGATGGTGGACAGCTAGGTTCCCACAGAGGATCCCTGCCTCCATTCCACGAACGACAGCAGTCCGCAGAGGGGGGTGCGTCGTGGAACCAGTCGTTTACCATTATCATTGGACCGGTCTGCAGATTGGTTCATCTTGTGCCCTCCTTTGGGTATCATCCACACTTTTCCCAAATTATTTGTGGGTAAATTGGGTGGGATCACCCTTGTATCAAAGGGTATTCTCATTCTCCTTTACGGATTTCTCAGGACCCTACAAGTGCCCTCAGATTTCAGATCCAAGTAACTCTTCAATATTTATTCAACTTTTTCAGGAAAACTGCTTATGTGTGCTAATTAAAACATAGAAAAGCATTGATGGATCATTCCAGGAACTCGAAGACTCAAAAACCTGAGTCATCGGATTATGAAGTCTCGACATAATTCCGTATAATTAAAATAAATATTTATACAGAATTTCTGAGACATAACATCATACAACTACATAAATTTTGTGAGATATCATGTAGAAAACATATTGGGATTTCCAATAAATAAACAATATAAAACCCAAAATATCATTGGCTAATTCCTCCATTTTTTGGGGGAATATACAGTGAATCCCTCTATAGAAGACGCCAAAATGAATTTTGATGATTGGAGATGAATAAAGTAACATCAAAATGATGATTAATTCATTAAAAAACCTCTACATTTAGTGGAAAAGGATAATTTGTGTCTTGAAACTCCTCTAGTTAATTCTTTTTAGTTAAACTAATGGGCAGAGGAAGAGTGCCATGCGATGAAAATGGGTATTAACTATTTTTTAAACTAACCTAGAATGCAGAGTGTTTGGGGAAAATATATTTCAAATCCATGAACACACACTGGGGAAGGAACTTCCAAATTCAACACCCCGGGTAGGGATTGGATGTATGGTAAAAAAATGATGATCTAACAATATATAAAATAAATAGAACCCATTTCTAACATTGTCATGGGTTCTCTACGACCATTTGGATTCCATTACACATGGACCAGTGCCATGACAAGACTACATGGCTTCTTCTAAAACTCAAAATTTTTCCACTATATCATGTTCAAGTTGTTAATGTGAAATATTCCTTTAGAAAAAGAAACCGAAATACACTATGCATAAAAATACAAGGGGTTTTCTCTAAATATAGCACACCAAATCATGTTCCAGAAAAAAAAATAGAATTAAAAGTCATCTTGTATCCAATGATCTCATGCATCACCCATATACTCAAACCAATATTTGGGCCTCAATAAAAGTATTGAAAAAATCCAAATATATTATTAACCTCATATAATTTTGTTTGAATCCCAATTAAATGATAAAAACATTGAATGTTAAAAATTGAATTTTTTATTAAATTGTATAACACATAATGACATGGATTATAAAAAAATACCCACAATAAACACTTTATATCCTAAGAGGAATCTGTAGTTTTCAAACAAGTAATCTTGACCTTCCTCAATTAACAGATTACCAACATGTGGCTATATTTCATCTCCAAATAACTAATAAATATTCCCTATTTACCTCAAACATCTAACAGTATACATGCAATCCTTTGCCCAAAAAATCTTGAGTTTGACCCCGAAACCAAAAAGACAACATATTGAATGGTGTTCTCTATAATTCTTCCAAACATCCACATAAAATTATATTTGATAACCTTAGTGGAAACAATTTTGGCTAACACCTTAAAAAATGATCCACCTCCAGTGACGATACACCCCTAACCCTAATGAAAAAATGTTTATTCCATCACTGCCCTGATCATGATGAAACATCAAAACTCTGTCCAATAAAGCATCCAAATTTTAATTTGGTATTTCACCTAGAAACAAATACCTATGGATATAAGAGCACAAAAGCACCCTAAAGAAACAATAACCAACCCATGACTGTGAGGATTGTCCCCACTATAGTGGAACCCCCCTTTTTACCTAGAAATAGAACATGAATATATGTGGAAGATGATCTATTAACCACTGAACATGAAAATGGGACATATCCAAACCACGTGAACATGTGTACCATAATAAAAAAAGATTCTTCCACCCATCCCTGGCTTACTCAGAATGATGACGTCCAAAAACATATGGTGGTTACCCCACAATTAATATTACCCTATGATACTCTTCAAATAATAACTCCAAATGATCTACATCAAAAATGTCTCTTGGATTGTTTAAGACCCATGAAAACCCATCACACTTGTTCCTTCATGTGTTGTACCACTAAGGATCACTTAAACACAATGGTTTCACATTTTCATAAATCTTGGCCACAAAAAAAGATAAATTTTTCCATGGGTCACTCCCTTCTTAACATTGGATATCATTCCTAAACAATTGACCATGATTCTTATCATAGACTTCTGAAATAAAAAATCACACAATATGAATCCTTAGCTAAAAATATAGTGCCTTTAATTCAATTAAAATATAACAACATGATCATCCTCTAAATTGGCATCATTCAAACCTCAAGCACATATTTTTTTTCCCACTACGCCAATGATGCATGAAAATTACAATCTTGGTCAGAATCTGACAAAAAAGAATCCCTTTATATGACCTAGGAACAATTTCCACATCCAACAATTATCCAAAAACCCTTGGATACAAGAGAATATCATGAAAATCAATCAAGAATCCTCCCTTCATCGATCCATAACCATGTTATCATGATCCTCCACTAATCCTGTATGATCTCCATGCATCCATCGACGAAGTGATAGTATTTCTCTCTTCAGTAAACACCGATCCAAAAGATTTCCATAACTATTAATCGAAAGAAAATTAAATGTACAAAAAATGAGTATCATTACTCTAATGAAATACATGGTGTAGCACCCTATTTTTCATTTCAAAAACAAAAACAAAAACCCTATCCTTATTAAAATGAAAAATAGAAAATAATTTATCATATGAATCCAATGTACCAACAATGATGGATGAAAACTAACCTCTTAGCAATTTTACAATAGATAAAAACCAAAAAATTTATAAATCCAAAATAACAAGTTAATCAACCAATGTGAAATCAAAGAATCATAAAAAACTAGAAATTAATATCCAATTACCTCACCAAATTATACATTCCATTGAGTTTTTTTCAATGATAAACAAGTATGAGGCCAATTAGATGCTATAATACATCAATAAACATCTTATCTACTAAATCCTCAATTTGGGTATGTAAGGCCACATTTAATACCATTTATAATGTAGTATCCCTATTTATCCATGACACTTTCCCTACTATGATTCAACACTAGGCCTCATGAATTCCTCTCCGTAGTACAGAGTCAACTAAATGTTTATGAGGGCCTAAAATATTCAAGGGGGGGACTATAACCTACATAAAGAGTGTAAAAATATGTTGAAATAAACCAGAATCATACTCAGCCATTAATATCTGAGTAAATAATTAATAAACAAAATAAAAGTTAATTAAATAATAAATTAAAGGTGGTGTATAGTCATTTATAATCATAGATTGCTAAAAAAACTATCAGTCATCCACTATGATGACAATATATAGAAAAAATTATAAAATTGAAAATAAATACCACAACCACTAATTCCAACTCTAATCCAAACCCCATTACTGATTTAAAAAAATGATCATTTATCCATCTAAATCTCGAGACTATAGAAAAAACAATTTGATTGATCAAGAATTATTGGTCCTCTACCAGATCTGTTGCAGAACATATAATCCATCAAGATGGAATATATATTCAAAATAAAAAAAACACCATGTAGTATATAAAAGGTTTTAGAAATAAATTTCAGTCAGCCAAAGCTAATAGTAATTATAAAATATATAATTTTATCATGAGAATGACTATGTATTATACCCAATGTAGTAAAAAAATAATAAATGGTTTAAAATATTGTCCATGGAAGTAAAATAAAAATAAAAATAGTGAAATGAGGGGATAAAAATTCAATATTCAACCCATTGATCTAGCATAACATAGAAGTTAAATCAACCCCCTCTCTATCCTTTACTAGATGATCTATATAAAATTTATTACACAACCCCATGATATTAGTATCATCTACATTAATTAGACAAGATCTCAAAGTCATCTAAATCATTTTTGGCATGACTCTCAGACCCTAAGGTGAATGAACATGCATCTAAATAATAACACACAACAAACCGGGTCCCTATGACTCTAATATATTGATTTAATCTGGAATAAGGAGTTCTATTCTACAAGGAATAATCCTTCAAATTCATCAATTTCCTAAAGAACACTTCGGGATATATTCTATCTGAGTGGAAAACAATTTTCAATGGGTCCATGGACTTGAAAAAAACCTTCCCCATGGCTCCCAATATAAATCTAAGAGCACTCAAAATTTACATCAACTAGCCTATAAATGGTGAATATTCCTCAACAAGATGGTTTCACTCACCTTGATTAACCCTTAGGTTCTTATGAATCATATGAAAATAAAAAAGTGTATCTCTGGGTGAACAATTAATATTATGGCCAAATTCTAGTCCTATGAATTATGTAAAAAATATCCTTCCAATCCCAAAACATGTAAAACAACAGTATTATGAATTCTTGACCACAGGGCACCACTAAAATGTAGATAAACTCACAAAATTATCATCAAAACTTTTTAACCAACATCACCAACCAACTATTTTTCATCAATGGATCAGGGCTTCAATATTCCATAAGGTCACTACATAATGGGAATCTATACAAGAGAATACCAATCCAAACCAATACACCCAGGTCATGGCTGTAAAATAATCTTTAAATAACCATTATTCTAGATCATGAACATGACACTCTCTGGGGAACTCTTAAAAATCATCCAAATCGCTAGGATATTCCAAAAATGAGGGAAACTCCAATCATATTGAAATAACCTCTATCATATCATCAATTGACTATGTGCCTATATGAGCTTCCACATGGGCCTATAAGATACACATAAAAAACAAACTAATGGCTCACAACCATAATGGGCACCCCATTCTTTAATCTATTTTTATAAAAGGCTCTATAAAAGCCATACCTCAAAGGGAATTAATTTCCAACCCACATGGGTGGCCTCAATGGTCCCTGAGATCCTATAATAAATTATATTCAATGATACCTTGTTGGGTCCATCATCCCACAATGTGATCCTATCCCAGTGGTCTTAAATTGATCGATACCATGATTAAACAACCCCTAAACTATCCCAATAAACTATAATCGTCCATCCAGATGTATATGGTACATTCCAATAGAATCATGCAAGATGTCTCTTAGTACCGACCTCTGATAATTCTCCATGAGTTCAAATAATAAACTCTATTGGACATTAAAGAAAAGTAATACACCAACTAAATATCTTATTAAATTCATATCCCACAAAACTCACTAAGAGTTTGTAATATAGAAATCCATTCGGTGAACCTACTTTCCAAACATATCTTGCTTATGGGAACTCAATATGACCCCCATAGAACCTGAAATTGGTAATATCACATCTGACATGGGAGGTGATTCTCTAATGAGGATAGGTTCAATCCCATGATTAGTTGATGAATATTGTGGTTTACCAATTACTTCCTCAATTTTTCCATTGAGAATCACCATGGGAAACACCAGGAGTTCCTTAATAAGAAATCCAAGAACATGAGTCCTTTAAATATAAACTTACCTATAAGGAAACAAAATCCCTATCCTTTCCCCAACAAAAAATAAAACAACCATCAATTTTTTGTAAATAATAAAAGGAATACATTTAAATTAAATTACCTTTCAATAAAAAGTGAAATGATAAAAAATTTAAACCCATAGCATACCACATGGCATAACATTCAATGAAACAGGCATGAAATCACACTCTTCCAACAAGTGAGGCATCCAACTAATGTAAAAAGTAATATAAATTAATTAATATAATTAAAATTAGTTTATCAAGTTATATACAAAGAGATGTAAAAATATATAATTCACTATGGTATAATACCTTCTAAAAATCAATCAAATACTCATAGAATGCCTCAATTACACCCTTTTACCTAATATAGAAAATAACCTTTACAAACAATGCCTAATTTGAATGTAATTTCATTTAATCTGATTGAAATTTTTTGGAAAATGTCTCAAGATTTATTCCACCATAGAAACTATGATAAATGTATCCAATAAATCATCTTGGGATAACATATCATCATTCCAATGCAATAATCCTTCATGTTTGGAAAATTCCACCATCCATTATTGGAATCAAAACTGATACCCTAAGGGGGACACACAAATCTAATTCATGGATGCTGATAAAAGGGGTGTATAAAGTTGAAAACTACATTAAAAATAAATATATTGATTAAAAAACCATCCTTAAATATAGGTGGTTATGGAGTAAATTTAGAGGAGACCTCCTCCAGGCTATGCATACAAGTTAGTGTGGGGAGGTGGATAAAAAAAGAGCATGGGGGTGGAATGTTCCACATTTTTCACCCAAATAGTAAATTGATATGATATTCCCAGCCATGTGCTGAACATTCCACATGAAATACCCATGAAAATTCCACATAAATGGGGTTGACATGCATTTTAATAACAATTCACTAACTATAAGAAAATAGTGAAACAACGAGTCTACAAATTTATCATGATATTTATGAAACCATATTCTTCTCATGAAATATAGAGGTAGAGCCATCCAAGAATAGAAAAATTATAATAAAACATGCACAGTTTTCTCTGAACTATGATCAATCCTAGGACATGAAAAATTCACTATAAAAATTTTATAAACAACTGGTGCCTATGAATTATGCATGGTGTTCAAAATACAGTGAACAACAATCCCTCCAACTCGAAATGTTTTTCCAAAAACTCTATGTAGAACTAAAATCACCAAATATTCACCCCAAAACCAAGGACCCTCTTAGAAACATAAAATAATCATGTAAAATATCCAAAACAATAATATACAATTATTAGAATTAAGCGTACTACTTGAATTCAATAGAAAACCCCTCAACTAGCCAAAAAATTACATTTCTTCTAAAATTTATAAAACATAATTAAATGGATTATTTTTACCCCTATCATAATTTGTTCACAACCTATTATTATCCATGGTATTTCCTTAGATTCCACCCAAGGATCTGGTAGAGTAAAAATTATGATGTGAATCAAAAACATTATCTATTAGAATGGATGGAATCAATAATCACATAATACCTTTGATAGGAATCTGTTTGATCATCATAACTAGTATAATAGAAAATATCCAAACACAACAGTAAAAGAATATAATCAATATCTACCTTCCTCCAGATATTATGTACTATCAATTTTAATTGGACTCACCTAGTACCCAAAAAACATGTTAAACACAGTCTACAAATATTTTAAACATTAAATTGAAAAAAAAAGTATCACATTCATCCAAAAAAACATCATACAGCAACCAATGAAAATAGAAAACTTTTTTATCGATAAGGATTCATAAGATTAGAAAATCATTACTCGAGTCTTCTCACTTATAAATTCATAGAACATGAAGTCTGAAATTCCATTCATCTTCTCACATGAATCGTCATACCAATATTTAAATATATGACATAACATAAATATATAGAGTTCATTTTCTAGTGAAGTGGTCACCCCATCCTCCATGACTCATAGTCAAACTCTTATTGATCCATAGAAACCTATGATACATTGTAACACCCTGACCCTAGTTACCCAGAGTCGGTGTATTATTACATAACATTTGCATGATCACCAGATATGTATTCTTGAAAGATGGATTAGTTTAGTATCCTTATATGTACTCGATAAATACAATAGTTTTACATTACATTATAAATTGAAAAAATAACAATGTGTCCCCTTTGAACAAACTCATATCCCTTAGCCTATTCCGGAAGGATAATCGTAATATACTTATTCACATCCACGGTAAAAGAAAATTTATGATAGGGGTGAGATCTGATGCTCAGTAAAAATAAGAATATTATAGAAACAGTCATAAATGAAAATATACATTAAACAAATATAATGATTGAATCAAAATACTTTTAAACATAAACTTCATCATAAAATAGAATTGATAAGTAAAATATTTTCTTTTAATTATTCTAATGTATACTCTACTGGTTAAAAAATCACATAGAATATCAATATCTAATTTAATAATGATGGAATGCATAATGTTGGACATCATAACCACATAGTCAAGGCATAATGGAAAGACTTCAAATAATATTTTTTCAAGGCCTAGTTCCAAGTCACTTGATTATCACATGAGACCTACCGATGATTCATGGAGTTATAGCGGGCTCCACCTATCACTTACTGAGTCCTATCCATTCCTCATGTGAAAAGGTTGAAAATTCATATAAACGTTCATATTAATACTATAATATGAAATGTTAACACTTAAAAAAAATAAAAGAATGGTATTAAAATAACACATCCATAGTCAAACATATCAAAAAACCTTCAATACATTATTTATGATTTTGTCATAATAAATCAATTACAAACAAGTGTAAAATCCATCAAAGGATGTTGAAATAGATGAAATTAAAACTATTTTATAGAAATATCTTTTTCTATTTTGAAATTGATTTAAAATTCAAATAATTACAAAATAAAACATTAATTTTGAAAATATTTTTATAAGATTCTATGGGATGACTGGGAGGTCCCATAATGGTTTAAATTAGTGGAACCCTCAATTTAAGTTAAAAAATCCATACCATAATTTCTCAAAAGGTCATAAATTAAATTATTTTGAATGCGATAAAAATATTATGTCCGAACCATCTTATAAAAAGTAAAAAAAGTGTTTATATTATTTCATACCATAGTACAATAATTAGTGAAAATGATTTTAAATACATTTTTTTGAAACACGGATGTGAGAGACAAAGAGGTCATAGTAGATACTCATGTATAGACAAACTCAGATAATAAAAAGATTGTAAAATTAACTTTTACCATGTACTATTCCTTGGATGAGGGAATGTTAAACTCTTGTATAATAGTTAAATCATTGTTATTATATTATAAAAAAACAACATAAATAAAAATTATATCATATATGATTTTCTAAATATTTTTGTAATGATATTTTATAGTATAATTGTTTTGGGAGTAAACTAATTTTTTTCCTTTAAATGTTTATTTACGTAAGAAATGATTATCATGAATATGATATATTTAATTCAAATACAATATTATATTATATTATTTAAACAATATTTTTAATCATCAAATAAAAATTATTCTGCAATTGTTACGATGGGTAATGAATCACATCGGGTTAGTGGAGATGGTAATACGTACATGCGCATGAGCAACAATATAATTCTATTTATGGTTCAATTGTATGTAATTGGATGGTATACAATATATAAACGATCATTAACATGTTATATTTATTATTTAAATCAATTATAATCATTATTATACCCATCCAAATAATGAAGTCTTGAATAAGAAACTACACAACGACATGGAGACGGTAAGTCGTACGTATACACATATGGTGACTTTGTCATTCATAGGATGGATTGAATAATGAATATGGTTATAAAAGAATTATAATAACATTATATTTTGTCTATGGTACTGGATTTATTTTTCATTATTAATATATCAATGGAAGAGAATGTGAAACAAGAGAAGAACTTGGAAAGAGGTGATGAAATTATTATCTCTTTTTCAGGTTCTTCCTTTTGATTTGATCAATAGGGTTCCACTCGTTAGATTTATAATCAAATTATTTACTCCAGGTTGAATTGAGGGTAGTTTGGAGGATATTTGATCAGGAATTGGTAGATTCAAATGGCTGTGGAGGTGTATTTATGAGAGATTGGGAAGTACCCTATTAATTGAGAGGTGAGGTTCAATTTAAGGAAATTTTGAAATATTATTTTATTAAACAAACATATTAGGTTTATAATGTCTCCAATATGATTTATTTCGATGCTCGATTGGGGATGGGTCGAAAAACTTTTAACAAATTGGTTTTAGATAGGTCCATGTCACCATATTAACCTTATCGTTTGTCTTTAATTTATAGTTAAATAATTTATCTTTTACCATATATTATTATATTATTATAATAATTGGTTAATAGATATACTATAAAAATGAAAAAGAACCCAAAATTGTTCATTATTGTCATATATAACCATATATAATTCTTTGGATGATCCATATTTTTTTTGAATATTTAATCTTTTAATAATATAGTGTTTGTTTCAAAAACTCATTTATGTAAACTTTCAAACTATTTAGTATTTAAATTTTATGAAAGTCAAAAAAAAGATTACTTTGAAAAAATTTAATTAAATCAATCATAACATTTCATATTAACTTATAAAATTAGTTAATTCATCAAAATTTTCAATTTACATTAATTTGGATATTTATAATATCAATTATTTTAATTATTCATTAATAAGGTAATTACTACATCATCATTGTGTCATAAATAAATATAAGTATATAATGTGTAAAAATTATAAACATAATACCATTATTTAGGAAATATTTTTATATTTCTAATGAATATTTATAGTTGAATGTATCTTGTGTATAACCCTATATTAATAATGGTTTAGTTATTAATCATTGAATTCATCACATTTTACTCTTTCTTTAAATAAAATAAGAAAAAATGATCAAATCTAATCCAAGTGGACCAATAAGATTATATATTATTCCTAATATTGATTTTGGTCGACAAAAAAGATATATAATAGAATTAGGACAAGTGTTAATGTAATTATAAAATCATTTTTACATTCAATTAACTTATTTACTTTTAATCGTGGTAAATAAAATTCAAAAGTAACTATTCACAAAAAAATTATTTTCATTCTATTGAACCACATTTTACTAAATGATTTCAACTATGTCTCTCTTATTTTTGAAATTGAATTCACAGAAGCTGCAATATTATGTTGTATACATATTTTTTAATGTTCTTAGAAGCTGGGTAAATGACAATTAAAGGTTCAATAAAATATTACACATCTAATTTTATTATAAAATGACTCCACACAATAATATTGAACTTTTATATGTATTATTTATCTATTTATAAATAAAATATATTTAAATAAAATAAATCATTGTTTAATTAATAAGTTAGTTTTAAACTATAACACAGTGTTTTTAACTATTCATAAAAAATTTAATGTTTAGAGAAAATACCAAAAATTCACCCTAAGATAATTTTTATATTCCGTACCCAAAAATAATAACTAATTTGAACACTAAAATTTATAATATTTCAAAAATTGGATATTAATATTCATAATAGCTACTATGTTTGGTCGTGGTGTGCTAGAACTCGATGTTGCGTATAGTACAAGATACTACATTATTCGATGTGAAACGTATAGTGGAAGCTTGAGGAGTTAAATTTTTACCACCTCCAAATAATTTCATCTTAGAAATTTCGAGAATACTACTAAATAAAAAATATTTTGGTGATTTTTCATAATATGTTCCTTGGGATCCCACATTTCTTCTTCAATCTTATGGTTTCTCCATAGAACATTTACCTGACGAGTCGTCTAGTTTCTCAACACTCGTTCTATGGTATCAAGAATCATGACAGGATCCTCACAATACGACATATCGGGTTATAGTTCTATTTTATCATAGTTGATTACAAGAAATGGGTTAGGTATGTATTTTCTCAACACTGATATGTGGAACACATCATGATCTTTGGAGAGACTTGGAGGCATTTCCAAATAGTAAGCTATAACTCTAATTTGTTCAAGAATTTAAAAATGTCTGATGTACTTAGTAAATAAATTTCCATTCTTACCGAATCATGTAACACCCTTCCATTGAGATACCTTAAAGAAAAAATGATCTCCTAGTTGAAATTCCAAATCATTCCTTCTATTATCATCATAGATATTTTTTTCATACATAGAGATGCTTGAATGTGGGTTTGTATAATCTTTCCCTTTTCAATTATTTCTTCAATAAGATATGGGCCTACGAGTTTTAATTCACCAGCATCATCACAAAAAGTTTGTGTGTGACATCTCTTCACATATAACATTTTTTATTTTTCCTTCTGAATACTTTAATGAATGTTATTATTATAATAAATTTCAACTAGAGGTAAATACTGATCTCACATACCTTTAATGTCAATATAACATGATCTCAACATGTCCTCTATGGTTTGAATAGTATGTTCTGATTGTTCATCAGTTTTTTGGTGGTAGGTAGTGCTCAAACAATGTTCAATATCTTAGTATTTCTTAAGACTTATCGAGAATAATGAGGTTTAATGGGTATCACTATTAAAAATAATCGATAGGTTTACGCCATGAAGTCTAAAAATGCCATTAATATATAGTCTTGCTAAATTTTCAAGTGGTAAATAATATCTTATAGCATGAAAATGTTCTGACTTGGTATGATGATCAATAATGACCCATATTTCATTATTCCTTCTAGTATTCATTGATGACACCATGTTAGATTCCATCATTATATCATCCCATTTCAACATAGGTATGAGAATATGTTTCATGAATCCTCTAGAATGTTGTCCGCTAGATTTCACCTATTGAAAAACCATATATCTTGAAACATATTCATCAATATCCCTCTTCATTTTGTCCAACCTAAATTGTTCCTTCAAAAATCTATAAATCATAGTACTACTGGGGTGTATTGGTATATTAGAGCAACTAGAATCATCCACCAATTCTCTTTTTAGATCAGTTATGTCAAAAACACAAATTCTATTCCCAAATTTCAAAATTCTATCTTCACATACGAATTCAATCAATCTCCCATCATTCACAGCTTTAATTTTTTTTGAAACTCATCATCATTAGTCTAAGAACTTTTTATAATTTCTATTAAAGATGGTTTAGAAACCATTTGAAAAAGTAAGGATGATTCACCTTCCATGATTATTCTCATACCCATCTTTTCTATATCCATTAAAATAGGATCCCTTATGACTCTTATCTTATTCAAAACTCCATGTTCCATTCTACTAAAAGCATTTGAAACCTCATATTCGTTCCTCAGGTGGTACTGTATAGTGAAATCATAATCTTTGAGTAGTTTAATAAATTTCCTTTGCCTCATGTGGAGTTAGTTTTCTAACAAAATTTACATCAAATTTTTCTGATCGGTATATATCTAACATTTTTCACCATAGAGACAGTGTCTCCACACCTTCAATGAAAATATTATAGATTTTATCTAACGATCATGAGTTGGATATTTTTCTTTGTGAATTTCAAGCTGTATTTATGCATTGGAAATAACTCTATCATTATGCATAATTACAAAACCATTACCATTCTTTGAATCATCACTATACATAACAGACCCATAATTCCTCCATGGTAGAGTCAGGATAAGAGTATTGGCTAATATTTTCTACAATTTTACAAAACACTCTTCACACTCTTTTTTCCAAATAAATTTAACCCCTTTACATATAAGTTGGGATAATGGTATAGAAATTCGGGAAACAATCTAGACAAAGTAGTGATGAAAACCTTTAAAACCAATAAAATTATATACCTCATTTATACTCATCAGCGATGGCCATTATTTGATTCCTCTTGTTTTAGAAGGATCAATAGAGATTTCATCCTTCAAGGCAATATGTCCATGGAGAGAGACCCCTTGAAACTAGAATTCAATCCTACTAAACATCCCATATAATTCATTTCTTCTAAAAGTCTTTATAATAGTACTCAAGTGAATTTCTTGATCTTCATAGATTTTTTTTCAAACAAATATATAATCAATAAATACTACTACAAATTCATCAAGATATTACTTTAAATCACTAGTCATTTAATCCATGAAGACAAAGGCTTCATTAGTTAGTCCAAAAGGAATTACTGTAAACTCGTAATACCTGTACCGAGTATGACATTTGTCTAAAAAATGTCTTCTTTATTCACACACTACTGATGATATCCATATCGAAGGTCAATCTTTGATAAATATTGAGGTCATTGATGTTGACCTAATAAATCATCAATTAGAGGGTGGGGATAGTTTTTCTTTATTGTTATATAATGGATATCTCTATAGTTTATTCATAACCTCCTAGATCATTGATTATTTTCTACAAAAAAAACAGGGGCTCCCCATAGAGAAACACTAGGGAGAATAAATACTTTATTACTCAATTCGACATGTTTTTTCTTTAGACAAACTTATTCCATGGTGGCCTTTCTATAAGGGGTATTTGATATGGGCCTCGAACCAGGAATTAAATCAATGGAAAACTCAATTTTTCATTTTGGAGGAATCCTAGGTAATCCTCTAGAAACACATCAACATATTATTTCACAACACGTACATCCTCTATTTTAGCATTTCTTTTCTCACCCTTAGTTATTTCACTCTCTTCCTCCAAAATAATTGAATTTACTAGAGCTACTGGGGGTGGCTATAGAAAAGAATCAGATGGTGACTTTTCTGCCCTAAAAAAGGTACTCATTATCATCATCAATAATTTTAACTTCCTTCTTCATACAATAAATTTTCGCATCATGGTCTAGAATCCAATCCATACCGAGGTGTAAATGATTACAAATAATGGGTATGAATATGTGATCAGCAGGTAAATCACAATTATATACCCTAATGGGGACTGATTCACAAAATATTGTTGCAATGATACTTCTCTTTGGATTTTTTACTAACAAGTCCATTGTTAAGTCAAATTAAAAATATCTAATTTTCTTATCAAAATGGGAAGATATGAAACAATTTTATGACCCATAATCAAATAATGCATTAGATAAATTTGAGGAAACCATTAAATTACTGTCCAACATGTCATTCTGAGTATTGACCTCAGCAGTAATGATCACATAATCTTGGCCTTGATCCCTAGTCATTTTATGAGGAATGTTTCTATGGTGCATATGAAATTCATTTCCATAAATCCCAATTTATCTACAATGATAGAATTCAACATTAATAGTCTCTTTATTTCCATTACAATCACAAGTTTGGTGGATTTTTTCACCACACTTGTAACAGACTCCCATTTTGTACAGAAATATATCGAGGTGTTTCTTCGCATATATAATAAAGGATATAAATTCAACATTTCCCTTCTTCCTTTTATTTACATTTCCAGTGTGTTCATCAAATCACACCATCACATGATTTTCATTAAATTTGTAACACTTTGAGAATTCATTTTCTATATTGATAGAACATGAGACAATATCTTCATATAATGAGTAGGATTGTAAGACTAATTCTCTATAGAGAAATGGTTTTAAACCATCAAGGAATCAATCAATCTTACTCATTTGGATACACATATAAGATGTTTCATGTTTTTCTGACCTTGTAATTTTAGAAGCATACATTGCGACATTCTCGTCCTCCTTTTTCCTCAGACTCATAAATAATTTTTCTATATTTTCTCTATGGTCATGAATAAATTAATTTTCAAAGAAAAGATTATTAAACTCTTCCCATTCCGTATTTGATACCTCTTCATCATCATTTTTGTTTTGAATTAATGTCCACCATTTATCTTCATTTCCAGTAGGGTGATAAAATTATATGACAACATTTTCTATTTCACAACTCCCCAACAAAATATCTTCTCTAATGAACTTATCCATTGCTCAGCTATAAATGGATTAGTTGTCCCAATGAATGTTTGTGGTTTTTTACTCATTAAGAGGTCTAACATTGAACCACTTCATTGTGGATTGGGGTGCTACATATGGGTAAGGTTAATATTCATATCCTGAGTGAGTTTTCCAAGTATGGTAATATGTTGTTTAGCACCAGTTGAATCACCATCTAAACTATAATTATATTGATTATGAGGGAATCCCTACATGGATTACATGTGTTGATACAATTTTCAATTATTCAAGTAGGCAACATTTCTAAACAAAAATAGACACTTGATTAGTTTATGAATCTCAATTCATAATTCCAAACTAGTATAACACCTAAAATAAATTGAACAATTTATTCTTATAATACATAATCACAAAAAAAAATTCATTGTGGAGGAATTTAGTATTAAATCAATAATAATGGTTTGTAATAAAAATGTGAATTATCTTAAGAATATACCCTTAGAATTTATTAACCAAGAGTGCCGTAATGCCCATTGTTGTGTACCATGATACACTGGGTCAAGCCTGAAACTCCGTATTGGATTTCTAACTTCTAGGTATATCTTTTCCAAAGCCGCCTCTACAAGCTCGTATCCCAATAGGGATGTATTTCTCACAAAATAAACTAAATCTCTACATTAAAAAAATCATAGGAAGTTCTTATATACTAATACGTTATGTCTATCTTAGGATAATGTTCTATAATCGTTGTTTTTATAAATCTAGTTTCCACAATTTGTACTAAACTTCCTCTGATACCAACTATAATTCCCCGACCATATTTACCAAGAGTCAGTGTGTTATTACATATCATTTGCATGATCACTAGAGATCATGTTTCATAAGACCGATTATTTTAGTTTCCTTGGGAGTAGTAGATACATAAATAAATTTTAAATTACACTAAGAATTGAAAAAACACCAAGTATGTTTCCCATTTGATCACACTCATATCTATTAGCCTATTCCTTTATGTTAATTGTAATATTATTCTTCATATCCTGGGTTAAAGAAAACATAAGAAAGGTAGAGATCAGATACTTAGTAAGGATAAAAATATAGTAGAAACTATCATAAATGTGAATAAATATTTAAGGTAACGTATAAGACTAAAAAAAATCCCTATAAAAATAATATGAGCATAATATGGAAAATATATGTCAAATAATTCCATTTAAAAATTCACATGGATATTCTACTATTCGAATAATCACATGTAATATCAATAGTTAATTTCATTACTATATAATTCATAATTGCGAACATCATAAGCACATAGTCAAGGCCACATGACAAGAATACAAATAAGATTTTTTCATGGGCTTGTGCCAAGACCCTAGTTTGTCTCATGAGACCTACTGATGCATCAAGTATCTATAGCGGGCTTCACCTGTTAATTACTATGTCTAATGAATTCCACATATGAGAAGGATGAAACCTAAAAAAACATTTTTATTAAAAAAACCATACAAAATGTTAAAAATTTAACCAAAAAACATGAATAGTGTAAAAATAACCCATCCAGAATCAACCAAATAACAAAACCATCAATACCATATGGAATATTGTATCATAAAAAATCATCTTCAAACAAGTGTATAATCCATAAAAGGATGTTGACATAGATGAAACAAAAACTATTTGAGAGAAATGTCTCTTTCTAATTTGAAATTGTTTTAAAATTCACATAATAATAAAATAAAAAATCTAATTTATAAATATTCATATAAGATAGTAAGGGTATCTTCAAATGAGTTATATGGGTGGAAAACACCATCACTTGTCATATAAGTTAAAAAACATTCTTAGCTTAATTTGTCGAAAATGCCATAATGTGCCTTAATTGGAATAAGAAGAAAATATTCCATTCAAAACATTTTATAATATAAAAAATGGTATAAATTGATTTATCACATTTTCAAATAAATGGTAAAAATGTTTTGAAATACATTTTTTAGAAACACAGATGTTGATGATAAAGTGGTATTAGTAGATACTCCCATATAAAGAACCATATATAATAAAGTGATTTTAAAATTACCCATTACCATGTACCTTTCCAAGGTCGATAGTTTGTTAAAATCAGGTATAATTTTTCAATAATTTATATAAAATTATAAAAAAACTAGATACATAAATATGACTTCATATATGATCTAATTATTTTTCTTCGTTAGTAATATTTCTTTAGTATCATTGTTTGGAAGTAAACTGATTCATTTTCATTTATATGTTTTTCTAAATAAGTATTTTCTTTCATTGAAAGGATGTATTGGATTTATATCCATAATTATATTATGTTCTTTAATCATTATTGTTAATCATAAAATGAAAATTATTCGTGAATGGTTACAATGGGGAATTAATCTCATTGCGTTCGTAGAGATGACAATCTGTATGTATGCACGAGGGAAAATGTCATTATTTTGATAATAAAATCATATGAATTTGGATTTTATATCACCTATAATGAATCATGAACATGTTAATATTATTATTTATATCACTTATAATCATTATTTCACCCATCCAAATAATAAAGTGTTGTATAACAATCTACACCACGACGTAGAGAAGCTAAGTTGTACGTACACACGTATGGTGACTTTTTCATTCATAGGAAGGAGAGAAAAATGAATATTGTTCTACTACATTTTTAATAATATCATAGTATGTAAAATATAATGGATTTATTATTTTGGTATTGAAACCACAAAAAAAAAGATGAAGTAGAAGAAGAAAATAACATTTAAAGAGATGTTGAAATTATGTCCTCTTATTCGAATACATCGTTTTTATTTGATCAAAAGGGCTTCATATGATTGATTTGTGATCAATATAAGGACTCGAGGATTAGAATGGGGTAGTTTTAAGGATATTGTATTAGGGTTTTTCCAATCCAAATTTCTTTGGATGTGTGATTTTGAGAGAATGGGAAGTACTCTTTTATAGGAGTCCATAGGGTCACTTTAGGAAATGTTTGAAATATTAATTTATTATACTATCTTATTCAGTTTATAATTTGTCCAAAATTATTTATTTAGAGGATAATGTGGGTATAAGTTGAGGACCATTAAAAAATAGGTTTTAGATATATTTAGGTCACCACATTAACCTTCTCTTTTAGTTTTAACAATTGTTTAAATAGATTAACTTTACCATGTATTTATGTATTATTATAATAAATGGATAGTAAAATTACCATAAAAATCCTAGAGAACTCCTGGTTGTTAATTATTGACATATCTAACCTTATATAAGTTCTTTTTTTGAGCATTACATTTCTATTAATGTTATATCAATTAATACTATAGTATTTTTTTAAAAACTCATTTATGTTAATTTTGATACTATTTAGTATTTTTATTTGGTGAAAGTAAAAAAATGATTACATTGAAAAAAATAAATTAAATCAATTATAACAAGTCATTTTAATGAGTAAAAATACATAATGAATCAAAAGACATTTTTTACTTTTTTTGGATATTTATAATATCACTTTTTTTAATATTTTATTAATAAGGTAATTACTACATAATCAATGTTTTATAAATAAATTTAAATATTTATGTTAAAAAATTATAAATAAAATAACATTATTTAGGAAATATTTTTATTTTTCTAATGAATATTTATATCGTAATATATATTATTTATATCCAAATATTAAAAAATGTTTTAGCTATTAAACTCTAAATTTAACACTTTGAACTCTTCTTTAAATAAAATAATAATAAATTTCCTAATCTAATCTAAGTACCAAAATGATCATATTTTATTACAATGGATGATTTTTTTTGAAAAAACTTTTCCAATTGAATTAGGACATGTGTTAGAGTAATTATAATGTCATTTTTACCTTTAATTACCCTATTTAATTTTAAGTGTGGTAAATAAAATTCAAAAGTTATTGTTCTCCAAAAATTATTTTCATCCTAATAAAAAAAATTTACTTAATGATTTCATTCGTGTATCTGGTATTTTTTAAATTCTATTCAGAAAAGAGGACAAATTACATGTCATAAAAATTTTCTAAAGTGCCTAGAAGGTGGGTAAAAGATGTTAAAAAGTTCAATAAAATTTTATACATCTAACTTTATAATAAAATGACCCTAAAAAATTACATTGAACTTATATAGGTATTATTTCTTTATTTTTTACATAAAATATGTTTATATAAAATAAATATTTATTTATATAATTTTTTTTTTAAAACAATAACTTAAAGTTTTTCACTATTCATAAAAAATTGGATGTTTTAAAAAAAATACCAAAAATTCACCCGGAGTTATTTTTGATATTCTGATCCAAAAAATGAAGTCCATTTTGACAAATAAAATTTATAAAATTTCCAAAAGTGGGTATGACTATTCATAACGACGAGTTTGATTGGGTGTGGTGTGCCAAAACTCAATGTTGTGTACTGCACAAGCTATTCCATTATTCCAAGAGAAACGTTCCATGGATTCTTGGGGTGTTTCATACAGTTTTCAACTATAAAATAAAATGGATACCAACTGATAACCATTCTTTTGTTGGAATATTTTTAATTTTACACAACTAATCACTATGGAAAGAATATCTATCTAATTGAATCCATTTAAAGGAATCATGTTTTGTGAATCCCTTTCTCACACATCTTTGAAAATGTCCAACAAAGAACCTCCATATAGTGGTTTCTATCTAATAAACACCATCTTCAAAAATTTGTCTACTGGAATAGAATATACTTCTAAAAACCCAAGAATCCTTTTTTGGATGATGTATTTAGGTTTTCATCCCTTTGTAGCAATCAAAATGATCTCATCCACTATTAGATGCATGTAGTGTTCTCCAGATAATATTATCAACCAAATATAATCGAGGAAAATTATTTTTTCAAAAAATAATATGAAATATCATTGGTAATAATATTTTTATGATTGTATATCCTAAATACTTTTTACAAATCCATCAAATTATGTTCTAGAGGGAATCATATAATGAAATACTTCATGTCAATGTGTTTTGATCTTGAATGAAACATTTGATTATAGTAACTATTGATGGAAATTTGACTATAACAGAATTAAATTCATCTTTATTAATCATTTCCTAGTTCCTTTAAGAAGAACATCAACTATATATAATCTTTCAATAATTCAATAAAGAAATCATACTATGACTTCATTATATATAAATTAAAACTCAATAAAACTAAGAAATCAAAATGACCATGTATCTATAAAATGTATTAAAAACCCAAATGTATTTTCTGATGAATCCATGTCAAAATAAATATAATCATATAGAATAACTTTCAATTGATTGCCTCATGTGATAAATAAATTTTCATCTTTTAATCAATTAATATATTGAATGATCCATTTCACATACTTTCAGTTATTCGTTTAATTATTGGATCTAAAATGGATAACAAATCACAATAAAACAATAATTGTTTGGTCATCTTAAAATCATTCAATAAATAAAAATACTAATATTTAAACATGTAAAACATTTTCCTTGGAATGAAATTATCAATACATTAAGAGTAAATATTCTTTAGAATGTATGATGTGTTTGGAGAGTGCGGTTGATATAGACTTATAATCAGTTCTTCCAAACTTTTCATTTAAATTCATAGTCTATTCCTTGTGGGATAAAACTAAAGAACTGGTTTTTTATACTCTCAATTCTCATCCCCAGTAAGTTTATTAATTTATGGAGGTTCTTCAATTCGATACTTTTGGATAAATTCCTATTAAATTCTTCAATCTAATTGAACTCCATAACATTAATCAATATACCACAATCATATAATAATATTATGATATATGTTCTACCATCCCATTTCTTCTTGTAACAACATTGATTGGAATGATTTATACATAAAATATCCTCTTGCATGAAGGTGTCAGAAAGATGATTCAATTTTTTCTGATATTTTATCTGGCCATAACAAATTATCCTCAACTTATAATCAAGTACCTTTTAATACTGAACATCAAAAAACAAGGGTTTAACAATGTAAATTTTTCCTTCCAAATCCCTATTGTGAAATTTATTCTTAAAATTATTTTACTCCATGTGTTGATAATCATGTTCTAAAATTATGATAAATATTCAAATTTATGTATACATTATTATGTGTAAAAAACATAGATCAGATACTTATACATAAAATGATTCACCTCAATCCACTCTTTGTATCTATTATGTCTATTAAATTACTCTTTTAAATGAAATAATTAATTCATTGTATTATTTTACTTATTGTAATTCTACTATGTCATGTGAATTTTTGAGATTTATGGAATTAATTCCCTATGACATGGATAAAAACCACTTTTTTGAGTCATTGATAGTAACTAATTATTCATTGTAGTCTTGCTATACATTAAAAATTAGAATAGGAATGTTTATTTCATCTCCAAAACATTGAAATTATTTTTTGTATATACTTAAATATTCCGAACATTCCCCTAGTTTCGTCAGAATGAGGCTATATGTATGATAGAAATTCATATAAAATTTCTCCATTTGATTCATTCCTTTCATAACATTATTTATTTGGTATAATGACTATCAGAGAAATGGAAAATAAATTCTACACAAATGTTTATATATGAAGGTTTCATCTAATAACATCTATGTATTAATTTTGAACAACAATATTTGATATAAACTTGGACCCTTTTGTCATACATGTTATGATTTTTCCAGATTAGAAATTAATTTTAAAAAATATCTTTTCCCATTATAATATATTCTTGTATTCATCCCATAAGTGATAAAAAAATTTATCATATCCATATATGATGACAAATTATACATTGGATTATTTATCCCACATATCTATTACACTATAATTGATGTGAAAATATTTGATACTCCCCAAAACATTGAAATATTTTTCCTCCCGTATCATACCATTCTAGTGATCCTTTGGAAATTATTTTCTTGTTGTTTAAGTTGGACCTTTTCACCAAATATGTTGTATTAAAGGACTTTACATGGATTCCCTTATACATTATAATGTGAAGCCTGGTACTCTATGAGTTTTCATTCAATTTAATATTCCACCTTTCTGTAAGTATATTTTATTAAGGAGTTCCTAGAATAGTTTTTACAGAACCGATCCAATTATATTAGAAAAATACCGAACACTTGAGAATGGTGTATTTACCAAAAAATTCTATAGAAACTTCTACATCAATTCAAACACTACTTCATTAAAAAACATCTTCTAAATATATTGTTGATTATAATCCTATTTACTATTCAAAATATAGACCAATGCCATTTTAGAATAATCATAACTAATTATCACAATATATAAAGATAATTTACTTGAATTAATAGGTTAATTTCCACAAACAATATAGTGAAAAAGTTCATGATTTTGATTCCTTCTCTTTCAAGCATCAAATTTAAATGATTTTTTTTATTTATCAAATATTAAACAACCAAATATTCAATGTATCATATGAATGAGTTTAGGTATTCTATTTTTTTTCTATAACATTATGATTCTCTAAACTAATATGGAGAATCTAATTGTGACACATTAATGTACCATCTGGTGAAGTTATTTCAATCACTACACCATTGTCGTTTCATATAGTCAAGTATAATTTTACATTATTTACACAATGAACACTCACTATATTCCAATAAATAATATTCTTAATTGAATTTAAAAAATTATTTTAAAAACTGGAATCATCATGTTGTCTCTCTAATATAATGTTTTTTTATACTATAATATGTCTACCATCATTCAATAGAGTTATGTTTTTCATTAGAATATTATCATAAATAATTTTAGCTATATCAATAAATTCATTGTAATAATCATGAAATATATCTAATAATATTGTTATATTATATACCATGCACACTGACACACTTGTTTAATGAAAATATGAAACTACGATAGTGACTAATGAATCTTATTAAATAATACAAGTAACTAATATGATACTTTATCTCTCTGTTATATTAACAATGTTTTTCATTTCAAAATTGGAAGCATCAATATTTTTACAAAAAAAATGTATATTTTGTTTCCTGTATCAATATAAATATATAGTTTTTTTGACTAGTTTATTTTCCTCATCTTCTTCTCCATGAATTTTCTTTTGAGGAATTATTCACCAAACTGCCCTTTTGTTCATGTGACTATTCCAATTTTGCGGGATTAAGTGAAATTAAAGATATATATATATATATTCTTAATAACTCTACTCCTAAATAAATACCAGTTATTAAATTTAATCAAACATTATATTCATCTTTAAATTTGAGTTTATCACAACTATGACCATGTAATCCTTACATTATAGTTGTGGTGAAAGAGGAAAAAAAGTCTATACATAAAAAATGAATGATAAATAGAACATTTAAATATTCTTTTAAATAATATTTAAATTAGTAATATTATATAATAAATTCTTTCCATTAGATAAACTCATGTTTAATGAAATCTACATTATGAAAAAAGTTATTATGATCCATTGGTTTCTAAAAAAATTTAGGTAATTCATTGACAAATGTTATATTAATTTTTTTAATTTTTTTTAAAATAATCATTTTGACTGAGTAAGATCATTTTAAATTATACGGACATAATATCAAACGTCTCTCCTTCCTTATTATACTTATTTTTAGGAGATTAATCTGAAAATAGATTATCCATGTTCTTATGTATCAATGTATCCTCTAGATTCGTTATCAAAAAAAATCCATCCCATTGAATTTGTAAATATTTACCTTCCCCTTATCTGAATGTATTCTTCATGATAATATTATAAAAAAATGAAATAAAATCCACATACCAGATATAGATTTCAAAAAAAATTAATATTGGGAGTTAATTCAAACTATTCCATTTATCTACATTTATAAATTGTTGAGGAAAATACAATTACAAGTTCTCCGTCTATTGTAATGATTGGAACCACTTGAAACAATTTCCACTAGACAGACATCCTTATGATAAACTTATCATATATAATATAAAATATCCAACCACTATTATGTATTAATATTTCTGAATACCAATTTCCTTTCAAGAACATACTCTAGATCTAGAATGGGAAACCACCTAATCCACCCAAAAAATAACTAAACACCCTATAGACACACAATAAAAATAAAATGAAAAAAATATTATTATATTGTTAATATAAATGTCAAACATAAATAAGATAACCCTGTAAACAATTTTAATTATTATATATTCAACTGAATATTGAACTCATATCTTGAATCATATATCATAAAATGTTTCGTACAATGAGTTTATAAGCAAGAATCATCTTATCAATGAAATGATAGTTCCAATTTTAAATGACATATGAAAAACTCAATATATATGAAAAATTATTTGGTAAACCCATTTATTTCACATATGACGTTCATTTTTAGCCACCAATAAATCTTGGAAAACTATGATATACCACTAAACAATTTGATGAAACAACCAACAGATAGTAACTATGATTCCTTTCCACGATATGAGATATTACCCTAGTGAATAAAATACAAACTCCATTAAATGATATCAATTCGATGGACTCCATCTATTGAAAGTATATACAGTGAATCCATTTTTTCCAAAAACTATGAATCTATCCTATAGGAAATCACTATATACTGATATACAACTAATCATCTCCATCATGAATACTCTATCTACTGAAAGTGTAGAATATTCCAAAAACCCAATATATCGCAATTTCAAGTATTGAACATTTTATTCACCTATAGGGTTGAAGTAAATGGTTCCATTACACAACAAAAAACACTATAGATCTTTAATGACCATAGTGATGATACATATAAGTAATATAACCTATCATGGATCAATGATTTTCCATCTACACAAGAGTTTTTTATTAAATAATTATAAAGTAATTTTAATTTCAACCAAAAAAATAAGTAATTTTTTTAAATTTCATGCAACATATGTTTCACATATACACACATATTGGAAACTAACAGAATATGTATGTGGATCTAGATGGGTCCTTCTCATCAAATACCACTTAATTTCTTAAAATATTTTATTTTGGTGTTTTGTAAAAAAAACATTTATAAGGTTATAATGTGAAACATAAAAAAGTAACGCAGTTAGTTCTATTTATTTATTCTACATAATACATTACGAGACTATTTAATATAAATTTATAAATACCTAATTAATTTTACCTATGTAATGGATTTCAAAAAAAAAATCATCTCCATGACGGATTATCATTTATGATTTGTTCAAGGATATAGGTTATCTTATCTAAGTTATTCATAATTTTTTATAAAATTATCTTCCCGTAATTTAATTTAAAAATAAAAATAGAATTTTTTTTATTTATCCATTGTAGTTTTTCCATAGTTAGGATCAACTTGTATCTGTCCTTCAAATATTCAATCACTATATTCCATATAGAAGTAATTTGTTAATGCATTTACCGACACCTCCACTTTATAATGTGATATAATTCCAAATTTATTTTCTAACTCATTTATATATTCCCGTGTAAACTATTCTATATTGACCCATTATTAAGGATATTTAACTAGAATTTAAAATTCCTCTATATCTTATTTATCATACATTTCCCTTCCTAGTTTAACATCAAGAGTAGGACGATGGTTGTCACGTACCACCATTAATGTCTCTTGGTCGGAAAATATATCATATTAATTTGATCATCCATATTTATTTATTGATCTAGTGAGCATTGGATTTGGTATTTTGGAATATTTCATTATACTTATAGTTTTCATTCCATTTTTATTTAAGTAACACCCCATTCCATATTCACCTTTTTCAAAATTATTTTAACCAATCCATATAATTTTAAATATAGAATTTATAATTCACCATCAAATAATTCCTATCATGTGTCCCACGCCCCTTTTATATCTACATTAGATTCACTAGGTCCCCCGATATTAAATTTGTATTCTTAAATATATATTTTTTTCATGTCCAAAGAATCACTAACACAAGTTTTTTTCAATTACATTTTGAAATTGATGTATCCCATCACTCAATTTTATCATGTACTCTGAAATCATCTCTTATGATCATATAACTATTTTTTCTCCATGAATTTTTAGTTCACATCCTACATGTCAATATCAACACCTAAGGATGTTTAAATTTGAGGAATTGTAGAATTAAAATTAATATCTATAGTATCTTCGTGGAACTTATTAACTAGAAGTAGATAAATCCTCACTATCCCTAACTCCAATGGTGGATGGTTCCAAAAACCAGGCACCCACATAATCTATCTCAGTACCTACAAGAAACATATATCTTATTCTATATTATTAAATGGGAAAACATTTACTAGATTTGTACTTATATGATTCCAGATTAATATAGAAATATGGTGATAAAAATGCATAATATAATAACAACATGGGATAGTCATAATAGTGATGACCCCCTACAATAAAATGGACACCAAACTAATGGTGAATGGCGGAGATACACATTTAAAATTGATAAATTATATATATATATATATATATATAGTAATGTTTAGTGTGGATGAAGAGAAATGAATTGGAAATGGATTTTTATGTTTTAATATTTTTCACGGTTAAATGCAGATGTATATTTATTTTAATAAAAATAAATATGTAGAAAACATGTATCCAATGAACATCCCTTGAGAACCTATTTTTCATTGTGTAACCTCTCCATGGTCACCAACAACATATTAGACTGCCTAAGGGTACAACTCACCTCAACCTAGTACTTGGTGTAATCTATGAATACATAGATATATTTATACACCATTCATTCTTTAAAAAAACACCCATGATATCCATTTAATTCCTCCATAAATTTAAAAACCTATTATACACAAGGTTGGTTGTATTTTAGATCAATATCCAAACATGATTGTTATATAGTGTTATAACCACCCAATCATATAACCAATCATCCCAAAGATTCATTAACGAATGTCATTGAGTCTTCCCAGTGAAAATATTTTAATAAGTTGCTAGTATATGATATTTCAGCTCCCAATTCCCCTCCTACATACACTTATGACTCTATTGTTAATGAACTAGAGTTACATTCTTCCAATATTCTTTCTACTCATTTGGATCCATTATTTAAACTGGTAATTAATCAAAAAAAATCATGGCCCATGTTGACCTCATCAAAATCGATCACATGTGAAGGATACAGATATTATCAATGATGATTTGATACATAAATAATATCATTCAAATAATGTTATCTATAAATAATTTTTAAAACGATAAAATGTTTCCAATCTTGTTGACTATATATAATATTGTAATGGTCCTAGGATATAACATCTCTTCACTATAAATAAGATGGTTTTCCAAATAATATGACACTGACAAGAGTAAAGGTTTTAAAAATTAATATTATATATGATGGTTTCATTGATCTATGAATGATCATTGACTATAAGGGGAACATTTTAACCACTTCATGATCAGATGGAAATGATTAAAAATATTTTCCGTGAGACTCAATATAAAAATAACTATCTTTTGACCATTAATGTGAAAAAAATGATTACAATAACCTACCATAAAATTCCTCAAATGGTTCAAACTAAACTATACCCAAAAAATTTGATAATTGGTGAACATTGATACTAAAATTTATTTCTCCACAAAAATAAACAAGAACATTGTTACAACATGTCCTCCAACTCTATGATGGTCCACTGAAATGATTTTTTAATATATGGATCTTTAAAAATGACCAAATGCAGCTATGTATTATGTATCTTCTATATCAACTTAATGCTGTGTTATGTAGAAAAATAAATCTAAAATATGATTCTCCAAGGAACTTCTTGAATATGAACTATATATCAGCCATAAAATAACGATAGATCATTGATGGAATCATTATCTATTGTCAATAAAAAGTGTGTGGCCTTTTCGAAAAATTCAATGATATCATATAAAATATCACTACAATGATAAAACATTAAAAATCACATCCTGATTCCCATATCACACAACACTTTACCACATTGGAATGGGTGATGACTGAAAAGGTCATGTGGGTCCCTCATGCATGAACTTTATATATTAATATATGAAGTATTATCAAATAAACCCCGTATGTTCTTCATATTAATAATCCAAAATAAAGCCTCCAAATATTATGATAAATCATTCTATGACCTGAGTGAATGACCTATATTTATTAATTGGAATATCTTATTACATACATGGGTATAGTCAATGAGAAAATTATCAGACCCCATACATAAAAGAATTAATCATCATATAGGAACCAATATATTAATGGATCCCCATCACATATATCTTTCCTTATCACTAAAATATTAGTGTCATACAGCTGAAAATAAATAACTATCTATAAAAGTAAAGAGACAATTGTTTTTGATTTACGGGTTGATTTTCCATGATATTCCTAAACATCATGTTATATCTCCGGAAAGAGGCTTATTAAATTCCAATTTTCTATTAGATTCTTCTACATCATATTCATGATTATTCATACTCAGTGCATCATCCATGACATTCCCTTAACCAATGTTGTATACATATTCAAATCAATATAAAAATTGAAACCAACCCATCATAATTTCCAACGGCTCAAATTATATTGGGAAAATACATAATTTATTCTCTTAAATTTTAAATAAACCGTAATATAGACATACATAGGTTGTGATTCAAATATACTGGTGTGTTTACAAACATTATTATATCTATATAATGAATCTAGTACTACTTCTCATGATTCCTGAATTGTGAGGACCCATAATATACAACTAACATATTATAACGATAAGAATAACTCTTTAAATTTCATAATATATTGTGCTCTCTATACCCAAATATGGTATTGTAAATATTAGTGAAAACATCAATATTCATTAATATTTCAAAAATTATTTCTCACAAGAATGTGACCACTAAATCACCACCCCTTCTTGGTTATGTTCATCATCCACCCTTCATATGGAAAAAGACCTATACAACCCTCACGTTATAAAATACTAACCCAATAAAACTATTTATATTAAAGTTAATATTTTGAAAATCCCATGATAACATTTCCTATAACTTCTTATAATTTAAAAATATTCCACAAAATTATATCATAATCTCAAAGAAGTGCACTACACAGATCCAGAATAGTACATGAAATCATGTTATAATGGTAATGATCCCCAAATATAGTGAGAACAGTCCAACATATAATATGAGAATATCAGACTATAATAAAAATTAAAACCATGAATGAATTAATGTATTATAAACCCATATTCATAAATGATATGAACAGAATCAATTTAATTTTTAGGATGAACAGTATCATGAGATTCTCAAAGAAGTCATACAAAATCTTAAAATTAGTGAAAAGAATATCATTTGGCCTCATAAAAATATAGATAGTTAATATGAAGGTCAATATTTGGGAACTCGTAGCTCTATTAAACGAATCACATAGGTAATCGATATATTAATGAATATTTAGTTTTTATATGTCAAAAACTATAGTCTTTAGTAATCTATACACAACTATAAAAAACCATGATCATTCGTGATGAATAACAACATATCATCTGAACAGTATATTTTTAATTAAATAATCCAATTTACCACTCTATAAACTAATTGACAATTCATCTCAATATTATATATAGTATTTATCATGTATTGTGTATTTTATAGAGAATAATTATAGTTAAAATATCAATCATAAAATTGGTCTCAACCTTGGGGTTCCAATCACGAAAAATCCTGACGGATAAAATTATATGATTTTACAATGTTATGGGGAAATATTAGTCATAACCTCTCCTAATTTATTCAAAATAGTACTAACCGTTATGATTATAATCCAACCCAACTGGTGATGACTAAGTAATGAACTGTCTATAAATAAATCTTATAGACTTTTGTATGCATGAAATTCACACTCTTATGATACGAATGATCCCCTATAATCGTAGCAGTCAATGTAATCATGATTATATATATTCCACTCTAACCAAATTTTCACATTTATTTGGATCATATATAAAATGATGAAATCATATGGAGTCCAACAATAACTGATATCTATAAAACACTCTATAAATATCTTGACACACTATTGTGACACCCCTAATGAAGTATTCATGGACGTCATGCAATATAAATAATTTATAGAAAGCCACATATTTTTGAATAATTGATATGGTATTAAATTATTTTCATAGTTATATTCCTGAAAAAAATTAAAATATAAATTAAAAGTAAATGCACATTTAATAGTAAATGGTTTTCTTTTCATATATGGAAAGAGTCTACTTGACAAATTGATGTCATCTTCAACTCATGGATTCAGATACTACTTTCTAACTATTATATGGGTAATAACCCATATATCATTTTTTATCATGGCATTGAACACAAAGACATCATCTATAGTCTAAATGAATTCTATATACCCAATATCTACACTACGAATGTTCCCCCGTCCTTTCTCTCATACCATGATTATAAATAAATTTATGCATACTAAGGAAGAATAATTCTTAACCACATAACCTATATATATCCCATATCTCTATATTAATAGTACTAATATGATTTTTAGTCATAATTATACTCTATATAACCCTATTAGTCAAAATTATAACACTTCACTAGAACTCTTTCCCCCAGAGAAAGTGATGAACTATTTCCCTATTTTTTCTATCTATCTCTATCCTTGTGATATTACAAAAACCTCTACATACTGTAACCCAATGACACATAACTAACCACATTAAAAGTATAATTATTCCAATATAATCTATAATCCATCTAGTTTTTCGTCATATTATTATCATTATTCAAGACATCTCAAAATAATATCAAGAAGAAAATATTAACCTATGGACTAAGAAAATTCCATATGTCATCCTGAATTTTCTTGACGTGGGTATTCTCATCAACCACCATCAATGCTATAAAAAACAATACATCAATATTGAGGTGACATAATCTAACACAGATATTCCCCCAATAAAAATTATATAATCTATGGATCATTCAAAACACATTGTCTTTAAGTGGAAATTAATTAAAAAGTGAGTATGAAAATCCTACAAAGTAATTATTACTATATAGTATATTTAGGCCAAAATAACACACCATATATTTTCCTAGTCTTAGCAACATTGATAGTGGAAGCCTTATGTCCGTCTAAGAGGGTGTCACATCATGATTGAAGTTGGTCTTTAAAGACGATATCTAAATTGTAACTGCCTATAGTCCACCCTCACGATAATGTGTGGTGGAAGATGTAAATAGAAATATATAGTTATTTCATACCTAGATAGACTTAAAATTGATGACTTATTCACTATATAATTTATTAAAAAATTATTTATCTCTTGAATCTATAGATTTATATCACAGACTAGTGTAACAAGTGGCTTTACCTCTACTATATTTGGGGCATGCTCATACCTTCTCTTCTTGTACTCAATGGGAGGTCTTCGTAGTATCATATCTCTATAATTACAATTGATTAACTTATATTACCGGTATATATATCATTTAAGGTTAACAAATAATTCTCATATATCACATTAACATAAAAATAAACCCTTTGTGTAGAGACCTCATCCCAGATAGCTAGTAGATGGTGCCTACTACTACTACATTGGCATGATTACAAGGTATTAAATATCAAAGGACTAAATAGTTTAGTATTATTAATTAACTAGATACATATATCGGTCATTTATTACAAACGAAAATACTAATTTAACCCTAATTTTTGCGTTATTAATAAATAAAGAATATTGAAGATAACTCTAATACATCTCGTAAATCTATAAAAATATTTCATAGTAAGCATCTTCATTTCATGTGGAATGAAAAACAATATGGTTGAAATTAAAAGCTTATTAAGGGAAAAATATAGCAGAAGCGATAATTAATCAATGATAATAGTAAATATATACAGATAAATAGCATAACACACCTGCCAAGCTAACAATAAACCAAATGGAAGTGTATAATCAATATGGAACTAAACTAAATAGAAAATATACTATTCAAATAAATAGATAATGAAAGATAAATAAGCCTTAATAATAAACATAAACACAATCCATCTAAATTAAAATGAAATATATCCATAGATATGTCAACGTAAAATCTCATGGATAAATTATAACTGAAACTAAATCGGGAAATAATTGATTATTAGATGCCTCATTTCCATGGTTCATGGTACCTTTACCATCAAGAGATTTTACAATATTGGTTATAACATATCAGGTAAATCCCAATATATGTTGGCTATCCCAATGACTCGTTCCCTGAGACTACCGATGAATTGAGGGGATAACTTTAATAGGGCCCTAACCAGTATCATACATGTTTAAAAAATCGTCATATTGAATAATTGAAATAATTAATTTGTCTCGTCAAACAATTTTATTGAGAAAATAATACAGAAGGATCAATACATCCCCAAATAATAATGTAACATTCAATGTAGTCACTATATGTACAATGCTATATATTTTAGGAAATAGTAATATCCATGATGAATGATATTAATAATTTGAGAAATTAAATGATAAAAGGAGATTAAATATTTAAAGTGGATTTCAAAAATGAATCTTGGATGATAATATAAGTACTATACACAAAATCTGTTTCACTAAAAATAAATTTTCAAAAAAATTGAAAAAAATTTAACCTTTTAAAAATTAAAATGAATCATTGATGGAATGATGGTGGGTAAGTCCATTATAGTAGTTAAGAGTGAAATAAAATAGGATAAATATACATTTAAATACATTTTAATAAACTTATCATAATTACCTAATTTCTTTAGAAACATTATCATGTTTATAATTAATTTTATTTCACTAATTCTAATTTTTATAAAACTACCAAATATCTTTTTTGACCAAATTCGGTTTATGTGTCGAAAAAACCATAGTAGGTAAAATTTATTCTGACTAGTCATTATATAAAATAAACATAATAATAATAATTATGTAATTATAATATTTATAAATCAATTACTATGTTAAAATCTTTCAACAAATATAGTAATAAAAATGGATCAGTAATATAAACATGGAGACTGTTTGTTGTGCATACACTTGAGTAATGTTCTCTTTTTTCAAGGGACATTATGGGGAGAAGATAAGTAGCACTATATAATTCCATAATTATAATTATATAATACAAACCATATTATTTGATAATATATATATATTATTTAAAATAAATCACATCGTATCAATGAGGTGGCAATCCACACATTCATGATTGACATTATCACTTTTTATTGTGTCAAAGTATAATAAATAAAATGATATATTTATATTGCCCTAAATTTAATTATATTATTAATATGATATAATTATTTTTTTCAGTTATTTCTATTTGATATCACCTTTTATACATTCTATGTATCATGTAAAGGAATCACAATACTTCATGGGGCTGTAGTCCACACTTCCTCATTCGATGTTATGGTATTCCCACAAAATTTAGTGCATAAGGGTATTGTTATAAAAAAATATAGAAGAATAAATAAAAATAAATATCATATATAACAGAGATAAATAGTGTGTCCAACATAATTTCTAATAGGATTGGTGGTGATTAGAAAAATGAAAGGTCATCGCTTCGTGAGGCAATAGTTCTTGTATAAAGAAATGGTTTGTTTGTTACCCATTAGATGGAATTTTGTGTATGTTTAGGTATAAGACGTATAATAAATAAATAGTATTAAATTTTTCATAATTTTTTTGTTATACAATAACAGAATAAGTCGAGTTGAGGGGTTGTATAATGGAATTAAAACTAACAACCATAATGATAGTTGTTACCTCTAAATCGGGTAACATGTTTTAATTTGAACCAAAAGAATAAAAGATTAATTTATTGATAAGGTTATGCTTCTTGTATTATGTGATTAATTTTTAGATGATATTATTAATGTTATTGTATGATCCTTGGTGCCATGAGAGATTTTAGTACGTCTGAGGATGTGATGTCCTTTTACCATAGAGGTGGAGTGGCACTCTTGTAATATTTTTAAAATGGAATTTCATTAAAGTTTTTCACATTGAATGCTGCTCCAATAATGCTCCAATATATATAAATTGAGTATTGGGTAAAATATTTCAATATAATATATCTTTTACAAGTAACTAGGTAGGTTGGACCCTTATGATTATTGTTTAGTCACTTATTAAAATTAATTTCACCGTAATTGTTGTAATTAATACTAATTACAATAACTAATATTTTTGGCGAAAAAGTAAGTTGACCATATTAGAAATTTAAAATTATTATGATTTAAAATATTTATAAAATTTATTAAAACTCCAATGGTACTAGTGGCATCAATTTATATATATTTAATCTCATAGGTTTGATGATAATACGAATTTTAAATTAATTTTTTTTAATATCTTCTTTTTTCTTAATAATAAATTTCATAATGAAATTAATTAAAAAAACATAAATTGTATTCATTTATACAAATTTTATATATTAAAACATTTAAAAAAATTAAATTTAAAATTTAAAATTATAATAAATTATATGAAAAAATAGTTTTGAACTAAATTTCCGTATTTTTAACAATTCATTAAAATGACATGCATTTGAAAAATATCAAAAATTACCCTAAACTAATTTATATGTTTAAAATTTATATAAAATGTTTGGTTTAACATATTAAATCATTAAACAGTCAATTTTTATATTTAAAATTGATTCTTTATTAAAGGTGGTAATATTTTTTATAAAAATATAGGTTTTTATATTTGGAAATGACGTTTTTCATATCTTTTTCCTATCAACCATAATGGATGAATATAAAAAATATTTTATTGAATATATAAAATATATATTTCATCAAAATAAATCAATAATTTTAATTTTTTATGTTTCTTATGACAAAAATCATTTGCAAGCAAAAAAATAATAATATTTATTTTTTTATACAATTGGTTCTTATTTTCATTTCTCTTTAATTTGTATCCAATGAATTATTTTTATAATTATATAATACAGAAATTTTTATAAGATTGTTAATACTATTCACAAATAATATGTTATATCATATTATATTGAATAATAATATATTAATTATAAATTTTCATTTGGTGAAAACCGGTCTTATTGTCAATGAAAGATACCGAGGATGGTCTGCCAGACACTAGATAATGGTTAAAATAGTGTTGTGTGCATTAAAATATATAGGATATATCTGATTTATTTAATAATTTATTTTATCTGGTTAATATATCCCACATTACATTTTTTTCATAAACACTATTGAATACAATGTTGTACTTTAGAATTTCAGACAGCTACGTTCTCCCCAACCTTTTTAAATTGTGTTTTTGAAATTTAAAGTCGATATTGTTAACAAGCTATTTGATATTTCATTTTTTGAGATCCCAAATCATCGAAGGCATTATGAAACTTACTATAGATAATTGAGAATAATAAGTAAAATGTTAACATGGAATAATACATAATCAGGTCTCTAGGTAGATGATCATTAGTAGAATGTATGTATACCAACATGGAGAGAAAACATAAATATTTATAGGGGTGATTGATGTAATTATTCAAAAAACATATTAATGATCAATAGAAATTTAATTGTCTAAAATATATATATATTTGATGACTTAAGAGACCACCGATTAAATAGAAGTAAAATCTTTAGGACAACATTTTATTTCAATATCATTTTCATAATGCTGAGTAATTTGTTTTACAGTCTATTAATATAAAAAAACATTCTTACATTATATGATTCAATTTCATATGAAAAATTATATTCATGGGTTTTTATTGGATCAATGTTTAATTCATCCCTTTACTCCCAAAAATTAATTACCAGCAATGAATTTTTTATTCCTAATGCACAAAAAACATTTATAGGATTACAAGGCTTATAAATGAGTGACTAGTCAATCTATTTGTCCTTAAATATATTTCTATCCCAATGTGGATAATATATTTCTCTATAATCTAAAAAATTCCAATTTTGTGTTCATCATTATAGTTTCATTCATCAAATTATTTAACTAAAAACAAGGAAAAGTGAACAGGACATTACGTTGGTCAGTGGTGTTTGTGAAACCCATATCTTCCTTCGTTCATGGGATCAAGACATGTGATCTTGGTGGATTTAATTGGTTTCCAACTAACATATATGGTGTCCTTATCTAAAACCATTTTAATTTAATTTCCTAAATAAATATTTTTGGAATCCCTGAAATAATTTTAATAAGAAAATATCATTTTAATTAATTTTTTCAATAAAAAATAAATTCATAAATTCTTCATCTATTTTATTTTAACATGGGACCTTATTTGGTTTAATTATTATCCATAATATCAAATCTATAATATCTAAATCTGGACTCATTATTTCCAATCTAAAACACCTTAGGATTATCCTATGATATTTATTTTCATTTTCGATTCTAATTTTTCATAATGATTTTTAAATAAAATGTGAATTATCCTATGAATATCCCACCAGAGCATCAAACTAGGTGCATATTAATGCCTATTTTCATTTACCATGTTACCATAAGTTAGGCTTAGAACACCATTCCATATATATGACTCTTATTTACTTCAATTCTAGATCCACATCCACTAGTAGTATCCATGCATTAATTTATTACTAGTAAGACCCACATAATATCTACAATAACAGTCTTATAATATTTTATTCTATTCTTAACCTCGAATTATACTTTAGGGTTATGTAATCTAGTATATGATATTATAATTCTACTTCATAACGAGGATACTAAACATTCAATGATAGCAACAGTAGTGAACTGACCTCTGAAAGTTTGGAGCAGGTGTCTGATATTACTACATTGGCCATATTACATGGAATAAAATTGCGAAGAACCAAATACATAAATGATATTTTCATGACAAAATAATACAGTAATTAAAAGATAATTTCTTCCTTATTTCAAAATAAAGAACTTTTTGGATGACTCTAATCATTATAGAACCCCTGAATATATTTTATAGTATGATTATTGGATTCTTGGGGAATGAATCCTAAGAAGGAAGAGATCAAATGATCGATACAAGAATTATTTAGTGGAAGCAATAATTAATCAATCAGAATAGTCAATATGAAATGGTAAATAAATAATCACACTTTCCAGGTAATCAATAAACTAAATATAATTTCATAAACAATATTGAATGGTAAAAACTATAAACACAATAAATTATAATAAGTATATAAGGAAAAATAAAAAAATTAAATGTATGAAGTTGAATCAAATGAAATCTAAAAAAATTAAAATGTAGCTTCTCCATATATATGTCAAAAAAATACCATGGATGAATAATAACTGAAACTAAATGTGGGAAATTCATGATTAATGGATGAAATATTTCCTAGGTATATGGTACGCTTATGATAAATACCTTTCACCAGATAGTTTAAAACACATCGGGTGAAAAACCATCCAATGTGGCTAGCCAAATGACTCATCCCATGAGACAATCAATGCATTGAGGGGATAACAATAACTGGGCCCCGCCCTTATCGTATGTGTCCAAAACATTAATCATATTTTAGAATTGAAATAAATAATATTCCTTGTCAAAAAAATATTGAATAATGATTAAAAATTTACCAATGTTACCATAAATTAAATATTAACAATAAAATTAAAAATTGTATGCCAAATATTATATGGTTTAAGAAATAGTAGTCACCACGTGGAATGTTATGGATAATTAGGATAAATTCAATGATTATATGAGATTAAATATTTGAAGGTTATTTCAAAATTGAATTTGGGATGTGAATATAAATACTATTCTTGACCAAAATAATAAAAAACCATCTAGTATAATATTTGTATCAATAAAACATACCCAATGTAGGTTATAATAAAGGGTTGTTGTCATTGATGAATTGAAATATTATCCAATAGTCATTGAAAAATATTTTTATGAAAAATATCATTTTTTTGAACGACCTCTTGAAAACGCTATAGGATCGATATATGAATGTAGATTCTAAATTACCAGAGGAGAGAATTGTATGTTTAAAAACGTTCTTTATTTACGTTAAGAGAAACTATGTTTAACAATGTTAAAAAATGTAAATTCACAAGTCCTCTTAGTTATAAATCTTTCTAGGTTCGGGAAAATGGTTCTAGAAGCAAAACATAATAAAAATTGACATGGAAAAGATTATAATATAATGCATATGGAATCTTACATATCAAATGATACAAAAGAAAAAGATAGTATAAGAAGTTTATACTTTCGTTATTGACCAAAACACAATGGAATACAAAATTGTAAAAAAACAAGTAACAAGTATGAAATCATTTAACCCAAAGAGAAGGGTATCCAACAACCATTTATAATGGTCCATTTATTTATACATTCAAGAATTTTTGTGTTACCCACAACCGGGTAATCCCTCGATAAGAATATCAGAAACTGTCTTTCTATCCTTGAAAGCCCTCGAACATTAAGGTAGTTGGAACCTCTATCTTACTATCTAGGGATGTCCTTGACCTATAAGGTTGTCGTCACTGATGTATTTATATCCCTATAAGTCCTCAATTGTATACATCAACAATCAAAGTCGCACGAAGCAAGTTGGACAAGAAGTTCAGTATGCGCAAGGCATGAGAGTCACTATCTCTATAAATTACATTAGCAGCATGTAATCTCTACATTTATGGATCAGTTCATAGTTGTTTTTAAGATTGTTCAAATGAGATACAATTTTTAGGAATTTATTCAATGGTCTACTCCCTCTTCCAAATGTCATATTGTTCCTTGATTCTCAGATGGACTTACACACCTGTAACTCAAAAAACAGTTAATTAAAAAAAGATTGCATGAAATAATTTCATAACTATATCTGGGGAAAGAAAAAATATGTTTTCTCATCCAAATCCAATATTATAGAGTCTATGCAAAAATAAATTTCATAGTCTACATAAAAATTGGAATATTTCAAATCATGAATATCTAGATTCTATTTTTCAAAGAATTTAGAAGAAGAAGTCTATAAATATCAGAGTTTGAATTCCAATGAATTCAGAGACTTAATTCTACGGAATCCAGAATATGAATTATAAATAATTCAGATTTTGAATTATATGAATTTGAAGTCTGAATTATGATGAATTAAGTGTATAAATTCTGATTAATTTGTTGTCCAAATTCTATGGAATTACGAGTCATAATTATATGAAATTTAGAGTTTGAATTATAATGAATTCGTTACCTGAATTTTGAGAAATTCAGTGTCTAAATTATGAGGAATTCGGAGTATGAATTCAAAGTCATTGAGAGACTAAATTATAAGGAATTAAAATCCAGAATTATATGGTATTCAGATCATGGAATCTAAGGAATTCAGAACCATATTTATGAGTAATTTGAATTGAGAATATTAGAGAATTCAAAATCTGAAATTCATGGAATTTAGAATATGAATTTCAGAGAATTATAATTCTGAATTTCAGAGAATTCTGAATCTAAATTTCAATGAATTTGGAATTTTAATTTCAGAGAATTCTGAATCTGAAAATAAAATAACCTATACTTATAAATTTATTGAATTTCTAAAATTTAGAAATGAAATTGATTTTTCACACTTATAAAAAATGAGTTATATTTAGAGAAATTATAACAAGAAAAATTAAAACAAAGGTACAGAGAAAATTTCCTTAGGGAAATAAAAATTTCCATAATAAGTCAAATCTTAGGGGAAATAAAAATAGCCTTAGGATACAGTGATTGTAAATTTTAAAACACAAAGGAATGGGAAAGTAATAAGGAAACCTTATTGACTCAACAATCTATCCGCTTTTGGAAAGCACAAAAATCCTTTCGAAAAAAATATAAAATCTCAGAATTTTAATGGACTTGAAAATTAAAACATATCTCCCTTTACTTATGGATCAAAGTGAATACAGATTACTCCCCCATAGGTTTCCAAATCTCTAAGTATTTTCTTCTTAATTTTATGAATGATATTTTTCATTTTATTTTATATGAAAATATATTTTGGTAAAAAATTCCACTTAGATGAACGCCCCCTTACCTAGGGAAATCTCTTCATTCTTAGTATTCCTTTTATCATTCCTTTCTCCCCATTTGTGATTTTCAAAATGTAACAAAGGGAATAGAAAAAAATTGGTACCAGAAAAATTAATACAAATCCATAAAATATATGGAGGAAAACAAGAATTTCATTAATTTTGAAAGAATTTTTACAACAATGAAATTAAACAAAAAATCAAAATTAGAAAAATTATCCTTCATTTCGTTTTAGCATCAACTTCGTGACAATGATTTTCAGCTTCTTGAACTCCTTGTGATCATCTTCCATATGCTTAAACAACATATCCTAATATTCACTATTATTCTCAAATTATATTATCTTTTCATCTGGATTCATATTTTAGCCTATGATCCCTTTCCCTCTTCCAATTCATAGCCACAGAATTAAGCATCTCACTCAAATCCTTAACTCCCTGTATTCAAGATATCTACTCGAGACATATATTTTCCTCAAAAATCTAAGAATGATTATTAATCATTCCATCTTTGGGGTTAATAAAATCTTTGAAATTATCTTGAAATTCCACAAAATCTCTAATGTCTCAAATTTTACTCCTTAACCAACTAGTAATTTTCATGCATGGCCATTTATAAAATTTATAGGCAATGAGAATGGATTTTAAATAGGCCTTAGGTTTGAAATATTTATTCATAACAATGGAAAATGAATCAGACTTTTGATTCATCAAATGCTGAAGCATCTGGAATCTATAATATATAAATGTAAATATAGGATTAGTTCCAAACTGCTTTTTCATAGATTGTACCACAAAATAAATTCCATGTGAGGAAGATTCTGAATCATAATGTTTTGTTGGTGAGGTTTATTTGTCAAACTCTTCAGCTTTTATCTTCAACAATGTTCCAACATCATTCTATTTTCACTATATATTTTTATGTATATGGTCCAACACCGTTTTTCCCTTATCAACTATCTGAATGATATCTTCAGGTTTTGGAGATTCATGCTCACTATCAGATAACTGAACAATATTTTCTTCCTCAAACACCAATTTTTTAGCATCAATCACGTGGTCTTATGGATGAATGAAATCATGATTACTACTTTCTTCTTCAGATGGTTTGTTTACTTCTTCCTTATCCTTCTCTTCATTACCTTGTGTATATTGTTTTTTGGATTTGACTTGGGTGTCCTGATTGAAAATTTTACAGAGGGACATTCAGTCTCATTGTAATCTTCAACTTCTTTTATGACATCATCATTGTCGTCCCCTTCTTCTTATTATTCTTCTTCTACTTATTCTTCTATTTTTTTCCTCAACCTGAATAATTTCATCATCTTGTTCTAGATCAGGAATCACCACTTTCTTTCCTAGAGTCTCATGAACTGATTCCATCATGAAGGATTCAGGAACTCATAATTGTTCAGATGATTTCTCAGCATTCTTGAGTAGTGACTGTAAAATTACGGCTTCAGACCACATCTTTATTTGATTTTTCTCTTTCTATTGCTTCTCATGTTCTTCACCAGCACTTATCTTTAATTCATTTGCCACAGAAGGGTCTAAGACAAACTTAGGCACCCCATCTTTTCAGATCTTCCTATCTTCTTTCCAGTTGACTACTACATCATCAGGATATGCCTTTTGCTTCATTGGTTTCAGTAGTGCTGATTGAGTTTTCTTATCCACATGAGTTTTTTGTTTTCATTTGATTCATTCACCTTCCTCTTCCTTCCACCCTTCTTGAATGTCTCTACCCCTTCTTGTGTCATTGAAAGTTATTGTATTTCAGCTTCCAAAAAATAATAAAATTCTCCAAAAGTACTATAAAAACCAAATTTCATTCATTTTATAGTATCATCACTTAGCAACATCACTTTGAAATTACGTGCCTTTGAACTATATTTTTTTGAATTATTAAGGAAAAGAACTATAATCATCCATATAATAGCTAGATACATGATAATCTGACACTTCAGATTTTCATTCTTCATATTCTCAATTGTTACCAAGATATACATTACCAGGTTTATCTTCATGAGGTTCCCCACGAATTCCAGCACGTAGATATCACTTCTCTTCATGGTGTCCTTATACCCTTTTCTTAGAATGAAAAATACATAGACCTATAACTCATGAATCCAAATGTTTTACGACAGATGAACAATATTCGGAGACTTCACACCTTCCAAACCAAGACAAGAAAGTACCTCCTCTTTATCAAATTATGCGGATGCATCTGGTAATTTTTGAGTAAAAAATTATGTTTCTCTTTTATAAAGAATTTTGATCAATTGTGCATCCTTGTTGTAAGAAAGGGAATACGTCTTCCCATATCTCTTGAAACAAAATTTATCTCTCCCTTATTCAATAAAAAAACTTGTCGGCTCATAAAATTCAATCAACATCTCCAGATAGACAGGGTCATGCGCCCCTAGTTTTGATATACAAAGGTGATCCCAGCCATTCAGCTTTTTTTTCATTGAAATAATTGAGTCATACTTAGAATTAAATTTCAGAAAGACCAACCTTTCTCAGTATATCATCCATTAACAAATTTCCTTCACAGTCGACATCTATTTCTGATGAGAGGCTTCTATAGGATTTTGGATGTAATAACACCTTGAATATTTGGAATGAACATAAGTATAATAGGATGGATTCATCATGCCAGAGAATAAAGACAGATTTGGGACAACCATTAGGGGGTCCAAATATAGGAAATTGATGTGATGGTTCAACTTATTTACATAATCCCACGGTGGAAATACTTCTTATCAGATCTGAAGGATGATATGATAACTAAAGAAGGATTTTGATTGGTTTTAATATTTTGAAGGGTTTTAAGATAAATATTTGTATTTGAGGAAAATGAATCAAATGAAAAATATTTTCTTAAACAAGATAAGAATACCAACATTCTAGAAGATGATTACAAAAACATATGAATGAAAACATACCTTCTAGATTTGTAAGAAAATTATTAGTAATGAGGAAAATTTTCATGGAGAACATTAGATTCCAGAATATATTAAAAAAATATGACTAAGAAAAATTTTGACTAAAAAAATTTTGTTTACAAAAAAAATTTGATTACAAAAAATTTTGATTACGAAAAATATTTTATTACAAAAAATATGATTACGAAAAATTTTGATTAATAGGAAAATGTACCCCCTATGAGATGGTGACTTTTACTGTAAAGATATGGGTTTAAACAAGTTGTTAATATGGTATATTACCTCATGGTCATCGTTCCTAACTTTTGTTTAATGAATTCAAATCTATCGGAGGGTAATGATTTTGTGAAAATATTGTCATGTTTATCTTACATTATGATAAATTGAAGAATGATATATCCTTTTTTGTGATCCCTAAGAATGTGTTGCCTAATATCTATGTGTTTTTCACAATAGTGATGCGAAGTTTTTTTATGTAAGGCAATGGAACTAGTATTATCAAAAAATATATGTGTTCTGGTAAAACACATACCATAGTCTTTGAGTGTCTGTTGGATCCATAATACGTGATCACATAAACTTCCAACTACTACATATTCAGCTTCAACAGTGGAATGTTCTACTGTGTACTCTTTTTTGCCTGACTAAGAAACTAGTGAATCTCTTAAGAAATGACAAGTTATGAATGTACTTTTTCTATCGATTCTGTATCCACCAAAGTCAGCATCTCGAAAAAAATTTAAAATAAAATCATTTCTAGAAGTATAAAAGAGTCTTAAATCCATGGTTCCCATTATGTAGTGAAAAATAATTTTCACTACCTTTTAATGAAATTCCTTATGATTGGATTGATATCTAACACATAAGAATAATGAAAACATTATGTTTGTACGACTATCTATCATGTATAGAAGACGTCATGTCATACCTCTAAATGATGTTTGATCCACTAGTTTTCCAGCTTCATCAAGATCAAGTGAATTTTAGATACCAATGAGAGTAATTATACTCTTAGTGTTGTCATATCCATACTTTTTAAGAAGATATATTATTTACATATGTTGAGATATATAAATTCCTTCTGGTTTTTTACAAATTTTAAAACCATGAAAAAATGTTAACTAACCCATCATACAAATTTGGAACTCATATTTCATTAGATTCACAAAGGAATCAATTAGTGATTTCTTAGTTGAACCAAATATAATTTCATCAACATAAATTTGAACAATGAAATCATTTTTGTTATCTTTATTTATAAAAAGTGTTGGATTGGAATTAACATTAATGTAATTGTTTTGTAACAAAAATCATGTAATCCTATCATACTAGGATCTAGGGGATTGTGTAAGTTTATATAATGATTTGGTAAGTTTGAAAACATGTTCTGGATGTTTAGTATCTTCAAAACAAGGAGGTTGTTCAACAAAAAATTCTTCATGAACAAAACCATTAATGAAAGAACATTTAGCATCCCTTTTAATATTTTTTAAATTAAAGAATGATGCAATATAATTTAAAATAAGAATATATTGTAGTTTATCTAATAAAGTATAGGTTTCATCAATGTATATACATTATTCTTGATTATATCCTTTAGCAACTAATATATCATTATTTCTTACTATGAGTCTATTTTAATCACACTTATTTCTGAAGACCCATTTTACCTCTAAAACAGATGATTCTTTAGGAATTTTAACAAAGGTCCAGAAATTATTCCTTTTGAATTCATTTATCTAATATTGCATGGATTTAATTTTATTTTCATCACCTAAAGCTTCATGAGTTCATTTATGTTTTAATATAGAAAGGAATTATTGATGTTCTACTTCCTTTCATAAGGAACTTCAAGTACTTATAGTTTAATTTACATCACCAATGATACAATCATGGTGATGATTCTATAGAAACAATTGATTTGGGTTTTGTAAAACCTATTTATCAACATATTGTGGGAAATATTATGGGATAAATGATTCAGAAACAATTTCTTGATCATTTTCTTTATCAGAAGGATCTTCTCTCAAGGGTTGATAATCACATTTTTAAAAAACATCAGAATATGTAGGCTGAGGTTGTTTAAAAACAAAAGGATTAGTTCCATAAAATTTAATATGTACTATTTCTTCTATAGTAACAATTTTTTACATGACAACTCTATATGTCGTAGAGGTTATGTAGTAGTCTAGAAAGATTCCTTTATCATGTTTTGGTGCGAATTTAAGTAGATTATTTAGGATTTTGAATGACTACATTGCAACCAAATACCTTGAAGTTGGAATGTCTAGGTTTTAAACCATTCCATAGCACATAAGGTGTTTTGTTAAGAAAAGGTCTAATCCATACTCGATTTATAATATAACAAGCCTAACATACATTATCACCCCAAAATTGATTGGATAAAAAATATTCACTCTACATGGTTCTTATTATTTCATGAAAAATTATGTTTCTTCATTCAAAAACACCATTTTCTTGAGGTGCTATTGGTTCTAAGAAGTTATTATAATTGCCTTTTTTACTACAAAAACTTTCATTATTAGAGTTTTGATATTCTCTTCCATGAAAACTAGGAATAGTTATCAATGAATTGTTTTTCTCATTTTTAACTTGGCCTAAAAAAATTTTAAATATGATATACCTTTATATTTTTTTCCTAGAAAGAAGACACACATAAATCTACTGTAATCATCAACTATTACAAATATATAATATTTTACCCCAATACTTCCAGTTTGTGTTAGTCCAAAAAGATCCATATGCCCTAATCGTAATGCATATGTTGTTGATAATTCAAATGTAGATTTATAACATGATTTATGTTTCCTTCCAAATTAACAAGGATAAAAAACTATTGAAGAATAAAATATAAGTTCTTGTAGATCCTTAAATAGTCCTTTGTTAGAGATTTTCCAAAGGTTCTTAAGGTTACAGTTTCCTAACCTTCTATCCTATAACCAGGATTGGTTTTCCATTGCACTAAGACAAGGTAGATCTTGGCTCCTACGTTTTTTATGTTTTGTGTGTATACATTCTCTAGTTTATTCACAAAATGAATAAAATCTTCATTGTAATTGAGTAATAAACACTTTTCATTGCTAAAATTGACAAGGTAACCTTCAGTACATAATTGGCTTATTCTAATGAGTTTGTTCTTAAGATCTTTAAAAAATAAAACATTTGAAATAAATGATTATCCAAGAAGAAAAATGTTACATATACCAATAATTTCTCCCGGAGAATTATCTCAAAATGATTCATTTTCTCCTTTATCTTGATAAACTTTTCAGAGATGATTTTTTTATCAATCATTTTCCAGGAAGATCTACTATCCATGTACCATGTATTTTTGTTTGTACCATATTTATTTTCCTTAAAAAAATAGTGTTAGTTTTTCTGAACCCATATTTTCTTGGATTAAAAAACATCAGAATGAAAAATTTAATGAATCCATATTTTCAAAGAAAAATAAGGTTTATGAAAAACTAAAGACATATTTTTTATTAGGGTACAATTTGTTTCACAGTGTCAACCACACTGATATTTAGTGCATAATAGAGCACTATGAGGAATAAAATAATTATTACTAAAAATTGGTTTAGAATAAGTAATACCAAAACCCAAATTATTTCATAGAGTATGAGTTTAGGAATAAATCTTACCAATGATTTACATACCTATGGTAATATTTGAAAAACACTTACTCAAGGAAAATATTTCGGACTTCAGTCTACTAACTATTCTTTTATCATCGAAAACATTAATTTTTTCCAAATAGTTTGTCTCTCAATTATTTTCTTAGATATTATTTTTTCTAGATCCTAAGAAAATATATCCTTTTTAGAAGTTACATCCTCACGGTTTTTTAAAATACTTTTAAATTAATAAATTTTCTTATCAAGATCATTAGAAATATATGATTATTCTTTAGAAAGAATATCAATTATAGAATATTCCTTATCACTCTTTTTCATGACATTATAATATTCATTCTCAAGAACATAAGAAAATGATGAATCTTTTTTATATGTAGGTAATGTATTATCTTTGTCAGAAGAATATTTTTAATCACAAAATTCATAATATTTACTATCACTATAATTTTAATTAATGGAAACAATGGTTATAGAATCATAATTGTGTACCTTATCCATTTGACAATGATTTTAAATAGGTAATATAGATACTATACCATGGATCTTCTAACCAAGAAAATTTATACACTATGGATTCATCAAAAGCGTCTCCATCGTAGGAGCTCCAGGTGTCATTAGCTTACAAATCATCATTTTCCTTGGCTTTTTAATAATTATTTCTATTTTTCTCAAAATTATTTTCATTTTCCGTCCATTCTTTTAATCATATGACAATCTGGACTTAGATTCCCTACTCTTTTGAATTCAAAACATGTATGTTCAGAGTATTTTTTGAATTTTTCTTATTTTTTCTTAAATCAAAACTAAAAGGATTTTTCCTAACTATCCTTTTCATCCTGCAGGCTAGATTACGTAGCTAATTCTTAGAATGTTCACATTCACTAGATTTAGATAAAACATGGCCTTTAATTGATATGGATCTCATAACCATTTCAAGAGTCTTGACTCCAGTAGTAGTAAAGGATACATTTACATTTCCATTCTTTTTCTAATTCAAATCAGAATCTCTTTTCATTCTTGTCTCATTTTGAAGAAGATATACAAAAAATCTCATCAATGTTAATCTGAGATACATTCCTATTCTCATAAATTGTGGTTCTCTTAGATTCCCACTTATTAGGCATGATATCTATAATATTTTCCCCAATTACCACATCATCTAATCCTTTATAGGCCCTAGATTGTATGCTATTAACAATAGTCCTAAATCATTATTGTACCTTGTATACTAGATCTCAATAAAGAAATATAAATCCATGATATTGTAATCTAATCATAAATCCTCTTGTTTCCATAACCTTGAATGTACCAAAATGAGTAACCTCTAATTTCTTCCAAATACAATTTTCAGTTTCAGAAGAAAAAATATGACTATATATATTCCTGGTCTTGGAACACAATACTTTAATTTTTACCTTGTAGTTTAGTTCATTTTTTGATTTTTCTTGATGATGAAACGATCTGACTTCCTTATCAAGAATCTTGTAATATCTAGAGAGCATAACAAAGTTGTACCCTCTAGTATTATTAATAAAATTCTTCATAAGATCTCTCAAATATTCATAATAATTCCCATGAAATATAGGTGGTCCGGTAGGAATTAGAATTTAAACTGGAACAATATCCAACCATACCATCTTAAAGAAACTATATTTCTACAGAAACCTGTTAATAATAACTTTTTGTAATCAAGGATAAAAATACTAGGCTAGGAAAATATATTGGACGATGAAAACTGAGAATCAAAACTTATACGTGAATATATGTATTATAGATACCTCCACTGAAACCAATTGTAGGATTGAAATATGAATATAGATGCTCAATTACAATCGGGGGGTGAATTATATATTAAAAAACATTTGATTTTAACTTTAAGGAAAACTATGTTTAACAAAGTTAAATAATGTATATTCATAAGACCACATAGTTATGTAAACATGCTATGTTCCAAAATTTTAGTTTCAGAAAGAAAAGATAAAAAAATCAAGTAAAAGATACTACCTTAATGCATATAGTGTCATACTTATTAGAGTATAAAAAAGAACAATAAAACATAATAGGGTTATACTTTGTTCCTATATCAAAACACAGTGGAGTATAAACTTGTAACAAAACAAGTAACAAGTATGAAATCACTTAACCCAAAGATAAGGGTATTCAATAACCTTTGATAATGGTCCCTTGGTTTATACATTCAATAAAGTCTATCATACCATCAGTAGGGTAATCCCTCAATAGGAATATCCAAATCTATCTATCTATCCCTACAAGACCATGAACATTAATGTAGTCGGCACCCCTATCTTCATATCCCCAAAATTCGTCGAACATTAAGGTAGTTTACACGATTGTATTCCTATCCCCATAATTACTCGATTGTACAAAACAACAATCAGAGTCGCATGAAGCAAGCTTAATAAGAAGTTCAGTATGCACAATTCATGAGAGTATCTCCCTCTAGAAATTAATTCATTAGCATGTAATCACTAGATTTCTAGATTGATTCTCAGTTGTTTTTGATATAGTTTAAATAAGCCCTGAATTATAGGAATTTCTCCCATGGCCATCTCCCTCGTCTAACTATCATATTTTTCCTTGAATCTCAGAGTGACCTATACATGTGTCACTCAAACAATAGTTAATTAGATATATATTGCATGAAAACATTTAATAAATATAAAAAGGGTATGAAAAAAATATTGTTTCCCAACCAAATACAATTTTCTGGAGTCAAAGGAAAAATAATTAACAAAGTCTTTGTGAAAAACTAATTACTAAAAATCATAAATATATAGATTCTATTTATCATGTAATTTGGAACTTAAATTATATGGATTTTGGATTCTGAATTCCAATGAATTCGGAGTCTGGATTCTATGGAATTCAGATTCTGATTTCTCAATAATTTAGAGTCTAAAATCTGAGGAATTCAGAGACTGAATTCTAAGGAATTCCGAGACTGAATACTAAGGAACTCAGAGACTGAATTCTAAGGAAGTTGTATTCTGAATTCTTAAGAATTGAGAGTCTCAATTCAAAGGAATTTGAATCCTAAATTATGAGTTATTCAGAGTTGGAATTTTGTGAGTCTGAATTCTTTGATATTGGGAGCATAAATTATAAGGAATTTAGAGTTTGAATTTAAATGAATTTAGAACTTGAATTACTAAGTAATTTATAACCTGAATTTTGAGGAATTCTGTACCTGAATTTTAGAGAATTTGGAATCATAAATTCAGAGAATTCATAATCCAAATTTTAGAGAATTGGAAATATGAATTTCAGAGAAATAAGAATATAAATTTCAGTTATTTCCGAATCTGAATTTCAGATAATTCAAAATGATAATTTCAGAGAATTTAGAATATTATTTTCATAGAATTCAGAATCTAAAAACATTGTACTTTATATTTAATAATTTATAGAATTTTGAGGTTTTAGAATTGAAACATATTTATCCACATAGAAATAAAATGAGTTAGATTTTAAGAAACTATATCCTGAAAAATTAAAAAATTAATGGAGAAAATGTCCTTGGGGAATGAAAATTTAATTATTAAGATATATTTTAGGGGAAATAAAAATATCCATAGGATATATTGTTTGTGATTTTCAAAACATAATGGAAATGAAAATTCATAAGGAATACTTATTCAATCACCAAGTCCTTTTCATTGAAAATAAATTTTAAACACATTTTCAATATAAATTAATCATTTAAACATTTATTATAATATTTTAGGAGACAACATTGGATATATATATACATGCAATACATGACAAAAATAACATTCATTGTGGATGGTAAAAATATAATAAATATTCCTTGTTCAAAATTTGACATAATGATTCCACTAAAAACATATAGAAAAGACAAAAGGGGGTGAAAATTTATTTCCAAAATAAATTTAATATTATTTAAATACATTAATGAAACATTTTTTTACATGAAAAAGGTTTCTCTAACTAAAGAGATAAATAATGTTGTGTTTTCTATAATACATTTTTTAAATAATATTTTGTACATAAAAAGGGAGAATTGTACTAATTGTTGAAAAAGTTACTAAATGACTAGACAATAGAACAACTAGTTGTTTAATTATACATTGCACATATAGTTTCCTTGAATATTAATACCATTAAAAGATCAGTAAAATTCTTATTGTGGAAAATAATCATCAAACATTTAAAAGTTTCCCATACCATTTTAAAACATTTTTAATCATAAGTCTAATGAAGGAATAAAATTAACTAAAAGTTATAATATCAAGAGAGAAATTATATTCATGATATATCATTCCAAATTTAATTATATAAAATATATAAATTAAGCTAGGTGCTTAACGACAAAGAAGTCTTAGTATAAAGTAAATGAAGACAAAGACCCTTACCTTGCATTTCCATTCAGGTGAACGTCATTTAACATCTTTATAATAATCATATACCTTTTTCCTATCCTTTTTCATTTTTATAATTACATTTAATTTAATTATTTATATGTTTTATAAAAAATCTTAAACAATTATGTTTTCATGGTTTGTTTTGACCAAAAAAGTTTTCTCTATCAAAAAAACATTGATAAGTCAACTATGGAAAAAGGGGTCATTAGGTAACTTATACATAATTATAATAATTAAATATTTATCTTTTTTATATATAAAATATTATTTCAAAAAAATTATTAAATTTGGTTATGAAAAAATAATCTTCGATACAATCCTAGAGAGGGTTTGTCTTACATACTTATGAGTTACGTTATAATTTTTCAATGATCATTATGGAAATAAGGTATGTAGAAATATATACTGATATAATGATCATTATATAATATGTACCATATAATTTTCTCATATATATATATATATATTTCTTGGAATGTAAAATGAGTCACATCATGTCAAAGATGTGGTAGTCCACACGTCTACGACCGACATTATAACCTTTTATTGTATGAAATGATAAAAATGAAAATGATATATAAATATACACATGTATCCAGAAATTTTATTATTTAATTAAAATAATATATATATTTTTGTCACAAACATCTTATTAAAATAATCCATAATATATTTATTTTATTATGTAAATGAATCATAGCACATCGATGGGGTGGTCGTGCATGCTACCTCAATCGTTGTTTTTATATTCCATAAAAGTGGAGTGCATTAGTTATGTGTTATAAAAAAATTAAATAAAAATCAAAACATTATAAATATTATATATAATTAATATAAAGATAGTGTTCATCATAATGGCCACCATGAGATGTGTTGACAGGGAAAATAAAAAATCATCGTTTTGTAAGGCATAAGTTCATCATAAATTAAAACATCATGTTTGTTACCAATCAGATGGATGTGTGTATAATTATTTGTCTCAAATATATCATAACAACATCATAGTATAATTAATATACTAGTTTATTAATAAATTTTTTGAATTTAAATAAATAATGGGTTTGATAATTGAAAAAAATATAAATTTTGTAAGGAAAGATATTACTTCTTTATCGGTTGAATACGTTTGGATTGAATGAAAAGTTTCCTTGGATTGGTTTAATCAAAAGTAAAAAGATTATATGTTTAATTGAGGTATTTCGAGGAGCATTTCTAGAATATATTAGTCATGAAAAAGTTCTTTGAGAGGTGTGAGGATGTTGTAGGGGAGTTCCTTCTATAGTGGAGGAGAAGTGACACTCTTGTAATATTTTCACAATGGAATATCAAGCCTATTTTTCACATATAATGTGGCTCCAATAATGATCCCAACTAGACAATAGGTAGAATAGGGTCTAAATAATTTCGTCAAATACTTCTTGTACATATTTCAAGGACATATGTTCCCTAATGTTTAGGGTTTAGTCTCTTATTAAGATTAATTTTTCATTAATAATTATAATTAATTTTTATTCCCGGTCCATAATATTTGTGGTAAAAAAGAATAATTAACATATAATTAACATAAAATTATTTTTATTGGATATATGGAATCCATTATCCCAAATTCCAATGATATATGTTGTTGAAATAAAGTTATATATAATCCTGTAAGTATGACGATGATGGGGTTTTTTAATGTAAAAACATTTGAAAGTATGCATTGTTTTTATAATAAATTTCATTGTGAAATTGATTACAAGGGTATAAATTGTATGAAATGAAGAAAATTTATATAATTAGACTATAAAATTAATTTAATTTATAATTTAAAATGAAAAAATATTTGAAAAAGTAGTGTTGAACTAAATTTTGGTATTTTTTATATTTCATTAAAAAATTACATGATCCTAAAAATTTCAAAACATCATCTTAACCTAGTTGTTATGATTCAATTTCATATATAATGTTTATTATTATATATTAATTAAATTAATATGTCAAAATTCATATTTTAAATTAGATCTCCATTAAAGGAGATAAAACTACATTTTAACAAATATAGGTTTTTATGTGTGAAATTTGATTTCTTCTTATGTTATGTCAACCAAACCAAATGGATGAATATAAAAAATATTTGAATTAATATATAACATATATATTGCATTAAAATCATTGATAGGTTGTAATTTATTTTTTTATTAGAAAAAAACTCAGTTGGAAACATAAAATAATAATATTTCATTTTGTATCCAATTTGATATTTTTTCCATGATAATTATTTGAAAACCAATGAATTAATTTTATATAAATATATTAAACAAATAATATTATAATTTAGATAATAATATTCCTAATATATAGTTTTAAAATTAATATATTTAATAATAAAATTTTAGTAGTCCCTTGTTATTTAGTGAAGCACGGTATTGAGTGCATCACAAACTACCGAGAAAGGTCAGTCTTATGTGCGATACAGGATAAAATTTTGTTTCATTAATTATAGTATATAGAATATATTATATTTATTTACTATTTTTATGTATTATGTTAAAATATTACCTTTTACATTCGGTATTGTTTTTTCATGAACAGTATTAAATAAAAAGTATTACTTTATAATTTTTGGGTGATACACATTGATTTAAGGGTATCAAAAATTATGATCAAGTATATCCAAACCTTCCCACTCCACTCTCTATATAGGTATAAAATCATGAAAATATAATATTTTAGATATATTAGTTTTATTTTTAGGTATCCGTGTTTCATTTATGTAATGTTCCACCAAGTTGTTATATTGAAAAATTAGATATATGATGTTTTAAAAATTTAAATGATATAACACTATATTATAACTATGTAAATAGTATCATTCAATAATATGTATTTAATTTGTGTTTTAATTGTAGAATTTGTTTCATGAAATCACACTTCATTCCACCATTTTTTAAGAGAAAAAATACATTAACCATAAATTACATATCACATTTTGAATAACATAAAACTATAAAAGGTAAAAAAGGAAGACATCTCCATCCATGGTAACATGGGATTCCCTCATACGTGGGATATATAATCTAAATTTGTATATTTTATTCAAATATTAGAAACATTATATCTCATATATAACATTTCTTCTATAGTGTGAAACATTTGAACAATTCTATAATAAAACAATATAACATCACGGATCAAATTAGTATCTATCATAACTGAAAATTTTCACGATGAACCTTATACACACATCCTTATAAACCAGAGCATAATGAATCAAATATCGTATAAACAAAATATAGTTGGTAAGGATATACCCATGGGTAAAATATATATCTACAAATAGTGTATGTAATATAAAAATAATTCAATATAATGTAACAACTTCATATAAGAATATATCATATTTATGTGGTATAAAATTATAAATATCAACCACCATGTTATAACGCATTATGTTATTTTACATTTCACTATACACATTAAAGTATATATAGGATTTCCCCATTCTATATCAGATACATCAAAGTTTAAAAACATACAGAAAATATATTAACCAAAAATGTAGTCATGACCCATGGTTGAGTCACATATCCCAATTCTATCTAAATTCCAATAACTTCAACATTAATGGTTTTATCACCATTTCCATTACAAGGGTTACCTAACCTCATGTATTCTTATTTATAAGGGTTACTGGGTATGGATTGTGGAAAACATTGTAAGACACCAAAAATTTAATCCTCAATACATTCTAGTAAATAAATATTCCTTATCAATATGTAAGGAAAATACAATAATTATTATATAACATATAACATTTTGAAATGATTTATAGATAGAACACATGTGACATTCAGAGAAATTTCTAGAATCATAATGTGTTGAGAGACACAATATCTTAACACATCTCAATAATAAATATGATGTCACATTGTGAGTTATAACTATGTTCAATGAGATATCACCATATTTTCCCATGAGTGACTAATTTATCCCCACCACAACCTATTCAGTTGAACGATCAATCATGACATAATACATCAATGGTTAATGAGGCATCATCTATTGAATAAGTTATCACTAAATCATAAATAATGTTATACAATATAATGCGGTCACTATGATGATAATTATAATTTGACATAACAAGACTTGAGTAGATGGCCTAAAAGAAATATGAATCTGTAACTGGGATATATACCACAAATAAAATTATTGTTGTCAATGATTCAATAATGGTATCACAAACAAGGTGAATTTTATACGCTTGGGATCAACTTAATAAGTTGATAATTCACTGAAAATATGATAATGAAGGGTTAATAAAGCACCATAGGATTACCAAGGGTGAAAAATAAACTGCCACTTACTAACTCTATCTGGATGTGGTAGTACCAATATATCTACCAAAAAGAGAAATATGAATCATTGTATCATCTTTGATAGATAATATATCATTATGAAAAATCAACATATGATTGATAAGCCAGCAAGACATCAAAGGTTGGAGATTGAACAATATATAGTCAACATGGAATCCAATTCACCACATATAATAATAATATATAATGAATATTCATCAAATTTGTAAAGGGTTGTCCTTTTAAGCTATAAATCGAATCAAAGTCTCACACCTATGCTAGTATACCAATATATATTGCATTATTAATCCATTCAATAATTTGGAATGTCCTATGACACTGTATATGTTTCCTAAATTCAATTCAAATGCATTGGAATCCCATCATAGTTCCAAATTCATAGTTTCAAAACAAACCGAAAAATAAAAAATTCATCTAGGATTATAGGGATGATACCAATCACCCAAGAGTATTCTCATATGTCTTTGTTTTTTCATTTACAACATTTGTAAAAAAAATTAAATTTAAATAATAATTTCCATTTTCAGAATATAATATATCTAATATTTCATAGAATGCATTAAAAAAAAGTATAAAAAAAATAAGAAACCATTGGAATCTTTACCTATATATTGTTGATCCAACTGAAAAGATATCACCCATGTATTTGACAAAAAAAGAAAAAATTGATGTTATGGAAAATAATAATAATTGGAAATAACATATTAATGAATGAGTAAAAGTGAGTAAAACATGATATTAAAGGGAATATTAGGATATACATTCCAATGATGACATCCAGAAATAAACATGAATCACAATAGATTATGGATGGAAGAGATCCACCATTAGAATATGGGAATGAGAGGGGGATTATTGTTGGATGTGGCAGATACATAATGATGATTTTGGTTATTGTTTAGCAATTTACCTAATTAATCAACATAATTTAATAAATAAAAATACCATAACATATTCATTATCCTTCCACTAAGAACATGGTGTCCACCAGGAACCTACTTTTCCCAATGATCATTTTTTCCATTGGGTACCAGCTCTAGGGTATCTAGTATCCTGATGTGACATGAAGAGTTACTACCCCACTACCCACATCCAAAATTTACATGATATTATTCCATTGGGTAGTAGATATCATCTATCGAAAAATAGAGTCCATAGAACCTTGTAGTTTATCTCAAATGAACCAAAAATCCCTCACTATAACACCCCATAATTAAATAACTACCGAAATAAATGTTTTTTCTAGAATTTTACAGAATAATAAATAAATTAAATATTAACGTTGTAAAAAAAATATTCTCTTGAAACTATAATGCTATAATACAGAATCTATCTTCTGTTATGAAATAATACATATTTTTATTTTTTATAATATTAAACAAATAAACTATTAACAACAACATGTTATTTGGTTTCTGATAAATTATAAGAAATATTGTTAATTTATTATATTATTAGTTAAAAATAATTGTTATGGTGGGGGGATGTGATTCTCAAAAAATATTAAAAAATTTATCAGAAAATATAATTATCAAATTAAATACTAATTTTATCCCAACCTTACATTGAAACTTCTTATAGAGTTTAATTAATCCTAAAAAAATTAAATCATCCCATTCTATTTATAAAAATTAATTGATAAAATAGAACACAATGTTATAATATATGATTTATTAGATAAGATTAAAAAGCCATTATTAAGAATCATTTAATCCTAAATTAATCATTTTGATTCAAAATCTCTATATTAGTATCTTTTTTTATAACAACTGAATGAAAATTAAAACATTCATCAATTATTTACATTATTTTTCCATTCTATTATTTTATAACATTTTTAAATAATCCATTTGATATAATATACACATAAAACTAAAAATAATAATTCTATAAAATTAAAACCTAATATAGACTATTTATGGTGTTTCAAAAATCCCATGAGGTGTTTCTCAAAAATAAATCACATGTGAATATCTCCCCTCTTTATTGACATTGATTTTAGTTATCATAGACATTTATTGGATAGATTATCAAATCTTATCGTATATTAAAATAGTATTTTTTCTTAAGGCCGAATCTTGTAACAACATGTACTATTAATACATCACACAAACCAAGAAATTACATGATTTTAACATTTATCCTCTAAAAATATAGAAAATAGGGTAAAAATTTATTATTCTATGTTATATATTCAAAAATCATATTAATGATTCAGAAATGAATTCCACAACTAATAAAATCCAGAAAAAACCAGTAGTATCTATAATTTATTATCAAACACAATCATATCGTGTATATGATTGTGGGAAAAAAATTTATTGGTCAACTTGTATTTACACTAAAAATTTTAAACCACATGAAAAATCAATTATTTTTTTAATAATAATTTTGATCCATTTTTTAAATAAAAATAAATAAAGAAATGAATTTTCCAGAATAGCGTATTAAAACAAAAATATGTTTACTTATTTCTTATTAATCATTGTTAATCATTTATACTAGCCTATGATATTTTTTAATTAATATTTTGTCTTTTAAATATTGATCTCTAATCAATTTTTGATGATATATATGTAATATTATCTATAATATAAGGCATCATAATATAATTATCCTTCATTACATTAATTTAATAAGAGGATTTTTTCAATATTATTCCACTAAAATATTTGAGAATTTAGTTTTACATCATATTCGTTAAGGGGATGAGATCCATAAATCACTAAACAAAGTATAACATTATAATTTCCCCCAAAGCATGTTATTAAAGTAAGATAATCAAGTTCATAATCTCATATATGAATCTTTGATAATTAAGTGGATAACACATTATCCAAACCATCATATGGATTCACTCAATATTATCCATATACTATCATAACCTTATCAGATATTTAATTCTTATTATAAATAAAAGAAAAAACATAAAATTGTAACCCAATCCATTTATTTTCATTTGTTTAATTATCTATATAGATAAGATAATCGAAAGGATCTATTATATTGAATGAACATTCTTGTTAAGTTGGATCTATCCTTGAAAATTATTTTATTTTGAAGGATTTAAATTGTAATATTTTAAAGGATATTAAATCCCACCATCTTATTCAAATTTGGTATGTTTAGATTTTATTTATTTATTTTGGAATCATTATTTATTCAAACATGTATATATGTTGAAATAATATATTTGTGTATCTCCATACAGACCACATAGTTTGTGCTACAAAATGATGGAAAATTCCAACTATATTTTTTATTTAATGAAATTATTATTCTAAGTAATTCCTTTGAAAAACATTATTGTAGAATCTTACAATATTAATAAATAACGCCAATAGGAGTAATAATTAGGTGACTAGTATCCAAAACACTATTTTCTAATCAAGGAATAATACTCTAGGCTAGTAAGTAGTCTATGAAAAATTCTATTGATCTATGGTTGTTATGTCATGAGAGATTTTAGTTTTATAACAATTCTAACACCTAATATTTATAAAATATAATTTTGTTATTAATTCATGATTACATCCTAAAAAAATATATTGTAATTGTGGATGAAATTGAAATCAATTATAATACCTAGAATGAAACTCCAAAAATGTTTGAAGAATATAATTAGATGTAGGTTAAGAATATTTAAAATAAATAATATAGAATTTCTCAAAATATAAAAATAATTTTCTGTAATAATGAATTATAAAGTAATATTTAAAAATGTGAACAACATAAATTTAAAAACGACGAAGCATTTTTGAGAAATCCATAAATAAATTATATAATCTTTATAATTTAGCCATATATAAACATGATAGAGTTAATTTTACCTAGAATTATCATTTCATATTATCATTTATATGGTTACTAATATGGAATCCTTCATATATCTGCAATATTTGACCCATTATGATATAATTTATTTTCAAATCTTCAATATTTCTTGATTTATCTAAATAATTTATAACAAAAATGAAGCGAAATAAATGTTTTCATTTAATCCTATGTTATTATAATATTCAATAATTTTTTTAATACATTAAAGAATTTTATAAATTAGTCCGTTCATGATATTCATTTTATATGTTCATTTGTGATTTATTCAAAAATAGTAATGCAAATTGTTTGGTATTTTATCTTATTTTTATTATTAAAAATTATAAATTAAAAACTATTTAAATACTATTTAAACATTGTCAAATCTTCTAAAACATTTTTTTTATATAATTGATTTCTTATGATTGGAATGGGGGTGGAGGACACATACCCCTGAATTATTCTTTATAATTTTTTAAAAATACATTTTATGTCAAGAAACTAATAAAAATATCATATCATCATTATACATTGTTTCTTTGATATTACTGATTCAGTTTAAAAGATAATTCATTTTTACAAAAACGCTTCTTTATTTGTATTAATGATCAATCTGTAATGATAATTTTAGAATATATTATTGGTTTTACTCATGTTTTTGATAATGGAGATGGTGATGGCCAATCCCAAAGATACTAACATACCCATGAGATGCACAGTGACTTTTTTTCCTTCATATGTGCCATTTATATATAAAAAATTCACCAAGACAATTATTTTTGATGTGAATCTATTTCAACTTTCCATGTCGTTTTACAGAGTTAGTGGCCAATTTTCGTGATGTCAATTTGGGTCAAAAAACTACAATTTAAAATGGGTTTTATTATTTCATTTTCAATCACCATAGTGAAGAGGATGAAAATTTTATAAGTTTTATTCCATGGTATAGTTGAAACTAATTATCATCTACATTTAATTTTCTAAAAATATTATGATCGATCACATTGATTTAAAAAAAGAGAAAATATTGTATTAAATAGAGTATGTTGTGGTCAAATGTATTTAAATAATAAAATTAAAATTTTTATTAGAACAATTCCATTAAACAATAAATTTTATTTTAAATTATGTTAATTTCATTCAAAATTAAACAAAATGTTGAAAAAAAAAGGATTTAAAAAAACAATATGGTTTTGGAAGGATGAGTATTATCCAAAATGAACCAAAAAAACTACTCCAAAACAAAACAACACACATGATTTATCTATAAAATATGAATGGATAATTAAACAATAGAAGAATGTTACATCAAACATCATGATTATTTTTTGCATCCAATCATCACATTAGCTATATTGAGATTACAGTGATGTGGAAGAAGCATTGTTTCCTCAAGGGAATCCACCAATCACATCAATTTCTATACTCCTATGAATAACCTCCATTTATCCATGTTTAGATAAAACATATAGTTATATTCATGATAGAATCAAGTTATAAAAATTATGGACTTAAAATGATATGAAATCAATCACATTCTCACAATATCTCTATGATTACAAAAATTTGATTATATTTACCTCCAATTACATAATGAATAAACGTATATTCAAGAGACGTTTCATTAATTTAATTCAGTAGTACATCTATTGTAACACATTCTATATCATTATCAAGTGTTTATAATATTAAAATAATATATTTTTAACATTATCACTCATCAATATCAACATATCTAGATAATACAATCGATTATGAAATCACAGATTTGAAAAAGGACTTATATCTTAATGATATATGATATCACATATACATTAATAAACAACACTATGATTTGGTGACACTCATCATGTCATTCTGTATTCTATGGTAGACTATGATGTGGTCCAAAAAGCAAATATCATGGAGTTAAATTTGTCAAAAATTTCCTTCATATTTTTTATTTTTTAGTATTAATAAGTATTAATAGTTAACAGTTCAAATGGATAGTAATAAATTTGACATGAAAAACATAAAAGCAATCACAATGTAGTTTTTGAACTTTTGATTTTATGAAAATTATCGAATGTGGAATATGATACATACAATGAAAAAAGGAAATATAAATTTTAAAAAAGAAAAAAATATATATTACATTTTAAAATAATTGTGTATTTGGAGAATAATGCATTTTTAGAGTTAAGGGATACATGAATGAAATGTATTTTAAAAAGTTTCCCATAGATATCCAATACACATTGACCTAGAAAATACTAATAATGTGTACTTAAAATAAATGAATAACCTTAAAAATAAGGTGAATATAAATTAAATTAATTTATAATGGTATTATTATAAACAAAAATGGAGTATTTGTCTCTGTGAATGAGATAAATGGAATAGTTGATGGGGAAAAAATGTGGTTGAGAGTCCTCTTTGGAAAAATCCAAAATTATGTCGGTAAATCATCAACCCACAAAAATAACAAAATTACATGCATTATTTTAATTTTTTATAATCTTATTAATTTTTATTTAATTTATTATGAAATATTTATATAATTTATTTTTAATTTTTTTGTAATCATTATATTCATTGTTATGGTTTGGGGATGTTTTGTCTGTGATTCCAAAAAATATTCAATAAAACAGTAAAAGTTAGAGATATATTTTTATGAGTATATAAGATTTTTTGTTACTATTTTAGGATATATTTCACTCTATTATTTTAAATTATTAATATTTTAATAGATACATTAAAACAGTTAAAAAATAAAATGATTCATGGTAAAATCATTCTAAATGGTTAAACCAAACATAATGGATTATTTATTTTGGTTATCATTATTATAATGAATATTGAAATAGTATAGAATTTTACAAATGAGTTATATATATTAATAATGTTGTGAATAATAAATGTATTCCACTATTTGAAAAATATAGGTGAGGTTGAATACAAATTGATATATCAATTCTCAAGTATGTGATATATAAAATCCATGTTGTTGAAATTGTTTCCCTAGAATATTAAGAAGAATGGGGAAATATATAAATAATTACTTTTCAATAATAAATTAACAAAATATTATACTAATGATTTAATTTTATTATTATGAAAATTTAGTTTTATAAATGGTAACAGGATAATGAAGATGAACGATTACATATGATATTTTATTACCATCTCATTAGGATAAAAAATAAGTCATTTATGAATAGAAAATTAGTTCTAATAATAGTTAGATGAAATTTGCATTATAATTATGGGAAATATATTTGTATATATATAGCATCCCACCTTTTTATCACATAAACTTTCATTGCATTTTACAAAACCGTGGATCTTTAAAGTTTAGTGTCTTGGAAACCAGGAACATTAAACATGAAAACTTAAAACATTCTTCTAAAACACTTGAAGGGATTCTCCTCATGTTCATCCTAGGTTCATTACTACATCACATAACCTGGGGACATACATCAAAAGAAAGGGTGAGCAAAAAGCCCAGTAAGGGAAACAAGAGAAACATTTTACATGTGAACTTGAGATACTTCAATAAGGTCATGAAATGAACTTTAAGGAATGAGAATGAAATTATGAGGCATATCATAATAAAAATAACATTTTAATAACTTGAAGATGTGGCTGCAACATTTAATATTGACAATAATTTCGTTTCACCAAGGTCCATCCCCAAGGTGTCATTAAAAATTACCAAGGTTAATCACCAAGGTATCAGTCTAAAAGTCATCTTTAGAGATTAAGTCTTTAACCAATGCATTGTAGTCCTATCTGGGTGCATCCTTGACATGACTTTATTATCATGTGAGACACATATATAATCATCAATAATTTCATAAAAAACCCATATAGCAAAAAATAAATGGGTTTCATTTCATAATCATAAAGTTTTAAAAACTGCTTTAAAGACTTGATCTTTATGTCACTTTAAACCCATAGAAAGGGAAAGTGGGTTTCATGTATGTAAATCCTAGAATTTAAAATAGAAAATTTTGGTATATATTTGAATACCCCTATAGAAATAAGAGCTTTGATTATTCAACTAATAAAATAAAATAATTTTGAGATAAAGAGGGAGGCATTTTGAGATGAAAATTCTGCAGCATAACGGCAATGTTACAAGGTTTTTAGAAAGCATTGAAAAGAGAGGGGACATGGGTCAAACATTCATAAACGACCCATAAAAGAGAAGAGGGACAAAATATAAGGGATTTAAGAAAATGGTAATGAAATTTGAAAATATACCATATGAAATGAAGAACATGAAACGAAGACAAAAATAAGATTTCTCTTATGAAATTTCGGCAGCCTAACAGCGTTACATAAACTTCAACCAAAAATGAATTGATGAGATCAAATATGGTCTCTCATAATATGAACATAAAAGATAATTATGATAGATATAGAGATCATACCACAAATTAATACAAAGTAACATGCAAGACTTGACATGGTATTAGAACATTGAAAAGGGAGAAAGGTGTAAGGACCCCTTAAAAATTCAGCAGCCCAACGACACCACTTAATCTTCAAAATACTGAATTGAAGAGATAAAATTGGGTCTCTCATAATATGGTCATAAACAATAAGTATGAAAAATATAGAGGTCATACCCCAACATAACAAAAAGGAACTTGAATGAATTGACATGAAAGTAGAACCTCAAAACGAGAAGGGTGAAGAACCACTTAAAAATTCGGCAGCCTAACGGCGCCACATAAAACATCAAAATACTGAATTAAAGAGATAAAATGGGGTCTCTAATCATATGATCATAAAAGATCAGTATGATAGATATAGATATCATACCCCAACATAATAAAAAGTAACTTGAAATACTTGACATGAAAGTAGAACTTTGAAAAATGAGAAAGGTGAACGAATCCCTTAAAAATTCGGCAGCCTAACGGCGCCACTTAAACTTCAAAAAAATGAATTGATTAGATCAAAAAGGGTCTATCATCATAGGAACATAAATGATCATCATTATAGATATAGATATCATACCCCAACATAAATTAACTTAAAATACTTGACAATAAAATAGAACTTAAAAATGAGAAGGGTGAAAGAATCCCTTAAAAATTAGGCAGCCTTACGGCGCCACATAAACTTCAACAAAAATAAACTGAAGAGATAAAATGGGGTATCTCATCATATTATCATAAAATATCAGTATGATAAATTTAGAGATCATACCCCAACATAATAAAAAGGATCTTGAAATACTTTACATGAAAATAGATCTTGAAAAATGAGAAGGGAGAAAGAATCTGTTACAAAAAATTTGCCAGCCTAACGACGCCACTTAAAACTTCATAAAACGAAATAATGGGAGTAAGAGGGGATCTCTCATTATATTAACATGAAAAGGGAAGTAATAAGAGTATAAAATAATACCCTTTAACATAAGAACATGGAGCATAAAAGAAATTACATAAAAGAGATTTCTTGAAAAGAAAGAGAGAGATCGGATCCCTTACCTTAAAACGTAACGCTTAAAACTCAATGTTTGGGACCTTGAGGGCTTGGGGGAACCTTGGGAGGACGCCTTGGGAGGTAATGAGACCATAACTTCATTGGGGGAGAGTGGGGAGTCGAATGGATGGGAGGATGGCTTGGTATTTATAGGGAAAGTGAGGGGACAAGGCATTAATGGCCAAGGGACACCTCATTAGTGGTTTTGGAAAACCCATGGGCTTGCCCATGGTAATTTCCCATGGTATTGGCCACATGGGACACCTCATACCTTATCCTCCTATTCATATGTCGACCATATTGATTACATACTTAATACATCATTTAATGATGTCATTAAACACTCATAACTTAAAAACTGTATTTTCACTATTCATCGAAAATTCAACTTTCTCAGAATAATCCCAAAATTTCACATTAACCAAATATCAATGCTCTGATTTCAAAAATGAACTCCATTTTATGAAAATAATTTTCTAAATATTTTTAATTTATTTTTTAAATAAATACTCTATTCACCGAAAATTCATTTTTTCAGAAAAAAACCCAAAAATTACCATAACATAATATCGGTGCTCTGAGTTCAAAAATGAAATCCATTTTTTAAAAATATTTTTTTGAAATATTTTTAATTAATTATTAATTAAAAACACTATTCACTCGAAAAAACTATTACTTGAATAATAATTTATGAAACCGTAATTTAACCATTTTATTGAATCACATTACTTAATCAAGGTGCCTAAATTATATTAATACTTTCTTTAAATGAGATTAATAATCCATTTGGACACATTACTAATCCTAATCATAAAATCACTATTCATAATTTACTATTCATCAAAAATCACGTTGATCTTATTAGGCTCTAAATTTTGTACTGAACATTATTTTAGAAGACCATTTTTTGAAAATCATTACACATTTTTAATTATTTAAGGTTTACATAAACATTTTTAAAATATCCTTTTTCTAAAATTCATCAAAAATATGCATACTCTATTTATCCGGTCATTTAAAAATTCATAAACTTCATCATAAGAAGAAATACCAATTTTTATTTAAAAAAGGATTACACAAGGCAGTTACGATCTCCTTACATAGCCCCTTATCACACCAGCATAGGACCTATGTGTAAGGTGTGCTAAGGTGAGATAATCTCAGGGAGGCTCGACTAACATCGCATGAGTAGTAATTTTTATCAGTTTGAACTTCTCACAAAGGTGATTCCATTCTAGCTTCACACGATGAAGCTCGACTTCGGTTTGGTCTAGAGAAAATCCCAGTGGTGCTACCTCTTTCCCAAGTTCTGTTAGATGGGCTTCGATCGGTCCAGGACTATTGGGTGAGGCCATTGAATCTTCTTTCTATAATAATTAACCAAGATTAATTCTATTTAGAGACAATAATCAAACCGTTTTTTTTTCAGCAGTCATATTGACCAATGGTCATATAACCGTCTAAACCCAACAGTCTCATTTTAATTATAATCATGTTATCAAATAAAACATTTTTCAGAGTATAAAAATAAAATAGAATAACACATAATGTTAGGAAACAAGATTTATTCAAAATTTCGGGTCGTTACATTCTTCCCCCATTAAGAAATTGCGTCCTCGCAATTTTTAAAATTGGGTTTTGAAATTTCAATGAATGTCCCACATCAGAAAAGGATTCAGTAAAATTATTACTTTAAAAGAAATAAAGGGAAGTACAAAGGTCACCCGAGTTAACCCACACTAGGATTCCATGTAGGAAAACATGGACATGGAAGAAAAACAAAGGGTCAAGTTCGGGGGGAGAGTGATAGAGAAAATGATTAGGAGAAAGTTAACCATAAGAAAATCCCAAACTTATGATGTGTGTAAACGGTCTTTGATTACCTAGTAGGAAACGTAAACCGACAACGTTTTTGTTTTACGTTCATTTTGATAATTTTGAGGAATTTATTTACAATATAAAACAAAAACATATGAAAATATACCTATCTTCTGGAAGAGTTTCATCCTTTAATAATTTTCTACCCAAAACTAATATTTTCTCCAAACTATGATCATTCAAAACTACTTGGTCTCATCAAAACACAAGAATCATCTTCTAGAGAATCACATAATCCATAAAATATTAACTATCTATTTCTGCTATCTTTAAACATTATCCCAAAAACAGAAAGGGTAAGGTAAAACAACTCTTCAAAAAGAAAGAATCCCATAGGAATAGAAACTAATTTTAATTCTTCAAAGTTCCATGGTACTACCCATAGTTCATCATTGGCCTTTCCATAAATAACAGTCATTAAGATTCCTCATAATAAACCAAACTAATATTGAAACCCAAATACAAGAATGATTTGATAACATAGTCTTCCAAAATAAACATCATTGTTCATCTCCAAACAACATCAACCACTCCTAACATCTTATAACAAAAGTAGCTAACCTAAACCTATTTTACCCATGATAGGTTAATCATTTCATTAAGTAACCTAAATTACTATAAGTCCACCTTAAATTCATCGATTCATCAAAATATATTTCAACCATACTCCTCAATGAAAATACTATAGTAATATATTTACCTCGATCATATAGGGTCCCCAAAATAATGAACATCTTCCAAAATAATAATCATATTTTAATCCCCTAATCATCCATGTCATATTAATATGACAATCATCACATTTCCTATCACATTGGTTGTTGGGACATGTTCTTCCATTTCCTGGCATTAACTAATAAACGAAACTATAATTAGGGGCTTAAATACTTAGCCAATAATCAAGAAAAGGAACCAAAATCATATAAGTATAACTTGTAGAAGAAAGTTATACCCTAACTTGTGATCCCCTAGGTTCCCATCTAGGTTATCCATGATCATATATTCTTATGTGAATCTTTATTTTATTTTATCTTTGTTCCTTTAACAATGGTTCATACTAAGCCTATGAATTTACCAAAGCATATCCCCTGGGAGTGTCATAACCAAGATTTCATCAAGTCCCATTGTCGTGTACCAGTTCCCGTTTGAGTCTAGCTCAAAGCAGTGTTTTCGGGTTTTACCCCTATGTACATCTGTGTCAGAGCCACCTCTACCTGCTCATATCCAGACAGGGATGTATTTGCTTGGCAACCCCTTACTCAATACTAACCAAAATACCAGGAAGATTTCCTATATTTTAACTTTTCTATAGGCTTGTTCCTAAAGTTTTCATATCCTTATTTCCACAAATAACTAAACCATCCTTTGATACCAAATATAGCATCCCGCCTTTTTATCACATAAACTTTCATTACATTTTACAAAACCGAGGAACATTAACGTTTAGTGTCTTGGAAACTAGGAACTTTAAACATGAAAACATAAAACATTCTTCTAAAACACTTGAAAGGATCCTCTTCATGTTCATCCTAGGTTCATTACTGCATCACATAACCTGGGGACATATATCAAAAGAAAGGGTGAGAAAAAAGCCCAGTAAGGGAAACAAGAGAAACATTTTACATGTGAACATGAGATACTTCAATAAGGTCATGAAAAGAACATTAAGGCATGAGAATGAAATTATGAGGCATATCATAATAAAAATAACATTTTCATAACTTGAAGATGTGGCTTCAACATTTAATATTGACAATCATTTCGTTTCACCAAGGTCCATCCCCAATGTGTCATTAAAAATTACCAAGGTTATTCACCAAGGTATCAGTCTAAAAAGTCATCTCTAGAGATTAAGTCTTTACCCAATGAATTGGAGCGCTATCTGGGTGCACCCTTGACATGTCTTTATTATCATGTGAGCGAAATATATCATCATCAATAATTTCATAAACAACCCATATAGCATAAAATAAATGGGTTTAATTTCATAATCATAACGTTTTAAAAACTGCTTTAATGACATGATCTTTATGTCACTTAAAACCCACAGAAAGGGAAAGCGGGTTTCATGTTTGTAAATCCCAGAATTTAAAATAGAACACTTTGGTATAAATGTGAATACCCCTGTAGAAATAAGATCTTTGAGTATTCACCTAATAATATAAAATAATTTTGAGATAAAGAGGGAGGCATTTTGAGACGAAAATTCTGCAGCATAATGGCAATGTTACAAGGTTTTTAGAAAACATTGAAAAGAGAGGGTACATGGGTCAAACATTCATAAATGACCCCTAAAACAGTAGAGGGACAGAATATAAGGGATTTAAGAACATGGTAATGAAATTTGAAAATATACCATATGAAATGAAGAACATGAAAGGAAGACAAAAATAAGATTTCTCTTATGAAAATTCGGCAGCCTAACAGCGTTACATAAACTTGAACCAAAAATGAATTGATGAGATCAAATAGGGTCTCTCATCATATGAACATAAAAGATTAGTATGATAGATAAAGAGATCATACCCAAACATAATAAAAAGTATTTTGCACGACTTGAAATGTGATTAGAACTTTGAAAAGGGAGAAAGGTGCAAGGGCCACTTAAAAATTCAGCAGCCTAACGACGCCACTTAATCATCAAAATACTGAATTGAAGAGATAAAATGGGGTCTCTCGTCATATGGACATAAAATATAAGTATGATAAATTTAGAGGTCATACCCCAACATAACAAAAAGGAACTTGAAAGAATTGACATGAAAGTAGAACCTCAAAACAAGAAGGGTGAAGAACAACTTAAAAATTCGGCAGCCTAACGACGCCACATAAAACATCAAAATACTGAATTGAAGAGATAAAATGGGGTCTCTCATCATATGATCATAAAAGATCAGTATGATAGATATATAGATCATACCCCAACATAATAAAAAGTAACTTGAAATACTTGATATGAAAGTAGAACTTTGAAAAATGAGAAAGGTGAACGAATCCCTTAAAAATTCGGTAGCCTAACGGCGCCACTTAAACTTCAACAAAAATGAATTGATGAGATCAAAAAGGGTCTCTCATCATATGAACATAAATTATCAGTATCATAGTTATAGAGATCATACCCCAACAGAAAGTAACTTTAAAGACTTGACAAGAAAATAGAACTTGAAAATGAGAAGGGTGAAAGAATCCCTTAAAAATTAGGCAGCCTAACAGCGCCACTTAAACTTCAACAAAAATGAATTGAAGAGATCAAATGGGTTCTATCATCATATGATCATAAAAGATCAGTATGATAGATTTAGAGATCATACCCCATCATAATAAAAAGGAAGTTGAAATACTTTACATGAAAATAGATCTTGAAAAATGAGAAGGGAGAAAGAATCCTTACAAAAATATCGGCAGCATAACGGCGCCACTTAAAACTTCATAAAACAAAATAATTATAGTAAGAGGGGATCTCTAATTATAAGAAAATGAAAAGGGCAGTAATAGGAGTATAAAAGAACACCGTTTAACATAAGAACATGGAGCATAAAAGAAATTACATAAAAGAGATTTCTTGAAAAGAAAGAGAGAGATCGGATCCCTTACCTTAAAACGTAACTCTTAAAACACAAAGGCTGGGACCTTGAGGGCTTGGGGGAACCTTGGGAGGACTCCTTTGGAGGTAATGAGACCAGAAATTCATTTGTGGAGAGTGGGGAGTCGAATGGAAGAGAGGATGGATTGGTATTTATAGGGAATGTGAGGGGACAAGGCAAATGGCCAAGGGACACCTCATTAGTGGTTTTGGCAAAACCATGGGCTTTCCCATGGTATTTGCCCATGGTATTGGCCACATGGGACACCTCATATCTTATATTACTATTCATAAGTCGACCATATTGATTAAATACTTAATACATCATTTAATGATGTCATTAAACGCTCGTAACTTTAAAACTGTATTTTCACTATTCATCGAAAATTCAACTTTCTCAGAATAATCCCAAAATTTCACCTTAACCAAATATCAATGCTCTGATTTCAAAAATGAACTCCATTTTATAAAAATAATTTTCTAAATATTTTTAATTTATTTTTAAATAAATACACTATTCACCGAAAATTCATTTTTTCAGAAAAAACACCAAAAAATTACCATTACATAATATCGGTGCTCTAAGTTAAAAAAATGAAATCCATTTTATAAAAATAATTTTTTTAAAGTTTTTTAATTAATTATTAATTAAAAAACACTATTCACTTGAAAAAACTAATACGTGAATAATAGTTTATGAACCCGTTATTTAACCATTTTATTGAATCACATTACTTAATCAAGGTGCCTATATTATATTAATACTTTCTTTAAGTGAGATTACTAATCCATTTGGACACATTACTAATCCTAATCATAAAATCACTATTCATAATTTACTATTCATAAAAAAATAATTTGATCTTATTAGACTCTAGATTTCATACTAAACATAATTGTAGAAGACCATTTTTTGAAAATCATTACACATTTTTAATTATTTAAGGTTTACATAAACATTTTTAAAATATACTTTTACTAAAATTCATCAAAAATATGCATACTATATTTATCCGGTCATTTAAAAACTTTATAAACTTCATCATAAGAAGAAATCCCAATTTTTATTTAAAACAAAGGATTACATAAGGCAGTTATGATCTCCTTACATAGACCCTTATCACACGAGCATATGACCTAAGTGTAAGGTGTGCTAAGGTGATAGAATCTGAGGGAGGCTCGGCTAACATCGCACAAGTAGTAATTTCTATCAGTTTGAACTTCTCACAAAGGCGATTCCGTTCTAGCTTCACACGATGAAGCTCAGCTTCGGTCTGGTCCAGAGAAAAGCCCAGTGGTGCATCCTCTTTCCCAAGTTCTGTTAGATGGGCTTTGATCGGTCCAAGACTACTGGGTGAGGCCATCGAATCTTCTTTCTATAATAATTAACCAAGATTACTTGTATTTAGAGACAATAATCAAAACGTATAGTTTCCTACGGTCATATTGACCAATGGACATATAACCATCTAATCCCAACAGTCTCATTTTAATTATAATCATGTTATCAAATGAAACATTTTTGTTGAGTATAATAATAAAATAAAATAACACATAAAATTAGGAAACAAGATTTATTCAAAATTTTGGGTCGTTACAATATATGTGTATAATTTTGAATTATTTATTGATAGTGAAATTGTAGAATGAGGCTATTTTAAATATCTAAAGGGATGGGGTTTTTTGAGTAAAATATTAACTAGTTTATAATTTTTTATCTAGAAAATAAATTTTATTTATTACTAAGAACATGTAAAAGAAATCATGTAATATTATTCCAATCCTTTTATACCTCATATATACATCATATATAATGAATTCATTCATGTATTTTCATTGTTATAAAATATTGTATTAATCATTTTATACTATCAACCTCTACATTTCACTACTTATGGAATCTTCCAAACCAACACACTTAATTAGTTTTCACATGATGATTCTAGAAATATAAAAAAAATTCCCAAATTAATTATTGAAATTTATTGAATAATATAATTAATTTTTATATATATAATTGGATAATTACTATGTAATGTGAAATGTGTTCTTTATATATATTTATATCTAAAAATACATCATGGTACTATGTTTAAGAGCATATATAGTGGTGTATTAATTATAATTTATATTTTTTATTAAGCTTAAACATTACTTATAATTATACATTTTCAATTACCCTAATAAATTTTTTATATTCCAATATATTAGTTACTATTCTGTGGGTTATTTTACTCATATTATAGATATATATTCAATAGAAATTTTACCCATTAACAATAGTTAAGTCTGCCTTTAATAATTAATATATGACACTGAATTCATTCATTTGTCTTTACATCATTATAGGATCGATATATTTATATTATTAAATGATGATATTATTTCTAATGATTAAATATCATAATAATGTGTTGTTTATATCTTTGGTATTTAAATAAGACTATTATACATGATTTTTATATCTTCATGTAATTCCATTTAATTAGTGTTTTTAATCCATTGTACTTGTATTGATATTATTCAATTAAATTACCCATCATTTTTAAGGTTATGTTATGTGATAAAATGATTTTTTTTGTCACAGGATACATATGATAATATACTATACTATATTAAGTAAATAGTGTTAGTGATAATTATATATTTCTATTATATTTAGATTTTATATAAAAATAATTAATACTTTACTCATCATAAAAATTCTCATTCATGAAATTATAATCCTGTCACACTGATGAAAACATATAATGATTGTTTTTGTTTATTATAATAGTTTTAATCTATTATTCTTCATTGATCATTAACAATGTGATTTTTCTTTCTTAATAACACATTTAATCTATTATCTATGATATTTTTTGGGTACTTATCAAAAGATATTTCATGTTATAACCGTAACACTTATGGATTTACTGAATGTGGTGGATATGTATATAATTCAGTAATTGAGATATATAGAACACATATTATACTTGATATAGGTTTCATATAGATTTTGGATGATATAAAATTACTATAAAATGATCATAAATTTTTAAGAGTTAAATGTAAATACTACATATATTACTCATAATCATAAACATATTGAATCTCATATATTAAGATATTTTGAGGATTTCTATATTTTCAATATCAAACTCCCTATCTCATTGCAAATTTATCTAATAGTTTTTAGGTCCAACATAGGATGATTTTATGTATTACTGAATGCATTGGTGTTTTTTTATTTTATTTTAGTAGTATTTTTTGACTAAATATATTTTAATAAAAATATCATTCCAAAATTATAGAGATAAATATTTTTATCCCTCGGATAAATGATTATATTTATATGTAAATTCTTGTGTGAAACAATTTTTGTATAAGAATTTAATTCTGGAAATGTGTTAATTTAGAATTCCTCTGATGTTCATATAGAAAGATGAAGGCTTGTATTTGATATTCTAAAGGCTAATTCAAATTTACTATCCATATGAATAAGAACTATTATTCTAAAATTAAATATAGTTTAAAATTATTTTTGATACTAATTTCAAACATTATTAGATAAAATTAATAGTATTTTTTTACAGAGGTTCACTATTGTTTTGATATATATGTTTTAATTTTTATCAATAGTGAGGTATAATATAATTTTTTTAAATTTGTAATTATTTTTAATATGATCCATTATAACTAATAAGAAATTACTTCTTTATGAATTCTTTGTTAAACTAATGATAAAACCTTTCAAGATGATTTCATATATCTATTTTTTACAGATAAAGGATTCATCATCCAATAATTATATTTTCACTATTCTATAAATATTTAGTTTTCAAATAAAATTAATTTATTTTAATGAATATCATTTATGTGTTTTCCCCCGTATTTTTTTATATTTTTTATACGTCATTATTTATTCTATAAGGATTGAAATATACAAATTATGTGAACAATCTAATAGATCTGTTTTTATTTATAAATTTTTTAAATAAATAATCATTTCTAAAATTATATAAGTACATCTTTATAAAGTTTTAAATTTTAGATTCATAAATTCTATAATTCTTCAAAATTAATCTATTCATCTATATCATACCAATATGACATTGTAATCAACTCAATGATAGATTATTGAGTAATCAATTAAGCAAGGTATGATTTTATCCCACCTTTTATGATCCCTATGTCAATACATTATATGTTTAAGTAGAATAGATCAATTTTAATCCTCACCATGGGTAACATTATTTTTCTCTTTGACAAAGAGTATCTATATGATTATTCACTTTTCAATGATTTTAATTAATTGAGGAATCCTTTTATTTTATAAACTATCACCATATATTTTTTTGTGCTATGATATTTCAATGTGATTATATAATATTATAATTTGTTTTTATTAAATATATCATGCATTTCAGCATAGAAAAAATACTTCTAAATATTTAACAGACTGATTTCAGATTCTATGTGACAATCGTGCACTATGTATATTTTTTCATTGATATTTTTGTTTCATGAAATATACTTAAACACTTTATTATTTTCATTAGTAATGTATCAAAATAAATTATTTAATGTATTCAATAATTGTTCCCATTATTATGAAAGTGTGAGTATAGTTATTGTGATGAGGAATCTTTTTACAATGATGAAGATATATTTAAAAATTGAATAAAACAATTACACAATTTTGAGTTTTCATGGTCAATTGGTATGATTTCTATTATAAATTCCTCATAATTTATCAATATTAACATACTAATATGAATAAAAAATGGATATCCTACGTTGATGTTGGTTTTTTTTAAATAATTACCTTAATCATTAAAGTATCAATCAAGGTCCCCTTGTGTATGAGTATATGATTATATAATATTAGTTTCCCCATCCTAAATACACATTTTATATTTATTTACAATATTGTATCCTTTCACAATGTTCATAACAAAATACTAAAATCCAACTCATTTTCTCCCTTTATTTTGAAATATATGATAATAAAATCTATAAATACCATCAATAATTTTTTTAGGTATTCTTTAAGGACGCAATATATGAAATATATAATTATTAGTGAGGAAATTGTGATTTATAATGTCATCTCATTTAATTCATAGTGTCAATATCTTATAAAATGTGACAAATCTAGAATATTGACCCATTTTAACATTAATTATCATATACAAGAATAAGAAACTCTTTTTAGTTGTATTGATCCCCATGTATTTATTTAAAAAATTACTCAATCTATAGAAGTGGATAGATTTTATTTTTCATGATCCATTTATTCTTTTTATATTTAATTTAGTGACACATAATCCAAAACATCATCTTAATAAAGTGGAATATTTCACCACATGTTGAAGAGCAAGTGATTTTCAATCCATTGACCAAAATCTATTTTATATTTTTCTAAACATATTCCACTTCAAAGATGGTCATTCTAGATATATGGTTTGAAATAGGAAAATCACTATCATTAAATTCAATTAGTAACTCAATATATCGATTATGGGGGGCACATGTAATATCTTCTTAAAATACATAAAAATGTATCCTCACAATCTATATATATGTTGGAAAAATGATTTCCTTTGACTCAACTATTTTTTTCAGTTATTCAGGATTATAAGGAGACAAAAAAATTAATTTTAAGGATGATTTCAATAGAGATTCATAATGTTCCATGGATTCATATATAATTCATGTATGGGCACGGATATGGGATGATATTTCTCTCTTCGAAAATTTGATATTAGGTCGATATAAGAACAACTAATCCATTTCAATTTTTTCATATAATTCTATTAAAAGAAAAATTAAATTATGTGTTATAATAATATTCTTATAATTGTTAATTTGGGATGATTTAATTAATTTAAATGAAAATAATTCATCACTTTTTGTTAAACCAATCTCTCGAATTAATGTATCATAGGATGTGATTACACAATTTTTTTAATAAATCAAAATATTAATGAGTATATTAAAATATAATAAGATATTTCTTTTTCCAATATTGAATTATTAATAAGTGTACCCCTGACCACCAAATTGATTAAATCCACCACAATGGAAGTTATATCTTATGACCTTTCTTGTCACTTTAGATTTATAGGTTTCTAATTTTTTTTCTCTAAAAACTGTATCATGATTTATTTATATGAATGAAATCTATATTCCATACAGTTGATACCCCAAACCATGGGTGGATTATACATGTACCTTTAAATATTTGGTTATTTTTTCCATCCCTTAATATACTTGTAAAATTCTTTTTTCCCACTATGTTAAATTCATGGGTGATTATTTCTACACTTTTGATAAGTGTGTAGTTGAATCTTGTCAAAAATTGATAATATTCTATTAAAAACTATAATTTAAATTCATTCTTATAATTATATCACTAGTTCAATAAGAAGAATATGTAACACCAATATCTAAGTCAAATTTTATGAAACATCAAAACTATTTTATTGTTGATATCGATTTCATCTATTACTAAATCATTTATAATACATGATTTAATTATGGAAAATAATTCTTCAATCATGATTTAGAGACATATATTGTTTTTACATTACATGTTGCACCATGTATAAGGACTCAATCTAGGACAAATTTCCATGTGATCATAAACATAAAACTCTACATGTCATATGTTTTTGAATTATGGATAGAGATTAATCTACAAAGAGGTGAAACTATTCCTATCATAAAAAACCTATCAATTTATAAAATATAACTAAATCCAAAGAATTATATCCTGAATAAAATTGAATTATTGTGTAATAACAATTATTAAAAATAGAATCATTATTTAATAAAAATATAATAATAGTTTTGAAAAAAATCCTTCACTAGTAAAAATAACAAAAAAATTATAATTTTTAAACATATACATTAATATATATAATTAAACAAATAAAAAAGGAATACCTTCAGAAGGATCAAGAACATGTTCTTAAACAATAATTATATCTATATAAAGTAACCATATGCTAACTATCCAACATAGGTGGATATATTTTTACTATCACATCTTTGTCCTTATTTTATATTATTTTTCCATCTTATTTTGATTGATTTTTTAATCTCAGGTTCCCCTTTTTATTTTTGAGAGATATGGTAAAAATGGGGATAGATATACCTAGGAACACTTTAGGTGCACATTTATGGGGAACTATGTCCCCTGACCCATGTAACCGTGCGGTAGGCTAGGACCTACTGCATGGCTACTACACACCAATGTAGCTAGTTCATTAGGTCATGTGTTATGTTAGTTGAACTACCCCATAGCCACTGTGCAGCAGTGCGGCTAGTCCAAGTAGTCATGTAGCCTGGACAGATAGTGTCCACGGTCTCCGTATAGTTTTTCAAACACTGCCACTGAACCGTGCAACCCGCCCAAAAGTTAAAATTATATATATTATATGTTTTCTCTTTTCATAGTTAACCCTTAATCCTTAATTTTTCTTCCCCACATAGTAAATTTAGCCATATAATGTTTCCATGAACCCTCCAACACCCATGGGAACCCATTTTTATTGGGATGTGGGGGGGGGGACTCAATGGTTTTTGAAGTGAATGATTCTCCCCCTTAATTTTCTTTCTTTATATGGTTTCTCCTATCATTCATGGGGTTCTAATTTTTTTTCGTATCTGGGGTATATTTTATAGTGTTTAATTTTTATTTTTTTATGTTCAATCATTTGTATTGGGGTTTATATTGATTTCATGTGCGGCAGTTTAGGTGCAGTTGATGTTTCACACGAATCTTTGGGATTTTTGACTTCATCATTTGGTGGTAGAATTTATAGTCCTTATTTATTTAATTAATTGTTTTTTCATGTTTAATTTAACATGTTTATTGATAATTTTTTTTTGTGGTTTGAAAGAGGATTTATAGAATGACTAAATGTGTGTTTTATTTCAAAGTGAAACTTTTACCTGAAAATGTATGTTTTGTGTGAAAAGACTTGTTCTGACACATTTAATGTTTTTATAAAATATCAAATTGGTATATTATGTTATATAAGTGTTGAAAAATCATATTTTAGTATGGAATTAAATGTGTGGTTAATTTTATGAGAATTTTTTGGGTGCATATGGGGTTAAATATCCTTGTGGTGTCATTGATAATTATTATATAAATTCTGTAATTGGGTTTTTGAGTTGTATAAGCGATATGAGTCATGTTTGGATAATATTTTTGTGAGTTTATTATTGTAAAATGTAATTTGGATGTGTAATTGGTGAAATGTGATATGTTATACTAGTTTTATCAAAAAAGGGTATCCCAAATATCTTGGTTGGTAGACTAGGAATATTATGATAGGGAATCTGAAGTGGTTGCATCTCAATTTCACTATGCAATATTGACGATGAAAACATTCACTATATATAGAAAATGACTTTATACCATTATAATTATGTGTATTACTACTCTCTAGAGGTTCTTGCACGATAAATTTATTATTAATGGTTGTTATACCACATTTCATTGAGATACAAAGTACATTGTCTCCCATAACTAGATATTCTTAAGATTAGTTTCCAAGGTTAATTATCATTTGATATATTTCACATATAGTTGAAATATGTTATTGTTTGTTTGTAAATTTGAAGAAGAAAGTGTTTTATCTTAAAAATTGATTTCATTAAAAATGTCTTCTATTTAAATCTTTTGTTCTTAAAATTGTTCCTATCATTTCAGTTGTGTAAAATAATTCCTGATAACTAAATTATGTTGTTTAGTGTAACAAATATTTTCTTTGGAGGTATCATACTATTCATAGGCTCACACCCTACTTACACCTATTGGTGTATGTAGACATGGTAATGTCTGATAAATGTAAGGGATGTTATTTTGGTAATGTCGTTTTAGGATGCTAGTAGTATTATTGGAGTGGTGTTATTGAGGTGGCTTGAGGGAGATGCCTCCTTTTCTTGTGGTGGTTTTCGAGTTAGACATTATTCACCTTTTTTTTGTGACCTTTTTGGATGTTGGTTTAAAACACTACAATTATTATGACAATTCATGAATGTTTATTTGGTTTAAATATTAACATTTAGTTTACTACTTATTTTTAGTGGTTTTATGCTTATGAATTTGTGTATGTTGTTTTGAATATTGATTTATGATACCTAGGCACATGTGCCATATTTTGGGGATCATGAATGTCTTTATCCACATAATGGACTGGGTCAGGCACTGATTCAGATAACAACTCAGCTTAGTCTATAAAAAATGGTATTAGAAGTGGTCAACTACATGGTTCATTTCAGTTTAGATGACTCGGGTTAGACATGATCTAGGACTATCGGGGATCAGAGTTCTAGTTGTGAGTAGGGTGGCTGGACACCATCCCTCAGGACACACCTTGTGACACACCTCGAGCCACAGAGGGATGTTGGGTATTTTCTTTGACTTCTCTTCTTGGTAGAATGTGTATGAATCATAATGCACAAGGAAATTGGGTGGGGGTGAAGTGGTATGGTCATTTTATTATCATGGAATGATTAATTTATTTTTATTTTATTCTATTGCTAATGTTTTCTGACACTTTTCATTAATGTGTTCTATTGTGAATCATTCTTTTTATTGAAACATGCCTCCCCAAATAGATCCCTTATAAACATGAGAGGATGCTAGAGAGAGTTCTCCTACACTACCCGATCAATTGTTGTAGGAAGTTGTGGTCTATGCTATTCAGGATCTGGGATGGGGTGTGGCTTATACTCCCATTTCTATTTAGAGGGTGAATCCAGATAAATAAAATATAATTCTTTGGATATTATCAAGAACAAGCATCCAATTTTTCTTGGCAATGTTTTTTCGTTGGAGGTAGAGTACTGGCAGGACAATAATGAGTAGAGGTTTGAGTTTCTTGTCCCTCATGTAATTTAGGGTGAAATTTTCTTCATTCATCCTAGAGGGTCCCAATTGAAGGTTGTAGGAATTAGTGCACCTGGATATAAAAAATAGCTAAATGGAATTGAATGATTCCAAGACCATCTTCAACTGGCGGTATTATCCCGATGACCTAGGATATGCTAGACCCCATGAGTTCATGGATCATTCATAGGGAGATCATTCTATGGTGTAATACACTAACTATTTTCCTAATCTTGTGTGGTACACACCTAAGATTATTTCTAATGAATATATGAAATATCAAAGCATTGAGATTGGGAAGAAACTAGAAAATTACTCTTAGGTCTTCATGATCATTGTTTAACCTATAATGGGGTATTTTATCATCCATTCATGGTCGAGAGTGATCAGAATGAAAATTTAGGTTTTATAGAGCGGTGTATGATGTGGATGGTGTCAGATCCTATGAGTAAAAGAGTAAGTGTGATGAGAAAGAGAATACAAGAGTTGGAACTTGAGGACAACCTTCTAAGAAGTTTTCTTCTGTAACATTTGATGTGATATTTTTTGTGTTCCCATAGTATGGGGGTGGAGGGGGACACTTGAAATTCATATATATCTCATCTTAGGAATTTTCATTAGTGTAAAATTATGAGTCACTTACAGAATTTTTGCAGGGCAACACATCCATGCCAGAGTAGGAAATGATCAATGGCCTCTAGGTGAGTGTTGGTTCTGTCAGATCCAAACTACATGTAGGTGTCTTGGTTTGGTTTTCATGGTGGAATGACCTAATTTTCATCACGTAATTGCAGTTTTCAGTGTAGATATGTAGGCAAGTAGTCATTCTAATGCAAAGACCAGGTATCATTATGATGTAGATCTGGCACTAGTGGGACAGACTGATTATTCCTCTATAGTTCTAGGTACCATTTTTATTACATGGAATATAGAAGATATTTTATTTAATATTGTTCCATTTTTTTCTTTTATTTATGCTGGTATTGAGAGTTTTTTAAACTATTAAACTGAGTGGATGTCTTTGATAATGGAGTTAGTAACTTCATTTCGTGGGAAGAAGGAGCAGTGTCTCAGGTGTCCATCTTGTGTTCTATAAATGATGGGTGTTTATATGGAGTTGAATTTCATAGTCACGCGCATGGACCAATTTGATATGATCCTTGACTTGTATTTTCTTTCAGGATTCCAAGCGAATATCGATTTTCCTAAGTAGTGGGTTAGTTTCATTTCGCTTTACGGGAGTCCTCGAGAATTTCATGGGGAACTGGATCCTTGGTCTAGTCACATGGGACCTCAATTACTAGAGGTGTAAAATATTATCTTTTGGTTATCATCACTATGGATAAAGGATGATGGTGGTGATCTTGAAGGTGGACTATCTATTGTACTGGATGTGTTCTCTGAGGTATTTACTGATGACTCATCATACCTACCCCTAGTGTAGGATATGTAGTTCTCTATTGATTTTTTGATAGTAACACATGTATTATCTCCTCCCTCATATCTCTTGTCCCCCACTAAGTTGATTGAATTAAAAATATAGCTCTATGATTTGGAATCCCAAATGTCCACTCACCTGTTTTATCTCCCTGGGCCACTCCTATTTTATTCAAAATAATGGCGAACAAATCCCTATGGTTGTTCTTTGATTAAATGATTTTAAATATGGTAAATATTATGATTAAATACCATTTTCCCAAAATTGATGAATTTTTTGATCAACAGAATATAGAACAGTTGTTTTCCAAGATAGTTATTCAATTCAATTTTCACAATGTCCAGGTGAGATAGGATGACATCCCAAATATGAATATAAGAATCATGTATATCTAATTAGAGTATATGGTCATGGCTTTTAGGTTGACCAATTATTCAACATTTTTTATGGAACTCATGAAATGGTTGTTCCACCCAAATCTCGAGTCTTTCATTTTCATATTTTTGTATGACATACGCACTTATTCTAGACATCAATAAGTGTTTGAGAATCATTTTCGGATCATTTAGCGACAATCTTTTGGATAACTACCTCTATTCCATGCTTTCAATTTGAACCTTATGGATTTTCGATGTTATGATTCTAGGTCTGATGATTTTAGAGCGGGGGGAGGGGGCTCTATAGAACATAAGACTATCAAATTGCTTATTTCTTGGGAGAAACCGAAGAATGTATTCTAGATCAAGAGCATTCTCATCTAGGGGGTTATTATAGACTGTTTGTTTAAGATTTATCTCAACTATCCTCATCTATGAAAACAATCAATCAAAAAGCGGAGAAGTTAGAGTGGATCCCAAAGGGCATGGCAACCTTTGAAGAATTATAGTGGAAGTTAAATAATAAAACTATATTGATCTTACCAGAGTCTTGGAAGGGAAATGTTGTATATTGTGACACTTCAGTTATGGGTATCGGGAGTGTGAATATGAATGGGGATCACATGGATGTGTATATCATATACAAACTAAGACCAAATTAAAATAAATACCCTTACAATGACAGTGAATTAGAAGTGGTTATGCATGGCTAGAATTCATGGAATCATTAGGAATTTGAGAAGAAATTTATGGTCTACTATACCCATATAATATTTACAATCATTTTCCCCTAGAAAAAAATTAACATGATGAAGATCCATTGGATAATGTATTTTCATGTATGTGACATTAATATTATTTATACATCAAAAAGGGTAATGTAGTTGGATGAAACATTGACCATTAATGTTCATGTGCATGCTTTTAGTATGTATTGTGATGAGTGGACTCTGATGGGGCTCTTTTCCCAGATGCATTTGGTGACCAATGAGAATAATGGGGGTACGTTCATGGAGATCATTTAGTTGAATCCTTCCCATTGGGAGATAGTTCATCATGAACATCCCAATATTGAGATGTGTCAGCAATCTATGTAGTTTCTTCATGGTTGGGAGACATCTTATGATTGGATATCATCTCCTGTGGGAGACTTGTTATTTATGGGTTGTTTAGTTGTGTCATTGTCCTTGAGGAATGTGGTGATGTAGGATAGCCACAAATATCAGTTGTTCATTCTTCCTAGGTTGGAAATGTTATATTATGACGTGTGTTGGCAGTTTTTTCATCCAAGCATGAGGTAAGACATTGTTGATTTTTTGTTGAGGAGTTATAAATATGAGTAGTTTAAGGATGAGCATCAAAAACCAATATGTTTTCATCAGCCATTTACTATTCCTACCTGAAGTGGGATGAGGTTGATAGGGATTTTATTGTTGGTTTTTCTCATACAACTCAGTAAAGAAACACTACTTGGGTGGTGATTTATTGTTTGAAAAATTCTTCCCATTTTTGTCACGTTAGAGAAACAAAAAATGTTGATGAGTTGGGATGATTTTATTTTTAAGAGGTGGTAAGGCTTCATGGGGTGCTGACAACAGTTATTTTAGATAGAAATTTTCATTTTACCACTCAATTATGGGAAGTCCATCAATAGGAATTAGGGTCCCAGATTTAGATTAGTTCAGTATACCATCCTCAAACTGATGATCAGATATAATGGTAAAATCATATACTGGATAACATGTTTCAAGACTATGTTTTAGATTTTAGTGGATCGTGGGATAACAATCAAATATTGGTAGAGTTTTATTATAAATAAAGGTATCAATATTTGATTAATATGGATATTTTTTATAGTTCTTTATAGCCATCAATTTTGTTCTCCTCTATGTTCGTATGAGGTGGGTGATACCTCACATTCGGGACAAAGTATTATGTTGTAGATGTCTAAAAAAGTCAAGTTGATAAGGTAGAAGTAATGGACTACTCATAGTTTCCAAAAAACGTATACTAATGATAGGGGTCTTGATATTGAGTTCTCTTGTGGGTTATTATATATTCATGAAGGTTTCCACTCGCATGGGTCATCCCCATATATGGAAATAGGGAAAGATAGCACTGAGATATGTTGGACATTTTGAAATCAATGGCCATATTGGAAACATGACATATGGTTTAGATTTTCCTTTACATTTGAAATTTATACATGACTTGTTTCATGTATCCCGATTGATGATAAATAACCTGGACATGTACCATGTGCTGAATTGGGAGGAGTTGTAGATAGAGGAAGATTTATCTATATTTGAGAGGCCAGTGCGAAAAGGGTATTACATGGAAAATGTTCATTAGGAAACTTTTATTCCATTAGTCTGTGTCCATTGGCAGCATAGAAATGATATTCATGAGACATGGGAGCCGAATTTATGTGTTTATCATGAGTATCTATTCTTATTTACCAACTAAGAATCATGGTAATTTTCCAGGGGTGGAAATTTTTCATAGCGGGGACCACATTCACATCCATATCATTCATTTCAGGTATTATTCCCACATATTTTGGGTCATTTACCACCATGGATAACCCTTTTTATTTGGGAGTGAAATGGTGAAAATAATGGTGGGCAGTCCCAGGTGCAAGGTTGGTGAATGGTTAAGGGGAGTTTTGTGCCCCGACCATTGAAACTGTGTTATAGGCCAGAAATGACCACACAACTACTACACACCCATTAGTTTGGTTTATATGGTCATTCAATTGATCTTTTGAACTACCACATGACCACCACATAGTCATGCATTTTTGTGGCTGAGATAGACTATGTGCCTGGTCTCCGGCTAGGGTTTCAAAATGCATGCCCCACCTAGAATATTAAAAATATATTATATTCCATTTTTTCCCTATTTGGATTTGACCCCACCTCCACAAATATTATTCGCCACTATAAACTGTCATGAATGTATCGTCTCCACACTCCCTCAATCACCTTTGGGAATCCATTTTGATGGGAATTGGGGGGGGGAATCAATGTTTCTTTCAGTATGTCATTATACCCCTTATTTATTTCATATTTCTAGGGTTTATCCTATGATTCATAGGATTCTAATTTTCAAATAGAAGTGGTTTATTTAAAAGGATTTATTTTTAATTATATGGAGTTTAATCTCTTGGATTAGTGTTTGATATTGATTTCATAATGAGAAATTGAGGTGTAGTAGATGATTCGCACCAATTTTTGTGATTTTTTGACATCAAAGGAAGGTGGTCCAAACTGTATACATTATTTGGTGAGTTTATTTTTATTTCAAGGTTATGTTAGTATGTTCCTTGATCATTTTTTGCGGCGTGAATGTGGTTTTCAGATGTATTATGTGTGTGTTTGATTTCAATGTGGAAATTTTACATGAAATTGGTTTTTTTTCATATGTAAACTCTTATTATGTCACTTGGAATTATTTTATAAATTATGAAAGTTTGTTATTATATTATTTAAGTGCGAAAAATCATATTTTTGTAAGGTTTTCATGTGTGGAAGATCTTAAATTATGATTTTGAGCTTTTTTCAGTGGAAAGGAATTATGGTGTTCTTGAGAATTATTTTATAAATTGTATAAAAAGAATATTGAGTTGTATAAGAAGTGAGAGTCATTTTTGGGGTATTTATTAATATTTTTTTATTTTAAAAAATAATTTGGATGTTCATTTGTGTGATTTTTGATATGTGAAACATGTTTGAGCACAAAAGGGAAGCTCTGGTATCACGGTGGGAAAACTGTGACTAGTATGCTAATAATGGAGAAGTGGATGCTACCCTGTTTCACATAGCAGGATTAAAGATGACTGCACTAAATATATATGGAAAAATATTTTAGACAACTAGAAGATTTCATATTGCTCCACTCTTGTGGATCATGCCTGATAATTCTAATGGCCATGGTTCTTATACCACATTTCATTGAGATACGAGGTACATATAGTCACAAATAAATCATGTTCCTAGGGATAGTTACCATTTGTTGTTCACATTTTCAATATTTCTATTATCATTGGCTTATTGTATTGTTTGGTTGAAAATTTTCATAAGAAAATTATTTCACTTAAAAATTGTTTTCTATATATTTTCAATTAATTTATAGAAATATTTAATAAAATTTTTACTATAATTTCCATTGTGTGATATCATGAAATTTATTTTCTATATAATGTTTAGTGCGTGGAATTTTTTATTGTATGGAATACAAATGGGATTAGGCTCACACCCTACATACATGTTTGGGGGAAAGAAGACTTAGTAATCTTTTTCATTGGTAAAGGAATGAATTATGGTGATAGTGGTTCTAGTTTTCATATGTCTTCGTGGAGTGGTGTTATAGATGTTGCATAAGGGAGATGACCATTTTCCATGTTTTGTATTTGAGTATGATTTTCTATAGTGACCAAATACTTTTTTAGATAAAATTAAATGATTTTATGCATAATTATAGATCAGAGTACAAGCCGAGGATTGTTATGTATAATATCTTAGAAGACTAGGTACATAAAACATAAAAAATGGGGACAAATTAATCATCTTTATTTAGTCTTCATAAAAACATTCTATCTTACATTGAGCACGTACATCTAAATAGGGTACCCTGGGGAACACATGAACAAAATCAAGACCATAAAAGCTTAGTAAGGTAATAAACATAATAATAAAGATTACTCACATGAGTGAGGAGGAATGACATAATAATAACAAAAGAAAGTAACACCTGGAATCATAACATTACAATATGGGTTCATATGAACATGGGATAATATAAATGTGGCAGAATCAAAAACAATTCTTTAGTACAAGTTATGGCTATCCACTAATCTCATTTCCCATAGTAGTACAGGTCAATCCTAATCGAAAATCCCATTTTCCATAGTAGCAAAAGACAAGGAAAACCGTTAAATCCATTGTAGATAACCTCTCATGAGATGATACTTTATCCAATGTATTGGATTGATATTAGGGTGCATCAGTCCTGCATTTCAGGAATATGTTTTCCACCTAAATATTAATATATAATAAATCTTACATAAACATAATTGTTACCCATGGAATGAATAGGGTACCACAATCAGGACATAAATCATAACAAATGGGTGTATCATGAAAGATTCGATGAAAAGAAAGAATTTGAACATACATGGATGATCATAAGGAAAAATAATAATTTAACATGTAAAGTAATTTTGAACAGGATTTACAATATATAAGAAATGTATTTGAGAAACATTATCATTAAAACATTTATGTGCAGTTTTAAGCAAAATACCAGAGACATTTCAAAATAGAAAAGGAAAAAATATTTTTTATAAAACCAAAAATGTTTTAATAATAAAAAAATATAATTTTATAAAGAAAATTTTGGCTTAAAATAGAGGATATAGTGTACTTGAAATCTTTTAGGAATTTGGGAAGTTCCATTAAAATCTGTTTTCTTATTAGAATGTAATATGGATGGAATATTATCAAAACATTAATATCCATGATAGATCATGATAAAAGGGTCGTGATAAATTTATTTTTTAAAGATAAACATATTTTATATGATTTACATAAACATATAAGATAACTCCATTTTGATATAATGAAACACAAGGCAACCCGATAGAACAAATGAGGTTTAGGTAAAATTTGTTACAAATTATCGACACTGCTTCGAGTGTACCTAAGAGGGATTGATGAGAGAGAATATTGGTTTATAATAACATAAAAATCATGATAGAAGTATGGGGTAGTTTTAATATCATACCCCATATTTATGTATACACATAAAATTTCAAAGCATAGAGGACATATTGATTAAGAATTAAATGAAGAGGATCCCTTACAGTATGTCCAATAGTGATATTTGCTTTAACATAATTTCCTAAATATAAAAATTATGTTCATTAATTAATAATTAAAGAACCTATTATACTTTAAAAGGATTTATTATTACCTTTTTATGTTCATCGATGACTTTTTAATGGGTTAAGTTGTTCAATTTCATGGTTTGGGATAGTTTGTTTTCATGGTTTTCAAGATATGTTTACTTATATTCAGGTTCAAATAAACACATTTGATGAAATTGGTTGTCTATAATTGTTGATGTATGTAATTAGTAATCATTATGGAGAGTTCATGATTATAAGAATTATTTCAGTAACTAGGATTGATGATGAATTATTATAAAAAACCTTAATGATTACTGTTTTAGTTAATTAGGGTGTTTGATTATAATGAAAATGTTTCTCTTTATAACATAAGACCATTTGTATAAAAGTATTAAAGAATCTTAACTCGTATATTATATATATATATATATATAATATTTTTGTTCAACCATAACACAAATTTTTTCATGAAAATAATTAATGATGATAATAGAAATTATAAAAAGATGTCGGTGAATGAGATAAATTAACACATTACAAACAATGTATTCACTTCTTTATAATAAAATGTGGGGAAATGAGAGAAGATAATGAATTATACCATTAGAAGAATAAAATCCCATTACATGTATTTTAATGTAGTTATCATATACTTTGGTTGGATGGAGGTGTTCAAAGTAGCGAGAAAAGGAATAGAACATCAAAAAATGAGAGAGGAATTTACCTTTTGACTCTACCTCCTTTGAGAACCTCATGAGGAGAGAGGTTTTGGTATTTGAAGAGACAAGGGGACTTTGGAAGTGGTGGATGATCTTGGGGAGATATCTGGGAAGAATATTGGAAAATTCTCAATTCTTTATAAGAATTAGGGGAAGAGGGTGTGTGGGGGAGGGGGTTATAGTGAAGAAGATGAGGGTTTTCATAATTTTTTAATCATTATTTTATTATTTTTTCGGAATACCAAAAATTGTGATGATACAATGAAAAAAATAGTAAATGGGTCATGTAAATTCGAAAGAAGGGTGCGACCATCATCTATTATGATATAAATAGTCTATATAGTTTATAATCTAAATATACGATAATTTACCATATTTTACTATTCATCAAAAATTCATTTATTTCCGTAAAATCTCAAAACATCACTGTAAAATTATTTCTACCTATAAAATCCAAAAATGAAGTATATTTTTCTAAAATAATTTTTTAAATATGATTAATTTAATATTTCATTAAAATGAAAATTTATTACTAAAGAATGAGTTTCAAAACATTCATTTATTTATACTAAATTATAAGTAAATCATACATTCAATTGATTCTTATTTATATACTATCATAGATCCGGTTAATGTTCATTAGGGTTTTTTACTATTCATAAGGGAAAAGGAACTACTCATAAGGTTATGTTACTATTCACCAAAAAATTATGCTTGTCATATTAGACTCCATATAATAAACTGATCGCTATCATGTATGTTAGATTTTCAATATTCAAAATAGAGAAGTGAAAAAATGATGTTTAAATATCAAAAAGCATGTAGAAGTTCATAAAGTTATGATTTTATGTGGTTATATGACACATTAATAAGAATGATATTTCCATTGATAAAATATTGGGATGTCACATTTTTCTCCCCTTATGAAATTTTTCCTTGAAATTCTATTTTACATTCAATTCCGTAAGATGTGTGGTAAAATTTACATCATTCCCTCCTCCAATTCCCATGTTGCTTCTTTATTACTTTTAGTTCTTCCATGATACTTTAACATGGATATTAGTCTATATACGTAGATCTTTATATCTAGGAACCAAGATCTTCACTAGTTGCTCCTCAAAAGAAATATCATTCTCCAATTTTATTGCCATAGAAGAGAGTACATGTGAAGTATCTGGTATGTACATCCTTAAGAGGGATACTTGGAAAATATCATGTAATTTTGACATGGTAGGTGGAAGTTCCAATCGATAGGCCATAGCTCTGACTGGATCAAGGAACTCTAAGGGGCCGATATACCTGGGAAATATCATTCCATTCTTCCCAAATGTCATGACCTTCTCCATGGAGATATACAGAGAAATTCCATGTCTCCAACAATGTACTCAAAGTCTCGTCTACGGTTCTCTACAAAACGTTTTTGTCGACTTTTTGCTGCCTTGTTATTTAGATGAATAGTTTTCACCTTCTCCACCATTTATTCAAGCATTTCAGGTCCTAGCATCATATGCTCACTGACTTCATCCCAACATGCCAAGGTTATGCACCATCCCACAAAGGGATTCATATGGGGCCATTCAGATTCTTAAGAGGAAAAGGTTATTATAGGAAAATTGAATAAATGGAAGATATTGCTCTCATCCTACATTCAACTCCATCGAACATTCTCTAAGCATATATTCTATTATCTGAATTTTTTGTTCAGATTGACCATCATTTTGAGGATGATTGGTTGTACTGAAGTTAAGTTCAGTGATTATAGCATGTTGATGCCTTTTCCAAAACATCGACATGAATCTTGGATCTCTATCAGATAAAATTGATAGTGGTACTATGTGAATCCTTACCACTTCTTTTATGTAATTTCGTTCATGTTGATCCAATGAGAAGTTCTCTTGAATTCAATAAAATGATATATATTTGTTAGAAGATCCACAATGACCCATATAGCATTGTTATCTTCTATATGTCCTTGGATGTACTAGGAAAATGTCTATGGATATGTTCTCCCACATCCATGTTATTATTAGTAGTTCTAGCATTTTATCCATAGCAATTTTCATCTCACCCTTCACATGTTGACATAATAGGAACTTGAATGTGTATTGATAATTTTTATTATGGTATTTCCACACAAACAATTTTAAAAGATATCTCGATACATCTTTTTTCTCCATAGGTAGATAGATAAGGTCGTTCTCCGTGTGTCATTCAATATATCTATCTTTATCTCTGGATTATATGGTACAGGTAATCATGACCCAAGTCATATAACTTCATGGTCATCATTTCTGAAATCAGAGGATATCCCATTTCAAATATCTTCCACCCATTTCAGAATTTCCACTTCTTTTCATTGAGAAATAGTTATTATCCTCGTGATATATGGTTAAGTAATGACATGAGATAGAATTTATGATGCTCCTACCTTAATGATTCCTATATCAATATTATTTAAGTCCACGATGATCAGATCCTTTTCTATTCTCATCATTGATATAGATGCATGATCCTTTCTACATAGTGCATCTTCCCCCTTATTCACCATTCCAAGATGGTAGTGGATTGAGCAATAATAATCCAATAATGAGATCTATCTAGCATCATTGGATCATACTAAGAACATTTTGTGTGAATATATATATATATATATATATATATATATGAGACTCTTGTGGTGAGTATATATCTTACACTTCTCCCCATAGAGATAATGCTTCTAGATTTTTAACACAATCATCACTACCGCAAACTCCAGATCTTGTGTATGATAGTTTTTATTATGGTTTTTTATCTTCCTTGAGGAATAGGTTATTACTTTATCATTTTGAATCATCATAAATCATATTTCCTTCTACGACACATCACTATACACCACAAAGAGTTCTCCACTTGTTGGATTTGTGAGTACTGGCACAGTGATAAGCCTCTTTTCCAAATCATTCATACATTGTTCAAATTCATAAGTACATGAATAAATTACCTTCTTCTATGTTTGTTTGGTCATTGGGTTTATCAGTCATGAAGAATTCTACACAAATCATCGATAATACCTAGCTGGACACAAAAAGCTTCTGTTCTCCATTATAGATGTTGGCCTAGTCCACTCTTTAATTGCCTTTGTCTTTGAAAGACCACAAATATCCCTTTTCTAGTGATAACATGCCCCAATAATTCCACTTACTCCATGGAGAACTCACATTTAATGTACTTTGAATATAACTTGTCCCATCACAATGTCTTTAACATAGTAGTCAAATGATCCTCATGTTCCACCTTGATCTTGGAGTAAATAAAAATATAATCAATAAATCCTACCTCAAATTTATCAAGGTAACATTTAAAAAATATATTAATTAAATAAATGAAAATTGAAGGATCATTAGTGAGTCCTAAATTCATCATTATGAACTCATAGTTTTTGTACCTTGTTCAAAAGGCAATATTTGGAATATATTCTTTCCTCACCTATAGTTGGTGATATCCTGATCAAAGTTTCAACCTAGAGAAATAATTGGCCCCACAAAGATGATGGAAAATGTCATCTATCCATGGATGGGGAGACATTTTCTTTATCGTGATTTTATTGAGTTCATGATAAACCATGTCGCGGTGCATTGATCCATCATTCTTCTTGATAAAGAGGAATGGCACTCCCCCAAGTGAAGAACTCAGGCGTATGAAACCCTTATTCAGACTCTTCGGTAACTGCATCTTCATCTCTTCCAGTTCTATAGTGGACATTCATTATAGTGTGTTTGATATAGGCAGAGATCTAGGAATAAGTTCAATTGATAACTCATCCACTCGGTCTGGTGGAAGATAATGAAACTCTTGAGGCTATACATTAGAGTAATTCCTCGTGATGGTCATGTCTTCAATCATGATTCTCTCCTTTTCCCCAATCACATGAGATAAACATGTTTTCTCATAAGGAATTAATATATATACTTTAGAAACTGATTCTAAGGTTTATTAATCTTCCTCCTTTCACATGAAATGAATCAGAGGATGCATCATGATGTGACGAGTGGTCTTAATTTCTCTATCATGACCCATCCCTCGGGGCCAGTTTCGTCACTACCCCAAGATCACTATCCATAGGCCAGGGGCTGGCGATTAGCACCAAAGGCATAATTTCTTAAATTGGGAAGGAAATGTCTTTATAACCTGCAAGCACACGTAACCAAACACACAAAAACATAAAAAACACCATGTAGAATTGTATAACAATGGAGTGTTAAAAGTAAAAATGGGCCGGAATACAATCCCAATGGTAATGTACAAGACGCTGAAAGTACAAGTAAAACTAAAGAAAAAGGAAAACAGCTGATGGGTCATCTTCTGAGGTTCCTACCTGAAGGGTTGGTATAGATCTCCTCCTCACCACTCAACGTCTGTTCGTCCCCTTTGTGTACCGACTCGTCATGAGGTCCACCTCTAGGTACCGTCCATTCCTGATACTCTCGGCCTTTATCATCATTGACCATCACCTACATCCAACACAATAAGGTGTGGGAATAGCTCGTGTAGGGGTGAGTATAACGATACTCAGCAGGGTCCCTGAGACCCTCAAGGTCTTATAGAAATCCACCAAGGAGAATCCAAAATGTAATAAATCAACAGATAACCCTACATAGGTATATTCCTATGCATATATCTCCATTATCAAGGGATCCATCTCAATCGTGAGGAAAACAAATAAAAACTGACTCAGCTCAAACAAAGAATTTATTCTAAGGGAAGTATAAAGTTACATCCCCATTCACATTGTCAAAACCTTGGCTGCTGGAGAAATCCTCCTCTAACGAGTATAGTGGGAATTCTGCGACACCAAGCGCACTTCCAACCAACATTGGACTACTGAGGTACTCCTCCTGTTGAGTATTGTGGATCTGCCAGGTCACAAAGTTCCATCCCCATCGTCGGTCTACCGCGTCCCCAAGCGTGCACCCCCTCATAGCCTGCTGAGGTACTCCATATGTCTATTATTGTGGGTCTTTCACAACAATAAGGTGCTCCCCATTGTGGGTCTTCCGTGACACTAAGGCACTCCCCACTGGGCAAATAGAGTCACTCTGAGTCAAAACAGTCAGAAGTCATCTGGTCTTAGCCAGCTACAAGCTCCTTAAACTACACTTTCTCATCTTCTGGAGGATCCGATCCACAAGCTACTGGTTGATACTCCAACTATCATGAAGACTCACGAACAAGTATCTCAAAGGTCGTTCGCCTCATAGGTGTTTTAACTTAACAAACAACTAATCAATTGAATGCTTGGTCTGTGAGTTATTAGCCATCTAGTCTCATGGGCCCATTTGGATTCATGCTCGATCCCAGATGTCTATTTCCCATCTCAAACCAAAACACAGTGGAGTATACACAAAGGGACCATCTCGCTCCAATATTTTATGCGTCGCTGACGGTTCGTCAAACGGACGTATGCTGCCCAGGATACGGCCAAAAGAAAGTAAAGGGGTGCAGTGGGACCGGGTCCGGTACGACCCAGTCGGACCGACCTAGCATGGTTCAACCCTATTTGGATCGACTGGGCCCAACCCACGGGGTCATGCATAGGCTGTAATGCGGTCTGGTCCCCTAGGAGGTCCAGTAGGACGCGAGGGCTGTGAGGGGCCATAGAAATCCAGGAGGGTGTGGACCGGCCGAAAGGGCATGGACCAGCCGCATGTCGGTTCAAGGTCAGTTCGGCCCGGAGGGCATCACATGGTCTTCTTGGCCCGAAGGGCTCTACGAGGAAGGCTCAGCCTGAAGAGCAGGGTAGGTTCGGCTGAGTGGGACATTGGGGAATGACTCAGGGAGGCTCGGCCCGGGGTCCGGGGTGGCTTGGTCGGGGGAGGTTTGACCAGCGGGTGGCGCGATTAGGGATGATTCAGAAGGGTGGCAGGTGCAGCCAGGGTGGCTCGACCGGAAGATGGCATGACCATGGTGGTTCGTTCAAGAGTCTGGGGAGGCCGGGGTGAGGCGTGATCGGAGCACAACGTGGCTTGGGGCCGGTTTGGCTGGCGGCGGCACGAGGCTAGTTCGGCCAGGAGGACGGGGTTGTCTGGGGTACGGCGTAGCTCGAGGCTGGTTCATTCGGTGGTAGTGCGAGGCCATATTAACATGGATTTTGGGGCGCCTCAGGGGTGGCGCAGGTCATGGAGGCCATGGGCGGCAACATCGTTTCCTTCATTTCCTTCATCGCCTTCGTCGTCGTCCTCCTTTTTGGAGAACACCACAAATCAACACAAGGGTTACAGAGAGGACGGACCATATTTTATTGTCTCTCACTCTCTGCCTTAGATCGGTATAAAGTGGTTCATAAGAACAAATCACATCAAACCCTCACAAAAAGATTCCCCCCAACCCATAAAATAAATGAAGGGTGTGTACTTGTGATGTGATAATCAAACAGCATTGAACCCCTACCTTGTTCGTTTTTTGCTTACATTGCTGTGAGAAGGAGGATTTCGATTCATTATACATGAACATTTCCTACATCAAAGGATTTTTGAGGAAGAAGGTTTTTGTCGAGGTCGTTCTTCATAATCTAAGGTGTCCCTCGTAGGCGTTCTTCGCTAGGGGAGCGTTCTTCGTCGGTGGAGTTTTCATTGTTGGGAGATTTCCCCCAAGTTCCTCCTCTCACCAAATCCACCAAAAATGAAAAGGAAACCCATGATAATAGATTATAATTTCTATTAATTCATTGGAATAATATTCATAATGTTTTAATTGATTAATAGGGAGTTGGCACAATTTTAAGGTGTGTTGGCACAATTAAAATTGGGGAGGTGTTAAAGAGGCTCCCTCTATATTTATTAGGATGTTGAGAATTTCTATCAATTAAAATGGGGGGTTTCAAAGAGGTTTAATCATGGGTGGTCCCCACCACCATAAACTCGCATGGGAGGTTATGGTTCGGGCGGTCCCCACCACTTTAAGCTCTCATGGGAGGTTAAGGTCTGGTGATCCTCACTTCCAACTTCAACATGGAGGTTTAGTTATAGTGGACCCCCCTCCCAAAACCCACATGGATGTTGCAAATAATAGAAATGCCACACACTTTTATTTTTATTTTAATATTACATGAAAAAACCCAAAAACTATCATTCACACTTGACCCACTATCGTAAATGTGAATGTCTCTTTAAGAGAATATTGGAACTACGAGTTCAATGATGCCCTCATATTTCAATTCTGAGCACCAGTTAAAATGATAGAAAAAACTCACTCACAATTTTAATGAACGTACGTTGACACAACTTCGGAAATTGATTCTGGGCACACCAGGCCTCAAAATCACATTCTATCAACTTTCGCGGACTCATAAAATTACCATACATTTAAAAAAATTACATGGAAATTATGGGTCATTACATTCTCCCCATATCAGGGATTTACGTCCCCATAAACCACAATTCAAATTGAAAGAACAAGTGTGGGTACTAATCATACATCTGAGCCTCCTTCTCCCATAAGATTTCTTGGAGGTTCCTGTGATGCTAGGAAACACGCACCAGAGGTATCGACTGTCCATGATGGACCCACTACTGTCGATCCCCAATCACTACTATAAACTCCGTAAATGTCTCTCCATCGTCGAAAACCAGATCGCCATGGTTGATAATGTGAGAAGGGTCTTGCACGTATCTCCTCAACTAGGATACATGGAAGTCATCATGCCCCTGGTGCAACTGAGGCAGAAGAGATATGTGGTATTCCACCTTTCCAACGCTTCTAAGGACCTGAAAATGTCCGATTACCTCAGAGATAACATGTTGCCTTAGCCAAATCTTCATAGACCTCGTCCGAGTGAGACCCGTAGAAAGATGTGGCTGCCATCCATGAACTCTAGAGGCCTTCATCTCCTGTCAGCATACAACATTGGACTACTCTGTATAGTCTTCATCCGCTACTGGACGATCTTCACCTTATCTGTGGTCTCTCGTACCATCTATGGTACCACTAGTGCTGACTCCCCTGGGTCAGTCTAGCATAAGGGTTATTTGAAAGGCCGCCCGTACAACGCCTAGAAAGGTTCCATCCCAATGGTGGAGTGATATTTTTTGTTTTCTGCAAACTCCACCGAAGGAAAGTGAATCTTACAACTGCGACTTAAGTCGAGGACACATGCATGCATTATTTCCTTGAGGGTCTAAATGGTCTGCTCAGTCTGGTCATCCGTCTGTGGATGGAAGGTGGTGCTCGAACAAAGATGTTTCCCAAAATCCTCATGCAACCCCTTCTATAGTCAAGAAGTAAAATGTTCATCACAATTAGAGATAATCATCAAAGGTACTCAATGTAGTCACACATTCTCTTGCATATAGAGGAATCCCAAGCTCTCTTCTGAACCCTGCTCTCTAATCGGTAAGAAGTGGGTCATCTTGGTGAGTCGATCGACAATCATCCAAATAGAGTCATGACCCCTGGATGTATGTGGAAGTTCTTTCATCATGTCCATGGATATCCCATCCCACTTCCTCCCTGGGACCTCTAAAGGCTGAACCAAGCCTACTGGAACCTGATTCTACACCTTCACATTCTATCAAGTGAGGCATCGAGAGACAAACTCTACTACTTATTACTTCATTCCTGACCACTAGTGTTGTCGTCAGATATCCTGGTACATCTTCTCTACTTCTGGATATACCGCAAGAGGTGATGTGTGGAACTCCCTCAACACTTCCACTTAAAGTGACTCTTGTACCATGGTACTTCTTCTGAAGAGGATGACGTGCTCCGCAACATCAAAAAATCCATCAGGTGTATGCCCTGTGGATATCTGAGCACGTAGAGACTCACATTCAGCGTCCCCATGTTGTGCCTCCCCTATCCACTGAAGAATTGGTGGAGTGACTATATGTGACTGAAGAAAAACATATCATCACATTCCACGATGGATATCTGCAAAGTGGCCAGCAACTCTGTTGTTACACCTAAAAGTTGTATACCAGTCCTCATGCTGAGTGCATCTGCTACAACACTCCCCTTCCAAGAAGTATTGACTCTCTCAAAGTAATAGTCCTAGAAGAACTTAAGCCAATGTCATTTTCTGAGGATTAGGTCCTTCCTGAGAGAAGATATATCTGATAATCATGTGATAAGAGTACATGGTAAAATGTTTTCCCATTAGATAGTGCCTCTATATCTTCAAGTCGAAGACCACTGCTGCTAACTCCACTTCATGGGTAGAATAGTTCTGATCGTGTTATCTCAACTGTCGAGAACCATATTTGATCCCAGCTCGCTCCTCCATGAGGACACATCTGAGCCTCGTCAATGATGTGTCTCAGCAAATTACGTACCCTAACACTTCTTTTGGATGATTCAAGATGGGGGAACTAGTAATCCAACTCCTCAGCTCCTGGAAACTTTGATGGCATCACTCTGACCAGAGGAATGGCTTCCCCTTCTTCATCAAGGCGGATAGTGGCTTTGTAGTTCTGGATAACTCTGGTACAAATATCTGGTAGTATCCAGCCAAACCCAAGAAAAATCCATACCTCCATCATAGTCCTGGGTGGTTACCAAGCATGTGCCACACCAATCTTTGGTGGATCCATTGAAACTCAAGCCTCCGATATGACATGCCCCAGAAAGTGTACCTCTTAGATCTAGAACATTCATTTCAAGAGGATACCATAAAAATGGTTCTCTCGGAGTCTATCCAGTACTACCTGCAAATGATAGGCATGCTCTTTCACAATAGTTGAGTAGATAAGAATGTCGTCAATGAAGACTATGACAAACCCATCAAGGTATGGATGAAGGACCTTGTTCAAGAGTCCCATGAACACTTCTAGAGTGTTGGTTACGCTGAATGGAATAGCTGATAAATCATTGTGGTCGTACCGACATCTAAAAGAAGTCTTTTTCATATCCTCATCTCGAAATCCGAGAAGTTGATAGCCTTATTTGAGGTCAATATTTCAGAACCATCATGCTCCCTTCAGCTGATCAAAGAGTTTGTCAATCCCCGGGTGTGGGTACTTGTTCTTCATGGTCACCTAGTTCAGGCATCGATAGTCAACACAAAGACTCAAGCTCTCATCCACATTCTTTGAAAATAGAATCGAAGCTGGCCAAGGAGAAATACTAGGATGGAATAATCCCTTCCCCTACATGTGCTCTAGTTGTACCCACAGCTCACGAAGCTCCTTGGGAGACATCTGATATGCTGGTGTAGATATTACTGTCATCCTTGGGTAAAAGTCAACATAAAATTACACATATCTACGAGAATGTAGACCCAAAACATCATCAGGGAAAAAATCCACCTACTAGTCCACCACTAAAGGATAACTCGACCTCTCCACATCAAACACTCTAAGGGTAAGGCTTTCCATCTGAGGAGTGATCGGCTACACTCTCCTCCGGGTAAGTCCATCCTGCACTGCAAAGGTTCCCTTATTTCTGGCTAAGGTAAACCTGGTCACATTTGTGCGGACACACCGAACTTTGTGCATAATACAGTTAATCTGAGCATGGAATGTAGACAACTAGTCCATACCCAAGGTGACGTCGTAAGGCCTCGACGACGTTACTATGAGATTCCAGCCGAAGCTCTTACATTCTAGACTAAGATCTCACTACTGGAACCAATGCATAATCCTCAAATCTACTCCCGTAGGAATCATTAGCAATAAGTATCGAGCCAACGACTCTATTGGAATCTCCGAGATCCAAACAAGGGTGGTGGCAATGAAAGAATGAATGGAACATGTGTCTATAAGTACTGCATATATGGTGGAGTTGACACAAATAATACCTCGTACCATCTCCATAGAGCCGTGATCGTAGGCCTCACCTGCTGGGAGATGATATCTCCCATGTCCATCTAATCCCTATGGTCAGGGTGGACCTCGTGGTGGTGGTGGAGGTAACACCTCGAATCGTCGCCCACCGTCATTTGCATGACCAGATCTTCATACCTGTCCGCCTACTCCTAGCAGACCATCTCGATTAAACATTTATCTCGACCTGGGAGGTCCCTCGAACCTCTGTTGATCATCCAAATGACAGGTCGAACAGTTACAAGCCATTTGACCCTGCCCCCGCATGTGAAACACTTCCCGCTACTAGAATGTCTTTATCCACTTCAGGTCCCCCGCACAACTAATCATGAGTCATACGATCGTCCACCTGTAGGTCTGGACCTCTTGGACCTCTAGGACATTTTTCTATTTCCAGCAGTAGATTATTATGATATGTGATGACTGGTAGTCGGTCTCATTGTTGGTGTCTTCTCAGTAAGGAAAATCTCCACCAAGAAGGATATCTCTAACATCCTCGCCTGTGTCGGGATGCTAAGTGAGATCACTGAATCCATGGTCACCTTTTTGGTTCCCTTGTCAGAGGTATGTACCCTATAGCATTGGCCTCACACCATATCTATGGAGTATCATGATAGATTATTGAACCTCATAGAGTACTGAGCTACAGTCATGTTGCTCTATTGTAGATGAAGTATATCCTGAATGCACACTACATAGAGAGTCGATGAGACAAACTCTGCTAGAAACATTCTCTCAATGATTTCCCTGAGAATCATAACCTCATCGTGGACCTAGGGCATCATGCTCTGCCATCTGCCTGTTGCTTCCTGTAGAAGGCTGACAACAATAATCACCATGAGTTCGGCTGGTGTCTCTACCAGTGGGAAAACTCTCACCACGACCTCTATCCAATCCTCAGCTTCTTGTGGGTCTGTATCTCCCTTGAACCTAGGTGGCCTCTTGCATAGGAACTTGTTCAACGAGCTCAAGCGGCGTGCACCATCATATGTTGGGGCTAGTGGCATTGGTGGCCCCACATGGAGTGGTACTGATGGCGCCTCTGCTAGTGCCTCTACTGGAAAAGGGCCCTGCCCTGAGGCCTCATCGATCAGTGGGATATCTGTGTATACAATTCAACAAACTCTATCCAGTTGTCTATGTGGAGGCATCTTGAAAAGAAACAGGTGTGTCACAGTTAAAAGGTTATACCCGGTGAGCTAACCTAGTGATCTGTATTAAAGAAAACATTTGAAAACACACATGAAATTCGAGTTTTCGTGCACTGAGTCTGGTGGTATAAGTTAGGGTCCTAGTATATGGATACGCCAGCCGCCACACCAACATTGGACTCCCTGAACTGAAAAGCACACTCACTACAATTAACACTAATTCATTACAAAACCAATCAGACTCATAGATCTATAGTAGAACCGACACCTATGATATTAATTGGTCATGTCCCATCCCCTGGGGCCTTTGTCGTGACTACCCCATGCTCACATTCCATAGGTCAGTGGCAGGAGACTAGCACCAAAGGCATAATTCCCTAAAATGTGGAAGGCATTTCCTTTTTATCCAGCAGGCATGCGTAACCATGAACACAATAAGATATAAAACACCATGTAAAACTACATTACAAAGGATTGATGAATGTAAAAAGGGGGCAAAATTCATGACCAAAAGTAATATAGAAGAAACCGAAAGTACAAGTACAACTGAAGGAAAAGGAAAATAGCTGGTGGGTTGTCCCTTGAGTTTCCTACCTAATCGGTAGGTATAGATCACCTCCTAATCACTCCTCATATGTTTGTCCCCTCCGTGTACCAACATGTCTTAAGGTCCACCTCCAGGTATCGTCCAGTCCTGATACTCTCAGCCTTAGTCATCACTATCTGTCATTTGCATCAAACATAACATGGTGTGGGAATAACCTGTGCAGGGGTGAGTATAACGATACTCAGTAGAAGCACTGAGACCCTCAAAGTATCACAAAAATCAACCATGGATAAACCACAGTGTAAGAAATCAACAGATAACCCTATCTAGGTATATGCCTTTATATTTACTTAATTTATCTAGTGATCCATCTCAATCATGTGGAAAACATAGAAAAACTGACTCAGTTGAAACCTGGATTATATTTTATGGGGAGTATCAGGTAACATTCCCAGTCAGATTGTCAAAACCTTGGCCGCTGGAGAACACCTCCTCTATCATGAAATGTGGTCCTCTCATTACACCAGGTGTGCTTCCAACTAACCATGGACTGTTGAGGTACTCCTCTTTTCTAGTACCGTGATTCTATCACGTCACCAAATGCATTCCAAACCGTGGGTCTGCCGTGTCACCAAGCGTGCTCCCCCTCATAGCCTGCTAAGCTACTCCTCCTGTCGAGAGTCATGGGTCTTCCACAATGCCAAGGTGCTCCCCACTGTGGGTCTGCCGCGACACCAAGGCACTCTCCACTGGGCTAGAAGAGTCACTCTGAATCAAAACGGTTAGCATTTTTCAAGTCTCAGCCAGCTACTAGGTCTCTGCACTACGCTCACTCGTATCCGGGAGGATCTGATTCACAATCTACTGGTCGATAATCCAACTGTCATGAAGTACCAAAATAAAGTATCTCTAAGGTCTTCCACATCATTGGAGTCTCAACATAACAGACAACACATCAATCGATCACTTGGTCTATGATTTATTAGCCCTTTAATTCCGGGGGACCCAGTTGGATTTGTGCACAATACAACCTGGCCATTTCCCATCTCAAAACTAAACTCAGTGGAGTATACTCAAAGAGACCATCTCGCTCCAAGATTTCCATCTCTGCTAATAGTTCTTCAAATGGATGACCAATGAAAAAGATATGGCCCAAATAAATTAAAGGGTTGCAGTTGGCACGGGTCCAATCCGACCTAGTCGGACCGACCTGACCCGACCTGGCATGGGTCGGCCTGGTTCGGGTCATGCCCGACCCGTAATGCAGCCCGGTCTGGTGGGAGGTCCTGTAGGCCGTGAGGACTATGAGGGGCCATGGAGAGCCATGAGGGAGTGGAAAAGACACGAGAGAACAGACCGGCCATGGGTTGTCGCGGGGGAAATTTTTTCCAGAGGGTACCGCGTGGGCGGCTAAGCCCGGGTTGTAGTGCCATTTTGTCTAGTAGGGTCGTGGTGTGGTAGCGTGGGCCGGCTCGGCCTGGGAACCGGGGTGGTGCGGCCGGGGACGGATTGAACTGGAGTCTAGAGCTACCGTGGAGGCTCAGGTGGTGGATGGAAAGGCCAAGGCCGCACGACCGGGAGGTCGGGGTGGCCGTAGTGCAGGGCGTCATGTGCACGGTGCGGCTCAGGGATGGTTCGGCGGGCGTCGGTGCGGGGTCAGTTTGTTCGAGAGGATGGGGTGGAGGGGATGTGGTGTAGCTCGGGGCCGGTTCAGCTAGCAGTAGCGTGGGTCTAGTTCAGTTGGGAGGATGGGGAGGTGTGGTTCATGGAGGATGCTGGTGGCCGTTCCATTGCCTTTGTTGCATTCGTAGCCTTCGTCGCCTTCCTCCATTTTAAAGAACACCACAAATCAACTCAAGGGATACCGAGTGGACAATCTATGATATTTTAGACCACACTCTCCACCTTAGAGCCGTAGCAAGAGGATCACGTGAACAAAGCACATCATTTCCTTCGACAAAGATTCTTACCAACCTGAAAAAAAGAAAGGGGGTGTACTTCTGAAGTTATAATCAAACAACATGAAACCCCTACTTTGTTCGTTGTTGTTTGATGTTGGCATGAGAAGGTGGACGTTGATTCATTGTAGATGAACACATCCTACGTTGATGGATGTTATGATGAAGAAGGTCGAAGTTTGCAGTGTTCTTCATTTTCGAAGGCATTCCACGTCATTGTTCTTCGTCGGTGGATCATTCATCGTCGATGGAGCATTCTTCATTGGGATATTTCTCCCATGTTCATCCTCTCCAAAAATCCACCCAAAATTAAAAGGAAGCCCAAAATAATAGATTATAATATCTATTAAGTCGTTGGAATAATATTCGAAATTGTTTAATTGATTAAGGGGGAGTTGGCATAATTAAATGCTACTTTGGCACAACTAAAATTATAGAGGTGTTGTAGAGGCTCCCACAGGATTTTTAGGGGGTTGAGGGTTTCTCCCAATTAAAAGGGGCTTTCAATGGGGTTTAATCCCTTGTGGTTCCCACCACCATATCCTCTCATGGTAGGTTATGGTTCGGGTGGTCCACACCACCATAACCTCTTATGGGAGGATATGGTTTGGTGGTCCCAACTTCCATCTCCCACATGATGGTTTAGTTCCGATGGACCCCACCTCCTAACACCTACCCGGGTGCTGAAAATAAAAATAAAAATGGCACACACTTTTATTTTTATTCTATTCATACACGAAAAAACCCAATAACTATGTTTCACTCTCGACCCACTGCCTTTGAAAGGAATGTCTCCTTAATCGAATACCAGTTCTGCGAGTTCAACAGTGCCCCCAGATTTCAATACCACGAACCAGTTCAAAAGATATTAAAATCCACTCGTATGTTTACTGAACGTACCTAAACATAACATCAGAAATTGATTCTGAGCACACTAGGCCACAGATTCATGCACCGTCAATTTTTTCACACTTGTAACATTTCCATATATTTTAAAAAAATTACATGGAAATTTCGGGTCATTACATTCAAGACAGATGATGTTACCTTTGTATAAATATAGCCAATTCATTCTCAAGATAATGTAAAACTCTACTAAAGTATGTATGTTGAGATTTTTTTGGAGGATCAGTCCACAAACAATAACCGTGGAGGAGTTATGAACCATGGACGCAACAATTTCCCCATTATTGTTTCTCATAAATAACATTTCGTTCAATTTTTTGAGGCGGAGTTTGTATAGTTCTACTAAACATACATGATATGAATGAATGTGTAGAACCATAATCAGATAGTATATTCTATATTCTAGAAAAAATATCTAGAATACCTATCACCACATTGTTTTCTTGCTCCACTTAAGTATTATTGATAACATAAGTCCTTCCTTCTTGCATTGGATGTTGTTGTCAATTTCCTCCCACAACCCTTGGATTTTGGAAATTGTTTGCATAATGAAGATGCTCCTAACTTTGTAAAGTTTCCCCATAAGATTAGTATTGATATAAAACTTATGTTTTTCTTTTGTGTTAGTGGGATTATTCATATATTTTCGTCAGTTTTTATCCAGATGACCAATCTTTCCACATTTAATGAAATTATTTATTCCCATAAATAAATTTTTATAATGATTTTTCCCATAACATTTACAAGGGGAAAACTAATATTTAATTCCATCATTTCATTTTTTTCAACCACCAATGTTTTTTTCTATTTTCTAATTCTTGTCACTAATCCTATGAGACCACTAAGAATCTCCAATCTCAATCTCAACCAAGAGGTCACAACGGACAATCTCCTCATAACAGTTTAAGTCTCGAATCACAATCACTTTTCGTAGACTTAGAATTAATCAAATAATGAATCAAGCCACCAAGATTTTGGTCTTCATTATAATTCTAGATGAGTACCATGTATGCCTTGTAAATTTCCATCATACTACATGTTGGATTCATGTTCTTTCTTCTTGAGGATGAGGATTTATCATTCCATTTTGAGAAGGAGGGTTTTAGGAAAATATTTGGTGAAAATCCTCTTGAATTCATCCCAATCAATGGTATATGATTCCTTCCGAGACATTGTATTCTTGATTAGGGTCCACCACAGATCATCTTCCCCATTAAAATAATATACTACCACTACAAATTTCCCTTCGTTAGAGCATAGGAGGGCAGATAATATCTATTCAATGGAGTGAGTCCATTTTTTTATGAGGAGGGGATCAGATGATTCGCTAAGCAAGGGAGGCCATGGATTCATGATGGATTCTACTAAAACATGACCTTTTCATGGATGAGTAGTCCATTCCATATGATTAAAGTTATTATTAACAACTTGATCCTGATGATCAAGTATCGCCATAATATTTTTATCAACTGTTCTCATCATATAAGGAATATCATTTGGTAAATTTTTACATTTCCTATCACACTGGTTGTTGGAATGTGTTTTTATATTTGTTTCCATTAACTAATAAAACAAATTTACAATTATAGGTCTTGAATACATAGTTAAATAACTTAATAAATAAACATTAGACATAAAATGAAAATCATGTAGAGGAGAAGTTTATCCTAACTTGTGATTCATTAGCTTTAAATTTTGGTTATACTCGATCTATTTATTAACTTATATTCTTATGTGAAATTTTTTATTCCCATAATAATGGATTGTACAAATTTAATGAATTTACCAAAACATGTCTCCTAGGATTGTAAATTCCAAGAGTGTTGAAAGGCTCGTTGACGTGTACCTAGATACATCGAGTCCAGCCCAAAACACCCTGTTAGAGTTTTCACTCGATGGTATATATGTACCAGTGCTACCACTAAAAATTTGTATCCAGATAAGGACCTATGTTTTGATAAACCACATACTCTATACATACCAAAATTTAGGGATTTTTTCTTATTATTGGTCTCATCCTCATCATTCATACTAATGTGTTCTATTTATAATCAATAAAAATAACTAGAACATCCTCAGATACCAACTATAACATCCACAATGTCTTTCCTTTAATAATACATGATTTTAATCCTATGTATGCATCAATGTACAAGCCAGGGATATTTATTTATACTGTCTTGGAAGACTAGTTATATAAAACATAAATCATGGGGCTTAAAATAATCATTATTTAGTCTACATAAGATATCCTAACTTTCATTGATCCCATACATCTTCCTAGGGTACCCAGGGGAACAAATTAATGAAGGGTTGGGATAAAAATCCTAGTAAGGAAATGAATATAAGAATAATGTATAAGTATATGAGTTAGGAGGCATGAAATAATGATATCAAATGTTAGGAACATGTGGAATCATAACATATAAACATGGGATCATAGAAAATGGAATCATATAAACGAGTATAAATAATAAAACATGTCTTTAGTATGGTTCAAGGCTTCTCAACAATATCTTCTCCCATAGTAGTACAGGTCAATGCTAAACGCTAATCCAGTTTCCCATATTAGCACAAGGAAAGGCATACATTCATGAATGTAGAACATAGAATCTCATAAGAAATAACATTACCCAATTCAACAGAGGACCATCTGGGCACACCCATCCTAATTTTTATTAATATGTTTTCCTCATAAAAAATTATTCATAATCAATATTACCTAATCATATGTGTTATCCATAGAATGAATTTGGTACAAAAATCATGACATAAAACATAACTAATAAGAGTATCATGAATGTGTACATGAATGAAAGGGATTAGAACATTGGTATACATTCATAAGGTAAAATAAGAATTTAATATGGAATGTGATTTCAAATAGAAGTGACAATTTAAAAGAAATGTATATAAGAAACATTATCATTAAAACATATTTTGGCGGATTTAAGGATAATTCCATAGTGATTTCAAAATAGAAAAGGGATAAATATTTAATATAAAACCAAAAATGAACCAAAATGGTTTTCATAATAAAAATACTAATTTTATAAAGACAATGGTTGTTTAAAATATAGAATATATTGTACTTGAATTCATGAAGTTCCCTTAAAATAGGTTTTCTTATCGGAAATTACAGAGGATATAATCATTTAAAAAAAATGTTTATCCTCGAAAGAGAATGATAAAATTGTCACAATAAATTAAATTTGTAAAAATACATAGAATTTATAAGATTAAACTAAATAGATAATATAATTTTATTTTTATATAATCAATGATAAGGAAACTTGAAAGAACAAAGGAGGTTCAGTTATAATTTGTTACAGATTATCAGCATGATGTTGGGTGTACCTAAGAGGGGTTCATGAGAGAGAAACTAGGTTTATCATAACTTATACATTATGAGGGCAGTATGTGGGAGGTTTCAAACCATAGCACATCATTAAGGATTACACATAAATGGCATAGCATAGAGGATGTATTGACTAAGAGTTAAATGGACATGATCCACCACGTTAAGTTTTTTCATGATATTTTCTTGAAAATAATTACCAGAATAAGAAAATTAGATTCAATAATTAATATTTACATTACCTATTATAAAGATAAACTATTTATTATAACCTTTTTCTATTCATATGTGACCTTTTTAATGGGTTATGTTTCTCAAATTCATTGTTCGAGACCGTTTATTTTCTTGGTTTGCAATATTGGTTTACATATATTCATGTTCGAAAAAACACTTATGATGAAAGTGGTAGACCATAATTGAATATGTATGTTATAATTTAACATCCATGATATTACATGGTTATAAAAATTCATTTGGTAACTGTGATTGACGTGGAATTATTATATAAATTCTTAGAGGTAACTGTTTTGGTCAATCGGTGAGTTTGATTACAATTAATATGTTTTTCTTTATTAATTAAATAATGTGAAAAAAGTATTAAATAACCTAAACCCGGATATAATAAATATAAAATAGTCTATTTCAACAATAACACAAATTGATTCTTTACCAAAATTTATGATGATGATGGAAAATCATAAACGGTTGTCCTTGAATGTGATAAATAAACACATCTCATACAATGTATTCATTTATTTCCAATAAGAGGTGGGGAACATAGATAAGATAACGAATTATACCATTAGAATAATATCATCCTAGTACATCAATTTGTCTAGAGTTACATACCATTTGGGTGAAGGGTGGTGGGTAATGAAATAATAAAATAAATGATCTAAAAAGAGATGTGAGAAGAATTTACCTCCTCAGTCTACAGACATTGAGAACCTCTATAGGAGAAATGTATTGGTATTTTTAATAGACTAGGGGCCTTTCGACGTGGGGGAAGAAATTACATAGAGATATTGGTATAATATTGTTAATTTACAAGGATTGATATTAGTGAAGAGAATAGGCAGTGCGGGGGGGGGGGGGGGTTAGAGTGGAGGAGAGGAGTATTTTAATATTTATTTATTCATTAGTTTATAAATTTCCCTCAATACCATAAATATTGATGATTACATTACATAAAATAGTAAATGGGTTATGTGAATTTGAACCTAGGGTGGTCAAATAATATGTTATTCAATAAATAGTCTATTTATATAATAATTTTTATATATTGTAAATTATCTTATTTTAATATTCTTAAAATATTCATGTATTTCAGATAAACATAAAAAATACACCATAAACTTTTTTTGATTTTAAGAATCACACAATATTTTCCAGTTTTTAAAAAACAATTTTCTATATATGATTAACATACTATTTTTTTAAAATAATAATTTTTATTAAAGAACCTAATATAAAACATTCATTTATTTATTCTAAAATATAGGTACATTATACTTTCAGTTGAATCTGATTTAAATATTATCATATTCAATGTTAATATTGATTAGGGTATATCACTATTCATAAGGGAAAAGTTATTATTCATAAGGGTATGTTACTATTCACCAAAAAAATTATGTTGGTAATATTAGACTCTAAATAACTTAGTAATTGCAACCGTGTATGTCATATTTTTGAAATTCCAAAAATTAATGTGACAAAATTTTATTTAAAAGTCAGAAAGCATTTAGTAGTTCATTATGTTGTTATTTCATGTGGATATATGACATATTTATAAGAACCTAATTTCCTTTGACAAAACAATACGTTTTTTATAATTGATGCACCTTATTATTGAATCATTATTGGATGTTTTTTTAATCATTGTAATTCAGTTATATAAATTCATAAATGTTTGTTTGGTTTAAATTTTCATATTATGTTTAGTATATTTTTTGGGGTTGTTTAATGCTTAAAAACATGTGTAAATCATGCCAAATATTCAATTATTATACTCAGACACTTGTCCCAACCCATGGGAATCAGAAAGTCCCTTCGAGTCATGCCATAGATTATGTCGGGCGCTTGTTCAGATTCTGACCCAACATGGTTCATGATATTTACTCTATATCACAATCAATGATGTTTGAATTTCCACCATTGTTCATAAGAATTGTTGGAGATTGAAACTAAATAGTGTTCCAAAAATAAAACCTTAACACAGATTAATATATATATATATATATCTGAGTTTTTAATAATAAATAATAAAATAAATAATCAAAATAGAAATAAACTTTAGGTTATAATGTATTACCATGCACCCATTAAGTATAGCCTCAACACTTTCTAATAATAATAATGTTTCCACCTTCATTAATTCATGTATACTAGGAGAAAAATATACAATGTGAAACTATCACATATGATCGATCACCTTAGAACATGGTAAAAATTATAATAGATGTGAGAAGTTTAACCATAAATCAGTGCCTCGTGGAATAAAATTTAAACCATATGGTCAAATAGATCTCATAATCCCCTATAATATATTAATTATGAAGTGAATATAAAAACATATCTCCCACATAGCTGACCTCCTAGCACATAAACCACACCTTGAGGATAAAATTCACATGTCCACCTATAACATCAATTTAAATATGATGTTTCTATAAATACCAATGAAGGAATCATATAATAATCCTTATAGGTGTATGTAAACACAAAATACATCATGATTTGTATAAACTGTTGTTCAATCCATGTTTCTAAAATCATAAAAAAAAATTGAAACACCAATCTATTCTATGAGTAAATAGTTTATTATAGTTATCATGAGAAATATAATGCCAAGATTCTTATTTAAGGGTAATTATAACAAACCCAGTCACTATTAAAGTACTATATGCCTATAGGTTGAAACATAGGTCACCTATGACAACAAAAGTATAGAAATCATCATTCAATTATTTTCACCAACATTTTAGGTCATGTGATATAAAAATATCTTAGTAACCATCCTTCTTCCCACATAATTTATCAGCACTCATAGACACATAACATAGATTCCAACAAAAAACACATAAGCACATACAAACTCTATAGTCTTAATTTAACCACATTGAGATCATATGAATGGGATTAACCAATCCATAATTGTCAGCCATGATCATCTATAATTTATCATGAATAAGTAATCATTCTATAGAAAATTATTATTTTATATGCTCAACCAAAAATTTCCAACATGAATAGAAAAATGAAATAAATATAAATGGATTATAATTTGATAAATATCATCCACTATTTGATAAGTTTTATTTACGAAAAATAATCATTTATTTCATTCATAATTGATAAAATTCAATGTAGATGAAATAAAAATTAAAACTGGAAAATGAGATGAAGAAAAAACAGATATGGTAGAATAACCTTGCTTGGACAATATATTGTATTATCCTTACTTAGTGATGAACAGTTCCCATGATAAAAAATCATTCTAATAAAAATAGAGACCATGGATTTAACAACATTAAATACATGAAGTAATGGGATATATATTATCATCAAGAATGGAGTGAAGAAGTATTAATGGGTTTCAATGAAAAATTAAGTACCAAATTACAATAACATTAACTTACACCTTAATTTTGGTTTAGTTTTCCACCGAAGAAAAGATAGATCCAACCATTATCCTAGTAGGATACAAATAATTTTTACCAGAGAGGCCACTAAAATTATAGAGGGAATCGAATGAAACCTATATGGTATGTCATTAAATAAATAGCAATCTTATTATAGTGACGTTGATTTAATATACATGGATATTAATTAATTTTAGATGAATATTTAGCGCATTAAAAAAATAAATGACCATTGACCATAATAGTTCAGTGACTTTGGAATTTTTATGATTAATCTTCTATCTTTGTGAAATATATTCATCATATATCTTAAATATATTCCATTATATTACTCCCATATAAATCATTTCCTCACAACTGGGGGAAAAAAACTAAAAAATGTTTTAGATCATATGCTCATTAATGTAAAACAAATGAGATATGAAATAATAACATCATAATAATGGTATGATAACATTTTATTAACATTATCAGATAATACCTTTCCTATAAATTAATATAATAAATATTCAGGGAAAAATTATTTGTAATTCATAAGATTTGAATCTCTGGGAAATCAAGATAATGACCCATGAGTTAGTAACATATACATAGGAAATGTGATGGTGGATGACATATAAATATATAAACTAATGTACATAGTATAAAAGTCTTAATTCCAAGGCCATCGTAGAGGAATGGGTTGACTCAACAAACCAACCTAGTTTTCAGGGTTCACTACCATGACTATCTTAGTAAAAAAGTGTACATTATAGAAATGGGTCACTCTCCATTCCTGCCCTATATTATGAAACTTGGTTCACTCCCATTCCTTCCATATATTATTATACCTAGTTCAATCCTCATTCATTCCCAATATTAATGTATTGATTTCACGACTTATTCCATCTCTATTTTATGGAATCGATTTCATCACTTGTTTCATCATTACTTTACTAAATTGTGTTCATTCCGTATACAATCCTTTTATTACTAAAACAATTTCACTCCTTCTTCCAACCCGGAATTACTCAATTGAGTAAACTTCTCATTCCAAAAGTGTCTATATAATGAGATATATAAATCATTACAGAATTGGTTGCATGGAAATGTACTTACCACTTGTCACATGATGAAATCTAAATGTCATGTTCAACAAGATTATAAAAAATTCATCATATCATAACCAGTGAAAATAAATAGGGGTCATAAATATTTCATCTTATCATAACATATGAAAACGATACATGTTTTATAATCATTATTTCATATAATAACTCATGAAATGTAGTGTATTTTATAACTATTTAACAATGTTATAACCAATGAAACATAAGAAGGTTTCAAAAAAACCCACATCTTAAACATAAAACATTCAGATAAATATAGTGATTTTTTCCTTTGTCATAACACTAGTAAATCAAAAACTATATAAAAGGATGACATATTAGAAGGAGATGGGTTTTTAAGGATAAGAAAAATCATTTCTTAAAGAAACAATAATTTTATTAAAAACTTATTATAAAGAATAAAACATCTTCAGAATCCAATAATTTGAAAAACCATAAAAAAATATTAAACAATAATTAAAATAATTTTATATATTTCATGATTAAAACAACTTTTCCACTTTAAAAAATTTATTTGAATGTAAAGAAACATATTGAAAACCATTTTAATTAAAATTTCATTGAAAATATAAAACGGAAGCATTAAAATCCATTTTGAACACCTAAATCATTAAACATTTATTTTTAATCCTTTCCAACTAAAATTAAAATATAATATATTTTTAAAAATAATAAAACATTTTTATAGAACATGGTCTGTTAATATAATAAATTTCTATCCACAGAGAGACACAAAGTCAAATAGTGTTAAAAATATTTCATATTCATCTTATAAACCAATGAGTAGAAAAATGGATCAAATAAAATAATAAATACTTAATAACAAGAGAATAATATATTTTATGAAATTTATTGAGATGAGGATCATAATATTTCATCAATGGAAGAATAATCATAAATATTCCTGACAAAAGACGAGATTACAGAAATAAACGCTTACCACTTTGGTAACTTTTAATCATAATCCCCCCGAAATATTAATATTATATGACGCATAAAGTATAATTAAATTTATTATATTATTTATATAAAATTTAAAATGCCATTATATAATCTTCATAATGTAATACATGTGCACAACATTACATTTGTTTCAATGATGACTTATTGAACAAAAACTACCTTACCAATTTGGAAATGCTTATCTATAAAACCCTTGCAGTATAGATCATAAAATCAATATGTAAATACAAATAAATTTAAGTATATTAATTATATATTAAATTATTGGTTAATATATACACCACATAAAACATATGAGTGGTGAATTAGACATAATTCTATGATAAAAAAAAGAGAGACTACAAATCACATTACTACGTGAGTAACTTTTGAATCATGATCCCCATGAAATAATTACATCTATTGAAAATTTTAATATTATTAATTAAATTAAAATTATATATAATATGTCACATGGATGTATTTACACCACATAAAAGAAACTAGTGGTGAATATGGTATGTATCTCATAGATATAAAAGCATAAAAAAACACATACCTTAAGTCATGATTATCTTTATAGACATTCAATAATCTTGTATAATTAATATACTTTTATTTAAAATAAAAAAGTAAACCATATTATCATATATAATAACATATATTATTTTATTATGTCTTTATATTACCCTTTTATATACAATTTTATTATAGTGTTATGTATCGAGTAATATTTTCTTCTTTTTTATATTTCTTTACATGTTATTCAAGATCATATTAGTTACATATTTTTTAAATATTTTAAAAATTATGAAATTTATCAAATAAAATATATAAATTCTGTATATAAATATTTATAGTAATCCATAAAATATATAAATATGAAATCGAATACATTTTTCATGGAGATTGTAGGCCATACATACGCATTAATGTTGTTTCGGTTGTATTGTCATATTAAAAGAATGAAAGTAAATGAAATATATATATATATATATAATATCATTAATGAAGAATAATTATTTCATATATATAATATAATTTTAAAAAATAGATCCTTAATTCATTCCATGAAAAGTGGTAATGAATCACAATACATTGAGGATGTGGTAGTCCACACACCCCAAACAATGATATTGGATTTACAGAAAATGGAAATAATGAATGTTTGTAATATGTAATATTAAAATAAGAATTAATAATTCATAAATATTGTATATATCATATATAATTTTATTTCCATCATTTTTAAAAACCATTATAGGTGTTAAATGAAAATACAAAAGACATCATTTCGTAAGGGGCCAGTCCACTGCATGCCCGTATGATAAGATCATTACACATTTTATGAGACTATGTGTAGGTGTAGTTTGATACATGAGAATAATAATATATTAGTATACTGAGGATATTGTGGTCTTTATATAATCATAAAATATGGAAAATTTAGAGGTGGTGAATAAAAATAAATCAATTCATCAAATAGAAATATGTTACTACTTAATTAAGAAATTCCATTTTTACTTTCAGTAAAGGAAAAAAATTCTTCCCTTATTACTAATGTGAGCCATATAGGGGTTGAGGAGGGAATATGGGATATTATAATATAATGGTATTTATTATCAAATGCTTCATTAAGGTGTGAGGAAGTGATTGGGTGAGTTTCCTTTTATAGTGGACGTGGAGTGACATTCTTGTAGATATAAAATGTTTAACTCTATTGAGAGGTATCCCCTAAATAATTTTCCTCAAATAGATAAGACTATTATAGAAAATGGAGTATATGGTCAAAAATATTCCATATAATTTATTTTTGACTTGTTTCTTGGGTATTTGGCCTCTTATATTAATGATTAATCACTAAATAAACTGGTTTTTACCTTCATCACTCTAATTTATTTCAATTACTTTCATTAATTATTTTTGGAAAAAAATTATATGAAATCATTTGATAAAAAATTCATTCAGAATCCAAATATTCAATCCATTTTTATCATATTATAAATACCAAATTGGAAGAAATTAATTTTCAAATGATCTCGTAGATGTGATGCAACAATGATTTTTTTAAGAGAAACATTTTTAAAAGATCGAAATGTTTTTATATCAAATTTTAATGTGAAATTTCTTTCTATGAAATAAATTCTAATAATTTACGTAAAATTTATCTATATTTACTACAAAAAAATAAAAATATTATTTAACTATAAAATGAAATAATATGAAAATTATGTTTTCAATTAAAATTCATTATTTTTTACTATGCATCAAAAAATGAAATTTATCAAAAAAATAAAAAAATTCACAGATATTAAATTTTTATATTAGGCTTTCCATGATGAAGTTTATTTTTTTGAATAAAAATTATATAAGTTTCAAGATTTTGTTTTAAAATGAGTTTTCCATTAAAAGGCGGTAAAATTACCTTTTAGAATTGTACTTCATTTTATTCGTACAATTGTATTTACTCTTATATTATAACTACAAAATATATTGCATGAGTGTAGATAAATTCATTTCATAAATAATATATTTGAAACATAAAAATATCCTCAAAATATGCTTTCTTATTTATTAAGATAAAATGGTGTGGTTACATATATTAATGGCTTTCATAGAAAATGAATTTATTTATTCTCAAATGGTTTTTACATTCATTTATAACTAATCAATAACAAAAGGATCCATTTTATATAGATTTTTAAATCGTATATTAAAATTTTAATTAATCTTATTCGTAACATCCATTATAATGGTTGGGAACTAAAATTAATATTATTTTAATAAATATATTAATAGTATATAATAGTTTGATATAAATCAATATTTTTTCTAATGAAATATATCGATCGAAATTGGAATTGTGTGTAACATAATAAAAAATAATGTTTTGGGTATCACAAGAAAATATAAGAGTTTTGTGGTTTACAAGATTATCATGCTATAACATATAATGAATGTGAAACCTAGTGATTTTATATGAAAACATTTATATTAATTTTATTGATAGATTAAAAATATCAAAAATATTATATTAGCCCGAACAAAAATACCAAAATCATGGGGTGTTACTTTTTACCCTGCTTAAAATAAATTTATCCCATGAAATTTATTTGGGTTATCATAAGATTAGTACAAGAAATTTCTTTTAATAGAAACCATCATCATAAAAATGAATACTAAAACATCATTTAGAAAGATATGTTAATTTCATAATATTTACCAAATGTAACACATATCTAGATTTCCACATAATACAACATAGGTGGTATGTGAAAACACAAACATGGAAGAAAATTAAAAATAATCATAGAATATTATAATGAAAAATGATCATGAGAAATTGGGTGATCCATATAATATTAACCATCACAAAACCAAAAACTAAAGAACCATAAAAGAGGTCCATTTTTATAATAATTAATAATGATAATGGGATAACATTTTATTTCCAAATCCTTTTCATTAATATGAGGAGTCTTCAAATAGAGATATAATAACATGATTTAATTTTATTTAATAAACACAATCTCATCCATTAGTGGTTTCTATATCAATTTCAACCTCAACACTCACGCTAGGGAAAAATGTGAATTTTTTCATTCTTGAATTATTAGTAGACCATGGGGTCCCACAGAATTATTATTATTTATTTCATCTTTCATTATCACAAAAAAATGGATAGAAAATGTTGTCTAATATGCATAAATCCTAATATGGATTGATAATATATTAATATCTAAAACCTAATCCAAATTTTATTATAAACCATTCTATAAATGGTTAACCTTATAAACCTTCTTAAAGATGAAAGTCCAAAACATTTTAAATAATTTCACTAATTTTTTTCAAAAATATCTTAGAATTTATCCCTTATATATCATAAATTATCTTAGGGTTTTCACATATGAATCATGTGAATACATTCATCATTTGATTTATTTTTAATCTTGTTAATTATCTCAATTTTCATAAATCTATATTTATACCAAGTATTATTCCTTTTTACAAAGTTTATTAGATATATTACTTAAATAAACAAAATAATGACCTACATAAATGATTGAATAAACATATTTTCCACAAAATTAATAATCAGTGCCATGTTAATAATTAATATCCAACTAACATTATCCACATTCTTCTCTTTATCATATCTATATACAATTTTATTTTCACCAAGATCACATTAAGGGTTACCCACCCTTTATAAATATATCACATTTCCAATAAATAACATTTCAAGGTCATTAGCACCATTCAATTTATTTTTGAAAATCCTTAATAGAGATTATATACTTCATGATTCATAAAATATAACTAATTAAATCATATACATATACACTTAAATTAATAATTTATAAACTATTTCATAGCTTTCATTGTCTTAGTCATTAATTCCTTTCATAGAATTAGAAATATGAATCATTTCATAAGGTTCCTAAAAATACATTTAATTAGCTAATCAATAATATTAGAACTTCAATTTACCTTTCAAATTTCATTTTATGTCTATTTATATTCCATAGTATTACCATTAAATAGGAAAACTACATGATTATATTCATGAGGATTCTACTAAGGAAATTGATTTTCAAAAAACACTAACCATCCACATCTGAAAAATTCAATGTTATTCTAGCTCCATATAGTTCCCCTTATTGACTAAGTTAAAAAAAATAGTGTGAGAAACACATATCATTGAAAAAAACAACATAATCTAGGAAAATTACATATAGTATTCATAAATCCTAAAACTGTATTTCAAAACTAATATAGATTAATCTTATCATTAGATACATCTTTAAAAACATTCTTTTAAATATTCCTAGATGTATCATTAATGTTTTGTCATCTTAGTTTTCAAGGGTTGAAAACTGTTCTTTTTATTCGAACTATAACAACCGATTAAAAACATACATGGAAATTATAACATTTTCGATGAATATTCATCACATTTCCAAAATACATGCCCATAGAAAATAATAGTTTTGTGTATTTGGATGCATGGAAAAATAACCATCTATCTTGGTGAAATATCATCAACATCTTTCTTATATATATTTCCATTTAATACTCCCACTTAAAGCCTTTTTTATATCAAGGAGAAATGGAATATGTGAAAAGGGTGTTCTCAGATGATATTTGGTGGAAAATAATGGAGGTATATAAGAATAACATAAGAATTAGGTTATGAGAACATGTTCAGAAAAATAAATGATCATACCCACATATCAAAATGAAATCAAGATTCTTGGAATAACTATATGTAGTTTATTAGACAATAATCATAAGGAAATTAAGATCATGACAGAAGTGATCATAACAAAGTTAGAAGACATGTGATTTTTTTTGAAACATAAACATAAAAAATTATTTCCATAATAGTCAAAACATAATTCCAAAGGAATCTTAGTGTAATGGGTACACTCTCCTATTTATCTTAGTAGTCAAGGTTCACTCATATGTCCATGTTGGTAGAAAAATCACTTTATATAACCAACTTCAGTCCCCAATATAGCCATGTATTACTAAATCAGGTTCACCTCTTATTTTACCCGTGTTTTTCGGAGATGACTTCACTCCTCATTTCCCGCATTATATTACTGAACTAATTTAACTTCTTATTCCATCCCTACATTACTGAACATGTTTTACATTTCTTTCCAACCCTATATTACTAAATCATTTTCACTCATCATCTAATTCCTATATTACTAAAACAATAAAACTCATTCTTTGAGACTTATCATACTAGACCAAGTTAATTCATCAATATCTCATTCTCTATATCATGATATATAAAAATCATTAATTAATTCATTCGATGGAGATACATGTTCCACCCATCACATTATTAAATCATTAATATATGTTCCACGTGATAGTAAACCATTCATCATATCATAACCCATGAAATTAAATGAGAAATATATAAATTATATCATATCATAAACAATGTAAAATATATTGGTTTTGTAGTCAACCCATCAAAGAGTTACTCATGAAAGGATGCAATTTTGATACTCTTTTTATCATAGTATTAACTCATGGAAAATAATTTAGTTTCATAAATAACATAATATATTAATCATAAATCATTCACATAAGGAACTAATATTGTGTCCATACATCATAACTGTAGTATATCATAATCAATATCAACGGATTTCGTCTTAGCAGATGAATTATTGTGGAAGATAACATTTCGCATTTCCTAAAAACAATTACAATTATTTAGAAATTAAATTTTAAGGAATAAAATATCAATAAAATACTTTCTATTTAAAATTACATTGAAAAAATATAAAAAAATCATTGAATGAATACAATCATTTCATGAATAAATAGGTTATCCACTAAATAAATTATTTTTAAAACCTATAACATTTTGAAAATGATTTTCTTTGATATTAAACTTTGAAACATACAATAAAATATTTTTAAAAAATTAAAAAAATATTAAAACATAAAAAATTTCACCAAAATAAGTTTCCTTTAAAATGAGCATAATAGATAATTTAAATCCTTTTTTGAAAATATTTTTATAAATCATTGTTAGTGAATTAAATATATTTTTGACCAAAGAGAGAAATAAAGTTGGATTTTTTTTTCAAACAATTTCTCAATCATATTAACTACCAAAGCATGGTAAAATGTTATCAATACATAAATTTATCATTATAAAATTTATTAGAAGAAAACATAATAGATTTAATAAGATATGAAAAATGAAATTTAATTAATTGAAGTGTAATCGTAAATAATCTTGATAAAATATGAGATGTTAGCAAAAAATTCTATCGACATTGGTAAAATTGAATCCTATTCCCCATGAAATAATAAAATTACATGAATCTTATAATATCATGAAAATATTGATATTTATGATTTAACAGGTCAAATTCTAGTGTATACTCCTCATTAAATAATGTTTTTTCATAATAAAATGTGTGTCTCAAAAAAGGAAAATGGGGACAAGATTACCTTACCGATTTTGTAACATTTAATCTTTAAAACCCATGAAATAGATATCATAAAATGGATATATAATTATATATATATTTATTAACATGAATAATATAATACATTCAGGATAGTATATAATCCCTAGAAATTAAATAGTTGATGAATTAAGCATATGTCTCACAAAATTAAATGTGAGACTAGAAATCCTAGTACTGACCGAGAAATATTTACATCATGATCCCCATGAACTAATAACATCCATTGAAACATTAACTATCATTAAATAAAATAAATTTAGGATATAAAATATCATATGGAATTATTTACACCACATAAAAGAAATGATTGGTCAATATGGCATGAATCTCAGGGATATAAATGTGAGGCGAGAAAACCCTTAAAATAAGTCATTCCATTATTCATACATCTTCAAACCTCTTTTATAATAAGTATTAGTATATAATTAATATAAAAAATTATTATATTCTAATATATCATACCATATATTATTTTTGGATGACATTATATTAACTTTTTTTTAACAATATCATGGTAATATTTCGTTTTAGTTAACAACTCCTTAGTTTTTCAAATATCTTCTAACATGATATTATTGGCCCTATTACTTATATAATTTTCTAAGTATTTCACTAATTTATATATTTATTTTAAAATATGGTAAAAAAATTTGGTATATTTATATTTTTCTATGAAATATTGAAATATGAAAATAAATAAATCATTAATGCAGACTATTAACAATAAGAATACATGAACGTTGTTTCTGAATTATTTTTGTATTGAAAAAAGGATGATAATTGACATATATGTATATATATTATATTTCTTCTAGACTTATTATTTAAAATAAATTTTATATTTTAAATGAAATAATCTTTAATACATTCCTCATAATGTAATAATGAAACACATCTCTTTTAAGAGGAAGTAGTCCACATGTCCACAAATGATGTTATCCTATTTACACAAAATCAAAACCATTAATTTTTGTTTTATATATAAATTATATGAGCATATATAAATAAAAAATAATAAAAATATCATACTAGAACATTAATTTCCATCATAATACCTGACTATGAAATTTGGTAAAGGGAAAAACGAACGAAATCATTTTTCATAGTAGTAGTCCTTAGTACATATGAATTGTATATTCATTAACAATTTTTTTAAAGTTCATGTAGTTTTAGATATATCCATTATAATAAAAACATATCATTATATTAAAGATATTATTTATTTTATATGAATATAATAATAATAATTCAGTGGGTGGATAATTGAAATAAAACAAAATATCTTGTAGAAGTATGTTACATCATATTGGGGAAATTCCTTTTGGTTTGAGGAAAATGACTAAATTTTGTTGCTTTATTCCAAAAGTGGGGCATATAGTTTTAGATAAACTAATTTCATAGATAATTTTGGCATATATTTGTTGATCCAAAATTTCATTAATGATGTGGGTATGTGAGGTGGCTGAGTTACCTTTTATACTATGGGATTAGTGGCAATCTTGTAAACATAAAAATGTAAATAGTTTTGAGAGGTATCCCATAAATAATTTTCATCCAATAATTCTCCATTTTTTATATGTGTGAAGATATTGTATTAATAAATCTAGAAAAAAAATAATTTAGGCAAGTCTCTAGAGTATTTCTCCGCCTCAGTTAGTGTTTATTATATAAGTTAACTCATTTTACCGTAATCAATGTAATTAATTTTAATTACATTCACTAATCATTTTTTGTAAAAAATCAAGTTCACCATATTATTAATTATTAATTAATATTTTTAAAAATATTAAATCCATTTTATCAAATTTTAAACACATAAGTGGCATAAATTAATTTAATATTAATCCTGCATACATCTCATGATAGTTGGATTTTTTAATATGAAATGTCTAAAAGCATGAAATATTATTATATTAAATTTATAATGTGAAATTGGTCTCAATACCCTAAATTGATTTAATTTATTTACTCTTCATAAAAAATATATTTTTAACCAATTCCAAATATATTTTTATTATATAGTTAAATTAGATTAAAATGCATTCTTTTAATTAAAATTTTGTATTTTTTAATATTCATCAAAAAGTGAACATCTCAGAAAAATACAAAATAAATAAAATAAAAACATAATTTTGTTATTCCAATTCACAAAATTAATAATATTTTCTCAAATAAATATTTTCAGTTTTTTTTAAAAAAAATTTAAATGGACTCCCCAGTCAAAGGATATAAAATTAAATTTTATAAAATCACTTCTTTTATTCCAAATAATTTATTTTTTTATCTTATACCATTAAAATATTGTATATTCATTTTAAAAAGAGTATTTAATATAAATTTTATAAATTTTATTTCAAAAATTAAAAAATGTAGTTATTTTAATTTTATGAGATAAAATGGCGTTTCTATCTAGCAAAATAGGTTTTTTTCTAATATGAATATATTATTTTACAAATTGTTTTTACATTTACTTATAACTAGTTTAAAACCAATGTATTCATTTAATATAAATGTGTAATACATATATTCAGATTTTAGTTAATATTTTTTATAAATTTTTTTCCAATAGCTAGGTGGTAACAATTAAAATATGTTAATAACAATATTAGGAGTGTAATTTAGTTCCGTAAAAATCACTCTTGCATATAAAGGTACATATTAATGGAACCCATAATTCTGTATAATAAAATCCATATATAGTATGTTTTTTACTTGAACCCAATCTATTTCTTCGGTGTATCAAAATTTTAAAATCGTGTTGGGTATAATGAAATACAAACTTACTATTTTTGAATAATAAAATAAATATTTAGTGTTGTGTGAAATGAAAAATATCAAAACGATAAAATAAATTTGAAAAACAATTCACAATGATATATGTTGTTTAACTTTTTATACTTACTCATTATTATATTCTTATTTTTTCACACTAAAAAATATTTATAAGTCATAATGTGTAATTACCTATTGTTTATGAGATGTAATTTTAATTTAAATGTATTCCTTTCGAACAAAACATGAATAATAGATAACGTAACTATCAATCAGAATTAAATTAGATTATAAACATTTATGACGATGGATAATAATATAGTAGAATTGAATATGAGTAATGATATAAAAGTACCGTTTAAAAAATATGATCATTATAATCATTGAAATATGGAATATTAAAATTATTATTCATCATAATATATGTCAAGGATAAATGCCAATGAAAAAATATTATAATATTTTTTTCTCACAACCCATGCATCATAAATAATATGGCATTATATGAAATATTTACCCAATAAATTATAAGGTTGCATAATTATAGACCTACGAATTAAATAAAAATCCATCAAAACAATGTGTTCTATATTGACAATAATTTAATGATAAATTATCAGCATGAAACAACTATGGGAGGGAAGTTTTTTGCATAATATTATCATTGCGAATTTATTAATGAATTAATATATATATATATAATTTGTTATAAAAGGAAATAAATTTAATTTGGTAAAAATTGAAGAAATTATTAATTAATTAAATGATATATTTTATAAATCAACGATTAAATGTGATGTAATTAATGTAAAAATAATTGGGATGATTTTTTAGAAATTAAGTCCTTAATGAATTTACATAATGTGGAAAGAACCAATTTAATATAATTAATTACATGAAAATATTTAAAAATGTGGGGGGGGAAATATAAATTAAATAATAAAATAATTACATATTGAAATAATAAAAGTAATTAGGAGAGAAAGTATAAATGTAAAAAATAATTTGTTTGTAATTATAGATTACTAAATCGAGATGGTTTGGCATAAAATAAATTATTGAAAGGGAACAACAAAGATGTTAAAATCTTTAAAAAAATAATAAGAAGGAAAAGAAAAAATAATTAAAATATAAGATATATATAATATAAAATCATAATGTATAAAATTGGGATTCAAAATATAATAATTAAATATGAAATAGAGTGTGTGAGCTTTTCCATACCTAGATTTTTTATTTTCATTGGATTCCCCTCTAGCCTTTTAGATAGAAAATTTACATATATTATTGACATATAATTTACCATTATTATTATTTTTTAAATTTATTATAATCTATATATTATCATATGTTATTTATTTATTGGATTTATTTTTTTAATACTCATGGATTTCAGTTACTGATCCAACTATTCCAAAACAGCTATACTATAATAGAAATGGAAAATAGTATTTTTATAATGATTCAATAAGATATTAATGTGTTATGGTAGATATCTGTTTAACACCATAAGTATAAAAATTTCATATTCTAATAAATACCCTAAAATAGTTACAAATTATAAAATTATTCTTATTGATGTCAATTTTGGTAATCAAACAAACTATAACAGTTTTTTTATTTAGTATATAATTAATAACATTCCGTTATTAATATAAATAATATTAAAAATGTGGTATATTTATAAATAAAATTATAATAATACAAGGATTCAATTTTTAAAACCATCCACGAAAGGTGAAAATAAATATGAAATATCAACAACCATGTTGGTGGTTTTTGTCTATGACATTGTGATTAGTATTTTTTAAATTATTGAAATAATTGGATAAATAATCAACATTTTATTTGAGTATTAATTTATACTATAAATATATTTATGATTTAGTTTTATTAACATTAAAAAATAGTTTTATAAGGGTAGATAAGATAGTTTAAATGAAATATTTGTGAAGATATTTCATTAATATCACTTTGGGATGAGATAACATATTTTATGTAAAATTCTTTTGGATGATCAAGGATTCCCTAAATGAAATGGATATTTTAGGGAGTGATTGGGAATTTTTTAAAAAATTAATAAATTTTTTAAGTGAGGATAAATTTTTCAAGGGGGTTTTAATTATACATGAGAAGAATATTGATATTTAATAACCTATTAAAATATTTATTTTTTTCCCATTATTATGAAAAAATATATTTTTTCAAAAAAATTATAAAACTAATATTGTTTTGTGGTATGATGTTTTTAATCATTTGATTAGGTATTCTAAATAATAAATAATCCCATGGGTTTTATTACCTATCCCAAAGATCTATTACTTGTCAAACATATATCATTATTCATTTATAAATTATAACTACATTGATATGTCAAAACTAGTTTGTATTCATATGTATTTTCCAAAAAGAATATCATACAAGCCAATATGTCCCTAATATTTTCTTTTTCATTATTGTAGCTTGTTAGCTCGTCCCATATATCGTCACCTGAAATCCCATCAATCTAATCCAACTATCCGATCCCATTAATCCCAATTAATTCATCCATCAATTTCATTATTTCATAATCTTGATCAATTTACTTTATAGGGTGATCTCACATATTCAATATTTTACACCTTGTTTCATATATGTTTCTATTATAGTCCAAGAGAATGACATTGGGTGTTATTTTATATCCCAAAATACATTACATGTTGATTACAGAATATTTAATCATTTTTAAAATGGTATAGAATGGATGTAATAAAACTACATTTAATTTAAATGTATTTTCATAACTGTTTGTGCAACATCCTATATTCCCATGGTTTTTTTATAATTTCATGTCTCATCAACTCTTCCCCATGATACCTTTATTCTCCCTCATTGATCCATGATAACCTCTATATCAAATCTACCACTTAATTAAACCACAAATTCTTATAATCATATGTACTTGGTCTACTCAACATAATAGGAACCCAATAATTTCATATAATCAAACAAATAATATTTAAAGAAGAGTCAATTTGTATCATAAAAATTAACATCGTATAACATAAAGGAATAGTTTCATTGATGTATAGAAATATAAACTAATTGATCTTTTACATTTTAATCAATTATCTCAAATTTACTTCTCTCTAGATACTATATTTGACAAATCAAATATATACTATCATATATAAACATTGGAATGGATTCATAAGAATAGGTTTTATCAAATACTACGAAAGTGAATAAATTGGATTTAGTATTAAAAAATCATAACACTAGAAAACATGAGAATAGTTGTATGAGATAATAATCAAGGTAAAAATCATAACATAATAAAATCAAATCTAATAAATCATAAAACAATATTTTTGTCATAATAAATTCACAATAATATTAAAAATGTGTAAACATACAACGAAAACATGATCCTACATCCATAAAATTTTAAAACATAACATTGAATAATAAAGATTAATAAATATTGGGCCCATACATAAGAATATAAAATAAATTTTTTTGGTTGATACTCACTTACCTGACATTCATTTCAAATTGAATATTTTCCCGTTAGAGATAAGGTTTACTACTATTCCTATAGTCATAGTGGGAATGTTCAATAAGGGAATGGATTCACTCCTATAATATAAAACATGAAATCCCATGAGATATAAATATTTATATGATATATATCATGTCCATATAGGTCCCTCCTTTCACATAAAGATAAATCATAATTTTTTCCCCTTATGTTTCTTTATGAAATGATGGGTTCAGTACGTAATGATCTAGATCATAGTACATATTTATCAACTGCTTCCTCATTAAAATTTTTACATCTTCCCCCATATAAAAACCCTTTCTCACTCATAATTATATATTCATCATAGATGAATTAGTGGTATATTTATATCAATATCATAAATAATTTCACCATTAATATAGAGGAACACCAAATTTCATTTTGATTAATTATTAAAAGGTTATTACACTACCTTGTACCCAACGTAATTTTCCCCACTATCTATTCCAGTAAATCCAATGGGTCCCTATATTTCTTATCTTTCATGTTTCTCAAGTAATAACGTATGAAAAACCCATTCCACTATACACCATCTCTTTTAGTCTCATTGTAAAAACGTCACATAACATGTAATTTCATATGGCCGGAAATAAATTATACCTAATTACCAGACATGTTATTTTATATGTGATGAGCTATTTATTATAGGTATGTTTCATATGTCAAAAAAATTAATTCCATTATTAATTCTATAAATTAATATTTCTTTATTTACAAAATGTATAGGATTTTTGAATTATATAATAAAAACACTTATATTAATATAGTTCATAAAAATATAATTGCAAAAAAACTACATTTATAATATTAATAAGAACATTCATCAATTTTATGAATTATTATAGGGTTGTATCATTTAATCGACCTTATTATATTAAAATAGTTTTATTATAGTTCATTTTATTAGGGAATTAAATGTTTATAAATCATATTAGTTTTATGGAAATCAACAAAGTGAATTAAAAATATTTTATTATTTAAAAATTACGTTTTCAATAAGATAAAAATATAAGACTATAATTTTTTAAAATGATCACATAAAATTGATCTAGATTTTCTCATTCTAGCTTCACAAAAGATCGTTAAATATTATGAACCATGTAGAAATTAGTGAATAATGGAAAACAATTTAATCATGATGAAATTATAAAGGATCTATTAAGATCTATATAACAATGATGAAAATCACGATTCCATATATTTCATTCCCCTTATAATCGAAATCCCCAATGAAAGTGGGATTTAGTTACACATAGAACTAAAAAATATGACGAAGATATACCCAAAATAGGTCATAAAAATAAAAAATAACAAGAATATAATAAAACAGATCCTAATATATTCATTACTTGGATATCCAATAACATTCTTATTATGTTTCTAGAAATTTATCCTTCTCAAAATTGCCCAAAAAATTCATAAATAGGTGACGATCATGTATCATGGTTGTTATGGTCAAAAATCATGTTTTAACTATATCTTTAAATGGTAAAATTGTTATGTTTTAAAATAGAATGCGTTTTTTAAGATTATCTTGGTTGTGCCATTAACCATGTCAGGACTTCTGTCCACAAAGATATCATCCTTCGTTTGGAAAAAACTTTTGAGAATCTTTTTTTATAACCCTTTATATGATTATAGATGAAAAATTAATAGTTAATTACTTTTTTTATTTTTGGATAGTTTACTAACATACCATTTAAACCAAAAATCCATGAAAATAAGACCAAATATATCAAGTTTTATCATAGATCATGTATCTAAAAATTAGACCATAATTTTTTATTTTTTTCACTAGTAAAATATTATTCATGATTATTGAATAAATAATTCCATTTTTAAATGAAATTTCCAAAAGAATTATTCATGATAAGAAAATTATAGACTCCCCAACACTATATTATTTTATTGTCATCATATAGAATTATAATGTATAATTTCAAAGGAACTAATTTTTTAGAAGATTAAATATTAAAATTATTATTGAATAATGAATTATATTTATTGATTAATCCTTAAAAATCATAACTTCACTATTTTGATTCTCCAATTTTGATCGAAAATATGTAAAGTAGAACTAACCATGTATTTTAAATTTTTATACATAAATAATTTTACCATTAATCCAAAAATTCCCCATTTTATTGATAATAACAACCTATAAAAAATCAATTTTTATATTTTAGTGATTGATAATAAAGATATCTTTAGTTAAATATGGTATGTTCCCACTTTTATATGCTTTACACATTCACTAATTTGAATATTTTATCATAATTAGCAGTTATTATTATTTTGGTTATTTCTTTATACGTATCAATATATTTTTAGATGCTAGATACATGGAATATATTTTTATTCCGACACTTTTTAAATCATTCACCTTGATGAATTATTAAAAAAAATCTAGTCATTGTAAAATTAATATCATTTAATAACCACATATGTAATATTTAAAAGATAAAATTTAAATTCATCGAAATAAATATGTAAGATATTAGTATAAACAGTTTGTTTAATTTAAACTAATAAATTTAAAATAAATTATTCAATACAATTTTTGATGATAATTTTTTTTGGAATTTTTTTAATATATTTCACTTTACATACAAAAACAAACATTGTAATTTCTTTTAAAAAAATTTAAAAATAAAAATGAATCCAGGAATACATATACCATGTTAAAAATATGTATAAATTAAATTTATAGAAAACCATAAATTTATTTCTATGAAAATAATTATCATCATAGGTCATAAAATTAGAAATCTTTAATTGTGGTATCTTTATTCCCTCTACCACACTTAATACAAAACATGGTCACTATATATTAATTTTATTGTAGTGAAAAAATTTAATTAACCTAGGGTAATTAATGGTGGAGTCGGTAATCATCAAATAAAAAATATATTATAGTATAGAATTCCCTTAAAAAGTGTATATGGTGATGGAATTTTAGTGAGCGATCCTACTGAGTAATAACGCGTATCATTTAAATTCTTTTTAATAACTGAAAAACTTTATTGAAAACATAAAACATAAAAGAATGTAAATAAATTACATGAAATAAAATCATGTAACGGAATAAGAAGTGATACATAGTCCTCTAAAGAGCATAGTAGATAACTAATTAGTTTTTGAGAAACAAAAAATCATAATTTATGGCCAAAAAAATTATAAAAGAACCATAAAAAATAAATATAAAAAATATAATAAAAATAATATATTTCCTAAATAAAAGCATGATATTTCATAAATAGAAACCTTAATTATGATAGCTCAGACTCTCCACTTCAAATGCTTATTCCGTACAGGTCCACCACTACATGATAGCTCAGACTCTCCACTTCAACTGCTCTGAGGGAAAGGCTTTCCAACTGATGGGTGATCAGCTACACTCTTCTCCGAATACGTCTATCCTATGCTGAAATGGATCCCTTCTCGCTGGTGAAGGTAAACCTGGTCCCATATGGGTGGATACACCACACTTTGTGCCTAATATAGGAAATTTGAGCATGATAGGTAGATAACATGTCCATACCCAAGATGAAATCGTAAGGATTTGATGCCACTACTAGGAGATCCTAGCCGAATCTCTCGCCTTTTAGAGTAAGATCACACTGCCGGTACTAGTGTGTAATCATCGAATCTTCTCTCGTAGGGGTCTCTAGCTATATGTATTGAGCCAACAGCTCTGTTGGAATCTCCGAGCATCGAACAAGGGATGTGGTAATGAAAGAGTGACTGACATTTGTGTTTATAAGTACTGCATCTATGGTGGATTTGACAATGATTGTATCTCAAATCTCCTCCATAGAACCATGATCGTAATCCTTAGCTACCTAGATCTGAGCTCTCTTCTGTCCACCTGCTACATATGGTCAGGGTGGAACTCCTGGTGGTGGGGGTGGTAACACCTTGAAACTTCACCCATCGCCAGTTACAAGACCGGCTCCGCTGCCATGTCTGCCTGCTCCCTATGGACTGCCTCGATTGAATCTCATTCTATTCCTGGGTAGTCCATTGACCATCATCTGATCATACGAATGGCGAGTTTGGCAGTCATGAGCCATGTGACCCTGCCCACCGCATGTGTAACACTACTCGCTCCTAGCATGACAGGCTATGTCTCAAGTTCCCCACACAACTGACCCTCAGTTATGTGGTCGTCCATTTGTGGGTGTGGTCCTCTTGGACCTCTGTGTCGACTATCTACCACCACTTATAGAAGACTCCACTACATGATGACTGGTAGTCGGTATTTCTGTTGGGGACTGGTCGGCAAGGAAAATCTCCACCAAGAGGTCTCTCTCTAACACCCATGTGTATGTCGGGATGCCGAGTGAGATCACTTTAGCCCTGATCTACCGCCTGAGTCCCTGCTCGATGGTCAAAGCCTTAAATAATGGGTCCCACACCATATTGGTGGAGTAGTGTGAGAGGCCTGTGAACCATGCTGGGTAATGAGCTACAGTCATGTTGCCCTACTGGAGATGAAGTAGCTCCTGAATGAGCACATCACAAAGAGTCGCTGGAACATACTCTGCCCGAAACAGGTTCTCAAAGTCGTCCTAGATAAGCGTCATCTAATCATGAAATTAGAGCATCAATATTCACCATGTTCCCATTTCTACATATAGAAGGATGGCAGTAAGAATCACCATGAGGTATGCTGGTTTCCCTACCAATCGGAAGACTGTCACCATATCCTTCTGTCAATCCTCAGCCGCCTGTGGGTCTGTCTCTTCCCAAAACCTGGGTGGCCTCTAGCGCTGGAACTGGTGCAACGTGCTCAAGTGGTGTGCATCATCTGCTTCTGAGGCTAATGGAATCAGTGGACCAATGGCGAGTCTTATCGATTGTACCTCTACTCGAAAAGGTCCCTGCACCATGGCCTTATCGCTCGGTGGGATGTATGTGCTTACAAATCTCAGGACTCTAGCTGGTCATATGCATGGTGGCATCCGGAGAGAAACAGACACCAAAAGGTCAAAAGTTATACCTGGTGAGAGGAACTAGTTGAGCTAACTTAAATAAAACTTTGGAAAACACACACGCAATCAGTGTTTGTGTGAAATGAGTTAGAAATCAGAATTTAGGGTCCTGGTGTATGGATACGTCGGTCGCCGTACCAATACTAGAATCCCTAAACTAAAAACCAAACTCACTACACTTAACACTATTTCTATATAAAAAATATATATCAGAGTCCTAAGTTATGCGATTCAACCGAATTATCTGACACTAATAAGACACGACCCGTCCCCAGGTCTCATGCCGTGAATACCCCATACCAGTCTTCCATAGGCCAGGGGCTGGCGACTAGAACCAATGGCATAATTCCCTAAAACTAGGAAGGAATTACCTTTATATCATGTAGACACACAAAAAAAGAGCATAAGGCTGGATATAAAACACTACGTAAAATGTATAACAAAAGATTGTTAATAAGTAAAATGGGCCCGACATACATGCCCAACTATATATTAAAGGGAACTGGAAGTACAAGTATAACTGAAGAAATAAAAACAGCCGATGGGTCATCCTCCGGGATTCCTATCTGAAGGGTAGGTGCAGACAGTCTCCTTTGCACTCCACCTCTATCACTCTCCACTGTGTACCAACTCGTCGTAAGGGGCACCTCTGGGTATCGTCCGGTCCTCGTACACTCAGCCTCAGTCAGCGTTGTCTGTCACCTGTAACCAACACAACATGGTGTGGGCATAGTCCATGTAGAGGTGAGTATATCGAAACTCAGTAGGGACCCCAGGACCCACAATGTCCCACAAAATCAAACAAGGATAAACGACAATGATTGAAATCAAAGGATAAACATACTATGGTATATTCGCATACATATACCTATGTCATCTTGTGATTCATATCAGTCATGAGGAAAACACTAAAGTACTGACTCAGCCCAAACCAAGATTTATTCTAGGGGTAAATTATTTCGAACCATCAGCTTCTGTAGAACTCCTCCTCTATCAAGTACAGTGGGCCTGCCACCGTAACCAAGCACTTTCCACTAACCATGGACTACTGAGGTAATCCTCTTGTCGAGTACCATGGTTCTGCTGCATCACACAAGGGCGCTCCCCGCTGTGGGAATGCCTCCACAAACAGGCGCTCCCTATCATAGCCTGCAAAGTCACCCCTCTTATCTAGTACCATGAGTCTGCTGCCACAACCAGGCGCTCCTCCTCCAGGGGTCTGCTGCCAAAATGAGGCACTCCCCACTGGGCTAGTCGAGTCACTCCGAGTCAATCAGTCAGCAGTCATCAAGTCTCATCCTGCAACTAGGTTCCCACACAAATGCTCGCTTGTCTCCAGAAGATCCACTCCAAAATATATTGCCCAGTGCTTCAAATTCGAAAAGTTCCAATGAATAATTATCCCAAAGTTCCGCCACATCATAGGGTTATCAACGCATCTGACGACATGTCAATCAGACGCCCAGTCTGTGAGTTGTTAGCCATTTAGTCTCGGGGGCTCGGTTGGATTCGTGCACGATCCAACCTGACCGTATGTCAACAATACCTCAAACTTTAGTGGCATATACTCAAATGTACCTCCATGTTCCAAGATTAATATATCCTCTAACAATACGTCAAACGGATGTCCGGTGACAATGATATGGCCAAAAGAATGTAAAGGGTCATAGTGGGCCTAGGTAAGGTCTGATCCGGTCGGAACGACCTAGCCCGACCTAGTCTGAGCCGACCCGCTCTGGGTCGACCCGGGCAGACCCGTTGGGTTTGGCCAGGCCTGTTTAGTGGACTAGCCCATTTGGTTTGGCCTAGCCCGCTGGGCCCCACCCAGCTGGCCGCAATGGGGCGCGGAGGGCCGCTAGGGCACGGACCGGACACAAGGGCGTGGACCGACCGCATGTCGGCGCATGGGTGGTTCGTCCTGGAGGGTGCCGTGAGAGAGTGGATCGGCCCGGAGGGCATCGCAAGGGCGTGCAGAGTCTGACATGGATGAGGTGCCATGAGGGAATGACCGGTGAGGCGGTGCAGCCGGCGAGGGCGACACAGCTGGTGAGGAGGGACGGCGGGCGAGGGCGGTGTGCCAGGCGAGGTGGAGCAGCCAACGAGGTGGTACAGAAGGTGAGGGTGTCACAGCCTATGAGTTATGGACGACTGGCGAGGGGGGTGTGGCTAGCGAGGGGGAACAACCATTGAGAGCAGTGTGACCGGGGCATGACGTGGCATGGGCCGGTTCGGCTAGCGGGAGGCATGGTCGGAGTGGCACAGAAGCCGGCGGGCTGCGCTGTTCGGCACGGGGTGACAGAGTCAGTCTGGTAGGGGCCTTGGAGCAACCCGGGGGCGACTAAGGTCTCTAAGGCCATATTAGCGTGATCGTTTCCTTTGTGACCTTTGTCGCCTTTTGTAACGACCCAATCTTTTTGAGTAGTATATTAGCTTACTCTTATTTATTTAATAAGATGTTAATGGTTAATGCAGAAAGAGGAGTCGATGGCTTCATCCAGTAGACTCAACCCTTACGAAGCCCACTTATCAGAGCTTGGGAAGGAGGTAGCATCTGTGGGCTTCGCTTTGGACCAAGCCCAATCCGAGCTCCAGCGTGTCAAGCTTGAACGGAAACGCTTGCAGGAGAAGTTCAAGTTAGTGGAGATTGCTACTAGGGCAATGTTATCTGAGACTCCCTCAGATTCTATCACCATAGCACACCTTACACTTAGGTCTTATGCCAGTGTTATAAGGGGCTATGTGATGAGACCCTAGTTTCCTTGTGTAATCCTTTCGGATGAATAAATTGAGATTTCTTCCTTTAGTGATGTTTGTGAAATTTCAAATGTCTAGATAATTTTAGAATGTATTTTATTGATGAATTTTGAAAAAGGGATATATTGAAATATTTATGTAAACCCTAAATAACAAATGATGTGTAATGATTTTCAAAAAATGGTCTTCTACAAAAGTGTTCAGTAAGGAATTTGGAGTCTAATAAGATCAACTTAATTTTTGATGAATAGTAAATTATGAATAGTGATTTTACGCTTAGGATTAGTAATGTGACCAAATGGATTAGTAATTTTCACTTAAAGAAAGTTTTAATATAATTTAGACACCTTGGTTAAGTAATGTGATTCAATAAAATGGGTAAATAACGGTTTCATAAATTATTAATCAAGTATTAGTTTTTTCGGATGAATAGTGTTTTTTAATTAAAAATTTAATTAAAAATAATTAGAAAATTATTTTTATAAAAATGACTTTATTTTTGAACTCAGAGCATCGATATTATGTTAAGGTAATTTTTGGGGATTTTTCTGAAAAAAATGAATTTTCGATGAATAGTGTTTTTATTTAAAAATTAAATTAAAAATATTTAGAAAAATAATTTGATAAAATGGATTTCATTTTTGAAATCAGAGCATTGATATTTGGTTAAGGTGAAATTTTGGGATTATTCTGAGAAAGTTGAATTTTCAGTGAATAGTAAAAATACCGATTTAGGGTTTCGGTATGTTTAATGACATCATAATGATGTCATGATGATGTCATGAGATCTTTTGAGGGTTGGCCGGCCAAGGGTGATGAATTATTGTTTTGGGGTCCCCATGTGGCCTAACTCCATGATAAATTCCAAGGGAGAGCCCATGGGTTTGAGAAAAGCACATGTGAGGTGTCCTTTGGCCATTAATGCTTTGTCCCCTCACTTTCCCTATAAATACCCACCCATTCCTCCCTTAGTTTTCACTCCCAACTCTCCCCCAACGAAGTTCTGGTCTTCTTACCTTCCAAGGAGTCCTCCCAAGGTGCCCCCAAGCCCTCAAGGTCCAATCCTTTGAGTTTCAAGAGTCACATTTTAAGGTAAGGGATCCGACCCCTCTCTTTCTTTTCATGAAATCTCTTTTATGTCATTCCTATTATGCTCCATGTTTTTATGTGAGAGGATGTTCTTTTATATTCCTCTTACTGCCCTTTCATGTTTATATGATGAGAGATCCCCTTTTACTCTCATCATTTCGTTTTATGAAAGTTTAAGTGACGCCGTTAGGCTGCCGAATTTTTAAGGGATTCTTTCACCCTTCTCATTTTTCAAGTTCAATTTTCATGTCAAGTCTTTCAAGTTCCTTTTTATTATGTTGGGGTATGATCTCTATATCAATCATACTGATCTCTTATGATCATATGATGAGGGACCCTTTTTGATCTTGTCAAATCATTTTCTTTTGAAGTTAAGTGACGCCGTAAGGCTGCCGAATTTTCATAAGAGAAATCTAATCTTTTTCCTTCCATGTTTTTCATTTCAAATGGTATGTCCCTAAAATTTCGTTACCATGTCCATATGTCCTTCTTATTCTTTCACCCTACTGTTTTATGGATCATTTATGAGTGGGTGACCCATGTCCCCTCTCATTTCAACGTTTTCTAAAACCCCGAAACATAGCCGTTATGCTGCAGAATTTTCCCCTCAAAATGCCTCTCTCTTTTCTCAAAAATTATTTTATGTTATAAAGTGAATACTCAAAGCTCTTATTTCTACAAAGGTATTCACATATATATCAAAATGTTCCATTTTAAATTCTGGGATTTACATACATGAGACCCGCTTTCCCTTTCCGTGGGTTTAAAGTGACGTAAAGATCATGTCTTTAAAGCAGTTTTTAAAACGTTATGATTATGAAATGAAACCCATTTATTTTATGTTATGTGGGTTATTTATGAAATGTTTGATGATGATATATGTGGCTCACATGATAATAAAGGAAAATTTAAGGGTGCGCCCTGATAGCGCTCCAATGCATTGGGTAATGATGTAACCACTAGAGATTACAATTTTCACGATACCTTGGTGAATAACCTTGGTAATTTTCAAATGACACCTTGGGGATGGACCTTGGTGATATGTTCATGATTGTCTATATTAAATGTTGCAGCCACATCTTCAAGTTATGAAAAATGTTGTTTTTATTATGAAATGCCTCATGATTTATTTCTCATGCCTTAAAGTCCTTTTCATGTCCTTATTGAAGTATATCCAGTTCACATGTAAAATGTTCCTCTTGTTTCCCTTACTGGGCCTTCTGCTCACCCTTTCTTTTGATGTATGTCCCCAGGTTATGAGATGCATAATGAACATAGGATGAACTAAAGGAGAATCCTTTCAAGTGTTTAAGAAGAATGTTTTTATGTTTTTTTTTGTATTATGATCCTTGTTTCCAAGACACTAAACCTTAACGATCCTCAGTTTTGTGTAATGTAATGAAAGTTTATGTTATAAAATGGCGGGATGCTATAGTTGGTATCAGAGGATGGTTTAGTTATTTGTGGAAATTAGGATATAAAAACTTTAGGAAGAACCCTATAGAAAAGTTTAAATATAGGAAAACTTCCTGGTATTTTGGTAAGTATTAAGTAAGTGGTCTATCAAACAAATACATCCCTGTCTGGATACGAGCAGGTAGAGGCGGCTCTGGCACAGATGTACATAGGGGTAAAACCCGAAAACACCGCTTTGAGCTAGACTCGAACGGGAACTGGTGCACGATAACGGGCCTTGCTGCACTCTTGGTTACGACACTCCCGGGGGATATGTTTGGTTAATCACATGCTTTTTATGAATCATTATGAAGGAATTATAGAGAACTATAATTGTCTAAGCACGAAGTCTTAGTTAAAAGATTCATAAATGAAATAAGTTTCTCACTAAGGTTTTATTCTTTTAGAAAATGGCGGGCAATAGGAGAAACCGTGCCGATGGTGACCGCAATGCACCATGTGCTGACGGCCCTCCGATGGAAGCCGGAATGGAAACATTCATGCGGATGATGAACCAACTGACTCAAGTTATGAGTAATAACTTGAATCAAGCTGAGAGGCCGACCTCACCACGAAGGGAACAACTTTCTGTTGGGTCCTTCATGCGTCAACGACCGCCAACATTCAGTGGATCTACTGACCCATTGGTTGCGGAACAATGGATAAGCTCCATTGAAAAGATCTTTTCTGTACTTCATTGTTCGGAACAAGAAAAAGTCACCCTTGCTGTTTACCGCCTAGAGGGAGAAGCTGATCAGTGGTGGTCACTGATCACAAACACGAAGCCACGAGGAGAGATGGAAGCTATGGAGTGGGAAGAATTTCGGGGAATTTTCTTTAACAAGTATTTCCCTCGTTCCATGAGAACGAAAATGGAGAAAGAGTTTCTCGAGCTGAAGCAGAAGGAGAACGAATCTGTCGGAAGCTATGAGATGAACTTCACAAGGCTTTCCCGTTATACCTCAAGCTTTGTCATGGACCCTAATGGGAAGGTTGATAGATTCTTTGGCGGACTACGACCACATCTGCGGAAGAATCTAGCCAACAGGGACTACGATAGCTATGAAGAAATAGTTCGAAGTGCTATGAAAGTTGAACTAGAGTTTGGAGAGACACAGTGGTCTCACAAATCTAATGAGAAGAAGAGAACCCTAGAACCAAGCCTGGGAAGAAGTTTTGATCAGGAAAGAGGTGGAAAGCATATGCAACATGCCACATGCAATAAATGTGGGAAGAAGCATCCGGGGAACTGCTTGATCGGAAGTGGCAAGTGCTATAGGTGTGGAAAAGAAGTCCATATTTCTCGGAATTGTCGTGGTGATGTGAAGCCTCAACTTCCCAACACTAACGACAGAGGAAAGATGGTTCTGGCCCTACCCGAAGTCACATGCTTCAAGTGTGGACAGTTTGGGCACTTTGCTAATCAATGTCCAAATCCGAGGGCGGTGGAAGGGAATCACCATCAACCTCAGCAGAGGCCAAGGGAGCAAGGTCGTGCTTTCGCTATCACAACAACTGAAGTTGAAGTTCCGAACGATGTGGTAGCAGGTACTCTTGTTGTCCTCTCAAAACTAGCAAGTGCTTTATTTGATTCTGGTTCTACGCATTCCTTTATTTCTTCCAAGTTTGCAAAGAATATAGAATCAATCCCCGAATTGCTTGAGGTAGAGTTGTCAGTCAAGACTCCAAGTGGGATTATCCATGCATCAACAGTGTTTAGAGACTCTAGTGTTTACTTTGGTGAGCACAATCTTATCGCAAATCTAGTAGTCATTCCCATGATGGAATTTGAGATTATACTAGGGATGGACTGGCTCTCAAAGTATAATGCTAAGATCAAATGCAGAAGTAAGGAAATCTCAGTAGTCTTGAATGAACGACCTACAGTTATCTTCCGAGGAGAGATATCCCGAACTGATCCCTATCTAGAAGCACCTCCTATAGCTTTCTTTATGGAGTTAATCGGTGATGAGGAAGAAGGGAAAGGGAGCATACAAATTGAAGATGTTCCGATTGTTCAGGAATACATGGATGTATTTCCTGAGGAGTTACCTGGACCTCCCCCAGAAAGAGAGGTAGAGTTCTCCATTGAACTCGTACCTGGGTCTCAACCGATATCAAAGACTCCGTATAGAATGGCAAATGTGGAGCTAGAGGAGCTAAAGAAACAACTCCAAGACTTGTTGGAGAAGGGTTTTATCCGACCGAGTGTGTCTCCTTGGGGAGCACCAGTTCTCTTTGTGAAGAAGAAGGATGGATCAATGCGGCTATGCATTGATTATAGAGAACTGAACGGGATCACAGTGAAGAACAGATACCCTCTTCCAAGAATTGATGATTTATTTGACCAACTTCGTGGGGCTCAATTCTTCTCTAAGATTGACCTTCGATCTGGTTATCATCAACTGAGGGTGAAGAAGGAAGATATTCCAAAGACTGCCTTCCGATCAAGATATGGGCATTATGAGTTTACTGTTATGCCCTTCGGCTTGACTAATGCTCCTGCTATTTTCATGGATTTGATGAATAGAGTCTTTAAGGACTACCTTGATAACTTTGTGGTAGTTTTTATTGATGATATTTTGATATATTCAAAAAGTCGGGAGGAGCATGAAGATCATCTGAGGGTTATTTTGAAAACTCTACGGAAGGAGAGGCTCTTTGGGAAGTTCAGCAAGTGTGAGTTTTGGTTACAACAAGTGGCTTTCTTGGGGCACATCGTAACCAATGAAGGAATCTCGGTTGACCCTGCAAAGACAATGGTTGTGGAGGAGTGGCCTCAACCCACAATAGTAACTGAGATTCGTAGTTTCCTTGGCTTAGCGGGATATTATAGGAGGTTTGTGAAAAACTTTTCACGGCTTTCTAATCCACTAACTAAGTTGACTCGAAAAGGGGTTAAGTTCATCTGGACAAAGGAATGCGAGGAAAGTTTCCAAGAGCTGAAGAAGAGATTGGTTACTGCACCGGTGTTAACACTACCCTCTATCGGAGAAGGATTCGTTATTTTTAGCGATGCATCTCTGAAAGGGCTTGGGTGCGTCCTCATGCAAAATGACAAAGTAATTGCTTATGCATCTCGACAGTTGAAGATTCATGAGCAGAATTATCCTACGCATGATCTAGAGCTGGCGGCAGTTGTTTTTGCTCTAAAGATATGGAGGCACTATCTTTATGGGGAGAAATGTGATATATACACTGACCACCAAAGTCTAAAGTATATTTTCACTCAGAAAGAATTGAACATGAGACAAAGGAGATGGTTGGAGCTTATTAAATACTATGATTGTTCAATTCATTATCACCCTGGAAGAGCAAACAAAGTCGCGGATGCGTTAAGCAGGAAATATCATGTTGTTCTGGCAACAATGAGGATCCTGGGAGATCCCTTGATTAAAGATCTAGTAAAACTGGACATGGGAATTATAAGGAAAGGGACATCATCAACCCTATCCCAAATGATTTCTCAACCTTCATTACTAGAGAAGATCAAGAAGGCTCAAAAAGAAGATCCTTTGCTGCAGGAGAAGTTCGAGGCTGTAAAGGATGGGAAGTTCCCTGATTTCAATATTGATCAAGAAGGTGTATTGAAATTTCGTACAAGACTATGTGTTCCATCTATTCCGGAGATAAAGAAAGAACTGATGGATGAAGCTCATAGCTCTACTTTCTCTATACATCCGGGAAGCACTAAGATGTATAGAGACCTTCGTGATCATTATTGGTGGGATAACATGAAGAGGGAGATTGCCGATTACACTACAAGGTGCCTGGTGTGTCAGCAAGTAAAGGCAGAAAGACAACTTCCTAAGGGGGTATTACAACCGCTACCCATACCAGTATGGAAGTGGGATAATATCACTATGGACTTTGTAACTGGTCTCCCGAAAACATCCAAAGGGAACAATGCGATATGGGTTATTGTGGACCGTCTCACCAAGACAGCCCATTTTATCTCTATTCGGGAAGATTTCTCTCTGGATCAGCTTGCCAAGATATACGTGAAGGAAGTGGTAAGGCTGCATGGGGTACCACTATCCATCGTATCTGATCGTGACCCAAGATTCACATCAAAATTCTGGAGAAGTCTTCAGCATGCTCTGAATACTGAATTGAATTTTAGTACGGCCTATCATCCTCAAACTGATGGCCAATCTGAAAGGACTATTCAGACACTCGAAGACATGTTGAGATTATGCTAAATGGAATTTAAAGGTGGATGGGATCAAAACCTCCCATTAGTGGAGTTCTCCTATAACAACAGCTTCCATGCGAGTATTCAGATGGCACCCTATGAAGCTCTATATGGAAAGCGGTGTAGAACTCCTACTTGTTGGGATGAAACTGGTGAGAGGGAGCTTCTTGGGCCTGATCTCGTGCAAGAGATGACAGAACAGGTTCATGCCATCCAACAACACATAAAGGCTGTTCAGAGTCGGCAGAAGAGCTATGCTGACAATCGTCGAAGGGACTTGGAGTTTGGTGTTGGTGACAAAGTCTTCCTTCGAATTTCTCCATGGAAGAGAGTCATGCGGTTTGGGAAGAAAGGGAAGCTCAGCCCTAGGTACATTGGCCCCTATGAAATCCTTGATCGCATAGGAGCAGTGGCCTATCGTCTAGCACTTCCACCGAACCTAGCTCAAGTTCATGATGTCTTCCATGTATCTCTCTTGAGGAAGTACATACCCGACCCTTCGCATGTACTGAACCCAGAGGTGGTACAACTTGAACATGACCTCTCTTATGAGGAGCAGCCAGTGGAGATCTTGGACCGTAGAGACAAGGTCCTACGAAACAAGACTACCCACCTTGTGAAAGTTTTGTGGAGGAATCATAAATATGAAGAAGCGACTTGGGAGCCTGAGGAAACGATGAAGCAAAAGTACCCTCACCTTTTCAACTAGGCCTCAAGTATAAATTTCTGGGACGAAATTTCTTAAGGGGGGAAGAATGTAACGACCCAATCTTTTTGAGTAGTATATTAACTTACTCTTATTTATTTAATAAGATGTTAATGGTTAATGCAGAAAGAGGAGTCGATGGCTTCATCCAGTAGACTCAACCCTTACGAAGCCCACTTATCAGAGCTTGGGAAGGAGGTAGCATCTGTGGGCTTCGCTTTGGACCAAGCCCAATCCGAGCTCCAGCGTGTCAAGCTTGAACGGAAACGCTTGCAGGAGAAGTTCAAGTTAGTGGAGATTGCTACTAGGGAAATGTTATCTGAGACTCCCTCAGATTCTATCACCATAGCACACCTTACACTTAGGTCTTATGCCAGTGTTATAAGGGGCTATGTGATGAGACCCTAGTTTCCTTGTGTAATCCTTTCGGATGAATAAATTGAGATTTCTTCCTTTAGTGATGTTTGTGAAATTTCAAATGTCTAGATAATTTTAGAATGTATTTTATTGATGAATTTTGAAAAAGGGATATTTTGAAATATTTATGTAAACCCTAAATAACTAATGATGTGTAATGATTTTCAAAAAATGGTCTTCTACAAAAGTGTTCAGTAAGGAATTTGGAGTCTAATTAGATCAACTTAATTTTTGATGAATAGTAAATTATGAATAGTGATTTTACGCTTAGGATTAGTAATGTGACCAAATGGATTAGTAATTTTCACTTAAAGAAAGTTTTAATATAATTTAGAAACCTTGGTTAAGTAATGTGATTCAATAAAATGGGTAAATAACGGTTTCATAAATTATTAATCAAGTATTAGTTTTTTCGGATGAATAGTGTTTTTTAATTAAAAATTTAATTAAAAATAATTAGAAAATTATTTTTATAAAAATGACTTTATTTTTGAACTCAGAGCATCGATATTATGTTAAGGTAATTTTTGGGGATTTTTCTGAAAAAAATGAATTTTCGATGAATAGTGTTTTTATTTAAAAATTAAATTAAAAATATTTAGAAAAATAATTTGATAAAATGGATTTCATTTTTGAAATCAGAGCATTGATATTTGGTTAAGGTGAAATTTTGGGATTATTCTGAGAAAGTTGAATTTTCAGTGAATAGTAAAAATACCGTTTTAGGGTTTCGGTATGTTTAATGACATCATAATGATGTCATGATGATGTCATGAGATCTTTTGAGGGTTGGCCGGCCAAGGGTGATGAATTATTGTTTTGGGGGCCCCATGTGGCCTAACTCCATGATAAATTCCAAGGGAGAGCCCATGGGTTTGAGAAAAGCACATGTGAGGTGTCCTTTGGCCATTAATGCTTTGTCCCCTCACTTTCCCTATAAATACCCACCCATTCCTCCCTTAGTTTTCACTCCCAACTCTCCCCCAACGAAGTTCTGGTCTTCTTACCTTCCAAGGAGTCCTCCCAAGTTGCCCCCAAGCCCTCAAGGTCCAATCCTTTGAGTTTCAAGAGTCACATTTTAAGGTAAGGGATCCGACCCCTCTCTTTCTTTTCATGAAATCTCTTTTATGTCATTCCTATTATGCTCCATGTTTTTATGTGAGAGGATGTTCTTTTATATTCCTCTTACTGCCCTTTCATGTTTATATGATGAGAGATCCCCTTTTACTCTCATAATTTCGTTTTATGAAAGTTTAAGTGACGCCGTTAGGCTGCCGAATTTTTAAGGGATTCTTTCACCCTTCTCATTTTTCAAGTTCAATTTTCATGTCAAGTCTTTCAAGTTCCTTTTTATTATGTTGGGGTATGATCTCTTTATCAATCATACTGATCTCTTATGATCATATGATGAGGGACCCCTTTTGATCTTGTCAAATCATTTTCTTTTGAAGTTAAGTGACGCCGTAAGGCTGCCGAATTTTCATAAGAGAAATCTAATCTTTTTCCTTCCATGTTTTTCATTTCAAATGGTATGTCCCTAAAATTTCGTTACCATGTCCATATTTCCTTCTTATTCTTTCACCCTACTGTTTTATGGATCATTTATGAGTGGGTGACCCATGTCCCCTCTCATTTCAACGTTTTCTAAAACCCCGAAACATAGCCGTTATGCTGCAGAATTTTCCCCTCAAAATGCCTCTCTCTTTTCTCAAAAATTATTTTATGTTATAAAGTGAATACTCAAAGCTCTTATTTCTACAAAGGTATTCACATATATATCAAAATGTTCCATTTTAAATTCTGGGATTTACATACATGAGACCCGCTTTCCCTTTCCGTGGGTTTAAAGTGACGTAAAGATCATGTCTTTAAAGCAGTTTTTAAAACGTTATGATTATGAAATGAAACCCATTTATTTTATGTTATGTGGGTTATTTATGAAATTTTTGATGATGATATATGTGGCTCACATGATAATAAAGGCAAATTTAAGGGTGCGCCCTGATAGCGCTCCAATGCATTGGGTAATGATGTAACCACTAGAGATTACAATTTTCACGATACCTTGGTGAATAACCTTGGTAATTTTCAAATGACACCTTGGGGATGGACCTTGGTGATATGTTCATGATTGTCTATATTAAATGTTGCAGCCACATCTTCAAGTTATGAAAAATGTTGTTTTTATTATGAAATGCCTCATGATTTATTTCTCATGCCTTAAAGTCCTTTTCATGTCCTTATTGAAGTATATCCAGTTCACATGTAAAATGTTCCTCTTGTTTCCCTTACTGGGCCTTCTGCTCACCCTTTCTTTTGATGTATGTCCCCAGGTTATGAGATGCATAATGAACATAGGATGAACTAAAGGAGAAGCCTTTCAAGTGTTTAAGAAGAATGTTTTTATGTTTTTTTTTGTATTATGATCCTTGTTTCCAAGACACTAAACCTTAACGATCCTCAGTTTTGTGTAATGTAATGAAAGTTTATGTTATAAAATGGCGGGATGCTATACCTTTGAAGTCATTTTCCTCTGTTTCGAAGAACACCACAAAGGAGATCGGCAGAGGGGTCTTACCATATTGGTTTGTTCTGCACCCTCTGCATTTAGGGTGATAGAAATTGGCTCACAAGAATGAAGCACAAAAATCCATACACAAAAGGAAAACATCCTTGTTATTCAATTTAAAAAAAGAAATAACTTGATAATAAATCATAAATTAATCTAATTAAACCCTTATCTTTGTTCGTTGTTTGCCGATAGAGTCATGGGGAATAATACAGAGTTGTCATCATTCATCACGTCCACCGCACAATTCATATCCCGAGATCGAGCATCGATTCCTTGATGATGATGATAAGGTATGGTCAGTCATCAGAGATTTCCCATGTCTGTTGCTTCTGCAAGGTGCATCTGAGGAAGAAGTCGAAGACACTCGTTACCAGCGTTCATTGTTGGAAGAACGTGTTCTTAGTTCTTCATTGGTGTGTGCTTTTCCTTCAAAATATACTTCCTTCATTACCAAAAAAATAATAGGTAGCCAAGAATAATATATTATAATATCTATTAAATGTTTAACATAAAAATTCAAAAAGGATAATTAATCACATGAATGGTACATTAATGGCATATGCATTAGCACAATCAAGGTGGAGGAGTTTAAGAGGCTCTCCCTCGTTTAATAGGGAGTTGAGTGGTTTTCCCCAATTAATTGGGGGTTTAGTCTTAGGTGGTACCCACACCATAACCTCTCATGGGAGGTTAGGTTCGGGTGGGCCCCACCACCATAACCTCTCTTGGGAGGTTATGGTGTGGCGGTCCCCACCTTCAACATAAACATTTTTTGTTATAATAGATAAAATAAAATAAACATGCATTTATTTTATTTTATTATTTCCATGAAAAACACCAAAACAATCTTTCACCCCTGACCAACTGCCATCGAGGTGAAAGTCTTCTTAAGTGAATATCGGCACTTTGAGTTCAAAGGTGTCCTCAGATTTCAATTTAGAGCACTGGCTCAAAATTTATAAAAACGTCCTGATCAAACACTCACTGAATATACCCAAACAAAACTTAATAAATATATTCCGAACACACTGAACCTCGGAATAGCACACCATCAATTTTCACAGACTCGTAAAATTACAATATATTTTAAAAAAATTACATAGAAATTATAGGTCTTTACATTGTTTATATGTAATTATAATGATATATTAAATTATAAATAATTAAATAACCTCGGTCTGGGTTCCTCATGGGATGCCTAACCCATGCTATATGCTTCAGTGTATGTTTTATATCTCTAAAATATTGTCAACAAAAATAGAAATGTTACAAATGTAAATGAATAAAATTACTTATATCAATATACACATGGGTGTGTATATAGAGACACTGAATAAGTATACTATAATACAAGTATATAAGGCATAATTTGTCCATCAAAGAGTTGTGTCTAAAGATAGACTTTACCCAGTCATGTTCTATGGCTTGGAAAACATATCATTAATGAAAATATAAAGTTATCTAGTTCTTAATAAATATGTATCATGTCTTTTAAAATAATGAGTTGAGACTATCTCTAGTATACCTTCATGGAGACCATGTATCACTTGGGTCATAGCACATTACAATCCCCCAAAACACTAATCTAATATAATCCACTAGGGAACCTAGTATCACTCCTGAGTATATAAAAAATATAATCTGTGATTTCATTCATAATATCCAACAAAAGAACCAATGTATCACTATTAGTTATTCGAGATCCATTTTCTATTTTTAATTATTACTCATAATGAATTAATCTACGGCAACATAATTTAAGGACACTATATATCCCTCATCATGATGTAAGGATATATATTTAGGTAATATAAAATACAGATCATTTAATAATAGTTTCATAATCCTTTTGAAGAGGTATTTCAGGAACCTCAATTTGGTGGTTCAATTTTACTCAAGCCATGGGGCATATTAGTCTCCATAAATAAGGAACAAACATAATTCAGGATCAATTTTAGGTGGTTTACCATCAACATTATTCGTGGGTTTCTAGAACTATCCTATGAATGGTAGATGATTTAATATATTTAATTAAACAATTAGGAGGTGTCCAAAGAATGTTCTACGGTGTTCAACAATTGTGCACCAAATAAAGCATAAAAATTGGGAAAAATAAATATAACAACATTATTAGTTTAGTTGCTGAAAAATCGTTCATTATAGACTTTTGAAATAAGCAAGAAATGAGGATATCAGAAGAACCACCTTATGTCATGAAAATAATGTAAATAAACTCGCACCAATATTACCATGAAGATGGAGGTATAAAAAAGAATAGAATATAGTTGATTTATGCTCCTACATGTGGAATAAAATGACGAATGGTTTACTGATTTGATTCTATATGAGGAAGGAATCCATATTCATAGGTTTATGATTTATAAAGGCCTTGTGAGAGGAGGTATCTAGTGATTAATAAATATGGGTGATAAAAAATAATGGGGTCGGGTACCTTAAAAACCTCCACATATTCATTGTGTGAATATTTTATTCAGTTTTCAAATAATATGTTTTTTCCACATGGGAAAATCCTATGTATGATGTGAAATGTGGATGGACTAGACAATTCACATTATGTACATAATACACAACATGAATTTAATTTATTTCATGCATTTATTCTCTAGCTAGCTGCATGATATCAACACTATTCTTCCCACAATTAACCAATTTTTCTAGTGGCATAGTTGTCTACATATTAATAAAAAATAATGATTTAATGAGGGTTTTTGAAAATTAAATAAATGTATTATTTTATGAAAATACATGACATTACATCCTCCTCTAATAAAAACAAATCAACCATTAGTTTCCCATACATGGGTGGGAAACATTATATATCAAAGGATTAAACTTCTAATAACATACAAAATTATCTCTATTTCCTAATTCTCTACATTCGTATGGTCTTGTTACCAAGGAACTTCTACCATAGGAAATAACCTACATAATAGGACCATCATTCTATAGTGAATGATAAGAATCATATTCTCATAAATATACACATACACATCTAGTTTAATATCCACATGATTTAACTAGTGAGAATGATCATAATGTTAATGATGAAGATATGATTCATGGAATACATATTTCATAGACTAAATCATCTATGGTAAATTGAATAGATATGTTAGTATCCCAAATATCGTTGTGATCAAAAAAATCCCTAAGTAACAATGTGATATATTTATCTATCCCTATATCCTTTTATGACCCAATCTAGGCTAAACTCGCTCAAATACATGATGTATCATCTCAAACACCATAGGTTGGTAGTGATGATTGGTATAAGAGCTATTCATATACTGAGATGTAGAAATATTTTTTAATCATATAGAACTTCTTTTTAGTCTCATAAAATAGTTGATGTCCTAATAATGATATGTCACATTTTTCTAACTAGAACATGGGACAATTGAACAACGTAGTATAAATGGAATCATAATTATCTATCTAAATTGTTTATTAAAAACTATTATTGTTGGGAAAAATTAAAGGAAGTATTTCAATTCCTAATTGATTTCATAAATCAATGACATATACTTAGATAATTTCATCTAGAACCAATATAATATGCTTGGACTGACGGTTTGTTTGAGGGTGATATGATTTTCACAAGAGTACCTATGAACACTTCACATTTTATAACCCTTTCCATAATCAAATTGTAAATAAATAATATATATCAAATATAATCAAATGGGGAACACCATGAATGTAAAATATCACCCTAACATAATGCATCCTGAGATCATACTCTGAGAATGTCTCATAGAGTGGAAATAATTGTACTACCTTGTTCAAACATTTAATTATCTCCCAAACCTCATATCCCCAAAGAATGGATCTCATCAGGAAAATTATTAAATTCAGGGTGTTTTGGTGCCATTTAAAATTAGTAATGTAATATTTCTATGAATTTCCATCAAGTCTTTGTTTCTCTACCTTCACCTGTTGATAGGTGGAACACCATGTGATAAAAACATTAATTTTTAATTCATAACCTATATAAAATCTATATTATCAAACCTGTATATTACATATTTTTAGATGAATATTAAACACATTAATCAAAGTCATTCATGATGAATGTTATATATTAGTGCCATTGGAATCTTGGAAACATATTCATCTAATATACTTATGGTTATTCAATGCTTCCATCAAAGATCATGCCACTTAGTAATATCCTAGTAAATACCTTGCAATTAATCTTTATTCAAAACATGTATAATGGGAATGTAGGAATGGATGAGCTTAGATGCTATATAAGGTTATATAAGGGATGTATATAATCATAAAATGCCCAAAATGGTCTGACAAAATGAGATTAACATTTCCACACCATACCATGCATATAAATGATCATAATATTAATTCATTGAATAATGATTGGTAGATTAGATGAACAAAATCCTATTTTAATATAGAAACATGAGGCATATTGGAATTAAATTGCCATATAACACATACATGTGGAATATAAATCATCATTCAATGTTGTGAACATGTATAAATAAAATGTTGACTAATTATGTTAAGGATATGAATCTTTACTATAAGATAAACTTATAAAATCCCAATCATGTCCACACATAATATTATGTACTTGAAAGACATCTCCATAAATAAAATTATGACCATGTAATCATGTTCATTAATAACATTGTGACCATGTATAAATAGAAATTGGTTCACTCAAAATATTTGGAACGTTAAATCAAGCCCTTGTATAAACTTATGGAAATGAAAACAGGTGAATGTATAACATTAAGGGAAAGACACAATGGTCCTTGCATACCATTGTAACAATTTAATAAGGTCATACATGACATTGTGAACATTTAATGATGTCCACACATAACATTGTGAACATGTAATAGGTTCACACATAATATTTTGAACATGTAATATGGTTCATGCATAACATATTCACTCATGATTTCTCCAAAATTAACAAATGAATTAGATATATGACTCGATGCACCAATTTATTATGATATAATGGGATCGCATGATGAAATCGGGGTCACACCATAAATAATGTTATAACAATATTACACAACAATATCATGTACATCCCATTATATTTGATATAAAATGATTTCCCAATGCAATCTAGGCATCCCCATCATATAAGTAATGGCCATGAACAATATCATGACATAAGTACACAACTATTTAATCTCATTGTTTGACATATAAAAATATACAAAATTATTTCATATTATGATTTACCAATAGAAATGAAATAGATTCGGTGAAAATATAATTGAAACCAGATTAACTTGTTGAAAATAAATAGGGTCCACAACAATCTATTCAAAACATGGATTACCTGTGGAAATGATATACATTCCATAATAATTTTATTGAAACATGGTAAACTCATATAAATGAATTATCTTTCATAAAAATCAAATTAAAAAAATAATACATCCATTGAACGAATTTGGGTGGTATCTATAAAAAAATATACCCATTAAAGAATAAGTTAGAATAATGGTTTTTGACATCAATAAATAATAATACCATTAAAATATCATTATAACCCATATTAAGGAAAATAACCATTCGAAATTGAATAAAAAATAAAAAATAAATAAATAAATTATTTTTTATATGAAAATTTTCATAAATGACAATTTTAAAATTATTACAAAGAACATTTTTATAAAACGTGGTTTTAGAAGAACACCGATTTTTGATTGAAGAGAGAATGATCACATATTTTAATAAAAATATTTAATTAATAATCTTAAGTGTAAATAGTTATTAAATAGTGAAATTAAATTATGGTAACCCGAGTAACTATGGGTGACTAAAATAATGATAATTCTTGAGATATTAATAATAATATATAATAATTATAATAATAATCATAAAAAATCTCTATAAATAATGATATTTAGACAAGTCAATCTTAAAAATTTTGTAACATTGAACCATAACCCCCATGAAATAATAACATTAAGTGAAACATCTAATATCATGAAAATTTTCATATTTAGTATATAACATGTTACATTGGAAGTATATATTTCTCATAACATGGTATTTCTGTATAACATAACCTACATCCAAATAAAGGAAAACTGAGACCAAATTTACCCACCATTTTAATAACAGTTAACCCATAAATATAATGAATGATATATACTTAAATTTTTATCTAAAATCCAATTAATTTAAGGATTTTATTAATAAGATATAGTAATTGGAATTATATACACCACACACAAAAATAAGTTGTATTTATGTAATATATGACATAAAATTCAATGTGTGATGGGAAAAAACCATACCACAAGTATTGAATTCCATTGAACATGTTTAAAAACCTTTATTATAAATATAAGTTTATTAAACAAAAATTATAGAACCATATATGTATATATTATACCATATATGATTTTTATGTGTACTTTTTACCTATTTAACAAAAATTCGATAATAGGGTTACGTTTTGGGTAATAACTAATTTGTTTTTCTTATGTGTTTTGGTTTTTTATATTATTGGTAATCCTACATTTATTATGTCCCCATCATCTGCAGAATGATAAACATGGTATTAATATCCTATATATTCATTAAATATGATTTTATAGTAATCTATGAAATTTTTTGGTAGAAAATACACCATTCAAAGTGATGTTCGGCCGTACATACACATTAATGTTGTCTTTCATTTAATTTTTTGGTTGAAAGAAATAAAAGTAAAATAAATATATTAAAATTAAAAATTAATATTAATTTCATATTTATCACAATTTTAATTATACTCATATTTAATATAATCCATGTAATTCATCAATGAATCACATCACTTCACAAGGCGTTATACCACCATATACACAAATGACGTTATCGTAATCCCATGAAATTGAGAGTATGATGGTATGTGTGATATTAAAATTTCATAATAATAATAAATCTTAAATTAAAAATATATCATATAAAACATTTTAAACATTATTATAAAAAATCATTATATATGGTAATGGAAAAATTAATGACATCAGTTTGTGATGGTGTAGTCTGTTGTGCACACGAAAATTGATTTTGTAACCCATTTTTTTTATTAGTGTTATATTGTAGGTAATACCCTTAACATAAATAATATAATTATATTGAAGATATTGAGTCTATTTTATTATAGTTGAATATTAGTAATTTAATCATGTGCATATAGAAATTAAATAAATACACTCATTGAAAAACAATAACTTATCTTCAGGTATCCTTCATTGGATTTCACTAAATGCATACAAGGTTGAAATAAAGAAAAATAAAAAGCTTCTAGGATTAGGTGAATTATGTTTGAATTATTTTTTCATATTTTTATCAATACATTAGGCTTCAGTGGTGTTTATATGGGTGGAGAGTAAGTTACCTTTTATAATTGAAGAGGAGTGTAATTATTATAAATACCAAAAAGTATTCACTATCGAGAGGCCTCCATTAACTCAGACATTTAAGCAATAGATAAATAATGTATTTGGGGGTTTATTTGGTAATTAAGAACCACTTTCACAAAAAATACATTTCTATCATGTTGTTCCTTAGTCTATTATTTTACTCATTTCTTCCAATTTGGTTTTTGCACTGGTAACATGTATTATTTTATTTACCTTGGTAATTTATCAATTACGAATAAATATAAAATAAAAATTATTTGATAATTTATACCACATTATTATAAATATTAAATCTAAATTTTAAATAAAAATATAATATATGTGTAGTATAAATATTAATATAAACACTTCTAATGCGCTAAATAGTTTTTAACAATAATCGCATTATTAATTTATAACTATTTTCACAAATAATTATAGTCAAAAATAATCTTGAACTTATTAGATAATATATTTTATGGATAATCCATATATTGAATAAATTTTTTAAATTTACCTCATGCATTTGGGATAATTTAATTTATATTTAATCCCCAAGATGTGATGAGAAATATGGGATTTATAGTGGAAATATTTATATTTTATAATGTTTTTAAATGAATATTTAACAAGAAATTGATAAAATTGACATAAATTGTACTAATATATTTATAATTTATAACATTATTGTTGAAACCTCTGTAATTAAGTGGATTTATTGTGTTTTGATAATCCCGATCATTCTTTCTTTATATCTTGATTATGATTAATACATTCCAAATATACTTTAATATATATTGTTACTTTCATTATGCTTAAATTATGTCTTTTGAATTATCAGATATATGTTTACTATGACTTAACTCATTCTACCAAGTGAATGCTCAAACAGTAGCCACCGTTATAGATTAGAGCTACCGATATAGAATAGAGCTACCGATACGGAGTTCAACGATACATCAAGTTCACCGGTACTCAATGATCACCGCTACATCAAAGTCTACTGATAGTAAACATCAAGTCTACCGATAGAGTTACAGTAACAAGCTCACCAGTACTCAAGCCTACCACTACATCGAAGTCGACAGCTACCGATACAGAGATACCGATATGCTGAAGTCTACTAATATGCTGAAGTCCACCATTATGAAAAGTCTACCGATAGAGACTTACTGCTACTGATACAAGGCAGAGCCACAACTACCGTTACAAGTATACCGCTACTGATGCGATCAAATCTACTGTTACAGCTACCGATACAAAGTCTACCATTACAAATGAAGTCTTCCGATACAGACACCTATTGTAACACAAGTCTACCAATATCAAGAGCTACTGTTCTAGAGACCGAACCCGACACTGCTTTAATTTCTTTATCTTTGTTTAATCTAACCAACTGTCATATCAGGTATATTTTAATACACTGACATTTATTTAATGTGTGTTGTTGGATGTTAGGGAACCGTACCTCGTACCTGCAAAAAGTAAATCATCTTTTTCCGGAGCACGTGGTTTAACTAAAGGAAGGATGTGCTACTACAAAAGAGTTGAATACAGACACAGACAGATACAGGGTGTGCGAGACATAGACGAATACATAGAGAGATACATATAACACGAGGTGTGCTGGAAGAACAACTAAGCGTGAATGCAAAGAGACGACAGAACTTACACGAAGAACCCATTACTGTATACCAGTGAAGAGCTGAGAACGAGAACATAACACAAGAGATTCATCGACTGTCTCTACACCTAGAAGTCAAGGAAACAGACGATACTCTGTTTTCTAGAAAAAAACCAGAAGAGGACATAGAGCGAATTCTGATCAATCAAAGGAGTCTAGAACTGCATGACAATCACTAGAGCCATTTCTAAACTCTTAATATTTTCTCTGTGATTTATCTTTTTTACATATTGAGTAGTGTGTGTTATCTGCTGCATTTTACACACACACTGTCTCCTGTACTCTAACTGGAGGATTTGTAAATCCTCACTCAATACTATAACATCTTTTATTTCCCACTGGGATAGTGGTAGAGGTCGTGTGACCTAGACAGCTGGTTGCTGTTGTGTTTGTTTCCCAGGGATAACAGTGGTAGAGGTCGTGTGACGTGGACATTTGTATACTGTTGTTTAGCCCCGATCTAGGGTGTGGGTCAATTTTATATAAATTTTTTAGAGGACTAAGTCTCATCTTGAGACTGAACCTCTTGGTTAAATTTGCTGTGCTTATTTATTTTCTAAGTTATTTTTATTCCGCTACTAATTACTTTAAAACGAAAACTGTTTTAAAGTCACTTTGATAATTAAATTCGCAAGTGTTTATATTAGTTGTAAATCAGTAAGTTGGTTTCAAAAGTTAATCAACCTTTCTGTTTTGATTAACTGGGAAATAATCAATCCCTTGAGAACCCAACAGAACCTTTACTGTGATATAAATTTACTACAGTTTAATTCAGTATTTTATTTGGGGTTTTTAAGACAAAGCATTAAAACAGAAATTTTAATTGGAACTTAATTCACCCCCCCTCTTGAGTATCCTCTCCGACCAACATTTGGTATCAGAGTTTGTTTAAAATATTTTGTGCTCGGTTTTTTCAATTGTGATTTTAGTTTAATTTTAACATTCTTAAAAATTTGGTTATTTCTAAGTTTTTATCTATTTAAAATCTTTTCTTATAGTTAGCTGTCGTGGATAATAGACTTGAAGGTGTTGCTACCAATAGAACACCGTTTTTCAATGGCACTATCCATGCTCAGTGGAAAATCAAGATGAAAATTCATTTAGAAAGCATGGGTTTTGATATTTGGACTGCAATGGAGTCAGAATATAAAATTCATACTACTGTTAGATCTACTTGGAATGAAGCTACTAAGACATCCTACAATAATAATTGTAAATCTATGAATGCTTTGTACTGTGCTTTAGGAGATGAGGAATTTAATAGAATATCTGCCTGTAAAACTGCTTATGAAATTTGGGATACCTTAGCTGTTTCTCATGAAGGAACAACTAATGTTAAGGAAAGGATATTGAACACATATACTATTAAGTATGATAATTATAAGATGAATCCTGATGAACTCATTTCTGATATGTATCTCAGGTTCAATGAAATTGTCAACACAATGACTTCTCTAGGAAAGGATGTTCTAGCAAAGGAACAAATCATGAGAATTTTGAGATGTCTACCTGAAAGATGGAGAGGAACCTCTGTCTCCATTAGAGAATCGTGTGACATTAGAGAACTACCAGTCAAAGAACTAATTGGCCAACTGATGATGTATGAAGAGGAACTCAAGTTTAACAAAGAAGAAGAATATGAACCTAGAAGGAAGTCAGTTGCTTTCAAGAATTAAACTTCAAAGAATAAGGATAAGGAAAAGGTTGAAGCTATCAATGAATGTCCAAGCTGTGAAGACAGTGAGAGTGATTCTGACAGTGATTCTGAGATGGCTCACATTTCTAGAAGGTTTAAGAAATTTTATAGGAGGAATAAGTGTTTCAGAAAGTCAAACTACAAAGGTAAGTATGACAACAAGAGACATTAGAAAAAGGATTGGAAGAAGTCTGATAAATCAGATGAAGTTGTCTGTTATGAGTGAAAAAGGAAAGGACACATAAAAGAAGATTTTCCAAAGCTGAAATACAATAAGAAGTATGAATACAAGGATAACAAGTATAAGAAAGCCATGAAGGACACATGGAGTGCTTCTGAGGATAGTTCTAGTGAATCTGATGTTTCTGAAACTGAACACAGAAACAAGGCGAACATGTGTTTTATGACAAACACTTCTGAGGTAACTTCAGAAACTCCTGCTTCTAATTCATATTATTCTCGAGATGATTATGATTCAGAAAACATTTCTAAATCTGAACTATTTGAATATTGTGATATGTTATAAGAAACCTGTAATGAGCTGAAAGGAAAATACAATGGTTTAAAGAAACAGTATGCTTTAACTATTAAACATAAATTTTATCTGGATATTGAAGTAGAAAAGAATGCTCAGTTTCTTAAAGAGAATAATGAACTGAAATTATCTAATGAGCAACTCAAGAAAGACATAGTGAAATTTACCAATGGTAAAGATACTCATACTCAAATTCTAGGTATGAATATAGCACCTATATACACTATTGGTATAGGATACCAACCTGGACAAAGGAAAATTACCCAAACTAGATTTATTCCTAAATCTAGACAGAATGTAGATAGCTCTCGAACTTCCTATGCTTAGACTAGTTATATTCATAGTTATAGATCTAATAAGGTTTATCTTTAAAAATATGTTGATTCTAGAAATTTTATGAGACCCATTAGACAGATATGGGTACCTAAAGTATTTTTGGCTAACCTGTCTGGACCCAAGAAAATCTGGGTACCAAAATCATTTCCTATTTATATCTGTTTTGTAGGAAACATGCTTAAAGAGCTCATGTAAAAAGACCTGGTACTTGGAAGGTGGATGTTCAAGACATATGTCAAGAGACTTCTCATGCTTTAAAAGCTTAGTTATAGTTGATGGACGATTTTTCACCTTCGGTGATAACTCAAAATGAAAAATCATCGGCTTAGGCCAGATTGGTAACACTGACGCAATATTAACTTCCAACGTTTTATTTGTTGATGGGCTGAAATATAATTTGTTAAGTATTTCTCAGTTATGTGATGATGGTTTTTATGTTAAATTTGAAATTGATTCTAGCAATGTTTTTAATTCTAAAAATGTTTTAGTGTTTGCTGCTTTGAGAAAAGAAAATGTTTATGCTATTGATTTAAATTCTTTAGTAAAGAAAAATATTACTTGTTTAAATGCTTTTCATAAAGAGTCTTGGCTTTGGCATAGAAGATTAGGACATTATAATGTGCATTCACTTAGAAAAATTTCTAGGAAGAACTTAGTTAGAGACCTACCCAAACCTGAATTTCCAGCAGACAATCTTTGTAATCCCTGTCAAAAGGGAAAGAAACATAAAGTATCTTTTAAATAAAAGAAAGAAGTGTCAACTTCTCAACCTCTCGAGTTGGTTCACATGGATTTATTTGGACCTTCTAGAGTTTCTAGTTTAAATGGGAATCATTATGTCTATGTTTTTGTAAATGACTATTCTAGATATACTTGGGTATATTTTCTAGCTCTCAAAAGTGAAGCTTGTTATTACTTTGTTAAATATTCCAAGTCTGTAGAAAACCTTAGTGGAATTAAGATTAAAACTCTGAGAAGTGATCATGGCCATGAGTTTGAAAATCATGAGTTTGAATCTTACTTCTCACACAATGGCTATAGTCACAATTTCTCTGCCCCTAGGACACCTCAACAAAATGGTGTAGTAGAAATAAGGAATAGAACCCTGCAAGAAATTGCTAGAACCATGCTTAATGAGTATGACCTACATGTTTACTTTTGGGCTAAAGCTGTAAATACAGCTTGTTATGTTATTAATAGAGTCTTGATTAGACCTGTTCTTAAGAGGACCCTTATGATTTGTGGAACCATAGGAAACCTACGGTTAACTACTTCAAAGTTTTTGGCTGCAAAGACTTTATTCTTAATACTAAATACAATCTCAAAAAAATTTCATCCAAGAGTGATGAAGGAATTTTCCTAGGATACTCTATTTCTAGTAAAGCATATAGAGTTTTCAATAAGAGAACAAAATGCGTGGAAGAATCTTTTCACATCAGATTTGATGAAACTGATCAACATGAACCTAAGACCTCTCCTGAAAATCTTTAAGATGATCAATCTGTTATGAACCTTAATGATAAAGACAGTGGACCTGTAGTTAAAACATCCATTTCTGGAAATTTCCCAGAACCTGCTTCTGTTGAAACTCAACCTGTAGATGAACCTGAAATCTCTAGCCCTACCTTTTCAAGACCAACTAGGATTCTAAAGAACTATCCTTTAGATGATGTTGTAGGAAATTTAGATAGATGAACACAGACTTGAGCATCTCTAAGAAATCAGGTTGAACATCAAGAATTTCTTTCACAGTTAGAACCTAAAAATTTCAATGATGATATCAATGAAGAATTTTGGGTAATAGCTATAAAAGAAGAACTAAATAAATTTGAAAGAAAGAATGTCTGGAAATTAGTAGAAAGACCTAAGGACACTATAACCATAAGCAAAAAATGGGTGTTTAGAAACAAAGTTGATGAATCTGGAAACATCATTAGAAACAAAGCTAGGCTAGTTGCACAAGGTTACAATCAAGAAGAAGGAATTGACTGTGAGGAAACCTTTGCACCTGTAGCTAGATTAGAGGCTATTAGGATCTTACATGCTTATGCATCACATCTGAATTTCAAGTTATATCAAATGGATGTGAAAAGTTCTTTTTTAAATGGTTTTATTGTTGAAGATGTTTTTGTAGAACAACCACCTGGTTTTTCAAAATCTCATTTTCAAAATCATGTTTTTAAACTTTCTAAAGAATTATATGGTTTAAAACAAGCTCCAAGAGCATGGTATGAAAGTCTTTCAAACGTTAATATTTCAAAAGGATTTTCAAAAGGAATTGTTGATCCCACTCTTTTTATAAAATGAATTTCAAAAGATGTATTGATAGTACAAATCTATTTTGATGATATTATTTTTGGATCTTCGAAAAATTCTTTATGTACTGATTTTTCAAAGGTTATGAAAAATGAATTTGAAATGAGCTTAGTGAGAGAGCTTAAGTATTTTCTTGGATTTCAAATCTTTCAAACTAAAGATGGTATTATTTTAAATCAAGGTAAATATACTAGGGATTTATTAAAACGTTTTGGTTTGGATAGTATTAAGGAATGTGACATACCTATGAGTACCACCTGTAAATTGGATATTGATGAAACTGGTAAACCAGTAGATCAAAATAATTATAGAGGTATGATTGGGAGTTTACTTTATATTACTGCTAGTCGACCAGATATTATGTTTAGTGTGTGTATGTGTGCTTGATTTCAAGCTAATCCTAAAGAGTCACACTTACTTGCTGTTAAAAGGATTTTCAAATATCTTAAAAATGCTGCTAATTTGGGTTTGTTTTATCCTAAAGAACAATCATTTGATTTAATAAGTTATTCGGATGCTGATTTTTCTGGCTGTAAGTTAGATAGGAAGAGCACATCTGGAACATGTAATTTAATTGGAAAGTCCCTCGTATCATGGTGTAGTAAGAAACAGAACTCAGTTTCATTATCTACTGCTGAAGCAGAATATATAGCTGCTGGTAGTTGTTGTGCACAGATTTTGTGGATGAAACACACATTATTAGACTATGGATTTGACTTTAAACATGGTTCAATCAACTGTAACAACACTAGTGTGATTAATATCTCTAAGAATCCTATGTCTCACTCAATAAACTAAACATATTGATGTTAGACACCATTTTCTAAGAGATCATTATCAAAGAGGTGATATAACACATGAATTTATTGGCACCGAACTTCAATTAGATGATATTTTCACTAAGCCTTTAAGTTCAGAAAGATTAAGTTTCATCGAACATGAATTAGGAATGATAACTTACCCTTGAATCTGTTAAAGAATTCTCACCGTTAGGGAAACCTCACCGTTGGGGCAACCTCACCGTTAGGGAAACCTCACCGTTAGGGAGACCTCACCGTTAGGGAGACCTTACCGTTAGAAGACTTTACTGGTACATTTGCGTGTTGTATTATTCTGTAAAGCCGAGTCATCGAACCATTGTTTATTTTATTTATGATTTATGTGATTTATGAATCCTAAATGATATTAAAACTCAAACTAGACTCACTCAATCTCACTGCGAACCTGTCTGCTCGAATTCTCCTAAACCTAAAACTCTCGACCTTCAAAACCCTAGCCTCAAATCTGTAATGGACCACGTCAAGAGACCCCATGTCACAGAAGGGAGTGATGATCCGCAAGCGAAACGACAGAAAGTATCGAATGCCAGTGGAAGTGGAAGTGGAAGTGTATCTCAGAGAAGACCAGTAAACCTGCACCTATCGAAGAGAGAGATAGTTGTTGAAAAAGAGGTGTTTATAGAATGGCTTATGGAAAGCAAGTCGTTGGTTCTTAGAGTGTTAGAAGAACAATGTTGGATAGAATGGTTCGCGAACAACAACGGACCTTATTATCCAGGACTGGTGAAACTGTTCTACGAATTCGTTCATTTTGAAAAGTCTGAAGAAGAAAGTATAATGATTTTTGTGGTAAATGGTAAGGAAGTATCCTTTACTTCAGAGGAATGGGCTAGTAAATTAGGAGTTCCACATGAAGGAGATTATGTGTTCTTCTCAAAGTCTGTACCTTCGACCAGTGATGTGTTTCAATATGAAGATTCTTTGTTGGATCTCACAAGGGATGGGACCCCTAGAAAGGTGATTGTTGTAGAGATGGTAGGAGAAGATAAGCTGTTGTTTAAGTTTGTTCAGCTTGTTGTTAGTCCGAGAAGAGGAGACTTTTCCACCTTGAGATTCCAAGACATATATCTGTTACATTTGCTGAAGCACAGTGTAAGAATCAATCTATGTAGATTGATTATGGTTCAAGTGGAATAGATGACTAGACCGAAGTCAAAATCAAAGGCCTTGTTTTTCTCAATGCTAATTTCTGTGATGCTGATAGTGAAGGAGATAGCTGGACCTCAAGATGAGCTGGTAGTGGTCAAGGATAACTTCTTTATTACAAGAACTGTCTGTAAATACATGAAAGTCAGCTGGAATCCTTGGTAGAAATCATGGGTGAATGATGATGGAAAAATTTATGACAAGTATACTCCTATGGATCATCCTTCTAGACCAAAGGATGTGAGGGATCCTGGTCTTGGACCAGATGAGCCAGAACCAGTCTACAGTGATGAAGAAGCTGGGGAGGAAGAGACATCAATAGAGGAAGGAGGAGATCCAGACTTACCCCCTAGTCCTGTGCATCATGTTATTTCTTATGGAGCAGCTAGCCCTCCAAAAGAACTACCGAAGAGAGAAACTGTCTTGAAGGACAATGATATAGAGACTACAGAAGAAGAAGAAGAAGCATGCCAGTATGTTGTCAAGGATACATTTGAGGACGATGAGACAACTGAATCTGATCATAATGTTAATGGAGAAAAAGATGTTGATGGTGTAGTAGATGATGAGAAAAATGTTGAAAAAGATCTCAGTTTAAGTCCTCTAATAGTTAGTACAGTCAGGATAGCACCTCATCAGGAAGACATAGAAGCAGCACCTGTTAATGAGAGAGTCATTAATGACTCAGAACAAATGGCTATTGAATCTATTGTGGTTGTAGAGGAAATTACAGAATTACCTCAGGTAGAACAGTTGGAAGAGATAACTCATGAAAATGTTCCAAGTGAGGGAGAGAATCTTGGCTCAATATCAGTGTTATATGACATTGAAGGTTGGACATAAGATCTCGGATATATGATTCTTGGACATTCTTATGGAGATTCGGATGAGGAAGACCAACCCCAAAAGGAATCAGTTACCTTACCCATTGTGGATAAAAATGTGGCAATGAAGGAGGACCTTAAGTGTTTAAAAGTCGAATTGATAGAAGCAATAAGAGAATCAGTGGAAGATATGAAGAAAAGTATGGTTGAAGAGATGAAAAGCGTGGAGCAATCCCTTGAGTTATCCATTGGATGTAGTGTGTCCAATCCTGTGAAATAAATGGTGGATGAAATTAAGGTGTGCCACACTCAGATTGAGAGTTGGACAGGAGCTGTAGTTGCTCTTAGACAATCAATTGCTTCATTGACTTCTTTGAACAGTTATCAAATCAAATTGCACACTGACATTCGATATATCAATGAAGTGGTAAAACAATTTGTGGACGTTTTTGAGGCCTTTTAGAAGTCAGTAAAAGAACATCTGAATAGTCAGGATGAACTTGTTCAGAAGGTAGTGAGTAGTCCGACTCAATCTTTCAAGTAGACAGTGGCCTTCTCAGTGAAACCTCTTCCCTCAACTAGCTCTAGTGTGAACTTTGACCAGATCCGCACTATTATTCAGGAAGAATTGGCTAAGGCCAGTCCCAGTGGTGCATCAGATACTTAGATTCTTGCTACCACTAGGGAAGTTAGTTGTTTTGTTCGTGATCACCTGCGGGCAGCTGCTGTTTCTCAAGAGGCAATAAAGAATAAGGTGGATTCTTATTTTGAAAAGGTTTATACCAAGCACGAAATGACAAACCATTTCAAGATTTTTCTTGAGAATATGAAGTTACCTCCAGTTACCCAAGCCTTCAGGGAACAAGTTAGTAAGCTCAGGGAGCTTACTCATGCTTTGGATAAGTTTATAGATAATAGATATGATTTTGTATCTGCTATAGAGAGAGGTGGAAGCATCATCATGTATTTCAGGAATCTTTTGCTACCTTTCCTACATGTGGATGCTCGGCCAGTGATTGTACCTTCGGCACTTCCTACTTCTGCCTCTGGGAGTACTCCTCAACTGACTCGAGTTCAAGCCATCAGGAGCCTGACACCGATGATCACTAAGAGGAGCTCAGATTACAGATCTGGTACTGTATCAGTTGCTGATCCACCAGTAGTTCTTTCAGGAATTCCCAAGCCTGCTGACTCTACTTCTGAACCCTCTAGTGATCCCAAGGGAAATAGACCTATTCACGAGGATGATTGAGTGATTCTAGATTCATTTTTTATGGGATTCATTGTATTTTTGTACTTTTCTGATTTTCCAACTGTATCTTTTGCTTATCAATCAAATACTTCATTTATCTCTTCACTGTATATTTTTCTCTTTATATTTTATTTCCTATTCCTTCTCTTTTCTCTGATACCCTCCTTTTTGTTAATCACAAAGGGGGAGAAATTATTGGAAACCTGTACCCAGAGAGAGAGAGAGAATTTTTTTCACCTAAGGGGACAAAGGAGGATAAAATCACTACTTTGGAGGAGAATCTTGTAGTTAAATTGATAGGGGGAGGAATATGAGAATCTTTTCAAACTAAAGAATCCTGTTTGTTTTTTCCTCTGATACTACATTATTTCTTGATATATTCCTGTTTTCATATTTTTCCTCTGATACGATACTGTTGATATCATACTTTGATATATCTTTTTTTCCTCTGATATTAATTTATTTTGGCATAAGTTGTGATTATTAAAAAGGGGGAGATTTTTGAACCCTCCTGAATTAAGTGGCATTATTGTGTTTTGATAATCCCAACCATTCTTTCTTTATATCTTGATTATGCTTAATACATTCCAAATATACATTAATATATTTTGTTACTTTCATTATGATTAAATTAAGTCTTTTGAATTATCAGATATATGTTTACTATGACTTAACTCATTCTGCCAAGTGAATGCTCAAACAGTAGCCACCATTATGGATTAGAGCTACCGATATCGAATAGGGCTACCGATACGGAGGTCACCGATACATCAAGTTCACCGGTACTCAAAGATCACCGCTACATCAAAGTCTACCGATACGGAACATCAAGTCTACCGATAGAGTTACAGTTACAAGCTCACTGGTACTCAATCCTACCGCTACATCGAAGTCGACAGCTACCGATACAGAGCTACCGATATGCTAAAGTCTACCGATATGCTGAAGTCCACCATTATGCAAAGTCTACCGATAGAGACTTACTGCTACCGATACAAGGCAGAGCCACAACTACCATTACAAGTCTACTACTACTGATGCGATCAAATCTACTGTTACAGCTACCGAAACAAAGTCTACCGTTACAAATGAAGTCTACCTATACAGACACCTAATGTAACACAAGTCTACCGATATCAAGAGCTTCCGTTCCAGAGACAGAACCCGACACTGCTTTAATTTCTTTATCTTTGTTTAATCTAACCAACGGTCATATCAGGTATATTTTAATACACTGACATTTATTTAATGTGTGATGTTGGATGTCAGGGAACCGTACCTCGTACCTGCAAAAAGTAAATCATCTTTTGCAGGAGCATGTGGTTTAACTAAAGGAAGGATGTGCTACTACAAAAGAGACGAATACAGACACAGACAGATACAGGGTGTGCGAGACATAGAAGAATACACAGAGAGATACATATACCACGATGTGTGCTGGAAGAACAACTAAGCGTGAATGCAAAGAGACGACAGAACTTACACGAAGAACTAATTACTGCATACCAGTGAAGAGCTGAGAACGAGAACATAACACAAGAGCTTCATCGACTGTCTCTGCACCTGGAAGTCAAGGAAACAGATGATACTCTGTTTTCTAGACAAAAACCAGAAGAGGACTCAGAGCGAATTCTGATCAATCAAAGGAGTCCAGAATTGCATGACAATCACTAGATCCATTTCTAAACTCTAAATATTTTCTCTATGATTTATCTTTTTACATATTGAGCAGTGTGTGTTATCTACTGCATTTTACACACACACTGCCTCTTGTACTCTAACTGGAGGATTTATAAATCCTCACTCAATACTCATACATCTTTTATTTCCCATTGGGATGGTGGTAGTGGTCGTGTGACCTGGACAGCTAGTTGCTGTTGTGTTTGTTTCCCACGGATAACAGTGGTAGAGGTCGTGTGACCTAGACAGTTGTATACTGTTGTTTATCCCCAACCCAGGGTGTGGATCAATTTTAAATAAAGTTTTGAGAGACTAAGTCTCATCTTGAGATTAAGTCTCAGCTTGAGACTTAACCTCTTGGATAAATTTTCTATGCTTATTTAATTTCTATGTTATTTTTATTCCGCTGCTAATTACTTTAAAAAAAACTGTTTTAATGTCACTTTGATAATTAAATTCACAAGTGTTTATATTAGTTGTAAATCAGTAAGTTGGTTTCAAAAGTTAATCAACCTTTCTGTTTTGATTAACTGGGAAATAATAAATCCCTTGCGAACCCAATAGAACCTTTACTGTGATATAAATTCACTACAGTTTAATTCAGTATTTTATTTGGGGGTTTTAAGAAAAAGCTTTAAAACAGAAATTTTAATTGGAACTCAATTCACTCCCCATCTTGAGTATCCACTCCGACCAACAATTATACTAAATAAATATAACTTATATTATTATTTAATTTAAGTGAAAATATAGTTTTCAATTAAAATTCATCATTTTTATTATTCATCAGAAATGAAAATATTCATAAAAACCCAAATATTCTACAAAATATAATATTTGAAATAAAATTTACAAATTTAATATTACTTTCTAAAAAAATTTATAAAATTATCATAAATAATTTATAAAATAATTTATCCCTAAAAAGATAAAAACAATTCTTTTTAGAAAATGGAATTTTTATGCATTAAATTAGTTTTTTAATTATCTGATTTCTTGAAAACATATAATATTAATGTTGAAAAATTGAATAAATTTTTAATATATAAATTTTATAAAAACAAATAATTTTTTTCGATAATTTATTGATTTAATAGAATCTTGTGTGCATCAAAGTAGTTTCTTAGAGAATGACTTCATTTATTTTAAAAATGGTAATAATTCCAATCCATATTAATTGGTCACAATATAATTAATTTAATATAAATGTGTAAAATTTATTTTTATAATTTATTTAGCTGTATACATAACCATCATCCCATTCGATACTTTTTTATTATAATAATAAATTATAATATTATAATTATATAACAAAAAAAATTTAAACTTAGTTTTATGTGTAATTCAATCCATGATTGGTGTTGTATGTCACTCAATAAAACACCAGCGTTTTATGGTCAAGAAGAAAAAAATAGATATTAGTCATAATAATACTATAAAAAATATAATATGATCATTATTAAAATAATGGGGTGATAAATTCTACCCTCCTTATAATTAATTTCAACATCGAAATTCATCTCAATCGAGAAAGGTTAATCATTTAAAAATTACATCAAAGAAAAAAACATTTAAAAAATGATAATAAAATATATTTTAAAAAGATAAATGGATGTTATATAATCATATAGACATACTTATAATGGGTTTCCATATAAGAGAACACTGGTGGGAACTGAAAACGTGGACATAAAAGACAAAATGAAAACCAAAATATTGAATGAGAGTGATAGAAAACATGATCAGGATAATGTTAATGATCACAAAACTATAAAACTATAAGATATCAAAAAAATCATTGATATCAATAAAAATTATGATAATATGATAAAATTTTATTTCAATGCATTTCTCATAATGATGGGGAATTAAATTTTTAAAATAAGATGAGAAGATGTGGAAATTAAACAACATGATCTCATTGGATTTCAAAGGGACTATTTAATCCTTTGGTTATTCCTTCATCAACATTCACTTCATCCCTTGAACCATGAAATGGAGTTCAATTTTAGGCCTAAAGCACGAAAAAAAATTATCTATGAATGATAATCATTATTTCTATCATTAGTTATTATAAAATATATTATAATAAAAGTTTTTCTAATTAGCATAAATCATTATATGTTGAAGTAATACATTAATCCCTAAAGCCTCATCCAATTTTCAACTCTATCCACTTCTTAAGTGATTATCCTTATAAGCCTTCCAAAATTAGAAATATCATGGGATGTACATTAAATTTATCCAAATAATCATAACATTAAACCCCCATATATCATAATGTGGATATTTTTTGTAACATAACAAACATGTGAATACCTCCATCTTGTGTACTAATTATATAGTTAATATGCTGAATTACCATTAAATGATATTGAAAAATGTTCATGATTTGTAATTCCATACATAAGACATTGATTATGGGATATATTCATTAAATCCATTAATCTCCATTAAATATAGCATATATTTTTTTAGTAAATCGTTGATCTTTTCAAATGTAATTAGTAATATTTGATATAATTTTCTCATATCCATAATATGTTGTAATTCCCCGAACCCAGTTACCCAAATTCAGTGCTTTACTACATAGCATTTTCATGATAACAAGGGATAAAATCCTGAAAGACCGATCCGTATATTTTATTTGGAAAAAAATATACATAAGTTTCACATTACAACTTGTAACGAAATAAAACACTATCTTATTTCATTAGAAACATCCAAGGCTCCTATATTATCCCGTAAATTCGCACATAAATAACTTCATAATATCCTAGGAAAATTAATCATAAGAAATGGGTGAGCTGAAATGCTCAGTAAGAGAAGTAAATGTAGAAGAAAATAACCTAAACACTGGGCATGGAGAATAATTTAAAATACATTCCTTTAAAAATAATAAACATGTACACTTTATTTCAAGAATATGAGTATATTAAATAATGTTGTAATTAAAAATATTCAAGGGTATTCTTCTAGATAAATAACCACATGAATCATCAATATTATTTTCATAAAGAGGGAATGTATAATGCAGAACACTCTAGAACAACTTCTCAAGGACTCAGTGAAGACATCTAAAAATGATTTAGGCCTTAGCCAAAACCATATATTTAATTGGGAAAGGCCTTGGCCAATTCCATGTGTAATTGTATCATGAGACCAATAGATGCACTAAATATCTATAGCGGGCTCCACCCATCACATACTATGTCCAAAACATTTCTCATATGAAAAGGTTGAAACATAATATAAACATTCATATTAAAACTAGCATAAGAAATGTCCAAACATTAATAGTGAATGGTATAAAAATAACACATCCATGGTCAAATATTTCACAAAACCTTCAATACAATATGAATGATTTTTATCATAACAAATCTACTTAAAAAAAGTTTATAATCTATTAATGGATGTTGATATAGATGAAATGAAAACTATTTGAAAGAAATAACACTTTATATTTTGATACCATTTAAGAGTCACATAATTATAAAAGAAAACATTTATTTTGAAAATATTCTTATAAGCATGTAAGGGATTCTTTGAAAATGTTATAATGACGGAAAATAGACTCACCCGCCGTATATGTTAAAAACATTATTACCTTAATTTTGAAAAAAAGGGTCTTGAAGTACCTTGATTGGAAAATGACACAAATATTCCACTAAAAACATATAAGTTCAAATAAGGGTATAAATTACTTTAGCCAATAGTCTAGTAATTTTAAAAAAAATCAAATAATGTTTTATGAAAACACATATGTGGATGATAATGAGGTCACAGTAGATACTTACATAAAAACAACCTTGGATAATAAATAGATTGGAAAATTTACACTTACCTTGTAATTTTCCATATTTGATGGTATTTTAACATCCTATATAATAGTTTAATCATTGTTATTAAATTACACAATAACAATAAACATAAATATGATATCATATATGATCCTCTAATATTTCTTGGTTAATAATATTTTAATAGTATCATCATTTTGAGAGTTAACTAACTCATTTTCCTTTATATGATTGGTTATGTAATCCATGTTTGTTATGGATATGATGCATTTGATTCATATCCAAAATGATATTAATTTCTTAAACATTATATTTAATCATCAAAGGAAAAATATTCTTTAATGGTTACGATGGGGAAATGAATCTCATCACGTTGGTAGAGATGGTAATCCGTATGTACGCATGAGTGAAAATATCATTGATAGAGAAATCACATGTAATTGGATGGAATATTATATATAAAAAATTGATAACAAGATATATTTATTATTTACATCAGTTTTACTCATTATTATACCAATAAAAAAATGAAGTCTTTCAAAAACAAACTACACCACGACGTGGAAACGGTAAGTCCTACATAGGCATGTATGGTGACTTTTTCATTTATAGGATATATGGAATAATGAATATGGTTGTAACATTATTTTATTGACATAAAAATATATAGAATATACTGTAGTTATTATTTTAGAATGGAAACATCATAGAAAGGGTAAGTGGAAGAATAAAGAAACAAGAAAGAGGTAGTGAAATATTTACCTCTTTTTCGAGTTCTTCCTTTTGATTTTATCAAAAGGGCTTCTTAGGTTGGATTTCTGACGAAAGGAAGTCCTCTAAGATGAAATAATAAATTTTGGAAGGATATTTGGGCAGGGGTTGGCCGAGACAAATGGATTTAGATGTGTTAAATTAAGAGATGGGAAAGTACCCTTTTATAAGAGTGGTGAGGGTCACTTTAGGAAAATCTTCAAATATTATTTTATAATTAAATTATTTTCGGTCTCTAATGGATCAAAAATGATTTATTTCAAGGCTAAGGTTGGGATGGATCGATAAACGCTCAACGAATAGGTTTTAAAAAGGCTTAGTTCACCATATTAACCATATCTTTTTTATTTAACTCCTAGTTAAATAGTTTGATATTTACCATGTCTCTTTGTATTTTTATATTATATTGTTAATAAACATTCTTTAACAAGCCAAGAGAACACCATGTGGTCGATTATTAATATATATAACCTTATATATATTCTTTTGTTGACCCTTTGTTTTTTACGAAAATTATGTCAATTAAGAATACAATATTTGTTTTAAAAAATTAATTATGTCAATTTTGATATTATTTAGTATTTGTATTTTTTGAAAGCCATATTAACTTTATCACTTAGAATAAAATTTATTTAACCAACCCTAATACGTCATATTATCCTATAAAAATAGTTTAATATATTAGAAGTCTCAATTTACATTAATTTGGATACTTATAATATCAATTATTTAAATATTTCATTATTATGGTTATTCATGCATCATCACAGTGTCATAAATAAATTAAATTTTTTAAGTTCTATAAATTATAAATAAAATACAACTATGTATGAAATTATTTTATATTTCTAATGAATATTTATAGACTAATTTATCTTATAAATATCCCTATATTAAAAATGGTTTAGTTATTAAACTATGAATTTAACTCTTTGAACTCTTTTTTGAATTAAATAATAATTAATGTCTTAATCTAATCAATGTGGTCCAAAGGGGGTCATATTTTATTCCTAAAGTTGTTTTTTGGATGAATTAAACTTATCCAATACAATTATGACATGTTTTAGGGTAATTATAATATCATTTTTTCCCTTAATTACCTTATTATCATTTAACCGTGGTAAATAAAAGTTAAAAATTACTATTCACAAAAAAATATTTTCATCTTATTGAAAAACATTTTACATATTGATATTTATAGTGTCTCTATTGTTTTAGAAATTCTACTCACAAAATCAATAAAAATATGTTTTACGAAATTTTGTAAATTTTCAAAGATGGAGGGTAAAAGACGGAAAAAAGTTCTATAAATTTTTTATATATCTAAACATATTAAAAAATGACTCCAATAAATTACAATGAACTTATATAGGTATTATGTATCTATGTTGAAGTAAAATAATTTTCAATATAATAAATAATTATTTAAATAAAATGTTAGTTTTAACCAATAACACAGTGTTTTTCACTATTCATCAAAAATTGAATGTTTTCAGAAAAATACCCAAAACCCAGACTAAGATAATTTATATATTTAGAATTAAAAAATGAAGTCCATTTTGAAAAATAAAATTTATAAAATATAAAAAAATGTGTAGTACTATTCAAAGAGGCTGTTTTGATTGGACACGGTGTGTTAAAATCTCGAAGTTGTGTAAAACATAAGAAATTGCACTATTCAGTGGGAAATGTACCGTGGAAGCTTGGGGTGTTATATTTTTACCTCCTTAAAATAATTTGATCGTTGAAATTCCTAAAATACTACTGCACAAAATGATTTAGGTGGTTTTTATCATTTGTTCCTCTTGTTCCCATGTTTCCTCTTCCATCTAATTCTTTCTCCATAGAACTTTTACCAGACAAGCTGTCTGTTTTCTCAACACTTGTTCTCCGGTATCAAGAATCCTAACTGGCTCTTCATAATAAGACAGATCAGTTTTTAGTTCTGTTTCTACATAGGTGAGTACATGCATTGGGCCGTAAATTTATTTTCTCAACAGCGATATGTGGAACACATCGTGATCTTTGGAGAGACTTGGCGGCGTTTCCAAATAGTAAGCTACAACCCCCATTCATTCTAGAATTTCAAAAGGTCTGATGAACCATGAACTTAATTATTCCTTATTATTGAATATTATAACTCCTTACCATGGAGATACCTTCAAGAAAACATGATCTCCTACATTAAATTCTAAATCCTTCCTTCGGTTATTGGAATCTCTCTTCTCTATACTTTGATATGCTTTGATATGGGTTTGGATATCCATCACCTTTTTCATCCATTACTCAAAATGTTATGGGACTAAGAATTTTTTTCACCATCATCATCCCAACATGTTGATGTGTGACATCTCATTCCATATAATACTTCATATGGTTCCATCTGAATACTATGATGGAAGAAATTTCTATACAAAAATTATACGAGAGGTAAATATTAATCCAGATACCTTGAAATTCAAGTGATAAGTATCTCAACATGTCTTCTATAGTTCTAATAGTCCATTCTGACTATCCATCAGTTTGAGGGTGGTATGCAGTGCTCAATCAAAGTTCAGTAGCTAGGGATTTTTGAGGACTTTTCCATCATCATGATTTAAAATAGGTATCTCAATATGAAACAATCGATATGGGTACTCCATAAAGTTTTACAACATATTTAATATATAGTCCTTCTTAACGTTCATGTGGTCAATCTTCTCTTATAGAATGAAAATGTGATGAATTGGTAAGATAATAAAAAATGACCCATATTGCATCATTTTTTCTAATAGTCATTGGTAGCCCTAGGACGATGTCAATTGTATTATCATCCCATTTTCACCTAGGTATGAGAAGAGGTTGCATGACTCCTCTAGGATGTTGCCTTCTAGATTTCACTTGTTTCAAATTCATACACATTGACACGAAATCAGAAATATCCCTTTTCATTTTGTCCCACTAATAATGTTCCATCAAATATATGTACATCTAGGTGCTCCCATGAGGTATAGAGAAATGGGAGCTATGAGCCTCATACAACAATTTCCTATTTAGATCAGGTATATCAGGAACACAAATTCACCTCCCAAATTTCAAAATTCAATCTTCATATACGAAGTCACACAATCTACCACCATTTATATCTTTAATCTTATTTTGAAACTCCTCATCGTCAATATGAGAATAATTTATCCTTTCTAATAAATATTGTTTGTCAACCATTTGAATAAGTCTTGATGTTTAACCCTCCATATTTATTCCCATATCCGTGTTTACTAGATCCATGAAAATAATATCCCTTTAAACTCTAATCTTGTTCAAAACTACATGATCCTTTCTGCTCAAAGCATCTCTCACCTTATTTTCCTTCCACGGGTGGTAGTGTATTGTGAAATCCTAATCCTTGGGTATTTTAATCCATTTAATTTTCCGCATGTTGAGTTATTTTTGTGAGAAAATATACTCCAAACTCTTATGATAAGTATAAATCTCACAATTTTTACCATAGAGATAGTGTCTCTATATCTTCAGAGCTAAGATTACTACTGCTAACTCAAAATCATGAGTAGGATAGTTTAGCTCATAAATTTTTATCTATCGTGATGCATATAAAATAAATTTATCATTTTTCATAAGGACACAACCAAGTCCTTTCTTGTATGCATCACTATAAATAAAAAACCCATTGTTCCCTAATGGTAGAGTCAAGATAAGAGGGTTGACTAATATTCTCTTCAGTTCTTCAAAACATTTTTCACATTCTTTTGTCCAAAAAAATTCAACCCCTTTACATGTGTGCTTGGTTAATGGGTTAGCCAACTGGGAAAAATTCTCGACGAAACATCGATAATAACATGCTAAATCAATAAAATTGTGTACCTCAATTATACTTGTTGGTGATGGCCATTTATGGATTTCCTTGGTATTTAGAGGATCAACAGATATTCCATCCATAGAAAAAAATTGGCCTAGAAAATAAAAATCTTTAGTCCGGAATTCATAGTTTCTAAACAACTCAAATAATTAATTTCCTCTAAGAGTATTTAGAATAAGGCACAAGTGATTTTCATGAACATCATAGCTTTTAGAGTATACCATGATATTATCAATAAATACCACTACAAATTCATCAAGATATTATTTGAAAACTCTATTCATTAGATCCATGAAGATCGTTGGTGCATTAGTCAATCCAAAAGTCATTTCTGTAATCTCGTAATGCACATACCTGGTTTGAAATTTTTTTTCGGATTGTATTCCTTCTTCACACACAACTAATGATATCAAGATCAAATGTAAATCTTTGAAAAATATTGAGCTCCATGAAGATGGTTGAATAAATAATCAATGCGAAGTTGGGTATTCTTGTTCTTTATTGTTATAGAATTGATCTCCATGTAGTCAATGGACAACCTCAAATATCTGTCTTTCTTCTTAACAAAATTGACAAGGCCTCCCCATGGAGAACAACTAGGGAAAATAAATCCATTATTACAAAATTCATCTAGTTGTTTCTTTAGATGCACGAATTCCACGGTGGTCATTCTATAAGGGCCCTATATATGTTCCTTTATTTAGGAATTAAATCAATGAAATACTCAATTTATCATTATGGAGTATGTCTAGGTAAATCCTCTGGAATAAAATCAATATATTCTTGCACAATTGGTATGTTCTCTATTCGAACATTCTTTTCCTCACCCAGAGTTATTTCATTCTCATACTCACCAATAATTTAATTTAGTAGAGACACTGGGGTGGATGTAGATAATAATCAAGTGGTGATGTTTCTTCTCTAATGATATGGTACTCATTATCTTCATTGAGAATTATAACCTCCTTCTTCATAATATAAACTTTCACATCCTGGTCTAAAATCCAATCCATTCCAAAAATATATTGAATTCAACCATGGGTATGCCATTTATATCAGTAGATAATGAAAATTTATATGCACTAATTGGAACTACTTCACAAAACATTGTTGAAATGATACTTCCCTTTGGTATTTTGAATGAAAACTCCATTGTTAAGTCAAATTGAAAGTATTTATTTTTTATAGATAAGAGGGAAGATATAAAACAATCCGGTGATCCAAAATCAAACATTTAATTTTCTAAACTAGGGGAATCCATTAAATTACATTACACCACATATTTTGGAGATTCAACCTTAGCAGTAGTGATAGAATAAGCTTGGCCTTGATCCCTTAGCCATTTCTAAGGTAAGTTTCCTTGACTCTTAGGAAATTTAGATGCATAATTTCACATCTCCCTACAATTGTAGCATTCTATATTGGTAGCTTCTTTATTCCCCTTATAATCACTAGAAATATGTCCTTTATGTGAAAATATGTTGCATACTGCTTTTCCATTTAGACAGGCACCATAGTGCATCCTTCCACAATGATCACATGGTGGAAATTCAACTCTTCCCTTCTTCCTGGTCTCCTTATTTCCTTTCCCAGAGTGTTCAGCAGATCTGTTATTCTATTTCTTAGCATTAATTTCATAAGACATAGGGAATTACTTTTCTATCTTGATAGAACATGTGACAATATATTTATATGATGAGAAGGATTACAATACTAATGCTCAAAAAATAAATGGGTTTAACCCATCAAAGAATCGATCAATCTTTATTCTTGGGTTATATATATAATCTATAGCATACCTTGCTGACCATGAATAGTTTTCCACATACATTATGACATTCTCAACCTCCTTTTTCCTCTGACTTAGAAATCGCCTTCCCATATCTGCTCTATGGTCATGAGGAATGTAATTTTCTATGAAAATCACTTTAAACACCTTCTATTCCATTTTTGGAACTTCTTTATCTTCCTTTCTGTTTTGAATCAATGACTACCTATGATATGCATCACCCATGAGGCGATAAACATCCATGAAATATTTTACCCTTTCTCTACTCCCCATGGAATGAAATATTTTTTCTAAGGAACATATCCAGTGTTCAACTACAAATAGATTTTTATACCCATTGATTGGTGGTTGTTGTTGCCTCATGATGCGATCAAACATTCATCCTCTGCGTTTTGGATCAGGGTGCTCCATACAGGTAAGGTTATTATTCAAAACATGTTTGAGTGGTCCCAGTATGGTTATATGATGATCAGCACTAGTTTCATCACTAGCTCCACTATAATTATCTTGAGAAGGAGGGATATCTAAACATGGATTATGTGCATTGATAAGGTTCAAATTACTTCTACTGGGTTGTATTTATAAATAATGGAATACAGTATATAGGTTTATGAGATGCAATACCAAATTACAAACTTTTAAAACACTTATAAAAAATTTAACAGTTTATGGATATAATCCATAATCATAAAAAAAATTCAAGGAGGTATGTATTCATAAATCCTTCATAATGGATTGTAATGAAAATGATAATTATCCCAAACATATCCCCTGGGAGTGGGGTAACCAAGAGTGCAGTAAGGCTCATTGTCGTGCACCTGTTCCCATTCAAGTCTAGCTCAAAGCGGTGTTTTCAGGTTTTACCCCTATGTACAGTTGTTCTAAAGCTTCCTCTACCTACTCATATAGCATTCAGGGATGTATTTCTTGGAAAATTCAAAAAATCACTACAATTCCAAAATTCTAGGATGTTCTTGTATACTAATCCTCAATGTCTATCTTACGGTAATGTTCACTAATCATAGTTTTTCTAAATATAGTTTCCACGGATTGTACTAAAATTCCTCTAATACTAATTGTAATGCCTTGACCCATGTTACCCAAAGTCGGTTCATTATTACATTACATTAACATCATTACAAGGTATCAAATCCCTAAATACCAATCTGTTTAGTATTATTGGAAACATGATATAAATATATAACTTCAACATTACAACATGTAATGAAATACAACACTAATTTATTCCATTAAAAATATCCAAGCCTCCTAGATTACGCCTGCAAGTCACTCATAACTAACTTCTTCATATCCTAGGAAAATCAAACACAATAAAGGGGTGAGCTCAAATGCCCAGTAAGAGTAAGAAACATAGAGTTAGGTTACAAAATCATTAGGCATGGTGAATAATTGAAAACTCTTTCCTTTACAGATAATAAATATGTACACATTATGTCAGGAAAATGAGATGAGAAAATAACGAAATAATAAAACATATTGATGGGTATTCTACTAGTCGAATAACCACACAAACCATCAATATTATTTTAATAAAGAGGGAATGTATAATGATGGACATTATAAAACATCTTGTCAAGGCCTTAGACATGATGTCTAAATATGATTAAGGACATTTGCCAATACCATATATCAAATTGGGATATGCCTCTTCCAATTCCATGTATAATTGTCTAATGATACCTACTGATCCACCGATGAGCTATAGCGGCCTCCACCCATCACATACTATGTCCTATACCTTCCTCTTATGAAAAGGTTGAAACATTACATAAATATTCATATTAAAACTAGTATACGATGTGTCAATACATTAACCATTAGTGGTAAAAAAATACACATCCATAGTCAAACATGTCACAAAACCATCAATACAATATTGAAGATTTTTATCATAATAAATCAACATGAAACAACTTTATTATCCATCAAAGGATGTTGAACTAGAGGAAATGAAAACTATTTGAACAAAATACCTATTTATATTTTCATACCACTTAAGAGACGCATAATTATAAATGAAAATATTTATTTTGAAAATATTCCTATAATTTTGTAAGGGAATATTCGATGATGTTATAATGGCCTAAAATATCCACACCCGCCGTATAAGTTAAAAAACATTCTTACCATAATTTTTTCAAAATAGTCATAAAGTACCTTGTTTAAAAAATGACGGAAAGATCCCTTTCAAGACATAAATGTTCAAATAAGGGTTTAAATTACTTTATCCCATATTCTAGTAAATAGTAAAAAAAAATATGATATACATTTTTATGAAAACACATACGTGGATGATAAGGAGGCCCCATTAGATACCTATGTAAAAACAACCATGGAAAATAAAGAGATTGGGAAATTAACACTTACCCTGTACTTTTTCTTAGTAAATGTTATGATAACCTCTTGAATAATAGTTAAAACGTTATTATTATATTATAAAATCAATATATACATAAATATGATATTATATATGATCTTATAATATTGCTTTGTTAATAATATTTTAGTAGTATCATCATTTTGGGTGTTAACTGACTTGTTTTCCTTTATATGAATGTTTAAGTAATCCATGTTTGTTATAGATATGATTTGTTTTATTCATATATAGAATGATATTAAGTTCTTAAAAATTATTTTTAATCATGAAATGAAAATTATTCTTGAATGGTTATGATGGGGAAATGAATCTCATCGCGTTCATGGAGACGGTAATTTGTACGTACACATGAGCGACATTATCATTGATAGAGAAATCATTTGTAATTAGATGATATATCATCTAGAAAGAATCATTATCATGTTATACTTATTATTTACATTAGTTATACTCATTATTACTCCCATCAAACTAATGTAGTGTTTGAATAACAAACTAGACCATGACGTGGAGACGGTAAGCCGTGTGTACGCACAAATGGTGACTTTTTCTTTTATAGGATGGATAGAATAATTAATATGGTTTAACATTTTTATAATAAAATCACAGTATATAGACGATAATGGAGTTATTATTTTATAATGGAAATAACAATGAATGAGGATGTTGGAGAAGATAAGATCTTGAAAGAGGTGGTGAAATATTTACCTTTTCTTTAGGTTCTTCACTTTGATTTGATAAAAAGGGATCTTTAGGATGGATTTATGACCAAATAAAGATCTATAGGATGAAGGGGGGAAATATGGGAGGATATTTGGTAATGTTTTGGTTGATCCAAATGGCTTTGGAGGTGTGAAATTAAGAGAAGGGTAAGTTCCCTTTTATAAAAGAGGTGAGGCTTACTTTAGTAAAAGCATATAATATTATTTTATAATAAAATAAATATTTGTTTCTAATGGATCCAAATTGATTTATTTCTAGGATAAGGTGGGGATGGATCGAAATACTCCCAACCAATAGGTTTTAGACTGGTTTATGTCACCATATTATGCATATCTTTTAGATTAAATTTGTAGTTAAATAGTTTGACATTTACCATGTCTCTTTGTATTTTTTTTATTATATTGTTAATAAAAATACTATAACAAGACAAGCGAACCCCATGTGGTTCATTATTAATATATATAACCGTATCTAAAACATTTTTCCAAACCTTATATTTTTAGAAATATTATATCAATTAAAAATATAGTATATTTGTTTTAAAAACACAATTAAGTCAATTTTGACAATATTTTGTATTTGATTTTTTTGAAATCCATAAATACATTATCACATAAAATAAAATTTATTTAACCAACCCAAATATGTAATATTAACATATGAAATTAGTTTAATTTATCATAAGTCATAATTTACTTTTATTTGGATATTTATAATATCAATTATTTTAATATTTTATTATTAAGGTAATTACTTAATCATCATTATGTCATAGATAAATTAAATTATTTAGTGTCTAAAAATTATAACTAACATACCATTATGTTCGAAGTCATTTTATGTTTCTAATTAATATTTATTTTTAATCTTGTATTTTGTATAACACTATATTAAAAATGGTTTAGTTATTAAGCATTGAATTGAACTCTTTTAACTCTATAGTAAATAAAATAATAATAAATTTCATAATCTAATACACATGGACCAAAAGAGATCATATTTTATTTCTAAGGTTATGTTAGGTCGAATTAAACATATAAAATAGAATTAGGACATGTTTTAGGGTATTTATAATATAATGTTTACTCTTAGTTAACCTATTTACTTTTAACCATGGTAAATTAAAGTACAATGTTACTATTCACCCAAAATTATATACATTTTTCTAATCAACATGTTATATACTAATATTAACTGTGTGTCTCAGATTTTTTGAAATTTAACTCATAGAAGTGGTAAAATTTTGTTTTATGCTAATTTGTAAATTCTCCTAGAATGTAGGTAAAAGACAGTAAAAAGTTCAAATATGATTTTATATATATAAACATATTATAAAATGACTCCAATGAATTAAATTTAACTTATATAGGTATTATTTATCTATTAATAAATTTATAAATTCAAATAAATTAAGTAATTATCTAAACAAAAAGTATGATTTAACAAATAACATTGTGTTTTTCACTATTCATAAAAAATTGTATGTTTTCTTAAAAATACCAAAGATTTACCCAAAGCTAATTTAGATATTCCAAATTAAAAAATGAAGTCCATTTTTAAAAATAAAATTTATAAAATTTCAAAAAGTATGTTTTACTATTCATAATGGCTAGTTTTATTGGTCGTAGTGTGTTAAAATCTCGAAGTTGCGTACAACGCAAGCTATTTCATTATTCAACGAGAAACATACAGTTGAAGCATGGGGTGTTATATCTATTTTTAAAACATAATATTCTCAATGTACAAAAAAATATAAATAGTTATATTATCTCTCTAAAAATATAAATTTTTTAGTCCATTCAAGATCTTTAGCACATTATGGGAAATCCATAATGCAATTCTTATACAAAAACACTTATATTATTCATAATTCACGAGTTAAATTACATAATCACCTCAATTACTCAACATTATTATCATACTAGTAACTATTACTCGTCATTTTATTCTACAATACCTCTTTACTATCATAAGTCATTTTTAGTATCTTCTTCTTTAATTGATAAACTGTTACATTGATAATTATGATGATTATAACACCATGAAATTTTATGAGATATATTATTTTTGATTTTTTTGATGTCTTATTTTGTACTCTACACAAAAATTAGCTTCTTCAATTAACAACATCAAATTATATTGTAGTATATGCAACAATATTCTTGGCTTCTATTGCACATAATTTCATGTTCATTTGATATATTTTATTTCACGCAACATTGATTTTAGATTTAGTTCCTTGTATAAATGAACTAATTTGCGAATGTGTTATATGATACACCAAAGAATGTTTTTAATACACGTAACAAAATCTTGGATTACATTACATGCCAGAGTGACCTTCCTTGATAGCATGTGTTGTACGGGATACTGAGTTTCACTAAACAACTATATACTTTTAAAATATTATTATTTAATGGGATATAAACTTGAAATTATGAGTAGTATTAAACATATTTTGAATTTTAAATCATTATCATTCATCTTTCACATTTTCAGGATCAAAATATGTGAAAAAAATTAAATTTTCAGATTGAAGAAGTATTTTTAAAACAAGTCATTTTTTACATCCTTTTGATGTGTGACCCATTTTAAATATAGTTTTTTAAACATTTATAAAATTAATTAGAAACAATAAAATAATTTTTTGGAAGTGGGATATAATATTTTACATAAGATAAATTTTTTATATTTTCCTGATATCATTCATATTTTGATGAATAGTGAAAATATGATAATTTTTTTTAAAAAAATTCAATTTTTCATCAAAATAATTTATTTGGAAAAAATATATTATTTAATTGTTATAAATTGTAAATAAAATATATTTTTATAGTTTAAGGTAATTTAGTTCATTTCCAATATTTTACATTGAATTCATTTGTAAAAATATATCAATCTTTTGTAATGATTTAAACAAAAACAAATTTTTTCGACAAGATGATTAGTTATAAATTAATTACTGAATCTTTATTTTGAATTTTGAAAAAATTGTCCCATATTTTTAATTATTAGTATCAAAATATGCTAATGGTCATCATTGAATTCATGGGAATTATTAATAGTAGCTATTGTAGTTTTTTTTACAATAGTTAATGGTAAATCAGACAATTAATGGAAAGAATAATATTATATAATTACCATTACACCATCCAATAATATATTTGGGGAATAAATGTCCAATTATATCACCTAAGGGTCAAAATAGGTTGATTTCAAGGAATTGTTTCCATGTAAATGATGTAATTATTATTAAAACAAATGAAAGTAACAACATGTCAGTCTCTTATATCTTATAAATGAAATAATTTTAATTTAGTGATAAAAATCAAAAAACATGAAATTTAATTGTCAATAGAAATATAATTAATGTTTATATATCATATTAATTAATTTATAATTTTTAGTAATTAATTAATTATTATTAATGATGACATTATATTGATGTAAAAATTATATTATTAATAGAAATATCAAATAAATAGATTAAAAAATATTAAACTAAATATCATATGAACTATTTAATGTGATACATGAATTTTCAAGGTAATTATGAGATGTTTTGAGTGTATTAAATAATTTATTTAGAATTTATCATTTATGCGGATTTTATTTAACGTTTAATAAATGAATAGTGTAAAAATTAGATTGTTGACATTTTATAAACATAACATTATTTTATTTTATTTAAAAATCATAAACATATTAAAAAATTATAAAGATATAAGTATAAGGTCTAAAATTTCATAATTTACCCATTTTTGGTCAATTAATACACCATAAGTAAATATTCATTATAATTAAATATTTAAAATTTTATTACAAAAATTAAAAATTAATAGAATAAATAATTGTCAATGAAAAAGATAATGGTTAAATTGACAAAATAATTTGTCCATTTTTTTTTATTCTATTAAAATCATTTCTCAAATAAAATCAAACTTGGGACTCCTTTGATGTTTTTGGGTATGGTTTTATTTTAGTATTAATTAATATTTTTGATTGTTCCTAATGTGCATATGTCCTCTCTTTTAAATGGAAACCTCATCCCTATATTCTTTACTCCAATTTATTCCATCATGATTGTCCAACACCAGCTAATTCCACTTTTTAAATTCCCAAATTACTTTCTATATGATATTGTATTCTAAAAAATCCAACTCTAGTTCCCTGAGAATATGTTTTAAGGAGGCACATCATGGAAGAGGCAATCTATTCTATCGATTATTTCAAATTTTATTCTTCTTCTACATAATCTTATTTTGTTTTATCATTATAAATTATTAAAATCAGTATCAATAACATAAATTTATTTTATTATAAGAATTAAAAAACCATATTTAACCTTATATCCATTCGAAGGAAAATGAAATCACAACGCGTTTGTACGTACGGTTTACCTTCTCCACACCATAGTGCAATATGTATTTCACCACCACCTTAATTGGAGGTGTATAATTGTATAAATAATAACTACATATTATTATTATTACATGTTAGTAATTATTAGATTATATAAACATTAAAACTATTCAAAAATTATGGGAACGATATAGTTTCTCTTGTGTACGTACGACTTACCATCTCCTCGATGTGTTGTGATTAGTTCTACATAATCAACATTAAACCATGATTATATTAATGAATTTGATTAATAAAAATGATATATATTATTAAAATACCATTTTTTGAATAATATAACTATAACATAAAAAATATGAGTATTAACATATCTTTCAAAACATGCATAATAACATAAAGTAGTTAATACCCAAATAATGAGTAATAATGAAATGTTACTAACAAAATGATGAAAAAAAGATCACAAATTTTATCATAAAAATGAGTATGGTTATGAAATAAATAATTAAAATTATTTAAATCATTGTATGGTATGTTTGGATACATATGATTCATATCATACTTAAGGTAAGGTATAATTTTACAATCTCATTTTTATTCGAGATTGTTTATTCATAAGTATTTATTAGGGTAATATTTAAAATCAATATCTATGTTTTCTAAAAAGTAGTTGATAAATTTTGTAATATTATTCAAATTATTTATAAATTAATGTATAATCATTTTTAACTTTTAATACATTGTATGAATGGAATCTTTATTTTTTTACCACACAAGGTACTTTTTTACTGTTCGGAAAATGTACGAGAATAATGTTTTTTTATCTTATATGGCATGAACATATTTTTTACACATTCATAACATATTATTTCCATGATTCATTCCACAAAATATGTCATGATTATTTTCTATGAAATTATTTTTTTAAATTGCACAACATTTTTAGAAAATAAAACATTTTAAGAAGATTTTATGTTTTCCTCGAGAATTAAGTTCAATTATTTTATCAATATTATTTTCCATCTATGATGACAAAGGGTTCTGTTAATATAACTATTATTACTATTATATGATGGTGTTTATGATGATATTAATTTTATAGTGTAAATTTATCTTATATAGATTATGTTATAATGAAATGATGTTTAAGAATCGAATTTATTTATTAGGTTATGATATGATGAATGATTTATGATTTTTTTCACACATGTAAGAATGATTTCATTATGAGATTGGTTGTACCTATATATCCATCCAATGAATTGGGTAATGATTAATATCTCATGAGATAGACATGGCTGGAACAGTAGGTAAATCTAGTTTAGTAATAAATGGCAGAAATGGAAAGTAAATCAAGTTCAATACTATATGGTTGGAATTGCAAGTAAATCAAGTTCAGTAAAGGAATTTCTCCAAATATGATGGTATTGGCTGCAATTCCTTGGCTACTAAGGAAACAATATTGTGTACTTTTTAGTTTTCCACATTTATATATTTTATTCCAACAAAATGTTATCATAGTTAATGTTCCTTTATTATCTATGCCATACGAACAACCAATATTAAGTTCAGGAATCATAATTTATATGTTAAATCATAATGTTCAGGTTTTCACTTTAAAATGTATATGGGTTGTTTTAAACTTTCGATTTTTAACCATGCTGAGCATTTGAGCTCACCATTTTTATGATTTCTTTCCCATAGGGTATAATAAAAAGTTTTCGGTAGGAAAAAAGGGGAGGAACATTATGGGAGATGTTAAACATCATTCACTAATTTAGAAGATTTTGTTATGAGGATCCAAAGGTACTAAACTATTAAGTAATTTGGGAGTATATTTGTGTCATGTATTAATTATTACACAAATTAAATCTAATTAACACATACATCAAGCTTGGATATCAATAATTGGTGTTAGAGAAAAGGTTTATTTAACCTTTGGAAACATAGATGCTGAATTTTTATTAAGAAGGCTATAGATATTTATTAGGTATGGCTAGGGATGTACCTAAGGATAAGTATAAGTATAGAATATATTCCTAGAATCATGGTAACTAATATAAATAAACTAAGATTTAACATATGAGGTTATAGATTGAATATACTCCCCATTGATTATTTTTTGTTCCTTGTATGATTTTATCCTCTGAAATAATTAGTTTTGGGTTTTAGAAAATGGCTAGAAACTAGAGGATTAAGGATAATGGAAAATACGATAGACAATGGAATGATATTTTTCAGCAAAAACAAAAAGAAATGGGAGTTGGAAAAAGAAAAATAATTATTATTCCAAATCATAAATCTCATAATACGATCAATAATATCATCTTTGGTGAGTTTCCTAGAGTAGTGAATAATAGAAAGATAATTTTTCATGGTGATCATAGTGTAATGAAAGGAAAATTTTCCTCATATAAATCACATGGTAGTAGACATCAAGGAGAATGTTTCAATGGAACTGTAATATTTATTGATTGTTGAAAAGAAGGACGCGATTCCAGTAATTGAAAAGGAAAAGGATTTATTAACACCATCCACAATGATAACTGTATCGCTAAGACATCCACAAAGGTGAAATGTTATAAATGTGGAATGTATGGGAATTCTGAAAATAAATACCATAATGGAAAATCTCATGTAGAGAATCAGCATGGTCGTACGGTTAGTATTTATCTTGATGATGATTAAGAGACTACAAATTATATATGATATGAAATTCATGATGAGGAATAAAACTATGATGCTCGGTCAATGGTTTAAGAAGATAATAGAATGATTTCATTCTTATCAGTTATAATGTATGGTACTACGGAATAAAAAATATCTATGGATTGTTACCCTATTGTTTTTTATTTATATTTTAATCTATATTTTTAATGGTACTAGTAACCATGAAAAGTGATTGAAATATATTTGGAAAGCACGTGATATGTGCATAATGAAAGGACTAAGAGATTATGAGATGTTTTATAGTATTAATATCCTCAGGACTGATATAATGAAAAGAGATATCATGGTTTGAATATATTAAATTTTTAGGATTTTGTTATGTGGAATGAGTTATCTTTTGACAACATTTGTGTTTTCACTATGGTTTTATAGTAATTCATTTTTGTATCATGTTTCAAGAGAATTAATGATTATGGAAATCACATGTCTGAAATTTTACTACTAAATAATTCCCATTGAGATAAGTCTATTTAGATCCCCTCATTCTGATGTTTAAAATTTTTCATTTTTGGATGGATTGTAATTTTATCCATTGATTTATAGTAAAATTTATATTCTGGTTGATGTTTGATAGATTAATGTGTTATCTCACAATAGGTATACATATTCATATTTGATAACATGTTCAATATTTTTCATTGAGACATATATAATGTCCAATCATTATATCACATGATCTGATTAATGTGTTATCTCACAATAGGTAAACATATTCTGGTTGATGTTTGTTAGATTTATGTTTTTTATATCATGATATTCAAATTTAGGAAAATGATATTTAAAACCAAAAATGATATTCTATAAAATTATTATCTGTTGACTCAAATGGTCCCTTAAATCATATCATATTTTTGTATTTATGGAAGTAATATTTCTCCAAATATTATTCCCTGTCAAATACATCATAACTACATGGTCAGATTTATCTTCCATATCCATGTTTTATCTTCTCACCAATTTTTTCCTGGGATGAAACATAGTGATGATTTAATTTGGTTATTCATAATGTTTATAACATTCTATTTTAAAATTATGTTATAGTATCCATTTTTATGATGTGTTTTTTCATGAATTAAACTTTCATGTTGAAAACCATTTATCACACAAAAAAATTTTGAGTGATAAATACATTTTAAGGGGGGTAGAATGTATGTCCTCCCGATTTTATGAGTAAGATTATTTGTTAATTTCATTGATGTTTTATTTTTATGCTACTATTATATTATATTTCACTATATGCAACACTATATCAGATTGTAGTATAAGCAACAATATTCGTTGCCTGTGTTGCACACAATTTCAATTTCTTTTCAAAGAATTCGTTTCACCCAACACTGAGTTCAGATTTTGTTACTACTATAAAAGAACTATGTTTGGATTATCTTATACACAATACCAATAGAATCATATACTACACGCAACACTGACACGTCTTGCATTTCATGCAAGAGTGACATTTCTCGATAGCTTGCATTGTTAGTGATACTGAGTTCCATGAAAAATGATATATTATTGAAATATTATTATTTAATGGGTTATAAACTACCTTTTATGAATATTATTGAATTTTTTTTTAATTTAATATCATTATAATTCATCATTTACTTTATCGAGAACACAATATAAGAAAAAATCAATTTTTTGGGATAAAATAACTATCTTTCAAAAAATATGGTTTTACCGCCTTTTGATGGTGCCCATGTTTTTAATCTATTATTTCTAACTTTTATTAGTAAAATTTGACAATATAAACAACATCATTGGAAGTGTTATATATAATTTTTCATGGGAAGAATTTTTGATATTTTTGATAAGTTTATAATATTGATGTATAATGAAAATTTGCTAAATTTTATTTTTAATTTTTTTCATTGAAATTATTTATATGGTTAAAATATATTATTTAATGGTTTTAATGGATAATAAGAATATATTGTTATAATTTAATTAATTTTAAGTAATTTCCATTAATTTTACCTTGAATTCAATATATAAAAACATTTCAATCTTCTTCAATGTTTTAAACAAAAATCCATTTTTTTTAAATTGTATTAATTGTAAATTAATTACTGTATAATCTGTGATTTGAGTTTTGAAAAATATATTCAATTTTTGGAAATAGTAGGTCTAAATTATGGTAATGGGATATATTGGTTTTTTCGGCATTAAGAATAGTAACTTTGGTAGTTATTTTTATTAACATTGTTAATTGTAAATCTAGTAATTTTGGTTAGAAATCATATTATAATAATACCCAAACACCCTCCAAAATTCTATTGGACGAATAAAAATAGACTCATATAATATAAGGGTTGAACTAGATTCATATCATGTATTTTGTCCATGAAAATAATGAAATTATTATTTTAAAAAAATAAAGATAGAATATGCCACTCTCTTATATCATATAAGTGTAATAAATTTTAATTTAGTGATAAACATCACAAAAAATTGAATGTAAATAGTCATTAAAAATATAGATAAATTTTATATGTCATTGAAATTTATTTACTATTTTTAGAGATTAATTTATTATCATTAATGATGACACAATAGTGATGTAAAAATTATTTTATTAATATAAATATCCAATTAATTTTTTTAAAAAGATTAAAAGAAATATAATATTAAATAATTAAAGTACTACGGGAATTTAATAGGTGAATATGAAATTTTAAGTGTGTATTACATTTTTTTTGAATTTATCTTTTTTGAGAAATACATTTAATGTTAAATAAATGTATAGTGGAATAATTGACACTATTTACATTTTATAAACATTATATTTTATTAAATTATTTAAAATTCATATAAATAATAAAAAATTACAATTTGATAATTATAAAATATAAAATGTTAAAAATTATTCATTTATGTTAAAGTAACACAATATAAGTAAATATTCATTACCATTAAATATTTAGAATGTTATTACAAAAATTAAAATTTATTTCAATAACTTAGTGTCATTTAAAAATATAAGATTTAAATTTACCAAATAAGTTGTCCAAAATTTACTAGTTTAGGATATTAAATCCCTTTAAAATCTCTTATTCTAATTTGGTTCATTGTGTGGGATTTTTTGTAGGGTATGATTTTATTATAAATTAATATTTTTGAGAGTTTCCTAAAGTACCCCTCTACTCATTTATAAAAGGGAACCTCCCCCCTTTCGTTATATCTCAGTTTTAAGCATTATAGATCATAAAAACCCTTATCATTTATCTTTTTAACTTCCCTATTTACATCATAGAGGTTCAGGTCTTCTCAAAAGACAAATTCTAGTGACCTAAGATTAATTTTAATGGTTACACATCAAGGAAGAGGTAATCTCTTATACCGTTTCATTCAAATTTAAATCTTCTACTACTTAATATTTATTAGTTGTTTCCTCATATATTAATAATATAAATATAATTTATATACTGATAATTTACTATAATTATTAAACAACACTATTTTACATTTTATTCATCCTACAAAAAAATTAAATCACCGCACATGTGTACGTATGGCTTACCGTCTTCACGCCATGGTGTAATCTATTTTTTATCACTACATTAATTGGATGGGTATAGTCATATAAATAACTAGTTTATATTATTATTATGAAATGATACTAATTCTGAGATACTATACACTTCAATACCACTCAACAATTATGGGAATGATATCGTCACTCGTTTGTGTATACAGCTTACCGTCTCCATGATGCGATGTGTTTCATTTGGCAAAATCTTCATTAAACCATGAATATATAAATGTATTAAATGAATAAAAATTATATATATTATTCTAATACCATTCTATAAATTAAATAATGAAAACCTAGAAATAAGTATTTAAACTTACTGGACAAAACATACATAAGAACATTAAGAAATTAATAACCGAATAACTAGTAAAAAAGAAATGTTACTAACGAACAAATGAAGATATTATCATAAATGTTATAATAAAATTGATTATTATTATAGAATAAATCATTAACATTATTTAAATCATTATATAAGAGGTTCAGATACATACAAATCATATCAGACCTAAGGTAAAGGATAATTTTACAATTTACATTTCATCAAAGATTGTTTATTTGTAAGTATTTAATGTGGTTATATTTATCATCAATGTCCATGTTTTATAAAAATGTTTTAATAAATTTTTTAATATTATTTCAGTTATGTTTAAATTCATTTTGATTTTTTCTACATGGTAGGAATGAAATCAATCTTTTTCAAACCTTACGAGGTACTTTTTGACTTTGTAGAAAATATAAGAGGAGAATGTTTTTGAACCAATTCGATGATCTGGTTTTTTACTCATTCAGAACACATTATTTCTATGAATATTTTTTACATATTTCTTTTTTATTTTCAATTAAAATCTTTTGTTTTAAAATCAGATTACATTTTTAGAAATGCAATCTTTTTTTAAGAAGAAATGATATTTTCCTCAGAAATTTTGTTCAAGTGTTTTATCAAAATTATCATCTATCTAAGATGAAATAGGGTTATGTTTCTATCCATATTATAAAATTTATTAGATAGTTTTTATGATGGAATTATTTTTATGAAGTCAATTTATCTTATATTGATTATGTTACGATGAAATGATGTTTAAGAATCCTATTTTATTTCATAGCGTCTTCTATGATGAATGACTTAGGTTTTTTTGTGGCACCTATAATAATGATTTCATTATGAGATGGGTGGGAACTATATCACTCTCTAATTCATTGGAAATGATTTATATATCATGAGACAAACATGGATGGAATAGAATGTAAATAAAAACTAATAATACATGGCTGGAATGATAGGTAAATCTGGTTCAGTGATACATGCATGGAACAACAACTAATCCTTGTTCAGTAAATAACTTTTTCCACTATGATGGTTTTGGAAGAAAAACGTTGGCTGATATAGATATCATATTATATAGTTATTATTTTGAGTCAATTCCATGTTTTATTCGAATCCTATTTTATCAGGGTAAATATTCAGTTGTGATCTATGCCTTACAAACTACCATGATTTTGTTTATGACTGATGATATTGATGTTTAAACATTATGTTCCTATTATAAACATCAAATGTATATGGTTTGTTTTACGTTCTCCATGTTTAACCATACTGAGAATTTGAGCTCATAATTTTTATATTTTATTTTTCCCATGATATAATGAAAGGATTTATGTAGGAATACAAAAAGAGATAATCTTTATGGGATATGTTGAAGATAATCAACCAAGATATATGGTTGTGTTATGAGTTTCCAAAGATACTAAACTAATATGGTCTTTTTGGCATCTATTTTTATTATGAATTAAGTATTCCAAAAAAGAAATGTAATGTCTATATACATCAATATTGGATCTCTATAGTTGGTATTAGTGCGATGGTTTAGTTAACAGTTGGAAACTAGGATGCGAATGAATTATTGAGATCCCTAGAGATATTTCTATTGTACGTCTAGGGATGTCCCTATATTTAAGAACAAATATAGGTTATAGTCCATGAATTATGGTAATGATCATAAATATCCTATGATTAAACCTTATATTGTAGAGATTAAAAGTACTTCCCCTTGATTGTATTATATTTATAGTACATTTTTCATAACTCACACTATTATTTTTGGGTCTTAGAAAATGGTCATAAATAGAAGAATTCTAGTAAATGGAGAATGTGATGGACAATGTAATGATATACATCATGAGCAACCAAATAAAAAGGGAGTTGGAAGGAGAAACATGATTACTATTCGTAATCAGAAAATTCACAATATGAATAATAATCTACACATTGGTGAGTATCCTAAAGCAATGAATAAGGAAAAAATGGTGCTTCATGGTTATCATTGAGGAAAAAAAGTTCATTTTTCTTCATAGAAAACATGTGGGAAGAAGAATCAGGGAAATTTTTTCAATGGAACTGGAAGATTCTTTTGCTGTGGAAATGAATGTACCAATTCTTGTAATATCAATGGAAAATTTTATGTTAACACAATGGGCATGGATAATGGTATTTCGATGACATAAACAATGGTTAAATTATTTTTTTAGGAATTTATGGGCATGATGAAAATTAATTCCCTAAGGGAAAATCTCATGAGGAGATTCTGCATGTCCATTTAGGTTATATTTATGTAGATGATAATGAAGTAAATAAAAATGATATATTTGTTGAGTAAATAATGTTTACATATGAATTTTTTATTCCATTATGTTTTGAAATTCATAAACACTTTATCAGAAAAAAGTTATATTTTTTCCGAAGGAATTTTTTAATAAGGAAAATCTCCATTATCTAAGGAAATTGTCAACCTTATATTTTTTTCATTATTAATTTAATAATAACTCTAAATATAATTAACCTTATTCCTAAGTCTATAATTATTTTCATATCTAAAACCTAGTAATCTTATAAATCATTGGATAAAGAGTATTCAATTTTCAGGATCTGTATTCTCTGAATTCCGGACACCAAATTCTCTAAAATTATGACAATGAATTCCTCTTAATTCAAACATAGAATTTCTCATAATTGGGATCATAATTCCTCATAATTTCTAGTCTGAATTCCTCATAATTCCGACTCTGAATTCCTCATAATTTTTACTCTAAATTCTCTAAAATTTATACTCTAGATTCTTTGAAGTTCAAATTCGGAATTCTTTTGAATTTGTAGTCTAAATTGCATAGAATTCATAATCATAATATCATAGAATTCAAACTCTAAATTCCTCAGATTTCAAACTCTTAAATTCCTCATAATTCATACTCTGAATTATTTTGAATTCATACATATAATTCCTTAGGATTGAGACTCCTAATTCGTCATGTAATGCCCCAAGATTTTATGAAAAGTATTCATTTTTAATTAATGTCTTGTGTTGCACGCTACACCAAAAAGAGCTTGCACAACACACATCCTTGACCTTCCTTTCATTACACGCAATCACGGACTTCCTTGATAGCGTGTGTAGTACGCAATACCGAGTTTCACTAAACGAGATATTATTATAATATTATTATGAACTAGCCATTATGAATAGTAATACCCACTTTTTTGAAATTTTATAAATTTTATCATTCAAAATGGAGTTCATTTTTGGATTCAAAATATCAAAATTATCTTAGGGTGAAATTTTGGTACTTTTCGGATAACATTCATATTCTGATGAATAGTGAAAATTACTAAATTTTAATTAAAAACAAATTTTTTAATCGAAATAATTAATAGTGATAAATTATTAATTTGAGTGGTTTTAAAGTATATTTATAATATATTTTTACAATTTAATACAATTTTTGTCATTGGATGTAATTTCACTTTGAAACCAGACATAAACAAGTGTCAATCTTTTCATAGTTATTATCTCTTAAAAACACGCTATTTGTTTTGACGATGGTAATTAATTTTTAAATTAGATAATGTAACTGATATGTTTTGAATTTGGTAAAATAGACATCATTTTTGGATTCAAAATATCAAATATATCTTAGGCCAAATTTTTGGTATTTTTCTGGAAACTTTCATTTTTTGATGAATAGTGAAACCACTAAGTGGTAGTAAAAAAAATGAATTTTTCATAAAACATAATTTTTACCACTTATGTGTGTGGAATTTCAAAAATCAGAGAGACACAGTTAATATCAAGGACTAAAATGTGGTTCAATGAGATGAAAATAATTTTTGGTGAAAAGTAACTTTTTACTTTTTTTATCACGGTTAAAAGTAAATAGGGTAATTAAGGGTAAAAATAATATTATTAATACCCTAAAACATGTCCTAATTTTATTGTATAAGTGTAATTCTACCAAACACAACCTTAGGAATAACATATGACCATTTAGGCCCACTTGGATTAGATTAGGACATTTATTATCAATTTTCTTAAAGAAGGGTTAAAATGGTTAAAATCAAAGTCTAATAACTAAATAATTTTTCATATAGGGTTATACATAAGATAAATTCGACAATAAATTTTCATTAGAAAGATAAAAATATTTCCAACCTAATGGTATTTTATTTGTAATTTTTAGACTTAAAATAATATAATTTATTTATGATACAATGATGATGCAGGCATTATCTTATTAATGAAATATTGACATAATGGATGTTATAAATACCCAAATAAATGTAATGTTAGACTTTTTATGACTTCCAATAATTTTATATGTTAATATGACATGTTAATATTTATTTAATTAAATTTTTTCGAACTAATAATTCTGTTATGATTTTCACAAAAATCAATTACCAAATAGTGTCAAAATTGACATAAAATAGTTTTTTAAACAAATATTATATTATTAATTGTTATTATATTCCTAAAAATCTATGGTTCTGCCAAGATACTTATATCATGATAGTTGTATCATTAATGGACCAATTGGGGGTCTCTTGGATGTAAATGGTAAGTTTATTAACTATATAATATAAAAATACAAAGTGACATGGTAAATGTCAATCTAATTAACTAAGAGTTAAAACTAAAAGATAAGGTTAATATAATGACCTAAACTTGTCTAAATTTTATTGGATAAGAGGAGTTTGACCCATCCCCACCTTAGCTTCGAAATATATCAATTTGGAGCTATTAAAAAGCGAGTTTGATTTATAATAAAAAATATTTTTTGTTATTCCAAAGGTGTCACACCCATGAATTTTTTTTAAATTCATTACTCATTTAATTTCCATTACCGATTTGTTTTGGGGGTTTACCAATCATTTTGGTGAAAATGGTGGGTTTTGATAATTTGGGCCAAACCGTGAGCCCAATTCCAGATTTAAAAACAAATTTTGATTCTTCTATAAATCCTTCAATTTTTACTATTTTAAACCCATTACACTTCCCAATTGGCATACCATAATATATTAAAATCACCATATCCTTTTGAACAACATAGAAATCCCAAATCATGAGGGATTTGGGTTTTTAATTAAGGTAATGGGTCTGCCCGTAAGCCCATTTCCTGCTTTAAATTTTTTGTTTAAAATTTCAATATCTCATTAGTGTTTTACTTTTTTTAGATGATTCAACCTCCCACGCGAAGCCAAAAACCTCAGACTCAACCCCTGTATCTCTTTTTCCTCTTTGGATCTCATATACCCCGCGGATTTGGACAATCTTTCTCAATCTTTCTCAAATCGTCCAGATTTGATGTGGTAAAATGAATCTTTCATAACTCCTTCAATTTTCATCCTTTTCCCTCCAGTTCAGTCCCCACATGACCTAATATGACTCCTTCGGACATCCATATCAGTTTTGGGTACTTGGAGATTCATAGTTAGGTGGATTGGGGCCGATTTCTTCAAGATATTTCAAGTAAGGGAATTCCTTCTTGGTTCCTTCCATCCTCTTTTAGTTTTATTTCATATTTCTTGAAGTTCCTCAAGTCTAGAAGTTAGGTTTCGATCCTAAGGTCTGATTTGGTATCTTTTGGGTCAATTTTTGTTGTTCTAGGTCTGGATTTATATTCCTTGTGGTGCGGCGGTGGTGCGCTTAAGGTTTCGCACCATGTTTTGAGGGTTTCGACTCAAAAGGTAGGTGATTCCATGTGTAACCATTTTATGATGAGTTAGCTTGCTTGTTTTATTAATTTAGTATGTTTATAATCTGTCTTATGTGGTTTGAAACTGTTTTTGATGAATTTGGTTAAACATTTAATTTTTATTTGTATTTTAGATTGAAATTGTGTACTTTTCATGTGTGACTCTTGGGGTAATGTTTGGGTTTAGTTTATAACATATGAAAGTGATTTATTAGTATTGAAAGGGGCTGCCAATTCTGTTTTTTTAATTCCTTATTATCATGTGGGCCTTGAAAAGAGGTTTTTTTAATGATTTTAAGTTGTAAAACCGTGTTGTACTTTTTGAAGGAGATTTATAAAAACGTGTGTTTTTCATGTGTATCTTTGTGGTATTATTTGATGTATTTTTATAACATTTGGGGGTGCTTTAATAATTGTTTTAGGGCTGAAAATTCTGTTTTGGATTGTTATTGTTATGATTATGGTTTTGAATGAGGGGTTTGAAGTGGGTTTAGTGTGCAAACAATGGTTATACCTCTTGGGTTTGTTTTATAAAAATTGAAAATGTTTTATTTTGTTAAACAAAGTTGGGAAAGGGTGTATATGTACTGTTTGGGTGATTGTGTTCACCTAATGTGGGTTTTTGAATGGTAATGTGGTGATTTGAGATGTCAAACGTTTTTATAATGTTTTATAAATTGCCGAAATGTTTTACTAAATTGTGTTTTGTGTGCGAAACACGGGTGTGGGATGTTTCTTGTAAGTTTATTGATAAAATGAATTTTGAAGGTGAGAAGGGTATTATGTGACATGTGTGTGGGATGTTATGTGAGTTGAATATCTTGTAATGGTTTTAAAAAATCGTTTAAATGATTTGTGTAAGTGTTAAAGAAATGTGAAAAGTGTTGTAGGGAATTTTGGTGTGAGTTTGATTTCAAAATGCATTTGAATGAATAGTGGAATTTTTGACGTGTGTGATGTACATGGGGCTGTTTGGTTAATGTGTGATGTGTAATTGATATTTTCATGTGAAAACTATACTTCTTGGATTGTTGAACTTGTTTGAGCACAAAGGGAAAACCCGGGTATCTAGGTGGGTGGACGTGTACTAGTATGCTAGTGAATCCGTGGGGGTTTGGCCTCAGTTTCACTTAGCAAGATTGACGCTTACAACTCTAACTAAACAATGATGATGATGATTGGGGAACACTAGGTTATGGGTATGATCCCTACTTGTGGCTCGTGCATGAGAACAAATATTTTTTGTGGTTACACTCACCGAGATACGAGGTACCTGGGACCCACAACTAGCTAGTTCCTAGGGGTTATTTCCGATTACTTGTGCTCATTAGACCCTTTGTACTTACCATCGGTTTACGGTATTGTTGGCTAGAAAATTCAGTAGCTTTGTTATTTATTTTAAAATTGTTGTTCCTTTAAAATTATCTCACATGAAAACTGTTTTCATTTATTATTTCATCCTTTAGAAAATTGTAACTAGCATTTCTTATTTACAAACCATGCAATGCTTTTTGTCATGAAATGTTTATCACATGGAATCTCATAGAGGTGGTATCCTACTGGGATTTCTCTCACACCCTACTTACACCTTTGTATGTATGTAGACTTGCTTATTTTATGTCACAGGTTTGGGTACAGGTTTTATGCCTTTGGTTCGGGTTTTTAGCGGTCCATCGCGATGGAGTATCGTGGAGATGGCTTGAGGGCGGTGCCTCTTTCCATGTGGAGGTTCTTGGGCTGTATTTTCGTGGGTTTGTACCTTTTTAATGATCTTTAAAAATTGTTTAAAATTGTTTAATTCAGTTCTGAATTTTTGAAAAAGATTATTTGGTTTGAAAAATCCAGATTCGTTTCATTGGATTCTTATGTCGTTTTAAGTTTATAAACTCGGGTAAATTGTTCCCAATTATCAGTTTATGATACCCGGGCACTTGTTCCAGCCCGTGGGGATCAGGAATGCCCTTCGGGACTTGTCACGGTCTGGGTTTGGTGCCGATTTTGGCGGCGTCCAGATTCGGTTCGTGACAAAATGGTATCAAAGGAGGTTCGCTCCATTGGAGTCATGTTATTTGGGAAATAGTCGGGATAGTCTAGAGTTATGATTGTTGGGACATGGAATTATGGTTATAGGTAGTGTGCTTGATCACCACACATCATTTCAGGATTCAAGTCACCATGGCATGTGGGGATTTCTCTAGGTCTTTTGGTTTTCTTGGTTTGATGATGATTAGGGGAAATGAAAAGAGAGTTGGGTTAATGGTCTCAATGAGCTCGCAGGGTCTGGCAAGCCATGTGGAGCCGGGGATATTCCCTAGAACACTCTCTGTGATAGTGAAGTGATTGGAATATGGCCTCCAACCATATGTCCAAGTCACCCACTCAAACTAGTTTCCTATCGCATTGTCTGGTGTTATTTAGTTTTGAAATCTTGGAACTTTGGTTTTAAAGTGACTTGGTTTTAGGAAGTGTAATGTTTTTGTGAAATGATTTTCAAATAAATATGGAATGGTTTGATTTATGAAATGGCAGGACTGAATATTCAGAATTAGTTTGAAATGGATAATTGTGTTCTTACACCTCTTTTGAAAGCAGAAAATATATTGAAGTTGGTTTTGAAAAAGTGTTCCCATTAGTGTTTTCTAAACAATAAAAAGTTTTTTTAATGGGATGTGATGTTTTGAAATTGATGTAAATAAATTGAATGTGAGTTTTCATTGGAGAGATTGTGCCTTTCTGAAAAGTTTTTTTTAATGCGGTAATTTGGGTTCGACCTCCTGGTTAGCGGTTTTGATAAGAATGATGTGTTGGTTGACCGTTTTGGTTTTGAAAAGTTGAAAGAATCATTGCATTGAAATTTGGTATTTCCATGAGTGACCACATGCATGGGGTTATATGGGATGATAGATGGTTGATGGAATTACTGGATGAGTTCCAGGATGGATATGAGGAGGGTGCCTGGTGTGGCACAAAAACATGCATGTGTGAGGCCCATGGGGTACCATTGGTGGATACGCTCACTGCTGAACCGTTTTTTTTTTCAAAAATGGTTTTAAAGAAAAACATGTTTTCTTGATGAATAGTTTGGGATGGTTTTTATTATGGGTTTTTTAAAATGTTGATGTTGTGGGATGTTTTGAGTCCAAGAACCCCTCCTGTTCGAACTGTTTTTTTGGGGGTTGTGTTTGGTCGGAAAGCTGGGTAAAAGTTCTGGTTAGTAGTCTCATATGATATATGTTTCAGGACACCATTAAGATGGTTCCATTAACGAGTTTGGATCTATTTTGTGGTATGTTTTTACCAATGGACCAGCTTGGTTGGGTCCTTGGGTTCTCTCTTTGGATAAGGTATGCCCCATTAAGATTTAGTGCACAACTGAAGTTCAATGCGGATTCTTTTACCATTAGAAAAATCCTCCAGTTGATCAATGTAAGGAATATTTTCTTGAGATTTGTGGAATGAGTCTACACCATTTACTTTCTTGTTTTTTTATTTTGGATCCTCCTTTTGCGTAAGAGTGCTCGTGGATGGTTGAAAGAAACCTTAGTTTCTTAAGCTACTTAATTCTTCGAAGGTGAAAGTTGTCTGGGTTTGTCAGTATGGATAGTGTCTAAGAGGGCCTCTAAGTCCTTGATAGTCTCTTCGTAGAAGGGGTTTATGTTAAACTACCAGTGTGGGAAATCTGGACATGAGAGGCTGTTATGGACACTTTTTGGAATGTTGTGATATTTGGTGATATTGTATAAGGCCCCCTCCTTGTATTATTTCTCTCAGTCGCTTTGTTCTTGTTCGGTGATGTGATGTGATGTCACATGCTTGTTTGATTGTAAAGGTGAAGTTGTACAATATTATGTGAGTCTATTTTTTTTCAAAACTGTTTTTCCTTTTTGGAGATCTCGACATCCTCTATTTTAGAGGAAGGTGTTTATATGTGTCCTTTATTTCTATTGTTTCTCACCCAAAGAAGCAGGGTGTGATGTGAGTGCATCCTCTAAACCCTTTTTTCGGTGAATTTAAAAGTTAGGGTAAAGTGAGTTATGGAGTGTGTTATGTATGGGTGAACCCATATCAGATTGCGTGTAGTTGTTTTTAGCATCAGAAGAAGAAATTCTATTTGGGGGTTTCCAAATCCTAACTGCGAGGCCGAAGATGCTTCAATCATTCCAGCTCCAGCCATAGGTCCCGGAGAGAAGCTGGCACGTAGTCAAAGGAAATCCCATTGTAGTTTTTAACCTTGAACAAAGAATTGATCTTAGTATGAGAGATGGGAATAGTTTAAAAATTTGGTGTTTTCATCTTTCTTATTTTGTTCCCATTTGGTGGAAAGAGGTGGAGTGCCTCATCCCCATGTTATCTCCCAATGACTTTCTTTTCCCCTTTGGTTTCCTTTGGGTTTGGGGAAAGGTTTTGGATTTGTCTAGACATGTTGAGTGAACATTTATCAGTAACTATTAACCAGAAAACCATGTAGGTATAAGGATCCACATGGTTAGAGCACAGTTTCCCAAACTGCGCGGGCTAATCGTGTTGTCGTCCCAACACTTTAAGTTTTGGGGTTTTTCTAGGCCGACCCATATTGGTCAGTTAAGATGGATGGTTCTTATGGTGGGGAGAACCACTATGAGTCTCATGTATATTATTTTGAAAATGCCTAATGGGATCCTACCCCTTGTACTACGGAGTTTGTTCGGGGCTCCCCTGTTAGTGTCTTGATTCTTTCTCGGAAAAAAAATTATGTTGTCTCTTATGGTTGGGGATCCCATTTGTGTATCCTTGTACCAGTAACTCAATTTGGTACTTGGTCTTGGATTGGATGTGGGTAGTCTCGTTTGGAGCTATATAACCACATACATCTTCCTTGATTAGACGTTGGGATTGGAGATTTCCCAATTGTTTAGTTATATCAAGGTAAGTGTAACCCTGTTCGATGTTCTTGTTTATTTGGGTAAATTTCTTGAGCCTTGTTCAGATAGTGTTTGGGGAGTTTTGTTTTAGGATAAATCTTGAATGTGATTGATAATTTCAGTAATGAGGTGTATGTTTTGGTTGTGAATTATTCCTTCATTAATTGATCAATGGAGGTGTTTTGACCTTTGGGGGCGAAGCTTAGCAAATGAGTCCATTTATGCCTTTCGGTTGGGTTTGGTTTTTTCTTTATCTGTGATGTGGCTTTCCGAGGGCGGAAAGTTTTATGGTGGTGAGAATTTTCACACCCATGAATTTTTTTTAAATTCATTACTCATTTAATTTCCATTACCGATTTGTTTTGGGGGTTTACCACTCATTTTGGTGAAAATGGTGGGTTTTGAAAATTTGGGTCAAACCGTGAGCCCAAATCCATATTTAAAAACAAATTTTTATTCTTCTATAACTCCTTCAATTTTTACTATTTTAAACCCATTCCACTTCCCAATTGTCATACCATAATATATTTAAATCACCATATCCTTTTGAACCACATAGAAATCCCAAATCATGATGGATTTGGGTTTTTAATTAACATAATGGGCCCGCCCGTAAGCCCATTTCCTACTTTAAATTATTTTTTTAAAATTTCAATATATCATTAGTTTTTTATTTTTTTTCAATGATTCAACCTCCCACTCGAAGCCAAAAACCTCAGCCTCACCCCCGGTATCTCTTTTTTCTCTTTGGAGCTCATATACCCCGCAGATTAGGACGATCTTTCTCAATCTTTCTCAAATCGACCAGATTTGATGAGGTAAAATGAATCTTTCATAACTCCTTCAATTTTTATCCTTTTCCCCCCATTTCAGTCCCCACATGACCTAATATGACTCCTTCGGACATCCATATCAGTTTTGGGTACTTTTCGATTCATAGTTAGGTGGATTGGGGCGGATTGCTTCAAGATATTTCACGTAAGGGAATTTCTTCTTGGTTCCTTCCATCCTCTTTTAGTTTTATTTCATATTTCTTGAAGTTCCTCATGTCCAGAAGTTAGGTTTCAATCCTAACGTCTGATTTGGTATCTTTTGGGTCAATTTTTGGTGGTCTAGGTCTGGATTTATATTCCTTGTGGTGCAACGGTAGTGCGCTTAAGGTTTCGCACCAAGTTTTGAGGGGTTTGACTCAAAAGGTAGGTGATTCCATGTGTAACCATTTTATGATGAGTTATCTTGCTTGTTTTATTAATTTAGTATCTTTATAATCTGTCTTGTGTGGTTTGAAAACTGTTTTTGATGAATTTGGTTAAACATTTAATTTTTAGTTGTATTTTAGCTTGAAATTGTGTACTTTTCATGTGTGACTCTTGGGGTAATGTTTGGGTTTAGTTAATAACATATGAAAGTGATTTATAAGTCTTGAAAGGGGCTGCCAATTCTGTTTTGTTAATTCCTTATTATCATTTGGGCCTTGAAAAGAGGTTTTTTTTATGAGTTTAAGTTGTAAAACCGTGTTGTACTTTTTGAAGGAGATTTATAAAAACGTTTGTTTTTCATGTGTATCTTTGTGGTATTATTTGATGTATTTTTATAACATTTGGGGGTGCTTTAATAATTGTTTTAGGGCTGGAAATTATGTTTTGGATTGTTATTGTTATGATTTTGGTTTTGAATGAGGGGTTTGAAATGGGTTTAGTGTGAAAACAATGGTTATACCTCTTGGGTTTTTTTTATAAAAATTGCAAATGTTTTATTTTGTTAAACAAAGTTGTGAAAGGGTGTATATGTACTGTTTGGGTGAGTGTGTTCACCTAATGTGGGTTTTTGAATGGTAAAGTGGTGATTTGAGATGTCAAACATTTTTAAAATGTTTTATAAATTGCCGAAATGTTTTACTAAATTGTGTTTTGTGTGCGAAACACAGGTGTGGGATGTTTCAATTGAGTTTATTGATAAAATGAATTGTGAAGGTGAGAAGGGTATTATGTGACATGTTTTTGGGATGTTATGTGAGTTGAATATATTTTAATGGTTTTAGAAAATCATTTAAAGGATTTGTGTAAGTGTTAAAGAAATGTGAAAAGTGTTGTAGGGAATTTTGGTGTGAGTTTGATTTCAAAATGTATTTTAATGAATAGTGGAATTTTTGACTTCTGTGATGTACATGGGGCTGTTTGGTTAATGTGTGATGTGTAAGTGATATTTTCATGTGAAAACTATACTTCTTGGATTGTTGAACTTGTTTGAGCACAAAGGGAAAACCCGGGTATCTATGTGGGTGGACGTGTACTAATATGCTAGTGAATCCGTGGGGTTTGGCCTCAGTTTCACTTAGCAAGATTGATGCTTAAAACTCTAACTAAACAATGATGATGATGATTGGTGACCACTAGGTTATGGGTATGATCCCTACTAGTGGCTCGTGCACGAGAACAAATATTTTTTGTGGTTACTCTCACCGAGATACGAGGTACCTGGGACCCACAACTAGCTAGTGCCTAGGGGTTATATCCTATTACTTGTGCTCATTAGATCCTTTGTACTTAACGTCGGTATACGGTATTGTTGGCTGGAAAATTCCGTAGCTTTTTTATTTATTTTAAAATTGTTTTTCCTTTAAAATTATCTCACATGAAAACTGTTTTCATTTATTATTTCGTCCTTTAGAAAATTGTAACTAGCATTTCTTATTTCCAAAACATGCAACGCTTTTTGTCATGAAATGTTTATCACATGGAATCTCATAGAGGTGGTATCCTACTGGGATTTCTCTCACACCCTACTTACACCTTTGGGTGTAAGTAGACTTGCTTATTTTATGTCACAGGTTTGGGTATAGGTTTTATCCCTTTAGTTCGGGTTTTTAGCGGTCCATCATGATGGAGTGTCATGGAGAAGGCTTGAGGGTGGTTCCTCTTTCCATGTGGAGGTTCTTGGGCTGTATTTTTTTGGGTTTGTACCTTTGAAATGGTCTTTAAAAATTGTTTAAAATTGTGTAATTCAGTTATGAATTATTGAAAAAGATTATTTGGTTTGAAAAATCCAGATTCGTTTCATTGGATTCTTTTGTCGTTTTAAGTTTATAAACTCGGGTAAATTGTACTCAATTATCATTTTAAGATACCCGGGCACTTGTGCCAGCCCGTGGGGATCGGGAACTCCCTTCGGGACTTGTCACGGTATGGGTTTGGTGCCGGTTTTGGCAGCGTCCAGATTCGGTTCGTGACAAAAGGTGCCCCTCTCCTCCCTTATAAAAGGGCACCTACTCCCTCTCTTACTCACACCACTTTGAGCCGTCATGCTCGGACAACCCATAAAAAATTCTCTTCTCCACTTCCCTAGATACATCCTAGAGGTCCTGGTCTTCTTCAAAGAACAATTTTAGTACCCTAAGAGAAGGTCTCAAAGAGGCGCTTCAAAGAAGAGGTAATGTCTGTTACCGATTCTTTCAACTTTATTTCTTCTTCCACTTCTTCTTTTTTAGTTGTTTCATTATTAGGTAATAACATAAGTATCACTCATATACTGATATGTTATTATAAGTATGAAACAAACATATTTCACCATCTATCCATCCTACGGAAAATGAAATACCGCGCGTGCGTACGTACGGAATACCATCTCCACACCGTGGTGTAATCTAATTTCCACCACCACCTTACATGGATGGGTATAATGGTGAAAGTAATGAATATATATGATTATATTGATTCTGTAATATTATATATACACTTTAATACAATTCCACGATCATGGGAATGATATCATCACTCGTGCGTATGTACGGAATACCGTCTCCACGAAGCGATGAGATTCACTCTCCATGATAACCATTCAAGAATGATTATAAAGTATATATAATAAGTAATCATGAAATATATGACATAATAATGCTTCTGGATTTATTTATATATATATTTATTTCATCTACTTAATTCCATTCAATTCAATAAGGAAACGAAAACAGTGTTCATGCGTACGTACAGCCTACCGTCTCCATAAACGGTGTATTTCTTTCCATTTATCGATCCATTATATATATATTCTAAATATATATTATATATAAATCATGTGTTACATTCTGAATGTAAGTAATCATGATCTATGTAATCATATAAATAATTACAAGTTAAAACACGAACGACAAATGAAACGATTTTATCCAAAACGCTACTTTAACATGAGTTTACAAAAGAACGTGTAATATACAATCATAAGTGAACCATATATGATATAATAACAATGAATATGATTCTATAATAAGTCAATGACATTATTTAAATCATTATACAGGAATTTTGGATACGTACGAAGCATATCAGACCTAAGGTAAGGGATAATTTTGCAAATCTCTTTTTTATCCAAGATTTCTTATTCGTAAGTATTTACTGGGGTTATTTCTGTCATCCATGTCCATATTTTATAAAAGTGTTTTCATGTATTTTTAAAGACCTTTTTACCCATTTTTGACTTTTACTACATGGTATGTAAGGAATCATTCTTTTTTTACGCTACGAGGTACTTTTTTGACTTTTCCGGCAAAAGTACGAGGAGAATGTTATTTTTAACTTATACGGCGTGAATGGATTTTTACGGTTTCATAACGCCTCATTTTCATGAAGCTTACTCTACCTGATTTTATGAAAATTTTCAACAAAATACTTTTATTTTAAAAGTACATGTAATTTTTTGAAAGAAATTGATTTTGACGAAGAAAGGATATTTTCCTCAAGAATTCATTTCAAATGTTTTATCAAAACCATTTTCCATCTAAGATGACATTATTTGATATGTGAATGTTTCAAGTTTAATGTCTCTACGATTTACATGGTTCACTTTTCTTATGATGAATTGTCCATTTGTTTTATATGGATTATGAAATGATGGGATGATTTTTATGAAACCCATTTTATTCTTTGGGTTATGATGAATGTTTTAAGTTTATTTTGTGGCACAAGTAATAATGATTTAATTATGAGATGGGTGGGACCTATATCTCCCTCCAATTAATTGGGTAAAGATTTATATCTCATGATATAGACAAGGCTAGAACAACATGTTAAACCGGTTCAGTAATACAAGACTAGAACGAGGAGTGAACTCGATTCAGAAATGGACTTTGTCCACAAAGATGGCCTTGGCAGCAATGCCTTGGCTACTATGGAAATCATTACATGTGATTAATGGATGAAACAATTACATGTTTTATTCCCATGCTATTTTATCATTCTTAATGTTTCTTTATGATCTATGCCTTACGTACTTCCATGTTTTAGGTCATTTCTCAAGCGTTTGATGTTTATACATTATATTCATGCTTTTAAGTTCAAATGTATATGGTATGTTTTATTTTACCCATGCTTACCCTTACTGAGCATTTGAGCTCACCCTTTTTATGTTTTATTTTCCCCCAGGATTAAAAAAAATGTTTTAGGTAAGGAAACAAAAAGTGGAAGATCTTTATGGGAGATGTTGAAAATCTTTCACCACGATTAGAAGATTATGTTCCAAGTTTCCAAAGACACTAAACTATTACGGTCCTTGTGTGTCTGTTTTTGTTATGTATTAAGTATTCCGGAAAAGTAATGTAATATCTATGTACATCAAGCTTCGTGTCTTTACAGTTGGTATCAGAGGAATGGATTACTCAACCATTGAAAAACTAGGATGTGAAAACATTAGTGAAATCCCTAGAGATATTTCTAAGGTATGTCTAGGGATGTCCCTAAGGATTGGTATACGTATAGGTTATAGTCCTAGACTTACGGTAACGATCTTAGAATTAAACCTAAGATGTTAGATATTGAAGGTACTCCCCCTTTATTATGTTGTTTTCCCTAGCATGATTTTTGCCTCTCACACTATTATTTTTGGGTTTTAGACGATGGATGGAACCTGAAGGAACCGTGTTGATCAATGTAATGGACAATGAAATGATTGTCCCCCTGAACAAACAAATGTTATGCTAGATGGAGTGCAAAATCATATTGTTATACTTAAAAAAGCTATGAATCATTCTGGACTTCCAAATGAGCAGAGAAGGGAACAATATTCTATTGAGTCCTTCATGAGGCAACGTCCACCTTCATTCAGTGGGTCTTTTGATCCACTTGTTACTGAACAATGGATCAGTACCACTGAAAATATATTTTCAGTTCTTCAATGTTCTAAACATGATAAATTCATCTTAGCCGTATATCATTTGGAAGGTGAAGCTTATCAATGGTGGAATCTTATCATGAATACAAGGCCAAGAGATAAAATTGAGTCCATGGAATGGGACGAGTTCAAGAACTTATTTTTCAATAAGTACTTCCCTCGTATTCTTCGAACAAATATGGATAAGGAGTTTCTTGAACTAAATAAAAAGGATGATGAATCCGTTGGTATATACAATGCGAATTTTACAAGGCTTGAAAGGTATGAATTTGGCTTTATCATCCAACCTGAAAGTAATGTTGATCGATTCTGGCTTAAAACCAAATCTTCGAAGGGAATTAGCTATAAGAGACTTCAGTAGCTATGAAGAAATTGTGTGTTTTGCTATTAATGTAGAAACGGAAGTTGGTGTTACATATCCATCTCATGGTTTTGACAAGAAACTAAAGATGGAGTTCAAGGAGAAATCTCAGAATAATGGTTAAAAGAAGATGAATGTTTCCTTATGCTCAAAGTGTGGAAATAAGCATGGTGGAGATTGTCTTAAGGGGACTAGAAAATGTTTTAAGTCTGGAAAAGAAGTTCATCAAGCAGATGAGTGTCGAAGTAATGGAAAAAGGGTTTCTAATGATGTGAATAAAGAAAAGACTGTAGATAATGCACCACCAACACTTCAATGCTTCAAGTGCAAGGAAATGGGGAATTATGCTAATAAATTCCCTAATCCAAGGGTTAGTGTTGATCGACATTAGAAACCACTTAAGGCAAAGGAAAAATGGAAGTCACATGTGATCACTATTGGAAATGTTGAATATGAAAATGATGTGGTGGAATGATTTAGTGTTTATGTAATGGGATTCCAAAATAATGTTGTATATAGTATCGTGGAATATTGGAATATTTATGTATTGGTCTATTGTGGTTTTCAATAATTTTATGCTACCGGTAATCATGGAATGTGATTGAGATATTATTAGAAAAAAGATGATATGCACATAATGAATGAAAAATGAGAAAATGAAATGTTTAATAGTATTCATGAGCTCATGACTGATATAAGTAAATAGTTAAATCACAGTTCAAGGTTTTGGTATGTGAAAACAGTTAACATTTGACAGCCCTAATGTTTTCTCTAAGATTCAATGGGTATTCATTTTTTAAAGATAATATAGGATTAAGGCCTTCGAATGTTTGGAATGTGACCAACAAGACATATCTCATGATATATGGGGATCAATGATGGTATTAACATGCTAGTTGTATGAACTCATTGGTAATCGTTTTCACTATAATATGAGATTGGACTGCAGTATTTTGGATAAGCCTAATGATTTTAATGGATTATGTTGGACATAAGTTAGTATTGTTTAAGGATAGACGTTTTTTTTGATATTATTTATGGGATGTTATAGTAATATAGTTTTAGAAAAAGGACAACCTACTGGATGGGTGACAACCCATCGCGTCGGACAAGGCTGTGGGAATCGAACCCACAACCGAAGTGCGACTGGCCTTTATCGCCTACCACTGGCCTACAGGAAGTATATGTTTAGGAGAAACTAGTTTTATTATATTAAGAAGTATGATATATGAAGTATAAGTCCATTTTAGGAACCATATATGATTAATCTCACTATACATGGACTTATGTATTTTTTGATAACTTTTCTAACCTTTTGTTTGAGACAGATGGAATGACCCATCATTCTATCACATGATCTGCTAACACATCACGAATGAAAAATTCAACCTCATTTCATTAAGAGATTAAGTTGAAATTGTCCAAAGAACGACCAACGGTGAGACTGTACCAAAATCACGAAAGTATTTCTTTTAATTCCAATTTCATCAACTTTAGGGAAATGATCTTGAAAACCAAAAATGATGTCCTAATACTCTTATATCCGATGAATCAGATGGTACCTTAGATCATCACAAATTAATGGATTTGTGATTGATGACTTTTTCATAGCCATGTTCTCTACCACTCTCCATCAGAACGTGATGGTTAGATTTTTCTTCCATATCCATATTTTCACCTTTGTTTTCCTACGTGGAGACCCATTGATGAGTTAATTTTGGTAACCGTTACATTTCAGACTTTAGTTTTTAAAGCCATTTATTGGCATTACTTTTTACGATGTGGTTTTATATTAAAGAAACGTTCGAGTATTAAACCATTTATAACCCCGACGAATTTCGATGGCGAAATTCATTTTAAGGGGGGTAGAATGTAACACCCTGAGATTTTATGAAAATAATTCTTTTCAATTAATGTCTTGTGTTGTACGCTACACCAACAGGAGCTTGCACAACACACATCCCTAACTTTCCTTGTATTACAGGAAATCGTGACCTTCCTCGATAGCGTGTGTAGTACGCAATACTGAGTTTCACTAAACGCGATATTATGATAATATTATTATGAACTAGCCGTTATGAATTGTAATAACCACTTTTTTAAATTTTATAAATTTTATCTTTTAAAATGGACTTTATTTTTGGATTTGGAATATCTAAATTAGCTTAGGGTGAAATTTTGGTACTTTTCGGATAACTTTTATATTCTGATGAATAGTGAAAATTACTAAATTTTAATTAAAAACAACTTTTTTAATCGAAATGATTAATAGTGATAAATTATTAATTTGAGTGGTTTTAAAGTATATTTAGAATATATTTTTACAATTTAATACAATGTTTGTCATTGGATGTAATTTCACATTTAAACCAGACATAAACAAGTGTCAATCTTTTGATAGTTATTATCTCTTAAAAAACACGCTATTTGTTTTGACGACGGGAATTAATTTTTAAATTAGTTAATGTAACTGATATGTTTTGAATTTGGTAAAATAGAAATCATTTTTTAATTCATAATATCAAATATAGCTTAGGCAAAATTTTTGGTATTTTTCTGGAAACTTTCATTTTTTGATGAATAGTGAAACCACAAAGTGGTAGTTAAAAAAACTAAATTTTACCTAAAACTTAATATTACTGCTTCTGTGAGTAGAATTTCGAAAATCCGAGACACCCAGTTAATATCAAGGACTAAAATGTGCTTCAATGAGATGAAAATAATTTTTGGTGAATAGTAACTTTTTACTTTTTTACCACATTTAAAAGTAAATAGAGTAATTAAGGGTAAAATGATATTATTATTACCCCAACACATGTCCTAATTATATTGGATAAGTTTAATTCGACCAAAAACAACCTTAAGAATAAAATATGACCATTTAGGCCCACTTTTATTAGATTAGGACATTTATTATAAATTTACTTAAAGAAGGGTTAAAATAGTTAAAATCAAAGTTTAATAACTAAATCATTTTTAATATAGAGTTATACATAAGATAAATTCGACTCTAAATATTCATTAGAAATATAAAAATATTTCAAACATAATGGTATTTTATTTTTAATTTTTAGACTTAAAATAATTTAATTTATTTATGATACAATGATGATGTAGTAATTTTCTTCTTAATGAATTATTGACATAATTGATGTTATAAATACCCAAATAAATATAATTTGAGACTTTTTATGAATTACAATAATTTTATATGTTAATATTACATTTTCATATTGATTTAAGTATGTTTTCTCGAACTAATCATTCTGTTATGATTTTCACAAAAATCAATTACCAAATAGTGGCAAAATTAACATAAAATAGTTTTTAAAACAAATATTATATTAATAATGGTAATTATATTCCTAAAAATCTATGGTTCGGCCACGATACTTATATCATGATAGGTGCATCATTAATGGACCACTTGGGGGTCTCTTGGATGTATATGGTATGTTTATTAACTATATAATATAAAAATACAAAGTGACATGGTAAATGTCAATCTAATTAACTAAGAGTTGAAACTAAAAGATAAGGTTAATATAATGACCTAAACTTGTCTAAATTCTATTGTATGAGAGTATTTCGACCCATACCACCTTATCTTAAAAATATATCAATTTTGAGCTATTAAAAACCGAATTTTACTTTATAATAAAATAATAATTTTAGTTATTCCAAAGGTGCCCCTCTCCTCCCTTATAAAAGGGCACCTCCTCCCTCTCTTCCTCACACCACTTTGAGCCCTCAAGATTGGCCAACCCTGGAAATATTCTCTTCTCTACTTCCCTAGAAACATCCTAGAGGTCCTGGTCTTCTTCAAAGACCAATTTTAGTACCCTAAGAGGAGGTCTCAAAGAGGCACTTCAAAGAAGAGGTAATGTCTGTTACCTATTCTTTCAACGTTATTTCTTCTTAAACTTCTTCTTTTTTAGTTGTTTAATTATGAGGTAATAACATCATTATCACTCATATAATGATATGTTATTATACGTATGAAACAACCATATTTCACCATCTATCCATCCTACGGAAAATGAAATCACCGCGCGTGCGTACGTACGAAATACCGTCTCCACGCCGTGGTGTAATCTAATTTCCACCACCACCTTACATGGATGGGTATAATGGTGAAAGTAATGAATTTATATGATTATATTGATTCTGTAATATTATAAATACACTTTAATACAATTCCCGATCATGAGAATGATATCATCGCTCGTGCGTACGTACGGAATACCGTCTCCACGACGCGATGAGATTCACTCTCCATGATAACCATTCAATAATGATTATAAAGTATATATAATAAGTAAAAATGAAATATATGACATAACAATGTTACTAGATTTATGTATATATATATATTTATTTCATATACTTAATTCCATTCAATTCAATAAGGAAATGAATACAGCGTTCATGCGTACGTACGACCTACCGTCTCCAAGAACAGTGTATTTCGTTCCATTTATCGATCCATTATATATGTATTGTAAATATATATTATATATAAATCATGTTTTACATTCTGGATGTAAGTAAGCATGATCTATGTAATCATATTAATAATTACAAGTAAAAACACGAATGAAAAATGAAACGATTTTACCCAAAACACTACTTTAACATGAATTTACAAAAGAACGGGTAATATAAAGTCATAAGTAAACCATATATGATATAATAACAATTTATATTATTCTGTAATAAGTCAATGAAACTATTTAAATTATTATACAGGAGGTTTGGATACATACGAATCATATCGGACCTAAGGTAAGGGATAATTTTGAAAATCTGATTTTTATCCGAGATTGCTTATTCGTAAATATTTACTGGGGTTATTTCTATCATCCATGTCCATGTTTTATAAAAGTGTTTTCATGTATGTTTAAAGTCCTTTTTACCCATTTGTGTCTTTTACTACATGTTATGTAAGGAATCTTTCTTTTTTTACGTTACGAGGTACTTTTTTGACTTTTCTAACAATAGAATGAGAAAAATGCTATTTTTAACTTATACGACGTGAATGGATTTTTACGGTTTCATAATGCCTCATTTTCATGAAGATTAATCTACATGATTTTATGACTATTTTCAACAAAATAATTTTATTTTAAAAGTACATGGAATTTTTTGAAAAGAAAATGCTTTTGACGAAGAAAGGATATTTTCCTCAAGAATTCATTTCAAATGTTTTATCAAAACCATTTTCCATCTAAGATGACATTATTTGATATGTGTATGTTTCAAGTTTAATGTCTCTATGATTTCCATGGTTCACTTTTCTTATGATGAAATGTCCATTTGTTTATATGCATTATGAAATGATGGGATGATGTTTATGAAACCCATTTTATTCTGTGGGTTATGATGAATGCTTTAAGTTTATTTTGTGGCACAAGTAATAATGATTTCATTATGAGATGGGTGGGACCTATATATCTCTACAATGAATTGGGTAAATATTTATATCTCCTGAGATAGACATGGCTGGAACGACAAGTTAAACCGGTTCAGTAATACAGGACTGGAACGAGGAGTGAACTCGATTCCGAAAGGGACTTTGTCCACTTAGATGGTCTTTGCAGCAATGCCTTGGATACTATGGAAATCATTACATGTGCTTAATGGATGCCACAATTACATGTTTTATTCCCATGCTATTTTATCAGTCTTAAGGTTTCTTTATGATCTATGCCTTACGTACTTCCATGTTTTATGTCATTTTTTCAAGATTTTGATGTTTAAACATTATGTTCATGTTTTTAAGTTCAAATGTATATGGTATGTTTTATTTTATCCATGCTTACCCTTACTGAGCATTTGAGCTCACCCTTTTTATGTTTTATTTTCCCCCAGGATTAAAAGAAAGGTTTTAGGTAAGGAAACAAAAATTGGAAGATCTTTATGGGAGAGGTTTAAGATCTTTCACCACTATTAGAAGATTACGTTCCAAGTTTCCAAAGACACTAAACTATTATGGTCCTTGTGTGTCTGTTTTTGTTATGTATTAAGTATTCTGCACAAGTAATGTAATATCTATGTACGTCATGTTTCGGGTCTCTACACGTCAAAATTATTATTCCAAATTCAATGGAATGTAGACTCTTAAATCTATAGAAATCATAATCTGTATTCTTTTTAAAACATAATATTAATATCCTTTTATTTAGGCTCCAAATTTTAATTTTGATAGACTTTGAATTTTGTTTTTCCTTCGACTCTAAAATATATATTTTATTAAACAACGTCATCTTCCTAACACTTGTAACCATAATGAAATGAATTCGTACAATTTGTTTCTAACTATACATTGTTTGAGTGACACATCTATAAGTCCCTCAAAGATTCAAATAAAAAATATGATCTTTGGAGGAGGGAGCTGACCGTTGGAGAAGTGCCTAAAAATAGGAGATCATTCATATCGTGATCAATTTATATTTATCACTAGAGAGATTAGATGATGCTGATGTGATTTATAGAGAGATAGAGACTCTCATTCTTTGTCAGGATCTGATTTTTTTTAGTTTTCTTAAAGGAACTTTGATATTTGATGAGTACAATCATGGGATTCCAAGGATTGCAAGACAGAAGTACCAACTAAATTAAAGTTAGAGGACTACTAGGGATAGGAAGACAGAGGTGTCAACAACCTAAAAGATCGAAGGCTTTCAAGGATAACATTTCTGATTTTGATATTCCAATCGAGGGATCACACTAGTGTGGGTAAGACAAAATTTCATGAAAATATAAATCAAGGTACATTTCTCCAAGGTTGTTGGATACCCTTCTCTTTGGGTTAAAAGATTTCGTACTTGTTACTTTTTTTCAATTTTATTTCTATTTTCCTATGATAATGTAAGAAATTATATCCTTCTTATACATTCATTTTCTTTTATGTACAATGATAACTAAGATAGTATATGATTTAAGATATAATTGTTTCCTTGTAATATTTCGTTATGTTTTATTAACGAAACCGTATTTCTAGAACCATTAAAGTTTGACTTATTGAACTTTTTTTGGGTTTGTGAATTTACCTATTTAAATTTGTTATAAATATATTTCCTTATAGAGAAAACCTAATGTATTTAAAATTAAAATTAACCCCCCCCCCCCACCATCTTGTAATTGAGAATCTACATATATTATTTTGATCCTACTATATGAGATAAATACATTTTGAGGAAAAAAAGGGGGAAGCTCGGTCGATGATTTTATAAATAGTTGAATGATTGCATGTTTATCAAGAATAATGATTAGTATTATGGAATAAAGAAAAATATAAGTGTTGTTACAAAATTTTTATTTTCTTATTTATTTTAATGTATATCTTTAATTGTACCAATAACCATGAAATGTGATTGATATAATTTTGGAAAGCATGTTACATTCACACAATAAAGGGACAACAAGATAATACTATGTTTTTTTGTTTTAATAACCTCATTACTGATATAAGGATGATGTGATATCATGGTTTGAATATATTCAATTTTTTGTATTCTCTTATGTGGAAAGAGTTTCCTTTCAGCATCATTCATGTTTTCCCTAAGGCTCTATGGTAATTCATGTTGTTATCATGTTTCAAGATAATACATGATTAAGGTAGTCACATGATTGGAATATTAAAAACAAGGACTCCCAAATGAGATAAGTTGAATAGTTCAACCCTTTATAAAGTTTTATATTTTATATTTTTGGAAGTATTGTAATGTTATCCAATGATGGATAGTGTTTGTAAGATTTTTGTTGGTGTTTTCTATATTATTGTGTTATCTCACAATAGGTGGACTTATGAGTATTTGATAACATGTTTTAACCTGTTTATTGAGACATATAAAATGAACTATCATTATATAACATGATCTGATAAAATGTCAAGAATGAAAAAATCAACTTCAGTTAAATAAATAAGAGTTTAAGTGGAAATTGTTCAGGGAACGACCAATGGTGAGATTTTACTGAAATCAAGTAACTATTTTTTATCATGATCATTAACATTATGAAAAGGATCTTGAAAATAATAAATGTAATCCAAGTATATTCTTATATTATGACTCATATGGTTCATTAAATCATCATAGATTTATGGATTTCTATTAGTAAACATTTTCCAAAACTTATTCTCTATCATTATCCATTTGAACTTGATCGTTTGGTTTCTCTACTATTTCAATGTTTTTACATCCAACCTATATTCTCTTTTGTGGAAACACTGTGACGGGTTTCTTTGGGTAACCATTATTTTTCTAACATTCAATTTTTATGCTGATTTTTTAGTATCCCTTTTTATTATGTGGGTTTTCATGAAGGAAACATGAAAGTAGAAAAACATTTATAACATCAACGATTTTTAAAGAGATATTTATTTTTAGGGGGTAGAATGTAACAGATCGACAATCTATTAGATATATTCTTTTTTTATGTCTTTTGTTGTATGCTACACCACTAACATCTTTCTCTATACACAACACCGTATTAGTTTTTAGTATATGAAACAATATTTTGGTCTTGTGTTGCACACAATGCCATGTTCTTTTCATAGAATTCTGTTTCGTGCAAAACTGAGTATAGATTTTGTTCCATGTATAAATGAACTAGGTTTTGATTTTGTTATACATAGAATCAAAGGAAGATTATACTATATTATACATTGACATGAAAAGAAATACAAACAAGAGAGACCTTCTTTGATAGCTTCTGTTGTACAGAATACCGTGTTTCACAAAACAAAGATATATTATTAAAATATTATTATTTAATGGGATATAAACTATATGTTATGAATATTATTAACCAGTTTTGAATTATATATCATTATCATTAAAGATAAACATTTTCTCCAACACAATATGAGAAAAATGTCTACTTTCCAGATAAAAGATTGATTTTTCAAAAAAATTAGTTTTATTAGCTTTTGATGGAACAACCATTTTAAATATAGTTTTTAACACTTTTATAAGATAAATAATTCAAAATAAACCTCTTTTATATAATATGGATATAATATATTACTTTGGATGAATTTATGAAATTTTTCTGAAAACTTTCATATTTTGATGAATATGGAAAATACGATAAATTTTAATTGAAAACAAATTATTCATTTAAATCATTTATATGGTTAAAATATATTATGGAATTATTTTCAAGTATAAATATAATATATTATTAATTATTAATATAGTTTTATTCATTTTCATTAATCATACATTAAATTCATATGTAAAGACATTTCATTCTGTTGGAATGTTTTTAACAAAATCATGTTTTTTCTAAAACGGGATTAATTTTAAATTAATTTCTGAGACATCTACATTTTGAATTTAGATTAATAGATTAATTATTTGGAATCCGTATGTACATATTATGATGATGTTTTTCATTTATTTTTTGGGCATTATGAATAGTTATATTGGATGTTATTTTTAGTATCATTGTTAAAGGTAAACCAAGTAATTAATGGTAAAAGAAATATTTTAAAATTACCCGAACAGCTGAAAAAATTATATTGGATGAATAAAAGTATAGCCATATCACCTGTGTGTCAAAATAGAATCATTTAATTGAATTTTTCCATGAAAATTATGTAATTATTATTAAAAAAATAATGTGACAACATGTCACTCTCTTATCTCATGTAATACTAATAATTTTAATTTAGTGATAAACATTATAAAAAATCTATCATAAATTGTAAAATGAAATATAAGTCAATTTTATATATCATTTGAATTTATTTATAATTTTTTGATATTAATTAATTATCCTTTATGATAACACAATAATGATGTGAAAAATATTTTATTAATACAAATATAATATAAATGGTTTTAAAAATATTAAATGAAATATCATATGAACTAATTAATGTTCTAAACGACTTTTCTAGGTTATTATGACATGTTATGAGGGTATTAAATATTTTTGGACTGAATTAATATTTTGTGAGGATTTCATTTTAAGTCAAATAAATTAATAGAATCAAAATTGGAACTATTGAAATATTATAAATGTACAATTTTTTTAAATTATTTAAAAATCATTAAAATATTAAAAAAATAAAAAATTCATAATTATAAGGTATAAAATGTCATAAATTATTCATTTAAACATAATTAACCCCACAGATGTAAGCATTCATTACCATTAAATATTTATAATGGAATTAGAAAATTTTAAAAATAATAGAATAACTAAGTTTCAATTAAAAAGATAATGTTTAATTTTAAAAAATATGTTTTTAAATACTTATTGGATTATGAGAATACAAACTTATATTATCACATCATTGAATTTGGGAACTTTGGTGGTTTTGGGTAGGGTTTTTATTTATTATAAATGAATTTTCTTGATAGTTTCCTAAAGTGCCCCTCTCCTCTCTTATAAAAATCAAATTCTTCCTCTCATCATCACTTTATTTATACCTTGAATATTATCCACCCCAGAAAATTTTACATCTCAACATTCCTAGTGAAATTATAGATTTTATGGGATTCTCAAAAGACCAACACTGGTGCCCAATGATGAAATTTAATGGAGGCACATCAAGGAAGAGGTGATCTATTGTACCAATTAATTTAAAATTCATTCTTCTATTACATTATATTATATAATTGTTTCATTATAAAGTGATAAAATATGTTTCAATAATATACTGATATGTTATTATAAATATTAAAAAACTCTATTTCAACTTTTATCCATCCTACAAAAAAGGAAATCAACATGCGTGCGTACGTACGATTTACCATCTCCATGTCGTGGTGTAATCTGTTTTTCACCACCACCTTAGTTTTATGGGTATAATGGTAGAAAGAATAAATATATATTATTATTATGAGATCATTATAATTTTGAGATACTATAAAATTCAATAACATTCAACTACTATGTGAATGATATCGTCGATTATGCGTACGTACGACTTACTGTCTCCACGATGCTATGCGATTTGTTATAAATAATATTCATTAAACCATGATTATATAAATTAAATTGAAGAATAAAAATGATATATATAATATAATTAACATTAGACAAATTATATAACTATAACCTAAAATAGGAATACGAACTTATCTGAAAAAACACACATAAGAACATAAAGCAGTTAATACCCTAATAACGAGTAATAATGAAATGTTACTAACCAACGGATGAAAATGTGCTCATAAATGTTGTCATAAAAATAATTATGATTATAGAATAAATCATTAAAAATATTTAAATTATTATACATGAGGTTATGATATATATGAATCATATCATAAATAAGGTATGTTAAAATTTTACAATCTCATTTTTATTTGAGTTCGTTTTTTCATAAGTATTTACCAGGGTAATATTTATCATCCATGTCCATGATTTCTAAAAACTATTCATAAAATATGTACTATTATATCATGTATGTTTAAATTCATTTTTACCCCTTTTTTACTTGTACAACATAGTACAGAATGAATCATTCTTTTATTTACTAGATGAGGTAATTTTTTACTTTTCTTTACAAGGTACGAGGATAATGTTTTTTAACATATACTACATGAATTTTTTTATGCTTTCATAATAATTTATTTCTATGAATATTCAGTTAAAATAATAAAAATTTATAGTCAATTAAATTCTATTCTTTTAAAATTTCATTATACTCTAAGAAATAAAAATTATACAAAGAAAGAATATTTTTATCATGAATTATGTTTAACAGTTTTATCAAAATTATTTTCCATCTATGATGACATAGGGTTATTTTTGTATCACTTTTTTCATTTATATTATTTCTGGTTATGAAGGAATTATTTTTATGAAGTCCTATTATCTTAAATGGATTATGTTATGATGAACTAATGTTTAATAATCCCATTTTATTTCATGGGTTTTGCAGTGATGAATGATTTAGGTTTTTTATAGAACATGTATGAATGATTTCATTAAGAGATGGTGGGACACATATCTCCCTCAATTGAATTGGGTAAATATTTATATCTAATGAGATAAACATAGAAGTAATGGAATGTAAATCGGGTTCCATAATACATGGATGTGATGGTAGGTAAATCGGGTTCAGTAATACATGGTTGGAAAGGCACAAAACCCCAGTTTAGTAAGAGAATTTTTCAAAGATGATGGTATTGGATGCAATGCCTCAGATAATTTGGAAATCATATTATGTTCTTATTAGTTTTCCACAATTCCTTGTTTTATTCCAATGCTATTTTGTAATGGTTAATTTTCCCATATGATTGATGCGTTATGAAATTTCATGATATAATTTCGGACTCAAGATTTCGATGTTTAAAGATTATTTCCTTTTATTTATGTTAAAATTTATATGTTTTTCCTTACAATTTCATTGTTTAACCTTACTGAGCATTTGATCACACCCATTTTATGTTTTATTTTCCCTAGGATATAATGAAATGTTTTAGGTAGGAAAATAATGGAAGGATATATATGGGAGATTTTGATGATCTTTCACCAAGCTAGAATACTATTTAATATGTTTCCAAAGATACTAATATAATATGGTCTTTGGGAATCTATTTTTGTCATATATTATGTATTATCCAAATGAAATGTAATTTCAATGTATGTCAGGCTTGGGTTGCTATAATGATTCATTTTAAAAGTTCTCTCCAAAAGACATTTATTTGAATCATTCACTTTAGTTCCTCGTTAAATGTTTTCATAGTCAATAATCACATAGGAAAAACATTATTATCGTCCAATATATTGACCAAACCATTAAAATTTCCGATGAAATTAATTTATTTATGGAGTTATATTTTACACTCAAAACATTGTCCCAGGCCTCTGAGAAATTCCCTTACATGTATCTTCCCTCATTCTCAACATATTATAAATCGATTCTTCTTTCTAATGTGGTATCTATTACCCATAATATCAAAAAAATACAACCTTATTTTATTTGGTGACTCTGAGATTTGTTAAATGTGTACAATTATATTCCTGATATGTGATTAAAAAAATTGCATGATCAAAATATTATTTACTCCAGTAAAAATTCAATTTCTCTTATCATAAACAAATTTTCCATCACGTTCAATGTTAACACATTTGTTTCCTATTTCCACCATTAACAAAAACCAAAAGATATAATGTGAGAATTAATAATCATGGTGAAAAATCAAATCATCCTAGAAAATAACATAAATGATGTCTTAATAATTACACAATATTTTTAATTTATAGAAACATAGGCTTGTCATTAGACACTCATAATCAAAATATATTGAATTTATTTATGATTATTTATAAAGATTTCAGTAATTTTTAAAGAATATCCACTCAGGTGTGCCAAAATAGATTTGTGGAAAGGCCAATTTTCAGGCAACATTTCCTAGTCATTATTAGAAAAATACAGTTTTTTGTGGTTGTTTCCCCTAAGTACATCTTGGTCAAAGCCACATCTAGTTATTTCATCCATAAATTGATGTATTTTAAGGATACCTCTCTCTTTATCCATTAAAATTATTCTAATATTTTTTATAATTTAACTCATCCAAAGACTTATGAATATATATATACTCATTGACATATCATTTTAAATATACCTAGGACCCTCTTTAATTTATTCACATCCTAGTTTCCCAATGATTAAACACCATTCGTTTAATACCAGCTATAGACACCTTTTCTTCTCTTAAATTTATATAAAATATTTCTAGATGAATATTAAATTAATTAAAAAACACCTAAGGACTATAATATATTAGGTCAATTAGAAACATTAAAACCCAATCTTCTAATATGATTATATGTTTTCAGAAAATGTATTTCCATTTAGTACACTTTATAGAAATTACCTACAAAAAACCATTCATTATAACATCGTTTGAAAAATAAGAAAGGACGACCTTAGATTCTCAGTATGTGTAAACTAATGAAATTCATAATGAATTACAAGATCATAAGGGTATGAGAAAATTTTCATACCAAATGAAAACCATATCATGAATATGAATTATCATAATAACATGTCATGGAAAAAATATGAGCATTTCCTAAGACATGAAGGATAAGAGAATCATAGAACATGATCCTTGAGAGAATAATATTATCAAAAAACATATATTTCTTTTATACATGTCTTATAATTAAATAGTGAACATGTATAAATAGAAAGGGGTTAACTCATTTTGTTAAAGGCAAGAAGACACACCCTCAAATAAACTATTGGAAATGAAGCTAGTTACATGCTTAACATTATGAACATGAAAGATAGGTCCAAACATAACATTGTTAACATGTAATAATGTCTATTTAGAACAATTTGAACATGTAAAAAATAAAAATATGATCACTGATTTACTATTGGACATGAAATCAGGACCTCAGATAAATATATGGACATACTATCATGTTCAGACATTATAGTACATAAATGAATAAAAATTCAATGCATAACACTACAAACATGTAATGAGGTTCAGGAGTAACATTTTTATCTTGTAATTATGTTCACACATATCATTTTTAACATGTAATTATGTTCACACATAGAATTTTGAACATGTAATCTAGTATATGTATTACATATTTTCTAAATTGTTATCCATGTTTACAAAATTAATTAGAGACATATCTTGTCAGACACATCATTAAATATAAATCACACTCACTATGCACTATATGTACTACCCAATCATATAATTTTTAATGTTAGTACCTAATATATCGGGTCTATCCTATCATATAAACTTCAATGGGTGTACCCTATACTATTTGGGATGCCCCATCATATATATAATTCCCAAAAACCATAAACAGAATACTATACAAAGAGTCTGAAGATTATCAAAAAAAATATAAAAAAAATTATTTTTTATAACTAGATTTACCCCTAGGAAACAAATAGGTTTCTTGTTAATCTTTTGGAAGTGTGATTAACTCGGGGAAATGTAATGGATTTCATAATATTCTCTTTGAAACATGGTTGAACCGTAGAAATGATACAGGTTCCAAATATTATTTTTGAAACATGGTTAACTTATGAAAAAATGTGTTCTATAACAACATCCTTGATACAATTTTATTCAGTAAAGATTAATAATTATTATTGTATCATTACCAATTATCCCCATTGGAGATTTACTAACTATAATGGTTTTTAATTTTGATGACTAAAAATACCATTAAAATCATTAAGAATATTCATGGGGAATATATCCTTTTGACATTGAAAAATTATCATTAAAATATAAAACATATAAAAAATATATTTTCTTGAAAATAATCGAAAAATAATATTTAGAAACACTACTAATTTTTTTATGAATCATAGTTTTTGAAGAAAATATATTTCTGACAAAAGAGGAGAATAAATTCGTATTTTCCATAAAAACATTTTCATAACTATTTTATGTATAAAGGTATGGTGAAATTGTAAAATTTACCAAAAATGTCATAAATAACCATATTTAAAGAAATCTAAATATAATTATTTAGATATAGTTAATAATATCACATCATTGGAAGAAAATCATAAACAATCCTCATAAACATTGAGACTGTTACAAAAGACTCTTACCACTTTTGTAACATTGAATCCAAATCATAAATAATTAAAAACATTAAATAAAAATTAATATATCATGAAAATATGTAAAATAATTATATATATATTCAAAGGGGCATTATATATCCCATAATAATGTAAGATTGATGTAAACAAAACCTTCATCTCAAAGAATGAAAATTTGAGAAAATAATTTAATAATGATTTAATAAAATGTAATTCTAAACCCCGTGAAAAAGATCTATCCAAATGGATATTTAATTAATCATAATTTCAATGATAATAATTATAAAATACATTCACGAGATGTAAATAAAAAATATACTGTCCAAATATGGTATATATAACACAAAAAAATAAATTTAATCAAAAAATCCATTACCATAACTGTTGACTTTTATCACACATATTAAAAACTACACTATAATAAATATTAGTTTATTATTTATCTATTAAAAACCATATTCAAGGATATTATATGTAAAATTATTTTCTTTTCACAACTTATTACCCATTTATGAAAAAATTTACTTTTAATGTTATGTTTTAGGTAATAACCACATAGTTTTTCATATATGATTCATTTTGATATATTACTATCACCATATATTGATGTAGCTCAAATAAAACGAAATATTATAACCATGCTATATGTATCGTATATATTCAGTATATATGTATTTATATTAATCCAAAATATTTAATGATAGGAAATACATTGATCATGGAGACGGTTGCCCATACATACACATGACACTAATTTTTTATTTTCTTATTATGTTGGAAGAAAATAAAAGTGAATGACATATATTATAAATAAATAATACAATCTATTTCATATGTATCACATGTTATTATTTAAACCATAATTAATACATTCTATGTAATGCATGAACGAATCACATCACTTATCAAGGTGTTAGTCCTCCGTTAAACAAACAACAATATCGTATTCCAACAAAATGGTTATTATGATAATATGTGTGATAAAATAATAAAATAATCATAATGAAATATTATATATCATATTATATATATATATAATTGATACATCATTATTACTATTCTTGATTTGTGGTAATGAAGAATCTAATGGCATCGGTTCGCAATGTGGCATTCTTCCATTCAAACATATGATTATAATGAACCCCATTTGAGGGAATATTGTGTGGTTATAGGTCATAATATTAAAATTAAAAAATCTCTTTATATGGAATTTATTTATGTTATTATGTAATTATAATATAATAAAAATTTAAGGAAGTGTACAGTGAAATAAAATAAATAGGTTCATTTAAAAATAATGAATCTTCTTCAGCTACCCTCGCTTGGTTTTCACTACACACTACATATGTTCACATTCTACACCAAATAATTATTTTAAAAATAGGGTAAGAAATATGGGAAGTTATTGGGTATATTTTTGTTCATGAAAATACAATTTATATCTATGGATAAGGGGTACATGAAAACTGCTATAAAATTAATGAGGCATGTCATTCTTGTAATTTCACAAAGGTATCCAATATTGGGAGGTCTCCCATACCACATGTGACACAAAAATAGAACATTAATAGATTTCTAGGTTACTGGAGCATCACTATAGTAGGGTGTTGTAGCAGTACTATAACAGCGGTATGACTATAACATCAGCATCACTCTGCTGTATAGGAATTGTAGTAGAACTGTTGTGGAAATTGAATAGTAGTAGCACGGGTAATGTAGCAATATTGTTCACTAAAGGGGCTATTGCGGAAAATGGGCATTAAATCCTTCTATTCAGGCCCCTTTTCCTTGGGCCTTTGAGCTACGTAATGGGTCTACCTCAACCCAGACAAAAAAGATGTATTTTATTTAAAAATAAAAATGAGGCTTCGACCACTACCATTGTAAAAGAAATAAATATAAAAGTATTATGTTATTCATTATCCTTTATGATTACTCAGTTTTACCATTTTAATTGTTTCCATGACATCTTGTATAATTTTATCTAACTAGGTAAATTTTCCATTAAGAATAAAATTAAAATGATCATTATTATATAATCCAAATATTATGATTATTAATATTAGTTAAAAATTATAATATAAAAATACAATTACAATGTTAAATTGATTATAATACCAACACATGTAATGTGGAATCACGGTATCAACAATAATCACAGAAATTAATGATTACTATTTTCACTAATAATTACTCTAATGAATTATTTTAAAATTATAAGATTATATGTATTTTAATGTTCCCAAATATATAACCCATTATTATATATTAATCCCACAAAATTGGTAGAATGTATTTTGAAAATAATCACGTAGAATTTATGACAAATAAGGGTTTTAATGTGAAACTGTTCAAAAGATAACAATTTTTTTATATCAAATTAGAATATTAATTTTATTTTAAATACCAATGGTGGATTAATTAATATATAATTGATCTAATTTTACTTTATAAAATATTAATAACTTAATTTTAATTTGTTATTATTTTTTTGGCCAAAAGACAATATTCTATTAAAATTCATTACTTTCCACTAATCATTAAAAAATTAATCTTTTCATAAAAAACCAATAAAAACCTATTGATAATTTTCGTATTATGATTTAAAAAAATATTTTAATTTTTTAAGAACATGTTAATGTATTTATTAAAAACTATTTTTAAAATAAATATTCTAATATAACTTGAGAAAAATACTTTTAGAAATATTCATTTTTTATACATAAAATTGGATTTACTGTTTTCTATTATATTGAAAACATATGACATGAATTTTAAACATTTTATTCATTATTTAATATATAATCATCAATAACTTATTTACAAAAATTAATTGGGTAAATTTATAGATATAAACCACAATTTTTCAAATAAATAAAATCATACAAAGAAATAATTTATATTTTTTAAAAAATGGTTTTATTTTCATTTCTACATAATTTTTCACCAATGATTTCTTTTTTTATACATCTGTGAAGAATAAATTAATAATTTATTTAATGTTATTAATGTACACCATTCCAATTTCTATGATAAAATTATCTTATTCAATAATAATATTTTAAAAATATATGACATTATTATTTAAACATAGTGTTTAATTTAATGAACACTAAGATCGAATCTGTTTGTAATTAAATCCAAATCAATTTTTGTGTAAAACTAATGTTATACATAGTGTTTCATGAAAATAAAAATATTAATTTTTTTTAAAAAATATAAACTCCCAGGGTGTTAGATACATAACCACCATTATGAGTGATTTATATTTTATTACATCTTATTATGACCACGTTGAACTGCCCAAACTGAGATATGAGATTCTTGCATGAACTCTTACAACATTTCTTAAAGAACTAAGATACAGCCATGGATGTGAAGAAACACGTCTACAGTGATTATCCAAAAGGTGGTTTGTCCCCACTAGATTTATTATCCCTCAAGTATAAGACCTCAAAATTATAATTTTATCTCATCCATACTCATTTATGATGGTAGTATGGAAATAAAAATCCCTTAAAATAGGCTTCCCATAATATTCCTAAACATCTAGGAATATCCCAAACAAGTATTTTCAATAATTATGATTAACAATTGCACTAATTGAATGCTTGTTTCTATATCTCCTATATTAGGTCATCGACTATAACATTTCCTTTTCCATGTGCATAAGTAATCAAAATTTTGAATGATTTTAGGTATTCTACCCCCATAACTTATCTGAGATTCATGTCACACAATGTGGAAATGTATTTCAGATTTTTTTAATCCATTTAGGCTATTATCCCCTCACCTAAATGATAATTCCTCCAACAACCCAAATTGTGAACCACGATTTCTAACTCAATTCCTTGTATAGTGTAATTTTACCGGTGAGGTCTCAGATGGTAGGAACCATATTCCACAACTCGATCAACCTACATCAGAACTTCCCAAATACTAATTCCTGGCACATCAAAAAATTTATTACAGATTCTTCTTATATTTTCTAGAAGAAATTCCAAAGCTAAATTTGTGATCCATTTTAGGTAATGGAAGTTTTCATTGCATGATTAAATACAAAAAAAATAACATCATTTTTAGTCAATACCATGATAATATATGTTAGGTGTGAGGGGTCCTAAATTGAATGAACATAATAGAAAACTAGGCCCAATAAACTATGTATGGTAATTTCATTATTGGGTTTCTCCTAAGAAAATATGGTACTAACATTATTGGGGTCAACACACACTCCATAATATGAAATGATGGGACCCAATAAGTGAAAATTATAGACCCCTAATTGGAAGATGCTAATATTATCTTAAAAATTATTCTCTCCTAGAATATTCAACATGATCTCATGATGTTTGGAATGGTGGTAGAGTGAAAAAAGTAAATAATATATTTATCTTGAATAATAAAACTAATGAATCAATATAATGGTGAAAAAATGATTCATCATATCCATGGAGACTGATGGAATACTTGTAATTCCAAATGGTGTTACCAAATAAGTTTACAATTTTTAGCTACTATCTATTTAGGGTCATATGTGGTATATCTAATGGACCCAAATGAACTTAATGGATGTAAAAATTCATTTCAGTCTTTTAGAGATATATATCTCAATATATATGGTCAAATGAGTCCAAAATAAATGGTAGTTGATAAACGTTATAATAAATATACTAGTTCAAAAAATGACAATCTATGTAAAGCCTAACAGCCATGTCCACCTTCTTAAAAAATATTAGAGGCAACCCCCACGGTCAATTAGTAGGTCAAATGAAACCCATAGCTTCCAAATCCTCTAACTAGTTTTTGTCCTTATAACTATATAGGTTTTATCTTATAAATACTAATGGTAACTAGTTCATCTCCTTAAACTAGATCAATGATAAAAACCACTTCTCTCATAGGTAAAAATCCAAATAAGTCACTGGAAAAAATGCTCCAAAATAGAGGTACCACATGAGGGTATTCAATACTCTACATTTCTTCAATAATTATAAAAATGAATAAAATATAGGAGATCACACCTCTCATACCTTAATTTTATAATGTAGATCGACATTTTAATACATTATATCCTATTTTATGATCAAAATTACTTCCAGCAGGTGATGTAAAACCCAATATTTTATTATAAAAATCATCATCGGTTTGTTAGGAACCAAAAATTCCATCTTGAGAATGAAATCTAAGCCTATCATCATAATGATAAAATGATTCCATAGGAAGAGAAATCTTCCCACATCAATAATTAAATCCTTGAAATGGAATATACTCTTGGATCGGGCACATATAGGGGGATCTATTGTCATAAAAACCAAAAAATTACTCCATTTTTAGTCAAAGGATCTCCAAAATTTACATTGAAAAAATTTAGTTTGAGGATAATTATAAAATAAGATAAAAAATAAGGATGATGTTTCAATAATACTACTGATATTTGTAGAAGTAAGTGTACTCTAATCCACACGAGTGGGATGCATAGTAACGATATAACCAAATATGAATCACTGAGATGAAACCTTACTAACAAGTGTAGATCCTCTCAGTTGTATTTTTACCTCTAAATTATAAATACTTTGACAATGTCTTCCTCCCTAGTCTGCTCCTATATAACATACCATGTAAATAATTGATTGGGAGATAATTATTTTATACCTAGATGCAGTATTGGTATAGATAAATTTTCACCAGGCACTAGAGTGAATGTTTTAATGAAACACTAAAGGTGACCAATATAGCATCTCGCCTTTTTATCACATAAACTTTCATTACATTTTACAAAACCGAGGATCGTTAAGGTTTAGTGTCTTGGAAACCCGGAACTTAAAACATGAAACAAAAAAAACATTCTTCTTAAAAACTTGAAAGGATTCTCCTTATGTTCATCCTATGTTCATTACTGCATCTCATAACCTGGGGACATACATCAAAATAAAGGGTGAGCAGAAGGCCCAGTAATGGAAACAAGAGAAACATTTTACATGTGAACTTGAGATACTTCAATAAGGCCATGAAAAAGAACTTTAAGGCATGAGAATGAAATAAGGAGGCATATCATAAAAAAAATAACATTTTTCATAACTTGAAAATTTGGCTACATCATTTAACATAGACAATCATGAACATATCACCAAGGTCCATCCCCAAGGTCTCATTTGAAAATTACCAAGGTTATTCACCAAGGTATCGTGAAAATTGTAATCTCTAGTGGTTACATCATTACCCAATGCATTGGAGCGCTATCAGGGCGCACCCTTAAATTTGCCTTTATTATCATGTGAGCCACATATATAATCATCCAACATTTCATAAATAACCCATATAGCATAAAATAAATGGGTTTCATTTCATAATCATAACGTTTTAAAAACTGCTTTAAAGACATGATCTTTACATCACTTTAATACCCACAGAAAATGAAGGTGGGTCTCATGTATGTAAATCCCAGAATTTAAAATAGAAAATTTTGGTATATATGTGAATACCCCTTTCTAATAAAGAGATTTGAGTATTCACATAATAATATAAAAGAACTTTAGAAAAAGAGAGAGACATTTTGAGACGGAAATTCTACAACACAACGGCTATGTTACGAGGTTTTAGAAGACATTAAAAAGAGAGGTAAAATGGGTCAAACATTCATAAATGACCCATAAAATAGTATATGGACAGAATAAGAAGGATACATGATCATGTTAATGAAATTTTAAGGACATACCATTTGAAATGAAAAACATTTAAGGAAGAAAAAAATTAGATTTCTCTTATGAAAGTTCGGCAGCCTAACGACGTTAATTAAACTTCAACAAAAATGATTTGAAAAGATCAAATAGGGTCTCTCATCATGTGAACATAAGAGTTCAGTATGATAGATATAGTGATAATTCCCCAACATAACAAAAAGGAACTTGAAAGAATTGACATGAAAGTAGAACTTCAAAACGAGAAGGGTGAAGAACCACTTAAAAATTCGGCAACCTAACGGCGCGACTTAAAACATAAAAAATACTAAATTGAAAAGATAAAATGGGGTCTCTCATCATATGAACATAAGATTACAGTATTATAGATATAGAGATCATACCCCAACATAACAAAAAGGAACTTGAAAGAATTGACATGAAAGTAGAACTTCAAAACGAGAAGGGTGAAGAACCACTTAAAAATTCGGCAGCCTAACGGCGCCACTTAAAACATCAAAATACTGAATTGAAGAGATCAAATGTGGTCTCTCATCATATTAACATAATATTCCAGTATGATAGATTTAGAGATCACACCCCAACATAACAAAATGGAACTTCAAAGAATTGACATTAAAGTAGAACTTCAAAACGAGAAGGGTGAAGAACCACTTAAAAATTCGGCAGCCTAACGGCGCCACTTAAGACTTCAAAATACTGAATTGAAGTGATTAAATAGAGTCTCTCATCATATGATCATAAAAGATCAGTATTATAAATTTATAGATCATACCCCAACATAATAAAAGGAACTTTAAATACTTTACATGAAAATAGATCTTGAAAAAAACGAGGAGGGAGAAAGAATCTGTTACAAAAATTTCGGCAGCCTAACGGCGCCACTTAAAACTTCATAAAACGAAACAATGAGAGCAAGAGGGGATCTCTAATTATATGAACATTAAAAGGGCAGTAAGAGGAGTATAAAATAACATCCTCCAAAATAATAACATGGATCATAAAAGGAATGACATAAAAGAGATTACTTGAAATGAAAGAGAGAGGTCGGATCCCTTACCTTAAAATATAACTCTTAAACCTCAAAGGTTGGGACCTTGAGGGCTTGGAGGCACCTTGGGAGGACTCCTTAGGAGTTAATGAGACCAGAACTTCGTTGGGGAAGAGTGGGGAGTCGAATGGATGAGGGGAGGGCTTGATATTTATAGGGAAAGTGAGGGGACAAGGCATTAATGGCCAAGGGACACCTCACATGTGCTTTTCTCAAACCCATGTGCTCTCCCTTGTAATTTACCATGGAGTTAGGCCACATGGGGCCCCCAAAACAATAATGCATCACCCTTGGCCGGCCAACCCTTAAAATATCTCATTACATCACCATGACACAGTTATGATGTCATTAAACATACTGAAACCCTAAAACTGTATTTTTACTATTCACTGAAAATTCTACTTTCTCAGAAAAATCCCAAAGTTTCACACTAACCAAATATCAATGCTCTGATTTCAAAAATGAACTCCATTTTATAAAAATAATTTTCTAAATATTTTTAATTTTATTTTTAAATAAATACCCTATTCACCGAAAATTCATTTTTTTCAGAAAAAACCCCAAAAATTACCATATCATAATATCGGTGCTCTGAGTTCAAAAATGAAATCCATTTTATAAAAATAATTTTCTAAATATTTTTAATTTAACTTTTAATTAAAAAACACTATTGACCTGAAAAAACTAATACTTGAATAATAATTTATGAAACCGTTATTTAACCATTTTATTGAATCGCATTACTTAATCAAGGTGCCTAGATTATTTTAAAACTTTCTTTAAGTGAGATTACTAATCCATTTGGTCATATTACTAATCCTAATCATAAAATCACTATTCATAATTTACTATTCATAAAAAATCAAGTTGATCTTATTAGACTCCAAATTTTGTACTGAACATAATTGTAGAAGACCATTTTTTGAAAATCATTACACATTTTTAATTTTTTAAGGTTTACATAAAAAATTTTTAAATATCCTTTTTCTAAAATTCATCAAAAATATGTATACTATATTTATTCGGTCATTTGAAAATTCATAAACATCATCATAAGAAGAAATCCCGATTTTTATTTAAAACAAAGGATTACACAAGGCAGTTACGGTCTTCTTACATAGTCCCATATCACACCAGCATAGGACCTAAGTGTAAGGTGTGCTAAGGTGAGAGAGTCAGAGGGAGGCTCGGCCAACATTGCCCAAGTAGTAATTTCTATCAGTTTGAAGTTCTCGCGAAGGCGATTCTGTTGTAGCTTCACATGATGAAGTTCGGCTTGGGTTTGGTCCAGAGCAAAGCCCAATGGTGCTACCTCCTTCCCAAGTTCTGTTAGATGGGATTCGATCGGTCAAAGACTACTAGGTGAGGCCATCGAATCTTATTTCTATAATAATTAACCAAGATTACTTGTATTTAGAGATAATAATCAAAACATTTTGGTCACAACGTTCATATTAACTGATGGTCATATAACAGTCAGAACCCAATAGTCTCATTTTAATTATAATCATGTTTATCAAATAAAACATAAAATAACACATGAGATTAGGAAACAAGATTTATTCAAAATTTCGGGCCGTTACAATCTTCCCCCCTTAAGAAATTGCGTCGTCGCTATTTTAAAAATTGGGTTTTTAAATTTCATTGAAACTCCCACATCGGAAAAAGAGTCGGTGACGCCATTACTTTAAAAGAAAGAAAAGGGAGTACAAAGGCCACCCGAGTTTACTCATACCGGGATTCCATGTAGGAAACATGGACATGGAGGAGAAAACAAAGGGTCACGTCCTAAAGGAGAGTGATATAAAACATGATTAGGAGGACGTTAACCACCAGAAAATCCCAAAATTATTATGTGTGCAAGTGTTATTTGATTACCTAGTAGGAAACGTAAACCAACAACGTTTTTGTTTTACGTTCCTTTTCATAACTTTGAGGAATTCATTTACAACATAGAACAAAAACATACGGAAATATATCTACCTTCATGTAGAGTTTCATACTTTAATAAGTTTCTACCCAAAAATAATATTTTCTCCAAACTATGAGCATTCGAAACTACTTGGTCTCATCAAAACACAAGAATCATCTTCTAGAGAATCACATAATCAACAAAAGATTAACTATCCATTTATTTTATCTTTAAACATTATCCCAAAAACTGAAAGGGTAAGGTAAAACAACTCTTCAAAAGAAAGAATCCCATAGGAATTGAAACTAATTTTAAATCTTCAAGGTTCCATGGTACTACCCAAAGTTCATCATAGACCACTCCAAAAATAATGGTCCTTAAAATTCCTCAAAATAAACTAAACTAAGATTGAAACCCAAATACAAGAAGGATTTGATAACATAGTCTTCCAAAATAAACTTCATTGTTCATCTCCAAACAACATCAACCTCTCCTAACATCTTATAACAAAATTAGCTAACCTAAACATATTTTACCCAAGATAGGTTAATCATTCCCATAAGTAACCTAAATTAATATAAGTCCACCTTAAATTCATCAATTATTCAAAATATATTTCATCCTTACTCCTCAATGAAAATACCGTAGTAATCTATTTACCTATATCATATAGGGTCCCCAAAATAGTGAACGTCTTCCAAAATAATAATCATCCTTTAATCTGGAAATCATCGCATTTCCTATCACATTGGTTGTTGGGACATGTTCTTCCATTTCTAACCATTAACTAAGAATAGAAAGTATATTTAGAGGCTTAAATACTTAACCAATAATCATGAAAAGGAACTTAAAGCATATAAGGATAACTTGTAGAAGAAAAGTATACCCTAACATGTGATCCCATAGGTTCCCATCTAGGTTATCCATGATCATATATTCTTATGTGAATATTTATTTTGTTGTATCCTTGTTCCTTTAATAATGGTTCATACTAAGCTTATGAATTTACCAAAGCATATCCCCCGGGAGTGTCGTAAACAAGAGTGCAGCAAGGCCCGTTGTCGTGTACCAGTTACCATTCGAGTCTAGCTCAAAGCGGTGTTTTCGGGTTTTACCCATATGTACATCTGTGCCAGAGCCACCTCTACCTGCTCGTATCCAGACAGGGATGTATTTGCTTGGCAACCCATTACCCAATACTCACCAAAATACCAGGAAGATTTCCTATATATAAACATTTCTATAGGCTTCTTACTAATGTTATCATATCCTAATTTCCAAAAATAACTAAACCATCCTCTGATACCAACTATAGCATCCCGCCTTTTAATCACATAAACTTTCATTACATTTTACAAAACCGAGGATCGTTAAGGTTTAGTGTCTTGGAAACCAGGAACTTAAAACATGAAACAAAAAAAACATTATTCTTAAACACTTTAAAGGCTTCTCCTTATGTTCATCATATGTTCATTACTGTATCTCATAACCTAGGGACATACATCAAAATAAAGGGTGAGCAGAAGGCCCAGTAATGGAAATAAGAGTAACATTTTACATGTGAACTTGAGATACTTCAATAAGGCCATCAAAAAGAACTTTAAGGCATGAGAATGAAATAAGGAGGCATATCATAATAAAAATAACATTTTTCATAACTTGAAAATTTGGCTACATCATTTAACATAGACAATCATGAACATATCACCAAGGTCCATCCCCAAGGTGTCATTTGAAAATTACCAAGGTTATTCACCAAGGTATCATGAAAATTGTTATCTCTAGTGGTTACATCATTACCCAATGCATTGGAGAGCTATCAGGGCGCACCCTTAAATTTTCCTTTATTATCATGTGATCCACATATATCATCATCCAACATTTCATAAATAACACATATAGCATAAAATAAATGGGTTTCATTTCATAATCATAACGTTTTAAAAACTGCTTTAAAGACATGATCTTTACATCACTTTAAAACCCACAGAAAATGAAGGTGGGTCTCATGTATGTAAATCCCAGAATTTAAAATAGAAAATTTTGGTATATATGTGAATACCCCTTTTGAAGAAAGAGATTTGAGTATTCACTTAATAATATAAAAGAACTTTAGAAAAAGATTGAGACATTTTGAGACGGAAATTCTGCAGCACAACGACTATGTTACGAGGTTTTTGAAGACAATAAAAAGAGAGTTAAAATGGGTCAAACATTCATAAATGACCCATAAAATAGTATATGGACAGAATAAGAAGGATACATGATCATGGTAATGAAATTTTAAGGACATACCATTTGAAATGAAAAACATGGAAGGAAGAAAAAAATTAGATTTCTCATATGAAAGTTCGGCAGCCTAACGGCGTTACTTAAACTTCAACAAAAATGATTTGAAAAGATCAAATAGGGTCTCTCATAATGTGAACATAAGAGTTCAGTATGATATATATAGAGATAATTCCCCAACATAACAAAAAGGAACTTGAAAGAATTGACATGAAAGTAGAACTTCAAAACGAGAAGGGTGAAGAACCACTTAAAAATTCGGCAGCCTAACGGCGCGACTTAAAACTTCAAAAATACTGAATTGAAGAGATCAAATGGGGTATCTCATCATATGAACATAATAGTACAGTATGATAGATATAGAGATCATACCCCAATATAACAAAAAGTAACTTGAAATAATTGACATGAAAGTAGAACATCAAAACGAGAAGGGTGAAGAACCACTTAAACATTCAGCAGCCTAACAGCGCCACTTAAAACATCAAAATACTGAATTGAAGAGATCAAATGGGGTCTCTAATCATATGAAAATAAGATTCCAGTATGATAGATATATATATAATACCCCAACATAAAAAAAGGAACTTGACAGAATTGACATGAAAGTAGAACTTCAAAACGAGAAGGGTGAAGAACCACTTAAAAATTTGGCAGCCTAACGGCGCCACTTAAAACTTCAAAATAATGAATTGAAGCGATTAAATGGGGTCTCTATTCATATGATCATAAAAGATCAGTATGATAAATTTAGAGATCATACCCCAACATAATAAAAGGAACTTTAAATACTTTACATGAAAATAGATCTTTAAAAAAATGAGGAGGGAGAAAGAATCTGTTACAAATATTTCGGCAGCCTAACGGCGCCACTTAAAACTTCATAAAACGAAATAATGAGAGAAAGAGGGGATCTCTCATTATATGAAAATGAAAAGGGAATTAAGAGGAGTATAAAAGAACATCCTCCAAAATAAGAACATGGAGCATAAAAGGAATGACATAAAAGAGATTACTTGAAATGAAAGAGAGAGGTCGGATCCCTTACCTTAAAATGTAACTCTTAAACCTCAAAGGTTGGGACCTTGAGGTCTTGGGGGCACCTTGGAGGACTCCTTGGGACGTAATGAGACCATAACTTCGTTGGGGAAGAGTGGGGAGTCGAATGGATGAGGGGAGGGCTTGGTATTTATAGGGAAAGTGAGGGGACAAGGCATTAATGGCCAAGGGACACCTCACATGTGCTTTTCTCAAACCCATGTGCTCTCCCTTGGCATTTGCCATGGAGTTAGGCCACATGGGGCCCCCAAAACAATAATTCATCACCCTTGGCCGGCCAACCCTTAAAATATCTCATGACATCACCATGACACAGTTATGATGTCATTAAACATACCGAAACCCTAAAACTGTATTTTTACTATTCACTGAAAATTCAAATTTCTCAGAAAAATACCAAAGTTTCACACTTACCAAATATCAATGCTATGATTTCAAAAATGAACTCCATTTTATAAAAATAATTTTCTAAATATTTTTAATTTTATTTTTAAATAAATACACTATTCACCGAAAATTCATTTTTTTCAGAAAAAACCCCAAAAATTTCCATAGCATAATATCAGTGCTCTGAGTTCAAAAATGAAATCCATTTTATAAAAATATTTTTATAAATATTTTTAATTTAACTTTTAATGAAAAAACACTATTCACCTGAAAAAACTAATACTTGAATAATAATTTATGAAACCGTTATTTAACCATTTTATTGAATCACATTACTTAATCAAGGTGCCTATATTATTTTAAAACTTTATTTAAGTGAGAGTACTAATCCATTTGGTCATATTACTAATCCTAATCATAAAATCACTATTCATAATTTACTATTTATCAAAAATCAAGTTGATCTTATTAGACTCCAAATTTTGTACTGAACATAATTGTAGAAGACCATTTTTTGAAAATAATTACACATTTTTAATTATTTAAGGTTTACATACACATTTTTAAAATATCCTTTTTCTAAAATTCATCAAAAATATGTATACTATATTTATCCGATCATTTGAAAATTCATAAACATCATCATAAGAAGAAATCCCGATTTTTATTTAAAACAAAGGATTACACAAGGCAGTGACGGTCTTCTTACATAGCCCCTTATCACACCAGCAGAGGACCTAAGTGTAAGGTGTGCTAAGGTGAGAGAGTCCGAGGGAGGCTCGGCCAACATTTCCCGAGTAGTAATTTCTATCAGTTTGAACTTCTCGCGAAGGAGATTCCGTTCTAGCTTCACATGATGAAGTTCGGCTTGGGTTTGGTCCAGAGCAAAGCCCAATGGTGCTACCTCCTTCCCAAGTTCTGTTAGATGGGATTCGATCGGTCCAAGACTATTAGGTGAGGCCATCGAATCTTCTTTCTATAATAATTAACCAAGATTACTTGTATTTAGAGATAATAATCAAAACATTTTTTTCACAGCGTTCATATTAACTGATGGTCATATAACAGTCATAACCCAATGGTCTCATTTTAATTATAATCATGTTTATCAAATAAAACATAAAATAACACATGAGATTAGGAAACAAGATTTATTCAAAATTTCGGGCCGTTACAACCAATTATTGTACCATGTAATAACTCGATTGGGTCTCTTGAACACATGAATTTTTTATATACATCTATAAAATAATAGTAAAACACTAAATAACTATCATTGCATGTCATCAGAAAAATGTTTACCCCATGAGAAAACTCAATTCATTTTTTCCTACAACTAGAAAAAATGTCATTGTACCTCAAAACTATTCTAACCTACCTTGCACAGTTAGAATCCAATAAGATCATCATTATAATAATGTAGTAGTACAATATCTGTAAAAAAATTCAGTTGAAAGTCATTCACATGTGATCTAATGGCATATTCATGCCCATCCACAATACATAATGTTGTCGTCTACTCATTGCGAGTCAGTTTTTGAGCTATTGGAATTGGTTCCCTAAAACCAAATTTAGTGATCATTATGATAACCATAATTCATATACTTGAATATAAATAATCATACTTTCAAATAAATATTTTTTTTATATGTAACTTAGTATGTGATATTTTCCCTAGGGTTTCTATTGAACTAAAATGTCAGAGCAGTTCCCTACATGGACGATAACCTGGAAGTGCTACAACATTATTCTTAAATATATGTTCTATATCCAGATGATATCATTTGATAGATACAAATGATATTGGATATTATATTTTTAGACTCATAAAAATTTTACTCACCTTATCTTGGTGTACTCCCTTGGTAATATCTTTCAGAATATTATGTGGAAGAGATCAACCAATATGATATCCACATTTATATTTTTCATGTGATGCTCTTATATATTGAGGTGTGAATTGTTCGTTCGACGTTATGATTATTATTAATGAGTATTATGTTTCATTTACATTGATATATTGATAATAACCATGATGATAGTTTTTATCGGTTATGTAGGATGCCTTGGGTGTGTTATGAGTAATTTCTCACTAATGAATAATGTAAGAAATGATTTTTCCCTTCATCTCTTTAACATAAGATGATATCTCATTACCTTTTATAGAAAATGTGTAGCATAAATAAATCCATCAATGTAGTTTTATATTGTCCTATTTTAATTCTATTATATCAAGGAAATAGACATTGAACTCATTGGTTGATGGAACTAGAATGAATACTTCTTGTTTTGAGATGTTTTGATAAAGGGTTTATGTTACTCAGTGGGAATATGTGTGATATTTTATGTCATTGTGGAATTAACATATTTTTCTATGGGTTCATTGGCATATTTCAAGATGATAACCCTGGAAAATAGGCCTCTTTTCCAAATCTCATTGTGAATGAGGCATAGATGGCCACACACTATGTTAATCCAAAGTTTAAATTAATTGATATGGTATCAATTTTTTGTTTAACAAGTTTAATTAATATTATTCCCACATGTGGTTAAAATATTAATCATTTTTTATTGATCACATTTATTTTTTTATTTGTAAATCGAGATAATATAATTTGAGAAGAATAGTTGATATTTATTTAATTTTTATTTATTGATATAATATTTATATATATATATCTAAATAATTATGTGATATTAATTTAATTAATAAATAGTCATTATTCGATGTCTGATGAATATTATGGAGGGATGGAGGACCAAGTTTTACACTCTCATGTTATATAATAATTATATAATATTATTTGATTAATTAATATTTTAATTTAATTCATAAGTTCAACATATTTCGATAAATAATATTAATAATATTTTTGTTATGAGAGATGGGATACTATGGATATTAAATAAATAATAGGTCAGAAGTGATTTTTTTTATTTTAACCCATGTAGTATATAAGCCCAATTATGCTATTTTATCATTGAGGGAATCCATTTGTTCGGTGGTGTACGTTGTATTTAGAGAATAATATCATGACCTAGAGACCCCCCCCCCCCTTATCCAATTACTTTCCAAATAACATACAATGATCTTACCCCACCTTCCACTCTCAAGCGAAGAGAGACCCAAGAGAATTCTTTGGAATCAATTCTTCAGGCTGTCAAAGTAGGAATATGAAAGCACTAGGTTCTACTGTGCGAGCACCAAAATATTTTCACATCAACATTTAGTGTTTTTTTTAATATGTGTGGATCACTGCTATTGTGAATCCACTTTTATTCATAAAACACAATTACATAACAACACATATCTAATTTTTCATCTTTCATTGAAGAAATAATTCCATAAAAGTAATTTTTTATTTATTTAAACTATTTATAAATAATATGTAATGATTCGCTATTTGGTTCTTCTGTTATTTCCCTTTTTTATATTTATTGACTTAATTTAATAGAGCATTGAACTTATTATTGTGTAAATATCACATTGATCATTAATCATTGAAAAAATAAATGTTGGGTATGACCCATTACATGATTCTGCTATGGTAGGAACCTCAATGGGTAAAATAATAATTCTTAGTAAAATGAGATAAATACTCTGTCACTAACATAGAATTCTACTATTGATGCATAAACTCTCTAGTGTTTCTCACTCATAGATTCTATTTGAATAAGTAGTCATAAATGGCTAAATGAATGTCATCACAAACTATAAACATATGAATTACAACTTGAGAGATGAAAATGATCATATTTTTATTATAATAATGAATCTTATAGGTGGATGACTTGATCATCCACTCTAGAAGAATGTTTATGTGCTCGAATGTCGATAGAAAGCCCTCAATAGATGTTTATGTATCCTGAAGACCCCAATTCCCAGAGAAGGTGGGATAATGTTTCTACTGAAATTCCCCTGACATCTCTTCTAAAGGGGTAGGGGTGAGAAATATATCCCTATTTATACTTCATGAAGCTAAAGAAGCTATACTGAAACATAGAATTATCCCCTAGTGGAGGAATAATAAGAGAGTTCACTAGATGAACTATTGGTGTAATTACTAATGGCTCAAGACCCACTATCTCTGCAGCATGATCATCGCTTCCCTCCAATTTCAGTGCTTGAGGTTGATAGATTATCCCATTACTATAATTACAAAACAACATCCATAGATATGACTTAATAGAAGATATGAATTATGAACAACAGAATAGGACACACATAATACCGGGAAAAAATATCTCAATGTTTCCTTTCAGTGTTTTAGGATTACTTTTTTTGTTAAAAATTTAATCTGAATATATTCCATAATTATTTGAGATCTTAGGTCTTGATGAAAACAAATTATGAGAACATTTCAATGTGATTATTATCAATTTATCAAAAGGAATTTGAATAATTCAAATATCCTAATTCAGTTTGCAGAATCAAAAATAAGAAAATCGTCATTCTACATAGTTGATATGCTTTGTGAAGTGAAATGGATGTCTATGTGCGATTTCCTTTTTGGTTTTGAAATATAGTGAATAAAATTTCATCATAAAGGGATAATAATTTATAGAATGAAAACAAGTATTTATGGTGATTTGTGATTGAATAAAATTTATATGTAGACTATATATCAAGTATAATATGTGGTGAAAGATAATCTATAGTAGAGTTTTGGATAATTATTATTATCAGGGTTTTTTATATACATTTTCCAATATAAATGAACGGTAATAAAATCATTATGTGTCATTAATTTCATTGAGACGATTATCACTAAATGAATTTTGAAAAATTAGAAGGTGGTTTATAGAGGATGTATTTCATAAAGGAGTTGGTTCATGAATGATTACGATCACAATTAAATCTCAGTTTTTTGATGGTTTTTAAAGGAAACTACAATCCAAAAAGATAAATGGTCTCACAGTGACCTAACATAACACGGATAATGGAAATTCATGAAGGAAATATATTTTTTTAAGGATTTTCCTAAAGGATTGCTGACAATTCACTAGATGTATCATTTTATCGATGTTATGGTGAAGTTTACCACCTCTATCGGGTGAAAAAAAATGATTTATAGAACACATAGTTATGATAAAAAATTGTGGTGACATTGAACAATATAATATTCCTTTAAATAATTAGTGATCACACATCAGTGTTGAAGGAAGTGAACAATCCACTTTTTATTGGTTGTCAACCTTGAGAAATAGTGGATCAAATACGAATATTGATTTGGAAGTGAGATTCAATGGATTATTTATATAAGAACATTTCATATGTATGCTCCTCAGACAAAGAACAATAATCGTTAATAATGTAAAATTTATATATAATATACATGTTATAATTATCATTTCAATCTCTCCTACAGGAAGGATCAAGAAGACTGTTTTGATAAATGTTGAAACATGATCCCAATAGATGGTTTTTTTAATATATCATACAGTAATCCCCCCTCAAGATATTTTACCTAGTTATGATTATAATTGGTTTCAAATATAATGGTTGAAATTCAGTGGTTCTATTTCAGCAAAAAAATAATATGTTATTAACAATGAGATTGTGATCATAGATGGAAACAATTTTCATCTATAGAAGAATAACATGACAAACTCATTCCAATCAATGGGTATGGAGTTTTTCACAGTTTCAATTCATGGTATTCCTACTCTTATGGGTAGTAATGTTTTATCATAATAATATCATAGAAAATGGATTATGATTCCAATGTAATCCATGTTTTAGGGAGAGTTATATCCCAAACAATATATATTATGTTGAAGTCATGTATGTCATAAAATTATATGTGGGAAAATATTATATGTATCTCTAATAGAGATTCCAAATTACTAAAACAAATGTTTCATGTTTTATGGAACAAATATGAGGACTTGATATAGTATCCCCTTAAGATGGTAGATGAATTACTCGATCAATGAGATTATTTTAGAGGAAATGTTTTTTCTTGGAGAAATTATCTATGATGTGAATCTCATTATGCATATCATGAGAAGGCACCAATCATGGATCTACACAAATTCCTCTATTATGGATTTTTAAGAACATAGGAAACTAAAATTATATAGCTTACATGATACTGTAATTTCATATGATATATGAAATGATTATAACGATATTTTCAAGAAGGGGAATTCGAAATAAGTGGCTTTCACAGCTATATAGAATCTCACTACTGAAGATAGTCTGGAAGAAGACAATGCAGATGATTTCATGTCATTCCTCTCCTCAAATCTACAACGTGGAAGAGGAATGTTCAAATTGAAAATTCAACGTGACTTATATTTATGTAATGAGATAGTTCATCCTAGAAAAAATTTTCCTATAATGATTCTAAATAATAATGAGGATGATTTTAAAATTACCAGGAAAGAAAATTCATCTATTATGAATTTTTGGAGATGTATTGAGAACAAATTTTCCAAAAAGAATAATTATATTTCAAATGAATGTGATAGTTGATCTGAATATGAAGTAGAAGTGTTCGAGGACTTCAAGGATCAAGAATCATGTAATATGAAGGTAGTTAAGAGAAATTACCAATAATGAGTAGAAAGTAACAATGAAGATGGAGAATTCAAAGGAAGAGTTGACCTTCATATCAAATTAGAATATTCACTTCAAGTGATAGAAATTTTTAGAGAGAAAACAAATAATTCCAACATGGTAGTTAAGGATACCAAACTCTATATGAAATAATAAAAATAACATATTTCTAATATAGAGGATGAATTTGTAATGATAAAATCAAAAAATCTAGCGAACACATATAAATTCATTGGGTACAAGCACAAAGTTAATGTGAAAACCAAAATTCTCGATAGTCTAACCTACAATGTAAAATATCTAGTCGAACCCATCAATGATCATTATAATTAGATTTTCAACCTATGAATAATGGAAGATGATAATAATAAACTATTGACACTAATATGTCATGATAAAAAGGGAATAAAAATGTATAGTAGAATGTTGTGTTCTAGGAAAATATAAAATGGAATATTAGGAGATGAAAATATTAAATTAGAGGGGAAAACTTGTATGGGGATTAACTGAAAACATGATTATATAATATTTAAAGTCAGACCACAAGATACATCTATGTTGTTGATTATATATTAGGTTAAAAAGAATAACTAGAATATTCAAAGAACAAAAGGGACAACCATTATTGTAGAAGTGACATTCATGAGTGCACCACGCATCAGGATTTAATAATATTAAATGATGGACACTAACAAAATTTTTGTCCATTATCAAGAGGTGATGAAGGGAACAATGGAAAGAGAGGAATCCTAGTATTTCTCAATAATATAAGATATCATTTGGGTGAAATTTTTTGGTGTGTTGGATTTGCACACATGTAATGATATTGTACAACAATAATATATACAAATGAGTAAAAAAACATAACCATGATGGTTGTAATAAACAACTCAAGGAATGTCAAATGAGCTAAAAACATGAAATCTATTTTCATCATTAAAAGATAAATGTGTTACATCATACTCTGATAATGATAAATAATATCATTCGATGATATGTATTAGAAATAAATGAAATAAAAAAATAGTGGTTTTAAATATTTCGTTCATAAAATTTGATTATACTAGAATATGGATCCTTGATATTATATTTACATCCCATATAATAGAGAATAAAGAACTGGTGATAAGAATTAGATATTATATGTAAGGTATTTTAATATTTTGTAATGATGAATTCATGATGATTATTTTCTTGATAAAATAAATATTTTTTTCAATATACAACAGGTATTAGGATGTCTTGGTTGTTTATGTTCTCATTCACAACTTTATATTTTTCATTTTGTTTTGTGAATCTGTACATGGGATAATATTTTCCAATTAATTATGTATAATCTAGGAAAAATAAGGTCTAGTTGTTTTTTAGGGAAAACAGATGAAGGGGAATATCTGTTGTTGAGTTGAGAATAATATATGATATTTCTATCCATGGATGTTCGAAATATAATATGGAATAATAGACTTGGTCATTTGAGATAAACTTCATTCAATGATCTTGTAATATGTGATTCCACATGAGATCTCCCTAGGTTTTCAAATTATCTTAACAATTTATGGGATGTTTTTTCACATGGGAAGATCATTAGAATGACATATAATTAATATGAGAAATGTCCAAATCAATTTCTTGAGTTTCCTCATATTTATGTATTTGTAAGGAATTATATGGTTTGAAACAAGAACCAATGTAATGGTGTAAAATGACCAATCATGTCATGACACATCCTCGGGGCCCGTGCTATGACTACCCCAAGCCCGCCTTCCATAGGCCAGGGGCTGGCGACTAGCACCAAAAGCCTAAATCTATATGATGGGAAGGTATTTACTTTATAAAAGTAAACAAACACAAAAGAGTGCACAAAAAGAAGTAAACACTAAGAAAAACTGAATACAGAAGAGGGATGGAAAGTAAATGGGCTTGTATACAAATCCAACTAAACAATAAGAACAAGTAAAATGGGACAAACACCTAAAATTAAAGAGATGCTCTTGGATCATCCTCCGGGGTTTCTACCTGAAAGGTAGGTACATATGGCCACCTCAACACCCATTTCCGTCAATCCCCTTCATGTGCAGACTCGTCGGAAGGTCCACCTCCAGGTACCATCCAGTTAGGGCACTTTCGGCCTCCATCAGCGTTGTCTGTCGTCTGCATGTCACACAATGAGGTGCGGGCATAGCCCGTGCATGGGGTGAGTATAACGATACTCAGTAGGGACCCTGAGACCCACAAGGTCTCACAATATCCACTAAGGATAAAAAACAATAAAGATACAATAATTAAGTATCAAACAACCCTACTTAGGTATATTCCCATACATATACCTACGTTTCCAATTTCAGTCTGGCTCTAACTCTCAAGCCCAAGAACAAACCAATTCCACAAAGGAAGTAAATTCAATCACCATGATGATAATGGTTGAAAGACATAACTCAACTCACATAGGTACGACACAATAGTAGAGAGATATAGATGATCAGATTTAGCCATTGGGTCATCTATGCTATCGTACCCAGACAGGATACAGGACCAGCTAATCTGTCGGACCCACACAGGATACATGACCAACTATCTTGTCCAAATTGTCAGACCCGCACAGGATACATGACCATCTATAATTCATCTGAGTTCTCAGACCCACACAGGATATAAGACATGATATTCTGTCAAACCCACATAGGATACAGGAATATAATTCTGAACTGTCGAACCCACATAGGATTCCAGTACAGTAGTCACCGGCGAACCCATGGAGGATTCCAGTGCAGAAGTCATCGTAGTCACAGCCAGCTCTAGGGTTCCCGCAAACAACATGCTCGATTCTAGGAGGGTCTGCTCCTAGAGAAAATAGGTCGATACATCAACCATCGTGAAGTTCTAAGTGGATGTATCTCTATGTTTCGTTTCGTTATAAGGAACCCAACGTGATAGATAGCGCGTCAATCGGACACTCGGTCTAAGACATATTTGCATTTCCATTCCAGGGGTCTCGTTGCATTTGAGCATATTCCAAACCCAAACGTTTTCCAATGTTGTAAAAACCTCACTTATAGTATCTCAAAAGGAACGCCTATTCGTGAGTATCCCATTGCCACAGACGGCGCATCAATCGGACGTGCGGTCTGGAAGTTATTTACATTTAAGTGAAAGGGGCCCGGCCCATCAAGCCCAGTGGGCTAGAGGGTCGACCCGACCTGGTTTGGTGGGTCCGACCCTAATGGGGGTCAGCCCGACCCAGTGGAGCGCGACCCACTCACAGAACCATCTGGGCGGGTCCAACCCGGTTGGGGGGTCGGCCAGGCCCGGTGGGGCGCGACCCACCAGTAGACCCGGCCCGCGTTGTAGGCCGGTTCAGTTCGCCCGACAGTGCCGACCGGCACCGCCTCTCCATTTACTGGTCAGTTTTAGCCTGCCGGTTCTGTCCGGCATGCATGGCCCGCACAGTGGGCCATTGTTCTTCCTAGGCGGCGCCAGGCGGCGCCGTGGTTTCTTCATCCCAGCCAGCAAGCGGCAGGCCGGTTCAGCCTCTGAGTGGCCTGTGTTTGCGGGCCGCGAACATCTCTAAAGCGGCGCCGCTCTCCTCCAACCCAGCCGGCAGGTGGCCGGCCGGTTCAGTTCGTCCTAGAGGCCCGCAGATGTGGGCCGTGGTTTCTTCCACGCGCTTGGCACGACGTCACCGGTCCTCCACAGCCGCGGCCCGGCTAGGCTGTGGCCTTTGGTTGCAGCCTCCTTTCGGTCGTCGTCACCTCATGGTCATGGCCTCTTTCTCCAGCACGGTACGACGACACCACCCCCTTCCGGCTTCACCTCCATTGTTAACACAATCAATATTCAACAGAGGGTCATCGTGTCGTGTTCGTTTGGCCCACGCCCTCCGTGTTAGGTGATAACATTTTGGCCACCATCATCCAAATATAATCGCCAAAGTACGATGGTATAAATCACACGAATAAATAAATAATCCAAATTCCCCTACATTTTATTTGACATTACACGATGACGAGCCGCGGAAGACGGGTGTCACGAATGTCGGGCATCACGGAAGATGGACATCATTCCGTCAATGCCAGAGGGAGTAGAGTTCAATGAAGTTAAATTGAGATGATGTCCTTAGTGTATTTTTTTGAGTGGCAGTTCATCCCTCCCATTCCCTGGTTGAAGAAGGTAGAAGATGATGCTCCACATTCTTTGGAAATGTGGAACGTTCTTCATCCAGAGGATGGTGTTCTTTGTGTTCATTGGGGGAAAAATCTCTCCCTATTCTCCAAGGCTCCACCAAAACAATATGTTCCAACCCAAAATAATATCATGGCTATTATTTTATCCATGACATGAATTTCAAAATAATTCAAATTAGATGAGCCAATTAATTAATTGCTAATTAATTGAGAGAGTGTTGGCATCTTTATGAGGGAGGATGGAAGGTGTAGGGGTTAAATTAATAAAGGAGAGGTGGAGAGTTTAAGAGTTAAAGGGGGGGGGGGGTTCAAGGGGATTTGAAGAGTTTAAACTCATATGGGCCCCACTACATAATATAATCCCATGGGAGGTTATGTGGGGGTGGTCACCACCACCAACCTCCATTGGGAGGTTTTAACTACCATCCAAACAAAATTGTGCAACACAAAAATTTATTTAAATTTTACTTGGAAACCCCAAAAATTAGTTCCTCTCTTGACCAAACACAATTGCTGTAAAGGTCCCCATAGGTGAATATCGGCACAACTAGTTCATTGGTGTCATCGGATTTCAATTCCGAGCATCGTTTCAAATGAAAGAAAAATCCCACTTGTACATCTACTGAACGTACCAAAACAACACTTCAGAAAAGAATTCCGGGCACACCAGACCTCGGAATTAGGTTCCCTCAAGAACTGTGGACTTGTAATATTACCGTGTATTTATGAAAAAAAATTACATATAATTTCCGGGTCATTAACGTCTCCCCTCCTCAGGGCTATACTTACCCATAATCTACAACACACAGTAAGGAAACAAATGGGGGTACTGAGCATGCATCTGAGCTTCCCGCTCCCATGTGCTCTCTTAGAGGTTCATGTGCTTCCAGCGAATGTACACAATAGGAATAGACCATCCTTGTAGGACCTGATCTTGTCGATCCTCGATATTCACTGGGACCTCCGTGAATGTCACCCCGTCATTGATGTCCAGCTCCCCATGGTCGATGATGTGGGACTAGTCATGCATGTATCTCCTCAGCTGAGATATGTGGAAGACGTCGTGCACCCGATGCAACTGAGGTGGAAGGGCCAGGTGGTAAGCCAATTCTCTTAAACTGCTAAGGACTTAGAATGGTCTAATGAATCGCGGAGATAACATACTGCCTCAACCAAATCTCTGTAGACCTCGTCGATGTGAGACTCATAAGAAGACGTGGTCTCCATCCACAAACTCCAGTGGTCTCCGTCTCCTATCATCATAGGACTTCTGTCTGATCTGTGCAGTCTTCATCTACTCCTAGATGATTTGCAACTTCTTTCTTGTAGACAAAACCATCTATGGTCATACAGGTGCTGACTTCCTGGGGTTAGTCCAGCGTAGAGGTGATCTGCTAGGTCGGTCGTACAGTGCCTCATAAAGTTCCATCCCGATGGTGGGGTGGTAGATATTGTTTTATGCAAACTCCACCAAAACTAAGAGATCCTCCCATCTACGACCAAAGTCAAGGGAACATGTATGGAGCATCTCCTCAAGTTTCTTAATTGTTCGCTCAGTCTGGCCATCCTTCTAAGGATGGAAGGTGGTGCTCAAGTGAAGTTTCATCCCAAAAGCATCTTGCAACCCCTTCCAAATCCGGGAATTTATGAGTGTGTCACGGTCGGAGACCATCGTCGATGGCACACCATGAAGTCTTATGATCTTTTGTAAGTATAGGCATCTCAAGATCTCTACTGATCCCTTCTCTCGGATCAGTTGAATGTTGGTCTACATGGTGAGTCAGTCAACAATCACCTTGATATAGTCGTGTCCTATGGATGTATGTGGAAGAACCATCACGAAATCCATGGATATCCCATCCCACTTCCATTCTAGGAAATAAAAGTGCAGAACCAAGCCTAATAGAACCAGTTGCTCCGCCTTCACTTTCTGAAAAGTGAGGCATATCGAGACAAACTTTGATATTTTGTTCTTCATACCCGACCACCAATGTTTTCACCGGAGGTCCTGATACATATTCGCCACAACTCGATGTACCGCTTGAGGGGAAGTGTGAGACTCCATCAACACTTCCTCATGTAGTGCCACTGGTACCATGGTATGTAGCCTGAAAAGGATAACCTTCTCCCCACCTTCATAGAACCCATCAGGTGCCTGCCCTGTGGATATCTTAGCATGTCGCATCTCACAGTCAACATCCCCACATTGTGCCTCTTTGACTCGCTGAAGAAGTGGAGGAGTGACAGTGAGAGATTGAAGAGAGGATGACCCATCTCTATCCACAATGTATATATGCAACACGGCAAGCTGCTCTGTCGCCTCTCCAAGTAGATGAATGCCCGATCTCCTACTGAGAGCATTTGCTATAACGTTACCCTTCTTTGGAGTATAGACTTTCTCAATGTAATATTCCTGGATGAACATGAGCAATCGCCATTTTCTCAGGTTCAGATCCTTCTATGAAAAGATGTACCGGAGACTCTGGTGGTCAGAATAGACTGTACAAAGCACGCCCATTAGATAGTGCCACCAAATCATCCAGGAAAAGACCACTGTTGCTTACTCCATTTCATGTGTAGCGTAGTTCTGCTCGTGTTGTCTCAACTGTCGTGAAACATACGTAATCACTGCCCACTCCTGCATCAGGACACACCCGAGTTCGGTCCCTGATGCGTCGTAGTAAACTAAGTACCTTACGCCCTCCTACGGTAGCCTTAAGATGGGCGCACTGTTCAACCTCAACCTCCACTGCAGAAATCCCTACTGGCATATATCTAACCACACAAAGGGTTTCCCCTTCTTCTTCAAAGTTTAAAGTGGTGATGATTCTATGGATAATTCTAGTACAATTCTCTGAATGTACCCTGCCAGACCTAGGAAACTTTGTACCACAATCACACTCCCGGGTGGCTCACAAGCAAGCATTGCATCGATCATCGCTGGATCCACTACAACTCCAGCCTCCATGATAAAGTGACCCAAGAAGTGAACCTTTTGAATCATTAACTGGAACTAAGAGAGATTACCATAATGTCGATGCCCTCGGAGTGTGTCCAGTATTACTCGAAAATGGTAGGTGTGCTCCTCCTCAGTAGTCGAGTAAATCAGTATGTCGTCGATGAAGAATACGCAAAAGCGATCGAGTTAAGGCTGGAAGAGACTCATGAACATTTATGGAGAATTGGTTAAGCCGAAGGGAATAACCAAGAACTCATAGTGCCCATACCGACACCTGAAGGCCATCTACTTCACATCCGCATCTCAAACTCTGAGCTGGTGATAGCCTGACTTGAGGTCTATCTTCGAGATCCATCATGCTTCTTTAAGCTAAACAAATAGGGTTTCAATCTTCAAGAGTGGGTAATTATTCTTCACGGTCACCTGATTCAGGAAACGATATTCAATACACAGTCTCAAGCTCCCATCCTCCTTCTTGGCGAACAAAATCAATGATTGCTAGGGTGAAACACTAGGTTGGATAAATCCCTTCTCATGCAAGTCCTCCAGCTATACCTGCATCTCATGAAGATTGGTGGGAGCCATCTGATATGTTGTAGTAGATATCGGTGATGTCCCATGGTATAATTCAATGTAAAAGTCTACCTCTATGCGAGGAGGTAGTCCTGGAACATCGTCAGGAAAAACATCCGCGTTATGATCCACCACAATAGAAAAACTCGGAATCCGCACATCAACTACACCAAGAATGAGACTATCTAACTGATGTGTGATCAGCTTCACCCCACTCTACATAAGTACATCCTGTTCTTAAAAGGCTCCCTTCTCACTAGTGATGTTGAAAATGGACCCATCTGTGTGGATACATCACTTTTTGTGGATAATATAGTCAATCTATGCATGATTTGTGGATAACCAGTCCATACCCAAGATGACGTCGTAAGGCCTCGACGCCGCTACAAGAATATCCCAACTGAATCTCTCACCTCCGAGATTAAAATCACACTACCGGAACCAGTGCCTAATCATCGAGCCTTCTCCCGTAGGAGTCTCTAGCCGTAAGGATCGACCCAACGGATCAGTCGGAATCTCCGAGCACCGAACAAGTGCAGTGGAAATAAAATAATGACTCCCACCTGTGTATATAAGTACTGCAGCTATGGTGGAGTAGACACAGATAGTACCTCGAATAATCTCTAGTGCACCGTGTTCATAGGCCTCGACTGCCATGAGCTGAGCCCGCCTCTGTCCTCCAGCTCCGTATGGTCGGGGTGGATCACCTGGTGGTGGTGGTGGTAGAGCCTCGAATTGTCATCCACCACCCATGGCTCGGCCATCACATCTTCCACATCCTCCCACTGTCGTAAGACCACCATGGTCGAACCTATACCTCTTCCTGGGAGGTCCCTATACTCTCTGGTGCTCATCTGCATGATGGGTCGAGAAGTCACAATCCATGTGGCCATGCCCGCCACTTGCATAGCACTGACTGCTCCTCATATAGCTGACTCTATCTTGTGTGCCCCGCACAACCAAACCTCTATCCTGGGGTCGCCCACCTGATGGACTGGTCCGCTTGGACCTCTGCGACATAAGACTACTACCGGCTACAGAAGACTCCGCTACGTGTCACCATGTGGTTTGTCTCCCCGCTGGTGACTACTCAATGAAATAACTCTCCACTATAAGGGCCCGCTCTAGCACCCACTCCTATGTCGGAATGCTGAGAGGAATCATCAAAGCCCTGATCTCATGCCTGAGTCCCTGTTCTAATTTCCGGGCCATGAAGAATGGGTCCCGCACCATATCCGTGGAGTAGCGTGAGAGGTCGGTGAACATTGCTGAGTACTGACCTACTGTCAAGCTTCCCTACTGCAGATGCAGTAACTCTTTAATCTGCACCACACGAAGGGTGGATGAAACAAACTTTGCACAGAACAAGCTCTCGAAGTCTGCCCAGAGTAGTGATCCCTCGTCTTGCACCTAGTGCATCAGGCTACATCATCTACCTACTGCTGCGTGCTGGAGGCTCGCGACAAGGATCTCCATAAAGGTGACTGATGTCCCTACCAATCTGAAAACTCTCACGATAGCCTCCAGCCAATCCTCAGCTGCATGTGGGCCTGTCTCTCCCAGTAACCATGGCATCCTCTGGCAATGGAACTCATGCAATGCACTCAGGTGGCGTGCACTCTCTGCTGCTGGAGTAAGTGGTATCAGTGGCCCACCAGGTAGTGGTACTGCTGGTACCTCTGATGTGAAGGGACCCTGCACTAGGGCCTCATTGCTCGGTGGGCTACCATCTCATACGAAACTCGGAACCCTAGCTGGCTGCCATTATGGGGACATCCGGAAAAGAAAGAGGAGCACTATGGTTATAAAAATATACCTGGTGAGATGACACAATTTAATCGCGATGAAAACTTTTGAAACACACACGCAATCAGTGTTTTTGTGCACCGAGTCGGAAATCAGAGGCCAGGGTACTGGTGTTTGGATACATCAGCTGCCACACCAACACTAGACTCCCTGGACTGAAAACCACACTGAATACTCTTAACACTATTTCTTCACAGTATGAGAGATCAGAGTCCAGATTTATATGTTAGAACTTCCTCCTATGATAAATATTTTTCACGAACCGTACTCGGGGCCCAAGCCGTGACTAACCCAATCCCTCCTTCCATAGGCTAGGGGCTGGTGACTAGCACCAAAGGCGTAAATCCATAAGCAGGGAAGGAATTTCCTTAATAAAAGTAAACAAACACAATAAAGTATGCCATATGAAGTAAACACTATGTAAAAATGAATACAAAAGAGTGTGATGCAATGTAAATGTGCCAGTATACAAACCCAACTGAACAACAAGTACAAGTAAAATGGAAAAAACCGCTAAATGTAAAGAGGATCTCCTGGATAGTCCTCTGGGGTTCCTACCTGAAGGGTAGGTAAAGATGGACACCTCAGAACTCACATCTGTCAGTCTCCTCGTTCTACCGACTCGTCACAAGGTCCACCTCTGGGTACCATCCAGTCATGGCGCTCTAGGACCCCATCAGCGCTGTCCATCATATGAATCCAACACAACGAGGTGTGGGCATAGCCCGTGCAAGGGTTAGTATAATGATACTCAGTATGGACCCCGAGACCCGCAAGGTCTCACAATATACACTAAGGATGAAAAAAGAAGAAAGATACAATAACGAAGTATCAACCAACCCTTCTTAGGTATCTTCCCATACATATACCTATTTTACCAATCTCAGTCCAGCTCCAAATCTCGAGCCCAAGCACAAACCAATTCCATCAAGGAAGTAATGTCAATCATCAAGATGATAAAGATTGAAAGACATGACTCATCTCAGACAGGTATGCAACAATAGTAGAGAGATATAGACGATCAGATGTAGCCACTGGATCATTTAAGCTGTCGGACCCACATAGGAAACAGGACCATCTATGCTCTCGAACCCACACAGGATATAGGACCCGCTATCTCATCTAAGCTCTCAAACCCATACAGTATATTGGACCAGCTATAATTCATCTGATCGGTCAACCCCACATAGGATACAAGAACAGCTATTCGGTTGGAACCACACCGGATATAAGAACAGAATTCAGAACTGTCGAACCCACACAAGATTCTGGTACTTTAGTCATCGTCCTCGAACACGTGAAGGATTCTAGTGCAGCAGTTGCCGCAGTCGCTACCTGCTCCAGGGTTCCCGCACACAACATTCTTGACTCTATGAGGGTCCTCTCCTTGATCAAAGAGGTCGATACATCAACTGACAATAAGTCCTGAGTTGATGTATCATGAAGTTTCTGTATCATCATTAGCAACCAAAATCGACAGATGGCGCGTCAATAAGATGCCCAGTTTGAGAGATATTGGCATTTTCATTCCAAGGGCCCGGTTTGATTTACACTGGTTCCAAAACCAGTCGTTTTACAAATTTGTCCAAAACACAATTAGTGTATCCAAATAGGACCTCCTGGTCACGAGGATCCCATTTCTGCAGATAGCACGTCAATCAGACTCATGGTCTAGAAGTTATTCACGTTTAGGCGAAACGGGCCCGGCCCGTCAAGCCCAGTGGGATGGCAGGTCGGCCTGACCCGGTTTGGTGGGTCCTACCGGGCTGGGGGTCGGCCCAGCCCTGTGAAGCGTGGCCCACCCACGGACCCGGCCTGGCGGGTCCGACTCGGTTGGGGGGTCAGCCAGGCCTGGTAGGGCGCGGCCCACCCATGGACTGGGCCTGCGTTGCGGGCCGGTTCGGTTCGCCCGGCAGCACCGAGCGGCGTCGCCTCACCCCTTCACATCCATCTTTAGGTGGCTGGTTCTTTCCATCATGTGCGGTATGCATAGTGGATATTAGTTATTCCGACACGGCGCCATGAATTTTTCAGCCTGGTCAGTAGGCGACCTGCCGGTTCACCCACCGAGCGGGCCCATGGTTGTGGGCCGCGGTCTTCTCCACAGCAATGCGCAAAGTGGGACCGTGGTCCTCCAGCCCTGTCGGCAGGTGGTCGTCCGGTTCGGTTCATCCGAGTGGCCCGCGGATGCAGGCCGTGGTTTCTTTCACGCGGCCGACGCGACGGGGTCGGTCCCCCGCCGCCACGGCCCGACATGGCCGCGACCTTCAGTTGACACTGCCACCTCATGGTCGTGGCCTCTTTCTCGGGTGCGTTTCACTGACTCCGCAGCCTTCCTTCTCCACCTCCATTGTTAACACAATCAAGATTCAACGGATGGACATCGGGCTGTGTCCGTTCGGCCCACTCCCTCTGCGTTAGGTGAGAACATTTTTGCCACTATCATCCAAATATAATAGCCAATGTGCGAGGGTATAAATCACATGTATAAATAAATAATCAAAATTCCATGCTTCATCATATTTGACGTTGCACGATGACGAGCCGCGAAGACGGGCGTCACGGAAGTCGAGCATCGCGGAAGACGGACGTTGTGTTGTCAATGTCGGAAAGTGTTGAATTTAGTGAATTTACATTGAGACGACACCCTCAGGGTATTTCGTGGGTGGCATTGCTTCCCTCCCTTGCCCTAGTCAAAGAAGGTAGAGGATGCTTCTCCACGTTCTTCAGAAATGAGGAATGTTATTCATCGCGAGGATGATGTTCTTCATGTTAATTGTGGGAAGAAGGCTCTCCCTAATCTCCAAGGCTCCACCAAAACAATATGTGCCAAACCAAAATAATATCTTCAATATTATTCTATCCTTGACATGAATTTCAAAATAATTCAAATTATATGATCCAATTAATTAGTAGCTAATTAATTGAGAGAGTGTTGTCATCTTTATGAGAGAAGATGGAAGGTGGAGGGTTTAAATTAATAGAGGATAGGTGGAGAGTTTAAGAGTTAATGGGGGTTCCAAGGGGAGTTGAAGAGTTTAAACTCGTGTGGGCCCCACCACATAATATCCTCCCAGGGGAGGTTATGTAGTGGTGGGACCCACCACCAACCACCCTTTGGAGCTTTTAACTACCCTCCAAATTGAATTATGCAATAAATAATTTTATTTAAATTTTACTTAGAAACCCCAAAAATAACTTCCTCTCTCGACCAATCACAACTACGGTAAAGGTCCCCTTATGCGAATACTGGAGCTGCGAGTTCATTGGTGTCCTCATATTTAAATTCCAAGCACCGGTTCAAAAGCTATAAAATCCCGCTCGTACATCTATTCAAAACACTAGACCAAAAATTCAGAAACAAATTCTAAGCACACCGGGACTCAAAATCAGGTGCTGTCTGAAATTGCGGACTCAAAAAATTCCGGAGTATTTAATAAAAAAAATTCCACATAATTTTGGGGTCTTTACAGATCAATTTTGGAATAAACTCAGTTTTCAACATTGAATAATTCATTATAATAAATATGTCTACAATTATAGTAATCAATAGATGATTGTTCTAGTGTACTTCAATGAATTTATAGATTGTTGATCAGATGAATCATAGTGTAAATAGTATAAAAAATCATTAAAAGTGAGTTTGAAATTACAATTTTTTACAAACATGAATTTTTCCTTGGGTTATATTTGACTCATAGAAGGAATGAAATAATTATTTCCATACCTAAATAAACCAATGAGTTTATAAAAAGTTATATAATGGATATCTCCAATGATAGGATAACTGTAACGGCTACTCTACTGAAACTATCAAGATATCATGAAGGTAACACTGTTAGTGCCACAAAATATAGAAAGATCATTATTAGTATCTATATGTAATAGTGTCCTGATACAATATTTTTTGACACATTTCATGAATTGAGGTATCATATTAATACAATGGAATGAAACATAAATACATTAAAAATTAATACATCTATATATCTTGATGAGGGAGAATTTGAGTTTTCTTTATAATGTAAAATCATATATGAGTTATTGATCAATAAAAATGTTTATTAGATTGGTTCAAAATATGATAGAAAATCAACATTAGTTGGTGAATTATTTATTGCTGGATTTATTATTTATTTTCAAATAAATAATTTTTTTTAATTTCATTTTGAACATTACATGTTGAACATATTACATATAATCAATAATGGTTGTAATTATTAATGATGAAGCAAAAACCTGATGTTGTGGGAGTTAAAGTGAAGTCTCTGATCAAAATCCATTTCAATAATTGATGTTCAATAAATCTTATCAAAAATAAAATACATTACTCATCAATAAATAACATTGAAATTGAGTAAAATTTTATCGATGGGAAAGTGGATAATGGGATTGGGATGTTATAGTATGTTCTTACAAAACAAAATTTTGTGGGAATTATGACAAAGTACATAACATAATAATAATTTTACTGGTATCAACTATATCATGGTGTTTATTTGACTCCTCACAAATGAAAAATTAGAGATGTGGGACCCCCAATCCAAGAGGTATATTTTTTTTCTCTATGTTCTTACATGTTTTATTTACAATTTTGATGCCCCGAATGAGTTAAATTTTGGATCATTTAGAAAGGGGGATAAAATATCTTGATCTAGAGAGGGGAAAATCTTGTAGGGTTACCAATGAGTTAATGGTATTTGTAAATATTGTTATGCTAAATATGTTAAATTAATGGATATATATCATGAAATATCGAGTTCATGGTTAATAAAGAAGAATGTTAAATGAATTAGGTGATTCATTGTTGAAAATGGCATGTTTCCATTTTTTCATTAGAATCATATCTTGTGTGGTCTAAGAGTGTTTGTTAGGAAACCCATTAATTTCTATCTGGAATAATAAGAATATTTTTTCTGAATATATATAAAATCATTCAATTTTTTAAAATGTGTAAAGATTTGTCAGAAAAACCCAAATGGTGTGATTATTTGGCCAAAATATCTCAATTGGTCATTTTGGTGTTTTATGATTATTTTGTATTATTTATAATTATTGTTGAAAACATTCAAGCATTTTTGGGGTTGTTTTAGTTTATCTACAAATAGGGTTGAAAATATTGTAGCATTATTACTGTCAAATAATTTGTTTTGAAGGTCACGTTGTTTCTCAATGTTTTCCCAATTTTTAGGTATAATAATTGGGATTTGTTTTATGGAAAATGATTGATTTATTAATATATGTTTTAGAGAGTAACAAAGTTTTTATAGTAGCATGTGGATTGAAAAGTCATTCAATGGGTTTGCAGAAACCAAATGACAAAAATCATCATTTTTTAAAGTAGCAATTCTATGCATGCTTCAAAGTAATTAAGTGAGGGTGTTCATTATTTTCAATCCAATATAGTCAATTATGTTCTTTCACAAAGATATTTTCATAAGTGGATGTAAGATGAAAAATTTAAGGGCAATATGAAGGAATTAAGGATGCATGTAGACCATATATCTAGTTCAATAGGTAGTGAATGAAATTTGTAAAATTATTTTTGGGTATTTATAAATAGCCCATTTTTTAAATATTTTGACTAAATAATGTTCCGAAAATAAAATAATTACATAGAGGAAATTTCATTTAGAGGATTATCAATTGAAAAATTATGATATGTCAGAATTTGGTACGTAGTGGAGGTGTTCTTCAAATTAGGTGGTTCTTGAAAAAGGAAAATCTACAAAGAAAGATCATATCATGGAAGGTTTTTGCAGGAAAATATAGTCCGAAAATAAAATACTTCTCATGATGTAATCATGTAAGGTAGTTCACAGTAGTTATCAAAGGATTTATAGAAACTTATAAATACTTTCAATCGTATCATGAAGAAGTAGAGGTTGTTCTCTAGAGATCAATATATAAAGAAGTTGTAGTAATTCTTACTTCATTAATAGTTATAAAATAGATAATTATGGAACACAAATCAGTGAAAAAAAAATTAGATGATTCATAACAATAGAGTATTCCATTAATGAATTTTCTATCACACATTATTGGAGAGAGAATAGATCATTCAAATTCTGATTGGTATTAAACATGGATGGACCATGATTATGATACAAATCGTATATTGGAAGTGATTTTTATTGGATTTATTATATAGAAAATTTCCCATTTTATATTACTTGGATGTATCCAATTAAATGGGAACCATGTTATTTAATGTTTCACCTTAATGTTTTAAATCATATATTATTTTCTTCTATGAGAAAGAGAGACAATATTTTTTTTAATGATGAAAAAATATAAAAATAAATAGTTATTTTAATTTTTATATCACTGATTCACCCCCTCTAAGTATATTTAACAATGTTGGGATTACATAGAATACATTCTCATAAATTAGTCTCACCTCTCTTATTCCTCCTAAATTATTTCTTGGTGATTAGAAAGGTCATAGAAGTCACAAGACGCACTACCTACTATACATTACTATAGTTTATCTGATGAAAAATATTCATATAACAACAGTGGAATTTCATTATATAGTGTTTAAACTGTATGTTATAGAGGAATCCACCCTTTAATTTGAAATTATAATCCCCATATTATAATAACCATTTCATTTAAGGGATTAAATTTATGAATGTTCTTACTCATTTATATACATATTGTTATCTTAATCTATTTATAAGTCTCCACATTCACAATTTATAATGACCCATAGATTATAAATATAAATTCATGCATAAATTTACTTTTAATGACCATTATGTCCTGTATCAGGATTTGACAAGTCACAAATATCATTTAATTTAATGAATCAACATTCCCAATTTATATAAGTACATGCTTCATAAATTACAAGTGTAATTTATGTAACAAAAATAATTTGACGTTTATCCCGTGGAACCAATTGTTCTAGAATTAACATGGTATAATTGGTAAATTAAGATTTTATCATAAATATATCTTAGAAAAATCCATTTATATTGATGAAGACATATTATTTAGTCTTATTATGTTACCTCTACAAGATGAATTAGCACAGTTTCATATATAATATTAAAATCCCTCACAACAATCAAGGCAGACAAATAAATTGTGACCAATGAAATATAACTATATGGAATGGAATGATGAATGAAATTTGAATCCTAAAGTGATTATACTGATGGATGATATGATAAATCCTTGCTGTTCTAGGAAAAGGATAAAATAATTTTGTAATAATAATGTTAAGGATAATATTATCAAGTATAATATATCACAAGACTTGTTTTTCAAATAATGTTGAAATAAACAGAAATATAATATCCACACAACAAAATAATGATAACCTATCCTAGGTAATTTTGTATTCCTTTGTAATGGCTTCGCTACTACCAAATAAGAGAACATTACCAAATTATGATACATTCGTAGTCTCTTCCCTAATACCCAAATAGTAAGACTATAGGAAAAATAATCTCTATTACAACATTGTTGCATCCTATACCAAAATCCACTAAGTAGTGCAACAAGATGGTTGTTCATGTGACCTTAAGTGAACCTCCTCATTCCTCACAGACTGACAATGTATAAAAAATGCCAAGGGTCTGTTTGTGGGTAGACTATATCTTATTGATTATAGGGTATCATAACATTGAATAAAAATTAAATTTAGTGAAACAATGATAAGTTACCGGTATTTGAATAACAAATCATCCAATTTAAAATAGGTTGATGATAAACCAATTTTCGGTACAAAAATGATTATCATGTCAGGATTCAATAAAAAATGGATGTACACATGGTATATGTGTTTTGGAATATAAATAATGAAAACCAAAAAGATTAAAAGGTTCCTCCCAATGAAACATTATAAAATTATTAGCATCATGCTCTCATACACCATACAACTAATTAATATTATACATTGATAGATGGTTCCTTACCATTATCTATCTGTAAAATCATGAAGTATGTTCGAGTACTATAGGAAGTCTCAACATAGTGATATATTAACTCAACCTAATACCTACAATTGTATCTTGAACTATCCAATCTATGTGTTTTAAAAGTTCATTATTTTGGTAATTATAATGGAAACTAAATTAATAAATAAATAACACTCATTGGTTTGTGTTCCACATTCAATAAAAGACTAATACTACCTTCTTCGACCTAAGACAAATATATCATAATCATGATCAACCGTTACTCAAATGGTAAATATATAAATGAATATAATTATATGTGTGTGTGTGTGTGAGTGTGTTTGTGCCATATATTTCTATTGGAAAACAAGTATATTAGTCATAACTTGATCGTCAAAGAGCTGAGTGTTACATGGAACTAACCAAAGAATGTTTTAGGGATTTCTGAAGACATACATTAAAAAATTATAATGATATCTAATTATTAATAATGTGGAATCAACTATTAATTAATATCTTCCATCATAGGATTGTACATCATGATCCTTAAGGAGGAACAAGATCGTTTCTATTGGGAAACCATATGTATAAATCACTGTAAGAGTGCATCCAGGGTTATTGTTATATGGAACTCATGTATGACTCTAGTGATGGCCTATGGATTAAATTATTGATCCCATATATGATATAAAATATAGGGGGACCATGTGTTACTTAGGGCATGGTACATTATCATCCTCTCAATGAGCCCATTCATCGAAATGCACATGGGATCTAGATATCCTTTATGGGTAAGAATAACATCCACTAAATGATCCTAGCTAATATATATAATAAAATATTCGATCTTTTAATCGATATTTATTTTTAATTTATAATTATAATGAAATATGATCATGTCCAAGGTGACCTTATGTAGGGACGAATGTATCGCCATCAACATTATGTAAGGATATGAATTTTTCTAGCATATAATTCATACATTTTATATATAACATAATAATTAGTACAAGGGTAATTTCAATCACCAGGTTTTTTAGTTTAATTTAACTAAATATTTCAGTCATCTAATATCTTATAGGATGGAACACCCTTAAGGGTGGTTGATATTTAGGTAATCAACTAATAACATTTTTAGGGGTCTATAAGTGTATATTAATCATGGTGCATCATTTTAAAAAAATAATTAACCTCATATGGGGTTCGACTAGAATGGTATCTCATTTGATAAAATGTAATACCTTACAAAGCATCATTACATTTGGAGGAATGTATTAGACCAGCAAACCATTATTTGTAGATGAAAACTCAACCATTGGCAGACATAGAAATGAGATAGAATGGAATAATTTAGAATAATCTATAATTTCATTGACTATAGGGAATATTATATCAAGAATATATATAAAAACATAAATGGTGTAATAAATAGATAAAATAATACAACGGATTTAAGCTTCAACTGGCAGCTAAATATTGTGATAAATGGTGGATCGATCGGAGTGTGTACAAGGGAGGATTATGGATGCCAATGTTTAGGTGTTAGTGAAGACTCATGAGTGGAAGGATCTTATGTTGAATAATAAGGGGTGTGAAAGTTGGGGTATTTCCATTTTAAAACACCAGAATATTCATGACATGTATATTTTACAGGACCTAAAATTCTTGGATTTTTCCCTCACAGGAAAAAAATGAATGTTGTTAAAGGGGCTGAACTGGCCAACTCATGTGGTGTATTTGTTCTACAGCCGACCTCTAGAGATATTCTCCATTATTTACAAAACATACCCACCTTACGAACCTACAATTTTCGGTTATTCATAAATCATAAAAAAAATATGCAAGACATTACTAATAATAACCGAATACGTACGTTTCATAAAATATGGGAAGTTATAATTATACCATATATGAAAATACTATACATTTCTAGGATATTCTCAATTTATGATCTCATGAAATTTATATGTTCTTCATTTTATGATCTCCTCAACATATTCTCTTCTTTATATTATAATATATTCCATATATAATCTTCTTTACTTAGGAATATTCTCTTCATGATTCTCATTTATAGTCAACTCATGTTTACATAAAACATTCTCAATTTCTTCTTCCTCGTATATTTTAAAAAATGATATCATTAACAAATGTATTATCCCAGAATAAACATTAGCTTCCACATCTTATATTCAACCTCACCTGAAATTATCATTTCAAATTAACATTATTTTTTCTTATTATTTACAAAAAATATGAAACAATAAATAATACTGAATTCTTCCACGGAATATATTTTTATTTGTATTCTTGAATTTATATACTATCCTTTTGGATTATTTTTCTAATTAAAATCTTATAATATAGAATATTTTCAGTGTTATGGATTCTCATCTTTTCAAAATTATTCTGATGTAGAACATTTTTAATATTACATTGCTATAAAAATCATAATTCATTATATCTGTGTATTTTTACCATTTTTATAATTAATAAAACCTCTATATTAGTATGCTAATAAATTTCTTTTATATATTTTAACTTATAAAATTATGTTCCTATATCAAACTTCTGAATATTATATTCTTTATATAAATTAACAAAAAATCAACATGAATTTTTAAATATCTTATTTGAGAACCAAGATATTAATTCCCATATCATTGAAACTAGAACTATTTTTCTCAAAAATGAATAAACAATTATTTATTTTATCCAAAAATTATATCGGATTATATGAAATATATATTCAATAATATCATGAATGGAATCAGTTATCCACTATTTAATTGTGGTTGTACCATTAGATCTTTATAAATACATCCTCTAGAAAGAAAATGATTCATATTGATAAAATAATATTATTTTCTCATGGTCTTATATAGAAACAATAATACAAATTTTACATGAATTACCAACCATGTTGAAATGAAATACATCACAAGATTCTCAAATATTTTATTTTTGAATTCAATTGAAAAACAATCCTTTATTATACAACTTTTGACTTCAAATAGTTAAATACATACTCCTTACCATTATTATTCATTTTTGAATCAACTATTTATTTTTATGTTAAATTAGAATGATTTTATATTTTTTATCCCAACATATTTGAGAAATCTGAATAACTGTTTGAGATAGTGTTTATAATTATCACATCGATTAGTTTAATCACCACCTACTATATCACCTACTTCGTAATAGGGGTTATACTTCATTATAGGAATTATAGTTCCTTGAATCTATCCTCTAATATTATTTTGTGACTGAAAATGCATAAAATAATGTGCTTGATATAATCAAATTTCTAACTAATGGGATGTTTTCATTATATTAGTATATTTAATTGCTTTTCTACACATCAAATTTTGATAGAAGAGTTATTAATTTTCGATAATGATTATCTCACATAAAATTAAACATTAATCTACACTGATTAAGTAGGATTTAACTTATTTTTTTGGTTCATTTACCAATTAAAGAATAATTAGCTTAATATCCATGTATATTGTTTTTTCAGAGCTCATTTTTTCCAATAATGGTCACCTAATCCATACAAAAACTCCCCCACTTCCAAAACATAACCCTACAATTCCTCACCAAAATATTTCCCCTCCTCAAACAGTGGATAGAAAATCATTATAAACATGAACACAATATTTATTATTAATGACTTAATTGTACAAATTTGATTGATTACATTTATAAGTTATTTTTTTAAAACTTATAACAAAATTATATTTAACCTATTATTCTCCTATGTGGAAAAATCATTCACCATGATGAACATCAATCAAAATTTTCTCTGTTGTATGGAATGGTCCTCCCAATATAAGAAATAATTAAGTATATTTTTCCATATATAAGATTAATATGTTTGTTTAAATTGACTAGAGAAATTTCAATAAATCCATTAATAAGAATTATTTAATGATCAAAAATTTATATAGAATCTTATGGAAGCTTTTTTTCAACTAAATAGTTTATTTTGTATACACTAATGTGAAATAGAATCAAACTAAAGTATAATTCAATTAATACATTCCTAAAAATTGATTTTATAATATGGTATATAATATTAATCATCCATATATATTGAATCTATTGGTGGATTTTATATTGTAACACAACGAAAAATTATTCCTTAAATGAAAAAATACACAGTTCATTCAACATACTCTTATTGTAATGTAACACATTTAAGAAATTTTCATTAGTTAGAATTTAATAAAGAGACTACATTGATGGAATATGGAAGATTATTTTTTAGAGGTGTTCTAAACAATTCATAATTGATTATTGATCTTTTATTTCTTCAAATGGTTTAAAATTGGTAGATAGAGGACATAATATGTGATTATCTCATTTTTCTACCCAAATATAGTCTTTTTTCATTTAAATTTCAATAATTTAAGGACTATATATCCCCATCATTATAAAAATAATTTGTGTCAAATTTCTTATTTTGATAATTAAAACATTTTGAAAAACTTTTTCATTTATATAATCTTCTTTAAAATATTCATGGTTATTGATTATGTTTCCTCCCCAATATTTCGCTCAATGTTTAATAGAAATGTTACGGAATTTTTTCTTGATATTATATTATCATTATGAAAAATTTATGTTTCCGCATTAGTGAATATGTAATCATGAATTTGAAAACATTTTCTCGTGGTTATAATAAACGTGGCCTTTATTTCCTCTAATGATGTCATTTTTTACTCTATTTAGTGTGGTTATTGTTTTTACTGGGAATTCTGGTTGAGATAAGAGTTTTAGTACCCATTTAATTAATTTTTAAAAAATGATAATTAATTAAATTTAATGAAATATGGATGAGGGAATTAATATTTATGCTAATAATACCATAAATCTCATTAAGGCATTATTTTGTGTACAATTTTTTACAATCATAATTGCATATAGTTTGTTTTTAATTCCAAAACTAGGATTTGAAAACGCACAAAATGATTGTTGGGATATTTTTGGAAATCATAATTCACCTCACTCATAGAAGGAGTAGCTATTTTTAGTAAACATTCTTTAATAGGTAGTTTATTATTATAATCCCATAAATCAAGCTGTTGAACGACATTTTTAGATGCAGTGTCATTGATTTTCAATATATAAATGGTCATAATTATTGTATCAAACTAATTCAACAAAATTATATATTAAAAAATATTATTAATTAATCTCTTTTATTATACACACAAAAAAAATACAAAAGAAATTATTGGTAAGATTATCTTATATCAACCTGAACATTTCATTAGGTGCATTGATCATGAAACTTCCTCTCACAATTGATCCAAAAATGGAATTCATTTTGAAATATATTCCAAATTAAAATATATTAAATAAATCCATATTAGTAATACATGGTGTGGAAAATTTTATAATAATTTATGGAAATGTGTTGATACTTTATAAATTATTTTAATTTCAAATTAATTATATTTTGTATATAACTATGTCACTTCACTACACTGAATAGTCTAAAATATTAAAAACAAGACCACATTTGGGGCCTCTAATGTGGTTTCATATTTTTTATAACACATTTATTATAATCATTCACCTTATCATTTCTTTACTATTGTAATTTAAAAAATAACAAAATATTGATGGATGTTTTTTATAAATTAAAGCATAAAATATCTCAAAGAATTTTTCTACATGATCATTTTTGTCTTTCCATAGTAAATGCTTGATGAAAACCATATTTTAAAAATATTTTCGTCTCTAATAATATATTTTCTAAATTTGTTAGATTATTTGGTGGATGAAGGATACTACATTTCACTCCATGGAAAGATGGTAGGCCACACTTCCTGATAGTATGAATTTAATATAGAATCCATTATGTATTATTCGGTATAAATGGGGGATTCACATTTTATGAATAGTTCTTGCAATTATAGAATGAAATTTGATTCATCTTATTCTATGCATAAAATATCACTCAAAACCAAGAGTTACATCAAATGGAAAATCTATGTTTTCCATAACATCATTCAACATATTCTAAACAAATAAATTTTAACATTTTCTAAGAAAATTAAATTTAATATATAATCTTAAAAGAAATTGAAATACTAATTTGGAATGTTTTAAATTATTTCTAATATAAACAACACAATATAACTCCTATAAATAAAATAATAATTAGAAAAAATGAAAACATATAAAAAAATTAAATAATTTAAATGATATTTTGGATATAATTTTAAAACATTTCTTTTAAAAAATTTATAAAATTTTATTTATAAACCTTAAACCATTCAAATTCTATGAAAATAATACAAATATTTTGTGTAACTCAACATAACTTACTATTTTCATATTGCTAAAACAACATTGTACATATTTATTCATCATTGTATTCTTTAAATAATAGTGTTAATCCCATTTGGAATTTCATGAATTGTAAACATTTTTCTTTAACTAATTCATGAAAATAATTATTAAAATTTTATAATCATCCAAATTCACTGACTGACCAAATTCAAACCATTTTATTTTGAGATTTTATAAAAACATATAATATGAAAACAAATAGATATTTAACATTGATATGAAAATTTTTTATGGTTGTGAATTATTATCAGATGGAATCAATTGGTTATAATTCCTCTATAATACTTGTTTGATTTCGAATTAAATTTTTCCAGGGATTCAAATTTATTTAATCCCCCAGATCATGTTATAATCACCTATGATAATTAAAACTAATTCCTTCTTTTAATAACTAATATTTTTATACAATTAAATTAATAAAAATTTACATTTTTTAATTTTATTTATAAAATGTAACATCCTCAAAAAAGTTTTAATCACACTTCTTGTTAGGATAAATAATATCTTGAGAAATACACATTAAAATTAAATGAAAATATAAATGGATAATTTGGATCTACACAAGGATGATGAAAAACATCTTTTAGACTATTTGTTTTTTTGTCATCTTCTACAACCCTTTTGAAAGGGTGATTTAGTTACCTATGAATAATTTTTTATAAAAATGATTTTCAAATAATATTAATGATGGAATATAATATAATTATGAAAATAAAATATGATCCACTTTTAAAAATTATATGGACCTCTAATATCTTCCCATTCATGTCTCATAGATTATTCTGCCTCCCAAATTTTTTGAAAAAGCATCTAAATTATTTGACATTCATTATTCCCAGTTATTATGAATCAAAATCCTACTTCAAATATATTTTTCAATGTTTTATAAAGGTTTTGGACATATGAAATAATAAAGGGGATTGCGTTACTAGCTATAGTTGAGATTATTGAAAAAGATTATATATGGTTTAGTTGCATAGAGCAGAAAACATTGAACCCCACTATACACATGATTCTGGATTAAAAATTCAAAGTTGATCGGTTTCAAAACATTGTTTCCTAGTTATGTGGCTTACCATTCTTGTTGAATCCACAAAAATGAACCCGAATTATTCCAATTTTTTCATAAATTACAATCATCATTCATCTATCATGGGAACCATTAATTTAACATTATTTTCACCTATACGATATCATTAATAATAAAATATGATAAATGAAGAAATTAATCCATTATTCATATAGAATTCCAATTAATATTATTCTTAGAACGTATACCACTGATCCCTGATAAAATAAATAGTATAGAGCTCATATATGACTTTAAAACTATATATCTTATATTTATTTTTGTCCATAGACATCTGTGAAAGATTCTTTGTGTCAATCAATGTATATTTCCAAGAATTAAATTTAAATATAATAATAGTAGTAATTTTTTAAAATATATTTATAAGGAGGAAATAATTATTATAAACTACTCAATCAAATGATGACATGAGAACCTACAAAAAAACATCAACTACAACAATTTAGTTTGAATAATGGGTTATATGTGGTATTCCTAACCCATTCAATAAATAATCTAAAATTATAATATTATGTTCATAAATATAATTTTAATAAATAAGAAAAAATAAAAAATTATACACTAATAAGGGCCTTTTTTGTTTTATGTTGACCACAATGTTTTCTTTTCTACATGTTCTTGTACAATTTAAAAAAACAATATTTTTTCCATTTTTTAGTAGTCTCCTTTATATTTTACTATTTATAAAAATTACCATATCTTCTATAGTTAATAATTTTAAAATGACGCAATCAAAAATTAAATCATTTATACCAAATTACATTAATAAATTTTATTATTAAATTATTAATTTTAAGCTTATAAATTATTATATTTTTAATTAATAAAAACATGTTTTAATAAATCATAATAATAATACTTATATAATGTTACCTGGTGTGAGTGTTTATTTTTTTTTAATATTTTAATAAATATTTTTACTTATAATACTTGTTGAAAATAATAATTATATGTATGTTTCATTGATTACACTTAAAATATATTTTCTAATATAACAGTAAATTTACTATTCTAGTGATTGTATTTCTAGAGGATACATTACCCATTTATAATGGTCTTATATTACATTAAATTACAATGTATACCCCTTAATCAAATATGTATTCATTTAATTAGATCATTATTCTATATTTTTCTATAAAAAACCTCTCTTATTCCAATTTTTTTGTATAGTTGTATTTATAATATTTTATTTCTAGAACACCAAAATCTATGATATTTTTAACATCCTCAAATGTAATTACATGTGTTTATTATCCCATTATACACATATTAATAGTATTTAATTTATTAATACTTATTTTTTATTAAAACATTATGAAATAAACTCGTGTTTTTAAAATTGTACAAAAGATAATATTAACTAATATTTTATAGAAATAATTTGATAACAAAATAAATATGTTCATGGAAGAAAATTTCAAAAATAACATGCAATTTTAAATAGATTTATTCATGTATTTATATTAGAGAAAAAAACCACCTAGGCATCAATTCCCTACATTTGAGTAGATCTCTATTATATCAACCATCTATTATGTCGTTTCACATTTTCAGTCTTATAATGTTTATTTTTTTAATATCCACTTTTTATAATAAAATTTAGTTTCTAATCCTTTTTAAAAGATCCCATTTTTTTAATCTCATAAATTTTTTTATTCATGTATTTTTTCCATTGAATTGTCATTTACAACTTATTTAAAATATAATAGTTCCATTTTTTATAACGAAATAGATGTTTTGTGATATTTTCTTAGATTATTATATTTCACAAATTACTTTAAAATAATCAATTTTTCATTTTTTTCTCATTTTACATTCTTATAAACTAACTTCAACACCTAATTTTGAAGAACCAGATCGATCTTCCACCTGAACCATTACTCGACCCGACCCACTACATTGTCTGATGGTCTTTACGTATCTCAATAGTCTAGCAACTAGATCCTTGGAATCATTAATGGTATTAAAGAAATATTTAATCTCATAATTAATATAAAATAAATAATCAGTTAAAAAATTAAATAAACCATCAAGGAATTTCAAAATAAAACATTTATTAAATGATAGAAAACATGAATAAAACACAATGGATTTAGATTCAAAAAACTATACTATATTAAAGTATGATACAAAATACCAAAAAAATGAAAAATAGAAAAAGGAAACAAAAAATGATCTAATACCACCACCAGTGACATCCAGTCACTCGTCCGATCCCACTATCCATCAATATACCAACCATAACCAATGTAATGAAAAATAACTGGGCATGTGAAAACTGGTAAATTTATATATGTTTGATAAAAATTTATTGGTGGTTTTCCACCCACCCAAACTATATAAATCACATAGTTACATACTTTATAAAATTAATTTTGATATATAATTTATAAAATATTTTCAACATAATTTATAGAACTGTTAAAACCCCATTATTAAATGAAACTTGAATTCAAAACTCTTCTAATTTTTTTTTAATTCATTGACTAAATCCAATAGATCATTAAAAAAACACTAGGCATGATATATTGGTCTGAAGCAATTCATTAAAATAGTTCAAACCAATTCAAAATCAAAATGTTTGTTCTATAAAAATTTTATTCCATAAAGATGCATTTCAAAACATTACAACCATTTAAAATATGCAATGGTTTATTTTCTCAAATACTAGGCATGGTACATGTATATGCCAACTAAAAATACATTTAAAACCCATTTCAATCCTACCATTGGAATAAAATATTAAAAAAACTTTTATGAAATAATTATAAAAAAAATTACAATTTAAAATTATAATGGAATACAAAATAATACTCTACCTATTTAAAATGGAACAACAATATACTCTCATGAAAATAGATTCCTAATAAAAAACCATTCCATGAATCATCCTCTTCTAAGATAAAATACCCAAATATGCATAATTAGAAATATCTTAAACCCTAATACCAACTTAAACAACTTTTATTGTTCTCATTACAGAGGGAAATTGATAGAGAGTGTAAGGGACTATTATAAGAGAAGAATAGTGTATGAATTACCATATATATAACTTTTAATCAAGAAGAATAATACCCATAATTTAAGGATGAATTTAATATAAGGGATTTCTAAGGGATCTATGGTTTAGTTGAACAATAAGAGAATAATTGGAGGATGATGATGTAAATCCTATGAGGTGAAATGGACTTTTAACATTTAAATGAAAAATGGGGTGGTATAATAGTTTCAATGCATTGTATAAAAAATTGGTAACTAAACATGTAGATTGAAATGCCTACAAAAAACATCCATGCATGGTTTATAATACATGAACCAATAGTAAGAACCTCAATATTAAAAATGTAGAGCCTCCATCAGGTATATCTCAAGGCTTACACTAATATTGTGAAAGACATGTACTTGTACACAAACATACTAAGAGACTCACATGGTTTCCCCTAGTCATCACACATAATAGAAAACCATAAAATACCTTTTAGAACAAATTTGTTCTAAACGAAATGATAATAACATTTCCTTAAATATGGTTAACTATAATGTTCCCACTAATCATTGTGTGAAATCTCTGCATATAATAAAAAAATTACATAATCCTTAAAATTAGACATCAAAATCTAAAAAAATTAATCAAGACCAAGAATATGTTAAAATAATATAAAATATGTGGTCATTATAAAACATGGAGGTAATAATTCTACCCACCATTCCATATTCTATACCTATAATTTCATAGATAAATGTAATGAAAAATAAAAATGAATCCTAATAAATTATAATATTAATTTACAAATGGGTTCTTAAATGATATATTTCATCTTAGAAAATAACTATTAAGTCCAAAAAATATCATCAATTAAAAGGATGAATCATAAATTAGACCCTTGTAACCATAAAAAATATCTTTCCTCAAACATCAAAAAATGGATTTCTAAGAAAAATTTGAACAAATGGGAACTCCCCAGCATTAATAATTTCATTAATAGTGGGGGATGGAATTGGATTCCAAGCATTATAAATACCCTCAAGAAATATCATCTCTAAAAAAGGTAGAACCATTACCAAAACCATAATATCATGTCATCAAGGAGACCCATAACTATAAAAAAAATGAAATTTAATTACCTAGAGAATAAAACAAATCTTGCATCATCTATTGACATTCATTAATTGAAGAAATTATATATGATCAAAATGCATATAATATACTAATATAAAGGGGTTAAATTAGAACCTTGTATATAGTATACCGACTCATGTTAAAGCCAACTAAATCTAATATTACCTCTGGAAGTGTATGTTCATGACAATGATCATATGACCATTCGCCACTAGTATCACATTCTAAAGTCTATTATAGATTACAAAAATGAATTATATCATATGAATGGTTCTCACCATATGATAGAATCAAAAAGATTTATTCAAGAATTGCTAAAAATAATATGATCCATGAACATTCAATACAGTCACAGCTCTCTAAATAGAAAAAAATGAGAACCCATGAACCGCAACAACAAAACCAACCATAAGGATAAATGGCTCCAAACTCACTGATCATAAATTTAAATGATTCAAATCACTTGAAATCACCAACATATTACCCCATGTAATATTACCAAAATGAAAACTCTTTTAGACTAGTCTGTCAAATATAGCAGATGGATAACAACACACATACACTCTCAAATAGGGAAATGAATGATTTCCAAATGCATGTTGACTTGATATGAGTAATTATTTAGAAAATAACCACTTGAGAGTTTAACACCCCATAATTAGTATAATCATTCGAGAAATCATTCATTTTAGAAAATAAAAACATAGATCCAACATAGTAGAGTTTCGAAAATCATTGTAATAATTCACAACAAAAAATTGGAAAATTGAAAACTAAAAATTATGAATGAAAAATCACATTCAAAAATAAAACTCTTATAAAATACCATACATATCATATGTAATAATAAGATCATATTTAAGAAATTATATTAGCATGTAAAAACCCCCAATAATTATTAAACATTTAAAATTATTAAGAATCCAAATTCCACCAATAAATTACAATATATTTCATCACAGATTTATAAAATACCAACTACATTATAATGGAAGGATCCCATATGTGATTATTAATCCTCATTATTAATTGATTTTAAAAAATATCCTTTCTTTTTTTAAAAAAATATAACCAATTTGCGCTTCTTGTTTGTTAAATAAAAATAATAAATTTTTAATAAACAACAAAATGGTTCAAAATAATATATCAATTAACAAAAAATTGAATTCCATACCAAAAAACCTAAAAACCCAACCTAGTTTACTTAAAAATTCCCTATGATTGCTTGTGAACCAAAAATACATTAATAAATACATATTTTTCAATAAAAACAAAAAATTCACAACAATATAACCAAAAAGTTGGAACATCACACATTCAAAAAAATGATCTATGTGATCAATATATTATAATACCTACTTCATTAATCTCTTATTACTAAAATATTCTAAATAATGGGATAAAAAATAAATATATGGGATTTGAATCCCTTCTTGACTCAGCGACATTATTTAGTGGGTCATATAACCTTCATTAAAATATCACTATAATTTTTTCAAGATTGAGTGTATAACCTCTTCTAATTTTATCAGGATCCAAAAAATAATTTCATAATACTATTTACCAATTTATTCCCATCCCCAGACACCAATATAACCCATCTATAATCTCACATCGTGACCAAATTATCCACACTAAATCAAAAGTAAATGTAATGAAATTCATATTTTAAATATCCTACCACACTACCAATGGTATCATAATCATTTTCATGAATGTTGGTGGTCTAGCACACACTCATGACCAAACCATTGAGAAACAATGAAAATAATAAATCAAATTCTCTTTGATAACAAAAATAGCATTAGGGTGATCCCAATAACCTATGTCACAATTGAGAAACCTATGTTATGATTCCCTTTTTTAACAATACATGTTAGAATATCACCTGAACCATTACTTTACCCAACCTTCCAAAATCCAAGAATGGAATTCCCATTATCTATGGGTTGGAAATGATTTAATTGGTTCTAATAATTCTCATTCGGATTTATTTCATCCTCCAGTATCAATTAAAAATGAACAATTAGTGGAAAAAATAAATATTACAACTAAACAAGAGAAAAAACATCCATACAATGATTACAAATTAGAATATAATCATAGTGGAAGAAGATAGAGATAAACATCCAAAAAATGCTTATAAAACAACAAAATAAATACAAAAAATTTAATGAAACCCAATAAAATATGACACCACCACTAGTTACCCCCTTTTACTCTTAATGTATAACCATTATTTAATGGAACAATAGTAACCAAATGAATTAAAATTCCATTAAAACATAAAAACTAAAAATAAATATATTAATGAGAAAAATATCTTAACATATTTATACACATTGAAACTATGAAAATACCATCATAAAATAGATCATAAAATAATTTTTTTGTTTATATGTCATGAATCGGTTTTTCACATGCTTTATAAAAAATTTTATTCACATTCTTCATACACATTTACTAAAAACCACATTTCATTAAAATAATAACATGTATTGTTAATCCTTTTTAAAAATCATTTTATATATTTGAAATGGTCTCTATAAAACCTGGTAAAAAATAAAATTGTTTCTTATTCTACATCCAAATAATTTACTAAAATACGTACTTTCATAATCACCTACATTGAAATCCAATTCAAAAAATATATAACTTATAATCTGACTATTTCCTTTCTAAACACACACATTAAATGTAATTATTAGATATAATTTATAATTAAATTTTTACTCACATATAGAGACATAAAATAACAATTATTCACCACGATGTGAATGAATCATAAAAAATAACAATTCACCATAATATTGACATAATAATCTAATGAACTACAGTAATGAAAATTATTCAAGAAAAAAATTCCCATATGTATCCAGATAAAGTGAGAAGGGTCTTCGGAACCCCCACCCCCCTTAAGACTCATATATCACGATACTGAACTGCTGATGATGAAACATGGTCAGTACAGTTGAACCAGTCATGGCCCTGTAATTCTACAATATTTATTTGGCTTTATCATGGTCATGGGATTAAAATTAAAACTATGATCTTTTTACTACATTATAGGATCATAGAAACATCCCATTATCTCACTTAGTTTAACTTAATTCAATCATAAGAAGTGTACTCTACACTAGGTATTTCTCGTATCAAGATCCCAACTAGTTTAATAATAGTTCAATGAAATTACAAAAATGAATGAGATAAAAAAATCAAATATTATATAATCAAATAAATAATATTTCATGAATTTTAAATTAATCCTCACTTGACCTCCAACTCCATCGAAAGAAACAAATCCATTAACATCCATATATAATAATTTTATAACAAGATTAATCAATATAAATTATCCCCAATAGTGTTAAAAAAATTTAATGGGAATGATAATATATGGACTAAACTGATGGTGAAACACATTTATTAAAAATTTACATTAAAGTTCCATAAAGCATATAATAAATGATATTAGGTATCCATATCATTTTAACTCTATTTGAAAACCATATTTAATATCACGTTGATTACTATTTATCTATCCATATTTTAAATCCCATTTCAAAACCGTATAGATATCTATAAAAAAAGACTATATAAAATAAACCCCATTCTTTTGGAATGATAATAATGATAATCACACATTAAATGAACATCGTTTCATCTTATTATATATTTCAACCCTCATTGTACCAAATTGACTTAGAAACATTTTAAGGGAATTGAGTTCAACTATGTTTATTTTAGAAAACATGCCTATGAAATATCCAGTATCCCATGTTAAATGGATCCAATATCAAAAATAAATTAAAAATATTTAAAATCTGTTATTAAATAAAATCTGGACTTTCAAAAAACACTTGCATGGGACATATGATCATACTATGTCCTTAAAAAATTTGAAATCCATTTCAAACCATAAAAAATATTCCATACACTTTTCATTACATAAGGAACTATTTTATTACCTTAAAATCATGTCCAAAAATCCAATTGGGATATTTTAATTACACTTGGCATGTGAATTGTCCATCCCATGTGATAACTCATTCAAAAATGAAACATTCCCAGTACATCCATGAATAGTAATTTAAACATAAAAATAATATATTTAAAAAATATAATATATTTTCAATATTCATAGAATGGATATTCAAAAGAAACACCTAACTCATTCATGAACAACCAAAACCAAAACCCACTGCTTTTGATCGAAAGTTATATTTGACAAAAAACTTCTTTTTATAAACTAAATAATTAAAATCACTAGAACTAAAACCTTCTTCAACATTAATTAACACCCTAATAGGTATTAGGGATCTTGGGTGTGAGATAAAACCATAGGGTGATAATTGGAACTAAATAATATATAATAAAGAATAAAATACCTTATATCCAACAATAAATAAAGAATAAAAGACCCTAAATAAAAGGGGGTGATGCATGATAGATCTCTGATTCTTACTATGGTTTGATAAAAAAAATTGCAGTAAAATGTGATTTGAAATAAATAAATCATTATGGGTGAATGTAATTTCACTAATTTAATGGAATTTGGTAAGGTCATATAGTTTTGATTGATGTTTTACCAAACCATGGTCTAACTACATAGATATAACTTCCAAATAAGTATTTTCTTATAGGGTTCTCCCACAATGTTTACAAAATGTGTGCCAACCATGAAATATATTTTTTAAACTTTAGAGCCGCACACATACTTTTCTCATGTTTTTAACTAACCATGAGAATGAAAAGGACCAGTGCCTATATATACCAAGAGTCTCAAATTATTTAAACTAGACCTCATAAATTTTTTACAAACCATGTACTACACATGAATGATAACTATAAACTATTATAAATGAACTAAAATGTGACATCATTGTAAGTAATTATATGATTAATCTTATATCATTTTTTAAAATCATGAAATGGTGGAAAATTTCAAGAAACATAATGGATTTAACTCCAAATTTTTTAAACCATAAAAATAAAAATAATATATAAAAGTATACAAATGATAAGGTAATATATGCTATTTGTTGTCACATACAACGTATTTTTATTCAATCATGGAGTCCCACCCATGTGCTGTACGTTATGGTTTTTTAGGGTTTCATTCATGTCCGTCCTCTTCATTAAACATTTTTTCCATGTTTTAATTTATTTCCAATTTTAATATTATTCATCAAAGAATTTTATATCATTTCATTAAATTATATTGTAGATCATTAATATTTAACCTTTTCTCCTTTACCTTTGTAAAATAACCGTGTGATATACATTCATATATAAAATCCCCATATTTAGCTTACATTACAAGTTTATTCATTATTTTTCACATACTTTATCATACTCTAGAATAATTCAATGTTTATTTTCTTATATCTTGAATCTCAAATGGTTTTCTCCATTATTTGATACTGCATAAATCCATTGTTTGATCTTATATCATAACATATAATAAAACATTAAAAAAGTTCACTTTGATAACACAATCAATGTGTTTTAAACGTTCCATATTATTCAATATTTGGTTCTTCCTATAAATATCTCTGTTTTTCTATAGAATTCTCAAATATGATACCCTTTATTTTTCTTTATTACATCTACTTGTAATTTTAATAACTAATATTTATTTTTACGCCATTTTCCAATAAAATATTTTGAATCACCCATCCAATTTTAAATTTAAATATCATCCAATGATTTTTGGTACAATCATTAACCTATTTATTTGTATGTATAAACACAATTCAATAAATCCTATGGAAATAATATATTTACACTAAAAAATTACTTTTCCTCTTATTATCATACATATCATCAAAATACAAACATTATTTTTAATAATATTAATGAAATGAAAAGTTTCATTTTTCATCCCCTTATGTGGTTTTTAAAACCATCTTCCCTCTCACATATGTATGAAAATAATATCATTATCACTTTTATAATTTTGAGTATCAATTTTTACATTAACCATTAATGGGTATTTCTAGAAATATTTATATTTAGGGTCATGTCATTGATGCAATATGTTATTTTCATCTTCCACTATATTGAACAGTTAATTCTATTTTTTATCTACTTGTTATTGATTACCATTGGTCACATTTCATTTAATATATGTGTCATCATACTTCACATAGATCAATAACCACTTTATATATATTATAAATTAATGTCATATGTCTCTATATTGAATCACACTCATGATATCTTTTCAACAAATATATACAATGAAGGTATCTATTTTTAGTACAATTATCTGGATAAAATAATGTTTCCACTACCTATGACCTTAAATATACTTTAATTTATAAATCTATTGTTTTTTTCTCATATCCCAAATTAATGTATTAAATAAATATAAATATCATACCATGTAGGATAAGAACCCACATTCCTTTATAAACATATTTTTTATCTTTTACGATTTTTGTATACATTGGGTTAAGATAACATTTTTATTCTTATTCATTTCCATATAAATAATTATCAATTTAGGTGAGCTCTAATTTGGTAAATAATATTTTCTTTTTAAATGAGGTGAATCTCATCCACCTATGCTTACAATGGAGATAACGTAATCCCTAAATGGATATTGTTCATATCATTCCTCTTAATTCCCCGTGATCCATTAATGAATTTTTTTCATTCACTATTCCACATAAAATTACAAAACTTATGCATGATGATTGGAAAAAATAACTATTGAAAGAAGTTTTCATTTAATTTGTATAATATGTTATCATCTATACATAAATTACCCGAGGCCCTAACCAAACTAATAACATCTTTAATCACTAAGACAATTCGTAGTGTAACCCATTTAAACATTATATCATTAATTAATTAAAAGGAATGTATTTTTTCTCACTCCATATCATTAGGGAGTTATTGTATCCCTTGTGTTCTATGATAAGTATTAATAATTTAGTACAATAATTTACTATAATCTTTTTATTTCCATTCAATCAATACATATAATACTGCACTATGTAAATTATCATTTATATCCAAATTCAATCTCACCAATAATATTCTTTAAATAAGGTATATATATTATATTAGTTATTGAAATAAAAATATAACACACATAATTTGGTCATTGATCATCCATGTAGTTCAAAAAAAATTTGTTAAAATTATACATTTTATTTAATTGTGTTGTATAAAATTATTAAAATTGAAAAATTATTAAAAAAATCATACTTCAATTAAAACATTGATATATTCTTCAATATATAAACTTATTATTCATGTTATTTAAGAGTATTTATCTATTTGTAAATATAGTATTGATACTTAATCATTAATGTGTCTTGTTATCCAATTTTTTCTAGAATTCAACTACATATCGAAATTTCCTTGTTTAATTTATTATTCCTCATCTCTGATATCCAACTTTGTGTCATTATCATAGATTTGATCAGCATACTTTGTTTTTTATTTCTGAATTTGACAAAATAAATTATTTTTTACTATAAATATACATCTTATCTAGTGATTCTAAAAGATATAATCTTTGATTACCTACGATTTCTAGTTCATCATTATCTTTTTTTAGGATTTTATTATTTAAATATTTTAATTACTACATCTTTATAATAATATTTTATTTAATTTTCACCTTCCTATGAAAAATAAATTAAAATTTTCATACTCATTTCCAATAAATCTATTACATTTAAATTTATTCCTATATTTATCTCCATATGTAATATTTATTTTTGGGAAAATGATCATTTCCAATTTTCTATGAAATAAATCTTCTCATTATCTCAATTTCTTATTATTAAAGACCACACTAATATCTGACTAGATTAATAATACATTATTCATGTAATGGTAGATTTCCACTAAATTTACATTTTCCTCGTCTTCACTTGTTAGCTAAAAGGGAAAGAAATTCACCACACAATTCATCATCTCCTTTAGCATGGATGATCTAAATATTCTACATTTCATTAAAAGTTATATATTAAGATGAGTGACACTTTATACAATCAAAATTTAATCTAATTCTATATTCCACCAAACTACTCTATTTATTATCAATATATATCATTAAAATTTTATTCGTTAAGATCCAAATATATTGGGTTATGTAGAGGATGGAGCCTTTATGATATCTTCTTTATGATTTCAATATCATTTATATAATCTCTAATTCCTTATTTTTATCCAATAACCATAATGATTTGGTTCATGAAACCTAATATTTTCTCATTATGGTATATCTTGAAATCATCAATATTATTATAAATAAATTACTCCATAAAAATTATATCCCCTTTATGGATATATGATATATGTTTTATTTAATGAATTTTTATATCATCACATTCATTTATAATTTATTTTAGACAATTTGGAAATTTACACCCTAACATCAATATTGATTGGTGTTTTTTAATATTCATCCACTGATATCAATTTTGGATCACTAAATTGGATTATATTTATATTAATAGATAATTCATCCATCCTATGGGTTAAAAACCTATATATCATCCTTTTGATCAATAAAATTTAATTTCATCCATTAAATAATTGAACTTCTATTCCACTGGAATTACTTTCCATTTTAAAGACTTCATTGGGAAAACTTTAATATAAAAAAACTTTTCACCTCAAATACCACTTGATTCACCAACTAACGTCTTAATAACCCTCATTGGGGGATGAATTACAATGATAAAAATTTCACATCAATGGGATATTGTAATCATGTATGAATGATAAATATATTCAATCAAATAATCCAATCCAATATCAATATCCTAGTAATAAGATACTATTAATAGAGATAATTATTTTTACATGCATTAATGAAATGGTCGATATAAAATTTTTTTCCCAAATGACGGGTCGGTGTACCAAGAATCAGCTAAATCACTTTTTAGAGAATTTAATGTTTGGAGTTTTTCATTATCGATTCAATGTGCAAAAACTCATGTAAATTTATACTTAATACATTAATATATATTCAAAATGAATTAATCTTTCATGTAATCAATGTTAATTAATCAATGTAATTTAGTAGACCCATCTGATATAAAATATTGCATTATATTCTCCCATCCCGAATAGTTCTAACAATTCAATAGTATATTTTAAAAAAATTTACCATTGTCGTTTCTTGATAATTTTATATATGTTATAATTTTGTTTTATTCCTATTTGTGATTTCTCTCAATTCAATGTATTTATTTTTAACCATTTCATCTCTCATGAATATTTTCTACTGAAATCTCAAATAATTTACTCATTATGTAGCCACTAGTTTGGTTTTCCCAACAATCATTAATAGTAGTATTAAATTTCATATTAATTAATATAATATAAAAATATTTAATAAATATTGAAAAATTAAAAATTCGTTTATAAAATAGTTAATAGATTAATGGAGTATAAAATGAAATTATTAACACAAAATTCTAGATCATTCAACCAACATCACTTATCCTTCGAAAACAATATCTATAAATAAGGGATTTACATTACGGAATAATCCATTAGATTTTCAAAAAATCCCAAAATTATTTAATATTATAGATTACAATTACAACTTGAAGTCTTATAATGCATTAAATATCCCAAAAAACTCCTTCAACATTAAATAATACTCCTCCAAACCATTGTCTTTTATTTTATCACTAAAATATATTAATTATTTTCCATGTAATATAATTATTAAAAATAACTACAATAAATGTAATAATATTCTTAAAAGGTCAAAATTTGGAATAAAAAATTAATGATAAATGTAAATCCTACGCATTCCCCCAAAATAAAATTATTTATTAGAATAAATCTGGGTTCTATAAAGCACCTGCCACATTCCTCTTACAAGGGTCCCAAATCAGAACATTGAACTAAGAAATCATGGTAATATGATATTTAAATTACATAAACCAGGTTTTATAATCATTAATTCAATCAATTCACTTCACCAAGTGAAGACATTATCACATGGGTTGTCCTCCAATCGATCTGGTTAGATATATCATATTGAATTAGTGTTTCTACCAATAATATAGATACGTCAACTTATAATTTTTTTTTCAATTAAATTTGATATATCATCATAAAATATGAACTTCTCTATGACCCAAAAAGAGATGGATGCACTGACCTTCTAATATATATAGAAATTTTATCAGAAAGTTTAAATCTAAAACATAGACCATATTTGGTCTAGATTGTTTCAATTATACGGAAAATTATTATTCCTTTTTTAATCCTATTGGATTTACATATTTTCGTTTATTATATTATGAAAATATGAATCCCATTAAAATATCATTTTAAACTATCTTTTAATCTGTTATGAATTATTTTTCTAAAAATCATTCTTCAATGCATCTATTGTGAAAGAAAAATATGATATTTATCTCCTTAAAATTTTGTAATCCAATAAATTAAGTAAACAATAGAAGTATAAACATTTCTAATTGAATATTAATCTCAATTTAAATATATATATATATCTCTCCACATCATTTTGAATAATAATTATTTCATCGATAAAATCAACATCAAAGACAAAACCATTATTTCCATCCTTAATATAGTGGTTGTTGACACTCTTATGTTTTGGGGATTTATTTATTCATGATGAGTATAATCATATAATATAATTCTCTCCAGGACTATTTCATCACATAATAATCATTATTTTAACTCATGACATAATTCTAATCTCTTCCAATAAAAACAACATGTCTTCTCAATGAATATATCCTCTCACAACCCACCCTTGATGAAAGAAAACATGACATCCATTTGAAAAATATTCTATGGTCATTGGGATGAAATGATAAGAAATATTTTATTGTTTCTAGGTATTTAAACAAGTGAAAATTATTAATAATATTCAATCCCTTTTACTTGAGAATAACCATTACATATAATTCTAGCTTTATTTCTCACAAGTTTTCTTTTTCCATGAAATTTCATCAACAATGAACATTTTTTCCTAAACACATTTTTTTACAGAAGTGGTAACAACTACCTTGTTACATTGACCTATATTTTATTTAATTATTCATTCATAGATTCAACTAATACTTGGTTCTTTTAATCTTCATAAATACCACATAGTTTAATTTGATACCCGAGTGAGGCATGTGTTTCAATCCTCGAATTTAATTTCATTTGAACCATCTAAATGTGATTTACAATAATTTTGGTATCCTTTAATTGATATATAATCCAAGTATATTGTGTAAAAAAATTCTTCATCATATTAATTGGTTAAATCCTCCTATCAAAACTATACAACTCCTATACATTGATCATTTTCTAAATCATATTCAAGTTGTTTTATAAAAATGGATTATATATGAACACTAGTATATTCTTCTATGCATATATATTGACTTATATTATTTTCTAGAACCTTCAAATGATATGATTGAACAATATTTACTATACCCTTTTTGTTAAAATATAATCATATTCTATTTATATAGTAACAATTGATTATCTTATTAATAATATTATTCTCAAACATCTGATGAATTTATCCCTTTACATTGATCACACAAGTATTATGAAACACCCAAATAAAATTAACCCATGTAGTTATTTTGTAATAAATATCATATGATGACATATTCAAATTTCAATTTTTTTTTGAAATGATTTATACTCTGAAAGACATCACCAAAATATTTTCTTCATAAAATACAATGATGTATCTTGATTTATCTACATTATTCAAGGTATATCCACTAAAATATTTATCTACCATTGAGTATCAACATTTTTATAAATTTTACATTCATTTTGTGGTCTATACAATATTTATAAATATAGAAATAAAAATGTTCACTTGTATATTCATCATCATTATAAATCTAGATATTCTTTTATGAGATATTAATTACATCATAGCATGATTCATATAACAATTAAAAATTTTAAGATACAATTACTATTACATCATAAACCATATACATGTAATTTTATTAAATTCATAAATAAATATAATTTATTAATTAACCCCACTTATTGATTGATTCCTCTTTTAGCAACAATTTTTTGAATGTATAAATTCTAATGTATAATGTTATTTAATAAATCCATATTGTGTAAAGTAATATTAATATTTTGGAATGTTGAGAACATATAATTTATTTTTCATTTAAGGAAAAAATAATTAAAATTGTATACTAATTTTATATTATTCATGATCATTGGTTGAAGATAAAGAAGCGTTCGACTCCATAGTTGTATTTCATCATTCAAGAATAAGTAACATGGATTACCAAAATTATCCAAATGAAAATTATTTATCCTTGTTTGATGATGTGGTGTAAAATGAAATACATATTTAAATTTCATTTGCCAAAATATATCCTTTTAAAATATTATTTTATTTACATCTTCTCATATCTATGACACACTGAGAATATTCTATTTCAATCATATAACAAATATTGATTATATATTTTTAATATATCATTCCCAATAATATCTAAAAACAGATTAATTTTGAGAGACCCTTCATTTCCAAAGGTAAATGATCCTTCCATAAACATTTCTAAATATTATTTGATTTTAAAATATTTTGGCGTAGAATTAAATTACATATTTTCTATGATAATGTGATTTTCCCCTTCTGATGCTCTAACTTCCACTTTTATAATAAAATATTTAACTATCCATTATGTCTTTTTAATTTTAATATATTTAGTGTTGTAATTCAAATTTTCATAGGCTTGTATTGGGGTGAGAAATTTATCTTAATGGTGAATGGGCTATATAAATCTCATACAACCATCTCCATGATATTGAAACCTATATATATATATATTTAATTATTTAAAATCTATTTCTAACCATTACTCTTTTAAAAGTGTGGAATCCCCCTCAATTATTTATTCTTAAAACTAATAGATTCATTATTTTATTTACATATGAACCAATACATTCTTTATATGTTTCTAAGCGATTATAGTGTAACAAAAACTCATAAATAGTATATTTTACATTTAAAATAGTATGTTATACAAATGTTGGAACATGTCATCCAACCTTAATTGAATTTACAATATTGGTTCCATTTTTTGAAACAATTTTACGAACTCCCAAAAAAATTATTTCCATTTTAGGATACTTTTTTAGTCCTTTTATATTCACCAGTTGCATTAGTATTTCAACTGATGATTGATTTTCCAAAAAAATCAATATTTTAGATATTCAAATGATTTTTACAAAATCTTTTTCATGTTCATCTTCTTCATATTTTCACAATTTCATCAATTGGTTTCATATTTTTAACCCTTGTAGTGTGAATTTTATTAGTCTTTAAAAGATTTACACTTATTTGAACATACTCTAACCTCTAAAATATAATTCTATAAGATGAATTTAGATTTTTAAATTTATTCATATACCATTCCAATATTATATTAGATCAATTTTATCAATTTTCAGTTTCCTTTTAAATTTTTTATATATTTATTTTTATATTTTTATCTTCTAAAATAATAATTTATTGTTATTTAATTTGATAATGAAACTTTTTATTTTCATTCTACATGGATAGATTCACTATTGAAATAAGAATAAATTATTTTATTCAAAATTATAATAACCCTCTCTAATATTGATTTCATTGATAATATTCTTTCAATTATCCATTCAACATAAATATCATCATAGTCTTGTTATCACTCTATCCTTTAATACATCAATCAAATGTGAATTTATCTTCAAACACTTTTGCAATTATATGTTTTCCATTAACATCTCTGGAAGTATTAACTTACAATTCTTCATCACTGCATTAATTATGTTTAAACTTCAGTAATGTAACACCCTGGCCCCAGTTACCAATAGTCGGTGCATTATTGTATAACATTGACATGATCAAAAAATATCAAGTCTCCAATGAACGATTAGTTTAGTATCCTTAGAAGTAATATATACATTCATAAGGTTTAAATAACATCATAAAATGGAAAATAACAACAACATTGTTTCCATAGACAACACTGAGATCCTATAGACTATCCTTGCAGGTCAGTCGTAATATAATTCTTCACATCCTGGGAAAAATAAAACCTAGAATGGGGTGAGATTAGATACTCAGTAAGGAAAACAATATAGCGGAAAATATCATAAATAAGCATAAACATTTAAGGTAATGTATAAAACTAAATCAAAATCCTTTTTAACATAAAATTCATCAAAATATAGAAAATATAAATCAAAATAATACCACTTACTTACTCATAAGGATATTATACTGGTTGAATAATATCATGCAATATCAATATCCAGTTTCATAATGATGGAATGCATAATGTCACACTTCATAATCTCATATTCAAGGCCTTGTGCCAAGAATAAAAATAATATCATGTCAAGGCCTTGTGATAATACACTAGTTTGTCTCATTAGACCTACCGATGCATTGAGGATCTATAGAGGGCTCCAACCGTCACTTACTAAGTCCAATGGATTCTCATATTCATTGTTTTAAAAATAACATAAACATTCATATTAAAAAAAGAATACGAAATGTCAATACTTTGTCCATAAACCATGAATGGTATAAAAATAACACATCCACAGTCAAACATATCACAAAACCTTCAATACAATATGGAATATTTATATCATAAAAATTCAACATCAAACCTGCTGAAAATCTATCAAAGGATGTTGACATTGATGATATCAAAACTATTTGAGAGAAATATATATTTCTTTTTTTGAAATCATTTATATGTCGCATAATTGTAAATGAAATCATTTATTATTAAATTAATCATATAACCTTGTAAAGTAATATTTGACAATGTTATAACGGTAGAAAATATCTGCACCCTCCATAAAAGTTAAGAAAAAATTCTTCCTTAATTTTTTCAAAAAGGTCATAAGGTAAATTGTTTGGAAAATGACAGAAAGATTACATTCAAAAAATATGAGGTCAAATAAGGGTATAAATGACACTGACCTATTATCTAATAAATATAAAAAATATTTTGAAATACATTTTAAGAAACATGGATGTGGATGATAAAGAGGTCTCATTAGATACATAAGTAAAAACAACCTCTGATGATAAAGAGATTGTGAAATAAACCCTTACCTTGTCCTTTTCCTAGGTCGAGTGTTGGTTAAACTCTTGTATAATGGTGAAAGTTTTTTATAAAACTATACATGAATTATATACATTAAAATAATATCATATATGATCTATTAATATTTCTTTGATAATAATATTTTAGTATTATCGTCGTTTCAGGTGTTAACTGATTTATTTTTCATTATATGCTTGGTTACATAAATAATGTTTGTTGTGGATATGATGTATCTTTTTCATATTCAGAATTATATTAAGACTTTAAAAATTCTTTATAATCATTAAATGAAAATTAGTATTGAATGATTACGATGGGAAATGAATCTCATATTGTTCGTGGAGACAGAAATCTGTACGAACACACGAGTGACAATATCATATATTTGATATTAAAATAATATATAATTGTATTATATATAATGTCACGACCCGCCCTCGGGGTCCGTGCCGTGACTACCCCAAGCCCGCCTTCCATAGGCCAGGGGCTGGCGACTAGCACCAAGGCGTAAATCCCCGTAAAAAGGGAAGGCATTGCCTTTGTAAAGTAAACAAACACCACAGAGTAAGCAAGCGGAAAGTAAACACTAAGCAAAAGTAGAGTACAACTGAAAGTGCGGAAAAGTAAATGGGCCAGTATACAAACCCAAACTGAAAGTAAAGTACAACTCGAAAGGGAAAAACAGCAACTGAAAAGTAAAAGCCGCTACGCCGAGCTGTCCACCGGTAATCCCACCTGAAGGGTGGGTACAGATAGCTCCACTGCTCCACGGGTCCCGCCGTCCGCTCCGAGCACGTCCCGACCAGTGGTCCACCTCCGGGTACCGTCCCGCTCTGCAAGCCTCAGCCAAGTTCAACGTTGTCCGTCGTCTGCAACCAACACAACGTACTGCGGGCAAAGCCCGTGCAGGGGTGAGTATAAGCTACTCAGTAGGGACCCCGAGACCCCTGAAGGTCTCTCAAATCCACAAAGGATAAACCACGAAGAAAGGTACAATCACGAAGTAACAACCGACACTGCTTAGGTATATGCCCATACATATACCTAAGTCATCAAATTTAAATACGCTCCAACCTCCGAGCCCAAGTACAACTCAGTCCACACAGGAAAGTAAACGTATTCCACACAGGAAAGCGAAATGTAATCCACACAAGAAAGGAACAGGATTTAGCCCACACAGGTATACATCTTCAAGGACGATAAAGATGATCTCTGATCCATCTAAGTCGTCGGACCCACGAAGGATCGATAGGTAACTAACCCCCGCAAAAGACCCACACAGGATCGGGCCCACACAGGACCTGTAGGCGCTGGTTCACACAGGACCGCTGAGCGCAATGACCCACACAGGATCGGGCCCACACAGGACCTGTAGCACTGATCCACGTAGGATCGCTGAGCACTGTAGTCGTCGTCGTCGAATCCACATAGGATCGGGCCCACACAGGACTTGTAGCACTGATCCACGTAGGATCGCTGAGTGCTGTAGTCATCGTCGTTGAATCCACACAGAATCTCTGTACTGTCGTCGTCGCAGTCACAGTAGTAGTAGTAGCAGTAGTAGTCACAGTAACAATCGCAGCCAACACTAGGGTTCCCGCACACAGCAAGCTCGTTCGGAGGGTCCGCTCCACGAGCTGAGAGGCTGATACATCAACTGTCACAAAGACCATAGTTGATGTATCCAAAAGTTCTGTATCGTCAACAGGAACTCAACGCAACAGACGGCGCGTCGATCGGACGCCCGGTCTGAGAGTTATTGGCATTTTCGTCCCCGGGGCCCGGTTGGTTTTTAAGGCAAAACCAACCCGACCGTACTCCACCTGCGTCCAAACCTCGGGCGGAGTATGCCAAAATATCCGTCTCACTAAGAGGAACACAACAAAGCTGACGGCACGTCGATCGGACGTCCGTAGCTCAAGATATGAGCGTTTCCGCTCCGAAGGCCCGGTTGGTTTCGTGAACGAACCAACCCGGCCGAACTCAAAGTAATTCGAAACCTTGAGTGCGATAAACCGAAACGACCGTCTCGATCCAAGGATCGCATCACCGCTGACGGTTCGTCAATCGGACGTCCAGTCTGAAAGATATCAGCCTTTCCGTCTGACACCCACCCTGGGAAACTTCCCAGGAGGTCACCCATCCTGATCACTACTCTAAGCCAAGCACGCTTAACTACGGAGTTTTAACCACGTAGGCTCCCGAAAAAGAAGGTGCGCCTTGAGTATAGTATACCGAAACGACCGTCTCGATCCAAGGATCGCGTTGCCGCAGACGGTTCATCGATCGGAGGTCTGTGGCTCAAGTTATGGCCAAAAGACCGAAGTCGTCTCGAAAACGGGGGGTCCGGGTCCGGGCCGACCCGGCCCGACCCCCCCTGGTCTGACCCGAACCGGGTCGACCCGACCCGGATCCGACCCGAACCGGGTCGGACCGACCCGTTCCGCTGGACCCGGCCCGGCCGGTGGCGGCGTGGCGGCGCGGCCCGGCCAGCGGCTGCGCGGCCAGGGTGCCGCGCATGTGCCGCACGCGGGGGGGGGGGGGGGGGGGGGGGGGGGGTAAACCCCCCCTTTTTTCGGATCTCGGCCGGCCTAAGGCCGGCCGTTTCTTTCTCACGCGGGACCCGCGGGTCCCACCTCCTAACCAAACCGGCGGCCGGCGCGGCCGGCCGCCTTCTTCTTCTCCGCCGCGGCTCTTCATCGATCTCCGGCGGCCGGCGAAGCCGGCCCCCCTTCTGGCTGCTCCGCCACGGCCGTAGGGCCGCGGCCTTCCTGTTCTCCGGCGCCGGCGAGGCCGGCGCCCCTGGCTGCTCCGCCGCGGCCGTAGGGTTGCGGCCCTTCATGATCTCCGGCGCCGGCGGCCCGGCTGGCCGCCGGTCGCCTCCTTGTTCCGCCGCGGCCCGTCTCCGGCCGCAGTCTCTTTCGTAAACAACGACGCGGTGCGTCGGCACCGCGTTTATTCGTCGTAGCTCGCTCCGGCCATTAATTCTTTTGTTCCTGCGCGGTTGCGACGACACCGCGCTGTCTCCGCTAAATTAACACGAAAGAATAGAAGGGGGAGGAGAATCGGCCGTGTTCGTGCGGTCTGGTCTCCTCCCGTTATAACGATATCAGTTGGCCAATCGTATAAACACAACAATGAATGTTTCACAATATTTAATAAAATTTGGAACTACGCCCAACGGATTATTCTTTCATGTTCGAGGGAGTGAAAACACGTAATTTAAAAAGGGCAAACCCCCTACCTTGAAAATTGACGTCACACGTCGGTTATCGCAGAGGAAGGCGTCGCGGCGTCGGACGTAGATTCTGTGGACGTCGGGGTGCGTCCGAGGAGGGAACGACGTCTCTTCACTTGTCGCTTAAGACGAAGAAGAGAGGTACGTTGTCGTTGGCGATGATTACCACGGTCGGCGACTTCTCCCTTGTCGAGGAGGAAGACGGAAGAATCTGAGACGCCGAGTCTCGATGGTCGTGGGATCGATGTTCTTTGTCGGAGAAGAACCGTTCTTCACGTTCTTCGTCGAAGACGAAGTAGATCTTCAAGTTTCTCAACGATTCTCCCAATCCTCTCAAGTAACAAAGGAACTAACCCAAAAATAAATCAAGCTTACACTTAATTTATTAACACAACCCAACCTTTGTAATTCAAGAGTTTGAATTTCAAAAACTCAAAATTAAACTCACTTATTAATTATACATGAGTTGTATAATTAATTAAAAGTTAAGTTGTCAAGCCTTTAAGAGGGAGAGAGGGGAGTTAGGGAATTTGAGGGGTTTTGGCACATTAAGTGCAAGGGAGTTTAAGGGGGTAGAAGAGAGTTAAGGGGAAGGTGAAGGGTTGGGGCTCGTGTGGGCCCCACCTCACCTTAATCCTCACTTGGTTAGTTAGGAACTTGTGATTCCACCCCAACTTCCACACTTAGGATATAACCACTTAAGAAGATAAATAAAATAAATATTGTATAACAAATTTATTTTACTCTTCATTTCATCCAGAAAATTAAACATCTCCTCATAGGCAAACGCAACTTCGGGAAAGGTCTCCTTAAGAGAATATCGGCGCTACGAGTTCATCGGTGTCCTCGGATTTCAATTCCGAGCACCGGATCAAAAGTTAGGAAATCTCGCTCGTTCGTTCACTGAACGTACCCGAGCCAAACTTCGGAAATTAATTCCGGGCACTCTGGGCCTCGGAATCAGGTGCCGTCAGAAACCGCGCTCTTGTAAAATTCCAAAGAAAATTAAGAAAAAATTTCCCTTGAATTTTACGGGTCTTTACATATAATATATAAAAAATCATTATATACTTATATTTAGTATTTAAATCAATTATAAATCATTATTATACCCATAAAAATTATAATTTATTGAATAACAACTACACCATGACGTGGAGACGGTAAGCCGTACGTACACACATATGGTGACATGTCATTAAAAGGATGTATAGAATAATGAATATTATTGTAACATATTTATAATAACATCACATTATATAGAAGATACATGAGTTATTATTTTATAATGGAATCAACAAAGAAATAGGAAGTGTAATAAGAAAGGAACATGAAAGAGGTGATTATAAATTTACCTCTTCTTCGGGTTCTTACTTTTGATGTGATCAAAAGGTCTCTTTAGGATTGTATTTATGACTAAAGGAATGCCTCTAGGATTAAATTTGGACTGTGGATAGGATATTTGGGCAGGTTATGGATTATCCAAATGGCTTTGAACAAGTTAATTAGAAAGAAGGGGAAGTACCCTTTTATAAGAGGGGTGAGGGGAACCTTTGGAAAAGCTAGAAATATTATCTTATAGTAATATCATATTCAGGTTATAATGGCTAAAATATTAATTATTTAATGGATTAGGTGGTTATATGTCCAAAACCACTCATCCAATAAATTTTAGACAGGTTTGGGTCAATATATTAACCTTATCTTCAAGATTTATCTCTTAGTTAATTAGTTTGACATTTACAATGTCTCTTTGTATTTCTATATTATATATTTAATAAAATTACTATAAACTTCAATTAAAACCCCAAGTTTTTATTTAATGACATATGTAATATTATTTTATAACTTTGTCTGAACCATATATTTTTAAGAATATAATATCAATTAATAATAATCTTTTTTAAAAAACAATTTAATGTCAATTTTGACACTATTTGCTATTTTATATTGTTAAATTACTAACAGCATTATTACATCGATAAAAATTCGTTTAATCAATACTAACATGTCACATTAATATATAAATTTTGTGGATGGAATCAAAACTTTCAAATTATATTTAGTTTAGCATCTATAATACCATTTATTTGATTCATTCATAAATATGGAAAATAATGCATCATCATTGTGTCATAAATAAATTTAAATATTTAATGTCTAAAACTAATAAATAAAATACCATCATGTAGGAAATAATTTTATATTTCTAATGAATATTTATAGTCTCAGTAATATCATATATAACCGTATGTAAAAATTGTTTTACTAAAAGATATATGCTTATGTGATTTTTGTATTTACTTTAACATAATTAATATAAAGTTTCATTATCAATTACAAGTGGATCCATGGGGTCCCAAAATCAACTCATGGATTCCCATAGATGGATATGTTTATGAAATGTGTTACGGTAATTTAATATTATTATAATATTAATTTTCACCCTTATTATCAAGATTTACACTTTAACCATTGTAAAATAAATATTTACTGAAGTAATTATTCAAAATGTCTAAAATTAAAAGTTACCGATTTACACAATTTGGAACTCCTGATTATAAACATGGAATCCATTTTTTTAAATTTAGAATATAGAAGTGGTAGAAATTAATTTAATATTAACTCCCGTTGTCAAAACAAAAAAGAATGTTTTTAATAAATAATAACTATCAAAATATTGACACGTATTTATGTCTACATTAAATGTGAAATTACGTCCAATGAGCAATATTGGATTAAATGGTCAAAATATAATCTAATTATACTAAAAAACTACTCAATATTATAATTTATCCCTATAAATTATTTTGATTAAAAAATATGTTTTTATTTAAAATTTAGTATTTTTCACTATTCAACAAAAAATAAATTTTTTCAGAAAAATCCCAAAAATTCACCCTAAGATAATTTCGATAATCCAAACCCAAAAATGAAGTCCATTTTGAATGATAATATTGGTAAAATTTAAAAAACTAGGTATTACTATCTATAATTGAATGATTGATTTGTCGCAATGTGTTAGAATTTGAAGTTATGTACAACGCAAGCTTTTTCATTATTCAAAGGGAAACGTACCATGGAAGGTTGTGGTGTTACATTCTCTCCACATTCAAAAACATTTGTACCAAAAATTTGTAGAATATTACTGCATAAAAAGACTCGGGTGGTTCTTCATCATAAGTTCCTTGGGATCTCACGTTGACTCTTTCGTCTTATGGTTTCTCTATAGTACATATACCAGACTAGTCGTCTAGTTTCTCAGCACTTTTTCTCGTGAATAACGAAACATAACAAAATCTTCATAAGAAGATAGATTAGGTTCTAGTTCTAATTCCACATAGGTGAGTAAAGGGGTTGGGTCAGGCATGTATTTTCTCAACAGTGTTATGTGGAACACATCGTAAACTTTGGAGAGACATGGTTGCATTACCAAACGGTAAGCTACTACCCCAATTCGTTCCAGTATTTCGAATGGTCCAATATACCTGGGACATAATTTTCCCTTCTTACTGAAACATATAACACCCTTCAATAGAGATACCTTCATGAAACCAAGAACTCCTACCTGAAATTCCAAATCCTTCTTTCGATTATCATCATAGGTCTTCTGCCAACTTTGAGATTCTTTGATGTAGGTTTAGATTACCTTCACCATTTCCATTGTTTCCGCAACAAGTTCTAGGCCTACAAGTTTTCTCTCACCAACATCAACCCAACAAGTTGGTGTACGACATCTCTTTCTATATAACGCTTCATATGGTTCCATATGAATAAATGAATGAAAGATATTGTTATAGGAAAATTATACCAGAAGTAAATATTGATACCGTATACCATGAATGTCAATTGAGCAAGATATCAACATCTCTTCTAATGTTTTAATAGTCCATTCTGATTATCCATCAGTTTGAGGGTGGAAGGCAGTGCTCAAACGAAGTTTTGTATCATGGGATTTCTAAAGACTATTCTAAAATCAATATGTAAAATGTGGATCATGATCATAAATAATCGATAGGTGTACACTATGAAGTCTCACAACATCATTAATATATACTCTCTCTAGATGTTCAAGTGTTAAATCTTCTCATATAGCATGAAAATGTGCTGAAATATTAAGATGATCAATAATTACCCCTATTGCATCGTTACTTCTAGGAGTCTTTGGCAGTCCCATGACAATGTCTATCGTAATATTATTCTATTTCCACTCATGTATGGGAAGAGGTTTCATGACTCTTCTAGGCTATTGTGTTTAAGATTTCACTTGTTGACAAACCACACATCATGGAACACAATACGCAATCTCCCTCTTCATATTTTACCACTAATAATGTTCCTTCAAATCCTTATACAGCATAGTGCTTCCAGGTTGTATAGAGAAATTTTAACTATGAGCATCATCCGATAATTCCCTTTTTAGAACTAGTATATCAGGAACACAAAGTATCATCCCAAATTTCAAAATTCCATCCTCATACACAAAGTCAATCAATCTCTCATCATTCATATCTTTAATCTTATTTTGAAATTCCTCATCATCAGCTTGAGAACATTTTATCCTTTCTAGTAAAGATGGTTTTGCAACCATTTGAAAAATAATTGATGTTTCACCTTCCATGGATATTCCATATCCATATTTACTAGATCCATAAAAATAGGATCCCTTTCAACTCTCATCATATTCAAAACTCCATGATCCTTTATAATCAGAGCATATGCCACCTTATTTACCTTCCCAAGGTGGTAGTGTATGGTGAAATCATAATCCTTGTGTACATCAGGCCATATCATTTTCCTTGTGTTGAGATCTTTCTGTGAGAAAATATACTTCAAACTCTTGTGATCAGTATATATCTCACATTTTTCAACATAGAGATAATGTCTATATATCTTCAAAGTAACGATTACATATAATTAATCAATATCGTGAGTATGATAGTTTTTCTAATTATTTTTTAGCTATCGTGATGCATAGGGAAAAACCATATCATTCTACATAAGTACACAATGAAGTATATTCTTTGATGCATCACTATAAATAACAAACCCATCATTCACCAATGGTAGAGTCAAGTTAGGAGCATTGAATAATATTATATTAAATTCTTCAAAACAATCTTCACACTCGTTTGTCCAAAAAAATTAAACCCTTTACGTGTGAGCTTTGTTAATGGGTTAGCCATTCGGGCCAAATTCTGGATGAAACAACAATAATAACCTACTGAAACACTGAAACTGCGTACCTCAGTTATACTCTTTGGTTCTGGCCATTCATGGATCACCTTGGTCTTTTAATGATCAAAATAGATTCCATCCATAGAGACAATATGGACAAAAAAAAGAAATCTCATCAAGACAGAATTCGCACTTGCTAAACTTCCCACATAATTCATCTCTTCTAAGAGTCTTCAGGATAATGAGCAACTGATTTTCATGATCTTCTTATCTTTTGTAATATACCAAGATATCATAAATAAAAACCATTACAAAGTCATAAAATTATTGCTTGAAAACTCTATTCATTAGATCCATGAAGACAGAGGGTGCATTAGTCAATCCAAAAAGAATTACTGTAAACTCATAATGCTCATACCTGGTTCAAAATGCTGTCTATGGAACGTCTTCCTTCTTCACGTACAATTGATGGTATCTCGGTCTAAGGTCAATCGTTGAAATATATCGAACTCAATGATTTGGGTCAAATAAATCATCAATGTGAGGTAGGTGTACTTGATCTTTATTGTTATATCATAGATCTCCTTGTAGTCAATCCACAACCTCATATATCCATCTTTCTTATTAACAAAAAGGACGGTGTCTCTCCATGGGGAAACACTATGGAAAATAAATCCATTATTACTCAATTCCTATATTTGATTCATTAGTTCTAGTAAATCAAATGTGGCTATTCTATAAGGGGTCTTCGATATGGGCCTTGAACCAGGAATTAAATCAATGGAAAAATCAATTTCTGGTTCTGGAGGATGTCCATGTAAATCCTTTGAAATAGATATACGTACTCTTGCACAACTGGTACATCCTATATTTGAACATTCATTTCCTCACCCAAAATTATTTCATTCTCTTCCTACCCAATAATTGAATTTAGTTGAGCTACTATGGGTGAATATAGATAAGAATCAGGTGGTGACATTTCTACTCTAAAGATCAGGTGTTCTTCATCATCGTCATCAAAAATAGTACCCTCCTTCTTATTATAATAAATTTTTTCATCATTGTCTAAAATTCAATCCATACTGAGGATTGTATCAAATTAAATCATGGGTATGACTATGAGATCCACATATAATGAACATTTATATGCCCGAATGGGGGCTGATTCACAAAACATTATTGTAATGATACATCCCTTACGATTTTTGACTGATAACTCCCTTGTTAAATCAACTTGTAAATTTCTAATTTTCTTAGAAAACTGAGAAGATATGAGACAATTCGATGATCCAAAATCAAATAAATCATTGGATCAATATAAAGAAACCAGTAAATCACCTATCACTACATCTTTCAGTGCTTCAACATCTGTGGTAGTGATACCATAAGCATGGCCTTGATCCCTTGGCCTATTCTGAGATAAGTTCCCCTGACACTTAGGAAATTTATTATCATAATGTCCCCTTTCTCTACAATTTTAGCATTAAATATTAAAAACCTCTTTATTACCCCTTTCAATCATGATCTTGGTGGCCTTTTTCACCACACTTGTTATAGACTCTCATTCACATCAGACAAGTACGAGGATTTTTCTTCCCACATTTACTACATGATGGATATTCAACATTTCACTTCTTCCCCTTATTTCCATTTCAACAGTGTTCAGCATATCTCGTATTCTCTTGCTTTTCTTTAAAGTAGTAAGACTTAGTGAATTCCTTTTCTATCTTGATAGCACATTAGACAATATCTTCATACGATGAGAAGTATTTTGATACTAATGCTCGATGAAGAAATGCTTTTAACCCATAAATGATAAGATAAATCTTACTTCTTGGGATACATATATAATCTTCTGCATACCTTCTTAACCTTGTAATGTCAGCCTCATACTTTGCAACATTATCATTCTCCATTTTCCTCAGACACAGAAATTTCCCTTCTATATCTGATCGATGGTCATGAAGAAATTATTTTTCTATGAAAATGTCATTAAAATTCCTCCATTAAATATCTGAAACGTCATCGTCTTCCTTTGTGTTTTGAATCAATGACCACCATTATTCAGTATCTCCAGTGAGGCGGAAAACTGCCATGAAAACATCTTCCCTTTCGCTACTCCCCAAGGCGTGGAATATTTTCTCAATGGAATTTATCCATTGATCAACCACTAATGGAATTGTACACCCATTTAATGTTGGTAGTTCTTTCCTCATGAAGCGATCTAACATTGATCCTCCACGCTACGGATCAGGGTCCTCCATATAGCTGAGGTTATTATTAATAACCTGAGTGAGTTGTCCTAGTATAGTAATAAGCTAATCAGCACAAGTTGTATCACCAGCTCCACTATAATTTTCTTGAGCATGAGGGAAATACCTACATGGAGTGTGTACATTGATTCATTTTTAATTCTGTCCACTATGTTCCATTTCTATACAATGGCATATACTAGATTATTTTATGAATCGAAATACTTAATTCCAATCATGTAAATCACTTAACATAAATTGAACAGTTTGTGGGTATAATCCATAATCATAAATAAATGTTTTCTTTGAGGAGGTATATACTCATAAATCCTTCATAATGGTTTTTAAAAAAAATTGAATTATCGTAAGCATATCTTCCAAGAGTGTCGTAACCAATAGTGCAACAAGGCCCGTATTCGTGCACCAGGATACCCCATGTTAATCCCAAAATACCTAGTCGGAGTTTTCACATCTAGGTACATCTGTTCTATAGCCACCTCTACCTTACTGTATCCAGATAGAGAGGTATTGCTCAGAAAGTACACAAAATCTCTATATTAACAAAATTCTAGGATGTTCTTCTATACTAACCCTCAAAGACTATCTTAGGGTAATATGCTCTAATCAGAGTTATTCTAAATCTAGTTTCCAATGTTTTTATTAAAATTTCTCTGATACCAACTGTAAAACTTGGACCATAGTTACCCAGATTCGGTGCATTATTGTATAACATTGGCATGATCACAAAAGAAAATTCTCAAAAGACATATTAGTTTAGTATCCTTTGAAGTACTAGATATATTCATAAGGTTTACATTACATAATAAAATTGAAAACTTCAACTACATTGTTTCCATAGACAACACTGAGATCCCATAGACTATCCTAGTAGATCATTCATGATATACATCTTCTCATCCTAGGAAAAATAAAACATAGAAAGGGGTGAGACCATATAATCAATAAGGATAACAATATAGCAGAAACTATCATAAATAAGCATAAACATTTAAGGAATGGTATAAAACTAAAAAAATGATTTTCAACATAAACTTCAACATAATATGGAAAATATAAATCAAAATAATTCCACATACCTACTCACATAGATATTCTACTAGCCGAATAATAACATACAATATGAATTTCCACTTTCATAAGGATAGAATGCATAAATCTAGACTACCTAACTACATTGTCAAGGGCTTGTGCCATGTCTACAAATAAGATGTTTTCAGGGCCTTGTGAAAGGACACTATATTGTCTAATGAGACCTACAGAGGCATCGAGTATCCATAGCGAGCTACAGTCTTCACTTACTAATTCCAATGCATTCCTCCTATGAACAAGTTTAAACATAACATAAACATTCGTATTAAAACTAGAATTAAAAATTTAAATACATTATCCGTAAATGATGATTGGTATAAAAATAACACATCCACAGTAAAACATATCCAAAAACCATCAATACAATATGAAAGATTTGCATCATAATAAATAAACATAATAAAAGTAGAAAATATATCAAAGGATGATGACATAGATGAAATCAAAACAATTTTTGAGAAATATAAATTTATTTTATTGAAATAATTTAAATGTCACATAATTATAAAAAAACATTTATATAGAAAATATACTTAAAAGCTTGTACGAGAAGCTTCAATGATGTTATAACAGATGAGAATAGCTACACCTGCTGTATAAGTTAATGAATCATTCTTACATTAATTTTGCAGAAAAGGTCATAATGTGACTTGTTTGGAAAACGACAAAATGATTCATTTGAAAATGTATAAGGTCAAATAAGGTTATAAATGAATTTAACCAATTGTATAGTAAATAGTAAAAAAATTTAAATATATTTTATGAAACATGGATGTGAATGATAAAGAGGTCCCAATAGATACTTATATAAAAATAACCTCGGATGATAAAGAGATTGTGAAATTAACCCTTTAATTTGTTACTTTACATGGTCGAGGGTAGTGTAACCTCATGTATAATGGTGAAATAATTGTTATTAAAATATACAAGAATCATATAAATTAATATTACATCATCTATGATCTTTTAATATTGATTTTTTAATAATATTTTTGTATTATCGTTTTTTCGGGTGTTAACTGATTCATTTTCCTTTATATGATTTGTTACATAGGTAATTTTTGTTGTGTATATGATGTATCTTATTAATATTCTGAATGGTATTAAGTCTTCGAACTTTATTTTTAATAATTATATGAAAATTAGTCATGAATGGATAAGATGGAGAATGAATCTCTTCATGTTTTTGGAGAGGGTAATCCGTATGTATGCACGAGCGATGATATCATACTTTTGATATTAAAATAACATATAGTTGGATGGTATATCATATATAAAAAATAATTACCATGTTATATTTATTATTTAAATTAGTTATACAACATTATTATACCCATCCAAATATTAATTTATTGAATAACAACTAAACCACGATGTGGAGACGGTAAGTCGTACGTACACACGTATGGTGACATGTCATTCAAAGGAGAAATAGAATAATGAATATGGTTATACCATGTAACACCCTGGGATTTTATGAGATATATTCTTTTTAATTTCTTTGACATCCTATGTTGTACGCTACACCAATAATAGCTTGTGCTATACGCAACACCGTATTAGCTTGCAGTGTACATATCACTATTCTTGGATTGTGTTTCACACAATTTCAAGTTATTTCGAATAAAATTCATTTTACACCACACCGAGTATAGATTTTGATCTATGTATAAATGAACTCTGTTTTGATTATGTAATATTCAACACCAAAGGAAGCTTTCACTACATGCAATCCTGACTTAGCTTGCGATACACACAAAAGTGACCTTCATCGATAACGTGTGTTGTACACAATAACGTGTTTCGCTAAACAATGATATATTATTATTAACTAGATGTTATGAATAGTATTAACCTAATTTTGAATTCTCTAACATTATAATTCATCTTACACATATTCTATAATAAGGTATGAAAACAAAATCAATTTTTCAGATAAAAGAAGTATTTTTCAAAAAATTCAGTTTTACCGCCTTTTGATGGCGCACCTATTATAAATTTAATTTTTGACAAGTTTATAAGTTCAATTATACAATAAAAACTTCTTATTTTGAATCATGATATAAAAATTTACCTTGGATAATTTTTTTGGTATTTTTCTGATAAGTTCCTTATTTTGATGAATAGTAAAAATACGCCAAATTTTAATTAAAAAAACTTTTTTTCATCAAGATAATTAATATGGTTAAATTATAATATTGAATGGTTTTAAAGTAGAAATAGATTATATTTTTACCAATTAATTAAATTTATGTAATTTTCACTAATTTTGCACTAAATTCTTAGGAAAAAACCATGAAATTGTTTGCAACATTTTAACTTTTAAAACTTGTTTTCTTAAAAATGGGATTAATTTTAAATTAATTACTGCAACTTCTGTGTTCTGAATTTTGAAAAATTTATTCCATATTTGGATTCAGTGGGGCCAAATTATGTTAATAGGTTACTTTTATTTATTTTTTGATATTATGAATAATTACTATGGTATTTTTTTAACTATAGTAAAAGGTAAATCGGGTAATTAAGCATAATCCTAAGATTATAAACTTACCCTAAAAACTGAAAAAATTCAATTGGATGATTGAAAGTCGACCCATATCACTTCAAGGTCGGAATAGATTCATTTAAATGACTTTTCACCATGAAAATGATGTAATTATTAATATAACCAAAGAATGTGACAACATGCCACTCTCTAATATCTAATAAGTGTAATAATTTTAATTTAGTGATAAACTGTATAAAACATCTAACATGAATAGTCTCCCTAAAGATAATAAAATTATCTACAACAGTTTAATTTATTTATAATTTCTAGGGATTAAACAATTATCATTAGTTATGATACAATAGTGATGTCGAAATTATTTTTTTGATTGAAATATCAAATAAATGGTATTAAAAAATTAAAATAAATATTATATGAACTATATACAGTTCTCCATGAATTTTCAAGATAAACATGACATGTTATTAATCTATTAAATCTTTTAATTAGAAAATATTTTTAACACCCGAGACTTTTATGAGAAATAATTTTTTTATGTTATATACTTCATCAATGGAATATTTCACTACACACAACACTAGCTTGGCTTTCTTTACACGCAACCGCGACGTTCCTCGATAGCGTGCGTCGTACGCAATACCGAGTTTCACTAAACAACGATGTGCTATTAAAATATTATTAAAACTAGCCGTTATGAATAGTAATAACCACTTTTTAAAATTTGGTAAATTTCATCATTCAAAATGGACTTCATTTTTGGATTCGTAATATCGAAATTAGCCTAGGGCGAAATTCTGGTATTTTTCTGAAAACATTCAATTTTTGATGAATAGTGAAAACAATGGGTTACTATTTAAAAACCGACTTTTTATTTAAATAATTATTTATTTTATTTAAATATGTTTTTGGTCAAAATTGATACATAATACCTATATAAGTTCAATGCAATTCATTGGAGTCATTTTATAATAATTTTAGATATATAAAATATTTATTGAACTTTTCACCGTCTTTTACTCACCTCCTAGGAGAATTTCAAAATTCACATAAAACATAATTTTACCACTTCAGTGAGTGGAATTTAGAAAATCCGAGAGACACAGTTAATATCAAGGACTAAAATGTGGTTCAATGAGATGAAAATAATTTTTCAGGAATAGTAACTTTTAACTTTTTTTACCACGGTTAAAAGTAAATATGGTAATTAAGGGTAAAAGTGTTATTATTATTACCTTAACACATGTCCTAATTCTATTGGATAAGGTTAATTCGACCAAAAACAACCTTAAGAATAAAATATGACCATTTAGGTCCACATAGATTAGATTAGGACATTTATTATTAATTTATTTAAAGAAGGGTTAAAATAGTTAAAAGCAATGTTTAATAACTAAATCATTTTTAATATGGGGTTATACATAAGATAAATTCAACTATAAAAAATAATTAGAAAGATAAAAATATTTCCTACAAAATGGTAGATTATTTGTAATTGTTAGACCTAAAATAATTAAATTTTTTATGACATAATGATGATGCAGTAATTATCTTATTAATGAAATATTGACATAATTGATGTTATAAATACCCAACTAAATGTAATTTGAGACTTTTTATGAATTAAAATAATTTTATATGTTAATAAGACAAGTTAGTATTGATTTAATTAAATTTTTTCTAACTAATAATTCTGTTATGGTTTTCACAAAAATCAGTTACCAAATAGAGTCAAAATTGACATAAAATAGTTTTTAAAACAAATATTATATTATTAATTGTTATTATATTCCTAAAAATCTACAGTTCGGCCAAGATACTTATATCATTATAGGTTTATCATTAATGGACCACTTGGGGGTCTCTTGGATGTATATGGTAAGTTTATTAACTATATAATATAAAAATACAAAGTGACATGGTAAATGTCAATCTAATTAACAAAGAGTTAAAACTAAAAGATAAGGTTAATATAATGACATAAACATGTATAAAGTCTATTTTATAAGGGGATTTCGACCCATCCTCACCTTATCTTCGAAATAAATCAATTTGGAGCTATTAATAACCGAATATGAGTTAATAATAAAATAATATTTTTTGTTTTTCCAAAGGTGCCCCTCTCCTCCATTATAAAAGGCCACCTCCTCCCTCTCTCCCTCACACCACTTTGAACCTTCAAGCTCAGAAAACCCCTTAAATATTTTCTTCTCCACTTCCCTATAAACATCATAGAGGTCCTGGTATTCTTCAATGACAAATTTTAGTACCCTAAGAGGAGGTCTCAAAGAGGCACTTCAAAGAAGAGGTAATGTCCGTTACCGATTTTTTCAACTTTATTTCTTCTTCCACTTATTCTTATATAGTTGTTTCATTATGAAGTAAAAACATAAGTATCACTCATATACTGGTATTTTATTATAATTACAAAACAACCCTATTTCACCATCTATCCATCCTACGGAAAATGAAATCACCGCGCGTTCATACGTACGGAATACCGTCTCCACGCTGTGGTGTAATCTATTTTCCACCACCACCTTACATGGATGGGTATAATGGAGTAAATAATAACTATATATGATTATTGTAAAATTATATTGATTCTGAAATAGTATAAATACACTCCAATAAAATTCGACGATCATGGGAACGATATCATCGCTCGTGCGTACGTACGGAAGACCGTCTCCACGATGTGATGTGACTCGTTCTAAATGATTTTCATTGTATAATGATTACATAAATTAATTGAGTGAATAAATATGAAATTTATTACACTAATTCCATTCTGTAAATGCGGTATATATAACCTAAAAATAAGAATAATAATTTATTCGACAAAACACGCATAAGAACAAAAAGCAATAAATACCCGAATAACAAGTAATAATGAAATATTACTAATAAGAAGCTAATAATATGACCATATATGATATCATAAAATTATTATAATTTTTGAATAAGTCAATAACATTATTTAAATCGTTATACAGGAGGTTCAGACACTTACAAATCAAAGCAGATCTAAGGTAAGGGAAAATATCTCAATCTCATGTTTATCTGAGATTGTTTATACTTCAGAATTTACTGGGGAATATTTATCATCCACAGACATGTTTCCTCAATATGTAATATTATTTCCATACACCTACAATTGTTTAAATCCAATATTACCCTTCGGTGTGTTTTTATTGAAAGATATGAAAGGAATCTTTTTTCATTTTTCGTACGAGGTACATTTTGTCTTTTCCGGCCAAAGTACGGGAAGAATGCTTTTTAACATATACGGCATGAATGGATTTTTAGAACATTATTTCCATGAAGCATATTTTACAAGTTTCCATGTTTATTTTTAATCAGCTTATTTTAGTTCAAAATTAATGACATGTTAAGAAAGGAAAATGTTTTTGAAGTAGAAAGGATATATTCCTCAAGAATGGAGTTCAAGTGTTTTATCAAAATTATTTTCCATCTATGATAATATAGGGTTCTGTTTATATCCCTATTTTTACATTTATTTGATTATGTTATGATGGAATTATTTTTACGATATCCTTTTATGGATTATGTTATGATGACGTGGTGTTTAAGAATCCCATTTTTATTACATGGGTTATGCTATGATGTAAGGTTTATGATTTTGTGGCACACATAATAATGGTATCATTATGAGATGGGTGGGACCTATATCTCCCTCCAATGCATTGGGTAAAGATTTATATCTCATGAGATATACATGGCTGGAACGGACGGTTAAACCGGTTCAGTAAAACATGACTGAAACGAGGAGTGAACTCGGTTCAGAAATGGACATTGTCCACTAAGATAGTCTTGACAATGAGTCTTGACTACCAAGAAATGATTTTCTATGATTATGTGTGTATGTCACACAGTTTCATGTTTTAGGTTATGATTATTGGTATTACATTTCACTACTATGATTTATCCCATGTAATGAAATTATGATCTCTTTTTCAGGTTAAGATTTCCAAAATGTTATGTTCTTATGAATATGATGTGATTCATATTTCTTTTGTTTAACCTTAATGAGCATTTGATATCACCGTTTTGTATGTTTTCTTTCCCCAGGTCAGGAAGAAGGTTATTAAGTAGGATATTCCAAAAAGGGACTCTATATATGATGAAATAAATGAAAGACAATGTAGATGCTTTATAAACAAGTTGTTTATGTTTCTCAGTTTTAAAGACACTATACCTATATGGTCCTTTCATTGTTTTGTTATATGTTGTAATAAGTGTACTTCAAATTTGAATGATTATCAATGTATGTAAAGTATGGGTCATTATAATATCTTCTCTGTGGATTTTCTTTAAATTCAAATAAATGAATAGTTTCTAAATTGACACTATTGTTATTTTATAAAAAATAACACATTATAAAATTGTTTAAAAATCACAACAATATTTAAAAATTATAAATTGAAAATTATATGGTCTATAATGTAATAAAATATACAACTATGTAAATTCACAACAGAAAAGTAATTATTTATAACAATTTAAAATTTAGAATAATATTGCCACAAATAAAATTAAATAGATCAAATATGGATAAATCTAGTTGATAAGGTTTATAATAATTTCCCAACATGTATTAATTTTATTCGGTGATGAGATTAAAATCCTATATCATCTAATATTCGGATTTGAATCATTTTTGGAGGTTTTTAATTGGGTTTTGAGTTTATTATAAATTAATATTTTGGAGGTTTCCAAAAGATCCCCTCTCCTCCCATATAAAAGGGAACCTCCTCACTCTCCTCCTCACACAAAATTGAGCTTTCAAGCTCGTCCATACCCTGCCCATTTCCCTTATCCACTTACCTAGAAACATACTAGTGGTCTATTACTTCTTCAAAGACCAAATTTAGTGCTATAAGAGGAGGTTTAGAAGAGGCGCGTCGATGAAGAGATAATATCCTTTACATATTTTTTCAAATTCATTATTCTTATACTTCTATATTTTAGTTATTTAATTATAAAGTAATAACATAAGTTATAATCATATAATAATATGTAATTATAAATATTAAACAACCCTATTTCACTTTCTATCCATCCTACGAAAAATGAAATCACAGTGCGTGCGTACTTACGAAATATCATCTCCACGCCATGGTGTAATATGTTTTTCCACCACCACCTTACTTGGATGGGTATAATGGTGTACAGAATAACTATATATGATTATTATAACATGATACTAATTATTAGATATTATATCATGAACTCTAATTCACTTCAATAATTATGGGAATGATATCATCATCGTTCGTACGTACGGATTATAGTCTCCACGATGCGATGAGATTCATTCTCCAAGTTAACCATTCAAGAATGATTATAAAGTATATATAAAGAATAATTCTGAAATTTATGAATAAATAATGATACTGGGTTTTTGTATATTTTATTTAATTAAATCCATTCAATTTAATAAGAAAACAAAAATAGTGTTCATACGTACGTACGGTCTACCGTATCCATGAACAATGTATTTCGTTCCATTTATCGATCTATTATATATAATTATATTCTGAATATATATTACATATAAATAATGTTTTACATTATGGAAGTAAGTAAATAATCATATATGTAATAATAATATCAATAACAATATATCCAAACATGTACGATAAATTAAACGATTTTACCCAAAACACTATTTTAACATTGAATTGACAAATGAACGGGTAATATAATGTCATAAGTGAATCATATATGATATCATAAATATTATTATGATTTTGTTAAAAGATAATAATATGTTTTAACCCACTATAAAGGAGTCTTAGACACATACAGAAAAAATTGGACATAAGGTAACCGATAATTTTGCAATCTCATTTTTATCCAAGATTTCTTATACATAAGTATTTACTAGGGTTATATTTTTCGACCATGTCCATAAAAGTGATTTTAATAAAGTGTATAATATCCATACATGTATGTTAAAAGTCATGGTTACCCCTGTATGAATTTTACATTGTGTAATATAAGGTATATTTCATTTTTTAACATTAGAGGTACTTTTTGACTTTTCTGGTAAAAGTACGAGGAGAATGATTTTTTTTAACATATACCGCATGAATGGATTTTTACTATTTCATAACACATTTATTATAATGAATATTACCCTATAATATTTCATGATTATTTTCAACAAAATCCTTTTCTTTTAAAATTTCATGGCATTTTGTGAAAAGAAAATGATTTTGAAGAAGAAAAAAGATTTTCCTCAAAAATTCATCTAAAGTGTTTTATCAAAAATATTTTCCATCTAACATGACTATATTTAGAATGTTTATGTTTCATGTATAATTTATCTATTATTTATATGGTTTTCCTTCTATTGGGATGAAATTATATACATTTGTTTCATATGGATTATATCAAGATGGGATGATGGTTATAAAACCCATTTTATTCTTTGGGTTATGAGGAATGATTTATGATTGTTTTGTGGCACATGTAAGAATGATTTCAATATGAGATTGTTGGGACCTATATTTCCCTACAATTAATTGGGTAAAGATTTATATCTCATGATATAAACAGGGCTAGAACGGCAAGTAAACCCGGTTCAGTAATGGACTTTTTTCACTATGATGGTCTTGGAAGAAATGCCTTGGATAATATGGAAATCATAACATGTTCTTAATGGATTCCATGATTACATGTTTTATTCCAATGCTATTTTATCATGATTAATGTTCCATTAAGATCTATGCCTTACGTTCTACCAAGATTTATTTCACGGATCTAGAATTTTAGGTTTAAACTTTATGTTCATGTATTTAAGTTCAAATTTAAATGGGTTGTTTTATTTTATACCTGCTTACCCTTATCGAGAATTTGATCTCACCCTTTATATGTTTTCTTTTCCAAAGGATATAAAGAAAGGTTTTATGTAATAAAACAAAAGGGGAATATCTTTATGAGAGATGTTGATAATCTTTCAACATGATTAGATGTTTATGTTCCCAGTTTCTAAAGACACTAAACTAATACAGTCCTTGGGAATCTATTTGTGCCATGTATTAAGTTTTCCGCAAAAGTAATTTAATGTCCATGTACATCAAGATTTGGGTCTCTACAGTTGGTATCAGAGTGAAGGTTTAGTTAACCTTTGGAAACTAGGATGCCAAAACATTAGTGATATCCCTAGAGATATTTCAATGATATGTATAGGGATGTCCCTAAGGATAAGTATACGTATATGTTATAGTCCTAGAATTAAGGTAACGATCTTAGAATTAAACATAAAATGTTGTATATTGAAGGAACTCCTCCTTTATTATGTTGTTTTCCTGAAAATATTTTTTCTTCTCACACTGTTCTTTTGTGGTTTTAGATGATGGATGGAACCCAAAAGAGCCGTGTTGATCATTTTGATGGAAAATTTAATTATTGTCCTCCTGAACAACCAAATGCTATGGGAGATGGAGTGAAGAATCTTATTGCAATACTTACACAAGATATTAATCATTTTGGAATTCCAAATGAACAAAGAAATGAACAAAATTCTATTGAGTCCGTCATGAGGAAACGCACACCTTCTTTCAGAGGTCTTCTGATCCACTTGTTGTAAACAATGGATCAGTACCATTGAAAAGATATTTTCCATACATCACTGTTCTGAACATGAACAATTCATTCTGGATATTTACCATTTAATAGGTGAAGCAGACCAGTGGTGGACTCTAATTAAGAATATGAGTCCCCAAGATGAAATTCGATCCATGGAATGAGATGAGTTCAGGAACTTATTGTTAAATATGTACTTCCCTCTTATTATTCCATCAAATAAGGAAAAGGAGTTCCCTGAGATTAAGCCAAAGGGTGATGAATCTGTTAGTATGTCTGAAGAGAATATTCCATGGCTCGAAAGGTATTCAACCGGCTTTATCATCCAAGATGAAAGTAAAGTTGATCAATTCTTCAATGGATTAAAACCAAGTCTGAAGGGAATTAGCTATAAGAGACATCAGTAGCTTTGAAGAAACTGTGCGTTGTGCTATCAAGGTTGAACTGGAAGTTGGTTTTACATATCCAACTATTGGTTTTGACAAGAAGCAAAAGATGGAGAAATCTCTAAACAACGGTGAAAAGAATGTGAATGTTTCTTTATTCTCAATGTGTGGAAAGAAAAATGGTGGAGATTGTATTAAAGGGACTAGAAAATGTTTTAGGTGTGGAAAAGAAGGTCATCGAGTAGCTGAGTGTTGATGTAATGGAAAAAAGGGTAGCTAATTATGTGAATAAAGAAAATACTGCAAAGAAGGCACCACCAACACTTCAATGTTTCATGTGCATGGAAATGAGGCATTATTCTAACCAATTCCCTAATCCAGGGGTTAATTATGATCGACATCAACAACTACTTAAGGAAAAGGAAAATATGGAAGTCACATGTGATCACTATTGGTGATGTTGAGTATAACAATGATGTGGTGGAATGATTAAGTGTTTTTGTAATTGGATTCCAAAATAATGTTGTGGTATCTCATTTATAGTATCATGGAATATAATAATATCTATGTATTGGTTTACTGTGGATTTCAATAGTATTATGGTACCGATAACCATGACAAGTGATTGAAATATTTTTGGATGAAAAGTGATTGAAATTTTTTGGGAAAGAAGATGATATGCACATAATGAAGGGATAAGGAGAAAATAATATGTTTGATAGTATTCATGAACTTATGACTGATAAAAGGACAAAGTGATATCATGATTTGAGTATATAGATTTTTCTTTGGGATTTTAGTATGTGGAAAGAGTTAACTTTTGACAACATTCATGTTTTCACTAAGGTTCAATGGGTATTAATTTTTCAAGAGAATACATGATTAAGTTATTCACATTTTTGGAATGCGACCAACAAGATATACCATATGAAAAATTATGGTATTCACATGCTTAGTAGATGACATTTCTAGTAATTGTTTACTTTATACTATGAGATTGGATAGAAGTATTTTGGATAAGCCTAAAGATTGTAATGGATTAAATCGTACATCATAGAATATTGTTTAAGTGTAGAACCTTTTTTAGATATTATTTCAGGAATTTTGTAATGGTGAAGTTTTAGAAAAAGGACAACCTGCAGGACTGGTGACAACCCATCATGTCAGACAAGGTTGCGGGAATCAAACCCACAACCAAAGTGTGGGAGGCATTTATCACCTACCACTGGCCAATAAGATGTCCTAGGTTAGTAGAAACTAGTTTTATTTTATTATTTAGGATTCTAGATGAAGTATAAGTTCATTTTGGGAATCATATACGATTAATATCACCATATATGGTCTTATGTATATAATTTTGTTTCTAACCTTATGTTTGAGACAGATGGAATGACCTATCACTCTATCGCCTGATCTGATAACACTTCATGAAAGACGAATTCAGCATTATTTCATTAAAAGATGAAGTGGAAATTTTTCAAGGCACGAGAAATGGTGAGATAGTACCAAAATCAAGTAAATATTTTCTTTTAAAAATTCTTCAACATTTGGAAAATGATCTTGAAAGATAAAAATGTTGTCCTAGTGTCCTCATATCTGATGAATTATATGGTATCTTAGATCATCAAAAATTTATGGCTTTGTGATTGTTGGATTTTTCATAGCCATGTCCTCTACCACTCTTTATCAGATGTTGATGGATATATTTCTATTCTATATCCATATTTTCACCTATGTTATCCTATGTGGAAACCCAGTGATGAGTTAATTTGGGTAACCGTTATGTTTCATTCTTCATTTTTTAAAATTAAATTTTAGTATTTCTTTTTACGATGTGGATTTCTATAAAAGAAACTTTCATGTAGTAAACTATTTATAGCGCTTATAAATTTTGAGGGTGAAATTCATTTTAAGGGTGGTAGAATGTAACACCCTAAAATTTTATGAGAAATATTATTTTCAATTTCATTGGTATACTATGTTGTATGCTACACCAAGATTAGCTTGCACTATGCGCAACACTGTATTATCATACTGTATATGCAATACTATTCTTGGCATGTGTTGCACACAATTTCATGATCATTTGAATAATATTCACTTTACAAAACACCGAGTATAGATTTTGATCTATGTATAAATGAACTATGTTTTGATTATGTAATATTCAACACCGAAGTAATATTTCACTACACCCAATCCTGACTTATCTTGTGCTACATGCAAGAGTGACCATCCTCTATAACATGTGTTGTAAGCAATATGAAGTTTCACTAAACAATGATATATTATTATAATATTATAAACTTTCCATTATTAATAGTATTAACTGAATTTTGATTTTCATAACATTATAATTCATATCTCACATTTTCTAGAATGTGGTATGAAAACAAAATCAATTTTTCAGATAAAAGAAGTATTTTTCAAAAAATGCAGTTTTACAGCCTTTTGATTGTGCACCGTTTATAAATATAATTTTTGACAAGTATGTAAGTTCAATTTTACAAAATAAACTTCTTCTTTGGAATAATGATATAAAAATCTACATTGGATAATTTTTTGGTATTTTTCTGATAAGTTTCTTATTTTGATGAATAGTAAAAATATGCTAAATTTTAAATAAAGAAATCATTTTCATCAAGATAATTTATATGGTTAAATTATAATACATAATGGTTTTAAAGTATAAATACAGTATTTTTATACAATTTTATATAATTTAATTCATTAGCACTAATTTTACACTGAATTCATAGGTGAAAACATTTCTATCTTTTGCAACGTTTTAACTTTTGAAACTCATTTTTGTAACAACGGTATTAATTTTAAATTAATTACCACAACTTCTGTGTTTTGAATTTTGAAAAATGGATTCCATTTTTTGATTCAGTTGGTCTAAATTATGTTAATAGGTTACGTTTTTTATATATTATGAATAGTAACTACTGTAATTTTGTTTTACTACAATTAATGGTAAATCCAGTAATTGACGGTAAACCTAAGATTATAAAATTACCCTAACACCAGCCAAAAATATATTGGATGATTGAAATTCTACCCATATCACATAAGGGTCGTAATAGATTCATTTCACGGACTATGGACCATGAAAAATGTGTAATTATTAATAAAACCAAAGAAAGTGACAACATGTCACTCTCAAATATCTTATATGTGTAATAATTTTAATTTATTGATAAACATCATAAAATTTCAAACATGAATATTCTCTAAGAATATAATATAATTATCTACTTCATGTTAAATTATTTATAATTTTTAGGGATTAAATATTTATCATTATTTATGACCCAATAGTGATGCTGAAATTATTTTATTGATTGAAATATATAATATATGGTTTTAAAATATTATATAGATATTATATAAACTATTTAATGTGATAAAAGAATTTTATAGGTACATATGACATGTTATGAATCTATTAAATCTTTTATTTCAAAAATATATTCTTTTTGTTTTTTTATTTAAATTCAAATTAATGAATAGTGTCAAAATTGACACTATTGTTATTTTATAAAAATAACATATTATAAAAAAATTTAAAAATGAAAAAAATATTTAAAAAATATAAATTGAAATTTATATGGGCGAAAATTTCATAATGTATACAATTATGGAAATTCACAACACAAAAGTAATTGTTTATATCAATTTAAAATTTAGAATATTATTACCACAAATAAAATTAAATATATTAAATAAAGATAAATCAAGTTGATAATGTTTAAAATAATTTCCCTACATGTCTAAATTTTATTGGTTGATGATATTACAACCATATCTCATCTAATATTTTGATTTCAGTCATTTTTTGTGGTTTTTAAGTGGGTTTTTTGTTTATTATAAATTAATATTTTGGATGTTTCCAAAAGTGCCTCTCTCCTCCCTTATAAAAAGGCACCTCCTCCCTCTACTCCTCACACCACATTGAGCCTTCATGATTGGCCAAACCATACCAATTTCACATATCAAATTCCCTATAAAAATTCTAGAGGTCTTGGTCTTCTTCAAAGACCACCGATAGTGACATAAGAGGAGGTATAGAAGAGGCGCGTCGAAGAAGAGGTAATATCCTTTACCGATTTTTTCAAATTCATTTCTTCTTATACTTATTATAATTTAGTTGTTTAATTATAATTTAAAAACAAAAGTATTACTTATATACTGATATGTTATTATAATTATGAAACAACCATATTTCACCTTTTACCCATCCAACAAAAAGCGAAATCACCGCGCGTGCATACGTACGGAATATCGTCTCCACGTCGTGGTGTAATATGTTTTTCCACCACAACCTTACTTGGATGGGTATAATGGTGTAAATAATAACTATATATGATTATTATAACATTATTCTAATTATTTGATATTATATCATTAACTCTAATTCCATTCAATAATTATGAGAATGATATTATCGCTCGTGCGTACGTACGGATTACCATCTCCACAATGCGATGAGATTCATTCTCCAAGATAACCATTAAAGAATGATTATAAATTATATATAATGTATAATAATGAGATATATGACATAATAATTATACTGTATTTATTTATATGTTATTTAATTACATCCATTCTTTTTAATAAGGAATCGAAAATAGTGTTCATGCGTATGCACGGTCTACCGTCTCAATGAACGGTGTATTTTGTTTCATTTATCGATCTATTATATATATTTATATTAAGAATATATATTATATATAAATCATGTTTTACATTCTCGAAGTATGTAAATCTGGATATAAGTAATAATAATATCAATAACAACAAGTCTAAACATGTACGATAAATGAAACAATTATACCCAAAACACTGCTTTACCATGGAATTGACAAAGGAACGGGTAATATAAAGTAATAAGTGAATCATATATGATTTCATAAATATATAATGATCTTTTTACAAGATAATAATATGTTTAAACCCACTATACATGAGTCTCAGATATATACGGATGAAATTGGACATAAGGTAAGAGATAATTTTGCAATCTCATTTTTATCTGAGATTTCTTATACATAAGTATTTACTGGGGTTATATTTTTCATCCATGTCCATAAAATTTTATTTTTCATAAAGTTTTTAATGTTATTCCATTTATTTTTAAAGTAATTTTTTCCCCTCTTTGAATTTTACATTGTGTTATGGAAGGAAGCTTTCTTTTGATTACCATACGAGGAAATTTTTGACTTTTCCGGCAAAGGTACGAGGAGAATGTTTTTTTAACTTATACGGAATGAACGGATTATTAGGGTTTAATAACGCCTTTTTTTAATGAATATTACTGTACAAGATTTCATGATTATTTCCAATAAAATCTTATAATTTTAAAATTTCGTGGAATTTTGTGAAAAGAAAATTATTTTGAAGAAGAAGGGATATTTTACTCCAAAATTCATCTAAAGTGTTTTATCAAAACTATTTTCCATCTAAGATGACATTATTTAGCATGTTTATGTTTCAAGTATAATGTCTCTATTATTTAAAAGGATTTATTTTTATTATTATGAAATGATATTCATTTGTTTTATATGTATTTGTCACGATGGAATGATGTTTATGAATCCCATTTTATTATTTGAGTTATGATGAATGATATATGATTGTTTTGTGGCACACATAAGAATGATTTAAATATGAGATGTGTGGGAACTATATCTCCCTCCAATGCATTGGGTAGTAATTTATATCTCATGAGATTAAGAGTTCTAGAAAAGCAAGTAAACCTGGTTCAGTAATGGACTTTGTCCACTATGATGGTCTTGGAAGCAATACCTTGGCTACTGTGGAAATCATAACATGTGCTTAATGGATACCACAATTAAATGTTTTTTTCCTTTATATTTTATCATGATTAATATTCCTTTAAGATATATTCCTTACAATCTATCAAGATTTATTTCACGTCTTGAGCTTTTGATGTTTAATCATTATGTTCATGTTTTTTAGTTCAAATTTATATTGGTTGTTTTATTTTCTTTATTCTTACCCTTTCTGAGCATTTGAGATCACCATTTTTATGTTTTCTTTTCCCGAGAATATAAATAATAGATTTAGGTAAGAAAAAAAATTGGATTATCTTTATGGGAGATGTTTAATATCTTTCAACCTATTTATATTTTTATGTTTCAAGTTTCCAAAGACACTAAACTAATACTGTCATTGGGCATATATTTGTGTCTTGTATTATGTTTTCTACAAAAGTAATGTAATTTACATGTACATAATGCATTGGGTCTCTATATAACATGTTTATAATAACATCACATTATATAGAATATACTAGAGTAATTATTTTAGAATGGAAAAAACAAAGAAAGAGGAAGTGGAAGAAGAAAGGAACTTGAAAAAGGTGATGAAAAATTTACCTCTTTTCCAGGTTCTTTCTATTGATTTGATCAAAATGGATCCATTGGTTGGCTATCTGACTAAATTAGGGCCTCTAGGAAAAAGTTAAGACAGTGGAGAGTATATTTGGGTAGGGTTTGGCCAAGCCAAATTGGTTTGAAGGTGTGATTAGAGAGAAGGGGAAGTGCCCTTTTATATGAGGGGTGAGGACACCTTAGGAAAAGCTACAAATATTTTCTTATAGAAAAATACTGATCTTTTTATAATGGCTCCAAAATAAATTATTTAAAGGATAAGGTGGGTATGGGAAGAAAACCACTTAACCAATTGGTTTTAGAAATTTTTGGGTCACTATATTAACATTATCTTCTATATTTAACTCTTAATTAATTAGGTTGACATTTACCATGGATCCTTGTATTTTTATATTATATGGTTAATAGACTTACTATTAACAACCAAAAGAACCTCAAGTGGTTAATTAATGGCATATATAATATTATTTAAGCCTTTTGGATGAACCATAAATCGTTAGGAATAAAATATCAATTAATAATATAATATTTTTTTTAAAACACTTTTATGTCAATTTTGACACTATTTGGTATTTTGTTTTGGTTAAATTTCTAACATCATTATTTCATCAAAAATAATTCATTTAATCAATATTAACAGGTCACAGTTACCTATAAAATTCTTTTATGGCATCATAACTTTCAAATTATATTTATTTTAATGTATATAATCCAATTTATTTGATTATTTCATTAATAAGGAAAATAATGAATCATCATTGTGTCATAAATAAATTTATTAATTCAATGTCTAAAAATTATAAATAAAATACCACAATGTAGGAAATATTTTTAGATTTTTAATTTCTATTTATAGTTAAAGAGACAACATATGTAACCCTATGTATAAATTATTTTACTAAAAGATATATGCTTATGTCATTTTTGTATTTACATTAACATAATTAATAGAAAGTATCATTATCACTTACAAGTGGCCCCATGGGGTCCTAAAATTGGCCCAAGGATGCCCATGGTCAGAAAATGTATCATCCAATAGGGTTTGGACCCGTGTTAGGGTAATTTGGCATTATTATTATTTGATTTTTTTACCCTTATTTGTCGAATTTACTCTTTAACCATGGTAAATTAAATATTTACCGACGTAATTATTTAGAATGTATAAAAATAAAAGTTTTATATTTTCACAATTTAGACCTCCTTATTATAAATATGGAATCCATTTTCTAAATTTGAAACATAGAAGTGGCAGAAATTAATTGATAATTAATTTTTGTTGTCAAAATAAAAATCATGTTTTTAAGAAATAATAACTATCAAAAGATTAATACTTTCTTATATCTTTTTTAAATGTAATATAATGTCCAATGACCAACATTGGATTAAATAGTAAAAATATAATCTAATTAGACTTAAAAACCACACAATAGTATAATTTATCACTATAAATTATTTTGAATAAAAAAGTTGATTTTAATTAGAATTTAGTATTTTTCACGATTCATAAAATAATGAATGTTTTTAGAAAAACAACAAAAATTCACCCTTATCTAATTCTGATATTCTGAACCCAAAAATAAAGTCCATTTTTAATGATAAAATTTATAAAATTTCAAAAAGTGGGTTTTAGTATTTATAAAGGCTAGTTTGATTTTTCGTGATGAATTAGAATCTCGAAGTTACGTTCAACACAAGTTATTACATTATTTAAAGGGAAACATACCATGTAAGTTTGATGTTTTACAAGTAAACTATTTCTATATAGAAATTTACAATAATTTTTATAATTTCATTGGAAGAAATATTTTAAATTTTAGTATATTCCCTACTTTCTGAATATCATTCAATGTGTTTATTTTTTAACATCAATAGAAATTTATTATTTAAATCATTTAAAATGACTATAAAACATTCAATTTATATGCACTTAATAAATATCAGTTTATTATTCAAATTAATCATTCCATTTAATCATTTCAAATTTCATTAAATGACATACATTATATTTTAAAAAATGTTATTCTTATATAAATCTAATTATAAATAGCTATCATCATTTTCATGAATATTTAACTTATCCTTATCATTATTATTGAATTTATAAGATATTTCAATTCCATATATAAGTTATTTAATCAATCCATTATATTGTTTTCATCCCATATGCAATTAAATTAAATATTTGTATTCAACAAAAAGTTTTATTGGATAATTATCTTCCAAAATTGATAATTTAGCCACACAATAGTTTTGTCGGATGCATATTATTTTTTAAGCAACTTATATACGTTGAAAATTATCATAAAAACTCATGTCTATGATCCCAATTTCATTTAATGTTGGTAAGATGTTATATATACTTTCATCATAATATTTATTCATTTTTTAGGGTGATGATACCTAAAAAACCTCCCTTTGAATTTTTTCTGGTCGTAGTGGTGTAGTGAATGAGTTTAAAGTTGTTCCAGGGTATATGAATGTTTTATTAAAATTTAGATTATCACCATGCCATGCAGAATGGCTTGGTGTTGGCCATTTTGGCCATGGGTGTGTATAAGATCATCATGGTGCTTTCTATGCGGGGTTTTGATGGGCCATAATGAATTAAATGGGATATTTTTCTTTGTTGTTAGGTTTTGATATTTAGTGCTCAGCCTATGTAACCTGGGAAATTTTTCAATTCCAAATTATGTAGTGGTGTTTTGGGGGTTCACATATGTAAAATGGGGAGTTTGAGCTCTCCATACCATGGTGCATGGTGTGGTGTGGATTAAACGACCAGGACATTTAGTTTAATCCATAGTGGTTTTTCATGGTGCGTGTTGGGGGGTCAACCATGGATTTAACCACATAGTGAACGTGGTCATGGTGATGGTAAAATTACTATTTAAAACATAAAAAATATTGCATCTTCCATTGGAGATTCAGATCTTCATTGAAAAATGAAGTCAATAAAAAATGGGCTTTCTCCATATTTTAGAATTGGCATTCGGGATTCCTTAATTAATAGTAGGAATGATGTCTCTTGTATTTCAACCCTTTATTATCCTCTATGTTTAAACAATATCTATAACCCTTGTATCCATTTGATCATCTATATTGAGGGTTCCAACCTATTGGATTGTTGAGATTAGAGTTCCCTTTATTCATGTTAGATTATTCTATCCTACTCTAAATCATGAATCCCTTTTTGTATGGATGACCATTTGGGGGAACTCCAATATCATTCACTATGACATCAATGTAGTTTTGAGATGGGTTTTTTCAGATAGGTTCTGGTGGGATTCATATTGATCTAGTAAATGTTTGATTCTATGATTCATTCATTGTGAAAATGGTTCCAATTGAATACCATATTGATGTTGACTATTAGATTTATATAATTATTTTTGTGAATATGTGATCATTCCATGGGTTTTTCAAATTGGAGTAGATGGTAATAGTTGTAGTTAAGAAGATAACAAATCAATTCTAATAATGTCGAAGGGAAGGTGAGAAATTTCATGTAGTCTTCTAATTTTCAATATATTTTATCTACATGGTGGTATTTTTGATGTTTTTTGTGAAATGTATATTTTATTTTTAATATTTTTGTATTTACTAAAATATAATTTTGGAAATCAACTCATATGAAAATTGTAAATCCCATTAAGATGGTAATTCAAGAGGATATCTGTAAATAAGGAATTATTATGTTTCTACTATCTTATGATTTTTTTAATGTTTTTCATAATGTATAGTATTGTGGGGAAAATTATTATCCATTACTTATGGGGATATGGTGATGATATTTGATATTATTTTTTACTGGTAGGTTTTGTGTTGGAGATGAGTGATATAGAGGCAAGAAGATTATATGTATATGGGTGATGGGGTTTCAATTTGAAAAAAACATTTTTCTAGTTTTTATGGAATATTTTAAATAATAAATTATAGTAAATGAAAATTGTAATGATGGAATTATTTGGTGTGGGAAATATATGAATGATGTTTTTTAAATGGTATAATGATGTTGAAATTGAGATATAATGAATGGAAATAAACATAGTACTTGAATAGATAATTCTATATCCTGAAATATGGTAAGGTGATAAATGAATTTTTAAATGGTTTTAAATATATGTTTTTAAATGGGATCAATGAAATTTATGTGTTACTATGTGATTGGTAAGTGGGACAAGATGTCCAATTATTATTATGGAAGTGAATTTGATGTTTGATTGTGGTGATGCAGATGTCATAGTATTTTGGTAGTTCAAGTTGAGTGATCCCATATGTTTGAATTGTGTGTAAAAATTATATATTTCAATTTCCATGTGATATAAAAAACACCCCATATGATGAATGCATTTAAACCTATTTGAAATGTTTTTTCATTCCAGGTGTGTTCCCCAAACAACCATGTTGGAAAAAAAATATGGACAGCTACCCCTTATTCCCCACCCTATCATCTATGGGAGGTTGTTTCAAACATTCTATTATATATTGAAGTTATTTTTCACTTGTTATTATTTATACTGAGATTATGAATAGGTTCATTGATGATTTTTTTGGTAGGATGTGGAAATGATGATATCATTATTTATGTTCATGAAAATATACTATCGTGGATTCATGGATGTGGTTATTTGATGATGAAGATGTGATGGTTTTGGACTAGTTTGAGAGTTTGGGATATCCCATTAGGATGAGTATTGTTGTTATATGATTCTATTTTATAGAAGTAATGGGTTCCTTACACCTCAAAAAATTAGGGTGTAAGAGTGAAATAATAGTTGGGATGTGGTTCAAATTTCCATTACGATAAGATTCCATATATATTACAGTACATAGATGAAATATTTTTTGAGTGAGTCTTGGTGAGTCCAGGAACTAGTTAACAAGATATGTTCTTTACAATTTAGTTTTTTTTCATCAGGGATTAGAGTGATCTTCTCATATTTGTATTGGAGTCCTTGGGTAAAATAAGAAAATGTACACATGTTATTCTAACCCCAAAATTTTTATTAAAAATTTACAAATTATCAAAAGGGAGTTGGACACCATTCTGGAGATGTCTAGTTTTGATCATTGAGTTATTTATATTTTAACTTAGGATCGTCTCTTATCATTTAACTTGGATACTATTAGTTTGCATTAATATTACATTAAATGAATTATTGGATGATTTTGGTTTATTGTTTTTATTTATGGATACTTTCAATGGTCTATAACCTATCTCTTTATTCAAATTTTTATATTGATAATAATTCTTCCCATATAAGGGTATTTTATTATACCCTCAATTCTAGTAGCCAACCATGACCCAACTAGATTAGGAATATTTGAGCCAAAACATATCTTTCTAAGTTGTCGTTATATTAGGGGTTCCATTATGAGGATTAGGTCATGAAAATGTGGAATTAATGTTTATGTTTTGGGGTAGGATGCAGTATAGTGTTAGAAACTATAAGGATTGCCTCTAAATGGTTGGGAAACTGTGTTAGTGAACCTATCATGCAATGTAATCAATGTAAGAACATATACGATGCCATATATTAAATCCCCCTATGATCAAATGAAACATCCTTGAAGTTTACTGAAAACTCTATGTAATGTTATCTTTACTGAAATATAGATTAATTAAAAGGAATTGAAATCATTTCGTTTAATCCTGAGAATTAATGATATGTATTCATGAATTAAAAATAAAATTAATTAAATGGAACTAATATTCTATAAAAAAGGATTTTGATATCATTGCTTCCCTATAATTTTTCACTCGTGGAAGTTATTCTTGTATTTCTCTTGATGATGTGGTTTAGTTGTCGTACTCAGTTAACTACTGAATGGTTATCCTAGCTACGGAGGATGAGTAGTGGAAGATGATGCTGTTATCCATAAAATGCAAATATCATGATATGTTTGAGGGTAAAATATCTATTCTACATATATATCTATTATTAGCTGAACTGGGTATCTCTTTTTGTTTGATTTAGTCATATGTGGAACACTGTAAATGGACTACTATGATTTCTTATTAGGGGATGTGGTCATCTCCTTTATCAGTTCCCATTATTCCTTAGAGATCTATATGGTGATATTTGTTATTTCATGTATCACCCTTATTAGTAGTTATCGGTAGTGTTGTTTCAGTAGTAGTGACATTAGGATTCTTCTCCAATAAGAAAAGATGGGGCTTGAATGGGTTAGCCATCGTATATTCCCTAATTTTAGGAACATTGTCCTGATTGTGACTATGGAGATGGTAAATTTTTGTGGGGAAGAGGTGCTGTATTTGGATAAATTCATGCAATAGAGATGCCTACACTATGTGCCAAGTATTGGAATAAATATTTTAAACTTGTCATCTTATATCATGATTGATTTTTTTATTTTCTTTCCTTACACATATTTGATACACTCACATTAATTTATGCATTATGGCTAGACGTAGAAACGTTTCTTATGATCATGGTGTTGACTATGTCATTCAGTGGACATACCTATTTGAATGATGTGTGCCCAAGGCATAGGATGATGATGGGGTAACATCAGTCATGTGATGGTTTCTTCTTACTAAAGACAATACCATATGATTTCATACTCACTTGTGATTACATGAATTTTATACCATCAGTTATAGATTTCTTTAAGTGGAGAAATGTGTTTTTTAATGTGGATGGTAATTAAATAGTTTTCATGGGCTAAAAAAGATATCATATGGGATATATATTTATAGATCTCATTCATTAATTGATAGAATAATTTTCCATGTAATAAGTGAGAAATCAGACAGTACAGGCACCTATATTCTTGAATGAATTTCATTTTTTTCTAATGAGGTTCAATAACTACCCCCTTGATGTGATACTGATTTTTTTGTAGAATTAATGATTTTTATCTCTCCAATTTATATGGAGCCTTATTTTTTGGATCCCTATGTGTTGTCCAATTTTTGGATTATGAATGATTATATGATGTAGAATGGTTTCATCCATTCCATTGTGTATTCATGGGGTTATTAAGTGTTATTTACTAAGAAATAATATGATTTCCTATGATTGAGTGTTGAATACTAAATGTTAAATCAGGTAATAATTAAAAATTGTTACCCATTTGTGATGATTTCTTGTATTTGTGTTGATTTGATAGGTTTTATCGTGTTTTCCGAGATCCATTTGCATTAAATATATCATCATTTGATAGTAAGGGGGAAGACATCCCAAATACTAGCATTCAATTTAGATATGGAAAATTAGGTATGTAGTTCATTTGATCCACAAACACCCTGCTAATGTTCATTATACTCATGAACTCTTTATTTTAGGATTTCCTCTATCTGTTCATAGATGTGTTCATCAGTTAAAATTTTATATACCAATGGTAAATTAGTAGCACTTCAAGAATATAAGGATTATTAAAAAGAGTCAATTGCAACACCAAACACTATGTGATTTCATCGAAGTATATTTTTATAACATGAGAAGTGTATTAACTTGAACATGTGGTGTCTCAATAATGAATATGAGTGGTTCATTCAAATATTGAGGGTGTTATTTCTCGGGTGGTACCCATGAATTTGGTGGAGGTTACCATATTTCCCGATATTAGAGGATATTATCATAGGAATTTATCTAACTTCTCTTGGCTTGAGGCCTCATTGAGAATTCTAGATAAGTATGATTAGGCCCTCATTTAGACATGTCAAAGCTAGATTTCCATTGAAGATCTGAAAGTGATGATTTTCAGCAACCTATTTTTCAATTTCATGTAGATTGTGTAATTTTTTGGATGTTATTTCTTGATTCCTAAGCGTTTATAGGATTCACCATACTACAATAATAGATGGTGGTCTCATATGAGTCTATAAAGATACACCAATTTAATTATAACTACACCAACTAAAATTTAGAATTCACATCAATAGAATTTTCCATAAAGCTATGGTAACATTATCAAATCGAAGATTGATTTTTGGTCTTCATCATTTACAATAGTTTTAGGTTCACCTTCCCACAGTTTGACATGAATCTATCCTAATGGAGAAAGATCGTGTTTCTCTAGGGGTAGGAATTTGAGATCTCCAATACTTCAAGTGAATGGAATAAAATAGATAGTAAATTAATCAAGAAGTAACAATACCGTTTTTTCAAGATTTTATGTACACTTAGAGGGTTATGGATGAGTTAGAAGACAAGCACCTTGATATAGGGTTGGTAGAGAGTGGATCATTCATATTCCATATAACATTGTTGTATTATTTTATACAGATGGTGGATGAGTCTATGTTGGGAGACCCAGAGGAGGAAGTGATTCAGGGTCATGTTGTTCAAGTTGTTTCCCTAATGATGGTTTTATGATGACCACAAAAAATTTATGTTCCAGATGAGTATGATTTTCCCAATTCCATTGTTTGATTGGCTTCCTTGTTATTTTCACAACTCACCTTTAATAGTTCACCAACAATTTAAAAAATATAGCATATTCTGAGGACATATTTTTGGAATACCAAGATGAAATAGGTACAATCAATGTTCATGACATGGTGTCTTCATTTAAAATAGGTGATGGAATAACATCATGTTCCTAATGGTTGGTTATATACATTATAATTCATCAAATTATAGTGGGATTACAAATTTATGGAATTGGACACACATTTACCCAAGACACAGGAAGGATGTGAATTTATATGGGTAATCATGGATTAGTTGATTAATTTGAATAAACTAATCTAAATCATATAAAAATCATCATGAATGGTATCTCAAGATTTTTTTTGGAGGAGGAAATAGATACATGTATATCAATGAAACATCTTCTTAGACAAGGATTATCTCTTTACTCGTGAATCTACTGGGGATTACAGAACGTTCTCTTTACATAGATTTACCAAATCACCATATTCTAATAAAAGAAATATAGACTAATGGAACAAAACATGAATTCCCTCTTGGATATATTGTGTCTATTCATCTTATATTTTACATGATCATGGGTGATTAAAATTCCATTGGATTCATTCTCCAAAAATATTATCTCCTACGCATCCTCAAACATGGCACCAATTGAGGAATTTTATGTGTGGTTATTTCATTCATTGTTGTTTTGGACAAATAATAGAATGTAACTTGATATCAGTTTTGTTTTGGTATAGAGTAAATCTGAGATATACTATATTTTTCATTAAATGATAAAGGGTGTTATATTACATCATAATTCTTTTATTCTTTAGAGGAGTAGTGACATGGATTTTATGGTTAGGGACCATGTTTTCGTAAATTCTTCCCCTTATCAACGACAGTAACAGTTTTGTTAGGGAAAAATTTTGTCAGTGCAATTTTTCGATCCTTTCAGGATGCTGAAGCATATTGGTTATGTTTTTTATTAGTTAACAATTCATTTCTAGTTTGAAAAGAGCAATGATTTATACTATATATCTTACATTCATTGAAACATTAATGATAAATCTAATGTCATTGACTAGGGTGAGTTGTATGTTCAAGAATATGCAATATTCTTAGAGTGACAAGTTGAGATCCCTGGTCATCAAGAGAATGATTTGGATGGTGAGTTATTCAAATTTTTCTATCCTATGGAGGCACGGTATCATAATAGAGAATACCTAAAAACATGAGACAGGGAATCAGGATCATAATCTTGAGATGATTTTATTTTTTATTTTATTGGTTTTATATGGTTATTGTAATTCATTGTTTTTTAGGTTTAGTGAATTTTAATTTTCCTATTGTTTATCAAGGATATTTGATGGTTTTTCTTATGATCTAATGAGATCCCTGTGTGATATCTTGTGATAAAATTATTTGGAAATTTAACTCTCTCATATTTTGATCTAGTTGTTTTATTCTTGAGTATGTGAATTTATTCAGTGGTATCTAATTTGAGGGAATAGATTCATAAAAAACCCATTTACATTCTTCGCATAATTGATGGTAGAAAAAATAAGCATATATAGTTTTATGAAAATAATGATGGTTCTTGGAAATTTATTGCAGAGCCATTCATTATTGGTCGGTGTTGTTATATCCCTATTTACCTTAGGTTCATGGAGGTTGGTTTTCGGGATGTCCTTATGCTATTACAATAGACCATGGTGAGTGAAATGACATGGATGGTCATGTCGTTTTTCACGGTTATAGGGTTTTAACCCTATGTAACATGAAAAAAAATAGTAATTACAGACAATTATGTGATGTGAGTAATGGAATTTTTTGGGATCAACTATGTAAAATGGAGTTCCGGAGCTCACGATGCCATGGTACAGATAGCGGGGAATAAAAAATAGACATACAATTTAAAATACACAAAATTAGCGAGTCATGGTTGGCATCGAAGGAGACAATATGTAATGTAACACTCTAGGGACTATAAGGTGGAAATAGTAAAACCAATGTTCAAATCATAGGATAAAATATGTAATTTCTTATGAGTTATTTCTATATTCATTGACCAAGAGTTTCTATGATGTAATGATTTGTATCTACACCTTTGTAATGTCATTCAATATTCCTCTCAAAATAAATGGTCTTTAATCCAATATTTTGATCTAATTTTGTCTATTAGGGGTTTCCTCCAACTCCATTCCCCTTGATACCCTTTCATTTAATCCTGTTAGAGTTCCAACATCTGTGATTATAGGGAATCATGTGTTAGTAATTTAGAGTACCTTCTTCTCACAATATACCATTAATTCATCACATTATCATAAAAGATAATTTTGGAAAACCAAAATATTTTACGCAATGTTCATAGATTGTTTTTGAAATGGAATGTTATGGATAACTTCTACAAGGGATCTCATCATGCTTGGTGAAGTTTGATCCATTCATTCATTCATTCTGAATGTGGTTCTTTTTTATTTTATCATCAAGAGAGTGGAATCAAGATACATCTTTATTATTTATTTGTACTATTATCATGATTTTTTCCTTTTTGGTTGTTGGGTAAGTGTATTACTAATGATGATAAGTAATCAAATCTAATGAAACATAAGGGGATGGGTGAATATTCATATTCTATACTTGTTTTCACGATATTAATCCTCTTGGATTACATATCAAGTTGTTAATTATAAAAAGTTTTTTTTGGGAATATGTAAATTATTGTTTTTCACCTATCTTGTGAAGTTGATTCTGGGGCAATGGTTTTCATGATCGATGGATTGTTGGTTATATATAAAAATTGACATATGGAGTTGTGGTGATGTTCTGCTATGTGGTTGTGTGATTTTTAGTTTTTTTGGGTTGAATTCTCATATAGATGAATGAAACTGATGTGGGAATGGTAGATTGAATTTTTATTCTCTGCCTTTGTAGTTTCCCATTTGTATTGGAATGCTTGAAATGGTAAATTATAGAAAATGTACATGGATTGAGTAAAATTATATGGGGATCGAAACTAATAAATTGTGAATAAAAAATGGTATAATGATTCTTAAATTGAATCGTAATGGATGGGAATGTACATAGGACATTGAAAGATAATAATATTTCATTAAATATTGAAATATGATAAATGAATACTCAAATGGTTAGTAATTGATATGGTCAAATAGGTACTATTAAATTGTTGTGTGATTTTTTATAGTATGTTGGACTATATAAGTGGATAGTGTTATGGAATTTATGTTTACATGATATAGGGGTGATGTATAGTTTTTTCATAGTTGGGTGATTATAGTTGTGTGAACCCACAATATGGGTCTATGTAACTATTAAATATTTTATTATTCTTATAATTTCTATAAAAAACCCCACCATAGTAATGAAATTGCACTTGTACCAATATTTTTAGGTTATGTGTATTTTCCTCAAACATCACGATTTTCTATGATAGATGGGTGGTTAACCTCTTCCCAGTTCTCCCTTCATGGTGATTTTGTAATTCTTGTGTTGTGATGGGTTGTTTATATAGTGCACCGGTGTTTATTATTAATTAGATAATGATGTGATTCCTTTTGGGGTCACATAAGTTATAATAACGGCATGAGATTTATTCCCATAATGTTCACAATGCCATGTTGTCTTGATTGTATGGAAATGTTAAAGGGATTATTAGGATGTGATGGTTTTGGTATTATTTTATTGCTAGAGCTTACCAGTTATAATGAGGATTATTGTGATATAAGGCGAGTAGATATATAAGGGATCGGGTTTCCTGGAAAAACGACAGTGGGGTATGACAGTATAACATAAGTGGGTAATTAGTCTATGGTAACCACTTCAATATTCTTATAGAAATTTTATTTTACATGGATATGATATTATGTGAGTAGGTCTTGGTGAGGCTGGTAACTTGTTTAGTAGATAGGTTCTTGTTGATATTGGTTTCTTTTCATTACGGAGTTTGGATTATATTATCACATTTTCATGGGGGTCCTTGTGTATGATACTGCTATGTATACATGTTATTATCACACAGATATATATATATATATATATATATATATATATATTGTTTTCTGGTAATTAAGATGGAGATGGAGTCCAATATTTTAATTTCTAGCATAGAGCATAGAGCTGATGATTTTATGTCTTAGGAATACATTTTTTTCATTACATAGATATTTTTATTTTTATTAATTTTAAATTAGATGCATTGTGTGGTATTTTTTAGTTTTTCATTATTCATCATATGGTTATTTTCGGTTGATATCTTAACTCGCAATCATGATTTTCTATTTACGGTCATTCCTCCCTTATAAGTTTCTTTAATTATACACTTATTTCTAGTCACTATCATTATCCCTATAGGAGGTGTAACTCGGGGTTTATCCTCTCACTTCCATTATTTCAATCTGATGAGGGGAATCATTAGAGATAGGGGCTCATCTCATAGATCAGTATACATTAGTATTTGAATCATTATTTTTACTTGATTCCATTTTTCATTTTTGTCATCAATATTGTAGTGATTATCCCATCTGCACATTGTTTTCATATTACATTTCACATTGAGATGTTTCTTCTCTAATATGGATGGATAAATGGAATTTGGATCAACATTATCATTCCCAAGAACAATCATAACATTCATTAATATAGAAAAATCATCATCATGTGGTGTAATCCTATTATTTATAGCCCCTAATATAACAAGGAATATTAAAAGCTAATAAGGGAGTGTTCGGTACTTCCATGTATAGAATTGTTACCATCGAATGAATGAATCCCCGTATTGTTCGTAGAATATTTGTTTTCCATGATATACTCTAAATATTTTTTGCAACCCCTTGAAACAAGAGTGAAACTCAAATCATACACAATAAAAAAACAAATCACAATATTGTGAAATAATAGCTTTCATTTAAATTGAAAAGACACCCATATATCTATGGATGTCAGTAAGATAGGATGAATGTGTGATTAAAAATATTTTTAATGAACCTTCATAAAAAACCACATAACTTATTATTGTGAAATAAAAATTATATCCATACTCACACACATGATGGAAATGGTATATTTACAATGTTCATTTAACAAAATTAACGTATAATTCTTAGCATGATCTGAATGTAACTATAACCATAAGATAAACTGGAATAAATATATACACACCATGGTTAATCAATATGATTGAACATATGCAATCAAAATACTCTAATATTGGTTTATGTTCTTCTAACACTATCATATTGGTATATGATTTGATTTTTACAATAATATCATATCCATTTGAGCAGTACTTTTATTAAAGTTGTTATAGTGTTTATTTATATTATTCTTCTTTAACATGTATTATCACTAGTTTCTTATTCTCACTAAGTTATTTTCAATGAAACTACATTATCATTTTACATTGGATTAATATCCATGAATATTCTATCTAACACACTTAATTGTTAACATAATTTCATATTAAACCTTTATACATGATATTTCCTTTTAGTTATATTTTTTTAACCACACATAATAAAAATTATACATTTGAAATTGTAATTGAAAATAATATAGATATATTCATTTCAAGTATTTTTCATCATTTGTTATTTCATTTTGGTTTTTTATATTTCTTTTCTTCTATTATCCGTTTATATAGTGTAGTTAAAATGTTTTTAGTGACATAGATTAGTTATTTTAGTAATTTGTCCTTTTCCCATCATAGAAAAAATTTCACTATAGTGAAAACATTCTTATAACTTTTCATAAATCAAAAATAACGTTTGGAGATGCATAAAACATTATCAGACTTTTTGGACATTGTTTCAAATAAATAATTTCTGCAGAATAAAAAAATGGAAATCTCATATTTTGAATCTCTTGAAATCTCCAATCATTAAGAAAGTGTAACAGTCATATATATCTTATTTAGAAATTTATATACCCATAACGGAATCAATATTACATGAATAACTCAAATGTGAAATTCATCGATAGATAAATCTACATATGACATGTTGATCCAATTACATTGAACCCCTTTCATATAAGGATCTATATTATAATTTCAAATTATATTAATTATATAGTTGTATATCATTGTCGGTGTATAAATATATTGTGGATTCAATTTAGTTAATATTTATATGTGTAGACCACATACTGTGATTTATCATACATAGATTACATAATCACTCATATGTAGAGGCAAAATTGACTTATACATTGAAACCAAACATCAAATAACTATAATTTTCAAAATTACACTACCTCAATTGTCAACTCCAACAGGACTATTAAATACATATCCAAGCATGAAAATGTCATCACCTCACATTATTTTATTTTATATTGAAAATGAATTATGAATTAATTAAAAAATCTTGAACAAAATATATCATATCTAAGGCATGTTTTTACAAAATCCCATAGTCTTATTAATATTAATATTCTAATGGGGAATTTATCCTACAATTTGGGTAATCCAAAATCTCTAAAAATTCACAATATCTTCAAAACAACTCTTGGGATCAAAAACTTGTGTTAATAATCAATTTGAAAAGGTGATTAAAAGTATACCGAGCTTGATTCTGAAAAACATATGAGGTAAAAGTGTTCATTAGATAACTAAATAGAAAAAAACTATGATATGTGTTAAAGGGAATATGTAACCAACATTTGTATTTTTATGTTAAAAATATCATAACTCCACTTGAGTAGGACATAATATGAGAGATTATAATTTAAAAAGAAAAAAAAATCCAAGAGCAACCAAATTATCACATATAAATAACATCCACATTATATATTAGTATTAGTGGTAATTAGAGACTCGCACATCATATAAGTGAGTAATATAGTCTAGAGGGTAACAAAACTGTATACAAGACATTAACATCACCATTTGTGATGTCCATCAGTCGAAATGATAACTTACAATATATGTGGATGACCCACGCCCCATCATTTAGGGAGTGACACCTACCCAAATAATGGTGTAGAAGACCCAAACCATGGAGAAGATATGTTTTTTGGAGGTTTATCAAAGACACTTACACTCTATTCATCTTCTGACACATATCATAATTTATACAATGGAAAAATAACTATAACCACACAAAAAACTCATAAATAACAACCATATGATGTAGATAAACACATATTACACCTTAAATATGAAAAATATATCATAATAGTCTAAAGATATTTTAAAAAATGACACCAAGGTGGGACAATAGAAAAAAAATACTGGAATCCACCCTTCATAAGTCGTATCATGATAAAATAAACTATGTGTATGTCACTGAGGTAGGATATTCAATTGTAATTTTTGGTTTCAAGCAAGAATTGAATATAATATGGAATGTATATATAGTTCACCATTTAGTTGAAAAGTACGTAGTGTATAAAATTCTCATTAAGGGAAACATAATAAATGAAAACTGTTAGTCTTGAGAAAAATGAAAACCATGAAACCTATATCATAAGGAAATACATTTCACATTTATGAATTAGTAAAAACACTTCACTAAATATAAGCTCATATCATACCCTTTTTGTAACGGAAATATTACAATAAATCCCATATAAAGAAACATATAACATATAATGGTAACATGGGACACTAACATACTTAAATGGAAGACCTATATAGTCAACATCCTCACGTATCTATAAATAAAATAGCCATACGACTAACTTCCATACCCCATGCATTGGAGGTTATAATGTTACCACCCATCGTTGGTTTACCATGAATCCAGTCGTCATTTAGTTTATCACGTAACCACCCATCGTTGGTTTATCAAGAAACCACATGTAATTTGATTTATCACATAACCACCTGTCAAATATCCAAGTCCAATTATATAATCATAACACATAAAATATTGAAAATATCAACATTTCAATTATAATATTTCATTTTCCATCATAAGAAATAATTTAATGATATTGAAATACTCATTCCACATCAAAAACCATTTTCAATACAAAAACACCCAAAATTAAAATAATGGATTTCTTTTCATTTTTTGAAAAAAAAGACTTATAGAGGAAGCCAAATAACAAATAATGGTTACGAGGGAAGAGAGGATGTTTTCACCGCATATGTTAAAAATATTCCTTTTTTGTTTAGTAAAATGCCTCCTAAATAAATATTTAATTTGAATTAAATTAAAATTCTAGTGGTTTTATTAAACAATATAGAATATAAGGAGGTGTATATTATAAAAATATGCCTCAATGAAAAAGTATTTTGATGAAATCCCTTTCCTTGCGTCCGACTAGTTATGTATATTACTTGTTCTTCCTAAATAATAAACTTAATTATACTTATAATTTATTTTTAAACATTTCAAATTTATTATTCCATTTATGACACTTCTTATCATTTTATAAAAATTGCGTATTTATTTATATTAATATCAATACATTTGTTGTTTGTTAGTACTTGAGTCGAAGATGAACTTGTTTTGATATAAATTGTACATATAGTAAGAAGTAAATAATCTACAGAATTATATAAATGATTTATATATAACATATATCTAGTATATATGTATTAATAATAGTCCATAAAATTTGGAAAGAAGAAATGAATTGCACTGGTCAGGGAGATGGTAGGTCATACGTATTCATTAACACTACTTTCATTTCTTTGTCAAAATAAAAGAATAAAAATAAATTAATGTAAATGTATATTATACCTCCAGTATTATATTTATGTAATGTATATCTCATAGGTTTAATAAAACCATCCTTTAAATGTTTTTTATATATCATGAACAAGTCATATCGCTTTTAGGGGGTGGTAGTCCACACTCTCCCAAATGAAATTATAATATTTACAAATTAAAGACAGAAAAAAGGTATTTAATAAATAATAATTTATGAATCATATAGAAAATATAAATATAATATATATAATATATAAATATAGTTCCATTAAAATTGACAACATGACAGGTTGTAGGGGAAAATCGAACAATCATTCTTTTGTGAGGTTTTAGTTCGTCATATACAGAAACAATATGTCTGTATTAATTATATAAAGGTGTGTGTTAGTGTAGTTAAAATCCATTTCATAGCAACATAATATAATTTTAGGATATTTTTATATGTAATAAAATAATAATAACATCATAGGCAGTGTATATGAAAAATAAAGGAAATGAAAATGCGAGAAGGTGTTACCTCCAAACCGGGTAACTTCATTTGATTTGAAACAAAATGATTTATTTAATTAGATTCATCCCAAGGTATGTAATCTAAGTGGACTGAATGGATGTTGGGATCTTATTTTATATGATTATTTACAATAAATAGGTCTTGAGACGAGTGATTTTGTTCGTAGATGAGGTGGCCTTTTAAAAGATGGACCAGGTGTACATTAAGAAAGTCATAAAATATTAATTTATTATAAAATAAATTTCTATTATGAATGGTAAAAAATAGTTTAATTCCATTATAATATTATGGTGGTCCAAATACACATCATAAAATAATTTTTATACACATTTTGAATATTTTTTCATCCTTTTCTTTTTTGTTTAAAACTTATTTTACCCTTTTAAATAATACCATGATATCATGTTATTTACAAATTGTGGGTTAATGTAATTACCATATCATAATAAATGACCCACAAAAAGACATTTATGAAATGTTTGGATTTATCTTAGCTGTTAGTCTGAATCCTATAAATTTATGAATTTAATAACATTTAATAATCAATTTTATATTTTATGTTATGAATTATGTCAGTTTTGTACATTATTCATTAATTATTTTTTACAAATTTATAACAACATGATTACTTAAAAAAAAGCAATTAACTCAAATATTATATGTCAATATCATCAATACAATTTGTTGATTACATCAAAATAACAATATTACATTTATTTTAACATTTATAATATCATTTAATTGAATAATTTATTAATGTATCATTCTCTCCATCATCATTGTGTCATAATTTCATTTATTTATTAAGTCCCTAAAAATTATAAATAAAATAACCTCATGTAGGATAAATTTTCCTATTTGTAATTACTATTTATAGTCAAAGAGATCAATTATATAAACATTTATTAAAATTGATATATTAAAAGATATATGTTTATGTCATATTTCTCATTACATTAAATTAATTTTTGTATCATATCATTATCACACCCAAGTGGCTCCATGGGGTCCCATAATCGACCTAAGGATTTCCATCATTGCATATATCTCATACATTAGGACTAATATATGTGTTATGGTAGATTAATATTATTAACACTTTATTTTTTACCCTCATTTACAAAATTTACCCTTTAACCATAATAAATAAAATAATTACTGAAGGTACTATTCATAATGTCCAAGAATATAAGGTACCATATATAAAAATTTGTATATTCTAATTCAAAATACGCAATCCATTTTTAAAAATTCAAAACCCAAAATTTTCAGTAACAACTTTAAAATTAATTACCATTTTCAAAAAAAACTTGGTTTTAAAAAGTAATATCTATCAAAAGATTGGCATGTGTTGAAGTATAATTTAAATTGTAAATTACATGAAATGAAGAACATAGGATTAAATGATATGAATATATTCTGTTTATACATTATAACCATTAAATAATATTATTTAACAATATAAATTATCTCGAAGGAATTTTTTTGAATTAAAATTCAGTGTATTTTTACTATAAATCAAAACATGGTACTTATCATAAAAATATAAAAAATTCATCAAAATTAAATTTTGATGTGTTGTTTCTAAATAAGTATATTATACTATAAAATATAACTTATAAGGGTTTTAAACCAAATTTAAAAATGGTTTTCCATCAAATGGCTTTAAATATGAATTTTTAGAAAAAAAAATCATTTATCGAAAAAATCGTATTTGTTCTTATATAATAAGTAGATAACATATAAGATGAATTTAAAATATTACATTAAATATATAAAATATATTTTTTCATTATATAAAAATCCATAAATAATGATATGATTTTATAAATATAATAATTCTCTTTTAAATAGGTCTTCATAAAAACACATCCCTTATATTCAATTGGTTTTTATTTATATTTATAATAAATTTGGAAACCATGGAATCATTATTTAAACATATGTAAACCATATTTCTTAATTTAATTGATATCATTCATTAATGAAATACCAATGGCTGGAATTAAATACCATTTAAAATAATAATAACATTATTCTATTATATTTCGGTATAACTAAATGTTGTGTACAACGTAAGATTTCTGAGAACCCCGTTACTGCTTTTCAATTACGATATTTGAAAAAGAATCCCCTTTATCAAAAATTTTACATATTATTCATAAATATTAATAGAAATAAAAAAGTATTATTCTATTAAAACATGTGACGTTACATCATTCCCCCTTTTTGGAAATTCTATCCAATCTATTTTAAAATTTGGCTCAGGAACATAATTGAAAATCCAACATTAGAAAAAAAAGTAAACAAAACTCTCACTATAATATAATGAAAGAGAAGTAAAAAGTTCACCCATGATAACAGATAATAGGGTTCCATGTAGGAAAACATGGATTTGACATAAAAACTAACTACATTTTTCTAAAGATAAAGTGATAGAAAACAATGTCAAGATAAAGTTAACTATAAGAAAAGAATAATCTTGAATTTTGTTAAATAGTCTTTCATTCCCTAGCCATAAAAGTAGACGAACAATATTTTTTAAGTCCCTTTTAATAATGTTGTGGAATTTGTTTATTAGATTCACTATGAATTTAAGGAAATTTATTTACTTTTCAACTAGAGTTTCATAATTTAATAAATTTCTATTGTAAACACATATTATCTATAAACGATGAGTATTTAGGATGACTTAGTCAAACCTGAAGTTCTAGAATCATCTTATAGAGAATAAAATAATCCAAAAAGATTAACTATATATTTACCCTATCTTAATACATTGACCAATAAAATTTTTTTATACAAAATCAAATATTCCCCAAAAGGATAATACCTTATAAAAAGAAATACTACTCTTAATATATGAATTTCAACGAACAATACCAAAATTTCAACAAATAAAAATCAATAAAAATTCATTTTTGTTTCTCAAAATAATCCATCTAACATTGAAACCCAATAATCAGAATGAATTTATCATCATAACATCTAACTCCAAAAAATGTTGACTACTCTTCAGTTTCATAATTAAAAGTAATTAACCTAAACCGATCTTATCCGTAATAGAATATTCATTTCCATAAATAACCCAATACACTATTTGTCTACAATAAAAACAATTATACTTCCTAAATATAATTCAACTATTACTCCTCAAATAAAATGTCATAGTTTTCAATTTTCCTTTAGCATACTATGTTCAGAAAAGAGATAACATCTTCTAAAATAAGAGTAACCATTTTATCACCAAATCATTTCCTTATATTAAGGACGTCCATTTGATAAAACATAAGTTCCAAAAATAAACATATTATTGTTCCATATAATAATTTATCTAAAAATATTAAGTTATCCTAACAAGGGACTTACTTTAGGCTAGTGGTAGACATTCAATCCCAGTCGCACTTTGGTTGTGGGTTCAATTACCACTGCATTGTCTGATATGATGGGATGTATCATGGTCTACATGTTGACCTTTTTTAAAAACCATTTCTGTATTATGAGCTAAAATACTCAAAAACAACCTTGTCAAATTTTAACATCCTTGTTTATCTTATACCTCACATTTTTCTTCCTAATAATTTATAACCCATAATTTATTCAGCGGTGAATGTTTCCAAAAATATCATTAGTCCCCATTGTATTTCAAATCCTAAAGCCACAAAATGAATTTTTAATACATTGAACATATGATCTGACTTATAATTAAATATTAAATATGATATCCCTAACCCTTAATAAAACTTCATAATCTCCTAATTTAGCTAAACCTTTCCTCTAATACCAACTATAAGGCCCCATCTTTAATCATTACAAAATCATGAATTAAGTCATGAATTAACATTGATGATCATTTTAGGTTAAGATTTTTATAAAATTATTCCATAACTATGTCATATCATTTCAAATATTAAATGTTGGAACATCTACTAAATCTCCATATTAAATAAAACAAAAACTATTTAAAAACAATCTTGTTTTGTTTCATGTTTTAAAATAAAATAATTTTCCTTGATTTTATCCATGAATCTATATTTAATTATGTCCTTTGAAAACAATTTCAAAACATATGAGGAGTGTAAAATTCTTAACACTGGATATATAATTATTGAAAACTATTAGGCTTTTGTAATCATTTAAACCATGAATATATTATCAGAAAGTACTATTTCTCACATTTAACAATTATAAAAAAACAACACTTAATATAAGCTCATTGGGTACCATTTATTTAACCAAAATATTACCATAAATCCAATTGAAAGAAACATATATCATATAATGTTATCTTAGGACATAAAAATACATAAATTTAATAACCACATAGTTGGATTCTTGACATATCACTAAATGTAATAGCCATATGACTAACTACCACACCCAATGAATTAAAGGTTTTATTGTAACCACCTGTCATTGGATTATCACGAAACTACCAATAATTTGGTTTATCATGTAACAACATGTCAAATGTCCAAGTACCATTATATAATCCTAACTCATAATGTATTGCAGATATCAACATCTCACTAATAACATTTTATTTTCAATTAATAGAAATGATTTCCTGGTATTGAAATACTCAATCCATTTCAAAAATTATTTTCTCTACGAAAACAACAAAAATTTGAATTAGGGATTTTTTTCCTTGTTAATAATATTTATAACACTTATATAGGAATCCAAATATCAAATAACGGTTATGGTGGTGGAGAGTTCGTTGTTCCCACATAAGGTAAAAATCTTCCTTTTGAAATTTAGTAAAATGATTCATATAAATAATAATAAATTTCTTTGAAATTAAAATTAAAAGGGTTTTACTATACAATGTATAAAATAAAAATGTTAATATTATCAAATATGCCTCAATGAATGGAGATTGATATGAATTCCCTTACCTTGAGTCTGAGATGCCATGTATGTTCCCCCTTCTTCTTGAATAGTAAACATGATTTAATTTCTAATTTCATCATAATATTTTCATATTTATTATTAATTTTATTTCCCTTATTACCACTTTTGGAAAATTAATTAATTATTTATGTTAGTATTAGTAGTTTATTTTATATTCGGTATATGAGTATAAAATGAACATGTTTTTATAAAAATTGTATATTTAGCCAAATTACATAATCTTAAGAATAAAATTCATGATTTAAATATCATATATATATATATATAGGATTTATTTATTTTTATTATCCTAAAACATTTGTATATATGAAATGAAATTAACCGTTCATGGAGACGATTGGACATATGTACACATGAACACTACTTTCATTTCCTTCTCACACTAATAGAGTAATAATCAAATGATGTAAATGTTTATTATACAGCCAATATTATATTTATGTTATTTATGTATTATAGGTTTAATAAAATAATCCTTTATATGTTCAATTTATAGCCTGAACGAGTCATTTCAATTTGAGGGGGCGGTAGTCCACACTTCCTCAACTGAAATTGTCATATTTAAACATCATAGAAAGCATAAAGGTATGTTGTAAATAAAAATTACATAATAATGGAGACAATTTTAATATAATTTATATAATATATAAATATCATTCTATTATAATTTCCACCATGATAGTTGTTTGGGGAAAATCAAACTATAATTGTTTCATGAGGAAGTTGATCGTTGTACATAGAAATAATATTTTCGTATCGATTAGAAAAAAGAATCTACTAGTGTAGTTCCAATAATATTCATTACAATATCCAACTATATTGAGGATAATATAGTTATTATGTAATCAAATAATAAGAATATCATATGGAGTGGAGAAGTAAAATAATGGAAGGAAACATGAGAGATGATCTTACCTCTAAATAGTGAAACATTTTTTGATTTGATCCAAAAGGATTTCACAAATTTTTTTATACCCAATTTATGGATAATAGGAATAAGGAAGGGATTTTGGGAGCTTATTTAAGAATAATTTGGATGATACAAGTGTCTTTATATGTGTAAATTTGTGGGTAGAGGTGGTGTCCTTTTATAAGAGGGAGGTGGTCCACATTAGGAAAGTTTGGAATATTAATTTATTATAAATAAAATTTGAATTAAATAGGTGAAAAAATCATTTAGTTAAAATATAAGATGATATGAGTTCTAATAACAATCATCCAATAATTTTTATACATTTTTGAATATTTTTTTAACCTTATCATTTTGTTTTAACATGTATTTTACCCTTTATAATCATACTGTGATATTATGTTATTTACACATTGTGGGTTAATATAATAACTATGACATGTAAAACAACCAAAATAATTCATTTATGACATATTTGGACTCATATTTACAATTTTTAAAAATCATATATTTTTAGGAATTTATTATCATTTAATGAAATATTTTATGATTTATAAATCATGCCCATCTTGGGCACTATTCATAAATAACTTTTTTACATATTTATATCTACATGATTACATAGAACCAATGGAAGTAAATTAATTCTATTATGTAAATGTAATCCAAAAATTTAGATAATGATATCATAATAACCAAATTATATTTATTATAACATTTATAATAACATTTATTTTAATCCCTTATTATTGAAACAATCACTACATCATCATTGTGTCATAATTAAATTTATATTTTGAACTTTTAAATATTATTAATAAAATAACTTGATTTAGGAAATTATATTATCTTTCCGATTAAATATTTATAGTCAAAGATATCAATTATGTAACACTATATAAAAATTGTTTTAGTAAAATATACATGTTTATGTAACGTGTCTCATTACTTTAAATTATTTCTTATAACATGTCATTATCACACCCAAATTGCTCAATGGGGTCCCAAAATATAAAAAAGGATTCCAATGGTTGGTCATATCTCATAATATATAATTAGGACATGTGTTAGGGTAGTTTAGTATTATTATTATAGTTTTTACCTTTGTTTAAAATATTTAACTTTTAACCATAGTAAATAAAATAAACAACGAATTTATTATAAATAATGTACACAAATGAAAGGTACCTATTTGAACAAATTTCAACATCTAATTTCAAATAAAGAGTATATATTTCATAATATACAAGGCATAATTTTTAGTAAATAATTTAATGTTAATTCTCATTTTTGAAAACTAAAAACTGTGATTTTAAGAAAAAATAATTATCTAAAGATTGACATGTGTGTATATCCAATTAAAATGGGAAATTAATTCTAATTAAAAACATTGTATTTAATGATAAAAAATATTATATTTATCCTTTAAACCCCTTAAATAATAATATTGATCCATATAAATTTTCTCGATGGAAAAATTTGTTTTCAATTTACATTTACCATATTATTATTATTCATCAAAACATGATAATTATGAGAAACATATCAAAGTTTTATCCGATGTATAATTTGGTTTCCCTCTTATAACGAAAAGTTTTATTTTTTAAAATAAAAAATATGAAGGATTCCAAAAATAAATTTAATAATTGTTCTCCATAAAAAGGTAGTGAAACTGCTATTTTTTAATACATATTTTATCCAGAAATTTGAATTAATGTATATATAATTTCCCTAAAACATATAAGTTAAATTTAAAATAAAAAATAGAATATATATAATAACCTTTTCATTAAATATAAATCCAAAAAGACTTATATGATTGTATAAACACAATTATTCTCTTTAAAATTGGATTTCATAAAAACACATCCTTTATATTAAATTGGTTTTTATTTCTATTTAAAAAAAATTTAAACCAATGAATAATTATTTAAAAATGTGTAAACCATATTTCAAAATATATTTTATACAATTCATTAAATTCATTCCAATGTCCTGTTTTTAACAACTATTTAATATAATAATATTATTATTGAATATATTTATGTACAACTCAATAATTTGTGCAATGTAATAATGTGAAGAATCAAATTGTTGTGTTTCATGTAAACATTCTAAATAATAGTCCCCTTTAAAATAAGATTAATATGATATTAATAAATATTAATATAAATGAAAAAAAAATTATATTAATACCTAGTTTATTATATTTAATTTTTTATCCTCCATGTTTCAAATTAATTTTCACATGATTGTAATGCCAATTTAGTACCTTTATTTGATGGGACTGAGGCTTTTTCCTCCACCTTCATCCCTTTACATTGAATATATGGTTATTAACTATCATATATGATCATTATAAACATCCATGTTCATCTAGTCCACACCAATGTTTTCATAATGTATCTATATTATATACGTACCACTACCAACCATCTATTATTTCTCCCACACTCCTTGTATATTTCTACATTAATCATAATTTTTCCCATGAGTCAAATAAATAACAACGGGTCCCATTGTCAATTATCAATGAGTGGAAGTGGAAAATAATTTCAAAATAGAATAAATTTATTATTCTTAATGGGAAGACGATCCAAATAATAATAATTCATCTCCATGCATGATGATGGATATATGAAATTATATGTGAAGGAGTCTGATGATTAATGATTAATCACTCATAGAAGCCCAATGAAATATTTCATTGAATTAAAGAAAAAAATATCAATTTTTTTGCAATTGATAATTCATTATTATAAAATAATATTTTCATTTGCAATTATTCATTACATATTTTAGATTTTTTACCATTCAAACATATCAAATGGGAATCTGAGAAGTAATATCCTATTGATTATTTTTCATTATATTAACATTTTAAATCATTTTATTCATTAATTATTTGATCGATGAGAGAATTAATGAATTGAAATTATTTAGGTAATATATATCTAAAATTTCGTACAATTAAAGAATAATTTTGGAAGACTTATTGACCACATCTGAATTTTTGTTCATCAAAATTTCCGCAATGAAGAATAAAATAAACATCGAAGAAGAATTATGAACAATATAAATCTTCTAATCACATAAACTTGTTAAAATGGAACCTCTCTAGAAAATACGATAAAATAATATATATATATATATATACATACTAGGATCAAGAATTCAAAGTAATAAAAAAATAAATTAAAGCACAGAAAAGTATCGATCCACGAGTTTATGGTTGAATAAAAAAATCATACCTCTCCTAGGAAAACTAGTTGATGCAAAAACATATATGCTTTCAAATATTGGATTCAATACACAATTTAGTATTCATTAATCAATTTCATGTTAATGGATTAAAATATTTTTATATATTTATATATATTATATTATTTGAAGCAGAATAAAGAAAAAAATAAATAAATAGGCTTTGTGAGTACCTTTATTATTATTATTAAAAAAAATCAATGTCATTATTATTGAAATATAAATTTTAACATTATTAATAATAATAGTTGAAATTATTTAATATAATTATTACTTTAGATTTATTAATATTTGTATTAAATAATTATAATTAAAATGTGATAAATATTTTAATATAAATAATATTAATTATTGATTACTGATGATAATGGTAATTATTGATTAATAAATAATGATTAATCCTATGTTGGAATATAGGGATGTTACCTAGTCCTGATAAATATATTTCAAGTTTTTCTTTCATTTTTTTATCTTTTTTCTTATAGTGAGTGTATATAGTAGTGATCAATCTATAATGGATTAAGTTAGTGATACATATTTAAAGTGTTGGTCTATTTCTTGATGAGGATCATTTTTTAAGTAATATGATTGGATATATTAAAGGATCCCTTAGATAGACTATGAGGGGTATACAATTCATGATATTTTTGTTATTATGTTATATTTTATTATAGGAAACATTGAATATATGTTGACGTTGATGGTTGAAGAATTATTATAATGTTAATCGAAATGATATATTAATTTCTTCATTGAATATATATTTAATATTACTTTGTAACTAAAAACTTGCAATTCCATGTGATTTCAATGAATATAAATTAGTTGGACTACTTCTGATTAAATATTAGTGTCGATAGGGGAATGCGAGTGTAATTGAGTGTCACATTATGGGATCCAGGTGTTTTTTTCAATTAATTGATATAAAGACATTAAAGAATTGTTGGGGGTAATATGTGTGTGTAAATGTAAAAAAAATATGTTGTTGATGACTAAATTGATGTTTTTTATTTCAGTAATGGTTTCTTGTTTGGTTATTATATTATATTTGTTCTCATATTTAGAATATATAAAATGTATAAATTGATGTTGTGATGGTTGTCCGTGTGTGTGTCTTAAGGAAATTTTCTCGGGACCGTGGATTTGGTTGTCCAAATCCATCGACCTTATTATTTTGTATTATTAATACTAGTATTAATTAAATCATTAACATATTCAAGTAACATTGTCAACAATTATTAAATTAAATTATTATTTTAATTTATTATTATATTTAATATTAATTAGAAATGATTAAGCCTACAAAATGATATTTTTACTTTTATAATTATCATTAACATAATTAATAAATAATAAAAAACTAAAAATTTTGTTTGATAATAATAAAAATTGTTTATTAATCTGAAATGAATAAAAAAAGCATGAGTGTTCCAACCCACACACCCAAACGTTATTAAAAAATTAATTTATACGTACAAAACATAAGGTGAAATGAATTTTCTCAAACTAAGAATTTATTAATGGAAATAATAATGATTATAAAATTAATTAAAAATAATTATTATAATATAATTATTAACTAAATAAATAAATATTTTAGATTATTATGATGTTCTGTAAGTCATTTACCATATCTCTAATTATAATAATTATAGTAGACTCATTCTTTATTCAAAAGTGATGCACATAATTTCAAATTTGCACATTTTTAAAATTACTATTTTTCAAAAAAAAATTATTCCCAATATTGAATGAATTATGATAAAAATAGTTATTTTTAACAAATAATATATCAATTACCCTTATTGAAATAAAAACATTTAGCATAATAAACAATAATTTTTAATAGTCAAAAAAAAAGAAAAACAGACAAAAGCTGTTACAAAATATTTTTATGTAATATAATAAATAATTGTAAATGTTTATTTTTTAAAAAAAATATATAAAAACTAACATGTATAGAAATTAAATTTATAACTTTGAAAATTCAGATTTTATCGTTTTTTTTTCTTTAAATTAATTAAAACAATTTTCAAAAATAAAACATCAGTAATTAAAAATTGGGAATATGTTCTTTACTAAAAAATATATTTTATAAAATTCCCAAAAAATTGACAAGTTAACTCACGAATAGGACAATAATAAACCTTTACAAGGCCCATATCTCCTAATAGTCCCTTTTTCTTGAAATTAACTATAATATAATAGGTCCTAATTATATGAACCTTTTTTAAAAACAAAATTGGTCTTAGACATGTGAAAATAAAAGAACATCTTTGGTATTGGTTTGTTGACCATAAATATCCCAAAATTTTACCCAGTAATTAGACATTAGATTTAACCTTATTCGTCCTAGTTTCATATCTATAAGAGGAATCACAAGGGTCCCCATCAAATTACCATCGATGTTATAGCATGTCTCCATAAATGGATCTGGACACTATATGTCTTGATTCCCTTCAACAAAATATATTGGATGAATTTTAAATTGGTACAATCACAACTCCTCCACACCTAACAACTCCCAAGTTTTAATGAATTATAAAGTTCCCATTTATAAGGTTTTAAAATTGAGTATATCCAACCAATGATGGCGGGGATGGAAAACATATCAACAATTAAAATATTGAATTTGTGATACATTTTGGATTTCACATTGATTCATGGCATCGATCGATCAGTTTCATAATAAGAGAAACCCATATTTTTAGGTGAATGTATTTTTCTAATGAATCATATCATTATAGATTATGAATTTCAAAAGAAATGTTTATTTTTCCTCTATTTAAGTTTTCATTTAGGGAATTACGACTCAAAATAAAAATAAATTATGTGGAACATCATGAGATGTGTTTTAATATGTTGATAATGACTGAAATATATATTTTAATTTCATAGGTGATCTTTATAGCATGTCTAAGAAATGATGATGATAATTTGTTCAACATTATAATGTCACACCACAACACATAAGTACACTATGACAATCCCATGTACAAACATTAAGGTTATTGGTAATTTCTCTATCATGTTGTTGCTAAGGTCCTAACAATGTGAGGAATGTTGTGATTTTATAAGATGTGTAAACCATAAAAAATGGTCACACTATGACATGTTAGTTTTTCCATGACCATGAACCTTACACAATATTTTGAAGAGCCACACTAAGTAAGGTTTCTCTGTAACTTGTATGTTATTCTATTTTGGTTTTCTAGATAATAATACATCCTTTTGTATGGAGAGAATGATTTTGTGATCCCTTCTTTTACCATGATTTTTTCCTATCAAGGGTTGTGTCACACGATAACCCTCCTTGTCAAGTCATGATTTTTTCCAGGTGGTTCTATTATTAAGGGGATGATCAATCTATATTCATCAATTTTTTTAGATTATTATGGAAATTTTATTTGAAAGGATTTCATTTTATTTGGGCTTTCCTCTCCCCAAACCCGCATTCAACCCCCATGGTTTTTGGGATTTTATGGGTGTATTTTGAAAATAATTGTAGTTTTGTTTATCTTTATTATTCCTTTAATTTTTTTCATTTGGTTACCTTTGATATTAGTGGGAGTCAAAAATATATTTGGGAATGATTTATACTATATCATGGTGGAAATTTACATATATATATATATATATATTAAGGGGATTTGTCTTTTCATAGATAATGAAAATCATAGGAGTATTATGACAATAAATATCTCACTGTGAGGTTGGACATAAATCACACTATTGATTTTTATAGGGTACTAGGATAAAAACAAATTATGTTGGTGGTTTAAAATCTATTAGATGTTATATATTTTTCATTGTAAGGATTCAACACTATTTCATAAATGTTTTAGGGATGGTTGGTGATTAATTATATGTGATGAAATGGATTAGTGATTTTTTGGTAATTATTCCAATTTAAATTAAATTTAAAAATTGATTATAATATTTTATAATTGATTAAGTGGATATGATGGATTGATAAAGTTTATCATGAGTTTATATGAGTGTCAATGTAACTAGGAAAATCATATGTGATAACCCTATAGTAGTCATTAAAATTAAATATGTTTAGATTTCTTATATAGTCTGTTTAGCAAACACATATGGTAGATAAACTTTATTTATAAAAATGTTATATGTGGTATCCTCATAAAGGTATATTTAACATTTCATAAATTATTTTTTCATTAAATGAATTTTTTATTGATATATATATATATATATCTATATATATATGTTTCATGTTTTATTACATACCCTTGACTATTATCTTTATGTCTCATTCACCAATGGTATGGGGCTTGATTATAAAATACACACTTTCAGATATATATATATATGGACCCTTAAAGTTATTGATTAAATGAAAATAATTAATTTAATTTCATGTTTCATGGTTTAATTAGACTCACACCTTATAGAGGAGTGTTAGGGATTAATACTAGTTACCCGCTGTTGAAATTGTTATAGCATTAGATTCTATGTATCCCTTGGGATAAATAACCATAGTCTATGGTGACTATTTATTTCCCTCTAGTACTTGAGTAACAAGGTATGTATCCCACGGGGAAAATTATGGACGGTTTGAGGGAGTTAGTGACCATGTATAATCATGTAGGGGAAGGGAATTATTCTATCTTGATAGTATGAAATTTCAAATCATTCTAATGAGGATATAATATGATTTTAGTTATTATGGTGGATTTTTAACTATTTATCTATTGATCTTGGACTTAATATATGATTTTGAGAATATAGAATCCATGTTTGGTGTTTGTGACATGGTATGGACAACGGGACCATGGTGGGTTCCTTAGTATTGTTCTAACCACTGAGAGGGGTAGTGTTGGGAGGCAGATGGTGTTAGTATTTTTTATCCCCTTAGAATCTGAATCAATTGAAAGAGCCTCGAATGGTTCTAGGGAGAGTAGTAGGTCACACACTTTAGATGTCAACCAAGGTTAAATTATTTGGTTTGGGAAGGGGGAAACCCTATTTAGTAATTTTTATAAGTTAAAAAATTATTGTGGGCCAAAAAAATACGAAATCAGTAATGCCTTGGTTATTACATAATATTAGATTTAATACATATAAAAAATATATTGTTTTTTAACTTTGATTAAACTGAATATCTATATAGAGTTCCTTGGTTTATAACTGTGATTTAGAATTTGTGCCAATATTTTATTCCATAAAAGTAAATTATGATTTAGTGATTGCATATATTGGATTTCAACCAAACTCCTAAGGATTTTGTGTGTTCACTTTAGGTGATGGATTCCTAGGGTTCCCCAAGGATTTAGTGATGAGAATGCTACTACATAGAATTACAAGATTGTATTCTGATATTTAACTAGTGTAGATATAAGTAGTTTTATGTTGTTTATATGCGATTTAGAAAGCATTTTTATGGAATGTATTTGTTGTCACATAGGATTTTGTTTGTATACTTATTCCATATTCTTAGGATTTTCTCTAGGGTTTTTATTTTATGAAAAAAATTATACCGCAAGGTATACCACATTCTAAGAGACATATGGAATATGTAATAGTTGGTATAGTCAATCACATGTTACTCCCTATGAGTCTAGAATGTCTTTCATTTAAGTAGTACATTTTTTTTTGGGGTTTATGAAACACAGATCTAATTCGAATGGTTATATACTATAGAAATATTATTATATAAATATTTGGGTTTTAAATTAGTTGGAAGTTATTAATATGAATAACCGTATTATGATATATATATATATACATAAAAATGATAAATAAATCATTCATTTATTATCAATTAGATGGAAATGATAAAAAAAGTCTTCATAAAATAATAGATATATTTTTTTTAAAATAATTTATATGTTTGTAAAATTTATTTTTATCTTAATATATCTTTTTAATCACAATTGAAAAATTATTCACATAAAATAAAAAAATTATATATATAAATGTGTCGAGATCATGCTTCTATATTCATTGCTAAAACATGTAGTGTAATTTTTTTATAAAAAGATTATGAAAAATAACACAACACGTTAAAGAAATGAGATGGGTAATCCAGAGATGCGCCCGTAAAGGGCTCCCATTCTAGGGTTCTCCTCTCGCCGTCGTCGCCTCTTCGTTGCGGACGGTGTGTCGTTACCCCTTGAGCTTAGTGAGTTGGTCAGGATCTCTACAACATCACGCAGTTTCGTGGTGTTCCCTTGCTGTGGAGTTTCTCTTTGGGCTTCGGTTGTTGCTGGTTAAGACCTACAGGTGTAAGACTGGTCCCCGTCGACGGAACACTCTACGGAGTGCTCCTGGGTTCCTTCTCGGTAGCTCGCTGGTGTCATGCGGTGAGCTTCTCAATGTCCGATGGTCGCGCTCTTGCGGCGGTGATGCGTGGGGTCCCGGCTTTTCTCAGGTGAGTGCAGTGAGGTTTCGTTGTGTCTGAAGTGGCCGATTTGGTGGTGGCGGAGGGTGCTTCAGACACATGACATTTCATGCGTGGCTGGATGGTGTTGCTGAGTTCAGTTTGGTTTCGTTCGTGGTTTTTTCTACGATGATGGTGTTTCACTGTGACGTTCTTATTTTCTGGTTTCTAAGGTTTGTGTTGCGCACATGTTGCGTTTGATTTTTTGGATCTGTGAATGTTTGTCGAATGGACGATCTTGTGTTTTCTCATTGCTTTTGGGTTGGACCGGTGATGATGCAGTGTCGGGTTTCCTCCTATGGTGATGGTGATGAAGGACGTCGATTCTGTTCGCCAGATTTTTGCAAGTTGATGATGGCGACGACCGTCGCCGGTGTTGCTCACCGGCGATCTGTTTGGTGGTCAGCTGGATTGTCTCACCGACGATGACCCATGATGATGGGTACCCTGCTCGAGGTGGGGCACGTGGCTGGTGTTGCGTGTTGTTGGGTTCTCTGCTTGAGGTGGGGCTCGTGTTTTTCGAAGCACGATGATGGGCACGCGGCTCGAAGAGGAACGCGTGGTGTTTGGTGGATCTTCTTGGTTTTATGTTTGAAATTTGAATTTTGATGTTTGAAATTTTAAATTTGAACTTCTTTGAATGTTGTATACGGTGGGATGATCTTGTACGGTTTCCGGTTTTCCTTAAACCGGTTTGGGGTACCGATTCCCCTAAACCGGCTTATGAAAATGGAAAAAAAATGATTTGCCCCATTAAAGAAATGAGGAACATTACCATTATAGGTTTTAGAGAAAATACACACCTTAAAACTCTAAAAAAAATTACTAAAAAATTAGAATATAATAAATTTCTTCACATGTGCTCACTCCATAAGATAAAAGAAAACATTAGAAAACTCTTCTAATCTAATAGGAAATAAAGTAAAATAAGGGGATAGTATTAAAGAGGTCCAGTAAAGGGATTCAAAACCATCGATAAATCGTTTTAAAATATTGCATTAAAAACTATTTTCGAAATAAAAATAGAAATATCCTTTTCAAAACATTTATTTGAATTACATATGGCTTAAAAATACTATATCACATGAGAAAATACTTACATTCATAATTTTCTTCAATCAGATTATAGGTTTTTTCAGGAAAAGTACATATGATTTTTAAAACAAAACACTATTATAATTCCACTTGAATCATTTAATTCTATCTTGGACCTACCCACTTAGCAGAGTATGGGTTCACTCCCTAATTCCATTCTATATTTACAATGTTCATGTGCCGAATGTTTTGAAAACATTCCAACCTTGATATAACTTTAAATATTTTTACTAGAGTTTTAAATTTTTAAAATATGACTCTACATTAAAATACACAATCACACACACATATATAAGCATTAATATATAAACATTCTTTGCATATAACTTGTGAGTTTGGTTACATTCAAAACTCCTTCCATAATACTTTTTCATGAACTTACCATGTATTAAAACATCCATTCATGTAATAACATTTCAATTCATAAAAATAGATGAAAATAATAAATAATTGTATTTTACCCATTAAATTATAAGTAAAAATCTTAAATATAAAATTAGAATTCTTGGAGAGATTCATGCGATGAAAAATCTAGGAGGTAAACATAAAAATTCAATTTGAAAAATATGAGTTTATTTTGAAAGTAGCTTATTTTGATGTTATGTGTAATATGTATACACGAATATATGAATATTAGGCATCCTTAATTTAAATATTTCATGATGGAATCCTATTTACATTCTTTCATTAATATGTCAATAAACATATGAGATGATAGTAAAATTAAATAAATTGAAATAAAAGTTACAACCTTATATATGTCTATATATATATTTCGAATTTATAATACTCATTATTAATAAATAAAATCATTTTTTAGAAAAATATCGATAAATTATAATATTTATTAGAAGAATTAATATAAAATCAAATTTAATTACGTGCTTTCGTAAATACAAAAATATAAGTGGAATAATGGTTTCGATATTCTACAAAGTATTAACAATCCTTGAAAAAATAACTTGAGTTTTTGTGAAACAATTATTTATAACATAAAAAAAATTTAAATTACACAATACTTAAACTCCCACGCATCTAAATAAATATCCCTTGAGTTTAAAATAATTTTAATATATATATATATATATATATGTTTGATAATCACATTTTGAGATTCGACATATATTTATAGTATTCAAAATTCATTATCATGGGTATACAAATAAATATTTAAACTCTATAAATTTTAATGAAAAATTTCTCCATAAAGAATTTAGTAAGAATAGAAAAATCAAAAACTAAAAATAAATTTAATATCATAATTTAAAAATAAATTTTCAGATAATTTTTTGAAGATAGTGAATTTTCCTATACCATATATCTTTTAAAAGGCAGATAGATATGAAAATATTTATAGATATGTACACACATATGTATAGTATTGTTAAGTAAAAAAATTATACCCTTAGTTGAATTGAAATAGAAAATAATAGGAATTACAGTTGAAAAGACACATGTGTTTGCCATGGCTTCATACACACATTTAAGCACCCACTGGATAGATGGACTGAGTTTCAAATCATTTCAACATGTGTTTTAGGGTAATATTCGTCAAACACACTAACAATGTTTTCTAAATTCATTCTCACACAAAAAAATCCGTTCATAATATAAATCATTATTATGTGTTCAATATCACATAGACACAACATGTAGATAAAGGTGAATTTAGGCGATATAGACCGAAATTGGGAAACAAAATGGAATATTACCTTAACAGTTAACTACAACAACACACACTACGGAGACATCTACAAATCAAAGAATATTTTCACATCTGAACATACCGATATCACCCATCATGCAAACAAAGAGAGATCGAAATTAGTATTATACCATAATGACATCATATAGGAAAAGATAAAAAAATTGCATAAACAAGATAATGATTGCAGATAAAATGTTTTACTTCAATTTTAAGAAATTAATCAACATAAAGCATTAAAGTTGTCGATTTAGTTAAAAGGAATTCAAGAAAAAAAACCAATCAACACATGGAAATGACTATAATGTATGGTTTAGAGAATGGTTTAGACAAATTAAAACACCTACCACAATAAGATCTCAAAATAATTAGACCACAACTTAACCCAGGAAAACCCCTAAATGTGGTTCTCCATATACGACACTAGGATATGACATCAACGGACTACACCTTGTCTTAATTCGATACTGCTTGGAGGGCCTCCTTTGAACTCAGTGTGATGGTGGACCTATAAGGTCCCCTTACTTAATCTTGAGTTATTACAAGATTACACATTGAGGATCTTTTCAGGTTTAGAGTTTTAGAGAATTAGATCTTAAAACGTGCATTACATTCCACCTTTAAACAAAGTGGTTACATAAAAGACAGGATTCATTCTTCCCAACAACGGAAACATATTTAAAATAAAACTTGGATTCTTTCTTGACACATCCTTGACTCAATCATCTTATCATGTACCTTTCCCGTGACCTGTGAAAAACATTTCAAAAACTTGGGATGAGCATAAAAAGCTCAGTAAGGGTTATAAAAATATGGAAAGGAAACATGAGTCCATATATACATAAGAATGAAATCATACTTTACCCATAAAACAAAGGCACTTTAACTTACCTCATCAAACAATGAATAAATCATAGAAATCAAAAGACATAAAGGTAACTTGAGGCATTTATAACATTCTTAAATAGGGAGTAACCCTCTTGGTTACGTTTTGGAATACCCATCAAAATATATTCCCTAAATCTCTTCGGATAAACCTTATCGTTTCACTCCTTCCCGTTACCCAATGCATTGGAGAGCTATATCGGGCTCACCCGCCCTTAGTTTATCACAGAACCACCTGTTTCCATAACAATGCACAAGAACCATAACATTAATGTATCACATAAAACATGCATAAAGGAAATCTAACATTTCCACATTTCAATCACAATATAACATTTTAGGATAATGAAATAATGAATCCATTCAAAAAGAAACCATTTCCAAAACCATTTAAAACATTTAATAAAGAGACTTTTGAATCAAAGTGTCCCATACCACCATGAAGATTTTAACATTTCAAACCATTAATATCCATATAAATAAATCCTTAAAACCATTTTGAAAACATGGATATTAATAAGAACAAATAATTAAAACATTTAAAACGATATTTTTGTTAAAGGGGTTTTACCAAAATTAGAGACACTTGAATACAATAATTGAGGAATAACATTTAGTCAGAACATTATAATATCATGAGAATAAATGGATTCATGATATAATACTCCAAAGGACAGTATATACACCATATAAGATTGAATTGGTGAATAACAACAATGAACCCTCAATAGAAATGTCAAATGTGATGAAATCCCTTATAAAGAAGGTATCCTTAAATTAAGGACAAATAAATCTCAAAAATATGTGTGTCAAATATAAATACACCCAATATAAGTGGATATTAAGTGTAAAACAATAAAAGGTCATTCACACATATTCAATGGATGACATATTCAATGACTACATGTTGAACCCAAAGAAATCAAAATTGGGTTAAAAAGATCCCTTGACAGCCTAACGGCATCACATCAAAATGAGTTGATGAGAGATAAAAAAGTGTATCTCATCACTTGGACATAAAATTTACATCAATAAGGATATATGAGAACATATCCCAACATAACAATATGTAAATTAGAAGACCCAACAAAAGAAGTCTTTTAAAAAAGAGGAGGGTGAAAGGTTCCCTTACCGACTTGGGTATCTTTCAAAACATACACCCCATGAAAGAAGGACAATAGATCATTGATGTAAATACTCATAAACGAAATTATATTACACAAAGAGTATAATAATGGACAGTACATACACCGCTCAATGGAATTTGTGGAAAATGTAGCATAAATCTCACGGGAATAAAAGTGAGATGAAAAATCCCTTACGAAAACTCGGCAGCCGAACGGCGCCACATAAAACTTCCGAATATGGATTGATGAGATCAAATAGGGTATCTCATCACACTAAAATAAAATTTAAAACAAGAGGATTATAAAATAACATCCCCCAAAATTACAAAGAGGAGCTTAAAAGAAGTGACATAAAGGAGAGTACTTAAAAAGAAAGAGAGAGGTTAGATCTCTTACGAAAGTTCGGCAGCCTAACGGCGCCACTCAAAACTTCCAAAATGGATTGATGAGATAGAATAGGGTCTCTCATCACATGAACATAAAAATTACAGTAATTTTAATATAAAATATCGTCCCAATAATAAGAAATATGAGCTTTAAAAGGAATGACATAAAAGTGTGTACTTAAAAGAAAGAGAGGAGTAGGATCCCTTACCTTGGGTCCGACTTGACTCGATCGTTCTTTAACGTCCTGAATAATAAACTTTAGTTAATTTCTATTTGCTTAAGGACCTTTTTCAAGTTCATTATTACTTTTATATCACTTATTTCCATGTTATAAACATTATGTAATCATTTAAGTTAATAATGTTTGTTTTGTCGATATTTGGTTCTTAAGTCGAAAGTGGACTTCTTACAATTACATGTTGTTCGTGTGGCCAAATGTTTATTATATCCAGAATTTTATTCATGATGTAGATATCATATATTTCATATATATCCAGTACATTCATGTATTTATAACATTACATAATCATTTAGAGGTAAGAAATGAAATTCACCGTTCATGGAGACGGTAAGTTGTACGTACGCATGAACGCTACTTTCATTTCTATTTTGTATTTTATAGAATGTAATAATAATAAAGGTATATTAAAAATTCAGTATAATATAATATATAATATCATACTTCCATCATTTATACATCCCACATATGGTATTTAACGAATCAAATCACTTTGAGGGGGCGGTAGTCCGCACTTCCTTAAATAAAGATATCACGTTTACCCATAATGGAAACCATAAAGGTATGCCCAAAATGAAAAAAAAAACAGAATCTTAAGGAAAACATAAGCATATTATATATCATATATAAAAATAGTTACATCATAATGGCCACCTTTGATGTTGTTAAATGAGTATTGAACAATCATCGTTTCGGGAGGCAGAATTTCACCATCCACGGAAACCGTATGTTCTTTAACCATTTGAAGTAGTTGTGTGAGAGTGTAGCTCAAATAAATCTTATAACAACATCCTATTATATTTAAGATACTGGTTTTGTTACAAAATAATTAAATAAAAAGAGTTTAGGGGGTCGTAGAAGCAAAATAAAACAAATGAACACGAGAGAATGAATTACCTTTAAAAGTGTAACTCCTTTTTATTTGAGCCTAAAGGCTTACTTTTAAAGGATTATGCCCAATGGGAATCCTCTAGGATGAGGAGATGGATGTGGAGAGAGTAAATGGTCAGGGTTTTGCTGAGCCAAAGGCTTGAGGAGTGTGTGAAATGAGGTAGAGGTGGGGGCCTTTTATAAGAGGAAAGGAGGGGCACTTTTGGAAAGTAAGAAATATTACTTTATTTGAAAATGTGTTTCGGTTTTAAAAGGCCCCACATTGATATAATTTGTGGATAAGGTGATAAGGGTTCGAAATTCACCCATCCAATAAGTTTTGTACATGTGTAGGTCATAGAGTTTACATTATCTTCTCATTTTATTTAAATCGTCAGATAATGATGTTATCACTGCATCATTATGATGTCATAAATAATGTAATTTATTTAATGTCTACAAATTATAAAAAAATTACTATAATGTATTAAATATTTCTATATTTCCATTGACTATTTATAATAAAAAATCTGACTTGTATAACACCACTTAAAAATTGTTTTAGTAAAACATATCTTGTTTGTGTCATTTTTACTTTTACATTAAATAAAAAGTTATTTATGTCATTTCCCAACCAAAGTGGATCAATGGGGTCCCCAAGTTGGCCCATGGCTTGTATTGGTCGTCCATTACACATCCAATTAGGTTAGGACATGTTTCATTTTCATTTCATATTATTAAAACATTATTTTTACCTTAAACTACACTAATCACCTCTAATCGCGATTAAAAACTTCATAAGTTACTATTCACAAAAAAATTAATTTTATCCCATTGAACCACATTTTAATTCTTAATGACAACCATGTATGTCGGACTTTTGAAATTCAAAACACAATGATGGAAAAATTTCATTTAAATGGGAAAATCAGTTTTTATAAGTACCACTTAGTGGTTTCAATATTCATCAAAAATTGAAGTTTTTCAGAAAAATCCAAAAAATTCACCATAAGCTATATTTGATATTTTGAATTCAAAAATGAAGTCTATTTTACAAAATTCAAAACATTTAAGTCAGATTAATTAATTTAATAATTAATTCCCGCTGTCAGAGCAAATAGCGTGTTTTTATGAAACAATAAATATCAAAAGATTGACACTGGTTTAAGTCTCATTTCAAAGTGAAATTAATTCCAACGACCACTATTGGATTTAATGGTAAAAATATATTCTAATTTCACTTTAAAACTAATTCAAAAGATAATCTAATCATATAAATAATTTAGATTAAAAAGAGGTTTTGAATTAAAATACAACATTTTACACTATTCATTAAAAAAATGAACTTTATCGGAAAGATACCAAAAATTTACACAAAGTAAATTTTGACGTCCCGATTATTAATAAGAGTTTTATTTGGTCCAAAATAATGTTTAATAGTGAACAAAACTATATTTAATGATGGTTCAACATCAAAAGGTGATAAGTGAACCTTTAGTGGAAACTAGGGCATATACGCCTAAAATTGAATTCATTCCGTATTTTAAGCCTCTATCCTTTATTGGATAAATGTAAAAACATTTAAAACCATATATAATCATATTTTAGTTATTTATATCCATTCCTGCCAATACAATCACAACATGTTAACTACCATTTAAAATAATATTATTTTATTATTAGAGTGCAACGTAAGATTCCCAAGAAACTCGTTGTTGCGTGTTGGGTACGCCATCGACCATAGCGTCCCCTTTAAAGTCATATCAATATTTTATTCACAAATATGGAAAAATAAGAAAATTTCATATTCTTTATTTACCTGGGGTGTTACATCCTTCCCCCCTTTTGGGAATTGCGTCCAGACAATTTTTAAAATTGAGCTTGGAAACATCCTTGAAAGTCCCACATCGGAACAAAAGTCAGTAAAACAAACACTTTAAAATAAGTAAAAATAAGTACAAAGGTCACCCGAGTTAACCCATACTAGGATTCCAAGTATGAAAATATGCACATGGAGGAAAAAACAAAGGGTCATGTTCTGATGGAGAGTGATAGAAAACATGTTTAGGAGAAAGTTAACCATGAGAAAATCACAAACTTGTGATGGGTTAAACGGTATTCGATTCCCCAGTAGGAAAAGTTAATAGACAACATTTTTGTTTTAAGTTACTTTTTATTGAGGAATTTATTTATAAGGAAACATAATCACTTATAATGTTGACTTTCAACTTTTACTATATTCCTTAATCAAACTCATATTTTTTTCAAAAGATGAGTATTTAGGGAGACTTGTTCGCATTAAGAGTACTATAATAAACTTCTAGAGAATCACCTAACCCAAAAAAGAGAACTATATACTTCCCATGTCTTTAGACTTTAACCAAAACCAAAACCCAAAAGGTTTGTACAAGATCAGATAATCCAGAAAAGGATAACACTTTATAAAAAAAATCTATTCTTAATCTCCAAAATTTGTCCAACAAAACCCAAAGTCCAACAAGGTTCATTCGATAAACAATTTGTCCATAAAATTATTCAAAGTAAACCAATATAAGATTGAAACCCAAATATTTGAAGGATTTAGTCAATAGTCTTCCAAGTTAAATCGTAACATTTATCTCCAAACAACATCAGTTGCTCCTAAAGTCTCGTATAAAAAAGTAATTAACCTAATCACATATCCTCTATGATAGGTTAATAATTTTCATAAATAACCCAAAATCAACTTAATCTTAAAAAAAATCAGTCAAACTAACCAGGGACTTCACGTAGTCCATTGGTAGGCGATAAATACCAGTCGCACTTTGGTTGTGGGGTCGATTCCCGCAGCTTTGTCCGACGCGACGGGATGTCACACGGTCTGTGTGTTGTCCTTTTTCCAAAACTATATAATTCTTAAAACATTCCCCAAAATGAGATAAAATCTTCAAGAATAATCATAACATATTTTAACCTCAAGTTTATCTCATGCCCTTCATTTTCCATCATATCATATAATAACCCATAATTACCTCAAAAGTAAGGATCATATAAACCCTAATGGTTACCTTAATAATTATTACCTGAATTTCCACATCGAGTTAGCCATCTCGTACATGATGCATTAGAGAACTCACCAAGGTTGAAGTGATTGATCATGACTCCTTGATAGTTGGTTTAGAACAACTATGAGATTCCTCATTGAATCCCCCATCTCATCCAGTATCTTAATCAGAGAACCACCACAGTTTCCTTCAAACCCATTGTCACTTTGGTGCCTGCTAGATTCAGCCATTTACTAAAACCAAAAAGGTTAGTGTGATTATATCAACAAAACCATCATGTACTAATGAGTAAGAGAAACACTAAGATATACTTACTCATTCACTTTATCTAAAACTAGGACTCTTTCTGAAATCCTAGCCATTATGGTAATGTCACTTATGCTTAAAGAATATCCTAACCTCTAAAGTTATCTAAACCGACCTTTGATACCAACTATAAGGCCCCAGCCTTAAACCTTACTTAATCTTGAGTTATTACAAGATTACACATTGAGTATATTTTCAGGTTTACAGTTTTAGAGAATTAGATCTTGAAACGTGCATTACATTCCACCTTTAAACAAAGTGGTTACATAAAAGACATGATTCATTCTTCCCAACAACGGAAACATATTTAAAATAAAACTTTGATTCTTTCTTGACACATCCTTGACTCTATCATCTTATCATGTACCTTTCCCGTGACCTGTGAAAAACATTTCAAAAACTTGGGATGAGCATAAAAATCTCAGTAAGGGTTATAAAAATATGGAAAGGAAACATGAGTTCATATATACATAAGAATTAAATCATACTTTACCCATAAAACAAAGTCACTTTAACTTACCTCATCAAACCATGAACAAATCATAGAAATCATAAGACATAAAGGTAACTTGAGGCATTCATAACATTCTTACATAGGGAGTAAGCCTCTTGGTTACGTTTTGGAATACCCATCACAGTATATTCCCTAAATCTCTTCGGAGAAACCTTATCGTTTCACTCCTTCGCGTTACCCAACGCATTGGAGAGCTATATCGGGCTCACCCGCCCTTAGTTTATCACGGAACCACCTGTTTTCTTAAAAATTCCCAAGAACCATAACATAAATGTATCACATAAAACATGCATAAAGGAAATATAACATTTCCACATTTCATTCACAATATAACATTTTAGGATATTGAAATAATGAATCCATTCAAAAAGAAACCATTTCCAAAACCATTTAAAACATTTAATAAAGAGACTTTTGAATCAAAGTGTCCCATACCACCATGAAGATTTTAACATTTCAAACCATTAATATCCATATAAATAAATCCTTAAAACCATTTTGAAAACATGGATATTAATAAGAACAAATAATTAAAACATTTAAAACAATATTTTGGTTAAAGGGGTTTTACCAAAATTAGAGACACTTGAATACAATAATTGAAGAATAACATTTAGTCAGAACTTTATAATATCATGAGAATAAATGGATTCATGAAATAATACTCCAAATGACAGTATATACACCATATAAGTGTGAATTGGTGCATAACAACAATGAACCCTCAATAGAAATGTCAAATGTGATGAAATCCCTTATAAAGAAGGTATCCTTAAATTAAGGACAAATCAATCTCAAAAATATGTGTGACAAATATAAATACACCCAATATAATTGGATATTAAGTGTAAAACAATAAAAGGTCATTCACACATATTCAATGGATGACATATTCAATGACTACATGTTGAACCCAAAGAAATCGAAATTGGGTTAAAAAGTTCCCTTGACAGCCTAACGACATCACATAAAAATGAGTTGATGAGAGATAAAAAAGTTTATCTCATCACTTGGACATAAAATTTACATCAATAAGGATATATGAGAACATATCCCAACATAAAAATATGTAAATTAAAAGACCCAACAAAAGAAGTCTTTTAAAAAAGAGGAGGGTGAATGGTTCCCTTACCGACTTGGGTATCTTTCAAAACATACACCCCATGAAAGAAAGACAATAGATCATTGATGTAAATACTCATAAACGAAATTATATTACACAAAGAGTAGAATAATAGACATTACATACACCACTCAATGGAATTTGTGGCAAATGTAGCATAAATCTCACGGGAATAAAAGTGAGATGAAAAATCCCTTACGAAAACTCGGCAGCCTAACGACGCCACATAAAACTTCCGAATATGGATTGATGAGATAAAATAGGGTATCTCATCACACTACAATAAAATTTAAATCAATAGGATTATAAAATAACATCCCCCAACATTACAAATAGGAGCTTAAAAGAAGTGACATAAAGGAGAGTACTTAAAAAGAAAGAGAGAGGTTAGATCTCTTACGAAAGTTCGGCAGCCTAACGGCGCCACTCAAAACTTCCAAAATGGATTGATGAGAGAGAATAGGGTCTCTCATCACATGAACATAAAAATTACAGTAAATTTAATATAAAATAACATCCCAATAACAAGAAAGATGAGCTTTAAAAGGAATGACATAAAAGCGTGTACTTAAAAGAATGAGAAGAGTATGATCCCTTACCTCGGGTCCGACTTGACTCGATCGTTCTTTAACGTCCTGAATAATAAACTTGAGTTAATTTCTATTTTCTTAAGAACCTTTTTCAAGTTCATTATTCCTTTTATATCACTTATTTCCAGGTTATAAACATTATGTAATCATTTATGTTAATAATGTTTGTTTTTTCGATATTTTGTTCTTAAATCGAAAGTGGACTTCTTACCATTACATGTTGTTCGTGTGTCCAAATGTTTATTATATCCAGAATTGTATTCATGATTTATATATCATATATTTCATATATATCCATTACATTCATGTATTTGTAACATTACATAATCATTTAGTGGTAAGAAATGAAATGCACCTTTCATGGAGACGGTAAGCCGTACATACGCATGAATGCTACTTTCATTTATATTTCGTATTTTATAGAATGTATTAATAATAAAGGTATATTATAATTCCAGTATAATATCATACATAATATCATAGTTCCATCCTTTATACGTCCCACATATGGTATTTAACGAATCAAATCACTTTGAGGGGGCGGTAGTCCGCACTTCCTTAAACGAAGATATCGCGTTTACCCATAATGGAAACCATAAAGGTATGCCCAAAATGAAAAAAAACATAAGCTTAAGGAAAAAAATAAATATATTATATATCATATATAAAAATAGTGACATCATAATGGACACCTTTGAAGGTGTTAAATGAGTATTGAACAATCATCATTTCGGGAGGCAGAATTTCGCCATCCACGGAAATCGTATGTTCTGTAACCATTTGATGTAGTTGTGTGAGAGTGTAGCTCGAATAAATCTTATAAAAACATCCTAATATATTGAAGATACTGGTTTTGTTACAAAAGAAGTAAATAAAAAGAGTTTAGGGGGTTGGAGATGAAAAATAAAACAAATGAACATGAGAGAATGAATTGCCTTTAAAAGTGTAACTCCTTTTGATTTGAGCCTAAAGGCTTCCTTTAGAAGGATTATGCCCAAAGGGAATCCTCTAGGATGAGGAGAGGTATGTGGAGAGTGTAAATGGGCAGGGGTTGGCCGAGCCAATGGCTTGAGGAGTGTGTGAAATGAGGTAGACGTGGGGGCCTTTTATAAGAGGAAAGGAGGGGCACTTTTGGAAAGTAAGAAATATTACTTTATTTGAAAATGTGTTTCGGTTTTAAAAGGTCCCACATTGATATAATTCGTGGATAAGGTAATACGGGTTCGAAATCCACCCATTCAATAAGTTTTGGACATGTGTAGGTCATAGAGTTTACATTATCTTCTCATTTTATTTAAATCGTCAGATAATGATGTCATCGCTGCATCATTATGATGTCATAAATAATTTAATTTATTTAATTACTAAAAATTATAAAAAAAATTACTATAATGTAGGAAATTTTTTTATCTTTCCAATTAATATTTATAATAAAAAATATTACTTGTATAACCCCACATAAAAATTGTTTTAGTAAAACATATCTTGTTTGTGTCATTTTTACTTTTACATTAAATAAAAAGTTATTTATGTCATTTCCCAACTAAAGTGGATCCATGGGGTCCCCAAGTTGACCCATGGATTGTCTTGGTCAGACATTACACATCCAATGAGGTTAGGATATGTTTCATGTTCATTTCATATTATTAAAACATTATTTTTACCTTAAACTACACTAATCACCTCTAATCGCGATTAAAAACATAATAAGTTACTATTCACCAAAAAATTATTTTTATCCCATTGAACCACATTTTACTTCTTAATGACAACCATGTATGTCGGATTTTTGAAATTCAAAACACAAAGATGGAAAAATTTCATTTAAATGCAAAAATCAGTTTTTATAAGTACCACTTAGTGGTTTCACTATTCATCAAAAATTGAAGTTTTTCAGAAAAATCCCAAAAATTCACCATAAGCTATATTTGATATTCCGAATTCAAAAATGAAGTCTATTTTACAAAATTCAAGACATATAAGTCAGATTAATTAATTTAATAATTAATTCCCGCTGTCAGAGCAAATAGCGTGTTTTTATGAAGCAATAAGTATCAAAAGATTGACACTGGTTTAAGTCTCATTTCAAAGTGAAATTAATTCCAATGACCACTATTGGATTTAATGGTAAAAATATATCCTAATTTCACTTTAAAACCAATTCAAAAGATAATCTAATCATATAAATAAATTATATTAAAAAGAGGTTTTGAATTAAAATACAACATTTTACACTATTCATTAAAAAATGAACTTTATCGGAAAGATACCAAAAATTTACACAAAGTAAATTTTGACGTCCCGAATCTTAATAAGAGTTTTATTTGGTCCAAAAGAATTTTTTAGAGTGAACAAAACTATATTTAATGATGGTTCAACATCAAAAGGTGATAAGTGAACCTTTAGTGAAAACTAGGGTATATACGCCTAAAATTGAATTCTTTCCGTATTTTAAGCCTCTATCCTTTATTGGATAAATGTAAAAACATTTAAAAACATATATAATCATATTTTAGTTATTTATATCCATTCCCGCCAATACAACGGCTACATGTTAACTACCATTTAAAATAATATTATTTTATTATTAGAGTGCAACGTAAGATTCCCAAGAAACCCATTGTTGCGTGTTGGGTACGCCATCGAGCATAGCGTCCCCTTTAAAGTCATATCAATATTTTATTAACAAATATGGATAAATAAGAAAATGTCATATTATTTATTTACCTGGGGTGTTACAGGACCAACCTTGGCTCCTCATGGCTTTGTCTCACAAATAGGATCCCTATATACCCTTTTCCCCGGTACGGCACAACCCCTACGACTCTAATAATGATTAATGAAATTTTATCCCATTATTTTATTCTATCTATTTTATTATTTTAAGAAAAATCATTTATAAATTTTTTAAATATATGATTTGTTTTTTATAATAATTTAATTAAAAAATTTATTAATCAAAAATTTTAATAAGAAAAATTCATAATTGTAATTAACGTATTTATAAAAACAATACTAATTATTTAATATATCTATAATTTTATATTTTTAAAAGAAATATATTAAATTTACAAAATATATTGTTTTATATAATGGTTTGTTTTAAATAATTTATATTATCTTTATTGGGGAAACATTATATTATTAATACAATTTTTTATCATAATTATTTAATATAAATTTTATTTTTTAAAAGACAAAAATCATTAGTGTAAAATTTAAATTTCTAATGTGAAATATTATTTCTTCAATCAAAAATATTAAATGACATTAAAAAGAACTTTAATTTTTTAGAAACATTTTATTATATAACTTATATTTCTATTTTCATAAAAATTATTATAATTTTTTAATCTTTCGAAAAAATAAGTTTATTTATGAATTAATAAAATCATTAAAATATTATTTTAATTAATAAATTGTTTCGTAGTTGAAATTATTAAATTAAAAACATATATCATTTTTATTAAACAAAATATCTAATAAAATTATTAATTTAAATCCATTATTCTTTAATACTAAACAAACTATTAATTAAAATTACTATAAATTTACTGCTATGTTACAATATATCTATATTAATGAATTTACATTCATTTATTTATTCTTGTTTTGTAATTAATGATAATAATATATTATTATACTCCAAAATTGTTCTTTGTTTCTTTTTATATGAATATATTATAATTAATTTCTAGCATTTTTATTAATTTTTGTTTTAAAAAATATTAATTTTTTTAAATATTCGTTTTGAATATGTATTGGATTATTTTTTTAAATTTTTTTAAATATATAGTTTTTTGAGTGAAAATTGAAATATACTGATTTTTACAAAACTATAATTTTGTCATTAAATTAATAAATTTATAAGTCTTATTTTTTTGATTGAGTTTTAATGTAATATTATATCCATTTCAGTTTATATAATCTAATTATTTCTATAGTAATCCACATTATATTTTATTTTAATAAAACATTATATTCATGCTTAGAACACATATATCTAAATAATATATTGGTTGATGATTTCATATTTGTATTGAAATTAAATTATACCAATTATAAAATTTTAATTAAGAAAATAATATATTTTCTATTTGTAATTGGAAGGATTAAATATATTGATTAGGTTAGTTTCATAATTGGTCGTTATGAATAATATCCATTGCAAAAAAAATTCACTACTTTAAAAGTTAATATGCGATAAATTCGATTAAAAACTAAGTGATAGGGCATCCAATTTTTTTAACAATTTATTCTTTTTCCATTTTTTGAGATTATTTCAATAATAGTCAAATTAGATTTAAAATTATCAAATTTTTTACCATTTTTTTGAATTAAGCTTTATAATATTTTCCGTAAAAGCTAAAACAATTATCACTTTATTTTAATAACTCTAGTATGCTTTCATAGGGATTAAAATATGTAATTATAGGGTATAAATGGTAATTATTAATATGAATTAATTAATTTTACGATATTAATTAATTTTTTATTTTTTGTGATGGAATAATTGTCTTCAATGCTTAAACAACATCATTTCAACACTTGTACAAGTAGTATAAAATTAAAGTTTATTATTTTTAAAAATAAGAGATGAAATATAATTTCACTAAATTATGGTTCTACAAGAATTAATTGGATAAATTTAATTTTTTATTCTTAGTGAGATTTTTTATATTTTAATTCCATTTTTGACTTTAGGACTTTAATGTTTGCTTTGTGAATAGTGAAGAAAATGGAATTAAACTGTATCTGATGTTTAAAAATTATTTTAAAATAGTTTTAAAATCAATAAAATCCTATCATAACTAAATTATATGGTTAAATTTCAAATATATCATTTTTTTTATTTTTTCCACTATATTTTTAAAATTACATTCATGGCCCTTTAAGATTGTAAAGATATTTACAATGGTTGTTGTAAAACAATGTAAACGAGGTGGTTAAACAAAAATATAAGGTTTATAAAAACACATATACATTTATAAATTCTATTGGTTGAATATATATAGACATTAAACTCCTCATATTCAAATATATGAAATTTTGGATCCATTTTAGATGAGTTAGACACATATTATATTATATACTAATATATCATATATGTAATAGACATTCACCCACCACGCTCAAAAAGGGATAGCTCAAATCCACTCTTTCAAAAACCTATTTAAAATTTTATCATGAGAAATATCTAAATAAATACATTCTCAAACACACAATGTTCTAACTATAGGTGATTTTCTCACACAATACCAACCAAGAAGGCTTAAGGTGTAATACAAATTAATTTTACAATGAATTGTTATAACTTTTAACTAAGTGGTTTCACTATTATTTCATCATCCGCCACCCTGTAATATTTTATAATAATGATGATATGATATCATAAGTATAAAAATTATGTTAAAATGTTCTTATGTTAATGGAAACACTATTTTTCATATAATTTTTATTTTCTAGGAAATGAAAACATTTCTTATGCATATGTGTGGAATACCACCTCCATGCAATGATGGGATTCATTTTTTATCACCTAAAAAGGCTAGTTATAATGGTGGATTTAAATAATATATGTTATATTAATGAGATAATTATGATTAAAAAAATATATGACCTTACTTACCTACATACCCTTCCATTAGTTGGAATTTGAAAAAATTGTTCTCCTGTACAAGGGGACTACCAGCTTAATGAATAAATTTTATTCAATTTTCATATATTCATTCAATTGATGAATTTAAGATTTTATTTCATTTAAAAATGATAATTATTTCAAAATTAATATTATTTATATTTTGTAGCAATGTACCGGTGTACATTGGTCGACCTCCCAAAGTAGTTTTGGTATTATAAACTGAAGAACATAAAAACCTCAAAATTGAACATCATCGATTTAGTAACTATATAAGAGATCGTAATGAATTAAAAAATCTATTATGATTAGTGAATAAACCAGAAAATATAATCATAACCCAGTAAATGATTAATTTTACTTTATTATTGAAGACTTAACGAATAAATGTGATTAGTTAGACTCAAGGTTTGGGATTTCTCAACTGAATTTACATTTATTGAGCCCCAAACCATGTTCACCACATGTTTATATTTTTGTAGAGTATATAATACCATATGGATTTATTTTATCATTAATTTAAAAAAATTAATGTTAATTATAAATCCTTTTCACGTTTAACATTGTTTTAATGTATTTCATCGTAAAACATTGTTTTAATGTATTTATTCCAAAACAATTTATCATAATGTTCATTTTATTCAAAAAAAATTTCAACTGAAATCATATTTATTCATTAAATATTATTAAAAGTTACATTAAAATACCTTTGATGTTATTTTATATGTTTTTGGAAATCATATATTTTTTTTACAAATTTCCCACTTAACACTTTTTAGAAATGTGTGAAAAATAATTTTTTAAATTTATTCTACTTATACAGATTTTCTTACCATCTTGTCCATTATTAATTTTAAATATTATATGAAAAGATTATATGGGTTTTCAAAGATAATAATTCTCTTATTTCACTATGAATTATTATTTTATTAATATATTCGAAAGAAAATTAATTTTTTACTCACTTTTATGATATTAAAAAAATGGTTTTTTTATGTAAAATTTATAATATTATGGGTTTTTATTTAAATGATAATGTTTTCTTTTTTTTAAACAATAGAAATTGTAATTATTCATGAATGTGGGAATAGAGATTAAAACTAACCCTTAATGCTATTATTCACATTATATGATGGAAGGGACCATTAAATCCATCCAATTAATTATGTAATGTCATGAAGTTAAATAATATTTCTTACTACTAAGATAACTTCAATGGAGTTTATTATATTTATGATGTGACACAGTTAATAGATCTAATTTACATTTAATATTTTTTAAATGATTTATTATTTGATTCCATATTGAAACCAATATTTACTTTTTTATTATCAACCACTTTTATGGAAATGTGAAAATCCAATAATTTAACAACAAAAGAAGAAAATGAAACCACTAAATTGAAATTAAACAAGAATATATTTGAACTCTCTAGAAAATTTCTAGTCGATAGTACAAACCTATGTGTATGAATCACCCCATAAAAGAACCTCAAACCATCTACATTTTATTGTATGGTTTTGACGTATATATATTTTTGTGAATAATATAACACTCTAAACCAAAGAAATATTTTATATATAAGATGTTTCAACAAATAATATAAACAATGTAACAAGGTATATATTATGAGATGGGGAATTATAGCTAGTTTTAGAGGATAGGTTGTGTAATGTTAGAGGTGATGATGAATAATATGAGAACATAATAACAGTTTTAGATATCATCATGTGTTAATAGGTTTACTATTGATTATAATATTAAATGCATAAATAACCTTATTTGGTTCCATGTGACGATTTTTGAAGAATATTACGTGTATATTTGGCTAAATATGTTGGAATAAAACCCTTATGTTTTGTTTTTATTTTAGTTGAATGTTTATTTGAAAAATAATGGTTTTTTTATTTTGTTGGAATAAGTCATAAGGTCTTGAAAACACTATATGTAAATAAATACATAAAAGTTGAGGTACTTATGGTTAATTGGAATAATGGGTTTATATATTTTGATAATATTGTATGATTAATATAAATAGAAATTTAATTTTTATTTATGGAATAATGATTTTTTTTCTGATGGATGTATATTTTTTTTTGTGGCATTATATTGATTTATGTCATTTATGGAAAATTATATAATATTTTAGATAATATAGAATTTTGGAATTTAAATTATTGGTATTTCACAATATGACGTATTAATTTTGTTTAATGATAATTAAATAATATTTATTGGAATAATAAATGATAAAAAATCACTAAATTTGTTGACTTGAATTTGTTCAGGAATATTTTGAAGAGTTTTAAGTATAGTTATTTATTGATTGATATATATTAAACATCAGGTGTTATTATTGATTATTTAGAGATTAATATAGAATTTATTTATATAAATTAATATTTAAATAAGATGTTCTCATAAACTATGAAAATTATTTTTAATTCATGGATAGATTCTTTAAAAATAACTAATTATCCTATGGTTGATCTTTTTATACATTAATAGTTTATTTTAGTAGTTCTAGTATGAAAAAAGCATCTTTAATAATAATTTAATCGAACAGGTAATCAGATTAAAGTTAAAAATTACAAAAATATAATGATGGATGAAATTTCATTAATGTAATAGAACAAAATAATATATGTATATTTTTATGAAATCTTTATCTCTATGGTGGAAAAATTTCTCAAATTTATTGAGTATTATGTCAAATGTAACACACAACTATCTAGGTACACATTTAGAATGTCATTTACAAAAATGAATTTCACAATGGGAAATTAGTGAATTATGAAATATTAATGAAATTATTAGATTATATTTCAATAAATAGTAAATCATGTGTTTTTTAAAATTAAATGATAAATATGTGGATTAAAATACATTTCTTTCCAGCTATATATATATTATTCCACTATTTGGTAATGATTTTGAAAATGTTTTATACTCCTTGTCTATAAGATAGAAGATAAAATTTTGAGCACTCAATTAATTATATAGGGGGAATAATTTAACATCCTAATATAATTTATTTTATTTAAATATTATTCAATTTGATAATATGTGATATACATAACAACATTCGTAATCAAATAGTTATATACTAAACAAATATTGTTATTTAAATATGATTTTTATAACATTGTCCATGTATTATATATGAATAAGAATAAAAATATTATGAAATATATTATGAAAAGTTTTCATTTTAAAATGTAATAATAAATCATATACAGAAATTTATTTGGATTCAAATGAAGGTAATATCATTTGATGTTCAAAGAAATACTATTCATAGTTTTTTTGGGGAATTTTATTTTAATCATAAAATATATAATAAATAACTATTAAAAAAGAATGAAATGAAATATTTTGATTTTATATATTTAAAATTTTAAAATTCATTTTATTATGGTGAATATCAACAGAATGATTATTAATAATTTTTATGCTTCAAAAATACATTTTCATTAAAAATGGGTTTAATTTAGTTTTATGAAAAAATGTTCTAACTAGTTTCTACCACAATAAAGATATAAGTGAAATTTTGGAAATAATTTTTGATATCACGATCACATAATATTCTTTGAATGGTTTTTTATTTTTTAGTAAAGTTATTTTTTTATTGAATAATGAATAATGACAATTTTTTCAAAACTGTTAATTTTTTATTTAAAATAAATATATATTAAAGTTTCATTATATTCTGGATGTAGTTTTAAATTTAAATATTATCCACTTTCATAAAAATAATCTCATTAATTCCATATTAATCGGTATTATATTTTATTTAGGAATATAATCTTTTTATTCATAAAACACATTTTCCTAAAAACAATTTTATTTAATGTTGTAAAATTTATATTAAACATAAATTTTTTTAATTTTAAAAATTGAATGTAAAAAAAATATACTTAATATTTTATATTAGGAGTGTCATATTTTGTAATTTTTTGAATTTCATTTTTTTCGTTATTAATTATAATCATGGTTTATCTATATCACCATGGTAAATGTTTATATAGGTTGATCGAGATTAAAAACAACTAGATGAGGTATAATAATCAACCCAAAACATTCTTTAATGTTATGTTATGGATTTATATTCACCATTAACACTGTTTATTTGAAATAATGTTAATTGTTTGGAAATTTACTTTGATAATGACCATTAAATTATTTTAGCTAAATGATAATTAAAAAATGTAAATCAAATTCATTTAATATCTCAAATATATTGGAATATGGATAGAAATAACATATGAATTGTTCTAAATAGAAAAATATTACATGAATAATTTATATTATTGATAGTATTTTTTTTAATTTTATTGATGGTAAAGTTTCCATTAATTCTTATGCCACACCAAAGAAATGTTTGTGAAAACAATAAATATATCTACTATTTTTTTAAATAATTGGTATATTATTTGAAATAATTATGTTGTTATTTAAATTTTTTGATAATTATAATTTATATTAATATTTATGGACTTTATATTATAATTACAGTGTTTTATTAAAGATTATAAGGTTAATATTTTTTAATTCTTCTGAAAATTACTTTAAATAGTAATTAATGATTTAAAAATATTTTTACATTGTTTAAAAAAATCAATAGTAATGATATTTTACAGAAAATTTTATTTGATACCATGATAGGCCTCATTATGTTTCACATTGAATTGCAAAAAATAATTCCACATCCCTATATTTTTGAAATATTTGTTAGGACCATTAAAGATAAACATGAGTTGTGATGGTGATATACCAAATCATACAATATGAAATGACACCTAAACCAATATAAATTTTATTGGTTCAATTTTTTTCATCCTTAAAGGCATTAAAATATAATATACAACATTTTATATAAATTTTAAAAGAGGTATATAATTATTATATATTAATATTTCATGTCTTTACAAGATTCTGGCCCACATCACTTATAAAATGGCTCTTCTTATCCACTTTTACTCACATATTTTGTGACTTTTATCGTCACATATATCTAAAAAATACCTTAACAACTATAATATTCATGTTTTATAAGATTTATTCTCCCAAAAACACAGACAGTTAAGGCTTAATGTTTATTACAAATTATGTTTTCCACAGAAGTGGCATATCATTTAACTATGTGTTTTGAAAATTATTTATTTTCCACCTCATCCAGTCATCATTAACCACGTTAAAATAATACAATATGTTCCTAAATGTACATAAATGTTATTATTTTATTCAAAAACACATTTTAAATATTAAATTACATCTTATATGAAAACAATACATTTCTCAGGCATAGGTGTGGATTACCACATCAATGAAGAATTTTTTTCATTTTTCATCAGGACTTATCACGGATAGAAATTCAAATGTATTTAATAATTATATATGATATTAATTATATAATTATTTTCCAAAAATTAAATATATTACTTACCCTCTTACACTTCATATATTTGAAAATGATTACCTTGTCCATGTTTATGTGTGTATAACCACCTTAACAAAGTGATGTGATTCATTTTTCATGTCCACAGTTAATTGATTATTACATATCTATTTTCAATGAATATCAATTAAAATAAATTCATTATCAATATTCTTGATATTATATAATAGAGACCCCTTTACCTTGTTCAACTGACCAATGTTGTTTCTGTACTATTAAATGAACACCCTCAAAAATTTACAACTAAAACTTGATCGATAAAGTAACTATATAAGGCATGGTACAAAAAGAAAAAAATATTACTATGAAAAGGAAATTAAAATTGAAATTAACTTTATGTAAATTTATTATTAATTTATTTTTACTATATTTGAGCTAAATAATGTTTTTGTTGAGTCGGACTCAAGGTAAGGGATTTCCCATTCCAATTTTTTTATTGATACTAAACCTATGTTCATGAATTTTTTTATTTTAAGAGGTTTATATAAAACCATATTTATTTATATAATTTATAATTTACTAAAATTAGTTTTCTTTAAAAATCATTTTCATGTTCTCTCCTTCAATGAAATTTTTTTAAATATACCAAATTTTTTTGTGATTTTCCCCTCAAACCATGTTTTAAAGTATTCATTTCAAATAATTTTCATCCAAGTCCATGTCATTCTAAATATTATAACAATTTTATTATTTCTGTTTTAGATATTATTAATGTTCAATTTCAAAAACATTTTACATAATTTATAAATGTTTTCAAAAAATCATTTTATCATTTCTCATTCTAATACTTTGGACTTTTTTACCAAATTATAGAGAGAATGTTTTTTTTATTTTTCAGAGATGAAAGTATTTTCCTACCGATACATCCTTTATTATAAAAAATCCAACATAAATTAACATAGTATATAAAAGATGATACTTCCCTTGGTAATCTATGAAATGATATTTTTAATTTGTTTTTAAAATTAAATGATTTTTTTATTGTTTTTATGATATAAATGAATTTTTTTATGTACTAATATATATATCTTATTGTTCTTATGATGAAACATGAAATTTATTTATTTTTTTATTTTATATCAAAAAAATTATACATTATTTATGAATTCATAGTTGGTGTGTGAAAACAAACTTTTATGACACAATATTTCTTATGTGATGTGTGGGTATTTTAAAACAATTCAATGAATTCAGTAAGCCAATAATTTAAACCAATTTTTATTACAAATATGATAATGCGTATGGAGTTAATTTCTCTAATTAAGTGAAGAAGTTGACTATTATAAGTAAATATTAATGGATTATTTTTATCAAGATAGATTTTTCCATGATAAATTTATGACTCCCAATGATTCCAATATGTTTATTCTATGATTGAAATTGTGTTTTCATGGAAATAATTTGATATCAAAAGGTATTAAAGGATAATAATATTTAAATTAATGATTACAATGTAGTGATTTATTAATGTTTATTTTCCAGGTAATACTTTGATAAATTAAATATTTTTCATTATGATTTCGTGTAAAATATGTTATGAAAACGTTCGGTGTTGAATTTTATTTCATGAAATGATAAATGGTTATTAATGGATATTATTTTTATTATTTCAAATGTAAAACCTTCTCATAGAATTTTATTAATTTAAAATGGATTAATGGGGTTCCTTTCTATGTATATCACATTGTAATTTTTTGGTTCCCATGAAAAGATTCTAAATGTTTTTCCTCGATCCTAAAGATGAGAAAAAATTATTATGAATTATAACCCCATATAATGTAAATTGGAATGAAATGATGAATTTGTATCATGAAAAAAAACATGAAATCAAAATTAGGAATACTTTCTTCCATCGATAAAATTACATTGAATGGAAGTGTAGAATTTGTATCTAAATAGTTCTATATTTTCTTCTCATATTTTTGAAGAACTATATACATATATGATTCTAAAAATTTAAGAATGTGAAACCCTTGTTTTTAATCTCGTAATTAGTGGTTGTTTATTTGACAGGAAATTATATCTCAAGAGTCATATTATAACATGGTTGTGAATGATGAAAATTTTATTATGTTTCCACATTGAAATTATTTATTCTGAGTATATCACTAATTATAGCATTGTGTATATTAGTTATGATTTGGACCTCATTAGTGGCTCCCCAAAAAGTAGTAATCCTTGCTTAATGTAGAATCCATGGAACCATGGTACCTAGGAATGAATCATTTATCTTATATTTAGGATGGGAAGGGGAATAGTATTTCTCAATTATGTTGGATAACTTAGATGGAGTTGGATACTATGATGTGATGAGGCTCTTGGAAGATAGTAGAGCCTCATTATATTTTAATTATTTTATTTACATTATATATGTGACCAAGAAGATGGGTGGTTAATTGATGTACACTCATAGGATCGTTTTTATGTATGATTATATGTCGTATTACATTTCTTATACCATGATTCTATTTTATTAATTTGTATACTATTACTATTTTTTATGCATATTGGTTTTGTTTAGTATCATTATTCCTTACTAGGTTATGTGGGTATAATATCCACCAGGTAACAACATAGACTATCAGTGATATTTAGTAACCTATGGAATATATGGAGGAACACATTAGGTTATTTTATACACTCTATCAGCTATTTGATGTGTGGTATCAGTCGAAATATGTTACAACATTGTATAATATATTATTTTCTATATTCAATCTATTCTTGGCATGGAAAATTTGAAATATGTTCATGTTTTATCTTATGATAGACCTCAAATATCTACATCACTGACAACATTATAGATGGAAAAGCCTTATTCACCAATGATATTTGATGTTTTTATATGTTTTAACTATTCCATTTGAGAAATTTATTCATTATTGAATATGTATGTAATATGATTTTTATAGTATTTGTTTTTTTTACTTGTAATAATTCTTTGTACAAGAATCATTCATGGAAAATAGGATTCAAATTACATTTCTGTTCTTATGTATTAAAAATATCACTAATGATGATTTTAAAGTTTTTTAAAGTGTCGTCAACTACTACTTATATCTTATTTTCTTCTATAATTTATTTGTGGAATTATGCATTGATGAACCAAAAAATATTTCTTTTGATTATCGGTTATACGAATTTTATAGAGGGATAAAATTTCATGATGAATATATAGTCCCTATATAAATGTAATGTAATGTTCCCAAATTGGGTAAATAAAAAATTGATTCCAAGATTTTGGTTTCATAAGAAAATAGTGTTCGATTACATAAAGTATCCAAACAACCTATAATTGGATTTCTCAATTGGGTTTTTAGTCGAATTCTACTTAGCTAAACATTATATCTATGGTTTTAAATTATATAAATCATTATAGGGATATGTATTTATGTGTTAACATAAGAGATCTTGGCCCTCTAGGGGGTAGCCTTATAAGGAAATGACTGATGAGAAATAGTTCAACATAGTGTTAGATGAAATTGAATGCGACTAATTATGTGAATATGTACTTGGTAAATCGGGAGTGGTTGTTTAGGAATTTGATTTTCCAAATGATATTTAATATGGAATTGTAGGAGATGATTTATGTTTTTAAGACCATAACAAATTTATTTTATGGGATAGATGGGAGATTATGTTTCCATTAGGATTCACCTTATGATATTCATGACATGAGTTATTTATAAGTTTCTAACATTAAAGAGGAGGTTACCTAGCAATTTTAGTACCCTTATTGAATATAATCAGCTGTAGATGCATCAGATTTCATATTAGTGCATTAGATTTTATACCATGATTTTTATAAGAAATAATATTCTTTGATATTATTTGATGAAAAGAAAATTAGGTTATATTTGTATTATGTTTGGGGTTTAGAGTGTATGATAAGTAGGGTATGCAACCTCATTGATTTTGGGTGTAGTTCATGATAAGAACGTGGTTGGGGATTATAAAATCCCCGAACCATCACTCCGGGAGCTTGTGCTAAAACATGAACAATGTTTTTATCTTTGTTGACAATAAATGTGACTTCATTCATCCATAAAATTCATACAAAATCAAAAAAAATGGTCCACATAAATACCCAAGAACATTTAAGTAATATAGGTGAAGTTAATTATTAAAAACCATTCATAGACATAACTCATGAAATCATGATTGTATATTTTCCACAATGTCCATATTATCATATTCCATCTTACTTTTTGACATCTACAACAAATTTATTCCCATATGAAACCTATCCATTCTCAAATAATGTTTCATCATTCTGATTAACCTATAGAAATTGAAACAAAATAATATAGAGCTCAAATTCTCTATAAAGGGAAATATAAGCACTAGAAATTGAATTTCATTAGAGAGAGAAAGATAACAATAAAGGTAATACAACATAATCATAGTGTATGAGAATAACCAAATTTAATTCACAAACATAATGACCTAGATCATCAATCATGAAACTGGGAATACATCATTAAAAATGAGAAGTTGTATTGCAGTCAATAATCATGATCCATGTGATGACAAATATGATAAATTGAATCAATAAAAACCGTTGATTTTCACCCATAATAAGATTAAAATACTTTTCCATAAACATAATCTCATTAACATACCTTTAATAATATTATTACATTCATAAAAACCATATAAATAATATTTAAATCAATTATGTTAATTGGAACATCATTTTTATTATCACTTCTACAAATAAAATATCTATTAAAATGACTTCCATTTCCAATTCATTGGGGGCTATCATGGACCAACCCATCCTTTTATATATCATAACCACCATTCAGGGGTGGATAATAGAACCAGCCATCCTGTGATTATATTTGGACAACCAATCATTATTAAAAATATTTGAGACTCCTAACCTAAATAATATATATATAGTTTTCATTTCTTCATAAAAATCATAGAACATCAATTATCGCTTTCATATCATGATCAATGTGTGTAAAAGGAATGGGTTCTATTATAATCCATTTGAAATAACCGTAATCAATCCATATAAATATTGAGCATGGTACCAATAAAAAATATCACCAATAAATCATAAATTACATCAATTCATGTTTATGTTAATGAATTGAAAAACAACAATTATATCATTAAAAATATTCATGAAGAAAATAACCATATACTTTGAAAATCAAATTTAAAAGGTAAAAATTCAAAAAATATGGTGAAAATAATTTCAAATTAATATAAAATCCGAAATTTATAAATTAATATCAAAATAAAATAATATTTATGATTATGGGAAAATACATTCATTTTTAAACGTTAAAAATAAACATTATTTCAATCATTTTTTAAAGGGTGTTGAAAGTGACCCGAATAAAAATGCTAAGTAATTTACATTTAGATACCATTTGAAAAAGAGTAAAATATAATATGAAATCTATATAAAAATTATCATTTTTATAAAATAAATTTAAAAAAAATTATAAAATATGGATATGAATAAAAAATATTAATGATGTAACAGAATACAAAAGAATAGTCTCACATAAAAATTACATTCTTGATGTTCCTCTATTAAATAATGTAGGATATTTAAATTAAACATGTAAAAAAAATTATTAAAAAATTATAATAAAATTTATTTTGTTGAATAAAATTAATGACTACAATTTCCTCTAATAAAATCATGAATATAAAAAATCATGAAAAGAAAGTATATTGTAACATAATTCTTTTTCCAAAACGGTAATTTTATTAAAAAAAACCCCAAAAAAGAATAACATACAATGAACCATTAAATTTAATTAAAATAATGATATTAGTGATATACGTTCATAATTGTATAGTTTATAGACATCATAGAAGAATATAGTTTATATCATAAGCGTGTGTCCTAAAGAAAGAGAATTTGAAATGAACTGTTCACATAAAGATCATATCATTGAATTGATAATTATCCAATAAAGATATTATATATAAAAAAGTATTTAAAAAACATTTAATATATATTTGTAATAAAATATTTTAAATTTAAATTCATAAATAATGATTGTATAAAAAATCATGAAATATGATTAATAACCCAATGAATTGAAATTCAGTTATGAAAACCATTACCACTGAGTAACTATCAATTTCAATCCACATGGATAAAATAATTATAATTTAAACATAAAATACCATAATTTATGATTTATTAGTGATATAAAATGTTAATGGTATATTATATACATCATATGAAAGAAATTTGGCAAATTATAATAATATATGCCTCAATAAAAAAATTAAAATGGAATCTGATAAAATGACAATACCATTGAAGTGAGATGAATTGATTATGTGTATCAAATGAAAATAAATGTAAAAAAGTGTAAATAATACATAAAATAATAAAAAATAATTACACACACAATCATATAAAATTAATAGAATCGAAAAAGTAATATAACCTAATGAATAGTATATTTTTACGAAATGTCAAACCATCTGGTAATATTAAATGAAATATACATGGAATAAATAAATTAAATTGAATAAAAAAATAACATGAAGTGTGATGGATTCATGATTTTACATTTAAAATATTTTGTAAATTCATCATATAAATATAGTTTCTTTATAACATTAAAATATTAATCTATGAATGGAAATATAAATGAAATATATTACCTAGAGTCCAAACATGAAACATATTTCCATTAATAGTTGTTCAATAAACTCATATAGTATGTCAAAAAAAATTAAATTACTAATACAATTTCCAAGATTTATTTATTTCATTAATTATAATTACATATTTAATTACTTAATCAATTAAGTCCACGATGGGGGTTTTTAAGGACATTCAGTTCATAATTTCTATATAAATTTTTTATTTTGATCATATTAAAATGGTTAAATTTCAGATCATATCTAGTATAAATGTCATTTTATAATTATAATATCTCTAATTAAATTATATATTAAAAAAACTATGATTGACAGTTCTGAAAAATGAATTACAGTATAATCATACAGATAGTGGGTAATGCGTACGTATGTTAATGGTTTCCATTTTTCAAAAATAATTATTCAAAAATGTAAATATTATTATATATTTATACATTGATAGTTACATAATTTATTCTATATTATTTCTATTAATATACTTATATGTATCATACATGGGATGTTTTAATGCAAAAAAAAAAGAATCGTAGTGCTCCGTGGAAGAGGTAGTCCACATGTACGCATAAACAATATTTTCATTTTATAATGGATTTAAAAGTATAAATGTTTATAGAATTTTAACTTTCCAAAATAATAATTATTTCATGAATATTATTTATATATATAATATTTAATTTTAACCATGCATGAGAGAATGAGATTGGAAAAAAATGACATCAGTTCACAAGGTGATAGTCCTCCATTCAAAAAAATGGTGGATTCCATTCCCATTTTGAGAATCATTAAAGATGGGTGTGGGATATTAAAATAAAATAATAACATATATGTATATGAAATATTCTAGGATATTATTTCATAATGGTTGAATAATATTTTAAGGTGGTGGTTCTAGATATAAAACCTAAATTATCGATTAAGAACACTACCTCTTTTTCAAATATCCTCTTAAGGTTTGCACCAAAAATATACATAGGATGGATTTTTATAAAACCAAGAACTCTATGATATGTAATTTTATGTATTTATGTTTTTATATTAGTTATAATATGAAAAAGGCATCTATGATTAAATAAATGAGGATATGAGGTATCCTTTTATACATGTGACTATGTATAATTTTTGTAAATACTCAACAATGTTTAATAATGAATTGCCACTCTCCAAACAACTGTACAATAAAGTAAAATGTAATGGAGTTTGGGGATTATATATTTTATCAAAACCACGGAAAAAAGGAAACATGTTATAAACATGTTTTTACTTAACATCTATGGTTACTAAATTTTTTCGTTTTAGTTTTTGACAACAGTAACTTCTTTTCTTACACATTAGGGGTCATGATTGTTACTATAAAAGGACAATGACCACATAATTTAACAATGGTGGATATTTACCACCATATCCTACACATTTTCATGCTTATTGTTTTTTTATAAATTTTAATAAATTTCATAAAATATTATTTTTTTTTAAATATCATCATTGTAAATTTTGAAACAATTCATTTAGTTTTACATTAAATAATCATGTAAATAAAGAAAGTATAATATATACCATAGAAAGCCAAAAATAATATATAATTATCAATAAAAATTTTGAACAGACTAATTTATTTTAATTATAATTCTTTTTTCATTTTTAATATCATTTATTATAATACTTTTATTTGAATAAATAGCGTGTGGATGTTGCATAAGAATTTAATGTAATTATTCAATCACTAAAAATTAAAAATAATTAAAATTATTAATAAGACTAATTTATATGTAGAATTAATATTTATTAATAAACATAATTTTTTGTCCAAATAAAATAATATTATATTAATTAAAAGCCATAAAGTGACATTTTTTACTTTTCTATTTAAAGTAATATAAATTTAAAATTCAATGAAACATGACATAAATATTTATATATTATATTATTGGATGAAATTGGTTGAAATAATCTCCTAAAACTGCACTTTATTAATGTTTTATATTCATTTATTAGTTTTTAGGACAATATTTTTATCCTTAATTTACCCATTTTACTTTTATTATAGTAAAAAATATTTAAAATAGTCACTATTCATAATAAAAAATTAAGTTGAATTTATTACATAATATTCATCAGTATAAATCCAATTATACAATCCATTTTTCCCAATTCAATACATATAAGTAGTATATTTCAATTAAAATTTAAACTCTCCAATTCGTGAAAAAAGTGGTTTTCCAATGAAAATGATTCCTTAAATTTAAAGAAAATTATTAAATTTTACTTCATATTTTTTAATCCAATTAACCATTGATGTTTATTAATAATAAAATTGATCCATTTTAGCTTTTATAACCATTTTAAAAAATTAACTTTTAATTTCGTAGAACTAAAAGGTAGTTTTCAATAAAAATATTATTTTTTCTATTCATCCAAAACTATAACTTTGGTGAAAAATTTTAAAATTTCACCATACGATAATTTTCATATTCTGATTTCAAAAATGATATTTATTTTTTAAAATAAAATTTATAAAATTTAAAATATCTAATTATTTTATTAACTGAAAAAACTAATAAAACACATTTATGAAGAAAACATATATATGAAAAATAAAATTTATTTACAAAACATTGGATTCTTATTATTGAGAAATAATAAATAATTATTTATTGATTATAATATTTAATATATTAAAAAAATACTTTCTTCATATTAAATCCCAGCAAAATAATTCCCTTTTAATTAATTAAAAATTATTTATTAATATCTCACAATTCACATAACATGGGAACTTGTTTTCATATATTCCATCAAAAATAGTGTTGATATTTAACTATCACAAACCCCCCCGCCCAAATAAATTATTTCTTCACAATTTGAACATGATCTTTTTAATTGATGTTTTTTATCTAAAAATAACTTTTTGAAAATCCCACATCATAAAAAAGGGTTAAAACATCCTCCAAGATGTATAGAAATAAAAGTACTAATGATTACTATAATAACAAATAACTTGGTTTAAATATTGGATAAAATTAGATGGAATTGAAAATATAGGTATTTATGAAAAACATAATTACCTTATAATTATGTGGAGTTGTAAATAACATTGATCACAATAATGTGAATGGTCATGAGACAGTTAACAACCAAAAAACCATAAACAATAGTATTGTGAAAAAGATCATCGATTCATTGGAAATTGAGGTAATATGATAACATTTTTCTTTCAATATCCATATCATATACATGTGGAATTTTTATCATCTATATGATGGAAAAAATTATAATATACATACTTGATAATTTAAATTTTATCCTTTAAACAATTTCCAGTACAATATCATCATTTTCATCAAATGATGACTATTCACTTTGATTTCTTCACTCCCGCGACACTTTAATATTCTTTCAAAGAACAATGAATTTTTAAAAAAGGATAAAAAAATAATCTTTTAATCCTTATAAATTTTCCAAAATAGATATTTTTTCACATCATAAAGTAATTTCCCAAATGAAAAAACATTTATATGAATAAATACAACATCAATCTCCAAATTTAAATAGAAATACTAAAACATCACACTGAATTACTAAATAAATTACTTACATATAATTTAATCTATGTATTCCTAACATATCATGAATCCGAAAAATCTAAAGTATTTCAACACTTATTCATCCTTGATAGTTTTAACATTTCTCTCTATATATCAACAATTACTCAGAAAGTCCTACACCAAAAATGAATTTTCTACAATAAAGTAACCTTTAAAATATTCTAATCATTTTCCAGAAATAAATGGAGATATATTCTAATTACATACATTAATTAAATGTATATCCTCAAAGGTTATCTCAAATCATTTACCTTACATAAGTAAATGTTTAATATAATTATACTGAATTAATAAATCACATTAAACCTAAGGGTTATATGTTCCTCATCCCAATAAATATCTCTAAAAATATCATGTGTCACCATAAAATTCAATCACATAAAACCAAAAAAGTGTTGTATAATTATTTTAACTTCTGATCAACCTAAATATTATAAACCTGTGATTGTATCCAAAACTCCTATGATAACATCATGCAAAGACAGCATAATCTAAAAATTTATTTAAACTCTGTTTTGATAAAAACTGTAATAACACTAACCCTTAACTCTATAATATATTTCTAAAAAAAATAAGACTTACATTTATAGATTTGATACTGATTAATTTTACATAAATATTTCCATGAAATCCATACCAAATAAAAATGAAATATTTGGTCTCTTAATTTTCAATTATCTTTTACTTTTAGTATTTTACATAATTTGGAAAAAATAAAGCATAAAAAAACTCATCAGTTCATGAATGTAAATTTTCTACTATACGTATCATTTTATATTAAATATTAATTTCTTAAATCACCCTAAAAATTATTCACATGAGTATCCCCTATAGACTCAAAAAACCTGGTTAAAATTAAACAGAAGAATGTTGTGTCCCAATGCATAGTAATGGTAATGTGATAATTAAAAGTCTAATGTAATATTTGAAAGTAATATGATCATAATGTTATGATGATATTATCATATCTCATGAATATAACATAATGTAATTAATACCATAAATACATAGATCATTAATCTTGAAACATGGAATAAGTCATTACCATAGGAAAGAGTTATCAGTATAAAAAATCATGAGCTATGTGATGTCTATTATTAAAACATTTATCAATAAAACCCTCATATATTTTTTCCTATATGAAAAATAAAATACAATTATTTATAAAAAACTCATTATATAACCATTATAAATCCCAATGTTTCTATAAAACCCCATAGAAATTTTAGATAAGTAATGCATATAACACGGGACATCATTTTTTTATCCCTATTACACATTATATGACCCTAAATTCTCCTTACATACCCAATGCAATAGAGAGATATCATGGACCCACCCATCCTTGGTTATAACGTAACCACCCATCATTAGGTTATAATGATTCCACCATTCCATAGATTATAATGGAACAAAATTTCATCATAAATAATTCCCAATAATTAAAACATAATTAAAGTAAATAAATCTTTCATTTTATCAAAAATATAATTGAAACATCCATTATCAAATTCATAACTTGATTAACCCAATTTAATGAATGGGTTCTATGAAAATATCATCCAAAAAAATGTTTTCCATCTGAAAAATGAATGGGGAAGGTTTTAATAATAATATCCCCAATGGTTCATAAATAAAAAATGTATTTTGGATGTTTATTAATTTAAATACAATTATTATATCATTAAAATCATTTATGAATAAAATTACCTTTTCAATTTTAAAATAACATTTAAATAAAAAAATTTGAAAAAAAATCAAATAAAAATTTCATTCTTTTAAAATATAACATAAAACATATAAAAGAATCATGATTGAAAATAATGACCTTGTCATTTGGAAAAGCTAACGATATTGTAAATGATAAAAAATAAACATTCATTCCAAACATTTTTTATAGTGTGTCTAATGTGACCCTTTTGGGTAACATTGAGAAAAATACTTTTTTAAAACCAATTTAAATATAGTAAAAATACATTTGAAATAAATTTAAAAAATAATTTTTTTATGAAAATAACTTTTTTGAAAAATATATATAAAAAACATGAATATGTAATATTATGATTCCCGATCTAGAAGAATATACATGGTCGGTATAACATACAAATGACTTTAATGGTGTTTTTTAACAAATGGTGGATAAAATGTACATTAGACAAGTAAACCACATTCATAACTAGATTACACCAAATTAGATGTGGCTAATGAATATATTATATTACGATTTCCCTTAAAGAAACCTTGAACCTGAACAATGATGAAATGAAAGGACATTGTAACCGTAAGCCATTTCCATTTTGGTAGTATTTCGATCAAAAGATCCATGAAAGAGTAACATAAATAAATATCTAAATATCATCAAAATAACAATATTATTTTTATAAAATATAAATAGGGTAGTATATACACCACATAAAGGAATATAGGTTCATATCACAAACATGTGTCCAAAAGAAATATAATTTGAGAGGAATTATCATTCATAATATTATATCATTGAATTGAGATTTAATCATTAGATATATTATGTGTCAAAAAAATTAAACTACATAAAAAACAATTATAAATATAAAATTAAAAGATTTTGGGATCTACTCACACATAATCATGGAATAAAAAAAGTAAAAGAAAAATAGAAACAACCCTAGGAAAGTAAATTGAGTTAAAAATCTATTAACCACTTGGTAACATTCAAGTAAAATACACTTGGATGAAATAATTCTAATTAAATAAAAAATACCTTATATTGTGAAGGGTTGATGATATTAAATCTAAAAATGGAATTATATACACCATATAACCAAAATTTGGTGCATAATATTACAAAATTAGTTGATGAAATAAAATTAATATGAAATATATTTCAATAGTCACATTATTAAAGTGAATGTTAATCAATAAGTTAATAATGTGTAAAAATATAAAATAAAATTAATAAGTTTAAATAAAACATAAAATAAGGAAAATATTTACATATATATGCTCCAAAAATCAATGAAAATGAAGAGGATATATTACCCAATTAATATAATTTCAGTTATGAAATTTATTACAACTTGCTAGCATTAGATTCTAATACACTTGGATTAAATAAAACAAATTAAAATGAAATATACCATGAAGCATGAATATTTCATGATATTACATGGAAAATTGTGTGTAAGTATTCCATATAAAATGAATTTTTTCATAACATTATTATATTTCTCAATATAGGGAAATTCAAACGGAATCACATTCCCCGAGTAAATACTTCCTACATTTTTTCACTAAAACCTTTATAATAAACTCATGTATATTATTTGATATGTTAAAAAAATTAATATATTGATTCCATTGTCATTAATCAATTTACTTCATTTATTTTTATGATATATATAATTATTTAAACAATTATGCATATGACAGGTATTTTGAGGTCATTTCATAATTTTAGAATAAAATCAGTCCGTTGAATATGGTCAATGTGGTAATTATTCCATCATCACCAAGGAAATAATAATTACATATAATTACTTTCATTCATCTATTTTAATTAGATCATTATATATGGATAAAATGAACAATGTGTTATTCATGGAGATGGTAGGTTGTACGTACACTTGTGAAATAATTCCATTATTCAAAAATCATTAATAAATCAAAGTAAATATTTTTTTCTTCTTAAAATGATAATTGTATCATAAATAAAATATTATTCTATTTAATATGCTTATATGTGTCATCTATGTTTCTAGTGATGAAAAAATGAATCGTATCACTTCGTGGAGGTGGTAGTCGACATGTATGACTAAACAGTGTTATCTTTTTCAAGAGAAAGAATATTTAAAATATATATGATATAGTATATTTTATGAGTAATTAGTATTTCATTTATACAATATATGTACGTTAAATTCATTATATTAACTATTCGTGAGATAAGATGCTTGAAACTAGACAACATCGTTTGGCGAGGTGGTAGTCCTTTATATACCCAAATGATTGATTAATTTACCGTTTTTTGTCGGTCGGAGATGGATTTGAATTATTTCATTAATGTGATTAAATATAAGTATATTTGATAATTTTAATTTTAATTTCATTATGTTAGAACGATATTTGGAAAACGAGAAATATTAAATAATACAAAAATTATTTCTTAATAAATATTCCCCTTCTTCGAACAACCACTTATTGTTTAACCAAAATCATCAATATAATTATTTTTATCAAACAAATTACCAGTAGCACATGTTTATGGATATAAGTAATGTATCTTTGTTTATATTGTCTAAAATAAAATCTTTGAATTTCCGAATTAAAAACGTAGGATGTTATCATTTTTAATTGAGAATGAGTGGTATTATTTTAAATATCTAAATCTTTTCAATAATGGGGAGAAATATCAATCCAACGGCCTCCAAAATTGATAAATAACTGATTAGAGACAAGGTAATGTTGAAAAAAAATCTCCATCACAAAAATATTATCATTTTTTGAACATAATATTCTTCAACACCAATGTTTACATCCATTTTAAATTTTAGTTTTCACCAATTAAACTATTTTTTACAATTTTGGGGTCAACGTTGTTACTATAAATGGAAAATTAGAACATAATTGGACGATGGTTGTTATTTTATACAATATAATAATACCTTTTAAAAATATATGTTTTTTAATATTTTTAAATCATTTAATGAACTTTCATTTTTTGAATTTCATTAATGTCAATTTTGACAATTTTTTTTAATTTTATTAAAAAAACCCATGAAATTGATGTAATTTTAATATATAACATTAAAAAACCCCAAAAATGACATAATTATCTAAAAAAAATTTGAGTAAAATAATCCATTCCAATTATATTAATTTAATCTTTTTAAGAATTTTTTATTATATTTTAAATTTTAATAAATTATTATTTCACTAACATTGCGTAATAAGTTAAGGTAATAATTTAATTTCTCAAAATTGAAAATAAATTACGATAATAAAGGAAAATCAATTTTTATAACCTTACAATTTTTTTCTATATATATCAAAAAATATTATTGTAATTAAAATATAATATGTGATATGTTTTACTTTTCTATATATAATGTAACAAAATGGTCACAGTCATAGAAATATGATAAAAAATGTAATATACAACATTTAAAGATGAATATGGATTCATTAAAATCATATTATAATATTTTAGAATGTTTTATGTTCTGTCTTTAGTTCTTATCATATTATTTGTAACTATAATTAATCAATTTTACTTTTATCATGATAATGAATATTTACGATTGTTATTGTTTGTAATGATCAAAAATTAACATGAAATTACTACCTAATATTAATTATAATGATTAAAATTAAATAATAGATTATATAATATTATATTTGTAGATGTGGAACAATATAAATTAAAATAAAATCCATAAATGTATCAAGAAAACATCTTTTCAATGAAAATGTCTCCTTAAATACACATTTTTTTATATCTAATTTAATCAGAAAATATATTCAAATGATGAAAATTTAATTATTAATAATATAATTATTACATTTATCCTTCGAAAAAATTAAAATACAATATAAAATTTTAAATGATTTAAACGAAAAGGAAATTGTCAATAAAAACGATATCTTTCAATATTCAATCAAAAAGAAATATTCACAAATAAAATTTGAAATTTCATCAAAGGATAAATTTTATATATCTATTTAATAATGATATTTATTTCAAAAAATCTATTTATTGAAATTAATTATATTATTCACTCCAAAAAACAAATAAAATATTTTTTGAGGAAACATATCATTGGAGAATAAAAATTTTTTACTAAAAAACTTATTTTTTCATAATAATTAATAATTTAATTTATGTTTAATAGAACTGTTATATATATTTCAAAAATTACTTAATAAAATTTATACCCTCCAATTTAATGATAATGTTTCAAAGATTATATTTAAATAATAATATCTTGTGGTTCAATTAAGCGCATTGTGGATGTCGTATACACTCAAACATAATATCCTTATTTAAAAAACTCGTGACGTTACAGTGATCATTGCTGGTAGGATCAGGAATGGATAAAGAATAGATAAAGTCTTCTAGTTTTTTAATAATTCATATGAGATGGGTGATCATGTGAAAATCCTTATAATGGGTGGGATATAAAAATTGTAGGATGGAAAGTGTTTGGGTGCTTCTAGTTAGATGAGAATAATAATCATTCATTACAATGTCAGTGGTTTTTGTGTGTGGTCCACATTAAATGAGATGAGACTCAAGGGATAATTACTTATGATGTGTGAGTGGGATGTATATGAGAATACAATAATAATTTATGGATGAAATCATGGGATATGTGCATTGGTTATGCATATTCCCTGTTATGATAAAATTAGTGAGAGGGATTGTAACGAATGAGGACTAACGATATCAATGAGCCACTATATTTTCTTCCAATATTTTTATGATAATAGGAATTATTCCCAAACGATGAGTGGTGACATCAGAGATGGATCATGGATCTATGGAGTGGTATACTCACGATAGTGCATTGAAATTCATTGTTTGGGGGTTTCATGATTTAACCTATTGATATTTCTAATGATAAAAAGTACAAGGAAATACATATGTTGGGGATTATATATTTTTAAATTTCATGGTGTGACCATTATTTCTGATATAATTATGGTAGGTTTTAATTATTTAATTCATATTTATTAGGAAAAGGGTATCCATATATGTTTCATTTTGGATCTGAGGTTTGAGTGCAACATCCACTATATGGAACATTCTGTGTTGATGGATGAAGATATTATTATAGAGTTTAGACCATTATGCGTATGGGGTCATGTTTATAATGAGTCTAGTTATTATGTCATTGAGGATGCTATTAAATATCGACCTGTAAGTAGCCCCATGTTTTTCTATTTCATTATAAGAAACCGTATTTTTGATTCATATAAGGTATTTTATATATTACCTATGTGATGTTGGAATATGTATGGTTTTGGGATTAATATAAAGGTCAATTATACTTTATTTAATTCACTACTCTTGGGTAGAGTAAAAAAAGTATTTGATTGGTAATAGAATCAAATATAATATTTCAATAAATGTCATGTTTGAACATCATAATGTGTGTTTTAATGATCTCACGATCCATATGGGGGTGTAAGCATCATGATCAAAAGATGGGATGTCTTTCCATTGACTGAATTATAGAATTTTCATGATTGTTCTTCCAAATAAAGACCAACTAGTTTTTTCATGAAATTAAATGATGGAAGATGATAACTGAATCAATATGGTAGTTAGAAAAATGGAAAATTTATTTTTGGAGGTGGTTAAGGGGTGTAGAGAACACTGGAACAGAACCAACCCTTAACATATAATTCTTATGGTTTATATAAACATTGGTCCAGGGATAAACCAGTTGATGTTTCCATTATTTATTCAAAAACATAGTCTTTTGAGTTTAATCTTGGGGATTTGATATTGTTTTTGAGTGGTAGCTCAGATTATGATGAAATGTTTTCATACTGTATGGAGTTGTAGAGTATTAAATCCTTTGATGTTTGACGATATATTATTCTGATGAGATCATGATTTGACAAAAAATATATATGTCCAGATTAATGGAAGAAACTCCACTAATAATCCATAATGATTATTAGGGTACATAATAGATAATGAATTTCATAAATTATCATAATAGATAATGAATTTCATAATTAATCATCACTTTATTAATTGGAGAAAGGTTTATTTCATGAATTGGGACTCTGATAAAAAAAGTTACAAACATTAAAACTTCAAAAGAAGTTTTTTTGGATGATAATTTATGCATGAAATATATTTTGGGGGATTTTGTGAGAACCAGAGCATGGTCATGTGGTCGTGCAGAAATTATTCAGCTACATTCGGTCATGATAAGATATACCCATGTTCATACCTATATTTTTTCATTAAGAGCTTGATCATGACCCGACCAAGGGTTTCACGATGTGATGAGTATTTTGATTTTCATAATGCGAGGAAGCATATGAAATAATATCATAGTGAAGGGTGTAGTCAAACCTAGTACATAAACCTTACATAGTACATTGATGAACCTAATAATGTATGGAAACATTAAAACTCATAGGTCAAACCCTGATGGTTTTTTTGGTATGTGTTAAATTTATCTTTTTAGGAAGTATTGTGAATAGTACCTTGATGGTACCATGAATTGTTTGGACAATAGTCTTGTTGTTCAATGACAAGAACATAAGTTTCCTCTTCTATCAGAGAAGTTTTATTTTTTGTTTGATCGTATTATTATAGTTTTATAGGAAAGTAAAAAAATTGGAGGATCTCAGTGTGGTAGGACACTGCTCTCCTATTCCTCTCAATTGATATAGAATATTTCATGGTAATTTTAGGTGTATTTATATGGTTATTATAGTTATATTTCTCCTCCACTATCATTTTTTTATTTTCCATTGATTACCTCTAATTTAAAGGAAATTTTGATAGGATCATGTTGAAAATTTAAACCATATTATTTTTCAAATCATACAATGTTATGTGCATTTTTTCCAATGTGGATAAATGATAACCTATGGTTATTATCACATTTTTTCTCACTATTTTACTCGAGGTACATCAATCTACGGATTATTATTGTGTTATTATTACATTAAATTGTGATTTTTATTAATTTGGTGTCAAATGTTGGATATTATTCATGTGATTGTTTAAGGAGTACCATATTGACCATTCATGTATGGGTATTAAATGATTGGGTTTATTGGGAGTGCTTAGTGATTTTTTGGTCTATTACAAAATATTGAATTAAATTATAAAAATGATTGTAATTGATTAGAATTAATTAATTCGATGTGATGGCTAGATATAGGTTCTTTGGAGATGAAACGTGCATGGATGAGTCTTGGATGATCATTGGTGTGAGTTTTTTGGATGTGGTTAAATAGAAATTTCATCATATCAGGTAGATTATTCAATGATTATACCCTAATAGAACCTATATTTGATTTATTTTCAGGTGACATAAAAAATATCCATTAATGACAGTCAACTATTTATTTGATTAGATTTTATTTTGATGAAAATTTTAATGGATGGATTCTAGATTCATGTAACGTAATAGATCATTGATAACTAGCTCAATACCTCATCTATTGATCTAATGAAATAAATTTTTAAAAATTATTTCATGAGAAGTATGTACCTTTAAGTGTATTAATTTAATGAAAATTAATGAACATAGTTTTCCTAGTAATGGTTTCTTTATTTCCTCCAACTTTTATTGAAGTGTGTGGACTGAGATGAGTATCCTGAGTAAGACAACATGAGAGTATGTGATACTATAAAGATCATAGGAATGATGACCACAGTATAGAGGAGTGTGTTCTTCCCCATATAGTACATGAGTAATAGGGATGACATACCCTAGGTAAGATTATAAAGGTATGGGTGAGTGACTAACATAGTATAGTCCAAGATGAAAATGTAAAATATTTTATCTTTCTAGTATAACATTATAGTAAGGCAATTGAGTTAGTAATATTATCATAGTATTAATACCTAGGGATATTTCATATATTATTAGGCCATGGATGTGAGAGATAAGTTTTAAATTATGGAACCCATGTTCAGTTAATGTGAAATGGTTTAGCCTTGGGGACCCCATGGGTTTCTTCATATTTATATTTACCCTGGATAAGGGTAGTGTGAAGAGAAATATGTTATTTTAATCGAGTGACACTTTTGAACCAAAATTGATAGTTTGAGTCTAGTATGTCTATATTGAATGGTATAGGTCGTGCGCATGAGAGGCTACCCTTATATATTTAAGATCAATTATATATTTTGGAAACCCTTTTTTAACTCTTCAGATGATTCCATATTAATGATAACCCCTGAATATGAAATATGTAATTATTATATTATTATCTAGGAAATTATTATGTGACTAAATAAAATTCCAAGGTTATTATAAAGGATTCATATCTATGCCCATAGTGAATTCCTAGGTTTTTTCCTTGTGTTACTTTGTTATTATAATATTTAATTCAAAGGACATTACATTAGATTTGATGATTTCATCTATCAGATTTCTAGCACAATCTCTAGGATATAGTTCGTTCAAATGATGTGATTGATTCATAGGATTCATCTAGGATCTATTGAAAATATTTCTAATATTGGTAATTCCTACATTACAATATGTTATTCAATGATTGTTCCAATAAGTAACTGATACATTTTTATCTAGCATACAAAAAAATATCCTATGTCAACATCATAGGATTTTACAAAGAATTATATTGTTATACATACCTTTATTACTAAAATGATCCTTATGATCTATCTTTTTTCTATTATAGAATGGTATATCATGTACTACAAGACTTATTGTTTTATAAAAATCATATATACTTGATATTAAGTGTCCATTTAGAACCTAGGTGTTGGAGATGATAATTTTATTTATGTAATAAACTATAATTGTATTTTATGATCAAATAACATATACATACATTATGTATTCTCGTTATATTTTGGAATTCAATGACATTGAAAAAAAAAAGTATTTCCCAAACCATTATCAAGAGAACATGTAACATGGGTACTAGAAAAGTATTCACATGTCAAGTGTTGTTGTTGGGTTGGGGAAAAAGTTTCAGGATAGAGTCGGATATCTCGGTTTGATTTGTATAGTGGGATATGATAAGGCTAGATTATGGTATGAGAGACTCTCTGGTGTATATTCATTCATTTATATAGTATACATGATAATCTATTTGTGTAATATTTTATTTATGGTACAATGACTGTATGTCTATATAATTGTTTCTTATTTAATATGATGTTTCATATTTATATTTCATTGATATATGAACTATAGTTATTTTGATGTATAATTTTTTCATTTTATTTTTCTTAATATAATATGAGGGTATTGTCTCCCCCAAGTAACACCTTATACCATTTCTATTAGTCGATATCCCAAAGAAAATGAGGGAGTATGCTTGAGATCCAATCATGCATATATTTAGTAACTAGGTTAATGGTCCCAAGATTGTTACATTGTATATTTCATTAAAATGTTACAATTCAATATGATATTCCATGATTAGAAAGAAAACAATTTTGGGATAAAATTAGTTCATTTCTTCTCTACCATGACATGTAATTTGAAGCTTCATTAGTGTACCCTAAAGACTTAGTGCCTTTGGAAAATGGGTCTAGTGGAATCTGAAAAAAGGGTTAAAATGTGTGAGATAATGGAATAAATTTTTTCAATATGAATATTTTTACTAGTTAATGTGTGTAATTGACAATGTAATCCTACTTGTGATGTTTCACTGGTAGTTTAATTATTTATATATTCTTCCCTTTTCTCTCTCCCATAAAATACAAGTTATTTCATTTCAAAATGTAGAATCAGAAATCAAATTATCCATCAATGCTAAGAGAAATTTTGGATCAAACCAGGTGCTCATGCATCACTAAAATGTGGATTCATTTATGTATACCTTCACCACAATGACAGTTGTGGCCCATAAAACAGGATATTTTTTCAATCACTCACTGGATTCCACTTCATGTAGTAAATTATCACATTCAGGAATAAAACCTAAAAGATTCTATCTCATCCGAAGTGGTGGATCATGAAAGACACGAGGTGATAAATCCTAATATATCTTCATATCAATGATAATAAAATGGTAGTAATTATTCTTGTTCACCACATTAAACAACATGAGGAGTATCTAACTAGAGTAAATAAATACATATATCCCTAATAACCTAATGGTAATGAAATATATTTATTATATCTTAATCGCCTTTTAGGAGAAAAATTATTGGGATCCCACTAATTTCAACTTTCATTATCATCTCTTGACTACTTCTTGTTGATAGGTCATGGATAATGTTATGATAACTCTATTCAATCATACTTGAGCAACAAAGAAGTGGGAATAACAATTGTGGTCTACTATCAAGGCCTATGAGTAGGCCCCTATTATCAGGGCCAAAAAATTACTCATTTACAACTGAAATATCCAAAATCGGTACTAAATAATTATTAATAATAATTATATCCAAACAACATTATATCGTGTTCAGGAAACCTCTTAGAGATGGATTAGTAATCCCTTTTCAAATAAGAGACTATGGAAACCACTATTGTGTTCCTACCTATATTAATCAATCTATTTTTTTTATATTTCCTACTTAGAAAACATATCATGAAGGTCTTACACATGAAAATGGAAGAATCAAACACTTTGGACCTCCTTATGGTGTTCTTCATCAAGTAATTAACAGTGGAGTCATCCCATATAACCATAAAATATTAAAAAACTATGGATGTCCAACCGAGAGTAATCAATGTGAAGGTAATCCTTATACACTTATGAATACAATAAAAAATAGCCATCCCTATAGTTGAACAACATCTAACAATCTTGGAGGCCCTCATATGATATAAACATAAATTATCATGGAGGACATCCACATGTAGACAACTAGAATTTAGAAACAAAAAATTAACTCGATATGGATTTTTTGACATTAGAAAATGAAATGATGGTCCTCCCCATTTTTTCAAAAATAAATCTAAAGCCATGCAGGTTATCTATATGATGACTTTAATAATAACTAATGGGGTCCTACATATGATATATATATATAGGATTTCCATCATGTGATAAGCTATATGACTAAAGAGGCAGACCTCCCCATGTTGGTAAATAATAAATCAACGAATATAATGGTGATCCTCATTGTTACCACAAAAATATTAAATGTAGATGTCCTACCCATGATGATGATTCTAAAATAAACAACTATCCGGGTCCTCAACATATCACACATTTCGAAGGGCCTCCTCATGATTACATGTCTCATATAAACAAGGTCCCTTTAATATTCCATGTCTGTATTGAAATTGTTTTTTATGAGTATGGTCTCTATGATTATAATAAGACATCAATATGATACTGATAGTGGTTGATGTGATGTTTATGTTGATTCTTTTAAATATTGAAAATGAATATGTATTTATTTTTCCTGAAGAACATAGTTGGATATGTTCAATGTAACATCCCTTTATTTTTTGTGGTTATTGAACAATTATTTATGATCTCCAAACCTAATAAATTGTTATGATTGTTTTTACATAAAATTAATATATATAGGATAACTCAAAAATAAAGATGGGGATATTAAATACTAATTCAAAAAGATAAATTATATTAAGGAAATAATAATGATTGGAGATGATCTGAATTTGATGAGAAGGGTACAAGGGAAATTTTAATGATAGTAAGAATATTTGAGTAAATAATGAAGTTACTATAGTGAATGAGATAATTGGAAATGGTTAAAAATATATTTCACTAGTAGATTCAATTAAAATTTTCATATGGTATAACACTTGGACATCTTAAGGTATATAATTAAGAGAACCCAATGATTTTTGAAAGTTATAAACCATATGATGGATCATATAAGATTAATTTTGACATTCTATGGTGCCTTTATAGTGACACAAGAGAACTATAGGGTGAAACTAAACATTATCGAATATAACCCAACATTAAATGTTACAATTTCTAATCCATGTATGTTGATATATTTTACATTAATATTATAGATTTTATCCCCCCATTTGAATCAATTTGTTTATAATGGTCACATTTCTTAGTCTAGGAAATAATCTATAAAATTAGTTTCTAAATAGTTTAAAATAATAGCATTTGTGTCCATACTCAGTTTATAATTTTTTAATGAATATATACATGAAACAAGAAGTCTGAAATTTCAATATTGATATTGCAATCAAATTTTTTTCAATAATCCAAATATGTAATAATATTTACAGGACTACACACGAATATATGCTATCATTTATTAGTAGTCTAAAGGCTAAAACATGAAAAGGTAATCTAGTGTATGTTTCATTCCATATCTATATATGATTCATTCTTAAATATGAATTATTGATATCTCATCATTTTTAATTCATCAACTCATTTTATGTGTAAATATTCTTAACGTATTTTTCTTTCTCTACATATTTATGTTTAATCAGAACTGGTATAAGGGTCATCTTCACATTCGAAATTGTATTTTTCTATTGTGATAGTGTCATTCCTTTGGGATATATAATAGAAGACATGCATGAGTATATTTTAGGCGATCACAAATGTATCAATATGTGGCTATGATTTGCTATAACAGTATTAATGAATAAACATAGAACAATACATGTGGATTTTTTGTAATTAAAAAATAGTTATGAAAGAAAGGAAACATAAAAATTAAATATTTGGATTTTTATAAAGAATGGATCAGAATGAAATTTTTCATCGTGGAGGAGAAGGAATCATTTCTAAAATTCAAGAGTGATGATATTAAATGATTTAAGATGAAAAAAAAACTACGGATATAAATGTAGTTCAAGAGGCTAAAGGTGGTGAGGGGGATTCAGGGAGTGATTTGATAGAGAATCAATAAATACTTTTTTTTGAATTTTATTTACTACATCATAGATTCATAATTATTTTTCTTTTATATTAACCTATAATATCCTTTGAATAGAGGGGAATACTATGAGTGATCAATGAAGGGATTGTTTTTTGTTTTTTTAATTCATTATTCATAAAACCTCAATGATATACCCACTCTTTTTTGAATTGATTTATGTTTTTCATTATACATCATAATACTAGGTCCAGTTATGTTGTTTTAGTAATCTATTTATTTATTTTTTCCATTATATGTGATCCATAATCTCTCTCTACATAATTCAATTATATAAATGGAAAAATTGATTATATGGTGTGGTATAATGACTTGGATAACTAGCATGTGGAAGACGTCCTATCGATATTCTACATGATACATGAGCCACAAAATATAACTACGACTTATTTAAGAAATGTATAGGTGATGTGTTACACCACATACACACAAAAGTTAGAGGGGGTACCATATAGTAATGTTTTATTAATATTATGCTCACAAAAATAGTCTACAAAGGTGAGTAGTTAAGAAATCATGAAACATGTAATTCACTAGTTAATAATAAGAATATCCACTTATCCAAATACTACGATAGAATGTCAATCAAATTTCCAAACATGAAATATCATAGTTTTATTTTTCAATATTTTAATCCATCTATTTCATTAATATTTTGTAATTAAATAATTTCAAAACAACCCATTTTTTAACAATGTGGAAAGTAATTTTAATGAAATACTCTTTAGAGAAAACTCCTGGGTTATCACAATAACTATATTTATATTAAAAAATAGATATTTCCACACCACATGATAGGTATGAGTGTAAAAATTTGTCGTCATTTCATGGGATTTAGTTCTAAATCTATCAATTACATTTTCATGATGATTATTTCTAACACTTTCATTTTCCATTTAGATCATGAAAATGAAATATCCTTTATATGAAGATCACTACGGGAAAAACTGTTTGTTACGACGTGGTATTTGTGATGGGTTTAGTTCCTATCACAAATAGTCCATCCTCAGGGTTATTTGCGACAGTGGTTCATCCTATCGCAAATAATAAGTTATATGCGACAGAATTTGGGGTCACGTCGCAAAAGGTATCACATACTTTGGCGTGTGGTGTGCACCAAAGTGCGGGAAGGTTATTTGCGACGGGGGGATCCTCCCGTTGAAAATAGTGTGTCGGTCAGAGGGTATTTGCAACGGGCCCCGTCGAAAATACCTGCGGTGGTAAATGAGTTTTCACGATAGGATGTTGTCCCATCGCCAAAGGTGTGCGGCAGGTCACTTTTTGCGACAGGCCACATCGCAATTACCCTTTTATCCACCCACGACAATTAATGTGGGTAAAGTTATTTGTGATGGTCCTCGTTGCAAAATGTACCTTTTGTGACGGGCTTACTGTCAGAACAAGTCCCGCTGCAACTAATCTAAACTATATATACCCCCTTCTTTTTTCTTTCTCTTCCTCTCATTTCCCACTACCTTTCTCTCTCTAAACTTGAATTTTAGAGTGAAAATTTCTTTCAGTTACTTTTTTTACAGAGAAGTTGTGAAGGAACTTACATCAATTAGAGATCAAGTTTAAAGGTATTTATGTTTTATTTAGTTTATTATTTAATTAATTTATTTATGTTAATTTTAATTATTGATGATTAGTTGTAATTAAATAAGATTTAAATTATTTTTTTCTCTTTATTTCTGTAATAAATATTAATATAGAGTATTATTTAGGAATAAATTGAAATAATTTGGAATAAATAGTAATAATTAGGAATAAATAGTAACAATTTGGAATAAATAGTAATAATTAGGAATAAATAGTAATAATTAAGAATAAATAATAATAATTAGAAACAAATAGTAATAATTAGGAATAATTAAGAATAAATAAGAATAATTAGGAATAAATATTAATAATTAGAAATAAATAGTAATAAATATTAATAATTAGTAGTAATTACTAATAAATAGAGGTAAATATTAATAAATAGTACTAATTTTTAATAAATAGAAGTAATTTGTAAGAAATAGTTGTAATTAGTAATAAATAGTAGGTATAACTAATAAATAGTTGTAATTAGCAATAATTAATAATAAATAGCAATAATTAGGAATAAATAGAAATAATTAAGAATAAATAGGAATAAATATGATTAATTAAGAATAAATAGCAGTAATTAGGAATAAAACAGAATAATTAGGAATACATTGGAATAAATTGTAATAATTACAAACAAATAAGAATAAATTGGAAGAAATATGAATAAATATTTATAAATATGAATAAATAGTAATAAATATAAATAAATAGAAATAAATTGGAATAAATAGTAATAAATAGGACTAAACAGTAAAAAATAGTACTAAATAGTAATAAATAGAAGTAAATAGTAATAAATAATAATCAATAGTAACAAATAGTAATAAATAGTAACAATTAGAAATCAGTAGTAATAATTAGTAGTCAATAGTAATAATTAGTAATAATTACAAATAAATTGTAATAATTACAAATAAATAGTAATAAATAGTAAAAATTTATAACAAATAAGAAAAAATACTAAGAAATATGAAGAAATAGTAACAAATAGTAATAAATAGGAATAAATAGTAATAATTATGAATAATTAGTAATAATTATGAATAATTATGAATAATTAGAAATAATTAGTTATAACTAGTAATAATTAGTAATAATTAGTAATATATAGTAATAATTTGGAATAAATAGGAATAAATATTAATAAATAGAAATAAATAGGAATAAATATGAATAAATATAAATAATTAGGAATAAATATGTATAATTATAAATAAATAGAAATAATTATAAATAATAAGAAATAATTAGGAATAATTAGGAATAATTAGGAATTATTAGGAATAATTAGGAATAATTAAGAATAATTAAGAATATTTTGGAATAATTAGGAATAATTAAGAATAATTATGAATAACTAGGAATACAATGGAATAAATAAGAATAAATATGAATAATTAGGAATAATTATGAATAATTAGGAATAATTAAGATTATTTAGGATTAATTAGGAATAATTAGGAATAATTAAAAATAATTAGAAAATATTTGGAATAAATTGGAATAAATAGGAATAAATAGGAATAAATAGGAATAAATAAGATTAAATAGGGATAAATAGGAATAAATAGGAATAAAAAGATTTAAATAGTAATAGTTAGTAATACTTAGTAATACTTAGTAATACTTAGTAATACTTAGTAATAATAACTAATAATTAGTTATACTTTTAATAGTTAGTAATAGTTAGTACTTATTACTAGTTATTTCTAGTAATCACTAGTAATAAATAGTAATAACTAGTAATAACTGGTATGAACTAGGAATTACTTGGAATTACTTGGAATTACTAGGAATTACTAGGAATTAGTACAAATCGGTAGGATTTAGTAGGAATCAGTAAGAATGAGAAAGAATCAATAGGAATCAATAGGAATCAATTTTAATCAATAGTAATAAATAGAATAAATAAAAAAATAGCAATAAATAGCCATAAATAGGAAACAATAATAATAAATAGGATAAAATTGCAATAAATAGTAAGAAATTGTAATAAATAGGAATAAACAGTAAAAATAGAAATAAATTTTAAAAGTAATAACTTGTAATAACATGGCATAATTTCTAGTGGATTAAAAACACTCATTTTTCTTGATGAATCTTCTCCTTTTAGCTTTCACTGACTCAAAACATTATGAAAAGTATGCTTCTACGTATGAATGAGTTTGAATATACAATCGTTGGACCACACATTTCATTATGTGTTCCAGAGGTGACCGTTGCGAGAAGATGATTTAACGACGAAAAGGGGGATCTTTTGTCTAACGGCTCATTTACGTGCAAGTTTCTCACACAGAAACCACAATGAGGAATTTGCTCAGAGGTACACTCATACATTCTCGTATGCTCGGAAATGAATATGTGTACCTATGAGTAGATTCTTCATTGTGATTTCAGTGAGAGAAATCTGCAGGTAAATGAGCATTCGGACAGAAGATAATCTGTTAATCCACTAACAAAATATTCGCCCAAAATTAGAATTTGTGACAGGACCTTTTGTGACGGGGGCCCATCGCAAATAATCTAAATAAAAAGTTTTACTAATACTATTTGTGACGGGCCAGTCACAAATGGTTTATATATATAATGTATATAATAGAAGTCTAAGTTGCGACACGGCAGTTTCCTGCCACTAATAAAATTTGCGATGGGCTGTGGAAAAAGGTTTATTTATAAATAATATATATATATATATATATTCAGAGGGTTATATGTGATGGGGACCATTCCCGTTGCAAATACTTTTATTTTTTGATGGAACCATCACAAAATATTATATTTGTGATACCATTTTATGCAACAGGCTATTTATGTTGGGGCCCTATCTCTAAAGACTTTTTGCGATGAGATCATGTCACAAATATCCTGTTACAAAGATCCCGTTTTTGAATAGTGTGTGTAGAAATTTAGATTCATTTACTATTTTTGAAAAAACATCATGAAAATCATAATTTAAACCTTATATATTCACTCATATTCTAACACTATAGAAAAGAATACCTATTAGGCATTAATAAATTGATTCTACCATAAATCATTCATTAGAACCATCAAATTTTAATGACATCTCATCAAATTGAATTTAAAATAAAAAAAAATTTGTATTCCAACTATAATTAAATTTTCATGTATTGGAATTTGAGGATAAAAATTCTAACATAAAATAATTCACAATTGCCAACTCAATGTTGAATACAGGAGGAGTGGATAAGGAAAATGAAAATTAAAGATAATTCCCTTTATTACACGAATGATAAACACTAGTTTGGTTATACATCTTATGAAAAGTATATGTTCATGTTGAACTTATAAGACATTACAGTTTATTTTTTAGTGATTTGTTTAGGATTATTAAGGATAAATACAATCTTATATAATTTTGATCAAGTAGTTCTGGTTGATGGTCATGATGAAATAAAATATTTATGTGATAGATTTTTTACATTTTATTGTCTTAAATGATTACAATACATATATATATATATATACAATGGATTAATTTTGACCCTATTTACACCTGGGGAATTGTTTTTCATAATTTCTTATAAGTATATTATATAAAATATGGGCTAACCCCCTCAAAGTAATCACATTATAATTCTATGGAAGATTAGTTAACCATGTTCAATGGTCTCAACTAGCCATACTTGATACAATGTTAGTGTAAATATAAGAACTAGTGAATGGATTCATATGTTCATGTGAAGATAGAATGGATTGTGGGTTAGTGAAAATGGGTAAATAGATCTTATACTCTCATGCATGGTGTGAAAAGGGAGGTTGTAGCTGAGAAACAGTTCTAGAAAAAACTAATTAATTAAACAAGGTGATGTGGAGTATACAAGGTTGTATTTATTTAAGGGGAATTCTAATTTAAGATGAGGTGAATAAGTGTAACATATTTATAATTAAAAAGTACACTTATATCAAATGAAATTAATTGTTCTGGTTATATTCAAACTCTAGATCAGATATTTTACATACATAAACTCAACAACTAGCGAGAATCAAACTAGGAATAACTAATGGTCTCATCATCATGTTGCTGATGATTGAGGGAACTATTTTGGGGAATCTAGAATGAAATGAATAATATTTAGTTCATCAATGTAGATTCATTGAAAATGAACTAAATACATTGAATGAATTAGTATGGCTGATCTGGTGACCATGTATCCACAGGTGATCTATTTTCAATATTGGAGTGGTTTTATAACTCATTGTTGATCTAGTTAAAATGAACATGATTGATAAATAAAATATCTATGGTCGGTCAAACAATGATAGTTAAATTCAATATATGTAATGGTAACAATGATTGATCTTCGGTTTTATAAAGGTAAATTATTCCCAATTATAAAGGTGATAAAAAATAATGATATATAATGAATGGTGATTCCAAATTGTGTGTGGGGTTTCACCTTATGAAACAATCCCACAAACATTATTTGAAATTCATTTTTTTATAAAATGATAATATTGGGGTAATGAAAGGGTTATTTCAAATTCTCTTTGAGAGACATGTGATTCATCATATTATATCAAAATAAACATTAAGAAATCTTGAAAAAGATTGAATATTAGTGGAGTAAAATTTACAACATTGAGTTTATAAATTTTTTGAAAGAATAGATTTTGAAAATTGACACGTATATGGTAACATATATAGAATTCAATGTATATTAATATTAGAGATATATATACCGTGATTAAAGTGTTTTTCCATAATTTGTATAATAGGAATATGCTCATTATTAAAAATATGGGGTTTCCATGCTTTTAATTATAGGAAACTTTTGGGTGTTTTTTAAGGGGCCTATAAGATGAATAGAAGAGATTGTGAGAGAAGATAGAGAATATTTATTCAATATAATATTTATTATAGAAGAAAATATAAAGAGATTACATGATTTAGTAAAAATACCTATATAAAAATAGAGAGTGTTTGAACAGGAAATACCATGATGAAATTTATTATTCAAATAAAAAAGTGATCTACATTAATTAAAAAGTAGTAAGGAAGAAGAACCATTGTTACATCAATATTTATGTGAATAAGGGGATTCTGTATTACCATATAAATTATAGTTATGACATTATATAGTGGAGGTCCATAATTATTTTGAGAACACAAGACTTTGAATCTCTTGGAGATATTTCCAATAGAGGATTAGTTTCCAAGACCTCTTGGTGATAAATGATTATCAATTTGAAATTAATATTAACATTGTGAAAGAGCATGTAAGGATAAAAGAAAACTAAATTATAGTCAATATAATTACAAAAAATAAGATATAATATTATTTATCCTATATTTCAACTTCTTTTTTATAATGTGGTGAGAATAATATCAATGTGTGAATGATGTGTTACTAGAGATATATCACATATAACCTATATCATTGTATGATCGGGGATCCCAGGTAGATGTGACCTAGAACAAAACTTCATAATTATTTTTCTTAGTTATTTATCTTCAATAATAATCTATTCATTTCATTATCCATAGACTCATCCATGGTGGGGAAGAATTTTAAAATCTTCAAACCCTTATGTTTTTATTAATTGACTTTTTATTCATCACCATTTGATAATTTTCATTATAGATATATAATATAAAATTGATAATATTGGTTACTTAATTAATTATATCATTATTTATACATGACATTAATAAGTTAATTTTTTAATTAAGTGTTCAATACCCGCTATTGTAGTGTGGTAATAGAGAAAAATAGATAAAATTAGAATGATATTTCATTACATAATTCACCTTATCTCCCTGTCTACAAACTCTAAGGGTATATCTCACCTAACACATTTTTTGCCTGTTAATTTAGATAATATCATAACATTTTAATATGATTTATTTTCTAATGATTTTTCATGTTTTTTTATATTGATGATTTAGATTTCTCTTCCCTTTTGGTATTACATGTAATGTGGTAAAACATCAAATATGAAACAAAATAAAATTGGAATTCCACATTGTGGTACTATTTATATAGTGATTTGGATTTATTTCAATGAATACAGTAACTCATAAAATATATTTACGGATTAATAAAATTATGAAACTCTTTACTACATACATCACACTATGATATTAGTAAAATAACATGATATTATTTGTGAATTTGGGACCCCTGATGACAAAATGATTCCATGATTTCTAAAAGTGCAAATTTTACCTTAGTTAATAATGAATGATCAAAAATCAAAACATGAATATTTGAATCTCAAATAAACCAATAACTCTGAATAAACAATTATCCAAATATATGAAATTAAATTATTCAAAATATATATTTTTTAAAATATAATTGTTTATGTAGCCACTCATCTAAGAGAGAAGAATTATTCTCATACAGACAAATTGAATGTGATGTCCATAAATTTGAGAAATCTCAATGTATGAATCACTAGAAAAAATAATGAATCATGAGATATTATGAATTTTAAATTAACTAATTATTATATTCGTGTATACCTACCATAGATACTTGAGGATTCAAAAATTACATAATAAGATATTATACACCTTAAAAAGTATTATTATACACAAATGAATTTTAAATTGATGGATAAAAATGAAATGATAGATAAAATCTCCTAGTCATTGTCACTGAGGTGTTTAATAGGAATAATTTCACGAAATAACATTATTAGCAACTCCAATCAAGGATAATGATGATATAATAGTTATAAGAAGAGATAAAATTAATAATTAATTAAGTGGAGAAATATATTTCCTTTGGTAATCCAAAATTAATGGATTGTTGGAATTTATTATATTATTATCCATTATTGGGTAATATCAAATTAAAAGTAAAATACTCAACATACAAGGAAAATATATGAGAAGATCGTGATGTCCCAAAGGACATGATATATGGGAAAATATGGTGTTGTTAATAATAAAAATCCATTAGAAATTAAAAAATAATAATTCCACTGAATTTCTCATGTAAATGAAAGAACTTATATGTATGTTAAATAGATTGAAATTGATATCTATCAGATTTAATGGGAACAATAAGATCCACACAAAAATGTATGGAAACAAATGATATTTTTTTTGTTTTTTTAGGAAACATATATATTATTTTATGATTTAGAGTTTATTTCAATCTATGAAGAAAAAGAAAACGAGAAATAGGCAGTTAGTCACTGAATCCATGGTATACATATCAATTTAATTTTTCTTAAATTTATAACATAACCTCAAGTTGAAATTCTGGACTATTTATTGTATGATTTTATTGAGGAAATTAGATTTTTCATAATTATATATCAGCCCCATTGTAAATAAATTTTTAGAAACTACATATTTAAAACTCATTTAATAATACAAGATAGTAGAAAATATCAAAAACAATTACTATATATCATACATCCTAGAGATCTATAAAAAGAACATACATTCATGTGATATTTTCAAATGTTTCAAAATCTAAAAAAATCATGTTAAATGGATTCCCAAATGAAATTTATGTAATGAAAAATATAATAATACTTTATGGTACATTCCAAAATATAAGTATGTTTTGATAATGGAAAATTGAGCTATTGTTTAACATAATAAGAATCTACTAAATATAATTTTGATGTGAAAATAGACCCCAATGTTAAAGGTAGATGCAATACAGTGGTCCTTGGGGACACACAATCCTTCCTAACCAAATTAATATCAATGGCACCCCTATATATATATTTTCTATGTGTTATAAAATGTTTAAAGTGGTCAAAGGGTCAGAGGGAGAGTCACTACATGGATTAACTTTGATAAAAAGCACATGAAATCAATTAAATTAGATGAATATCTAGAATGAGGATTGAAATTGTATAAATCATGTGGTATTGGAAATATTTTGGATCTAGTTTTTTCCAAGTCCAAAATATATATATATTGTTAAATCTTATTAATTTAATTGATAAAGTAAAATATGATGGAATTTTTTATATCATTCCCTATCTACACATAATTTTTTTAATGATGATTATTTATTGAATCTCCCAACTAAATAATGAAATAAAATTAAAAAGGAAATGAATGTGGAATTTGTCTTTATATTTTTTGATTATAAAATATGATAATAGTTTCTTACCTCAATATAATATTACATTTTATTAGATCTATAGAATTTATATTGTAACTAGTATTATACTAAATATTATATAAAAAATTATATATATTGTAATTATATTCAATGGGAGTTAAATCTGAATTCTATATGATTTTCAGAATAATTTTTTAATGATATAACATATTTGATTCTATATTACATGTATTAAAAATTGATATTTTTTTTATTATAAATTATTACATAGTAATTTATACACATTTAATACATTAAATATTTGGTGCTTATTGTTTTTTTCCTGAATTTATATAAGATGATGTGTTGTGAAAATAAAATATAAAAGATATAATGAATTTATTGGCCTTAGTGAGTTACTTTGATGATCATGTACATTACATTTATGTGATTTATTTCATATAATGATCATTGGATTAGTAGTATTAATTAATTTATTAATAAATCATATGGTATGTGGTTATATAACATAATATATTTCTTGAGGGATTGAGACATCTATTAATGAACATGTTATATCAATTATTAGTATATTTAATATATATATATATGGATTGTGTAGCTATATAAATTTTAAATTTTTTGTTAATATGTATTAAAAAGAAGGGTAGTTATCCACTAATTACTTCAAAATTAAAGGGGGAGTTTAAGATCATATTAAATACATCACTATGTCAACTAATCAAAATGAATTGTGAGATAAAAGGGGTATGTACGGTGAAATGATTATTAAAAACATCCAATAATTATGTTAAAACATAAATGTTGAGAAATATTGAATATTTTCTCTCATAAAGATAGAGCTTCAGTTGATTTGAACACATAAATATTATTTCTGAAAGGGAGAGAAATATTGAAACAATAATTGAGATAATATTATAAAAAATACCTAAAGGTGATATTATTGAACTATTAATAGTTTTTAGTGTATTTGTTAACAAAAAAATGTTGATACAATATAGTTTCCTTATGACTTTTCCATTCCTTTATATTTTGGGGAAATTGTTTAGTCAATAAGGATTACTTATTACTTTTTCATTCCTCTATGTTTTGAAATTAAAAAACACCCTATCTTAAGGTAAACATCATTTTCCCTAATATTTTTTTAAAAGGAATATTTTACTTCCCTAAGGAAAAATTACCCTTACCGTGATTTCATTGATCATGTCATAATCTATCACATATTATTTCTTTGTGAAAAGTTCTGTTTCATGTCTAAAACCTTAGAATTTTATAAATACTTAGATATAGAGCATTCTGTTTTCAGGATCTGAATTAAGGTTCTAAATTCTTAATCACCCTCTAAATTATTATGAATTCAAGCTCCAAATTCTTATGAATTCAGACTCAAAATTATTATGAAATTCAAACTCTGAATTCAGTTAAATTCAGATTCAAAATTCCTTAGATTTCATACTCTGAATTCATTAGAATTCAGGTTACAAAATTTTTCAAAATTATGACTCTGAATTCCTCAGAATTCAGGCTTCGAATTCATTATAATTATGAATTCCTTATAATTTAGACTCTAAATTATTTAGAATTCCGGTTCCGATTTCATTATAATCCAGACTCTGAATTCCTTATAATTCTTAATTAAAATTCCTCATAATTCAAACTCATAATTCCTCAGAATTCAGACTGTGAAGTCTATAGAATTCTGATTTCTAATTCATTAGAAAATCTGTCTGAATATCTTTGTAATATAGACTCTGAAGGTTATCATGATAAGACTCCAAATTATATTTTTCATTAAATTCTGGAAATGGAATTTGGTTGAGCAACCATATTTTTTCTTACATTTGATTGAGTTATGAAACAATGTCATGCATTCTGTTACTATCTAACTGTTGTTTGAGTAACACGTGAACATGCCCCATTGATATTCATGGAAAAATATGACCGTTGGAGGAGTGATCTAACTGTTGATGATGTTCCAATAAATTTAATATCATTTGAATGAGCTCACAACAACAAAATAACTTTTGAAAAATTGTTCTACAATTCTTAATATTACATGCGTCTGAAGTGATTTCTAGATAGAGAGACTTTCTAACTTAGTGTGTACTAAAAATCTTGTTCAAAGTTGCATCGTGCGACTCTGAATGTTGTTGAGTACATTTGAGGGCTTTTGTGGATAGGAAGACAAGGCTTCCATTCACCTTGATGTTTGAGGGATTGTGAGGATAGAAAGAGAGACTTGAATATTCGTATTAAGGGCTTATCCTAGTGTGGCTAAGACAGAAATTCGTTAAATTATACATCAAGGGACCTTTATCCAAGGTTGTTGGATACCCTACTCTATAGGTTAAAATATTTCCTACTTATTTGTTTTATTATTTCATGTTTGTTTTCCATTGTATTTTGATTGATACGGAAAGAATAACTATATTATACTTTCTTGTACAAGTATACTCTGATTAGTGAGATTCTATATGCTTTAATGTAGAATCTTTTTTGTATTGAACTTTTCTTAAGTTTCATTTCTGGAACCACATTTCATGAATTTCATTTATGGAACTACATTTTCGGAATCCAGCATGTTTTTAGAACATAGAGGTCTGGTGACTTTTCCATGATAATCATTGTTAAACATTGACATTTTAAAAAAAATTAATGGTTTAAAATGTAATTTTAAAGTATACAATTCAACCCCCTCTTGTATATTGAGCATCAACATCATTATTCTGATACTACATTCATTATGAGCGATCCTTAAATTGGTATAAAAGGAGGTCTCTGAAATATTTATAATCCCATATAATTTTTCTTAATAAAATATTTCATTGCATTATATTATTCTTGCTTAGGATATTTTCATCCTTTTCTATTAACATTTATTATTAACTAGTTTGTGTGGAATGATTTTTTCTTTGAGATGACAGGAATTAATGTTGGTTCAATTAGCAATATTAATCCTACTAAACAACATATATTTGATGGGAATGATTATGAATATTGGAGATATCGTATGTAGATTTCTTTCCTTATTACTGGAGTCGACAACATTTTTATGATTACTGGAGATTACAATATTTCTGATAAGGAAGTAAGAACTTTTACTAAATGAGAGAAGTCAGAATATTAACTATAATATAAGGTACACAATACATTTATTTGTTCCATGAAAAGGAATATATATTTCCCGATTTCTTCATGTGATGTTGTAAATTGTGTTTGGAAGAAACATGAAGTAACTCATTTTGGAACATTCAATGTTATTGAATCTAGAAGAGATATGCATAGATCTGATTACCATGGTTTTTTCTTTCCTTTTGGAGAAGCTATATGTAAGGTATAGCATAGATTCATGACTATTTCCATCAAATTACAATCCAATGTTGAAAATGGTTTGGATGATGAGGAACTTGTGGACAATATTATTGACATCTTTCTTAATAAGTGGGAATCAAAGAGAACAACAATTGATGAGAATAGGAAAGTCTCACACAGTACTATTGATGAGAATTTTGGAAATATTCTTCCACATGATACTAGAATGAAGAGAGTTGCTGATAGTGTTATGAATAAGAATGGGAATGGAAGTGTTTATTTTACCACTACTTCTAATCAGATAAAATCCAAGCCTCCTAAGAGAGATACAAGATCTTAATCAAAGAAGGTCATTGTTTTATCTGAATCAAGTGAAAGAGAACATTCTGAGAAAGAAATAGCTAATCTTGCTCGAAGGATGAACAACATAGTTGGGAAGAATGACTTTCAGTATAGATATATGAAGAATGAAAGAACTGATAAAGAAGACTCTGAATTCACTTGTTATGAATGCCAGAGAGAAGGGTATATAAGGCTAGACTATCCTTTGATTAAGAGAAATGATTGAAAGGAAAATACTTCTGAGATTAATAGATGTAACTCCCCGACTCCAGTTACCCAGAGTCGGTGCATTACTACAAAACATTGGCATGATCACGAGAAAGATCAAGTCTCGAAAGACCTATTAGTTTAGTAGCCTTGGAATAACTAGATACATCCATAAAGTTTTACATTACAGTATAAAAAAACATCTTGTCTTCATATCCCCTCATACTATCCCTGCAGGTCATTCATAAATTACTTCTTCATAATCCTGGGAAAAATAAAACATTGAAAGGGGTGAGCTCAGATGCTCAGTAAGGATAACATTATAGCAGAATCTTTCATAGATAAGCATAAACACTTAAGGCAGTTTATAACTAAAACAAAAGCCTTTTAAACTTGAACTTCAGCATAAAATGGCAAAGATAAAATAAAATAATGCCATTTACTTACTCACATGGATATTCTACTAGTCGAAAATTCCCATGCAATATCAATAACAACTTTCATAATGATGGAATGCATAATGCCAGACTATCATAACCACATAGCCAAGGCCTCGTGCTAAGACTACAAATAAGATTTTGCCAAGGCCTTGTGCCAAGACACTAGTTTGTCTCATGAGACATACCAATGCATCGAGGAGCTATAGAGGGCTCCACCCATCACTTATTAAGTCCAATGCATTCCCATATGAAAAGGTTTAAACATAACATACACATTCATATTAAAACTAGCGTACGAAATGTCAATACTTTAACCAGAAACCATGAATGGTATAAAAATAGCACATCCACAGTCAAACATAACTCATTTGATACAATATGGAAGATTTTATTGTATCACATTATCCTCAATCAAGAATAATGAAGGATGTTGCCATAGATGAAAATAATCATCAAAACTATTTGAGAGAAATATCCCCCTTTTTCTTGAAATCGTTTAAAAGTCACACTATTTGTCCAGAAGCCATTTAAAAATAGATTTTTGAATCAAAGTGTCCCATACCACATTGAAACTTTTAAAAGGAGTTTTAATTTTAATACTTTAATGTCCATATAAATAAATCCTTAAAACCATTTTTTAAAACATGGACATTAATGAGCAAGATTTAGAAGAATAAGTCTTTAAAACATTTAAAAATCGTATTTTAGTTAGAGTTTCTAACCAAAAGAGAGACACTTGAATACAAATAATTGAGGTAATGAAAACATTTTAATATCATGAGAATAAAGTAATTCATGATATACTATGTCAAAGTACATTATATACACCACATAAAAGTGATTTGGTGTATAACAACACAGAAGTCTTAATGGAATGTAAATTGAGATGAAATCTCTCGTAAAGGTCGTATCCTTAGGTTAAGGATAAGTCAACGACATAATTATGTGTGAAAAATATAAATACACTAAATATTATTGGATATTCACTGTAAAACAATCAAGGAAATTCACATGTATTCTTGTAAAAACAACACCAACGAATTGGATGTTTAACTCACCAAATGGAGAATGAGTTAAAATTACTCTTTTCAAATTCATATGAATGACTTGAGAAATTATCAATGGAGTGATTATGTGTATAAAAAGTATATCCACAGGAAGGGGAGTTTAAATTATGACATAATCCAATGAATAGTGATTCCACACATAATCTTGGGGTAATATAATCAATGAAATATGCGTAAAGCCAAATGAGTGGAAATTGAAATTTCAAATTCCCTTATCGATTAGGTAACTTACGAAACATACACCCATGACAGAAGGATCATAACATGATGATTTAAATACCCATAAATTAAAGTATATTACACAATGAATACAATCATGGGAAGTACACATACACCACATGCAATAATTAAGTGGTGAACAATAGAATTCTCACGAAATTAAGAGTGAGTTAAGAAACCCCTTACTTTGTACTTTTTCCTTGGTCGAAGGTAGTTTTACCTCCTATATAATGGTTAAATAATAGTTATTTAATTATACAAGAATAATTTACTTTAATATGATATCATATATGATCTTTTAACATTGATTTGTTAATAATATCTTAGAATTATCGTCATTTCGGGTGTTAACGGGTTCATTTTACTTTATAATCTTTGTTATGTGAGCCATATTCTTTTTTAATGGGATTTCTATTATTCATATCCAGAATGATATCAAGTCCTTAGATACTATTTTTAAATCATCAAATTATAATTATACTTCAATGGATATGATGGAGAATTAATCTCATCACGTTCGTGAAGACGGTAGTCCGTACATACGCACGAGCGACAATATCAATCTTTTGATATTAAAATAATATATAAATGTATGTTATATCATATATAAAGAATAATTAACATGTTATATTTATTATTTACATGAGTTACACATCATTATTATACCCATCCAAATAATAATATATTGAATAACAATTACACCACGACGTGGAGACGGTAAGTCGTACGTACGCACGTATGGTGATATGTTATTCAAAGGGTGGATAGAATAATGAATGTGGTTGTACCATATTTATTATAACATCACAGTATATATAATATACTGGAGTTATTATTTTACAATGGTAATAACAAAGAAATAATAAGTGGAAGAAGAAAGGAACTTGAAAAGGGGTGGTGATAATATTACATCTTCTTCGGGTTCTTCCTTTTGATTTGATCAAAAGGGATCCTTAGGTTGGCTTTCTGATCAAAATAACGCCTCTAGGTTGTAGTGAGGGAAGTTGAGAGAGTATATGGGTAGGGGTTGGCCGAACCAAAAGGCTTTTATGGTGTGAATAAATGAGAAGGAAGAGTTCCCTTTTATAAGAGGGGTGAGGGGCACCTTTGGAAAAGCTAGAAATATTAATTTATAATAAATTAATATTCGGTTTCTAATAGCTAAAAAGTTGATTATTTAAAGTTTAAGGTGGGGATGGGTCGAAAACCACTCAACAAATAGAATTTAGACAGGTTTGGGTCATTATATTAACCTTATCTTTAAGTATTAACTCTTAGTTAATTAGTTTCACTTTTACAATGTCTCTTTGTATTTTTATATTATATGGTTAATAAACTTACCATGTACATCCAAGCGACCCACAAGTGGTCCATTAATGATATACCTATCATGATATAAGTTTCTTGTCTGAACCTTAGATTTTTAGGAATTTAATATCAATTAATAATATAATATTTGTTTTAAAAACTCTTATATGTCAATTTTGACACTATTCGATAGTTGATTTTTTTGAAACACATAACAGAATGATTACTTCGAACAAAGTTAATTAAATAAATCCTAATATGTCATATTAACCTAGAAAATTTCTTTAATTCAATAGAAGTCTCAAATTATATTTATTTGGGTATTTATAATATCAATTATTCTAATTTTTCACTATTATGGTAATTACTGCATCACCATTGTGTCATAAATAAATTAACTTATTTAATGTCTAAAAATTACAAATAAAATATCATTATATAGGAAATCGTTTTATATTTCTAATGAATATTTATAGTCTAAAATCCAACATATATTACACTATGTAACAATTGCTTTTCTAAAAGATATATGCTTGTGTCATTTTTGTATTCATTTTAACTTAATTAAAATAAAGTGTCCCTATCACTTACAAGTGGATCCATGGGGTCCCAAAATCGACCCAAATATGCCCATGGTCGACCATGTATCAACTAATTGGGTTAAGACGCATTTTAGGGTAATTTAGTATTATTATAATATTATTTGTTTTAACCCTTGTTTATTGGATTTACCCTTTAACCATGGTAAATAAAATATTTACCGAAGTAATTATTCAAAATGTCTAAAAATAAAAGTTACTTATTTACACAATTAGAAAATCCTGATTCCAAATATGGAATCCATTTTTCCAAATTCAAAACACAGAAGTGGAAGAAATTAATTTAAAATTAATTCCCGTTGTTAAAACAAAAAAGCGTGTTTTTAAGAGATAATAACTATCAAAAGATTGACACTTGTTTAGGTCTGGTTTAAATGTGAAATTATGTTCAATTACTCACATTGTATTACATGGTAAAAATATATTCTAAATATACTTTAAAAACACTCAAATTCATAATTTATCACTATTAATTATTTTGGTTAAAAAAGTTGTTTTTAATTAAAATTAAGTAATTTTCACTATTCATCCAAATATGAAAGTTGTCCGAAAAGTACCAAAATTTCACCCTAGGATAATTTCAATATTCGGAATCCAAAAATGAAGTCCATTTTGAGAGATAGAATTTATAAAATTTCAAAAATTAGGTATTACTATTCATAACGGCTAGTTTGATTGGTTATGGTGTGTTAAAATCTCGAAGTTGTGTACAATGCATGCCATTGCATTATTCGAAAGGAAATGTACCGTGGAAGCTTGGGGTGTTACATTATCCCCTCCTTCAATAAATTGCGTCCTCACAATTTTTAAAATTGTGCTTGGGAATATAATGGAAAGTCCCACATCAGAAAAAGAGTCAATAAAACTATCACTTTAAAAGAAAGAAAGAGAGGTATAAAGGTCATCCAAGATAACCCATACTCGGATTCCATGTAGGAAAACATGGATATGGATGATAAAATAAGTGTCAAGTTCTGATGGAGAGGGATGGAAATCATTATTAGGAGAATGTTAATAATAAGAAAACCACAAACTTGTGTTGGGACAAACAGCCATTAGTCTCCTAGTAGGAAAGTAAACGGACAACATTTTTTTTTTGTTTTGAGTTAAATTACATAAGGACGAGGAATTCATTTATGTTATTGACTAAAAACATAAAGAGATATACTTACTTTTTAAGTAGAGTTTCATTATTTAATAACTTTTTACCACTACCTTATTTTTTTTTGAACAATGAGTATTCAAGAAGAGTTGGTCACAATAAAAGAGCTAGAATAAACTTCTATAGAAATACATGATCCATGTAGGATAAACTATATATTTAACTTGTCTTTAGAGATTAATCAAAACCAAAATGGTTAGTATAAGATCTGATGATCCCCCAAATGTATACTCTATTAGAAAAAAAATACTAATCTTAATTTCTAAAATTAAACCAACAATACCCCAAAGTTAAATAAATACCATTCAATAATAAATTCTCCTTAAAATCCTTCAATATAATCCAAACTAATATTGAAACCCAAAAATTATAAGAATTTAGTCTTCCACGTTAAATTGTATCTCCAAATGACATCATCTACTCTTAAAGTCACATACTTAAAAGTAATTAACCTAATCACATATTCTTTATTATAGGTTAATCATTTCCATAAATAACCCAAATCACTATAGATCCACTATAAAAACATAGATAAAAATCCACCATTACTCCTCTAATGACATCCCATAGTATTCTATTTTCCTTGGACATATAGTGTTCCCAACAAAGTGAACATCTTCCAAAATAACATTTTTCACTTAATCACCAAATCATTTTCCTATACTAAGGGTATTTATTTGATAAGACAAAAGAACCCAAATCAACATATTATTGATCAATAAAATCATTTAACTAAAGAAAATAGTCACACTAACCAGGGACTTCACTTAGTCCAGTGGTAGTCGATAAATCCCAATCGCACTTTGGTTGTGGGTTCGATTCCCACAGCTTTGTCCAATGCGACGGGTTGTCACACGGTCTATGTGTTGTCCTTTTTCAAAAACTATATTTAATAAAATTACCAAAATGAGATAAATTCCTCAAAATAACCATAACATAATTTAACCACAAATTTTATCGCATACCTTTCATTTCCATCCCAAATTATAATAATTTGTAATTCCCTCAAACCCAATGATCATATAAAACCAAACGGTTATTTATAACTATATCCACAAGAGAAAAGATAATTCTTCCATAAATATCATTCTCACATGGAAAAAATTAGGGTTACAAATACAAGAGAAAATTATTCCAAATTAAACCCTTCAACAAGGATCACTAATAATTTTTAAACATTTATCCAACCATTTATTTCCACATAGCTTCTTCTCTGACCAAGAAAATATCCTATAGAATAGGAAATTCACTCGAGTAATGGCCAGGTCCCCTACATTTACGGCAAGTGACTGTAAATGGACTCTTGGGACCATTTTTATCTTCTTCCATAGTACTCTTCATTTTTCTTCGGCAATTCTTCAATTTATGTCCTTCATTCCCGCACGTAAAGCATTTCGTTGTCCCATAGAGACACTTTCCTCGGTGTCTCCTTCCACATTTCCTGCATGATGGAAATTTAGGATTTCTTTCTCCATGGTCTTCACTACTGGAGCTCTTATCATTCATCACCTTTCTTCTCTTTTTTGAGTCTGGTAATTGGTTAATATATATATTTTTGATCATATTTTTGGAAAATTTATTTGGCATAAAGACGATATCTTTTACACCTATCAACATTCCATTTTGTTGCTCATTGCCACCACCGTTCCCACCTTGTACATCATTCTCAAAGTCACTATGACTTCCTTGGAATCCAACCATTGACTAAAACCAGAAAGAATTGGGTGAGTAATAGTAGTCATACAATCATTTAGAGATTAAAATGTCACCATATTCTCAATTTGAAACACATTAGGATTAACCAAGGTCATTTACTCTCTTCTTATATATATAATACTTTAAATCGGTTTGAAAAGAAAATTTAAATTGTCCAATGCATATCCCCCGAGAGTTTCGTAACCAAGAGTGCAACAAGGCCCATTGTTGTGCACCAGTTCCCGTTCGATTCTAGCTCAAAGCGGTGTTTTCAGGTTTTACCCCTAGGTACATCTGTGCCAGAGCCGCCTCTACCTGCTCGTATCCAGACAGGGATGTATTGCTCGGAAAACTCACAAAATCTCTACAATACCAAAATTCTAGGAAGCTCTTCTATACTAATCCTCAAATTCTCTCTTAGGGCTATGTGATCTAATCAGAGTTTATCTAAATCTAGCTTCCATGGTTTGTACCAAACTTCCTCTGATACCAACTGTAATGCCCCAACCCCAGTTACCCAGAGTCGGTGCATTATTACATAACATTGGAATGATCACGAGAAAGATCAAGTCTCGAAAGACCGATTAGTTTAGTAGCCTTGGAATAACTAGATACATCCATAAATTTTTACATTACATCATAAAAAAACATCTTTTCTTCATATCCCCTCATACTATCCCTGCAGGTCATTCATAAATTACTTCTTCATAATCCTGGGAAAAATAAAACATTGATAGGGGTGAGCTCAGATGCTCAGTAAGGATAACATTATAGCAGAAGCTTTCATAGAAAAGCATAAACACTTAAGGCAGTTTATAACTAAAACAAAAGCCTTTTAAACTTGAACTTCAGCATAAAATAGCAAAGATAAAATAAAATAATCCATTTACTTACTCACATGGATATTCTACTAGTCGAAAAATCCCATGAAATATCAATAACCACTTTCATAATGATGGAATGCATAATGCCAGACTATCATAACCACATAGCCAAGGCCTCGTTCCAAGACTACAAATAAGATTCTACCAAGCCCTTGTGCCAAGACACTAGTTTGTCTCATGAGACCTACCGATGCATCGAGGATCTATAGCGGGCTCCACCCATCACTTATTAAGTCCAATGCATTCCCATATGAAAACGTTTAAACATAACATACACATTCGTATTAAAACTAGCATACGAAATGTCAATACTTTAACCACAAACCATGAATGGTATAAAAATAGCACATCCACAGTCAAACATAACTCATTTGATACAATATGGAAGATTTTATTGTATCACATTAACCTCAATCAGTAATAATGAAGGATGTTTCCATAGTTGAAAATAATCATCAAAACTATTTGAGAGAAATATCCCCCTATTTCTTGAAATCATTTAAAAGTCACACTATTTGTCAAGAATCCATTTAAAAATAGATTTTTGAATCAAAGTGTCCCATACCACATTGAAACTTTTAAAAGGATTTTTAATTTTAAAACTTTAATGTCCATATAAATAATACTTAAAACCATTTTTTAAAACATGGACATTAATGAGCAAGATTTAGAAGAATAAGTTTTTAAAACATTTAAAAATGGTATTTTAGTTAGAGTTTCTAACCAAAAGGGAGACACTTGAATACAAATAATTGAGGTAATAAAAACATTGTAATATCATGAGAATAAAGGAATTCATGATATACTATGTCAAAGTACATTATATACACCGCATAAAAGTGATTTGGTGTATAACAACAAAGAAGTCTCAATGGAATGTAAATTGAGATGAAATATCACATAAAGGTTGTATCCTTAGGTTAAGGATAAATCAACGACATAATTATGTGTGACAAATATAAATACACTAAATATAATTGGATATTCAGTGTAAAACAATCAAGGACATTCACACATATTCTTGTAAAAACAACACCAACAAATTGGATGTTTAACTCAACAAATGGAGAATGAGTTAAAATTACTCTTACAAAACTCATATCAATGACTTGAGAAATTATCAATGGAGTGATTATGTGAATCAAAAGTATATCCATGGGAAGGGGAGTGGAAATTATGACATAATCCAATGAATAGTGATTCCACACATAATCTTGGGGTAATATAATCAATGAAATATGCGTAAAGCCAAATGAGTGGAAATTGAAATTTCAAATTCCCTTATCGATTAGGTAACTTACGAAACATACACCCATGACATAAGTATCATACCATGATGATTTAAATACCCATAAATTAAAGTATATTACACAATGAATACAATCATGGGCAGTACATATACACCACATGCCATAATTAAGTGGTGAACAATGGAATTCTCACGAAATTGAGAGTGAGTTAAGAAACCCCTTACATTATACTTTTTCCTTGGTCGACGGTAGGTTTACCTCTTTTATAATGGTGAAATAATTGTTATTGAATTATACAAGAATCATTTACTTTAATATGATATCATATATTATCTTTTAACATTTATTTGTTAATAATATCTTACAAGTATCGTCATTTCGGGTGTTAACGGGTTCATTTTACCTTATATTCTTTGTTATGTGAGCCATATTCGTTATTAATGGGATGTATATTATTCATATCCAGAATGATATCAAGACCTTAGATACTATTTTTAAATCATCAAATTATAATTATACTTGAATGGATACGATGGAGAATGAATCTCATCGCGTTCGTGGAGACGGTAGCCCGTACGTACGCACGAGCAACAATATCATTCTTTTGATATTAAAATAATATATAAATGGATGGTATATCATATATAAAGAATCATTAACATGATATATTTATTATTTACATGAGTTACACATCATTATTATACCCATCCAAATAATAATATATTGAATAACAATTACACCACGACGTGGAGACGGTAAGCCGTACGTACGCACGTATGGTGATATGTTATTCAAAGGGTGGATAGAATAATGAATATGGTTGTACCATATTTATAATAACAGAAAATTATATATAAGATACTGGAGTTATTATTTTATAATGGTAATAACAAATAAAGAAGAAGTGGAAGAAGAAAGGAACTTGAAAAGGAGTGGTGAAAACATTACCTCTTCTTCGGGTTCTTCCTTTTGATTTGATCAAAAAGGCTTCTTATGTTGGCTTTATGATACAAATAAGGCCTCTAGGTTGTAGTGAGTGAAGTTGAGAGAGTATTTGGGCAGGTTTTGGCCCAACCAAAAGGCTTTTATGGTGTGAAGAAATGATAAGGAAGAGTGCCCTTTTATAAGAGGGGTGAAGGGCACCTTTGGAAAAGCTAGAAATATTAATTTATAATAAATTCATATTCGGTTTCTAATAGCTTAAAAGTTGATTATTTAAATTTTAAGGTTGGGATGGGTCGAAAACTACTCAATAAATAGAATTTAGACAGGTTTTGGTCATTATATTAACCTTATCTTTAAGTATTAACTCTTAGTTAATTAGTTTCACTTTTACAATGTCTCTTTGTATTTTTATATTATATGGTTAATAAACTTACCATATACATCCAAGAGACCCCCAAGAGGTCCATTAATAATATACCTATCATGATATAAGTCTCTTTTCTTAATCTTAGATTTTTTATGAATTTAATATCAATTAATAATATAATATTGTTTTTAAAAACTCTTTTATGTCAATTTTGACACTATTCAATAGTTGATTTTTTTGAAATACATAACAGAATGATTACTTCGAAAAAAGTTAATTAAATCAATCCTAATATGTCATATTAACCTAGAAAATTAGTTTAGTTCAATAAAAGTCTCAAATTATATTTATTTGGGTATTTATAATATCAATTATTCTAATTTTTCACTATTATGGTAATTACTACATCACCATTGTGTCATAAATAAATTAACTTATTTAATGTCTAAAAATTACAAATAAAATATTATTATGTATTAAATATTTTTATCTTTCTAATTAATATTTATAGTCTAAAATCCAACATATATAACCCTATGTAACAATTGTTTTTAAAAAAGATATATGCTTGTGTCATTTTTGTATTCATTTTAACTTAATTAAAATAAAGTGTCCCTATCACTTACAAGTGGATCTATGGGGTCCCAAAATCGACCCAAAGATGCCCATGGTCGACCATGTATCATCCAATAGGGTTAATACACGTTTTAGGGTAATTTATTATTATTATAATATTATTTTTTTTTAACCCTTGTTTACCGGATTTACCCTTTAACCATGGTAAGTAAAATATTTACCGAAGTAATTATTCAAAATGTCTAAAAATAAAAATTACCTATTTACAAAATTTGAACATCCTGATTCAAAATATGGAATCCATTTTTCCAAATTCAAAACACAGAAGTGGCAGAAATTAATTTTAAATTAATTCCCATTGTTAAAACAAAAAGCGTGTTTTTAAGAGATAATAACTATGAAAAGATTGGCACTTGTTTAGGTCTGGTTTAAATGTGAAATTATGGTCAATGTCCCACATTGTATTACGTGGTAAAAATATATTCTAAATATAATTTAAAACCACTCAAATTTATAATTTATCACTATTAATTATTTTGATTAAAAAAGTTGTTTTTAATTAAAATTTAGTAATTATCACTATTCATCAAAATATGAAAGTTATCCGAAAAGTACCAAAATTTCACCCTAGGATAATTTCGATATTCCAACTCCAAAAATGAAGTCCATTTTGAGAGATATAATTTATAAAATTTCAAAAAGTAGGTATTACTTTTCATAACGGCTAGTTTGATTGGTTATGGTGTGTTAAAATCTCGAAGTTGCGTACAATGCACGCCATTGCATTATTTGAAAGGAAACGTACCGTGGAATCTTGGGGTGTTACAATAGAAATATGTATTAGAATTCTAATGTTAAGAATGTTTTGAATGATATTTACACCAAGAGTTCTAGTGGTGGAGACTCTTTTGATGAATTATCATATCATGAATCTTCTGGACAGAAGAATCACGGTTTATTTGTTAAGGTACCTATTAAAAATCATTGTCTAATGGACAAGGTACACAATGATGAATCCATGATAAATGTATACTTGAAAGATAATTATAGTGATAGTAAATATTATTAATCCTCGGATGAAGAATCTTCTTCTGATAAAGATAATAATTTACATAATTATGATGATGTTTCTAGGTTTGTAATGCTTCTTGGGATTGAAAATTCCAAAGTCAAGAAAAAGATTGATAAGGAAAATTCTAGGATTTCTATTTTTACCAAGGAAATATTAGATCATTATAATGATCATTAAAAGAAATATCTTTATTTTTAAATCATTTCAAAAAAATCTTGAGGACGTTAATTATGAGAATGATTAACAATCTAAGGATATAGAATAATTAATTTCTAAGAAAAATGTTTTTGAGCCTTACTCTAGTTTAAAAACTTATGTTTTTACGGATAATAATTTAGTTATAAGGCTAAAGTCAGAAATATTCTCCTTGAGGAAGTGTTTTTCAAACATTTCCTTAGGTAAGAAAAATATTGATAAGAAGTATTCTAATATCCGAGCTCAAAAGAATAATTATGGTTTTGGTTATACTAGTTCCAAACTAATTTTTAGTAACACTTATTTTTTTCCTCAAAGTGATTTATTCTACACTAAGTTTCAGTGTGGTGGGAATTGGGAAAAATTGATCCTTAAGCAAAAGTCAGTCTTTAGGTTTTCATAAAGATTATTTTTCTATAAAAATGTGGATTCCTAAAAATTTTCTTTCTTATGTTTCCGTGTCAAAGAAATTTTGTATTATGATTTTCTAACAATCTTATTTTTAGAAAAATAAGGATAGTACCAACAACAATACATGGTACATGGATAGTGGATGTTCATGACATATGACTGGTAAAAAAATCTTCATTGAAAATGTTATCAAGATGAAATAATGAAAAGTAACTTTTTGAGATTATGCTAATACAGATATCATTCTTCAATTTATCAAACACAAGATCAACTTGCTGATATTTTCACAAATTCATTACCATTCGATAGATTCAAATACATTAAACAGATGTTTGGAATGATAACTGTAAGGTAATATTCTATGTTAACTTCCTGTTGAATCAAATCACTTTATACTAAGGAATTCTTCTTCATATGGGGAGTACATTTATTTGTTAGATTCCTACAAAAAATAAATTTAAAATTTATTCAAGGTCTATATTTTTTTTGGTAGTCTAAATTTTTTTTGCGTAGTTTAATTTTTTTCGTAGTCTAAATTTTTTTTGTACTCTAAAAAAAATTCTACTCTACATTTTTTTCTTAGTCTAAAAATTTTTCTTAGTCGAAACATTTTCTTCATAGTGTAATTTTTTTTAGTCTAAATGTTTTCGTCATATAAATTTTTTCTCAGTCTTTTTTTTTATTTTATTTTTTTAATGAAATTTTTCATAGCAAGAATGTTTTTAGTCAAGGTTTTTTTAATCAAAATATTCAGAATCTAATGTTCTTCAAGAAGAATTTTCCTAATTTTGAATAATATTCCTAGTAATCCAAAAGGTATGTTTCCTTTTCAAAATTTTCATACTCATCTTTTACCTATTGGTATTTTCAATTTTTTTAAATTTTTTAGATTCATATATCCCTAAATTCCAATGTTTTTTCTTAAAATAACCTCAAAAGATCAGATACAATCAAAAAACAGTTTCTATTATCATCTCAAACGTCAGATCTTTTCAAAGAAGATTTTAACCATTGGATCAATAATGGTAGCTAATCCATCACCCCAATTTCCTATATGAAGGAATCCCTCGATGGTTGTCCCACATCGAAATCAAACCTCTACATGATGAAGCTCTGCCCCTCCTACCGAATCTCGTTCCAAATTTCAAAGGACTTTCATACTTCAGATTCTCTACCGAAGTCTCCTCCTATAAATAAATTTTGACTTTCAAGCCAATCTCTAAATGGATGTTAACCAGAGGAAGGTTATTTGATACAATGTTTTATGCCAAATATGACTCAATCATTTCCAAGAATATCAAACTCAATGGCTGGGAGAGTGTATGTATTTCAAAACCAAAAGCTCAAGATTTGGTATATCTGGAGTTGTTAGTAGAGTTCTATAAGTTAGTAATGTTCTATAAGGAAGAAGGAAGGAGTAAGTTATCATTCAAGTGTTATGGAACAACATATTCACTATCTTACATAAAGTTTGCAAGCTTGATTGCTTTACCTTATGAAGGCGATGTTGTGTTCTGTACTCACAAGATAGCTGATGTTCAAGGATGTTTTGATAAGTTTAAGGACATGTTTTTCATTGGTCTTTCAGAAGTAAATAATATGATGAGTATTCACCTGTCTGCAAACATTCGGATTCTTTAATTTTGGGTTCAAGGATTCATTATTCCGAGAAAAGGTGATAAGGATATACTAAAGAATAGTGATATCTATATTTTGGATTTCTTAGTGAATCTATGGAAAATAAATTTGTTTAAGTACATTTTGATTATGATTGGGAATATCATGAATGGGAATTTGAAATCTATAATTATTATATACCCAACCCTTCTATAAAATATGATTGTTCGGTGTTCATAATCCTTCAAAATTCGCCTCAATTCTATGTCGAGGAATTGAAATGTCCTATTGTTGAGTGATGATAATTTGAGATTAATGAAAATGGGTTTTTCCAAGGAATCCGAATAATTCTTTGATTTTCATGAAGAATAATTTTAAACTCTTTCAATGAAACAGGAGGTAGCGGAATCCTTTAAAAAAGTTTAAAGGAAGATGAATGTAAAGAAATATGAAGGGAATGAAAAAACTCCACTTGTGAAGAAAATTCAGTCAGCACCCCTTAAGCTAATGAAAAAAAATCTTACCCAGATGAGGTAGTAGTAAAGAGGAAAGAAGACAAGAAAAATAAGAAATAATGGGAGAATATTTTTGGATTGGACCCTAACGAGGAAAAACCATTGATGGAAAATACAGCTGAAGAGTTGGATAATAAAGATAAAGAGAGGAATCATAAGAAAAAGTTGTTTGAGGTAGAGATTGTTGAATCACTTTTGGAGGCTGATGAGAAGGAATCCGAGAATATTCTGGTACCAAAATACATTATGATAGAACCTTTACCAGAGAATCTAGGAAAGTATTTTGTGACTCTGAAAAAATTCCATGAATAACAAGTTGATGAAAAAGAAGACGAAGTTAGTGGTGATCCCGAAGACTTGATAAAGCAAGTTGAAGATTTTCATGAGAAGGAAAGCCCTTCTGAAAAATTATCATTCCGAACCTCTGATGCCAAGTCTTCAAAACCTGATACCCCAAGGAAAGATGAGAAGAGTGGATATGAAGTGAAAAAATTTTATGAAACAGAAATCTCCAACCATGATTTCATTCAGCCAGAGGATACTGAGGCAGGAGCTCAGAACGAAGAGGTAGATAAAGATAAAATTGTGAAATTATCGGATAGTGAAGATGAATCACCCAATAAAAAATAATTCATTCAGAGATTTGATAAGTGAAAATAGGTGGATGTTGATACACCTAACAGAGTAGTGGTGAAGAAGAAATATGTGGGTGATTCATCTATGAGGAAATCTGTGGATATAGAAAAAGACTCTTCACCAAGATAAATCTCTGATTCAGAATTGTGCTCTCCTGGACTTGATTTTGTAGTCTAGTATTTCAAAAATCTTGTTAGAACTATCCCTATATTTCCAAGAATATAATCTAGATTCCAAATGCTTCATCATACTTTAAATAAAAAATTGGATTCAGTGTCCATGGTGATGGAAAAGTGTGACAATCTTGAGGCTGATGTCAAATTTTTTTTTTCATAAAAAATGAAGCCCACAAAAGATCTTGAAAGAATTCCACTAGATGGTCAATGAAAATTACATAAGACGTGAGAATTCATGATGAGTATAAGTAAAACATCAAGGAATAATTTGAAACCGAAGATAGTAAGTTCAAATATCTCACCATGTCTATTGATTAATAGCTATCTCTTTATGATAATACTCGTAAGTAAGAAGTGAAAGATCTGAATGGGAAATTATTTTCAGTTTCTCAGAGTTGGAAAAGAGAAAGGGGTCTTAATATTGAGATAGAAGAGAAGCTTTTTAAGAATGAATAAGTCTTAAAGGTGCTAGAAAATGTTCTCAAGGATCAAGGGGAAAAAATCAAAGCCTTAGAGAAGAAAATATTAGATTAGGATCATATTGTCAAACGTGTAGACGAGTATCATAAGGAAATAAAAAAGTTAAAGACTATTGTGAAGAAGCTGATTCAAAAGGAGAAGGAATGATAATTTCATTCTAAATCTAATATTTTGTTGTAATTTCCTTTTTGTACTTATACATCCAATATTAATAAAAAAAATTAATGTTCCTTATTTTAGTTTGTCTAGTATTAATATTTCTAGTACCATATTTCCTTTTCCATTCCTAGTATTTCTTTTTTAAAATCACAAAGGGAGAGAAAGGAATGTCAAAAAAGAATATTAAGGAAAGAAAAAATTTCCCTAATTAAGGAAGAGTTCATCTACGGGGTAGTTTTAATCATGAATATTTTCATATCTAAGAAAATCGATAATCTCATTTAGTAATTTTAGAATACGATCCTAAGGGATTACAAGGCCTAAGGGAGAGTTAGTCATATTCGAATCGATCCATAATTAAATAGAGATAAATATTATTTACAAGCCAATTAAATTTATAAACACCTTATATTCATTTTCATAAGGATGTTTGTTCTTTCCAAAAAGGGAGAGACTATTGAGTCAATGTGGTTTCCTTATTACTTTTCCATTCCTTCATGTTTGGGGAGATTTTTGAGTCAATAAGGTTTCCTTATGACTTTTCCATTCCTTTATGATTTCAAAATAACAAATACCCTATCTGAAGGCAAACTTCATTTTCCCTAAGATCTCCCTTAATATGAAAAAATTTCCTTCCCCATGGAAAATTTATCCTTACCAAGTATTCATTTATCATGTCATAATCTAAATCAATTTATTTATAAGTGTAAAATTCAGTTTCACATATAAAGCCTTAGAATTCTATAAATAAATTGATATAGAGAACTCTGTTTTCAAGATCTGAATTTAGGTTCCGAATTCTTATTCAAACTCCACATTCAATGAAATTCTGATTCTGAATACCTTAGAATTTGGACTCTGAATTCTTTAGAATTAAGGTTCCGAATGTTTCAGAATTCAGACTATGAATTCCTCAGAATTCCGAAACTGAATTCCTTAGAATTCATAATCCTAATTTATTCAAATTCAGACTCTGAATACTCAAGAATTATGATTCTGAATTATACAGAATTCGGACTCTGAATTATTCAGAATTCATACTCTCAATAGATTAGTATTCAGACTCCAATTACTCAAAATTAAAACTCCAAATTCTCTAGAATTCAGAATCCAAATTCCTCATAATATAGAGTCTGAAGACTATAGAATTATGATTCCGAATTCCTAAGAAATAGAATCCAAATATACTAGTGATATATACTCTAATGGTTAACTTTCTTAGACTCCTAATTATATTATTCATTAGACTCCGAAAAAAAGAATTTTGTTGAGCAACCATATTCTTACTTACTCTTGTTTGACTTATAAAACAATTTCATGCATTCTGTTACTAAATAATCATTGTTTGACTGACACGTATACAGGTCCCTCCGAGATTCATGGAATAAAATGACTGCTGGAGGAGGGAGCCGACCGTTGAACATGTGTATATAAATAGGAGCTCATTTGAACGAGCTCACCACAACAAAAAAACGTTTGATGAACTGTTTATCCAATCTAGATATCACATGATACAAATGTGATATCTAGAGAGGGAGACATTCATGCTTAGTACGTACTAAAAATATTGTTAAGAATTTCTTTATGGGACTCTGAATGTTTCTGAGTACATTTGAGGGCTTAAGGGGATAGGAAGATAGTGGTGCTAACTTCTTTGAATTTTGAGGGCTTGTGGGGATAGCAAGAAAGATTCCACTATTCGTATTGAGTTTTTACCCTTGTGTGGGTAAGATAGACTTTCTTGAAGGTATACATCAAGGGACTTTTATCCAAGGTTGTTGGATACCCTAATATTTTGTTTAGAATATTTCATATATGTTACTTGTTTTTTTTTCATGTTTGTTTTCCACTTTATTTTGATTGATAAGGAAAGTAAAACTATATTTTACATTCTTGTACAAGTATACTCTGATTAGTGAGATTCTATAAACTTTAAGGTATAATTATTTTCGTTTTAAAATTCTCTTAAGTTTCATTTTTGGAACCTCATTTTTCAAATTTCATTTTTGGAACTATATTTCTAGAATCAACCTAGTTTGTAGAACAAATAGGTCATGTGAATTTACCTTGTTTAACTTTGTTAGACATAGACGTTTTTAACAAATTTTAACAGTTCCGAAGGAATTTATAATGTATATAATTCACAACCATCTTGTATATTGTGCAACTAAATCATTATTCTAATACTACATTTAGTATCAGTGATCCTATATAAAAATCATGTAATAGTTATTGATTCATGTAGAATTTATATATATTCATTAAGTACTAAATGTTGATGGTTAATTAGTTTGGAACGATGTTTATATGATGTAAAATATCTATATATATACACATTTGGAGGTACTACATTGGTTATATATTATATTTATGATGAAGTAAAATATATATGTAGAAACTTGATTCATTTTTTATATATGGGGGGATTCTATATTATGAAATGTCTATTAAGTGTTTATTAAAAAATGGGATTGAAAAATTGAAATCCAACTAATAGATAGAAACAATTCAATTTTGTTCCTAATATTTAGGGAACCATCAAATATAATTGGTTGTAGGGTCACTATGCATATTATAAACAAGCTGAGGAGGAACATGTGCATGTAAATGAAGGAAGGAGTGTAGGTTGGGGTGAATGGTAAAAATGTTTCTTACCCTCTCATTTATGGGGTCACATAAGAGGGTACAAGTGAGTACCAACACCAATAATATGCTTTGAGATGTAAATCTGATGTCAATTCTGATTATGTTTGGGTATACAAGTATAATTTTTATATTGTATAGGGAAAATAAGTGTGCCATATTGATAGTTAAAAATCACTATAAGATAAAATCAAATTACTCCATCCTAATTGGAATCATCATCATACTCATATGTTTCCCACAAAAATGAAATCTAACATTATTAACACTTGAAGCATAGAATAACTGACGATATCATCATCAGATTACCAAAATTAAAAGGATCATTCATGTTGAAGCTCTAATGAAAAAAAAATAGGTGTGCATGGTCAATCAAGGGACTATGAACATGCAATGTTTAATAAAAGAACATGGTCAATCTAGGGAATGTATATTCTTGGCTGCACCAGTAGTCATATTGGAGTGGTGGTTGGTATTCACAATCAATTCAATTACCATGAGTATGTGTGGTCAAATAAAAACAATTATTGGTCAAGTTCCCATGGTAAAATTATTTCAATGAAATTTGAATGGTATAAACAAATGATGTGTGTAGGTAAATAAATATAATACATAAACATGATTTAAAATCATCCACCATATTGATGGTTGATTATAAATTAAATAATTGTTTTCACTACATGAATGATTCATGTGAATGTTCTAGGAAATTCATGTTATATAGATAAGGTTAAAGTTTTGTTTTTGTAAAGGTTGTCCCATAATGTTTTTGAGACACATAAGCTATATATGATTATATCAAACTGGATTGGTTCAAATATGGAAAAAGAATGATTTGTGGAAGAAAATAAAATTGCATATTGACTATATTAAAACACTAAAGAGATAGGGTTTAAAATATACTGAAAGGAGGAATCTATTGTAGAATTAAATATATACAATCATAAATATCTGTATTCTGTTTTTAATTGGGATTTAAATAATTTATATCATGAAAAGATATTTTCCATAAAAATGATGTATTTCCATGTTTTTTAATATGGAATTATTGAATGTTATTTTCAGTGAAACCTATAATAATAAAATAATTTTTTGAGATAAAAAACAAAGAATGTATTCTCTATATGAGAATATTCATAGAATAAACAAGGGAGGGTTGAAAATATATATGCCAACACCTGCAAAAAATAGATTTTGATTATTCAATACCTTAATGCAAAATATTTATCCATGAAAAAAATTGTTTGGTCTAATACCTATGTAGTAAGGGTGATTCGCCTTTTCCATATCAAAATTGTTTACAAGAATAGTTTTTTTTTATACAATAAAGAAATAGGAGTTATGGTTCAAAAAATTAATGTGGAATTCCACATAAATTTTAGAACCTCGAAGACATGGAATATTTTAAATTTCATTCCAATGGGGGATTAATTAACAAATACTCTCTTATAAATGATAATCTATATGTTATATTCGCATCATGATAATAAAATAGCATGTAAAAATAAAAAGGAAACAATCTACACTAATAATATTTCTCAGCAATAGGTGATATTGAAATTCTGAATTGGTGGTAACATGTTTTTTCATCTAATTTAGTTAGTATTAGAGGGATGTGTTGGGTAAGGTTTCTAAGGGAGATAGTGAATATACAATAAATCATAATATGGTCATTGATACTAAGGAGGGGTGACCATGACTAAAACCCTACAAGAAGCATGCTTTATGATTTTTGTGCACCATGATAATATTGGGTGCATTCATCATTAACTATAACATAGTGGTTAACAAATTAAAATTATGTGCATCCTTTTTATTTCTGAATTTTACATTATTTTTAGCATAATCGTAGAATTTTAGAAGTTAATATAAAAACGAAACATGATAAAAGTAATAGATAAGGAAATTAAGTCTTTATAAATTCAAGCGAAAAATTTATTACAATTCTAATTAAGGGTTTAAAATCCTATCGAGTAGTGTGAGAATAAGGACATGAGCTAAAATTTTGATACAGTTTCATACCATGATTAATCCCTCAAATCAAGATATATATCACCTAACCAATTTTGATCTAAATATTTAATGATTCGGCATACCTATAAAGATTATTTTTGTAATATTTGTCACCAAATTTTATAGCATATCAATAACAAAATAGATATATTTCATCAATAAATATTAAAGAGAAAATACCAATGAGTACAAAGAGTGGTTGTTATAGTCATTAGATAATTTTCTACATCATATTATGAATGATCGTGTTATTCTTGTAATCTTTTATCAAATCATATTATATAATTATATAATCCTATTTTATATATCATACACTGTATCCTAGACTCATAGTCACCCATCGAAGACATGTTCTAGATCAAGAATTTAACATAAAACTCAAAACATTTTCGAATAAGATTTACAAACACAAGTTGTTTCCATGGTGTAATAACCTCTAATTCAGACCCTTTTTTGGGAATTTATACATTTATAAAAATAATAGAATTGTGATGCAAGTGGAATTTAAATATAAAATTCAATAGAAAGTAAAAATCATTGTAATTCTTATTTTTCTATATCCTAATAACAATACTGAATGGTGTGATAATGTGTATGGTATAGAGAGTATATTAGCATCCTTTAACATTGGGTAGTTTTAGAAACACAATCTATGATTGAAATAAAATTATGGTGTCTAATATGTATTTTCGAATCAACAAAACAAATCCAGACCTCCATAACAAAACCAATACAAATAAATCCACCCGTTTAGATATAAAACCCACTACAATTACAACAACCATATATATAGTCAAATAACCAACCAAATTAAAAATGAACCTATATAATCCCAAAAAATAGATCATTTGAACTACATTCAACCTGTGCATCACCATAGGTAAAACATCTATGGTGACTATTAGTTAAATATCCGAGTAATGGTGTTAAATAAATTGAGGACTATATCATAAAAAGAGTTGAATGTTTTTCAAAACTATTGGAAATTTACCATCTTAATTATTCCCCAAATTAAATGGGAATGTATGTATTATGACTAAATGAAGTATCAAATAATATATACTATAATGTAGAACTCCAACTAAACAAAAAATAACATGAAATTTAAGAAACATCTCCATAATATTATTGAATGATTATTAAAATTGTTCAATGAATAATGAACTTGAGAGGTAAAAGACAATGATAAACTATGAATTAAGAACTAAGAAATAGTTCTATAGAGAAAATGAAGAGAGAAATGGTAAAAAACAATCAATTTTCTATTTAGAATGAATAATTTTAATAACATCCCAATGAAAAAACTTTAAAAATAAATTTTACTGACATTAAAAAAAAAGACAACATCAATATATCCCTTCTTAAAAATCTAAAAAAAATATCCCCATGTATTCCATGTACCTCATATAGATTTTAACTTCATATAGGAGACCTAAAGGTAAAAAATAACTAATTTAGGAGTAATTATCTCACTCTGGATCACCCCATAGTTTTCTAAAAAAATCTATGATCTAAAAAATTCATAATCCATTAAATCATTTGATTGAAAATATTTTAATATATATTATGTTGTCTTGGTATTTCTATCACAATTTTACTTAAATGTATTATTACTTAATGGTATATAGGGTAATTCTATCTCACAGTTCTGAGGGAATAATTTAAATAAAAAATTTACTACTTTTATAGATGCATTCTTGTACAATGTTATTGTGTTAGTCTATGAACTAATTTTTTCAGTTGAATTATATATTCTAAAAAATATTGAATCCCCAGACCATTTAATAATAATTATATGTAGATATATCTTAAATATAGAAAATGTCATCCATAATTTTTATGAGATAACTAGTATTTTAGAGTTTTGATAAATCATTTTAAATTGTATCATATCTGACTCTGTGAGGCACCGGTCAAAAATCATTCACTTATTATTATTTCCTCTTTTAAAGATACTAATATACATGTAGTGGAATCTAAATTATATTAATTATAAGATATATGGATCCATTTAATGTTTTAAAATATGAATGATGGATAATGATATTCATGGAGATCAGATAATTCTGTATTTATTTGATGTGAGGTAAGTTATGACATATTTTATAGATTTTATTTTTAAAAAAATAATGATAAAGCATATATATATTAATTTTTCAAAAAATCTATTTTGTGTAAGTGTGCAACCCAAATTTAAAATTCATGTTTATATAATGCATAACATCATGAAATATAACATATGTCCATATATTTAAAACAAGTGTACCTCATGAATGATGGATAATTGAAGCTATTCATAACTAAAATCATTATCCTAACCCTTTATAATTGATTAATTTTAAATTTTAATGATAATATACATTAAATGGTATGAAATTTAGGTGATTTTATGTGCCAATGTCATAATATAATTATTCATAGGGTTCTACATGATGAAATTTCAAAACTTATTAGGCTTAACCTAAAGAGGTTGAATCCCACCATGATTGGGGTTGTAAAAACGAGAATATAGATGTTTTTGGAAGTCAGAATAATCGAAAACCTTTCATACTCACTACGGTTTACCCCCAATCAAATAGTTCAATAGAAAATAATATTAAACACTGAGTTAGTGAATAAAATGAATGGATACTTGTTAGAAGGATGAATTATTTGATAGTGAGTTTTGATTATAAGAATTTGAACCTTGTATCCTGGAAGGAACATTTACCCATCCAATTTATTGATTAGATAAAAGTTTGATGGGAAGTTGAAACTCATTATAGTTTCATAGAGTAACTGTTAGTTTATTTTAAGGTACCCATTTTTCTAATAGTCTAATTGAATAAATTGTTTTCATGTCATTTTAGTATTATTTTAAAAAGAAATATTCGGTGGATTTATTCCCCTGAGAAATATAATTTCTTGTATGGTATATATCTTGTTTGATCATATTGAATATTTTTTAATGTATTTTTAGATTATTTCACCATATCATGGAAATTACTATTATACTACTTGAGAAATATATAATTTTTTTAAATATTTTAAAAACAATTATTATTAAGTTTCAAAATTGTACTATTATGGTAGAGGGGTGAATAATAACTGGTATTTGTTTCTTCATAATGATGTGGATGGATTTTTTTTCTTTTGATTTGATTGTGGGGGGTTCAATATTATGTAAAATCATTCTGGTGGGTCACACTATTTTTTTGTCAATCATAGAATCTCCCAACTATTCTCACATCCCTAATTAGGCACAGACCTTCATTCCATGATAGGTGTTCGGTTGGCGTTTTTGACCTAAAGACTACTAGGAAGACACATTTCTCAAGATGATGTGTGCCAGGCTCATCACACCCTTGGGGGGGTGGTTTCCTACTTTATGTGTATCTTATAGATTTAATATATGTTCGATAATATCTTCCAAATATAAATATGGGTCCAGTTTTCCATAAGATTTATCATAGGATAAGTATCCATAAATTAAAAGGGAGGGGATCATGTTGGTGAATCCATCAATTTGTATTTTAGGTTCTTCATCCATTTCCCTTCATTGGGATGTTTCTTATATATGTAATCCATATAACAAATAATTATAGATATTGTTATTATCTGGTGATGGAGTTAATATTTCAAGTTCGGATTGAACCATTACGAGGCATCCTAAATAACCTATTTTCTAACAGCAATCAAAACCCACATAGTTAATCAAAATGCATGATGTTTAATATCAAATTGAAAGAAAATATATGTGGGAACTTAGGAACTATGTTATAATTTCAAAACCCATGGTGTCTTCCTACACATCATGATTAAGAAAGGAAGTAGATTTATAATAATTCATTCACTCTCTTGGGACATTCCCCATGGTAAGTACCCTTATATTTTGAGTAGTTATATTATGGAAATTATCAGAGTGTACACACAAAGGTTTCCCTGGGTGATATATAATCATGATTCCAATAAGGTGATCATTGCAACACCCTTAGCCGATGTGATTTATCCTAGGTTTGAGAAACATGGGTAATAAATTGATCAACCTCATTGTATATGGATAAAAGGATTACATACTGGGATAGCCCATTGGATGATTAATATAGAGTTCAGGACATTGGAAGAATTCCATCAAATCCTGGTTATCACGGGAATTATAGTGATTTTTGTCATTAGTTCAATGCTTATAAAATGAGGTTTTCCATTATATGGGGAAAATCATATTATGTAACCAGTCAAGGAATACAAAATATGGTTTATGTTTTCTTGATATAGGCTTAGGAAATTAATGATATGATCATTTCAACTCCCAATTGCTATGTGATCTATTACCAATGTGAGAAACAAGGGATAGAAACTAATCAGTCTCGCTACATATTTATATAGGAATTCTTGCACTTGTATATCCAATTGGGGGTTTCGTATTTTTATCGGATCATAGGAATTTATCCTACATATATTTTTTATGTTTGGAATCATAGTTCCTTTTGTTCTATAATTTTTTTCATACATTATTTGTTTTCCATTATGTGTAGGTTTCACAAGGTTGTCTTTTCATAGGATTCCATCTTTGCCTAGTCATATATTCTGACTAATATGGATTTATTTTCAACCATAAATTCAGTGAATTTATTGTTGAAATGTCATATAATATCTTCATGATGTTTAAATAGACAATCACATGATGAAGTTGATCTTTTTATGTGATGTTGTATAATATGGATGGAATGTATAGTTTCTGTCGCATGACCAAGGATTCCCTATATGAATGACATCGCAAGACAAGGGTGGATAATCATGGAAGCCACTACATGATCATGTCTAACTATAGGATCTAAATTATGATGTAGATTCTCAATTTACAACAGGGGGGTGCATTGTACACTTTAAATATTTCCTTAAACAAGGAAAGATCTAAGTTTAACAAAGATGAACTTAAGAAAATTCACAAAACCTCTTACACCAATGAATGATTGGGACAAAGTATAAAGTTACAAACTTCTTGTTCTATGCAATTGCTTAAATCTGGAAAGTGATTCCGAAAAACTGATTGCATAAATATGGATCTGGAAATTGAAACGTAACCATAGTTTATAATATGAGATTCTACCTTAAAGCATATAGAATCTAAATTAATCAGAGTACAAGTTTATGGAAATATAAGAAAGTTATACTTTCCTTACAATAAGAAATGCAGCAGAAAAAAAGTAGTAAAACGACAAGTAAAAAGATATAGGTCTTTTAACCCAAAGAGAAGGGTATCCAACAACCTTGGATAAAGGTCCCTTGATTTATACTTTCAAGAATGTCTGTCTTACCCACACCCGGATAATCCCTCGATACAATGATCAGAGTCTTTGTCTTGCTATCCCCACAAGCCCTTAACTTCAAGGTAGTTGGACCCTCTGTCTTCCTCAGCAAGGAAGCCTGGAACTTTAAGGTAGTCGGAACCTCTGTCTTCTTATCCCCAGAAGCCCTCGATTGTAATCACCAACAATCGGAGTCTCACTAAGCAAGTCTACACAAGGAAAAGTTTGAACAAGTCATTCAAACATTCTGCACAAACCTTGAGAGTTGATAACAACCTCTCTCTATTGAAATCACTTCAACAGCATGTAAGCGCACGTTGTGTCAAATTTGTGTGTTGTTTAAAAGTTGTGTAAGCTGTGTTTTGAGATCGTTCAGATGAGATCCTATTTATTGGCACGTTTGGAATAGTCGGCTCCCACCTCTAACAGTTATATTTTCCTTAAAATTCGGAGGGACCTGTACACGTGTCACTAAACCAACGCTTAGTTAGACACAGAATGGACGACATCGTTTATGAAAAAACATGTGAAACTGAATGCACGAAATTGTTTTGTAATGAAACATGTATAAGTATAAGAAAAATTGAATATCAGAATGTAAGTAAATAAAAGTTCAGAGTCTAACCAAAATGAAATTTGGAGTCTATAATAAAGAGATATCTGAGTTTAATTTTATAGGAATTAAGAACCTGAATTCTATCGAAATCCAGAGTCTGAATTTCTAAGGAAATTCGGAGTCTAGTTTCACCAGAGTTCAGAATCTGAACTTACAGTGTTCAGAGTCGAACTTGTAGAAGTTATGAGTCGAACTAGTAAAAGTTCTGAGTCGAACTCGTAAAAAGTTCAGAGTCGAACTCCTAAATGTTCGGAGTCAAACTCATAGAAGTTCATAGTCGAACTCATAGATGTTATGAGTCGAACTAGTAAATGTTCAGAGTTGAACTCATAAAAGTTCATATACAGAATTCAGAATGGATCTTTATTAGAGTTCGTATCCAGAATTCAAAGTGGAACATTATTATAGTTTGTATCCAGAATTTGGAGTGGAACTTCATTATAGTTCATATGCAGAATTCGAAGTGGAACTTCATTACAGTTCTTATCCAGAATTCAGAGTGGAACTTCATTACAGTTCATAACCATAATTCTGATCCTCAAACAGAATGATTCATATCTTAGCATTATATGATTCCGAGGTTTTAGGTATGAATCCAATTTCTATACTTAAGAAAAATATTGATAAGTATAAGAAAATATAGGTTAGGGCAAACATCCTTAAGGAAGGAAATTTTCCATAGAGAAGTAAAATATATATTTTCTTATGTATAATGTGTTTGTGATTTTCAAAACAAGAAGGAATGTAAAATTCATAAGGAAAACCTTATTGACTCAACAATCTCCACCTTTTTTGAAAGCACAAACAACCTTACGAGAAAGATTATAAGGACTTGAAAAAAATCATTAGACTTTTGAAATTAAAACATATCTCCATTTATTCATGGATAATGATGAATGCAACTAACTCCCCCTTAGGCATTGAAACTCTAAGGATTGTATTCTGAATTTCCGGAGTGGATTATTCATTATCATGGGAATGAAAAACATCGTAATGAGAAGTTCCCCTTTACTTTAAGGATATTTCACTTAGAAATTTTTCCTTCCCCATTTTAAAATTTTCCTTCTCCCCTTTTAAGTTGTTCTTTTTCCTTATCCCCCTTTGTGATTTTCAAAAATAACTTAAGGGATTGGAAAAGAAATAAGCTACCTGAAAAATTAGTATATAAAAACACAAGATACAACCAACCAAAAATTTCATTAGAGTTGAAAAAAAATTACAAGGAAATATAAATGCAAAAAAAGATCGGATTTGTCTATTTGTCCTCCTTTTCCTTTGGAATAAGCTTCTTCAACAAGATTTTCAGCTTCTTCAAGTCTGTTTGATCCTCCTCAGCTTGCTTCTCCAAAGTTTTTATTCTTTCATCTTGAGCTTTCAAATCTTCTCTCTGAGCCTTCATGGCTTCTTCTTGCATCTTCACTAACTCATATTTCTTTACAAGTCTTTTTTCGAGCTCTATCCGGAGATCTCTATCCCTTAAAAAATTTTGAGCGAGAGATTTAACCATATTATTCAAGTCCTTCACTTGTTGACTCCACAAACTTTGCTCAATGATTAACTCATCTTGACGATTCTTAATCATGGAGTCCTCGGTGTTAAAGGCATCCTTAACATCATTCTGAAAACGATAATAATCAGCCATGTCTTCTTCAACTTTCTTAGACCACAAAGTGATTTTGCTACATGATTTCCTGTGTACGTCATAATTGATAGGGAAATTTCTATGGTCGGCTTCAATATTCACACACTTATCCGTCACCATATATAAGGATTCTGCATTCTGATTCAAGATATGTTGCAGCATATGGCATCTGGAGTCTATAGTGGGAAATATCAGAATGGTGCCCACCAACTTTTTCAAAGACTCGACAACAAATTCATGACTGTGTGCTGATGACTCTAAATCAGAGACATTTCTTGGAGATTTATCTTCTTCAACCTCCACTAGCTTTCTTCTAGAAGAACCACCGACTTCTCTCTTCCTGATAATATATTTTGTTGGTGTATCCATGATCACTTACTTTCCTTTATCAGTTTTCGGAATGGGTTGATTATCTGTAGATTCTTACTCACTTTCTGATAGTTTAACAATATGGTCTTCATCTGTTTTCTCCTTTTCTACTCCTTCCTCAAGAAAATTCTTCTCATTGGATTCTTCCACATCCTAAAAAACATATTATTTCTCTTACTATTTCTTATCATCATCCTTCCTACTTTCATTCTCAACTCCCTTTCCCAGAGTGACTAATTTTTTGTATTTAGCCTTTTCTTGATAATGTTATACTTGTTTGATTATCTCATCAAGATCATCACTTCCTTCTTCATCTTCTTTTTCCTATACTCTCTCAATAAATTATTCACCTGTTCTTTCAATAACTTCATTCCCTTTGGATATTTCCAGAGTGATGAACTTCTTCCCAAGAGTTTGTGGTAATAGTTTAACATCAAAGGTTTCCGGAATGGGAATCTTCTCAGAATCTATTTCAGTTGCTTTCAAAAGTGATTGAACAATATCTTCTTCTGACATATTTTTCATCAATTTCATTTCTTTTGCTTGTTTTTCTAACTCAATCGCAACTTTTTCTCTTCATGCCTTAGCCTCAGCAGGGTCCAATCCGAACTGTGGATCCCCTTCTTTTCTCTTCTCCTTCTCTTCCCTCCACTTAGCAGCCACTTCATCTGGATAGGCTTTTTGTTTCTTTGTCTTGGGTGTTGTAGATTGAATTTCCATAGATATGGGGGGTCTTGTCTTCAGCAAAAACTTCCTTAGGCATCCTCTTTTTAGTAATTTTCAGCACTGGCTCATATTTTTCCACATTTTCTAGAATGGCCTCCGCCTCTTCCTCTGGTAAAGGGTAGAATTCACTGGATTCATCAGAAAAACCCATATTCATTCTCTTTAATGTATCATCACTATCCAGCATTACCTTGAAATTTCTTTTCTTGTAAGGGCAAGAAACATTAAATGAATCAAGACATCTGATGATATGTTTAGAAATCAAGGCCGGATACATTATGATCTAAGCTTTCAGATTCCCTTCTTCAATATTCTTAACAATAATCAAAACATGCATCATAAAATTAATCTTCCTTAGATTTACCAAGAAATATAGTATGTAAATGTCACTCTTATTGAGATTATCCTTGTCACCCCTTCTTGGTATTAGAAAACCTTGTACCCGCAGCTGTAGAATCCGATTATTCGAAGAGAGATGAGCAGTATTAGATTTCTTGGAATCTTTAAGTCTAAGGCATTTCAATGCCTTTAGTTTTTTGATACTTCCTTGCTCATCAGGATGATTATGTAAACAAAACTCAGATTCACCTTCATTGGACAAACCCACCAAGCTTGCAGCCTTGGTGTGAGATAATTTGTATGTCTTCCCATAGGACATGAAAGAGAAAAACTCTCTTCCATCTTCCTCATGGAATGAAACAGACTCATAATACTCAACAAGGAAATATGTATAAACCAGATCCTGATTCTCTGGCTTTTATAAGCAAACCTCCTACTAGCCATTCAATTTGATATTCTTAGATATAAGATAATCATACTTATAGAAAATCAGATGCACTAACCTCTCCCTATAAACAAACCACTTTGAGATTGGCTTCGTAGTTGACATATCCTGAGAAGTTGCTTCAGCATACATTCGGAATGAAGAGCTCTGGAAGATTCGGAACGGGCTTTAAGAATGGAGGTAGAACTTCAACATGCGAGAGCTTGAAGATAAATGTGGGACAACCAATGGGGTTTCTCTTTATATAGGTGATGGAGTTGACATTTGAGCTTTTAAAAACCATCTAACGGTTGAAAAAAAACCCTTTGATCTGATCTGATGGTTGAAAACAAAGCCGCAAGGAAATCATGAATCCGATCTTTTGAGGTTTTTAAGAAAAACAATCGGATTTAAGAAAACTAGAATCCGAAAAATTTTAAAACTCATATGAAAATACCAGCAAGAAAAATATGACTACAAAAACATAAGTAAGGAAGTCATGCCTTTCGGATTGGCCAGAATGTTTATTCATAATAGGAGATATTCTTCTTGAAAAAAAAAATTTGACAATGAAAAAATAACTACGAAAAACATATAGTTGAAAAGACTATGTGTACCAAAACTTCAGTACGAAAAGTATGAATACGAAAAATTCCAGTATGAAAAGTATGAGTACGAAAAACTTCAGTACGAAAATTATGAGTATAAAGAATTTCAGTAGGAAAATATCATTATGAAAATTTCAGTTCTGAAAACATCATTAAGAAAATTTCAGTTCTAAAACCTTCATTACGATAATTTCCAGTTCCGAAAACTTCATTACGAAAATTTCCAGTTCAGAAAACATTATTACAAAAATTTCCAGTTCTGCAAACATCATTACGAAAATTTCCAGTTCTGAAAAATTCATTACAAAAATTTTAGTTACCAAAGTTTAGAAAACTGACTATGAATATTTTGATTACAAAAGCCTTAAAAAATGACTACAAAAATTTTGGTTAAGATAGATTTTTCTTTTAAATGACTACAAAATTTTTTGACTATGCTATCAAGAAAATGTACTCCCCCTCTGAAATGGTGTTTATTACTATAATCAGAATTTTTCAACAAGAAATTAATGAAGAAGGATTACATCATGGTTATCATTCTTGACTTCTGTTTAATGTATTCAAATCTATCGGAGGGTAAAGATTTTGTGAAAATATCAGCAAGTTGATCTTGAGTTATGATAAACTGAAGCATGATATCTCCTTTAAGTGTGTGATCCCTAAGAAAGTGATGCCTAATATCTATGTGCTTTGAACGAGAGTGATGTTCAAGGTTTTTACTAAGGGAAATGGCACATGTGTTATCACACAAAATATTAGTCTTAGTAAAACTCAAGCCATATTCTGTGAGTGTAACGCCCCGACCCCAGTTACTCAGAGTTGGTGAATTCTTGCGTAACATTGGCATGATCACAAAAGATCAAGTCTCTAAAGACCGATTAGTTTAGTAGCCTCGGAAAACTATATACATTCATAAATGTTACATTAGATCATAAAGTGAAAAACTACAATAACAAAGTCTCCATAGTCCACACTCATATCCTCTTCTGACTAACCCTGCAGGTCATTCATAAAATACTTCTTTACATCATTGAAAATATTAAAACATTGAAAGGGGTGAGCTCAGATGCTCAGTAAGGATAAAAATATTTCGGAAGCTTTCATAAATAAACATTAACATTTAAGGAAATGTATAAATAAAACAAAATCCTTTTTGAAATTGAACTTCAGCATAATATGAATATAAATAAAATTAAATAATTTCATTTACTTACTCACATGGATATTCTACTAGTCGAATAATCACATGTAATATCAATAACCACTTTCATAATGATGTAATTCCTAATGCCAGACTATCATAACCACGTAGCCAAGGCCTCGTTCCAAGACTACAAATAAGATTTTGTCAAGGCCTCATGCCAAGACACTATTTTGTCTCATAAGACCTACCGATGCATCGAGGATCTATAGTGGGCTCCACCCGTCACTTATTATGTCCAATGCATTCCTCATATGAATAGGTTTAAACATATCATAAACCATAACATAATCGTATCACATGAAACATGCATAAAGGAAACATAATATTTTCACATTTCAATCACAAGATATCAATAAAACACATTGATATAATAAAAAAACACTTTCAAAACCATTTTCAATACCAAAATAAAAGGAAATTAAAACTTTGTAATTATTTTTCATTTAAAAAAAGTTATGGCTTGTAGAGGAAGCCGAAACTCAAATAATGGTAATGGTGGAACAGAAGTCGTTGTCGCCGCATACGTATGACAAAAAAACATTTCCTTTTTTCATTTAGTAAAACACATCGTATAAAATGATTCCTTTTGAATAAAATTAAAAGTCAAAGGGGTTTATACACTGTAAAAAAGAAAGTTGAGTATAAAACCAAATATGCCTCAATGAAAGGAGATTGAGACGAAGTCCCTTAAAAATATCATTTTTTAAATAAAATAGATATATTATGTGTATTCACTATAAGTACACATAAATAATGTAAATATACAAGATAGGAAATAATAATATCATGACATAATTTGAAAGTAAGAGATTAACCCAATGAATGGAAGTTAGTTTAAGAAGTTCCCATACCTCGTGTCCGACTTGACTTGACCACTCTTTAACCTCCTGAATAATAAATTAGATTTAATATATACCTTCTTAAAAACCTTTTTCAAGTCCATTATTCCTTTTATATCACTTATTACCATGTTATGAACATTATTTAATTATTTAAGTTAATAACGGTCGTTTTGTCGATCTTAGGTACTTGAGTCAAGAATAAACTTCTTATAATTACACTTTTTTCATGTGGTAAAAAATCCATTATATACATAATTATATTCATGATCTATATATCATATAAATCATATATATCTAGTATATACATTCATTTATAATATTACATAACATTTAGAGGTAAGAAATGAAATGCACCGTTCATTGAGACGGTAAGCCGTACGTACGCATGAACGCTACTTTCATTTTTATTTTTTATATAATGGAATGAAGTTATAATTATATAAGGGTATAATATAGTTCCAGTATAATATAATTTATAATACCATTTACTCCATCCTTTATACTTCCCACATATGGCATTAACGATTCAAATCACTTTGAGGGGGCGGTAGTCTGCACTTCCTAAAATAAAAATATCACATTTTCCCATAATGGAAACCATAAAGGTATGACATAAATGAAAAATACATAAGATTAAGGAAAACATAAACATATTATATATCATATATAAATATAGTTAAATCTTAATGGCCACCTTTGAAGGTGTTATATGACTGTTGAACAATCATCGTTTCGTGAGGTAGAAAATTTCCATCCACAGAAATAGTATGTTCTTTAAACATTAGATGTAGGTGTGTGTAAGTGTAGATAGAATAAATCTTATAAAAACATACTAGTATATTGAAGATAATTGTTTTGTTACAAATTAAAGGAATAAAAAGAGTTTAAGGGGTTGGAGAAGCCAAATAAAACAAAATAACATAAGAGGAGACATTACCTTAAAATCGGGTAACTCTTTTTTGATTTGAGCCAAAGTCTTCATTGGGAAGACTTATTCCCAAAGTTAGGCTTATAGGAGTAATAGAGGGACGTTTATAGAGTATTTGGGTAGATTTTGGCCGACCAAAAAGTCTTTTAAGGTGTGAGTAAGGTGGTAGTGGTGGGGGCCTTTTATAAGAGGAGAGGAGGGGCACTCTTGGAAAGTCATGAAATGTTACTTTATTATATAATAAGTTTCGGATTTTAAAGATCCCACACTTATAAAGTTCTAGGATAAGGTGATAAGTGTTCGAAATATACTCATACAATAGGGTTTTTACAAGTTTATGTCTTATATTTTACATTATCTTTTTATTTTATTTAAATTGTTAATTAATGAGGTTATCACTGCATCATCATGGCGTCATAAATAATTTAATTTATTTAATGTCTAAAAATTATAAAACAATTATCATGACGTAGTAAAAATTTTTATCTTTATAATGAATATTTATAGTCATAAATATGACTTGTATAACCCCATTTAAAAATTGTTTTAGTAAAACAACACATGTTTGTGACATTTTTATTTTAACATTAACTAAAACGTTTTTAATACCATTTTCCTACCAAAGTGGCTCCATGGGGTCCCCAAGTTGACTCATGGTTTGTATTGGTCGGAAATGACTCATAAAATAGGGTTATGACAAGTGTAAAGGTATTTTCAAATTTTTATAATATCATTTTTACCTTAAATTTCACTAATTACCTTTAATCGTGATTAATTAAACTTAAATGTTACTATTCACCAAAAAAATTATTTTATTCCCATTGAACCAAATTTTTCATACTAATGAAAACCATGTATGTTGGATTTTTAAAAATCAAATCCCAGAGGTAGGAATATTTCATTTAGACGAAAAATCAATTTTTAAACTACCACTTAGTGGTTTCACTATTCATCAAAAATTGAAGTTTTTCAGAATAATGCAAAACTTTCACCCTAAGATATAATTGATATTCTGAATTCAAAAATGATGTTTATTTTAAAAAATTAAAAACTTATAAGTTTCATTAATTAATTTTATAACTAATTCATGCTGTCATAACAAATAGCGTGTTTTTAAGAAACAATATATATCAAAAGATTGACAATTGTTCATGTCCAATTTCAAAGTGAAATTAATTCTAATGAACACCATTGGATAAAATGGTAAAAATATATTATAATTATACATTAAAAACCCTCAATAGTATAATTTATCACTATAAATTATTTTAATTAAAAAATTTGTTTTAAGTATTTTTCACTATTCATAAAAAAAAGGAAGTTCTCAGAAAATTACAAAAAATTCAACTTAGGATAAATTTGATATTACGAATACAAAAATGAAGTCCATTTTCAAATTTAAAATTTCTATAATTTTAAAAAGTGGGTATTAATTTTCATAACATCTACTTTGATTAATCGCGGTGTGTTTAGAACTCTAACTTGCGTACAATGCAAGCTATTGCATTATTGAAAGCGAAGCGTATCGTGGAAGCTCGGGGTGTTACATTATCCCCTCCTTCAAATAATTTCGTCCTCGAAATTTCATATAATATCACTATATAAAAACACCCGGGTGATTCTTCATCATAAGTTCCTTGGGTTCCCACGTTGCCTCCTCCATCTTATGGTTTCTCCATAGAACTTTTAACAGACGATTCGTCCGGTTTCTCAGCACTTGTTCTCTTGTATCAAGAATCCTGACGTGCTCTTCGCAATAAGATAGATCGGGTTCTAGTTCTAATTCCTCATAGGTGAGTAGATGTGTTGGGTCAGGTATGTATTTTTTCAATAGTGATACGTGGAATACATCATGAACTTTGGAGAGACTTGGTGGCATTTCCAAATGGTAAGCTACAGCCCCAATTCGTTCTAGAATTTTGAAGGGTTCGATGTACCTGGGACACAATTTACCCTTCTTACCAAAATGTATAACTCCCTTCCATGGAGATACCTTTAAGAAAACATGATCTCTTACCTGAAATTCCAAATCCTTCCTTCGGTTTTCGGCATAGCTCTTCTTCCTACTTTGAGCTGATTTGATGTGGTTTTGGATTACTTTCAACTTTTCCATCATTTCCTCCACCAGTTCTGGGCCTACAAGTTTTCTTTCACCAACGTCATACCAACAGGTTGGTGTGTGACATCTCTTTCTGTATAACGCTTCATATGGTGCCATATGAATACTTGAATGGAAGCTATTGTTATAGGAAAATTCTACCAGAGGTAAATATTGATCCCACATTTCTTGAAAGTCAAGTGAGCATGATCTCAACATGTCTTCTAAGGTTTGAATAGTTCTTTCTGATCGTCCATCGGTTTGAGGGTGGTAAGCAGTGCTCAAACGAAAGTTCAGTATCCAAGGCCTTCTATAGACTTTTCCAGAATCTTGATGTAAAACGGGTATCACGATCCAAGACAATCGACAGGGGTACTCCATGAAGTCTCACAACTTCATTAATATATAGTCTTTCTAGACGTTCAAGTGGTAGATCTTCCCTTATAGCAAGAAAAAGTGCTGACTTCGTGAGACGATCAACAATGACCCATATTGCATCATTCCTTCTAGGAGTCTTTGGTAGTCCCACGAAAAACTCCATTGTAATATTATCCCATTTCCACTCAGGTATGGGAAGAGGTTTCAATAATCCACCAGGCAGTTTCCTTCCATCTTTCAATTGTTGACAAACCATACATCTTGACACAATATCAGCAATCTCCCTCATCATGTTGTCCCACCAAAAATGTCCCTTTAAATCTCTATACATTTTGGTGCTCCCAGGGTGTATAGAGAAATTGGAACTATGAGAATCATCCAACAATTCCCTCTTTAAATCAGGTATATCGGGAACACAAAGTCTCCTCCCAAATTTCAAAATTCCATCTTCATACACAAAGGAACTCAATCGCCCATCATTCACATCTTTAATCTTCTTTTTCAACTCTTCATCATTGGCCTGAGAACACTTTATCCTTTCTAATAAATATGTTTTGGCAACCATTTGAATTTTTTTTGATGTTTCACCCTCCATGTTGATTCTCATTTCCATCTTTACAAGATCCATGAAAATATGATCCCTTTCCACTCTGATCATGTTCAAAACTCCATGATCTTTTCTACTCAAAGCATCTGCAACCTTATTTTCCTTCCATGGGTGGTAGTGTATCGTGCAATAATAATACTTGAGTAGTTATATCCATCGCATTTTCCTCATGTTGAGTTCTTTTTGTGAGAAAATATATTTCAAACTCTTGTGACCGGTATATATCTCAAATTTTTCATCATAGAGATAATGTCTCCATATCATCAGGGCAAAGATTACAGCAGCTAACTCGAGATCATGAGTGGGATAGTTCTTCTCATGAATTTTTAGCTGTCGTGATGCATAGTCAATAATGCTATCATTATGCATAAGGACACAACCAAGTCCTTTCATTGATGCATTGCTATAAATAATGAACCCATAATTCCCTGATGGTAGAGTCAATATAGGAGCGTTGACTAGTCTTCTCTTCAGTTCTTCAAAACATTCTTTACACTCTTTTGTCCAGACAAATTTAACCCCTTTACGTGTGAGATTCATTAATGGGTTAGCCAATCCGGAAAACTTCTGGACAAAATGTCGATAATAACCTTCCAAACCAATAAAGCTGTGTACCTCAGTTATACTCGTCGGTGCTGGCCATTCCTGGATTGCCTTTGTCTTAGATGTATCAACATAAATTCCATCCATAGAGACAATGTAGCCAAGAGAATAAATCTCCTGAAGCCAAAATTCACACTTGCTAAACTTCCCATATAATTATTTCCTTCTAAGAGTCTTCAAGATAATGCGCAAGTGATTTTCATGATCATCGTAGCTTTTGGAGTACACCAAGATATCATCAATAAATACCACCACAAAATCATCAAGATATTCCTTGAAAACTCTATTCATTATATCCATGAATACAGAGGGTTCATTAGTCAATCCAAAAGGTATTACTGTAAACTCGTAATGCTCGTACCTTGTTCGAAATGCTGTCTTCAGAATGTATTCCTTCTTCACACATAACTGATGGTATCCAGATCGAAGTTCAATCTTTGAAATGTATTGAGCTCCATGCAATTGGTGAAATAAATCATCAATGAGAGGTAGGGGATACTTTTTCATTATTTTTATAGCATTCATCTCCTTGTAGTCAACACACAACCTCATAGATCCATCTTTCTTCTTAACAAAAAGGACCGGGGCTCCCCATGGAGAAACACTAGGGAGAATAAATCCATTATTACTCAATTCCTCTAGTTTTTTCTTTAGTTCAAGTAATTCCATAGTGGCCATCCTATAAAGGGTTTTCGATATAGGCCTTGATCCAGGAATTAAATCAATGGAAAACTCAACTTCTTGTTCTGGAGGATTCCGGGTAAATCTTCCGGAAACACATCTACATATTCTTTCACAATAGTTAAATCCTCTATTTGAACATTCCTTTCATTTCCCTTAGTCATTTCATTCTCTTCCTCCCCAATAATTGAATTTAGTTGAGCTACTAGGGGAGAATCTAAATAATAATTAGGTGGTGACGATTCTGCTCTAAAATTAAGGTGTTCCTTATCATCATCATCAAAAATCATAACCTCCTTCATCTTACAATAAATCTTTGCATCATAGTCCGAGTGCCAATCCATACCGTAGATTATATCAAACTCAATCATAGGTATGATAATGAGATCAGCGGATAAAGAACATTTATGTTCTCTAATGGGGACTGATTCACAAAACATTGTTGCAATAATACTTCCTTTAAGAGTTTTGACTGACAATTCTCATGTTAAATCAAATTGGAAATATCTAATTTTTTTAGAAAACTAGGAAGATATAAAACAATGCGATGATCTAGAATAAAATAATGCATTTTCTAAACTTGAGGAAACCATTAAATTATCTGCCACCACATCTTTCGGAGCATCAACCTCAGTAGTAGTGATAGCATAAGCTTGGACTTGATACCTTGGCCTCTTCTGAGGTATGTTCCCCTGACGCTTAGGACATTCATTTTCATAATGTCCCATCTCTCTACAATTATAGCATTCCGCATTGATAGCATCTTTCTTTCCCTTGCAATATTGAGCTTGGTCGCCTTTTTCCCCACACTTGTAAGAGACTCCCATTCCCTTCAAGAAAGTACCGTGGTGTATCTTCCCACATTTACTGCAGGACTGATATTCAAATTTTCCCTTCTTCCCCTTATTTCCATTTCCAGAGTGAACAAAATATATCTTCTTTTCTTTCTTTGCTTTAAAGTCATAAGACTTAGAGAATTCCTTTTCCGTATTGATAGCACACGAGACAATATCTTCGTACGACGAGAAGGATTTTGAGACTAATGCTCGACGGAGAAATGGTTTTAACCCATCAAAGAAATGATCAATCTTACTTCCTGGGTTACGTATATAATCTGTAGCATGCCTCGCTGACCTTTTAATGTGAGCCTCATAATTTTCGACATTCTCATCCTCTTTCTACCTCAGACTTAGAAATTGCCTTTCCATATCTGCTCGATGGTCATGTGGAGAGTATTTTTCTAAGAAAATTTCCTTAAACTCCCTCCATTCCATACTTGATACTTCTTCATCTTACTTTGTGTTTTGAATCAGCGACCACCATTGATCGACATCTCCAGTGAGGCGGTAGACTGCCATGACAACCTTCTCTCTTTCTCTACTCCCCAAGGCGTGGAATATTTTCTCTAAGGAGTTTATCCATTGCTCAGATACTAATGTATTTGTACCCCCATTAAATTTTGGCGGTTTTTTCCTCATGAAGTGGTCTAACATTGATCCTCCATGTTTCGGATCAGGGTTCTCCATACGAGTAAGGTTATTATTCATAACCTGAGTGAGTTGTCCCATAATTTTAATAAGTTGATCAGCAGCAGTTGTATCTCCAGATCCACAAAAATTATCTTCAGTTGGAGGGAAATCCCTACACGGAGTGCGTGCATTGATACAGTTTCCATTCCTTCCACTAGGCGCCATTTCTAAACAATGGCATAAACTATATTAGTTTAGGAATCAAAATACATAATTCCATACTTGTAGAATACTGAACATAAATTGAACTATTTATGGATATAATCCATAATCATAAAAATGTTTTCTTTGAAGAAGTATATAATCATAACCCTTCATAGTGGTTTGTAAAGAAAATGAGAATTATCCTAAGCATATCCCCCAGGAGTGTCGTAACCAAGAGTGCAGCAAGGCCCGTTGTCATGCACCAGTTCCCGTTCGAGTCTAGCTCAAAGCGGTGTTTTCGGGTTTTACCCCTATGTACATCTATGCCAGAGCCACCTCTACCTGCTCGTATCCATAAAGGGATGTATTACTCGTAAAACTCACAAAATATCTATAATACCAAAATTCTAGGAAGTTCTTCTATACTAATCCTCAAAGTCTATCATTGGGATATGTGCTCTAATCAGAGTTTATCTAAATATAGCTTCCAAGGTTAATACTAAACTACCTCTTATACCAACTGTAATGCCCCGACCCCAGTTACCTAGAGTCAGTGCATTATTGTGTAACATTAGCATGATCACAAAAGATCATGTATCGGAAGACCGATTAGTTTAGTAGCCTTGGAAAAACTAGATAAATTCATAAATTTTACATTACATCATAAAGTGAAAAACTACAATAACAAATTCTTCATAGTCCACACTTATATCCTCTTCTGACTATCCCTGCAGGTCATTCAAAAAATACTTCTTCACATCCTGGAAAATATTAAAACATTGAAAGGGGTGAGCTCAGATGCCTAGTAAGGATAACAATATTGCGGAAGCTTTCATAAATAAACATTGACATTTAAGTCAATGTATAACTAAAACAAAAGCCTTTATAAACTTGAACTTCAACATAATATGAAAAAAAAATTTAAATAATGCCATTTACTTACTCACATAGATATTCTACTAGTCGAATAATCACATGCAATATCAATAACCACTTTCATAATGATGGAATGCAAAATGACAGACTATCATAACCACGTTGCCAGGGCCTTGTGCCAAGACTACAAATATGATTTTGTCAAGGCCTCGTGCCAAGACACTAGTTTTGTAGAGACATGAATCTTGACGTACATGGACAATACATTACTTTTGCGGAATACTTAACACATAACCAAAACAGACACACAAGGACCGTAATAGTTTAGTGTCTTTGGAAACTTGGAACGTAATCTTCTAATCGTGGTGAAGGATCTTCAACATCACCCATAAAGATCTTTCCATTTTTGTTTCCTTACCTAAAATCATTCTTTTAATCCTGGAGGAAAAGAAAACATAAAAAGGGTGAGCTCAAATGCTCAGTAAGGGTAAGCATGGATAAAATAAAACATACCATATACATTTGAACTTAAAAAAAGTGAACATTAAAAATATTGAGCAACAACATAAAACATGGAAGTACATAAGGCATAGATAATAATGGAACATAAATCATGATAAAATAGCATGGGAATAAAATATGTAATTGTGGCATCCATTAAGCACATGTAATGATTTCCATAGTAGCCAAGACATTGCTTCCAAGACCATCTTAGTGGACAAAGTCCCTTTCTGAATCGAGTTCACTCCTCGTTCCAGTCCTGTAATACTGAACCAGAATAACTTACCATTCCAGCCATGTCTATCTAATGAGATATAAATCCTTACCCAATGCATTGGATGGAGATATAGGTCCCACCCATATCATAGTGAAATCATTCTTACTTGTGCCACAAAATAAACTTAAAACATTCATTATAACCCAAAGAATAATATTGGTTTCATAAACATCATCCCATCATCACATAATCCATATAAAACAAATGGATATTTCATCATAAGAAAATTGAAACCATGTAAATCATAGATACATTAAACTTGAAATGTACACATATCAAATAATGTCATCTTAAATAGAAAATGGTTTTGATAAAATATTTGAAATGAATTCTTGAGGAAAATATCCTTTCTTCGTCAAAATAATTTTCTTTTCAAAAAACGCCATGAACTTTTAAAATAAAATTATTCTGTTCAAAATATTCATAAAATAATGTAGATTAAGCTTAGTGAAAATGAGGAATTATGAAACCGTAAAAAACTGTTCACGCCGTATAAGTTAAAAATAACATTCTCCTCGTACTTTTTTCAGAAAAGTCAAAAAGTACCTCGTAGAGTAAAAAAAAGAAAGATTCCTTAAATACCATGTAGTAAAAGTAAAAAATGGGTAAAAAGGACTTTTAACATACATGAAAAAACTTTTATAAAACAGGGACATGGATGATATAAATTACCCCAGTAAATACTTACAAGTAAGCAATCTCAGATAAAAAAGATATTTGTAAAGTTATCCTTTACCTTAGGTCCGATATGCTTCATACGTATCCGAACCTCATGTATAATGATTTAAATAATGTCATTTACTTCTTATAGAATCATATTCATTGTTATGATATCATATATGGTTCACTTATGACTTTATATTACCCGTTCTTTTGTAAATTTCATATTAAATAGCGTTTTGGCTAAAATCGTTTCATTTGTCATCCGTGTTTTTACTTGTAAATATTCATATGATTACATAGATCATGATTACTTAATTCCAGAATATAAAACATGATTTATATATAATATATATTCCTAATCTATATATATATAATATATTGATAAATGTAAATAAATACACCGTTCATGGGGACGGTAGGTTGTACGTACGCATCAACGTTGTTTTCGTTTCCTCATTGAATTGAATGGAATTAATTGGATGACATAAATATATATATACATAATTCCAGGATCATTATTATGTCATATATTTCATGATTACTTATTATATACTTTATAATCATTCATGAATGGTTAATCATTGAGAATGAATCTCATCGCGTCGTGGAGACCGTATTTCGTACGTACGCACGAGCGATGATATCGTTCCCATGATCGTGGAATTTTATTGGAGTGTTTTTATACTATTATAGAATCAATATAACTTTACAATAATCATATATAGTTATTATTTAAACCATTATACCCATCCAAGTAAGGTGGTTGTGGACAATAGATTACACCACGGCGTGGAGACGGTATTCCGTACGTACGCACACGCGGTGATTTCGTTTTCCGTAGGATGGATAGATGGTAAAATAGGGTTGTTTCATACTTATAATAACATACCAGTATATTAGTGATACTGATTTTATTACTTAATAATGAAACAACCTAAGAATAAGAAGTGGAAGAAGAAGTAAATTTGAAAGCATCGGTAACGGACATTATCTCTTCTTTGAAGTGCCTCTTTGAGACCTCCTCTTAGGGCACTAAAATTGGACTTTGAAGAAGACCAGGACTGATAGGATGATTCTAAAGAAGTGTAGAAGATAATTTGGCAGGGGTGGGCCAAGAATTAAGGCTCAAAGTGGTGTGAGGAAGAGAGGGAGGAGGTGCCCTTTTATAAGGGAGGAGAGGGGCACCTTTGGAATAACTAAAAATATTATTTTATTATAAAGTCATATTCGGTTTTTAATATCTAAAAATTGATATATTTAGAATCTAAGGTTGGGATGGGTTTATATCCTCTCATCCAATAGAATTTAGACAAGTTTAGGTAATTATATAAACCTTATCTTTTAGTTTGAACTCTTAGTTAATTAGATTGACATTTACCATGTAACTTTGTATTTTTATATTATATAGTTAATAAAATTACCATATACATCCAAGAGACCCCCAAGTGTTACATTAATGATACACCTATCATTATATAAGTATCTTGGCCGAACCTTATATTTTTAGGAATATAATAACAATTAATAATATAATATTTGTTTTAAAAACTCTTTTATGTCAATTTTGAAACTATTTGGTAATTGATTTTTGTGAAACTCATAACAGAATTATTAGTTCGAAAACAATTTATTAAATCAATACTAACATGTCATATTAACATATAAAATTATTTTAATTCATAAAAATTCTTAAATTACATTTATTTGGGTATTTATAACATCAATTATGTCAATATTTCATTAATAAGATAATTATTACATCTTTATTGTGTCATAAATAAATTAAATTATTTTAAGTAGAAAAATTAAAAATAAAATACCATTATGTAGGAAATATTTTTATCTTTCTATTGAATATTTATAGTTGAATTTATCTTATGTATAACACTATATTAAAAATTATTTAGTTATTAAACTTTGATTTTAACTATTTTAACCCTTCTTTAAATAAATTAATAATAAATGTCCTAATCTAATCCAAGTGGGCCTAAATGGACATATTTTATTCCTAAGGTTGTTTTTGGCCGAATTATAATTATCAAATAGAATTAGGTCATGTGTTAGGGTAATAAAAATATCATATTTACCCTTAATTACCCTATTTACTTTTAACCATGGGAAAAAAAGTAAAAAGTTACTATTCACCAAAAATTATTTTCATCTCATTGAACCAAATTTTAGACCTTGATATTAACTCTGTCTCTTGGAGTTTCGAAATTCCACTCACTGATGCGGTAAAATTAAGTTTTATGAAATATTCAGTTTTTTTAACTACCACTTAGTGGTTTCACTATTCATCAAAAAATGAAAGTTTCCAGAAAAATACCAAAAATTAGGCCTAAGAATTTTTTGATATTATGAATTCAAAAATGTTGTCTATTTTACCAAATTCAAAACATATCAGTTTCATTAATTAATTTAAAAATTAATTCCCGTCGTCAAAACAAATAGCGTGTTCTTAAGAGATAATAACTATCAAAAGATTGACACTTTTTTATGTCTTGTTTAAATGTGAGATTACATCCAACGACCAAAATTGTATTAAATTGTAAAAATATATTCTAAATATAATTTAAAACCACTAAAATTAATAATTTATCACTATTAATTATTTTGATTAAAAAAGTTGTTTTTAATTAAAATTTAGTAATTTTCACTATTCATCAGAATATGAAAGTTATCCAAAAAGTACCAAAATTTCACCCTAAGCTAATTTCGATATTCCGAAGACAAAAATGAAGTCAATTTTGAGAGATAAAATTTATAAAATTTAAAAAAGTGGTTATTACTATTCATAACGGCTAGTTCATAATAATATTATAATAATATCTCGTTTAGTGAAACTCGGTATTGCGTACTACACACGCTATCAAGGAAGGTCGTGATTGCATGCAAGGCAAGTCAGGGATACGTGTTGTGCAAGCTCCTTTTGGTGTAGCATAAAACACAAGACATTAATGAAATTAAAAATAATATTTTTCATAAAATCTCGGGGTGTTACATTCTACCCCCCTTAAAATGAAGTTTTCCCACGAAATTCGTCGGGGTTATAAATGGTTTAATACTGAAAAGTTTCTTTAATAGAAAACCACATCGTAAAAAGTAATACCAAAACTTGGATTTAAAAACTAAAGTATGAAACGTAATGGTTACCCAAATTAACTCATCACTGGGTTTCCATGTAGGAGAACATAGATGAAAATATGGATATGGAAGAAAAATCTAACCATCAAGTTCTGATGGAGAGTGGTAGATAACATGGCTATGAAAAATCCAAAAATCACAAAGCCATAAATTTGTGACAATCTAAGGTACTATCTGATTCATCGGATATGAGAGCACTAGGAAAACATTTTTGTTTTTGAAGATCATTTCCCTAAAGTTGATGAATTAAAAGAAATACTTACATGATTTTGGTAAAATTTCACTGTTGATCATGAATTGAACAATTTCCACTTCATCCCTTAAAGAAATGAAGTTGAATTTGTTATTCGTGATGTGTTAGCAGATCATGTGATAGAATGATGGGTCATTCAATCTGTTTCAAACAAAAGGTTAGCAAAGGTTATAAGTCCATATTATGGTTAAATTAATCGTATATGGTTCCAAAAATGAACTTATACATCATATATCATACCGCTTAATAAAATAAAACTATTTTCTACTAACTAGGGACTTCCTGTAGGCCAGTGGTAGGTGATAAAGGCCAGTCGCACTTCGGTTGTGGGTTCGATTCCCACAGCCTTGTTTGACGCGATGGGTTGTCGCACGTCCTGCAGGTTGTCCTTTTTTCTAAAACTACATTACTATAACATCCCATCAACATTATCGAAAAAACTTCTATTCTTAAAAAATTCTAACTTATGTCTGACATAATCCCTTCCAATATTTAGGCTTATCCATAATACTGCAGTCCACTCTCATATTATAGTGAAGACAATTACCAGATATTTCATTTAACAAGCATGTTAATTCCATCGTTGATCCTCATATATCATAAGATATGTCTTGTTCGTCACATTCCAAACATTCTAAGGACTTAATCATGTATTCTCTTAAAAAATGAATACCCATTGAATCTTAGTGAAAACATGAATGCTGTCAAAAGTTAACTCTATCCACATACCAAAATCTAAAAATTCTATATACTCAAACCATGATACAACCTTCTCCTTATATCATTCATGAGCTCATGAATACTATCAAACATTTATTTTTCTCCTTATCCCTTCATTATGTGCATATAAGCTACTTTCCAATAATATTTGAATAACCTTTCCTGGTTACCGGTACCATTAATCATACACTTTCAAAACATAAGGAAAGACAACAGTGTAACAATCCTTATATGTCTCTTTATTCCATAGTACCATGAGATTACTTATACAACATCACACTTGATAAACATGTAATCATTCCACTACCTTCTTAAACCATTGACCGAGCTTCAAGAATTCTTTCATCTCACATATCATTTGTAGTCTCTTCATCGTCATCAACATAAATACTACCCATACGACCATACTAATTATCTTCATGAGACTTTCCCTTAGAGCATTGGTTTTCATAATGCCCGTACATTCCACATTTAAAACATTTAACTATTGTTGATGTCGTAGCAATACCATTATCCTCATCCATGGTGTTAACTGAACCTTTTCCTTTGCACTTACTAGCTTTGTGTCCTTCTTTAGCACCCCCAAAGCATCTTCCAGTTCCTTTGAAAAATTCTCCTTGATGCCTCTTCCCACATGATTTACATAGGGGAAATTGAACTTTCTTTCCTCTATGATCATCATGAAACTCCATCTTTCTCTTATTAGCCGAGTAAGGAAACTTACCAAATTTGAGTTTATTGATCATATTATGAGATTGCTGATTCAGCATAATAATGATTTTTGGACTTCCAAATCCCATTTCATTTGGTTTCACATGAATAATATCATTCCATTGTCCATAATATCCCCCATTATCATGAATCATCTTGTTTCCAGCCATTTTCAGAAACCCAAAAAGAATAGTGTGAGAGGCAAAAATAATGCTAGGAAAAACAACATACTAAAGGGGGAGAACCCTCAATATCTAACATCTTAGGTTAATTTCTAAGATCGTTACCATAGTTTTAGTACTATATCATATATGTATACTTATCCTTAGGGACATCCCTATACATACCTTAGAAATATCTCTAGGGATATCACTAACTTTTTTCCATCCTAGTTTCCAAAGGTTGACTAAACCTTTCCTCTGATACCAACTGTAGATACCCGAAGCTTGACATACATGGACAATACATTACTTTTTTGGAATACTTAATACATAACACAAACAGACACACAAGGACCGTAATAGTTTAGTGTCTTTGGAAACTTGGAACGTAATCTTCTAATCGTGGTGAAAGATCTTCAATATCTCCCATAAAGATCTTCCCATTTTTCTTTCCTTACCTAAAATCTTTCTTTTAATCCTGGAGGAAAAGAAAACATAAAAAGGGTGAGCTCAAATGCTTAGTAAGGGTAAGCATGGATAAAATAAAACATACCATATACATTTGAACTAAAAAAACATGAACATTAAAAATCTTGAGCAACGACATAAAACATGGAAGTACATAAGGCATAGATTATAATGGAACATAAATCATGATAAAATAGCATGGGAATAAAACATGTAATTGTGGCATCCATTAAGCACATGTAATGATTTCCATAGTAGCCACGACATTGCTACCAAGACCATCTTAGTGGACAAAGTCCCTTTCTGAATCGAGTTCACTCCTCATTCCAGTCCTGTAATACTGAACCGGAATAACATACCGTTCCATCCATCTATATCTCATGACATATAAATCTTTATCCAATTCATTGGAGTGAGATATAGGTCCCACCCATCTCATAGTGAAATCATTCTTACTTTTTCCACAAAATAAACATAAAACATTCATTATAACCCAAAGAATAAAATGAGTTTCATAAACATCATCCCATCATCACATAATCCATATAAAACAAATGGATATTTCATCATAAGAAAATTGAAACCATGTAAATCATAGAGACATTAAACATGAAACATTAACATATCAAATAATTTCATCTTAGATGGAAAATGGTTTTGATAAAATATTTGAAATGAATTCTTCAGGAAAATATCATTTCTTCGTCAAAATAATTTTCTTTTCAAAAAATGCCATTCACTTTTAAGATAAAAGTATTTTTTTGAAAACAGACATAAAATCATGTAGATTAATCTTCATGAAAATGAGGCGTTATGAAACTGTAAAAATATGTTCACGCCGTATAAGTTAAAAATAACATTCTCCTCGTACTTTTGTCGGAAAAGTCAAAAAGTACCTCGTAGCGTAAACAAAATAAAGATTCATTACATACCATGTAGTTAAAGTCAAAAATTGGTAAAAAGGAATTTAAACATGCATGAAAACAGTTTTATAAAACAGGGACATGTATGATATAAATAACCCTAGTAAATAGTTACGAATAAGCAATCTCGGATAAAAATGTGATTTGCAAAGTTATCCCTTACCTTAGGTCTGATATGCTTCGTACATATCCGAACCTCCTGTACAATGATTTAAATAATGTCATTGACTTATTATAGAATCATATTCATTGTTATGATATCATATATGGTTCACTTATGACTTTATATTACCCGTTCTTTTGTAAATTTCATGTTAAAGAGCATTTTGGGTAAAATCGTTTCATTTGTCGTCCGTGTTTTGACTTGTAATTATTCATATGATTACTTAGATCATGATTACTTAATTTTAGAATATAAAACATGATTTATATATAATATATATTCATAATATACATATATATAATAGATCGATAAATGGAAATAAGTACACCGTTCGTGGAGACAGTAGGCCGTACGTACGCATGAACGTTGTTTTCGTTTCCTCATTGAATTGAGTGGAATTAATTGGATGACATAAATATATATATACATAAATCCAGTATCATTATTATTTAATATATTTCATGATTAATTGTCATATATATTTTATAATCATTCATGAATGGTTAATCATTGAGAATGAATCTCATCGCGTCGTGGAGACGGTATTCTGTATGTACGCATGAGTGATGATATCATTCCCATGATCGTGTAATTTTATTGGAGTGTATGTATACTATTATAGAATCAATATAACTTTAAAATAATCATATATAGTTATTATTAACACCATTATACCCATCCAAGTAAGGTGGTGGTGCAAAATAGATTACACCACGGCGTGGAGACGGTATTCCGTACGTACGCACGCGCGGTGATTTCATTTTCCGTTGGATGGATAGATGGTGAAATATGGTTTTTTCATACTTATAATAACATATAAGTATATGAGTGATACTGATGTTATTACTTCATAATGAAACTACTTAATAAGAAGATGTGGAAGAAGAAATAAAGTTGAAAGAATTGGTAACGGACATTACCTCTTTTTTGAAGAGCCTCTTTGAGACCTCCTCTTAGGGCACTAAAATTGGTTTTTGAAGAAGCCCAGGACCTCTAGGATGATTCTAGGGAAGTTTAGAATATAAATTTGAAGGTTTTTGCCGAGCTTGAAGGCTCAAAGTGGTGTGAGGAAGAGAGAGAGGAGGTGCCCTTTTATAAGGAAGGAGAGGGGCACCTTTGGAATAACATAAAATATTATTTTATTATAAAGTCATATTCGGTTTTTAATAGCTCCAAATTGATATATTTAGAAGATAAGGTTGGTATGCGTCGAAATCCTCTCATCCAATAGAATTTAGACAATTTTAGGTCATTATATTAACCTTATCATTTAGTTTTAACTCTTAGTTAATTAGATTGACATTTACCATGTCACATTGTATTTTTATATTATATAGTTAATAAACTTACCATATACATCCATTAGACCCCCAAGTGGTCAATTAATGATACAAAAATCATGATATAATTATCTTGGCCGAACCTTCGATTTTTAGGAATATAATAACAATTAATAATATAATATCTGTTTTAAAAACTATTTTATGTCAATTTTGACACTATTTGGTAATTGATTTTTGTGAAAATCATAATATAATGATTAGTTCTAAATAAGTTAATTATATCAATACTAACATGTCATATTAACATATAAAACTATTGTAATTCATAAGAAGTCTCATATTTCATTTATTTGGGTATTTATAACATCAATTATGTCAATATTTCATTAATAAGATAATTACTGCATCATCATTGTGTCATAAATATATTAAATTATTTTAAGTCTAAAAATAAAAAATAAAATACCATTATGTAGGAAATCTCTTTAGATTTCTATTGAATATTTATAGTCTAATTTATCTTATGTGTAAACCTATATTAAAAATTATTTAGTTATTAAACATTGATTTTAACTATTTTAACCCTTCTTTAAATAAATTAATAATAAATGTCCTAATCTAATCCAAGTGGGACTAAATGGTCAAATTTTATTCCTAAGGTTATTATTGGAATAATTACACTTATCCAATATAATTAGGACTTGTGTTAGGGTAATAATAATATCATATTTACCCTTAATTACACTATTTACTTTTAACCGTGGTAAAAAAATTAAGAAGTTACTATTCACCAAAAAAAATTCATCTCATTGAACCACATTTTAGTCCTTGATATTAACCGTGTTTCTTGTATTTTTGAAATTCCACTCATAGATGCGGTAAAATTATGTTTTATGAAAAATTCAGTTTTTTTAACTACCACTTAGTGGTTTCACTATTTATCAAAAAATGATAGTTTCCAGAAAAATACCAAAAATTAGGCCTAAGATATATTTGATATTATGAATTAAAAAATGATTTCTATTTTATCAAATTGAAAACATATCATTTGAATTAATTAATTTAAAAATCAATTCACGTCGTCAAAACAAATAGCGTGTTCTTAAGAGATAATAACTATCAAAAGATTGACACTTGTTTATGTCTGGTTTAAATTTGAAATTACATCCAATGACCAAAATTGTATTAAATTGTAAAAATATATTCTAAATATACTTTAAAACCACTCAAATTAATAATTTGTCACTGTTAATTATTTCGATTAAAAAAGTTGTTTTTAATTAAAAGTTAGTAATTTTCACTATTCATCAGAATATGAAAGTTATCCGAAAAGTACCAAAATTTCACCCTAAGATAATTTCGATATTCCGAATCCAAAAATAAAGTACATTTTGAAAGATAGTATTTATAATATTTCAAAAAGTGGGTATTATTATTCATAACGGAAAGTTCATAATAATATTATAATAATATCTCGTTTAGTGAAACTCGGTATTGCGTAATACACACGCTATCGAGAAGGTCGTGATTGCATGCAAGGAAAGTCAGGGATGTGTGTTGTGCAATCTCCTTTTGGTGTAGCGTACAACACAAGACATTAATGAAATTAAAAAGAAAATTTTTCATAAAATCTCAGGGTGTTACAAGTTTGTCTCATGGGACCTACCGATGCATCGAGGAGCTATAGTGGGCTCCACCTGTCACTTATTACGTCCAATGCATTCCTCATATGGACAGGTTTAAACATATCATAAACTATAAAATAATTTTATCACATAAAACATGCATACAGGAAATATAACATTTCCACATTTCAATCACAATATATCAATACAACGCATTGATATAATAAAAAAACACTTTCAAACCCATTTTCAATACCAAAATAAAATGAAATTAAAACATTGTAATTATTTTTCATTTAAAAAAAGTTATGGCTTCTAGAGGAATCCAAAACTCAAATAATGGTCACGACGGCAGAGAATTCATTGTCACCACATACATACGACAAAAAAACATTCCCTTTTTTCATTTAGTAAAACGCATTGTATAAAAATATTTTTTTTTGAATAAAAGTAAGAGTCAAAGGGGTTTATACACCATATAAAAGAAAGTTGTGTATAAAACCAAATATGCATCAATGAAAGGAGATTCAGATGAAGTCCCTTAAAAAGATCATTTTTTAAATAAAATAGATCTATTATGTGTATTCCCTAAAAGTACCCATAAATAAAGTACAAATACACGATAGGACATAATAATATCATGAAATAATTTGAACGTAATAGATTAACCCAAAGAATGGAAGTTGGGTTAAGAAGTTCCCTTACCTCGTGTCCGACTTGACTCGACCGCTTTTTAACCTCCTGAATAATAAACTAGAGTTAATCTCTACCTGCTTAAGAACATTTTTCAAGTTCATTATTTCTTTTATATCACTTATTACCATGTTATGAACATTATGTAATTATTTAAGTTAATAACGGTCGTTTTGTCGATCTTAGGTACTTGAGTCAAAAATAAACTTCTTAAAATTACACTTTGTTCATGTGGTAAAATATCCATTATATCCATAATTATATTCATGATTTAGATATCATATACATCATATATATCCAGTATATACATTCATTTATAATATTACATAACATTTAGAGATAAGAAATGAAATGCACCGTTCATGGAGATGGTAAGCCGTACGTACGCATGAATGCTAGTTTCATTTCTATTTCGTATTTAATAGAATGAAGTTATAATTGTATAAAGGTATAATACAATTCCAGTATAATATAATTTATAATACCATTTACTCCATCCGTTATACATCCCACATATGGCATTAACGATTCAAATCACTTTGAGGGGGCGGTAGTCCGCATTTCTTAAAATGAAAATATCGCATTTTCCCATAATGGAAACCATAAATGTATGCCATAAATGAAATATACTGAAGATTAAGGAAAACAAAAACATATTATATATCATATATAAATATATTGAAATCTTAATGGCCACCATTTAAGGTGTTATATGAGTGTTGAACAATCATCGTTTCGTGAGGCAGAAATTTTCCATCCACAGAAACAGTATGTTCTTTAACCATTAGATGTAGGTGTGTGTAAGTGTAGCTTTAATACTTCTTATAACAAAATCATAGTATATTGAAGATACTGGTCTTGTTACAAAAGAAAGTAATAAAAAGAGTTTAAGGGGTTGGAGAAGCAAAATAAAACAAAATAACATAAGGGGAGACATTACCATAAAATCGGCTAACTCTTTTTTGATTTGAGCCAAAGGCTTCCTTGGGAAGAATTCAACCCAAAGTGAGGCTTATAGGAGTAAGATAGGGAAGTTTATAGAGTATTTGGGCAGTGGTTGGCCGACCGAAAAGGCTTTGAAGTTGTGAGTAAGGTGGTAGTGGTGGGGGCCTTTTATAAGAGGATGGTAGGGGAACTCTTGGAAAGTCATGAAATGTTACTTTATTATATAATGAGTTTCAGATTTTAAAGGTCCCACACTTATAATTTATAGGATAAGGTGATAAGTGTTCGAAATATACTCATCCAATAGGTTTTTTTCAAGTTTAAGTCTTAGATTTTACATTATCGTTTTATTTTATTTAAATCGTTAATTAATGAGGTTATCGCTGCATCATCATGGTGTCATAAATAATATAATTTATTTAATGTCTAAAAATTATAAAAAAATTATCATGATGTACGAAATCTTTTTATATTTCTAATTAATATTTTTAGTCAAAAATATGACTTGTATAACCCCATTTAAAAAAACTTTTAGTAAAAAAACTCATGTTTGTGACATTTTTATTTTAACATTAACTAAAAAGTTTTTAATTCCATTTTCCTACCAAAGTGGCTCCATGGGGTCCCCATGTTGACCCATGTATTTTCTTGGTATTCCATGACTCATCCAATAGGGGTAGGTAAAGTGTAAAGGTATTTTCATATTTTTATAATATCATATTTACCTTGAATTTCACTAATTAACTTTAATCGCGATTAATTAAACCTAAAAGTTACTTTTCACCAAAAAATTATTTTAATCCCATTGAACCAAATTTTACATCCTAATGAGAACCATGTATGTCGGATTTTTGAAAATCAAATCACAAAAGTGGTAATATTTCATTTAAACGAAAAATCGGTTTTTTAACTACCACTTAGTGGTTTCACTATTCATCAAAATTGAAGTTTTTCAGTACAATGCCAAAATTTCACCCTAAGATATAATTGATATTACGAATTCAAAAATGATGTCTATTTTACAAAATTCCAAACATATAAGTTTCATTAATTAATTTTATAAATAATTCCCACTGGCACAACAAATAGCATGTTTTTAAGAAACAATATATATCAAAAGATTGACAATTGTTTATGTCCAATTTCAAAGTGAAATTAATTATAATGAAAACCATTGAATAAAATGGAAAAAATACATTCTAATTATACTTTAAAACCACTCAATAGTATAATTTATCTCTATAAATTAATTTTGTTAAAAATTTTGTTTTAAGTATTTTTCATTATTCATAAAAAATGGAAGTTCTCAGAAAATTAAAAAAAATTCAACTTAGGATAATTTTGTTATTAAGAAGACAAAAATGAAGTCCATTTTGAAATATAAAATTTCTATAATTTTAAAAATTGGGTATTACTTTTCATAATGGCTACATTGATTAGTCGCGGTGTGTTTAGAACTCGAACTTGCGTACAATGCATGCTATTGAATTATTGATAGCGAAGCGTATCATGGAAGCTCGGGGTGTTACAATCAGTGTGTGTTGCATCCACAACACTTGAGCACAAAAACTTCCTATTGCTACATATTCAACTTCAGCAGTGGAGAGTGCTACTGAGTGTTGCTTTTGCAGGATAAAGAAACTAATGAATCTCTTACGAAATGGCATGTTCCGGATGTACTTTTTATATCCATTCTACATCCACCAAAGTCAGCATCCAAATATATTTTTAAGATAAAATCATTTCTAGAAGTATAAAATATTATTATATACATGGTTCCCTTTACATAGTGAAAAATTCTTTTCACTGCCTTTAAATGAGATTCCTTATGATTAGATTGATATCTTGCACATAAGCATACTGAGAACATCAAGTCTGGTCGACTAGCTGTCAAGTAAAGTAGACTTCCTATCATACCTCTAAAAGATGTTTGATCTACTGGTTTCCCAGCTTCATCAAGATCAAGTGTGTTTGAGGTACCAATAGGATTACTTATACTCTTAGTGTTGGCATAACCATACTTTTTAAGAATATCATTAATATACTTATGTTGGGATATGTAGATTCCTTCTGTTTTTTGAGAAATTTGAAAACCATGGAAAAATATTAACTCACCCATCATACAGATTTCAAAAATAGATTTCATTAGATCCGAAAAAGAATCAGTTAAATATTGTTGATTGAACCAAATACAATGTCATCAACATATATTTGAAAAATAAAAACATTTTTCTTATCTTTATTTATAAAAAATGTTGGATATGCATTTCCATTAACAGTTATTTTGAAGCAAAAATCATGTAATTCTATCGTACCAAGATTGTGGGGCTTGTTTAAGTCTATAAAAAGCATTGGTATGTCTAAAAACATGATTAGGATGGTTTGTGTCTTCAAATACAGGAGGTTGTTCAACAAAAACTTCCTCTTGAACATAACCATTAAGGAAAGAACATTTCACATCCATTTTAAAAATTTTAAAATTGAAAAATGCTGCAAAGGCAAATAGATTATGAATAGATTCAAGTCTAGCTACTGAATCATAGGGTTCTTCATAGCATATTCCCTCTTTCTGATTATAGTCTTTAGCAACTAATCTAGCTTTATTTCTAACGATGACTCCATTTTCATCACACTTATTTCTGAAGACACAATTTACTCTAATAACAGAAGTTTCCTTAGGTCTTTCAACCAAGTTCCAGTCTTTATTCCTTTATAATTCATTTAGCTCGTCTTGCAAGGCTTTGATCCAATCATCATCACCTAAAGATTCATCAGTGCTTTTTGGTTCTAATTGAGAAAGGAATGCTATATGTTCTACTTCATTTCTTAAGGAACATATATTTCTTAAATGATGATTTACATCACCAATGATACTATCGCTGGGATGATTCTTTAGAAACAATTTACTTGGGTTTTTTAAAATATGTTCATCAACATAGGGTAGAATGTCATCTGAGGTAAATGTTTCAGAAGTATCTTCTTGAACATTTTCCTTATCAGAAGAATCTTCTAACAATGTTTGATAATCAGTTTTTGAAAACACGTCCAAAGATGTAGGTTGAGATGGTTTAAAAACAAAAGGACCAGACTCATCAAATTTTACATGACATGTTTCTTCAACAGTACGAGTGTTTTTATTGAAAACTCTATAAGCCTTAGAAGTTGTGGAGTAGCATAAAAAATTTCGTTCATCAGATTTTGGTACAAATTTGTATAGATTATCATTAGTATTCCGGATGAATACCTTACAAACAAAAACCTTGAAGTAGGAAAGTCTTGGTTTTCTACCATTCCATAACTCATAAAGAGTTTTATTAAGAAAAGGTCTAATCAAAACTCGATTTATAGTGTAACAAGTATTACATACAGCTTCAGACCAAAAATGTCTATCTATAGAATATTCACTAAACACGGTTCTAGTTATCTCTTGAAGAATTCAATTTCTTTGTTCTACTACACCATTTTCTTTTGAGGAGTTCTAAGTTCTTAAAAGTTGTGAGTAATACCTATTCTACTACAAAAAGATGAAAAATCCGAATTTTGAAATTCACCTCCATGATCACTATGAATAGGTTTCAGTGGAAGATTTTTCTCATTTTTAACATGAGCTCTAAAACATTTGAAATAAGATAAAGCTTCAGACTTCTTTGCAAGAAAATAGATGTAAATACCCATAAATTTCAAGGAAATTTTTTTTTTCTTAATTTTCTTTGGAATTTTACAAGAACGCAATTTCTGACGGCGCCTGATTCCGAGGCCCGGTGTGCCCGGAATCATTTTCTAAAGTTTGGCTCGGGTACGTTCAGTGAACGGACGAGCGGGTTTTTCTAACTTTTGAACCGGTGCCCGGAATCGAATTCTGAGGGCACCGATAAAATCACAGCGCCGGTATTCGCTTAGAAACGCCTCTTCCGGAGTTGCGTTTGATCGGGTGTGGTTTTTAATTTTCGGGCTTAAAGTTAAGAAATAAAATAATTTTGCGACAACTTTATTTTATTTCACTTAAGCCGCTTGGAAGCCACTTGAAGCCACTTAAAGGCGGCTTGAACTGAGTTGAACTGGATAGGATGCTATCCAGAAATATCCTACCCCCTTGGTAGGATATTTGTGAGGTGGGGCCCGCACGAGCCCCGCCGTTTCTTTCCGCTAAGAAACGCACCCGTGAAAACCCGTCTTAATGAAAGTCAACTGACGCGTTTTCTAAATTCTTAACAGACCATTTAATTGGGCGGTTTATTTCGTGAATTAAATGGGCTGTTTATTTCGTGAATTAAATGGGTTGTTTCTTTCGTGAATTAAATGTCCTGTTTCTTTCGTTGAATTAATTCAACGAATTAATTCAATCGTTTCATAACCTGTTTTTGTGTGTTGGCATATTAATAAAATAAGGCCAACCCAAAATATTTTGAGAAGATTTGAGAGGATCCTTGTTTCTTCTTCTCCCTCGCAAAGAACGCGAAGAACGCGAAGAACGCGAAGAACGCCGAACTCGGAAATCGACGACGCGACGCCTTGATCCGCATCGCCGACAACGTTCTTCTGCGACGTCTCTTCCTCCGCGACGGATCTTCGATCGGCTTCTTGAGTTCGCCGACTCAACACCGGATTCCGCAACGATGCGACGCCTCCCCGCGACGACACGACGATCCCTCTCTTCCGCGACGAGCTTTTCCGCGAAGAATGCCCGCGCGCGACGATCCACGAGGTAGGGATTTATTATGGGAATTACCCCTTTTTAATTTTATTCCCGTCAATGTTTCTTAAATAAATTAAAGAACCGAATTTTGAACAATTTTAATCTTATTAAAATTGTTATTTTTTTCCGTGTGGAATAAAATTCTCCCGGTTGTTTATCTCTAACGCGGAGGGTGCGGGCCAAACGAACACGGCCCGACGACCCTCCGTCGTTCTTCGTTTTGTGTGGATTTGGCGGGCGACGACGGAACGTGCCGCAGCGGATGTTTGACGATTCCGCAGTAAAGAACGGATCCCGGGAGGAGCAATGGCGCAGACGGGAAGAGAATCGGACCACCGGAGCGATCCCGGTGGCCCGCGGAACTCGCCGGCGGCCGGAGGCGGCGGCGCCCCGACGCGCCGCCGGACGAGCCCACCGCGGCTTCAGCCGCGGCGGCGGCGGCCAACGGACCTGCGGCCGCGCGGGTCCAGTTCGCCCGCGCGGGACGCGGCTCTACCGCGTCCGCAGTTCACCGGCGCGGCCCACGCGGGCCGCGGTTTCCTCAGGCCGCGGGCCAACGCCCGCGGCGCCTGGCACTCGGCCGCCCGGCCGGGCCGAGCCAGGCCGGTCCGACCGGCCGGGCCGGACCGGGCCAACCGGGTCGGGTCGGACCCGATTCGGGCCGACCCAGGGGGGTCGGGCCGGGCCCGTACCCCCCCTTCTTCGGACGTTTTCGTTCAAATGGCCGTATCTTGAGCTACTGGCCTCCGAACGACGCGCAGTCAGTGGCAACGCGATCCATGGATCGAGACGGTCGTTTCGGTATACTATACTCAAGGTGCACCTTCCTTTTCGGGAGCCTACGTAGTTAAAACTCCGTAGTTAAGCGTGCTTGGCCTAGAGCAGTGATCAGGATGGGTGACCTCCTGGGAAGTTTCACAGGGTGGGTGTGGGACGAAAAGCCAATAACTCTCATACCGGGCGTCCGATTGACGCGCCGTCTATAGCGTTGAGTTCCTCTTGATGAGACGGAACTTTTGGCATCCTCCGCCCGAGTTTTGGATGCAGATTGATAGTGGCCGGGTTGGATCGCACTGAAATCCAACCGGGCCCCTGGAACGGAAAAGCTGATATCTTTCAGACCAGACGTCCATTTGACGAACCGTCAGAGGAATTGGTGATCACGTTGAAAAACGGTCCCTATGAGTATACCCTGTGAGTTTTCGGGGTATAGTTGAGTTACGGCCGGATTGGTTCGCTCACGAAACCAACCGGGCCCCTGGGACGAAAAGGCTAATAACTCACAGACCGGGCGTCCGATTGACGCGTCGTCTGTTGCGTTGAGACCCCTATGACGAGGTGGTCCTTCGAGATACTTCTTTGCGGGACTTTGTGATACTTGGAGTATCGACCAGTAGCTCGTGGAGCGGACCCTCCTGGAGACGAGCGGGTGGAGCACGGAGACCGTGTAGCTGACTAAGACCCGACGACTGCTGATCGAACGACTCGGTGTGTGACAGAGGTGCGCTTGGTTGTAGCGGCACATGGGAGCGCTTGGTTGTAGCGGCAGACCCACGATAGAGGTGCGCTTGGTTGTAGCGGCACATGGGAGCGCTTGGTTGTAGCGGCAGACCCACGACAGTTGTGCGCTTGGTTGTAGCGGCACATGGGAGCGCTTGGTTGTAGCGGCAGACCCACGACAGAGGTGCGCTTGGTTGTAGCGGCACATGGGAGCGCTTGGTTGTAGCGGAAGACCCACGACAGAGGTGTGCTTGGTTGTAGCGGCACATGGGAGCGCTTGGTTGTAGCGGCAGACCCACGACAGAGGTGTGCTTGGTTGTAGCGGCACATGGGAGCGCTTAGTTGTAGCGGCAGACCCATGACAGAGGTGCGCTTGGTTGTAGCGGCACATGGGAGCACTTGGTTGTAGCGGCTGGCCCACATTACTCGATAGGTGGAGTACTACAACAGTCTTAAGTTAGTGGGCAGTACCTCGGAGTTGTGACAGGACCACTGTACACTCCAGAGACGGAGCTCTTCAGCAGTTATGGTTTCGATGATGAAAATCCTGGATTGAGCTGAGACTTTTGACCTTGTGTTTGCCTCATGATTGAGATGGGTTACTTGATAACTTAGGTATATGTATGGGCATATATCTAAGTAGAGTTTATCTGTTCAGATCTTCTTTGTGGTTATCCTTGTTGGTTTTAGAGAGACCTTGAGGGTCTCGGGGTCCCTACTGAGTATCGTTATACTCACCCCTGCACGGGCTATGCCCGCACCTCATTGTGTTGGTTGCAGACGACAGGCAGTGCTGATGGAGGCCGAGTGTTCGAGGACTGGACAGTACCCGGAGGTGGAATACACGACGAGTCAGTACCCGGAGGTGGACTACACGATGAGTCAGTACCTGGAGGTGGACCACTGGGCGAGACGTGCTCAGAGCGGACAGCGGGACCCGAGGAGCATTGGAGCTATCTGTACCCACCCTTCAGGTGGGACTTCCAGAGGATGGCTCGACGCTGCAGTTTTTCCTTTCAGTTGCTGTTTTTCCTTTCAGTTGTACTTTACAGTTGGGCTTGTATTTCTGGCCCCTTTTACTTTCAGCACAGCTTGTACAGTTTTTACTTAGTGTTTACTTTTCCGCTTGCTTACTCTGTGGTGCTTGTTTTCTTTTCAATAGCAATGCCTTCCCTTTTTGTTGGGATTTACGCCTTGGTGCTAGTCTCCATCCCCTGGCCTATGGAAGGCGGGCTTGGGGTAGTCACGGCACGGGCCCCGAGGACGGGTCGTGATAATAGACACATGTAAATCTAGTGTAATCATCAACTAGAACAAACACATAGTATTTTCCTCCAAAGCATCCAGTTTTTGTTGGACCAAAAAGATCCTTTTGCACCAACTGTAATGCATCAATTGTTGATACTTCACCGATTCATTTAAAAGTAGATTTATGTTTCCTTCCATATTGACAAGGATCACAAACTTTAGAAAAATTAAATATATGCTCCGGTAGATCCTTGACTAAACCTTTATTTGAGAATTTGCATAAATTTCCATGCTTATAGTGACCTAGTCTTCTATGACATAACCAATAATGATCTTCTATTTCACTAAGGAAAGGTAAGTCTTGGATCCTAAGGTCATCTAAGTTAAAAGTGTAAAAATTCTATTAACTATGGGCAGAGAGAATAATCACTTCCTTGGAATTGTGTACTAAGCACTTATCATTACTAAAATTCACAAGGTATCCTTCATCACATAATTGACTTATGCTAATAAGGTGTTTCTTAAGACCCTTAACAAACAAAACATTTGAAATCAATGTTTTATAAAAAAGAACAATATTACCTATACCAAAAATTTCTCCCTAAGCATTATCTTTAAAAGTTACTTTTCCTCCTTTCTTTTTGATAATATTTTAGAAATAGTTATTGTTAATAGTCATATGCCGGGAACATCCAATATCCATGTACTAAGTATTATTGTTAGTACTTCCATTATCTTCCTGAAAATTAGAAAGGAATTAGACTTTCAAAATCCAAACATGTTTGGATCCTATATTTTCAGTTAAAATTTTTTTGGGTATCCACATTTTTTAGAGAAATATGCTTTATGAAACCCAATAGATTGAACTTTATTAAAAGAACAATTTTTCTTCAAATGCCCACCACTTTGACACTTAGTGCAAAAAGGGGATCTAGAAGGAACAAAATAGTTGTTTTTAAAAACTGGTTTCTGGTGAGTATAACCTACTCCAATATTGTTTCCGTGAGGTTTAATTTGAGAATACATCTTTTCAAAATTTTCCTACCCAGAAGTAAATTTTGCAAGATGCTTCTTTAGATAAAATATTTCAGATTTTAGTCTAATGAACAAATTCCTATCCTCAGGAATCATTTCCTTATAGTTAGATTTTTCTCAAAAAATATTATTTTTGAAATAGCATTCTTAGGATCTTTAAAAAGTTTTTCCTTATCAGAATTTGATTTCTCAAGGTCTTTATAAAGTCTTTCTAAAAGATCTTGTTTATCATTAAAATCTGAAGAAAGATCTAAACTCTATTTTGTAATAAATTCTTCCCTAGTATTTTCCTTGTCTAATTTCATAGAAATTTTACAATTTTCAGCTTCATGTAACTTAGAAAATATAGAAACCTCTTCATATGAAGGTTCTTAATTTTATGAGGATGAAGTGTCTTCATTAGAAGTACTATTTTTGGAATAGTAATTCTCATCAAGAGATAGATTTTATAAAGCCACGGCAGAGCGTACCTTGTCTATAAGACATGTATGTGGAAAAGAAATATTACCAATGAATCCCATATTCTTCTAAGCTGATGAATCATATTCTGAGGATTCACATTCTGAAGAGTCTCCACAGCTAGCACTCTAAGTAGTATTAGCTTTCAAAATTTTCTTAAATTTGGATTTATATAACTTCTTCTTGTTCCTTTCAGAATGCCTCTCTTTTATTTATTTCTTTTTAAGCATAGGTAAATATGGTCGTATGTGTCCACTTCTCTTGCATTCATAGCATGTGACCTCTGACTCTTTCTTATCTTTCCTTTCCTTCTTCTTATATTTGGATTGGGAATTTCCTTGACCAGCTATCTTGTTCATTCTTCAAGCAAGACTATCCACCTCATTTTCTAATACTTCACTCTCACTAGATTCATATTGGATAGTAACCTTCTTATACATCGATCTGGTTACTCTCTCAAGAGTCTTTTCTTTCATGTAATTTGACATTGTAGTAAAAGCAATAGTACCATTCCCATTCTTCTTTTTGATGTTTTCAACATCTCTCTTAATTCTTGTTTCATGTTGGAGAAGAGTTCCAAATAGCTCCTCTAAGGAAATTTGAGTAACCTTCGTGTTCCCATCAATAGATATTCTCTTTGATTCCCACTCATTGGGCATAATATATATAATCTTATCCACAATAGATTCATCATTTAGACCTTTCTCTCCCATATATTGTATGCTATTTACGATACTCATAAACCTTTGTTGTACTTTGCTTATATGTTCTCCAAAAGGAAAATTAGAACCATGGTATTCTGGTCGAAGCATAAATCTTCCTGTCTCAATCACTTTAGATATACCAAAATGAGTAACATCAAGTTTCTTCCATATACAATTATTTGTTTCACATAAAGAAATTTGGCTATATATGTTCCCAGTCATTGAACATAGTAGAGTATTTCATACCTTAAATTTTAATTGATAATCATGCTTCTCTTGGTTTGTGAAAGTACTAACTTCCTTATCAGGAATTTGATAACCTCCAGTAAGCATAACCAAGTTATCTACCCAGGTATTGATAACGAAATTCTTCATTAGATCTCTCCAATACTAATAATAATTGCCATTATAAATTTGTGGTCTTGTATGATTTAAGTTGTTGATGGAACCATTATTTAAACCTTCCATCTTAAAAAAACCTTTCGACAGAAAAACTTGTGAAAAACAATAGTTCGAAATCAATTAAAATATTCCTAAGCAAGGAAAATATTGAACAATGAAAAACTGACCGATGATGAACTTATATGTGAGTATAAGTAATTCAGAGACCTTCTCTGATACCAATTGTTTTATTGGTATAGATTATGAGGTTTCCAACCTTTTATACCAATTGTAGGATCGAAATTATGCTGTAGATGCTCAATATACAAGAGGGGGTGAATTTTACACATTAAAAATTTCCTTAAACAAGGAAAGATCAAAGTTTAACAATGTTAAACTTAAGAAAATTCACAAAAACTCTAACACCAATGAAAGATTGGGACAAAGTATGAAGTTACAAACTTCTAGTTATATGCACTTGCTTAAATCTGGAAAGTGATTATGAAAAACTAGTTCCGGAAATATGGATCCATAAATTGAAACTTAACCAAAGTTTACAATATGAGATTCTACCTTAAAGCATATAGAATCTAAATTAATCTGAGTAAAATTGTAAGGATATATAAGAATGTTATACTTTCCTTACTGTAGGAAATGCAGCGGAAAACAAGTAGTAAAACTACAAGTAACAAGATATAAGTCTTTTAACCCAAAGAGAGGGGTTTCCACCAACCTTGGATAAAGTTCCCTTGATTTATACATTCAAGCAAGCTTGTCATACCCACTCTAGGGTAAGACCTCGATACGAAGATCAGAGTCTCAGTCTTACTATCACCGTAAGCCATCAACTTCAAGGTAGTTGGAACCTCTGTCTTCCTCAGCAAAGAATCCCTCAAATTTAAGGTAGTCAGCACCTCTGTCTTCCTATCCTCGGATGCCCTCGATTGTAATCACCAATGATCGGAGTCGCACTAAGGAAGTCTGCACAAGGATAAGTTTGAACAAGTCGTTCAAACTTTTTTCACGAAGCATGAGAGTTGATAAGAGCCTCTCTCTCTCTCTAGAAATCACTTCAACAGCATGTAAGCACAAGTTGTATCAAAGATGTGTGTTGTGTCAATGTTGTGTATGTTGTGTTTTGAGCTCGTTCAAATGAGATCCTATTTATAGGAACGGTTGGAATGGTCGGCTCCCTCCTCCAACGATCATATCTTCCATAAAATTCGGAGGGACCTGTACACGTGTCACTAAACCAATGGTTAGTTAGAAACAGAATGGACGACATCATTTTATAACAAAACATGTGTAACTGAAAGCACGATATCGTTTTGTAATGAAACAAGTATAAGTATAATCAAAACTAATCTTCGGAATGTAAGCAAATAAATGTTCAGAGTCTAAACAAAATGAAATTCAGAGTCTATAATAAAGAGATATTCGGATTCTGTTTTATAGGAATTCGGAACCTGAATTTTGTAGAAATCCGGAGTCTGAATTTCTAAAGATACTCGAAGTCTGGTTTCACCAGAGTTCAGAATATGAACATACAGAGTTCGGAGTCAACCTTGTAGAAGTTCGGAGTCGAACTAGTAAAAGATCAGAGTCTGGTTTCACTAGAGTTCAGAATCTGAACATACAGAGTTCGGAGTCGAACTTTTAGAAGTTCGGAGTTGAACTAGTAAAATTTCGGAGTCGAACTATTAAAAGATCGGAGTAGAACTCATAATAGTTTAGAGTCAAACTCATATATGTTTGGAGTTTAACTCATAAAAGTTTGGAGTCGGACTAGTAATAGTTCGGAGTCGAACTCTTACAAGTTTGTACTTAGAATTCGGAATGGAACATTATTAGAGTTCGTATCCAGAATTCGGAGTGGAACTTTATTAGATTTCGTAACCAGAATTCGGAGTGGAACATCATTACAGTTCATATTCAGAATTAGGAGTGGAACTTTATTTCAGTTCTTATCCAGAATTCGGAGTGGAAATTCATTACAGTTCATAACTAGAATTCGAATCCTAAAACAGAATGCTTCATATCTTAGCATTATATGATTCTGAGGTTTTGGGTATGAATCTGATTTTTATACTTTAGAAAAATATTGATAAGTATAAGGAAATCTTGGTTATGGTTATTTTCCTTAAGGAAATTTTCCTTAGAGAAGTGAAATATAGATTTACATTAGTATAAGCTGTTTTTGATTTTCAAAACAAGAAGGAATGGAAAATTCCTAAGGAAAATCTTATTGACTCAACACTAACATGCATGATGGATGTCTCATGATCTATATATCATTCCCTAGTATCATCATTAATTTGGGCAGAATCACTTGGAGGGTGTTGGGATAGTCAGCGTGACAGGTATAGATGGTGCTTTATGTCTAGGATGACATTTCCTGGTGTCATTGTGAAGGATTTAAAACATGTTTTAAGACATATCAAGATATGGATGCCTTGTCTGGAGGAAATAAAAAATATCCATTATAAATTTAAATAGAATTTCATAAGATTGGGCAGCCTTAGCTGCAAGATTTCATGAGATCCAATTGACATGTTTAGAAGATGTCTCAAGATCTGGTTGGCTTTTCTGGAAGACTACACGAAAGCCTGTTGACATGTCATCATTCCACCATTAGGGTTAGCAGACAAAAACATGTTCCAGTGTATGACTTTTGTGACATGTATAGATTGAATCACCTTGTATGGATGGTGATCCCAAAGCATCTCATGATACATGGTTAGAATTCTCATATGGTGCCACATGACTTTCCCCAACACGTCCAGGGGACATAACAAGATCCTAACATTATACCAATGGAATATTGTATGATCTCGGTGACATTTACTATTTCTAATTAAGTAAATTTTTGGGTTCATATGATTTTCATGTTTATCAGAATATATGTTCTACTCATAGTTAACACAATTTTTAGTCATTATTCCATCCTTTTATTGCATATTCCTTAGAATTTTTCAGTTTGTATTTCTTTTTATCTCATGACTAATTAGGTATAAGGTATTTACATCACATAACCTACACAAAGTACATATCATTATCAATTAGTGTTCATGAAATGTTTCTATGAATGTCACATGATCTTATTAGGCAGTTCACATGATTTTACTTACTATAATTCCATACTAATCACAAGATCATATTTTCTAATAAAACCTCGTTGATGTCAGAGTTCACTGTTGCAAGGATAACAGGATTCATTTTTCATTGTGTGTTGTGGTATTTATAAGCGTATACACCTCTATTATTCATCTCTTTTCATGGTTTGTATTTGTTAACTCCATGATAAAGACGGTGGATGTATTTTATGTCTTGTATTTCACAAGATCTTCATATAGGACATTCTGGGGGAGTCACATGAATTTCAGCAACCCTGCCCATCCTTTCAATTCCATATTTATTGGATTATAGGTAGTAAATGAGTTATTTTCTATTCATGAGGGAAATATAATAGAATATCATATTTTATGTTTTATATGTCTAAGGGCCTTAATGAGACCTATAAAAGGCCTTACGGTGATCATGGGAGACATTTTTGGGACATTTCGAAAACAAAGGATGTAATTCCATTGGGAATTCCTAAGAATAGATAATCACACTGAAGGGATTTTTTGGGGTATTATAGAGCTCATGTGTAATATACATGAAGATTATGGCCTCAAAAAGATACCACAGTTACCTTTTATTTCATTATTTTATTTCTCAAAGGCTTGGGGGTCTTTTGAGCTTGCATTATTGTTATTGAAGACAATCACTCCATTCACCAGTGATGAGTCACATGAAAAAATATATTTCTTGTGGTGATGCAAAACCAATTCATGAATAAGACCTTCTTTTTGACTTATGGAGAAGAAGGGGTAGTTTTGGACAACATGAAGATGTCTGAATCCCTTCATGTGGTTACAGTGACATTCCAGAAGGCTGTCACATAGAACGGTGTACATGTTGACATAGTTCAGAAGAGTTTCTCAACACCCATGAGGCACATCTCATGATTTTGATGACCATAATATTCTCCTTCCATTCCAATTTTATAATTTTTTTTATTTTTCAAGGACTTAGGGTATGGAAATTATTCTTGAGTGTTGTCAAAGACAATCATTCTCACCATAGGTGATGTGTCATGTGAACAATAAATGGTCATATAATGATGCATGAGAATTTCATGGATAGACCCCATTATGTATATGGTGCTGAAAGGGGGAGTGTGAGACTTCCATGACATGTCTGAATCCATTTGTGGGATGGGGTGACATAATATTGAGCACCTACACTTCTATGAAGGCTGGTCATTAGGGATTCAATAGAATTTCATGACCAAAATGGGTGCATTGCAGGGGTTTTATGGCCATAAGAGGCTCCCTAAAATTGGAATTTCTTCTCCTTATTTTCCTTAGATTATTGGATGTATTGTTTGGGACCTAACACATAAATCTTTTTGTGGCATGTTGGTGCTCATATGGTTGCCTCCATGTGAATAATGTTTGTCTTGGATGCCATCATAAGAATATAAGGAAATTTCGAAAGGGATTTTTATGAATAGAAGCAGGTAATGTGATATGTGTGGCTCATTTTCATGACCTTATAAAGATCCTAATACCACATGTCTCTTGTATGATGATGTGATCATTCAATTTTGGACACCTTTCCATCCAAATTTGGTGTAATGACCAAAACTGTTATTTATAAAATTCCCATTTTAATTCAAATAAATATCATATTATATATTTTGGTTATTGAAAACTCATGCATTTCATGGGTTAAATTTTATCATATTATGTTTAAAATACCCTTATGAGTAATTACCATTATTAATATAGTCATTGAACAGGGATCAAATAATTTTTATAAATATAGGGTTTTAAAAAATCAAATAGACATAGATAAAGGATGTTATGGCCAAAAAAGTAGAATCATACCCTATAAAGCCTATTTATCATATTTGTTTATGCATAGGGAATCATCTGTATTTTCCATCGACCAATCCCAGATTGAGATCCTACAAAATAAGAATGTGGAATACATTTTTGAGAGAAGTTTACGCTAATCAACATCACAACCCAAACCAAGTATGTCAAACCACAAAATTAAAGTATCATGATCACACACTATAACCTTCAGTGTTATTCTACAATATTAAAGGGGTATTTATCAACAATATAATATTAGGAAAAAAGTGTATATTATTAATAACATATTGTTCGTATTTTATTCATACCATTATATTATAAATATTTCTATTTTTTATAATATAAAATACAAATGATATTTTTAATTAGTAATCAATTTCAAGGAATAAGTTTTTTTTAAAAAAATTATGGGATTTTTTAAATAAAAAATAAATTCATAAAATATTTTTTATTGAATAACTTTTTTTAAATATAAATAATAATATACTTTTTTATGATTTTGTTTCCAACACTTTCACCGGGGCGCACACGCATATCCGTCATGCAAGGGAGGAAATGCGGCTTTGGGCCCCACATTCCCACTTTCCAAAGGCCGGCGACATTCATTCCTTGTTTAGGGACTTCTGCTCCTTGATCGAAACCGGGATGATGGGATGTCGATTCTTCCTTCCGTAGATTCCACCTCAGAGCTAATCACCTAGTCCAGGTCTCCCTCATGGATTTAAGACGTATTTGTGAATCTTGTTCCCTGTGCTATGTCTTCATAGATTCCAGTTAATTACGCTGCTTCCGTCGAGACGCTCCAAGGGGTCTGGTCGGGGCAGCAACCTTCGGTGAGGAGAATGGTCACGCTGGGGCATCATTGGCATGTCTTGATGCTTGGGGATTGGAATATCTATCTTCTGTCCCTCATTATAGATCTTCTCGAGGGCGCGGAATCCCGAGGCATCCCACATCGAATGTGGGGAATTGGAATTCCATAGGCATGTATCTGAGGTTTTCCTCAGCTTCCCATGTTTAACATGGGGTATGCTACGAGTTTAATGTCTAGCGGGGAAGGATCAGACTGAACGGAACACTGAGAGTGGATCAGATAAAAGGACCCCCTGAAGGGAACTCTGATGTTGGGGCCATCACGTGGAAGGCTTCCCGGATAACGTGGAGTAAAATGAGGTGGCATGATCCCCACCGGGATGTGGCGTCCCGGGTAAGAATCAGGAGGGGTCATGAATTGAAGGGGGGATTGAACCTCGTGGAGGCTTCCTAAGTTCCATGCCTTGACATGGATCAAAGTCTCCATAGTTTGGGTATACAATTTAACGTCATGCAGGACGGTATACATTTTAACGTCATGCAGGACGACATACCGTTTAACGTCATTCTGGACGAGGGCATACAGTTTAACGTCATTTGGGAAGAGTGCATATAGTTTAACGTCATGCGGGAAGAGGGAATACAGTTTAACGTCATGTGAGACGACATTTGTGGCTTACGCAGGGAGGCGGTCCAAGGAGTTGGCGAACCGACGTGAAGTGGTCGGAACGACTGGGTGGTGGGCTTGAACCTCGTGGCGGCTTCCTACGTACCATGCCTTAGCACAGATCAAAGTCCTCGTAGTTCACTGGGATGGGGATTACGGTTTGAGGCGGCCAATAAGAGGATGTCATGGTCAATGCTCACTCTAAGCCCATGTGAGTCATGCTCGTTGTGAGAAACAAGAGGCAGTGGGGACCAGATGATCACGTCGCAAAGGGTTCATCCGTGAGAAGCGAAGAGGGGCTTACGCATTGATTGGCACATGGTGACGGAACATACTCCAGGATGGAGTCCCGAGATGCGACAAAGCATAGAGGGAGAGGGATTTGGGACCGAACAATGGAGATGCCTCGTTCCCTATATGCCCTCCACTAGCCTTGGCGGTGGGAAACTACGGAGGTGCATAGGTGCTACCTTCCGCAAGAGAGGCTTGGGGATTACTATCTGAGGAAGCCATTCCCCCTTGGACAAACGCCACTCCAAAAGGGAGGATATAATTCCATGTGATGCAGATTCCATTCCCATGGAGACGAGTGATGTAAAGAATGTCCGAGCTAGGGGGACCCTGCATGCGAGGAACGAGGTCAGATCACAGTTTAACGTCATGTGTTGAGGACGAGGTGCTTGGAAGTTTAATGTCTTGCAGCTCAGATGAGGTGGGTTCGCGCCACACCCCTAGGACTTACATAACAGACTCCCTCTACCCCTTTTGGGAGGGAAGGCATCGGTAAGGCCGTATAGAAGGGGGGTCGTAGGGTGAACCATCTACGGGTCCACGTTACCATGGTTATGCGAACAAGCAAATAGTCGTTAGAGTGCATATGCGAATGAGAATGAGGCAAAGAAACTCAACGGGAAACACCGCCCAAGGGTCCTTGTGGTTACCTTGTAGAGACCCGAATCTTGACGTACATGGACATTACATTACTTTTGCGGAATACTTAGTACATTACAAAAACACACACACAAGGACCGTAATAGTTTAGTGTCTTTGGAATCTCAGAATATAATCTTCTAATCGTGGTGAAAGATCTTCAACATATCCCATAAAGATCTTCCTTTTTTTTACCTAAAACCATTCTTTATATCCTGTGGAGAAGAAAACATAAAAGGGTGAGCTCAAATGCTCATTAAGGGTAAACAAAAGAAATATCAATCACATCATATTCATAAGAACATAACTTTTGGAAATCTTAACCTGCAAAAGAGATCATAATTTCATAAAATGGGATAAATCATAGTAGTGAAATTTAATCCCAATAATCATAACTTAAAACAGGAAACTTTGTGGAATACACACATAATCATAGAGAATCATTTCTTATTAGTCAAGAATCATTTCCAAGATTATTTTTGTGGACAAAGTCCATTTCTAAACCGAGTTCACTCCTCGTTTCAGTCCTATTTCACTAAACCGGTATAACCTACCGTTCCAGCCATGTTTATCCCATGAGATATAAAATATTTACCCAATGCATTTGAGGGAGATATAGGTCCCACCCATCTCATAATGATACTTTTCTTATGTGTGCCACAAAATCTTAAATCATACATTATTTCATAACCCATGTAATAAAAATGGGAATCTTGAACATCGTGATATCATAAAACAATTCATATAAGATAATGGAATTCATAAATATAATTCCATCAGAACATAATCAAATCAATGTAATAATAAGGATAGAAACAGAACCCTTTATTATCTTAGATGGAAAATAATTCTGATAAAACACTTGAACTCCATTCTTGAGGAAAATATCCTTTCTACTTCAAAAACACTTTTGCTTTCTTAACATGTCGTACAATTCTAAACTAAAAAAATGTTGATTAAAAATAAACATGAAAACTTGTAAAGGAAGCTTCTTGGAAATAATGTTTTAAAAATCCATTCATGCCGTATAAGTTAAAAAAACATTCTTCTTGTACTTTTGTCGGAAAAGTCAAAAAAGTACCTCGTAACGTAAATAAGAGAAAGATTCCATACATACCATGTAGTAAAAGTCAAAAATGCGTAAAAAGGACTTTATAAATACATGAAAACACTTTTATAAAACATGGACATGATAGAAATAGCCCCAGTAAATACTTACGAATAAGCAATCTCGGATAAAAATGAGATTTGAAAAATTATCCTTTACCTTAGGTCCGATTTGCTTTGTAAGTGTTCGAAACACCTATATAATGATTTAAATAATGTCATTGACTTATTCTAAAATAATACTCATTGTTATGATATCATATATGGTTCACTTATGACTTTATATTACCCGTTCTTTTGTAAATTCCATGTTAAAGAGCGTTTTGGGTAAAATTGTATCATTTTTCGTCTGTGTTTTGACTTGTAATTATTCATATGATTACTTAGATCATGATTACTTAATTCCAGAATATAAAACATGATTTATATATATATTCATAATATAATAGATCAGTAAATGGAAAGAAATACACCGTTTATGGAGACGGTAGGCCGTACGTACGCATGAACGCTATTTTCGTTTCCTTATTGAGTTGAATGGAATTAAGTAGATGACATACATATATATACACATAAATACATTATCATTATTATTTCATATATTTCATGATTACTTATTATATATACTTTATAATCATTCAGGAATGGTTAAAGTGGAGAATGAATCTCATCGCGTCGTGGAGATGGTAGTCCGTACGTACGCACGAGCGATTATATCGTTCTCATGATCGTGGGACTGTGTTGGAGTGTATTTATACTATTTCAGAATCAATATCACTTTAAATTATTCATATATAGTTATTATTTACACCATTATTCGCATCCAAATAAGGTGGTGGTGGAAAATAGATTTCACCACGGCGTGGAGACGGTATTCCGTACGTACACACGCGCGATGATTTCTTTTTCCGTAGGATGGATAGATGGAGAAATAGGGTTGTTTCATAATTATAATAACATATCAGTATATTATTTATACTTATTTTATTACTTCATAATGAAAAAACCTAAGAAAAAGAAGTGGAAGAAGAAATAAAGGTGAAAGAATCGGTAACAGAAATTACCTCTTCTTTGAAGCGCCTCTTTGAGACCTCCTCTTAGGGCACTCAAATTGGTCTTTGAGGAATCCCAGAACCTCTAGGATGTTTCTAGGGAAGTGGAGAAGAGAATATTTCAGATGTTGGACGAGATTTAAGGCTCAAAGTGGTGTGAGGAAGAGAGGGAGGGGGTGCCGTTTTATAAGGGAGGAGAGGGGCACCTTTGGAATAACTAAAAATATTATTTTATTATAAAGCCAAATTCGGTTTTAAATAGCTCCAAATTGATTTATTTCTAAACTAAGGTTGGGATGGGTTGGAATCCTCTAATCAAATAGAATTTAGACAATTTTAGGTTCCTATTTTAACCTTATCATTTATATTTAACTTTAAGATAGATAATTTTACTTTTACTGTGTCTTCTTGTTTTTTTACACTATAAGGTTAATAAACATACCATATCAAGCCAAACGAACCCCAAGTTTTTTATTATTAATATATATAACCTTATATAAGTCATTTGGCCGAACCATATATTTTTAGGAATAAAATAACAATTAATAATATAATATTTGTTTTAAAAACTATTTTATGTCAATTTTGACAATATTTAGTAATTGATTTTTGTGAAAATCCTAAGAGAATGATTAGTTATAAAAAAGTTAATTAAATCAATACTAACATGTCCTATTAACCTATAAAATTATTGGAATTCATAAAAATTCACCAATTACATTTATTTTGGTACTTATAACATCAATTATGTCAATATTTCATTAATAAGATAATTACTGCATCATCTTTGTGTCATAAATAAATGAAATTATTTAATGTCTAAAAATTAAAAATAAAATACCATTATGTAGGAAATATTTTTAGCTTTCTAATTAATATTTATAGTCGAATTTATATTATGTATAACCCTATATGAAAAATGATATACTTATTAAACTTTGATTTTAACTATTTTATCCATTCATTAAATAAATTAATAATAAATGTCATAATCTAAACCAAGTGGGCCTAAATGGTCATAATTTATTCCTAAGGTTGTTTTTGGTCTAATTACACTTATCCAATAGAATTAGGACATGATTTAGGGTAATAATAATATCATTTTTACCCTTATTTACCCTATTTACTTTTAACCGTGGTAAAAAAAAGTAAAAAGTTACTATTCACCAAAAATTATTTTCATCTCATTGAACCACATTTTACTTACTAAAATTAACCATGTCTCCCGGATTTTTGAAATTACACTCACAGAAGCGGTAAAATTAAGTTTTATGAAAAATTCATTTTTTTAACTACCACTTAGTGGTTTCACTATTCATCAAAAAATGAAAGTTTCCAGAAAAATACGAAAAATTAGACCTAAGCTATATTTGATATTATAAACTCAAAAATTATATCTATTTTAACAAATTCAAAACATATCAGTTTCATTAATTAATTTAAAAATTAATTCTCGTCGTCAAAACATATAGCGTGTTCTTAAGAGATAATAACTATCAAAAGATTGACACTTGTTTATGTCTGGTTTAAATGTAGAATTACATCCAATGACCAAAATTTTATTAAATTGTAAAAATATATTCTAAATATACTTTAAAACCACTCAAATTAATAATTTATCACTATTAATTATTTCGATTGAAAAAGTTTTTTTTAATTAAAATTTAGTAATTTTTACTATTCATCAGAATATGAAAGTTATCCGAAAAGTACCAAAATTTCACCTTAGGCTAAATTCGATACTCCAAATCCAAAAATGAAGTCCATTTTGAGAGATAAAATTTCTAAAATTTTAAAAGGTGGTTATTACTATTCATAACGGCTGGTTTTAATAATATTTTAATAGCATATCATTGTTTAGTGAAACTCGATATTGCGTACTACACACGCTATCGAGGAAGGTCGTGATTGCGTGTAATGCAAAGCAAGTCAAGGATGCATGTTGAGCAAGCTCCTTTTGGTGTAGCGTACAACACAAGACATTAATGAAATTAAAAAGAATATTTTTCATAAAATCTCGGGGTGTTACATTCTACCCCCCTTAAAATGAATTTCGCCCTCGAAATTCGTCGGGGTTATAAATGGTTTACTATTCAAAAGTTTCTTTAATAGAATCCCACATCGTAAAAAGGAATACCAAAACCAATCTTTAAAAACAAAAGTATGAAACGTAACGGTTACCCAAATAAACTAATCACTGGGTTTCCACATAGGTGAAAATATGGATATGGAAGAGAAATCTAACCATCATGTTCTGATGGAGAGTGGTAGAGAAAATGGCTATGGAAAAGCCAGAAATCACATATCCATAAATTTGTGACGATATAGGTACCATCTGATTCATCAGATATAAGAGCACTAGGGCAACATTTTTGGTTTTCAAGATCGTTTCCTTAAAGTTGATGAAATTGAAATTAGAAGAAATACTTTCGTGATTTTGGTATAGTCTCATCGTTGGACAATTTCCACTTCGTATCTTAAAGAAATTAAGTTGAATTTGTCATTCGTGATGTGTTAGCAGATCATGTGATACAATGATGGGTCATTCCATCTGTCTCAAACAAAAGGTTAGAAAAGTTATCAAAAAATACATAAGTCCATCTATAGTGAGATTAATCGTATATGGTTCCTAAAATGGACTTCTACTTCATATATCATACTGCTTAATATAATAAAACTAGTTTCTACTAAACAGGGACTTCATGTAGGCCAGTGGTAGGCGATAAAGGCCAGTCTCACTACGGTTGTGGGTTCGATTCCCACAGCCTTGTCCGACGCGATGGGATGTCGCCCATCCTACAGGTTGTCCTTTTTCTAAAGATATATTACTATAACATCCCATCAACAATATCAAAAAAAAATTATCCTTAAACAATACTAACTTATGTCCAACATAATCCATTCCAATCTTTAGGCTTATTTAAAATACTTCGGTCCAAGCTCATAGTATAAAGAAAATGATCACGTGAATGCCTTAATCATGTATTCTCTTGAAGAATGAATACCCATTGAACCTTAGTGAAAACATGAATGTAGTAAAAAGTTAACTCTTTACACATACCAAAATCCAAAAATTCTTTATACTCAAACCGTCATATAACCTTCTCCTTATATCAGTCATGAGCTCATGAATACTATCGAACATTTAATTTTCTCCTTATCCCTTCTTTATGCGCATATCATCTACATTCAAAAAATATTTGAATAACCTTTCATGGATACTGGTACCATTAATCATACACTTTCAAAACTCAAGGAAAGACAACAGTGTAACAATCCTTAGATGTCTCTTTATTCCATAGTACCATGAGATTACTTATACAACATTACACATGATAAACATGTAATCATTCCACTACATTCTTAAACCATTGACCGAGCTTCAACAATTCTTTCATCTCACATATCATTTGTAGTCTCTTCATCATCATCAACATAAATACTACCCATACGACCATACTGATTCTCTTCATGAGACTTTCCCTTAGGGAATTGGTTTGCATAATGCCCGTACATTCCACATTTAAAACATTTAACCATTGTTGATGTCATAGAAATACCATTATCCTCATCTGTGGTGTTAACTAAACCTTTTCATTTGCACTAACTGGCTTTGTGTCCTTCTTTTCCACACCCAAAGCATCTTCCAGTTCCTTTGAAACATTCTCCTTGATGCCTCTTCCCACATGATTTACATAGGAGAAATTGAACTTTATTTCCTCTATGATCATCATGAAACTCCATCTTTCTCTTATTAGCCGAGTCAGGAAACTTACCAAATTTTACTTTATTGATCATATTATGAGATTTCTAATTCGGCATAATAATGATGTTTGGACTTCCAAATCCCATTTCATTTGGTTTCTCATTAGAATATCATCCCATTGTCCATCATATCCTCCATTATCGTGAATCATCTTCTTTCCAGCCATTTTCTAAAACCCTAAAAGAATAGTGTGAGAGGCAAAAATCATAATAAAGGGGGAGTAACTTCAATATCTAACATCTTTGGTTTAATATAATATCGTTACCATAGTTCTAGGACTATATCCTATTCGTATACTTATCCTTAGGGACATCCCTAGACATACCTTAGAAATATCTCTAGGGATCTTACTAACGTTTTCGCATCCTAGTTTCCAAAGGTTGACTAAACATTTCCTCTGATACCAACTGTAGAGACCCGAAGCTTGACTACATGGACATTACATTACCTTTACGGAATACTTAGTACATTACAAAAACACACACACAAGGACCGTAATAGGTTAGTGTCTTTGGAAACTCGGAATATAATCTTCTAATCGCGGTGATTGATCTTCAACATCTCCCATAAAGATCTTCCTTTTTTTACCTAAAACATTTCTTTATATCCTGGGGAAAAGAAAACATAAAAGGGTGAGCTCAAATGCTCTGTAAGGTTAAAAAAAATATCAATCACATCATATTCATAAGAACATAACTTTTGGAAATCTTAACCTGCAAAAGAGATCATAATTTCATAACATGGGATAAATCATAGTAGTGAAATGTAATCCCAATAATCATAACTTAAAACATGAAACTTTGTTGCATACACACATAATCATAGAGAATCATTTCTTATTAGTCAAGACTCATTTCCAAGACTATCTTAGTGGACAAAGTCCATTTCTGAACCAAGTTCACTTCTCGTTTCAGTCCTGTTTCACTAAACCGGTATAACCTACCGTTCCAGCCATGTCTATCCCATGAGATATAAAATCTTTACCCAATTCAATGGAGGGAGATATAGGTCCCACCCATCTCATAATGATACCATTCTTATGTGTGCCACAAAACCATAAATCATACATCATTGCATAACCCATGTAATAAAAATGGGAATCTTAAACATCGTGACATCATAAAACAAATCATATAAGATAAAGGAATTCATAAAAATAATTCCATCACAACATAACCAAATAAATTTAATAATAAGGATATAAACAGAACCCTTTATTATTTTAGATGGAAAATAATTCTAATAAAACACTTGAACTCCATTCTTGAGGAAAATATCCTTTCTGCTTCAAAAACAATTTTACTTTCATAACATGTCGTACAATTATAAACTAAAAAATGTTTATTAAATATAAACTTGAAAACTTGTAAAGGAAGCTTCTTGGAAATAATGTTTTAAAAATCCATTCATGCCGTATAAGTTAAAAAAACATACTTCTTGTACTTTTGTCAGAAAAGTCAAAAAAGTACCTCGTAACGTAAATAAGAGAAAGATTTCATACATACCGTGTAGTAAAAGTCAAAAATGGGTAAAAATGACTTTATACATACATGAAAACACTTTTATAAAACATGGACATGATAGAAATATCCCCATTAAATACTTATGAATAAGAAATATTGGATAAAAATGAGATTTAAAAAATTATCCCTAACCTTAGGTCTGATTTGCTTCATAAGTGTTCCAACCTCCGGTATAATGATTTAAATAATGTCATTGACTTATTCCAGAATCATACTCATTGTTATGATATCATATATGGTTCACTTATAACTTTATATTACCCGTACTTTTGTAAATTCCATGTTAAAGAGAGTTTTGGGTAAAATTGTTTCATTTGTCATCCGTGTTTTGACTTCTAATTATTAATATGATTACTTAGATCATGATTACTTAATTCCAGAATATAAAACATTATTTATATATATATTCAGAATATAATAGATTATAAAATGGAAATAAATACACCGTTCATGGAGACGGTAGGTCGTACGTACGCATGAACGCTGTTTTCGTTTCCTTATTGAGTTGAATGGAATTAAGTAGATGACATAAATATATATACACATAAATCCATTATCATTATTATGTCATATATTTCATTATTAATTATTATATATAATTTATAATCATTCATGAATGGTTAAAGTGGAGAATGAATCTCATCGCGTCGTGGAGACGGTAGTCCGTACGTACGCACGAGCGATGATATCGTTCTCATGATCGTGGGACTGTATTGGAGTGTATGTATACTATTTCAGAATAAATATCACTTTAAAGTATTCATATATAGTTATTATTTACACCATTATATCCATCCAAGTACGGTGGTAGTGGAAAATATATTTCACCACGGCGTGGAGATGGTATTCCGTACGTACGCACGCGCGGTGATATCATTTTCCGTAGGATCGATAGATGGTGAAATAGGGATGTTTCATACTTATAATAACATATCATTATATTATTGATACTGATGTTATTACTTCATAATGAAACAACCTATGAATAAGAAGTGGAAGAAGAAATAAAGGTGAAAGAATCGGTAATGGAAATTACCTCTTCTTTGAAGCGCCTCTTTGAGACCTCCTCTTAAGGCACTAAAATTGGTCTTTGAGGAAGACCAGAACCTCTAGGATGTTTCTAGGGAAGTGGAGAAGAGAATTTTTCAGAGGATGGACGAGCTTGAATGCTCAAAGTGGTGTGAGGAAGAGAGGGAGGGGGTGCCCTTTTATAAGGGAGGAGAGGGGCACCTTTGGAATAACTAAAAATATTATTTTATTGTAAAGCCAAATTCGGTTTTAAATAGCTCCAAATTGATTTATTTCGAATCTAAGGTGGGGATGGGTCGAAATCCTGTCATCCAAGAGAATTTAGACAAGTTTAGGTTCTTATTTTAACCTTATCATTTATATTTAACTTTAAGTTAGATAATTTTACTTTTACAGTGTCTTCTTTTTTTCTTACACTATAAGGTTAATAAACTTACTATATCAAGACAAAAGAACCCCAAGTTGTTTATTATTAATATATATAATCTTATATAAGTCATTTGGCTGAACCATGGAATTTTAGGAATAAAATAACAATTAATAATATAATATTTGTTTTAAAAACTATTTTATTTCAATTTTGAACTATTTAGTAATTGATTTTTGTGAAAATCATAACAGAATGATTAGTTCGAAAAAAGTTACTTAAATAAATAATAACATGTCATATTAACCTATAAAATTAGTTGAATTCATAAAAAGTGACAAATTACATTTATTTTGGTATTTATAACATCAATTATGTCAATATTTCATTAATAAGATAATTACTGCATCATCTTTGTGTCATAAATAAATTAAATTATTTAATGTCTAAAAATTAAAAATAAAATACCATTATGTAGGAAATATTTTTATCTTTCTAATTAATATTTATAGTAGAATTTATCTTATGTATAACCCTATATTAAAAATGATATACTTATTAAACTTTGATTTTAACTGTTTTAACCCTTCTTTAAATAAATTAATAATAAATGTCCTAATCTAATCCAAGTGGGCCTAAATGGTCATAATTTATTCCTAAGGTTGTTTTTGGTTGAATTAAACTTATCCAATAGAATTTGGAAATGTGTTAGGGTAATAATAATATCATTTTACCCTTAATTACCCTATTTACTTTTAACCGTGGTAAAAAAAGTAAAAAGTTATTATTCACGAAAAATTATTTTCATCTCATTGAACCACATTTTACTTACTGACATTAACCGTGTCTCTCGGATTTTTTAAATTCCACTCACAGAAACGGTAAAATTATGTTTTATGAAAAAATTATTTTTTTTAACTACCACTTAGTGGTTTCACTATTCATCAAAAAATGAAAGTTTCCAGAAAAATACCAAAAATTAGACCTAAGCTATATTTGATATTATGAACTCAAAAATGATGTCTATTTTACCAAATTTGAAACATATCAGTTGCATTAATTAATTTAAAAGTTAATTCCCGTCGTCAAAACAAATAGCGTGTTCTTAAGAGATAATAACTATCAAAAGATTGACACTTGTTTATTTCTGGTTTAAATGTAGAATTACATCCAATGACCAACATTGTATTAAATTGTAAAAATCTATTCTAAATATACTTTAAAACCACTCAAATTAATAATTTATCACTATTAATTATTTCGATTGATAAAGTTGTTTTTAATTAAAATTAAGTAATTTTCATTATTCATCATAATATGAACGTTATCCGAAAAGTACCAAAATTTCACCTTATGCTAAATTCGATACTCCAAATCCAAAAATGAAGTCTATTTTGAGAGATATAATTTCTAAATATTTAAAAGGTGGTTATTACTATTCATAATGGCTAGTTTTATTAATATTTTAATAGCATATCGTTGTTTAGTGAAACCCGGTATTGCATACTACACACGCTATCGAGGAAGGTCGCGATTGTGTGTAATGCCAAGCAAGTCAAGGATGCGTGTTGATCAAGCTCCTTTTGGTGTAGCATACAACACAAGACATTAATGAAATTAAAAATAATATTTTTTATAAAATCTCGGGGTGTTACATACCTTGTATGAGCCTGGAAGGCCGTACGAGAAAACAATGCATGGCGCACATGCTCGGTATGGTGGAAATCAGGCGCCTACACAGGGAAGCACCGGAGGGGCGTCAATGTGAGGGGTCCTGGGGATTGCGCAAAAAGAGAAGACTTGTGCACAAAGCACCAGGATGTCGCGTAATTGGGGGCTGGTGGATTACGTGCGGTTAGGAGGATTGCGCGCAAAGAAGGTGAAGTGCGTGCAAGTGGTAATGGCCGAATCCAAAGAAAAGGTCACACTCCGCGAAGGGATTGCGCGAAAATGGAACATTTTGTGCGCAATAGGAGATATTTAACACAACAGAGGAACCCTGAGGGGTTTGGAATTTTATAGAAGCCAGTGGGGTTGCGCGCAAAGGCGGATCCCAGGGCAAGGTTACATGAAAATATTCAATACCTGAATGTCATATTGCATGCGCGGGACTCCTATTTCACACAAGAGAGACAATTGAAAGTCCACAACCCAGAAATGGAAGGGGTATCCTTTTATTTATATGATCCTGGCGTCGCGGAATCCAGGCGGTGCCCAAAATATTGTGCGCCAGAGACGGCGATGCAGAAACATGCACCACATGGTGCGGGCGCACAAAATTGCGTGCCAGAGCCGAGGACCTTTTTCGAATCCCAGACTCCTTCTGCGTGGCCAACCTTTTTTCTCCACACATCCTCCTTTATTTTGCGCGGAACTTCTGAGCCCTCTAGACTGAGCCTCTGTGTCTGAATATGACTTCGCTTCGTTATTTTGAAACTTACTTTAAGAGTTACGGACTTTTCGGTGTCTACAAATGCCCCCCCTCGAAATTGGATCGGCGAGAGGTCGCAGCGATCGAATTCCGAGGGAAATTCCAAAATGCCGAGGTGGTGGATTTTGTGGGCACTTTGCACGCAAAATCCAACAGGGCATGCAAAACTCCAGTTCGATATAGAATTTTCTTTCCGCGTGGCGTGGAACCCCAGCCTCACCTATAAAAAGGGGCGCTGGGTCCCCTTCTCCGCACTCAAACTTTTCCGCACGATATGCTCTGAGCTATCATGTGCGAAATTGCCTTGGCGATGGCGCAGAAAACAGGAAGTGTTAGCGCAGAATTCCTTTTCAGTTTCGGCCGTATTTACGTGAAAACTCGGTATATTTCGCGCCAACAATTCTGATTTCGCTCCCTCCTCTGGAATTGCGTGCCACCGATCCAAATTTCGCAGAACTCTTTCCGATTTTGTGCAACCCATCCGGATCTCACGAAACCCATCCGGATTTTGTAAAACTCACAATGAACTCAAGATGGTCACGAACCAAGTCGATGAGGGGGAAGCGCCACTCATAGTGATAAAATGGCAGCAAATGAAGAGTTTTATGGTGCCTATAGGTTGTTTCCGACAACATTACCTTGTTCAACCTGCTGACCCCTACCCAGAAAGAGTATCCTCTGTCCAACAACCTCCTCCTCTGGAACTTCAGCATCCTGGAGGAGGTCCCATTTCCAGGCTTCGAGGTGGACACACCATGGTCATGGGTGACCCAGGAGGAAAACCATACCTGTTACAGCATCACCAACAATGGTCATCCTTCCAGAGAGACCAGACACATGGATGTGTATATCCTGAACCTGAGGACTAGAACCATTTTTTGGGGTGATCCTATTGCGGAGAGCTCTTCGGCCCTCTACGCAAGCACGTTCCGTTAGAGCATCGCAAACGATACTAAGGGCTGGCTGCAAGATTGGGTCCTACCTTCTGGAGGAAAATTCACTAGTGAGTTGGCCTGGGCATACTGGGTTCGCCATACATGAGACCAATTTTCGGCTGAGATGCGCCACATCGGTCTGTTTGAGGTAGTGTAGACGTCACAATTCCACTTCTACCGTCAACCTGAACACAGGCCGGGGCTGTTTACCCGATGGTCCCCTGATACCAACACATTCCATCTTCACCATGGGGAAGTTGTCATCAGGCTCTGGGACGTTCACTGCATCGGAGGTATCCCACTGGTGGGCTACCAATACAACAAGTTCATTCCTCCAATGAACACCTGGGAAGACAGTTCACAGACCCCCATGCTGACATGGCACCTGCTGGATCTGGCCAAGGATAGGCTGCTGGTCAACGATTTCCCGAAAGACATCGCCTACAAGAACAGGTTCAGCCAGTTCCGGGAGAAGGACCCAGTGATCAAGATGTCGGGACAGGGAAAACGGTGCCCAACCGCGCCTTAGAGGAGCAAGAATGGATCGCACTGGAAAACACTGGAGGCGGGGAAAAACCAATCTTGGGGATACCGTGTTATTGAGGCCTGAGACCCTAATGTCTGATATGGCAGATTCCTCGCCACCTTCTGGAGCAGGTGACTCCTACCGGTGCGGGATGCAGGAATTGGCGTCCGTCCAGCAACACTGGTGATGGCGGCACCATGACCGCCGACATAAGGTTCAATATAGGGGTCCCATGCGGGCTAGGTTGTATGCCATCCTAGGAAACATTTCACAAGGGGGTTACCTCGGAGGGTGTGTGGCCCCTTCCAGATCATTCCCAGTTGGGTGGTGGCTCATCCTGGCGGATACACCATCCCAAACACCGTTTTTCCTCTGGGAAACGGACTGTGGCCATATCTCTGGAATATTTCTAGGGTTGAACTGATGACTCTCAACAAGGAGGGCATAAGGATCCAAATTGGTAACCACGCCAATTTCAACGTCAGCACGTTCCCCACCCCGATCGGCCAGATGGTGATAAATGGGAAAGGCTCACTGGAGCAGCAAGAATACTTCCAGTGCATCCGAGGCGGGGTACTTGGAGCTCGGATTTATGGGATGATCATCTGCGAGCCTTATGTGCCGTCCTGATTCGCCAGGCAGTTCGGGTGCCTCCAGGGAATGCCGAAGAAGGTATTCACGGATGTCTAGGAGGTGAAGAATCCCTTCTTCCTTTTCCAGATGTGGTCAATGTTCACCACTTATAGCTCTGGTGACATCATTACCCTTCCTCCCACTAGGGTCGACGCTGGCCTATCACCCGAGTATGACAAACACTGGACTATCGCATACCCTGAGAGGCTTTTACTCAAGCGAATCTGACAACTCGAGACTACCCGCGTGGAACCTAGACGGTGAGAGAGCAGGCAAGGTGCCGCTAGAAGGGGGGACTAGGGGCGCATCAGGCAGCAAGACCTGCGCAGGCTGAGACCACAGCAGTGGGGACATCGCATGGTGTCACAGTGACCTTGTCGCATGGAGGGGGGTCACACGAGGCGGCCGGAGAGCTGCCCGGGAAGTAGGTAAGACACCTTCTCGAACCTTTCCACGATGCAATTTTCCTGGAATTGTGGTCGGCTTGGATGACATTGTGGAAATAAATGATCGTTGAAGCCATCTAGCAGAAGATAATGCAGGACGAGATCCAGCTGCCAGAGGTCGGGCTCATTCGAGTTACCGACAGAATAAACTTCTCTCGGCATCAGGCATATCTAACAGCCATGGACACTTACGTGCGCCAAAGGGATCGGTGTGCGGATCCACCTTTCTTGGTGAAAGTGATGCTCGACCAAAAGCATGATCCTGAAGTGATGACATCAAGAGAAGGAGACTGTAATGAGGAGTCAGAGGGAGAAGAGGAAACAGGAGAAGATGAAGGCTAAAGAGAAGATGAAGGGGAAGGTGAAGGAGAATGTAAACACGAAGGTTAGGGGTTACAGGGGGTGGCCTACCAAGGGAGTCTCGGGAGAGTAGTGAGATTTTCACCTCTAATCTTCATATAACCGATATAGTCGAGGTCTGTCTCTGTCCTTATTCATCTTCTTTCTTCGTCCATTCTCTTCTACAGTTTCTGATTCATTTCCCAGCCTCACTCAGGAGAACATAGTCACTGATCAGCCACCCCCAATAGAGGAAGGAGTAGAGGCACCGGTGGGATAGGATGGGGCTCTGACACCCATTATCGAACTGACAGGTGTAGAGGGTTCTCCTACCAAGACAGCTCATGTAGCGGCCAGCACACCGGAGGATGATGCTCTAGGTTCTTGTAAGACCCCTTCTTTGCTAATGGCGATTACTATCATAAAACCTAACTAATCATGATGCTCCTTGTACAGTGATCTCAGCGTTGGAGGCTCATCGGGATATCGAGCCCAGGCTATCCGTGAGTGGACTAGTGGCGTACATGCCACCTCCTTCAAAACATACATCCCAAACTAAGTCGGCCCCGGAATTGGTGAGCAAGGGGCGATGGACATCAGTGGTGCTGTTATTGGAGTGAGACCGGAAGATGACGGAGGCACCACCGCTGTCGGGGCGACAGAGGATGTTTGCCCGGACATCGCGAATCATATTCCTCATGAAGGCATCCCTGAGGTAGATCCTACTGTCGACCTGCTGGTTTCCTTTCTTGCATACCAGCCAGCTGATCCCGAGGAGATAGATGATTCAGACTTAGAAGCGGCCGAGGAGAGCCAGATGACATGACGCAAAGGGCGGAATTGTATCCAGCTCTTTCTCAGGAAGCCTTAGAGGGATTGGCTGAGGCGGATGGGATCACTCCAGACCTGGTTACGCTTCCTGTGTTTCAGAGGGGCTGACGCTCAATGACTTCATCTGACGGTACGTGATTACATGGCCTAGATGATACATGACAAAGGTCGGCGCACCGACGTTTCCTTGTGTCCGGAAATATCGGTGAGTACCCAAGCATTTATGAGGGAGGAGGAGGAAGTTCGGTACCTCGAAGGGAAGGCATCAGAGAAGAAGGTATTCATTGCAACATGCTCTAAGATTGTAGAGAAACTGACGGCCCATCTATCTGATACCCAAGAATAACTGATGGAGGTGAGTCACCAGATAACCGTAATTCAAACGGAACGGGCGCAGGAACAAGCTAGGATTGGCGAACTATGCTCTGCAGCTACTGATTAGGAGAGAGTCTTCAGGGAGAGAGAAGTTGTCCTGAAGGCTACCAACCAAAGGGTAGCAGCATTGGAAAGATAAATCCTGCACGCTGATCCTTAAGGGCTCTGTTTTGGCCATCTCATGAACTTTTTTCATTCACTACTCAATATTTCGATCAAATGTATGGAACAATATATTTAAATGTACCATTGGTTTAATATTCTCAAACATAATCCTGAAATGAATAACAATTCACCCCTAAGCTCATGTGGGTCACACCTAATGCGAGAAACAAAGGATGCTCATGATATCATTTTGTCCGACTGTAGGGCATCATCCAAGATTTAGGCATTCGAAATCGGGCCTGGACTTCTAAGGAGGGGACCTCAGACCGATCGATATATCATCTCCTCAATGTGCTCTAACACATGTGTGGGGCAATGCTGGGGGCATTGAAATCAATCTGAACATAGGGAGATCAAAAAGTGGAATCACGTTACCCAAATTCAGAACAATGTGGGGGGTGATGGTGGAGGATAACTGTTAACTGTGACGAAAACGCAGCATCCATATCGCATTGTCCCGAAATGGGGACAAAAATGAGGGATGACCACTGGCCATGTTTGAAAAACAGGGCCTAACTCAAATATCGTCAATCAGTCTTCTGAAACGTTGGCCCAGGACAGCAGGCAGACCTTGGGTCAATCATCCATACTGTTACAATAGGCGGACCAAAGGTCTATCATCCGTATTGTTACAGTAGGTGGAACAGAGATCAAGCATCCATACCGTTAGGGGGTCCCATCAAACATGAAATATGATGAATATCCAAATAAAGCGGTATGAAAAGTGTGGAATGTGGAGTGATGGTTTTTTCAAACAGTATCCAACACTCCAAAAATTGTGCCATCGGGGTAGAGGCTCATTAGGTAGACATATTGATCTGGTCACAAATCATCCCAATTTTTTGACAGGACTGTTGAGTCAATAAGGTTTTCCTTATGACTTTTCCATTCCTTCTTGTTTTGAAAATCACAAACACCTTATTTTTAAGGAAAATCGCTTTTGTAAGGAAAAATGCTTTCTTAAGGAAAATTGCTTTTATAAGGAAAAATTCTTTTTTAAGGAAAAACGCTTTTATAAGAAAAATTTATCCTTATCTTATTTTCATTAATATTTTTCTTAAGTATGAAATTCGGATTCACTTTCTCGGAATCATAAAAACTTTGATATAAAAGTATTCTGTTTTTAGGATTCGGTTCTGGACAAGAACTATAAGGAAGTTTCATTCCGAATTTCGGATATGAATTCTGACTTAGTTCTATTCCAGATTCAGGATACGAATTCTGAAGAAGAATTCTCATTACGAATTCTAATGAAGAAATCCCATTCCGAATTCTCATTACGAATTCTGAAGAAGAATTCTCATTACGAATTCCAATAAAGAATTCTCATTACGAATTCCAAAGAAGAATTCTCATTACGAATTCTAATGAAGAAATCCCATTCCGAATTCTCATTACGAATTCTGAAGAAGAATTCTCATTACGAATTCCAATAAAGAATTCTCATTACGAATTCCAATGAAAAATTCTCATTACGAATTCTAATGAAGAAATCTCATTCCGAATTCTCATTACGAATTCTGATGACGATTTCTCATTACGAATTCTGATGATAAATTCTCATTACTAATTCTGATGATGAATTCTCATTACGAATTCTAATGACGAATTCTCATTACGATTTCTGATGACGAATTCCTATTCCGAATTCCTATTCCGAATTCTCATTCCGAATTCACCTATTAAACAGAATCTGATTATCATTGTTTTATACACTCTGAATTTATTCACTCCGAACTTTCACTCCGAAATTTCTATTCCGAACTTTTATGTTAGAGTTTAAAACGATGTCGTACTTTCTGTTACACTTGTTTTGTTATAAAACGATGTCGTCCATTTTGTTATAAACTAACCGTTGTCTAAGTGACACGTGTACAGGTCCCTCCGAACTTTAAGGGAAATATGACCGTTGGAGAGGAGCCGACCTTACCTATAAATAGGAGCTCATTTGAAAGAGCTCGCTGCTGATGAATGCTGATGCATATGCTGATTGCTGAAAAAGTGTTTACATGCTGTTGAATTGATTTCTAGAGAGAGAGTCTCTTTTTAACTCTCAAAGCTTCGTGCGACTCCGAATGTTGGTGATTACATTCGAGGGCTTCCGGGGATAGGAAGACAGAGGTGCCGACTACCTTAAAGATCGAGGGCTTTCTTGCTGAGAAAGACAGAGGTTTCCGACTACCTTAAAGATCGAGGACTTCCTTGCTGAGGAAGACAGAGGTTGCCAACTACCTTGAAGTTGAGGGCTTGCGGGGATAGCAAGACAGAGACTCCGATCTTCGTATCGAGGGCATACCCTGGTGTGGGTTAGACAGACTTGCTTGAAAGTATAAATCAAGGAACCTTTATCCAAGGTTGTTGGATACCCTTCTCTTTGGGTTAAAAGACTATTATCTTGTTACTAGTAGTTTTACTACTTGTTGTTTTTCCGCTGCAATTTGTATCTTAAGGAAAGTATAACTTTCTTATACTTCCTTACTTACTCTGTTTCATTTAGATTCTATACGCTTTAAGGTAGAATCTCATATTGTAACTTTTGTTAAGTTTCAATTTCCGGAACCATATTTCCGGAACCTACTTTTGGAATCTCTTTCCAAGTTTAGTTCGGTGTTAGAGGTGTTGTGAATCTACTTAGTTTAACTTTGTTAAACTTAGTCCTTTCCTTTTCTTAAGGAAACTTTAGTTGTTCATAACTAACTTTAAAGGTTCCAAAGGAATTTTTAAAGTATACAATTCACCCCCCCTCTTGTATATTGAGCATATCATATCATATTTCGATCCTACAATTGGTATCAGAGGTTGGAAACCTCTTACTCTATACCATTCTTACATTTCGTATCAGAGCCAAGGTTACTGAAATACTTGTACTCACATACAAGTTTTTCTTGCTCACTTTTTTATTCCGAACTTTGTCATTCCGGATTATCCATTCCGAACTTTTCACATTCCGAACTTTTTGATTACGAATCTTTTGCTATTAACAAGTTTGGTTCCAAGTTTTTTTAAGTATGGCAGGAATGAATGTTGGATCTATTGACAATCTGAATCCTACAAGACCACCTATCTTTGATGGTAATGATTATGAATACTGGAGAGATCGTATGAAGACTTTTGTTATCAATACTGGAGTATATAACTTTGTCATGCTTACTGGTGACTATAAAATTCCTGACAAGGAAGTCAGAACCTTTACTAACCAGGAAAAGCAAGAATATCAACTCAATTATAAGGTACGCAATACTTTACTGTGTTCAATGACTAGAAATATATATAGCCAAATTTCTTCTTGTGAAGCAGCTAACTGTATATGGAAGAAGTTAGAGGTTACACACTTTGGGACTTCTAAGGTGATTGAGACTAGAAGAGCTATGCTTAGAGCTGAATATCATGGCTTCAGTTTTCCTTATGGAGAACCTATCTGTAAAGTTCAACAAAGATTTATGACAATTGTCAACAGTCTACAATCTATAGGAGAGAAAGGTTTAGATGATTAAGCTCTTGTGGACAAGATAATTGATATTATGCCCAATGAGTGGGAATCCAAGAGAACAGCTATAGATGAGAACAGGAAGGTTACTCAAATTACTCTTGATGAATTATTTGGAACTCTTCTACAACATGAGACAAGAATGAAGAGAGATGCTGACAACATCAAGAAGAAGAATGGAAATGGAACAGTTGCTTTTACTACAACTTCGAATCAGATGAAAGCTAAGACTCCTGAGAGAGTAACCAGATCCAAATCTAAGAAAGTCATTTTCCAATCCGAATCTAGTGAAAGTGAAGTTTCAGAAAATGAATTAGCCAATCTTGCTCGAAGGATGAACAAGATAGCTGGACAAAGAAACTTTCAATCCAAGTATAAGAAAAAGGATAGGAAAGATAAGAATGATGGAGAAGTAACTTGTTATGAATGTAAAAGAGCTGGACATATTAGACCTGATTGCCCTATGCTCAGAAAGAAAGAAAGGAAGGAAAGACATTCAGAAAAGAACAGGAAGAAGTATTACAAAGCCAAAGCTAAGAAAGTTCTGAAAGCTAATGACACCTGGAGTGCCAGTGGTGGTGACTCTTCAGATGAATCTTCTGAATATGAATCTTCAGGACAGAAGAATCTTGGTCTTATAGCCAGATTACCTATTGAAAATCATTGTCTTATGGCTAAGGTACGAAATGCTGAATCATTGACCAATGTTTCTTTAAATTAGAATGATAGTAAGTATTATAACTCTTCTGATGAAGAATCATCTTCTGATGAGGAAAATACTTTACCTACTTATGAAGAAGTCTCTAGGTTTGCTGAACTTCTTGAGATTGAGAATTCCAAACTCAACAAGAAACTTGATAAGGCAAATTCAAGGAATTCTATTCTTACTAAAGAGATATCAGATCTTTCTAAAGATCTTGATAAGAAAAATGCTGATTTTGAAAATATTTCAAAAAATCTTGAGGAAGTAAGTTCTGAGAAGAACAAACTTGCCAAAGAATTAGAAAAAGTAATTTTAATAAAAATGTTTTCGAGCCTAACTCTAGTTCAAAAACTAATGATTTTGAGGATAAAAACTTGGTTGTAAAACTCAAGTCCGAAATTTTTTCCTTAAAGAAGTGTTTATCAAACTTTACCCATGGTAAAGAAAATTTTGATAAGATGTATTCTCAAATACGACCTTTAAGAAATAAATCCGGATTTGGTTATACCCAAGCAAAACCTGTTTTCAGCAACAATTATTTTGTTCCTCAAAGTGCCCCATTTTGCACTAAATGTCAATGTGGTGGTCACTGGGCAAGAAATTGTTCCTTAAACAAAACCCAATCCTTAGGTTTTCATAAAGCTTACTTTTCTAAAAAAATGTGGATACCAAAAATTTTATTATCCGGAAATCTCGGATCCAAACAAGTTTGGATTCCGAAAGTCTAACTTTGTTCTTAATTTCAGGAAAATAAAGAAAGTTCCAGCAACAATATTTGGTACATGGATAGTGGATGTTCCCGGCATATGACTGGTAACAAAAGCTTTTTTGAAAAGATGATCAAAACGAAAGGAGGAAAGGTAACTTTCGGAGACAATGCTAAGGGAGAGATTGTTGGTATTGGTAATATTGTTCTTTTAGGTAAAACTTTGATTTCAAATGTTCTTTTTGTTAAAGGTCTTAAGCACAACCTCATTAGCATAAGTCAGTTATGTGATGAAGGTTACCTTGTGAATTTTAGGAATGATAAATGCTTAGTTCACAATTCCAAGGAAGAATTTATTCTCTCAGCCAATAGGCAAGAGAATGTTTACACCTTAAACTTAGAAGACCTAAGAAGCCAAGATTTACCTTGCCTAAGTGCAATGGAAGATCACTCTTGGTTATGGCATAGAAGGTTAGGACACTGTAATCTTAGAAACCTATGCTCCAGTAGCTAGACTTGAATCTATCCGTATTCTACTTGCCTTTGCAGAATTCTTTAATTTCAAACTATTTCAAATGGATGTGAAATGTGCTTTTCTTAACGGTTATGTTCAAGAGGAAGTTTTTGTTGAACAACCTCCTGGCTTTGAAGATACAAAACATCCTGATCATGTTTTTAGACTTAACAAAGCTTTGTATGGCCTTAAACAAGCCCCACGAGCATGGTATGATAGACTTACTGGATTTTTGCTTCAAAATAACTATGTTAAGGTAAATGCAGATCCAACCCTTTTTATAAAGAAAGATAAGAAAAATGTTTTTATTGTTCAAATTTATGTTGATGACATTATATTTGGTTCAACTCAGCAATCTTTGACCGACTCTTTTGCTAGTCTAATGAAATCTGAGTTTGAAATGAGTATGATGGGTGAGTTAACATTTTTCCTTGGTTTTCAAATTTCTCAAAAACCAGAAGGAACCTACATATCCCAACATAAGTATATTAATGGTCTTCTTAAAAAGTATGGTTATGACAACACTAAGAGTATAAGTACTCCCATTGGTACCTCAAACTCTTTAGATCTTGATGAAGTTGGGAAACCAGTAGATCAAACATCTTTTAGAGGTATGATTGGAAGTTTACTTTACTTAACAGCTAGTCGACCAGACTTAATGTTTTCTGTATGCTTATGTGCAAGATATCAATCCAATCCTAAGGAATCTCACTTAAAGGCAGTAAAAAGAATTTTTCGCTACCTTAAGGGAACCATGGATCTAGGATTATTTTATACTTCTGGAAATGATTTTGTTCTAAAAAGCTTTTCTGATGCTGACTTTGGTGGATGTAGAATGGATAGGAAAAGTACATCCGGAACTTGTCATTTCTTAGGAGATTCATTAGTTTCTTGGTCATGCAAGAAGCAACATTCTGTTGCACTCTCCACTGCTGAAGCTGAATATGTAGCAGCTGGAAGTTGTTGTGCACAAGTGTTGTGGATGCAACACACACTCACAGACTATGGCTTGAGTTTTACTAAAACTCAAATTTTGTGTGATAACACAAGTGCCATTGCCCTAAGTAAAAACCCTGCACATCACTCCCATGCAAAACACATAGATATTAGGCATCACTTTCTTAGGGATCACACACTTAAAGGAGATATTATTCTTCAGTTTATCGGAACGCAAGATCAACTTGCTGATATCTTCACAAAATCTTTACCTTCTGATAGATTTGAATATATTAAACAGAAGTTAGGAATGATAACTGTAAGGTAATCTTCCTCAATTAACTTTCTGTTGAAAAATCTCCTTACAGTAATAAACTCCTTTTCATAGGGGGAGTACATTTGTCTGTTTATTTAACAAAGTTTTTCAAAATTTTGTTTTCAAACTTTTCGGAACGAAAATTTCCGGAATGGAATTTCCGGAACAACAATTTTCCAGAAAAGATATTTTCGCACAGAATACTTCTGGAATGGAAGTATTCGTATTGAAAATTTCCGGAATGGAAAACTTTCGTACTGGTATTTTCATAACGGAACTTTCGTACTGAGTCTTTCGTATTGACTTTTCGTGTTTACCTTTTCGTATTGAGTCTTTCGTATTGACTTTTTCGTATTAAGGTTTTCGTATTTAGTTTTTTGTATTGAGCTTTTTGTAGTCATCTTTATATTACCCATTACGAATAACTTTCCTAAGCTAATCCGAAAGGTATGATTTCCTTACTGAAGTTTTCGTAATCATATTTTACTTCCTGGCAATTTCTTATAGTTTGTTTTTTGGTTTTTGAATTTCTTAAATCTTTACTTTAATAAAACCTCAAAAGGATCGGATTCAAGCTTTCAACCGTTAGATCTGATCTCAGATCATTCTAAACCGTCAGATCAACCGAGGAAGTTGAACCGTCATCCCAATGCCTATATAAAGGGGACCCTATTTTCTCGTCCCACATCGATTTCAAGCTTTTGCGTGCTGAAGCTCTGACTCTCTGATTTAAGGCCATTCCGAACATCAGTCTTCTCAGTTCCGAACTTCTCAGAGACTTCAGATCCGAATGTCTGCAGAGTTAGCTTCTCAAGAGATGTCTTCAACTAAGCCCATTTCTCAGTGGTTAGTCTACAGAGAGCGGTTAGTTCATCCGAATTTCTTCAGCAATTTTGATTCTATTATATCAAAGAATATCAAGCTGAATGGCTGGGAGGATGTTGCGATATCAAAAACCGGCAACCAAGATGAAGTCTACTCTGACTTGCTTGTCGAGTTTTATGAGACAGTTGCTTTCTTCGTGGAAGATAATAGAGAGAAGTTTTCCTTCAAATCGTATGGAAAGACATATAAGCTATCTTACACCAAGGATGCAAGCTTGGTAGGGCTGAGTTATGAAGGGGAAGCTGAGTTTATCTCGCACGTTCTGCCAGACTCCTTGGGTAGTTTCAACAAGGAGAAAGCCTTAGAAATTCTCGGATTAGATGATGATAAGGCTCCGAAAATTGCAACTCTTTCTACAAACTTCCGGATTCTGGAGTTATGGGTGCAAGGGCTTATCGTACCGAGAAAAGGAGACAAGGACAGCTTGAAGAAGAGTGAGATATACATCTTGGATTTTCTGATAAATCTAAGAAAGTTCAACCTGATGAAGCATATTCTTCTCAACATTGATAATTTGAAGAAGGGGAATCTGAGAGCTCAGATAGTGATGTACCCGGCAATATTGTCAAAGCTGATAGTTCGGTGCCTAGAATCCTTCAAGGTTGCTTGTAGTTCTAAGCCGAAAGTTTGCAAGATCATGTTGCTCAGTGATGAAACTCTTAAAAGGATGAATATAGCTTTTAACAAGGAGTCAGGGAAATTCATTGATCTACCGCCTCAAGCAGAAGTGACTCTGAAAGTGGCTGATCCGGAATCATCAAAGCCGGTAAGGAAGAGGAAGCAGAAAAAAGTGGTAAGTGAGGCTGAGGAACCCAAGTCTAAGGAAGTCCATTCCGCACCTCCTAAGCCTAAGAAGAAGAAGACATATACTGATGAGGTTGCAGCGAAGTGGAGAGCTGACAAGGAGAAGAGGAAGGAAGGAGATCCGCAGTTCGGATTGGATACTGCAGAGGCTAAAGCTCTGAAAGAAAAGGCTGCTGATGAGCTTGAGAAGCAAGCTAAGGAAAAGAAGCTGAAGAAGAAGTTGTCAGAAGCTGAGGCTGTGCAAGCTTTGTTGAAGTTTAATGAAATGGTTTCAGCAACCATTCCCGTTCCGAGATCTTTTTCTCTGGAATCTCTACCTGAGACTCCAGGAAGAAATATTGTAACTCCGGAAGAGGCTATTCCTACTGAGGAAGTAGAGCAAGTGGAAGAGGTTGAAGAAGCGGCTGAAGGAAGTGGTGAGACAGGAGATGTGCTCAAACAAGTAGATGAATATAAGGGAACTCCTTCGGAACACCTGTCGCTCCGAACATCTGAAGCTCAATCTTCAAAGCTTGCTACTCCTGCAATGGAAGAAGAAAAGGGAGAAGAAGAAGTTACTTGTCAAGAAAATATTTTACTTGATGCTGCTCAGATGGGAAACGTGGAAGCCAATGTTCAAGAAGTTGCTGATGAGGAAGATAAAATTGTTCAAGTCTCCGATAGTGAGAACAGATCTCCGGAACAGGTTTCAATTCCGGAAAAACAAAAGGGAAAGAAAATTCTTGCTGATACCCCGAGTTCAGAAAAAAGTTTGAGGAAGGAAGCTGGTAGCTCTTCTAAGAGGAAATTGGAGCTTATTGAAGAAGAAAATTCTCCTAGGAAGATTTCTGATTCGGAGTCATCATCGTTGGGGCACGATTTTGTTGTACAGTCCTTGAAGAAGTTGGTGGGAACAATTCCGACCTTCTCCAGTATTGACTCTCGGTGCCAGATGCTCCAACATACAATGAATCAGAAAACCGACTCCGTATCCATGGTTATGGATAAATGTGTTGAGATAGAAGCCCAGTTCAAAAATTTCTTTATTGGTTACGAAGCACATAAAAGATCTGCAAAAGGATGACTAGCTGGTCGAAGAAGAATGTGGAAGAGATGAGGTTGCTGGATGAGTTTCAGGATAATGTTAAGAATGCATTTCAAACCGAGGACAAGAAGTTTCATGAGATGACTGCCTCATTCGATGAGAAATTGACAGAGGAAAAGAACATTCGGAGTCAGGAAGTAAGAGATCTAAATGGAAAGCTCAACTCTGTTAATCAAAGTTGGAAATTTGAAAGAGATCATCGGATCAATTTTCTAGGAAGGATAAAGTCTCAGGAAGAGAAAATGGAAGCTCAGGAAGAAAAGTTGAAGGCTCAGGAAGAAATCATTCAAGCTCAGTCAGCAAGAATAGTTGCCTTAGAAAAGCAAGCAGAGGAAGATCATAAGGATCTCAAGAAGATCAAGACAATTCTCAAGGGGCTCATGTCGAAGGAGAAAGATCCGAAATGACCAATCCGATCTTTTTGTTGTGATCTGTTTTTGTTGCTGACATTTCAAATATAATGAAAATTGTGCTTGTTGTTTCTATTGCTGTCGTTACTAATCTTTTCAGGTACTTTGTTATTTTGTTTCCATTCCCTCCAATTCTTTTTGAAAATCACAAAGGGGGAGAAGGAAAAGATCCTTAAGAAAAAGAGGAAATCTAATAAGTGCTTATCAAAGGGGGAGAAAGAAAAATACCCAAGGAAGATAGAACTCTAATAAGAGTTTGTTTAAGGGGGATTTTTTCTTAAAGAAACATCACTCCGGAAATATGAATACGATCCTTAGAGACTCAAAGCCTAAGGGGGAGTTAGTCGTATTCATCTATATTCTTAAATCAAGGGAGATAAGCTTTAATATGTTTCTTTCTTATTAGAATAGCTTTTTCGTAAGGATGTTTGTGCTTTCCAAAAAGGGGGAGATTGTTGAGTCAATAAGGTTTTCCTTATGACTTTTCCATTCCTTCTTGTTTTGAAAATCACAAACACCTTATTTTTAAGGAAAATCGCTTTTGTAAGGAAAAATGCTTTCTTAAGAAAAATTGCTTTTATAAGGAAAAATGCTTTCTTAAGGAAAAACGCTTTTATAAGAAAAATTTATCCTTATCTTATTTTCATTAATATTTTTCTTAAGTATGAAATTCGGATTCACTTTCTCGGAATCATAAAAACTTTGATATAAAAGTATTCTGTTTTTAGGATTCGGTTCTGGACAAGAACTATAAGGAAGTTTCATTCCGAATTTCGGATATGAATTCTGACTTAGTTCTATTCCAGATTCAGGATACGAATTCTGAAGAAGAATTCTCATTACGAATTCTAATGAAGAAATCCCATTCCGAATTCTCATTACGAATTCTGAAGAAGAATTCTCATTACGAATTCTAATAAAGAATTCTCATTACGAATTCCAAAGAAGAATTCTCATTACGAATTCTAATGAAGAAATCCCATTCCGAATTCTCATTACGAATTCTGAAGAAGAATTCTCATTACGAATTCCAATAAAGAATTCTCATTACGAATTCCAATGAAAAATTCTCATTACGAATTCTAATGAAGAAATCTCATTCCGAATTCTCATTACGAATTCTGATGACGATTTCTCATTACGAATTCTGATGATAAATTCTCATTACTAATTCTGATGATGAATTCTCATTACAAATTCTAATGACGAATTCTCATTACGATTTCTGATGACGAATTCCTATTCCGAATTCCTATTCCGAATTCTCATTCCGAATTCACCTATTAAACAGAATCTGATTATCATTGTTTTATACACTCTGAATTTATTCACTCCGAACTTTCACTCCGAAATTTCTATTCCGAACTTTTATGTTAGAGTTTAAAACGATGTCGTACTTTCTGTTACACTTGTTTTGTTATAAAACGATGTCGTCCATTTTGTTATAAACTAACCGTTGTCTAAGTGACACGTGTACAGGTCCCTCCGAACTTTAAGGGAAATATGACCGTTGGAGAGGAGCCGACCTTACCTATAAATAGGAGCTCATTTGAAAGAGCTCGCTGCTGATGAATGCTGATGCATATACTGATTGCTGAAAAAGTGTTTACATGCTGTTGAATTGATTTCTAGAGAGAGAGTCTCTTTTTAACTCTCAAAGCTTCGTGCGACTCCGAATGTTGGTGATTACATTCGAGGGCTTCCGGGGATAGGAAGACAGAGGTGCCGACTACCTTAAAGATCGATGGCTTTCTTGCTGAGAAAGACAGAGGTTGCCGACTACCTTAAAGATCGAGGACTTCCTTGCTGAGGAAGACAGAGGTTGCCAACTACCTTGAAGTTGAGGGCTTGTGGGGATAGCAAGACAGAGACTCCGATCTTCGTATCGAGGGCATACCCTGGTGTGGGTAAGACAGACTTGCTTGAAAGTATAAATCAAGGAACATTTATCCAAGGTTGTTGGATACCCTTCTCTTTGGGTTAAAAGACTATTATCTTGTTACTAGTAGTTTTACTACTTGTTGTTTTTCCGCTGCAATTTGTATCTTAAGGAAAGTATAACTTTCTTATACTTCCTTACTTACTCTGTTTCATTTAGATTCTATACGCTTTAAGGTAGAATCTCATATTGTAACTTTTGTTAAGTTTCAATTTCCGGAACCATATTTCTGGAACCTACTTTTGGAATCTCTTTCCAAGTTTAGTTCGGTGTTAGAGGTGTTGTGAATCTACTTAGTTTAACTTTGTTAAACTTAGTCCTTTCCTTTTCTTAAGGAAACTTTAGTTGTTCATAACTAACTTTAAAGGTTCCAAAGGAATTTTTAAAGTATACAATTCACCCCCCCTCTTGTATATTGAGCATCTCATATCATATTTCGATCCTACAAGGACCTCTCTGGTGAAAGAACTGTCGCTTCCCAACACTAAAATGGGGCTTCCCGAACTTATTCGGGGCAGACGATGTAGTTACACCACTCCCAAAGAATCCATTCCACAGGTCTGACAGTGAGGAGGGATGGGATTGGTGATCCCCATGGTTGGACCCAAGACGAAATGTCTGGGCCTTCCTACGTACCCCATAAGGTTGGGAGTCCAGCCATATGTATTTCTAGAGGGGATCATAGTTTAATTTCATACAGATTGGAACAAGGTGTAAGGGAAGTGGGAGACACCTGGTAAAGCGGTTGCGAAACCTGACGTGAATGAGGACAAGGTCCTTCTCACCATGTGCTCTTTGGAGAATTTTTTAGGACAAGGTACCGAACATGAACGTTAGGATGGGCCTATGGGGAAGTGACCAGGCACTCCTACGTATCTAATAAGGATGAGAATCAAGCCATGAGTAGTTCTTGAAGGTTGGCACGACATGATATGGTACCTGTGAAAAGGATGAAAGCGGTGTGCGGTTCTAGCCCTCACACCAAAATAAGCAGTATTTGATGTATCTTGTTTGTTCTTGAAGGTAGGTGGTTTTCTTTTTTGGAGTGACTGACCTAGGGTAGTAATTCCTGGCATCACCAAAATAATCAATCCATATACTGGCGTTGACAAATGGTATGGTAATTGACCAATACCCAACGTGATGTCCCCTATGGGGAGGTTACCACAATGCAGTGTCGTTTTTCATCGTGTGGTCGGGACGATATCATCACAGTTTATGGTTGTGTGGTAGGACCAACCAGCACAATTTATGGTTGTAAGGCTTGTACATGGGGGAATACACATGATGTGATAAGGAATAATCGACGTAGATAACTACATAACATCATACTGTCACCACGTGCGATTCCGGGAGAGGAGCATCGGGCCAAGGAGCCGACGAGGGTCAAACAATCATGGGGCATGCGACACTAGATTCCAGCTGAGCTGGGCCCGAAATGCAATGTATGGGAGAGTCGTCATTTCCCATGGGGATGAGTTTTAAGCTACGAATTATCCTTAGAGAAAACCCAATCATATAATCTTAGCGCTTGGATCGTGGGAGCCCCGAGATACGCCGTCACGCAGCTTTGTCCGCCTGACGTGTGGAGGTGCAATTAGGGTTAGTGCAAGGAGTGTCGAGATTCCACCTTGAAAAGATTTGGTGGAACATAATGTGAATCTTTAAACAAACATTCAGGGTCTGAAGGAGTCGGCGTGATGATTGAGGATTACTGCTGACCATGTTCGCAACACAGCATCTTGTCATGTTAGCCTAAAATGGGGATAAAAAAATGAGCATCGACCAGTGACCATGTTTGAAATGAGGGATTTGTAGCAATTTTTTGTCTAAAAACCTCGGTGACATTGGCCCATGATGGAAGGATAGCCCTTAGGCATTGTATCCAAGCCGTTCTTGGGGGTCCCTCTAGATGTGAAAGATAACGGTGGCCTGAAAGGAAGGGAGCATGAAGCTTGAGAAGTGGACGAGACTTGCCTATGTTGAATCTGACACTCCAAGTCCTGGACCAGAGTAATCTGATCACAATAGAGGACCACTAGAAAGGGTTGAAGGGCTCAGTTTGAGAGCGGCCAAATGTTGGCAGATTCCCAGGAGAAGGGTGAATCGTGCCAAAAACCATGTACCACACATATATATCCCCCCGTGGGGAGGGACATGCCAAGAGACCGAGGTGACCGGGAGATCGTGGGATCTACTAAGAGATGGGGATGGACCTGAAACCAAGACGCTCAGGACGTCCTACGTATCCCATAAGTATGGAAATCAAGCCGCACGTAGTTCTAGAAGCACAATTTAACGTCATGTAGGACGATGAGAGGCATTTCACCGAGGAATGTGTATGACCCACCGGGTAACCCATCATGAATGAGGACATAATTCTACACCACACCGCACACTATGGGTAAAGACTAGGGCTAAGGGGCCTGAGAAGGCCAAGGGGCCTGAGGCTGGGCCTCAGTAAGGAAGGCCTGACCAGCATGTAGTTTAACGTCTTGTACTGAGGACGAGCATGCGGTTTAAGGTCAGGATGGACCACAAGGATCTTAGTTTAAGGTCTTATAAATCAGACCAAAAGGGCCCAGATGTAGGTAAAAATTCATTTTAAGGTCGTTCTAGACCAAATTTTTTTAGGGTCATACGGGACCGCAATCCAGTTTAAGGTCATGGGTGAAATGGGTTGCAGTTCAGGGTCATGCAGGACCGCAAGGTTCAGGAAATATACTGCTTGAGGAACTTGGAATTGGTGGGATGAGTGATAAAATCTCCATCCATGGTCCTGAGGGAGTACACACCATTCGGATAGATCTTATGGAAGATAAAAGGCCCCTACCATTTGGGCTCCAACTTGGGTGGTTTCCTGCCGGGAATCATTGGTGCTCTGAGAGCCAGTACCAGGTCACCTTGCAGGAAAGAGTGGAGGTGAACCTTTTGTTGAAAGCGCGATCCATCCTGATCTAATGCCTTTCAGGTTGTGCAAAGCGTGAAGCCTATTCTCGTCAAGCGCTTCCAATTCAGCTAGATGGATTTCAGAAACTCTATCTGGTGCTTGATAGTCGAAGACCACTGTGCACAATGAGGGAAACTGAATCTCGATGGGCAGGATGGCCTCATCTCCATACACCAGGGAATACGGGGTCACATGGGTGGAGTTACGAGTTGTCATATGATAATCCCATAGGGCATTGGGGAGCTTGTCCGGCCAACCTTTCTTGTTCTGACCAACCATTTTTTTGCAGAATTTTAGATGGGATTTTGTTAAACTCCTCGATATGTCCATTCGCCTGCACATGATAGCTGGAGGTATGGTTAGAGAGAATGTTGTACTTGGCGTACAATTTCATCAGCTTGGCTATTAGGAAGTTGGTTCTTTTATCCTTGAGGATAGCGTGAGGTACTCCAAATTGATAGATGATGTTGGAACTCACGAAGTCAGCAATAGAATGGGCTTTGACTTCCTTGAGCGGAATTTCCTCTTCCCACTTGGAAAAGAAATCCGTGGCTATCATAATGAACCGGTATTGGTGAGCCATCGCCGGTGGGTAAGGTCCTATGACATCCAACCCCCAGACTACAATGGTCCAAGAATACTTGGTAGTGTGGAGAGGCTCTGGTGGCCGATGCACAACGTTAGCAAGAACATGGCACGCATGGAACCTCTTGGAAAACTCGATGCAGTAATAGATCATGGAGGGCCAGAAGTACCCCAGCCTCTGAATCTGGTGAGATAACATCAACCCGGCCTTATGGGCACCATTGGAACCAGCATGAACCTCTTGCATGACCTGAGGGATCACGACTCCTTAAAGGAAATAGAGGAGAAAACCATCAAATCTATGTCTGTAAAGGATTTTCTCAAGGGTGGGACCGCTCTGAAGGGTAAACTGCAGTGTGTGACATCAGATTCGCTCACGCTCGGCCCGGTCTAAGGGAAGATTACCATGTTGGAGGTATTCAACCAAGGGTGTCCTCCAATCAGGAACTGTTTCGATCATCTCATCTAAAGAACTCAGGGCTTCTGACGTAGGGGAACCAGCGGTAAGATGGTTCACCCACGGGCCGTGATCATCCTCCAGGGTAATGGGAAAAATGACCCTATGGTGTGCCATTTAGATAATCATGTCATCCTTTTCGGGATCCACAAGTGACGCGGCCAGTATGGCCAAAGCATCTGCTTGACCGTACTGTGACAAGGGAATATGAACGACCTCTGGACGAGAAGGGAACTGATCCATTAGATGGAGGGTGCACTCCAACAATGGCCCGAGTTCTTGATTTCTGACAACATAGTCACCATTGACCTTGTTGATGACCCTCTCGGGGTCCCCATTCACATCAGATGGGGAACATCGATCTCGAGGGCCAGCATGAGGCCAGTGATGAGGTCATGATACTATGCCTCATTGTTGGTGCAGCCCTCTGACAACATGAACAAATATGGTAGGACGGCTTTCTCTGGGGTGATGAAGATGATACTCAAGCCCACTCTGTTGAGACTAGGATTGTTGAACCTCATACCGGTGGTGCTCCAGGAGGCACCGTCAAAGTACATCTGCCATCATGGGATGACATGATCGACTGAGAGGATTACCTCATCAAGAAGACATATATCTAGTCGCTGATCTGTAGAGGTTGGGTGAGCTGCTAGAAAGTCTACCAATACCTGTCATTTGATATACTTATGAAACACGGACCTAATGTCGAACTACTGGAGGATCACCGCCCACCGCACTAGTTGGCCAGTCAACATAGGTCGGTGTAAGATGTACTTCAAATGGGTCTACCCGAGAGACCAGCTATACCTCATGGTGCGGAAAGTAGTGCCACAATTTCAGTATGGAAAATACGAGTGCCATGAAGCTCTTCTCGTTGGGAGAATATCTAATTTCCATATCGAGGAGCATGTAGCTGTGGTAGTAGAGGCTAATCTATGTTCCCTCGTTGTTCTTATGGGCGAGAAGTGCGCTGAGGGACCATTCCAGGGTAGTCACGTAATGGACCAGCGCCTTACCGGAGATGGGTGGCATTAAGACTGAAGGTTTGAGAAGATAGTGTGTGATTTCATCAAAGGAGGTCTGACACTCTTCAGCGGGTTCATCTTTAGGTGTTGGGAACATAGGAAGACAAAAACTTTCTCTAGGTTCTTGATATGGTCCTAGCGCCAACGATATTTGATCAACAGATCATCCACGTAGCATTCCACCAGTGTCCCGAGAATCGGCTTGAATATGCGATGCATGGCCCGTTGATAGGTGGCAGCCGCATTCTTCAGGCCGAAGGGCATAACATGGTAACAGAAAGTACCTTGGGGCCCTAAAGGTAGTGAACTCTTCATCCTTGGGGGCCATCCGGATCTCGTTGTACCGGAATACCCATCCTTGAAAGAGAGGGCTTGGAACCTGACTGTGGCATCAACTAACACTTATGTCACTAGAAGGGGAAAATCATCCTTCGGACAGTGGCGATTGAGATCACGGATGTCGATACATACCCTGATCTGTCCGTTTTTCTTCCTGAATGGCACAATATTGTCCAGCCACCAGGGTTATTGAACTTCTTTGATAGAGTTGTCTTTTATAAGGTTGTCAACATTGGCCTCAACTATGGCACTGTGAGAAGGGTTCATCTTTCTGGGAGGCTACTTGAACCCATGATGGTTTGCCAGAAGGCCAAGGCGGTGGACGGCTACCTGAGGACATAGTCCGGGCATCTTTTCATAACTCCAGGGAAACATGTTACGGTGATGTTTAAGAAAATCTACGTACTGTTGCTACTCCTTGGGGGCATAACGGCGGTGGCCAATATGGTTCTTGGGTCTGCCTCGCTACCGAGTTTCACCTGTACCAACTCTTCGAATGTGGTGGAGACGCCCTACTCAAAGGTCGGGGGCGCATCTTCAATGTCCTACTCTCCACTTATGGAGGGATCATCTATGGGGGGTGATTCTTCAGGGCTACCAGACCCTGATGGGAAGTTGGTGCCAGCTTGGGCAGAAGTGGTCATCATATCAGAATACACATGCGCCACTGAGACCATAGCGATGAAGGCAATTGATCCAATCCCATCTGGTCTTCGGCCCAAGGGGCCGGGCTTGAAGACATCAAATCAGTAGTGGCCCGTCGGCTTGATCCAGTTAATTCCAGCCCGGCGGAAGAGACAGGTATGATGTACCACCGTTTCCATGAGCCTGACGTCTCGATACCGTACATGGGTAGGAGGTTCGGGAATCACCTGAGACTGGTCGGTGTAAGAGTATGAGGTGATTTTCCCTGTCACTTGGACCCATGAACAAGCCTTCCTCTGGTACCCGAAACATAAAATCACTTCCCCATGTAGGGGGGTTTCGGCCTCCCAACGATGGATTGGAAAGATGTAAGAGTCATCCAAACATGCCCAAGGATAACTTGTGATAGCGGCGGGCTCAACCTCACCTTCCAGAATCTGATAATCCTTTCTCTTGTAATAGTCGGCGTCCAAATAACGGGGTTCACAAGATGAAAAAGTGGACGCATCTCCTTGGAGCACGCCTAATCAACCATTAAGAGAGTATTTGAGGCATTGGTGATACGATGATGGGGCCATTTTGTGAAGGTGGAGCCACGGCCTCCCATTAATGCATTGTAGGCGGTGTCCTGAGAGACAACCATGAATTCGGTGATGGAAATTACACCAACAAAATGGGTCTTCAAGATAATCTTCTCGAATAGAGTTTGCTCGGTCCTTTCATACCCCTGAATCCTAAGGTCAGAGGGAGTTAAATCATCCGCAGACAGACCCAGCTTCCACAACGTCCGAGTTGGGATTAGTTTAATCCTAGAACCTGTGTTAACAAGACATCAGAAGACTTCCACACCATTGAATGGGACAGTGATGTACAGTGGGAAAATGTTCCCATGTATGAGAGGGTCTTCATCTTCACTGGAGAATGAGATAACTGCCTGTCATTTGGGGTTCTCAATTGCCTCAGCGAGGAAGGCTTCTGAAGCTACTACATCCATCTCAAACAAGAGGGGGATCCTTAGGGCCTCGACAAGCGACTCACGCATTTTAGATGACAGGCGAAGAGCCTCAAAGATAGATAGCCTTGTTGTAATGTCATCCAGGTGCTTCAGAACTTCATAATTTTAGGACAAACATGATCCACTGCATAGAAGAGGCCGCTCTGTGATTGGAGGCATGATGGGCCCTACCGATGGGACCGGTGGACGACTGGTACTAGGAATGTCTCGTTGTTCACTAGTCGAAGCCCGGAGAGTGGCTGCCGAATTAGGACGAGAAGGATGGGGTTGGCTGGTGGTAGGGAAGAGTTGGTCACGACACAGCCGAGGTGGTTCCGCCTGATCCAACAACACAAACGGTGGTAGTGGCGAACCTATCGACACTGGATGAAGGGTCCGCGTGTGCTGAGCTCTATACTGGGCCTGATAACTAGTCTCAGTGGTGTGCACGGCTTACCTAGAGGAGCCAACTATTGTACGCAGGTAATTCATGTAGCCATGGCTCTGCAGATGTTGGCGACAGCTGGGGACATTGGGAAGTTGCACCTGGCGTTCCTCATCATTGGGAGTCAAAAGGGATTTTCCAACTCTGTGATGTTAACCAAAGTGTACCCCTGACTGTCTTTTTAGGAGTCATCCACTACCGGGGGGAGTCTCGGAAGGACCCCCATTTCTGGGGGAATGAAGTCGCCAAGAGTGCGGGATGGCAACGGTATTGGTAGGTCGCATTCTTTCTTCTTGCTCTGTCGCCGCTTTCTCTTCTAGGAAGATGCTGGCTGGGATGACAATGTTGAGGTAGCAACCACATATTCTGAAGGATCTAGCTAATTTAGGCATTCACGGATGATGCCATGGGCACGGGCGACCGTCTTTCGGGTCATCCATTCGTTATACTGATGGGACCCATGGTCATAAACCTGCTGCCATTCATTCTCGTTGCCACTACTGCCATCCGATATCACAAAGACACATGCCACTTGTGCAGTGGATGGGACCAACCTGACTATATTATTTTCAATCTGGTCTTGGAGCCAGTCCTTCAACACGTAGCATTTCTGGATGGTGTGGCCTTGGGTCCGGTGATAAGGGCAGTAGTTAGGTTGATCATTGAGATGCACCTCTTCTGGCTTCCGACACTCAGGCAGTCGCACGATTCTCTTCTCCAAGGCACTATGGAAGTAACTGGGGACCTGAGCCTCATCAAACGAGTAGGTCATATTCATTCTATCTGGAAAGGGGGCTTTTGGAGGCTGGCCCTGATGAGGGGCCAGAGGAGCATTCCGGGGAGGTGGGACCTGATTATCTCACCTAGGTGGTGGTGGTGCGTTATGTGGAGGTGCTTGCCGATTTTGAGGTGGTTGCTGCTGGGATGGAAGCTGTGCTCATAGAGGTGGTCCCCTACGGGGTTGCGGAACTGGCCTCACTAGTAGCAACTCTTGCTTCCTAGGGGCCTCTATCTGGGCCATAGTAGAGGGTTCGTCTCTGGAAGCTCTCCATGTATGGATTACAGGAGGTAGTGGGTGTGCATGACTAGCCTATTGTAGGAATTCTTCGAGGCATTGAGCCTTGTCTGAGAAGTCTAGGAACCCTCTGGGGTAATTCTGAGTGATCAGAGAAGGAACCAGCCCTACCTTGACGTTCCCTATGCACATTGTCAGTAATTTCTCCTAAGTCAGTAGAATGTAAAGGGAGAATGAGATCCCCTTCCACCGGGCGATGAAGTCCACGACTCACTCATCGGAAATTTTCTTGCACCTGAAGAGGTCTGCGATGTTCGTCTTCTAGGTTGTGTAACATAACTGGTAGAGGAACAGCCTACGAAAGTCCTCTGAGCTAGTCATAGATCTGATAGGGAGCTGGATGTACTAGACAAATGTCGACCCCTATAGTGTCTGAACAAAGCAACAGAGCTTTGCGGCCTCCTGCTGCGCCGAAGTTCCTAACATGAGCCCACACCTCGAGATTATGTGGGCTAGATGTTGTGGTGGGTCTCCTGTCCCATTAAAGGGGGTGAAAGTGGGGTTCCCAAATCCTAGAGGAGCCATCATATCATCCAACCATGCTGGGTATGGCTTGCCGTCTGGTGGGATCGCCACCTGTCGAGTTTCCGGAGCCTCTAAGCTGGTGATGAGTGCTGTCATCGGATCGTCTAGACGCAGGTTCCTGTCCTGACGAGGATCCCTAACCACAAGGGCATTGTCGGGCTCTTCAATCTGGTAGTCAAGATCAGCACCTCGAGAGGGCGGCTGGTGGAGCGACTCTTAGGGCAGTGGGAGAAACCTGAGTGGGGTCTCTTGTGTGATCACGCCGCTCAGGAGGATTTGGCAAAACATATCGCACCCTCTTGCCATGAGCTACGGCCTCTCCTCCGTCAGCGAACACAAAATGATCGCGGATTCCCAAGAGAATCTCGTCGAGGGGTATTTGTTCCTTCCCCTTTTTCCCCGAACAAGGATCGCCATAGTTAGGTCACCGCTCTATAATGCGTTCAGCTAGAAGCTCATCGACCAGCCTCTTCTGCTCAGGAAACTGTTGGCGCAACATGGATTTCTCCGGATCTTCCTCTGCCTTATGCACTAAGGAATATGGGTCGGCGAGCTTGACATCCCCAACGTGTTCTTTACCCTTGCCGATATTCTGGCTCAGTGTTAATGCCTCAGTGGGTGTGGGGAGACCTAGGAGGTTCCTCTACTGGCGAGTAGTCCTCTCGGATGGGTCCAGTAGTGGCCTGTCCTCAGAAGGTGATTCCCCATTGATAAGTTTCAAACTGTTCCCCTCTCCTGACAGGTCATCCATGTTGACTGCTGCTGCCCTCGGGGGCATGCCCTTAAAACTGCTTGGTAAGTCGGGCTACCGGCGAATCATACTGAAGAGAAGGGTAGCGTACTGCCCCCATCCACGGACATGCACATGGGGGGTTTCCTCCTCAATTAATTTTCGGAGTACTTGAAAACTGTGAACGCATTGTTGTTGGGGTGTCCTGCGGTGGCTAAGTGATTCGAGATTCTGAACCGTGGGGAGCGTGGCCAGGTCGACCCGACGACATTTCTCACTGATATCCTTGAGATGTGCTTGACTCCCGGGATAAGGATCTTTCTAAAGGTGAAGACGGGAGTTAGTCGCTCGGACATTCTGGTGGAAACATTCAAACTCTCCCAGGGTGAGTGATTATGGTATATCAAAATCTGACCCTACAACCAACCAATACTTCTCAGGGAAGTGGCATGCTACAAGGATGGTCCAAAAGCTCCACAATTCATGTTCAGTATCCGGCCCTTGCAGGACCCACTCATCAACCGGGAATGGTTGGGGAACCGACAGCTGTGCCGAGGCAGGCCGTTGGGCTAGTGGGCTGGCCGGTGGAGAATACGACGAGCATGTCGATTGGCCGCTGAATCCCATGTCTTCCTCCAAGGGTTTCAGTGTCCTGGCTGCCACGTCACGGAAGGATGGGCCGACGAACGAGCCTCCTGTCACGTGGTCGGTGTTTATCGAGGGTGTTCTATGTCACAACTCTTCCACCATAGAACCCCAAAAAGGCCTCCGTCAACTTTGACTGAGGTGGTAGGTGCTTCCAGAGAGGCCGATGGTGGCTGAAAATTTGATCCATGGGGGTATGCCAAGCCCTCATCTTCCAGGATATACCTTCGAAAAGAGGCGGGGATCATACGGATCTCGCATTCAGGGAGTATGAGGATGACACGCCGCGTCCCTATCCCTGCCCTTAACACATAAGACCGGGTGGAGGGCGCCATCGCCGATTCATACTCAGCCTTAGAGTCCGAGAAACGGACTGGTCTAATTTCTGTCCGGCCTTCCCTGGAATTTCTCTTGCGGCGACGACGTCCCTCCTTCCTGCCCCTGGGTATCTCCTCGGGGTAGGGCTGATTTCCATCATGGAGTCCTCTGGCCAGAATTGTGCTGGGGTGGAGAGGATCGAAGGCTGGGGTGCGAGGAGCACCGGGGTAGATGTCGAAAGGGACATGGGGATGACCTCTATGTGGGTGAGTGTCTGGATATGCAATGGCTCCATACATGCGACTAGTGGTAGGAAAAGTGACCCAATACCCAGTGTTGTGAGCACTGGAAAGAGACCCACCTATAGTGTAGCTTTCACGAGGAAGTCTTTTACTTTCCCGAATGGTCACATGGAGTAGGCCTTTAAGGTGGATGGAACTACCGCGAATTGGTCCGTGGTGGCCATTTCCTGTGCCGGCGACCAGGAGTGTCGACCCAACCTGCATGTGGGGCGGTTGGGGCCTCGATCTGGGTCAGGCATGTAACTACCACTGCTCATCATGTGCGGAGGTTTGATGAGAGGAGTCAGCAGTGGATTGAGCCATAGTGGTTGCTGAAATTGATGCCCCAGGGCAGGCATCCTCTTCCGCCCGTGCCTGTCACTGGCGTCGGGCCAGATGGGTTGGAGCCGGTGGTGCGGGCACATGGATTGCCTACTCCTCGGCATGGGGAGTCGAGCGACGGCGTCGACATGGCATGGCGGGGGCCCTTTCCAAGAACCCCTAGATCGGGTCCCCAATCGGGCGAACCCGGACATCCCCTACCTCATCGACGCAGGGAAGGGAGGCGTCAATGAATTCAAGGGATAGGCACCTGAAACGGTTGAACATCGGTGTGGGAAGTAGCAGTTCCATGCATGGCCCTCTGGGGAAGCGATGGCAGTGAGGTGCAGCTGCCTCTAGATCCAAATGGTCCATGTCCCTAGTCGGGATACCCCCTTCCTCCTCGTACCTGCACACAAGGTCGTTGATAACCCTTCATTGGATAATCTCTAATGGGGAAAGGGGGCGTGAGCACCTGGTAGTCGCGGTGGTCGGATCATCTATGGAAAAGGCCGGACCACACAGGGTGTCCTCATTGGTACTGCCCCTGCCCCTGTGCCGATGGGTAGGTGGCGATCAAGCTCCGGATGCAGCATTTTGATTCCTGAAAGCAGGGAGATAAACCCATTAGCTCTAGTAGGAAATGAAATCGACAACCAATAGCCCATCGCCATTCCATCTTCTGTGGACGATAAGGGGGATCCATGCTGAATATGTCGATGAACGGAGTGTTCAACGTCCTGACTACCCCAACCCCTGGTGGGTTTCATGTCCTGGTGCTTGGTGCCCGGACCTGGTGACATGATAATCTCTTGACACCCCAATGCTACCAGTATCCGTATTGAGGAGAATAGATTCACGTCAGGTTCACCACTTTCTGTTTCCGACACATTCTACAGGGCGCGTGTGCACATCCATCACACAGGGGAGGGTGCACGGCTTGGGGACCTTCATTACTGCTTTCCAAAGGCGGGCGGCATCTGTTCCTTGTTCAGGGACGTCTGCTCCTTGATCGAAACCAGGATGATGGGAAGTCGGTTCTTCCTTCCGTGAATTCATCCTCGGAGTTCGTCTCCTAGTCCGGGTCTCCCTAATAGATTTAAGACATATTCGTGAATCTCGTTCCCAGTGCCAAGTCTTCATGGATGCTAGTTAATTATGCTTCTTCCGTCGAGACGCTCCAAGTGGTCTGGTCGGGGAAGCAATGTTCGTTAAAGAGAATGGTCACGCTGTGGAATCATTGGCATGTCTTGACACAGGGGTTTTGGCATGTCTGTCTTCTGTTCCTTATTATAGGGCTTCTCAAGGGTTCGGAAGCCCGATGAATCCCACATCAAACGCGGGGAATTAGCATTCCATAGGCATGTATCTGAGGTTTTCCTCAGCATCCCATGTTTAACACGAGGTAAGACGCGAGTTTAAAATCCAGCGGGGATGGATCAGACTGATTGGAAAACATAGAGTGGATCGGATAAAAGTACCCCCTGAAGGGAACTCTGATGTTCGGGCCAGCACGTGGGTGGCTTCCTAGATACTATGGAGTGGAATGAGGTGGCATGATCCCCACCGGGATTTAGCGTCCTGGGTAAGAATCAAGAGGGGTGATAAAGTGAAGGGGGAGGGGGTTGAAACTCGTGGAGGCTTACTACGTACCATGCCTTGACATGGATCAATGTCTCCGTTGTTCGGGAATACTGTTTAACGTCATGCGGGGCGAGGTAATACAGTTTAACATCATGCGGGATGACATTTGGGGCTTACGCTCAAAGGCGGCCCAAGGAGTTGGTGAACCAACGTGAAGAGGTCGGAATGACTGGGTGGTGGGCCTGAACCTCATGGAGGCTTCCTAGGTACCATGCCATAGCACGGATCAAAATCCTCGTAGTTCACCGGGATGGGGCTTACACTCTGAGGTGTCCCATAAGAGGATTTCGTGGTCGATTCTCACTCTAAGCCCACGTGAGTCATGCTCGGTGTGAGAAACAAGAGGCATTAAGGACCAGACAATCACGTCGCAAATGGTGCGTCCGTGAAAAGCGAAGAGGGGCTTACGCGTTCAGTGGCACATGGTGTCGGGACTTACTCCAGGATGGAGGCCTAAAATGCGACAAAGCGCAGAGGGAGAGGGATTTGGGAATGAGCAAAAAAGATGCCTCATTCCCTATCATGCCCTCCCTTGGCCTTGGTGGTGGGGAAGTACAGAGGTGCATGGGAGCTACCTTCCACAAGAGAGACTTGGGGCTTACGCTTTGAGGCAGCCCCTCCCCCGTGGACAAACACCACTCCGAAAGGGAGGATATCATTCCATATGAGGAAGATTCCATTCCCGTGGAGATGAGTGGCGTAAAGAATGTCCCATCCAGGAGGACCCTGCGTGCAAGGAACGTGGTCGGATCACAGTTTAACATCATGTGTTGAGGACGAGGTTCTTGGCAGTTTAAAATCCTGTAGCTCGGATGAGGTGGGTTTGCGCCACACCCCTAGTACTTACATAACCGATACCCTCTACCCCTTGTGGGAGGGAAGGAATCAGTAAGGCCATATAGAAGTTGGGCCGTAGGGTGAACCATCGAGGGGTCCACGTTAGCGTCGCTATGCGAAAAAGAAATAGTTGTTAGTGTGCCTATGCGAAGGAGCATGAGGCAAAGAAACGAAATGGGAATCACCGCCCAAGAGACCTTGAGGTTACCTCATATGTTCCTGGAAGGCCGTACGGGAAAACAGCGCATGGCGCACATGCCCGGTATGGAGGACATCAGGAGCCTATGCAGGGATTCACCCAAGGGGCAACAAGGTGAGGGGTCCTAAGGATTGCGCGCAAAGAGAAGACTTGGGCACAAAAAACCGGGATGGCGCATAAATGGGGGTAGGTGGATTGCACGCGACAAGGAGGATCGTGCACAAAGGAGGTGAATTTCATGCAAGTGGAAACATCTGAATCCTATGCAAATGCCGCACTCCACGAAGGGATTGCGTTCAATTGGAACGTTTTTCATGCAATAGGAGAGATTGCACGCAACATAGGAACCCTGAGTGGTTTGTAATTTTATTGAATCCAGTGGGACTGTGAAAAAAGGCGGATCCTGGGGAAAGGATTCATGAAATGATTGAATACCTGAATGTCATATTGCGCACGCGGGAGTTTTATTTCGCACACAAGAGGCGGTTGAAATTCTGCAACACAGAAATGGAAGGGGTCTACTTTTATTTATAGGTTCCTGGCATCGCAAAAACTAGGCAGCGCGCGAAATATTGCGCGCCAGAGATGGCGGAGTTGAAACGGGCACCGCGTGGGGCGGGCGTGCAAAATTGCGTGTCGGAGCCGTGGACCTTTCGCAGATCCCGGACTCCTTTAGCGCGACCAACCATTTTTCGTGCACATCCACCTTTATTTCGTGCAGCACTTCTTGGCCCTCTAGACCAAGCCTCCGGGTCCGAATATGATTCCTCTTCATCATTTCAAAAATTCCATTAGGAGTTACAGACTTTTTCGGCATCTACAGATGACAAATTTATTTTTTTAAATTATTGAAAAATGTGTTATAGCAAAAAAAGTGTGTTTCATTGTAAATGTAAATTATTATTTTAAAAATGAAAATAAATATATTTTAAAAATTCCTTTCAAAAAACGAATATTATTTTATGATTAAAAAAAATAAAATTATCTAATAATAATGTTTTCCTAATTTTTAGAGACATGTGAAATTTCAGTTAAAAATTAAACACTGTATAAATATACAGTGTTATTATGACCTCAAAATGACACAAAATTGATTTAATAATTACAATAAATGGTATACAAGATGAAATATATGTTTTCCCTATAATATAATATAATTTTCTGTTTTTTATTAATTTTAAAAATATTTTAGCAATCCTCCAAAACCATTAATTTATTTTAAGGATTTAAAAGCATTTCATTAATAGTATAACTCACAGAACATTATCATGGGAATTATTTTATTCATTTAAGAAAATTGAATTAAAAATAATTAAAACTCATCATTTTCGGTTGAAACCATGGGATAACCCATTGTATGGTCTATGGGGTTTTTTATTTTGTTATATAAAGTCAAAAACCATTGTTTTTTTAAATGATAAAGAATTATACACTCATTTTCTATGTAAACCTACATAATATCCTATTTATCATCACTCAAAATCCTTGGAGAATGTCCTTAATCTGACCTCTCATCTTTAATATCTTTCCATGGTTCCTCCAATCCCTTTTGAAGCCCATACCAAGCATTTGGAGTCAGACTTTGATGGTAAGGGATCATTTCCTTCTGTTCTTTGTGGAAGTTTTCTCATTAACATATGTATTCTATTTCCAATTTTGGGATATGTTTTTTATGTACCAATTATATTCCATTTTATTTAAAAATTATGGTATTCCACTTCTATCTCATCATACCATTTTAATAATTTTTATGTAACGTTGATATGCTACCGAAAATTCATTGCAATTTTCCATGCTAAACAAATGTGCAGTGAATACCCATTCCATTTTCTTCTTTAGGGTGGTCACCTTTATGTACTAATACCTATTTATTTCATAAGTGCATGTACTTATTACACATAGTGAGGTAAAATATTATAATAAATGAATCCAATTTTTATGATCAATGGTAACACTAAATCCTGAAAATGAAATGAAAGTGATAAGTGTGCAAGAAATTATATCGTGATCCAATGCATTGGATAATTTTATAGTCAAATGAATCGTCATTCATGGGATTATAGATTGAACCTATTCTATAAATGGACATTTTACATCATTATGTCTTGGAATTTATCCAAATCATTTGTTTAGGATGTTGTGTTATAGTTTGTTTCAACATTTCCCATGTTTCCTTTATGATTATCATGCTAAAATCATGTCTCATTTTTCACGTTTATGATTATCATTCATCTTATGGACCGTTGATATGCCTATTGTCTCACGTGTATATTTCTCTTCTTTTGAATCAAATTCTTTTCCTAAAATGATTTTTATATCTTACCACATTCTTATGCATGTCCCCAGGATATCCTTTTTAGTTTTATGTATGAGCATGTTAATCATGTTTTCGATAAATATGATTTATTTCTGATTTTACGTTGTTATGTAATGTACATAATTCTGAAATACACCATACTTATTGATCTTATTGGTTTAATTTTCATAATATTATGTAATAAATCATGAATTAATATGTAATAATAGTTAGGTTTTTTATATTTAGTATCAATGGAAATGTTTTGTTATTTTAGGGATTACAATTATACAATTGTTGGCAAATCCTTAGGGATATGACTATGTAATATAATACATCTAAAAATTATTGTATGTATAGAATAATTGGTTATTAAAAAACCCATGTTTGGATACTACATGTGGTTGTGGTTGTAACACCGATGTTTATTTGGGTAAACCATGGAAACATAGCATTAATCTAGAATTGACTGGGAACTCTTGCTCAAAAAATGGGACTTTATTTACATCATATTTTACACTTTTGGTGGATATGAATTTGTAAATTCATAATCTCATTACAAAATGTTATCAAGGGAAAAATACAACTATGATTCTATATTCGAATACATATGATTGATAACATATCTTGAAGACTATAAATTCACCAGTTCATGAAATAAATGTCTTTTATAAGCATTCCCTTAAATTTTATTAGACTCCTATTTATGTGTTTAATAGTCTAAAAATATGAATCCCAAATTTTCCATTAATTCTATCCAAAGGAAAAAAATTATCGTAACCAAGTAAAAAACCAATGTGATGAGTAATTTAATGATTAACCAAATGATATTCCCAACCTAATGGAATCTATAATCATGGAATTTTATATTGAACTATATTAGATTCCTCGGGTTCTAAATAGAACCAAGATCGTTTGGGGTGACCAATAACCTTATGAAATATGAAGATAAAAAATGCAACCTTTATGAAATATATGGATTCCAATTTCAATGCATCTTATGATCAATTATTCATTAAATAATAAATCAAGTTCATAGAAAATACCATATACTTACTTTAATGTTATATGAAAATGAAGCATCTGTTATTTTTATATAGTATGGAGAGAGAATGAAATTAGTGGTGGAAATATACCATGAATATAATGAATGAGAAAGGGGTTGATGCAAAGGGGTGGATGGAAGAAAAAAATTATGATTACCCTCGCACTCTCTACCTTAAAATGGAAGGGGGTTTTATTTCCCTCAAGAAAAAAGATGTCCAATCTATCATGGTGTAGAAGGAAAAGATCCCAAGACATGCATGATAGAAATTAAGATTTTCCTTTCACCAAAAATGTATGATTAAATGATTATTTTATGTGCTAAAACCTATTCATTGAAAAGACATGGTGATATGATACTTATATTTCAATGAGGATATTGCCTGATGTGACATCCAAGTTAGAATTGAGATCACTTAAACTCAATTGTATCAAGGGGATATAAAGTGTAATATTGATTTTAATTATACCATTACTATTTATAAATTTAGTAGTGACAATAAATTTCAACATTCCACTTGTCAAGGATGAGGAAAAAAGTACCCCAAATTTTTTTTACTCGTAACGTGTAAATTATTTCGATGCAAAAATAAATTACACATAGCTATAAATTTCTAGAGGGAGATACCCACTAATGTGACATAATAAAGTATTTGTCAAATTTTCCCACCCCATATAGTTTATTATTTCAACTTCAAGTCATCAATATTCTTTTATAACCAATTTACTAATCCAAATGTGTTTAGAAACTACCAAAAACCTCCATGTTAGCATGGGAGATGTATTTTCATCCCAACTGCTATGTTGGATCTCGACAATGATGTGTTGAATGGTACACATGTTATTCATTAAATAATAGTGAATGTAAATTTTGATTCATGTTCCATGTATTCCTTCCAATCATGAATGTTTATTAGAACTATTTAACACCACCACAATTCATGGAAGTAGATATGTATATTAAAAAAAGGGAAATTATTTCATCCCAAAAATATAATTAATCCCCTAACAATATCTGGGAAATATAATTACCAATTAACCTTTTCATACTTCCTTTAGAGGAATATGATCTTAATAGGGGTATGGATTGCCTTTCCATATATATATCTATCATAAATATTTACAATTTGAAAATCGATCTATGTATTATGAAATCTCTATTAATTCAATAAAAGTGCAATGAGGATGATGAATCATCTTTATCACCAAAATCTCTTGAGTGGATATTATTTCCCTTTAAGAAGTCATATATAGCTCAAACGATTGATTTTATGGAAAGAATCATCCCTGAAAACATGTATATTGGGATTGAATATGTTGATGCCTTTATTAAAGAATTTCATGGTCTTCCTTCAAGTTGAGATGTTTAATTTTCATCAATATTATACTTGGGGATGTTCAATTATCCAATACTCAGTATATAATGGATGTTATGGAGTTTGAGGAAATGAAGAAATAACTAAAGGAGAATCATGATAAGGGGTTCATACACCCATGTTCATCTCCATGGGGTGAACACATCCTCATAATCATGAAGAAGGATGGGTTATTATGGCATTAGAATGATTTTATTATATCAACAAGATCATGATAAATAACAAGTACCTCTGCCAAAAATTGATGACTTGTTCGATCATCTACTTATAGAACAATACTTACCTAATGTGGATTCAAAGTTTGGGTACTAACATGTTAGGGTGAAGAATGAGAATATCCCCCGAGATTACATTTCATACAAGGTACATGAAATATGAGTTCATTTTAATTACCTTCATACTCACTAATTATTTCAAAAATATTCATGGAATTCATTAATATATTCATTATATATTTCCCAAAAAAATTGTTTTATTCTTTATTGATGTTATTTAATATACTCTAAAAGCAAGATTTAAAATGAGGAGCATTTATGTACTTTGCTAACATATTGGGGAATGGAGAAACATTATAAAATTTAATTTAAATGTTAGTTCCTGTTCAGATAATTATCATTATATTATAATATTATCACAAAAAATAGGATTCCTATGTACCCATCAAAAATAGAAGAAATTGACGGATTTTTGAGACCAAACATCTATGGCAGATACTCCAAGGATACTATTCTTATCTAGGTAATATTGATGATTTATGATAAATTTATAATGAATTTTAAAGCCTCAATGAAATATTACATAGAATGGAGTCAGGTTTTCATGGAATTATAAATGTGAAGGGAGCTCCATAAAGATGAATATGAGGCTCATCATTGTACATATGCTCACACAACCCAGAAGTGGAGATCATATCATGGTATATAGTAATTCTTCAATGAATGGATTGGGATATTTGTAAATGTAGAATAAAAATGTTATAGAATATACGTTAAGGTGGTTTATTATAAATTAACCAAACTACCCAACACACAATATTGAGTTATCTGTAGTGATCTACCATTTTTAAATATAAAGGAATTGCCACTTTCAAATGATGGTTGAAATATATATGGATAAAAAATTCTTCAAGTATGTATTTACACATAATTAGATGAACATGCGCTAATAAATATGGTTAGAGGTAATCATACACTATGAATTATCAACAAAGTAACATCCCAAAAAAAATTATTGGAAAAATTACATAAGTATAAATGATCCGTAAATCTTATCAACGATGATAATTGATAAGGATCAGATATTATTTGAAATAAAATGAATGGACAAGGGTATCATAATAGATGAAACATCATAAAAAATATCAAAAATGATTGCTCAACCATACCCTCTTGTCAAGCTGAAATTTTTTTAGTATATTATGTGGGAATTTAGAAGAAAGTGGAAATGATAATAAAATGAAAATCATTACCGATCAATGTTAATGAAGTAGTTGTGAGATTTGGTAAAGGACTATATGTACTATATAATATTGACTTCAAGATGTTTTTGTTTTGATGATGCACATAGTTCCATCTTCTTTATTGATCTTGGAAGAACAATGATGTATTGAGATCTATAAGATAACTATTATGTGAGAATATGAAGGATATCATGAAATATACATCATGATGTCTTTTATATTAAAATGTGATAGTGGAAATGAAAAAATCCAAGGGGATGATTAAAACCATTTACAATATCTATAAGGAAATGGGAAAACATCACCATGGAATTTTTCTCTAGTCATAAAAATACATAAATATGATAAAATTATATCTTTTTAGTGGTCTATCATATTACAATTATTTCAACCTTTGATTTGATTCAAGGGGAATTATCACTTGATCAAAACATAAGGATATACATTAGAGAAGTTGTGTGGAAAATGGAACACCACAATCGATTGTATTTGATGGATATAAAAGATTTACCTTTAGGTTCTAGAGGAGTATGCAGTATTCTCTCAATAATATGTTGAACATAAAAAGTAATTATCAACCTCAAAAAAAATGTCCAATATGAGAGAGAAATACACACACCTGAGGATAAATTGAGAGGATTCTCAAATGAATTCAATGGAATATGAGATCATTATATACCACTAGACGAGTTACATAAAATAATTATTTCCACTCATGAATAAAAATGAATCCCTATAAATCCCTATAGGATAATAGGTGAATAACATATACACATTGTGATGATGTTGGAGAACACAAATTTCAAGGTCCTGAAATGGTAGGAGAAATAGTGGAATGGTTCAAGAACATTCATCATCACATAAAGGGTGAAAATAGTAGGAAAAAGTGTTATGATAACAATTATAGATGACACATGTAGTTTGATGTTTGAAACATGGTATTCCTCTGTGTAACTCCATGGAAAAAGACATGAGGTTTAAGGAAGATGGTAATCTTATTCCATGATACATCAGTCCCTTTTATATCCATGTTCACTTTGGTGTGGTGGAATATTGACTTTCACTCCCACCTATCCTATATCATGTACAATATGTATTCCATGTATCCCTATTGTGTATATACATACCAGACCCCTTAAATTACTAAATCCAAAAGTGGTAAAATTGGAGAATGATCTCTTACATGAGGAGAAAATGGTGAATAAATTATATCATAGACAAAAAGATATATGAAATAAGTCAATAAATATGGTCAATCAGATGTAGTTATGCAACAATTTTTAGGGAGAAATATTATAAATGAAGTAAGTAATGAAATATAATTACCATCATAGGTTTTAGTGTGGAAAAATGAAATTTTCAAGGAAATTTATTTGATGGTTGGAAGATTTTAATGACATGAACTATTATAAATAAAATTCCAATTCTGATTTAATTAAATGTGTTATTATGATTTATGGTTATAAAAAACATGAACATTTTATTTTTTATTATACCATATTATATTTAAAATACTACTATGAATCATTACCATTGATAATAAATTCTTTGAACAGTGACCACATGATTATTTTTAATATAGGGATTTATCAAATCCAATTGACACTGAAGAAAAGAAGTGATAGCCTAAACTAACAGGGTTATACCTATGGATCCCATTTATTATAATTTAAAAGGGGGATAGAATCACTTCTATTACCCTAAAAAAATCCAAAAATGAGATCTAACAAATTTATCATGAGTTAAACTGTTTACGATAGAAGTTCATGCTCATCGATACCACAACCCAAACTGTGTATGTCCAACCACCAAGGAATGTATCACCATAATTTACCATAACCTTAGGGTGTTTTATACTGTATTAAAGGGTTATTAATCATGACAATAATAATATTAATATATTTATAAATATTCAATATATTAAATTTCATATTTTCTTATTATCATTATTTCATATTTTTTTTCTATACCATATAATTTATTTTTATTTTTATTTTTTATTCAATATAAATTTAGTAATTTATATTGTTGAATTAATGGAATTTTGAAATAAATATTTTTTTATTTAAATATTTTTATGATATAATTTTTATTAAATATAAATGAACATATATATTTTTTATGAAGTCAAATGTAATTTTTATAAGAGTTCGAAAACTATTGTTGTCAAAAACCATGAGTTTCACAATAAATGTAGATTCTTATTTTAACATTGAAAACAAAATATTTTGAAAATTGTTTTTATAAAATAAATATTTTTTTGGAATCATAATATTATCAATATCCAATAGATAATGGTTCAATTTTTTATGAGATAGCTGAATTTTCTAGTAAAAATTAAATACCATATAAATATATGATGTATATTATGACCTCAACATGACTTAATAGTGATGTAATAAAAAATATAATGGGAATACATTAACAAATATATTTGATACCTACAATAAAATTGAATTTGGAATTTATATTATTATTTTTATAAATCATTTAGGAATACTCCAAAACCATTAAAATATTTTGAGGTTTTAAAATCATTTCATTAAGAGTATGACTCATTTCAACATTATAAAGAGTATTATTTTGTTATGATTATCCCTTGATCTTATCAAATAATTTACAATGCTACCCCATTATATAATCTATGTCAAAAAACCATGAGATAGTTTTTGTTTTTTATTTTATTATATAGAGACAAAATCCTTTGTTTGATCAGTGATAAATAATTCCCCACTCATTTCCTATATATACCCACCCAAGATCCCATTTCCCTATAGTAATTATTTTATCATATCCTTACTCTTACTTGAACTATTTAGAGTCCTCAAAAAGGTGTCTAATATTTCAAGAATCCCCTTCCAAGAATTTGGAGTCCCACTCTGAAGATAAAAGATTTATTAAATCTCTTCTTTATTCAATCATCATTTTTATCATGTTCCTTCTATTTCCAATTCTAGTATCTATTATTAGATGTCACTAATAGTTTCCATTTTATTTCCAAATGTTATGAAACCACTTTTTCTCATGTTATAACAATTTATAAATTTTTAGGTAATTCTATTATACTACCGAAATTTCACCATTATTTTCGATGAAAAAAATGTGCAGTGAATACCCATACTCTTTTCCATCCAAGAATGTTCACCTTTAAGAAATTATAAATCCTTATTATGTGATAATATTTTTTTGATCCAAAATCCATGATCATGGGAAAAAATATGATTATAAATTAATCAATGTTCTATGATCTATTTGAAAAACATAATCAAGAGAATGAAATGAAAGTGATGGGTGTGCTCAGAATTAAATAGTGATCCAAAGAATTGGGTAATGTTTTAGTCTCATGTAAAATCATGAAAGTTATTAGGGAGTAATACTAGTCCATAATTAGTCTTTTTCATAATTATGTGTTGGTATTTATTCTTTTCCTATTTTTAGGATGTAGAGTTTTTTGTTTTTTTAAACATTACCCATGTTTCCTTTGTGAAATTTATGTTATATCATGTCCCATTGTTCACAATTATGATTCTAAATCAGTTTATGAACCATTAATATGCCGAAGATCTATCATGTACTATTTTTTTCATGTTATTCCATGTTTATTCCCTTATTAGGATTCATAGCACACACATTTCATATGTTGGTCCCCATGTTATCCCATGCAACATTACATATGGGACTGATAAGGATGTTTCAAATAATGATATTTTATTTTGTGTTTCGAGTTGTTATGAAATGTACTTAATTCCCTTGGACACTAGACTTTTGGAACTTCTAGGTTGTATTATATATAAATTTATATAAAAAATCATGTATTAAAATGTATTCAAGACTAGGGTTGTTATATTTTGTGGAGGGAAATAATACCCATGTTTATGTATTTCTTCGTTTTTGGATCTTCCCATGCCCATTGGTGATAATCAATAAATAACTCTTTTTTGAGAGGCATCCTCAGGAAATTTTTTTGATTAACCAGGAAAGTAAATTCCTACCTAAGGATTTGGTGTTATCTTTAATAGGTGACTTTGGGTGATGCTTGGTATGTCGGGTGACATTTGGTTTTACATGTATAGCACTATAAATATGGGGATGAGAGGTTTTAATTAATTGGAATCCATCTTTTAAGAGATATTACGCCCAACCTCTATTGCATAATCATTATTAATGACCCTTATATAGAAAATAATTCCATGATCTATATTTATGACCTTAACATAAGAACTACTTTATATGATATGTTTCTCATAGGATATTGACTAAATCAACCATGAACTAAATTTTGTAATTACTTGAACATCATCCATAGGGATGCATGACTTCCTTTGACGGATTCACAAGTTCTATTGTTTTGATCATGTGATCATTTCCAACTATTTTCTACATCGCATGACCATGTCACAGTCACAAGAAATTGAGTCTTATGATGGGTCACATAGTTGAGCGATATTCTCTGGATTTATTTTCTCCACATGATCTTCATCAGTCTGTAAATTTTTGAACCCTATATGAAATCTCGAATACTCTATTTATTCATGTGTTGTGAATAAATCATCTTGTTTTTATGAATTTCCTTTGATAAGATTTTATTTGCATCTTCCTAAAACATTTAACTAATTTTTTTAGATGGCTTCTTTATCTAATCATAGTTTCTCTTCTATAGATTATCTAATGGACATGATTTCAAGATATTTCCATGTTGACCATTGATACCAGTTTAATAATGTTGTTCTAAACCCGCTTCTTCCAATAAATCTCTTAAATTATCAAGTATCCCAATAGCTTCCTTTATGTATGTTTTTATTTATTATTTATGTATTCATTACTTCAATAGTATAAAATTTTATATCTTCATGTGTGTCAAAATATAAAAATTTTATTGAGATAAAAATTGTCCAGGATGGTCAAATAATCAAATATCTTTCACATGGGTCATTTTATATATTGGAAAACCCTTTAATATGACAAAATAATTTTGATTTAAGTAACTAGATCATTCCTCACAATAATTCGAGTATATTAATCTCTTTTATGTACAACTTGGGTATGTGATACAGCGATAAATGTGATCTCCATCCAAGTGGTATATTTTCTATTGAATGGGAATGATGATTATTTTTCATTAAATCTACTATGTGTTTTTCGACTACTTATATAGTATCCTTATTTAATAAGTAATTAGGATTTCCCAATTTATTTTTTTATCAAAAATATGTCATTATTGTGGAATTTGTAAGTCATTCGTTCCCTAGAACCAACTCAATTCATCTCTATATAGTGAGGAGGCAATTAGCCTCTGGGAAATCTATCAATATAGTGGTTTCCCCCTCTTAGATATATGTGTCATGATTTCCTACCTATGACATATGTTTTGGATGAACATTAGAAAATACATATATTGGTGTGGGTGATGATCATAATTATGAAGGAAATGTAAAAAAGGGGATGACTAAGAAAACTCTTATTTCATTCAAATATTGGATATAAATATTCAATTATCACAATAGAGTTAGTCTGATTTCTATACTCCCCCATCGGTTCCCATGATAGTATATTGGTAATAGTTTTAGGTCATATTGGGTCATTGTGAAAGCTAGGTGTCATAATTGATATAGATATCGAGTGAATATAGAGATCTATTTAGGCATTTGTCTAGAGGGATTCATGGCCATGTTCTTAAATTGGTGTCTTTTCCCAGATGGGGATAAACGTTCAGGAATCCCAGTCAATACGCTCATAATATAAATTTGTCCAGAAGATGGAAGACACCTGAATCTGATGGTTCCAACCCTTTCACACGATTACCTACTCTTTGGCCACATTTAGTAGGGCAATATCCCATTATATGTTATGGTCTTTTTAGTTTCTTTCTTGATGGATATTTCAGAATTTTTTATACTAAGAATACTACAATACCACCAAGATACCCAATGCCTTATCTTATCCTAGTATTCTAAACAGATATAGGGTTTGTGCTATGTAACTAGGACCTGATGAGGTTACTGATGTGCTGATTCGATCTAATATCTTTTATTTCACACCAAATATGGTACTAACATGGCCAATCATTGATAATATCAGTGGATCCCATTTGGAAATTTAATAAAATAAATCTCTTTTGGATAGTTAATTTCAACCAGGATGGGTGACATGATAATTATTTATCCATATACACATTTTTATTTTTTTCATTAGTTAAACTACACCAAAATGATCTCTCTATTCATCCATCTAGAATGTGATAACATACAGACTCTGAGATCATCCACTAGATTAGAATGATGTTGGCACATGATGACATTGATAATGAGATCATTATTACATCTATTGATGCCACTACCTTTCTTACACAGACTTACTCCAAGTAATGGTTAACATCCTACCTAGGATGTGTTCTATGATTAATGGTTCTTCATACGGACAAACCATTTTACTCACTAACACCTTTTTATATACTAATGTGAATGTTATTTAATAATTTATATGGAAATTTAGGAAGCTCCCCCATCTTGGTGATGACCATCCATATTGTGGTATATAATATACCGAGGGAATTAACCCCTATCACAAGAAATGGACAGTACCTCTTTTGAGGGAAAAATATATAGGACTCTTTCTTCTTTTTTCAGGGAATCCATAGAGGGTTACAAATGATTCATTCTGATCTGAGAGTGTGTTCTTTTATTGATTACTATCACTCCTCTAGAAATTTTCCATTTACAAGAGTAACACACTAATCATCTATATGATAAATTGAGGGTAGGTGGATTTGTACTCCAACTTTTGAATTAAATCATCATAAAAGTTTTCTGAACTCGATAATATTCTGGCCACTATTGAGAGGGTCTTCAATGATCTTTATGGTGAGGTTCCCTTATTGAACAGAAGATATAATCCTTGGAGACATTAGATTATAGTCTACAATTTATATCTGATTTAGATGCCCAGATTAATTATTTCACCATACAGGTATGCAGTTAAGATAAAATCACAGCACACCTAATATCAGACCTCTTAGGTTCATCATCCTTATTTATTCCTTATCAAAAATTATTTGAGGAGCATACTACCTTAGTGTAGACATTATTTCCTATGGTTGAATAAGAAGAGGTTGGGAATGAATAATGTTAGTGATCAAATGACACTTCTTTCTAGACACTTTAACACATGGAAAACTCACCCGATAGAATCATATTATAGTTTGATTATTGACATGTATTTTATTGTTCATGATATTCATGGAGAGACTATAAAATTTGGAGATTCCCCCTTATTTAATTCTTTAAATTAATGTTTTTTTTTTGAACAACTAATGTTTCTATCCTGTTTTTATTTCATTCTTGATGTGCATGAATTTTCAATAATATAATTTTATCTAAATTTCAATAGATACCAATTCATTTTATAATATAAAATAAACATAGATGTATATATATGGATATTTATATCCTAATAGATTCTTCCCTATAATGGATTATAAATAACCACCGATAATGATATTCCTCTTTAATGTATATGTTCCATTTATCTAGAGATTACCAATATTCTAAATAGACAATTTGGAAGAATATATGTCACGAAGGGGGAGTGCTATAACTTTTTCTATTGTCTATTGGATTGGAGAGCATAGAATGATTTTTTTCGAATTCCATATTGTGGCCCTACACGTTTTTCAATTCTTTATGACAAGATCACTATTGTTTTGTATTTTACGGTCTTTTACCTTGACACGTCTGTCATTGTAGTTTAGGGACTTTATCATGGACCATCAATCACTATATTTAAGGGTATTTTATATCAAATAATATATATATTCATTTTAAGGTATATTATCTTAGACCTCCTATCACTATATTTAATTTTCTTTTAGTTCATTACTTCTATCATTTTCGTATATGCTATTTTAGCTTGGAAATTCAATCAATGTAGTTTAATGTATATTATATCAAACATTAGAATTCCATCCATTATATAGTCTTACATCATTGAATGGATTTATGATCATTGATTATGGTGATGAAATGTGTGTAATAACCTAATACATCCTTGATAATTGAGTTTCGTTGTGGTGTTGTCAAGGATCATGAGGATTAGATCTATTTTCTGCATTGTAAAGATGCCTATGGATGGGAGGCCAAATCTATTATACATTGATACAACATTAAAAAAAACTGTCTCTAGTACTTTATAAGCTATTTGGGAAATTTATTGTTGTAATATTGGTTGAGTGTGAAATTTTGTGGATTCTAGGCCCACCTAGATAGTTGTAATATGGGTGATGTAATCCATAACTGAAAAGTTTGAGTCTATGAATATTAGATGGAGATGAAATTATGAGGATGACCAATTAATCCTTGAGGTACCAATTTCATCCATGGTGTTTCTAGGGATCATAATTATTTGGGTTTCTTTCCATCATGGAGTAGGTTCCTTTATTTAGTATGTAAAATCTCTTATGCATCGATAACATGGTCGAGAAAACTGGATCTTCACACCCTTTTTAGGGCCACGAAAAATTTATGAAGACTCAAATGTCTACATTATGTGATTTGTAATGGAATGAAAGGATATACATGAGGGGTTCTGGTTCCCTATTATAGTGCATCTCATTAATTAGGATTCTTGATAACTATTCCATGTTTTTTTGAACCACGACGTGTGCTTTATAAAATCGTGGTTGAATAGAGTGTCGGACCCCTTCATTAAGAAATGGTACAAAATAGCATGAAGAAATATTTAGGATGTCAAATACTCTAGGATTGTCTTGTAAAAGGATTCTATATAATCATTCATGGTTCTGAGATTAAGAGGATGATAAGGTAGAATCATAACTGGAATGTCCTAGAACATACTATGGTTATGGGTTCAGATGCGTTGTTGTTAGGGATATCAAGGATTTGAAATCCCTTTTTCAGAGTGAAACAATTGGTTCAATATAAAATGTGTATATATATGATCCATATTTATACATTCATAGTCAAACAAAGAGTCCCTTGAAGAAAGGAATATTTTTCCATGAGTCGTATATGTTTTACGGTGATCTTAAGTGATCAAATCATGATGTTTGATTTCGGGAAAGTATAAAATAAAAAAATGTTTGGAGCACCCTAAAATTTGTTTCACTCTTTAGTGTACATATTCTATTGGTGATGATATGTGAAAATTATTACTATTACATTTTCCTGGACTAGGGAGTCCAGTGATCATAACATCAACATTCATTAGGGATAAAAAGTACGCCTTCTATGATGTATTCCTTATCTATTTATGAACTAATTTTTTCCCTAAAATATAGAGATGCATAATTCAATGGGAGAAGACTTGAAATTTTCTCAAGACATCATTTGTGGGATTTTAATGTGACATGTTTTCAATATCTTTCACATAGTGTTAATGTCAATCAATTTGTACCATTATAGGCAAGAGATTAATGTCATATATCTTTTACCAATGTGTTGGAAGTTTATGATTGTGACTTATAAGGACTAATGATGGGGAATGATACATGAGTTCCCAATTAGGACAACATGGGTCAAGATCACACTAACATCCTCTTAGTTGGAGATGAAACTTTTTTAAAACATAAATTTAGTTTCTCAAAACATGAGTAATGATATTAGAAAATCATACATCTGATAGACCAGAACACCATATGGTTTTTAGTTATATAATGGTTGTATTAGACTCATAGTGATTAGAAGTACCTACTTACACAACCATGTTTTTTTAGTATCTCTTAACCCTTATGCATTGATAAAATTTTAAGGAGAGTGTTCTCAATTTCCTTTCCAGGGCCATGAAATTTTTTTGAAGACCCAAGGCACTCAATACATAAAGAGTGGTTTATGGGATGAGGTTCCTTCGTGATGGAGGAAGAATGTTGTACAACAGTTGAATATGGTAGCGATATTATGGTCCATCGATATTGAATGATAATTGGTTATGGTCTACACAATTTAATATTGTGTAGTATGGTTACATTTTTCATGTCGTATTAATGTCATGTGACTAGGAAATTTTCCATGCAATTTAACATCATGTAGTTTGGAAACATTCTTTTCCTTTTAGTTTAACATCATGGGGTATGGATGTGGGGAAGCAATGTGAAAAATTGTTCAACATAAAATATTTTCCCAAGCATGATGTACACTAATCTAACTCATAAATTATCCTGATTGTCTTTTATGACACATCCCATATGCAGTTGAGTGTCATTTTTTTGGTAGTTGTTGTTGCTAAAACCAATATTATAGATCTTGATGTCTTTATATATACTATGGTGTTAGGATTCATGCCACACATAGTTATTCAAATGAGAATATTTATACACATGTCCGGTCTTTATGTAGTTTTGGTAATTGTTTCTTTTTAATGTTTTAGATAGTCCTATTATTGGATATATGGTTGTCACTACATATTATGTGTTGAAAGGAATCATTACAACTATAGTTATTGAGGAATTATTCAATTTGATATCATGTGGCATGGAAATAGGCTCCCCAACATGAAAAGAGAGAATTTTTTTAGACAGAAGGATAAAAATATGTCAATCCCTACATATCCTATGATGGATGGATTCAAGGTACATGTAGTTCTTTAATAGAGGTTTCGTAGGATATACTCACAAAAAATAGTGGTCTTCTCATTTGAGGTCCAGAGGAATGTGTACCTTTTTTCATGAAAAGGACCTCAACTGTGTAGTTTATCATCATGTGGTGTTGACTCACGGTATGAATTTTACGGTCTTTTAGTCATGAACATGAAAAAACATATAATGAGATGATTTGAATATTTCGTGGGGGGGGGGAGGGGAATCCCTTACTAAAACTACTAAGCTCACGTGAGATATGCTCAGTGTGAGAAAAATGAATGGAAATGGTTCATCTAATTATGAATAGGTGATTAAGAATGGTCCAAGGGGATTTTTAATCTTGTTGTGGATGAAATAAGATACCAGATCAAGGTATTCCTACTTATTTCATTCAAATTAAAATAATGTCATATGCAGTAATGGTTATCTGTGGAGTTTACTATCAACTATCAAGGTCATCATTCATGGAGTTTCACATCTTTAACAATGGACATGGATTAATCAATTTGAAAATGGGGAATATTGTCATTGGACTAGAGAATTAAGGTTTTTGTTTCACTACAGATCATGTGATAGTCGGAATCATGCAACATGTAGTTATTGGGAACCATGATGTTTGGTTTCATACATAGAGGATATTAGTTATTCATATTAAAATATTATCATGAGGAATAGGGTCTCCTGACATACAGAGAAGTAAATATATGGTTGGGTCCACAAATAATGTTTTGTCCATCACTACATATCCTTTGATGGAAGGAATCATGCCAAAAATATTTTTTATAAAGAATTATTCCCTATTTGGATCAGACTCTCACATGGGGATGTGGAAATTTCTTCCCACTATCACATGGATATAGCTCGTAAATAGTGATTAATTTGTCAGATGTCAATTCAAGTACAGTTTAACCTCATTTTGGGAGGTAATATTCTTTTTTGGATTATTATCATACTTTAAAGACTTTTTTGGTTCAATTTAATATCATGTGGTTAAGATGTGACATGTTCTATCGTTTAATGTATTGTAACTATGATATGGGTTTCCAGATATGAATTAGGATGTACCAATAGGAGATATTTTCTATTTAATTTCTTACATTGAGGATGTGATTAGTATAGTTTAGTGTCATATGTTTAGGGTGTGCTGGTGAATTTTAACATCATTTGACTAAGATGACACTGTTCATTTTAACATCCTTATGCTATGACAACACAATACATTTTAACATCATATTGATAGGATGTGAGACGTTGAGTAGTTTATATTCTTTCATCGAGGACGTGTCTATATAGCTTGATGTTGTAAAACGAAGAGGACATGGAAATGTTTAACATCAAACAATAAGTAAAACCCTTTATACTTAACATCATGTTGTTTGGATGTGAGGTTATGTGTATTGTAATGTATTTCTACTATGACTTGACAACTGATGACATCTATGAAAATTATTTATTGAGAAACAATGCATGGTTGGGGGTGTTCCATGTTCCCAATCCTTTGTGTCAAGTGATTAGTCTCTATTATCATATACTTTAAGTATGATATAAGGACCATCCCATTTTTGTTATATTTTTAGGGTATTTTTCTCTAGTATAATTGGGGTTCTGAGAACCAGGAAAAATTCTCCTTATTGAAATGAATTGAGGCATACCTTCTTACTGAAGGAATATGTTATATAATTATAATGTTCTTCAAGGATGTTAATATTATGAAACATGTTCCCATAGATAATTTTCTTTTCATTAACCCAATTTTGTGATTTCTCATAATTTGATAGATACCAAAAATGAATATTCAAAGTGATCACTACTTGAATTATATAGTCATTAACTCCTCGGTACCTTACACCAATGAGTATGGGGTTTCTTTTGTATAAGTATGTACGGTGGTATGTTAAGAATATAAATCATGGAGGAGTATATCTGGCCAGGAAGTATTTTCATTAATCACCATATTTTAGAGTATCTTAGATAATGTATTTTTAAAATAATATATTTTTTAAATTTTTTGATACATGATATAAGGATCAGTGATTAGATAAGATGTTGTACACCTATGACAATTTCTTCAATTCCCTAGTATAGAGGATGGAGTCATTGTCTATAAATATTTAATGAATGACCCAAATCATGGAGAAAATTTTGGAATTTATGAATTTGATGATATTTTATTCTTGAGTGAATTGATGTATATTTCATGATCCCATTTATAGATGAAGCTGGTATTAGTAAGGATGTACATGAACTGCTTATTTGTGGCTACATATATTTCCCAACAACATTAATTTCCCAAAAAAAATGAATCAAAATATTATGCGTTAGACAAATATTTTAGAGGATGAGGGTTGAATTTTTCATTGATATCGAATGAATGGTGTTTTATGGTGAATTAAACATAGTCGTGTAATATAGTTTTCATGTTATAACTCAGCCTCATGACATGGTAGGAGATTATTTTCCCCAACTGATGAGCACCATAGGATCCTACATAGACTTCATCCAGGATTATTTGAATCCCTTTTTATTCTATGCATCTGAGGAGGATTCCATCAATTCCTCTACCTCTGATTGATTTTTTTTATTTGGGTCATCCCATGGGTGGATGATCACCGAACCAAACTGAATCTATTCCATTTTGCCTACATATTTCTAGAGAGTCTCATTTTTTAGATAGTCGATTATGGCCTATATTCATCAATGGGAGGATATCAGTTCATCACACTCTAGGGTGTAGTTGAACAAATTTATTTCTTTCATATATCATATGATGATAAATGATACAATTATTCAGAATGTGATACCAAATATTTCATCATCCAAATAAAGCTCAACCAGGACAGTTGAATTATTTTGTAATGCATCGGTGAAAGCATTCTGAGATTGGGGACTATGATTTATTATGGGATAAAAGGGTATTTTCCCATTAGTCCCATGATATATCTATTGGGAGGGTCAAAATATTTTTTTGATGGAATATTCTACATTATATGCATTATTACGAGTTATGAATACCTTTTGAAATTTAGGTCGTCTATTGGAAATAGTATGGTTATTTTTAAGTTCAAAATGTGGGATTTTTATAATGAAAAATAATTTCATCAACCTTTTGAAATAGTAAAAGATTAGGGGAATTTATAGTTTTCTAAAGAAACAAATACAATCCCAATTCCAACCCGATTGATCTTTTTATTTTCGGTTCTTTTTGCAGCTAGGACTTCATGAAGTTCAACAAAAATAAAACTCCCAAGAATAGGGAGTTTCCTGGATGTATAAAACCTCATCATTTAGTATTTTAGGGTCTACTAGTGTACATTCTTGGCGGTGATGTTCTATGAAGAAACTATATAGAGGTTTTACATTCACCACCTTCCATGGAATGAACTGAATGTCAGATTATTGGAGAATAAAATCCCATCAGGATAGAATCCTAGTTAGCATGGGGTGGCCTTGGATTTACATGAGTGGATTGAAATGAGAGAAAAAAACATAATTCATTATTCTAAAACAATTTTCTTATCTTTTGTGTAACATACCGGTTCCTGATGCCACCCAGAGGTGCCCCATACATGGTTGGTCACATGACCTCAAGCACATTTCCCCTAATTCCAAAGGCTTCCCACTAGCAGCAAGGGCCTTGGGTGTGGTAGTGGGAAAACTATGCCCCCATTGGAAGAGTAACACAATGGAAGAGAAACAGATATACAATAGAAAAAGTAGTAATAATGGCATACAATAGTAAACAAAAGAATAGTGAATGTAATAAGAAACTTGAGCACACATAAATTAATGATGCTTGATACATATGTCTAGGAAAGTAGCCAAACAAGTCACAATACGGGAATATTGTACTAAACCAATGTTAAAAAGAAAACATATAAACTCTTCAGCTTGATCCCATGCTCTCCAGCTCCACGAAGTCAAGTACCAGAAGTAGAAGGGCACTTCCCCTATCGATTCCTGAAACAATATAATATGTTTGAGCCCAAATGCATGACCCAAACAGGGTGTGAGACTAATCCTAGTACAAAACCACCTAAATATTTGTGCCTAAAAGTGAGTGAATATATATGATAGGTAATAAGTAAAAAGAAGTAGAAAACAAGTAATTACTCAACTACAAACAATTCCACAGTTTCAAAGAATTCAATTCCACATAGAATTTAAATAGATTTTTACAATCAGGTAACCCTCTAGGTTGTACTCAAGGCCTCTCCCCTATGGTCCTACCCAGCTAACACAAGCAGCCCTCATGAATTACAGATAGGCAAACCCATCTGGATCAACTTTTGTATAGGCTCTCTTATGAATAACTCAAAGTTAGTTCCCCTTATATAAATGTATAATTAAAGACTCTCTAAATAAGAACTCTCCCTAAATTCCCTCTATAGTCTTTCAACAAAAACTACAGGCACTCTGAGGAAGCACTCAACGTCAATTACTCATGTGGCCTTGTAATGTTACTATAAATCCTTTGACTGATCACTCAGCATCAATCCCCCTATAGTCTCATAGCTTGAAAAAATAACAGACACTCTGGAGAAGCCCTTATGTATATTCTCTATATGGTCCACTACACCAGGTTCTCATGGCCCTGTGTAAGTCAAACAAGCATAGCAATGCACATCAGCCAAAGTAAGGCTATTTAACTACCTAGATAATTGTCTACAACATAACAGCATGGAAAATAAATAAAATCAATCCATCCTATAATAATAGGCATGCAATGTAAACAACAACCTAACATCAAAACTAGACCAACAGTCAAAACAAGAAAACATGCATGGGAAACCACTTCCAAATCAAATAAATTAATCCTATCATCATTTAATTAACCCATATTAAAGAATAAAAGCATAGAATACAATTGACAAGGCTAAAACAGTAAACAAGAAAAACATCATTCAAGGGTATTGGGCACTTTTTCACAAATAGCTCAATGAAATTCAATAGAAAGGAACAAACCACCTAACTCATCGTTGTAGGATATTTATACGTGAACCTCAAGCCTTGAATCTCCCAATAACACCATAGATATACAAAAATTTCCAAAACGATCAACCGATGATATGTTGAGAAAGAGGAAGAATCAGGAAACGAATCTATTTGAGAAGAGAGAAATCGTCGAGGTGATCCCAATACAATAGACTGTGGTCGATTCGTAGAAAGGATGATTGGTCAGTAGATCAAAGAAGGATCGTGGTTGTACCCTCTCTCTCAGACATACAAAACCTAGAAGGAGTGCATTTTGTCAATTAGACGCGACCCAGGTTCATTTAATGAAAAAATGAAAGGATGTGACATGTACATTTTAAGTGAACAGTGTGTACTTGCCATCACTGGCCACCGCATTAGGCAGTCCCCCAGTCACCACACACAACCGTGTGTATGGCTGCTACACGGTAAACACTCGGCTACCTGCGGTAACCGATTTCATGGCGTATACTCATAAAGAACTTGGTGCAATATTATAGAAATTTCCAGAAACATCTATTTTTCTCAAAAACACAAGAAAAATAATAACATATAGAAAAAATGATCTGGTTTCTTACAAAATCCCCCCTTAAAAAATTCTTCCCTGAATTTCCCTATCAAGGAGGGGTAGAAGAAGATTTCTCAAATAGTTTCGGCCACTAAGATTGTACATTGGACTCCCTCTCCACGGTCTCATCAGGTACCTTCCCGTGCTACCATAGCACTCGTACCAAAGTAATAGACCAGCCACAGAGAAAGACACATCTTCCCTACCACTCGTGCACCTCTAAATTCATCTCTGAGAATAGAGCCATAAGCATCCACTAATGGCTGGCCTCTCGAACTCCATGTATCTGAATCCCCCTTCTCAGTGCATCATCCACCGCATTGCCTTTCCCAGGCGTATTGGAAAGATCAATGTAAAAATACTGAAGGTACTCAAACCACCTTCGATATGTCAAATTGAAGTCTCATTGAGTGAATATATACTTGAGACCGTTGTGGGGAGTGAAGACCAAAAAATTTTCTCCCAATAAGATAATGTCTCAAACAGTGTATGGTATGAACAACTGTAGCCCACTCTAGATTGTGCATCTGTTAATTTCTCTCCTATGGCCTCAATTGATGCGAACTGTACACAAAAACTCCTTCCCCCAGCATAAGCACTCGTCCAATCCCGATTCCTGATGCATCACAGAAAAGAGTGTAGCTCTTTTCCAACTCTTTAAAAACCAGTATTGGTGCTGATTTCAACCTCCATTTTAGCTATTGAAAAGCTAACTCACAAGAATCTAAACATAATAATGTCACACCCTTCTTATTCAGGCATGTTATTGGCATTTATAAGTGTGAAAATTCTTGTATGAAATGTCTTTATTATCCATCCAGCCATAGAAAACTACATACCTGAAAGTCGTTCTTAAGCATCTCTTAGGAAACTACTGCACTCACTTTTCCTAGGTCCACTGATAATATTGTCTCCGAGAAAACATGACCCAAGAAGTGAATCTGATCCATCCAAAAGTGGGGTATTGGGAGCTTAGCATATAATTGATGCTCACTAGGTGTACTCAGAACGATCAAAATATGGGTACCATGGTCATGTGGACTGTGTGAGTATACCAAGATATCATCCATTAAAACCACCTCGAATGAATCCATGTATGGATGGAACACTTGGTTCAACATATCCATGAAGACTATAGGCGTGTTCATGAGATCGAATGGCATGACGACATACTCATATCGACAATGCCTGCTCCGGAAGGCTGTAAAAGGTATATAAGATAGTCTAACGTGCAATTGATGATAACCAAATCTCAATTCAATCTTTGAGAACACCCAGTCTCGTTGAAGCCGATCAAAGAGATCATCAATCCTCGACAAGGGATATCAATTCATAACCATCAACTGGTTCATCTTCCAATAATCACAACAATGTTTGAGGGTACCGTACCCCTTCTTCACAAACTGGACAGAAAAACCCCTTGGAGAACTACTACGTCGAATGATTCCCTTATCCCGCAACTCCCCCAAATGCTGCTTGAGCTCATGTAACTCTGTTGTAGCCATCCTTTGGGGAGTAATGGACAGAGGTGCCTCTCCTAGAATGACCTCAATAGAAATGTCTAACTCTCTCTCTCGAGGCAAACCTGGAAATTTCTCATGAAAGACATCCCTGAAACGATCCACCACTTTGGGAAAGTCCATCTGAGAAGTACCCTTTTCATCCAAATATAGACTAGTAATATGTTTTGTAACTCCTCTCTACCCATGATGCTCGAGTACTTCTCTATTCTCCTAGACATTCCAATTTCCCATATGAAGAAACGATCTGCCCCTGGTGATGTGAAACTCACCCTACGGGGATGGAAATCGATAACTGTCTAGAAAGGAACTAACCAAACCATTCTGAGAATGACATCATAGCTTGTAATCTCTAGTACATATAGTTCCCACAAGAGATGAATCCTAGAATCATCAAGAGGGATCTCCTTTAACTAACGTATACTATCTGTTCTAGTCTCTAACGATTTGTCCAATGTAAATACATCAACAAAAGTAATGATACAGATCCCAAGGATCTCCGAAACAAAAACAGATATAAGCCTATGGTAATCCTCTGTATCGAAATGAGTAGAATCTAAAACTAAGGCAATGTGAATGGTACCTTGAACATTATAGGGTTTGGGATCCTGCTCCTACGGAGTCTGCTCCACTGAAAAAGTCAGACCTGCACCGCAGCTCTGTGACCCTTCCTCACAACCCTGAGCTGATCCACCCAATTGTCGTTGAAATCAATGTGATTGAATTCCATGGTTGTGACCTCCACATTTCCCTAAATGGCCCGAAAAACACACATTCCCAGACTGATGAGAAACTGGTGGTACTTCTCCTAAACATGGTGTCATAGAAGAGCCAGTGTCACCACCTACTGGTGCGAAGATATGAAATAAATGCTAATGATGACCCATATTTCTATAAGATAGGAACTCAAATAGGTCTCTTGGGAAATGTGTCCTCATATTCATGACCTTCCCACGCTGGTATCATACCACATGACTACCTGAAGGTGCATCCTTTATACTCAGATCTCAACAAGTAGTCGCCCTATGGCGCTTTTTGATATCAACCATAGAATCACTAACTAGGGATGTTGAACCACCCAGGCTCATAGCTTCAGAATCCCTCAAGTTATTTTCTATGATCAGCACCTGGTTGACTATAGAAGTGATGGATGTAAACCTGATGATTTTTACCTGCGATCAGATGTTGTTCCTCAAACCGTCCAAAAACTTCCTTTCTAGGAATAACTCATCACCTCCTGGAATAGGTGTGAAGCACTACAGCTCAGTGAAACAGGAAGAGTACTCCATGACTGAGAGAGTACACTGCTCCAGACTCATGAAATATTGGGCTCGATCGGCCCTCAATGTCTTCGGATAGAACTAGTCATAGAAGGTACACTGAAACTCCTCCCAATCCATATCTTGTTGGACTCTCACCTGTGATATCACATACCACCATCTCTTTGTGTAATCCAGATGCATGTAAATAGCTATCTTGACCCTCCTCTTTGGAGGTGTCTCTAGTTGCTCGAAGAGGGTAAGCATGGCATCTAACCATGACTCTTCTGCCTGAGATCCTCCTTCCCCTATGAAGGTGGGAGGATGCTTCTACTAGAAAACCCGAATCAACTATTCCATATATGGGGCAGAATTCATTACTCCGTAGAAGGTCTTCTTGAACCTCCTAAAGACCACTCAGAACTATGCATTATCACCAATTTCCGGAATTAAAGCTACTTCCATGACAGACACTACTGGAGGATCTTATGGATGCCCTTGATCAGTCATGTCTGGTGTTAGATCGTTGCCCTGTAACATGCGTACAGCCGAAGGAAATTTCAATGGCATGACTCTGTAAGGTCAAGTGAACCCCTAAGATCAACATTATCAAGGTCTGAAAACAAGAAGAGTAAATAGGGAACAGGAGAATGAAATCATTCAAGTTTTTTTCAAAACACAGATACATGGTGTATATATTTGACCACACGACGTATTACTTTAAGCCTTTCACATGTCCATGTACCTCTCCCAAAACTGGTCATGTAATAACCACATACATGGTGTGATGTCCTTACACACAGAATGTACTTGAATCCTCTTCCCCTAAACTGGTTCCCTTACACATCTTGGCCACACGGTTCTCCCATAATGAGACTAAACGACATGTTCTTTCCTGACACAACATTTACTAGATGAGCTTCACTGACCTGTGTTGTTAGTAACACACCAGGATACGTGGATCACACTACACGACATGTTCTAGATGGACACAATGTGTACTAGGATGATTTTTATGACCCATGCTGTTAGTGACACGACCAGATTCTTGGTTTACACTACATGGCATGTTTCATATAGACATGATTTGTATAATAAAGGACTCAACCGACCAGTGTTGTTAGTGACAAGGACAGTTATATGGATCTATGATAATATGTTTACATACAGTACACAGCATGTCCTACCAAAGATTTCCAAACCCCATGTCTCTTCCCACATAGTCTAGGACACATTTACGGACCACACGATGTGTACATATGGTACATGGTGTATACTTATGAAAAATAGTTTTATCCCAAATAGATGAACACATGGAATGTATTCAACATTACACGGCATGTATTCTGGGTTTTTTCGGGTAGTAAGCCTCAGAAACTACACTGGAACTCATAAAAAACTGAAATGAACATTAAGGTGACAAATTCTGATCTGTGAGGGCCTATACTCCCCAAGAATCAAATCTTGGCATCTTATACATCTCATAAACAGGCATAATAGATCAATGATTAGAAAAAATACGGTCCATGAGGGACCATAACACCTAAAGAACCAATGATTGGCATTCATTCAAACAAAACCGTACAAAACCATTACCCTATTAAAAAACATATATTTTTATCAAGGAATCTATCACTATAGCATTCATATATAGGACGACATCTATCACAACAACATTCAATCGCTAATGAAAACTAAAAGGCATGGAAAGAATGGATGACATTTGATTCTAAAAAGTTCCTATATGATGCATGAGATGGCATACACTCATCTCATTGGGCTTCAAAAGAAATAGAAACTGAATAACATTAACAATAACAACACAAAACATGTCAATCACTCAAGGTGAAATATAATAAAATTGAATAATTGAAAAACCAGAAATATTGCATTAAACGAGGTAGATTTCATTTTCCCTGTATACAGGTTAGCTACTCTCAGGCACATCTTATTACCAAGTACCAATTCTTTGTTATCCTGGTCCATAGGCTCTAAACATTAAGTAAAGAAGAAAATAATCCCTATGATCCCACATTGTAACATCCTTGTTCTAGAAGCCACACAGAGGTTCCCTTTATTTGGTTGGTCACATGGCCTCACGCACATTTACGCTAATGCCAATGGCTGCTGACTAGCAGCGAGGACCTTGGTTGTGATAGTGGGGAAACTATTCCCACATTGGTAGAGTAAGATAGAAAAAGTGAAACAAAAATACAATAGCGGAATAAGTAATAATGGAATTCAACATTAAATAGCATAATACTGAAAGTAATAAGTAATTGGAGTGAACATCTATAAATGATGCATGATACATATGTCTCGTAATGTAGCTAAACATGTCACAATGCTAGAATATAGTACTAAAACAATTTACAAAAGAAAACAATTAAACTCCTCACCATATCATGCCTCGTCAGGATCCCATGCTCTCTAGATCCATCCAGTCAAGCACCAGATGTGGAAGGGAACTTTCCCTTATCTATACCTGCAATAATATAATTTTTTTGGGCCTGAAAGAATGACCCAAACAGGGTGTGAGACTAATCCCATTAGGCAACCCCTAAAAGATCTATACCTAATAGTTGGTGAATATATATGACATGTAATAAGTAAAAAAAGAATTAAACAAGGACGTACTCAGTAGTAAACAATTACATAGTGTCAAAGAATTAAATTCCACATAGAAAATAAACATATAATCACAAACAGGTAATCCTTTGGGATGTACTCACAGACTATCCCCTATAGTCCTACATAGAAAACACAATAAACCCTCTGGGTTGTACACACAGTCTGACCTATCTGGTTCAGCTTTTGTATAGGATCTTTGAGGATGCACTAAACATAAATTCCCTTTATAGACATTTAGTATTAATGACTCTCTGAGGAAGCACTCTCCATCAATTCCCCCAATAGTATATTAACAGAAACTACAGGAACTCTAAGGAAGAACTCAACGTCAATTCCTCATGTTGCCTCGTAACATAACTATAGGCCCTCAGAGAGAGAACTCAGCGTCAATCCCCTCTATGGTCACATAGCATGATAAAATTACACTCACTCTAGAGAAGCCCTTATATCTATTCTCCCTATAGTCAAATACAATAGGTTATCATGGCCATGTGTAAGTCAAACAAGCATAGAAATGTGTATCAGCCAAAGTAAACCTTAGGACTACTTGGATAACAATCTACCGCATAACAGAATGTCAGATAAACAAAATCACTCCATCCTACAATACTAGGCATGGAAAGTAAACAGAATCCTAATAAGAAAACTATACCAATGGTCACAACAAAAAAAACATGCATGGGAAACAACATCCAAAGAATATAAATTAAACAGATCCTCATTCAATTAACCTCTATTCTGGCATACAAGCATAAAATCCAATCAACAGGGCTAAAACATTAAACATGCAATACCCCGTTCAAGGGTATTTGATACTTTTGCACATATAACTCAACAAATATCAACAGAAAGGCACAAAACACCTACCTCGGCATTATAGGATCGTTATACATGAACCTCAAGCATTGAATCACACAAGAACACCATATATCTACAAAAATGTCAAAACATTCAACCAATGATTACTGAGAAAGATTTGGAATCATGAAACGAAGATCTAGGAGAAGAGATTACTCACCGAGGCGATCCCAATACAATCGACGATGATCGATTCGGATAACGGATGCTCGGTCAGTGGCTTGAAGAAAGATCATGGTCGTACTCTTTCTCTCAGATGAAGCACACCTAGAAGGATGGAATTATTCCAGTTAGACATGAACCTGGTGAGTTTAATGAAAAAAACAAAAACTTCATTGCGTTTACTTTATAAGTACATGAAATGTACTTGCCATTACCGGCCCGCACATTTGGTGGTCTCCAGGTCACCACACACAGTCATGTGCATGTCAACTACATGGCCAGAACCCAGCTACACGAGGTAACCATGTACACAACATGTACTCATAATGTACACTGTGTGTACTTTAGAAATGTATCAAAACTCCTCTTTTTCACCAAAACACCAAAAAATGAAAAACATACTTGAAAATAAGATCTGGTTTTTTACATTCTGCACTGAAAAAATGAATGTGAGGCAATACATCTTGACATGTCAATATCTATCTCTATATGTAGAATTGTTCGAATTAGGTAATAGTTACTTTTCCCACTCTTGAAATTATCATTATATGTGAGTAGTGTTCCATATGAGTGTTCCTTAGTGACCATATATAATATGATCATCTTTCCTTCCTCTAAAGACATCTAGAAGATGGGTATAGTAGATAGTACTTGAGTATTCTTAAGGACCATGGTAGTATATATCCCATTGGTAGGTGATTCCCTTTTCATTACCTTGGTTAAAGGGATATATTTCTTAACCAATTTCTCAATGAAATAATTAATTAAGGGAGGATCCCTTGGATCCCCCTTTGTTATTTGATATTTTTTGGGAGGAAATTGCTAAAATATTTGTATTCATTACTAGTTTGACCATGATACCATAGTGTCATACCATAAATCCGTAGAAAAAACATTATTTTAACATGAAATCATATTTCCATTAATTTATCTACATATTGTTTTGTTAAAACTTTTTGATGACTATTTAATGATTAATGAACTGATCACACCACTGTTCGGATTTGGGTACCTAGCCATCAACCAAACATTCATTTATCCTTTTATATAATGGATAAATGTTATTATGTATGGATCATTAGAAAGCCGTTTTATTATTCTTTAATCCCATGGGTATGACCTGAAAACGAAATATCCCTTGGGCTGAACTATTGTCAGTGGATTCATGATATCTAGGGTCCATCATTATCTGATTTTTCATAGAACAACCAAAACAATAAGGCAAGACATTGGATTCCAAAAAATATCATTGATCAAGGGTTTTATGATATTCAATTAGAATACTTCCTTAGGTAACATTATATTAAGGATTATCAAATTTATTCTTATCCTAATCTTCCCATTTTTCTCTTTAAGGGGACAATATTTTCTATCCATCATTAGTATTTCACATAATAAAAATATTATTTGATCAATTTGTCAAATTACACCTCTACATTTTTGTCATGAGAGGGGATCATCCTATTTTATTCCATCTTGAGCCCTATATTTTAATCAGGTATACTGATATGGTGCATATACACATCTAGATTCAGTAAAATAATTTCTATATAATTTGTATAGAACACATATCAGTGTTTCTTTTGAAATTGAATTTTCATCTCTTTCTCCATGGGAGGAATGGTTGGACTAATATTTGTATGACATATTTATTATTATTTTCTCATATATAACATTATTTAGCTCATCAATGGTGGTAGAGGCGTCTTCCTCGAATGTTGGTTTGGAATTCCTGAGGTCATCCTCCTCTTCATCCACCTTTGAATCTATGGGGGAATTTTTATATATGGTTAATAATATAGTGGTATCTCTATCACTATCATGGGTATAGATTCCTTTAGAAGAAAATTTATAGCCTCATACTTTCAGAGTTGATGTGGAGATATTTTTATGTAGATTATTTTTTTGATATTTTTTGGGAAACGGATGGGCTTAGACCTATTAGACCATGACTATTTCCTCAACTAGATTAATGGGGAGAAAAAATTCATCATAATGCATACTCTAGGGTTTTTTTATGGGAAATCACCAAGACATTAGGGGTTGAAACCTATAAATAATTTTCCAAAATTTGTTTTTTCATCCCTTTTTATAGAATCATGCTTTAGAATATGTTTGTTCCTAAGAATCATAGTGGGCACTGTCACCATGTAGTATGTAAATTTTTTAATTTATGGTTTATTTCAGACACTGATGGAATGTTGAATTTACCTCCACATGAATATGGTTCTAGAGCCTTTTCATATAGAAATTTTATGCAGTGTTGTACTTGATAACCATAAACTCTACCTAAAATGTGAGATCCCCAAATTGATCTTTTATTTTGATCTTCCAATTATATATTTTTTACACTTATCCTACACTTTAACAGTCGTATTTTTGAAAGATAAATACCCTTATAATTATACCAAACTTCATAGTTTTTAAATTGGGATAATATTATTCATTTAACTATTATAAATCACAACCCAACATATTTTGTCATTATTTAGTGTACCCGAAACATGTAGGGGTCTGATGTGTCCTTGGATGACCTCATTCTGGCCATGTTCTTTAAAAAATATGGTGGCACACAATTCCACTAAATTGGTCTCCATTTAATAGAACTCAACTATAGCTACATGTGTCTCAAATTCATTTATCATATGGAGGGATTCAATGAGTTCCGATATAAGTTATTACTAAATGTGGACTGCATTCCAGAATGAAAGCTTGTCTCAGAAAATTATTATCTCTTTAAGAAAGTTTTTTTTTGCACTAGAGGTTGGTTCTTCCCTTGGTGGGTATACTTATTGACATTATTATTAGGATATGAGGAATTTTAAGTTGATGGGCATGGTTCTTTGGGAGAGGATTAAAGATAATTTGCTACCAGGGGAGTGGGTCGTGCCGGTATTCCCCATTTCATTGGTTGTTCATGTAATAAAACTAGAACTAGGTTTTCATGAATGGAATGTGGGTGTGGATTACTTTTGGAGGGTTCTATGTCACCTTCATGACTTTTTGGGATTAATGGAGCACTTTACCCCATGTACTAACTTCATATATGATCTTTTGGGGATTGCATCAAAAAATTGGGTCTTATCATTCTCATGATGTCCCTTGTATACTCAATTCTTGTCATTTGGCCTCTTGTTCCCTAGTTCGGTGTTGGGGAAACATACATGGAGGAATATTAATCATCAATGAGTGGGTATTAAAAGTGTATCATGTTGATAGAATCAATGATGAGCTCTTAATATAATGGGGGTTTCATTTGGTGGGATAGTGTCTCTGTTTCAGATGTTGTAGGGATGAAATATGTATGAATCATAGTTTCTATTTGAGTAATTTGAATTTGCGACTATTATCTCTTCATGTATCTGATGGTTGTGTACAAAATATTTATACACATATTATATCACCTTCTTTGGTGGTTTACTCCATTGCATTTATGAATATTTTATCTCTTGGTTGAATGTACTCAGTCAACTCTATTTCAAGTCATCCTATTATGGAATCTCTTCCCATGTATGGTTGGATCATTATGCCAATATCCCCTTCTTTTGAATAGGAGAAGGATACACGAGCAACTAGATATAGGGATTTATCCATCACCACCTATCCAGAATTGACCGTGCCTTAGAGAACATCCATTAAGATCAATAAATCATGGATGTTATGACCCAGTCGCCTTTGAAAGGTGTTTTAGTTGGGATAATCATTGTCATTGACCTCATTTGGCTTTCTGGGTTCTGGAAGATTTAGTTGGTTGTTATCACTAACTTCTATGAAATAACTAGAGAGTTATTCATTTCATAATAAGTATGCTTTTTTTCATATATTATGAAAATATCAAGTTACCCTTATATCAATTTTCCTATTGTGGGTGGTGTGTTTTTGGTGGTTTTTCCTTGGAAGGATTCAGTGGGTAGTTCAGGACCAACATACATGATTCAAAATGAACTATCTCATTTTTATGGATAACATCAGTAGTTTTCCTGTTTTCGATCATTTACTCATATACTGAATTCATTATTTGAGATAAGGATCGTGTTTTCAAAATGATGTATATTTTTCGTTGTTCCATTTTAGTGAACTCATGGAACCCACTTGGATACTTCATGGGGATCATATGTGTTTGAAATTCATCCCATATATTTTAAGCACAATGTTCCAACAATTTCTAATTTGATAGATGGGTGATGGGTGAATATGTTTAACATATCCATATATATATGAAGTCATAAACACTCTAGTTTTCAAATTTCATATAGTTATTTAGGATAATAATTTTCATTTTCCTCAATGTGGACAGTTAATGGAAATTTATTTGAAGAAGTTCTTCTCATTAGGGAACATATCCTAATGGAATGATACCAGACCAAAAAATGACAGGACCTATCAGAGTGTATTAAAAAACATCGGGTTTGTCAACTTCTTATCATTTAAGGGCCCATCGTCATCCCAAATATAGTTATGAAGAGTCTGAGATGTTGATCATGGCCACCCATGTTTTCAACCGTGGATATGGTAGGATTTCTGAAATTGGGTGGAGGGATGTGTTATCCACCCATTACGGATATGGCTTCTTATCAGGCTACACTGGTGTGCATCCCCCCTCTATGGCTTCTAATCATGTAGGAAATGACTAAATGGAATTGAGAAATTTTGGATTTACTACTATTTTAACAACCTCCAATATATAAAATTTTGGTGGGGATTTATATGGTGGACCTTTTTTTCTCCAACTGATTCTGAATTCAGGGAATGAATGAATAATTACACTGAAGAGAAAGGGGTTGTTTTCATATTGGAGGGAATTTATGATCATTTTTAACATCATCATTTATGTAGAAATGTTTACTATGTCCAAAATGAGTCTGATGACCAGATTCCACTCTTCCTAGATTATCATCTCTTATAGGAATTGGAATACTCACCTCAACCAGAAAAAAAATAAATAGTGGGAATATTTCCACTGAGTAGCTACTCATTGAGTTCTATGAGAGATTAATATCATTATCATGTTATGAATACTATTCCTCCATTACAAGAACATCAAATTTCTAGCTGATTATTGAGATGATTCCACCACATTAACATTATCTATTGCAGTGTTCTATTAGAGAGGTGGAATCTCAATATTCACAGGTTCCCAATTTTAGATCCTTCGTTGGTTCTGGGTGCATGATGCCAATGTTATGCATCAAAATCACCCTCCAATTTGTGTATGTTTTCTTGGCTGTGGACCAAAACATATGTGCCTTGAACCACAATATCTTTTGTGTTTATGGAGATAACATTGACAGAAGTGTATTAGGAAATGGTGGTTATCCAATTCATTTGAACACAACAGGGTGCTTCAACCCTACTTGTATTGGGTTCAGTCATTGAAATCAGATATAAATTTGGCCTTTTGTCTTGGGACCCAAGATGGGTCGGATTTCACCTATTATACACTAGAACTATATCAGCCTTTGAGTAATTATTTTAAGAGAGTTTTTGGTCCTGATTACTGAATGAGACCCAAATAGAAGTGGTTTGTAATGCAGTTAGAAGAATATATGGGATGCTGACTAAAAAATTAACCTGAAAAACTAGAGAAGACTAATTCTATATGTGGTGATGTTTATGATGTAAATTTCTCCCAAAACTATGGGGGTGTGTGTTATTAAAGGCCACAATTTGAGATTATGGATTATTTTTTGATGATCAAATGATTCCAGTAAAGGATTTCATAAATCCAATGACATACACTGAGGGATAAATTCCCCCATCCCAATGGGATGGATTTAATATAGAAGTGATGGTGATTTCCCATGTAAACCTCAAGGGATGATGAACCTGGTAATGGTAACTAATATTTAAATATACCTAGTCATGTGGGATGTGGTTTGTTTGGATCTACTTCCAACATATCTTTAATCCTATTAGGATTTTATGATTTGAGGAGTGGAGGTGGTAGTAAATATTCCCTCGACCTATATGGATGGATTCTATAATGGATGGATTCTATAGATGCTACTAATATAAAATATTTGATTGGTGTAGTTTTTATATTGTCGGTGCTCAGAAAAATGGGAACCCATTATGGTAGCCGGTTACTATAGGATTTAACCGAGTTGATTGAAACCTCACATCCTTCTCTGAAATTCATTCCTATTTCATTGAAGATCCATCATCAATGTCTTTTTTATCTGTCCTCTTACTACATTTGTGATGTCTATGAATTGTTGAAGTATGATTGTTTTATTATAGTGTTCAAATGGACAGAGCTCCACCTAGGTTGTTGGTTTCTCTATAGACTATGACATTATAGGACACTGTGTCAAAGGGGTTCTATAATTTTAGTGGTGTGATAATGTTTAACTCTCCAAGAATTCCATGTCCTTGAATACAGATACATTATGGGGATCCGACTGCCAATTTAAAAAAGTTTGTGATCAAATGGATGTAAGAATGTTATACATTTAAGAAGTTCTATTGTGGTTTTGGATACTAGTCCATAAAGATCGCAACACGGTCTAGCTAGAAATTGAGTATCAAGATGGTCTAAAGGTGACTCTTGTATCCATGATATGGGAGGATTATAGCCTTCATTTATTAATCAGTTTCCTAAAAAATTTAATGTAGATAAGGTATATTCTTATATTCAACATCATCAAGGATATTATAGTTACAAGTGGAAATAATTTATAATGTAATGGGGTGCTTATTTCAGAATAATCCTCTCCATATATCAATGTTAACATCCTCTTCCTTAGACAGAGATGCATCCATCAGATCAGACTAAAGAAGGTTCTTCTTAGGATTTCCTACTGGCCAAATTAAATTTTTGCGGTAAATTAATGAGGAACTACATGAAGTTGACCCATGTGTTTTGAGATCCTCTCTATATGATGGAGTATAAATATTTAACAACACTAAATATGGATGAGTATTGGTGGGTGGATCATTTCCATGTCCTTGGGAGATATCAATATGGGGAGGTTTACCACTGAGGATGTTTGGAACAGAGTTTTTTATTCCATCTCCACACAAACATGAGGATGAATAGATCAGTAATGATAATATTTTTGTTCACCTGAAGAGTTTGAGTGACCTCAGTTTATTGATAATGTGTCTTAAAATAACCCAAAATATATTGGAATTGAGTGCATGAGGGATATGAGCCTCATTCATCCTTGTGGACAAAATATTCAGACCTTCTTTCTATAATTATGATGGGATATGGTTATACTATATGAAGGTTTCAAGACATTTTTTATTACCATTTTTTGTTACCATGGTATGAACCTGATGGTGGGAAGCTACTAGAATAATCCAATGGGTTTCCTCAACATTGAAAAGAATATGAGGTTTTCTCATGGCATGTTCAATTCTCTCATAGTCAGCCTTGTTCATAATAGTTGTATTATCCTGATCCTAAGACTTTGAAATATTCCATTGGTCTTATGTGGTAGGCATACGAGCCTACACCACGGTATGTGACACACACATTTCAGGATTTTCATTCAGAATAGAAATGTGGGCCCAGTCTGAATATTCATTCCCCACTAGAATATGATGACAGACCTCCATAATTGGATAAGGAATACAAGCCTCTAAAAATATTTTCTCAATTTGATTTTTGTGTATTTGTTCATAAATAAAATAATTAATATGTACTTGGATTCTGTGATCAACTAGAATATGATATTTAAATTCACTTATAGGAATATAATACATTTTTTTAAGAATGATCCATTTTGAATTGGGGATCCACAAATAGAATGCAGATATGATATTGGTCCTATGACTTTGGAGTACATCTCTGGTCTTCTAAGACATGAATATGATCCTTTCCTGAGGCATATTCCCCTCTAACATAGAGACCCTCTATCGAAAAGGGGAAATTACCAAGATACTAGGCCTTTTCATTATGCCACCATTATTTTTCCACATGCATAAGACCCTGTCCCAAGGTATATTTCGCACTCACATGGTGAGCCCCGATTAGATTTGGAATATAAGATATGTATGGAACCTCCCCCTTTACTAAAAAATTCTGATAATACTCCTAGATGGGTGACCAAATGCACTCCTTCTATATATAAACCACTTATTCATAATGATCATATTTTTTTAGTGTACCTTGTTGATGGGATATGAATATGATAATTTCCTAGTATATATACATGTTACAAAATATGACTAAGGAGTTCATCGGCAATTTACATGATGTGATTTTTTTATAAAACCATGCATAGGAAAATAATCATGCACATTTTCTGCCTATACTATACACTGGAATATATTTTTGATTACAGTGATGATTTGGGAACACTTTTTACCATTTTGTCCCCATGAAATATTTTGATGGTATTTATGTAAAGGGATATCCATATGTGTATCCCCTGTGCATACTTTAAGAATAATCATGTATACTTGTCATGTGAGAGTAGGGATATGAGTCTACGTGCTGTATATTACCAAAATATACTAGTAGACATTATTTTATGGATCATGGGTATTATCCCACTAACAATTATCTAGAAGATTTCACGCTCGATGTGTCTTCCATTTTGGTCATGCATGGGTTTCATAAGTGATAGGGTATTTCATTGTACCATTATCTTCCATGAGATGGGTACTAGTCTGAATGGAAATTGCAATAGAAGTTTATATGACTTCTCCTAATTATCTTATGAATCATAATGTTTTTCTAGTTGGGTACTTGATCAGACATCATCATACAGTAAAGGTGGATATTGTCGTTCTCTAGGGATAAACATTGGAAATGGATGGCTATGTAAGTTAGGGTAACCATTTTTACAATATCATTACTATGATGATTAGTAATAGTCAGTTTTAGTACTCCTAGATCCTCATGAACAGCCTCAATGTTAGGGATCATACGATTTCTATGGTATTTCGGGACTATTACATTCCCCACCATACGTTCATGATGTCGGGTTCGTGTAGTCATTTTGAGGCCCGAAGGGGTTACAGTAGAATCTGATCTTCTAGAATGTTCATTAGATGAAGAAATTATCTCATATTTGGTTTTTGATTATGGGATAAGTATCTTAAGTCACCAAAACAATAATGAACAAAGCCTCTAATCAATGAACCATTGCATGTATGATATGCTCTAAATCAAATAAGAATGGTTAAAAAAATTCATTTTATTCCAAATTCATTCATTCTACTCACATGTACTTATCAAAGCAACGATGGACATACTTAATGAGAACCCCTACTATATAAGATCATCTATATGATATGTGTCATGGTTAAAAGATCATCGAACTATGTAATAGTTTCACATCAGGATCACTATTTTTTTGCATGATATATAAACAAATGGCATGATGGATAATAAACTAATCATTTTATATTTGGTAGAATCACATTGGGTTCGCCGTTTTTTCATATTAAAAATGATGTTGGTGTATTTTTTAATATAGATTGTTTGTGATGGGTTAAATGTTCTGAAAAATCATTCACATATATCCCCCATTTGATAATATTTCATAGAAACAGCCAACAGTTCACAAATCCATTACTGGGTACAGACCTGATTTACATATTTATGTGATTAGGAGGGGTTTTAGACACAATAAAAATTATCTTCTCAATTTTCTCGATAGGATGGGAGGTTAGGTACTTAAGACACTTTTATGAGGAATTTTATCCTGCTCCTGAAATCTAATTTTGATTTTTCATATGTATTAGAATATATTCTTAATCCTTATATTGGATTGGTTACCCAACAAAAAAGATCATAAGATAAGTCACTTAATATTAAAATAGAGGGGGAATTGATTGTTAATATATATATGCATATGATTTTCTTCTTCTATTTTACATTGTTGGGTCGCTGCTTATATGTTTAATTCATATATGTAGTCACTATTGAGTCTCTTATTATACTGGGAGGTGGGTTCTATTTTGAGGATGGGATTGAGCCATTATGAAGAATCCAAAATATCAGGTTTTATAATAGGAATTTAAACCCATGTGGTTCAATAAAACTCAGTTATTCTAACATCACAGGAAAAGAAAATATATGTGGGAAAATGGTCACTATGAATTGAGATAGAACCTAATGGAGGCATGCTAAGTATCCTATTTATGATAGAAATTAGAGATATTTTATATTATTCATTACCTTGGGAAAATACCCAAGATAGATTCCCTTTTATTTTTGTTTGTTATAACATGCCACTAATTGGGGATTTCACACTGAGGTTTCTCTAGCTGGTGGAGATTCAAAATTTCAATGGGGTGATCATTGTGGAAACTAATCCCATATGATCTTTCATCGTTTGGAGAAACCATGGTTGGTACATGACCAGACACATTTTCAAATGGATGCGATTCCTACCAATTTGGATATCCCATTAGAATCTTAATATAGGGATCAAACATTTCGACGGTGTCTTACATATACTAGTTATGGAAGGAATATGATTCCTCGTAGTTCTTTGGGTCTGAGATTACACACCGTTGTTTCCCTTTAAGTAGGAAATGTCATATTATGTCCTTGATTAATGATTACATATTAATATTTACCTTTTATTGATATAATCTTGTGACATGAATTATATGATCATTATAACTCCCTAATCACACAAGATCTATGATTGGTGTGAGAATAAAGGGGTAGAAAAATCAATTTAACTACTTATAGATAGGATACATATGCACTAGGACAACCCTTTGGTGGTTTGATATAGATTTTGTGCATTAAGAAGGTTTCTAACATATCCTAGTTATGGAAGGAATCTGAGTTCCTTTAGTTCATTATTTCAGGGTGTACACACTAAGGATGAACTTATATATATGTGGGACAAGGTTATCATGTCCTATAATGAATGCATGGTCTGGTCTTGTTGACTATCTGACATGCATTGACATTATCCCTGATAGGCCTTGACTTCCTACATGACATTTTGGAGATGATATTACTGACATGTCCGAGGAAAAGAACATGAATCAGTTGACTTTTCTATGGGATTCCACATAATCGTGATGTAAAATATTGAAGGTAATCACATGACCAAGGATGACTTGTTTAGATGATATCACAATACCTTGTTTGATGATACAAGAGGCCATCTATTTGTCTCTAATGACATGCTTGTAGGGATTGATATGATCCAACTGACTTGACCAGGTGTTATTATGAAAGTAAACTACATGATTCGAGAGTGTTATGATAGTTTGTGTGACATGTATGGGGGTGCTTAATGTTCTAGATGAGTATTCATAGAGTAATCATGGAATCCAAATGACATTTCCAATGGACATTAAAATATGTGGGTTCTTTTATTGAAGGATGATGTGAGATCCATTAGACATGACCAAAATATGTCTTATGATTTGAATGGATTGTCCTGAGGATGCCACAGTAGTCAATTAACTTCTCTATTGATTTTTTAAGGAATAAAATTCCTTATCATAAGGATGCCACAAAAACCACTAGACTTGACATGATCCCATCATGAGACATATCTTATATACACTTGTATCGAATTAAGTTTTGGGATAAATTTCTAGAGGTTATTGAGAGGTCTATATGGAGATCCATGAGGGTTTTATGAGATACAAGTGGTGTTCCCAGAGTGCACCATATTTCATTCTCTAACATGTCCTTGGGGAATTACATGATTATAATAGTATACCAAATAGGAATTATAAGACCTCTGATATAGTTCCTAGTGTTTTCTCTTAACCTATGTGGTTCATGTGAAGATCATGGGTACTATCAAATATTTTCTTCACATATATATCCCCTATTTTTATTCTTTATTCCATCCATTATTTCATATTCCTTATTTTTATTAACTATTAAATTTTTAAGAATCACATGACTTATAAGTTATGTGGGATTTCCTATACATAACAAACCTAAAATCCCATGGGTGATATATGAGTGATAATACAAATTTTTAATGCCTATCGCATGATCTGATAAGGTTGTTTCTCGGATTTGACATACCATAAAACATTTCTGGTCACAAGATCAGTAGCTCCAAGAAATATACTATGATGGTTGAGTGTTCTAGTTGAGGTACCAATGATTCATTTTTTAGTGATTGTGTCTGTGTGTGTGGGGGGGGTTATATGCCTCACCACCCTGATTATCCTCTACATTGGGGAATTGTATCTTGAAAATATATAATGGAGTTATGGAGGGATATAGTGTCATGTGTTTCACAATATCAAACTGTATGTCATTCTAGGGTGTCACATGATTTTTATTGGCCATGAGACCTTCTCAATAGTTCTATATTTATAGGATTATAGAAATCAAACTGAGGTCTTTACTATTCATGTGGTCATTCTAGTGGACAGTTATTTTGTAAGGATGATATTTAATATGGAATTTGAGAGATCATGGATCTTGATGAAAGGTCAATGTTTTATTTTTTTGAGTTTTTTCAATGACCTTTTTTTAGAAATGGTTGTATTTCCATGGGACATTCATGAGATCAGGTCTCTATAATGAATGGAATTTTGTGGGGACTTGGATTTCCCAACTGCATGACATGTAGATAATGATTTACTGATTCTCCCATTGTTTTTAAATTATTTCAGTATTTTATATTTTCAATGATCATACACATGTTTTTCTGAAGAGAATTACTCCCACCACTGGTGATGTGTCGCATAACTGGAAATGTGTCATATGGTTATCCACAATAATTTAATAGAAATATCATTCAATTTTCCTTATAAAGTCATTGGGGGATTGCATGAATGCTTCGAAATGTCTAAATCCATTCTCGTATCAAGGATCATAAGCTGGAGGTCACATGCGCGGTGAGGAGGACATGTGTTCCTGGTCTTGAGGTGTCTAACAAGCTGTATAGGGTTCAACACGTGATGTTTTCAATAAAAATAGGTTCCCACCATTTCCAGATTTTATATCCTTATTTATTTTACCAGGGTGTTGGCCTCAAGAGTTTTATATAGTCCTCTAATGAACATTAATTCATCCCATCAGTGATGTAATGGGTGACCACTAAATATTTTTAGAATTATGTGTGATAATTTCATGGATAAACCCTTATGTTTTTATTTGGAGCCAAACTGGGTGTGCGAGACCACATGAACATGTCCTAATCCCTTCATGTGATAGGGGAGACATTTTAGTGGTCTCTTCTGTGACTAGGAGGACATGTCATAGGGGATTTCGTGGTGTTTTTAAAGATGCATGTGTGTGTTGTGTGATTTTTACATCCACAAGATTTTCAAACCTTTTATATATTTTTCTCTATATTTTACAATGAATTTTGAATGTTTTGTTAGGATCTTTCAACATAAAAATTCATGTGACCTAGGGGTACTTGTCCTATAGCGATCACACGATCACGGGTTTTCAATTATACCTTTATAAAGGCAGAATGAGTTTTCAATGGGGCCCTATAGGATCTTGTTTTGGTCATGCAATGTGCATGGATCCTTTTCATGTATTTTTTATGGTCTCATGATCACGTGTCTATTGGAGGCTTATTTGATCCGTGAGTTCTGTCCATCTTTTCTTTTGTAGTTTTTCTATGGAATTAAGTACCCATATTCTTGTATTTAATCAATTGTGGATTTGTCAATTCTCATTTAGAAGGACTCAAAAAAATTTCCTTTCACATAAATTCATTGAGGATAAATAAAAAATTTAAGAGATAAATTCAATAACTTTGACCACATGTGTGGAATGTATTAAAAAATTTTAAGTACATGGAAAATTTTACTAATGTATAATTTTATGAATTAAGTAAAATTCGTCGACCTCTGTCAAGGTAACATTTTTAAGATGAAATTGTTTATTTTAATATGGGAAAAATGGAACCTTTTGCCTACAATAATAATTGGTTAATATGCCTAGTAGATGTACAACCACTAATGTATGAGAATCTAATTTATTTACATTATGATGCTTATAAAAAATGTTGTTGGAGTATCTTTTTCACAATTAATTGATCCTAAACCTCATATAATTATATATTCCTCTATAACCATTCATCATTCCTAGATCATACAAAAAACCGTAGAAAAATAATTTCTCGAAATTGTATTTAAATTAGTTATATTTATATATTATTCGTAAGGAACTTAATTCACCATTTTTATGATCATGTATTTCATGGATACTTGAGAAGTAATTTAAAAGAAAAAACTAGGTTGTTCATATGAAAACTGTTACAGTAATAATTAAACATAACGATTAATGGTGGGATTAGAGATAAGTAAATGGTTTTTTATCACTAAACTAGACATTACAACATTGTTACTGTAGAAATTATTATCAAATACAACCTAAATGATCACATTCTAGGCGGTAGTTGTTTTTGGATGTAGGATATGTTCCCTAGAATGATGACCTGGTCAATTCAATAGAAACATCTAAACTATTATCCCACATGAATCCTAAAAAATTTAAAGTACATAAATCTAGTTCTATTTTTATCATTATCGTTGATCGATATATTTGGAAAATATTCAAGGACCATGTGACAAGAATATTCATACTTAGGAATCAAAACCAATAATTTATTATATTTTTACACACACTAGACTATGGAGTAAAATGTAGACCGTAATGGAATGATATGAAAATAATAGAGTCGGAATATATTTTTCCACATTTTTTAAAGATTCACATAAATTTTAGAAAAAAATATGAGAAATGTAGACTCACTAGAAACAGCTAAATAAGACATAAATTTACCCAAAACCAATTATTTTTTGTGAAAATTTTGAGGTATGGGGAATTAATTTCATTTTTCATTCTCCAATTCATTTTGGTAATTCATACATCTTCAATGTTGTTGATTGTTTCTCAAAATGGGTTAAAAATATGGCCACTATACTAAAGATGTTAATATTTTCAGTTATTTCTTCAAGACTAACATATGTTTTTGTATAGGAATTCTAAGATCTATCATCATTGATTGAGGGACCATTATCCTCAATAAGATAATTTAGTATTTGATGAGATAGTAAGGAGTACATTAATATACATCTACATTGTCATATATATAAAAAAAATGAACGATAGAGTTTCAAAAATTAAAATTGAATGAATTTTATTGAAGTCTATCAATCCCAACTAAAAAAATTTGAGGTGATTTCTAGAATATGATTTATTTTCCTAGAGGATTGTCTTTAAAACATGTATTGGAATTAGTCCATATAGCTTAACATATAGAAAGATATGTCTCCTACATGTATATTTATAACAAAATTCTTATTTGGTAATCAATTCAAGTGATTTTTATTGGATTTGATTGAATTGTTTTACCAATATGTGATTTATTTTTTAACAATTATTAGGTGTTGATATGAGATAAATATTAATTGAAGGAAAATAGTTTTTTCAGTCCAAAATTAGTTTATTCTCACAATAGGGGCAATGTTGTTGAGAAAATTCATAAAAGAAGATACATGTAAGGGAACCATTAAATGGTTGTCCCTATATTGATATTCCATGTCGCTTGTAAATAATTGTTGTTCCCCAAAGGAGTTCATGGGGATTTTGAATGATATCCTAGTATTAATATTACAAAAATTTCTGACCACATGCCATAGATTTGGGTCTTGTGATCTAGGTGTGTCTATAAGAAACATGTGAATGGAATAAATTGATAGAGTGATGATCATATTGTGATTTTGGTGGACCTGTAAAAGAAGGTTAATAAAAGAATACCATAGTGTATTGTTTAATGTATTTATGAAAAATTGAAAATGGTTTTCATTATACTGTGGTGAAGCGTGTCTATATGGGTGATGTAAATATATCATGTGAAAAGTTATGATGATTCTTGAACGGAAATTTAATGTCTCAATAATCATGGTGCTTAGTATTATGACATTATTCTAGTATGATTTGAAGTTGGGTGTTAATGGATTATAAATTGTATTATATGTATATTAATTATTCTCCATATGGGGATAATGTTGATCAATGTAGAAGTAATGGATTGATAGATATAATAATTATCCTGGGATTAATTGATGATTTAATGTTGTTTAATTAATGACCCATAATAAATTGAATTTGAAAATTTTAATTATATTTTCTCTATTTGATAAAATAGAATAAAATCCTATTAAATAAGAAAGATAGTGAGATAATTCCCATGTATATTGGAACCCATAGATCCCAACACAACCTGTATCATGTATATTAGTGAGTTTGGTGGATCCATGAGGCATTTGGGAGTGAGAGAAATCCTGAGACTTGGATTATTCATAATGCTATTAAGATCCATATATTTATAATCTTTATATAAGTCTCGTTCCCAAAAATCACACTCAAAAACTAATGATGATATTGAATAATGATTAAATGTATAAACCCAAAAGTCCATTTATTCATAGATAAGGTCATCACTAGAGGTTTTTCATTTTTTGACCTTCATAATTGTGATGTTGAATCATCTATTATACCCTATAAGTGTTGTAAAAAAAGTTAAATCTATGCTAAAAGATTATTATGATATAGTGTACAATCCATGTTGGGTGGAATAACCAATATGGGAAGGATTAGGCATAGGTATTTAAACAATGTCAAAATCAAGTGTCATGATTTCTATTTTATTTTTTAATTTATGAAAATATTGAGTTATTATATTATGGGGATAAAGAACCTTCAATAGTTCAGTAGGTAGATTTTAATATTTAGTAACGATAAAAAATGAATTCACTGAATCACCCCTCCATCTATCAGTGTCCCTAATCGGATCTAAATAGGTTGTATTGGCGTTAGGTTACCTCTTAAGATCCATGGAGCCCGGAGAAACACATTTTTTTGAAAAAATATAGTATTTCCAACCATTTAAGAGAAAAATACCATAGTTATATGAATATAATTATTCTTTTCCTACTATCACTTGGTATTGAGTTTAAATATACTGTTATAGTGGGATTCCAACACATTCTTAAGAAATATTGTTTGATACATATTAATAAAATGAATTTGGAGATGGTGGGAAGATAAATAAATAATGTATTGATGTTTTCATTTTATAAAATTTAAATAAATGTAATTGGTCTTAAAACTATAAAAGAGATATGGGATATATTGAGAATCAACAGTAAAGGAAACATCTAAGAGAATAAATGCAATATACAAGTATAGAAGGGAATGTTTTTTAATATTAATATGGTAGAAAATAATAATATTCGTAGATATTTAAATTTGTTAATTTCAATAATCTATAATAATCTTGTGTTCGGAGAGAAACAGAAACGATCAACTCTAATGAATAAACATACACGAATCATTCCTAGTTAATTTGATCCCAAATATGTAATTCCCCGACCCTAGTTACCCAGATTCTGTGCTATATTACATAACATTTTCATGATCATAAGGGATAAATCCAGAAATACCTATCATTTTAGTATTATTGGAAACATGATATATACCTATGTTCAACATTGCAACTTGTAAATAAGTACAAAACTATTTTATTCCATTAGAAACATCCAATCGTCTGAGATTATTCCAACAAGTCACTCATAACTAACTTCTTCACATCCTGGGAAAATGAAATATAATAATGGGGTGAGCTCAAATGCTCATTAAGAGTAAGAAACATAGTGGAAGATAAAATAAACATTAGGCATGCTGAATAATTGAAAACACATGCCTTTACAAATACTAAACATGTACACTTTTTGTCAGGAATAGGATCTGAGTAAATAATTCCATAATAAAACATAATCATGGGTATTCTACTAGTCAAATAACCACATGAACCATCAATATTATTTTTATAAGGAGTGAATTTATAATGTCGGACATTCTAAAACATTTTGTCAATGCCTCAACCAAGACGTCTAAAAATGATTTAGGCCTCGACCAAAACCATTTATCAAATTGGGAATGGCCTCAGTCAATTCCATGTCAAATTGTCTCATGAGATGTACCGATGCACCGAGGAGCTATAGCAGGCTCCACCTGTCACATATTAAGTCCAATACATTCCTCATATGAAAAGGTTGAAACATAACATCAACATTCGTATTAAAACTATCATATAAAATTCCAATACATTAACGATTAATGGTATAAAAATAACACATCCATAGCCAAACATATCACAAAAGCTTCAATATGATATGGAATATTTGTATCATAATAAATCTACTTCAAAAAGTCAAAAATATCTCAAAGGATGTTGACATAGATGAGATAAATAATATTTGAAAGAAATACCTCTTTATATTTTGATACCATTTAAAAGTCACATAACATTAAAAGAAAACATTTATTTTTTTAAAATTATTATAATCTTGTAAGGGATTCTTCGATGATGTTATAATGGTGGAAAATAGCCTCAACCGCCGTATAATTTAAAAAAACATTCATACCTTAATTTTGTCCTAAAGGTGATAAAGTACATTATTTGGAAAATGACGGAAATATTCCATTCAAAACACATATTTTAAAATAAGGGGATAAATTACATTACCCCATAGTCTATTAAATTTTAAAAATTATTTTAATTACTTTTTTACAAAAACAAATATTTTGATGATAAAGGGGTCCCAGTAGATAATTATGTAGAGACAACCTCTGATAATAAAGAGAATGTGAAATTAACCCTTACATTATACTTTTCCTTAGTAAATGGTATGTTAACAACCTTTATAATAGTTAAAACATAGTTATAAAATTAAAAAATAACTATATACATAAATATGATATCATATATGATCTTCTAATATTGCTTTATTAATTATATTTTAGTAGTATCATCAATTTGGGTGTTAACTGAATCATTTTCTTTTTTATGCTTTGTTATATAAGAAATGTTTTATGGATATGATGTATTTTATTAATATCCATAATTATATTATGTTCATAAAAATTATTTTTAATCATCAAATTAAAATTATTCTTGAATGTTTATGATGTGGAAATGAATCTCATTGCTTTCATTGAGACGGTAATCCATATTTACGCATGAGTGACAATATCATTGATGGAGAAATAATATGAAATTGGATGTTATATAATATATACATAATAATTTACATGTTATATTTATTATTTACATCATTTATACTCATTATTATACCCATTTAAATAATGAAGTGTTTGAATAACAAACTACACCATGATGTGGAGATGGTAAGCCGTATGTACGCACGTATGGTGACATTGTAATTTATAGTATTGATTGAATAACTAATATGGTTGTGAAATTTTTATAATAACATCACAATATATGTAATATACTAGAGTTATTATTTTAGAATGGAAACAACAATGAAAGTGGAAGTGGAAGAAGAAAATAATTTGAAAGAGGTGGTGAAATATTTATCTCTTCTTCAGGTTCTTATTTTTGATTTTATCAAAAGGGCTCTATAGAATGGCTTTCTAACCAAAGGAATGACTCTAGGATGAAGGGAGGAATGATGGGATGATATTTGGGTAGGGTTTGGCCGAGCCAAATGTCTTTGGAGGTGTGAAATTAAGAGAAGGGAAAGTCCCATTTTATAAGACAGTTAAGGGTCACTTTATGAAAAGCTTGAAATATCATTTTATAATAAAATAATTTCCAGATTCAATTAGATCAAAAAAGAAATATTTAGAGGCTAAGGTGGTTATGGGTCAAAAACCTCTCAACCTATTGGTTTTGGATAGGTTTAGGTCACCATATTTACTTTATCCTTTAGATTTAACTCATAGATAAATAGTTTGACTTTTACCATGTCTCTTTGTATTTTTATATTATATGGTTAATAAACATACTATAACAAGTCATGTGAACCCCATGTGGTTCATTATACATATATATAACCTTATCTAAGTCATTTGGATGAACTTTAGATTTTTAGGAATATTATATCAATTAATAGTATTTGTTTTAAAAACTCAATTATGTAAATTTTGACACTATTTAGTATATGATTTATTGGAAATCCATAAAACATTATCACTTAGAATAGAAATTATTTAACCAACAAAAACATGTCATATTACACAAGAAAATTAGTGTAATTTATCCTAATCCTCAATTTACATTTATTTGGATATGTATAATATCATTTATTTTAATATTTCATTATTAATGTAGTTACTGCATCATCATTGTGTCTTAAATAAATTAAATTATTTAATGTCTTAAAATTATAAATAAAATAAAATTATGTAGGAAATAATTTTATCTTTGTAATTAAAATTTATAGTTGAATTTATCTTATGTATAAAACTATATTAAAAATGGTTTAGTTATTAAACTTTTAATTTATCTCTTTTAACTCTTCGTTAAATAAAATAATAATAAATGTCCTAATCTAATTCAACTAAACCAAATGGTTTAATATTTTATTCATAAAGTTTTTCTGGTCTTATAACAATTATCCAGTATAATTAGGACATGTGTTGGGGTAATTATAATATCAAATTTACCCTTAATTACCCTACTTACTTTTAACCGTGGTAAATAAAAGAAAAAAGTTACTATTCAGTAAAAATTATTTTCGCCTTTTTGAACCACAGTTTACTTACTAATATTGAACAAGACTTTCATATTTTGGAAATACAACTCATAGAAGTAGTAAAATTATGTTTTACGCAAATTTGTAAATGCTCCTAGAAGGTGGGTAAAAGATGGTAAAAAGGTCAATAAAATTTTTATATATCTAAACATATTATAAAACGACTCCAATAAATTAAATTGATTATATATAGGTATTATTTATCTATTTTGACCTAAAATAATTTTAAATAAAAGAAATAATTATTTAAATAAAAATTCAGTTCTAACCAATAACGTAGTGTTTTTCACTATTCATCAAAACATTAATGTTTTCATAAAAATACCCAAAATTCACCCTGAGATAATTTCAATATTCAGAATCAAAAAATGAAGTTCATTTTGAAAAATAAAATTTATAAATTTTCAAAAATTGTATATTACTATTCATAACGACTATTTTGAATATTCACGGTGTGTTAGAATCTCGAAATTGCGTACAATGCATGTTATTGCATTATTCAAAGAGAAATGTATCATGTAATATTTGAGAGTTACATTCTTCCCTCCTTAAAATAATTGTGTCCTCGAAATTTTTATAAGACAACCGCACAGAAGATTATGGTGGTTCTTCATCATAAGTTCCTCTTGTTCCCACATTGCCTCTTCCATCTTATGGATTATCCATAGAACATTTACCAGACGAGTCGTCTGGTTTCTCAACACTTTTTATATGGTTTCAAGAATCTTTACTGGCTCCTCACAATAATACAAATCAGGTTCTAGTTCAAATTCATCCATGATGAGTACATGCATTGGGTCAGGCATGTATTTTCTCAACAGTGATACGTGGAACACATCGTGAACTTTGGAGAGACTTGGCCACATTGCCAAACGGTAAGCTATAACCCTAATTTGTTCTATAATTTTGAAAGGTATGATGTACCTGGGACTTAATTTAACATTCTTATTGAATCATATAACTCCCTTCCATGGAGATACCTTCAAGAAAACAAGATCTCCTACATGAAATTTCAATTCCATTATTCTATTATCTGCATAGCTCTTCTACCTACATTAATCGGCTTTATTGTGGGTTTGGATAACCATTACCTTTTCAATCGTTTAGTCATCATGTTCTGGGAGTACGAGTTTTCTTTCACAAATATCATCCCAACAAGTTGGTGTGTGAAATCTCTTTCCATATAACGCTTCATATGGTGCCATCATAATACTTAAATGGAAGCTAATATTATAAGAATATTATACCAGAAGTAAATATTGATCCCACATAACTTGAATGTATAATGAGCAAGATCTCAACATGTCATCTATGGTTTTAATTTTCTGTTCTGATTGTCCTTAAGATTGAGGGAGGTAGGCAGTGTTCAAATGAAGTTCAGTATCTAGGGATTTCTAAAGACATTTCCAGAATCATGATGTAAAATGGGAATCACGATATGACACAATCGATAGGGTTACCCAATGAAGTCTTACAACTTCATTAATATACAGTCTTGTTAAATGTTCAAATTGAAAATATTTTTCATATAGCAATAAAATGTACTGACTTAGTAAGACGATCAATAATGAACCATATTGTAACATTCCTTCTAGGATTCATTGTTATCCCCATGACAATGTCCATCGTAATATCATCACATTTCCACTCAGGAATTTGATGATTTTGAAAGACTCCACTAGGTTGTTTTCTTCCAGATTTCTCTTGTTTTCATACAATACACCTTGACAAAAAATATGAAATATTCCTTTTCATGTTGTCCCAGCTAATTTGTTCCTTAAAATCTATATACATCTTGGGGATCCCAGGATGTATAGAGAAATTAGAGCTATGAGAATCATCAAAGAATTCCCTTTTTTGATCAGGTATATCAAGAACACAAATTCTTATCCCAAATGTCAAATTTTCAACTTCATATACGAATTCCCTCAATCTCTCATCATTTACATCAGTAATATTCATTTGAAACTCCACATCATCAGTCTAAGAATCTTTTATCTAGAAAATATGTTTTTGTCAATAATTTAAAAAATTGTTGTTGTTTCACCCTCCATGGTTATTCTTATATCCATATTTACTAGATCCATGAAAATATGATCCCATTCCACTCTCATCTTCTTCAAAACATCATGACCCTTTCTGATCAAAGCATTTACCACTTTATTTTCCTTCCTCGAGTGGTAGTGTATTGTGCAAAAATAATCCTTGAGTAGTTCAAGCCATCTCCTTTTCCTCATGTTGAGTTCTTTTTTTGAGAAAATATACATCAAAATCTCGTGATTAGTATAAATCTCACATTTTCTCCATAGATATTGTGTATCCATATCATCAGAGTAAAGATTACAGCTGATAACTCAAGATCGTGAGTGGGATAGTTTTCCTCATGATTTTTTAGCTGTCATGATACATAGTAAATAAATATATTGTTTTTCATAAGGACACAACCAATTCCTTTCATTGGTTCATTACTAAAAGAACATACCCATTTTTCCCTGATGATAGAGTCATGATAAGAGATTTGACTAATCTACTCTTCTGTTCTTCTAAGATTTCTTCACACTCATTTTTTCAAACAAATTTAAAAACTTTATGTGTGTTCTTGGTTAATGGGTTATCCATCCATAGTAAATTTCTAGATGAAACATTGATAATATCCCACTAAACCAATAAGACTGCATACCTCAGTTATACTCGTAGGTGCTGGCCATTCTTGGATTTCATTGGACTTTGATGGATCAACAGATATTCCATCCTTAGAGACAATGTGGCCAATAAAAGAAATCTCTTGATGCCATAATTCACACTTTCTAAGCATCCAATATAATTCAATTCATCTAAGAGTATTTAGAATAATGTGTAAGTGATATTCATGATCTTCGTAGAATTTAGAGTGCACCAATATATCATCAATAAATACTACTACAATCTCATCAAGATATTCCTTGAAAATAATATTCATTAGATCAATGAAGATAAAAGGTTCTATTATTCAATCCAAAGGGAATTATTGTAAACTCCTAATTCCCTTACCTGTTTTGAAATTATGTTTTCGGAATGTCTTCCTTATTCACACATGACTGATGATATCCAAATCGAATTTCAACCATTGAAAAATATTGAGCTCTATGAAGTTGGTCGAATACATCATCAATGTGAGGTAGGGGATACTTTTTCATTATTTTTATAGAATTTATCTCCCCATAGTCAATGCACAACCTCATAGATCTATCTTTCTTCTTAACAAAAAGGACATGGGATCCCCATGGTGAAACACTTGGGAGAATAATTACCTTATTACTCAATTCCTCTAGTTTTTTCTTTATTTCTACTAATTTCACAGTGGCCATTGTATAAGGGGTCTTCGATATGGGCCATTAACATGGAATTAAATCAATGAAAAACTCTATTTCTCATTCTGGAAGATGTCCAGGTAAATCCAATAGAAACAAATCAAAATATTCTTTCACAATAGGTACGTCCACTATTCGAATATTCTTTTCCTCACCCATAGTTATTTAATTCTCTTCCTCCAAAATAATTGAATTTAGTAGAGCTAATGGGGGTGTATCTAGATAAAAATCAAATGGTGACATTTCTTCTCTAAAGATATGGTACTTCTTATCATCATTGAGATTGTAACCTCCTTCTTCTTATAATAAATTTCCAGATCATGGTCGGAAAGTCAATCCATTCTAAGGATTCTATCGAATTCAATCATGGGAATGAAAATGATATCAATAGATAAAGAACATTTATATGCCAAAATGTGAGATGATTCACAAAACATAGTTGTGATGATACTTCCCCTAGGTGTTTTGGCTGAAAAATCCATTGTTGAGTAAAATTGAAAATATCTAATTCTCTTAGAAAACTGGGAAGATATGAAACAATGTGATGATCCAAAATCAAATAAAGCATTGGATACATATGATGAAACCATTAAATTATATTCTACCATATCTTTTGGAGCTTCAACCTCAGCATTAGTGATCGCATAAGCTTGGCCTTTCTCCCTTGGAATTTTTGAGGTATGCTTCCTTGATGCTTATGAAATTAATTTTCATAGTGTACCGCCTCTCTATAATTGATGCATTGAACATTGGAGGCTTCATTCTTCTCCATAAAATTAATAACAATATGGACTTTCTATCCACATTTATATCATACTTCTTATCCTAGTAGATAGGCCCCATGGTGATTCCTTCAACAATTTTCACAGGGTAGAAATTCAACTCTTCCATTCATCCTTGTTTCCCTATTTTCATTCCTAGAGGGTTCAACAGATCTCTTATTATCCTTCATTACATTAAATTCATAAGACATAGAGAATTCCTTTTCTGTCTTGATAGAACATGAGACAATATTTTCATATGACGAGAAGTATTGTGAGACTAATGATCGACAGAGAAATGTTTTTAACCCATAAAAGAAATTATGAATCTTGCTTCTTGGGTTATGTATATAATCTAAAGCATTCCTTTGTATCCTTGTAATGCTAGCCTCATACATTCTTACATTCTCATCCTCCTTCTTCCTCAGACTTAGAAATTTTCTTTCCATATCTTCTTTAATTTCATGATGAAAATATTTATCTAAAAAAACCCTTTAAAATCCCTTCATTCCATTATTGAAACTTCTTTATCTTCCTTCCTATTTTGAATCAATGACAAACATTGATCAGCATCTCCTGTGAGGCGATAAACTGCCATGAAAACTTTTTCCCTTTCGCTACACCATAAAGCATGAAATATTTTATCTAAGGAACTTATCCATTTTTCAGCTACAAATGGATTTGTTGAGCCATTAAATGTTAGTGGTTATTTCCTCATAAAGTGATCTAACATTGAACCTCCATGTTGTGGAACTGGGTGCTCCATAAGAGTAAGGTTATTATTCATAAGCTGTGTGAGTTGTCCCAGTATGGTGATGAGATGATCCGCACTAGTTTCATCACTAGCTCCAATATAATTACTTTGAGTATGTGGGAAATCCCTACGTGGATTAAATGCATTAATGTAGTTTCTATTCCATCCAATAGGAGACACTTCTAAACAATGTCATATAGTAGATTAGTTTATGAACCACAATACGTAATTCTAAATATTTAAAACACTTAACATCAATTGAATAGTTTATGGATATCATTCATAATCATAAAACTGTTTTCTTTGAGAGGGTGTATACTAATAAATCCTTCATAATTGTTTGTAAAGAAAAACAGAATTATCCTAAGCATATCCCCCATGAGTGTTGTAACCACGAGTGCAGCAAGGCCCATTGTCATGGACCTATTCCCAATTGAGTACATCTCATAGTAGTGTTTTTGGGTTTTACATCTAGGTACATCTGTGCCAGAGCAGCCTCTACCCGGTCGTATCCAGACAGGGATTTATTGCATGGAAAACTAAAAAAATATCTATAATCCCAAAATTCTAAGAAGTTTTTCAATTATAATCCTCAAAGTCTATCTTAGGTTAATGTGTTATAATAAGAGTATTTCAAAATATAGTTTTCAATGTTGGTACTAAAAATTCTCTGATACCAACTGTAATGCCCTGAACCCAGTTACCTAGAGTCGGTGCTTTATTACATAACATTGGCTTGACCACAAGGGATCAAATCCGGAATGACCGATAAATTTAGTATTACTCCCAGACTATGATTGTAAGCCACTAAAAACTAACTACATCGTATCCTTAGAAAATTAAACATAAGAAAGGGGTGAGATAAAATTCTCTGTAAGAGTAATCAATATAGCAGAAGATGAAAAAAACATTAGGCATTGTGAATAATTAAAAACACATTCCTTTAAAAATAAAAAAACATGTAAACTTTATGTTAAGAATATGAGGTATGTAAATAATTCCATAATAAAATATAGTCATGGGTATTCTACTCATCGAATAACCACATGAACCATCATTATTTGTTTCGTAATGAGGGAATGTATAATGTCGGACATTCTGAAACATCTGGTCAAGTCCACGGAAAAAGCCTCTAAAAATGATTTAGGCCTCAGCCAAAACCATATATCTATTTTGGAAAGGCCTCGGCCAATTCATTTTCTAATTGTATCATGAGACGTAACGATGCACCAAGTAGCTATAGCAGGCTTCGCCCGTCACAAATTATGTCCAATACATTTCTCATATGAAAATGTTGAAACAAAACACAAACCTTCGTATTAAAACTACGATATGAAACTTCAATACACTAACCAAAAATGGTATAAAAATAACACATCCATAGTAATACATATCACAAAACCTTCAATACAATACAGAAGATTTTTATCATAATAAATCAACTTCAAATAAGTTTAAAATACATCAATGGATGTTGACAAAGATCAAATAAAAACTAATTAAAAGAAATACCTCTTTCTATTTTGATACCATTTAAAAGTCACATAATTATAAAAGAAACCATTTATTGTGAAAATATTCTTATCAACTTGTAATGGAAGCTTCAATGATATAATAATGATGGAAAATAGTTTCACCTACCGTATAAGTTAAAAAACAGTCTTACAATAATTAGGTCAAAAAGGTCATAAATTGCCTTTTTTGGAAAATGATGAAAAGTTTTCTTTAAAATATATAAGTTAAAATAAGGGTATGAATGAATTTATCCCATAGTCTAGTTAATAGGAAATATTATTTTAAATACATTACAATGAAAACACATATGTGGATGATAAACATGTCCTTGTAGATACTTACGTAAAACCAACCTCGGATAATAAAGAGATTGTGAAATTAACCCTTACCTTGTACTTTTCTTAGTCGATGGTATGTTAAACTCTTGTATAATAGTTAAAACATTGTTATTATAATATAAAATAATAATATACATTAATATGGTATCATATATGATCTTCTAATACTTCATTGTTAATAATATCTTAGAAGTATCATCATTTTGGGTGTTAACTGACTCGTTTTCCATTATATGTTTGGTTACGTAAGCCATGTTTGTTATGGATATGATGTATTTTATTCCTACCCAGAATGATATTAATTTCATAAAAATTATTTTTAATCATAAAATAAAAATCATTCTTGAATGGTCAAGATGGGGAAATTAATCTAATCGTGTTCGTGGAGACGGTAATCCATACGTACGCCCGAGCGACAATATCATTGATAGAGAAATCGTATTTAATTTGATGTTATATCATATATAAATAAAAATTAACATGTTATAATTATTTTTTATATCAGTTATTCTCATAATTATACCCATCCAAATAATTAATTGTTTGAATAACAAAATACACCATGACGTGGAGACAGTAAACCGTACGTGCACACGTATGGTGACTCTGTCATATATAGGATGGATAAAATAATGAATATAGTTGTAAAATTTTTATAATAAAATCATAGTATATATCATAGACTAGAGTATTTAATTTAAAATTTAAACTACAATGAATTGTGGAAGTGGAAGAAGAAAAGAACTAGAAAGAGGTGGTGAAATATTTGTATCTTCTTCTGGTTCATCCATTTGATTTGAACAAAAATGATCCATAGGTTGGATTTCTAAACAAATTAAGGCAACTCGGATGAAGGGAAGAAATGTGGGAAGAAATTTTGGAATGTTTTGGCAGACCCAAATGTAATTGGAGGTGTGAAATTATTATAAGGGGAAGTACCCTTTTATAAGAGAGGTGACGGTCACTATAGGAAAATATTGAAATATTATTTTATAATAAAATAATTTTCTTTATCTAATGGATAAAAAAATGATTTATTTCTAGGAGAAGGCGGTATGGGTCTAAAATATCTCAACCAATAGGTTTTGGTCACCATATTAACCTTATCTTTTAGATTTAACATCTAGATAAATAGTTTGACATTTACCATATCTCTATGAAATTTTATATTATATGGTTAATAAACATACCATAACATGACAAGAGAAACCCATCTGGTTAATTATTAATATATATAAGCTTTTAAAAGACTTTTTTCTGAACCATTTATTTTTAGGAATATTATATCAATTAATAATATATTATTTGTTTCAAAAACTCAATTATGTCAATTTTGACACTATTTAGTATTTTATTTTTTTTGAAAGCCATAAAAACATTATCACTTAAAAACAATTAATTTAACCCACCCTAACATGTCATATAAACCTATAAAATTAGTTTAATTTATCAGATGTCTCAATTTACAATTATTTGGATATTTATAATATCAATTAATTTAAAATTTCATTATTAATGTAATTACTACATCACCATTTTGACATAAATAAATTAAATTGTTTAAGTTCTAAAAAATATAAAAAAAATAAAATTATGTAATAAATATTTTTAGATTTTTAATTTATATTTATAGTTGAAATTATCTTTGGTATAACCCTATATTAAAAAGGTTTTATTTATTCAACTTTGAATTTAACTATTTTCTCTCTTCTATAAATAAAGTAATAGTAAATGTAATAATCTAATCCAAGTGGACCAAAGGAGATCATATTTTATTTCTAAGGTTTTTTTTGGTAAAATAACACTTATCCAATAGAATTATGACATGTTTTAGGGTAATTATAATATCATTTTTACGCTTAATTACCCTATTTACTTTTAATCTTGGTAAATAATAGTAAAAAGTTACCATTCGCCAAAAATCATTTTCATCTTATTGAATCACATTTTACATACTTATATTAACAATTTCAATTGTATTTTTGAAATTCAACTCACATAAGTGGTAAAATTAGGTTTTCTGCAAATTTGTAAGTTCTCCTAGTAGGTGGGTTGGAGATGGTAAAAAGATAAATAAAATTTTTATATATCTAAACATAATATAAAATGTCACCAATGAATTACATTGAACATATATTAGTATTTTGTATCTATTTTTACATAAAATAAATTAAAATAAAATACTTTATTATTTAAATTTAATTTAATTTTAAACCAATATAGCAATACTTTTCACTATTCATAAAAAAATTGAATGTTTTCAGAATGTAACGCCCCAAACCTAGTTACCCAGAGTCAGTGAAATTATTTAATAACTTTGGCATGACCACAAAAGATCAAATATCTAATGACCGATTAGTTTTGTAGACTTGGAAATAATAGATATATTCATAAGTCTTACATTACATCATAATGTAAAAAAACTACAACATCTTGTCTTCATATCCCCTCATTCTATCCCTACAGGTCATTCATAAAATACTTCTTCATATCCTGGGAAAAATAAAACATGGAAAGGGGTGATCTCAGATGCTCAGTAAGGATAACAATATAGCCGATACTTTGGTAAATAAGCATAAACATGTAAGGAAATGTATAACTAAAACAAATGCCTTTTAAACTTGAACGTCGGAATAATATGGAAAAGGTAAAATGAAATAATTCCTTTTACTTATTCACATGTATATTCTACTAGTCGAATAATCACATGCAATATCAATAACCACATTCATAATGATGGATTGCATAATGCCAGACTATCATAACCACATATTCAAGGCCTTGTGCCAAGACTAAAAATAATATTTTGTCATTGTCTTGTGCCAAGACACTAGTTTGTCTCATGATACCTACCAATTCCTCGAGGATATATAGAGGTCTCCACCCGTCACTAATTTAGTCCAATACATTCCTCATATGAACAGGTTAAACATAACATACAAATTCGTATTAAAACTAGCATAAGAAATTTCAATACTTTATCCATAAACCATGAATGGTAAAATAACACATCCATAGTCAGACATATCACAAAACCTTATATACTATATGGAAGTTTCATATCCTAATAACTCAACTTCAAATAAGCTTCAAATCTATCAAAGGATGTTGACATAGATGAAATCAAAACTATTTGAGAGAAATATCTCATTTTTTTGAAATCATTTAAAAGTCACATAATTATAAAATAAAAATTTTAATTTGAAAATATTCTTATAATCTTGTAAGGAGGCATCGACAATTTTATAACGGCAAAAAATAGCCACACACGTTGTATGAGTTAAAAAAGACATTTTTACCATAATTCTGTAGAAAAGGTTAAAAATGACCTTGTTTGGAAAATGACGGAAATATTCATTTAAAAAATCATATCAAAAGTCAATCAAGGGTATAAATGACTTTAAAACATAGTCTGTAAAATAGTAAGAATTATTTGAAATACATTTTTAAGAAACATGGATGTGGACGATAAAGAGGTCCCGATAGATAATTACGTATAAACAACCCCAGATAATGAAGAGATTGTGAAATAAACCCTTACCTTGTACATTTACTTGGTTAAGGGTAGGTTAACCTCCTTTATAATGGTGAAATGATTGTTGTTAAATTATACAATAATAATATATATTAATATGATATCATATATGATCTTTTAACATTGCTTTGTTAATAATATCTTAGTATTATCATCAGTTCAAGTGTTAACTTACTCATTTTATTTTATATGTTTTGTTACATAAGTCATGTTTGTTATGGATTTTTTGTATCTTATTCATATTAATAATGATATTAAGTCCTTAAATATTATTTTTAATCATCAAATTAGAATTATACTTGCATGGATACAATGGGGAATGAATCTCATTGCGTTTGTGGAGATGATAGTCCGTACGTACGCACGAGCGACAATATCATTCCTTTGATATTAAAATAATATATAATTTAATGTTATATAAAATATAAAGAATAATTATCATGTTATATTTATTATTTACATAAATTACACATCATTATCACACCAATCCAAATAATAATGTTTTGAATAACAATTACACCACGACGTGGAGACGGTAAGTTGTGCGTACGCACGTATAGTGGCATGTCATTAAAAGGATGGATAGAATAATGAATATGGTTATACCATATTTATAATAACATCATAATATAGAATATACTAGAGTTATTATATTAGAATTGAAATAACAATGAATGAAGAAGTTGAAGAAGAAAGGAATTTGAAAGTGGGTGGTGAAAACATTATCTCTTCTTTGGGTTCTTCCTTTTGATTTGATCAAAATGGCTCCTTAGGGTGGCTTTCTGATCAAACTAAGTCCTCTAGTTTGAATTGAGGGAAGTTGAGAGAATATGGTTCTAGGGTTCTTCTGAGAAAAAAGGATTTGAATGTGTGAATTAGATGGAAGGGAAGTTCCATTTTATAAGTGGGGTGAAGGGAATCTTAGGAAAAGCTAGAAATATTATTTTATAATAAATACATATTCGGTTTTTAATGGATCCAAAGTGTATTATTTAAAGGTTAAGGAGGGTATTGGTCGAAAACCAATCAACCAATAGGTTTTAGACAGGTTTGGGTCACTATATTAACTTTATCTTTTTGATTTAACTCTTAGTTAAATAGTTTGACATTTACCATGTCTCTTTGGATTTTTATATTATATAGTCAATAATCATACTATAAACATTACAGAGACACCCAAGTGGTCCTTTAATAATTCAAATATCATTATATAAGTCCTTTGGACGAAGCATAGATTTTTAGGAATAGAATATCAATTAATAATATAATATTTGTTTTAAAAACTCCATTTTGTAAATTTAAACACTATTTAATAATTGATTTTTGATAAAGTTTTAAAAACTTCATTAATTCGAACCAAATTCAATTAAGAAATTCTAATATTTCATATTAACCAATAAAAGTTTTTGATGTCATCAAAACTTTCAAATTATATTTTTTTAATTTTTATAATACTAATTATTTGATTCTTTCATTAATAAGGAAAATACTACATCATTATTGTGTCATAAAATAATTTAATTTTTCAATGTCTAAAAATTATAAATAAAATAAAATTATGTAGAAATTATTTTTATATTTTTAATGAATATTTATAGTATAAAATATAACATATATAACCCTATGTAAAATGTTTTTTTTCTAAATGATAAATGCTTATGTCATTTTTGTATTTACTTTATCTTAATTAATAAAGTGTAATTATCCCTTAAAAGTAGATACATGGGGTCCCAAAATCGACCCAATGATTCTCATGGTCGGAAATGTATCAAAAAATAAGGTTAGGACATGTTTTAGGGTAATTTAGTATTATTATTATATTACTTTTCTACCCTTATTTACCAGATTTACCCTTTAACCGTGATAAATAAAATATTTACCAAAGTAATTATTCAAAATTTCTAAAAATAAAAGTTACCTATTTATACAATTTCGTCCTCCAAATTCTAAATATGGAATCTATTTTTCTAAATTCAAAACACAGAAGTGGCAGAAATTAATTTAAAATTAATTCTCGTTGTCAAAAAGCGAGTTTTTAAGAGATAATAACTATCAAATGATTGACACTTTCTTATGTTCAGTTTAAATGGGAAATTATGTCCAATGACCAGAATTAGATTAAATGGTAAAAATACAATCTAATTATTCTCTTAAATCACTCAAATTCATAATTTATCACTATTAATTTTTTCGATTAAAAAAGTAGTTTTTAATTAAAATTTAGTAATTTCCACTATTCATCAAGATATCAATGTTATCCAAAAAAGTACCAAAAATTCAACCTAAGCTAATTTCGACATTAAAAATACAAAAATGAAGTCCATTTTGTTAGATAAAATGTATAAATTTTTAAAAAGTGGGAATTATTATTCATAACGGCTAGTTTGATTGGTTGTGGTGTGTGTTAAAACTCGAAGTTGTGTACAACACATACTATTGTATTATTCAAAGAGAATCATACCATGGAATCATGGGGTGTTACATTCTCCCCTCCTTCTAATAATTTCTTCCTCAAAATTTCTAGAATAATATTGCATTAAATTTCTCGGGTGGTTCTCCATCATATGTTCCTTGGGTTCCCATGTTGCCTCTTCCATCTTATGGTTTCTTCATAGAACTTTTACCAAACAAGTCGTCTAGTTTCACAGAACAGGTTCTCTGGTATCAAAAATTCTGACTGGATCTTTGCGATAAGACATATCGGGTTCTAGTTCTACTTCCTCATCAGTGAGTACATGCATTGGGTCAGGCATATAATTTATCAATAGTGATACGTGGAATATATCGTGAACTTTGGAGAGACATGGCGGCATTTCCAAACAACAAGTTACAGCCCCAATTCGTTCTAGAAATTCAAATGGTCTGATGTACCTGGGACTCAATTTTCCCTTCTTAACGAAATGTATAACACCCTTCCATAGAGATACCTTAAAGAAAACATGATCTCCTTCCTGAAATTCCAAATCCTTCCTTCAATTGTAAACATAGCTCTTCTGCCTACTTTGATCTACTTTGATGTGGTTTTGTATTACCTTCACCTTCTCCATCATTTCCTCCACCAGTTCTGGGCCTATGAGTTTTCTTTCACCAACATCATCTGAAAAGGTTGGTGTGTGACATCTCAATATATATAACTCTTGATATGGTGCCATCCAAATACTTTAATGGAATCTATTGTTATAGGAAAATTCTACCAGAGGTTAATATTGATCCCACATACCCTGAAAGTCAAGTGAGCATAATCTCAACATATATTTTAAGGTCTAAATAGTCCGTTCTGAATGTCCATTTGTTTGAGGGTGTTAACCAGTGCTCAAATGAGGTTCAGTATCTAGTAATTTCAGAAGACTTTTTATGAATCTTGATGTAAAATGGGGATCACGATCCGAAACAATTGATAGGGGTACTCGATTAAGCCTCACAAATTCATTAATATATAGTCTTACTATACATTCAAGTGGTAAATCTTCCCTTATAGAAAAAAATGGGCTTACTTTGTAAGACGATCAACAATGACCCATATTGCATCGTTACATCTAGGAGTCTTTGGTTGTACCATGACAATGTCCATCATGATATTATCCCATTTCCACTCAAGAATGGGAAGAGGATGCATGACTCCTCTAGGTTGGCGCCTTCTACCTTTCACTTGTTGAAAAATCATACATCGTGACACAAAATCAGCAATATCCCGCTTCATGTTGTCCCACCAAAAATGTTCCTTAAAATATATATACATTTTGGTGCTACTAAGGTGTATAGTGAAATTAGAACTATGAGCATCATCAAATAATTCCCTTTTTAGATCCAGTATATCGGGAACATAAAGTCTCGTCCCAAATTTCAAAATTCCACCTTCATACACAAAGTCACTCAATCTCCCATCATTCACAAATTTAATCATCTTTTTGAACACATCATCATCAGCCTGAGAACTTTTTATCCTTTCTAGTAAATATGGTTAGGAAACTATTTAAAAAAGTATTGATGTTTCACTTTCCATGGTGATTCCCATATACATCTTTACTAAATCCCTTAAAATAAGATCCCTTTCAATTCTAATGTTTTTTAAAACTCCATGATACTTTTCACTCAAAGCATCTACTACCTTATTTTCTTTCTATGGGTGGTAGTGTATTGTGCATTCATAATCCTTGAGTAGTTCAAGCCATCACCTTTGACTCATGTTGAGTTATTTCTATGAGAAAATGTACTTCAAAATCTTGTGATCAGTATAAATCTCACATTTTTTACCAAAGAGATAAAGTCTCCATATCTTCAAAGAAACAATTATAGAATCTAACTCATGATCATGAGTGTGATAGTTTTTCTCATGAATTTTCAGTTGTCGTGATGCATATGCAATAACTCTATCATACTGCATAAGGACACAACTATGTCCTTTCTTCGATGCATCACTGTAAGTAATGAACCCATCAATCCCCAATGGTAGAGTCAATATAAGAGCATTGAATAATATTCTCTTCAGTTCTTCAAAACATTTTTCAAACACTTTTTTCCAAACAAATTTATCCCCATTACGTGTGAGCTTCGTTAATGAGTTAGCCAATCAGGCAAAATTCTAGACAAAATGCTGATAATAACCTGCTAAACCAATAAAACTGTGTACCTCATTTATACTCGTAGGCGCTGGCCATTCTTGGATTGCCTTGTTCTTAGAAGTATCAATAGAGATTCCATATTTGGAGACAATATGTCCAAGAAAAGAAATCTACTGAAGCCATAATTCACAATTTCTTAACTTCCCATACAATTCATGTCTTCTATGAGTCACTAAAATAATGCGCAATTGATTTTCATGATATTCGTAGCTTTTGGAATATAAAAATATATCATCAATAAATACCACCACAAAATCATAAATATATTCCTTGAAAACTCTTTTAATTAGATCCATGAATACAGAGGGTGCATTAGTCAATCCAAAAGGCATTACTATAAACTCGTAATGCTCATACCTGGTTCGAAATGTTGTCATTGTAATGTCTTATTTCTTCACACACAACTTATGGTATCCAGATCGAAGGTCAATCATTGAAAAGTATTGATCTCCATGCAGTTGGTCAAATAAATCATCAATGCGAGGTAGGGGATACTTGTTATTTATTGTTATAGCATTGATTTCCCTGTAGTCGATACATAACCTCATAGATCCATCTTTCTTCTTAAAAAAAATACAGGGGATCCCCATTGAGAAACATTAGGGAGAATAAATCCCTTATTACTCAATTCCTCTAGTTGTTTGTTTAGTTAAACTAATTCCACAGTGGCCATTCTATAATAGGTCTTCGATATGGGCCTTGAACCCAGAATTAAATCAATGGAAAACTCAATTTCTCATTCTGGAGGATGTCTGGGAAAATCATCCGGAAACACATCTACATATTCCTTCACAATAGATACATCCTCTATTTGACCATTTCATTCCTTACACACAATTATTTCATTCTCCTCCTCCCCGATAATTGAAATTACTTGAGCTACTGGGGGAGGATCTAGATAAGAATAAGGTGGTGATTATTCTACTCTAATGATAAGGCGTTCTTTATCATCCTCATCAAAAAACTTAACCTCATTATTCTAATAATAAAATTTCTCATCATGGTCCGAAAGCCAATCCATACCTAGGATTATATCAAATTCCATCATGGGTATGACTATGAGATCAGTAGATAAAGAACATTTATATTCTCTAATGGGAACAGATCCATAGAACATTGTAGCAATGATACTTCCCTTAGGAGTTTTAACGTAAAAATCCCTTGTTAAATCAAATTGGAAATATCTAATTTTCTTAGCAAACTAGTAAGATATGAAACAATGCGATGATCCAGAATAAAATAATGCATTTTCTAAACTTGAGGAAACCATTAAATTACCTACCACTACATCTTTCGGAGCTTCTACCATAGTAGTAGTGATAACATAGTCTTGGTCGTGATCCCTTGGACTTTTCTGAAGTAAGTTCCCCTGACGCTTAGGAAATTCATTTTCATAATGTCCCACCTCCCTACAATTTTAGAATTAAACATTGGTAGCTTCCTTATTCCCCTTGCAATCACGACCTTGGTGGCCTTTTTCACCACACTTGTAACAGACTCACATTCCGTTTAAACATGTATCGGGTTGTTTCTTCCCAGATTTACTATAGGATGAATATTCAACTTTTCCCCACTTCCCCTTATTTCCATTGCCATAGTGATCAACAAAACTCTTCTTCTCTTGATTTAATTTAAAGTCATAAGACTTAGAAAATTCTTTTTCTATCTTAATAGCACATGAGACAATATCTTCGTACAACGAGATTGTCTGTGAGGCTACTGCTCGATGGAGAAACGGTTTTAACCCATCAAAGAAATGATCAATCTTACTTCTTGGGTTACGTATATAATCTATAGAATACCTTGCAATCCTTGTAATGTTAGCCTCATACTATGCAACATTCTCAACCTCCTTTTAACTCAGACTCAGAAATTTCCTTTCCATTTCTTCTTGATGGTCATGAGGAAAGTATTTTTCTATGAAAAGTTCATTGAACTCCCTCCATTCCATATTTGATACTTCATCATCATCCTTTGTGTTATGAATCAATGACCACCATTGGTCAGCATCTCCTATGAGGTGGTAAACTACCATGATAACTTTATCCCTTTCAGTACTCCCCAAGGAATGGAATATATTCTCTAAGGAATTTATCCATTTCTTAGCTACTAAGGGATTTTTAATCATAATTACTGTTGGTGGTTGTTTCTTCATGAAGCAATATAACATTTATCCTTGAAGATGTGAATTTGGGTGCTCCATACGGGTAAGGTTATTATTCATAACTTGAGTGAGTTGTCCCAGTATGGTGATTAGCTGATCAACACTAGTTGCATCACCAGCTCCATTATAATTATCTTGATCAGGAGGGAAATCCCTACATGGAGTGCATGCATTGATACAGTTTCCATTTCTTCCACTAGGCGCCATTTCTAAAAAAAGGAATACACTATATTAGTTTATCAATCGCAATACATAAATCTGAACATGTAAAACACTTAACATAAATTGAACATTTTATGGATATAATCCATAATCATAAATATGTTTTCTTTGAGGAAGTATATTGTTAGGATCCCAACTACAGGAACCTAGGAGTTGGTGCCTTATGAACATTATGGGTTGTTTTGAAATAAAACATGCACTGATAAACACACATCATGTCCGACACATAGAATCGTGTGCGGTTCAAGTTCTGGGAAACCAGAAACTTCTAAAATGATTCATCTTTTAAAAGCTGATACCTGAAATTTTTAAATCAAAACGTCGGGTGAGCATTGAAATACTCAGTAAGAGGTTTAAAAAAAATTAAATAAACAGTGTATCTTTTTGAAATCATTCGTTTAAAATTATTCTCTTAAAGAGAACTATAACACATAACATCAAAATGATCAATCAATAGTTTCATGAAATATATGAAACCCTTATGACATTTTTGGAAATAGTAATCATAAACAAGTATGAAATGTGATTACTTAAGCATAAAATCAAATATTCAAGATTAATGCATAATCAGAGTTGCGCATAAAGGAAAAAACATAAATTTTCATATGCTGGTTACTATTCTACTAAGTGATAAACACAAATCTTGCTCCAAACTTATACTAGTTAAATAAGAACATTATGAAAACATAAAGGCATTGGTCGTGAAAGAATATGCATTTTATCTTGAAAAGAACTTGTTACATAACTTGAATTATGTGGAATCAACATTTAACTTAAACAATCATTTCCATATCACCAAGGTCCATTTACAAGGTATCATTTGAAAACATTACCAAGGTATATCCTTAATGTGTCATTAAACTGGTCATCTCTAGAGATTAATTCATTACCCAATGCATTGGAGTGCTATCAGGGAAAACCCTTAAATTTATCTTTATCATCATGTGAGCCACATCGTTCATACTTTACTTAAACATTTTTTATATTCAAGATGTCCCATACCACCTTGAATAACTAATTCATTTTCATATTACCAAAGGTGTCCCATATCAATTTTTGTAATCTAATTTCTTAGTTCATTTAGTGATATGTCATCAGTATGCATTATGTACAATAATAACTAAAATAAATAATGAGCCACCACACATTTTTCTAATACATGATATGATATTTAACATTGAAAAATATGTCAATAACTAATCAAAGGCACCCATAGTTTAGTAAAACATTATTTTCACATAAGCTAATTACTAAAGCATATAAAATGTTGATATAAAAAATGATGAATATTTTAAATTATTATTCCATAGAAGTGCAATTCTTATAGAAAAAACTTTCCATCAGTTATGGTGATAAACATGCCCTTGAAAAATAAATTAAACCATAACTTGATTAATTAGTAACATTCACCAAAGTAGGATCATGGTGTAATAAGTCAATAAATGAACACAATATGACGACATGATCTCATAAATCCTAAATCCTCAAATACATATTAATCAATAAAAAATATACACTTTATCATAAAATAAGTCATGGGAAATTTCAAATAAACTACTTCAATAAAACATGCTCATTTGTATGTACAAATATACAAAATACATGTTGGTTTAGTAAACACAAAAAAATATCCTTTATTAAAATCACACATGTATCAAAACATAAAGTCAGTCCTGGTAATAAATACTAAAAATTTAGGTTTTTGGACTTTATACTTATAATTATACACACAGATCACCATATATTCACCAATAATGTATATAAGGGATTTTACACTACAAAAACAAGGCCATTAAAATTTCTTGAGTTCTGATTAACTCTTAATTTTCTTTAGTTAATAACCAAAAACTATAAGAGGGTTTAATATGAATGAAACTATAAATACATAAACATGTAACAACTTTGTCTTTAAACTACAACATAATTATACCTAAGCCAATGGCCTAGTTTATATCCAAAATATCCTTCAAGGATAGATATTCATCACCCAAAATCATAACTGTATTATTTTATAATGAAAATACATAAACATGTATAAATATTTAGTTATATATATAGGGTTTACATAAAAAATATATGTTATGAGTCGGTTAGAATGTAACCCTTATAAACATATATGACATAGTATAACCTACAGAAATAATCTTAGATAGCCTAAACCGATTGGGTTTGAGTTAAGAACATGTGTATTTATATATGCAAAACAGTATACGCAAAATATAAATATATGTTTTGGGGTTTTTTCTTACAAAAATAATTCTTAAAAACACAAAAGGTCTTATTGCAAATGTATCTCCTCTGATAATACGCTGGCATGCCCCTTGAAAATGTTACAACACGAGGGGGTTGGTATAATATATATATATACATATATATAAATTATATATATATATATCGGGAGTATAATATGAAGATTTATCCAAATGAAAAGAAAGCATGCAAGCACCCATACCTTGCATGAGGAGGAAGCTTGGACCGGAGGTATGTCGATGGCTTTCTGGGAGTTCGTGGGTGGGAAGGAGGAGGAGAAGCCACCGTGTTTCATGAGGCAGGAAGTGTTTAAGTAGGGATTATGTGCCACCAGGTGACTCGGCCAAAGGGTAGGCCGACATGGGGAAGACGAAGAAATAGTGTCCTATGAGGGGTGTGTGCGGAGGTCAAGAGGAGAAGTGGAACGGAGGTGGCGTCCTCGAGAACCAGTGCAGGAGCAGAGATCACGACATGAGGAAGGGGACGATGTGGAGAAGTCGATGCAGAAAAGAAACGAACGTCACCGATTAAATCCAGGCACGATCGGATGTCTAGAAGCGCGAGAGGTGTGTTGAGATTTTTAAAAGTAATCGAGGGCTGGGATTTGATCTCGGCAGAGATCAGATGGCTCTTAGATACACAGGGTGATCGTGCAGCCAACATTTCTTCGCTGAAAAAAATGGTATACGAAATATTAAAAAAAATTAGACAGTTTACTATATATTTAAAATATTATAAAATATGATCATTATATTTACACAATTTAATAAATTATATTAACTTAAAATTTCCAAATCTCAAATCCCATTTTAGATTTTTTAAAATACTTTCCATCTTGATATAAATCTTTTTAGAATATATAGCTTTCATAATTTACCTACTAAACCTTTATAAATATTATGATCTTTAAAATACACCACTATTTGTTTCATAGAATTCATTTTAAAAGACCAATAGTTTTCCCCAATTCAAAAATACATAATTTTAGATATCCAATAAGATATATTTATTACAGATACCTTTTAAACATAACATTCATAATATTTTAAAATACTACGTTTCCAACCATGTAGGTGAACACTATAAAATCAAATATGCTCCATTATAAGAATATTCTTTTAAAATATGATACTCAAAGACATAATTCAAATATTTTGGAACATATTTAGATATTTGAAATATCATAGGGTTATAAGAGCATTATAAAGACTAATTTTTTTTAAAAAGGGATACTTTATCAAATTAATCCCAAGGGTCGAAAATATAACGGTTATAATTTCCTTAAAGGACCATTATAAAAACGTGGGGTGTTTCAAAAAATCATAACACTTAACCCTAGGTGGATATCTCTCCTCATACCATTGGTGCTGAGTACGTGTTTCATGGATCTGGCTATCATATTTTTCACACTGATGGACCTAGAAGACGAAAACTATCTGATTACTCAAGTTGTGATTCTTAGTAGTCTTGTTGTGGTCATGTTAAGACTTGAACATGGTGTTCTTGGTTAAATTGGGTCTTTGTAGCAATTTAACATTTTAATATATACCATTTCACTTTATTCTATTTGTTTCTCTTCTATTTAGTTTCAAATTATTTATTAGTATCAATAAAGAACCACGTAAAATAAGAAACATCATTATAAAACAAAAAAATTTCTACTTAGCCAAGTGCATAAAACCTAGGGCATCACATTATACCCCTTAAAAAAAATGTTTCCTCGAAATTAAAACTACAAAGGTTCGGTGAAGTTCTTACAATCTCCACCAATGTCGAGGGTCAACAGGTAAATTTAGCGAAATCCCCATTTCGATGCTCAACTCTTCCAGTTCCCTAACCCAGATAAACATAGGGTAGGAGGGGTTGAACTCATGTTCTAGACCTTCAGGCTTACATAGGGAAGCTTGAATAGTACAAAGTTATGAAATGTACAAGTGTACCAATGTAAGAAGAACTTGTCGAATTATGTCTCGGTCAAGAATATTCAAGTTATAGATGTGTTAAAACAGGCTAAAGCTGAGGAGTTGAAACATATAAGTCGCATAAAGATTTACCTCTAACGAAGCCTCTTGAAATTTCACTCTGGCTCTCTAGTTCCGGCCTAGGGTGAAACACCGGAAAATCCCTTCATGGTAACTTCCTCGTCGTTCATGTCTGGCCAGCTGTGTTGAGCATATGCGGTAGTAGATAGAGGCATTCCCCTGGTGAGAACTGAGAATCACCGGACTGTTTGTCACCTCAAACCATTTCTTTCATGTTTTTCGCAAATTTTTGAATGGGTCATACTCATCCTCACAAGTTTTGATTATAATGATTTCCAGAATCTCAGTGGGATGATATAACAGTTGGGTTTGTCCTTCCATATGAAGTTTTAAGACAGGA